>PUFA01000115.1:2933750-5867500 GCA_003508835.1 Eonycteris spelaea
GAAGAAGGGACCCCATTTCCCTAAAAGATGGTCCGACCTTTCACCCCACCCAGATCTGCCTTTTGTAACTTGCTATCACATGTCGTTAGTTATGCTAAAGGGTGTGGGTCTCCTCCCGTAGTCTCTAACCCTCCTGGGCACAGCACAGTAGATGATGCGGAGAGGGGGGTTATATGGGAACACGCTTTAGGAGCATGTGTAGTTAAGCCTGTAGATCCTGCCACTGAACACTAGCTGTGTGACGTTGGGCAAGCCACTTAACCTCTCTGTGCCTTGGTTTCCTCAGCTGCCAAATGGTGGTGATTATCCTGGGGGATAATCAGGATCTGCAGGAAATGCAGCCTGGAATGGCTTCTACACTGCTGGTGTACCTCCCCCTACCCCACAAGGGCCCCTCTGTTCCTTCCCCCTCTGAGTGCTCTGCTTTGGGATCAAGGGACCATGACAGGCACTGACTTCCTATCAGGGAGCCTTCTGAGGTTCTCACAGGATGCAGTGTCCAAGGTTCCCAGAGGAAGCACCCTGGGGTCTGGCCCAGGCCCAGCCTCATGCAGCTGTGGCGGAGGCCTCAGAAGCCTGGAGAAGGCCAGGAGCCTGAGCGGTCAGAGTGTACCCTGAACTGGGCCCCAGCCTGGTCCTCACCCCCGACTCACTGCGCCTTCAGAGCAGACATGGGGGCTTCAGGTTGTCCCCTCGCCCTCAACCCAGCCAGCCCTGCAGCTGACAGGATGTAGAAGCGGTGCTGAGGGAGCGTGAGCAGCACTTACTCAAGGGACCCAGCCATCAGTGAGGGGCCTGGATCGCACAGGAGTTGGCTCGACCTCTGGTCCTCAGCTCTCCTTTCCATAGTCCCTCCCTGGGGACTGATGTTTTCATGTTTGAACATTGGACGACGCCACATCGGAGACAAAGCTGCCTTTTTTCAGTTGATGTCTTCTGCACATGTGGCTCCGCCTTTCATATTCTCTTGCATCATCATTGTCAACCTTAATTTTTTTTTTTCCTAATTTAGAGGAACTTTTTGTTCTCTGAACCAAGACATAGGTAAGGCAGAATTGTATAAACCCAAGGGAAGGCTGCTTTGGTTGACATGGGGCTGGAGGTACTTGGTTTCTTCCCCATCAAGAGACGAACAGGAAAGGGAACCCAAACATTTTTTTCTCCTGCAGAAAAGTCCCACTCCAGAGACAACCTGCAGGCAATGCCACCCCCAGAAGCACGCATAATGGAGCAGTGATTTCCAAAGTGGGTGCGGCTCCACAAGATGATTTTAGATGAATAGTTCTTAAATCAGTAGTCACGAATTGAATCATATATCGGAAAAAATATACATAACGCTTTCAACCATGATGCCATGATCATTATTACTCAGAAGGAGAGTAAGTAGCGAACTGATTTAAAGAAAAATATTAAGTAAATCACATGCAGGAGGATCACAGATACAGCATAACTCACAAAGTTGGTGTGCACTATCTAGGACTCTGAGGAGGCGGGGGTCGGGGCGGGGGAACGTGTCCCGAGGATCAAGGGACTGAGTTCATGCTGTTTCATCTTTCACCACCGTCTCATTTTCTTGTTGATACGTCTGTTCCACAAGCATGTGTTACCCGCCGGCTGTGTCCCTGGTGTTTGCTTGGGGAGTTGGATACTATCCTCATGGCACTCAGAGTCTCAGGGATGCTGGAGGGGCTGTCCTGGGCCGGCATCACTGAAGCGAGCCTCCAGCAGGAGTTGAGGAAACACAGAAGCTTTCCAGGCCCAAAGAGCAGCTTGTGTAGGGCCACTCGTGGGGGAAGAGGCTGGTGGGCTTGAGGAACCGAAAAAGGCCAGTGGGGCAGAGGAGAGAGGGTGACATGGGTGGAGGGCTTGAGATGAGACCAGAGAATCAGCAGGGGCTGGATCACGCCAGACCTGTCAGACATTATCGTTCACTTAGCCGACATTTATTGGGCTTCTAACTTGTGCCAGGCATGGAGGGATGATATACAAAGTCACAGAGCCTTCCCTCTGTGGTACCTAGGTTTAGGAGGCTTTGAACATTTAGATGGCCTTTTCCTAAGTGCTGTGATAGAGGTATAAACCAGAAGCCAGGGAAGTACAGAGGGACTGCCATACATGAGAAAGCAGTGACATCTGAGCTAGGTTTTGGAGGATGAGTAGGAGTTTGACAGGAGAGAGAGAGGAAAGATACTCTTGGCAGCCAAAACAGGATGAGTGAAAGCACAGAGATATGAAAACGCCAGCAGCCGAAGCCACAATGGGTATTGGAAATAGAAGCCAGAGGGTCAAGTTCATAGAAGGTCTTGAGGCTCAAGGCAGAATTGAGGTTTCATTCCATGGGCAGTGAGGAGGTGGAGAGCAGGCTTGAGCAAGAGAGGAAGATTCCTCTGCCAAGATGTGTGACGGGGTTGAGTGACGGGGTTGGGTGCCAGGGAAGGCCAGCGCTGCCACCACTACCTGCTGGCGTGTGGAGATGTCAGGCTTGTGCCTCAGCGGGGGGCTGAAGGAGGTGGCCCTTTTCAGTATTACGGGTGTGGGGGCTGTGCCATATGCTCCTCTCTGCGCCCACTGGCCTGGGCTGGCCTTGTGCCCAGAGCAGGGACCTCTCATTACAGGGCAGTGGACTGCCTGCTGTGCCAGCTTTGAAGACCAGAGGCCCTTTGCAAAAGAATAAAGATTCCAGGCAGCTGGGCCGTGGTCTGTGTCCAAAGCAAACAGGAAGAGACCACTGTGGGCCAGGCGGGGCCTCTTTCTTTGTTTGGAGAAGGGATTAGGCCAAGCGGATTTGTGGGGCTTTCTGCTGCAAGAGTAGGAAGGGGCTGCAGGCCTAGTCAGGGACATGGTGAAACGAACCGGGATTCAGGGGAATGCGTGTGTCCTGGGTGCCAGCCTTCGGGGGTACTGTGAAGATGGCCTCCCTTAGAAAATTCTAGCCCTGATGGAGGGATCTGGGAGCACATGCTTTGTCACCGTTGGGTGTCACCATTCCTTCTGTCACCATGCCCAAATTGCAGCCCCACCCTGGGCACTTGACTTCCCGCAAGTGTCCCTTAGCCATCAGCCCAGGCCTGACGTGGGTGGGTGGCTGCCAGTCACTGCAGTGGGAAATCCACACTGCCCAGACCAGGGCACTGGGGCAGGTCTCCAGAGAGAAAGGGGTAAATGCTGGGGGCTCAGAGCACCCTCCATCTGAAAGATGGGCACCCAGGATTCCCCTGAAGACCCAGCACTCAGACCCTGGTCTCCTCTGGCAAGATGACAGGTGGCAGTCATTCACTCTTGCACTTATGTGTAAATGAATTAACCTATGCAGCCATCCAGTTCATGTACATATTTACTCAGCAAGCCTTCATACAGTGGTAGGGGTGGCAGGCCCAACCCAGGGCAGGGAGTGGCAGGTGAATGAGATCCTCCAAGGTGCTGATAAGCTAATGGGGCAGACGGACATGAGTCCTGAGACACAAATGGAAAAGGGCTCAGAGAAGGGGGCAGGTAGTTCTCCCAGGGCAACAGGAGGGCAGGGACA
This sequence comes from Eonycteris spelaea, assembly GCA_003508835.1. Taxonomy (NCBI): domain Eukaryota; kingdom Metazoa; phylum Chordata; class Mammalia; order Chiroptera; family Pteropodidae; genus Eonycteris; species Eonycteris spelaea. Next base: position 2,937,277 of record PUFA01000115.1, read on the forward strand.
GGAGTGGGGATGGGCTAGAAAGACTTCAGTAAGGCGAGACTCCTGAATGAACTCATTCATTCATTTGCCCATTCATACATGTGTTCATTCACTCAGCAAGTGTGTATTGAGCACCTGCTATGCACCAGGCATTTGCCAGAATCAACCAAGGCCCTGCCCTCACAGGGCCTCCAGTCCACTGATAAGACAGGTAGGACTCAAGTCATCAATCACACAGATCAAATGGAAACGTGCTGAGTGATAGGGCTTTGAAGAGGAGGTTCATGGTGCCAGTGGAGGGGCTTGACCTGGTCAGGGAGGTCAGGCATCCTCTCTGAGAAAGACTTGACGGATGAACAGGAATTAACCAGGGCAAGAAGGGAAAGAAGATGACCCAGGCAGAGGGAACAGTATGTGCAAAGGTCCTGTGGTGACGGGGCTGAATAAAGGCCAGAATGGCTGAGAACCGAAACGAGGGAGTATGGTGAGAATGAGGCTGGGCAGTGGGCAGACTGATAGCACCTAAACTTGTCGGTTCCTTTAGAAGATTTAGTCTGGATTCCAAGACCAAAAGGAAGATTTCAAGTGGTAATAGAAAATAATGATCCAATTTGTGTAGCGAACAGGTTTGAGGGGAGTGGGGCGTCCATGAGGGTACAACAGTGTCCACATAAACAATGAGCATGGCTTTGACCAAGGACATGGTGAGAGTGAGGAACGGGGAGTTGGATGTGGGGGTGAGAGTCAGTGAGTGGTGTCAAGGTCTGAGAAAATGGACTGGTGGATGAAACATCGTTTTTCTCTAAGAACGTATTTTATTATGATAAGCAATATCTTCATTTCTCCCAAGGATAGGAAAAGAATCAGTGGGTGAACTCCAAGTAAGAAAGAGAGGCATGATTTTTAGGCTCTACTGTGTGTTTAATATGTTTTCCTATTAAAGCTGTCCATCAAACCTCCGAGGTAAATGCTAGTATTATTTAGGAGAAAAAGAGTTCTCAGATAAAGCTACCTCCCCAAGGTCACTGCCATCAGTCTCCTCTATTAAAAAGGCAATATAACAGTTTATTCTTCTTTGGTGAGTTGATAATTGAGGAGAAAGGGAAGGCGGGGCACCTGGGATTCCCCCTGCTCAGGAGGAATGCAGGGGAGGCTGGAAGCGCGTCACCGCACAGGCCGGTGCCGAAGTATCCTCCATCCAGCAGCTGACCACAGGGGGAGACCCAGTGTATTCTTGACCCAGAAAACCGACCGTCCCCTTGTCTCCCCTTTTGGTCCTGGGAAAGTCCTTCCCTGATCTAACCTTAGTCCTCCGTCCCACTGTTGCATTGTGAACCAGATCAGTGGCACCTTGGTCACTCCCATACCCTGGGCCTGTGCAGTCCCCCTGCCCTGAACTTTTCAGCCCTTGGGTCAGTGGATAGATTGTCAGGCTCCAGGGCAGCCTGCAGCCTGTTTAACCAGACACTGTTTTGCTCCCAGCAGGTGGACTGCTCCTGGATCTCTTCTCCGAGCCTGGACAGAGGCAACTCCCCTGTCTAGTTCAGTGACCTTCGCCTGTCTGAGCCCTGGTTTAATTTTTGCCCAGTTGAGGCCATTGGGGCTCCTCCTCTCTGGGATATAAGCCTGGCCCAAAGCCGTTCTGTTCCCTGCCTGCTGCCCTGAGCCTCCCTCCTCCCACCCTCACCATGGCCAAGGGCTTCTACATTTCCAAGTCCCTGGGCATCCTGGCCATCCTCCTAGGCGTGGCAGCCGTGTGCACCATAATCGCTCTGTCGGTTGTGTATGCTCAGGAGAAGAACAGGAATGTTGAGAGCTCTTCCCAGGCCCCCACCAGCCCCTCCACCACCGTGGCCACCACCTTGGACCAGAGCAAGCCGTGGAACCGATACCGCCTCCCACAGACCCTGATACCTGAGTCCTACCAGGTGACTCTGAGGCCTTACCTCACCCCCAATGAGAAAGGACTGTACATCTTCAAGGGCTCAAGCACTGTCCGCTTCATCTGCAAGGAGCCTACCAACGTCATCATCATCCATAGCAAGAAGCTCAACTACACCACCACGCAAGGGCACATGGTGGTCCTGCGGGTGTGGGGAGCTCCCAGGCCCCCGCCATCGACAGGACTGAGCTGGTAGAACCCACCGAGTACCTGGTGGTGCACCTCAAGGGCTCGCTGGAGGCGGGCAGCCAGTACGAGATGGACAGTGTGTTTGAGGGGGAGCTGGCTGATGACCTGGCAGGCTTCTACCGCAGCGAGTACATGGACGGCAATGTCAAAAAGTAAGTTGGAGCTGAGTCTGCCCAGTGGGGGCAGATCTCAGTGCTGAGGCAGAACTGGAGCCTGGGGCGAGGAAGGGCTTAGGTTTGATGCCTTTGAACCATCTGGAGCCCTCAGCTGGCCCAGTGTTCCATCCACATTTCTGGTGGACCAGCTGCCAAGGCTACAAACCCTTTCCCTGAGGACCTCCCCACCCCACATTAGGGAGTCAGGGATAATGGTAGAAGTGCCCCTTGGATAGATAGGAAAACAGCCTCAGAGGAGAGAAATGTGCCCGAGGTCTCCCAGTTAATACAGGGACGGAACCTGCCAGGATTTTGACCCTGAGTCCAGGAACTCCTATCTCTCGGAGCCAGCTGGCCTGTTGGCTCTGGGAGGAGGCTGCCTGGGGGAGGCAGGGAGGGAAGGGACTAGGCTTTTCCTGCATGCCCTAAAGCCCCCCTTGGCCTCCTACCCCTGCTACGGGTGCAAGCATTTCTGCCGGCACACCGTCTAACACCCTGGTTTGGCAGGGTGTTGGCCACGACGCAGATGCAGTCTACAGATGCCCGGAAATCCTTTCCATGCTTTGACGAGCCGGCCATGAAGGCCAAGTTTAACATCACCCTCATTCACCCAGTAACCTCACGGCCCTGTCCAACATGCTGCCCAAAGGTGAGCGGGTCTGTTCTGGGGCTACACAGCCTTAGGAAGCCGGCACCCCAGGGCTGGGGTGCAGGGCAGGGAGAGGGTGCATGTCCACATGCCTGAATGCTCCATGTCCAGGTGCCAGTGTCCCGCTTACGGAAGACCCCGCCTGGAACGTCACTGAGTTCCACACCACCCCTGTAATGTCCACATACCTGCTGGCCTACATCGTTAGCGAGTTTACGTGTGTGCAGGAGGCACAAAATGATGTCCTGGTACGAAGCTGGGCCCACCTGTCCTTCCCAAGGATTGGCCATGCCTGAGACGTTCCTTTTATCCTCATCCCTGTCCCAGCCACGGAGTTGTTAGGCTAGTGTTTGAATCTCAGCTCTGAGTCATCGTAGGCGAGTTCTGGGACCTTCAGTCCCTGCATCTGAAAAATGGGTCCCTCCTCATGAAGGGAGTTGCCAACCTGTGGGTGCCAGATGGACAGTGGCTGTGATTGTTATTCCCCAAAGGCTCCTCCATAGGACTTAAAGCCTCTCAGAGACCCCAGCCCTCTCTTCTGCTAACCCAGGCCTCCCGTGTAACCTTGTCCAGGCCCTGGGACGCGGCCACCTGCACCAGGACCTGAGAGGCACCCCTAGCCTAGCTCTGTCCTCTTTGTAGATCCGGATCTGGGCGCGGCCTAGTGCAACCAGGGAGAATCATGGCCTCTATGCCCTGAACGTGACAGGCCCCATCCTAAGCTTCTTCGCCAAACATTATGACACACCCTACCCACTCGAAAAATCCGGTGAGTGAGGGGCCTTATGGTGGGGGGCAGCGCAGGGGGACCCACACCCGGAGGCCATCCTGCCAACCTCTTGGCCTCCCCAGACCAAATTGGCTTGCCCGACTTCAACGCTGGAGCCATGGAGAACTGGGGGCTGGTGACCTACCGGGAGAACTCTCTGCTGTTTGACCCGCTTTCCTCCTCCACCAGCAACAAGGAGCGGGTGGTCACCTGCTCATGAGCTCGCCCACCAGGTAGGCTTCAATGCAGAGAAAGAATCGGGGGCGCTGGGACTGGGTGATGGCATAGGACCTGGCTCTGCCCTTGGCAGCTGAGAACGGAGGATGTTTCCCACTGGCAGAGTAGCGGGGGGCAGTCACGATGATGTCAGAAAAGTTCTGAGCCCGGGCCTGGGACATGGGAACACTCATGAAGGGTAGCTCTAGGTGCTGGTAGTGACCGCAAGGCTAGAGTAGCTGACCAGGCTGACCCCCACTTCTCCACAGTGGTTTGGGAACCTGGTGACTGTAGCCTGGTGGAATGACCTGTGGTTGAACGAGGGCTTCGCCTCCTACGTAGAGTACCTGGGTGCTGACCACGCAGAAACACCACCTAACCTGGTGAGCCATCTGTGCAGAGGCCCTGGAGTCTGGGGTGGGGGCTGAGACAGGGGGAGACCTGGGTCCCCCCTCCCAGGGCAGTCCGCTGATGGCCACTGGGGATTTTCAGAAAGACCTCATGGTGCTGAATGACATGTACAGTGTGATGGCCACGGACGCTCTAGCCTCCTCCCACCCGCTGTCCACCCCTGCCCAGGAGGTCAACACACCGGCCCAGATCAGCGAGATGTTCGACTCCATCTCTTATAGCAAGGTGCCACCCCAGCTTCCCCGTTGCTCCCGAGACAGTGGGGACCATAAGGAGGGAGGTGGGCGCTCAGTCCCAAGGGGCTTCACCGCAGCTGGGGCTTCGGGATCACTTGTCCCAGCTCGATGGTGTCACAGGATCCTGCTGGCTCAGCATAGTCTTCTGAGCCCCTGCCTCCCCCCTCCCGCAGGGAGCCTCGGTCCTCAGGATGCTCTCCAACTTCCTGACTGAGGACCTGTTCAAGAAGGGGGCCTGGCGGTGAGTGTACTTGGCCAGCCATTGGTTGTGTGGGGGAGGGGTGGGGAGCTTCCTCCAGCCCTTGCCCCTTGTCCCCAAGCCCTGGCCTACCATAGAGGCACAGAGGTTGAGTGGTCGAGCTTGGGGGACACCAGCTCTGACCTTACTGTGTCATGTCTTTCCACAGTCCTATCTCCATACCTTTGCCTACCAGAGCACCACATACCTGAACTTGTGGGACCACCTGCAGAAAGTAAGTTCTAGCCAGCCCCCTCTAAAGCCATTCCCTTGGGTCCTGAGTTGCTAGAAATCCCTGGGGGCAGCACATGTGTGTGAGAACGTGCCCAGCTTCACCACTTGCCAGCCCGGGCAGACTACTTGGAGCCTTGGTTGGCCATCTGTAAAATGGCCACCATGATGGCTCCTTAAAGGTGGTGTATGACAGACTGTGGGTCAAGACCCCAGCAGGTGGCTTGTGTCATGCTGTAGTAAGCTTTGTGTTGGGAGCTGAGGAGTCCCCTCTTCTTAGTGCTGAGCACACAGGCTCCCACGCCGAGGCTCTTCTCTGCCTGGAACTTTGGAGCCAGTCACTGAACCTGCTCAGCTCTCGTGGCTGCCCTGTGCCCTCCTGGCTCCTCACAGGCACGACTTTGCACAGCAGCCTCCTCAGCACAAACTCCAACTTTGCCTCCCGTGTGGTCCCACCGTGCAGTCCTGTCCGCTGAGACTCCAAGCAGCCCCTGTCTGAAGGGCAGACCCTCTGACCACCCCCCACCCCCCCTGGCTCCCCTCCCTGCCTCTGCTAGGGCTGGAGTCTGCCTACGCCCATGTTCCCCATCTCTTCCTCTTTCTCACAGCTGCCCCCACCCCTTCCCTGAGGCCCTGCTTAGCCCAGCTGACCCTCCGGAAGCCCAAGCTCCCGACTTCCCTGCCAGGTGCATCTCCAGTCCCCAGATGTCCATGCTCCATGGCCAGTCTGACCAGGGAGAGGAGACCCAGGGCTTTGTCACAGTCACAGCTGGACTCCAGTATACCCTCCTGACTGGTTTCTAGCCCAAGTTCCAATTTCCATGAGCCCGGTCCACCTCCTCCTCCAGCTCCAGCCAACTGACATATGGCATCTCATTACCTCGGTCCCTCCCCTCCACTGTTATTGTCTTGCTTGCCCTGCCTCATTTTCTCTCTCCTCCTGTCCAGTAAAGCTGAGCCCTCCTTCATGCTGGGCGCCCCGCTAGCTTCACCCCAGAGCTCCCCTCCCCTCTTCAGCCTGTACCCTATGACACGTTCTTCTGCCTACTTTCTTGCCCTGTTTTTATTTTCTCAGTTATTAATAGATGTTGTTGGGGGTTTCGGGTTTTGTTTTGTTGTGTTTTGTTTTGTTTTACAAAAGCAATGTACATGCATGAAAAAAGATGAAAAAAGACCTAAGAAGACCTAACACGACCACTCTAGACCTGTCCCGAGACCTCCATCTGGGTGCCCACAGCCTTCTCCCTGCCTGTGACACTGATTTTCCCTCACCTGTCTTCTCTCCCTTTTCATCCTCCCAGCATTGTTAGGCTGAGCCATAGGCATCCTGGGCCCCTTTCCCTGGCACATACCCACCCTGGGTGGGCCACAGAATGGGGGGCCACATAGCTTCGCTCAGTTGATCAGGAAGAAACCAGAGGCCAGGAAGTCCTTGCTCCTCCAGCACTGGGCAGCTGAGGAAAGGCAGAACTGGGCCGGGCCCCAAACTCCTGTCCTTCAGTCCCAATGCTCCTCCGTTGCCTCCCGGCAAGTGACACCACCAAGGAGAGGCCAGGGGCTGCAGGAGCAGCCCTGCGTGGAGTGAGGGGGTGGCAGTTTGCTGACGGCTGTACCATGTTACTGTTCCCAAGCAGTAGACAATCAGACATCCGTCAAGCTGCCCACCACTGTGCGTGCCATCATGGACCGCTGGATCCTGCAGATGGGCTTTTCCAGTCATCACCGTGGACACCAAGACAGGGTCCATCTCCGCAGCAGCACTTCCTCCTTGACCCCGACTCCAACGTCACCCGCCCCTCAGAGTTCAAGTAGCAGACAGGGTCACCGTGGCAAGCATCCTAGTGATGGTTCTGAGGGGCAGTTTCTCTGGGGTCCCCTGACCATGTCAGGGCCTGGCCTGCTATTGGTTCCAGCCCCGGTGGCTGTAGACAGGCGCTCCCTCTTGGGCCAAGAAGATGGGGGTGTTTGGTGTCAAAGTAGGGCAGAAAGTGGGACCCTGCAGGGCTGCTCTTTGCTGACAGTGGTCAAGAGCCTCCATCTCTCACCACCCGGCCTCTGGGTCTCTTGTTGCAGCTACCTGTGGATCGTTCCCATCTCTTCCATCAGAAATGGCGTAGAGCAGGACAGCTACTGGCTGGAGGACACCAGAAAAGGTAATCTAGCCTTGCCCTGGCGGACAGCAGCCCTGCCCCACACTCCCAGCCCCTGGCCCACGTCCTGGGGGTCCCAGCAGCCCTCTCTAGGCTTCCTTCATCATTTTATTCACCAAGCGGAGCTGACTTCTTTGGTCCCTACACTTCTGCCACCCAGCCCTGGGCAAGTTACCAGCCCTCCTGGGCTCCATTTTCTCATCTGTGCGATGAGGCTAAGAACATCTACCCCACTGATCTGTGTGAGGATTAAAGGAGACAGTCCACGCAACATGTTTAAAACAGTGCCTGGCACATGGTATGAGCAGTCCTACTCTGCCAGGCACTGAGGAAACCAAGGTCAAGGCGAGTCGCCTCTACCTAAGCCAAGGCTGCAGACGGAGGAAAGGAAGACAAGCAGTAAAAACTTTCAAGAGCTATGCCAGTGCTTTAACAGAGGCGTGTGTAGCCTCTGGGCAACTGTGGCAAGGGGGCAGGAATAAGGGAGATTCCTGGAGGGGGTGAGCTGAGTCCAGGATAAGCAGCAATTAGTTAGGCTAATGGTGGCAGAGAAGAGTATTCCAGGCAGCGGGAATAGCAAGTGCAAGGCATAGAGGCAGGAGAGACCTGGGGGCTGAGTAGAGGTCCCCGCAGGCTACAGGAGACAGTGGCCATGTCCTTGGGCCAGGAGAGCTGGGGCAGGTGGGAAGTGGGCAGACCATTGCGTCTGACCTGCAGGTATGGAAGGTTCCTTTCTGGCTGCCAGGGAAAAGGATGGAAGGGAGAGCAGGGAGGAGGAGCATTGACCCAGGGAAGGGGCGGCAGCTCTGGGGGCTGACTGAGTGGGAAGGTTGCCTGGACTTCCCACCCAGTGACTGGGGCGTAATGGGGTTGTTACAAGCTGAGAGAGAGGAGGAAGCGGAAGAGAGGGCAGAAGAGAGGCAGCAGCCTGGGGAGTTGAGCCTGAGTGGCCTGGGGGTGTGTGGGTAGAGATGTCCAGGCAGCTGGCTCTAGCCTGGCCACACGGAGCCTGCGAGAGGCGGGGCAGGCACTGAGGTTCAGAAACAACATGTGCTCTGTCTGAGGTCACTGGCCAGCCAGAGGCAGAGCCTTGCCTGGCTGCCTGGTGCTACACCCCTTTTCTTCCCCTCTCTTTGGCATCACTCCAGAGGCTTGCATGCTGCCTGGTGTCAGGCTGCATGGAGGCTGCTCTAGTGAGGTCTGGAGAGAGGAGGGCCAAGGCCTGTGGTCCTCTGAGCAGCCCTGCCCCAGCTCTGGTCTCTCCCCACAGCCCAGAGTGATCTGTTCAAAACCACGGCCGGTGAGTGGGTCCTATTGAACCTCAATGTGACGGGCTATTACCAGGTGAACTATGACGAAGACAACTGGAAGAAGATTCAGGCTCAGCTACAGACAAACCTGTTGGTGGGTGTCTGCCACCACTACCCCATCCCCCATCCCAGGCCTAGCCCAGGGATATACCCTGAGGTCACACACTCTGTTGCCCCTTCTAGGCTATCCCTGTCATAAATCGGGCTCAGGTCATCCATGATGCCTTCGACCTGGCTAGGTGAGTATACCCTTCCTTCTCAGGCCCAGACTGGCCCTGCCGGGAAGGGCTGGTGACTTCAGCAAGTCCATTTCCATAGTGAGAATCAGTTGTCCTCATTGTGTGCCAGGGACAGTGCAGGGGCTCCCCATACTCTGCGCACCCCTCCCTCACCCTGTCCCCCCTGGAGATTGTTAGTGGTACAGCCCCACGTCCCAGATGAGGAATCTGAGACTCAGAGTTTGTGTTTCGCACCTGAGACCACATGGTCCAAGACAGCCAGACTCAGGCCTGTCCAGTTCCAAAACCACGCTGCATTCCATGGCACCAAGCTTTTCCTGAGGGCTAACCGTACCAGGCTGCTGTGCTAGGTGCTAAAGTCTGGGATGGATGGGATTGGTGACATACAGCATAGATAAACATATTGAGCACTTACTGTGGTAAGCTCTGATGTAAGTGATGTCACCCACAGACATGGGCATTTATGAATGAAATGTGCACAGACAGCTTGAGGAGTGGGAGGGAGAAGGGCCCAGAGGGCCAAGCAGATCAGAGTGTAGATAGGCTGAGGAAAGAGCACACAGGCTTTTTGTCCTTTTCAGTCTAAGCTCTGTCTCTTATGAGCTGTGTGGCCTTAGGCAAGTCACTTTACCTCTCTGAGCCTCAGTGTCCTCATATATAAAATGGGGATAATAACCAAGTGATTGTGACCAGCAATGGGTGAGAGCAGGGCCTGGGTTGGCCTTGTTAGTGGCACCACCCAGCATCCATGCCCCCTCCACCCCTGGTGAACTCTAGGGCTGGCTCAGTTGGGACTCTGGGACCTCAGGCTCCAGGATGGGGATGGGGCTCCCACAGAGGGGCAGAATGGGCAGGGGTGCTTACTTGAGCCCCTCTGTTTGTTCCTCAGTGCCCACATTGTCTCTGTCACCCTGGCGCTGAACAACACCCTCTTCCTGATCAAAGAGACAGAATACATGCCTTGGCAGGCTGCCCTGAGCAGCCTGAGCTACTTCAAGCTCATGTTTGACCGCTCCGAGGTCTACGGCCCCATGCAGGTACAGTGGGCGTGGCTGGCAGGGCATGAGACCGATTCGCCCCATGCCTGAAATTGCACCATTAGGAAGTTCGTGGAAGTACTGCCTGGAGTGGCAAAACCCTCCGGGCGGACGCAGCACTGGGTCCTTTGTGAGAATAGGCTTGGCAGAGCGGTGAGAGCAGGAGGGATTAGAAGTGAAGGGGGCAGGGCCCAGAAGGTGAGCAGGTTGAGCAGAGCAAGGAAAAGACACAGATTTGATGATTTGTAGGTTAGCACTCAGAAGGCACAGAGCACTGTCCTGCATGGCAGGAGGTATGCCCTTTCTCAGCTGTGTGGCCCTGGGTAACCCTGCTCAGCCCTGGTGACCCCTCTGTGAAATGAGCGGGCCTGTACCTGCCTTACCTGCCCACAGGGCAGAAGAGGAGGGAGATGCAGGTGATAACAATGTTGAAGCATGGGGCACTGGGGCTCCTACTGAAGAGAACAGGGAAAAGCTGGATCCAGAATGTTCATTGTAGTGTGGTTTGTAAAAAGACCAAAGAACCAAAAACACTGGAATGTCTGACACTAGGGGATTTGTTAACTAGGCTATCCATTTGAGCGAATGTTATATAGCCACTAGATCATACTTGAAGAGATCATTTGTTATTAAAGACTTTTCACATTATTAATTCTCTATCATGGAAAATGAGATACTATGACTAATGAGTTTAATTCATTGTAACTCATTAACCTTCCTACCTTGGGTTCATCCCATCATCCTTTGTGGTTCGATCACAATATTGGGTCAACTCAGTATTCAGCATTTCCTTTGTTGTGACTATTTAACTCACATTCTCGTAGAGAAGTATGTTTATGTTTTCTTTTTTCTCCATCTTATAGAAAGGTGTCAGATAATACAGCAGTTTTGCTTTTTCCTGGAGGCAACCCCGCTTTTTTCCAGAACCCCACTCAGCTCTCGTGCTGGGAGGCTCTCCTGTTCCCGGAGCCCATGCGTTCTTCCCTGGGCTTTCTTCCTCATAACGGAGCGTGTCTTCCAGGAGTGTTTGAGAAAGGGCTCCTCAGAGGTGGATGTTCTGAGCAGATTGTTCAAAATGTCTTTATTCCACCTTTACACTGGATTGAGAACTTACCTGGGTTTAGAAGTTTCTAGTTTGGAAACGAGCCCTCAGAAAACATCAGGTCTCGTGCTGCACTGAGGTCCAGCCTCTCGTGTTGCCACTGAGAAGCCCAGGGCCTTTCTTGTTTCCAGTTCTTTGAATGCGGCCAGTTTCTCCTTCTGGAAGCTTATGGGTGCCTCTCAGTCCTGCAGGGCCTTTCTCATGCTTCTGCTCTTTCAGTCTGTACATTTTCACATGAAACTTTCTCCCGCCCCTCCCCTTTTTTAAGGGCATCTCTTTCTGGGACCCCTCTGTTAATCCAGCTTACTGCTCCTGCACTGGCCCCTCCCTCGCTTTCTTCTCTCTTCCGTTTTCCAGAGTCTCGACGTTTTGTTCTGCCCTTGGCAGCGCGTGTCCATTTCTTCTCTCACATTTTTAAACTTCCAAGGGCTGTTCTGAGCTCCAGCCTCCGTGCGGTATCTTCGGTGGACTCTTGGCGGATTGTCATCACAGGCTTTTTCGATGTATCCTTGTTTCCTCTGAGTCTTCCGTTGGTTTTGATCACCTCTGTCAAAGCTGGAGGCTGAGCTGCACCTTAGGATTTGAGAGTGAGGCGGTAAAAAGTGATTGGAAGCTTTGTGGGGAGGTAGGGTTTATCACCTGTGGGCCTCATTGTGGGGCGACTGGGTAAGCCAAGTGACTCCTCATGGCGACCCTCTAAAATCAGCATCTGTGAGTGTGTTCCCTGGAGACCATTCAGTCTGCAGAGCGTGATCCTCTGTCTTGGGCAGTGAGGCCGGTGGTGCCCTCTGGAAGGCAACTGGGACACCTGCATTCAGTACACAAACTGTCATCTCTGGGGTCCCCGCTGCAGTGCAGCCGCCCTCTCACTATGTCTGGTGACCCCCAGTTCTGAGCCCCTCTGATTAAGCCTTGCCCAGGGCGGAGGTGGGAGGGATGCAGCCTGCTGCAAGGAGGGAAGTGAGGGCTGGGAGCTTCGTTCCTCCTGCAGACGTGGCCTGGGTCTTGGTGTCTGCAGCCCCTGCCTCACTCTTGTCCCTTACGGACCCGTCCCTCTAATGCCGAGCCTGCCACAGCAAGCCTCCTTTCCGTCTCCTCCTCGCCTCGGCAGGCCGGTTCCCTGTCGCAGACTCTCCCACTCGCCAAGCCTGTTGCATCTCCCTGTCTGCGTCCCAGCTCCTAAACCGTGTGGATGCCTCACTCACTCACTGCTCCTTCCTTTCCTAGTCTCTTTATTCTTGGGGGTTTATTTACGTGTGGATGTGGATTCTGGCTGACACATAGGACGGGCGATCTACCATGTTGAACCAGAATCTACAGAGGATTTGAATAACATGGGGTGGAGCTTACGTTACAGTGCCAGGTGAAGAATACAGCATGAAGAATTGTAGACATGCCGTAGGTAGAAAAGAAGCAGGAAGGGGGAAAACACACCGATTTGGAAATCATAGTTTGGGTGAGCTCCTGGGTGGTTTGTATGTTCTGCATATGTTTTTCTGTGTTTTCTGAATTCCCAGCAATAAACATTGAAGACTTACCATCAGGCAGTGGGAGGTGGTGGGACTCAGTCCTATATTAAGAAAAGGTGACGTTTAGAATGTTAGAACTGCTGAGGCTTTGAGGAGAAAGAACTTCAGATCAGTCATCTGAAACCCAGACTAGCGCTGGCCCCTGTGAGCGCTGTTTGGCCTTGGGCAAGGCCCCATGACTCTTTGTCCCTGTGACTGTTAAGTCCTTACTGTACCTGCCCAGTCCTTACTGTACCTGCCCACCCACATCACGGGCCCCATGGGGCTCCTGGCAGGTCAGGCTTGAATCTCCCCTTTGAAGCTATAAATTTCTTTTTCCCAGAACTACCTGAGGAAGCAGGTCACGCCCCTCTTTCAACATTTCAAAAATGTCACCAAGACGTGGACTCAGCGCCCAGAAAACCTGATGGACCAGTGAGTGTGACCTCCTGGGTCTGGAGGTCATGGGGGGCCCTGCCACCCTGACCTGGGAATCCAGAGCAACGCCCCAGCTGTGTTTCCCTCTGGAGCTCCCAACTTCTGACCTGACTAGGGCCGCCAGGCAGGCTGTGACCCCCACCTAGGAGCAGAGGGCCCTGCCAGAGGCTGTGCGTGGCCTGTGGGCCCATCTGGCCTCTTTGCACAAAGGACCAAACCAAGCTCCGAGGTCCTTTCACAGATTTGGTCATTCAGATTGTAAGTGTTGAAACTGAGGCTGGATCCTGTGCCAGCTCCTCTGGGTCCCCATGCTGCCCAAGGCACAAAGCGGGTAGCATGGGCTGCAGCCTGAGCAACCCAGCCCAGCCTCTCTGCGTGGAGTTGTGTGCCAGCCCAGGGACTCTTTGCTAGAGACTGGGCCAGGCAGCTGATCGAGTGTCACCCTGGGGGCAGGTACAACGAGATTAACGCCATCAGCACCGCCTGCTCTAGTGGGCTTCCTGAGTGCGAGGAGCTGGTCTCGAAACTTTTCTCCCAGTGGATGGAAAACCCCGATAATAACCCGTGAGTGTGTCCCCTGCTCCTCCCCAGTCTTCATCTGGCCCTCAAGCCCACAGCCCTGTCCTCATCAGACCCTGGTCCCACCGTCCCTGCTCTTCCACCCTTGACACCCTCACCCCATGCCAGGATCCACCCCAACTTGCGGTCCACCGTCTACTGCAATGCCATCGCTCAGGGTGGTGAGGATGAGTGGAACTTCGCCTGGGAGCAGTTCCAAAAAGCCACACTGGTAAATGAAGCCGACAAGCTCCGAGCAGCCCTGGCCTGCAGCAAGCAGGTCTGGATTCTGAACAGGTGAGGGGGACCAGCCAGCCGTGCTGGATGAGGTCCCCTCCCCACCGGGGACCGGGATCTCAAGGTGCGGGACAAAGAAGCAGCCTCCCAGGCGCCTTCGCACTCCTGTTCGCGGGGTCCTCACTGACCCACACGTGCAGTGCAGCACTTCCATTTATGGGTCAAAGCACTGAGGCTCGGAGAAGCAGAGCCATGTGCCCAAGTCCGGAAGCTTTGAGGACTCCCAGAGCCAAGATCTGAACAGGGGTCTGGGCCACGTCCCGTGCTTTTAACTGCTGACGCCTCTCAGCCTTTATTTGACATTAACTCAGTTGCCCTCTCTGTCAAGGGCTGTGGCGCAGCTGGACCTCAGTCCTGCTGGATGTCCAGCTGGGCACCCCCAAGCCCTTGAGGAGGGCTCCTGGCTCCCACTGTGTGCCTCATGCACCATCTTCTGTAAAGAAGGGCCATCCTCAATATCAAAGACAGGAGTGGCCACCCTGCCCGGTAGAGGGCTCATGGCTTGAGTATTCTCCTTTCCTTCATTCATTGTCAGATATTTGTCGAGCACCAGGTCCATGTCAGGCATGACACCTAGCATAGCCAGTGACCCCACATAAGGGACTCAGTGTTCTATATGAACGAGGGAGGCAGAATCAAGGAGTTTTCAGCCCTCAGCATGGTGAAGGGATGTGGAAAGGATGCAGGAGAAATGGAGGGTTCCTTTGCCAGCCTCAGTTCTCTGTCGAACCATCTGACTGCAGCCCTTGGAAGTGGTCATTAACACGGCATCCTGCCCTCTCAGGTACCTGAGTTACACCCTGAACCCTGACTTGATCCGGAAGCAGGACGCCACTTCCACTATCAACAGCATCTCCAGCAACGTTATCGGGCAATCTCTGGCCTGGGACTTTGTCCAGAGCAACTGGAAGAAGCTCTTTCAGGAGTGAGTCTGCTCAGAGCATGTGAGGGGTGCCCTAGGGGTGGTCCGTGTGCACTGTACACTGCAGGGTTGGGAGTAGGCGGTGGGCACGGCACAGGAGTGGTGAAAAATCAACCCAGCTCGAGGTACGGTGGGGGCAGGAACTGAAAGACCAGGTGGGATACGGGCCATCCCTTTTCCCACTGGGGGAAAGAAAGTCTGGCTGGGTGGGGGGGAGTGATCTCTGAAGAGGCAGGAGCAAGGGCACTGTAGCAACACCTGTGCTCAGGTCCCTAGTGGTGTCCCTTTGGTCGTGTCATTTCGTGTCCTCTATAAGATGGGGCCAATCACAGGGTAGTTGTGAGGACATATAGAGTTGCCTGCCAGGCACTGAGCATTAATTAGTTCTGCCCACCTCACAGTCCATCTCTCTCTCTGTCCTGCTTCCTGCAGTTACGGTGGTGGCTCCTTCTCCTTCTCCAGCCTCATCCGGGGAGTGACCCGACGATTCTCCACTGAGTTTGAGCTGCAGCAGGTAAGGAGCCCTAGACCCTGGGGCCCACCCTCAATCTAAGGGGGCCGCCGCCGTTCAGCTCCCACTGAGGGTGGTCACAGAGAGCATGGGCTCCGTGTTGCCAGGCCTCCTTCATTTGCAGGGGAAGCGGTAACAATTCAGTCCAAAAAAAAAAAATCATCTTGGAATTTTTGTACAGTCAAAAAGAGAATAATAATATCATGAATCTCCATGTACCCATTGCACAAATTGAACAATTGTCAACATTTTGTCAACTCTTTTGAGGTGGACAGTTTTCAAGCAAATCACTGATATATAATTTCACCTCTAAATACTTTATCTAAAATAAAATGTAATTTCGCCGTCATTAGCGAATCCAAGAAAATTAAGTCATCTTACACCCAGGCCATTTTCACATTCTCTAAGTTCTTTTTAAAATTTTTGCATATGTATATTTGATATATACGTCTGAATTAGAAGCCAAAGTTAACTAATTGCCTAAGGTTGATTTGTCTTTTTCTTTTTTTACACTAAGATAAAATTCAGGTATCATAAAATCACCATTTTAAGTGGTTTTTAGTATATTTACAAGGTTATACAACCATCACCATCATCTAATTCTAGAACATTTTTGTTATGCTCTGTCTTCCCGTTATTGGATTGAGATTGTAATTCAGTTAAAAACTGAGGGTCAACTCAATGAAGAACCACACAGTGAAGGCTAAATACATCTAAGAACCAGATTTAACCCTGGGGCTGTCATTTTTGACTTCTGCACTAAATAAGGCTTTTTCCTCAGGGAGAGGGAAGGACTGGCCCAGCCTGCTCTAGAGAACACGCCGTGGTCCCCATTGTGTGTGTGTGTGTGTGTGTGTGTGCGTGCGTGCGTGCGCGGGCGCGCGGGCAGGGTGGGGGGAGGTAAGCAGAGAACTGGGTGGCTTTTTCCTCAAGGCTGTGTTGGAGCCCCTAGCCTGGGGCTAAGATCTTCCTTTTCCCGGCAGCTGGAGCAGTTCAGGGACGACAACAAGGACCTAGGCTTTGGCTCTGCCACCCGGGCCCTGGAGCAAGCCCTGGAGAAGACCAAAGCCAACATCAAGTGGGTGAAGGAAAACAAGGAAGTGGTGCTCGCGTGGTTCACGGAAAACAGCAAATAGTCCCTACTCTGTACGGTCACCTGGCCCCCACGCGAGAAGCCCCTGTGTGTCTGTCCCAGTGGCCCAGGGCAGGGCCCCCATTCCTGGAGCCTGAGGCACGAGCACCCTCCCCTCAGGGACTAAGTGTCTGGCCTCGTTCTTTCCACTCTGCCCATGGATCCAGTTCACCCTCTCATGGTCAGATTGTCCAAGCACCTCCTAGCCCCCGGCCCTCGTGCCAACCCCAACCTAGGCCTGGCATAGTCCCCGTCACCAAGAGCACTGGGGCTGATCTCAGGGAAGCCTAGCTCCAGGGCCAGATGAGCAGAAGCCCTCAGTGGACTGCGGATGGCCTTGGTGGGGACTGCGATGAGCTCTTCCTCACCTTCTCATAAGGACCCTGAAACTGGGGACTCAATAGGGCAACAGATCTGTATATTTTTTTCTAAGAGAAAATGTAGATAAAGGATTTCTAGATGAGCTTCCAGACTCATTACTATCCCAGAGCAGGAGTGGATCTGCACAGCAGCTGGGGAGGCTGGGATGGAGGGAATCTGGGGTGTATGGGAACTGTGGTAGTCTGGGACCCCCAGGGACCCTGGGAAGGGAGAAGTGTCCACCTGCTGGTCTTTCCTGCAGAGCTCCTGTGTGTGATGTCAGCCCACAGTGTTCATTTCGTCCGCATTCCAGTGGCAGGCTTGAGAAGCCGGGTGCTGGGAAACTACAGGGAGGTGGAGGGCTGGTGACCGGACACGTGGTTCCCATGGTAGAGTGGGGGCGAGCCTGGGCTTGGTGCCAGGCCCAGATCAGGTCCTGATAGTCGAGGGAGTGCTCTTCCAGAAAGCAGGAGTTTCCACAGTTCTGGAAGCTAGGGTTTGTACCTAACTAACACAAGGCAAGGGAACAGGGTGCTGGGTGGGCCCTCTTCCTGCTCCGCAGCCAACACAGCTGGGACACCTGGGACCGTGCGAGAAAGAGGCTTGCACTGCGTGCAGCAAGCCCTAGGTCCCAGGCCTGGAGTGACCACTTGGCCAAAGGCACAAGTGCCTCTCTGGGATCCAAGGTGGGTGGCTGCGCTATCAGTTTACAAACTGATTGTTTTCAAGAGTAGTGTATAGAAAAGAGCCGGTGCCGCCCTGATTACCTTGCGGGCCAGTGGTCGGAGCCAACTCTTAGGAGAAGGCCTGGGACCCACGGGCTCCACGGCCCACATCGGACTTCCTCAGAATTTCTTGACAAAAGGAGTTAGGTGGGAAGAAGTTCACTTTGGCCTCAACCCCATGAGGCCCAGCTGAGCATCCAAGGGTGGTGGCGGGGAGAGAGGGAGACTTCAGTGGACATCTTCAGGGAGCTGCTTGGGCTGGGCCTTGGAGTCCAGAGGCCTGGTTTCGATCATGGCTCAGCCACTGTTCCTTGGACAAGTGACCAAAACCCCTGGACTTCGTCAGTTTCCTCCTCTGCACAAACAAAGATGATGAGCGTTGGTGTGTGCATCAAAGGAGTCATGTACATACCAGCTCGCCTGACAGGTAAGGAGAACTGAGTGCTGTTGTGGTCCTCAGTCCTGTCCCCTGACTCAAGGCCCAGAAAGGCTGCCTCTGTGCTCCACTGGTGTCCACACATCAAAGGGTGGGGCGGGGCCAGCCCTGGATGGGGTGGGGTCCCTCCACCAACCAGGTCCCTCCACCCCCCAGCCCAGCCCCTCCGGGCTAGCCCTTCCTGTCGCCAGTGCCCAGCAGCAGCGGCTGACACTTGACATTCTGGGGACCAGAGTGCAGGCCCCCTCAGGTGGTCCCTGCTTAGGGAGGGGTCAGCCCACCATCTAGTGTCCCTGGCGGAGAGCTGGCCTCCAGGCAGGCAGAGTTGTGAGGATCCTGGTCTTTGTGCCTGGCACTGGGCTAAGTGTTTATGCGCATTATCGCCTGTGGAGACCAGGACAGTCTTTATCTCACTTTTGCTGATAAGAAAACTGAGGCTCATGGAGGTTAAGTCACAACTCAGTACAGAGAGCTGGAAGAAACCTGAGACTGGCTCTGCTGTCTCTGCCTGAGTGGAGCCGGTGTCCATTTGGAGCTGAAGCAGGGTCTGTGACATCCACACATTATATGCTCAGGCCACCTAACAGCTGAAAACACTGGAACGGAAACTGGTTCTCGGGCCGCAGTAAGGACACGCTGAGCCAGAGATCTGCTTGCAGAACCCTGCTCAAGGTCGCACACACAGCAGGAGCCCAGTAGGAGCCAGGCTGCTAAGTCCCTGTCTGGTGCTCAAGGCCATGGGGAAAGGCAGGACCTAAGGGGCAGCAAGAAGCAGCAGGAGCTAGGGGAATGGGGGGCAGTACCCTCTCCCGCTCCCCTCCTCAGGAGGCATGGCCTCTACACTGTGAGATCATCGAAAAGCTTGGGAGAAGCCCTCAGCAAATGGCCAGCCTCAGAGACGGTGACTGGGATCTCCAAGAAGTTGTGGGTAGAGTAGTCATCCAAGGAAGGGCACCAGCATCAGCCCCTCTGTCCCCTGCTAATTACTTAGCAGAGAGGTGTAGTCGGGAACAGCATGGCTAGGGTAGAGCCGTGGACCAGATGGATGGGGCCAAAGGGACTGCTGTTCCTAAGAGGCTGGGCTGAGCCTTTCCCTGCAGAGGGTGAGGACAGGGGTGGGGATTAGCCCAGTGCCCTTGGGCCCTGCTCCCCTTACTCCAGCAGCATGTAGGGTGTCTCAAAGGCCACTCCGGCTGGGGTGTGGGCAGCCTTTAGCCCCTACCTTGGTGCCTCCTAGAAGAGGCCCTGGGAGAACAAGGCTGCCAAGTTCTAGAGGCTCTGGCCACTGCTGGCGAAGGCCAAGTTCTCTTGGATTCCACTCCAGCCCCTGCAGGGGAGCATGACTGTCAGTGACTGGCCCAGGGAGACTTCTCTCTGTTCCTGTAAGACTGATCCCAGATGGGTGGGAGCCAATGGAAGGAGATGGGCAGTTGTTCAGTTCTGCCTTCGGGGCAGATGCTGTGAGACTCGAGCCAAGACCTTGGGTTTTCTTGGGGAGGAAAGAACACTAGACAGAGCCAGGGCCCTGATGTCCGTACCCACCTGGGAGGTAGCTGGAGCCTATAAATAGGTGATTAAGGTAAAATGAGTTTGAATGGGTAGACCCTAATGACTAATGACTGGTATCCTTATAGGAAGAGGAGATTAAGACACAGACAGGCCAAGGGGTGACCATGTGAAGACACAGAAAGGTGGTGGTCATCTGCGTGCAAAGAAAGTGAAACCTGCTGACACCTTGATCTTGGACCTCTGGCCTCCAGAACTGTGAGAATACAAATTTCTGTTGTTCTGTGAGGTATTCTGTGAGGGCAGCCCGAGCAAACTAACACACTGGCCTAGGATGTGGAAGCTACCGACAGGCATCTATGGAAACAATTTCATACTATTGTGAAAGAGCCCTACGGGTCAGCAGGAACGCACCTACGAGGATGGAAAAGGGCAACATTGATGGATCTGAGGAAAGCGAACAAGTCCAAGTATCAACCCACCTGTGCCACCTTGCACAGCAGGCCAGATGGAGTCCCTGCGCAATACATATGGTCAAACTGGCACGTGAGGGCCCACGTCCACCTTGGTAGGTAGGCCTGGATTCAGGCAGGGGAAGAGCAGCATGACTTGGTCCCCACAGTATGGAAACATTTTTCTTTTCCCAGAGGCCATAAAAACCCAGGTTGATAGAAGAAAAACAGACCAAACCAAATTTTTTTCTTTTTTTTTTTTTTTTAAACAAAATCAAAGCACAGGCTTCTGCCCTCTCCCCAACTCTCCCCTCCAAACCCACTGCCCCACCAGTCCCAGCCCTGGCAACCTCATGGTCAAGCAGCTACTGCCTTACTATAGCTCAGGCTGTGCTCTGCAGGACACTGGTCATTCCATGGAGTGGCAAGGACTGGAGGGCACTGCCCCAGCCCCAGCCAGCCAGGGAGGCCACCAGTTATGTTTCAGACACTGCTTCCATGAAAGACATCACTTGAAAAAGGGATTCTGGGCTAAAGCTAAGCTCGAAAACCACCGATGTCACAAATGAGGGGCCCACACTACAGGACTGACTCCTAGCTGAAAAGGGGACAGGCAAGGCCATTAGTAGAAGACGCCTAAATGACCCCCCTCTGTATCTTCTTGCCAAAGTTCAGGGCAGCCACTGAGCTGCAGGCCTGAGTTCTGGAGAGGGCTTTCATCACTAGGCTGGAAGGCAGGGCCTGGTCCCTGGTCCTCTGAGCTGGGTAGCACCTCTGCACTGTGGCTCCAGTATCCCCACTGGGTCTGAGGCTGGAGTCTCTGGTATGTTGGGTGGGGCAGGAGGGGTGGGCTTTCTGGCAACAGACTGGATTCCTGAGACCCAGAGATACCCTGCAAGAGAGACAAGGGCAGCTGGTTAATGGGCCACTGCCTGACACCCTGAGATCGCAAACCTGGATGCTCCCCAGAATGTGGCTGGCAGCTTCTGAACAGCCCTGACACCATGAATGCAGTGAAGCAAAGTGATTACGAGGCCTGCCAGGGTTCAAATCTCAGCTCTGCTACTCACTAGCTCTGAAGAACTCAAATAACCTCTTTTAGTCTCAGTTTTCTCATCTGTTAAATGGGGATGATAACACCTACTTCATAGGCTTGCTGGAAGGTGGAATGAGTCAACACATGTAAAATGCTGAGGATGGTGTGGGGGACACAGAGGGTGTCGAAAATTTTGGTTATTAATGTGCTCTTTTATGGATCGTTTCATTCATTCATTCACGAGGCCCATGAACGAATGACGCTTGAAGAAAATATGGAGAGCACCAGCTCAAGGCCCATCTAGTCAGAAAGCCCCTAAATCTGAGGCCACCCTCCCTCTCCCCCAACTCTTACTGGAGCACTTGGAAAGCATTTCCTGACAGTGCCCCTGCCACCTCCAGAGGCCAGGGTGGAAGTAGCAAGTCTGAGGACTCCTCCCTCTTACACAAGGCTGTGGAGACTTCTAGACAGAGGTCACCTTAACTCCCTGGGACCCCACCTCTTTCCACAAGGAGGCTGGCGTCCTCTCCATTCTCTCCCAGCTTCTTTCCACCCCTAATCAGGGTTGGATTAGGTAACAGGGATGTAAAAAGTATGAGATTCTCAGAATATTAGAGTCTACCCACCCGACGTCCATTTCCAACTGAAGTCTGGGGACCACCCCAGGGAAGTGCGCGGGCCACGCGGTACCTGGTACATGGCAGCCGCTCCAGGGCCGTGGGGGGCGGTGTCCAGGGCGTGGCCTGGTTCCTGGGCTGTGGGGATGTCTGCGTTCCGAAACAGGCTTGGGACGGCGTCCAGAGGGCTGCATCGGGGGCTCTCCCTTGCGACACTTGAGGGAGCGACTGCACCCCGGCGCAGTAAGGGGGTGTCGCCCAGGGACCCATGTCGGGGAGCCTGCTCTCCAAGCGCTCGGGCGCCGCTAGGGCTCCGGGACAGGCGGGCGGGGACCCCCAGGGCCCCGCGGACGGGGCAGCGGAGCCCAGGCCCGGGCCGCGCGCCTGCGACTGCGTCTGCGCCTGCGCGGGGCCGCCGTCGGGGCACAGCGGGCAGCCCCGCGGGAGCGTTGCGTCGCCGCGTCGCCGCTGCCGGCGCCGCAGGCTCTCCTCGCTGAGGCCCAGCACGGCCGACAGGTGGCCGATGTAGCGGATGGCCAGGCGCAGCGTCTCGATCTTCGTCAGGCTCTGGCCGGCGGGCGCCACGGACGGCGGCAGGAAGCGGCGCAGCTCGTGCAGGGCGCGGGCGAGCGTGCGCATGCGCAGCTTCTCGCGCTCGCTGGCGCTCTGCCGCTGCCCGCCGGCGGGTCCCGGCCGTGCCCGTCCCGGCGCCGTAGGGCCGGTGTCTGAGGTGGAGGCGCCTCGGGCCGGGGGCGCGGACTGTGAGGAGCCGCGTGCACTGTCGCAAGGGCACGAGCCCGACGAATCCGAGGAGGAGGCCGGGGATGTGGAGTCCGAGTGGCCGCCCAGCCCCAACCCTGGGGTAAGATCCAGTGGTCGAGGCTCTGCAGAGGAGGGGACTGGGCCATGGCCAGGCGGCGGGGCTCTGCGAGGCTGGCCCAGCCACCTCCGAATCTGAGCTTTTATCTGGACCAAAGGTGCGACACGGCCCCCTGCCAGGTTACAGAGAGGTGTCAAAACCCACAGAGCCCAGGGAAGGTCTGGGCAGGGGGGCCCTGGGAAAGCGGGCCCATTTGCAGAGGTGTAGATTCTGACTCCTCAGGGGCTCTAATGGAGGCCCCTGCAGCCCGGGAAGTGTGGGAGAGACAATTCGCATCTGGAGGGAGCTGCTAAGCTTCTCACCGGGTTTCCACCCACTCCGCCCCATCCACTGTGCAGGGTGAGTGCCCAGGAGTCCAACAATGGTGGACAATGCCATCATCGTCTTGGGTGACTCATGGACCCCTGCGAAGAGAGGCTGCCTGTCTCATCACCAGCCCCTGGGGGCTGTGCCTAGTGACTTCCACCCAGTGCCTACAGGTGTGCTCGTAAGGCATCAAGACAAACCCTGAGGGACCTGCCAACAGTGAGGGGTGTGGGAGCGCGGACCATACAGGTGGACCCTTCCTGGGTTCTTGGGAACGTGCACTTGCTGATTTGTTGAGTGACACTGAGAAAGCCATCCTACTGCCCGCAGTTAGTTTCTGTTCCTGAAAAATAGAACAGAGCAGCTTGGAGAAGAATGCACGGGGTGCAGGTGTTGAAATGAGGGAAGGTGGGCTCTTCAAGCAGGCCAGAGTCAGTCCCATTTTATTTGTTGTGTGACTTTGGGCAGATAACTTAACTCCTCTGAAACCAAGCTTCCTCATCCTCAACAATAATCCAAAATCCCCCACCTAGGATGGTTGCTGGTACTGAGTAGAACCATCCCCAAACCACTTGATATAGACCTGGCAAATGGGCTAAATGTTTGGCGCTATCATTTTATAAAAAGGTGCTTACATTTCAAGATGCTTGTAGGCATTATTCATTTAATTCATATTTATTTAGCAACTGGTAAGTGTCAGGCAAACCAGGATAAACAAACTCGTTGTGGTCTCTGCTGTCATGAGACTTCAGTTTTGTGGGAGAGACAAGTGAACCGGCCATTTATAATAAGTAGGCCCACCACTAACTAGCTCTATGCCCTTGGGCAGAGCTCTTAACCTGTCTGAAACTTCTGCTCTATAAAACAGGAATAATAATTACCTATCTACTCACAGGACTATCATAGTCTCAGTATAAGCTTGGCCATAGTCAAGTTTATACAGTAAAAACTCTCTTCAGCAACAATTCCAGTTTAAAAGAGACATCAGTGTCCTTCGTGATCTTCCAAAAAAGGGCTGAACTTGGAGGCTAACAGCTTCATGAGGGCCAGGGACTGTAGAGCTGGCCTCAAAGCTGGAGAGGTCACAGCTGGGCCTTGAACCATGAGTAGGACTTGCATAGTGAAAGAAGCACGCAGAGAGCATTCTGGGTATGGGACCGGCTTAAGCAAATGCCTGGCAGTTTGCTGGGACTGAAGGTGCTTCAGGAACGGCATGCAGGGGTGGTACTGGGGAGAGCGGAGCACACCATGGGTGGTGGCAGACTAGGATTTGGGTCTCTTCCCCAAGGCAATGGGGAGCCAAACTGACGTTTGAGCAGATGTGTGACATTAAAAAAAAAAAAGAAATTAGTAACCAGTAACGAAAGGCCAACACGATAATGTGTCAGGACTAGATTAACCCATACCATCCTGAAGTAGTCAATGGCCTTGTATTTTTATGGTGGTTTTTAAAAATTAACTTTCAGTTACACACATTATATAACGAATGCATTCTCTTTGTAAGAAGTCCCTGTAACCCTTCCCCAAAGGTAACAGTTATTGTTAGATTGTCATGTCCCTCCAGACCTGGTCCATGCATCATTTTCACACAGCATGTATCCTTAGAAAACACATAGTATAAATGAGGTAACATTATGGAACATTGCATATACCAGCCTGTGACTTGCTCTTCCTTCATTCAGCAGCCTATCTTAGAGCATCCCATGTCAGGACATATTTAGCTGACTCATACGTCATAGTTAATTTCATTGTTCATCCTTTTCAATAATAGAGGATAATTTTAACGGGGATAAAAAAAAAAAGATGACAGGAGGTACAGACAGGCTTTCAATGATGAAAAAGATGCTCAGGTTACCACTGTAACGTTATGATAAAGTAATAGTCGACATGGAATAATGTTGAAGACAACCGTTGTTTAGTTTATGCTAGCTGCTATCAATCAGGAGAGGATATTTTTAAATTTGTCCATAACACAAAAAGAAGATGGAATCAGTTAACTATGCCTGTTTTCAAACAGGTTTCTTTGGAAAGAAGCAGTTAATCATGCAACATTTCATAACTTAAAAGGGTTTAAACCAAGGTAAAAAATATATATATACTACTTTTTCTAAGGGCAGTGTGGATTTAGAAAACAGTCCCATACTTTTGAGATTGAAATAATGGCAAATGTATATTATCATTTATTCATCCAAAGTTGCACATTACTATAAAACTCTGACACACTGTCAAGAAGTTTATGTACATGTAATTGACAGCTGTAAACAAAATTCAGAAAGAAACCTGAGGCATCAGTTACAGTGGACGTGCCACACTGGTCCAGGACTGTTTTCCCCTGAATGTCTTTAATGTGAGAGAAAATAAATCACCATCTTGTTTAAATCATTGTCATTTTGGGTGTGTTTTGTGAGCAGCCAGACACAGTTCCCCTCCATATAATAAAATTCCTAGGTTATCCTTGTCAACAAATGAGGCTGTGTGAGCTGGATGACAGTTCAGTAAAGTGAATCCATAAACGATTCATTGTTCCCACAGATGAATGGTTGGATGTTCGCCTGGAGGAAGGCCTGTAGTGATACGTCACCAGCTCTATTCCCAGCCTTGTTATGGGCGGCATTACTAATTCGAATGAAGGTATGAACTGATCTAATGGGTAAGATCCAAACCCAAGAAGTGAACTGGGTAACAGCCAGGATCCTGACAGGCTGAAGAACCCGTCAGATCTAATTAGGTGGAGTCACCGGAGCCCTATGTGGGCTCCCTCTAAGTTCAGGGTCAGGAGGCAGCCTGTGAATAGCAGCAGGTTTAGAAAGGGCGTAGCAGCCATTCCTTGCAGGCATACAGGGCACGAGAAGCAAATGTGATCCCTGTCCCCTTGGCAAGAAATGGGGTCTCCACCCACTGGAGACTGGTCTTTTATTCCCCAGGCATGGTGAGCCATACCCAGAGAAAGTGGGAAAACCCAGGGGCCACAGTTTATGAGGAATGGGGATAATCTCAGGGAAGGGAGGGAGGGTGGTGAGGGCCTTGAAGCCAGATCAACAGAAATAGCGGAAGGACCTGGGGCTGCTTTGTCTGAAAAGAAAAAAAAAAAAATTAGGGGATGTGATGTCTCCAGATGCCCGGAGGAGAAAACTCCAGGGGGAGTCTGAAGAACTTTCTAAGATCAGAGGGGCTGTCTTGGGAGTGAGTGGCCCGTTCTGGAGATGGTCAAGAAGAGGCCCGATCACTACCCTGTAGGCACATAGAGTGCAGTGGATCATGGTTATTGCTTCTGCGGTAAAACTAAGGGGTTAGACCTGAGAATCCCAAGATACTTGTAGAGCTGAGGCCGTAAATCAGGGAGAGGACAAGAGCTGCCACCTCAGGCCTCTGGGCACAGGGTATAGAGGCCACAGGGGACCCTTCAGGGCATCCTGGCTGAGGGAGGGCAGAATGAGGCCACAGGTGCATCAGCGCTCTTAACACCTCAGCTCCACTCTCCCCTGCACCTCAAGCTCTGGCTCAGCTGAGCCTACTCTGGCGCTGGAACTATAAGGCCACCGTGACCCTTGGCGTTCCTCTTCTATATGTGAAGGACACCGAGGCCTCCATCCCATCATCCCCTTACTGGCTTCCCAGGACTTTGCCCCCAAGCACCAGCCAGACGAGGAGGGCAGCGGCCCAGGTTGGGTCCTGAACATGCTCTTGCAGCTCTGGCGCTGCTCAGGGCCGTGGGAGGGTCTGCTCTCGGTGGTCTTGCACGGGCCTCGCATTTGTTGACCCCGGCCCCTGTTCCCCATCTGTTCCTTCTTCCTGGGCTGGCAGTGCCGGGCTCGCAGGAGCGGGTCCAAGGAGTTAGAGCCAGGTTAAGGCCTGCCTCTGCCCCATCGGTCTTCTTTCCCTCCGGGCTGTGGGAACGTGGGAGGGAAGGAGGGAGGCAGGCTGCCGGGGTGCTGCAGGGGCCGTGTGGTATTCTCATTACCAGCCGAGCGGGGAGGACCAGGCCAGCCGCCCCCTTGGCCACTGTGGCTGCCTTCACACCTCCACTCTGCCTGTTGACACAAGGCTGCCTTCCCCGGGATGGAGGTGTCAACTTGGGAACAAGGGTGTGCAGGGGCCTCCAAAACAGCCGGGCAGCAGGCCCCCTCAGAGAGCGCAGAACGCACTTCTGGGGTGGGGGTGGGAGGTTGCAGGTACGTGCCCTGGGAGGCCCAGGGAGAAGGCAAGACCTGTGTCCCTGGAATGGCAAGGAGGAAGTGGGGGAGCAAGAGGGGCTGGGGAGCACGGGGGGCCTGGGCAGCCCTGATTCAGTATGCCCAGATAGTACCCCTCCCCAGCCCCAGGGCTGGTGCATGATTCCGGGCACAGCCATGGAAGCTCAGTGACAAGCCCCTGCCAGGCAGGGTGCCACCAGTGTCACTGGGAGACTCAGAGCCCGACAGCCACCAGGACAAGGTCCCAGCGCACCTGCTGGGGCTGGAGCTCCCGCTGACTGGGCCTCAGGCCGCCTGTCTTCCGGGCACATCCACGGTGTGAGGGCCGTGCCTGCGGGAGCCATGCAGTGTGCAAACCCCAGGACTTCAGCCTCTGCTGTCCTCCTCTTGCTCGGGCGGGGAAACCAGGCCCAGAGGGGTCCTGTCATTTGCCGGAGGATCCCCAGAGCCAGGGTTGGAGCCACAGAGACCATGCATCACACCACTGGGACACACTGGCCGGGCCCGGGTGAAGGCTCCAGGGAGGGACGAGTTCACTGCCCTCCCAGAGCTCCAGCTGGAGGTGGGCAGGGAGGACCAGTCGGCTGTGAGTCTGCGGTGGGCTGGTGTGCTGGGAGCGCACGGGTGGCAGAGGTGCTCCCTGGCCGGTCATCAGGGCGGATCGCAGGAGGAAGAGAGGGCCCTGAAATCTTCTCCAAGAGGAGGCAGGGTATTCCTGGCAGCAGGGACAGGTGTGAGCCCAAATCTGGGAGTGAGGAGGCCCAGGGCTCATTCGGGCAATGTCAAGGGGGCGGGAGCCCTGGGGAGGGGCTGGGACAGTGGAGAAGGTATGGGTGAGCAGGTGGGTACTGGAAACTGAGCTGGGTGAGGAGTTTGGACTCAGGGAGGCAGTGAGTCCACAAGAAACCAGGCAGGAGGCCGCGGTTACATCAGAGCAAGGGCTGCTAGGACCAGGGCAGAGGCATTGGGAGTGGGCCGTGGAGGATGGAATGGGAGAGAGTGTAGAGGAAAGTGGGCAGGATGTGGGAAGGCCACTGTTGTCTGGGGAAGCACAGGAGGGGCCGAGGTCACAGGCACCTAGGGAACTGCTCAGTGGCCAGGGGGCAGGGACAGGAGCTCCCTGGTCTCCCTCCAACAAAAGAGATGAGCTGAGGAGGCTGGCGTGGAGGGGCTCGCAGAGTCCAGCTCCCCAGGCCTAGGGCCAGCCATGCCTGGCTCAACCCCCTGAGCCTCGGCCTCTTCATCAATGAAATGGGTGTCCTTGCTGGAGGATTAGGTATAGCACTGTGTTGAGCACGTGGGACTCTACAAGTCCTGCCTGCCTGCCCTGCTGGAGAGGAGTGACCATCTGGTCCTGGAGCTCCTGGGAAGGAGGGAGAGAGAGAATGACTGGTGCCCCCTCCAGGATCCCCAGACTCTGAGAGGGAAGAGCCAGCCTCCAAGGAGCTGGGCCCACCAGCTGGAAAGCAGGGAAGCCTGGAGGGGTGGGGTGGGGAGGTCTGCAAAGTCTCCCTCCCTTCTTCCCTTCCTTCCATTAATTAGTAAAGCAATGCGTGCTCCTTACAGAAAAGTGAGAAGATGCAGATCATCAAAACGCAGGGAATTTTAAATGCCCGCAGTTCCATCCCCACAGAGAGAACCATGTTAGCATGTTGGCCCATATTCTGCATCCCAAACCTCTTTCCTTTTTTCCCCCATCCTAACCTTTTCTAGGCATCCTTACAAATACAAGAACATACATGTAGAGACTTCAAGAGAGCATGTCAGGGTTTTTTTTTGTTTTTCCATTTTTGAAGGTTCTGGTATATATATTTACTTTTTTAAAACAGCTTTATGGAGATATAATTCACAGACTGTATAGTCACCTGTGCAATTTAATAGTTTTTGTATATTACATTTACAGTTTTTAAAATTGTGGTAAAATATATATATATAACATTAAAATGTTCCATCTTAACCATTTTTAAATGTGCAATTCAGTGGCATTAATTACATTCACAGTGTTTTGCAACCATCACCACTTCTATTTCCAAAACTTTATCACTTTAAGTAGAAACTTCATACCCTAACACAACCCCCTCTACCCTCCTCCCCTCAGTCCCAGGAACCCCTAAAATGCTTCCTGTCTTTAGGAATATGACTATTCTCGGTGCTTCCTGTAAGTGGAATCACATGCAGTATTTGCCCTTCGGTGTCTGGCTTATTTCATTTAGCATAATGCCTTCAAGGTTCATTCATAGTATAGTACGTGCCCCAACTTCATCCCTTTTCATGGCTGAATAATTCCACTGTGTACATGTAGATCACATCTTGTTTATGCAGTTATCAGCTGATGGACATTTGGGTCATTTCCACCTTTGGGTTATTGTGCCTAATGCTGATATGAATGCTGGCTTACAAATGTTTGTTCTAGTTCCTGCTTTCAATTCCTTTGGGTATTTAGAGAGTACATTGTTTTGTAACCACCTTTTCTCACTGACATATTAAGACCATTTTTCATATCAGGGTATGTATTTCTGAAGGTGTGTATGTATTTCCATGGTGTGGCGCTAACAGGTCAATAACAAATTCTCTAGTATACACAGACAGACCCCTTAAAGTTTTCCACGTGGGTTCATCTTTATGCCTATAATTTATTTATTGATTTTCTTAAAATGTATTAATTATTATTTAATCAAAGAAATTATTTAATTTTCCCTCGTCTACCTCCCCCTTCCCCCTCCCCTCCATGAATAATTATTGAGTTTGTTCGTCCTGTTATTTGTTGCTTTTAGGTTTATAGCCCACATATAAGTGATATCATGTGATTTTCAACTTTTTCTGTTTGGCTTATTTTGCTTAGTATGATTATTTCCAGGTCCATCCATGTTGTCGCAAATGGCAGTATTTCATCTCTTCTTATGTACCACAGCTGCTTTATCCAATCAACTATCGTAGGACACTTTGGTTGCTTCCATGTCCTGGCCACTGTGAATAGTGCTGCTATGAACATCGGTGTGCAAATATCTTTTCGGATATGAGTTTTTCAAGTCTTCGGGGTAAATACCCAGTAGAGGGATTGCTGGATCATGTGGTAGATCAATTCTTAGTTTTTTGAGGAAACTCCATACTCTTTTCCATAGTGGCTGTACCAATTTGCAGTCCCACCAGCAGTGTGTGAGGGTTCCTATTTCTCCGCATCCTCTCCAGCACTTGTTATTATTTGTCCTATTGATAACAGCTCTTCTAACAGGTGTGAGATGGTATCCCATTGTGGTTTTGATTTGCATTTCCTTAATAGCTAGCGATGTTGAGCATCTTTTCATATGTTTGTTGGCCATTTGTATGTCCTCTAGGGGAAATGTCTTTTCAGGTCCTCTGCCATTTTTGGATTGGATCATTTGTGTTTTTTGTTGTTGTTGTTTACTGAGTCATATGAGTTCTTTGTATATTTTGGATATTAGGCCCTTATCGGAGGCATTGCTTGCAATATGCCTATAATTAAACATATATATTTTTAAATTGTCCATTAACCTGAATGCAATCGCCTTGTAAAAGATTTAAACATTACAGATAAGATTGCTGTCTTCCTTGACCACACCCAGAACCCAGACCTGCCCCGCCCCAAGTAAGTCCTGTCACGTTATTAGTTATTATGGATTTGGCAAGCACGCCAAGGCCTTAGTCCATGCATTTACGTAGTAGGCCTTCACAAAGTACATGGTGTCATTCAGGACTTTCTGTGTAGCGGTTGTTTTTAGATTCTTGGTTTCTTATGTTTTTGCTTATGTCAGTAGTGTCACACGGAATGGATTTGTCTGCAGCTGGGTTCTGTCACTCAGCAATATGTTCCCACTTGAACCTTCAATCTTTTCTAATCAGGATGAATTCCAGTGAGGGGAACTGCTAGGCAAAGAGCATGCTTAGGCTGTTCCAAAGCCTCTGCCAGCCCCGGGGAGCCTGGAAGGTGGGTCCTGGTTCAGGGCAGCCAGCAGCACGTGCCGGCACCCCTGGGGCACCTCACAAGCCTGGCTCCATGCCAGGTGCTAACCATGCACGCCCAGTGCCTGCGCTGGGGCATAACCTCCAAGGGCGAAGAAAACCTTGGCTTAGGCCAAGGGCTAGATCCAATTTCTCATGGTTGGAGACCCCCAAAGTCAAGCACTGAGTTCATCCTTTCCTCTAGATATTCCCTCTAACCCCTTCCTCTAGATATTCCCCACTTTGTCCAGGGAGAGCCCTGGTGCCCAGCCACTGGCAAACGGAGGCTGCCCAGAGGTTCCTCATTCTCCGGGGCCTGCTCAGGGGTTCTAGCTCAGTCCTAGGAAATCCCTATGTTGAGTCTAAAGTCACATACTTCTGGGAGGTGGAGTGGGGTCTCCTTCTTTCCCGTCCCTAGGGAAGGGGGACCTAAAGCTGGCCGAGGGTCTGAGTAACTTGGTGTGGGAGCCCAGGCTAGGTTTCTGGCCTGGTGGCCAGGGCTGGCCCTCTTAACCTCGCATTTCTGCCAGGATTCATCTCTGTCTTGGCACCTCACTGTGCTATTGTGAGCAGTCAGCGAGGGCAGGGGTGGGGTTCGAAGGGGCCCCGAAACCTGTACATTTGCCTGGAGAGATCTCTATCCTGTGCTTTCTGGAAGGACTGGTGTTGGATGTGCCCCAAGTTGGCAGCTCACCTGGGCCTGCAAATTCTCACCAGGCAGCTGGCGTGGGCACAGAGCCCAAGGCATCCCCTGTCTAGAAATTCAGTCAGCTTGTGGTTTGACTGTTTTCAAACTTTGTTCCCAGGGGTGTGTGTAGGAAAGTGGGGGAGGAACCTGATCCCTGCCTGCCCCTACCCTCCTGAGCCAGTCCCGTCACCTCATTCTTCTAGGCTCCATCTTGCACTGCCTGTCTGCACAAAGATGCGTGTTTTTTCCAGTGGACATGAGCAAACTCGGTCCAGAAAGGCAAGTGGCCTGTTGGGGTCACACAGCCCATCACACCAATGCTAGCAATCTTTACCTACTTCTTACACCAGTCTTGGCATCTGTGACACATCTACTTAGCTTCTGGTACCCATCACTCCTGCCCTACACGGGCCGTGGCTCCAGGAAAGTCCTCTGACTGGTTGTAGGTCTGCCTTTTCAAGATCCCAGGTTCCCAAGCAGCTGGGCAGTACCCTCTGGTGGTTGTGGCTGGGAAGGCAAGGGCATGTTCTCAACATAACACACGTGCCTGCCTATTGGTACACTGTCCTGGGTGCATGGTTCAGGGGTCACCACTGCGGCCTGAGATGGATGCTTTCCCGCAAAGGCATGCAGTGCTCTCAGGACATCTCAGCAGGCAGCTAGGAGTCCCTGTTCCATTTTACAGTTGGAGAAACAGGTGCTATGTGACAGGTTTCCCCACACGCACACGTTTGCATCCTCCCGATGCCCTGGTTTTCCCGCCTTTCACTGTAAAGTGTAGACCTCTTCTGCTTGCCCAGGTGAAATGAAGGAGTATCCACTTACCCTACAGAGAGAGACACTGTCTACTTACCCTGGCTCCTAGGACCACGGAGATTCTGGCACTTCCTCTCGAGCCCGTCTGGAATCCGCCAAATCTCTCTCCTTACTTCCCACCCCCTCCCTCCTCATCACCCCTCTGCCTCCTGTGACTTCCACTGGCTGCTCAGCCAGCTGATCCATGGCCAAGATAATCAGATTATCTTGGGTCTAGAATAATCTATTCCATATGGCTTGCCAACCCAGTGGCTCCAGGAGCCAGAGGTGTGAGGAGAGGGGGTGATCTCAGTTGGAAGGGGTGCCCTGGGAGCCTGGGGCGTAGCTGGGAGGCAGCTGGGGAAGGAGGGAGGTGGAGGAGGAGTTGGGAACCTCTGTGCTGGGCCCTCTGACTACTCTGGGCCCCAGGTGGCCTCGGCCCCCTCCCTAGCCCAAGCACATCCTCATCCGCTCATGACCCAGGGGTGCTTAGGACCCATGGTGGAGGGCCAGGCACTTCCCAGTGCCTTCTCCACTCTCTGCATTGGGGGTGTTTACCATAGGACACTTTCTCAAAAGTGGCCGAGTTTCCTAATTCTGGGGAGATTTCACTTTTCAGATCCAGGCCCTCTGGCTCCATCCTCAGGTTCTGGTTCAGCAGGTCCAGGATGGCCCTGGAAACTTTTTTTTTTTTTTTTTTTTATCTCCACCGGTCCCTGTGACATAGAGCAAGGTTCCATCGGGACATGAGGACTCCACAGCATTGCTCCTACCCTGGCACCCTTATTACTCTCAGGGCAGCCCTCCAGGTTGCCACTCTAGTCCTCCCGAGGAGACAGGGGCGGGGCAGGGAGGCAGCACAAGGCTGTGGCCCCAGACAGAGCCAGATGGACCCCAGCTCTGCCCCTTCTAGCCATGTGACATGGGACAATCTCTCACCACTCCAGTTCCTCATCTACAAAGTGAGTCAGCAACACCCACATCACAGTAGTTATGAGTTGTGTGACTCAGCCAAGCACCACAACACAGTGCCCGGCCCCAGGTGACAGCAGCGAACGTGCACATGGACGCTGCCTGAAGCACGTCCCTGCAGGATGATTTGATCCTTGCAGCTTCGGCACAGTAGGCATTACCGTGGCACAGAAGGAGAAGCTGGGACCCAAGGGACAGAGAGTGAGTGACACAGATAGTTTATGGCAGGACAGGGATTTTAACCCACATGGGCCATAGTCCAGGGGGTTGTCCTAGGCTGTCTGAAGTGGGGGACTTTGTAAATAATAATCACTCTCCTGAAAGGGCTTGCCTCTCTGGATGGTACGAGGTATGGCAGGAAGACCCCTGGCAGTAGAGCACCCCCAAATTTGGAGCTTCCCATGGGCTACGTGTGCTGATGGTAGACAGGCTGGCTTAGAAGAGCTGCTTCCTTCTCCGGGGGACTCTGGCTCCGGAGGGGACAGGGATTAAGGGCTGCAAGGGGAGTATTGACATAGCACCTTTGATTAGCACTCCTATGTCAGAGGGGCTGGCCGGGAAATGAGGGCCCGGGGCTGGGAGGTGGAAGGGGGGCAGCGCCCAGGACCCAGGCTTCGCCTGAGCAAGCTGGCTGGTTCTTGGGGAAGGCTGAGGCCCGGACCCCAGCCTGGGAGGGTGCTGCCCTGTCCTGCCTGTCCCCTGCTGCGGCTAGGGACCCCATGGAACTCTCACCTCTGCTCAGTGGGGCTGCCCCCAGGCCTCATTTCCCAGCCTTACACTTTGACAGGAGAAGGCAGGCCCAAGCAGGGGAACAGGAGCCACTGGCTCGGCACTTGTCAAAACACAGGCCCCCAAAGTGTGAAGTCCTCACTCCAGCAGGAGGGCGTGTGGGCCCTGCTGCCCTGGAGAACTCATTAACTGGGGTTGCTCCCAAATGAACCTACCAGAGAGGCTCGTGATAAGGAGATCAAAGGTGAGAGAGGCATGGGGAAAGGGAAGATGGAGGCTGGCTGGGGAAGGTGGTAGGACGCAGGCTCCAGGTTGGGGGTCCCTCTTCTGCCCCCAGTTGGCTCCATCAGGCCCACTGACCATAGCCTTTGCACAGCCAGTGTCCAGAGAACTCGGAGGGACTCCTATGTGGCATCTCCAATGTGTCAGCCTTTAGGGCTGAAGACTCTGCCTCTTTCATGTCATTTTTGTGGGCTCTTGGTTTCCACACTCACCCCTGGGTCTTTTTGACCCTTTCTTAGCCCTGCCACTAGGGACCCTCTTATCATACAGCACTTATGGTGCCCTGTTCTGCTCCAGATCCCTTGGTAGCTCCTGAGTAAGCACTCAGTGAATGTCAACTATTAGGTTCCAGACCTGAGAATTCTTGGGGGCCAGAACTGTGTTTTCAGGATACACAGTCTGCCTCTTACACATATGGCCTCTTGTCCAAGTATGTCTAGTTGATTTTGTACTTAATAAAATACAAATTCACTTCAGAGCAAGGTTGCCAATAAACTAGTGGAAATCACAATCATGTGGGAATTGGAGGGATTTTTTGATATTCAGAAGGCTGGGAGCCAGGCACCCACACCCTCTGAGGTTTCACCCCTCCTGTCTGTCCAGCCTTTATACACACTCCTCCCGTGCTGCGCACAACACAGTCTGCCAAGTCTCAATCACTTGTTCCTTCCAGTCTAGCGGGATCAAAGGGTCCCAGTCACTGAGCTGTAATACTAAGTTCATGGCTTGAGTCTGGAGCCAGGGTCTAGAAGGGGGCCCATCCTTGGGGGTAGATGGGTCCAGGGAACTGGCTTCTCCCTTCTTCCCAGGGGTGGCTTGGCACTGCCTCTCCTGGATGTGATGATGGGACAGACTACAGATAACTCAGTACAGAAGGTGTTAGGGGAGGTCAAGGGCATAGCAGATAACAAGGAAGGGGGCAGAGATGCCCAGGCAGAACGTACCAAACCAGTTGGCCTTCTTTCCTACAAACCAGCTCACCCATCAGTCTCATGGGCAGGAAGCTGTGGAAGATGCAAAACATTAGAACCCCGGCATGAAAGAGACCATAGATACCACTTCTCATGAAGACGTCCAGCCAGACACCAGGTACTGCACAGTCCTGCTGGAGAGCATCACGCACGAAGTAGCCATCATGAAGGTGTGCACTCGAACCCAAGGGATCAGGTAGGCAATGTAGATTCTCTGAGATTTTCTCTGTGACAATCATGTTGTCTATAGAGTTTTATTTCTTCCTTTCCAATCCATATGCCTTTAATTTGATTTTTCTTACTGTACAAGCTAGACCCTCCAGAACAATGCTGAATAGGCATATGCGTAGGAGCAGACATCCTTACCTTCTTATTAGGGGGAACGTTTTCAGTCTTTCACTATTTAAAACGATGTTGTCTGTATATTCTTTATAGATGCCTTTTACCAGGATGAGAAAGCTCCCCTCTATTCCTAGTTTGCTGAGAATTTTTATCATGAAGGGTGCTGAATTTTGTCAATTTTTTTTCTGTGTCATTTCCAATCACATTTCATTGGCCGAGCCTGTTATACCTGCCCCAAAGTGGCAGAACACCAGGTAGAGGCCAGTGGTGGCAGCTATGGCAATAGGCCAAGCCCCTGATCCTGCTAGGCTGAGGGTGTCCTGCAGGGCAGCAGGCTCACCCCTCCCTGGGCTCAGATGGTCCAGCAACCTGACCAGATTTGGCCAGCTTATTGGATGTGCTTGGGATAGCTCCCTCAGTGCCCCCCCCCCCGGCCACTCATCCCCACCTGGGAAGAGTGCATCCCTGGACCAGCCTGCCTCAGGAGAGTGGATCACTCTTCCTCTCACCTCTAGCAGGAATCAGATCCTCACCCGCGGTCTCCAGCTGATTCTAAAGACCTGGTTGCAACATGCCCCTAGGATCTCATTATACAAAATGGAAACTGAATTATTATACAAGGGAATTGAATTATTTGCTAAGGTCTCCAACTGGTTGAAAGCAGCCCCAAACCTAGGTACTGGACTTCCAGGTCTCTGATCCTGCTTCCTTTAACCTGTTGAGCTGGCCCAGCACCCGGGGCTGGGCGCAGGGAGGGGGCCCGAGTGCCTGGCTCCGGTGCCCGTACGTGGGCCCACCGGTGGCCAACCTGGTGTAGCCACCGGCCGGCACCTTCGCGCCACACCCCTCGGTTGGTTCAAAGGGTCAGGCCCCGCCCCCTCCAGGCCCCAAGCCCGCTTTGATGTGCTGATGCGGCCTGGAAGGGGCCACTTCACACCTTGGGCTCGGGATAAAGCGGTCCTCGGCAGCCGGTCCCCAGACGCGCCGCTGCTGTCATGGCCCAGTCCCTGTGCCCGCCGCTCTCTGAGTCTTGGATCTTCCCCGCGGGCTGGGGGGCAGATCAGCCACCGCCGCCCTCCGACAGGGACTACGGCTGTTCCCCGGCCTCGTCCCCGACCTCCTGGGGCAGCGCCCCGGCTAGCAGTCCCGTGCCGAGCCCCGGGCATCCCGGCGCGCGCGCGGTTCTTCGTGCCCCTAGCGCCGCGAGGCGCGGCGCCCGGAGCAGCCGCCTGGGCAGCGGGCAGCGGCAGAGCGCCAGCGAGCGCGAGAAGCTGCGCATGCGCACGCTCGCCCGCGCCCTGCACGAGCTGCGCCGCTTCCTGCCGCCGTCCGTGGCGCCCGCCGGCCAGAGCCTGACGAAGATCGAGACGCTGCGCCTGGCCATCCGCTACATCGGCCACCTGTCGGCCGTGCTGGGCCTCAGCGAGGAGAGCCTGCGGCGCCGGCAGCGGCGACGCGGCGACGCGACGCTCCCGCGGGGCTGCCCGCTGTGCCCCGACGGCGGCCCCGCGCAGGCGCAGGCGCAGCCGCAGGCGCGCGGCCCGGGCCTGGGCTTTCCGCTTGCCCGTCCGCGGGGCCCTGGGGGTCCCCGCCCGCCTGTCCCCGAGCCCTAGCGGCGTCAGAGCCGTGTGACCCGCCGGTGCTCTACGACGAGGCGGCTTTCCCGGAAGGGCAGGCGACGGAGCTGGGCCCCTCATCTCCGGTTAGTACCTCCCTGTGCCCCCGTCGTGTGTGGGGGGCACCTTCTGTCTCTGCGCGGCCGCCAGGGCGCCCAAGCGGCGACGGGAGGGAGAGGACGCGGTCCCTTGAGAGTTGGAGCCCTCGAGCGCCGACAGCCACGTCATTCCCTTTCTCCCCACAGCTCTTTCCCGGCGACGTGTTGGCTCTGCTGGAGACCTGGACGCCCCACTCGCCCCTGGACTGGCCACCGGCCTGAGTAGTTGAAGTGACGACGGACAACTGGGGCCTCGTTGGAGGACTGAGGCCTTTCTGGCCTCAGCACACTCGAAGCGGCCCCTCTCCAGACTCCCAGTCCTGGCCCTGGGCACCGGCGATGGTGGAATGGGCATTCTTGAGGGTGAGAGCCTGTCCCAACCAGGACAAACCTCCCCAGAGATGGAGGGTCCCATAGCGTAGACACTTTGAGGCAGGCAGGAGGCTCTGCTTAGTGTGTATTTATTTATTTGTGAATAAACTGTGCTGTTGTCAATTGGCAATTTTTTCTTTCTCTAATATGGACACAAAGGTCCCTCCCCCTCCTCCAGAGAAGAACGTAGTAGAGTTGAGAGGGTTTCTTGGAATCTTCAGAGCACACAGGCCCAGAACCCTTCCTCCTTGCCTGGTGGCTTAGCACCTCCTGTTCCAGATGAGTGGGCCTGGAAGTGGGGAGGCAGTTTATATGGGAAAGTAGCAGAAAATTGAGGCTTTTATTGGACCTGGTTTGGTGCTAGAGAAAACCAAAGTATCTCTGGAAAATACATCTTTAGTGAACATGTATTGTGCTTAATGTATCAGACCTTTTACACATCTTATACCCAAATAATTATTTTACAGAAGGCTAAACCAAGGTTATTAGCACTCTGGTGTGTGTAGGATTTTGTTAGTGCCATTCATTCTGGACCATTTCACATGTCCCAAGTCCTTATTCCCCTTGTTCTAGAGTATCCCGGCTGGACTCTGAGATTTTCCCATCTCCCTTCAGGTTTCCTTCCCATGTGGTTTAGGGGTGTAAAATAGCATCAGTGGGCCAGTCCTAGTTTATGTAAATGGACTCCCAGAGGCCTAGGTGAGACAAGGGGCCCATCTGGTTGCATCCAAGTCCACACAGCTGACCTAGAACTAGGCCAGGCTGCCACACCTATCTGCATTGGCTGATTCAGATTAGGGAAGCGCTGTATGGGGAGAGGGAGCCTTGAGCTGGGAAGGAGCTTGGCTTGAGTCAGGGGATCTGATGAGCAGTCAAGCCTGGGCGTGCAAGGTGGGCAAGAGATGTTTCTTTTTATTGACCAGTAGTGGTCTATTGTATGGATAGACCACAGTTTGTCCATTCACACCTAAGGGCTCCAGCCTTGGCCAAGAGGGGCGTAATTCAGAGTGGGGTGGGCGTCACTACCCTGCACGTCAGGCCCAATCTGGCCACATTTGGCTGCAGAGAGTGGTATACCAAAGCAAAGGCCCTGCAGTGTGGGCGGGACCTCACACCTCCATGTTCACCCCACTCCCACTGAGCACCTCCACCCCATCTCACTCACCCCTCCCAGAACACTAAGAGGAGTAGATGGGACGTCTTCCCCAGGAACCTACAGGGTTTAGAAGATCTATTTGCATGGCAAAGGCCCCAGGGTTTAGGATGGGGAATTAAAGTTATTAGCAAGTCTTTTCACAGATAAGTGGGCTCATTGGCCAGCCCCTCCCCTGTGGAGGCCCTCTCCTCCCCCTCAGAGTCAGTCGCTGCCCCGCCATTTATTAGCACCTGGGTGTGATTTTCATTAACAGGCTCCTGCTAATAAGACCAAGGATTGGAGCTGGGAAGGGGGCCTCACCACGTTCCCCAGCCCCACCCTTCCTAGGCCAGCCCCACTGTACCTGGAGGAAGCCCTGCGTTCCCATTCAGAGGGACAGGATGGACGCCAGCGTCCAGGTAGGTGAGCCGAGGGCACATGCTCTCTTTCAGTTCTCAGCTAACCCATGGGTAAGCCCCAGCTGATGCGGCCATTGTAAGAATGGGAGAGTGAAGTGAAGAGGCTCACCGGTATCCTGCCAGTACAGATGTTCAGTGGCAGCATTGGGATTGTGATCCAGATGTGACTGCAGAGCCTGTGTGCTCACCCATGGCTGCACTGCTCCTGTGACAGATAAACACCAGCCTGTCCCAAGGACAGAGGGTACTGGCTGGTGTTTCACCTCACCTGAGGACCTGACAGGGTGCCCTGGTCCAGAGCCATCTGCGCACACGCTTGCTTGAAGGTGTGGGAGTGAGAGTGATGATGTCAGCACAGGGCACAGCTCGCACTGTGGTCACCACCGGTCAGCCATGCAGCCCTCCTTTACCTCGGAGGTGCTTGCACAACCTAAGTCCTCAGTACTCACATGATAGGGAAAAAGACATTTATAGAGCAGTGACCTTGGGCCAAGCTCTGTGCTTAGAACTTTAAATTCACCATCTATTTTCAAGTCATTTTAGCCTTAGAGCTGCAGGGAGGCGGGTGTGTGCTGTTTTCCAGAGCAGGACGATGAAGGACAGAAAAAGGTCAGGAATTGTTCATGAAGCTAGTATGTGGCTGTTGGGGTAGGGACAGCTGTGAGTGGTGGTTGACAGATCCGGTCTTTGGAACTGCCCTGGCAGGCATGCGTGCGTGCAGCTCCTGTGTGACATAAAGCCTAGGGCACATGGGCAGGAAACATGCTTCTGCTTGTTGACCACACACGTTGCTCCCGCCGAGACAGCTGTGCTGCGGAGATGCTCGTGCTGGATGGGCCAGTGTTGAGGGGTAGCTAGGCCGGTCGTTCTGTACCCAAGACAAGCACTCAGGGTCATGTCAGGGTCACCCTATAAACCCAGGATGGAGGAAAGGGAGTGTCTTCGTCTAGGGGACATTTAGCTAGTCAGGACCACGCTGTCAGGAAGGTGTCATGCCAACAAGGAGCATGTGCATGACCCAGGGGCGGAGGTGGATGAGGACACAGAAGAAATTGCCATCAAAAATCTAGCATGCAGTGGGCCTCCACGGGCAGTTTGTCATGGGGGAGGCTAAGACGCGTGAACCACCTGCAGTTCTCGAAGGCACCACACGGTGTCCTAGGAAAACAGTGCCCTAGGAAAACAGTGCCTGGGCCCTCCTGGGGTCTGGACTGGGAGGGGCGGGCAATGAAGTTCGTACACACCACAGCAACTTTGCAGTCTAGAAACAATGTCACTATTTATTTGAGTGATGCATCTGTCTGCCTGAGGGCTCTGACAGGCGGCCTAGTGGTTGAAACTCCACAGAATAACACCTCTCCCCTTCCTGGCTCTTGGAGCTATCAGCCTGCAAGTCCAGGCCCCTTGGACCTACTGAGCGAGCTGCAGCCCTTGTCGCTGTGTCTCTTCACGTCAGGGTCTCTTGGGAGAAGCCTGCCGGTGGCCGAAACCTCTTCACAGAGCCCGGGCTGCGGCCCAGTCACTTCCTGAAGTTCTCTCTCTGGAGAAGCAAGGAATACCTGCGTAGTCGGGTCCAATGCTCCTGCTCCTTAACCTTGTTCTCCAGCTTCTGAAACCTGTGGGACCACAGAGACGAGAGGAACCTGCTTTGTGTCCTGTTCCCTCCTTCTGCTCTCAGGTCCCTAGGGCTGATTTTGACACCCCATGCTAACATTAGGGGCTCCAGATAATGTCATCTCTGTGTCTTCAGGACTCAGGCTGGGACACAGAAGGCACCTGACACACCTTGCTGAATGACTGAGAAGTAGGATTCTAAGTGAAGAGGGGGACAGTGACGGATGGCACAGTGAGGTTAAGAAGCAAGTCCGTCTGCATGGATCCACATTAAAAAGAGCAGAATGCCAGCAACTCCAACACTAAGCATTTCCGAGCTAAGTGACAGGCACTGGTGCAAGTGCTGGGACGACCCCAGTGACCAAAACTGCCCCCCCTCCCCACAGTGTAGTGAGGGTGACAAGAGTGAGAGAACATCTGTGCCAGGGGGCATGTAAGTGCAAAGGAGAGAAAATGCTGAGCGGAGCAAGGGGCGGACCCTGCTGGGGGCGCTCCCAGAAGGCAAAGCCTTTGCTGTTGGGTCTTTTAAAAAACAAGAGGTTGTTTTCTTTGTTTAAATAACAAACGCATGTTCAATACAGAAAAGTCAGAAGCCTAGGATCCACCCCTCACTCCGCATGCAGCGTTGGCCCCTGTGAGCAGGGTGCCTCTTGCCTGAATCAGGCGGCAGGGCATGTGTGTGACCCGGGTGGTGCAGGTGAGAGGGCGGCCCTTTGGGACTGCAGTGCTCTGGGATTGTCCAGCAGGGGGAGGTGGCAGGAGATTGCCTTGTGGAGGGAGCAGGTGGCAGCTGGGCAGGGCACCCTGGGTGGGACCAGCGTGGCCGCAGTGCAGTTCCCGAGGTGGTGCTCTGGGGAGAGGAGGGAGCGGGGAGGATGCTGAGCTTATCTGAGGCTGGGCACTGACTGGCAGGGCCCCCAGGGAAAGTCCTCTGTGGAGCCTGAGACACCCCCTCCCTCCACCGTCAGCAAGCAGAGGTTTCTCTGTCCCATGACAGTGTAACACAGTGTGTGACTGCCGTCTGATGTTTGGAAGGGACAGATGAGGTGTGTGCATACAACGTCCAGAAAGACCGGCCATCCATTTGCAAAGGGGGAAGGGAGAGGGCGCACCTACAGTCCCTGCGGAAAGCCTTTGACTTCAGGTAGACTGGCTGACTGCACGGCGGGGCCTGTGTACCGATAGATAATTTTCCAGGGAATTATCTGTTTCTTAAGAAAGGCAAAAGAAAGTTGGGATGGACCCACCATTCCCACCCCTGGGATAGTAATAAAGGGTCTCTGGACACCATCTCTTGCCCCCTTCTCCAGCCTCGCAAAAATGTCACCTGGTGTCCACACAGGGCCTGCCCAACCCCTCACCAAGGGAGCCAAGTACACTGTGGGCCCTAGGCCTGTTAGGTCACCCCAGGAGCATGCTTATGGTGGAAGGCTGGGTCAGTAGAACCTGTACCTTTCCTGGCCTTGTATTCCACAGAGAATAAAGGAGAGACAGACAATTTCTGTCTCCTTCCCGGTGTCCCGAAATTTCTGTCTTGTCAAAAGTTTGCCCCAGCCGGAGATGGCACACACTGAGGCAGTGGACCGGCCCGGGCCGGGCTGCGTGGGAGCAGACGCCAGGCTTGGGGCCGGCAGCAGGGGGTGTGGCCCGTTTCGCACTAACTGGCCTCCTCTCAAAGCCCTGACGCCCCCGGGCACCATCTCACGCTGTCCTTACGAAAGTCCCAGGGCAGATTTTGCAAAAACAGTTTGGACAGAGTATTGCAAGTGTGAAACTTTGAGATTGCCACATGAACCCATTGCCTTAAAGTTTCACTTAGCTTTAGAGCCAATGGAAACTTCCAGACACACACTATAAAATATAGGAAAAAATAGGATTAAAATCTTTGGGACGTACGCAGATATGAGTGGCAAACAACAAGAGTAAAATGTTAATGGCAGAATTTAGGTTTTGGGTTTGGGGGTGTTCAATGAAATTTTTTCAAAGCTGCCGTGTGTTTGAAATGTTTCATAATAAAATGGAATAGGTACTCTGGTTTGAAAGCCTTGGCTATCAGACCTCAGAGCAAGTAGAGCAGGAAAGCTTTCCCTAAATGATAGCGTTTCCCAACTTATTGCTGGGACCCAATTTAGGAAATGGGTTGCCACCAGGGGTGTGATCATAATACTGTGATGAGGTCCAAGCCAACATTCCTCCCAGTGGGGCCTGCCACCACCACACAGTGTCCCCTTCCAGCTCCTGCTGGGTCCCTAAGTTCCCACTGCTTGGTCAGTCCCAAGCCCTGCCCCTGTTCCCCAGGGCCCCACCTGGTCCACTCTGGTGATCCTGCTCTGCTGAAGGTTCCCTGGAAGGCTGCCTCCTCCACCCACCCAGTGCTCTGGGGCCTTACGGGGGAGGCGGGGAAGGGAGACCTGGGAGCTAAGCTGTGTTGACAGGAAGGACAGACATTAGAAGGGAGGAGATGGAAGAGGCTGGAGGAAGTCAGGGCAGAAAGGACTGGCTTTTCCTTCTGAGAGCAGGTAAAGAGTGAATGTGAAACATGATCCTAACTTAGTGAAAACACCGAGGGAAAAAAGCCTGGCAGGGCACGCACTAATATATTAGTGGTGTTAGTGCTGTTTCTGGTGACGGGATTGTGGGTTATTTAAGTTTTCTGTTTTGCATCGTCCTGTTTTCTCAGTTTCTACAAGTACGCATATAACTTCCATCAGAAATAATGAGCATGAGCCTTTACAATGGGGAGCACCTCTGTTAGGGTCGTAGTCCTCCATGTAAAGCCAGGGTCACGGGCTAAGTAGGGTTCAGCGGGGGTCTGAGTGCTAACCTCCACCGGCGCCCCACCCTGGGGTGGAGGGTGGGAATGTCGTTTAGGGACTGAGGCTTCCTGAACTTGTTGGGCCCTCTGCTGCTTGGCAGGAGGTGAGCCCAGACAGAGCTGGGCTGGCCGCCTGTGGCCTGTTCCGCCAGGTCGTGGCTAGTCGGCTTCAGGTAAAGTGGGGTGGCTTGCCCTTGCTGGGCCAGTAAAAGGAGGGATTTTGACAGAAGAGACAGAAATGGAAACAGGCTCATTAAACAAGGAGTTCTCTGGGCCTCACCAAGCAAAAGCTTTTTTTGTATGTGGTAAAGTTACAAGTAGGACAATACCCCCAAAACAACAATGCATACTTCATCACCCAAATATAACTACTATTACTATTCATGTACGCATTTCTAGTTTTCTCTCTTTTACTCGATATCAAGATTATTCTGTAAATAGTATGTTATGAATTCCCCCATCTTTTTCTTTTGGAAAATTTCAAACCTGTAGAAAAGTTGTCAGTAGCACAATGAAGGCTTCACCTAACTTCGCCCATTGCTAACATTTTCTCTCCCCTTTCTCTCTGTCTCTCTCCATAAATATTTTGCGGTTTTCACCCACTGTTAGCATTTTCTCTTTCTGGCTCTCTCTATAAATGTTTTCCTGGATGCACTTGAAAGAAACTTGTAGACATTGTGATACTTTGCCCCTAACTTTTTTAGCTGCATCTCCTAAGAACACGTATCAAACGTCAAAATGAACCGCCATGCGAGGAACCGCAAGCGTTCTGGGTAAATCTTTAATCAGGGGAGATGTCAGCTGTCCCCTTCTTCATTGTCCTCCTTCCCCAAGACCCATTGGCCATGTTCCTCTTCCACATAGCACGCTTCCCTCCGTCCTGAGACACTGAAAGCCACCCAAGCAACCGGGCACAACCTGGCCAGTACTAAATGCAGCAGGTCAGCCGCAGTCGTGAAGGGAGGGGGCAGTGGTGCGCCTTTGCTGTGGTGTTTAGAACTCTCCCAGGCATGAAGTTGGATTAACAGAGAGAGGACCCATGATAGGGGGAGGACC
The DNA here is from genome assembly GCA_003508835.1 of Eonycteris spelaea. Lineage (NCBI taxonomy): Eukaryota > Metazoa > Chordata > Mammalia > Chiroptera > Pteropodidae > Eonycteris > Eonycteris spelaea. The sequence goes on from PUFA01000115.1 coordinate 2,981,871, forward strand.
TATGATAGGTGCCTCCCATTTCTTGAGCCAGCACCCTATGCCTAGCACTTTGTAGATATTAGCTCACTGAATACCTCTAAAACCTGGGACGGGCGTCATTGCAGTGTCCAGAACACAGCCTGGCACATCGTAGGTGCTTGATAAATATTTTTTGAATGAATGAGGGAACCGGGCCTCTGAGAGGTTACATAACTCACTCACATTCTCACAGTAAGAAAGATACTCAGAAAACCTGAGTATCTACTTCATTCCTCTTGAGGAAAGAGTCAATAGCGAGAGGAAATGGTTGTGAAGGGCCATTAGGGAGATTAGCGACATCAGAATCTCAGCTCATGTTACAGAAGGACATCAAGTGCCTGGAAGGGAAGGGACCTGTAGTGGCCGGCCTGGGCACTACCAGTGACTCCTTCCACCTAAAATATATGGTCGATCATGGCAGCAAGCGACAACAAGTATTTGCAAGCCCCCCGGAAATCCGTTGTGGATGGATTAGAAGAGACACCTGCTTTTCCACAATGGGCCGAGCCACTTCGGCAGGCTTTCATAGCAGAAAGGAATGCAAATGGGTCCTGGAAGGCCCGGAGGGGGCCGGGAAGAGGCCAGAGGCCAGGCCTAACCGCTGATCTAGACGGTGGGTAAAGGAAAGGGCTCTTGAACCCGGGGCTCCGTGGACTGCCCTGTGTCTGGTGCCACTGATCACTCTGCTGTTGAGCACATGAGCAGCCAGAGGTCATGTGTGAACAGACAGGCCTGACTGTTCCAGTGCCGCTTCCTTTGCACGGAAACAGGCAGTAGGCCGAATTGGGCCCACAGGCCATGGTCTGCCAACCCCTGCCTGAGGGACTGTGTCTAATAACCCAGATATGCTTTTAAAAAAATTGAGAGAGTGGAAAGAAAAGACCGTCTTGACAGGAAGAAAACTCCGGCTAGAAGCCTTCTTTTCCGTTAGCCTGAACTCTCAGTCACCCCTCCTCTAGCAACCTGAACGTGAGTCGGAGTGTGGCTCCGGGCTCTGAGCTAGTGGAATCCTTCACTGTGGCGAGAACTGAAATCCTGGAAGCCAGTGCCACTGCCCATCCGCAGCCAACCCAGGGGCCCGACGGGCCGGACCCAGCACTCTACCTCTTCTGCAGCAAGTTCTCGCATCTTTTCTCCAAGGGCAGCACATGGGGGAAGGCCATGTCTTCCATCAGGTCAACTTGAGAAATGGTGCAGTTCCTTAAGATGTTTTCCAGAATTGGGTAGGCGTTGAAATGGAAATAGAAGACAGAATTTTGGCTGTCATCATCGGTGTCGTCGGTGGGCTCTGTCTCGGCTGGACGGTCTCCTGAGGTGAAACGAGAGGGCTGTGTGCTGTGTAAGGATGACTTTCCCTGTGGCCCTGTGGCCTGAGTGGGTACATGGGGACGGCTCTCTGCTCGTCAACATTCGGTTACTGGGGCTGGGCTGTGAGGGGCTTGCTCCCTCCCAGAGAAGGCCTGCCTGGCGTTTCATCTAAGTGCCTGGGGAGGACTTGGCCTGTGGTGGCGGGGGACAAAGAGTGGGGAGCAGCTTGGGTGGGGTCACCCTAGGCTTGGTGAGGGGACTGAGAAGGAAATGGTCAGCAGGCCACAGGTCTGGGCAGCAGCCCTCATGGTCCGCCTTCCATACCTCGGAGCAGGAAATAAGGGTGGTGTAAAGACACGACAAACACTGGCTTCCAGGGGAGCACCAGGTGGTAGGGTCTGGGAGGGGCAAAGGCACAGACGATCTGACGCTTGGTCACGTCCAGGAGGTGCACAGAGCCGCCCATGGAGAAGGTCAGCACCTGGGAAGCAGGATGACGATGAATGGGGACTTCTCTATTGTGCCGGTCACCCCGGTATGGAAAAAGAGTCAGCTGGACATTAAAAAAATGCAAACAACATGCATGCTCTGGACCCCGCTCAGGGGAGTGGCAGGAGTGTGTGATCGCCCACCAGGCGCCACCGGCCACAGTAGGCCCTCGTCCAGGTGCTGTGTCTGCGCCCCCAGCATCTCTGGCCAGGACTCAGCTCCGCGTCTGGGCAGATGCCCCTTCCTCCCCCCTCCAGCAGCCCCTCCTCGCCTGGGGTCTAGATGGGGACTGTGTCCTGCCCAGGCTCTTCCTCCCTGGAGAGGAACCTACAAAACTCGCTCCGACCTTCGAAAACCCTCCTGGACCCTGCATCCCCCTCCAGCTGCCACGCCATTTCCTTCCCCCGCACTCAGTGTGCGTCCGAGAGAGCCTGTCCTCAGTCTCTCCACTCTTCCACCTCCCGTGCCCGTCTGTCGTCTGTCCCCCGCCATGGACACTGGTCTCCGTGAGGTGCTTGGTTTCTGTTCGGCTCAGGACACTGAGCTTCGCCGCCTTCAGGCTCCTTTCTGAGCTCCCAGGGGTGCTCTCCTGGTTTCCCCGCGGTGTCCCCCCCAGTCACCGCGTCGGCTCGTTTTCTTGGTCCCGTCACTGATGGGAGTACCCATAGGGAGCCTCTTCCATGCACCACTTCTCTCTGGGGAACCCCCTGGCCCCCAGCTTTAAACACCTCTAACCGCTGGTGAGCGCCGGGCTCCCTGAGAGCCTCCTTGGGGGTCCTGCAGGCACCTCGCCCTGGGCAGCACCACACCGGCAACCGCTCGTCCCCGCCACGGGATCCGCCTCTGCCTCCCGCCCCGTGGCCACGGCACCGGCAGCCCGGCCTGGCGGGATCCATCTCACGCCTCTCCTGCGCCGGCCTTCCCCTGCCCCAGCTCCCCGTGGTGCTTTAGGCCGCATGGCATCACCGGCCTCCTCCCTCTCCACACCCCACCGCCTCTGCCCCTGCAGCCGCGCGACCTCCCTGTGGTCCTGGGCACGCACTGTTCTCCTCCCACCATGGTGCTGCCTTTGTAGCTCCCGTGGCTCAGCTGTCCTGCCGCCTCCAGAAGAGGTGTCCCTCCACCCCGCCAACCTCTGCAGGTCGAGTTAGGCGACCTTGCTCTTTCTCTGGGCATGGGGGACGTTCTCTTTCCCTTCTGTGAGCCCCAGAGCCGATCTAGTGCCTAGCACGTGCTAGGCCTCAGCAGCTGTTGTGTGGGAAACACGAACACATTCATGAAGAGGAATGGGCGGCATCAGGAACCTACCGTGCCAGGCAAGGTTCGGACAGGGACCACCGCACAGATGGCTTCTTCAGGGTGCTTTACAGGCCTGTGGGAAACAAGACGCAAAGCATTTATCCTTGAAGAGTTTTAAAGTTTTGCTCTCCTTTCCTCAGCCTTTTCTTGGAGAAACTCTTGTATATGAGCATCAGTTGTAGACTGTTCGTAGGAGCGAAAACTGGGAACAATGCAAACCTCCCCTGGTGGGAGAAATGCCTGAGTAACTGGGATGCGCACAGTGGAATGCAGCGCGGCAAGGAGAATAAGAACGAGCTGTGTGCACCACCCAGTACGACTCAACAGTTCTCAAAGAAAGTGACAGAATAAATAGCGTTGAGCAAGAAGTTGGCAAAAAACAAAGAATGCGACGCCATTTACACGTTGCCTCAATATGCACAGCTAAACAATACTCTGCTGGGAGATTCAGGCATGTGGGTGAGGTTAATTCTTAAAGGAGAGCAAAGAAGTGAATTTAGGAAAACAGTATGGTGGATTGAAAAAAAAAAAAAACATTGGCCATAGCGTTTGTAGCAACTCCCATCAAAAGGCGGAGTCTGTCTTTCCACTGCCTGAATGCAGGTGTGACCACGTGACCGTGCTTTGTCCAAGGTCACACAGGCGATGGCTTGGAAAGCATTCGTGTGTGCCGACTACCCTCACTTGTTGCTGGGGACTCGTAGGCTACCAGGTGACAACGCCTGTGGGAGAGGCCAGGAGGAGGAGAACCAAGTGCCCTGGCCAGTAGCCTGCGATCTGCCAGATATGTGAGCGAGGCCATCCTAGACCATCCAGCCCTTTGCTGGGCTGCCCGCTGCCCCAGGCACGCGTGAGCACAAGCAAGAGCCAGCAGAAGAACGGGCCAGCTGAGCCCGGCCCCCATGCTGACCTACAGAATCGGGCTAAACAACGACCGTTCTCTTATGCCATTAAGGTGTGGGGCATTTTGTGGTGTACAGTGATAGACCGGAGCAGGAAGGATACAATCAGGGAGAAGGACACAGCCTTAACTGAAGTAGGGAGGACCTACTTAAGCTCAGTAATGGTTCCATGGGAGTCTCTCCCTCCCCCCTCCCCTCCCAAATCGTATAGATCATTTACATGCATAAAACGCTTCATAGTTTAAAAAGAGAGAGTTCTTGGGGAAACTGATGAAAGGCTCCCTAGGTTATTTTGGCCTAAATGACCCTCTTGGCCACACGGGGGAAATGAAGGCTGTCCTGTGTGCCGGCATACGATTTTGTTAGAAGTATGCTGTATACCCACATATAAAAAGACACAGGGGGTCCCGCAAAGCTCATTGGGAGAGTGGTCGCTCTGGGGAAGGTGGACTCTGGCTGGCGAGGTGCTCAGCATTTCGCCATTAATTAGCATCATCTGTCTGGCAGCTCACCTACCCATCCTGCCTGGGGCCACTGACCTCTCAACCAGCACGCTGATGGTGGGCTCCTGGGTCACTTTGGCTACCACCAGGTGGAGAGAAGCGTCTGTGCACAGCACCACACATGTTACTTGGGATTTCGGTAGACCCTCAGGATATACGTTCTGTCCTTCAAGGACCAAGAAGTATTTTAGGAAGATAATGGTTTGGCAGAAACATCCCTCAGGGAGCGCGACGACCCCAAGAGGGCATCCTGGAACGAACAAGCATACAAGCAGATCAGAAAGGGGACAGAGGGGTGCAGGCCTGCGTGCAAGGACTGTGACCTGGGCAAAATCCCACAGTGAGCGCCCCCTTCAGGGGGACCCCTGCTAAGTATGGAGAGGAGCTAGGGACGGCGTGAGTCAGCACCACTGGCCCGGGGGTCTGAGGCACATCAGAGGGAAGTGGTTTCAGAAAAGGAGAGGGAGGTGCATGTATAGTGCCAAACAAGAATGTATCAGTATCCAGAAAAATAAAAACAAGCTATTGGGAAAGGAATTGTGAAATCGCGATCATTCGTTGGCCCAGTACCGCTGTGTGGTGGGTCGGTAAAATCCAGGAGGGCCTTCCACCGTGTTTATCCTAAGCACCAAGTGGGGAGACTGTCTCCCTGCTTGACACAACCACCGAATTCTTCAGACGGAAATTGCCCCAGTGAGGGAAGCACATCACTGACTTGACAGAAGCCCCCCTCGGGACCGCCAGCTCTGCTGTCGGATCACAAGCTCTCCCGTAAACGGGGCACCCTGTCTGGTCCTCCTCACCAACTCGCCTGCCATCAGGGAAGAAGGCCCCCTTTACTCAAATGAAACCTGCATCCAGGTGTCAAATGACAAACCACTGTTTGGTTTGTTGCTTTTTCAAAAAGCTTGGTTAGAGAGCGGCACTCCTTTAGAGGCCGACCGATGGGCTTTTCTCCATCTGCCAAGCTGGACCCAGGATCTCAGGGCCCTACCAAGGCGACTCCCCACCAGAAGAGCTGCTGGTCTCTTAGCTTCAGTAGCAGAAAGGTTCCTGTGGTTGGGTGGGGTGGAAGGGCAGGACGGAAGACTTGCTTGTTTTAAGGGCGTGGGGACCAGGAGGACAAGGTCCGAGGCCACTGTGATCTCAAATGCCGTGCTGGAGGGTGAAGGTGAAGGTGCTGGTCGACTTCTGGGACCTGGCTCAGGGCCAGGCACAGAGTGAGCGCCTGATAACTAACCAGGGTTATATGTGGTAAACGCTTGTTGAATGAATGAATGAATGAGGTGAAAGCAGAGGGTCTAACGGAAGGCCCAGAACCTGCAGGACTTCAGAGCTCCCCGAGTCTCAGCGCCTGGAGACCCACCCAGGTGTGAGGCCGCGGTGGGGGCTCACCTTCCGCCACGTCCCACACCGTGAGCACGCCGGTCCTCGCAGGCCAGCACCAGGTAGGAGCAGCAGGAGTAGAGCTGAGCTGGGAGACGGCGATGGGCGAGGCGAAGGGCCATACGCCCTCGGGGTCTAGTGAGGGAGTGCCGGTGGACCAGGTGAGCCCCACACCCAGCCATCGCCTCCACCTGGCCAGCCGGACACCCAGGCTAGTCTGCCCGTCTGGGACATGGGCAGGAGCAGCTGTTGCGACTCCGCGTCCCTCGGCTGTCTGTGCAGTGCCATCTCCTTCCTCAGGATAACGTGACAAGTCACACGAGCGTTACGCCACAGCTGACATTCAGTGAGCCCTGACTAGGTGCTAACACTGTGGTAAGCACTTTACACACATCGTTTTAATTCCCGTGGGGATCCTAAGCTGAAGAAGGGTCCTATTAGCACCCCCCAGTTTCCAGATGGAGAACTGAGCCGAGAAATAAGTGGCTTGCCTCAGAGCAGAAAGGTGAGATTAGAAGCCAGGGTGCCTGGGAAAGGGACGGAAGAAAAGAAATTCTTCCTCCGTGAATTTCTAAATGTACTTTTGAAGTATGATTGTAAAGTATAATGTAAGTGTACAAGTTCAAAGGACTTAGGACACAGCGCACCTGCTCACGTGCGAACTGCTTCCATGAATTTGTAAAAAGCAAGCACATGACCACCCGTGTTTCCTAAGTGCCTTTTGCGCGGCAAAGAGCTTTCACATACAAAACACTGACTTTTGCTGTTCACGGCAGATGCGTGCAGTAGAAAGGGATGGTGTAAGTAATGAGCTCTGTGTTTCAGATGAGACATCGGGGGGGAACGGGGGCATCAGGCGACTGGCCTGAGACAGAGCCTCAGGGTCACACCTCTGAGCCACCCACTTCTGCCTGCACAGATCTGATCCCTAAAGGGACTGAGGTGTGAGTCACTGTCGCGTCGTCCAGCTTAAAGCTGAAGAAGGGGCACGCTCTGGGGCCCGGGGCTCGGGCGTATCCACGGCAGCGGTGTAGTACGTGACTTATCCTTCAGGTCCGGTTAAGTGAGTAGAGGAAGAAGTTGTGACATCCAGTCCAGGAGTGGATGCCAAGGACACAGCTACCCCTGGGAAAGAAGAGAGGAAGGGGCGTCACGTGAGGAGTCTGGGTGGCTGTCGGTTTGAACTCAGAAGTGGGTCTGATGGGCACACCCAACAAAGGGTGAGCTTCCTGGGAGGAGGGGCCGGGCACTCCCAGGAAGGGCTTTGCCTAGGGCCAGCTCGCCTGCTGGGCAGGGACATGGTCACACCTGACCTTGGCTGCTTTCACACCTTCTAGATCTCATGTCCATTTGGCTATCGGTGTTTTAAATAACATCGTCTACACAATGAATTCATAGGCAGAAGCAGCCTAGTGGGATGCGTGCTCACTCACTCCTCTGTGGCGGTCACCCCCTGAAGACAGGGCCAGCCTCCGTTATCAGGGAGTCTGGGCTTGAGGGCCACAGGTCCAACTAGGAACTGTAGAGTGACAGCCAGCACCTACTTTCCACCTTGTCCCCTCCCGTCACACAGGGTTTGCTGTGTGGAGCTTCTGCAGGAGGGCTTGCTGAGGCATTCCCCCAGGATGACTGGCCATGTGCCCAGGACAACCACCTGCTTCATGTTTATTTACCTGCGGGGCTCTTGACCTCTGTTGGCATCACAGTTATGCAGCTTGGAAGGAGGAAATGGAACGTGGCCATACTGGGAAAGAAAGAGACACCTGTGAGAACCGTGGCAGACTCCTGGGCCACATGCGATGCTGGCAGCCTCAGTAGTAGGACCAGAAGTGGGTAGTTAGGACGGACCCTCCCAGGGTTACAGAGCCAGAGGCAGATTGCATTCTGTGTGCTGGGCCTGGCATGTTGTTGAGGGCAGGGCGGGCAGGGCGGGTGCAGCCGTGGAGCCTCTCAGGCCCAGACAGCGCACAGCTCTGGGCAGAGTCATCCCTGACCTCGGGGAAGACCCCTCTGTGACCAGACTTGGTGATGTGCACAGATGCTCTCTTATCCTGGGGCAGCACAGCCCGTGGTGTGCTCAGAGACCGGCTCTTTTAAAGCCCCAATTTCCTGATTTTATAGGGTTTGTAGCTTTTTTTGTGTGGTATAAATACCCTCACGATGGACAATTACCGGCGGTTTAACAACTGGCCTGCAAAATTTCTAAATGCCGTGCTAGGCTGCCCACTGGTGCACCGTGCTGGGTTCTAGTTCAGGTCTCAGGTAGCTGCCATTGGAGCTTAGCCCTGGGACTTTGGTGTCCTGCAGTGAAGAAACTCAAGGTCCACTTGACAGCAAGGTGACAGGTTTCACTTCCATGGGAAGCAGGACCCACAGGGGCTGCAAGGAGAGCCAGCTCCTGAAACCTGTCCTGGCAGAGGCTTGGGTTCCGTTTTCCCAGTGACATGTGGCGTTGAGTGAGGCCTGCCTGCTGACGGGGGGTTAGAAAGTGACAAATCTTAATAGTGACACGTTAACATATAATAGTTACATGTTAACATATTACACATTTAGGAAGACTGGATGGACATGGATCTTCTGTGTTGTCTCGGTAATCAGGAAAAAAAAAATTTCAAGAGATGATAGCATGCATAAGATTGCAAAGTAAGCCGTATTTCTCCTCTCCATAGCTGTTCTGTTCTTTCTTGAAACTGATGTTCCCAGCCTTTGTTCTAACTCTAGTTGAACAGTCTTCATACAATTTGTCAAAAGATCTGCTGAAGTTCTCAGAAAAATCCCCAAACAGGAGTTTTAATTTGAGTCCTTGGGTTGATTCCGTGTGCGCCCAGAAAGGAGAAGCTCTGAGGGGTCCCGGAGAGCGGGGCGACGGGGCTGGGCCTCCCCCTAGCTCACCTGGGCACCTCCTCCTCGCACTCTCCGTCCAGGTGCTTCTTGTACATGGCGTTGAAGATGGCCGCTTGCTGCTCCCACTGGCTGTCCTTGATGAAGTGGTTCTGCCCCGAGCCCAGACCGTAGAGGTCCTCTATCTTCGCAAAGACTTCCAGGGGGCTCTTAAATGTGGTCCCTGGGTTGACAATATTCCAGAATTGGTCAGACCCTCTGGTTCCCCGCTTCCTGGTATTCCCCTCCTTCCTCGGCTTCCACTTCCCTGCGTTTACACTTAGCCAGCTACCTTCCTTCTAAAAACCGCCTTCCTCTGTCAGTCACTTTCCCTGTCGGTCTCCTTCCCAGTAACCTGTTCTTTCTTTCTTTTCCATCTATTCCTCAATCTGCAGTAAAACTGGGTGATCTATTTTTGGGTTCACACCCCAAATTTCAGAACTCTGCTCTCTTTGGTCCTTCAGGTTGCCCAAGAGATCCCCTTCCCCAGGCAACCACTATTATCAGTTTTATATGACTTCCCAGAAGCAGACTCTTTTTAAAAAAAAAAATAAACAAAAGGTAGCATATTCCACACCCATAGCTCTCAAACTGTGGTCCCAGGTCATCGGGGATCTGACAGGGTCAGGGGGGAACTTGTTAGAAATTCTTGGGCCCTACCCCAGACCTCCTGAAACAGAAACCAACCGTGGCGAGGCGCAGCAACCGAGTTTTAACAAGTCCTCCAAGGGCTGGTCCCCTCGCCTATTCCCTCAACAAGATCTTAGAGACCCCGCCAGATCAGTATTATACATTTCTTCAGCGTTCTTTCATTTTCAACCCTTTTTTTACCGTGAAATACTTACTTGACAGCCTCGTATCCCTTAATAAATAATAAAGCAACATCTGTTTCTACTTGGGTCAACAAGCAGAGCATTGCCCACCCCCTGGGAGCATCCCAGGTGCCCCTCTCCAGTCATAGCCCTCGGGGACGAGCGGCAGCCACCCTCTTGGCTTTTATGTAACCACGTCATTCCATTATTTTACTTTCGCTATCTAAATGTGCACCTAAACGCTACAGCTTTGTTTTGTCTGATTTTGGACTGCATACAAATGGAATTATACAATGTTAACTCTGTTTGCTGCTTGTGGGATTGATCCATTTTGTTGTGTATGGCTGTAGTTTTCCTTTTCGTGGCTATGTAGTATTCCATTGAGCAACTATACTACAATGTAATTATCTGTGCTATTGTTGATGGACATTTTGGTTTTTCATGTTTGGGGCTGTTGGGCATCATGACAGTTACCATTCTCATATGTCTCTCCTGGTACACATTTATCTGCAAACCTATCGAGCATATGCCTAGACGTAGGGTGACCAACTCATCCTGGCTTGCTCAGGGGTTTTCTGGTGTTAGCACTGAAGGCCCCAGAACCCAGGAAACCCCTCAATACCAGGCGGATTGGTGTGGTTGATCACCCTACATGGGAGTGTAAATGCTGGGTCACAGGATGTAAATTATATTCCACATCACTAGATAATACCAAATATATAGGAGGTCTGATTATTCTACATCCTCACTGACATGTATGGTGGGTGTCTTTGAATTCTGGCTTTCCTGGCGGGTGTGGAATGGTATCTCATTATTGCATTTCCTGAATAACTAATGATGTTAAGCACCTTTCTTATGTTTATTGGCCATGTGAATAATCCGTTGCCTGTTTTATACGGGATCATTTGTCTTTTTCTTAATCATTTTTAGGAATTTATATAGTCTAGGTATGGATCGGCCATTCGTAAGTTTTATGTGTTTGAAACTATCTTCTCACAGGATGTGGCTTGCTCTTTCATGCTCTTAATGATGTGTGCGGATGATTAAAAGTCTTAATTTTAACGTAGTCAAATTTATCAAATTTTTCTTTTATCGTAAGTACTTTTTGTGTTTTGTTTAAAAAGCCTTTCCCTACCCAGAGATCATAAAGATACTGTTTTATATTATTTTCTAAAAGCTGTATTGTTTTGGTTTTCATAATTTTTTTTTATGACTCATCTGACATTTAATTTTGTGCATGGGACGAGGCAGGGGTCAAGTTTCACTTTTGCTTCCACACGGACAAACAGCCTCCCTTATTGAAACGACCCATCTTTTTTCCACTGCTCTGGAGTGCCACCTCTGTCAGGTGCCAAGTGTCCCTTTACGCCAGAGTCTGTTCTCGCCTCTCAGTCCTGTTTCATTCACCTATTTTCCTGTCTACTATCTATATTTTTATATTTTATTATATACATATACATTTATATCTATTACTCATCTGTTTTTCTAGTCTCAATTACTGTAGCTTTATAATAAATCTTGTTTCAGCAAATCATCATGTTCTTTTACAAGAGGGAATTAGCTCTTCTTGGCCTCTTGTATTTTTCCCTCTTCCTTTTTAATGGCTGAAAAGTGTTCTTTTGTATGAGTATACCAGTTTTTATCTGACCAGTCTTTTGCCTCCGTAAATAACACTGCAGCGACCATGTTTTATAGGTACATCTTTGAGGTCCTGTGTGAGTATTGAGAGGGTATACTCTGTGTCCTCTGCTTACGCTGGACTTCCCTTCTGCTCCTCTTGATCAGCTCCCACTTACTCTTTGAAACCTGCCCACGCGTCCCTCCCTCTGATAAAGCCTTTGCCGCCTCTGTCTCCACAGTCCTGGAGGCTCCCCCTGGCCTCACTTATCACATCCTCCTATGCTGGTTTCCTCCCAGCCTCCCTCGCTAGACTAGCTGCTTTTAGGCCCCAGGCGATGTGTCCTGCTCATCTCTGGGCTTGGTGCTGGCACCCAGCAAATACAGCCAGTCTTCAAATAACATTTCATTAAATGCTGTTTCCTTATAATGTTGATATGGATGTAGCCACTTAAGTCTTGTTTATATCAATTCGCATATGGTCAAACTGGTTTCATTATACATCATTATGCTTAAAGTCGAAGGTCCTGTTGACGACATTACATAAGGACTCACGGTACTGATGAATGAAATAACACGGGAGGATAAGAATGAATGAACTCCAGCTACACCCAGAAATATCGCTCTCTTTCCCGGTCTCCCAACTCTGCTAGGTAACTGTGTCCTTGTAACCTTTATCGTTTTTGTCTTTAGGTCCCAGAGTTTATGGCCTTAAAAGAATTCCTCTTCAGCCCTATACTTGTACTTTATTTAGATAGTGCAGCTAATAAATAGAAATAATGGGAAATGTGGAAAAAGGCAAAGAAAGAAAACTGAGAAATCAGTGGCAAAGAAGAGAGTATTAGTTGAATCATACTGACCTGTAACTGGTTTAGGTGGTTTGATCTTCATTATGTGAACAGGAAGACTCAACTTAATGTCTCCTTTAAAGCAAACATTTATATCCTACAATAAGAAAAAGGCACAGTTAATAAGCCAACGATGGAGATAAAAACAGAATCATTAAAAACACTCATTACAAAAGAAGGCAGGAAAAGAGGGAAAAGGAAGAAAATCAGGCGGGACAAATAGAAAGTAAATAGCAAAGTGGTATATTTAAACCCAAACATCAATATTCATATCAAATATAAGTCCCCTTAACACCCCAACTAAAAGGCAAAATTTGTCAACGTGTATAAAAAGGCAAGACCCAAGTATATGCTATCAAAAGAAACTCATTTTAAATATAAAGACACAAATATATTAAAAGTATAGAAAAAGATACATCTCATAAAACCAATCAAAAGAAAGGTGGAGTGACTATATGAATATCTAACATTATAGATTTCAGAGCAAAGAACATTAGCAGGGATCAAAGCGTCATCGAATAATGATGGATTGGTTAATTCTTCACGGGGACATAGTATTCCAAACATTTTTGCAGCTGATAACAGAGCCTCAGAATACGTGAGGCAAAAACTCCTGTTCTTTGGAAGCTAGAGTATCGGCACATGACCTCGGCTCAACCAGTTATGTGCTCCTGCCCAGGAGTGACGCAGAGATCCATAAATAGTAGAGACATTATTCCCAGGGGCCATGCAACAACAGCCCAGTGGCAGAGCCATCATGGGAAGTCCAGCATCAGGTCTGGTGGCCATGTCTGGGGGGTGGTGCTGTTCAGCGATGGCAATAGTGGAGCCCTGGCTTGCAGCGTTGTCACTGCCTTCCCTCCCATGGTTCCTTCCAATTTTCTGAAACTTGATGTCCTTCCAGTTTTTTGCTGCAACTAAGGACCTGATGAATACTGATAGAGGCGTGGACGAGCAATAATTAGTTGGAAAACAGTATAGATGTTAGAATGCACACATGCATTTAACTCCTCTCTCTCCTGAAATCCTATTAAAATGACAGAAAGGTTCCCCCCACCCACCTAAGGAATAAATGCATAAGGAATAAGCAAATAAAAGAGGAGACAAAAGCAAGAAATTTTGAAGCTGGAAAGCAGATGGCTAAATGATTTAGCAGACTCAAGAAAGTCAGATCTGAGCCCAGTAAGGGAGAAAGCCTAGGAGCCACCTGATTAATACCAGAAGCCCCTGAGACTAGCAAACGGCAGCTCTGGGTCCCTCTGCAAGTTGAAGTGCTGGAGGAACCAGCAAACAGGAGGACTGGTTGAAAATCTCTTGAAGAAGCATTTAAACTCAGATTCTGTCCCTAATTCCAGCACAAAGTGGAACCCCCTACTCCCTAACCAAGAAACTCAGCTTGCTGACTTGGGCTTTTTTTTTTTGGCGGGGGGCGGGGTGCAAAGAAATCGGGTTTCATGGGGCCCAGAGTACATATGATTTTGGGGTCTCTGGAAGAAGAGCACACAATTTTTAACACAAAATGCCCATGACCACCCTAATACCAGCCTATATGGGGGTGACAGAGGGAAAGTTTGAGTGAAAAGAGACACTGGTCTCGAGTGATTGCGATTAAAAAATGTTACTTTTGCCAATTTTACAAAAGTATGTGACCATGTGAACACATTGCCAGGACCTTGGAAGGGGCCATACAAGTGAGGAGCTCTAAAGACCTCCCTTCAGGGAAACCCATCTCTGAATAAATAACTTGGGTCAGTTATCCTCAAGGATGGGGCTTCAGGGACATGAGGCACGAGATTAAGTTACAGAGAATCGGAAAATAGGGCTGGTGGGATATTTTACTAGCGAACTTAAGGTGAATTTCAAGTCAAAATCAAAAATCTCTAACATGCAACTTAAATCTTTCTGGTGATTTTCTTTAAAATGTCTTACCATTTCTAAATTATCCGAAGTCATGGGATCAAGAGTATTCTGAGGGGAAAAACGAGAAGTTAATTCACAGTGGGCTGATGTATGTCCCTCCTCCCTCGCTAATCTTTTGAGATGCTCTCTCTTCCCCTCAATGACTCTTGTGAGTAACTACTCATCCAATAGCTACACAGGGGAAGTGTTTGTGTATCTGCAGGGTTTTAACATGTGATCCCTGCTCTCCAGGATCTTAAAACACGGTTGGGGAAACGAGGAATAGTGACAATAAGAGGGAATGTGAATGAACAGAGGTAGGATCAGTGAGGAGACCTTTACGAAATCTGAGTTGAAGCAAGTATTTCTGAGTGGCAAAATACGTTGACAGTGTTGACAGTTTTATTTAACGAAATGTAACTCATTGGATAAGGACTGCCACGGCAACTGGCATTAGTCGGCTGCTTCTTAGGGTATGGGACCTGAGTGCATTATGGTGAGAAACCACTCCATTCCAAGGTGCTTTTTCCAGTTGGATAAGAAACGAATCCCTCCAGAAATGTAGCTGTTGGGCACTGAGTATGATACCATGGGTCTGGCTGATGACCAAGCAGCAGAGAAGCTTCATCATCCAGAAACTTATCTAGTTAAGAAAAAGGGCTTTCATGCACAACACAATACTTGAAAATCAAGGTCGTATGTGACAGGTGTCAAAAAAAAAATGGTACAGGGACTAATACATCCTGTGAGAGTTTAGAGGCCGAATCTCTGGGTTGGTAATGCTGTCAGTGATAGGACTACAGCCCCTGTGACGACGTCTACGGGGAAGACAAGGCATGTCTTCAGAGCCCGTGGGGGACGCGGTAGTGAATGTCCATCTCCTATATTCATCATTTCATGAGGGCTTTAGCGCCTAATACTATGTGTTGTAAAGGCATAACTCATTGATATTAGGTGTTGGTTAAAGACGATAATCAGTGTGCATCGGATAGAGGAGCAAATTAAGTCTTAAAATATTTTTGAGGAACTATATTTTAAAGACAAGGCATGAGGCCCAGGGATCACGTCTAATTAAACCAAAATGGTGAGAGTTCCTGCCTTCTAAGAATATGAAGAATGTATGTCCTCCTGTATATTGAGAACACCTGTGTATACCATAATCCGGGAAATTTAGTGGAATGTAGCATGAAAGGATTATTTCCGTCCAAGGGTGGGAAAAAAAATTACCTATGAGGCAGGAGTCAGGATAAAAGGCCCTCCTCGCAGAGAAACGCCTGGGAGTGACCTTGGTGGAGAGGCACTGCCCAGAATGGAGAGACACCCAGAGACCTACAGCTGAAGACTCTCTGCTTTTCAACATCTGACTTTACCCAAAGCAAATCGATTCGGGAGACTGGGCCAGTGTGCCTGCCGTCATCTCTTACAGCCCCCAGATAGGCCCCATTCCTCTTGGGATTTCAGGGCGGATTTAGGCTAGATGTGGGCCAACGGTCGGGAGAAACACAGCAGCTGAAACATATTTCTTACCAGTTGCGGCTGTCTGACTCTTTTCTTTGGATTCGTAGTGAGTTGGGGGTGCTCCACTTCCTTGAGCCAAGACTCCTTGGGCAACCTATACACATCCAGCCAAATGTCTCCGGCTCCTGCATTGGGAAACCAAGGGAACCATTGAGCAACTGTAAGCAGGGGGCAAGTTCCTCTGAGAAATGGCCCGTCTTCTTAGAACCCCTGGCACGGAGACCAGGAAACACCCCCAGGATAGCAGCTCTGACTAACCGAAGGAGACGCAGTCCTGTCTTCATCCCTCCCGAGTCCTCACTCCTGGGGAGCTGGGATCCTCCCCTCCAGCCCCCCCCGAGGGAAACTGGGGGGCTTCTCACATGCACTGCCAAGACCCAACAGTTACTAACTAAACTCTGCTGGGCCCAGGCCCCATGTATCTAGGTCCCAAACGGTGAATTCAAACGACATTTCGTCGTACGGTGACTCCCGTCTGCAGAGGAAGGGGGAATGTACAGAATCCATAACTGAGAGGGATATGGCTGAGCAAGGTTTAGAATTGGGAGAGATGCCTCCAATTCTTTGAACCACCATTTGAGAAGTCAACCCATGGGGGTGTTGTGGGACTTGATCTTGTCATAGCACCTAATACGACATGTTTTAAAGGCATGTTCTTTAATATGCTCAGCTTCTATACCAAATACTTGCCAACCTAGAAAAGATTGCTTTCTCATGGGATGGGATTCTGGCTAAAAGTTTTCGTTAAAAAAATGATTATCTAGACACCTTGATTTCAGACTTCTGGCCCCAGAACTGCGAGAGGATAAATAGCTGTTGTTTTAAGCAACGCGGTTTGTGGTACTTTGTTATGGCAGCGCAAAGAAACTGCCACAGAGAGTATGAATGTTCCCTTTGATGCATAAAGCATGATGAAATACGTATCTTCCTCAAGCACTTAACATTTGAGGGCCTGGGGTAAGAGTATAAACAGAGGCCCAGAAACCATATGCCTGAATATTTAAAAGTTAAAATCAAGCTCATAATCATTTGAATGAAACATATTCTATCACCATAGTAACAGCTGCAACAGGCAAGATCCGATAATGAATGCTAAAATTGATGGGCAACACCTTAAGGAGAAACAGGATATTTGCAGAGTCTCAAAGTATCTCACCCCAAATGTTGATCAGTTACTGTTGTGGTCTCCACATATACCCCAAGATCCTTTGCTCTTCCTACCTCCAGTAAGGTGCTTAAATCCTGTCCCCAGGACCTAGTGACTTGCTTCTAACAGAGTTTGGAGAGGGAAAAACATAGCTGAACTGTGGAGGGACCTGGCAGACACCACTTGAACTAAATGGTCAAGGTTAACATTAGTCGTGGTCAGTCATGTTGTTATCACATACCCCCCCCCCCGATACAAGGCAGTGAGAATCGCACGTCACCTCTGTTTATCTTTCCCCAAATCCTTAACCACAGTTGAATTCTGAGAAAGATTCAGACAGCTAAGTCAAGGGACAGTGCACAAAATACCTGACGGGTGGTCTTCAAAAGTATCAAGGTTATGAAAAAGGAGAAACCAAGACCTTGTTACAGACAGGAGTAGACTGAATCTTTGTGACTAAATGCAATATGGTATCCTGGATTGAACTTTGAAGCAAAAAATTAGATTAGTGGAAAAAAATCTGTAGTTAATAGTATTATACTAGTGTTAGTTGCTTAAGTTTGACAGATGTACCCTGGTTCTGTTAAATGTTGAAGCGTACTGGGGGACTCTGCCCTCTGCAATTCTGTAACTTATTTCTAAATAAGAGGTTTTGGTGAGGAAAGGTGATTATCTGAAAGAGATTGTAAATCTGAACCTTCTTAACAGGCTTCAGTTAACCTTGCCTTGTAGGAGGAAGGCTGCAAAGTCTCCTCCTTTAGAGATCGTCATCTTTACACAGGTGGTTTGCTTGCTGGTATCTTCCTGAAAAGAAGAGAGATGCTCAAGTGAGCTCAGCCTGATGATGGAACAGGATGTATTTCAGGGCCTGTGTGGTTCCCACCAGGGAACATAAATCCTTTCAAAGTTTGAGGCATTAAAAGATGCCTTTTTGTGGATATATGTTTTTATTTCTCTTGGTTAAATACCTAGGAGTGGAATTGATGAGCTATCGGTTTAACTTTGTAAGAAACTACCAGTTTTTCAAAGTGGTTGTACCATTTTACGTCCTTACCAGCAAGGTATGACAGTTCATGTTGCTCTGTGTCTTCATTGGGATGTGGAGCTGCCTTTTTCATGGTAAGCATTGTAATAGGTGTAGTGGTGTCTCGCTGTGATTTTAATTGGCATTTTTCTGTTAACTAATGATATTAGGTACTTGAAAACAGTGGTCCCCAACCTTTTTGGCACCAGGGACCTGTGTGCACCTTTGAGAATCTAATGCCTGATGATCTGAGGAGGAGCTGAGGCAGTGATGCTAGCGCTGGGGGCAGCTGCAGACACAGATGACGGTTCACTGGCCCACCTGCTGCTCACCTCCTGCTGTGCAGCCTGGTTCTGGTCCATGGCCCCCGGGGTTGGGGACCCCTGCCTGAAAAAAACCAGTACTTTGTATATCTTTCGTAAAATAGTGCAAGTCTTTTTCCTCTTTTTGATCAGGTTGTCTTTTTATTATTGACTTGGAGTTCTTTATATATTCTAGATATACTTTAAAAGATGTACGTGTGCATATACATACATACATACATATATACACATACACACACATATGTGTGTGTGTGTGTATATGTATGTATTGCAGATATTTTATCCTAGTCTGTCTATGGCTTGCTTTTTATTTTCTTAATAGTATCTTTATAATGATAATTGTTATAAATTATTATAAATTATTACTATTAAGACCTTTATTAACAGATGCTTGCATTTTGTTGGCTTTTTTTGGGGGGAATTAAGTTGTACTGTTTTACTAAAAATTAAAAATGAAGTTCTTCAAAAATCTCGACTTAGAGCCAGATTTGAAACCATTTCAAAACCTTTAGAGCTGAATTGAGAAAACCCAGGCTCATCTGGTATTACCAAAAAGAGAAGTCTTTAGGTAAAAACAAAAACAAACAAATGAAAAACCCCAACCACTTAAGGTCTTCTGCCCAGTCTTTCATTCACTTCTTATTGCTGGAACTCCACAGTCATCTCCTCTTGGGTGACAGAACCGGGTGATGGTTCAGGGGGTCAGCTGACCACACTCAGCCTCAGGAGCTGATGACTTCGTGGCCGGATCCTCGCTGCTTCTGCCCCTATGGCTTAGGTTTTCTGTGCATTTGTGGCGGTAGTTCAGTCGGGATCCCGCACTGAGGCCGCTGCTGACCTGAGGCCTCGTCTCCGTAGTTTTCCTTCTTCTCTCCCCAGCCGTCCACCTCCACAGCTTCTGCCTCGCTGGCCCCCCTGTTTTGTGCTGTCAGCCCTGCCATCCCCCTCCCTGCTCCGGAGGGTTGGAATTCCAGGGTGGGTGCCCGCAGGTCCCCGGACCCAGGCGACATTTCCTGGCGTTATTCTCAGTGGCAGTGTCTTGCTCGGTGTCCTTCCTGTGGATATCAGCATAATTGTGGGTCACGTGGGGCCACCTGACTGTTCCATAAACCTTCGTTGCCACGAGCTCCGTGCCCTCCAGCGGGTGCCCCTCCTCCTGCGGGTGGCGCAGCTGTGGGCGGAGCCTCCTTGCCCAGGGTCGTGGGTCTGGGTTGCGGGGGTCACTGGGGTGGAGGCGGCAGTGGGGTTTCTCAGGGCTCCCTGGGTAGGGTCCACTCTTCACCTCTGATACTGATTGAACTCTAATCTTTCGATGAGCAGAATTTTTTAAAAAATTAGCATTCTTAGTGGTGTCATAACATGTATAAAGTGTACAATTGGATAAATTTTGACATAGGTCTACCCTTGAAACCATCCCGCAAGCACGGTAGTGAACATAACCATCACCCCCAAATTTCCTCTGCCCCTTTGTAATCCTTCCTCCATCCCACCCCAGGCAAAATACTTAAGTGTCCTGTCACTAGATTGGTTTGTATTTGCTAGAATTCTACTGAAATGGACTCACACATGCATTCTTTTTTGTCTGACTTCCTTCACTCAGCGTAATTAGTCTGAGATTGAGCCACATAGTTACAAATGTCCCTTTTTATTGCTCGCCAGCAGTCGTACGTGGCTGTGCCACGGTTTGCTCACCATTCACCTGTCGGTGGACATTCGGTGGCTTCTGGGTTTTGGCTGTTACTGACGGAGCCGCCATGAACATTCGTGTGCAAGTCTTTGTAAGGAGGTTGGCTTTCACTTGTCCTGGGCAGCCACCTAGGAGCGGAGTGGCTGGATCACGTGGTAGGTGTATGCTTTTTCTAAAAACTGCCAAAGTGTTTGCACCACTGTACTTTACCAACAGTAGTGTGTGCAAGTCCCAGTGGTTCCAGATCTCTGCCAACACTTGGCGTGGTCACACTTTTTAATTGTAGGCCTCTCAATACATGTGCAGTGATAGCGCGTGACTTTGATTTGCAATTTCCCCAAGGACCAGCGATGTCGAACATCTCACTTGCCTTCCATATATATATATTACTTGATGAACTATCTTTTCTTTTCCATTCCTCTGCTCGTTTTAAAAATTGAGCTGTTTGTTTCCTTCTTGTTGAGTTGAATTTCGAGAGTTCTTTATATATTCCAGATACAAAGCCCATTATCCGATATATAATTTGCAGTTATTTTCTCCCCATCTGTGGCTTGCCTTTTTATTCTTTTAACAGTGTCTTTGTAGAACAGACATTTTTACTTTGGATGAAATCCAATGTACGATTTTTTTTCTTGTGTGGCTTGTGCTTTTAGTGTTGTAGCTTAAAAAAAAAATCTGCCTAACCCCACATCATAAAGATCTCCTCTGTTTACTTCTGGAAGTTTCATAGTTTTAGAATTCACATACAAGTATCTGATCCATTTAGAGTCTTTTTGGTGTGGGGGTGGGGGGGGGAGGCAAGGAATGAGAAGTTTTTAATTTCGATAACGTCCAGTGTCAGTTTTTTCTTTTATGGCTTAGTGCTTTTCATATCCTAAGAGATCATTGCCTGCCCAAGATCGGAAAAATATTTCCCCATGTTTTCTTTGGGAAGAATAATGTCTTTAGCCTTTACATTTAGGCCTATAGTCCTCTCAAGTTTGTTTTTACGTGTAGTGTGAAGTCGGGTCGAGGCCCGTTCTTCCCATTTCCTTTATCCACATCGCTTGTTGACAGCACTTTCTTTCCTCCAGGGAAAGGTTTTGGGGCCCATCAGTAATATTTTTTACAAGACAAACTGCAATTAAAAATTACTCTGTGTAATGCCCTCTCTTTTTTGATTCATTCATTAAAAAAAAAGTTCTGAGAACCTACGGTATGTGCAGGCAATATGCTAGGAATGAAGGGTCCATGGGTGAATAAGGCACGTCCCCTGCCCTCAGGAAACTCATGTCCTGGAGAAGCGGCATCAGCCAGTAAGTGTGGAGGGTGGAGGAAACATTGTGATGGAAAAGTCTGTTGTGTATGGTGGTGGCAGAGAGGAGGGAGAGATCAGCTCCTCTTAAGTGCATCAGGGAAAGTGTCTCGGAGAAGGAGACATGTGATCTGGTCTTGAGGAATGAGGGGAATGTAAGAAGCACACACGGGTAGGGAGGCAGGAAGAGCACTCCAAGCAGACGGACAGCATGAGTTAGGGGACAGCACATGAAGCAACCTGGAGAAATAGGGACTTATAAGTAGTTATTAGATGGGTTGGTCTGGTGCTCAATCTGGTGCTCTTTAGTAATTTTCTTCTCTTGACAACAAGTTGAGTGAATGCAAGGCATCAGCAGGTGCCTCCAATGGTGGGGGCTTTTAACTGAATGTTTCAGAGGAGGCTCTCTGGCCAGGGAGGTCTCCATCTCTTGCTGTTTTAGGACAGCTGTCATTGCCTTCATAGTGAAAGTAAACTTGATTTGCTCTAGCTGTTAGCCCAGCTATAGGAACTTACCACTTCATTGATGGCTTTGACGAAGAAAAGACTGTCCTTATAAAAATAAAACAGTCTAACGACACCTGAAACAAAAGAATAAATAAGAATGTAAGACAGACAGTGAGCCAAGAAGCACAGAAATTTTGCATGAGGCCTTTCTGGAGTTATCGTCATAAGGTCATGCATCCTTAGGCCTCCTCCCTGGCCCCTCCACTGCTCATGGTGACCTTGGTCTCCATCCTGGGTCTTCTCTGCCTACCCTGGCCCTTACCCTCTTCTCCTAGAAGCCTCCTGTGAGCCACACCAGTCCCCTCCTTGACTTCTCTCCCCCATTTTAGCATCATCCCACACCGCCTCATACTGTTATCTGTTTCCCGTGGGTTGCTTTTTATTCTAATAAGTTCATAGGTTCTTTGAGGGAAAGGATCATCTCATTCTTCCAGTATAGGGTCAGCATCCGCCATGGCTTATCACCCACCTCTCAACCTCCAACAAGCTCCTCGCACAGTTAATCCTGCAGTTAATCTTGTTGATATTTAATAAGTCATTCTGACATTTCTAATTCCCATTTAACCTAAGGGCTCCATGACTTCTTAGCTTTCTCTAGGTGCCTCTCAGACACTCATAACCTGCCCCTTCACCCATAATACAGACCTTGCAAAGGCATCCTGCCCACCGTGGATGAAAGTCTAACTCAACCCAATAAAAATGCATGGGCTGTCTGCTCCATGACCATGAATGTGCTAGGGACAACCAAGGCAGTCTCTGCCCTCAAATTCATCACAGACGTGAAACCAAACAGATGCAGTGCAGTGCGAGAAACGCAATCCTACCTTGAGACTCACATCCTCCTGCGTGCCAGCATCCCCACCCCAGGTGCCTCAGAGTTGTGACCTCAAATAGAATTCTTTAGCTCACAGACCCCTGAAGGCTTATTCTCCTATCACAGCTACCAAGGAATGGCTTTGTCATCAGCCCATCATCTAAGGCAGAAAGGACTCATTGTCTTTACTTCCTGCTTACTTTCCTCCCCACCCGATACACATTTTCCATCACTCACCAGGTTTTTCTACTACATCTTCATTTCTAAATATTTGTATCTTAAACTAATTTTAGACTTATAGAAAACTTGCAAAAATAGTATAAAGAATTCCCTTATATCCCCCTCCTCGCTCCCCCTAATGTTACCATCTTATATACACTTTTTCCTTTCTTTTGAATAGCTCCTGCCTTGGTTCAGACCTTCATAATTTCTCTCAATGAATACAATAGTTCTTCCTGGTGTCCCTGCCTCTCAGTTTGACTTTTTCAGACACCTACCAGTGTGCTCTTTCTAAAATACCAATCAGATCAGGTCATTCTCCTGCAGAAACAGTGTCCTCCAGGACACTGCCTATAATTCTCCATACTATAGTCCCCATGAGGGCCTGGTTCATCCTCAGGCTAAGGGGAACAAGCAAGCTCTGGTTTATGTGAGTGGCAGGATTGCTGAGTGCTCAAAGGGTGTGGACTCTGGGGCCACACTGCCAGGTTCGAATCCTGCCGGTGCCACTTATTTTCCATGTTACTTCAAATAAGCTATCTAATCCATGCTTCAGTTGCTTCTTCTGAAAAATAGGGATAATAAATTATACTGACCTCGTAGGGCTGTTGTGAAGGCTGTTAAATGGGCCAAATATGTGACATGTTGGAGTAGTGCCTGGTACACCATACTATTCTGTTGGTGTTGGTCACTACTACACAACCAGGGAGAATGCTCCATGTCTGACCCCGCCCACATGGCAAGGTGGTTAAATTGAACAACAGCGTACAGGTACATGTAAACTACGCTAAAAGGAAGATGAAGAACAAGTACCCATTTCATCCACAGGAGCAATAAGTGTGTCACTCCCCACATCTGTGGCCCAGATGGAAGTGACATCAACCTTCAGTTTATCCCAAACATATATTCGTTTAGCATCATACAGATTATACACAGAGAATCCTTTGGCTCCTCCAATAAACACGTAGTCTTGGGAAATAGCCATACAATTTGGCATTTTGTTGAACTGGGAAGACAAAAACAACAACAACAAAAAAGGAATGATTGTCAGCTATCATCATCTGCAAGTAATACAAGCTAATGTTTCAAAGAGAGGTATTTGCCCTTTCTAGATATAATACCATTCCCAAACAGAGTGCTCACCTAAATATCTTGCCCATGTATCAAGAAAGTCATCACATTCCACTTTTAGGGGAAAGGAGCCAGAAAAAAAACAAGGAAGTAGAGAATTAATGGATATTCACAATCATGGGCCTTGTGATGAGTGGACAAGTGGCCCCATACTTAATTCATCTAGAACACTGTAGAAAGAGCTATAGCTGAGGCCCTGGCAGATTCTCAGCCATCAAGCAAGACAGTGATTACTACAAGCAGAGATATTTTAAAATAACAGCTGAATATAAAAGACCTTCTGTATAATCTTCAATTAACCAGAACACCCATTTCCCCAGACAATGATTGACTAGGTCCATTTTAATCAACATCAGCATGGCTATACTCGTTCAAAAATGCAGCTGCCTTACTGAATGAAGGTTCTTGGAAGGAATTCCTTTCCTGGTTTATGTTGTCATGTATTAACACTCAACTAAGAACCAGGGGCTCCTGGTTAGCTGTTCCATACCTTGATTTCAAAGACTGGAGAGTAGACAGTGGGCTGGATCCGGCTGAGCTCAGCTTCCCTCAGCATGTCCCTCTCCTCAATTACTTCCCACGACCTGGCAAACAGGAGGTTTACCAGCTTGTTGATCATTCGGTAGGGCTGGGGCAAGGAATGCAGCTCCTGATCTGGATCCTTGAAGACATAATCCTCTTCATCATCCTTAGGCCAGTCTTTCTCTGTGGGGGATGGCACCTCCAGCAGCCCCTTTCGTGTGAAAATAGGCAGTCTCATCTTCTGGGCTCGACTTCCTATGGGGGATGACATCACCAAAGGCGGCACCGGTAACATCTATGAAACTCTGAAAAGCTGATAAAGGAAGCAAGCAAAGGTATTTTAAAAAAAAGAGAAAGTTACTAGGAAACAGTTTATCATCTTCTCTAGCGCAGTAGCCTGTGGGACTGTTTATTCTAGAACTGGCACTTTCCTGATTTATCACAGGATTGTTACCACATTACTAAGACACGCCTTTCATATTAGTAAGAACATCAGCAGAGGCAGGTATTGACTGTTCACATCTTCCAGGCCAGCCCAAGATGATGTGTATTATGATGGAAAGAAAGGGATCTCGCATCCTTGCCGCCTTTCTTCACCTCTCGATAAGAGTGGCAGTTTTTCTGTCCCAAACAGAATTCGCCTTTCTCATACAAATGATGTCTTATGGTTCTTCCAACTCTGTAAACGGCTGTGCTATAACCAGCTGGGTAGTAAGTCCTGACTTCACCCTTTCCTTTCCCTCCCCAGTCAGAGGCAGCAGTTTAAACGCTTCAAAAATTGCTAATTTGTCCCTCTTGTCTGTATATTCACTGTTGCCACCCAGGAGTTCTGCAGGTGCAGTGCTTAGAACCTGAGATTTTTCAAAGACCTACAGAAATGTATGAGACTTGAAAAAAATTGACTAAAAGAAAAAAAATCTACAAAATCAAAATAATTAAATATTTTAAATGTTTACAATGTATTATCTTCGCTGTCTGTGTACATAAAGTTTGACTCTATAAGAACAAGTATCTGTACTTTATAAAACTTAAAACTACGAATCATAAAAAAGCTTTCAAAAGTTAGTTTTAAAAAAGTTATTTAATGTGGAACATGGGTTACATTAAAAAAAATTTTTTTTTGTAATCACTGCTATGGAATGGATGAGGTTCCATGTCTTCAAGCCCCACAGAAGATAGGTTCAGTGAAGCAATTTCATTGTAGACTATTTTTGCCTCCACTTTGTTCTTGTTGGCCCTTTTAGGATTTCCTTCAAGTGGTGATCTTCATTTAGTGTTCAATACTCCTAACAGAAAATTCTCGAACTTTGCCGAGCTCTCGTGCTAGAAGTATACTCCACGAATTGGCTTATCTCTGCTCTAACGGTGTCCTGTCCCAGACTTGGAGCTGGTCTTGCTAGAGGGAGACAGAGGCACAGATCTGGGAACTAGTTAGCCCTGGTAGTCCCCAGCAAAAGCTCAGGGGAGTCTCCATTCGGGATTCCACCTGGGGTTCTTGGGGACCCGGGAGCTGCAGAGAGGCGCGGGGTGTCCCGGGAACACCTGATTTGGTGAGACGGGCCCCCTCGAACTCGGTGTAGGAGACCCTTGATGTGGAGAGCACGTGGGGAACCGATACTCCGCAAAGCAGAAGCAGAGGTTTCACTTACCTGGGAAAGCTGTTTGGCGTCGCCTTAGTAACCACAACTTCCGCCCCAGACCGGAAGCCTGCGAAGTTGCTCTTGGGAAAATGCGCCGGCCGCACGGGATAGGGAGACCCAGCCCCTCCGGCTTCTCGAGGCTCATCCTCCGGCGGGGACTCGGCGGTGCACCTTGAGGACTCACGACTGATCCCAATGCGACGCTTGGCCTTGAGCTGGGTGCCATGGACGCCTTAATCCGCTTCACCAACCAGACCCAGGGCCGGGACCGGCTCTTCAGGTTAGTCTGGTGCAGCGGCCTCCACCCCTTCCCCGACCCGCAGTCGGGTCCTTTTTCTCCGCACTCCCGGGCGATGGGAGTAGCCAGTGGACGAAAGCCAGAAGGAGGCTGCCGGCTCCCGGAGTTTGATTCGAGCCCCTCTCACCCTGAATTCTGTGGGCTCGGGGCCAAGAGACCGTGCGCGTCCCGAGCCCGCCGCCAGGGTTAGTGCGGCGGACGAGCCCTCCTTGCCTAGGCTGGGGAAGACTGGGCTGTCTGTTCAACGTGTTTCCGAGGAATTTGTTTCTAAGAGGAGCTTTGGATCGGCATTTGTGGCGAGGGAACCACCCTCTTGGTTTGTGGTTTCTCGTGGAGAGACAGAAATTTCAATTACCTTCTTTATGTCCCATTTATTGTCCTTTTACTTCAGTGAGATACTGCACGTGAAAGAGTTGTGAACTGGAAAACAAAATGCAGTATGGAGAGAGCCTCAGAAAGAGCTAACAGCATCTCTGAGGTACACGCTGTGCTACTGAAAACGTTAACGAGATTGTGGCTTTCATATTGATGAGTTCATGATGTTTCTTTCAGAGGTTTGGTCTTGCTCAATAAAAAAAAAGAAGAAGAAGAATAGTTAGAGTTGCAGCTTCATTTGATAGCTTCTCCTCCTTCCCCGGGTGTACCACGTGGCAATACAGACAGACCTGTAAGAATAGCCCCAGTAATGAGACTTTAGAAAGCCGACTTTATGCAAGATATTGTTCTCAGTGGATCACAGCTTATTTAACCCTGATCACAACTGTATGAGATAATTTAAACCATCCCCATTTCACAGATGGAGAAACCGAAGCAGAAAGTTAATAGGTAGCAAGTAGCAGAGCTGAGAGGTTTAAATTTTCACAGTAGACTCCAGTGCCCACCTCTTTAACCACCAAGCCAAACTACTTTTCTAATTTATTTGAAAAAAAAGTTAACGATTGCATTGTATAAAAGCTTCATTAAAGTGGAAGCCTACAATTCCAGTGGACTCAGAAGGTACCCTGCAAGGTTTATGAACGAGGTTGGTTAATAAAATTGTTGTTAAGGATATACTTATTTAGCAAGATCTGAAGTCTCTGGTATTCATTTCCCAGTAGCCTTGGTGATATATACCTTCTGTGACTTCTGTGACAACTGAAATAATGCCTTGGTTTTGGACATATTCCTATTATTAGACGGAATCTGAGGAAGGGCAATTCATTGTCTTGACCAGCTTGAGCCCTCTAGCCAGCAAACATACTTGTTGTGGGGCAGGGGCAAGGGGTGATTGTTTCTTTTTTTTTACTTCACCCCTAATAACAAGGTCACCATTTTGGAAAATGTGCTATATTTTAATTGAGAGTGTAGGGGTTCAGAATGAGTCACACTAAGATGTGCCTCTGTGATATGTGGTTTATTTTGCACTAGAGACAACCAAGACCCTGCAGGTTCAAGGGAAACTCTTCCCCCCACCCTGCCCCTGCCTAACTACCTAGAAGAATCTAAATTAGGAGCCTTGCCCATAATAGGCATTATCACCAGAAATAACTTTTTATGACCTTTCTATAGCGCAGGGCAAACTTCTAATTACTGAACATCTGCAAACGACCTTCCTCCCTCTGAAGCCCCAACGTGCCTTATCTCATCCTTAGCTCAGAACATTGTATGTACCACAATTTCCCTTCTGTCTCTGAACGTGTCATTTATGTGGAGTCTCTGACTCTCTCATCCATGTAGGGTTCTCATGCATAAGTATGTAATTAAATTTGGTCATTTTCTCTTACTGCTCTGTCTCATGTAGATTTAATTATTAGACCAACAGAAAGAACATTGAGGATAGAGGAAAGTTTCTTCCTCACAAGAGTAATATTTATGGCATAAAAGGAATTCAAATGCAGTTATAGGACAGTAGAAAATAGGCACCTGCTTTAATAAGTAGACTGCCAAGTGCATTTAAATGTTCGATTATGGAATATAAACGTTTTACATGTTCTGTTTCTGTTAGTAAGGAATTGTTATTTGTAGTCATGACAATAATCACTTTATTGAATATTTAATATTCTTAAACATAAAAGTCTGCATTTTATATAAAATACTAATCATTTTTGAAAGACAAATACCTATATTTATTTATGTATTAGTGTGTATTTGTTCTTTATTTTTAAAAGTAAGCAATGTTCAAACTGTAGACTTTTCATTTGATTCTGGTTTGAGTGTGTCTCCTGCCACATAAGTATTTGATTAGCTGTATGGTAAAAAAGTTCATTTTAGAAATTTGAAAAATCATTCTGCACTAGAGAAGATAAAGGTCTTTGCAGACTTAGCATGAGGGAGGTTTTTGTGCAGTTTACCACTTTGACTATATCTGCTTCTCTGTGCCAGCAGAAGGCCTTCTGAGGGGCTGTTCTCTGTATTAGCGCGAGTTCTCTTTCATTACCCTTGTGTTGCATTTCTATCACGTGTTCCACTCTTGGTCCTGTGGAGCGACTGTTGCAGAATTTTGCTTTTGTAAGAGCCACTTACATGAGAAATTGTCTTGGAAACCTTGCCTTTGGCAAGATGTGTTTCTTCCCTTACTTTATGAATCAGGATTTATTTGGTTTATAAATTGCTCATTTTTTTTTTCCATTTCAGAGCCACTCAGTACACATGCATGTTGCTTAGATATTTATTAGAGCCTAAAGCTGGCAAAGAGAAGGTGGTAATGAAGCTCAAGGAACTGGAGTCCAGTGTGAGCACTGGCCGTAAATGTAAGTACCCTGTCTCCTGGGGGACAGTGGCTCCTGGTTCAGATCCTCAGATTCCATAATTCCCAAAACACTTTCTAGATCATTAATTTCTAGCGAGTCAGATTTATTGATGAAGTCTACCAGTAAGTCTGGCCTCATGGAATGACAGGCCAAAAAGATGGACTGTTTTGCTGCATTCACACGCACCCTCTATGTTCACATTTGGTACTACACCATATCTTTCTGTTTAATCGTAACCTATGGGGAATACACTGTGTTAGTTCACCTTTAGCTCTTAGAATCACAAAATGTTTTCGCAATCCCTGGCATGGGCCCCTGGCAGCCTTCGTGTTCTCTAGAAGAACAGAATGCTATGTCTTGGACCTCTGCCTTTTTCTTCTTCTGTTGTAGGATTGCTAGAGGAGATGGACAGATATGTTTTCCTAGACTATTTGTGGCTGGTTTCATGTTAAGGCAAAAAGTGAAGTCTGATACCAGTTGTGTGCCCAGCTCCTAGTTGCTTAAGGAGCGGTGTTGCAAAGCAGGTAAGCAGAGGCATTAGATGGATGAGAAATCAGATGTTGAGCAGTTATTTGTGAGCGCCTACTTCATAGAGGCATTGTGCTGAGTTTGATGGAGAACTAAGATCACATAGTGTGAGTGACGATATGAGATTAAGCGACAGATATGTTGGTAGAGGAAAAGAAAGGTATTTTGAAGGAGGTGGAACTTGAGGTGGAAGGAGAGCGTTCTTGAAGGGTGGTTTCCTCTAGTGAAGGCTCAGAAGTGTTGGGAGTAAACCAGTTGTCCTGGAGGATCAGTGAGAAAACCAGGCTGACAGAAGGAAGACTTAAGTTGTCAGTGCAATGGAAGGGGTGGGGTGAGCTTTCCTGGTTGGCTTTGAAAGCCAAGATTAGCATTTCTCAGATTCTTTACAACGTCAGAGCTCAAAGGTCCTTTAGAGGTTACTGGTCTCTTATGTTCAGAAAGGACTTACCTGAAGTCAGTTTGTACAAGAGCCAGAATTAGAACCCAGGGGTATTCATTACATATTCTGTTTTGTTATTTTTGATGAAATAATACCAACCATTCTGAGATTATAAGTTTTCGAGGGTAAATACTTCTGAGCTTTTGCTGAGTCTAAGATATAGTCCTTTAAGGAAAGGAACACACTTCTTTTGTTTCCTTCATAACGTTTAGGACTGTAACTCATTCAATAAATATTTGATTGATACATGCCTGATTAATTGAATTACATGCTCAGATAAGGACACACTTTTCAATGGTTGATTTAATTCAGGTAGGAGTCACACATGACAATATTATTAGTTGTCCTGTCCACTAAATCCTACCATCTTTACTTGGTAGGGAGCCACAGGGGATTTGGACCAGAGAAATGGCAAATCAGTACTGATGTTTTTTTAAATGCAATCTTTTGTCTAGAAAGTAAATAAAATGTAAGGCATCAGACTCTCCAAAAGAATCTGGAGTTGCAGCTGAAGTTCATGTTATCATAGCATCTTCCTTCTAAAGAAACATAGCCGGTAATGTTCACATGTGACAATCTACACTCACGATTGATCTTGCCTGAAGTATGTTGTAAGACAGTGTTAATTCCAGTGTTCACTGAAATGCAGGCAATAAATCTTAAGGGCCACTGTCTTTTGTGCCTTCCAGGATCATTTTAGGTATCCTTAACATACTGTGAAGTCCTTCTTCTCTTCTGAGCAAAGACAGCCTCAAATGACAGTCTGTTGTTAAAATACCAGTGCTGGCCTCACCATGATACAGGGACCCTTCTTCCTGTTACACATTAGTTACGTAACCATTGACTATTGTGGGTTCTTCTTGCAGGGTTCAGACTAGGCAACGTGGTACATGCTATTCAGGCCACTCAGCAGAGCAGTTATGCCACGGACCTGGTGCCCCGCGTATGCCTGACAATCGCCAACCTGAACCGCGTGGTTTACTTCATCTGTGACACCGTCCTCTGGGTGAGGAGTGTAGGGCTCTCCTCCAGCATTAACAAAGAGAAATGGCGAATGTGGGCCACACGCCACTATTACTATTCTGTTCTCCTGAGCCTGGTCAGGGATCTGTATGAAATCTCCCTGCAGATGGAAAAGGTTGCACGCGACAGGGCGAAGAGGGAAAAGTCATTATCCCAGGATCCTCTGGGGTACAGCGTGGCCGAGGAGGAAACAGAATGGCTCCAGTCCTTTCTCCTTCTCCTATTCCGATCTCTGAGGAAGCATCCTCCCTTGCTCCTGGACACGGTGAAGAACTTGTGTGATATCCTGGACCCGCTGGACCAGTTGGGGATCTATAAGTCCAATCCTGGAGTCATTGGACTTGGAGGACTTGTGTCCTCTATAGCAGGCATCATCACTGTGGCATGTCCTCACATGAAGCTGAAGACCCACTGAGGTGGTTTTAGGCTGAAGACTCGTATCTCTTGGTGGAACAGACTTTTGCGTTAGGGACAGACCATGTCACACTGTGCTGAAACACTTGTTCATGAGAATGTTTAGTGGCCTGTGATGTGAGCAGAGGTCGGGCAAAGAATAGAGAAGAGAACATGAAGAGTCACATGTGTTTTTTAGAATGTTGGCGTGACTTCTGAATTTCTGAGTATTTTCCCTTCATCTAACATTTTTGAGCATCTCTTATGCATAGTAGGAGCTGAGTGTTTTTTGAATGAATAAAAATTGAAGAAGGCCCTAACTAATCTGACCATAGCAGGTCTGCTACCCTCTCTTTGCTCTAGTTCCTCTGATCATTTGCCACGCCCCCTTCCTCCATAGATGCCAGGACCAGCGCAGAGAGCAGCTGAGTTTCTAGCCTCTTACATTGCTCACCCTCACGTCACTGCAGTCCTGTCCTGCCTCTGTCCAGACGTGAAATCAGGAACACATCAGGCACCTCCATGGCACAAATGGTGTCTATAGATAGTGCAGTGAGTGAGTAAAAACCCAAAGCAGTTGGAAAGAGCTTGCGGTAACAGCAGTGTGGAAGGTTGCAGCGGGTCCCTGTAGGAAGCTTCTGACGGACGAGGGAACTGAGGTTTAAAAAACAGGCCAGAACCTCATGTCTCTGATTCTCAATCCAATGTTCTTTCCGTGAGATTCCGCTGCCTTCCTGGTGGATTCGAAGTGTGAAATTCTCCAGAATCCCATGCAAAAAAACCTTTTGAGAATCTTTGTTGGTCAGTAGTTTATGTTTTAGTCTACAAAAATTGAAACTATATTTAGACTTATCAGCTAGATTGTTTTATATAAGTCCACATGACAGTTTGGACATCTCTACATTAATATTTATCACTATGCAATTAGAAGTTTCATGAATACTCTAAATATAGGAGGGTTGCCATTTTCTATGATAAATCAGACTTCATATGTATAGGATATGTGGAAAGACTACCAGTAGGGGCTAGCGAAGGTGTTCGAGTATTGAGTCAAAGCCATTTGCTCCTACATCTCATCTTGGGTGCTGGGTTCTCATTTGGAATTGCAGATCTCTAATTTGAGGGAAGTGTGGTAAAGAGAGAAGAGGCTGATGTCCTACCAGTAAAACCATCTCTTTATCAGAGTGGAAATGAGAAAAGAAATGTGCACTAAATATATTTCCCATGAGTGTGATCGCGCTTGTTAGAAAGTAGACTCAGGTCCCTGGCTATTTTTAACGTGGTCAGTCAAGATACGGGGTTTGGGAAAGAATATTTTAGGAATTTTAAGAGACATGAAAGCCGCTAGGTCAGGGCAAATAAAGGTTTAAGTAACTACTTTTACTTTGTCCAGTCTGCTACTGTAATAGATTAATTATGTCTAATTAAATTTCTAGACAAAGTTGACTCATGTATCTGTGGCCGTGTTCTGGGAATGGAGAAGAGTTAAAAGGAAGGCGATCCAGAGACAGTCTTAAATCCGTCTACGCAGTTGGTAGAGGGAGCTGGTAAAATGAGCTCTGGCCTGGAAGATCCAAGCTGAGGAGGAGGATGAAGAGCATTTAGACGTAGAATGTCTGGGTCGAAAGAGACCGCTAAGATGTTCTCATCCAGACTGCTACCCAGGAGAGTGGCCTCTGTATCAGCCCTGTCAGTGGAGTTTTGGCTTCCACCTGGAGGAGTCAGCCTTGAATCTGCGGAAGCCTGTTACTATGGCATCCACCTTGTTACTTTTGTCCTCTGCAAGTTAGGGTGAGTGGTGGAGAAGTTGGGGAATGCCGCCTCTTCTAGAATTTGAAAACCTTCGTGGTGCCCTGGTAACTCCCTCCCCGTGCATCCTTCTCAACTAACCCTCCCAGCCTCTGAGCCTCCACACTCATGAGGGATTCTAAAGATCACCGCTGTTTCTAGATGTTTAGGCCAGAACATTTGCAGCTGAACCTTGTCGCCCGAGAACTTACTCATTCAACAAGGAATGTTTGAGTGCCGTGCTTAGTTACGGGATTCACTGTGCGCAAGATGACGAGGTCCCTGTGCTTATGCATTGGGGATGGGGGACACAGATAGGGATGGGTAAGGGAAGAAGGTGACTGTCCTTCAAACTGCTCTTGGAAAATTGACTCTTCCCAAGGGGCTCTCCTTGGCCCTTTCACCATGTTCACTTCTCACCCGCATTCTGGACTCCCAGCTGAGGCGGACAAAGGACCAGCTTTGTCAGCAGAGCTTTCAGGCACAGGGCCATCTGGCTCACAGTCACTTCACCAAAGGCTTAGAAGTGCCCTTTGGCCCGCGTTGCTCTCCATACACAGCCTCATGGATAATTCGTCCTGAACATTGGACTGGGGCAGAGGCCACTTAGATGCCGCCTCTCCGTCACTGTCTGATAGTTTGAAAGTCCAGTTGGATCAATAATTGTTAAATGTATCAGGTCTTTTCTTGGAAGCTCCCTGCCAGACTCCCGCCCTTTCCTGACTTTGCATTCCCTGCCTGGTTGTATAACTGGTACAGAATTAGTCACCAGGGCCTGTGGAAAGCACTGGCTCTCCCTACCCAGGCTCTTTCTCCCATTGCTCACGGCATACAACTTAGCAACAGATGCAATTCTACCAACACCAAGGGAGATCAGCTCTGCCTCTCCTGCTATCCATTTTTCTTGAAAGGCTCTTGAACACTGGCTTACACCACAGTCCTCCACCATCTGAAGAGGGACTAGAACTCGGGTTCCTACCCGACTCGCTTGAAGAAGGGGACGCGATAGTCCTTGGTTGGTGACCAGTACCAGAGTCTGGGGCAGCACTGTCGCTCTTCCAGACTTGACAAAACTGGCTGCTCTTAGACCAGGTAGAATTCATTTAAACTCTCTTGAAATTTAGGAATTTACAGAGGTTGAAATTGCTCCCTGAAAGGCTGGGCTGTCAGGCAGTCAACCCTGGCTCCGGTTATCCTCACTGAGAACAACTTCTCTTCACAAAGAGTGGTGCATTCAGGGAACGCTGTTCCTGTGCGGATTTAAATACTTCTGTTCCAAAATTCACTCCTGATAGTAAGTAATAAGGATGTGGGATGGACTGAAAACAATCCCACAGGAGCCTCTTTGGAAAAGGAGCCAAAGATGATAGGACTTCAGAGCTTATGAGTTTAATGACATATATTCCAGCATCGTCTTTCCAGATAGCAGTCTTTTTGAGAACTGGGGGAGCCAGAAACACGTTACAGAATTAATATTTTATGGTTCTGGAATAATAACTCCTCTGAGCCTGAGTCTTTAGCTCTGTGATCTGCCTCCTAGTTGGCTACATCTTACAGAGTTAGGATGTGCCCAGGGGACCCTCAGTCAAATAGCTGTGACAGCTGATTGACCCAGCTTTCTCTTCCTCTGCCCTCCTCTAGCTGGGTGGTGTCAGTAGCATTGCCCAAGACTCCTCAGAGCAGCTGGGGTTCTTTCTGCTGGAGGAGACACTGCAGCCTGGACTCTGTGGCACTGAGGTGGCATCGGCTGGAGTGAGTGTGGGGGTCCGGACGTCGGCCTTACCTGGTTGGTTTCTGAGAGTTAAAAGAAGGCAAGGGTCAGGGTCTCCTGGGAATTTTACCGAGGGTGACAAGGTCTGCAATGCGAATGGCCAAGAATCTGGAGTAGATAGTCTGGGGCTACCAGCTTTTCCAGAATGCAGCCAAAGTAGCTGGTCTTAAGAGTGACTACTTTTTCACCGGGTTGAGCATAGAAGGAAGGACTGGCAGATAGAGAGGAGTTAATGCAGAATGCTTTTATTTTTTTAAAAGAAGGCTAAACCTGAAACCTGTTTTAGTCTCTTTAGGCCCCTCGTTAGAGAAGCCCTCGACTTCATCTAAAACGTCTTCTGTCTTAAGGCTACCTTCATTTTTCACTTCTGACCCTGAATCCTTGTCACAAACATCAAGCTGTGGGGCACCTCCCTATGGGACTCCAAGAAGTGGCAGCTTGTCTGTGATTCCCCCTCGACCCCAATCCCTTCTGCTCAGGGAACTTGAGTTCCCAGGCAGCCTGGGCCCCGTTGGTGGCCATGAGAGGTAGAGGACTAACCCTGTGGCTCTCAAGCTGAGGGCTTT
Source organism: Eonycteris spelaea (assembly GCA_003508835.1). Classification (NCBI taxonomy): domain Eukaryota; kingdom Metazoa; phylum Chordata; class Mammalia; order Chiroptera; family Pteropodidae; genus Eonycteris; species Eonycteris spelaea. The sequence goes on from PUFA01000115.1 coordinate 3,017,193, forward strand.
CTGATGGACCTGGGGGCCTCTGCTTTGCAGCTTGAAGAGCTCCGATGGCGGTCAACAAGGGCCCAGCCTTGCTGGATGGAGACCTCCCTGTAAGTAACTTGCCCTTATATGGGGGTGGACAGCTGATGGGAGAGGGAGGACCAGGGGGGGCATCAGGGGACTTAGAACGACATATGTCTAGGTGATATTCAAGGTCATGGACCATTATGTCTTAGTTATTCTTGCCCTTACTACCTTTGGCAGGGGCTGTTAGAGGATCGGTGGTGGGGTGAGGGTGGGAGGCACCTATTAAAAACTAGGCACCTTGTGGAAAAAGGACAGAAATACTGGCTGTGCAGGAAGGGGAGAAGGGAACCACTGTGTGCTGACCCTGGCGCAGAAGTCCATGCTTCGTCCACGCAGGCGGACTGTCCATCTGGTACTGAGCCACTGCGTCTGTAACTCCAGGGCACTGCTCATGTCTTCGTCTCTGCGAGTGGCACCTCTCGCAGTCACAGTGCACAGCCTCTGCTGCTGAATGTGGAAAGGGTTGGAGTGGCAGGGTGTCCAGTGTTGTGTGTCTAGCCTGGTTTTTACTGTGGCTTGGAATGATTTGACACGTTTACGTGTACCTGATGCCTCCTGACAAGCCCTCTCTGATTTAAGCACAGTTCAGATAGTGAAACTTAAAAATCGTGAACCCTACAGTACCCCATCGTGTCCCAGTTTAGGCTTTAGCTGATCTTTGCATTAGGAATCACCACGTTAAACTTTGTATCGAACCATTGAACACATGACATGGTCAAGTGCACAGTTAAGCCCTCCTAATGGGTGGTGATTTATTCCCTTCCCAGGACCTCTCTTCCCCTTTTTTTTTTGCCTAAAACAACCCCTGAAGATTCTGCCCAAAATATTAAAGAAAATATTTTCTTTTTACAGTCTTAATCTTTTCCTGCTTCAAATTTCAAACTCACCTGCAAGACAAAAAGCCAAAGTATTGTAGTTTGCCGTCTAATGTCTGTACTTCCTCTCCTTGATGGGTCTTCTAGCTCAGCCTCCTGCCAACAGAAGGGCTAGGTCCTTGCCTCCAAGCAGAGCCATGTAGTGGTGGCAGACTCAGAGCTGTAGGGAGCTCAAGCATCTGTGTCGGACCTGGTGACTTTTCTCTTTCTACTTTTTACGTGGAGAATTCTTAACATTCATAAGAGTAGACAGAATATGATACCCTTCACTCACTCCAACAACTATTAATCCATGGCCAATCCTGCCTCATCCTTACCATCATCTATTTCCCCATCTCGGGTTATTTTGAAGCAAATCCCAGATAAGCCGTTTCAGGCCTGCGTCAGAATCCCAGCTCTGCCACTGACTAGCTGTGTGATCTTGGGTAAGTCATGTCACATCTCTGAGTTTTTGTCTTCTCATCGGTAAAGTGGTGGTGATAATGCTGACCTCAGAGGGTCGCTGTTAGGCTTAAATGAGGTCATGCCACCAAAGCACCCCAGTCGTTGCCTGGAGTGCAGTGGCACTGAGTAAATGTTCCCTGTGGGCGACTAGAATCTGCATTCTTTTACTCAGAAACCAGTGTCTTCTCATTAAGATTCCTAGATGACCAAAAGTTTAATTATGTGACTGCCACCAAAGTTAAAATGCAGTAATAGGAGCACAGCACCCCAGTAATGAGGACGGACGGTTCACTGTGCCCCACGCACACCACACCTGGAAGGCTGTCTTCAAGTCTGAGTGCCGTACCTGTCAGAATGGCAATGCTGAACTAGCGTGTTTGGAGGAAGGGACCGCCAGACCCGGGCGAGCCATCTGGGAGCCACGTTAGGGACTGGAGCTATTTAGCAAGGAGAAGGGACAGCTACAGGGAGACATATCCGCCTTCAAATATGTAAAGGACCAGCCCGGGGATGATGAAGTAGATTCGTTCAGTGTTGTTCCAGAGGGCAGAGGCGGACTTCCGCTCAGCGACACTGTGCAACACGGCACAGGCCCTAGGAGGCATGAGCTCCCTCCACAGAGACGTGCAGATCCAAGGCTGCAGAGGTCCCCGGAGGCCTGAGATTCCCTGCTTCTGTGCAGGTTACGCCTTCTGCTAGGTGCAGCCCTAATCGTGCGTCGTGTGTGCGCCCAGCATTGCCGTGCAGGCTTTGGGGCGGCCCTGGGGTGGCAGTCGACTGGGGGAGAGGCAGGGACACGCCACGTCTGGGGGGGGGTGGCATTTCTCTGGATGTAAGGGGTACGGGAGGGAAGGGGAGCGCTCCAGGCAGTGGGCCCGGCATGCAGAGGCGGGGAGGCAGTGCCCCAGAAAGACCAGGGGAATGCTTAGATAAAGCCGCCAGACCAGGCTGGGCAACAGCTCCAGGCAGGTGTGCAGGCACGTCGCGCTCTAGCGGTAGGTGTAAGTGGGGTGGGCTGGAGGGCCCCTGGAGGGCGGCGGTCGCCTCAGTGGCTCCCCGAGGCCTGCACTGTGACCAGCAGAGTCTGACAGGCTGACTCTTGTTTTTCTGGCGGGGCGTCCGGACATCAGCCCTGAGTTCCTCCCAGGTCACTTGGACCCAGGCTGGCCTCACCAATGGGCTCTGTGACCCTGAAGCAGGAGAGGGCGGTGGGCCAGCCTGACGCCTTTCTGCTCTCTCTGCAGGAGCAGGGAAACGTGCTGCAGCGGGTCCTGCAGCTGCCGGTGGTGAGCGGTACCTGCGAGTGCTTCCAGAAGACCTACACCAGCACCAAGGAGGCGCACCCCCTCGTGGCCTCGGTGTGCAACGCCTACGAGAAGGGCGTGCAGGGCGCCAGCAGCCTGGCAGCCTGGGGCATGGAGCCGGTGGTCCGCAGGCTGTCCACCCAGTGTGAGTCCTCACGGCCCTCGGAGGCCGCCAGCTTGTCCCTGGTGCTCACAGCCTGCCTGCCAGTCTTGTCCACCCATCTGTCTGTCTGACCGTCTGATGGTTTGCTTGTCTGTCTGCTTATATGTCTGGCTATTTGGGCGTTGGGAGTGGGGCCGGTGCCAGACCAGACACCCACTTTAGCTCCAAAGCCAGCCCCAGAAGCAGCAGCGGGAATCAGCAGAGTCAGGCACAGAGGCGGCGGATGCTAAAGGTGGCCTGGCAGGCCTGGGGGCCGTGGAAAGCCAGGGGAAGCCCTCTGGGCCCAGCAGCTGATGGCACCTGCTCGTGACCAGGGGACAGCAGAGAGCCACCACCAGTCAGGGTCCTGGAGGTGGCGGACAGCTGTCCATGCAGCCTGACCAGAACGGCACCCCCGCCATGCAAACCATTCTGCCCCATTTGAAAACGGTTTCCAAGGTGCAGCTCTTGACAGGGCTGGGAATTCCAGCAGCACCAGGAAGGCTAGGCCTCCCACCAGCCTGACTAGAGGATTATGGGTAAGCAGGGATTCCACACAACAGCCACCCGTATTTAAAAAACGCCCAGGCCCTGGGCCAGCAGCCTCCCTGCCTGCACGCTGTCCAAAGAGTTTTTACCCGATCAAAGGACGACCAAATCACCTGGCCTGTCTACTAAAGTTTGGAGAAACATAAGATAACTGGAGAAAAAACAGAAGAGCCTAGTCCTTGCGGCCCTGGGCAGTGTCTCTTGGGGGCGTTTGCCTCCTCCGCCACTTGCCCTGCTCCCCCGTGACCCTCTTCTCACTGTTGACCACCTTACTCCTAGAGGTTAAAAGGTAAAGCCATGGATGGTTGGGCCTGGATGGGCGAGCTGTGGCTGGGAGTTTGTCACCTCATGCTCACCCAGAAAGGGTGGGTGGGGGAGAGCCCAGTATTTACTGCTGATTCACATAGTTTCCACCACTTCTCGCGCAACAGCCCTGCAAGGCAGGCACCATTAACCCACATTTGACAAATGAGAAAAGTGGGTTCAGGCAGGTTGTGACCCACCCAAAGCCACACACTGCACATACCAGCTCTGGGCTGGGTGCGGGTCTACTCCAGAGTTCCCACTCAGTGGGAAGAAACTGGCCTAGCCTCAAGGAGTCACAGCAGACGGGGGCTGAAGGTGGCGGAGGGCTTCCAGTTCCAAGATGTTCTGGAGATAGCAGGACTGGGGGGGTCTGAGGCTCCTAGGCGCCTGCCTTGGCACAGAGGCCGGTGCTAGGCTGTCAGGTGGGGGCAGGGCTCACTCCAGCATGGCCCTTTCTTCCAGTCATAGCTGCCAACGACCTGGCCTGCCGGGGCCTGGACCACCTGGAGGAAAAGATCCCAGCCCTCCAGTACCCTCCTGAAAAGGTGAGCCAGTCCCTCTTCTCCGACGTGCCCCACACTTTGTCGTCACTGCCTCGGGGGAGGAGAGGGTGCAAGCTGACGATGCCATGACTGCGAGTCTTCCATTTCTGTGGCAAGTGTCCTCTGGGCTGGTGGCAGCTGACTGACCCCAAGGTCACACAATATGCTTCTTCCTGTCTGTGGAGCCAAATGGAGGCAGGGGCCAGCAGGCACAAGCCTGGAGGCCAACTCAACCAGGAGCTTGGAGCAGGTCCCCCTCACTGACCAGCCACCTGTTCATCCACAAGCATTTACTGCGCCCTGCGCTATGCCAGGGGCCACGCGTGACTTCTGGAGCTGTCAGCCCTCTGGGACAGGGTGGTTGGCCCCGTTTTACATGTGAGAAAACTAGTGACCTTAAGTGGAAGCCACATGAGAGCGAGTCTTTTTGGCTCCCAGGCCTGTGGTCTTCACGAAGGGCAAGGTCTTCATTACAAAGGAGGTCCAGGTGAATAGGAGAGACAGACTCCTGCAGAGCAGAACTTGTAGGAAGATCAGCCACATCTGTAAATCACGACCGATGCAGACGGACCTGTGGGCAGCTTGGAGGGCAGGACGGAGGCGGCAGGGGAGGAGTTTGGAAGAGCCGACGCCTCGTGTGCATGAGGGCATCAGGGCAGGTGTCATCAAGCAGTTGGCCCAGAGGCACCATCACAGGGTAGTTGGGAACTCACCAGGCAGAAACAGTGTAAAGAAGCCAAGTGACCAGGGCGCTTGGCACAGGAAGGGTTGGAGCCCTTTGCATTGCAGGCCCAGCGTCATCCAGGTGCCCAAATACTGGCGCCGGTGCCCTGGGCGACCCTCCTGCTCCCTCCCCCAGATCGCCTCTGAGCTGAAGGACACCATCTCCAGCCGCCTCCGCAGTGCCAGGAACAGCATCAGTGTGCCCATCGCCAGCACTTCGGACAAGGTCCTGGGGGCCGCTCTGGCCGGCTGTGAGCTCGCCTGGGGGGCAGCCAAAGGACACCGCCGACTATGCCGCCAACACCCGAGCTGGCCGGCTGGCCTCTGGAGGGGCCGACTTAGCGCTGGGCGGCGTAGAGAAGGTGGTCGAGTTCCTCCTCCCTCCAGCCAAGGAGTCATCAGGTATCTGCCGTGAGGGGCCTGGCAGACCCACCCCGGGGTGTGAGTTGGCCCCTGTGCAGCCTGGGGATAAGTAGAATCGGCAAGGGCTCCTCCAGCCATTGCTCCGGAGCAGGGAAGGCCCAGCGGGGTTTTCAGGTGGACCCGTTCTTGCTGTGCCCCTCTTCCCGTTAGTAAGCGCGGAATGTGAGTTGCCCAGATGACAGTGAGCTCACAGGGCTAGGACAGCTGCTTTCCAACCCTGGACACAACCCTGCATTCCCCTGCTTCTCTCATCTGCTCCCCCAAACTCCTGCCCAGGCCCTGCTCCAGGACGCCCACGGACCCAGAAGCCTCCTAAGACCAAGCCGAGCCTCGTGAGCAGGGTTGGGGCCCTGGCCAACACCGTCTCTCAACACACCTTCCAGACCACAGTCCGGGTGCTGAAGCAGGGCCACGCCCTGGCCATGTGGATCCCCGGTGTGGCTCCCCTGGTGAGTGTCTGCCCCCCACCCCCAAGTCCCTCTGTCTCCCACCCGACTCCACCCCATCCTGGGGACACCCTCTCTTCCAACCTGGGCTGGGACTTCAGGCCTAAGGACGAGAGGCTTAAATGGGGCAGAGGGCCAGCCCTCTAGGCTGCAGGGGAGGGAGAGGACAGGACTCGGGCTGATGATAGGCCCGCCTTGCAAGGGGTCCTGTCCTACCACCCGTTTCTGTCTCTCCCATTCTCCCACTGGGCCCCGCCCCTTCTTCCCCCAAGTGGGCTCTTGCTGTGGGTCCTCCCACCTGTGAGGAGCAGAGGCTCCCGTCTGCTGTCTAGGCACCAGGGAGTGTCCCCTGTAAGTGAGCAAGGCACAAACCCATTCTGTCAGGGAGAAGATCCCAGCTGGGCTTTCCCTGACTGTCCCTCCTAGGGGCTTCTAATTGACCTCCCACTGTACCCAAGGTCAAGCTGCCTTTTCTAGACCCAGGTGGGTCTGACTCCCCCCACCTCCATCCCTCTGTGTATTTTCAGCAGAGATAGCTGGTTTTTTTTTTTCATGAAGAATTTTAGTAAGAAATTTAGGCTAAAAAGGAAATGAAAACAATATGAAAGCACAAAAGTCAGCAAACGAGATAACCACTTTATAGCCATCATTTGGGCAATACTGTTAAAAGCATCATCAAGCATGGCTCCTTCATTCAAGCAAATGTCTGCTGAGCACCTACTATGTGCCAGCTTCCATGGCTGCAGTAGGGACACGGGAGTAGTAGTTCCCCTCTGTCCCCTGTACTGGGGGGCCATTTACCAGTGGGGGCCTGCTACTTTTCTCCCGTGGAACGCTTTGGCCCACTTGATTTTTCCACTCTTTAAAGATCCGCCAGGACCACCTCCTAAAGTGAAACACACATGTCCTCTGCTTCCCAGCAATTCCACCCAACAGAAACAAGACCTTGTGTCTCCCAAAGACGGGTCAATGTTCCTGTCAGCCTTATCTGTACAAGAACTGAGAACAGCTCAGACGTCTGTCAGCAGTAGAATAGGTAAATGTGCATATTCCTACATTGGAATATCACACAGAAATGGAAAAGAAGGGGCTACTTGCACATGCAGTGACACGGGTGACTCTCACAACGTGTTGAACGGAAGCCGTTGTGAAAGAATACACTGTGTCTGAGTCCCTGTTATGAAGTTCAGAAGTAGGCAGCTCCAGGGCATGGTGATGGAGGTCAGAAGGTGGTTAGCCTTGGGGGCTCCTGACTGGGCGAGGGGCACAGGGGGTTTTCTGGGGAGTTGAAAATGGCCTCTGTCTGGCCCTGCGCTGGCTGCGCAGGCGTGCCCTCGTAGAGCTGTACGTAAGCTGTGTGCACGTCAGTGTGTGCCCGTTCCCACTCAAGGAGAAGCTTTCGAAGGACAGTCTGCTGGGCCAGGCCCGGCTCGCCTCCCACCCGCACCCTGCGGGCCGGGGCCTGGCCGTGGGGACTGTGAAGCCAGAGGCTGCCACCTTCGCCCCTCAGAGCAGCCTGGCCCAGTGGGGCGCGTCAGCGGCCATGCAGGTGGTGTCTCGACGGCAGAGCGAGGTGCGGGTGCCCTGGCTGCACAGCCTCGCCGCCTCCCAGGACGAGGCCATGACGAGCAGACGGACACAGAGGGGGAGGAGACCGAGCAGGAGGACGAGTCAGAGACCGAGGAGCAGCAGCTCAGTGAGGTGAGAGCGGGAGCTGAGTGAGGCGAGGCAGCCTCACGGTCCCGCAGGCCACAGGGGGCTGAGACGCAGAGCCACAGGGTGAAACCAGGGCTCAGGGACATGGCACCCGGGTACAGCCCTGTTCACCCCGCCAGCTGAGCACAGCCATGCCCCTCCCTCCGCTGACCCTCACGACAGCCCCTGAGGTAGTCAGGGGAGACCATCATCTCCTTGTTGCAGATGAAAAAACAGGTTCAGAGAGGGGACGTGACCTGCCCAAGGCCACACAGCTAGTGGCAGAGCCAGGTGTCCCCGTTCTTCCCCTCTGGGGATGTGGGGGAGGGGAAGGCTCAAGGGAGTCACTGCGGGAGGCTCTGACCTTGCTCTGGTCCCCAGGTGGCGGCCCTGCCCAGCCCGCAGGGCCTCCTGGGCAGTGTGGCACACTCCCTGCAGAGGGCCCTCCAGAGCGCCGTGTCAGCTGTGACGTGGGCACCTGCAGCCGTGCTGGGCACGGCAGGGAGGGTGCTGCGCCTCACACCAGCCCGTGCTGTGCCTCACACCAGCTCGGCCAAGGGGAGGGCCATGTCGCTGTCAGACGCCCTGAAGGGCGTGACAGACAACGTGGTGGACACAGTGGTGCACTACGTGCCGGTGAGTCCCTGCCCCTCGGGGCCGTCCCATCTCCTCAGTGATTCTGGTGATTCTGCTCTGATCCTCGGTGTCCGGGAAACATTTTGACATACCATGGCCTTGATTGGGTCCCTTCCCCACCCCAGGAACATAGAGACTTATTGCCTTAGCCTAAGATCTCTCCCCACATCCCTTGTCCCCATCATTCTGGGGGGCCCCTGTAGCTCAGCCCTGACCCCTCAGCTCCCAGGTGCAAGGACCTGGGAGGTTTGTGTGCTGTTTCCTGGAGGAAGGCTGCCAAGGGTCCTGGGGGGTGGGCTGCCAGGAGACAGCAGCTGTCCCCCTCCCAATTCTGTCACCTGCCATCAATAGGAAAAACCCAAGGGTCACCAATACTAGCCTTTTGGGAGGCCCTGGGCCCCTTCCTGGAGCAAGTTGCCGACTGCAGGCTCTAGGAGGGCTGGTCAGGGCAGGGGCTCCCTCAGAGCCGGGCGCGGGTGGTGGGGGAGTTGGTTGGTAGGTCCCTCCCACCAGCAGGTGTGCCAGCCTGTCCACCTGGGGCTCAAAACAGGACCAGGCTGGGATACTCTAACCCCTGCAATGCTTAGCCCACAACTCGCGCCTAAGGAAGGGTCAGGAAGGCCACTGGCCTCCCACTGAGGGAGGCGAAGGGTCCAGAAACTTGGGTGAGGGGGTCTAGATGGTGGAGACCATCAGAGCAGGCAGGACCTCTGCAGTCGGCCCCACACACCCCACCCTGCCGCACCAGAGGCCCTGTCCCATCCTAATGGCCGCTCGCAGGGTGCGGATCATGGGGAACCCAGAAGAGGTAGTGGGGTGGGAGGCGCAAGCCGTGGGCCAAACCAGGCCCTGATGTGGCTGCCGGGTCCTCAGCTCCCCAGGCTGTCACTGATGGAGCCTGAGAGCGAGTTCCGGGACATCGAGGAGGTTGTGCGCCAGGAGGCGGAGCGCAGGGGGTCTGGGGTGCTGCCCGCTGGCCCTGAGGCCACACCACGACCCGCACAGCACCGAGGCAGCCTGCGCAGCACGCGGGGCTCGGGCCTGGAGGACCGAGGGGACCAGCCTGCGGCGCCGCGCCCAGCCTTCCCGGCCTCGCCCCGCGAGAAGCCAGCGCGCAGGTCAGCCGACAGCTTCTTCCGGCCCAGCGTCATGGAGCCCATCCTGGGCCGAGCGCAGTACAGCCAGCTGCGCAAGAAGAGCTGAGCGCTGCGCCCGCCGCCCCCACACCCGGTGTCGCCGGCAGGTCCGCAGAAGCCGCACTTCCCAGAGAGCGTCGATGTCTTCAAAGTAGCCCCCTGGGCAGCCCGAGACTCATTCCAGACAGCGCTGCCAAGGCACGCGTCATCTTTTGAGCATCCTTTTGGGGCTCAAAAATTGGGGCAGAGCCATTTTTAAGAAGCTTCGGAGCAGCAGCCTGCTTTGATTCTGTATTGTTCTAAAAGATTTTAATTGCCTAACTTGATCTTTCACTTCGTTAACCAGACGGTGGCCAATTGACATTTGACTGTTTCCAAAACTCAAGATCCATCCTCTGTAGATAAATACCCTGAAGGTCCAAGCAGGAGTTCTGGGCATATTTTTACGTCCTGAGCTCAGAGATGCCTGAGCATCCAATTCTCAGTAGGCTACTCTGAAGGAACAGCAATCAGGTGTAAAACTCTCATGTGTTTATTACCTAACAAATATCAGCGTCGCTTTTGAGTCCCCGGCACCCCGCGTCTTCACAGGCTGGGTGCCGGCCTGTGCTCTGTAGCGCCACCTTCCGGCTCACAGCACATTTGCACTTGCATCTTCTTGACTTCTACCTGTGCATTCACCCTTCCATCCTTTTGAATGCTGGCATCTCCAGTGTGGGGAGGCGACAGTGGTGACCCTTCACCTTATAAAGTCTATACTACATAGAGCATTCCAAGCCCTGTTTTGGAAAATGTGGACATTCGGTAAACCTAAGAAATGCATACATGTAATTTACAAATTCAAACACTGCAAGGGTGCCTCCCGGTTCCCCTTCACAAAAACAACCAGGGCGCCAGTTACAGTCTGTGCACGTGCCAGCCCGTGTGTGTGTACGCCCCACTGTGTTCACACAGCTGTGGGATGTGACACTCACCTGGCCTTTTCACTTAATACGTCTTAAAGATCTTTTGTATCACACAGCATAAATCCTCCTTGCTCTTTTTAACGGCCACATAGTTAAGTGCCACATAATATAGATGTGCTATAATTGATTTAACTAGTTCCCTAAGGAAAGACTTTTAGGTGGTTTCTGTTTCTTCTTTTTTTTTTTTTTTTTTTTGCTACTGCAAACAGTATCGCAATAAATGTCCTTATACAGAATGTCTCGTGTACATGTGTGGATATATCTGTAGCATACATTTATCACTTGGAACCATGACCTGCTGGGAGAAAGGGTATCTGTTTTAAATATGGTTAGATAATGGCAAGTAGCCTTCCAAACCAAACCCTGTTTTTCTTATTATTTTCATCTGCAGCTGCACAGATAATTAAGTGCTTTATTCCTTTTCCGGATGTTTTCTATCTGAAGGTGATAGAAAGGAGAAATGGAAAGGTCAGGTCCTTTGTCACATGGCCACTGACACAGCCTACCCTGGAGCCTCTTCCCTCCGCTCTGTTAGCTGAGATGACAAATGACTATATCGTTCAAGCCACTTCAAGGCGTGGTTCCTATTCCGTGAGGGTGAGGGTTTCCTAATACAGATCTCCGAAGAGTCTTGGCAGTTTCAACAGCCTTTCTGTAGAAATTTCCAGATAAAAAATGGATTTTGCTACTACATCAGAGTTGAACTTTTAATGACGTTTTAAGTGACAAATATGTTTCTAGATCTTAAAACTCAGCCATGCATGGTGCTCCCAGTGCAACCAGTGCATCAGCGGTCACAGGTGAAGACAGCTGTCCTCCAGGCAGCATGTGGACATCCCCTCCTTGTGCCAGGTTTCCCTTGGCAACGACTGCAAGATGTGCTTCGATTTCAGAAATCTTAGAATGTGAGAAAATGCACGTCTCAGAACTGAGGAAGATGGGGAGATGGAAGTTTCTGCTGTTTTGGAGGCGTGGGGGGGGAGGGGTGGCTCAGGTCTGAGAGTGGAAAGTAGAGAAGAAGGAACTCCAAGCTGCGGACAGGACTGTCTGGCATCCAGTCCAGGGACTTGGCTTCTTAAACATGAGGAGATGTCATTGTGAAGATGCTTCCTCGTTCTCCAGGTATGTTCTGTGTGCCACTCTTTCTTTGGTGCCTACAATAAGAAAACATGAGCCACGTTGTCCCACATCCATATTTCTGTTAACCAAGACAGTTTTCATTCTTTTTTTCAATAACTTTTACCAGGAACCTCTGTGGAGTGACTACGCCAGGTCTTGGGCCAAGGCAACAAGACAATAAGACACAGTCCCTTCAAGACTTCACAAGTGGGTAAAATGGATAAGTAAACACATATAATGTGTATATTATATGTAGATATATGTACGTGCTATATCATAGTTCTGAATGTCCATATTCTCTGAAAATTTGTGTGTGGAAATCCCGACCCCCATATGTGATGGACCAGGAGGCGTAGCCTTTGGGAGGCGGTTGGGTCTTGAGGGTGGAACTGTGCCTCTACGAAACAGACCCCAGAGAGCTCGTTGCCTTCCACCCTGTGAGGACACAGCCGAAGGACAGCTGTACAGGAAGTGGTGCCATAATCTTGGACTTCCCAGCCCCCAGACCTGTGGGAAATGAATGCTTGTTGTTTATAAGCTCCTCAGTCTGTATTTTGTTATAGCAGCCCAGTGGACTAAGACACACAGGGATAGTTAGAAGGGGACCCTCCAAGACATGGACGGTGATTGGTGGCCTTCTGTACTTACGTGTGCTTATTTATTTATTTTTTAAATTTCGTGTGTTACAGGGACAGGAGGGAGGCCAGCCAAGAGGCTCTGCGGTGGCCCAGGCCAAGACAGTGGTGGCATGGGTGGCGAGGCTGTGGAAGTTTTCAGAGAAACTTGCCTGGACCGTGGAGAGCACATCGAGGCTCAATGGTAGATGTGAGAAGAGAGGAGTCTACGATGGCTCCGGCCATGGGGTGGATGGTGGGGGCACCTGGGTTGCACCTGCCCAGGTAGGTGCAGGATGAACACCTCTGCGAGGTTCCCACTGGCCTTTTGCCCATAATAACTTCCCCAACTGGAGCGGCGGCCTAAGAACTCTACAGCACTCCCCACCTCCCAGTGGCCTGAGGGGCGGTGGCCCACCCAGAACTCGAGGCTGGTGGCAGTGGAGTTCACCAAGGGACCCTTGGTCCCATGCCTTTTCCAAATAGGGCCTTAGAAACCAGAGCTGTGGGCCAGGCCCCTGAAGGCAGACCCCGTTCTGCTCTCTGCCTGGCTTGCTGGAAGGCATGAACAGGGGCTCTCTGGTGGCTTCCTGTGTCCAGCCTGTGGGTCACCCTGGATCTGGGGCAGAGAAGGGGCACAGCGATGGCCTTCTGGTGTGAGTGCATCCAGGGTCTCAACCCCCCGGGGATACGTGGGTCCCCATCCCAACCCTGAAAATCATGGGAGGGGATCCTTCTCAGCCTTCGAAGGAAACGTGAAATCAGAGATGAGGGGTGGGAGGGTGCGGGCTTCCTGGGGCCTGGGGAGGGAGAGCTTTGCTGAGGTTTGACGGGCGCGGGGAGGGCGGATGGAGGGAGCAGCACAATGGCGGGAAGAGGGAAGGTCTACGCCAGAACGAACGACCGGACAGTAGCTTATCTTCAGTCCACTGTCAGCCGGAGTCTCGGGATTGGAAAATCCACCCTCCCTCGCGCAGCGAAAGAGGCTCCTAGTTCATTTTCGTCTTCTCACGTGTTACAACCGGCCTTTAGGAGACTTGGGTTCCCCGCCCGTGGGCAGGTGGGCTTCTCCAGCTGGGAGAACCAGGCCGGCCACGAGGGGCGTCGTGTCCCCAGAAGTCGCCGAGCCTGCGCCAGGATCAATGAACGCAGCAGCGCGGGCGAACCTGGGCGGTGCTGGGGGGGTCTCAGGGGGCGGGACACGCGGCCCCGCCCCCAGACACGGCCCCGCCCCGCTCGCCCCTCCGCCCCGAGAGCCTGAGGGGGCGGAGTTGCGGGAGAGGAGGGCGGGATTATTTAGGGGGCGGGGTCCTGGTGACGGCATCAGGGCGCGCGGAGCCGGGAGCTGCCGACGCCTCAGCCGGTGAGTGTGGGCCCGGGAGGGGTGGACGGCGAGGACCCGGTGGCGGGGGGCGTCGCGGGGAGCCCCCGCCCTTGCTCATCAGCCTCCTGGAGGCTCCTCCCTGAGCGGGCGGGAGCCTCGGTTTCCCAAGTCGGGGGCCTAAGACGGACATCGCGGGCCTGGCCTGGAAGAGGCAGCGCCACCCTGCAAGGGTCGGGTCTGCGTTTTGTGACCCCTTCGAACTTTCCCGAAGCCCGCCTCCGGCTTCCGACCCCGCTGCCCGCGCCCGACCGCCGGGGTGGAGGTGCCTGGGCGCCTTCGGGGCGCGAAGAATCCGGCACCGGAGGGGGCTGAGGTGTCTGGCCGAGCCGGGCTGCCACCGCTGTGTCCCCAGGGCGGGGCACCCAGCAGGGACCGAATGATTCAATTAATGAAAACAACCGTTTTCTCTCCGAGAGAAGTTAGATACAGCCAAGTCGTTGCTGCGAAATGCCCTAGTGATCGCGTCCTCGTTGGGGACCATCGCAGGGCACTTACGCTCGGTCGGCACAGCCTACTGCACTCCAGGCTCCGTGGCACAGCCTGTCACTGCACGAAGTAGATTAAATCAAGCTCAGGAGCCAATCAGACCCATAAACACGTGCCGTGTGCGGCTGCACGGTGTAACAGCGAACCGTTTCTCAAGGAACTTTTTTTTGTAAGTAGGAAGAGCACACTCTAAGGATTACAAGTAAATACATAGAGCAGTACGTTATCAAGTGTCGTGTGCTGTGCGTGGTCGCATGTGCTTATACCACATCCGACTGGTAGGGCAGGGGGCTCATTTACACCAGCATCACTACGAACAGGTGAGCAATGCGTTGCTCAGGGCATTTCAGCAATGCCGGTCATAATCTTGCTGGTAGAGGGTCGGGCTGTCAGTTCGCAAAACAAACACCTGTGAAGGGCCATGAAGGCCGTGCAGTAAATGAGATTTACCTGTGGAGAAAAGCACAGTGCCCAGGGCCAAGAAAGGGCAGTGACGGCTGCCATAAGGGGACGTTCTTTAAATAAAGATTATCTGTCGCTATTGAGCAGCAAGTAGCGTCAGATCTTGGCTGGGCACTGGAGACATAGCACGAAGGGGACAGGAGGGTCCCTGCCTCCCAGCTCCCATGTGGGAGGGAGGTGCAGGGAGATCAGCAGCTAATCTGGCATTTGTAACAGACTGGTTTGTGGTTGATGGCAGCAGCCCACGGGCTGTGTGTGTGTGTGTGTGTGGAGGGGCTCAGAACAGGGCTCCTTTTTGGCTCCTTCAAGAAAGTGGGGCCGGCCTCAACCTTGGAGTGGGAAGAGTCTTGGGCAACAGTGAGTGTGGCAAACAGAAAGCTGAGGAAAGGTGGGGTGCATGACGTAGTCCAGGTACCCAGGGCCTGTTACAGCAGTTTTTCTCCTCTTAAGATTTAGAATCTCAAGGACAGTGGGAAGCCTCTTGAGGGGAAGTTGAAGCAGGGTGTGTCAAGAGGCGCTTGCACTTTTAAAAAATGCCCCTGATTGCAGTGTAGGAGGGCCCTGGGAGACAGACCAGTGATGGGGCTGGCAACGGTCACCCTGTCAAGACGCTGGTGGCCAGGACCAGGGCTTTGGCATCGGATGGGGAGAAGCAGAAGAACTTGAGAAATACAGGGGCCGCCCCCCACCTTAGTTGGCACTTTGTCACCCACAGTGAGCCATGGTCTGAAACTATTAAATGCAAAACTCCAGAACAAGACAGTTGATCAGTTTTAATTGTGTGCCATTCTGAGTAGCGCAATGAAATCTTGTGACATCTTGCCTCCCCTGGATGTGAATCAGTTTGGTTCAAAACAAAAACCACCTGTGACGTGTAATAAAAGGTTTACCTGTGGTGAAAATAAGCGCCTTCATGCTGTGGGAGCTCCCCGTGTAGATGGTTGTGGTATGGCAGTGCTTGTGTTCAGGTGATCCTGATTTTACTTAATGACCTCAAAGCACAGGAGTGAGTGATGCTGGCAATTTACATGTTGCCAGGAAGAAGCCCTGAGGAGCCGCCTCTGAGTGGAAAGGTGAAAGTTCTCAACATTATCAGGAAAGAAAAAATAATAATCATATGCTTAGGTCGTAAGATCTATAGTAAGAAAAAGAAATCTGTGCAGGTTTTGCTGTCACGCCTCAAACAGCGAGAGTTATGGCCACGGCGCATGAGAGCCGCTAGTTAAGATGATCAAGGGGTGCCGTGTGGGAGGGAGACGTGAACAGAGAGCGTGTTCTGATTGACAGCAGCGTGCCTTGCCGGAAAGCACTGAGCCTGTACGAGGACTTCAGCAAGGGACCCCCCCCCCAAAATGAGTGACCACATTCACATAACTCTTATTACTGTATGTTGTTATAATTGTCCTATTTTAGTGTTAAATACATGTTATCTCTCACTGTGCCTAATTTGTCAATTAAACTTTATCCTCGGAATGTACGTATGGGGGAAACAGACTGTATGCATAGTAGGGCTCAGTGCTGTCCGTGTCTTCAGTCACCCACTGGGCGTCTTAGAGCACGTCCTCTGCACACAGCAGGGGAATGACTGTATTTCAGAGATGGAACTGCCTGGATTTGGGGGTGGGACATCTATTGACTTTTGAAAAAGGTTAGGCAGAGGGTATGATGTAACAAAGGCAGAGGCTATGGAAAACCTAGTGGGTGTTAGGGAAAGGGTTTTTTTTTTTAATAATTCAGCTGGTAATGACATTTTATTAAAATTGGTAAGTTAGACAATTCTCCATCCCCACAATAATCACTGTCAACGTGGGGTAGACGTTATATGATTGTGTGTGTGTGTCTCCATTTCACTGAGATTATATAGTATACAGTTTGTATTCTAGTTATTTCTTTTTTATGGCTAACAA
Organism: Eonycteris spelaea; assembly: GCA_003508835.1. Lineage (NCBI taxonomy): Eukaryota > Metazoa > Chordata > Mammalia > Chiroptera > Pteropodidae > Eonycteris > Eonycteris spelaea. The sequence goes on from PUFA01000115.1 coordinate 3,033,417, forward strand.
TCATTTCTAATGTTTCAAAATAATATTTGAAGTAATTGTTTTAATAGTATCATAGTCGTTCTTATGCCCTCATTTTTAAAAAAATTGACCATTATATATAATAGCAATAATTATTTTGTATGTAAATTTTTAGGTTGATGTCTCATAATTTTCTTTGTGTTTTTATTCACACAGTTTTTTTAAACAGCAATCCGTATATATTTGCATTGTGTGTTCACCACCCATAGTTACATTTCTTTCTGTCACCATTTATTTGACCCCCTTTACCCCATACACCTCCCCCTTCCCCCTACTCTCTGATAAGTGTTTGTCCATGTTCACGAGTCTGTGTGTCCTGGGAAAGGGGTTCTGTGTGTGCACACGCATGCACCTGTGTCTCCTAGGTGACGGGGTCACAGGGAAGGGTGCGGCTGACCACAAGCCCTTGGGCGTCGAGGAGGAGGTAGGGCCTTGTTTTGCCACTGCTGGGCGCCGTGAGATGTTACTGTGTAGGACTGTGTCGTGGGCACCGGGCTGGGGCACGGGGGTGCTCTGAACTGTGATCAGCCCCCCGCCCCTCCAAGGGCAGGGGCTGCAGGGTGTGGGTCCAGGTCACCTCCAGGGTAAGTTCAGCCCCTGGAGAACAGGTACCTATGGCAATGCCTCTTCCTCTCTCCACAGGGCCTGGAGCAGTCCCCCCAAACATGGGGCTGGAGGCCCAGAGGCCTCCGGGGGCCGAGGAGGCCCCCGTGAGGGTGGCCCTGCTGCTGCCCAAGGAGCTGCTGCACGGGCACCAGAGCTGCCTGAGGGTGGAGCCGGGGCAGGGCCGTGTCACCCTGGGTCGGGACCGCCGCTTCAGCTTCCCCTGTGGTGTTGGACGAGGACGCCGGGCAGGAGGCCGTGTACCAGGCCTGCGTGCAGCCCCTCCTGGAGGCTTTCTTCCAGGGCTTCAATGCCACGGTCTTTGCCTATGGCCAGACAGGCTCCGGGAAGACGTACACCATGGGGGAGGCCAGTGTGGGTGAGTGACCCTGCTCGGGTAGGCCCATGTCGAGGGGCTCAGTGGCTCCCGAATTTCCACCCTGCTCTCTTGCTGCCATTTACTGTTGAAGGTGGGGATGCCGGGGGAGGGGCGAGGGGAGACTGCAGTTTCCTGAACAGGTCGTAGCCCAGGGTGTGGGACCAGCCATGTCAGTGGGCCGGGCGGGAAGGAGGAGGGTCCGTGGAAGTGAACGACCTTCTCGACTCCAGGGAGATGCGGCTACACGTGTGGTTCTGGGCACCTCGGGGAGGAAGGGCACAGGAAGTCGGCTTGACTCTGGAGGTTGTCAGGTTGGCTGCCGAGGGTCAAGAATCCGTGTCCTAGAGTGGTCGGGATGGGGACTGTCCTGGGGGAGCCGTGCTCCGGCACGTAGTGAGGCCGTGGAGCAGGGTTCAGGTCAGATGCTTTGGCCAGTCGAGGGAACTGCCCTGTTTTAAGTAGCACAAATGTTTTCTCTTAGGTCATGAAAGTGTGCTTGTTTGTCATGGAAAATACAGGAAAACACTAAAATAAAATTTACTTGATAATTCCCTTTCAGAAATAACTCACCTTGTTGGCATTCCAGATTTTTGCTTTGAAAATTGTACTTTTTTAAAACATGGGCTTACGCTGTCCTCGTTCTTTTTGTATTTTTTTTTAACACTTTTATATCGTGACCATTTCTCTATCATTAAACATTCTTTGTCTAATTTTTTTAATGGCTGCTTGGCATTCCATTGTGAGTATAAGGTAATTTATTACAGATTCCCTAATGGCTGTTAGGATGGACACTTGGGATGTTTGCATTTTTTGAAGTTAGGAGAAAGAGTGCTGCCCCAAACCTCTTCCTTCCTTGGAATAAATTTAGGAGGTCCGTTAGATAGCCGAGCATAGACCATGGCAGTGAGCTCCCTGTCGCGGGGAGTAGTCAAGCCAGGGGTATCCGATCGCGGGCAGGGATGTGGTGGAGGGGATGCTCACATCATGAAAGGGGTTGGCTGACCCAGGGGAGGTTGCTTCCAACTCTGAAATTCTGTGGTTCCGCCTGACCACCCTGGGGCACGCCCCTCCTGGCCTTTCCCTGCCGCCTGCCCCACCCTCCAGCTGAAGGCACGGTGGCAGGGGGCCCTGCGGTGTCTCCCCCCTCCCTCCACGAGGACGAGCAGGGCATCATCCCGCGGGCCATGGCCGAGGCCTTTAAGCTGATCGATGAGAACGATCTGCTTGACTGCCTGGTGCACGTGTCCTACCTGGAGGTGTACAAGGAGGACTTCCGAGACCTGCTGGAGGCGGGCACCGCCGGCCGAGACATCCAGCTCCGGGAAGACGAGCATGGGAATGTTGGTGAGGAAACCCCGAGTCCCCCGCTGGCCGGGAGTGGGGCTCTTGCCTTGAGGCTTCACCCGCTGCAGGGTGGCTCACCCGTCTGGGAGGGACACCTCCCAACTGGGAAACCCAAGCTCTGGAAGGTTTGGGTTTCACCATCTCCACTGACTTTGGTGTATCCTGCACCCCGAGTGAGAGGCATTGAGGCGGGCGTGGGGCAAGCTGGAGCTCCTCCAGCTGACAGCGGAGGGGCGGGACCCCTGGACATGGGGAGGGCCACCCCAGTGGGGAAGAGCTGCTGAGGGCCAGGCTGCCCCAGCCCTGGGCTCACTGCCTCCTGTGCCCACAGTGCTGTGTGGGGCAAAGGAGGTGGACGTGGAGGGCCTGGACGAGGTGCTGAGCGTCCTGGAGATGGGCAATGCGGCGCGGCACACGGGAGCCACGCACCTCAACCGCCTGTCCAGCCGCTCGCACACGGTTTTCACCGTGACCCTGGAGCAGCGGGGGCGCACCCCCAGCCGCCCGCCGCGCCAGGCCCCGGGCCAGCTGCTCGTCTCCAAGTTCCACTTCGTGGACCTGGCCGGCTCTGAGCGCGTGCTCAAGACGGGCAGCACCGGCGAGCGCCTCAGGGAGAGCATCCAGATCAACAGCAGCCTCCTGGCTCTGGGCAACGTCATCAGTGCCTTGGGCGACCCCCAGCGCCGCGGCAGCCACATCCCCTACCGGGACTCCAAGATCACCCGGTGAGCCCCGGGAGGAGGACCCTCCCCCCCCCAGGGCCATTCTGTCCGCTATGGCTGCTGGGTGGCCTCCTGGGAGGGGCCGGGGCGGGGGGGGGGGGGGGTCCTCCGGCTTCTGGGCACTAAGTCAACGCGGTGGGAGGATCAGGCCCTGTGTGGGGTGGAGACCTCGGCTCTGGCTCAGTGATGTCCCTTACGCGTCTGCCTGGTGTCCTCAGCATCCTAAAAGACTCGCTGGGCGGGAATGCCAAGACGGTGATGATCGCCTGCGTCAGCCCGTCCTCTTCGGACTTCGACGAGACCCTCAACACCCTCAACTACGCCAGCCGCGCCCAGAACATCCGCAACCGCGCCACGTCAACTGGCGGCCCGAGGCCGAGCGGGCGCCGGAGGAGGCGGCGGCGGGCGCGCGGGGTCCCCCGCGGCACCGCTCGGAGACGCGCATCATCCACCGCGGCCGGCGCGGCCCGGGTCCCACCGCCGTCCCGCCGCGGCCGCCGCCCGCCTGGGCGCCGAGTGCGCGCGCTACCGGGCCCGCACCGACGCCGCCTACAGTCTGCTGCGCGAGCTGCAGGCCCAGCCCGGCCTGCCCGGGGCCGCCGCCCGCAAGGTGCGCGACTGGCTGTGCGCCGTGGAGGGCGAGCGCAGCGCCCTGAGCTCCGCCTCCGGGCCCGACAGCGGCATCGACAGCGCCTCCGCCGCCGAGGAGCAGGCCGCGCAGGGGTCCGGCGGCAGAAAGGTGACCAAGCGCAGGGTGCGGTCTGGGGACGGGCGGGAAGGGGAAGGGAGAAGGTCTGCAGACAGCCAGCAGCGCCCCTGTCCCCTGTCCATTAGCAGAGCACTTTGGGCATCTAGAGGCACTTCTGTTGATGAACGTGGTCCCTTTCCATAAGGTCACCACCCAGCTTCAAGGTCTCTGTGAAACAGGGATGACATTGGTGTCCGTCTCCTGGGGGTGGCCTTAGAGCTGAAGGTGTAATGTGCGTAGCATGCTGGTGAGGCTCAGTAAGTTGTTTGTTATAATAGTGGCGATGTTAATAAAAATGGTTAATAATTATATGTTTTTTAACAATAAAAATGGTCTACGGCCATGCCACCTGAACGTGCCGGATCTCGTCTGATCTTGGAAGCTAAGCAGGGTCGGACCTGGTTAGTACTTGAATGAGAGACCACCTAGGAAGCCCAGGTGCTGGAGGTGTTTAAAACAATACAAATGTTAACAATAAAAATGGCCCAAATGGCTTGCAGAGGGCTCCACAGGCCAGGTGCGGTCTGAGACTCCCATTGCAGGCGGGGCTTGGAGCAGAGCAGCAAGTAGGGCTCAGGAGACCCTGGCAGGGCAGAGAGGACCCAGTGTCCCAGGGACAGGCAGGCCTGTCCATCAGTGCTATCCCTGAAGCCTCTCTTTCTGCCCCATAGGAAGATGAGGGGGCACTGCTGGCCCTGCAGAGCCAGGTGGCCCGCCTGGAGGAAGAGAACCGAGACTTTCTGGCTGCACTGGAGGACGCCATGGAACAGTACAAGCTGCAGGTGCGCCCCGCCTGCCATGGGGAGTGGGGGAGGCTTCCTGGAGGAGGTAAAAGTGAGCCGTTTCCTCGAATGAGAGATTGGTCAAGGTGGATTCTGGCAGGATGGATAGGGACGAGGGGATGCACCAACGAGCAGAAGTGCAGGTGAGGAGCAGAATAGTGCGGGGGAATGGATGTGAGGTGGGACTGGAGGGGCAATCCCGGTGGCGGGCTGGAGTCAGTCACTCTTATCCTAAGGTAACTGGGTCAGCATTGCTCCTGGCGCCCTCTGGCGGCAATGATTGGAATGGACGTGGAAGACCTGCGTGGAGGGAGTGGTAGGCGGCAGGGTGGAGTGAGACCTGATCGAGCTAGCGCCCTCTCTGCGTTGGAGGGGAGGGGGGGAGGAACCAAGAGGTGGTCAGAGGTCTTTGGCCCTCAGTTTTAGCCCAGGTGGAGCAAGTGGCCTCAGACCTGTTCTTCAGTCTCCTGTCCTCCTGCCTGTCAGATCCCTGCAGCAGCGCCCTCACCCCCATCCGTGTCCCCCATCAGCACCTGGACCATGTCTTACAGAGCGACCGTCTACGTGAGCAGCAGGAGGAGATGGCGGAGCTACGGCTGCGGCTAGAGCTGGTGCGGCCTGGCTGGGGGGCCCCAGGGCTCCTGCAGGGCCTGCCTCCTGGGTCCTTTGTGGCCCGGCCTCACACAGCCCCCCTGGGGGGTGCCCACAGCCATGTGCTAGGCATGGTGCCCCCTGCCTGCCTTCCTGGAGATGACGTTGGCCCGAGAACGGGGTAGAGGTGAGGAAGTGGCGAGGCTGGACCGGGCAGGCTCAGGCAGGGGAAGGGCGACACTGGAGAACGTCCTTGACCCCATGCTTTCATGGGGCCAGCTGTGAAATGCCTCCTCTTGAATATTTAGAGAAAAGGGGACTCTGTAGGACCTCAGGAGGGTGGTGCCACTGACAATCCCTGGGATAGCTGGAGATTGCCTGGGGGTTACTGAGGGCTTCTGGCTTCCAGCACTGGATGGGAAACTTGCATACCTCCAGAGATGGGGAACTTATTACCTCCATGTTCTTTTGCAAATTTACTTTTCCATGAGCCCTAGTCTCCCCGAGCCTGGCCTTCTCCTAGTTCTGTCACAGGGGGCTTTTGGACAAAGGCTGCTCCTGCATCTGCCTGAAAGCTCTGGGTCCTCTCAGTTCTTACTTCACAGAGTCTATTACGAAGCCACCACTCTGGCCAGGCTTTGTTAGCAAGATAAGACTTGGGTGCAGATGACCTATATACGAGAAATGCAGATGGTACCAGGGCCATAGGGGCTGGGAAGGGGGCAATGGGCAGGGAGGAAGCTCCTGCTCAGACTTGAGTTTGGAAAGGCCTTTGCGAGGTGTCACTGAGGTAGAGATGTGAGGGGCAGGCAGGGCGTAGATGGGAGCGAAGACTTGGGGATGGGAGTGGCTGATGGAGGAAGCCCTTGCAGGCTTCGTGTCCTGAAACCCTGACACTCCTCTAGCAGGTGACGAATGGCAGGGAGGCAGGGGTCAAGTTGCTGGAGGAGATAGACAGACTGGACGGGGGCTCTTCAGCTGCATCGGAGGATGAGGAAGAAGAGGGGGAGCAACCGCCACCCCAGCGGACCCTGCACCTGCGCAGGTGAGTGGGACCCACTGCCAACCTGACAATGACTGGCTCAGGGACCAGGCCGGGAAGACCTGTGGTCTCAAGGTGCCCTCACTTACGTTGCCTAGCTGGCCCTTGAGGGTTAGCGGACAGGAGCGGTGGTGGGCTCTGAACCGAGCCTTGTGGGGTGGGTGTGCTGCGGAGTGGGCCGGGCCTCCTGGTTCTCGGCCTCCATGGCGGTCCTCAGTGTCCCCAGCTGCCCTGCACCCACTAAGCGTGGCCCCTGGCCTCTGGGTTCTGCCAAACCGCCCATTGACCCTGGGAGATGGAAAGCCAGTGGCCTGTCTTCCTCTCTCCAGCCCTGGCAGTAGCTGGGGACGGGAACCGACTCCTGCTTCTGCCTTCTAGAAACGGGATCAGCAAGGGGAGCCGGAGGCCCGAGGCCGGCCCAGGGAGTCCCCGCAGCAGGAAGGATTCGGAGCTCCGCCTTGAGGAGCTGGCTGCAGCCATCCTGGAGCCTAGAGGTGAGCTTCGTGGGATGCTGAGGGCTCCGACCCCTTCTCCCCTCCATGGTCCTGGATTGGCCACCCCGGACAGTCCACACATGACCCCTGCCCGGGGCACGCCTCCCGCAGCCGCCTTGACTGTGGCCTTTCACAGCGGCGCGTGGGAGCAAGGCCCAGGCTCGGCCCCCAGGCCCCTGCCGCCTCCGAGTGGCGGCTGGCCCAGGCCCAGCAGAAGATCCGGGAGCTGGCCATCAACATCCGCATGAAGGAGGAACTCATTGGCGAGCTGGTCCGCACAGGTGAGGGGGGGGCGCTGGGGTGGCCCCCACGCGAGGGTGGCTCGGAGCAGGGCCAGACGGCCTAGGTTTGATACCCAGCGCTGCATATGCCAGCCGTGTGATTGTGGGCAGGTAGGATAGCCCCTCCATGCCTGTTTTCTCATCCCTAAGATGGGTACGGTGGTACCTGCTTCACCAGGTGGTTGCGAGGATGAAATGAGTAATTCAGGTGAAGGGCTTGGAATAGCTCTTGGGAATTATTATTATTTATGAAGTACCTGCTTTGTGTCAGACACTGTGAGCTGGGCACAGAATCTCTTGGTCTTGGGGAACACACGGTGTCCCCAAATCAGGCTACATTTACTACTGATGATACGTGTGATGGAGTAAGAGATGATTTTAAATGGTGACCAGCTGAACCTTTTTATTTTAATAATTATGAATTTGTTATAAAGCGCATTATGAAAAATTTCAGACAGATGCAAAGGAGAGATTAATACAGTGGGTCCTGATATAGTGTGACCGAGATTAGCAGTTACAAGATTTTCTGATGTTTGTTTCATCTTTTTTCGTTGCTGATAAATAAAGTTAATGGAATCGAGTTGGTTAATAACATTATATGAGTCTCAGGGGTGTGTGTTTCTGTACACGTCATTCGCGTGTAGCATTGCGTGCTCACCGCCCTGTCTCGTTTCCATCTGTCACCATGTGTTTGACCCCGTTTTCCCTCTTCACCGTCCCCCAGCCCCTTGGTCATCTCCGTACGGTTGTCTGTGTCTGAGTGTCTTCGTCCGTCGCTTCCTGTTTTAGATCCCACATTTGAGTGCTATCCCGTGGCCCTTGTCCTTTTCCGTCTGCCTTATTTCACTTTGCGAGATTCTTTCAAGCTCAAGCCCCGGTGTGGCACATGACAATACTTCATCCTTTTTTGTGGCTGAATAGTATTCCATCGTGTATATGTATCACGTCATCTTTATCCAGTCGTTCATCGAAGGACACTTAGGTTGTTTCTGTACCTTGGCCACTGTGAATAGTGCAGCAGTGAACATTGGGGTCCGTGTTTCTTTATAAATGTTTCCCAATTTTGGGGGGGTGGTACCCAGAAGAGGGATTGCTGGGTCACCTGGTGGCTCTACTCTTAATTTTTTGAGGAGCTCTCATACAGTTTTCCACATGGCTGCACCAGCGTGCATTCCCACCAGCGGCGCACGGGGTCCCTTCTCTCCGCAGCCTCGCCAGCACCCGCTGCTTCTTGTCTCGTCGATGGTACCATTCTGACTGACAGGTGTGAGGTGCTGTCTCCGAGTGCTTCTGATGTGCTTTTTTCCTTTACAGCTGGTGAGGCTGAGCATCTCTTCATGTCTGTTGGCCACCTGTGTGTCGTCTTGGGAACGGTACCTTCAGGCCCGCCGCCATTTTCTAATGCGATTTTTTGTTGTCGAGTTGTACGGGTTCTTTATATATTTTGGATACGGATATCTTGTTGGAGGTACGGTCCGCAGATATCTTCCCCCGTTGCGTCGGCGCCTTGTTTGTCGACCGTTGCTTTTGCTGTGCAGCAGCTCCGAGTTTCATGCTGTCTCATTCCTTTTTGTTTTTACTTCCCTTGCCTTTGGGGCCAGGTTCACAAAAACCTCTCTGTTTAGGACCTGTGTTTACGTCTAAGTGTTTGATTGTTCCGTGTCTCACGTTCAAGTGCCTAATCCATTTTGAGTTCATTTTTTGTGCACGGTGTCAGATGGCAGTCGAGTTTCACGTTTTGGGCACGTGACTTTCCAGTTGCCCCAGCACCATTGATTGAAGAGGCCTTTCCTTGTCCCCGTTGTATGTTTTTGGCCCCTTTGTCAAAAATTGCCCACATATACTACCGCGGGTTTATTTCTGGGCTCTGAATTCTGACCCGTTGGTCTGATTTTCTGCCATTACTATACGGTTTTGATGGCTGTAGCTCAGTATAGTTTGAGGTCAGAGAGCGGTAGCTTCGGCTCTGTGCCTTTTTCTTAGGATGGCTTCGGCTTTTCTGGGTCTTCTGTGGTTCCCTACAAACTGGAGGATTTTCTGTTGCATTTCTTGAAAAAAACGCCCTTTGTTTTGACAGGGGTTACGTGGCATCTGTCGGGTGCCGTGGGAAGCGTGGATGTTCTTTTGCTTTAGCGTGGACGTTTCAGGTGCGTTCAGGTGTGGAGCAGAGGGTCCTTCGTTGAGTTATAAGTGTAGCACTGGGTAAAAAAAAAAAAAATCTAGTTCACCTGTAATTTCCCTGGGTCACTACTACGGATGAGGCTGATCTCAAAAGTGAGTCGATTTAAAAAAAACACGGAGTAAATGGTGGTGCTGGTGGTGCAGAGGCTCGGCAATACCCCCGGCGTGTCCGCGGCTGCCGGAGGTCTGGAAGACCCCCCAGGGGGACGGGCAGACGGTCCTCGTGGGGAGGGGAGCTGCCCGTGCTGACGCCGCACCCCCCTTCCCCCCCAGGGAAGGCGGCCCAGGCCCTGAACCGCCAGCACAGCCAGCGCATCCGAGCTGGAGCAGCTGGAGGAGGAGGCCGTGCGGCGCCGAGCTGAGTGAGGGCCAGCGGCAGCTGCGTGAGCTGGAGCGCAGGGAGCCCCAGGACGCTGGCGAGCGGTCCCAGCTCCAGGAGTTCCGCAGGAGGGTCGCCGCGGCCAGAGCCAGGTGCAGGTCAGCGTCGGACCCAGGTGGGGCGTGGGGGTGGGGGTCCTGGCCTCCAGACGCGTGGGCTCTGGGGCCCACGCTCAGTGTGGAAGCCGTGGGTGCCGGCACCCTCCTGGCCTCCCAGGCCGAGGCCAGTACTCTGTCCCAGCCGGTGGTACTGAGGTCAGCTCAGCTGTAAGCACAGCAGAGGCGGGGAAGCGGTCCTGCCTGACGACTGACCGTCTGGGAGACTAAGGACGGGGTGAGGGGTGGGCGTCGAAGAAAGTCAGCCCTTCCTCGTGCAGCCCTCCCCACCCTCTGGCCACCTGTCTGCCCTTCCAGCCACCCGATCACTTACCTCCCCCCTCCCTCTGTCTCCCCATCAGCCCAGGTCCCTCTGATCTACCTGTGTAGCCCTTTATCAGTTAACGTGACCCACCGCCCGTTTGTCCCTCCCCTCTACCCTTTCATCTTTCTGTCCGTGCATTTTCGGTCCATCTGTTTTTGACCTGTATGTGAGCTCATCCATCTTTCAGTCCTTGTCCTCTCAGCGCACGTGTCCAGGAGATAGTACTGTGGGATGGTCAAGAGCGTGGGCTCGAATCCTGGCTCTGCCATTTGTTAGCTGTGTGTCCTCAGCCGAGCTTCCTAACCTCTCTGTGCCTCAGTTTCCTAACCTATTAAGTGGGGGTAGCAACAATCATACTTTGCGATAGGCTTGTCAGGGTCATTTACTATACACAGAGCACTTGGTACGTGCCTGGTACTTAGTAACGGTCAGCATACTCCCCACCAGTCATTTCGTGTTTTTATTAGTCCATCGTCCACCCACCTGCTTTCCCTCTACCATTGTCCTTGGGACCTGCCCTTCCCCGCTAAGTGCCAGGCTCGCGAGGGCCCAGCGGAGGCTGTGTTGCTTGGTCCCAGGTGCTGAAGGAGAAGAAGCAGGCGACGGAACGGCTGGTGTCGCTGTCGGCCCAGAGTGAGAAGCGGCTGCAGGAGCTGGAGAGGAACGTGCAGCTCATGCGCCAGCAGCAGGGGCAGCTGCAGAGGCGGCTCCGGGAGGAGACGGAGCAGAAGCGGCGCCTGGAGGCGGAGATGAGCAAGCGGCAGCACCGCGTCAAGTTGGGCTCTCGGGCTCTCGGCTGGGGCGGCGCCCTGTGTCCCCGCCAGGCTCCGTCTGGGTCCCACCGCTCAGGGCCACGTGACCTTCTCCAGCAGGTCGCTCTGTCGTGTTTCTACCCACCAGCGAGGAATTATAGGAAGCTCGGGGCCAGGGTGAGGGTTTAGTGGAATGAACCACAGAGGGCGACAGGCACGTCCTCCTGTAGGAGCCGGATCGTGCCGGCTCCCGTCCGCGGGGCCCCAGGGAGGCGCGGGGGCGTGGGGCCCGGCACAGGGGCACACAGGGCCCTACCCCGAGCGTGTCCCCGCGCACCCCCAGGAGCTGGAGCTGAAGCACGAGCAGCAGCAGAAGGTCCTGCGGATCAAGACGGAGGAGATCGCGGCCTTCCAGAGGAAGCGGCGCAGCGGCAGCAGCGGCTCGGTGCTCAGCCTGGAGCAGCAGCAGGTGCGCCGGGGCGGGGCCTGCACCCCGGCGGGGGGGGGGGGGGAGGGGCCGGGCCCGCCTTGCTCCCCGACAGCAGACAGCGGGGCACGAGGGCTGAGGTGCCTCCTGCCTCCCTCCCCTCAGAAGATCGAGGAGCAGAAGAAGTGGCTGGACCAGGAGATGGAGAAGGCCCTGCAGCAGCGGCGGGCGCTGGAGGAGCTGGGTGCGGAGCTGCGCAAGCGGGAGGCCATCCTGGCCAAGAAGGAGGCCCTGGTGCAGGAGAGGACGGGGCTGGAGAGCAAGCGCCTGCGGTCCAGCCAGGTGAGGGTCCCGAGGCTCTGTCCCGCTGACCTCCAGGGCTCTGGGATGTTCATGGCGCAGCTTCGGATGTGTGGGCGGAACCCCTCAGGGTGTCCATCCCCCAGTCCACTTTGCCCCGTTAGCCCCGCTCTGAGACCTCGCAGGCGGGAAGGGGGTACAGAAAGGCCGTCCCTGGCATTGGTCCACTGGGCTTCATGGCTCCCTCGTGAGTAGGACGCTTCTGAGCCTAGCTTCCTGCTGTCAGGAACCCTCACGATGCCTTCAGAGTTTGAGGGGCCTGCCAAACAGGAAACCCAGAGGCTGTCCTCGGAGCGGGCCGTCCCCTGTGAGGGCGGGAGCCGTTCCGCCCCTGATTCCCGGCGCTGTCGCCCCCAGGCGCTCACCGAGGACATCGTGCGGGTGTCCAGCCGGCTGGAGCACCTGGAGAAGGAGCTCTCGGAGAAGAGCGGGCAGCTGCGGCAGGGCAGCGCCCAGAGCCAGCAGCAGATCCGCGGGGAGATCGATGCCCTGCGCCAGGAAAAGGACTTGCTGCTGAAGCAGCGCCTGGAGATCGACAGCAAGCTGCGGCGGGGCAGCCTGCTGTCGCCTGAGGTACGCCCGGCCCTGGCACTCTGGAACACGCATCCCTCCCGTGTGACAGCCTCCAGAGGTTAGCTCGCTGCACTGGCTGCTGCTCTAGTCCCTTGTCTGTCTGGGACACGCAGGGGCTGGGCCCGGCCGCCCCCTCCGTTCCTTGCAGCTGGAATCAGGGCTCGCTCTGCGTCCTGGCTGCACTGACCGCCTGCCCGTGGGGAGTGCAGTTGGGACCACATCCGTGTGCCTCCCCGAGCAGCAGAGGAAGCCCATGTGAGGGTCACTCGCCAGCACAGCCTCTGGTGCCTATGCGGCGGCCCGGCTGTGCCGGCCCTTCAGTGCGGGGCATTCTGAGCTTCCGGAATGCAGGTCACTCAGCCGCGGCCACAGCCTCCCTGCCAGGGTCCCTGTTCCTGCCCTGGTGGCAGGTGCGCCTCTTGACATGCTGCTGCGTGCTCAGGGCCAGGGGACCCCCAGGACTCAGCCGATGACGGGGGAGCGGGCATCGTGCGGCTCAGGGAGCCATTCCCCCCCCCCCCCACGTGTCCCCATCTCTGCACAGGAGGAACGGACCCTGTTCCAGCTGGACGAGGCCATCGAGGCCTTGGACGCTGCCATCGAGTACAAGAACGAGGCCATCACGTGCCGCCAGCGGGTGCTGCGGGCCTCGGCCTCCTTGCTGTCCCAGTGCGAGATGAACCTCATGGCCAAGCTCAGCTACCTCTCGTCCTCAGAGACGAGAGCCCTCCTCTGCAAGTACTTCGACAAGGTAGGTCCCGGCCCACGACCCCCGCCTAGTCCTTACGGAACTCGCGAGGCAGGTTTCTGAGGGCAGCTTCAGGGCCAGCTCCTCCGCAGGGCTCTTCTCTACAGCCCTCCGTACTTAGTGCAGCCCCCCCACCGCCCCTCCCGTTCTCATCACAGCTTCAGGTGACCCTGGACCACATCAGTGGTTCTCAACAGGGGATGATTTTGCTAGCCCACGGGCCATGGGGGCCATGTCTGGAGATACTGTGGTTGTCACGACACTCGGGGTAGAGGCCGAGGATGCTGCTGAACACCCTGCAACGCACAGGCCAGGCCCCCGCAACCAAAACTCATCTGACCCGAAGCGTCTGTAGTGCCGTGGTTGAGAAATCTCAGCCTCTATGAAACCCCACAGCGTGAGGGACCTGCCTCAATGCGTCCCCGTGTGTGACTGGGAGAGAGTTTGAGGCAGAGACGGGACGTAAGACTCACCCTGAGTCAGAGCGAGCTCTCCTCACTCCTAAGTGGCCGCCCACATGCTGTGGGACCCGATTTCTTAGTGAGCTGTGCTGTGGCGGCAGGTTTGCCTGCTGTCCCCGGCTGAGATCGCCTGGCTCTCGGGACAGGTGGTGACGCTGCGGGAGGAGCAGCACCAGCAGCAGATCGCCTTCTCGGAGCTGGAGATGCAGCTGGAGGAGCAGCGGCTGGTGTACTGGCTGGAGGTGGCTCTGGAGCGGCAGCGCCTGGAGATGGACCGGCAGCTGACCGTGCAGCAGAAGGAGCACGAGCAGAACGTGCAGCTCCTCCTGCAGCAGAGCCGGGGTGAGGCGCCTGTCGCCCACGCTCCCAGGCCCCGCCCTGCCTGCCTGCGGCGCCTCCTCACCCTGTCCTGTCCCCTCCAGACCACCTTGGCGAAGGGTTAGCGGACAGCAAGAGGCAGTACGAGACCAGGATTCAAGCTCTGGAGAAGGAGCTGGGCCGCCACGTGTGTATGAACCAGGAACTGAAGCAGAAGCTCAGTGGGGTGGACACCGCAGGCCAGAGCCGGGGTCAGTGTCACCGCCCCTGCCTGGACCACTCACACCAGGTTTCCTCCTCTGTTCAGGGCAAGTTCAGAAACCACGACAGCTTCCGCTGTTACCGGGTCATTTCATACGTAGCTTACTGTGCTGGGGTGTCGGGGAGCTAGGGCCCTAAGGAGGTGCTGATGCCTCCACACCTGACAACAATGTCATTCTCACTCTCGGTGACAGGTGGGGAGAAGAGGACCCTGTGCCTGGAGAATAGGCCACCCCCTGGAAATGAAGATGAGCCCCACCTAGCATCTGAGGCTCTCTGGCAGCCCCCCTAGCTGAGAGTGCTCCCCGTGCCCGGGAGGACGTTCGGGACCTGGTCCGGGCCCCGCTCCCGCTGACGTGGAAACGCTCCAGCCTGTGCGGTGAGGAGCAGGGCTCCCTGGAGGACCGGCGGTCATGGGAGGCAGCGGAGCCTCTTCTGGGGCGAGCGCTTCCTGTAGGGGAGGGGACCCTGCCCTGGAACCTGGGGCCCCTGGCCAGGCCCCGGCGGGAGCTGCGCAGGGCCAGCCCAGGGATGATCGATGTCAGGAGGAACCCCCTGTAGGCTCCCGGGCGGAGCCTGCTGACAGGTACAACGGCCTCCTTCTGCGTCTGCGGAGGACAGCCCTCACCTCACTCTAAGTCAAGTCCTGAGCTCCACACAGTCGGAGCCCGCAAATTTGCGACACAACCCAAACGAACTGGACTCAAATCATTTGAAAAAGACATTCGTACTCTTACCAGTCACCTCCTTTAAGCTGTGGTACCCGATCGCCACCCTGGAGGGCTTGCTCGTTTCAGAAGGCTGGTTCTGTCCTCGGGTGTGCACCTGTGCGCTATTAGTTCTGGGATTCGGCCAGGGTGAGTCACAGAACGCCCAGCTGCGGCAACAGGTCGTGGTCTAAATGGTCTTATGTATGTGGGGGGAACTGGGAAACCCAGCACATTTTTAGGATTTTGTAAAACCATTTTATAATAAATGACAATCTATCTTTGGAGAAACGGGACTTTTTACTTAGAGTGTGATTTACGGTAGTAGGAGTCAGACCTGGGGACACAAACAGGCTGAAAAGTTTTTCCAGAGGCCGTGGGACAGCTCGTCAGCCGTCGGGCCCACGGGCCTCCTGCAGGCAGACCCACAGCCAGGCGTGCCTCCCCGGGGACAGGCAGGGACTGTGCCGTAAGCAGCTTTCAGGGCAGACCTCGTGGGGTGGCTGCTCCATGCTCGTGCCAACCCCATATGGAACGTGAAGCGGACACGCCCGGATGCTGAGTGGCCAGACGTGACTTGTGTGGCACGTGGCTTCTGCCTCCCCCAGAGCCCTCGTTCTGTGTTCGGTGCTTTAGCTGACAAGCACCGCCTGTCTCGGCACCCCAGCCTTACAGCAGCTTCACCAAGGACCCAGGTCTGGGGTCCCTTCTCTGTCACAAGTGAGTCACAGTGGTGCTGGCTTGGGATCCTGGTGCGCCAGCTCCTCACCTGGTTCCTGACCCCCAGGCTGCCTGAGCGACAGGTATAGGGCCTCCCTAATAAGTGGCAGGGGTGGCTAGGGCATGACCTGGGGTGGACGGAAGCTTGGGACCAGGACCCTATGTTCTTTATGCCCATGAGGCGACCTTACTTTCATCTTCTGAACTTGCCAGTTCCATTCCGCCCTGGTCATTCCTGTCCCTGTGCATCAAGCCCAGGCTCACACATGGGGCAGGTCAGCAGCGCCCCGGCTCAGACGAGCTTTGTTTCCGGGTTCACTGCTGAGACTTCCTCTGTGTGCATCTGGAATCCCCGAGAGTCCCCAAGGAAGCCGCTCCGGGCACCTCAGCCCAGGGCGTGCAGTGCCCTGGAGGAGCTCAGCAGAGTTTGTCTTCGAGCTGGTTTCACACTCACGAGCTGATCAGCTTCTTCCGCGTGTAAGTTCTGCTGATGGGGCGTCTCCTGGAGAACGAATGGCTGAAAGGAGAGTCGTCTGCCATGGCGGGGGATACGTCCACATCCTCATCTAGAAAAGGCAGAGAAGATGAGCACGCAGGAGGTAAGAGAACAGAATAAAGAAAACGGCTCGAACCACAGAGGGCCGCACGGAAGTTCCCTCCTGCCCCGACCGTCAACAGTAGAGTGCGTCTCGTTCTTTCGTGTGATCATCTGCACAGTCTTGTCTCAGAGCTGTGGGCTTTATGCTATTTTGCTCAATTTGTATCATGGTCTTGAAGGGCGAGGATCACCGGAGGCCCCATCTCCTACACTGCACCCTCAAGTTCTAGAAGGGAACCTACGAGGTTTGAGCAATCCCCAGGCTCCACCCAGTTCTCCTCCAGGCGGGATCCTGGAGTCGGGAGGCTGATGGCAAAGCCAGTCCCATCACGCGTGGGGGAAACGGCTGTTTCTAATGCTCCTTGCTCTTCAGGTCACACTGACTGTGGCTGAGCAGGGCATGGTGTGCCACTTCTGTCACCGTCTTCAAGAGGCTCAAGTAATTCGGTAGGATTTCTTGGCGGGAGGGGGAGGGGGGAGGATGATGCAGGGGGTGGGGGCTGAGGGATTCTGTTCAACTGCACACAAGTTCTAACGTGGCTTGTCACTGCAGGGACAGAACCTTCTGTCCCATCCCTGGGCAGTCCCTTTGTCTCTGGAACTGCATTCCCAACAGCCTTGTGCTAACTGCAGTCACCCCCGGGATGCGGTCTGATCCTGGCAGGAGCCCCTAGGACCTCCCACGACTTACCTCCGGGGTCTCTGCGCTGAGAGCACGGCGTCCTTCCCCCAAACAGCAGCGGAGACTGGGTCAGAGCCTGGAGGCCACTGGCAGAGAGGCAGCTCCGCACGGCACAGCCGGAAGGTGAGGTCGAGCCTGAAGTGATGACACTCGGTCAGCACTGGCCCGTGCTGTCCCAAACGAGGAAGCCCGGGCCTTCTTAAGAAGCAGCCCCCAGCAAACACGACCTGACCGATACCGCGGGGCAGCGAACTCACCCGAGACGAAGCCCTCGCTGTCGCCCGTGGCGCGGAGCCGCGCTGCTCCCGCGCCTGGAGACCTCTCCTCGCTCTCAGGAATTTCCACGTCTTCTCTCTGCTTGTCACAGGTTCTCTTTGCTGGGTGCTCAGCTTCCTCCTTGGCAGTCAGGAGTCTCTTCCTGGACCCCAACCCAAACTGTCCCCCGGAGAAGGCTTCCTCAGCCTCAGCACACTGTCCCTGGGAGGCGACTGGTCTGGCAGCTGACATACCCCCTCGAGCTCAAAGTCCCCCAAGAATGGAGTCTGGCGGATGCCGAGGCCGAAGCCTGGCTCTTCTCCCTGCGGCTGGAGCAGCGACACACAGCCAGAAAGGTCTGTGGCGACACAGCCCTCCCCGAAGCAGGGCCAAGGCTGCAGCCCACCGCCCGCTTCCTGCGCGGCCAGCCCTTGATGCTGTCGGGGGTGGTTTTCCCACTGTGCTTGGGAGACGGCGTCCAGGGAACCCCACAGTCTGTCTGAGACGGACAGGGGGTGCTAGAGGGGCAGTGGGTGGGGGTACAGGACTGGCAGATGTAGGTTTGTCCGCCGCCCTTGCCGGGAGTGCTGTGCGAGGGGCGCTGGCAGGGGGTGACACGTAGGCAGTTTCGGCTTTGCCGGACAACGTGCTGAGACCAGGGCGGGCACCCTCGTCCCTTCTTGGGGCTCAGCCTCTGACCAAGAGCTGGCATCGACCTTCTTAATCCGAAGCTTGGGAAGGCCAGAGGCTGGCATCTCCAGCTCCACCTCATAGGTCTGAGGGCTGCCAGGGGCTCCTGGAAGCCGGGGCGAAGTGAGCGGCCTCTCCAGGGGCCGCCTTCTGTCTGACAAGGGGGAGCTGGGTCCAGAGGAAGGTGGAGACGGAGGGGTCCCAGGGTTTGTCCAGGAAGGCTTCTCACCGGTACTGCCCGTGTTTAACTCCTTTCCTCCTCCCACGGAGAAACGTTGCTTTGCAAGTCATCACTGACATGGTCCTCAGCTCTGTCCACGAGGCTGAGGTACTCCGTGTCCTCTGTAACGAGCAAAGGAGAGGCCGTGTGGCAGCCACTCCCTAAGCCAGTCCCAGGGTCACGGTGCCTTTCAGGAGAAGGCTGAGGAGTGGGGCTCGCTTCCTTTTGGTCCTTTCTAGCGTCTGTGTTTTCAGTGATGCCTGCTCCTGGAGCAGTGGAGGTGTGAGGCTGGCACTCCAGGAAGCTTCTTTCGGGGTTCAAGGTCTTTCTGTGCCTTTTTCCACTTTTAGAAGGGGGCGGAGGGGGACGATGGCAGACAGAGCTGTCTGTGAGGTTTTGGGGGGTCGAAGGGGCAGGACAGGAAGCTGTGCAGCGACACAGGATGATGTCTGGGACTCTTTCCCATCCAGTTGTCCGGGGGCGGAAGATTCTGTGAACAATTTCTCGAGTGGACTCTTGGAAATGTCACATAAAGCAGAGTTAAAAGGTTCCTTAGGAGAAACGGTGGGGAACAGGTCATGGTGGGGTCCTGTGGCCTGTCTGGGGCTGTGAGTACTGGATCCTTCCACACCTGTGCCGGCCCACCCTGGGCAGCTCCGGGGGCATGGGGATGTTGGTGTTTCTGATCCCGAGGTGTGCCCACCAGGGCACTGGCTCCACACGCCCCTCTTGCTGTAGCTCTCGGAGACCATCGAAGACGGTGTCTGGCAGGCGTTGGACACTCCCCCCAGGTGTGGGCAGTTGACAGCTCTGGGACTGCAGGACAAGAGGTACTCTCTGGACTGGAATTTACTGAAGGTGGCCAGGTAGAATTGTGCAGAAATCCGGGTTGCTGGCCGCCTGGCCTTCTGGGAGTTCTGGGTATCTTTCCCAGCAGAGTGGCACCTCCTTCCGGCAGGGGGTGTCCTTTCTGCAGAATGACTTCTGGTGGAGGTGAATCACAGACATGCAAGAATGAGTCTTTTAAGGACTGAGAAAGGACATGTTTGACAGGAGTCGCCGCTGCAGGGGATCTGTGTAGCCTTTCAGGAGAGCACAGTGAAGTCTGGGGTGTCTGATAGCACCTTCTGAGCGTTGTCCTAGAAGAACTGGGGGATTTCCAGTCACTCTTCTTTGGAGTCTGTAAGGAAAAATGCTCATTTCAGTGCTTGAGTGTCCTAAACTGCATTTTCTAAGATTATTTTAGAAACTCTAAGGTAAGGAGCCAAGTGGGAGGTTTATATTCAGCTGAAGGATGAATGACCTTAAGTTGGATATGGGCATGTCCCCACTTGTAAAATGGGACTCAGGTTTTAGAGATGGTCTTAGGTAATAATGAAGATACACCTTTGGAGGAAAAATAAATTAACTCCTTGTGTTTTACTTTTAAACTAACATCACTTTCATCAGGGGGTTATTGGTTGGTAAATAAAGTTATGAATCAGTTTCAAATGTACAATTCTATAACACATCATTTGTATATGGCACTAGGTTCACCACCTTATAAATAGCATATATCTAAAAACAACAAAGTGTATATTTAATCTTTATCTGTCAAATAAAGCAGCATAATACAAAAAAAATAAGATATCAGTAATTCTCACACTCACCTCCACCAAAAGGTAAAAAAGAAATCATGCCTAGGGGTTAGTGGTGTTTAGTGAGCACACAGAAGCACAAAAACAAAGTGGGAAGAAACATAAAGACAACACTAACAGAAGACAATGAATTAACTTGACTAAGTAGCACATTTGCATGGTATTAGCATAATAAAAGGGAGTCTGCTGAAAGACAGTGCATTTCAGCTCAAGGATTCCTCCCTCCCTCCCTTCCCCAACAACTGTCTGTCTGTCTTCCCTCCCACCATCTGTCTCTCTCCCCTCTCTAGCCTCTCCCCTGACCCTCCCCTATCATCTCCTCTCCTCTCTTCCCTCCCCCATCCACAACAAACAGAAGAATCTGCAGCACTGCAAGCATGTGTGATAGCAATGCAAGCATGTGTGATAGAAGGAGCATCTCCTGTGCTGACAAAAAACTCTGGCCGCATGGGGAGGGATGGGTGCGAGGAGGAAAAACTGTTGAAATGTTCCAGGTGAACTAGGGCCAGAACTGCAAGGATTGAGAAGAAGGAACAGCTATAAGATACAGATTATGCATAAAACAAGCAAGAAAAATGGACTGGCTCCCCTGTGGGGATGGACAAGTGAAGGTGACCTCCAGGTTGCTGATGGGAAACTGGACTGCGTCATAATCATGTCTGTCTTCCACCCACCAGCTTGGCCTAAGCCGACCTGCCAAGGTAAATCCTTACCTGCCTGATAATCATCCCGATGGCTCACTCAACACCAACCATCCCAAATTTCCTTTATGACCAAGATATCAACTGCTTTCTCTTCCCTAACGGGTTCAGTGGGTTTCCATGACCATGCATGCCTCCACATTCCTCGAGAAACATTTCCTAAAATGTTTGCTATTTAAACAGTAAAGACATTTCCTACCTTTGAGGCTGTAGGTGTCTCAGAATCCACTGTGCTTCTTGAAGGCCGTTTACTTCGAGCCGAACCCTTCTCTGAGGGACTGATGTTCTCAGACACTGCCCCAAAAAGAAGGCTCTTAGGAGACTGAATACTTTGGACCGGAGAAGTATCTCTTTGGTCTACAAGTCAAAAACAGTAACACTGAATTTCCTTTTACCTTCTGCCCTCCAGATACTAATAAAACAGCCAATTCACACAAAAATAAGACAATAATTTCTGAGAGCAACTCCATTCTGTCAGCAGCCACACTGATTGCTGCCTTCTAGAATTTTAAGAAGGCCGCAATTACTCTCAGCCCCTAACTAAGGAAATACAAGCAACGAAAATAATTTATTTTGTAATTATAAGCACACATTTCTGATGATCCGAGATAATGATGGCATAAAAACAAAGTATGTGCAAAGAGATATCACCTTGCACCTGGAACACTTGAAAATATGGTACGCACTGCAGGTGAATTATTCTTAAACAAATGTATTGCTTGCAAGAAATGTGTGCATCGCCAGTTTTACAAATCAAAAGGGGTGACTGGCAATGCTGGCCATGGAATATATCTGGTCATTGCACAGAAACTCGAATATATATACACTTATTCTTCCCCTTCAATGTCAAGAAGCAAAATATCAATTTTCATACTTCTTTTCACCAAATGCTTCCCAACAAGTGGGCATGGACTTTTGAGAACAGACTGACACATATGTCACCTGACTTGTCTTGCTGGAAGGAATGAACTCTCTGCACACTTCGAGACTTGGTCTGAGATGCAGAATAGAAGGAACCAGACTTTGTCCTGCCCAATGACAACTGCTTGATTCGAGGACTTCTTCTTAAACTTAGCTCTACAAAACAAAAATGACAGTTGGTAACGAGGGTGAGATGCAAGCCTGACATTTTCCCGTGTGTAAAATGGATAAAAATTATGCAATGCCACACAATAGACGGAATATGACCAGCTACTGGTTGACGTTTCTTAACCGCTATAACAAAGCTCAAAGGAGAATGATATAGGCCTCCAAAAATGTAAAAAAACCCCCAGACTGTCACCTCCAGACATTGTCATAAACTGCCACCGTTAAACATGTAGGGTAAGACATGTTTGCTAAACAAGTGTGACTTTTGTAAATAACAATTAAAAATTGAAAAATTAAAAATGACGTCTGTAAGACTATTATTGAAGCTAGCATGTTAACACCATTTCTGAGTTATTAGATTTCCAAGTGGTCATTACAATTTTGGCTACTCTAGATTTCGATTTTCTACAGGAAGCATTACTTTCTAGATAAAAAAAAAAAGTTAGTTTTGAAAATCCATCTTATATACTTTATAGATAAGCCATAGGACTTTGCATTATATAGTACAGAAGTTTAGCCCTCACTCTGAGTTACTTTTCTATTGTGTGAATTATTTCTTCTCCAGAAATTCTCTCAGTACATTCTGTACAAGAGACAGTCCATCAATCAATATTATTGATGGACGCAATGCCTATAGAACATCTTAGGATATGCAGAGCAACAATGGTAAAGAATGGTTTTCATTGAAAGTAGATAAAATACAATAAAACACAAATCGAATATAGGTAATACCATCTCCTTTTTCCGGGGACTCGTCAACGACATCAATATCAGGGCCAGGATCAGAGGATCTCGAGGAAAAAAAGCACAAGGAGTGTTCAATATCGCTGGTTATTCATAGTTAACACACATCGAAGAGAAATACAGCTTGCCAAATCGCAAAGTGAAAAAGACCACAAGGTTTGAGAGCAGTTTTACAAGATCTGTATGCCTTCTAACTAACACCCACAAATTTCACTTCTTGCTATTTATCATAGAGATAAACATGTACAAGTGTGTAAAGTCCATGCACCGATCAGGTCGAGAGGGAGCCCGGATAAGACAGGGTAGACACACTATGCCCTAGTCTTCCTGTTAAACACGGCTAGAAAGCTTGGACGTTATGTATGAAGCAAACGGTGGAGAGAAGAAGCAGACTGGCTGGAGACGCAGAACCCGAGAGACAGGAGAGTGAGCTCCCAGAGTTTCCTTTTAGCTTCTAGGTCCCAGACTGGGTGCGGGAATCTGAACCCCTGAACAACCAAGAGGTGCACATAAAAACTGCACAGAGAAAAAGTGGCTCTCTAGCCAAAGACCTAAGAAAAGGGCAGCCAACCAAGAAAGAAACTTGCAGATAAACCTCCCCCTCCCAACCAACTGCCCTGAAAAAATGGCCCCAGAACGGGCCAAGTTGGGATGCTAGACTTCCACCTTGCATGGCCATAATGAAGACTTCCTTCTCCACAGCGGCACGAGAAAAGATTTAAAAATTGTGGAGTGCCTATTCAACAGAATATTGCTTGGCAATAAAAATAGACGAACTGTGCATACATGTCACAACATGGATAAGTCTCGAAACAATTCTGCCGGGTGAAAAAGGCCAGCCACACAGCACCTTCTGAAGGTTCTCCAGCCCTCAGAGTTTGCAGAATGCTCCTCGGTTACAAGCAATACAGCTAAGATCCGAGTCACAAAGGTCATGGGGAGGTAACCGGTGGCCCGCGGGATCATCACAGAGCAGACTGGGGTATGAAGGAACTAGACAACGCTGTCACTCACCTGCCCTTGATCTGTCTATGAAGCAGCCTTCTGGAGATTTGCTTGTGCACTGGAGTCTCGGGCACACTCTTAGTCAGCAGCTTGTGGTGACCTAGAAGCAAGAAGCAGACGTTACACTGCGCCGTGCCCAGCGGCAGCAGCGAGGCCGAGCGCGCCGTGCGACCTTGCTCACGGCTTCCTACTTAGCTGCAGTGGCGCTTCAGATCGTGGACTCAGCCCTAACCGGTAGGGCTCCATTTAACATGACGTAATAGTTAGTCGCACTCTTAGAGACTAAATGATACATAATCAAATCTAAAGTGTTATGAAATTTTCATCTAACGAGTCACCCAGAAAAACACAAAGTGCTCACACATCTGTCCGCCTGGTTGGTAGTTCTTGTATTTATGGTTAAATAAAATAAAGTATATAAAAATGCTGATAAGCCATTTCAATATCGCTACATGTCTACTTATTTCATATTAAGATAATTCTACCTGGCAGATCACTTTCTCAGCAGAGTAGTAATCAAACTGCTCGTGGCAGGATCTTAACAGAGTGACAAATGACAAGCAGGAAAGTGATATCAGCGAGAATGTGGAATAAGGCTCTTAAAGAAACTATCCTCCAAAAAAGGAATGAGACACTGGCAGAAAGGGACAAAATCAACTTTTCCAGAGCTCTGGAAATTAACCACTTCACAACAATCAGGGAGTGTTTTATTCAACACAAATGGCTGAACCTCATTTAAGAATAGCGAGCTCTGTGGAACTTTAACCCGCCCCAGGCCCAAAGCCCCCTTCCAGCCCTCTGCTACATGAGAACCAATAGCCTGCAGTCACGGTGCAAACCCACTGGAGCCTCCGCACGGGGCAGGATGGGACTGAAGTGCCCCCAAAGCCCCATTCCCAGATGACTGTCATCATTCAGCCTGTCAGGCAGTTCCCTGGAAAATGCAACTCGCAAGGCTTCTCTCATTTGCCCTGACTCAGAACTCACCCATTGAAAACAGCATCGACTGGGAAACTCTGAAACTGTAACCCTCGGAGCTGCCGACATGGGGCTAACGACAAGCTGACCAAAAGTTTAACTGGAAAAACTGGGGGAGGAGACATCCACAGGGGACTCTGCAAACCTCTGAAAGTTTCTGGAAACCTGAAAGTCCAGGTACTGTAGGGCTGCGTGTATGCCTAGGACTGCCCCAAAACGGGTCTGAACTGTCACCTCTGGCTGACCTTGAGACTCTAGATTAACAGAAAGTGGAGCTGTGAACTGCCCGGCTGAGTGATGGGGGCGTGGGCCGACACGCGCAGGGCCATCAGTGAAGGCTGGGAGGAAATGTGTCCAAACATTAACTGACCACTGAGCTGGCCAAGCAGAGACCTCAGGGGCTACACAGGACAGAATACGGTTTAAAGAATTAGTTCTGGAAGTTCACGAAACAAAAGCACTGACAACGAACTCTGGCGGGAGGAGCCGGGTGTCTGATTTGGAGAGCTGACTCACTATTTAAAATGTCCAGTTGTGAACACAAAATAAAACATGCAGAGAAATAAGTGCGGCCCATACATAAAAATAAAAAAGTCAATGGAAACCATCCCTGAGGAAGTCCAGACGTTGGACCTGCTAGACCAAGACTTTAGCTATTTGAAATATGTTCAGAAAACTAAGACCTAAGTAAGTATGAGACTGATGAATTGCCAAATAGAAAATATCAACTGAGACAAAAACCATAAAAAAAATAAAAAAGAAACTCTAAAGGTGAAAAAAATACCTAAAAGGAACAATTCAGAAGAGGGGTCAGCAGATTTGAGGTGGCAGAAAAAAACCCCCACAAGTTTGAAGACTGGTCAATATCCAGTATGAGGGACAGGAAGAAAAAATAACAACAACAACAAAAATAAACAGCGTCTCAGACACCTGCAGGACACCGCCAAGAATGGCAACATGCACAGAAGGAGAGGAGAGGGAATGAGGTGGACAGAAAACTTGAAGATATAGGCTGAAAACCTCCCAAGTTTGATGGAAGATGTGACAATAAACCCGAGTAGCAGAAAGTCAAAGATCCACACTTAGACGGCTCATAAACTGTCACAAATCAAGGAGAAGGACACTGGAGAGAAGCATGAGAGCAGAGATCCATCACATGCAAGGGTTCCTTGGCAAGCCTGACAGCTGCTTTCTCATCAGACGGAGAGGCAGTGCGATGACACATTCCAGGTGTCAAAAGCAGAGTCGACCAAGAATTCTCTATCCAGTAAAACTAGTGTTCAAACACGAAGGAGAAATGAGGACGTTCCCATATTAAACATAAAACAAAATTAAAAAAAAAAAGAGAATGGGTCACTAGCAGACCTGCCCGACAAGGAACACTGAGGGGAGTCCCTCAGGCTGACATGAAAGGGCAATAAGCAGACTCAAATCCATAGGAAGAATGAAAGGGCACGGGTAAAGGCAGCCACACAAGTGAGTACAAAAGACAGTATAAAAGTATTGTTTTATCACTCTTCTCTCTCCTAGGAGTGAAAAGATACAGCGATAATTATAATTTTTTTTCAGTGGGCATACAGTATACAAAGATGTGATTTATATGAGAATTTGACAGAGGAGGAGTAGGAAATATAACTGTATAGGAGCAAAGTTTCATATGCTACTGACATCAATTTAGTATTGGTCTGAACTAAGCTGTGATAAATTGATATTGATTGTGACCCCTGAGGAAGTGACGTCACACGAAATGGTAGAGTAGGAAGCTCTAGGGGTTGCTGTCTCCTCTAAAACAGCTAGTAAACTAGGGGGAAAAATGATCCAAATCAACTATTTTGGAACCCTGGAAACTGGCGGCTTGTAACAGACGGGGAAGTGCTCACGAAGGGAGAGGCACCCGTGCTGGTTTGGGAGGACGTGCGCCCAGCAGCCGCCATCCCCTTTGCTCAGCCCCACTGCAGCTGCGGGGACAGTGGCCCACTTTTGGGGACCGGTCGGCTGGTGGTAGGGCAGACGTTGGGGACCTTGCCCTACAGATACACTTTTAAATTTTATTGTCTGGTTACAGCAGACACACGTCACATTGGTTTCAGGTGTAAAGCACGGGGATCGGACATTTATATCCCATACAAACTGATCACCCCGATAAGTCTAGCACCACCTGACACCTTACAGAGTTGTCAAGTCACTGACTAGCCACAGAGATAACAGGATAGAAACTTCAGTGACCATACACAATAAGGAATGCGTGCTTTACAGAAATAGTCTAAAAAAGACATAGATAGCTGCTGCCCTCAATAAGCAACAAAGAAACAGGTTAAGTATGGCTCACTCACAGGAAAAAAAGAGACATGGGTTTTCTTGACAGAAAGCATGCTTTAGATGTTGGAATCACTGGTCAAACGGTAAATCGACTATTCTAAATATGTACCACGAGCTCAAGGACACCATGGACAAAGAACTAAAGAAACCAGGAAAACAATGTATGAACATCAACAAACCACTGAAAATTATAAAAGGCAATCAAAATCATCCAGTCTGGGCAGAAAGAAAAAAAGAATGAAGAAAAACGAATAAAGCCTGCGGGATCCTGGGGCACCATCGAGTGGACAACATACACGCCCTAGAAAACCACTGAGTCGCATACTTTAAAAGAGTTGATTTCATGGTACGTAAATTATCTCAATTATTTAAAAAGAGTAAACAAACAAACACACAAACAAATAATAAAATAAAATGAAATAAAGCAAAACAAAGCCGCCAAACAAACAAACAAAAAGAAACCCAAAATCGACAAAAGACTAGAAAGCTGGATCACTGTCTGTTTCTTTTTGACTGGTTTTGTGAAAAGATGCTTGTCTCTGGGGGAAGACCGAGAGAGACCTTCACCCAAGCTTGAAGGGAGAGAGGCCCCAGAGGAAAATTAACAGAGGGTGACGGCAGTGGGGAGGAACAGGTGAGATTAGCGCGTTTGTGCAATACAGCGAGTCCGGGGACGGACTTGGGCCCGCGAACCGTGTTCTCTTGGTTACTCTAAACCGTACCTCTGGTCTTCGTGACGCTGGCGAGTTTGCCCTCCAGGCCTTCCACAGCCGACACGGAATGGCTCCTAGGCAAGCCCCGCTTTACCGGTCTCTTCGAGGGAGAAATTTCCTGGTTGAAGAGATTTCTTCGAACTTTGGTCACTTCTAAAAGTATTAAAAAGAAAAAAAAAAAAAAGAAAGGAAAAAAGGCAAATCTCATCACTCATAAATGCCGTATTTGGGAAAACAAAGATAACCAAAACAGAGAAGCTGCTTAAGGAAACTATCCTACAGAACACTACCGTGTTGACACCTGCTAACAGGATTTCCTCAATTACACCCACAGGGCACATTAAAACTATGTACTCTTACACATGCAGTTTAATCCCAGCTTTTCAGGAATAGTGGAAGGCCCGCATCACTTACATTAGAAGCTTTGCTCATTATAAAACGGTCATAACCCTTAAGTAAAAAGCTGGCTAATGCAGGTCATGGTCCTTTTACTATATCCCAGCGTTAGGGTGTTTCTCTCACTTTGGACACTTTTGCTGCTTGGTATGCAGCTCAGCTTCAAGCAGATAGACACTGTTCAAAGTTTCACTGATTACTTTCTTCTTGTGGCTTTTTTTGCTAATTTTTTGGGTTATTTTAAGTTCTCTCCTGACTTGCGAAGCATAGGGGCTCTGACCATCTAGACTCAGAAAAAGAGCTGATGAATCGAGAAACGTCTAACAAAGTTAGCAGAGTGGCATCTTAAGAGAGCCTGCTGGAGGCTACTCAAATATTCACCATGGGCAAATTCTTCTAGGAGCAAGTCATTCCCGTGAAAACCAAACAAAGTAGGATCTGGGAACTAGGAGGTGCCCTTAAGTCCTCCCATCGGTGACATAAATGATATAAGGGTGCCGACAGCATCCCAAAGTCTCCTAAAACCGTTCCTCTGCCTCCACGAATGAGTGCCTGTGACCTGCCTTAGGCTATCTGTGAAACTGACTGATGACCTGACAGCTACATTTGATTTTTCACTTTATTTTTCCCAGGTTTTTTAAAAGCTTAGTATCTACAGAGACTCTCGAAGAATATAATAAACGCAGTTGCCGCTAGAATTCACCTCCTGTCAAGGTCTGCTTCCTGCCTCCACCCCCCTCTCCAGGGACACAGCTTCCTGCCCCTCAGTGCTCAGCGCTGCAGGGTACCTGGCAGACGCCACAGCTCTTCACATGCCTGTGGTCAGTGCCTGTCCCCTAAGGACGAGGGTGTTACTTGGCAGACTGTCCACTTTCTAACTTCTACTACTGTTTCAATATCCTTTTTCTTTTTAAATTTATGATCCGAGCGGGGGACATGAAGTCCGTTGAGCTGCCACATTAAACTCCTCTCTTCGAAACCAGCGTCACTGCATCTTTT
This sequence comes from Eonycteris spelaea, assembly GCA_003508835.1. NCBI lineage: Eukaryota > Metazoa > Chordata > Mammalia > Chiroptera > Pteropodidae > Eonycteris > Eonycteris spelaea. The sequence goes on from PUFA01000115.1 coordinate 3,061,754, forward strand.
CCCTTTTTTGGGCTTTCACAATAATGGTGGGTTTTTTGGGTTGGTTTCTTTGGATTTCAGGCCAATTATTTTGCAGAAAGCAGTATTTTGAGACTGCCTTATCCTACCAGCACATGGCATTTGGACATCTTTCACTAACCAGCAACTATTTGAAACTATAATTTATAACTATGCAGCTACTTAAATACATGCAATCAAAAGAAACATGTCATTCAGGTCAATAAATACATACGCTGAGAGCCAAGTATTCCTTGTACTGTATCTTTCCCTGGGAGTGGAGGCTGCTGAAGAGTTGGGCGAGAGTTCTCCTAAAAAGAGAAAATCTAATAAGAAAACAGCCATTCTTTTAAAATAAAAGAATAAATTTTGCACCTGAAGCATCTGACCCTTACAGCTACAAAATGCAGAAAAATAGATATATGTTCCAAGGACACTGAGGGCTGCACTATAACACGTAATAAAAAACACCCTAAATTTCCATAAAGAGTGAAGTCAATAAATGATGGTTCATCCACTCAATGCAGACATTAAAAGAGCTGAGAAGGAAGTCCCATATATACTAACATAGAAAATTGTCCGTGATGGAGAAAACATAAAAAAAAAAAAGGTAGAATAATAAGTACACTGGGTTAACTATAATATTTACGTGTATCCATGCATATACCATGCATGTAAACCTTTTGTGTTAGTGGTTATGTACAGAAAAGGGCCTGGGGATAATACAATCATTATCCGTGATTACTTCTGAAGGATTAACGGAGAAGGGACATTTGAACTTTTAACTTTATATGATTTCAACTTCTGAATGGTGAGTATGTATACCTTTTGTATACATAAAAAAGTAGTGAAAATCCATATAAACTAATTAGAGGGTGCCTATACTCTTAGGAACGTCTTCGTTTAAAACTGCTACTTATTTGCTATTATAGTAGAGGATTTAAGAGTCTAAAATCCAGATGGATCTCACCAACAGGATCATTTTTATAGATCTTTTTGTTTAGTTGTGCCACTGTAATAACTGAGGAATGAGCTAACACATACGGGTAGAAACTTAACAAATGGTGTTCTGTATTAACCAAAATCAAATCCAGATCTTGGTGAATCAAGTTTCAAAGAAGCCAACTTTTTAGGCCAATCAATAACCATTACGACAGTGACAGTGTTAGCTCTGCTGAGAGGGGGTCTGACACCCGCTGGCCGTCCACTTTTGGATTTCACACTCTCCAATCAGGATTCCAGGATATGCAAGATCTGCATCTTATTCACTTATACTTATTAAGATCTACTAAGAACATGAACACTACTAACTCTTTAAACGAAATCCCACCTCCGATTCCACAGGACAGTTATAAATCTCGAGAAAGAGAGCAGACTACTATCGTAATAACGAATGCTTTGAAAGCTAATTTTCATAGAATTTTAACTCTTCTCATTATTTCATGCAGTTCAAAAATTTTGACACGTTCTTCGTCTCCTTTTCTGAATGAAACACCAATTCTACTTAGTAAATGGACTCTACCAGGGTCCATTTTTTAAAAACTAACTAACTGTCAAGTCCTTACATCTATTGTCACAAAAAACAATTACCATCTGGCTTCATGACAGCGCCCCCTCTTTTACAACTTTTTTTAACTTGTTACAGAAATAAAGCATAGGTACTGAAAAGTACTTTCTGGAAGTCAACCAAGGTCCTATTATAATTGTGCATTATATTTCAATGACCTCTTTGCTTAGGCTAGTTATTATTGTAAGTTTTCTTATCTACACTAGGTTCTGAATTAACTTATTCATTCCTAACTTTTGTGTGCTGTTTTCCTTTATATTACTTCTAACTATCACTTCTCGGAAATGACTTACGTTTTTGGTAGCTCTCTTGGTCACTTTGGGAATTTCAATTTGTCGAAGATTCTGTGAGATCTCTGCGACGCTTTTATGTCTTATTAATACATTTTTCCTTTTAAAAATGGAGAGAAAGAGTCGATCTCTACTCAATACAGGTTAAGTTTGACTAAAACTAGAGTGTAACATAAAACATTAATTAAATAAAAGTCAGTTATCTTGGTGTTGGCCTGAATTTATCACCAAAAAGGTCAACCCAGAATTTCTGCAATTTACTACTATAAACTCAACTAGTTATGAACAATGAAAAGCATCAAGGAAAACTTAAAAAGTGAGCGGAAACCCTGAGCTCCTCTCATAAACAGCTACTACTTCCTGGAGACCCCACGTGGCCAGTCAAGAAAGATACTGCGGGCTGCTTGATAAACACAGCAGGTTCCCTGGGTAACACAGAGACTGTCACATGCTTCTAGCACTCTTCAAATTATCCAGGGAACATACAGGAGGAACCCCGAGAACTGCCTTCTGCGATTCAGACATAAGGGCAACTGTTATTTCAATTTATTATGCACAAAGACAACTGGATTATGGTTTAAACAAGTCCTTAAGTTCTTCAGTTCCTTGGGCTCCTACCTTCTCTTCTTAGCCGACCTTGTGCGAAGCTCCTCCAGTTGGTCAGATTCATTGCCGGCTGACATTGACCTATGGGCACTTGACATAGGAGGCACAGAAAGAAGTGGTGACTTGCTCTCCAGTGTCATGGAATCATCACTGAAGCAGTCCGTAGGAAGGACACCAACCAGCTGCTGAGGAACCACAAACCCTAGGCTGTGGTAAAGACTCCCAAGTGTCTTTGGGATAGAGTCAACGTACCTGTGGAATAGAGATCGGTTAAACACAAAACAGTCGGTCGCCAACCACCCTCTCTATTCTCTCCCTTAACCAGCATGAGGATTTTACAACTCCATGATTTTGAAACGACACTTATGTAGTACTTGATGAAATAATTTGAAAGTTAGTAGTCATCAAACTTACAATCCCAAAATTTCTTCCAGAAACTTTGCTAGGTATGCTGAGTCCTCAGTTAAACACACCATGCGCAGCAAATCTGTCACCTGAAAGAGATTTTACACAATCCCTAGCTGCCCTCTGCAGGAGAGCCAGAGGTGGCTGTGGCAGGTGCCCACCGACTCAGCTCTCTGTACTTGCCTCCTCGACCACCTGCTCCATATCGCACACACTCTCCTGTATTGAAGGGCACTGCAGACACACCTCCAGACGAAGGAATACCTGAAGCTGGCACCTTGCGGGGAAAAAAACCCCCAAAAATTGGTTATATCTATTTTGAATGTCACTTATCCAAAAGCGTCTTCCTTAAGTGTATATCTATTTATATAAGAAATAACAACCTCAAAGGACCACTGCTTTCGCTAAATAATAATACGGTCACCGGGTAAATAGGTGAGTCAAACTACATATTAGGACTTCATAAAGAACTGGCTACAAAAGCTTCTTCAAGCAACTGACAATGTATTTTGAACAGATACAAGCAACTCTTGGAGCTTTGTTTTGGAGAAATGATTAAAAAAAAAAGAAAGAAAATAAGTTACTTACTCTCTGACTTTTTCTTCTTTATCCAGTTTTTTTCCTATATTCTGTCTAAGGCTTTTGCTAGTTTTTAAGAGGTTATTTTTGACTCGATTCAGGCAGTTCACCTGAAAATACAAAAGCATAACATTACGTGACATCATTATTTCTAATTTTTTCACAGCTAATGAATGCCCTGAGAAGGGAAGTGCAGTCCCTTACAAATTTCCCCCTTCTTCATTCGAATCAAAAATAGCGCAATGGATATTGTTCGTTTATATCTTTAAAAAAGAACATGGTAAAAAAGTATTTGAGCGCAATTAGGCACAGATAAAGCAAGCCTGCAAATTCGATCTTTCTTAAAGGAGATTATTAAGTGGTGACTGAGATGTCTAAGCATGTAAACAATTCCTCCTGTTCGCTTTAGCGGGGCCTGGCCTCACCAGCCATGAATAAAAGCAATAACATGGTCGAAAACAGTGGTTTGCAACACTCTGTGCATAAGAATCATTAGCAAGCTTTTCAACAGTATTCAACCCCCAGAGACCTGTTCCAGTTGCTCTGGAGAGAGTCAGGCATCAGCTATTAAAAAAAGTCCTAGGTGACTCTGAAGTGCAGCCAGGGTGAAGGCCGCCGGTCTAACCTATACAGCTAGAATGAAGCTAAGGACACAGCTTTCCTTAGGGGAGAAGGCAAGTAATGACCCCCCAGACCGTTTCCTTGATTTCCACCTTATTAGTTCGCCATGTCCATCTTCCAAGACCTGGGATTATGCTCACTTCTTTGCTCATCTTATCATTTCTGAATTGTGTAATGCACAATAAACTGACGAACCAAACCCACCAAGCAACAATTACACTCAGGCCGCGCAACCCCCGGCTCCCGTACCTCTAACTCCTGGGTGCCCTTGGCCTTCAGGAACGCTTTTATGGCTGAGATCATGTTCCGGGCACATGAATACAACACGGTTTCCCCTGCGGACACAGTCTTTTGGTAATTTTCATGTATATAAGACAGTAGCTCCTCTTCAGTTTTAAAATCTTAAAAAAAAAAAAAAAAAAGAAAAGAAAAAAGAAAAAAAAGTCAAATTGGGGACTTCTGTCCAGGAAGACAGAGTAGCTAAACACCGTGCTGCCTCCCCCCATGACCCCATCAGAATTGTATGTAAATAACAGAATGACCATCACTGAGAACCGCCTGAAGTCTAACTGGACAGAAGTCCTGTAACTAAGGACGTAAAGAAGCCACGTGGAAACTAGTAGGAGCGGCAGAGGCACTGAAGGGGCAGGTCCCTGACCTGTGGTGTGACCAGAGAACAGTAGGGATAGCTCAGCTGTGGAGGCCCCCTTGGGAGTGAGGGGGTCACAGATGAGCCTGGGGCAGCAGTGCCAGGAAGAGGACTCCCCATAACATCTGGCTGTGAAAACCAGTGGGAATTGCAACCAGGTGAGATGGAGGGTGGCTGGTGACAGGGCAGCCCTCTTAAAGGGCAGCCACAGACTCACTTGCAAACTCAGTGGCTCAGAGCCCCAGCTCAGGGCAGCAGCGTGAAAAGCACCAGGGACATACGTGGGGAGGAACTGAACATACTAGCTTCAGTGCGAGGACAGCAGGGGCCGAAAGCGCTGCCAGGGGCCGCCGCTCCTTTGTCGAGCCCTCTCCTGACCCGGCCGGCCTGGCGCAGGAGGGCACCAGATCCATTAACCTGGCTGACCCCACTTACCCGCCTTGGAGAGTCCCTGAGACACCGCCCCACCCAACTTGCGTGCCCGGCCCTAGCTGCTTCCGGTGGCTTTTCCACGAGTAGCCTGCTCAGGTTGCACACTTTCCCAAAATCTTTCAAAGGTTCACAAACCCCAAACAAGCAGTGGCTGGGCTCGCCATGCTCTATACCTCCTGCTAAGCAGCCGAAGTCTGGCACAAGTGGCAACTGGCCTCAACACTAACCATAAGAATGCTAGTGTAGCTATATTAATACCAAGAAAAAGAAACTTTAAAGCAGAAAGTTAGTAGGAATAAACAAAAAGTTATTATGAAAGACAATCACAAGATACAAACAATTGTGAATTTGTATGAACCTAACAAAAAAGCCTCAAAATATATGATGCGAGAACTGGCAAATTTGCAAGAAAATTTTGAGAATGGTGGAAACTGTAAAGCAATCATCTCAGTTATAGACAGAAAAAAGTAGAAAAAAATTATTAAGAATGTTGAATATTCAAATATTAATAAACCTGATGCAATGGACACGTATAGAACCAAGTACCCAAGAATCAGAGAATACACATTATTCTTTAGTACACATGGAATATTAACAAAACTTAACCACATATTAGGCCACAGAGTTCCAGCAAATATTCAAGTATCAATATGTTACAGAATACACTTTCTGCTCAAAGTCCGAAAATATTAAGAGCTAAGTACAAACATAAAACACCCTCTTATATTAGGATGTCAGAAAATATTTAGAACTAAGTATCAGTGAAAACTGCATATGAGGGAAATTTAGACTTAAATTATCTTTTAAAGAAGAAAAATTAAAAGCGAATTAGTTAAGGGTCCAATACAAGAAGGTGATACTAAAGACAGGAACAGAGAAGAACAGGAAAAAAAGAAACAAGAGATCAACAGAAACAAAAAATGATTCTTTGAAAAGCCTAATTAAATAGAGAATGTATAACAAGATGGAACAATTTTAAAAAAAGAGAAAAAAGGCATAAATAAAAAATATATTTTTTTTACTTTTCTTTTTTTTTAGCGCCTACAGCACCTGGTATTCCTAGGTGGTCTCCCACCCAAGTACTAACCAGGCCCGACCCTGCTTAGCTTCCGAGATCAAGTGAGATTGGGCATGTTCAGGGTGGCATGGCCATAGATATCAACAAACAGTATTAACAGTGAAAAAATATAGCAGAAATTCAGTTATTATTAGAAAGTAAGGTTGAGGTTTTTTCCATAAAGATATCCAGTTATCACCATATCATTTGTCACAAAGATTATCCTTTTCTCATTGAATTATTGAGCCACTTCTGTCACAAATCAATTTACCTCTGTTACTCAGGTCTATTTCTGCAAAAAGGCTAGTGCAGAAATTCTGTTAACAATGTCTTGAATACTGTTAGCTTCCCTCTCCTCTGACTGTCTCATCCACTTTCCTGACACCTTAACAGCTCATTAAAGATGTTCTGTCTTACTTGAACTGAGTATCATCTATGCCTCTTACATTCCTCAGAGACAAAGTCTTTAAAAGAGCAGAAAATTTATCCCAGAATTTTCAAAAGACACAAAGGTGACATCATTCAATTATTGCCCAAAGTTCCTAAGCTATCATAACAACCAATCCACAGGACGCCACTGTCAGTGTAGACTGTACCCTGAGAATGAGAAACAAACTGTAATTCAATCTGTTTTCGTTTTTTTTTTTTTTAAAGAAAAAAAAAAGGAAAGTAAAAGCTACTGGACCAACTTCCTCTGACCGACTTTGAAAGACCTCAAGGACCTGGCCCTCGCTTGCTCATGAACCCTTTCTCCCTCTCTTTACTGACAAACGTATAAAACTTCAACCACTTGTCCTATGGCCAAACCACACCCTCCTTGGTGACTCTGCTTATGCCAAGCCCCAGCCAGCACACTCTTCCTGTCTTCCTGCCACCAAAACTCTGCTCACTCTTCAGAGTCTCATCTGGGTTCGCAGGTCCCTCAAAGCCTCCTCAGCCAGTTCCAGCCCACGGCCAACTGACCTTCTGTTTCTCAGCTCCTACTGTCTTTATTTCCCAAATGGGCACGATTTTCTATTGCAACACTGGGCTCCCTTAGGTATTAGTTTTATTAATTCATTACATATATTGTACATGTATCATATATATCAGTTCATTACTGTTCTTTGTAGTTGGATCATAAATCTAAGAGAGTACATTATGTTATCGATTTATTGTATTCCCCGTAACATACTTGTGGGCATGTGGCAGATATTCGATAAATGTTAACTGAGAGACATGATTAAAATTTATAAGAATATGAGGGTATAAAAGAGTACACATGGACTTAAGACACAAAAATGCCATGAAACAGAGAAATACCTTTAGGTTTAGAACTTCTTAGTGGTCGTCCTTTGTTTTCCAACCTATCCGCTGTTCTTCCAGTGGCTGTCTTTTGGGTCCCTTTCTCCCCAGTGGGATCTGGACTGCCATCCGGATGTAACTTCTGAGCCTTGACATTCAACCTCGCGACATTCAACATCTTCAAGGAACGGCACATGGTGTTCATCTTCTGCCTCACTGGAGTACGAGGGACACCTCCTAACAGCATCATGGGAAGGAAGTAAAATAACTTTTACTCCTATGGAATTGAGAACTACTTTAGTTACAAAATTTGAACAGAAAAAGCTATTTTTGATTCAGATTAAATATTCGGTTGAAGAATAATGAAATGAAGAAGATCCCCTCAGAATGATCAAAGTCCTCGCATCTCTTTCCAGCCACAACAGGGCAGAAAGACAGCTCTTCTTTTAGCTCAAGTTTGGGAACCAAACATCTCGATGTGAACAGGTGGTTTTTACACAGGGAAATAAATGCCAAACGAACGGATGTTGGTGCTCCCAAAGGTCACAGAGTTAGCTGCACCCAGAGCTACTTGTCCCACTTTCTTTTTTTTATTTTTAATTAATTTATTTTTACTTTCCTCACATTTTGATGCAGTAACTTTTCCTGGAAGCTTATGCTAAGGAAATCACTGAAGAACAAATTGTATGCACGACACATACCACAGTATTATTTATAATGATAAAAACAACAATTAGAATGTTTGAAAACGTAAGAGTTTTGTAAATTTTGTTATGTAATGAGGTGGAACAGTAACTGAAAAGGCAAAGTAACAGATGAACAAATATTTGTAAGCAGAGCACAAAACTGTATTTCAATTTCTGTTATAACTAAAAATTAAAGCGGTGTATTCATCAGAAGGTAGGATTGTGGCTTTTAAATTTTTTAATTACTATTGTACCAATGTAATTATTTTGAGATTTGAAATTTAGTAACTTGTCCTTCTATATTCAGTTACCGTTTCAACTTCATTTTAGGGAATGTCCAGCTTTTAAAACACATGGTCTCAAAAAAGACCCTTTCTACGTGCATACGTTTCTTTTTGCCGTCTTCCTGGTTAGACACCGCGGATTCCTCACGTGACTTTCTCAGGTAAAGCTCGAGAGGCATCGTGTTAATTCACTTTCAGTCTTGGAAGGCTCTTCCTTTGAGACAAGGCAGCCTGTAGTAACCTGTGAACAAGTCAAGATGTTTAGTATAAAGCTGAAATCCTAACTTTCCAAAATGCTCTAAAGACAAAATGGCAATAATAAAATTCATTATCCTTTTAAAAGCTAATCAGATATCCCCATGAGATGCCTTCAAAAATATATTTTCTCAGGAGGGGAAAGGTCTCTTTTCTTGTTTGAATTTAAACAAACTCAGGGGCAGAAGCTACCTGTTCACAAAGCCAGGATTCATTATATACGATATTGACTTTTATTAATAAGGTTCTTCATGTCCTATGGTACATGTCTAATTAGAGCAACCATTTCACTTCTGGGCTTTCATAGTTATTTTTTATTCAGTGTCCATACATTAAAATACAAGAAAATATAATACAGTAAAAGAATCACAATGGCTTCTGAATAGTTCTCTCACACTGCAGTAAACTACTTTGGGATTGATGAGACAAGGAGGAAGTGCGGCAGGGGGACGATTAGTTATTAAATGCCCTTCCACCTAGAGCTAACTATTATCACTAAGGAAATTACAAAAATGGCACAATATTAAAAATGTATTATTTGTATTTCACTATCTTACATTACCTGCTATAATCTGATTTACAAGTAGGAGAAAGTTATGATACCAGTAGCTGAATCTGCTGAGGCTACCAGTTTTTTCCTGTCGATTTTTTAAAGCTTTCAACATTTCAAACACACAGAAAAGAGAAAGCATTATGAAATGGTAAGTATGTACCTCCCTCCAAGATTAAATACTTGTTAAGTTTTCCGTATCTTCTTCAGATCTTTTATTTAGACATACATATGGATCAAAAAACAACAAAAATTGCTTTTATATATTGTAAATTTTCAAAAGAAATTATAACACCATCCTTTTGCAGTTTTTGTTTGTACACAATCCACTTTTCATTTGTATAGAAGTAACTCTACTTTATTCAGTTTTAATAATCTGTGTGTGTATATTATATATATATATATATTCTGTTGTATAACTATACCACTTTATCTATTTTCCTGCTAAGGGTCAGCTGTTCTTTCTGCTTTTTCACTTTTAATGACTGGCCATGAACTTTCTGGTTTAGCTCTCCTTATGTTTGCAAAAATATTTCTTTAACGTAGATGCCTAGAAGTGGAACTGCTGGGTGTCGGAGTATGGTATTTCTGCTTTACTAGAAATACAAAGTGTTCTTTAAAATGGTTGTAACCGTTTCACTTCTATCATCTAAAGTATTCTCATTTCCCTTCATGCCGCTAGCAGATTTACCAAATTTTGACAATCTATTGGGTATAAAATAGAATCTTGTGGGTTTTTTTCTTACTGCGGTTTTAATTTCCATTTGCCTAAGCTGAGTGCCTTTCCAAATCACCACTCTGCTGAGTATCCTCATATGAATTGCTTGTTTGTATTCTTTTCCCAATTTTCTATTGGATTGCTTATCTCTTTCTTCCTAATTTTTAGGATTTCTGTGCTCATTTGAATACTCATTCTCTGTTGGTTATATAGCTTACAGCTACTCAAGTCTATGCCTAGTCTTTCCATCATAATGAAATTTTTAAAATTATGGTCATATATTTTCCATTATGCTTTTAATTTTTTATCTTAGTTAAGAAATCCATCCCTAGCTTGGTTTTTCCCTTCTTACGATTTTAAAGTTTTACCTTTCAAATCTGAATTTTTATTTTGCCAGGAATTTATCATGTGTATGCTGTGAAGTAGAAATCTAATTTTTACCTTTTTTTGTCTGGATGGCCGATTCTCACACCACCAGTTCCTACTCTAATTCTTTCACTGATTTATAAATGCTGCCTTTGTTGCATGCCAGGCTTTCCTTACATGCGTGGGTCACTTTCTGGGCCCTCTAATCTGTCCCACTGGTCTACGCGTCAATCCTTGCACAAATACCACACTGCCTATTCACTAGAGCTTGAGGGTAAATTTTGATCTCATAGGGGGAAGTGCACATGTTTAGTTATTAGCCCTTTTGAGCTGAACTATATTCACAAATCAGAAGACTCATTATTATTGAAATGTCAAGTCTTCCCAAACTGACCTACTGACTCCATGTGCTGTCAAAAATTTTAGTGAAAAATAACAGCTGCTTTCTAAAATTTTCATGGAAATGTAAAGGATCTAGAATAGCCAAAACAATTCTGGGGGGGGGGGGAAGAGTTGCAAGGACTTAAGAATACCAGATTTCAATACTCAAGACAGTGCAGCATTAACATAATTCCTGAACTAGATGCTTTCCAGAAATAGACCTGAACAATGGAGGTCACAGTAATTCAATGAGAAAAAGACTATCATAGAACAAAGGTACTGTAACACCTGGGTAAAAAACAAATCTCAACTTTACTTGAATAATATTTTGAATTTCTGCTCTATCTTTTACATTTCTAATAGTTTGTCTCTTAAAAAATTTGCTCATTTTGCTATAGATTTATTTGGTTTCTCAAAGATTCACCTTTTGTTTCTGTTGATTTCTATATTTGTTTGCTATTTGATTTTTCTTGATATCTTTATTATCACCTTCTTTATTTTTTGGGTTTATTCTCTTGTATTATTTTCTGTGTTGAACTCAGCTAATTGGTTTTTAATTTTTCTTCTTTAAAAGATAGTTTAGGTCTATACATTTTCCTTTAAGTATAAATTTAGCTACATTATACAAGTTTGCATTTTCATTTAAGAGATTTAATACTAAATATTTTCTCACATCCATAATATGAGAGCATTTTATTTTTGTAATTAATTTTTTCCAATTTTTTATGGTGGTAAAATACACATAACACAAATTTGTCTCCTTCACCATTTTTTACTGCATAGTTCAGTGATATTAAATATATTCACAATGTTGGGCCGCCATCACCTCCATCTGTGTCTCCATAACTCTTCATATTGCAAAACTGAAACTCTGGACTCGTTAAATAATACTCGCCCTTTGTAATTAGTTTTTAGTTATTATTAAACTATATTCATCAAATGTAGTCTATTAAAAAACAACAACACACACTCAAATGACTCAGAGCTAATTTCAATGATCAAGGCTCAGATAAGTAAAAAGTTTTACCAAAACGACTCCATCAGGTTTGGACTGGCGCCGCTGAGGGCGGAGCGCAGGAACCACCGCTCCAGCACAGCAGGGCTCCAGGGGGCGGTGCGGCCGAGCTCCTGCTGGGCCCACTCAGGAACAGGAGGCGCTGCAGGGCCTGGAGCGGAGATGGGGAGAGGCATGAGCAGCACCTGGAGAACCCGGCCACGCCCCTCCCGCAGACAGACCACATTCCTCCCCAGTACACACAGACTGGCACCTGGAGCCACATTCCTCCGTCTGCACTGCCAGCTCCCACAGCCTGTGTGTCTGTTTAAAAGCTACTCCGAAGATGTACGAAAACGAAAACAGGCTTCCTCGCTGCTCCTCTGACGCACCAGACACACACCGGTCTCAGCGCCTTGGACTTGCTGTTACCTCAATCGGGAATGTTCTCTCCCTACCTACTGCTTCTTTTGTTCAAATATTACTTTTCAGCAAAGCCTGCTTAAAATTGCAACACCCCCCTCCCAACACTCCCCACTCCTTCTTTTGACGTATATTATTATAGCGCTCATCCCTCTCAAATGTATGATATAATTTCCTTAGTTTACGGTCTCCTCTCCCTGACTAGATGGTAAACTCCACAAGAACAGAGACCTTTGTGTTTTGTTCTGTTGTTTTCCCAATACCTAGAACAGTGCCCCCCACAGAGCAGGTGCTCACTAAATCTGTTGAATGATGAATGAATATCACATCAATTTTTATCTAAATAAGGTTTGCATATTCGTCACAATGCAAGGAACTGAGAGATGGACAGAACCATGAGTTTTACATCCAGTCTTCATTAAAAACTAGGTTTCAAGTTAAACCTTGACTGCAAAGCGGTTTCACAGAGCCTTTGGCCTCCTCCGAAGTGCCTCAGGATTACTATAACTAATGGCTTCGACTGCCTGAAGTATGACAGTTTGCTTTTTTGTTTTATAACAGACAAGGGGCTTTTCTAAGAGCAGTGACAAAATACACTGATTCTGGAAAAGACTGTAAACCACCGCCTGGAGCGGTTAGTTAGTGGTTCAGAAGCTTACCGGAAGCCATGGCGTCTTTCCGTAAACTGTGAATCTGATTCAGTACAATGTCCTTAACGTCGAAACAAAGGGAAGCCGTTTCCTGGGGGTCCTCTGCCACAACTGTTTGGAGAAAATGTCGCTGAAATTCAGCCTCCTTTGTGTGGAACAGGGTGAGAATTGTAGTGTTGGTAGAGAGGGGAGAAATAACTCCAGAGATGGGAGGCCAGCCTTCGCCAGGGTCCACACTGGCAACCTACAGAAGACGTTTAGTTACTTGAGAATATTAACATCTGCATAAAGAAGAATGTAGCTTAGTAAAAGACAGAATTGCGCTTTCCCCTAAGATGACTAATATAAAAATTATGGAACAGACAGATTTGATGGGTTTAAGTAAGTGCTCGAATAGAATTTACTGACCATCTCTCTAATCCTAATCCCTCAATTTACAATTAAGAAAAACCTAAGGTAACCAGAAATATTTACTAAGCACTCATTATGTGCTTATTGTAACTCAATGAATCCCCACAACCACTCTGAGGTAACAACGATCATCATCCTCATTTTATAGGGGAGAACTGAGTCTGGGGAATAAGTATCCTCTTCAAGGCCACCCGGTCAGTAAGAGGCAGAACCGCCACTAACGGATTCACTGGATCGTACAGTGGGCAGCAGGGCCAGGCCGGATCCAGACCGCCTGCCCCTGCCGCCACCCAGTGCTCTTTCCGTCAGAGCGCAGAACTCAGAACACGTGCTCAGGTGAATGCCCAGCTTTTCTCTGGAATGTGTCACGATGGGATCCATGAAAGAAGCCTTCAGACACAGGTTACGAAGGCAAAAGACAAGGTAAGGTAAAAAAATGTGCTGGCGGTTTAAAATAACCATCACCTTTAAATCAAATCTGGTAGGTATGTATTTCTTTCCAGAAGGCATTTCTAAATTTGTGTAACTACTGGACATTACAAATTATAAATTTATAATTATTATAAATTTATAATTAATTATAAATTTATAAATTAGGCACTGTAAGACAGTAACAACAATATAACAATAAAAAAAACAATTATAATACACTGAAATAAAAGTAATGTGAATGCGTTCTCTTTCAAAACATCTTACTGTACTGTACTCACCTTTTCACTTAAAGGAAGCACTTTACGGCTTCCCTTTGGCATATCTGAATTATCAGCAACACTAGCTTTGTATTTTGGGGCCATTATGAAGTAAAGTAAGGGTCACCTGAACACAAGCACGTGATACTGAAACAGTGGATCTGATGGCTGCTCAGTGACTAAGTGGCGGGGAAGTACAGTGTGTAGACGGATGACTCACGTCCCAGGCAGGACTTCGTGAGATTTCAACAGGCTACTCAGGACAGCCTGCAATTTAAAACTTACGAATTGTTTATTTCTGGGATTTTCTATTTATTATTTTTGGACTGCAGTTGGAAAGTGGAACCGCAGATAAGGTGGGGAGACTGTCCCATCTCTTCACCACCCTGACACAATCATTTGGTTCGCTGCCTTTTTTCTTATGTGAATACAATTTAACCTAATTGGATTCAAGGCAATTGCAATTTTACAAACTGTTTCTTCGCTAATGAACACTGTCATGATGCAGTAATGTAGACAATGTTATTTGCAAAAAATAGCATCTGTCTCGCTGAGATATGTTATGTAGGGCAATTTTTGGCATTTCATAAACACACTCATTTCACTTTGCTAGTGCATTATTAGATTAGCATAATTTAGCACGTGGAAGAGACCTACCAGATGTAACTCTTCAGCAGTGAGCCTGTTTACCAGCTGCTGAAATAATGTCCTTTGAGTTGATTTACTCTCATCTGGACTTTGGAGCATCCAGCTATCAGTGCCCAAAGTGTCACTCATTGGGAGGGACCACTGAGTGACAGTGCCTTTTAGAAAAATTCTGACTGGCTTCTGAAAATGTCTCTGATGCATGGTTAAGGGCTCCAGGGTGACAGTCCATGTTTCTTGAATCTCTTTTCCTGTTAGAATGAAGAATATTAACATTTTAATAAATAGTTACTAAAAACAGGTTTAATACAATAGTAAGAACATTAGATCATCAGTTGAAGAACCAGTACTGTCACTTAGTTTACTTCAATCCTGACTCTATAGGCCATCACAGCAAGCCCATGGAGTTCTACAGGAAGGGAATTACAAGGGCACGACCTGTGCCAGAACTTAATAACTACGACTTAGAAAGAAATATCCACAGAAGGTAAGCAGGGTCAGGCAGGCCTGATTAGTACTCGGATGGGAGATCACCTAGGAATACCAGGTGCTGTAGGTGTATATATATATATATATATCCAAGCAATACTCACTGCTTACAAAAAATAAGACAATTTTTCCTAAATCCATAAAATATAGTGCATATCTTATGAAGTTAAATTATAAAGACAAAATTGCTTAAACTACTCTTAAAATTTCCATATACTACACATACTATATAACATAATTTTATGTATATATCTTTTCTGTATGAATACACATAATGATTCAGAATATACATAGTGAATACTATGACAAAGCAAATTTAAGAAGATTCCAAGATGCTGGCTCTTCCTGGTAATAAGTACCATTTTCAGCTTCTTTTGACTAATTTGTTGTCAATGATAGTCTCTCTATGGTCTTCAATTTATCGATCTCTTCTATGAAATCTTACCACTTATTTACTTAGGCACCTAAACAATATTATCTTTCTTTGCCAATAGCTGGGAAACTCTTTGAAACCATTCACTTGTTCTTTTTGTACATGGGCTGGTGGCTGTACTGTACCAGAGTTCAATCCTTTCCTGTGGTACCTATGATTTTGCTTAGACATCTTTTAAGTATGAATTGAGAGCCTGGACTGCTGGAAATTCTAAAGAAAATGAAAATATGCCCCGGCCTTGAAGAAAGAAATACGACTGAGACCAAAAAAAACACCCTAAATAATATTTGCTCACCTTCAACAGGGAGAAATAACATTCCTTCTATTCGTGGAAATGAGGCTTCATATTCGGGCGAATTATAGAGCAGACGGTTTAAAGTGGAATCGGTTGGCATAACTGAAATCCACGAAGAGAAGTGAGGTTCACATGACAGCTTTTTATCACTGCCAAGCAGTGTTTCCCCAGCTTTACTACAATGCTGGTTGAAAGTTTCAGATGGCAAGACAGTGCCTCCTACGTGGTAGAGCAGTTCGCATACTGTCCAGTACCCAAAGTGGTCTGGGGATTCCCAAAGCTAAAATAAAATTACAAAGAACCTCAAGTTATTACAAATTAGGCATTCATAAATGAAGCTAAGGGAAATCGGGAGAAAAAGTTGATATCTCTACTAAAGAATCAAACCACACAATTAATACATTCATTGAACCCAACCCAAATAATGGCCAGCATCCTTTTACTCTCAGCCCAAGAATATAATCATTACATAATATCTTCAAGAAAGTGTCCATTTACTGATACAGCACTTCAACTCTACTTCCTATCCAGGAAAAGAAGTTATGCAAATCACTGGGGATAAATCATAAAATTTGAAGTCAGAAGAAATACAAAACCATGATACATTAATACAAACAATTTTGTCCTACACGACAACAGCCAGGAATCGTGGGAGTGAGGCAGGGGCACCTCCCCTGGCGGGTGATCACTGCTGACTCGCCACCCCTCAGGATTGTGTGGAGACCAGACAGGTAGGTCTTTCAGTTCCGTCTTCGCTGCTTGCAAAGTCTTCGTCATCTCCCACCTAGCCTCTTACTGCAGCCTGTAAAGTCTGTGCCCTGCCTCTAATCTTTCCTCCATGTTGCTCTGAGGATTCTTCTGATTCTGTATCAGAATCCTGTTTCTTCTCTAAAGAGCTGAGGGTTCCCTGCGCCGCCACAATAAAGTGACTCTTCAGTACAGCCATAAAGCTCTTCACAGCCCAACCCTCAACAATCTTTCCAAACACGTCATCTTTCCAGCATTCATCCCTGCCTTCAAGCACACCGAACTAATTGCTGTTTCCTGAATACGTTGTATTTTATAATGCTTCCATGTTTTTGCTGATTTTGTTTCCTGTACCTGCCCTTCCTTCTTCACCAACAACAGGATGTTAATTACAGTACTGCTATCTGGCTCAAATCCTGCTTTCTCAGTAAAAGCTGATCCTGACTCTTCATTCAACAAACTTTTATTGAGCAACCTCTATGTACCATTAATTTAGCAGGACATAGTCCCCATCTTCTAGAATCTTAAAGTCGGGGAGTTAGTAAAACTGCAATGACATGGAATATTCAACTTGCCATCACAACATAACACGAAGATATTTAGGAACTATAGGAACACCTACCCTGGAAAATGCTCATCGTGCTGGGCTGCCTACCCCACAGGTGAGTTAACAATAGTAGACTATATACATTGCTATGTGAATGCAAGGTCTTCTAGGTCTACCGCCAAATTTTCCAATATGTTCAAGTTCAAAGGGGCATAAGAGTGGCCAAGGTTACAGCAAGACAATGAAAAACCAGTCTAAAAGCCCAGGACTATCTTGGATAGTGCTTTTAAAATGAAGGTCAGCAAGAAGACATACAAATGGCCAACAAACATATGAAAGGATGTTCAACATCACTAGCTATTAGAGAAATCAAAACCACAATGAGATACCATCTCACACCTGTTAGAATGACTATTTTCAATAGGACAAGTAATAACAAGTGTTGGAAAGAATGAGGAGAAAAAGGGACTCTTGTACACTGCTGGTGGGACTGCAAATTGGTACAGCCACTATGGAAAAAAACTATGGAGGTTCTTCAAAAACTAACAATTGATCTACCATATGATCCAGCAATTCATCTACTGAGTATTTACCCCAAAGACTTGAAAACATATATCTGAAAAGATACACGCACACCGATGTCCATAGCAGCATTATTCATGGTGGCCAGGTCATGGAAGCAACTAAAGTGTCCTATAACAGATGATGCATAAAGCAGCTGTGGTACACATATACAATGGAATATTAATCAGCCATAAGAAGAGATGAAATACTACCATTTGCAACAACATGGATGTATCTTGAGATAATCACACTAAGCCAAATAAGCCAGACGAAAAAGTTGAAAACCACATGCTATCACTAATACGTGGGATATAAATCTACAAGCGACAAATAAACATGACAAACAGAGAGAACTTATGATCATAGACAGTAGACTAGTGGTTACCAGAGGGCGGAGCGGGAAGGAGGATGGGGTCAAAGGGGTCAAATATGTGGTGACAGAAAGAAATCTAACTATGGGCAGTGAACCTACAATGTAATATATATATATGACTTACTGTTGAATTGTACTTCGAAACTTATTGGATTTCATTAACCAATGTGACCATAATAAATAAAAAAATAAAAATAAAGTAAAATGAAGGTCATGAGCCTTTGATGGATTAGATGTAAACTTGCCGGATTAATTGAGTAGTGTATAATCAGCATTAAAGAAAAAAAAAAATAGAACATATCGGAGCACAACAGATAATATCACATGTACCTAAGATAAACAATATATTATGAAACCTTTGTTTCAGTTATGCAGATGAGTTTGGAAAATGCTATAACAATTAATTAGACTTTGCTGTTATCACTCATGTATCCCGTCCATGGCCGCGTTCACTGCTATGGAGGAGAATAGAATGACTAGTTCAGATATCACAGAGGCCGGTTTTCTGCCAAAGGGACACGAAAAATTTGTTGAAATTGTTTTCAGCCAGAGGATCTTCCAGGAGAGAAACAATGCTTGTAAAATGAAAGGTAAAACTTTAATAAGAGTTGAAAGAACATCAACTTTTGGTTAAAAAGTAACATGTATGTGTTAAAAAAAAAAAAAACCACCCACAAACAGTATATATATGGACTATGGTGAAATTTCTCTTTTTTACACATATTATAGGGTAAGTGACAAACATTTCTCATGGTAGTTTCAAATTTGGGGATTTAGAAATCTCCTAGATATAAGCTCCAAGAGAGCAGGGACCACATCTGTCTGGCTTGCTAATGGCACACCCAGCACATCTAGCAGATATGATAAAATATGTACTGAAGAAATGGAAAACGTGCCAGGGGTCTCCTATGCCCCCTTGTATCCTGTATCTTGGCCAGAGTTCTGTGAGTTTGGATTCCTTCCACCAATAAACATTCCAGGTCCTTCTTCTCCCAGTTCTACTTCCCAGACTGAGGTCCGCAGGGCGCACCCTGGACTTTCTCTTCTTCCCTCCTCTCTATCCCTGTGGCGAGGGCTCCCCAAGCACAGAGCCTAAGGCTTCCATTTGCCTCCACAGTGTGGCTGGCAATAAGCTTTGAACAGGGGAAAAAAACAAAACACCAAAAACAGATCTTCACCGGAAAAGAAAAATTTCTGGAAAAGCTTATGATTTATCTGATGGACATTTTCTTAGGAGAAACGACCTAATAATAGATGTGAGAAGCTTCCAAGAAGACCTATCCCCTCTGATGGTGTAGTGTCAGAAGTGGAAGGGATCTTTAAAAGAGCCTGTCAACCTAGTTATTTTAACGCTATTCCGAAAAGCCAGAAAAAGAATAACCAACCCTCATGTGCTAAGACTCATTTCTAGCCAGTATTTGATATGATACATTTCCAAAAGAAAATCTTTGATGATTTGATATTATCCCAAACCAAGCTGTTATGTGTTGTGTACTCTATACAACATTGATTTGTTGTCTTAACAAATTTTAAGTTCTAGGTTTCATTTTCTCTCCCAAATTTACCGTCCTCTTAAACGCTTTTGTCCTTTCATTTTCTTTGGCAAGCCACTGCTGCCCTCGGTTTGTATTCGCTACACCTTTTGGGGCTTTGTATGTAAAAGCACGTCAAAAATTTTTACACAATTTATCATTATTTGTTTTCAGTATCTGCTCATTTTCCATTTGTATTACAATTTAACGCACTCCTAGCTTGATGACATGAGTTCCGATCAAGGAGAATCAATCCCATCTTTTATCTGGTTAAACCACCTTCCCATGAATTAGAACAAAATCTACACTTTCGACCTTGACCCTACAGGTAGGCCTCTCTTATTTACTGACTTCCCGTCCCCTCTCATTCCTTGCCTCACCCCCTCGCCCCGCCTCCCACGCCCACCCGCCTTAAACAAACTAAGGTCATTTCTCACTCAGACCTCTACAACAGCTCTTCTCTTTCCCTGGAACGTTCTTTCCCAACCTTCACCATTCAATTCTCTGTTCAGAAAGGCCTTCCATGACTGCCACCCTAAACTGTATACAGCAACCACACACTCCCCTTTTACTTCCTCTGCTCCATTCCCATCCCTTTCCCTACTTAATTTTCTTCAGCGATTATATGACATCTCATCATTTACTTAAGCCATTCGATCTGTCAATCTTACTTATTTAACATATCTCCCCCCTAGAACATAAACCCAGCAGCTAAAATAGTGTAGTAGGTACTTGATGTGATGGCTTCTCAATGAATATTTATTGGCTTAATGCAGTGACAGGAAGAAAACGGTGACGGTCAAAAATAATACATACACACATATCGCAGCACTCAATGATAACACGGGCCCTACTTTCTCAGCAAAAAAAAAACCAAATTAGCCATTTGGAACTGTAAGTACATAAGAATTCATTTAGTCAACAAGTATTTACTGAATACCTACAATGTTCAGCACACATCTGCGGTGGAGACAAAGATGTGCGTGCCTGCCTTTATTAAGGTGTTTTTAGACTAGATGGAAGGTGACAGGCTGAACAACTGGAACAGATGATGAGAAGGGGAAAGTGCCAGAAAAGTGTCGGGAAACTCAGAAGCTGAGATTGGCCATTTGGGCAAGGCCTTACAGAACGAATGAGGTTTACGGCCAGCACAGCAGAGTGACACTGGTAGTCCAGATGACTAAGACAAAACAAGCAGTCAGACCTGTTGACCAACTAGACTGTGCTTCAACATATGCCAGAAGAATAAGCTGGGAAGGAAAGCAGAGGGGCCCAAATTGTGAAGGACCTTCAACGCTCTGACAGTAGGTATGGAGAACCTACCTATTTTATTGCTTAGAAGTCCCTAATTGTGACTACAGGATTTTCCTTCTGAAGGGACACATGCTGGTCGTGGTAATCTCACTCTGGGTCTATGGGGTGCTCTGCAGACGCTGCCAAGTTCTGATTAACCAGGAGAACACCTTGCACTAAATCTGAGTTCCCTATAATCTTACCTCGACCTGTCGGTGCTATCCACCCAGTACAAGGTGATTTTTCGGGCGATCAGGACTTCCTGGACCCTCTTGGGCAGCAACTTCTCCATCACCTGCTTAGGAGTGGTCGGCAGGCGCGGGGCCTGGGCCTCGCAGCCATACACGAACTGCAGCAGCTCCCTCTGCGAATGCGGACAGGGGGCCAGCAGGAAGACGGCGTTCCCGAAGCCCCCGAGCGCAGTCTCGGCCTCCCTGGCCTCGCTCTCCACGTCCACCAGTCTCCTCCCGCTGCGGCGCCGGATCGGCTTGGTAGGCGACGTGATCTCCGGCCGGTCCCACTGGTAGTCTAGCAGCGTCCATCAGGGCGCTGTGAGTGCGGGTGGCCCGGGGCGCCGGGCCGGGCAGGTGGGGCCGGGGGCGCCGTCCCCGAGCCTGGCCTCCAGCTCCTCCTCAAAGTCCTCCCAGGAGCGGGCCCCCAGCTCGCGGAAGTCAGACATGCGGGAGGGTCGGCTCCGCGCCCCCTGAGAGTCGAAAAACCGGAAGGCCCAGCGGACCCTGGCCAGGCCGAATCGGCAACTCAGGTAGATGAGGAGGCGCAGGGCGGACCGCCGGACCTGGCTCTGGCCAGCGGCGCCGCCCGCGGTGTCCAGCAGCAGCATTACGTTGCGACAGCAGGCCATTTCCGACGCGACTCTGCCACAGGAATTCGGCTGGGGCTCTCTCCATAGACCCCAGCCTCAGGAACGCAGCGCCGTTCTCTCCTTCCAGGGGTCCTGGTAAAAAGGCTTCCCGCGCTCTACAAGAAGTACTACCATTGGCGGAGCCGGCTCCCACGTTCGGCTCCTATTGGTCGCTTGCCTCACGTAAGTTACGTGAACGACGTCCATTCTAGGCGCTGACTGGAAGGGCGCTGGAGGAAACCTCTGATTGACGGGTGGAGGGCGTGACTGTGGGCGGGGCGCTGTGATACAGGAGAACCTGACCATTCATTGGTCAGGGCCTTGGTTTTAAAATTTAAAGAGGTGGTGCTAGCGGGCTGTGTCTTTAAGTTTCCCTTTTGGGAAGGAGACCTGCGTTTGGGCGATTTTCCGCTGGTGTGGGCGGGGCCGCTGGGAGACGTTTTTACTAAGTCCTTGAAAACGGTACCGGAAGGGAACCGCGGATGGTTTGAATCCAACTGGCTTGAAGCCACCCTAGACTTTCTATGGAATACAGTCCGATGTGAAGAATTTAATTTTCTGTAATTTAAGAAAAAGTTATTAAAAATCAAAAGTCCACGCCCTCTGCCCCAGTAACTTCTGGAAGTCTCTGAAGAAGGTAATCAGATACAAACAAAAGATGTACGTACATCATAAATTTGTTTAACTTGAAAAAAAACTGGAAACAGCTCTAATGGCAATGATTAAATAAGGTATGGTACACCCCAACAGGAAGAAAGTCCTGTAGCTTTTTAACATAATGTTTTTATACGTAATGTTAGATGAAAAAAAAAAAAACCTGCAAAACAGCATATGCAGGGAGATCCTCGTATGTTCTATCTATATATACATTTTTAAACTGAATAATACTGTGCACCTAAAGTCGTCTGATTGTCTCTGGATGACAAGAGTATGGCGATTTAAAATTTTTATTTTACACTTCTGAATTTTCTAAATTTTCTACAACTCTGTATTTCTCTATTACTTTTACAGTCATGGAAATATCCTTAATGAATAAAAAGAATCCTCTTGTTGCAAAAAAGAATCCTCAATTGTGGAGAAGGTTGTGACTCTAGATGGGAGCCATTGCTATTACTGGTCATAACAGCAGAGAAGAATTTAAGCTCTCTAGCTGGGACTGGCCGCCTTTAAATTTCCTTCCAATTCTGAGATTCTCTGAGCCAATTATTTTAAGAAAGGCCACCACTAATCATGTATAGATTGTCAAATCATATCCTCCTGCCAGGGCCACCAATACCTACAACGCCCTAAGGAACACACTGCTAGACAACCAGTGGGACCTGGAGGTCAGTCAACCACCAAGACCAAGTGGATCCTGCAGGACAGCAGGAGGACACTGCTGGACGTGGAGAATAAAATAAATAGTTGAAAAAATAAACATTTCCTGATCCACCCTCTGTCATTTTAGAGCCACAAACATTTGTTAATGTGTCAAGGACTTGCTAAAAAAAAAGTCCACACCTGCTGTCTTATCATTCATTCAACAAATAATCATTGCGAGAATGAAACAGATAACTCTCCCTCCCCCTCCAGGAGCTTACAACCTAGTAGGGAAGCCAAACAATAAACAAATGAGCAAAATATATAATATGTTTGGTATTGATAAGGGCTTTGGAGGAAAATTAGGCAGAAAAGGGGGATAAGGAGTAGGTAGGAGTATGCGGTTTCAAATAGAATAGTCAGGGAAGCTCTGTAAGGTGACATTTTGGTAAAGGCACTTGGACGTAAGGCAGAGAGCCCTGTGAACTTCTGGGCAAAGAGGGTTCCAGGAAGAGGGAACACAAGTGCAAAGGCCCTGGGACAAGAATTTGTTCCCTTATTCTCCCAGCTAACTTCTTAACTGCCATTGTTAAAGTCATTCTTCTACAAATAGAGGAAACTGATTTCAGACACAGCAAAACAGCGAATGGAATCTAATTTACATTCCAAAAAGCTGGTTTCCCAGGTACAACACTAGCAACCAGGTTGGGGGGGGGGGGCGCGGAAACCAGTTTCATAAGGAAAGATCTTTGAAAGAGAATAAAGTTGATGGGTCAAATCTTTGTCTAAAACAATGACCAGGATTTGGCTATTTAATTTCCATTTCTTCTCGGTCCCCAGATCAACAATCTCTCTTAAATAAGGTTGTTTATTTGTTTCATATTTGTTTCCCTTACCTTTCCTTTCACCCTTTTATTTCATGAAAAGTTATTGCCTATCTGCCTACTGTTAATGGCAATGAGAGATACAATAAGCCTTAATATCTGGCCCTAGAAAGAATTAAAAGTAACAACACCCAGAATGCATTAGAGACATAATTCAATGCTAAACTGAATGTTCAGTATTGCCAAAAGAAGAAGCCACCCAAAAAGAAACCATCATAGTGACTTAGGGTGGCCAGATATGCCACCCTCGCCAGACTGGGAAGTGCGAGAGTGTAGAAATGCATTTTATCACAGGTAGAAAATCTGATGCCTTTGGGTACCTGGGCAGGTAAAGGAAATGAGACATGGTGGGCATTAGTGATAAATGGGGAATGGACAGAATGGGACTGTGGGCCACAATTTCTTTCCTGGAGTTTGGCTGACCGGGATGATTATTTCTGAACGTTTTCTGTCTTCCTAGTCTGTCCCTTTCCTGGTCTTTTGACTAGAGAGAGCATACTTTTCTTGGGGCATCTTTTTTGCTGGAATCCACTCATTAATTAGGTTGCTGACTCCAGTATCCAGTTCGGATATATATATATGGAAAACAAAAAACAATAAAACCTCAAGGAACTCACTGCCATGTTGTTCCTTGGGTCTCAAGATCCTCTGCCAAGTCTTCCTCTTCTCTCAATTTTCAGAGTCTTCTCATGTAGAATGTCCAAGAGTTTGTAGCGTTACTTAGCAGAAAGACTAGGAGTGAACACATCCACTTCATTTTGTCTGGAAGCAGAAACTGGAGTCATTGTTTTCATTATAATTTAAGACACACTGTGCTGTATTCAAGCTATCTCTTTATGAGTTTGCTTTATTTTCTAAACTGTGAGTTCTGAAAGGCCGAGAACTATTTTTACCTCTCTGTGTCCTTCATGCCTAGGAGTAGCAACGAATTATTATTTCTTAATTGAATCGTATATTATGAAAAAGCATTTCTTTCCCAGAATTATAGAAATTTGTGCAGCTACAGATAACCCACCACCAGAGGGCAGTAGCAGCCACTCTGAAGCCTGCTGTCCCACTCCACAATGAAAACTTTCTCCAGCACGGCTGGACCTTAGTCTGCGTGAGAAAAGCAGAAGTCTGGGAACTTATTATAGCTGGGCATCCCAGGGAGAAGAAAGACCTTGGGGTGCTGACAAGGCTGTACCTAGTGGAACAGATACGATTCTTTGCAGCACGTAGTGGAATGAAAAGTCGCTATTCTGGGCACTCCTTACAGTAATTCTGCGAGGCAGGCATTATAGTCTCCCTTTTACAGATGAGGAAACTAAGGCTAAGAGGGTCTCTCACAGCTAATAAGAGGGGGTGCTAAAGTCTGCACTGCTTCTCCCATGGGATGTGAGGACAGCCTCCTCCCGGTGAGGAGCAGACAGAAGGGACCTCCTTGAGCAATGAAGGCTCCTCACCCCGCATCCAGCAAGCCCCTGAGCCCTCATCTTTCTTTAATGGGGTGATAACCCACTCTGCTTTTAAGAGCTGTGTGATTTAGGGCCCGGACCAGCTATCTAAGTTGCAGGATTCCGTACAAAGGGGAACAAAAAATTTAATGCCAGCAGAGCACTGACCCAAGCACAGGGCCCTTCTATACCTGAGGGACTGTGTGACTGTACAGCCCCATGCCCACGAAGCCAGCCCTAAAGGAGCAGTAATAGAAATAATGAAACCATAATAGCTTCCCTCTTTGGGGCACCTACTTTGTACTATACTCTGTCACTTTAAATATTTATTTTAATCTTTCTGGGGTTGTGTTTCTCCCTGTGTGTCTTTATCTCTGCATTGAGGCAGTTGGACTGGACCAGAAGTTCTTAACCTCAGTTACATATTAGAAGCACCTGGGGACTTTAAAAAAATGCCCATGGCCCGACTCCCAAAGATTCTAACTGAACTAGGTGGGGGTGGGCCTGGGCACACAAGTCGATTCTCTGTCTTAGGACTCTGGTTTCTGATTGAGGGCGGTGATGACCATAAAGATGTCCTTCCCTTCCTTTGATAAAGAAGCTGATGGATCTGGACAACTCCAGTTCCAGCTGGACAAGGAGTCTCAAGGTCTCAGCGCTGGATATTTTTACTACACAAAGAATACGTGTTCGGTGGGTATGGGTAACAGGGTGGGTCTTTTGGGACAGCGTCTCCTCCACAACAGCCATCTGCCCAAGCATGCTTTGCCCAGGGTCTTAGCACTTTGCTGTTACCTGTGGTCCCTGGGGGAAGCATCCATTCGTGGCAGTATTTCTGGACACAAAGTCACAGCTGTGGCTTCTCTGCCCTTTGGGGAACTTCAAGCTTGCCTAGCTTCCTTGGTGCAGGAAGCTGTTATAGAGAAGAAAGAATAAAGGAAAAGAATGTTTATCACATACTTTCTGAGCAGCACACTAGGAGCATTTGTATTTAATATTCCAACACTCTCCCCCACCCCTTTTTTTTATGCCCATTTTTACAACTCAGAAAGGTTGAGTGAGTGGCTGGACATCACACAGCTGATTGAGTGGCCTTCTGCGTTGTGATTCAGAGATGTGGCGGACAGAGATGTGGTGCTTGCCTGGCCCCTGCCCCATCATCGTCTCTCTGCCCCTGCTATCCTGAGGCCTAGGACCCTATTCTGCTGTTCCAACCCCACCTCCACGCCCACCCCGGCAGTACGCCACCCCGGTAAACCACATCTGAGGGCCAGAACAGCCTCAGAGACCTGTGGGACTGGCCCTCCCTCTTCTGGCTGGGGGAGCAAGGCTTTGGCTAAAGCCAATGAGGCATGGCCCAGGCCTGCCTTATCAGATTGCACGGAGCCCAGAAACCCCTTGCCCTGGGTCCTGTGGAAATGGCCTGGAACACAGGACCCATTTGCTGATGTGGAAACCCTAGGACGAAAGGAAGGTCCCCTGCAGAGGTAGCACAGGTCTTTTGAGGAATATGGCACTAAAGCAGATAGGGGCCCCGGGGCCACTGGGCAGGACTAAGAGTCCTGATAAGATCAAACTCCTTCTCCGAAGCCAGCTCTGCTGCAGAGAACCTGGTTCTGCTGTATGGACTCATGACCATCACTTCAGCTATCTGCCCAAGGTGGAGCAGCCTGGCCTTTGGGAAAGGTGTTCAAATTTACCCCACTACACTCAGAGGGGCTTGCAGAGGCTCGTAGAAGCCGTAGGGTCCTGGCGGGAAGGGCGGGAAGTAATAGAGACCCCAGACAGTTTGGGGTGGGGGGCAGGACTGCAGTGTCCCTAATGGAGCCGTGGCCAGAGCAGAGGGGAGGGCCAGGGCTGATCAGGAGGCTCCATTCCCCCAGGGATCCACATGCTCCCTTTAGGATGACAGACCTGCAGGTCACAGCCCCAAGCTGGGCTAGGGCAGGGAGGCCTGGACCTGCAGATAGGAGCCATGAGGAATGATCTCTATGACACCATGAATCCCCAGGCCACCAGGTGGTTTGGGGTGGAGGGCTGGGGAAACCACTTTCACCTCATTCTTCAAACGCATAAGAGCAGATGAAAAACATCATGTAAGACAAAGATGTGATAGGGGACGACAAAACAATTCAGGACATAGATGCTGGTGACGGTGGCACCACAATGTGAATGTGCTTCATGCCACTGAGGTGTCTGTTTTAAAATTGTTAAAATGGTAAAACTTTTGTTATATTTTAATACAACAAAAACAAACAAACAAACAAACAAACAAAGCCTGTAAGACTGTGGTTAGCTTAGACAGGAGGTCAGGCTAGTCAGAGGCTGAGGCAGGCTGCCTCTTGCTCCAAGGACACCTGCAGCCTGTGGCCGGCTAGCTTGGGAGGTGGTAGTGGGCGGGGGGGATGTATTATCTTCCCCTCAAGGCTCAAGATGACCAGCCCGTGGTTTTAGAAATGGATCCTAAAGAGCCTGACAGGCGTCTCTTCCCACACTTCACACTTTCTGGCTGTCTTTAGGTCCATGAGATGGGATTCTCTCTCTCCTCTCCAGTAATATCCGGGACAAATGTAAGGATGGTCAAGACCTGGCCCGGGAAGCTTTTCCACCCTACTTAGGGCTGAGGAGGTGTTTATGGAATTGCAGCTGGACTGAGTGTGTAGGGTGCACTGTGGGGAGCCGAGGCATCCAGGCCAGACCTGGTAGAGAAGGTGCTCTCTGGGCAGACGTCACACAGTGCCCCATGCAGGGGTCCGTGGCAGGGCCCAGGAGCACAAGAGGCCCCAGGAGAAAAAGAGACTTCACCTGCCTGGAGTGTATCTTCACTTAAAAATTCACAGGAATGGGTCATATTACGTTTTTATTAAAACACACATCATGTCACTTGGGCAGCCCATAGTCTCAAAAACAGAATTATAACAGATGAACCTGGTCCCTGCACAAGGATGACATGCACCAGTAGGAACCAATACTTCCAGTTTCCAGATTACCAAAGAGCCCCCGTTGGTGAGGGAAAAGCTCATCATTTAAAGAATGCCCGCGAATAAATGTCAAAAACAAAACCAGCATTAGAAAAGCGCCATCTTGCAATTCCTAGGGAAATAATTGATTTGGGCAAGGAACACCCATGGATGCGAAAACCATTGGGTAGAAGGTTTCTGGGGGAAATGACCGGCATGAGGAAGACAACACGGACTTACAATGGACGGGGTCACCTTACCCTAGGCCCCCATCTAGTTCATCGCTGCTTCTAGGACAGCATCCTGCCCCTCCGAGGCACTGCGTTAGGCAGAGTTGGCATCCCCTGGGATATACTCTTGCCGAAATGTAAAGCTAAATTTAACGAAGCCTTTATTTCTCACTAGTTTGAAGGAAATGCAGTGGGATAAACGAGTAAGTTTCGGTCACCCCACAAGGAAACCAGATGTATCTAGACAGGCTGGTCAACATGACTGCTCTGAATTCTTCAAATCAATGTCACCGAAATACAAAAAAATATATATATATAACAAAAGAGACCAGTGGGGATCTCTTCTACATGAAAGGTATTTAAGACATAAAAACCAAATCTAATTCTTGGTCCTCGATGGGATTCTGGTTTGAACGATCTGTCTTAAGAAGTCATTTTTGGAGGAATGAAAAAAATATGAGTAAAGACAGGGTACCTGGCAAGTTTCTTAAGTATTAGTGTAGCTACTTAGGAAACTACGTTTTCAAGAGGTCCCTATTGAGTTATTTAAAAATGAAAATATTTTATTAGCTGCTCTGATTTTGTTACTTTAAAAGACAATCGGAAGAAAAATAGATGCAAGGAACATGACGAAATGTTAAAAGTGTAAAATCTGAGGGGTGGGTTTCTTTGGATGTGGGTGTTCCTTATATTATCACCCTGTTTTTCTGCACGTATGACATTTTTCATAATAAAAAAATTTTTTTTAAGATTGAGAATATTTTCTCAAACATTTAAATATCTGGAGATCTCATGTAAAGAAATCCAGATTTCACGTCAGAGTATCTGGCCACTGGGTCCATGTTTCTAAGTGCAAACATGTGGCACTGAGCAGTGGCTGCTCTTTCTGTCCCTCTGTTGTCCCCAGCATGCCCTTCCTTCTGCTTACTAATTTTCCAGCCTGGCCCTGGAGGATGTTTGAGTTGGCCTAAAACTCATGGAAGAGTCAGTCTCACTGATTACATCAGACCATGAGAGCTGATCTTCTTCCAAGCCGGCCGGGCAGATCTTCCCTCGGGCCTGTTTGAAACCTAAAATCTATGACGGATACTTCTTTCCGGATGCTCCCAGAGCTCAATGCATAGGATTTCCTTAGTCCCAGGTTCCCATGATGCTTTGAGCACCAAGATTGTCCCAGAGACCTAGTGCAGTGGCTATGGGGAAAAAGAGAGGAAAAAGAAAAGAAAACCACACCCGCAAATTTAGAATATTGAGAAAGAATACATAGAGTTCTCTAGATCAATTAGCTGAATGATATATAGCAGCCCTGTCCAAACAATGTGGTGCCCCAGCCATCGGCCCAGGGGCCCCTCCCGGCACACAGGGAGAGGTGACCCCACTGCCTTTTCAGCTCACCCAGGCCAACCTCCTCCTCAATCACCTGCGTCTGCCCACCTTTTTGCCTTCTTCTGGAGGTTAAACCAGGAACTTAACTCCTCAGGCACATGTGGGACAACCTAGCAGCCGGCCACGCAGAAACTCTGGAGGAGTCATTGAATGACTTAGATGAAGACTGTGATAACTTTATAATAGTCAACACTTAGTGCTTATTACGTGCTCAGCACTGTTCCAAGCACCATGCGCATATTAACATTTTGTTTTCGTAACAACTACACGAGGTGAGCACCACTGTAATCTCCATTTAAATGAGGCACAGAGAGCCTCAGTGACTTGTCCAAAGTCTCATCCACAGGCTCCCTGCTGTCTGTTTACTCATAAGGATAAGAAGGAGGGTGGAAAGTGAGTTTGTAGAATTGAACCCTAATTTCTGGGTAGGCTTTTCACTCTGAGAAGGTCTGGAGGATGAGGACATGTCTCTGGGTTTCTGTGAACACGTGAGGGGTCTTTTCTCACGATCCTTGAGGATTTTCAGTGACTCTCTGGGTGTTTGGAACCCTGGACAAGCACCCAGAAGGACCCAGAGCAGCCTGACATCTTGGGAGGACTCCGTGGCTCTCCTCTGTCCACCTCTGTAGCCACACTTGACCTCTCTGCACCTTAGTGTCCTTATCTGTAAATTAGGAATAATTCTACTACCTGGCTCCTGTGGTTGCTATGAGGGATAAACGAGACAACGCGTGCAGAGTGCTTCTGCAGGTCAAGGTGCACGTTCCTGTAATTTTTAGATGTATCCTTTCATTCCCATTCATTCCACACACCAGGTAGAGTCTATGTAATAGATACAGGACAGACGGAGAGCCCCCGAGCTGCCTGACCCTTTCCTCATCCCACCAGGAGATTCTAAAACCACCGAAGCCCCAGTTCAAGCAGAGATCACCAGACAGCACTAAACCTTGAACACACACTTGCAGGATGTTGGCCAGCTGTTAGACAATCAAAGACAAGTAAAAGTAGGAGACAGCCCCCCTGAACCATGGATAGGGAACTATGGGGTCAGAGAGAGTAGAGAAGACACTATCCCTGTCCCCTGTCCCTGGGGAACCAAAGGGGATGGGACAGCAAACTAGACTGAGTTTAAATTGTCTTCCAGCTGTAGACCTCAGTGTTGAAGTTGGGCCTTCAGTCCAGCTTGCCCCAAATCCTTACAGAGTCCTATTTTCAAACCTTCTTCATAACTCCCTTTGCCTTCTTTATTAAAAAGTTCCCACATAAGGTCGTAATAGAATTGTAAAATATTTTATACATATAAAATACACAAAAATGGAACCATTTTAAAGGAAAATACCAGAACGAATACCTCTCTACTCACCACGGCCCTGGAAGCCGCTGCATGTCCCTCCCTGAAGTAGCTGCATTTTTGACTAACGAATGAAGTTCCGACACATGTCACTGTCCTTTCATTTTGACCTCCTCCTTAACGTGCACGAAAGTGTCAGCCCCACATTCACGTCACAGCTACGGTCAGCTGCAACCATAAGCTGGCTATGAACACAGGCGTTTGGTGGTCAGAGAAGGCACATCCTCAGCCTCTCTCCACCCCCGGCCTCATCTGGACTAACTATCAGATGTTGACAGAATCTGCTGTTGTGCTCTCATCTCTGGTCTCTGGTTCCTCTCTGCCCTTCCCTTCTGGCTCATCGCTACTCATCCCTGAAAACTCAGCTTGAAGGCCACCTCCTTCCTCCAGGAAGCTGCCCCTACCCCTTCTGAGCTGCCCCCTTCCCAGCCTGTTCACCCCGTGCTCGGGCCCACTTCCCGCCCTCACCACGAGCTCCTTGGAAATGTCAAGACAGCCATGAATTCAGAAAGACCCAATGCTGACTCTGCCACTTCCCAGCACTGTGACTTTGAGTCGGTCTCTACCTTCCACCTTCCTCATCAGGAGCTTCCACCTTCCTCATCAGTAAAATAGAGACACAGTTTTTTGAGAATTGAGTAAGATAAAAGCTGTACAGCGTGCAAGACTTTGTGGCTACAATCCAAGTGTACAAGAAACATCCACATCACACTTCCTTACTTATTTTCTTTAATTCAGCCTAAGTCTGACTCCAACAGGCTGGAGGGAAATTCAATGTCAGTCCTATCTCTCTCCTCACCGGGTAATCTTGGACTCTCATGATGTGTGGGGAATGAGAGAAGGGCCTGAGATCTTGAATCCCATCCTGGACATCACAGATTTGTGTACTCGAGCGTGTAGGGTAGTGCAGTGCTGAAGAGGGAGGGCCCTGGAATTGGTCCCACCCCCACCACCCCCTACCGGCTGTGTGGTTGTGGGAAATTCACTTGACCTCTCTGATCCTCAGTTTTCTTTCTTAAAATGAAGATGATGACAGTACAGACCCCAAAGGTTGTTCTGAGGACTGAAACTAATCCATAGCAAGCAGCTGGCACAGAGTTAATGAAAGCCCGAGGGTCTAATTTACCAGAGGACTGGCATTAGCCCATTCTGAGTCCAGCCTTCAGCATCTACCACTAGCCCTCCTGCCCCATTTCTGGCCAATGACAAGAGTTTCATGGGAAACATTTTGAGTCAAAAAAGCCCAGTCAGTCCACTTCCTATGTTTCTCCTTTACTCTGACACTACTACATGAAACACTTCTGACACCAGACATGTGGGAGGTTTACCCCACCAAGCAATTCTCTGTGACATGAGCTTGGTGTCCTACAGTTTATACAATTTAATATAATGCAATTTAATGTTAGGACAAAAGATACTTTAGTGGCCTTACCATGCAGGAAACTATAAGAGTTTTGGGCACTCTGTGCCAGGAACCGGGGCAAAGACCAATGTACACATGTTGTATTATTTCACACCTTTACCTGTTCACACCAAGGGACATGACCAAAGGGATCACTGTGCAAACCCGGGGATTAGGAGCTGGCTCATCTCTTCCTTCAACCCTGGTTCCTAATCTCAAGCCAAACAAGGCTCCAAATCAAACCCGGCCTGGAAGGCTGGCCCGGATGTCAGCTGGTGGCAGGAAGTCTCTTCCCAGATTCTGATTTAAGGGTCTTTCCCTTTTCGGGGAACTCCAACAAGCTGGGGCCTTGGGTGGGATCCAGTGACCCGTCGGGGAGCATGGCTGACTCACATTGCCGCTCACAAACGACCCCCTTTCTCTCCCTCATTCACCTCTCATAGCTCACTCTTTGCCCTCTGTGCCTTATCAGCATCTCTCCGCCATTGGCAGGGGTCAGACGGAAGCTTGCTGTCCCCAGAGGTGAAAAAGGCTGCCAGCCACCTCAGGCCATCGGGCTAAGCCAGCTCCTTGTCGTGTTAGGTCTGGCGGCGAAAGTGATCACCAGGCTTGCTTAGAGGCCCCGTTCCTCACCTGGTTCCTACTTGTCGGAACGGCTTGGCTTTCTCAAGGCTCCATTTTCTACACCTCTGTACTTAGCACGTAGGGAGAAATACATGGACCTGCATTTCATAGACAGACATGTGGTTGATACAGAGAACAAACGCCTGGTGGGTTCTGCAGGGTCTACAGTCACAGCTGACTCATTCCCAGGTAAGGGGTCTGGGGTCTGGGCCCTAAAGGCCATCAGGAGAGACGGGGCCTTGGGGACTCATGCTTTTTGGAAGCCCTGCCTTACGTTATAGAGAACATATTAAAATACCTCCGCATTTGACAATAAATATAGATTAGTCGTAACATAATTTGAAATGACGTAGTGATATTTCTTTCTTTTTGTTAAAAAACATGTTTTTAAATTTTATTATATTTTTTCGTACGTAAAAAAAACAGATGAAGAATAATATAATAAAAAAACTGCAGTACTCGCCACCTGGCTTAAGAAATAAAATGCTACCAAGCGGGTTAAGACAATCTGTGTAATCCTCTGTGATCCCCTCCCCACCCTGCAGAGGAAACTGTCATCTTGAATTTGGTTGCTGTTTGTTTGGAGTGTCTTGTTCCCATTCTTTTCCTTAAACTTACACACACACACACACACACACAATTTTAAACATTTAAAAATTTTCAACTATCAGAGTGATCTACTAAAATAATTTTTACCAATTTACATTTGAAGTTATTTAATTATAAGTTACTTAAATTATGATTGCTTCTGATTTTTAGTCATCCCCACTCACTTAAATTTTTATAGAATGAGGAAATCTAACCTATAAATGAGTTTCAAATGTTATTAAACGTTTACGAAGACAGCTCATAAAGTTGAAATAATAGTAGGTTTGTAGACATTTCAGAAAGCATTCACTAATTTCCATCTTGTATTTTCCTTTCACATTTTCATATTTCCTTCTATTTGTTTTTTTCAGGTCTTATAAACCTTTCTGGCCATGGGAAAACCTCGTAGGCCCGCCCCTGGGTCTAGAGTCCCCAAGAGGCACAGCAGACTCCCCGTGCCCCCCACAGGGCAAGACCAGCAACATCAAAGCTGCCACTTTGGAGCACCCACTGAGCCGGGCCCCCTGCCGCAAGCCTTTGACATCCATGCATGTACTTACTTCTGCTGGGTCCGAGGTACTGCCACCCCACTTCCCAGCAGAGGGAACGGGCACAGGGGTCCTGTGCCAATTGAAAAGGGGAGGAGCTGGGATTCGAACCCCGGCAGTCTGACCCCTTGCGTGTGCTCCCTTTGCCCTTCCTGAGCCCGTGCGCACACACGTGGATGTGTGTTTTCTCCGAGTCCTTCCGAGACCCAGGGACTACTGTCCCCGGTTCACAGGCCTCTCCCATTCCAGAGGCGCCACTAGTGCCCTGCTCCGGGTCGGAGAGTAAAATGTGGGATCTGAATGGGCCTCGGTGTGATTCTAAGCACCACCTGTGCTTCTAAGGACACCGCACAGCTGTCCCCTCCCACATTTGCCGCAATGCAGCCAGGCTGAGTGCCCTCGACCCCGTGGGCCTCCCCTTGCCCCTTTGTTGGGGAGGGTTTTGCCGCTGCTGGAGGGAAGGTGAGGCCAGACGACCTGACACTCTCACTGTGATCCCTGCCCCTGTCAGCTCAGAGCCCCCGCGGCGGGGAGGGGGCTATTTCTTTGCAGGTGTTTGCCCCTTGCATTCTCTTCCCCTCCCCCTCAACTTCCCCTGTTCTCACCGCCCCCCCCTCAAGTGGGTAGATGGCTGGGAACAAGGCTGGCTACTTTCCACCAGCCACAGTCTCAACTGGCTGCCTCCCCACCACCCCCTTATCTTGGGCCATCGGAATCTCTGCAGTCATGCCCCCCCCACCCTGCCCAAGGTCACCTCTACAGGGTTCCAGGGCTTGCTCATGACACAGGCCCCCTCCTGCCTTGCCTGGACATGGGGTAAAGAGCCAGGTCTTGAACTGGAGTCCCCTACTCTCCATCCTGGGGAAGAGTCAGAGGGAAAGGACGATGGGCTTCCGACCCGGGAGACTAGGGTTTTGTCCCAGACCCTGTGCCGCGCTCACTGCCCAGGCCGGACTGGTCCCGGCCTCTTTCTGGGCTTCGGCTTCCTCAACTGGAAAGCGGGCAGCTGGACCCGATGCTCTCCGGGACCCTTCCCTTCTGGGAGAACGTGACTCAATCGACCTACACTCTGCTCTGCCATCCTGGGTTTGCAACAGGTGTGTGTGTGAGTGTGTGTGTGTGATTTGTTTCTTTAATTAGAAACACTGGCTCCCCTGTCCCCTGCCAGGAAGAAGTCCCACTGACTGTTCAGCTGAGAGGGTCAAGAGAAGACCGAGATGAAACGAAGGCCAGGAGGGGGTTGGGGAAGGAGGAGAGCAGCAGAGGGAAAGGGACAAGCGGGAGGAAGGCCAGGGTGTGATTTGGGCAGGGCACAGAATCGCAGAGGGAGCTTTTGAAAATGGGATGTGTAGGCCCTACTTCTAACCAATTCAACCATTATTTTTTAGAAACAGCCCAGAGGAGTCTGGCGCACAGTGAAAGTCAAGAACCACCGTCGGAGCAGAGCCGCTGTGTAACTGGAGGGGCAGCTCTGCACCCCCAGAGCCTGGAAGACACAGGCGGCTGTGGGTTCCGATGGGGGTCGGGGATAGGGCCTGTGTTCCATTGCTGCCTCGGCAAATCACCACGCACGTGCCGGCTTAAACCACACAGCTGTGTGACCTTACAGTTCTGGGGGTCAGAATCACAAGCAGATGACGTGGCCAGGCCCAGCGTCACTACGGGAAGAGGCTTCAGAGGAGTGTGGGTAGAGAAGACACAGTCAGTTGGGGACAGACTGCGACAACCTCCCACCAACCTCCCACCGTCAGTAACAAACACATAAAAGCGAATGACAAGTCGCGATTCCTGCCGTGAAGGAAGTGAGCCCGGGGTGCTGCGGCAGGGACTGAATCTGGGCGGTGGCCAGGGAAGGCCTCTCTAAAGAGGGCCGTCAGTCTGCCCCACTGGGCGCTAAAGAAGGAGCAGCCACATGGATGCGGGGAAGGGCCTGGGAGGGAGGGCATCTAGGGGCGCGTGTCACCTGGGACTGGTTAGAAATGCAGGAACTCAGGCCCCTCTCCTGGGCTGCTGAATCCGAATCTGCATTTAGCAAGCTCCTCAGGGCATTCGTGTACAAGGTGAAGTTTGGGAAGCTTGTGACTATCAGGGAGAGGTTAGAGGCGTGAGGGAGACCGGAGGGAACAGCACAGCTAGCCAGGGCCCTCAAGTCTGCTCCCAGAAGCATCTGCCGTGCCCCGGCTCCCAGGCCAGGAGAGGCCCACTGCCCTGTCGCCCACGGCAGGCCCCTGTTTGCAGCTCTGTGGTGGGGACAGTTTCGGTTGGGTGGCTCCCACCCAGAGGGGAACACCTGAAACTGGAGCTCTGCTGGGCTTGGCAGGACACTTGCCCTCTGACAGGTGGGGACAGAACAAGTGGGGCCTCTGTTTATGCGTACACACCCTGGGAGGGGAGGGAGGCTAGTTACAGTGTAGCTGGTTGCAGGGCACCTCAAAACTCCTGGGAGGGCCGGACTGTCAAGGCCACTTGGTCCTCCGGCCCCTCCCTGGCTATGGAGGGTGACGAAAAGTCCACAGGTCCCTTCAGCCACAAAGAAGCCTTCCTGGTGGGAAAGTGAGTGGCATTCAGCTGTCACGCTAGGGTGAGCATATGTCCCACTATCCAAGGGCAGTTCTGTTTACGCCTGTTGTTCTGGTGTAATTATTAATAATGCCTCCTCTCACTCTGGTTTGAATGATAAATTAAAGGGGTCACCCTGGTTATAGCCTGAGTTTGATCTCCAGAACCAAAGGAAGGTGACTCTGAAAGAGTCAGGGACAGGAACTCCTGTCCCGCTTGGCGCTGGCACCTGGGGGACTTTGGGCAAGTCCTCTCTGGCTGCCATCTTCTCGTCTCAGTCGAAGGGAAGGGTTGGATGAGACGGTCCCCATCTAGCTGGGGAGTTAATGAATGCGAGGCGTGGGTTCCTAGGGTCTCTGCTCATCCACAGGCTGATGAGGACATTGCCCCTCCCTAGCAGCTTTGAAACCATGGCCCCTGGGGACCCCACAATCTGCTAGTTCTTCCTCCAGAACCCTCTCTCGCTGTGCATAGCTCACAGGGGCCCTAGGCTGGTGTCTCCGCCCAGGGCTCTGTGCCAGCCCGACCTCACTGCCTGTCAGTC
This sequence comes from Eonycteris spelaea, assembly GCA_003508835.1. Lineage (NCBI taxonomy): Eukaryota > Metazoa > Chordata > Mammalia > Chiroptera > Pteropodidae > Eonycteris > Eonycteris spelaea. Next base: position 3,099,239 of record PUFA01000115.1, read on the forward strand.
TGCCTTCTCCTCCCATACTCCACTCCACCCCAGGGAGCCCCTTCTTTAGCCTGCACTTCCTCGTTGTGCAATATTTGAGACAAATAACTTAACATACAACTGTGTCTCTGCCTGTCATGGGGGATAATTATGTCAACCTTGCAGGATTAGGGAAAATGTCCCTAAAGTGCCTCCCGCATAACAGGAACTTACAAGGTATTACTAAGCTTCCTAGTACCCATCGTAATGTTGATGCACCACGTCTCTCCATCTCGGTGCTAACCACCTATTGCAGGGCTCAGCCCAGGTCTTCACAGAGCTCTTGAGAACAAAAGGAGGTGATCTGCAAGCACCAGAAGGTTACCCTCTGTAACCAGAAGGTTCTGTGAAAGCCCTGCCTCAGCCCCACCTCACGGATTACATATTCCACCTGCTACTTGACTAATGCGTGGGGAGAAGCCATACCAACACTTCAAACCCTTTAAAACGATCGCATAGCTCCAGTAATCTACATTATCGCAACATCACCTTGTTAAATTTAACTTTCTTCCCTCGCTTACTCCTTTAGTCTTGCTTTCGGGGGCTTTGCCCCAACAGAACAGGCACTGTCTCTGCAGTCTGACACTTAACTGTCCCCTCTGAGCCCCAATTCCTCTTTTCAACCAGTGAACAACTGTCCCCAACTCAAAGAACTGTGAGAATTATATGAGGTGGTATATGAAAAGGATCTGTCTGTGCAGGACTCAGTAAATGTAGGCTTCATGGCCTTTTATCCAGTTCTCTTTCTTCTTGCTGAGAAAATACAACTTTCTGTGGGGCAAGATAAGCAGGCAAGTGAGCAAGAGTTTCTAGTTTCTATTGCTACATAACAAATAATCCCCACATTTAGTACCTTACAACAGTTTTCTGTTCATGATTTTGTGGGGCAGAGATTTGGGGAGGTTTACCTGGGCAGGTCTTGCTGGGGATCTCCAAGGCAGTTGTCGAATGGGGCTGCCGTCATCTGAAGGCTCGATGGGTGTCCAAGATGACACACTCACTCTGCTGGCCATTGATATTGGCTGTCATCTGGGGGTTCCATCTGGAACTGTCAATCAGATCTCCTACAGGTGCCTGTCCGGCATCGAGGTGGTCGAATTTCTTACATGGGGGTTGACTTCCACGCCAGAGCAAGCATCTCAAGGGACCAGGCCGGGACGGCATGGCTTCTTACGACTGAGTTTTAGAAGTCACATAGCACACCACTCCTGCCACACTCTATCTGTGGAAGCCTGCTCACATTCAAGAGGAGAGGACACAGACCTCACCTCTGCATGCAAGGAATCGCAAGGTTATACTGTTGACTAGCCTGTGGAATGAGAGATATTGAGGTCATCTTGGGAAAATACAATCTGTTACACTCCCTCAAATTCATATGTAAATTCAGACTCTTACCAGTTAAGATTCTTGTTTGTGAATTACAGAGGCTAGCTCTGGTTAGCGTAAGCAAAAATTTGTGAAAGGCTCATCCACAAAAGGTCATGGCTACCAATCCAAAGCACACAGGAGTTCCCAGTCTGGGGTATGGAAAAAGGAGAGACTTAATTTAAGTGAACATTGCAAACCAAGGAAACACAGCATTCCAAGGAACCTGAAAGTGTGCTCCTCAGAGACAAAGGGGAGGCCTGTCCTGGACCCTGATTGGTCCATTTTCATGCAAATGAAGGATCCAAATTTGCAGTTTGATTGGTCCAAATTGCATTGTTCTGATTAGTCTGAATCCCACAACCTAATTGGTCATCATGGAGCTGCTCTTATTGGTCACTAAACATGAAAATGAGGCTATAGCTGGGCAGCTCCAATTGGACAGGGCAAGTCTCAGCCCATTGGCCAAAATACGAGTCTGGGGACTTTTTTATAAAATTCGGCTCAGCTGGCAGGAACGCAGTGCAGGAGACTTGGCAGCCAGGTCTGTGGCTTTTTTTTTCTGAAGGCAGAGTGCACGAGAAGCTCCCTGTGAACAATGGCCATTAGACTCTGATGATGTATTTGGGCACAGTTACCCACAAAAAGTTCTTTCTGATAGGTGTATTCCTTCTTGGGGTCCACAGCCTTTAGGGCTCACAGCACTGAAGGAGGCTGGAAGTTCCTGGAGCGGAAAATGCGCCAGAACCAGGGAGCTCTGGAGGCCTGCACAGCAGGAACCCCCACGAAGGAGGAAGCACAGGGACTGTCCCTCTAGCCCACCACTTATAGAAAAAATACCACCTCTAGCTAGGCACCCGGCCTCCCTGCAGCACTCAGAAGAGCAGAGCCCAGGAAGAGCAAGTCGATGGGTTGAGTCACACGCTAGCCTCCTGATTGGACCATTGGTACCTTCTGCTTTCAGAGTAGGGAGTCGGGACTTCTCCCACAGAGACTGTGCATAGTGGGAGATTCTGCAGAGGAGAAGTAGGGTGCTATGGGGGCAGAAGGGAGTAGATGGTGGACATCCCCAGACCACGAATGGCCATCAGAGAGCCCACAGACTCGGACACCCCTCTACAGTGCTCGGTGTCCCCGGCACTGAGAGAGAAGAACAGAGCACTCAAGAGTTGACGCTCAGAGGGAGCAGAATACTCTCGGGACTTCAAGGACTGTCACCTAGAGGAGGAATCCAACCTGTCCGTCACAGTTGTGGGACAGATTTCGGTTCACGATCGGGAAGAACTTTCTTTTTCTTTATGTCCTTAACATTCTGAAGAGGCAGCACATTCACTGATCGAGTATTAAAAGGAACAAGGTGAAAGTCCCCGTCCCACGGCTGTTCCGTATCCACCCACTTACTTTTCACTCTCTTCCCACCTCCGCTCCAGATAACCATCTTAGTCGTGCTTGTATACGCTCCCATAGGGTTTCCCCCCACCTTTGGAGTTGCTTACGTTTATTTTTAACTTGCGGTAAAATCTAAATAACAGAAAATCGACCATTTTAACCAGTTTTTTAAAAGTACTATTCCGTGGACTTTAGGATACGCCACCACCATCCATTTCCAGAAACTGTTTCATCTCCCAAACAGAAACTCTGTGCCACTGAAAACAACATCTCCCCATTCCTCTCTCGTCCCACACCCCGGCCACAAGCACCCGACTTTTTGGCCCTGCAAATCTGCCCATGCTGGGTAACTCATACGAGTGGAATCACACGGTATTTGTCCTTTCAAGAGGAAACCTCTCCTTTTCCATCTCTCAGTCTTAGATGTTGCTCAATTCTCTGTTTCTCCTACAATATTTGACTTAATGAATGATATTGCTGCTAATTTACAAGGAAATGATTTCTAAAATGTTTATAATATATATATATATATATATATTTATATATATATATTTATATATATACAAGTTTAAAATATATAAATTCTAGAATGAACCCACTAGCCCGTGCTGACTCCTCTCCCTGGGCTGGGCCTGCATGGGACAGAACAGGGGTAGCAGCGCAAGACCCAGCTGCCAGACAGCCCGGGGTGGTGTTGCTATTGATAAACCACTGTCCATCAGGCAGGGGTGAGCCTTGGGCGTCTGTGTAGTAGTTTAGTGTCCCTCCCATCCTTCTCCCTGCCTTCTGACCTCCCTGGTCCCTTCCTTCCTCCCTCTTCTCCGATTCCCTCCACCCTTCTTTCTCACTCCTAATTGCCTCCCTCTCTTCCTCCCTTCCTCTCTCCCTCCTCTCTTTCTTCCTCCTGCCTCTTTATCTTTCCCTCCATGCCTTCCTCCTTCCTTCCTTCACCCCATCCACATCTCCTAAGCACCTGCCGAGCACAAGAGACACAATGAGGAATCAATCAGCCACTGTCCCCCCTCAAGGAACCTGTGGTCTGGAGAAGGAAGCAGCTAAGTCTCCGAGTTCACTGCGGTGTGCTTAGAGTCCGAAGGGAGGGCTTCCTGGAGGAAGTGATACTTATGATGAATCCTGACAGATGAGGGAGTGTCAGGCAGGAAAGAAAACAGACAAGAGTTCAGTCCTCATGGGTGAGTCTGTCGCTGTGGCAGGTTCCTGCCCAGCCCTCCTGCATTGCAGAACCAGCGCTGTCCAGAAGTCCTCCGTGGCTGAGGCGCTCCCTAGGCACGTTGTGCCGCTGCTGGCCCTTCAATGGCAGCAGGCCCGACTGCAGGGCTCGGCTAGTGCAGCTGATTCACGTCTGTCTCTGTGCTCAGGACTTCCTGGCTTGCCCAACTGCGCCTGCCAGGTCATGGCCAGGTCCTGCCGTTCTCACCAGCCTTTTGGCACGTCTTCCTCATTCTAAGCCCAGCTCTCTCCTGCTGCATTTAATTCATGTCTTCCACTTTCTCCCCAAGGATTTAAAACAGGAAGAACACTGGTCTCCTTGCTCTGTAGGAGAACACTCTTCATCTAGAAAGCTGTGATTAGGTTCGACTCTCTATCATTAAGCTCTTGGAGCCCCTTTAGGCAAAGGTGTGAGGGAGCACGGATGGTTTGGGGATCGTTCTCACTACTCTCAGCTCTGCCAAGGACCCCTCCCGGGGGCCCGGACCCCCTCACCACGTTTGGACCATTATTTGATAAAAGGCCCATACGTGGATCATTAGCCTATGTGGAATTGCCTTCACCAAATTTCTCCTGGTTTGAAAAGGTGTTCCATGTGAACACAGACCCTGGAGAGGTGAGTTTCAGGGTGAGTTGACCATGGAGGTCAGACATGGGAGCTGGGGACCAGGATGAGCAGTTTAGAGAGGCCCCTGAAACTGTTTAAAGAAAGGAGAAGAAACGCGTGTCGTGGTGTGTAATAAAAATATTTTTAATTATATTCCTAAAAGGAGTGAGAGATGGATTGTGGGGGTGGGGAGCTGCTGGGGACAGTCAGAAGGTGGCATCCATCGGAGACGCTGATTAGGAAGAGCTGGAATGAGGTCGGAAGGGGCTTCATCAGACTGTGTGTGGGTGGGGAGGGGAGTGGGTCTTGCCAGGACAGAGCAGAACCCTGAAGGTGTGCCAGGCAGACCTCCCACCAGCGCCGGTGGGAACGGAAGACCCTGGGCTGAGGAAGCAGGGCCTAGGGGGCGTGGGCCCAGGTCGAGGGATGCGAAGGACCTTGGGGTCAGCATGGCGACACGGGCCTTTGTTCCCCTCCTTCCTTTACCATCACTGGTCTGTCTCGAAGTCCTTGGAGCGCGTCCTTCGGAATGTTTTCTCGTTCCAGAGCCCAACCCACTTTAGGTTCCTATAAAGGGAGTTGTGGGGATACAGGGACCTAGATCATCAAACTGTCCTAACGTCAGGCATGGACCAGCCTCCGTGCCCTCTGCCCCGCCACGAGCCCCCTGACCTCCATGGCCAGAAATCAACTGGGGCAAAAAAAAAATAAGTAAATGTAACCTTACAGAGTGTGGTAAGTGCAATCCCAAATTCATTGTTTTTTGTTGTTGTTTTTTTAAGAATCCAGGCCAGTTATTTTGCAGAACGTCCCTCAATTTGGGTTTGTCTGCTGCTTCTGCATGATTAAATTCAGAGTATGTGTTTCTGGCAAAAAAATAGCATGAATGGGATGCTATGTCCTTCTCAGATCAGCCCATCATAGAGCACAGAATGTCCAGTTTCCCACGCCTGGTGACCTTATTTTTGATCCCCCAAGTTGTCGTAGAAGAGAGAGTTTTGCACAGAGGCCTGCATCCTCCCTCCTCCCCGCACGGGCCAGCAGCACTGGCTCTGGGAAGGGCCTGGGGCCTGCTCTCCTGAGCCCTGCCTCTGCAGACTTTTCAGACAGCACCAGAGAAGAATGTCATTATCCACGTCATGGACGCAAGCTGCAATCACATTTACGACATCTTACAAAGGACTTACCCATTCATTTCCAGATGCAAATGAGAGCTACTGTTTCCTCAAAGCACCGACTACACATTCTGTGTCAAAAGCATGACACAGACTTAGAGTTATCTGGTCTTCACAACCATCCTGAAAGGTGGGCACTACTGTCGCCTCATTATATGGATGGGAGAAAGGAGGCCCCAGAGATTAAGCAACTTGCCCAAGGTCACCCGGCTAGGAAGTGGCAGAGCTGGGACTCGAACCCTGGCCCCTTTGAACCTCTGGGCCCAGATACTAAGCGTCATGCTGTGTGTTCTCCTTAGAGTGTCACAGCAGATCAGAGTGATGCACAGGGCAGGCGAGAGGTGGTCGTTTGCAGGCGAAGGGAATAAGCCCAGGAAGGTTGTATGTTCTGATCAAATGTGCAGAATTGGGACCAGCCCCAAGAATTTCTGATTCCTGGCTTAGTGCTCTTGCCACAACCTCAGGCTCATTGTGGGACCGAGGTCAAGGAGGGCAAGGGTGCTGATAATGATCTGCTAAGAGGGATGGGCAGAGAGAAGGGCAGTGACCGCCCCTGCCGGCTCCCTCACTATGGCCACTGAGCCTGGAAGCCTGATAATCTGAATCACCTTTGTTCACAACCTGCAACCCGCCTCTGGCCTGACATGTGGCTGCCACACCCTGCTTCTCCCCTTCCCAGTCATTCTCCCTCATCACCCCACTTGCCAAGGCACCCACGGCTTAGGAGGAAGTATCTGGCTCCTCGGGTAAAGCCCGGCCCAGCCCCATCAACCTGAGCAGCCAGTTTCTTAAACCCTGGTCTTAGCAGGCAAGCCCAGGATTCCAGCCTTCTGGGGGTCAACAGAAAAATGGGGCTGGGGTAGGAGACAGCCTGGAATCCTCTGGTGTAGGTCGATGAGACAAGAGCCAGATGGCAGAAGGGAAAAGGTTTATCTCTTACCTCCTCTGCAAATCCTAGATCAGTTACCTCTTCCATGAAGCCCACCCTGATCACTCCAAGCGCCTCCCAACCTCTCCTCAACCCACCTCTAGCCTGCCAAGGAAGGTGCTGGATTCTGCTTTAACCACTAGGGCAAGTTACACATGCCTTCTCTTGTATAGTACGAGCTGGAGGTAGGGGGCATCATTTTTCTTCATGGTCCTTATCACCCTCTAACACGCTAAATACTTTATTTGTTTGCTTTTTGTCACCACTACCCCCTCACTAACCAAAGGAAAGTTCCATGAGGACAGAGATCTTACCTCTTTTGCTCAATGGACAGTGCCTGGCACACAGTAGGTGCTCAAAGAAAATTATTCACCTTTCTTTCCTCCTTCCAAAACACTCCCTGAGGGGCCATTCCTCACATTCAAATATTTTTAACTCCTAGAGTTAAAAAGAAGACATCACCCCTATCATAAGGAAGCTGATGGCCCCCATGGGAATGGATAACTCTAGAGGCCTGAGCGTCCCCTCCCACTTCATCTCCCAAGTTCCTCAGCTCTTGTCTCCCCGCCCTCCATTCACTCCCCCTACTGTGTGCTGGGACAGAGGGTGCAGGTACCTGAAACCAGGCCTTCCTTCTGGCCCTGCCCGGAGCGGCCAGGCATGGTGTAGTGAGCTCAGACAGCCCAGCATATGAACTCCAGCATGTTCCCTGGCCCTTCTGAGAACTCATGTTCTTCATCTCTCGGGTGGGCTCCAGTATCCCCTTTGTAAGGATTCTGTTGATCATTAGACTATGTCTAGAGGTCTCCGGTCACGTCGGGCACATGATAAATGGCCCCTCTACTTGGTATTGTTCCTGCAGCATCTGGTTGTGTCTTAAAGCAGGCTGCTTCTTGTGCTGAGGGAGTGGAAACACTCCGGTGCCCCATGCCGGTGCAGTGGGCCACATTCAAGTTCCCAGGTACTCATCCTTGGGCAATCTACATGGCATTTGTGCCTTTTATAAATCTGGGATCCAAACTGGCAACAATTTCTTTTAAAATCCAGTTGATGAGGATGCCCAGGCACCAACTACTCTCATGGCTGGGTCATGGGGCGCATGCTTTGTTTGGGGGGAAATGTAGCAAAATGTATCGAGACAGTTCTGCCTTTAGGAATTCACTGAAACCTGGGCAAAGACGTATGTACCTGGATGTTGATGCCAGCATTATTTATAACACCAAACAAATAAAAAAACCACTCATTGTCCAACACTAGGGGATTAGCTAGGTAAAGCATGGTATATGCGCCATTAAAAATGGTATCGTAGAAGAAAAAGAATATGGGAAATATTTACATTTACAAAATACTGAATAAAGCAGGCTATAAATCAGTATTATAGGATGAGTCCCTCACTCTTATTAGTGTTGTTTTTTGGTGATGAGTCTACAGGTGGTTCTTAGTTTCTTTGTGCTTTTCTGTTTTTTCCCCAAAATCTCTACAATAGGCCAGTACTACCTTTTTTTAAAAAAGAAAAATTAGAAAAATCAAAATTATCTTGACAAAATAGACTAAACATAGATTTAACTTAAATTCCACAGTTAACTCACGTCAACATCATGCATAGTAACCCATAGATAATTGCTGATCGTAGCTCCACGAACTTGTGAAAAACTCTTAAAGCATTCGTACACTCTTTCATGGGTGTGTGTTTTTTCCCCCTTTTAACATCCTTTTCTTTGGGAACAATTTTAGATTCACAGAAAACTTGCAGAGAAAGCACAAAGTCCCTGTATACTCCCCAAGTCTCCCTACTGTTAACATCTTTCAGGACCAGGGGGCGTCACCGCTCACAACTAGGGAACCAACGTAGGTGGGCGCATCGCCACTAACTCAACTTCGGACGTTATTTACATCTCACTCCGACATCCTCCTTCTGTTCCAGGATGCCATCGGGGTACCGCCTCGCACTCTGTTGTCTGTCACCTCTCTCCAGGCGCCTCTGGCCTGTGGCAGTTTCTCAGACTTTCCTGGTTTTGCATGTACCCCGTGTGAATTTTGTAAACCAGAAGAAGAAAAGGACTCGTGATGATGACGAAGGTGGTGACCCATGTCTGGGAATTTCTTCATCCTTATCTCGGTGCGAAGCAAAGGATGCGGCTCCGTCTCCTCGGTTCACCAGAACAGAAGGAACCAGGCCGGGCTCCCGAGGGGTCGGGGCGCAGGCGCCCCTGCACACTGCCCTCTCGGCCCCACCCCGGTGCTGTCCCTCCGGAGCCCCCAGGAGGAGGGCGAGCCGGGCCGCTCGGGTCCCCTCGCCGGTTGGGTGAGCGCGCAGCGCGCGGGCGGCACCAGGGTCAGCTGTTCCGCACCCCGCCCCGCCCCTGCCCAGGTCTTAAAAGCCTCTCCCGCTCCCGAGCGTCTGAACCGGCCGCTGCCCTCCGGGCCGGGTGACCCCGCAGCATGGCCTGGAACACCGACCTCCGCTGGCGCCTGCCGCTCACCTGCCTGCTCCTGCAGGTGGCCCTGGTGGTCCTCTTCGGCGTGTTCGTGCGCTACAACCCTGACGCGGACGCCCACTGGGTGGAGGACAAGCGGCGCGGGAACTCCTCCAGCGACCTCGACAATGAATTCTACTATCGCTACCCCAGTAAGTCCCGCCGCCCTGCAGCCCGCGCTCGGCACAGCTGAGCAGGTCCCCACCTGGCCCAGCGTCCTGCCTGGCCGCACCTCTGCAGCCCACGCTGGGAACCAGGGGAACCAGGGCGGGAGCTGGAGTTGGAGATGCTGCCCACGGTCCCCCACCCCGCCCCACGGAGGCACTCCCGGCTCTGGGGATCACTCCAGAGAGTCACAGGGAAACCTCACCTCACGGGGGTGCACTCACTCCGGGTGCCATCAGAGGCCTCCAGCCTTCTATCAGAGAGCCCTACGATGTGAGGTCCTCCAACGACCTAAGCTCCATCTTAGCCACCAGGAGGTGGGTGACCCTGGCTCCCTTGTCCAGCTGTGCCCGTACTCTCCAGGGCAAGGGCCACAGGTGGCTCGTATGCCTGCCAGCCCTGCCGGGGGGAGAGTGGGTGGGACCATGGCACCCACACTCTGTTGTCTGGAAGAGGGAGAAAGCGCACCCCCAAATCCCTGGGTATCCAAGTGCTGTGGTTTAGAGTATGGCTTGGAATCACCACACCTCACTTTGCTCTGGGCTCTGCCATTCACCAAGTGGGTGACCTTAGGCAAACCTCAGCCTCGCTAAAGTTAAGGGTCCTTATCTGTGGAATGCGGATAATCACAGAACCTGCCTAACTTGCAGGGGTGGGGTGAGGCCGGCGGGAGACAGTGCTGGGCATGGAATCCTTACTTCGTGGTGAGTGATCATTAGTAGAGCAGCGACAACAGACATCCTAGTCCTCGGGGGTTGGAAGCACTGGTCCGAGGTCACTCGGGTGAGCCCAGCCTCCAGACGCTCAGCCCAGGACCCTCTGTGCCCATGTGCTTTCTGGTTTCCACGCCATCTCCCAGCAGCCAATGACCACCTTTTGTGGGTGCTCCCATGGCTGTGTACTGTTAGTTTTGGAAGAGACCCTAAAACTTATCTCCAGCAGCCACCTATGCCAACGTGGTAGTGACGGGATTCCGTACCTCCAGAAATGGCACTTTACTTAGTTCCAAATTCATCACTGTACGCGTTCAGGATGGCGGACTCCGTGCAGAAAAGATGGGGTGTGTGTCACGGACTCAGTGGGAGCCAGCTCTGTCAAGGGGCTCCCGAAAAGCTAGCACAATCTCTACTGCATTAACAGAAATACGGTGCCTAGAAGAAGGGAGGTGACAGGAGGGGTGTGTGTCGTGCCCTGTGCTGATGAGACCACAGCCACAGCCTCTGCTGGGCTCCACGTGGGGCCATGTTTTAGGAGATCTTGACAGCTGAGGCCTTGGAATTTAGACTCCAAATCCACACTTCCCATTGCCTGCCTTTCTATGCTGCCTGGTGGGGCAGGCGAGCTTGAGACCCTCCTTTGCCTCTTCCACACCTTCACCTCTTGCTTATCTCTCAGCCATAGAGCCAGCCCCTCAGTACAGCATGAGGCACAGGGCCTCCCATGGGCATTCGCAGGCCCTTGCTGTGTCTGAGCCGTAGGAGGCCTCAAGACCCTACCACCAGGGCTATAGGACCTCACCAGTGAGGGGTGCAGTCTTCAGGTCTCCTCAAGTCCTGTCCCCACCCCCCTCCACACCCACCCACCCACCCACCCAGCTGCCATGCTTCACCTTCCTTTACTCACTCAACACTTTCCTACAACTTATCAACCACATGGCACTTTTGAGAGAGGAGGGTGGGAGAGTCGTGCCAATAGTAATTTCCCAGGACCCGGGCTCATGACCACTCTGGACAAATGAGGTGAATATCCTGGGTCTCTCTAGCCCTAAGGTGCTCCCGGATTTGTGGAGCAGAGAGGTGCACCCAACACCCTGGGCCTCAATGGGGTCAAGTGCTCGGGCAGAAGGATGTGTGACAGTTTCCTGGACAGCAGTGGGACAGTGAGGAGGCGGGGAGAGGCAGGACAGCCAAGGGGCCTCATGCTCAGGTGTGGGCTGAGTGGCTCTGTGTGGCCGCAGAAGAGGGTCTGAGAAAGGGATAAGAGGAAGGTTGCTAAGGAGGGGGTGAGACAGCCCCAGTTATCAAGGAGGGTCTTGAGTTCCTCCTGCAACGTGCCCTATGAGTGCTGGGGAACTCTCAGTCATCTGAGCAGGAAGTGGCAGAGAGGAGAGGAATGTGGAGAGAAACCGGCCTCAGGATTCCTTGGCAAGGGCAGGAAGCAGTGGCAACAGATCGAGCTGAACATGTATTCTCCCCTTCACTCGTCACCGCCGCCGATGAGAAAGGCACTGCGATGACTCCCTTTTTCCAGACCAGGAAACTAAGGCCAGAGCGGAAATGTATCTTGCAAAGGTCCTTCAGCTAGGGAACCAGAGAGCCAGGGTAGGAGTTCTGGAAATCTGACACATGCCTGGACCACTCTCCTCCCTCGAGTCTCCCCTTTCCCCTTTCCTCCTGCCTCACCCTTTTTGGGCCCACTTGGTCATGGTGGCCAGGGTTAGGAGTTAGAGGGCACATGGCTTCCTGGCCCAGGTGGGGTCTCAAGGCCTTCTGGTACCTTCCAGGTTCTTGGCTCCAGGCCATCAACACTCTGTAACCTTGTTCCTGCCCAGGGGGGGTTGGAGCCCAGTGGGCATCTCAGTCACCAGGGGAGTCCAGCTCTAGCTGGCTGGGGCCGGGGCTCAGGAGGGCCTGAGGACAGCTACCTGGACGTGGGCCCCTCGGCAGGCAGCAGGCACTGAGCCAGCTGGGGACCTGCCCTGGCGGTGCCCTCTGAGGTCTGCACTGTGGGCACCCACTGCTGAACATGAAGCTTCCTTACGGCGCGGTGCTCCGGGGCCTGCATGGGCAGTGTCTGGCGGAGGCTGACCAAGGAGAAGCCATCAAAGCCTGGGCTCTTGGGAAGACTGAGGGAGGAGCAAAACACATGTCCAGGAGAGGACCAAGGACAGAGGACACCGTAGTCAAACACCGAGGGGCTGTTTCATGCACTCAGGCGGGCTCCTGGCCACCTGTACCTGGCTCAGCTCCATTTAATGAAGGACAAGCTTTCCCACCAGCAGAGGGCACTGTAACCTGGACTATGGAACTGAACAGCTCAGGGTCCATCACTAAATGGAGAGACCCACCGGCTCCCTCACCACTGTGAGCCTCCGTTGGCTCATCTGTGAAGTGGGACTGTTATGTAATGCACAGGATCTCCGGGAAGATTGAAGATGGCAGTTGACTGGCAGGGCGCATCTCACGGCATGAAATGAGAGGGCAGTAAATGCTGGTATCGAGTTTCTTCGCAAGGGAGTGAGTGCTCTGTCGCTGAAGGTATTTAAGTGGAGGCTCAGCATCTCCTCAGAGATGGGACCAAGGACTGTCTTCTGAGTATTAGTTTCAACTCTCATGGCACTTCAGTTCCTCTGGGTGTGCCCTGTTTACAACTGCTTTTTGCATTGCAAGTGCTGCCCGGCAGGGCATGGATTTGTTCCCGTGTTACGTACGATGCAGGGATCAGAGGTCAGATTTGCCCAACCTCAGCTCTCAGCTGGTCGGTCAATGGCACTGGCAGGGACGGAGCCAAGTCCTTCCCCCATAGCCCACCTGTTTCCCCGGGGCCTCTATGGCATTGCCACCCCAATGGTGTTCCCAGGAGAGTTTGCAGGGATGGGGTGGTTCTGGGATCGGCTCTGAGGTGTGGCAAAGGTGGCTACAGAGCCTTGGGGAATTGAGGGACCAGTTTAGCCTGGGCATAGCCTGCAGAAAATGGTCAGGGGCAGGTCCCAGGCCACTGCAGGGCACACCTTTCTCTGTGACCATGGAGCAGACGCGATGGAGCTGCCATGACCCACTGGTGTGGGAAACTCTGTCCTCAGATTTCGGAGACCTAGCTAGCTTCGTTGGGGACCCATCATCCTGGGAGGGAAGAGTGAGTGAGGAAGCGGAAGGGGAAAGTGAGAACAGCTGTGTACTGGTGCCCCCTTGTGGCAGCTCTCAGGACTCGCAGCCAGCCTGCGGCCATGCCCCATCAGGGATGCCCAGGTGTGCAGAGAGCCGGTTCTGGGCTCGGCTGCCAGGGAAAGAGGGCGGAGGTCTCACTAACCTCCACTGACTCTTCGCAAGGCTCCCACCCAGTACAAACCTAGTCAGTCTTGGAAGAGAAAAAGAGAAACAGTAGCTACTGTGATTGAGCACTTGCTAAAGGCCTCAGCCAGGGCGCTGGTGGGATCACCTCACTAAATGTGCACCACGAAAGAACCTCCGAGGTGAGCACTCCCTGAGCACTGTCACTACCCCCATTTTACAGGTAAAGACACTGCAGATCAGAGAGCTTATGTCTTTGCTGAAGGCCATATGGTCTGGACTTTCAAACCATTACTATTAAACGCATTTTAGGTAGCACCAAAGTTTATGAAATAAATTAGTAAATTGGCACATTTTGTTTCTAAATTGGACTAGTTTTGGAGATAAAGAGAAAGAGATTAAGAGAATAAATCGAAGAGGTACCCAGGGAGTGGGTTGGAGTGGGGGAGAGAAGCTAGTGTCTTTGTGTCTGAGGGCGGAGGGGTAGAAGAGCTGCTCTGGAGAGGATCAGAGAGAGGCAGGGAGGGGGGGACAGAGAGCTGGCAGGAGGGGGACAGGCAGGGAGAAGCACGGGGAAGCACGGGGTTCCTGCTCGGCGGGGACAAAGGCGGCCCTGAAATTGAAAACATCTCCCAGGTAGGGTGTCCCTCAGTCCTCTTCAGCCCCACCCCTGCCGGAATGGTCCCTCTGTGCCACCAGGAGCTGACACTCCTCTCCCTGAAAGGCCTTTTCCCGGGGTTCCTCCCACCACCCTGCCAGTGCCCTCCCTGTCTACCCCGCTAGCTTCCAGGCTGGCCGCCTTGCCATTTTCACATTCCGACTCACAGCTCTGTTCGCAGCCCTGCCAGTCTCAGACCCCGGCTCCACTGCCCCTCACACCCGGCCCCCGGGGTAGCCTCAAAACCCCACCGCCAGCACTAGACTCGGCACCTCCCTCCCATCCCAGCAACCGTACCCGCTTCCCTGTGTTTATCAACAGCCCTGCCATCCTGCCAGCTCCCCTCCCTTCTCCTGGACTCGTAGTCTGAACGCGTAGCCTCCCTCTCTTTCACACCTCTCCTCCAGTCTGTCACCCATCGGTTCTTCCCGAGAAGAACCATAATACCATGTATGCTGCTTCCCATACATTAGCTCAGTTTCCCCCACAACAGTTGGAAAAGTGATCAGCCATGAGACTCGGGAAGATGTGGAATCAGTGGCACACGCTGTGACACGCAAGCCGAGCTGCTGTTCGTGTAAATTCACACAGGGCTCCGAGCTCAGAGCGCCACACTGGAGAAAGACCCACAGCTCTCCCGCATCAGCTTGTACGTCCCCTGCCCCTATCCTGCAGTGTGCCAGTCCCCATGAGCCTCTTCTGTGTGGCTGCTAGCCAAGGGGTGCCTGCGGCTGCGGCCTGGGCCTCAAAGAAGCCTGCAGGGGACACACGAGGGCAGATTCCTATCTGTACGAGCAAGGGCAGGGCAGCTGTAGCATAAGCATGGCTGCCCCCAACTTGGCCAAACTGCAGTGGGCACCAGGGCCTAGTCACGCTGTGGATAGCGGGTGTTGCACCAGAGAGGGGCTGCTGCCTTACCTGATCGTGACATCCCGCCTCGGGCTCCTCGACAGCCACTCAGCTGGCACATCTGGCTGCTGCGGAGAGAACAACCGCAGTCATTCATTTGTTCGTGGAGATGCATTGAGTCGACCTGGGCGCTCCCATAGGTGCTGGGAAATTATCAGAGCGAACGAAGCAGGCACGGCCTTGCCTTTTTGGAGTTTCAGAGTCTAGTGGGCTAGAAAAACAAACTCAACTGCAGCCTGTAACACGAACTAAAAAGAAGAGGGTGCGTGAGGGAGACAACCAGCTTAAAGCCAGGCGGTCAGGAAGGCCTCGGTGACAAGTCAGGCGCTGAATTGACTTGGCCTGTCCCTTTAGCCTCTTTCGACCCGGAACATTTCCACAATCTTTTTTATGATGTCGATATTTTTCAAGAATAGAGCCTCGCCCTTAACAGCCTGCTCCTGGTTTTGTATTTGGTGTTTCCTCATGATTAGGTTAGGATTATGCATTCTCGGCTGCAACACCTTCTCAGAATACCATCTGAAGGTGCGGGTTGTCCTTCTGTCCCTCGCTGGTGATGTTCATTGTGATCACCTAGTCAAGGTGTTGCCCAATTTCTCTACTATATAATTACTGGGTGTTTTTTTATTCTTCTCCTGCAACTCATCAAGGAGTTTGTGGGGAGACTCTTCAAGATAATGCAAATGTCCTGCTCTTCATCAAAATTTCTCCCTGGATTAGCATCCAGTGATGGAAACGTCACTGTGAAAATGATAATTTTCCAACTTCAGCGTTCATTCCACATTTAACAGTCGGGCCCAGCATTCTGCTGTAAGCAAGAGCCCTCCCTGCTAGCTCATTTATTTATTTACCTATTCTGTGTTCCTGGTTTTTAATGGTTTTAATTCTTTATGGTACACAATTATTGTGGTGTTCAAATGGTCCCCCAAATTTGGCCCGTGGGAACCCTTCGATCTGGCCGCTGTGTCCTGGGACACCTGGAGGTTCTGGTCACACCTTATACTTTCTTTCACTGTCTTCCCTTCTCAAAGCTCTTTGCCTTCTGCTATGTTCCGGGAATCTAGAACCACGTGACGTTAGCACTGGAAGGACAGTTGAGATCATTCTAATCCCTCCCTGGGGTTTTATCGTTGAGGAAACTGAGGCTCTGAGAGGGGAAGTGGCTTGAGGAGCTGTGATGAGACCGTCACTGTGCTAAGGGCCGTGCACGCACAATGTAATCTCTGCAGCACTGGAGAGCAAGCATTACAGAAGGCGGCGCTGAGTCCCGAGGATGTCGAGTGACTTTCTAGATACCGCTGTCCAAATTCGGGTCTCAGTGATGCTGGGCAGTTGCACTTGCTGGGAGCGAGGGTGGCATGGGAACGTGTTCCCTGTGCCTCTGGGCCATCGCCTGATGTGCTTGGCCAGCTGAGACTCCTACCCAGACGACCTTAACGTCTCGGCAGTCAAGGAATGGGGTTGGGGGCAAGGCCACAGGAGGTCTGGCTTCTAGACCTCAACCCTGGGTGGAATCCACGAGCCTGGCCCCAAATTCCCCTACCCACCGCGGACGGGCCTTGCTGTCCCCGCAGGCTTCCAGGACGTGCACGTGATGATCTTCGTGGGCTTCGGCTTCCTCATGACCTTCCTGCAGCGCTACGGCTACAGCTCCGTGGGTTTCAACTTCCTGCTGGCGGCCTTCGGCATCCAGTGGGCGCTGCTCATGCAGGGCTGGTTCCACTCCTACCAAGACGGCTACATTCTCGTGGGCGTGGAGAAGTGAGCGAGGGGGCGGGGCCCGAGGTGAGGGGCGGGCCCGGAAGGCGGGGCGCACTGGGCTGGGCCGGGGTGACAGGCATCCCGCCAGGAAGAGAGGGCCGGCTTGGGGCTGTGAGCATCTCCTCTCTCAGCCAGAACACACCTCGCCAGCGACACATGCTGCACACACTCTCTGCTTCCTGCTCAGCGAGTCCCCAGGATGTGAGTCCTTAGTGGTCTCTTCTCCTGCTAAGCCTGAGGCTGCAGAGGCACCTCCGTGTCTATTCTCCAGCACCTGGGCCGCGGCCCTCCACCCGGGCACATGAAAGCGCCCCAAGACCACAGCCCACGGAGCCCTTCCCTGACCTGTCTCCCCACAGCCTCATCAACGCCGACTTCTGCGTGGGATCTGTCTGTGTGGCTTTTGGGGCCATTCTGGGCAAAGTCAGCCCTATCCAGCTACTCGTCATGACTCTCTTCCAAGTGACCCTCTTCTCAGTGAATGAGTTCATCCTCCTTACCCTGCTAGAGGTGAGCAGGGATCAGAATGGGGGTGAAGATGGAGTGGACACTTGGGGGATAGGGAAAGAGGGCTGGGGAGACGTGCCAGCTGGATTCAATGCAACCTTGGCAAGTGGCTTCACCTTCTGAACCTCGGTGTCTGCTTTTCTAAAGTGGGAGCAGTGGCATTTCATGGGCATGCCCCACATGGGCTATCTCTGAGACAGGCTCAGTGATTAACCCCATTGCATGGATGAGAAAGCTGAGACTCAGAGAGGTTACGAGGCTCCCCCAAGGTTGCACAGCTGGGAGAGGCGCCCGCCAGCAGGGCCAACAACTCGGCGAGAAACTCTATGACCTTGGGCGACACCTTCACCACTCTGGCTGGGTTTTCCCCATCTGAACTGAAGGAGTGGGTCCGTGATTCTGACTGGCATTTCCTCTGAGATTGGTTCTCAGAGGCAAGAGGAGGCTGAAGAGAGGGGATGTGGGTGGGCGGGGAGAGGAAGGCGAAATCCATCAAGCACCTGTTGAGCGCCAGGTACTTTACAAAGTTCTCTAGTTTAATCCTTGAGACAGCTCTGCTAGGTCATCACGATCACCCCACGTTGTAAATGAGGGACCGGAGAGCCAAGAAGTCCAAGGGCACGCCATGGGATAGGGCAGCAGGCCCAGGGCCGGACAGATGGGGAGGGGACCAATTCTGACTTCGGGGACAAGGAAAAGAGGGTGGGTATGGGGTGGACAGTGGGATGTGAGCTCGGAGGTTGGAGGGCAGGGAGTGTGACAGGACACAGGGAAGTGGCTCATGACAGTCTGGATGGGTGGTGTTGGGCCAGGGGTGCCTGTGTGGAAGGAGAAGCGTAGAGGGGAGACCCAGAGGGAAGGGGGGAGCACCCCGGAACTGAGATAAGATGGAGGCTAGTAGGGGACAAGCTAGATGGGGGTTGCTGTGGGCTCTAGCTCTGTTTCCTCTCTTCCAACTGTGTCAGGAGCAAGCCCCTTCCAAGCCTGGGTTTCCCCACTTGGGCACGATCCCATCTGTTGGGTGAGGCTGTCTTGACATTTTGCGGACAGGCTTACAGCCTGGTTTACGAGATCCCCAGTTTCTCCCCTTCCTAATCACCTGGTCTGTGGAGGTCCTGGGCTCCATCTCATAACTCATCAAGTCGTAGACAGCTGGACATGTGTGTGTGGTGTTGGGGAAGAGGTGCTACGAGGAGGGAAGGAGAGGTGTCATGAGCTTGACAGGCCCCTTGTACCCAAGGTGAAGGATGCAGGGGGCTCCATGACCATCCACACATTCGGCGCCTACTTTGGGCTCACAGTGACCTGGATCCTCTACCGACCGAACCTGCATCAGAGCAAGGAAAGGCAGAGCCCTGTGTACCACTCGGACCTCTTTGCCATGATCGGTGAGAACTGCTACAATGACCGAGGGCCACCATGATGGGTGAGGGTCGTCATAAAGAATTCAGGCCACCATTGGCACACCTGATCCCCACGTGGTGTGACGGGTGGCCACCAGTCCCCCTTGGCAGAAGGGCAGAGGGAGGGTGCCCAAAGACACCTCCAGCATCCCATATTCTCATCCCTTTTCCCCACGGGACTGGAAGAAGTTGGCCGGTCGCCCTGTGCTTTTGCTAGGATGCTCGAGAACAGACACAGTGGTACCCATCCTGGGGCCAGGCCAGCGTGTTCCTACCTCCTGTGTCCATTCATTCCAGAACACACATCGGCCACCCACTCTGGTCTCTTAAATAACCCGGCTTCAGTTCTTCCCGGTACAGGGGCAGGGATGACCATGCTCCAAGATGAATTCCCCCCAGTGGAGAAGGTCTCCCTCGCGGTGCTGTGAGAGCAGGGTGGCAGGTGTTTAGCCCAGCTCTGGGGTCAGGGGACACTTCCTGGAGTGGAGTAGAAGGCCAAGCTAGTAGTGAGTAAGGCAGGGAACCCCCAGCAGGAGAAAGGGCGAGGGCACGGGAGTCATTTGACAGCTCTGGAGCTCAGTGACAGGGCGTCAGCCTGAGCTCCGTTGGGCCCATCTAATGCCTCTTCTCCCGGGCCCGCCGGCCCTGTCTGGTCTGGCCAGGCACCCTCTTCCTGTGGATGTACTGGCCCAGCTTCAACTCGGCTGTGTCCAATCACGGAGACGCCCAGCACCGCGCTGCCATCAACACCTACTGCTCCTTGGCGGCCTGTGTGCTCACCGCGGTGGCGCTGTCCAGCGCCCTGCACAAGAAGGGCAAGCTGGACATGGTGAGCAGCGGCGGGGCAGCGGGCGGCCCCGGGGAGAGGTGTGGCTATGACCCCCTGTGCCCGGTGGGCACAAATCGCCACGCCCTGCCAACACCTCTGTGAGGCAGGCAGCGTCAGGGTCCGTGCGCCCGTCTTGCGATGAAACTGAGGCTCAGGCAGAAACGATCCGTCCAGACGGTTTCCAGCAGAGCCCAGGACCAGACTCAGGGAGATGCTATTATGCCGGCTGCTGGGTCGCCTCCTTGTTTGCTTCCCCACAGGCTGGGGGGCTGAGCACCACATCAGACCTGCTCAGCAGGGTTGCCAGGGCAACTGCCCTCTGCCAGGCTTCTGGTCCTCCAGACACTGGCCCTCGGCGTTCCTAACTCTGCCCGCGCCCGCCCGCACACTCCGATGGCTTGTCTGCTCCACTGGGCAGGTTTGCGCGCACATGGTGTTGACAGAGTCCTTCACATAACACCACTGGGGCAGGTGTGTCTGTCGTTAGTGGGGAGGGGCCAAACCCCATGGGTAGCATAGACTTTTTTCCATTAAAAATAAGACCCCCCCCTCTATCTCACAGTCTGACACTAGCTTCCTGACAAGAGCGTATGTGTGGAGACACTGCCATGAGCCCCTGGTGGCCCTGGACAGTCACTGTGCAGAGAGGTGCGGACTCAGGTACCAGGGGGAAAAGAATCCAATACACCGATGTGAGCACATCTGTGTGTGTCTAACCCCCACCTGCAAAGAGGAATATGGACAAGGTTCAAGGTCAGGGGCTCTGGCGTCATACAGACCTAGATCAAGCCGTCTTTCCATGTCTTGCTAGCTGTGTGGTCTTCAACAGGACACGTCACCTCCCTGCACCTCAGGCTCCTCATCTGCAAACATCCAGAGATAACCGCATTTACTTCCTGCGCTTGTGGAGAGGGACAGAAACAGTCCCCACAAGCCAGCATAGGTGGGCCCTCAGAGTCTATGGTGCTGTTGGAGGCCCCAGACTCTGACACGGGTGTGTGTGTGTAGGGACAGGCCCCACAGGTGCCCAACGCTGGCATACCTGCATGTAGTAGAAAGCATCAGACACGTGAGCCTGGCCACACAGGTGTGCGCGGCACCCCGGTGTAAAGGGAACAGGCAGGCGTGGCAACGGGGCTCACCCGCTTGCACATAAAGTGCACTGATCCGTGCACATGGGACACACCCAGTGTGCTGGTGTGAGTGACACATGTGCAGAGGACACGGGTGGCTGTCCCAAGCCTGGCCAGACAGGAGCGCTCTGCGGTCCCTCGCTGGGGTACCCTCCGAGCCACCCCTGGCTCTGGGGCCAGGCGGCGCCTCGCACAGCAGATCGGTGTGGGCTCGGGGTCAGGGGGAGGACTGACTGCCTGCCACCCCTGCCCAGGTGCACATCCAGAACGCCACGCTGGCAGGAGGGGTGGCCGTGGGCACCGCTGCTGAGATGATGCTCATGCCTTATGGCTCCCTCATCGTCGGCTTCATCTGTGGCATCGTCTCCACGCTGGGTTTTGTGTACTTGACGGTAAGGGTCCCAGGCAAGGGGCTGGGGGCTGGGGCGTGCTGGGGTTTCTGTATTCCTGACTGTGGTATGTGTGGGGGTGGTGTCCCTAGGAAAGGGATGGGGGGCTGGAGAATCCTGGGTCTCTGTGTATTTGGGGCCTCCAAAACTCTGGCCTCCCCGCACCCCTGCCACAGCCACTGGCCTGAGCAGCACCCATCTCCCCTCTGCAGCCATTCCTGGAGTCCAAGCTACGGATCCAGGACACGTGTGGCATACACAACCTGCACGGCATTCCCGGCATCATAGGCGGCATTGTGGGTGCCGTGACGGCGGCCTGTGCCAACAGTAAAGTGTACGGGAAGCAAGGGTAAGTATGGCAGTGGGTCCCCTCTTTCCTTCTCCGTTCCTCCCCCCTGCTAATCCTCTAGGGTCCATGACTATGTCTCTACCCCAGCCCTTCCCCAGTCTGGACCACTGTTTCATGGGCCTCTCCCCACAACCTCCATCCTTCCACAAGAGCCTGAAACCATCTGATCTGTTCAATGTCCCTGTTTTGCAGATGGGAAGGCCGAGGCCCAGGTTTTATTGAGCCTTGGTGCCTGCTCACCTTTGCGGGGGGGGGGGGGGGGCGGGCAGCAAGTGGTTACTAGCCCCTTGTCTCCATCCCAGGCTCGCCCATGCCTTTGACTTTGAAGGTCACAATAGCAACTGGTCCTCAAGCATGCAGGGCAGTTTCCAGGCTGCCGGCATCTTTGTGTCACTGGCCATGGCTCTGGTGGGCGGCATCATTGTGGGTGAGTGAGAATGGCTGGGCCAGAGAGGGTGGGGCTGCTGTGGGATTCTGTGCGGAGGACCCAAGAGCATGTGCCAGGGGGTCCTCGGCAAGCCCCAAGGATCCTTTGACTCTGCATTTGTGGCCATGGGGTTGGAGAGATTTTTCCAGCTGACGGAAAAGGCTGGGTAGGCAGAGAGGAAGTAGGTCCTGACCTCCTGTGACCTCAAATTTTCTTTAGGGATCATTCTGAAATTACCAATCTGGGGACAACCTGCTGATGAGAACTGCTTTGATGATGCTATCTACTGGGAGGTGAGTTCTACAGACTTGTCCCCCAGCCCCCGCCCTGGACAGGGATGGCTATATGTTCCCTTCCCTGATCCTGCATACATCAGCTGGGCTGGGGCCCGGGCAGCCAGAAGCTGAGGGTTGGGGACGGAGCCTGTATCCTCTTCCTCCTTTGTTCAAGAGGCTGTGTCTCCTGGGGGTTGAAAGCTTATTCTAGAGCAGTCATTCCTACAGTATGGTCCCCTGTGCTCTCATTGGTATCACCTGGGAACTTGTTCCACCCAGACTTCCTGAATCCAAAACTCAGGGGGAGCCCATCTGCCCCCAAAGCCTGTTCCCCCTGCCAGGAGCCGAGCTACCTTTACTGGAGGAGGGGCCCCCTTTCACCTCCGGGCCAGGGCAGCTGTGGGTGCCTGTACAAAATCCTGACTGAAGAACATTGTTCTAGAAGCTGAGAGTAGTGGAATGTCTTTAAAAACACACCACAATTTGGGCTTTCTGTGACTTCAGGCAGGCCTTCCTCCCCATGAATCACTGCAGGTGTGTACCCAAATTAGATGATGGAGAATGACATAGAGTCCTTCTTGCCTCCTGAAGGTCCCCTTTATGACAAGGGTGAGGACTTAGCTTGTGTCTGTAGTCCCCAAGATGAAGGTCTGTCTGCCCATCCCTGCCTTTTATTTGGCTCTGTGTTTTTAAAACCATATAAGAAATTTTCATGGTAATTTTAACTAATATCCACTATAAACCAGTTTCGTGTATATAATTAATAAGTCTTTAAAAATAACTCCTTAAGTTATTTTTTAATTATAAAATGAATAGAAGCTCATTAAAGAAAAGCTGGACATAAAACTAAAAAAATTAAAAAATCCCATCACCCTAATTCAAGCACTGTTAATATCTTTGGTATATTTTCTTCCAGTCGTTTTTTTAAATTTTTAATCTGCATAGATTTTTCTCACACAGCCGAGATGTTATTATACACCCAATGTGGTATCCTGCTCCTTCCCTTTATCTGTCATAAGAAGTATTCTGTGTTATTATATTCTTAATAAACTTTCTTTTTTAGCAGCATAATTATTTTCATTTTATATTTAAAGTCAGAACTTAAACTATTTTAGGTACAATTAGAAACCACATGGGTTTAATGCTAATAAAATGAACTAAAAAAAAATGTCAATTCCCCTACATAGAAGTGCACTCTTGGTTCTGTTTTGATCTTTATGATTTATTCTAAGTTCACACCTTCTCTCTGCTGTGTACCCTTTAGCAGCTATCTGTTTTGAGTAATATAATTCTGTGCCAGAGGAAATGAGCCACCATCGGGTCATCCCTTGTCCACCCCCTCTCTGTCCCCGTCCCGATCCACGGCCCTCTTCCTGGTCGCTGGATGGTTTACCTGAAAGATGTGACTTCGAGCTTGCCAGGCTGCCTGCCTCTCACCTGGCACACGATTTACCACTCGTCTTTCAAACGTGGGTTCAGCACAACTGTAATTTCCCCGGGGCTGGGTTATCTGCCTCTGTGTGCATTTACAACGCTTATTGTCACGGTGCCTTTCAGTTGAATGCCTTCCCGTTGCCCTAGTGGGGCAAGGTCCTTGCAGCGCCCCAGCACCCTGGACAGTGGCTTACAGGGGGGCAACGGTACAATATGGACTGCCCTGCGTCTCAGCATGCAATCTGCACGGTGATCACAAGGTGGCGCTCGCGACACGCCTTTGGCTGCTCCTGACATGCCCAGGCTGTTCTACCTCCATCAGGTACACCAGCCTGGGGCAGGGCCCTCAGAGCTGCCTCCTCTCACTGCAGGTGCCCGAGGAACATACGGTCTACGTCTCCCATCCTGAGGACCCTAACCTCAAGCCATCAGAACCTTAAGCTCCGCGGGCAGGTGAGAAGCTGGGGAGCAGGGGGGAGGGCTCGTCAGTGGGGGATGGTCGGTTCTCCCAGTGGGGAATCCGATGGATGGCACCGGCAAAGGCGCGGAGAGGAGGTGAGAGCTTCCACCCTCCCGCCCGGAGTGGAGTGGGGACGCTGGGGTTAGTGAGAAAGGCACTCAGAGTCGGACGACGTGTGCACCAGACGGACACAGGCACAGGTGGAAGGTGCTTGGGACTGGAGGAACAGACGGAAGGTGACCTGGCTTTGCCGCCTACTGGCTGAGTGGCTGAGAAGCTCTCTCCCCTGAGCCTGAGTCTCATTTATAAAACCGAAGATGACAGGACTGGCTCTATTCAATTGATCAACTCAGGCAAGAGCCTTCATTCCTTCCTTTTCTCGCTCCTTCCTTCTTTCTGTCAACTAACATTGCCTAGACCCTCTGAGAAATGCACCAAGCCCTTTCTCATACCGTTTGCACCTAACTCTCCAGAGATCCCCACAAGACACATGCAGTGACTTTCATCTCCTTAGCAGAAGAGGGAATTAAGGCTCGGAGAGGTTCTGGCTCTTCAAGGTCACACAGCTGGCAAGTGGAGGAACTGGGTCTTTCTAGGTCACTATCATTGCCCTTGTTATCATTATTTGACCTCTTGGAGGCCTGAATTTGGAAAAGAGCTGTGTCCGGGGCAAAAGGCTGAGTGATGTGGCAGGAGAGGACGTTGGGAAAGGAAAAGGTGCCCAAGGGGGCTACAGCAGGACCTGACAGTGGCCCCTCTCTTGGCTCTCTCCCTGCAGGCTCCACATCCTGTTCCGGTGCTCCAAAAGGAGCCAGTGCAGACCAAGCTGGGTGCCCAAGAGCAAGGGGAGCAGCACCTGGCCCGCCGGCCTGGCCCCGGGGCCTCCGCCCCTCCCATCGCCTTCCTCCCGGGAAGCTTGCCTGAGAATGGAGAAGGAGGAGCTGTAGACTGGAGGAGGCCTGCCACCAGAGGTCTTGGGGGCCACGTCCTGAGGAAAGTGGACAGGAGGGGGGTGGAGCCTGGGGCTGGACCCGAGCCCTCCTCGGTGACAACTCGGCTGCCAGCCGCCTGCTGGGGCCTTCCTCAGCCTGCACATCCCATGCTCCCTGGGTCTCCTGGACCTCTCTGTGCCATATGCAGATGGCAGCCTTCATGAATAAACGTTCCTGGTGTTCTTTGTAGCATGGGTGTGAATGCTCCAACAGGACCAGTCTGAGGGAGAGAAGGGCCCCGGAGACGTGACCTGGCCTCCTGCCACAGTCAGAACCGCTCCCCCCCCCCCAACACGCTGACACCCACAGTGCCAGGGAAATCACCCCAGGCTACAGAGGAAGAATTTGGGCTACTGGCGCCTGACCCCACTGGGGCCCCTGGCAGGACTCAGCTTCGGGGTGGGGTCTTTCCCCAGGGTCCATGTTACCTCATATCAACCATCCCAGATATTTGCCCATTGTAAAACTGTCATTCCTTCAGCGCCCCCCCCCCCCCCCCCCCCCCCCCCCCCCAGACCAGCTCAGCTTCAAGAGGCACTAGAGGAGGGGAGGAGGAGGGAAGGCTCTTTGGGCCAATCCTCTTCCCCAGATCCTTCCTTCCTCCTCTGCTGAGCAAGGAAGGTTGAGTCAGTTTGGATCACCCATCATTTTATGAGGCCTGCCACCCCTCTGGGCTGAAAAACACAAGTCCTGCCCTCAGGGGACTCGGTCTAGCTGGGGAACCGACCTGACACCAACTATCCACCCTGAACTCTGACGGGCCTTCAGTGCCCAGGTGGCTTCTCAGAGTGGGTCACCTGGACAGGGTTTTGGAGGCTGAATAGGAGTTTACCAGAAAGATGGCAAAGAGACAGCATGGGCAGAGACCTAGGGATGGGAATCGACATGGCGAGGTTGGGTTTGGCTAAAAGGGAAGTGAGGCAGGCAAAAGTGTGCCGGCTGGAGAATAAGCAGAATCCAGACCCTTTGTGGAGCAAAGAGCCAGAGAAGAAGGGGTGAGGGGAGAGGGGAGGGGGGGGAGTCTGCCCTCCCCGCCCCCCTCGCAGTTCACACATGCATACACACTCCTCAGGGCCTTCATTCCCCTTGCCAGCCGAGGGGGTGGGGTTGGGGGGGGATGGAGGAGGCCGGGAGGAGGGAGCTGAAATGCAACCTATTCATGTTCCCGCGATGTAACACCCCTCATTTTCCATGCTGGGTAAAGACAAAAACCCTTTACAACCTGTTTCTGGAACTTGTCAGCAGCTGCCAAGAGGAGCATGTTAATTAAACATCGGCAAAGATGGAAGCTGGAGGCCCTGGCTCTAATTGGACAGTTTGCTTCCCTGGATTGAAAAACATTGTGACAAAGGAGGAGGTGCTAGGCAGGGGTGCAGCGTGCTGGGGCGGGGACCGGTGGCTTTGATTTCAGCTGATGGGGCCCCAGCTTCGCTGGCACGCCCACGGAGGGCCTGGGAGGGGCCTCTGGGCCTGGAGAGGTACTGGGTGGAGGGGGTCTTCCCAAGCCTGCACACCCGGGCTGCTTGCAGTCCTGCTGATAGTGTTAGGCCCAACAAAGGACCGGGCGTTGAGGGCTCTGGGGCAGGGCCTCTTCTCCTAATTACGGGACTTGGGTTCTGGGGCTGGGCAGGGAGGGCATTGAGGGCAGGGATCGGGCAGTCACCTCAGGGCACTTGGAGGCCCACTGGGTGGAGAGAGTGGGGTCTGGGTCTCTGTTACCTAAACTATCTCTGGCCCACGTGATCAGGGATGGGGTCTTCATAATGTTGGCAACTGGGAGGCTTGTCTTGAAAAAGCTTGCTGTAAGGGTCTTCCCCGAAGCCCTGCTGAAGCCTGGAGTCGCCAGCAGGGCTGCAAGGGCACACCGTGACAGTGCCCCCCATCTGCGTTTGATGGCTGTATCCCAAGTGCCCTCCTGTTCTTGACCCACAAGTGATGACAGCTGCCGTGTACTGAGCGCTATGTCCTGGGCACACAACTGAGTGCCTTACCTGCCATTATTTAACTTCCTAGCCACCCTGAGAGAGCTCTCGTAGCATGCCGATCTCACAGGTGGGAGACTGAGGCCCCGAGAAGATAAATAACTTGTCCAAAGTCACAGTGTTATTCGGCATGGTGCTAGGGTGAGCCCAGGTGCCTCTGACTATAATGTCCGAGCCTGGGCTCCATGCTCCCTGCTCTCTGGCTCCGCCCTCTCCAGCCTGGATAGTCAGAGAAAAGAGGGGGTTCCCAAAGCAGAGGACACCCTTCTCAGGGCCTCCAGACTGAGGGGACTAAAGGATGGGGGTCAGCAGGCTAGGGATCCCTTGAGAGGGCCCTATGCATGCCCCTCTCCCCAACGGACAAGCCCGACTTGCATCTCTTGGGGTGAGGGTGGTCAGCTAACAAGGTCCCTTTCTGCCTGGGCCCCAGATTTGCCTCTCATCCCACCCTCATCCTGAGCTGCTGCCCAGGAGGGCTCCATCTGGGGTGGGAGGCCAGGCTGGGCTCGTGAGAGCCAGAAGCAAGTATGGGAAAAGGGAGCAATTGTGGCTGAGCCCCGGGGATTAAGAGCCACAAAGTGGATATGGAGGGCTGAGTTCCCAGAGGGGGGTGGCCTGAGCTGCCTGCTGGGCCTAATCCCCTGGGAGCTGCAGCTCCAGAAGCCAGGAAATACAGCTGCTGTGGACAGAGGCCGCCCCGGAGGGGTCGGGCAGGCTGGTCCTGGCTGCCCGGGGTGGCGCTGAGGAGGGCTGGTGGTGGGGATGCGTGCTCATGGGCGTGAGCGTGCTCCTGTCCCTCTGGCCTGGGCATTGTGACTCTATGGGACACTCTAAAGATAGGTGACCCAGAGTGTTAGGGGCAGCGTCAGCCCCTCCCCGCCCACCCCGCCTGTGTCTGTAGTTTAAGGCCTATTTTGAGGGAAGTGGGACCCGAGGGCGGCAACTGGGAACAGAGAGAGCCCTGACTGAGGAAGCGAGGCGTGGCAAGGACAGAGTCAGAGCCACCACCCCACAAGCAGGGCCAAGTGGGTGCCGTGTGTGTGTGTGTGTGTGTGTGTGTGTGTGTGTGTGTGTGTACTTGTGAGCCCAACTATCAAGCAGGGTGCTTGAGAACGGCCCTTCAGAGCCGGCTGGAAGGGCTCTGTAAATTGTAATCAGATTAAGGGGCCAATCACCTAGGGCTCTTGAAAAGGCCACACGGCTTCTAATCAGCCCTGAGGGCCCTGGCCCACAAAGCCCTGCGGGAGCTGCCCGCTGGGGGCCGAGGGGTGGGGGCAGCTTTCTTCCCTCTCTGTCTCTGTAATTATGTCAATTTGCTAGCCAAATTGTTTGCTCAAGTGGACAGGGGGGCTTGTGCCCCATTCATGTGGTAATGTGGGAACCAGCAGGCCTCCCGGCTGGGAAAATAGGAGGACCCCTCTCCAGGGAGCAGGCAGGCCAGGGGTGTGGGGCACCTAGGCCTTGGGAATGCTCCCGGCTCCTGGCACTGGGTGTGGGGGTTTTTTCCCCCAGGAATTCCAGAGACTTCCAGCTTGAGTTGTGCTCTGGTATGTCCTTTTGGGTCTATGAAGATGCGGGATGGGGAAGGAGAGGCAAAGACCTTGAGAGAAGACAGAGGTAGATTCTGGGGGCCTTCAGAGGAAAGGTGGGCAGCTCTCTGTCCCAATTCCTGGTCCCTTTTGGTCCGGCGGGAGCTTGAACAGTTTGGCAGCAGCATGGGACGTGCCGGAGAGATGGGTTCTGAAGCGGGAGTCATAGCACGCACAGACTTGGGGATGTGCAGAGACTTGGAGAAAGTTTGGCCCAGTTTCCCTGAGCAATTATGTAGGCGCCAGCCACGGTGCCACGGCTTTGTAGTAATCCCGGGAGGTAGGTACTGGGCTTCCCAATTCACAGGTGAAGAAAGTGCGTTTCAAAGGAGCAAAGACACTAGCTCAAGGCCACACAGCTAGTAGGTGAGGAGCAGAAATGTGAACCAGCCCTACCTCTGCTCCACCCCCAACCAGGGAATTCTCTCCTTCCTCTAAGCAGCACATGTCACAGGTCTGTACGAGGCATGGAGGATGTGGAGGACAAAGATGACGGGGGATGGGGGGAGCACGGTCACAGGGACCCCAGCACTGACACTGTGGTGCACGCTGTGGTCACTCTCGGCACAGAGCTGTGAATGCACAGAGGGTCAGGCATTGGATGGGTTGGTACCCGCAGCGCTGCCGCACTGTGTGGTTTTTTTGGGGAAAATTCTTTATATGTTGCAGCTCACCCATCCTGTCCTCCAATCAGAGTATTCTCTAGTGGAAAGAGTCTCTAATTCAAAGTGTGGGCTCCTCAAAGTGTGGGCTGGACCAGCCTTATCACCATCACTTGGGAACTTGGGAGAAATGTAAAATTCTTGAGTCCTTCCTCCCCCAGCCTATCGAATCAGAAACGGGGAGCAGGGCCTGCCAGTCTCCCCGGTGTGAGACCCACCACTCTAATTTATTTAACTATTCCCAAGTTGTTTTCAATTTCTCGTCATTAAAACATGTGCTACGATACATCCCTTTATTTGAGTTTTTGTGTCCTGTGAGAACATTTTTTCCCCTCTCAAAATTTTCTTGGTTAATTCTTCACATTTGCTTTTCTAGAGGAACTCTAGAATCTGCATATAAGTATCAATATTCCATCTCAATAGTATTACATCGTATATACATTGTAATCTAGAATGGATCAACATCTTGATAGTACTGAGTTTTCCCAACAAATGATGCCATTCTATAGGATTTCAGGTATGATTCACATGTCATATATAATTTAGGCAGGCTTTGTTATGATCTCAAATACAACAATTACAGGAGCTATTATAAAGGTCTTCTCCTTTCACTGAAACTTATGAAACGATGACCATAATCACGAAGGGTCAAGCGTATGATCATCTTATTCTTCTTGGGATAGTCTTATGTTGGCCTCTGAATTGTGATTCAGTTAAGCTTATATCTTTTGGGGGAAGCAAAAATACCTTTCCCCCCATGTTACATTGGCTCCGGTAGTTTTAAAACATGGCTTCCGGGTCTGGGACAACATCAAGCATACCAACATTCGCATCATAGTGATATCAAGGAGAAGAGAGAGAGCAAGAATTAAAAACCTATTTGAAGACATAATGACAGAGCACCTCCCTCCCAGACTGGCTAAGAAATAGACATGCAACCCTGGGAGGTGCAGACAGTCCCGACAAGATGAATCCAAAGAGGCCTATACCAAGACACATCAAGATGAAAATGCCAAAGGTTAAAGACAAAGAGAGAATCTTAAAAGCAGCAAGAGAAACGCAGTTAGTTACCTACAAGGGAGCTCCCATGAGACCGTCAGCTGATTGCTCAATGGAAACTTTGCAGGCCAAAGGGGTTGGCACAAAATATTCAAAGTAATGAAAAGGAAGGACCTACACCCAAGATCACTCTCCCAGCAAAGCTATTATTTAGAATCAAAGGGCAGATAACGAGACTCTCAGACAAAAAAGAGCTAAAGGAGTTCATCACCACCAAACCAGTATTACAAGAAATGTTACAGGAAGAAGGAGGAAGAGAGTGAAGAGGATAAGGATGGGGGTGGGGGAATGAAGAGGAGGAGGAGAAGAAGATCAAAAATATAAATAAAATGGCAATAACTACGTATCTATCAACACTTACTTTAACTGTAAATCGATTCAATGCTCCAATCAAAACATAGGTGGCTGCATGGATAAGACAAGACCTTTTACACAGGCTGCCTACAAGAGACGCACTTCAAATCGAAAGACAAACACAGACGGAAAGCAACAGGATGGAAACAGGTATTTCATGAAAATGGAAACAAACAAAAAAAAACCTGGCATAGCAATAATTATACTAGACCTGAACTTGAAAACAAAGGCTATATATAACAAGAGACAAAGAAGGACCAAGGGATCCCACTTCTGGATATCTATCCGAACAGACCCAAAATACCACTTCGAAGATACATGTGCATCCATATGCCCACTGCAGCATTATTTACCATAGCCAAGATTGGAGGCAACCTGGGTGTCCATTGTGGATGAATGGATAAACCAGAGGTGGTACATATATACAATGAAATATTACTCCGTCATAAAAAAAAATGAATGAAGTCTTGCCATCTGCAACATCACGGATGGATCTAGAGGGTATTCTGCTGAGTGGAGTCAGACAGAGAGAGACAAATGCCGTATGATTTCACTTACTTGTGGAATCTAAAGAACAAAAGAAAGAAAGAAACAAAAGTGGAAGGAGCTCATAGATACAGAGAACATTTTGATGGTTGTCAGGTGGGAGGAGTTGGAAGGGCAGGTATTAAAGGGAAAGGGATTAATAATAGTAGCAAATGATAGCAAATAATAATAGCAAATTGGCTGTTACAAAATAGTTATAAGTATAGCATTGAGGATATAGTCAATAATGTTATAGTAACTATGTATGGTATCGAATGGGGGTACTCGATTTATAGGGGTGACCACTTCATAAGTTATATAAATGTTGTATAAATCACCATGTTGTCCCCTGAAAATCATATAATATTGTATTCCAACTGTAATTGAAAGATGCCCAAACCAGGGCCCCTAAATTCTTCTACACTCTTCCATTGAGAGGTAGGTCTGTGCCCTCCCCTTGAATTTGTGTGTGGTGACGACTTCACCAACAGAACATGACAAAGGTGACAGTGTGGCAGTTTCCAGGCCCAGACCTGAGGACATCGACAGCTTCTCCTTCCTGTCTCTTGGGACATTTGCTCTGGGAAGCCAGCTGCCATGTCAGAGGAAGTCCAAGCAAGGAGGCGTGGGGCCCTCGGCCCACAGCCTAGACCAAGCAACCAGCCCACAGCCAGCTCCCACAGCCATGCGACTGAGCCCTCTTGGCTACAGATCCTCAGCCCCACTCAAATTGCCCGTTGACACCGTGTGGAACAGAAACGAGCAGGTTCCCAAGGGTGGCTACAGATTTTTTGAACAAAACAGATGTTCACTATTGTTTCGAGCGCTGACGTGTTTGGTTGAGCAGCCATAGGTAACTGTGCCAAGGGCGCAACACATTTTGAGGCCTCAACCCATCATTACCATGAAAACAGAGATTTCTGTGACTTAAGTCAGCACCCTCCCCTTGAAGCCGGGGCTCAGACTACTGCTGGCTTCCCTTTCCTAAACCAGGGACAAAATCAGAGCTAGGCCAGCAACAATGAAAGAGTGGCTAGTGGTGGGTGACCAGTAGTGTCTGCTGAGGACTTCAGGTCCAGTGAGATGAGGGGGACTGGCCCAAGGTCACACAGCAAGCATGTAGCAGGACCGGAATTTGAACCCAGCCCGGCCCTCAGGCGTCCAGAGCAAGGCTGAATTTGTAAGGCCTCTAACCACTCCTGCTCCTCCTTTGAGAATTTCCTGCAGTGTCCCCCACTTTCTATAAACCCTTTGGGGGAATCCTTCAAACACGGGCATACCTCCCATCCAGCACGTATCACAGTGGATTCTCCTCATGAGCCTATACCGCTGCCCCCAACACAATATCCACAAGGGTGGGACACTTGCTTCTGCTCCCCCCAGGGCCTAATGGAGGGATTGGGAGAGACTAGGGGTTGGATACAGTGGAGTCTTGTCTTTTGTGGGGTTAGAGTTGATATTCAAGGTTGAATGTCCAGTACAGTCAAAATTATCCCTGGTGGGCCTTTAAATCACCCTGTAAGTCAACACACATGTAAGTGTATACCTGACGTACTAATACGTAGTATAGAAGAGTACATATTCAAATGTGTTTGTATACTATTTTTAATTACACATTTTCAGGGTTTATGCACATAATTAAGTGCACACGATGTAAACGCCACTGTCAGGATTTGGGAGAAGAAGGGATCGGTCACGGAATAAATAAAGAGATAGGTCTGGCCCATCTGCTCATCTTTCCCCTCAAACCTCTCCCTTGTTGGCCAAGCCCTGTTTGTCTTTCTCTTGTGCCTGAAATTTCCCCCCACTTGAGCCCCTGAGAACCAAGACATGTAGGTCAAGTGTTCTGAAGGCCACAGTTATAAGCCACACATAATACGTGTTCTAGCCTCTCTGGCTGGAGATGACAGGTCACTTGGCTGGCCCCTCGGACATACTAGGAGCTGCACCTGGAAGACGGGTCATGTATGTGCACACGTGGGCTCCTGTGAAAGCTGCTTCATTAAGGACCTGGCCCTTCTGTGTGTTCCCAAGAGTTGCCACCGTGGGATCCTGCAGGAAAAGCCAGCACGGATGCCAACCAATAACCCAACCGCTGACCAAGGGGAGGGGAGGAGGAGGGAACCCCTTGCGTAGGGGACTCAGCATTACCATCCTGTCCCTCAGAGTGTGCTTGGGGATGTCGCGGGGGAGGAAAATCTTTGCTTTCCACCTGATCCCCTCCTGTGCTGTCACAGAGAACGTGTTTTTCATTTATCACCTTCAAAGCCAATAAACGGTTTTTAAAGAATTTTTTTAAGAATTTGAACAATTCTGTCTCCTCCCTCCCTGAATGCATTTAAACTCTTTTGGTGATGTTGGTGAGCTCCTCATTCTCGGGGGCCTCCCTGGAGTCCAGCAAAAGCCCCCATTCTGCCTTTCAGAGCCCGTGGGCCTGGGTCAGTCCTGGAGGTCTGCCACTGACCCAGCACACAGGGAGTGCTGGCTTCACCTGGGCTTCACCTGGGCTTCAGGTGCAGGTGAGCATGGCCCCAGGTTTCAGAGTAAAGAGTGATTCACCTGGCCAGGTGCTGATTCTCATTCTCAGAGCCTTGGAAATGGGGACATGGGGTGCCTGGGGCTATGCCCCCTGCACCCCCTACCTCTCTTCTCTCCTGCCCTTCTCGCCTCTGCTCCCTGTGCTCTCTTTCTATGTCTGCCTGTCTCTCTGGCTTTCTCTATTTGTGTCAGCCTTGCTCTCTGTGTTCTTTCTCTCTGTCTTACTCCTTCTGTCTCTCCATCTGCCCCGCTAGCCAGTCTCTTCTCTCTCTCTCTCTGATTTTCCCTCTGTTTCTCTTCTCGTTATCTTCCCGATTCTCCCTCTCTCTCCCTCTCTGCTCCCTTGCCTCCCTTCCCTTCTCTCTTCCCGTGGCTGTCTGTGTCTTGGTCTCCTCCTCCTCCATCTCCTCCCCTCCTCCTGGCCTCTTCGGAGGGTGATCTGTGGGATCATGCCAAGCCCAGAGGGAAGGTCAGGGCGCCCTGCAGGGATCAGTACACACTGCCATTAACCTGTCACTTCTGCCTTTGGCGTGGAAACAGCAGGGCTCAGGAAATGCAAGGAATTGCAGTCACTGGAAAGGGGACATCTCAGCTGTGGCTGACAACTGAAAGCAGAAGCCACCCAGTCAGAAGGCCGCAGACATGCCCCAGGGCACTGAGGACAACTGCTGTGGCTTCTGGACACCAGCCCCGCATCACAACCCTCTTTTGACTCCTGGGCAAGGGTGAACTTGTGCGTTGGGAGAATCTGGGCTGGTGGCTGCGTTCAAGCCCCATTGCCTGCAGTCTTGGAGGATGGGGATCTCAGCGAAGCCAAAAGCAAAGGTCTCAAACTGAGCAGCTTGTGGGCCATGTATGCCGCCCCTCCAACTGCGGCCTTAAAATATAAATCTGCATTTTTAAACTGGCAAATTTCACGTTTTTTAAAAAATCTAAGTTTTCCCTTGAGGACCTGGCAACACTGGGCTGAGGCTGAGCAGCACTGTCCCCGGCAGACCGATGCACACTGCCCGGTCCTGTGGGGCCCTCCTTCTCGAAACTGGATGGATGCATTCTTACGGTCACCTGCCTGGCCCCTGACAGAGCGGAGGGTGTGGGAAGGAGAAGAGGCATACCTGCTCTCTGGGCCTCGGCCTTCCCACTCATAAGATGGGAAGTTGTAAGAGCCCAGTGTTGACTGACGTGAGCATCTGACAAAAGACATGGACCCTCTTCCTAGAGAAAAGGACCCACACAGAGGTCTGCGCATGGTTTGAGAGGTTCACATGCCCCTTCCCCTGGGGGCCATGGACCCCAGGCTAAGAACCCCTTCTGAGCTCCAGGGTCTCTCCTTCCTCTGCCTCAGCCAATGGAATCTGGGTTCAGGGGGACCCACCAGCTCAGACCTGACTGTCGGGGGCTGCCCATTCTCGGAGTGAGCCGTGGACTCTACCCGTCCTCAGCTGCTGTCCCAGCCAGGCTGGCAGCCGCCCATCGATATGCAGGAGGGGTCTGGGCTGGCGCTGGATTAGCATAAAGCACCCCAGGAGGTAAAGGCCCACCAGGAGGCCTCTGTGAGCAGGCTGCCTTTGTCCCGGCCCCAGGACTGGGTAGGACGGCCCAGGCGGCTCCTCCACTTTTGACTGCCAGATGAAAGGGGGCACATAAAGAGGCTGCCTGGGCCGAGCATGGGGGTGCTTTGTGTCCCTCCAGACGGAGTTACAGACGTCTGTGAAACGTCAATTACAGCTGAATAAAGACGTCTGCGCGGTCCAGACGTGCCTCCTTTCAGCTGGGGAGGTGTTTCCAAGCTGAGCCTGAGATGCCTTTGGCAACCTAATGTGGTGATTGTGACTCTATAAGCGGCCTTAGCATTCATCACCCGTGAGGAGGATGGGAACAGGCTGGGCTGGCCTGACCCAGCTCTGGAATGCGGGGTGGGGTTGCCGGGGGAGAGAAAGGAGCAACTCGCTTCCCTTCCTTTCTACTCCACGCCAGCCAGCCCGGGCTTGGGGGTAGGAAGAGGGAGGTAATCTGGGAGCCACACAATCCCCCTGTACCAGCCAGGCCTCCTTCCCAGGCCGTCGTCAGTGCCGAGGTGGTCCAGTGCCCCTGCAGCTGCAAGCTGCCATCAGGGCTCGCTGGTCCTTCCTCGTCATGGGCTAGTGTGTGATGCACTGTTGAAAGGACAGCACTAAGAGAGCCTCAAGTTCACGACCCAGGGCTACCAGAGATGCCAGCCTGGGGACCACCACCCTCCGCCCTCTTGCTATGTGAAATGAACAAGCCTGCATTTGTTAACCATCGGGCTGCCGGTTACCTGCAGCCAGAAACAATTCTACCTGACACAGTAAGACAGCTCGGCGCCACTCAGAGTCACCTTGAGGGGAGGTGACATAGCCATGGTGGGGTGTGAGGACCTGGGACAGAGCATTGATTCTGGGTGCAGTGAGCCGGGTTGTCCCTTCCTGGCTGCTGGTGGCCCCTGAGGTGCCCTTGCCCCAGGAGACCTTATCCTCGAATTTCCTGAGGCCCCCATGCTCCCTGGGACGCCTGCCTTAAAACTTGGCCAGCAGGACCAGACTGACCCTTTGGCTACAGAGCTGCCTCTTACAGGGCAGAGAGCAGAACCAGCCCCAGTAATGAGCGGCCCTACTGCGTACTGAGCACCTGCTGTGCCCTGAGTGAATTCATGCTCCCACCCTCAAAAGGCCCCTCAGAGCTCAGAGGTGGCCCCCTCGGTGGTGTGGGGAAGAGCACAGCCACTAGGCCAGCCTGCCAGGTGTGACCCTGGCACTGCCACTCCCCAGCTGGGGGACCTAACAGGCCAGCTGACCCCTCTGCGCCTCGGTTTGCAGACCCGCCAGTGCTAATGGCTCAGCCCCTGGCCCACCACGGGCAGGCAGCAGAGCTGGGTTTTGAGTCCAGGGTGGTCTGACTTCTGAGCTCATGTACTCTGGACTTCTCACAGTCCCACCACGGGGTGTGGACCCTCATTCTCCAGCTGGGTCTAGCCCCGTGGGAAGTGATGACCCAGTTCCCTGGATTCTTCCAGCTCCCTCTCTCCTGAGCTCCCACTAATCATTTCTCAGTCCCTGTTCCTGATGGTGGCTGATGCATCCATGACCTGCAGACTGGCCCAAGCAAGGCCTGCGTGCATGCGACCCCATGTTGTGCATCTGTGCACATGTGTGTGCGTGTGTATATGTGTGGTTATATGTGTGTCACAGACCAGCTGGCTGCAGCAGGCACCTTAAGCCACCCTGACCCTCTGAAGGTGTGAGGCGAGGTGGGCCACAACGATGCCTGGATTATGGGGTGCGCCCCAACATGAGACTGGCCAAGTAAAAGGCCAAGGAAGCTGCCATACCCCCGTGAAGGAAGGGGAACGGTAAGTCTGCACCGGATGCTCCCGCAGACAGGCTAACCATGTGACCTCCCACAAGAGTGTGCACCCACTGAGGTGGACATGTGCTCTAGAGGGAACTGGGACCAACCGATGGGGTGGTGACCTTGTACGAGCCTGTATGTAAGCATGTATCATATCGATGGAGGTGTTTAAGATCATCTGTATGTAATGTTTTTGACTAGCTAACACTTTCACCTAGTCTAAAGGTAAAAAGGTTTGCAGCGAGGAGTCTCCTTCCCGTCTTTGTCCCCCATCTGCCCCATTCTCACTGCTCCCTAAAGAGATAATAACTGTTACTCATTTCTTCTGGATTCTGCCAGAGTCTCCCATACACACATGAGTCAACACAAACTTGGATTCCTATTTTCCCCTCATTTTACTCAGCTTCATAGTATCGTTCCAGCCTTTTGCTTATACAAACGTCACTGCGACAAATAATGGTGCGCACAAGTTGGCTCTCACTAGTGTGAATATATCTGGAGGACAAATTTCCAGGACGACCACTGAGCCTAAGCTCATGTGCATTTGTGACGTTGTTATATCTAGCCAAATTGTCCTTCACGGGCAGGTGCCACCTCCCACCCACAGGTTAAGGCTATAGCATCTTAGCAAGCGGGTCACTGACTTGTTAGAGCACACATCTTGGCTTGGCCAGCAGTGCGTGGGCCCTTCAGCCTTCCCAGCCCCATGCACTTGTGCAGGGAGCTTGCACGACCACACACCCACACACGGCAGCCCTGTTCACGCTTGAGTCTGTTCTATCTCCAGCCTCTTCCTCTAACACAGTTACTAAAGAGGGAGCTCGCCCTGGCCCCAACCATCACCACTGCATGCGTGCACATGTGCACACGCACGCACGTGTGCACACACACACACATCGGTCCGGAAAGGAGAGCCCTGAAGGAAGAAGTATGTCTGCCCAGGTTTGCTCATTCTGTAAATCTGTGAGCAAGGAGCCTGGCCTCCCTCTAAGTGCTGTATGTATGATATGTGATCTTGGCCGTGTCCCTTAACCCCTGGGTCCCAGTGTGCCTTGAGTAAAATGAGGGGTAGAAACACAGAGGGTTCCAAGTCCCCTTCTAGCTTTAATGACACATGTCCCTAAATCATATTGCTAGCCCATGTATGTATCAAAGGATGAAAGGCTTGGAAAACACTTCCGAGGGTGGATAAATGTTGGCATTTGTTTGCAATGGCTTAGAGGCGATCGACCCAGAGAGCCCTTTGCAAGCTGGTGAGGAACTGTGCGTGTGCCCTCCTGCGTGGGCAGCGAGGTGTCCCTGTGACCTCCTGCTGACCGCATGGACGACTAAAAGGGGCCTGCGTTTTGGATCAGCCCAACCTCGTTTGAAATCCTGCTAGGCCCACGTTCTAATTTTGTGACTTTGTGCTTCCCGTTGGCCCCTTTGAAGAAACGAGGCTCCTGCACGCTTCTCTCGGGCGGCCTCTGTGAAGACTGAAAGAGATCTTATGACTAAAGTGCTGGGCACTAGAAACTGCTCAACAAAACCATTATCTGCGTTCCGAGGAGTTTTCCAAGAGCGGGTGGCCGGGCTGCCAGGCCGGGGTCAGGCGTGGAGGCAGACCTGCTGGTGCCCCCGGCCAAGCCAATGGCGAGTGTGGCGCGAGGAGCCGGGGCCCTGTGCGCCCTCCAAGGCGTCTGGACAGGCCGGGAGGCAGCCCAGGACGAGTGACAGCTGGGAAGGTTTAATTGCTCCTCGGTGGCTTGGGAGCACCTCCCTCCCTCGCCAATGATCTGCATTTCAATGTGAGGAGACTGGAAAGTAGGATGCTGCTCAAAGGGGTTACAATGATTAATCATTTAAAAAGCAAGATCTTAATTACAGGCCGCAATTTTTGCTATTTAAAGAGTCCATTAGTTGCCAGAAAGAAGAAGAAAAAATTATCACAGGTTATTCTCCTCCAAAAGTAGAGGGGGGGGAGGAATGGTATGGGGAGACTCAGCTGCTGCTCAGAGATGGGTGGGGGGCAGGATCCCACCCCGGGAAGAGGCCTGGTCAGGGGCAGGATGGGCCCTGCCATGATGCTGGAGCAAAGCGAAAAAGATGCTTCTCAGAGGGCTGGGGGCTGGTGTGGGGAGGTGGCGCCAGAGCAAGAACTTACTGCCTTCCTCCACCCCACCCCCCCGACCCCCCAGCTCAGGGCTGAGCTGGAATCCCACCTGTGGGTGCCCCTGGAGGACCCCTCAGGACATGGCAGCTGGTGGTCAGTCCCTTTCCTGACTCCAATGACCCCTGACCCCACCCTGCTCAGGATGTGGGGTTAATTTCCAAGCCCTCCCCTCTGACCCTCTGTGGGTTTTAGTCTTGTCAGGCCTCTCAGCCCCCAGGATGTACAAAGGGGTCTGGGTGATAAAAACGAGGAAGCCTCTTTAGTGGATTAATTCACTGATCCTCAAGGGGCTAAAAGATCAGGAGATGAAATGCCTGTGGCCTGAGCTAGGCGAGGGACCTGGAGGCCTTCTTCCACCTAGAGGCCTGGGCACCGTCCAGTTGCTGAGGCGGGGCATGGCCGCCCTCTCCCGGGGGCCGGAGCTGCCACGCCAAGCTCCCTCCTAACTCGGGCAGCTCCTGAATCCCAGAAAACAGCCCCAGCAACCCAGAGGCCCTCCAGTGCGGGACCCGCCGCGGGAATGCCAGAGACCCAAATCCGGATGGTAGTGGGCCTGATGTCACGAGTGCCACCAAAATTAACAGCTCAGACGAATCAAATTGCTAAGTGTGAGCTGGAACCAGGGCCCAAATTATTCTTATTCCTGTGATACCATATGTTTAAAACAAACTTACAAACAAGTTGCAAAGTTTACCAGCTGACCCAGTGCAAAGGTTTTTTTTCCCTGCCAACCCTGCTCGATACTAGGAATAAAATAAATGAAATCTCTTCTATAAACAGTCCCTCCTGCCAGACTGATTAAATGCCCCTGGCTGTGTGTGTGTGTGTGTGTGTGTGTGTGTGTGTGTGTGTGTGTGTGTGTGTGTCTGTGTATGTCCATCAGCCTCTTATGTTCTAACATTTAGGCCCCCAGAGGGCAGGCTGCTAAATCAGATTGAATGGTAATCTCAGGGATTTCTGGGGGAGGGTGGGAGGAGACTCAAGCCACACAGAGTGACAATATGGGTTTGAATTCAAAATAACCACAGTGATTTTGTGGTGACTCTGCCCTGGCCCCCGCCTTCTCCACCCTCCCTCAGAAAGGGAGGGCGTCTGTCCCTTTAATTGCCAGGTTTGCCACCTCCTGGGGGTGCGCACACAGACCCTCATCCACTCCCCCCCCCTCGATGCTGATTAATTACAGGGTTAGGCACCCAAAACAGGCCGGACCACATTATTTCTGATGTTGGTTCTTTTCACTGGTGGCTGCCTTGAAGCCACAGTAATCAGCAGCTTTTAGCTTGTCACTCTCCTGACACTCTTCACTTACACCAGGAAATGGCAAATGTGATGGAAATGAGAACTTCTTTCCGAGAGAGGGGGCCTGGGGCCTGGGGAAGAGGGCCTGGCATCAGAAGCAACCTCTGCGGGCGATACTCAGACCACCGGACTGATGGATCACAGCCTAGCGCCTCCCGGCCACACCTCCATACACAAGTCTCCTACCCAGGTTCCCTACGGGCCACTGGAGATACTGACCGTGCCCCTGCCTGCTCCCCAAACCCTGCTGAATGTCTCGGCCTGGGGGATTGCTCTAACCTCAGGGAGTCCCAGAGGCTTTCAGTGCCCGGGCCCTCTCTCCAGACGGGGTGCCAGCTGCCAGCCCAGACGAGCCTCGTGTGGACCTTAGGATAGGGTGCCCCCTTCTGGGCAGATGCTGCCCTCGCAAGGACTAGATTTTAACCCTCCTTCCCCCTTGGTCTTCACCACAAGCCCTGTTGAACAGGCAGATT
Organism: Eonycteris spelaea; assembly: GCA_003508835.1. NCBI lineage: Eukaryota > Metazoa > Chordata > Mammalia > Chiroptera > Pteropodidae > Eonycteris > Eonycteris spelaea. Next base: position 3,140,131 of record PUFA01000115.1, read on the forward strand.
GCTATCCTACACGTGGAGGCCTGGCGCTCCCCGTTCTAGGGGATACAGCTTTAGGGGACTCCCAGGGCCCAGAACCCACTATCCTACATCTCCTAGGTGGATACCCCGGCAGGCTGCCCACCAACCCACACGAAGACTTAAGGGGCATCTGGGTCTAGCCAAGAAGGGAGCAGGTGACCTCAGAAAGCCTGAGCACCATATCTCCAGCAGTGTGGGGAGCTGCAGCCCCCAGACGAGGGGGCGGCAGGAGTCAGAGAGGCGGGTGGCTTTTACTGATGCTAAGCTCTGTTTCCTGTTTGTATGAAGCATTACATTTGCAAAGCACGTTTACGTCCACTCCAGGATCTTGTCTGAGCCCCTCATACCAGCCTGCAGGGGAGCCGGTAGGTGGTGGTAATGTCCGTTTGACCGGTGAACCCAGAAACTTGGAGAATGAGGCTCACACATCTCCTATCTGGCGAAGCTGAGGCTAGGACCCAGTGCTAGTTGTAGAGGGTCCTGGAGCCCCTGGGGCTGGGGGCACAGTCCCCAGTGGCATCGGGAACGGTGCAGCCCTCTGGTGAGAAGAATCCCAAACAGCATCTGTACCCCTTCCCACCCACACAGCACCTAACTCACATTCCCCAGAGGCAGTGTATGGCATAGAGGACTCGGACATGTCCCTAGCAGGAAGCCCCTAACCTCCCTGGGCCTCGGTGTCTTCACCTGTAGAATGGGCTTAACAATAGCATTTATCACTAATTGTTAGTGTTTGTTATTGATTTTTAGTAACGGAATCCAAAGGGCCATTGTGAAGAGTCACTGAGGTGTTGGTGTAAGGCCAGCATCTGGCCCACAGCAAGCACGGGCCTAGGTCCCTGGAGGCTGCTGGGAGGAGACAGACAGGACCCTGCGCCAAAAGTCTTGCATTCAGTGGGGGACAAACGGCCACATGGTGTGAGAGTGTAGTGAGGCAAGGCCTAGATAACCCGGAAGCCCAGGGGAGGAGCAGCTAACTCCGCCAACGGGGCCTCACAGTTCTCTTGAAAGGAGTGACCCCTAAGACCGGTGCGTGCTGGGGGGGACAGAGACTCTGGATGTGCCAGCACAGGGAAGTGTTAGGGAATGAGGTCCTCTCTTCTAATTCAAGTGGAGGTGACTGTGGGCTGCAGAGAGCCCACGAGCACTCCCTCCGGCCCCGTCCGGGAAGGCGCTGCTCCTGGCCTCTGAGCCCTCTTGGGCTGGTGACCCGGATGGGACAAGGAGGAGATCCCTAATGGCCCTCCCTGAATCCTCTCCCCTGCGAGCCAAGAGCCCTGACTGCCTGTCGTCTGCTATGCGAACTCACAGAAGTCCCTTCTTCTGTGGGGGCCTCGGTTTCCACATCTGCCAAATGGACTCCCTCCTCTCAGGCCCTGGTGTTCGTACATGTTTAGTCTGGGGTGCTCAGCAGGCTAGCAGGAGGGGATCCCTGCATCCCGGACCAGAGGAACTACCACCTACGAATGCAGGGGACATGATGTGATGTGGAGGGTGAGAGCCTGGCTGCTGGAGCGATGTCCCCTCCCCAAACCTGCTGCTCTGCTCCGAACTGGCTCAGCCAGTCAGGCCCTTCTCAGGGCTGGCAAGAGACCGCCTGAGCTCAGTGCCTCCCTCAGCAGGAGTCCCTTGTTCCCCCACATCTAACAGGCCCCCTTCTGCTCCAAGGGGCAGCCAGGGGTTGGAGATGTCCCTGGCTGGCTGCCTTCCTCCTTCCCCACCTCATGCCTCATTCCCACAGCTGTGCTGCGCCCCCCACTCTCCCGGACTTTGGTCAATGCGGATTCGGATTCGCGTGACATCTCAGAGGGAGGGCTCCTGGGTGGGCGGACGGATGGGAGGGGCGGGTGCTCCAGGCCCCCTGCCCGCCTTCTTCCAGGATGCTCCCCTGCCCTCATTTACAGGGTCCTGGCCATGCAGCCTGCTGCCCTCTTTCCTGAAAGGTAGTTAAAAGCACAGTCTTAGGGATCAGAGCCCATGGCTTGAATTCCACAGATGAGCTGCGAGACCCTGACAGAGTCACTGACTTCTCTCAGCCTTAGCCGTCTGTAGGACGGGGTGACTCTGGGAGCCCTGCATGCCGTCATGTGGGCATGGGGCTGGGCACACCCGCGTTAAAGGAGTTCTTCCTTCTTCCTCCTGTCTTCCCCCTCCTTTGGCACGGGGTGGCTGCAAGGACCCCACAGACACGGCGTCCGGCCCACTTTCCAGCTGCCTCTTGGGGCGGCCCACACTCAGCCCACCCTCAGCAGCCTGCATATCAGCAAACCCTCTGAAAACGCTTTGGGACAGGTGAGGGGAGCACACAGCATCTTCCTGGAGCCTCCCCCAGTGTTTAGCCCAGGAACCGCTTGCTGTGCGTGTCCAGGGATGGGCACTGACGGACCAGTGAGCCAGTGGCCTGTGTGAACGGGTCCCCGGGGATGGAGGAACTAATGTGGGCTAAACCAACAGGTCCCGGTACCAGAACTAGAGGGTGTGGGTCTCCGGCTGCCTGGGAAGGGCAGGAGCCTGCCTCACAGGGAGCCTGGGAAACCCTCTCCCTGCTGGGCCTCTGGCTGGGGTGGGAAGTCAGGGCCACGGGGGCTTTGTGCCCCACACAATCGCAGCCGCTCTTCTGGATAAAGGGGCAAACAAAGGGGCTTTCGGAAGTGGCCACACTGCTCAGCACCCGGGGAGGCCCCAGGAAGCCGTCTCTCGCTGGCCGCCTACCCAGGCATTTCCCAGCAGCCCCCCCACCCCCGCCACGGGGGGCCAACTGGGCCCTAGCCACTCACAGCCTGGGCAGCTGTGCTGGGAGTTAATGAAAGCTGAGAGAGCGTACACCCCTGCTGGCCAGGGGGGCCCGGAAGACACCAGAAGAGCCCCCAGCAGGGGCGGGTGGGGAGCTAAAATACTGCTTTCTTATTTCCAGGAGAGCGAAAGGAACGGGTGACAGATGAGGGGACTTCCGGAAGGCCTTCAGGCCTCAGGCGAGGGGTGGCTGGTTTGCAAATAGGGTACAGCTCAGGAGGCTTACATGCATTTTCTCTTCTGAACAAACCCCACCCCCCAACCCTCTGCCCCCGACGGCCGATCGCATTGACAAGACCCACGTCCTTAGCCAACTGAGATGTCGGAGAGGAATCTCGCCCGAGGGGCCTGGTGCCATGAAAAGCAGCCCGGAAGTGCCCGGTCTCAGGAGTCAGCACGCCTGGCCACTGCGGCCCTGGCTATGTGACCTCGGGGCGTCATCACCCACCAAGCCACAGTTTTTTCATCGCGAACTATTGCATAGAAATAGTCCTTGTAGGATGGGGTGTGCAATAACACGAGATGGTGGGTGTCAGGCCCCTAATACATGGACCGTGCTCCATCAATGGCAGCTACATTGCTCAGGCCCTGTTTGACTGTGGGATGATCATTAGTTCTAAATTAGTTGTGTCCAAAAGTAGTGCTGAGACTAAGGCTTCCGAGCTCAGAGCCGGGTCCTGGCCCCTGGCTGTGGGCACCTCTGGGCCCCAGCCCACCCTGGGAGCAGGGAGTCTTCTGGGCCCCCAGGAGCAGCAGACGGAAGGGCTGGTTGGCTTGGGTGAGGACGGGACAATGCCCCCTTTTTCCCAGCAGCTGACAGAGCCCGCCAGACCCTGGGCTTCTGAACACCCCGTGGAGCCACACACTGGACTGTTTCCCAGGCAGCCCCGTGCCAGGCCAGCCACCACCCGCAGAGAGGACGCTTTCTTCCCTGCTGACCAACGCCAAGGCGCCCAAAAGAGCATCAGCAGCATGCAGGGGCTGACCTCTGTTCAGGAAATTGGGGCTTGGGAACCTCGGAGCTGGGAAGGGAAGTGTGTCACCCTCTTTGTGAGGCAAGCCTGCTCCCTCCAGACTCTGAAGCTGTGGGGTTCCCGGCTGCTTGGCTCACCGCCTCCGGCCCCCACTCCACCTCCGACCTATTCATCGAGGGCTCTGAAGACCTTTCATGAGGCTCATCCTACTGGCCTTGACACACTGAAGCTTGTTTAGGGCTGTGTTTGGAGGGAGGGAGAGACTCTAACAGGAGTCACTGCACACTCTGAGGGCAGTGGGACTAGATAGACCCAGAGAGGTGACTGATGTGCCAAGGGAGGGGCACAGATCGGTCTCCAGAGGCCAACTCAGAACTGTGGTCCCATGTGGCTCCCAGGTCATTTGCACTAAGGTCTCATGTCCCTAGCTCCATGTCAGGGGCGAACTGAAGTGATCTCAAGAGGGTTTCATCACTCCTGACGGTCCAGCTGCGGGTCAGTGGAGAACACGTTCAGGGCTAGCTGGGACTCTGGAAGGACTGGCGGTCACTAAGAGACAGTCTTAGAGATATTTTTTTATGTGGCTTTTAGGAAAGCCAGGCTGTGGGGTAGATGGGGCAGTGATGCCCCTCCCTGTGAGCCCATCAACAGCAGTGCCCACCACCCCCCCCCAGGCCAGAGAGAGGGAGCAGGGATGAAACGGCCACCGTGTACCTGCCTCCACGCTATACCTCCGGGGCTGAAGCCACACCAGGGCACTCAGAAGTCATACCCCAGACCAGGAACAAGTGTCGGGGCTACAGATCCTTCCCAGACATCCTCACTCTAAGGCCCCTTCCTGCCCCAGATGAGGAGTCTGAGCAGGGGCAGGAGAGGCAGCTCCCAGCAGGAGGCTCTTTCAAAGGGATACGTGGAGAAACAGTGGGGGGCTATCAGCAGTGAAAGGGAAACTTGAGACCATGATGGCTGACCCCCTCCTTGGACAGAAGAGGAAGCTGGGCCCAGAGAGGGCAGGGACTGACCCACCAAGGCCACATAGCCAGTGAGCTGCGGTGTAAGATTCACCCCATTTCCTCTGACTCTGAGCCCTGTTGGCCTCCACTTGGCCACAGGGATGACCTGCCCACCTGAGTCCTGAAGCCGGGAGATGACCTCCAGGGACCCCTCAGCTGCCTCAGACAGACCTGTCAGCCATTCATGGCTTCAGAAGGATTATGGAGCACTTTGCTGTGCCTGTGTCTCCCGAGGCGAGGAAGTGTGTGGGGTGGTGGGGGGAGGTCTTTTCTAGGCCTCCGGACAATGCCTGGCCCCGGAAGGCTCAAGAAACCAACCATGCCACAGGCCGTCCCATGACACAGCTCCTTCATCCCAGGAGGCATCCTTCACGTCAACACGTGAGAACCACCAGCTCATCCGGTCACAGTGCTGATGTACACGAGCGGACAGATTTTCCAGATTCAATTACATGAAAATTAAACACTTATGTGAAGCAAAAAAAATACCTTATATGAAATTAAAAGTGACAACTGCCAGAAAACGGTGACATAAATGAAGAGTAATAGTGTCTACAAGACATAAAGAGTTGCTACAAGTTAATTTTTTAAAAGATGAATAACTCAATGGGAAGCACGGGTCCAGTGAGATAATAGCAGGAAAGGGTTTCGTGTGGTAGGAGCAGCTGCACAAATCTGAGTCAGCGTCCTGGAAAAAAGGTGGGGAGAGAGGGCCTCTTGTCTGTCAGTGGGCACAGGACCAGCCTGCCCTGTCTCTGCCTCCTCTTTCTTTCCGGCTGAGAGATGCAACTCTTTTCTGTGCCATTCAGAAACACACATACTCTCTCTCTCTCTCTCCAACACACACACACACACTCACATACACATAGTCTCCCTCTCCCTCCTCTCTCTCTCTCCACACACACACACTCACACACATAGCTTAAGGAAATTTCTCCTGAGAGCCCCTCTGTGCATCTCCTAAAATTTTTCAGTCCTAGGAGGGAACCCCAGGAGTAGACCCCGAGCCCTATGACACACAGCTGGGTTCGAAGCCTGGCGGGGACACCGCTGGTGTCCTCCCTGACCACTGTTCCCTCCTCCTCGGTAATGGAGCCCACACCCGTTTCCAGGCCCACGCAGACTGGCGAGGGGCCTCCGCCCATCATAGTCACTCAGGGGTGCAGGTGAAGCCAGCTCCATTGGCCTCTACTTCCACGACTGCTGAGGTTGAGAAATGAGAACACGGCAAACCCCAAACTGACCGTCCCTCAAAGCTGCTCCTGAACACTGTCACATCTCTCTTCCACTCATATTTCATCAGCCAAAACAAGTCACTTGGTCATGCCTGCACTCAGCAAGGTTGGGATACACAATCCTCCTGCACGGAGGGACAGTAAAGGACGGGAGGGACATTGAATATGGGGGACAGTACTACAGTGTCCCACACCGGTTTGCAGTCTGTGTGGCCACGCTGATTCTACCCAGGCTCCCGGAGGAACCTTACCCTGAGAGCAGGTGAGGCTGTGCCTGCTACCATGTGAGGGCTTTCAGGGGGACCCCACCCCTGGGCCAGATGCCGTTCAAACTCTCAGCCGAGCCGCCAGAGCCACGGCCCCTGTCCACTTCTCCAGCTCCCCTTCCCTTTATCCCCCACCCCCAAATCACTCATTCATTCACAAACATTCGCCAAGTGCTACATATGATCACTATGCCAAAGGCTGGCCAGGAAAGCATACTCGAGACCACCTCTGGACTACTGTGGGTAATCCACCGTGGAAAATGGCAACAATTTAAACGTCCATCCATAAGGAACTGTTAAATACATCAAGGCCATTCACATACTGGAATATTAGAAAGCCATTAAGACTGATGGAGTTATAGGATGGGCAAGTCTCCTTTAGTTCTGCAACCTCAGAAACAGCTGTGCAGCCTTCTCTGTGGCGACGACCTGCGTGTGCACCAGCAGGGGCCTGGCTCCATGCGCTAGAACCCCGAATTGTATAGAATGCGGCTGTTCGGAACAAAGAATGAGGCAGCTCTGTACCCGCTGATGTGAAGCCATCTCCAAGGTACACTGTGAAGTAAAACAAGCAAGGTGCGGAACAGGGCTACTAGTGCGCTAACTTTGATGCACTAAATGAATACATAGGTTGAGGGTTCCTGGGAAACCAAGAGTAGACGGACAGGCCCCGGCCACAGAAAGGCAGCATGGCAAGTCAGGGCTTGTGCACACATCTCTCTGGACAGATACAAAAGAAACTGATAGCAGTGGCTGCCTTTCGAGTAGGAACCAAGGATGGGGGACACAGGCAGGAAACTTTCCTTCCTGGCTACCCTCTGTACAGTTGGAATAGTTTATATTGTGCTTTAAAAAGAAAAAGTCAGGAAGAAAATGTAACGTTCTAGAAAAGCCGTCAAGATACCTTGTTATCTTGAAGCAATAAACTCAGGTTTCAAAATCACAGGTAAAATATGACCCCTATTTTTGTAGAGACAAATGTATACTGCATCTCAGTGTGTTGCATTATGTCCTATTTTAACTTGGTTTTATTTGACATTTCTTTGAGAAAAAATTCAAACAGTAGAAAAGGGTATCAAAATGAAAAAATGTATATACATTCCATTCCACCTTCCCTCAGTTTACCTTCTTGTAGCCTCTGCTCAGCTTCTTATCACACTAAAAATGCTAACTTTCGGTATGCCTGGGGGAGGAAACTTCAGGGGAGGTTTTTGTGTGTGTGTGTGCGTTCCTGAAATTTCTATTTCCTCAATAACCGCATATTACTACAGAAATAAGAAAAAATGCATACATTTTAGAAGTGCTTCGAATTAAGAGGCCTTGAACTTCCTTCCTTCCATGACTCTGAGTGACCGGGCCTGGGGCTCCTCCCTCCCCTCCCCTCCTGTCTCCAGTCTCCATGCGCGATGTACCCCTGCTTAGTTTGAGAAGCAGATTGGGTGGCAGAAGTGACATTTCTAAGTTCCACACAAGGCCCCCAGTTCCATTTTCAATAAAATCCTCCTTCCTCACCTCCTGCTCTGACCTCATGGCCTGTCCCCCCCCTCCCCCCCCCCCCCCTCCCCAAGTCTCTGCCAGCCAGGCCTCCTTTCAGATACAAGAGCAGCGCAGAGGAGAAACCTGTTGATTTTTCAGAGAGACTCAACCCCACATTCTCCTCTCTCATTCTTCCTCAGGGACTACCTGGAAATGGGTCCCAAATACAGTTAAGAGAGAAAGGGAAGCCACCCAAAGAATTCCTCTTTCACATGAATCTCGATAAAAACAACAGGCCTTGTTAAAACTGCTCCTTAACGAGGCTCCTTCCCGGCCTAATTGTCTCCATGGCAATGACCCCTAGCGGCCATCTTTAATTAACTCGGAGTCACAGTCACCAAATGAGCTCCTCCAGTAAATTGCCCGCCGGCCCAGGCAGTCACGGGCCCCTCCCTCCGTCCTCTGGCCTCTGGCACAGGTGATGGGACAGATAATTCTCAGCCCCAGCTTTCCTCTCACCTCCTGATTCTCCTTGGACTGGCTCAGAGCAATAGTAACCTATGCATTCTCGCTTTTTATCCTCCTAGCCACCCTGCGAGGAAAGTGGCCCTGGACCAGGACGAGGAGGATGCCCACCCTTCGGGAACTCCTCCGTGTGTCACCCTTTCAAACGAAGGAAGTAATGCCGCGCGCCGCCTCATGAGGCCGCTGTGAGCACGGCCGAGCCCGCCACGACCGGCTCGAGGACGCCAGTGGGAGGGATCCCCGAGAGTCGGCCTCTTAAAATAGTTTCCATCGGAGTTTATTGCCCCGATTTGGAGGATTAAAAATGCAGCCGGGTCCAGCTTGGGGAAGGGGCTGTTGGAACCTAATATCGGCGCGTTTCCCCGCGCAGCCCGGCCCCCTCGCCGCGCCACTGCGCATCGCGCCTCTGGGGACAAAGTTCTGGAGAACCGGGAGGCCTCTCCGAGAGCCCGACAGTCCGTATGGATCATGTGCCCCTGACAGCAGCCTTAGTCCAGGGTGGGGCGGCTGGAGCCTGTGCCGGTTCCTGCCTGGTTCTCTTGCCTGGTGGCTCTGCCTAACCCGGGAACCAAATCTAGTTTGTCTGGACGCAGTGGAACTGGTTCGGTTTTCCTGCTCGGTGCCCTGCAGGCCTCCTTCTCCTCAGGCTCCTAAAGGGCTGGTCTTGGGTCAAGGAAGCCTGAGGGGCACGGGATTTCCTTCTCTGAAATGACTCTAGGTTTCTGGTCCCCACAGAGGCGCTTTCTCTCATCTTCCCTGAGGGATAAGGGAACAGGGACCCGGAGCCTGGCCTTAAGGATCCTGGAGAACCAGAGGAAACTCACCCCAAACCCTAAGGTGACCATGCCTGTGCCTCCCCCCCTCCCCCACTGCCCTGTGCCCTGCCACAGGGCTGCCTGCCTGGCCCTCTCCTCCCCCTTCCCTCTTCTCCAGGGTGGAGGCTCAGCACCTTCCCACAGCCTGTTTCTCCCCGAACCAGGGGTAGGAGGCCAGGGTCCCACCAGATCCCCTGCCTTCGAGGGATACTGAGGCAGACATTCAAGCGGGAGACTAGGTTTCCTGGCATGAAGGGGAGACCAGACCCAGACCTTTTGTCAAACTCCAGCTCCTTCTCGACTCACTCCCCAGGTGACTTTGGGCAAGTCATTTTTCACTGTGTCGCTCCCAACCTCAGTTTCTCCACCCTTGAAATGGAGGGACAGTTCCTTCTGGTCACTGAGACAAATTGAACCTCTTATCACAGCCCTTGTATCATTATTTCATTAAAAATGCCAGTGCCCTCTGGGAGGAGAGGTGCCTAAGATCTGCCAGAATTCCCCACCCCAACCAGTCCATTTCCTATTCTCTCTCTAGACCTCTGCCACTTCTGTTAAGGACCGGTGGGCAGACATTTCACACGCATTATACGGATGGGAGGTGACCTGCCCTGCCCAGGGTCCCAACTCAGTTCTTCAGACGGAGACCCTGGGTGAAGTGGACATTGGCCCTCAGCCAGTTACTTTCAGTGCTTCCTCCTCCATTTCAGAAACTTTAATCAACAAAAATTCCCCCAAAGAATATTACAAAACAGGGAGACTTCAGTCATATGAACAGTCTGCAAACTGAGGAGACAAGAAACCTCAGACACGGGAAGTGTGCTCTCTAAAGACAAAGGAAAAGCCGCCTTTTATAGAGAAATTTTCCACCCACAGTTTCCATTTTGGTCCAGTTCATGCAAATGAAGTTTCCAAACGCAATTCCGATTGGTCGGTATAGATGCAAATGCGAATATATTTGAGTTTATTGGTCCCAGCTGGGTGCGGAGGGTGCTGTGGTAAAGCAGAGTGCAGGATAGCCCTCCAGCAGTGCAGGGCTCCACCAACCCGGCTTCGTCAGCCCAGGCCCCTCCAGGCCCCAAACTCCCATGTGGACCTCCACATCTGCCCAGTGTGTGCATTGCACACAGTAAGTGCTCTGTCAATTGTTAATTCCTTCTCTTTCTGCTTGCAGGAGCCCCCAGGCTGTGATGACTTGGGCTCCCCCTGTTGGCGCCCGGGGTAACGACCTGAGCCAGCACCAGCTCAGAAAGCTGGAAAACTTATTTTTTTTAACTATAGGGGAACCCTCCAATCACCCTCTGCCCATGCCGACCCATGATCCCCACCTTCTGCCAAAGTTACAGGCGAGAGGCTTCCAGGAAGATCTTATTTTCCTATAACTTTATCATAAATGCAAACAAAATGAAAAATACACTCCTTTACCCAACAAATATTTACTGAGTATTCTGATATTTACCACTTCGGCTAACACTGATTGAGCACTTACTGCACACAAGGCTCTGATGGGCTCCTCTGCATGCATGAGCTCATTTAAGCCTCACAGAGGCTTAAATGAGTATCACCCTAGCAGAGTGATACTGTTATCTTCACTCTACAGTTGAAGACACTCAGGTCCCAGGAGAAGTGCCCAAGGTCACACATAGTTGGTATGTGGCTTTGAACATGGGTGTCTCCAGAGCCCAGACCCTCAATCCCTATATTACACCCTGGGACACTGTGGTTAAACAAACAAACACAAGAAGACATTGGAAGTGGCTTTAAAGCATCCTTTGTTCTCTAATTTCCCTGGAGAATTTCTCCTGGAAAGAGAAAGAGAGAAAGGTTTTATCTGGACAGAGACAATAGGATTTTCCTGGTCATTTCCTGAGTATGTGTTTGTTTGTTGCATCAGCAGTTACAAGAATAAGATGGTTTCCCCACATTTTGAAGGCAAGGTTAAAAAATAAAATAAAAGCATGCAGATCACTAGCAGTTTCAGATCTTCATCCCATCCCTTCAAAACTGGACTTTCTTCCAGAAGAGAAGAGAATGAGGCCTGTTCTTCACTCCTAAAAGCCAGGAACCATGAAAGAGCCTGACCTACTGCTCTTTGACCAGCCCCCGCCACCTTAAAGTTGACTCACCACACTCTATCAGAGCCTCTCCTTTGTTCCTGGGGATGCAGAGTGGGCCCCAGCCCTGTCCTCATCATGGGCCTGTGACAGCTTTGGTCCCAGCGATAAGTGCTGTGACAAAGGTACACTATGGAGTGTCAGGGAGTGGCCGCCCACCTTGGAAAGAGTGCCACAGTGAGAAAGCCATGGACCCAATCCAGGAGACCAAGAATCTGATAGTGGAGAGAGGCTTTGGAGACCAGTTACTCCATCATGTATCCAATGCAGAGACTTCCAAGGTGCCTTGACTGTGCCTCAGCCACAGGACAGTAAATGGGCCCCTCCAGTCCCTGACACCGATATTCCAATGTGGAAAATAAAAGCCATCACACCACTTTGTACTCAGCCCCAGCATCAGCCCTGTGCTCTGCCCCTGGCCCATGTATTGTGCATTTCTTGTTGCCCCTTTTCAGACTCTAAGGTCCTTGCAAGACAGGCTTGTATGTTACTCAACATTGTGCTCCAAGCTGAGCACAGGCTCTGACGCAGAGGAGTGGAATTAAATAAATCCCCCCACAGCATCCCTGCTTGGTGATCATCCTGCCCCTATTCGAATCCTCCCAGAAATGGGCACTCACTACTTCTCTGTGGGACGGCTTCCCTGTGGGTCAGTTGTTGGGTTGGATTCTTCCTTCTGAAGCCTCCCAGACCTAGTGTCACCCTCTGAGGCTTTCCTGACACCTTGGAAAAGCTACAGATTGTACCAGAAAGCCAGGTACCTGCCCTCTGGCTTTGGACCTTAGTACAAAGGGGAAACCTGGCAAAGAAAGTTTTCTCTTCCCACAGGGCTTAGGGAGACCCACCTGAACCCCAGAGAAGACTCTAGCACATCCAGGGGTTGAGTTCACAGCACAGTATGTAGTTTGGTGGGGACTGACCCTTTGAAACCCTCCCGCATGTCTGGCCATGAGTGTCTAGGAGAGGCTGGCCTGGAAATGACAAAACACTGTGACGGCATTTCGGTTCCCGAGTTTTCACGTGTCAGTGTGAGCTAGGGGATGTGCAGGTGTCCGTGCATGTCAATCCCTGTATTTGAACACAGGCTAGGCCTGGATCTAAGAGTGTGAGCAGAAGCGAGCCTCTGTCCTCCAGGGGAAAGATGGTATCACCATAGTGCACACATGCTGCTGAAGGCCTCATGGCCACAGGGGAAATAGGGTCTGGATGACCCTAGAGGTGTACACGTATATATGAGTGTGCAGGAGTGTGTGCGTGTTCACAAGCACACCTCAGTCTGGGTGGCTTGTGTCTGCATGTATATACCGACTGCAGTCTGGTTCTATGTCTGGGTGACAGTGAGTGTGGTATGTGTGAATATTTACAAGCATTTCCCAACCTGGTTCTGTGTCATTATGATCTTGTGGCTGAGCATGGCTGCATGCACGTTTGCATGTGTGTTTACAGTGTAACCCCAAGCCTACATGTGAACGACGGTGCGTGTGTGTTCAGGTGCAAAGCCACAGAGGAATCCAGGTCTGACCGACTCGGCGCGCGTGTGTGTTTTACGTGCACGCTCCAGCCTGGCTCCAACTCCCCTGACTCCATGGGCATATGTGAATGTTCTGACCACAGAGGCTGAGCCCAGGCAGGTCCTGCGTCTGGCCGAGCTCGTGGGGTAGTGTGCATAGGTGACTGGTGTTTACGGGCAGCCTCGTGAGCCTTTGACGCCCACTCCCCACGGCCTCTAATTTCCTCGCCCTAGCAGGACCTGGGCTGTCCTTGCTCCAGACTGCCTTCCCCAAGGAGTCCCTTTAACTCACAGCCCCTTTCCCAGCCAGGGGGCTGAGAGTTGGGGGATATTCATCTCGGGGAGTTTTTGTTCCGCCTCATGAAAGGCCTCAATGGCTGGGAATACCATTCTAATTACAGGGAAGCCCAGCTTATGTGGGGGACACAAAGGGCTGTGGTCTCATAGCAGCTCCTTCCATCCGTCAAATAAGGCTGTCTAATGACGGGGTGAGAGCTGTGAATGCCTAAAACAAACTCCAAAAGGAGGGAAAATAAAGCCGCCGGGGGCTTAAAATATATTAAATTACCCTGATTAAGAGTTGTGGCTTTGCAGAAGCTGGTTGGAGAGGCCGGGGAGGCTCCGAGCCCCCCTATTCACGTGGTGGGGAGGGGTCAGGAGGTCGGGAGGGGGGTACAGAGCCCTAGCCCATTCTCATGCTAACGCCAGGGACACGCTGCAGGCTTAGTGGACTGGAAAATAGAAATGAATTTGCCATAATCCTCCTCCTCCCCTGCAGCCCAGAAGTGCTGCCTAATTGCAGCCCCTTACAGCCTGTTGGGCGCTGGGGCAGGGCCACACCCTGGAGCCTGTGTCCTGTGGTCTTCTCACCCCTCCCTCCTTTTTCAGGGCCTGACCTAGGGGTTCCAGTGCAGGGGAGGGGTGCCAGGGTGCACGTGTACGAGTATACACACACAGTCACACTCGCCCCTTTCGAAGGTGCAGTTACCCACAATTACTCTTTTACACACACAAATGCTATTTACGGAGACGAATGTCGCTTCCCTCCTCCACACACATCCCTCCACAAACACACACTTTTGGAGGCACAAATACGTCACGAGATTTGCAGACACAGGTACCCCTTCGCGGATGAATACACACGAGTCTCCCACACTTCCGAAGGCACCTTTGCGTGGCCACGCTTTCCTTTTCAGGTGGGTACCTGCTGCTGCCCACACAGGAACACACAAGTGCACGTCCCCTCCAGGGGAGCCCCAAGAATCACAACCTAGTCCAGTCTCCACATTTTACAGCACAGGAAACAGGCTAAGAAGACTGTGGAGAGAAAGCCGCTCGCCAGCCCCATGAGCCAGCCCTACCTCTCACGACTCGACAAGTCTCTCCCCCATCTGGGCCTCAGTTTCCTACTATTAAAACGAGGTGCTTGGACTGTGTTCTGGAAAACCGCTTCTAGCTTAGAAATTAGAAGGGACCAAGTGTCAGGAGCTATTCTTTCTTGCCCATTCCCTGCCTCTACACACGTAGGTGTGTGCGCCCATGCACTCCGCAGTGCACACAATGACTTTCTCAAGTGTTCCCATGGTGGCCTAAATCCTCTCAGGTCCCAGTGCAGGGAGCATGGCCACTCTGCCCCGCCCCCTTCCACCATGTACATTTGTGGCTCTGTCCGTGCGACTTTGCGGGTTTGGGACACGGTGTTGGTGCGGGGGTGGGGGGCACAGGTAGGTATGGATCTGAACCACCGAGCCCCCACAGTGTGGCGCCCGGAACCAGAAGAAGCATCCAACACGCTCCTCCCTGGCCCAGGGCTCCCTCTGCCGGTGGATCTGGAGCAGGCATGCCCAGAGGAGGCTGGGCGGATGCACACTAGCCAGACTGGAACAGAGACCTCGAGAATAAACTGGGCAGAGGGAGCATCGTCAAGGCCCAACCTCGCCACCCCCTTTTCCCTCAGGGTCCCTAAGAACACCCTCGTCCTTCCAGCTCTCTGCAGACAGCCAGTGTGCAGGCGTGTGGAGGGGGTCAGAGTCAGGGTGGGCACACCCAGGGTCCTGGCGCCCGGCTGCTGGCCAACCTGAGCCAATCGTCTTCAGTGTTTCCATCAGTGCCCTGGGCAACGGAGTGCCCTGGGCAGTGAAAGAGAGCTAGGAAGAAGCGTTAGAAAGAGCTGGGGCTCCCCTCCCACCACCTTACACAGAGAAAGCAGGGACCCCCCCAAATTCCCAGCAGCCACCCTTGGGGGCCTGGGGTGAGCAGTGGCTGCTGCCGTTCCTTGCCTCTGGAGGGTGGTGCCAAAGCTAGGGCTGACAATAGGGGCGTGACTGCCAGGCACAGTGAGCAAAGGGAGCGCAACTGAGACCCTCCAGGCTTGGGCACCCAGACACGCTAGTTGGTGGCAGGCATCGTGGGGGCAGGTCAGGGGGTTGATGAACCAAAGGCCCCCTTGGCTTAAAGATGAAGGCACGTCATACAGGCTGGGTCATTTCAATGAACAGAGGGGTTTCAGAAGGCGAGACGGAACAGGGGCAGATCCCTCCCCACTCTCTCCATCCCCGCTCAAGGTATCTGCAACGTGACCTCTCCAGGGCCACGTGCACTCCGGAGGGGGGGGGCGGGAGAGCAAGGGTCTGCTGGAGCCCGCTTGTGAGGTCGGACAGGCTTCAGCGCCCTCAGAACTCCCTTCTCAGCCCTACCCCTTTGTGTGGCTCCCTCCCTCCTTCACGTGGCCCTCGCCCCGAGCTCTCTTTTCCCAGTGAATCTAGGCTAAACCCCACGAGCCTTCTCCAGGCTTCCCAGCTCCAGGCCTGGCAGCCCCACACCCTCCTGTCATACAAACTCCCGTGGGCCACTCGTCTGGAAGAGCCAAAATGCAATGGGGACAGCAGAGGGGGAGATTAGGGCGGGTGGCCTGTCTGTGGACAAGCCACGCTGTGTGGACGGGGCTGGGCCCTCAACCCTCAAAGTGGCCCAAGTCTAGCCCAGAGCTCGCCCCATCCCAGCGTTTCCCAAATGGCTGCCCAGACCCCCAGCCTGGCTGTGCCCTGCCGGTGAGCGAACCAGCCCCAGAGCCCCGGAGCCCTGTTCCTGTTCGATTCTACTCCTCCCTGGTCTCTTGGGGAAGTCGTATTGGACCCCAGGGGGACGGTAGGGACTGAACCAATGGACATGGCTGAAAAGAGTAAAAATGGGGGCGCCGACAGGAGGGGTCTGAAGCCTTATCGCTGTCAGCCGCGCGCCAGGTGGCCAGTCCCAGTGTTTGAGGAGGCACCCGGGCACCCTCTACTCCCCATCCCTCAAGCTCTTCGCAGGAGCCGGCTGCCCGGAAATCCATAGATTTCTGTGGAAGTGCACACACCAGGCCACATAGGCATTCAACACAAAAACAGAAAAGAGCAACGAATTCAAATTCCAGAATTTTTCCCCCAAATAAATAGAGCTTATTTTAGCCTCTAAACCCTGAGGTGGGGAGGTACGGGAGAAGAAGGGGTTTGTTGGGTGCCCTGCCAGGCAAATGGCCCACCATTTAATTCCCTTTAATCATTAAGAAAAATGGGTTGCTTTTTTTCTAGAATATTCCAAACAAGGGTGGCTGTGTTTGGGTGAATTCCAGCAGGGCCGAGCTTGTTTTCTTCTGCATGATGGTGCTGCTGGGACATGGGAGGGATCTCTGCGGGCCTGGTGCCCACAGGGTGGTGAGGATGGTTTGGGGGGCGGTATGGCTGGGGACTCAGGGCCACCGACTTTCTGTGGAGAACCACAGCCCTATGTTCCCGTCACCACCCCAGCAGTGTTCGGCGGTCTCTGGATCTTGTGCTCAGACCCGTGCAATCACCCCCATCTCTCTAGAACCCAGTCCCCCGACCCAGGCCTCCTCGGAACTGATCCAGACACTCCTGCCAGCAGTGCCACAGGACCCCAAAGGTCCTACCTAGTTGTTGGCAAAAGACTAGAAGCTGGACTTTCGGAGGCCGTCTGCATGCCGTGTAAACGGAACAGGCCAGGAAACGCCAATAGGCAGTCATTTTCCAAGCATCCCGGATTCCTGAACCCCGCGTGACCGCCGCCAGGAGCCATGCAAGGGCTCCGTGACAGATTTGTAAGACACAGGATAAGATCAGGAGAGCCGGTGGAGACAAAGCCACGCTAAAACGTGCTGAAACGTTTGTCGATCGGCGAAATCCCCACACTTAGCAAACACTTTCATTTTCAGAACTGCCTGTGGCCCTCCCTACTTAGGTCTAGAAAATCGGATCGTGTTTTGGGGGAACAGAGCCCCGGAACGCGGGCCCCTGTGCATCTGTAGGAAGCGCGTCTGTTGGAAGGAATGGATGAGTGGTGAACAAGGGAGCCCTCAGGACGCGGTCGCCTTTATAAACTCACTGGCACGACTTTATGGGCATCTACAAATTTACACCTGTAATAATATCCCTCCTCCCCCGCCTCGCACTCAGAAACCACAGGGCGTTGCAGGAAAGTACCATTTGGCCCAGCCGGGGCCAAAAGAGCCAGTTTTCCCTGTATTGGCCGGGGGGCGTTGCAAACTGACTTGCCCGCTCCTTATACCCTTTGTCCTGCATGCCCACGTCCTAAGAGTCAGGCCAGGGTGTGGGACCCAATTACAGAGGGGAGCTGAAGATAAGGTAAGGCTGGGAAGGACGGGGAAGCTGGGCGGGAGGTGTTGGCGGGCACCACGGACACCTTGGGCCACCATTTCCAATATTTTCCCCAATGTTTGGAGGACCCATGGCGTTTTGTACGAGCATGTGCACAGGCCCCTGTGGCCAGGATACAGGACAAAGCTTTCCGAAGATGGGACACTCCGCTTGCTGACTTTTCCTATCAACGAGAGAGACCTGGGCTATTGACCCAGCCGCCTGCTCCTCTCCGTCTTTTGTCGCGGTTCAATCACGCACTTACCGGAAGAAAAGGGAGTTTATTTTAGCCTGGAGGAGCCTCGTGTTGCAAGTGCGTGCGTGCGTGCGACTAAAGGGCGAGAGAAATTTTGCAGCCACGACTACGCAGATGGGTTGAGGATAGACACTTTCAGAAAAGGGCCAATTTCCCCTTCACAATGAGCGCTAAGTACCTGATAAATGGGGCTGGTGTTTATTCATGAGCAGGTACTTTGGAGATGGCGATTAGAACAGCCGCCTGCGCCGCCTCGCCAAGGTACTTAAAGCCGGGCAGGTGCAGCGCTGCGCGCGCGGCCGGAGCGCACAAAGCCCGCGGCCACAGCGGCGCACGCGGGGAGGGGCGTGAATGCGGCGGTGCGGTGCGGGGGCCCCGAGGGCGCGCGGCGGGCTGGCACCTTCGCCCTTTGTTCCTCTTCCGAAGCCAAGGCCACTTCCCCGAGGGGTGTCCCGGGAAAACCTCCCCTCTAATTACCGAGAATTCTCCTTCTTCCCTCCTCCCGGAGCCCAGCCCGCAACTCTCGGTCTGGCAGGCGCGGGGCCTCAGCATGAGACCGGGCGCGGCGTTTGCATAAATGCGGCCTGTGAGCTACGGAGCTGAGCTTCCCCGGCTCGGTAACTAACTCATCAACTAGGAAAGGGACAGAAGCCGGGCCTGGGAACCCGGAGGACACGCAGCGCGGGCTGCCCCCCGCCACCCAGGCGCCACCTCTGGCGGTGCCGGTAACCTCGGCTTTCAGGTTTTGTTTCAACTCCAAGGGGAGAAAATTGGGGTCTGTCTCTTTCCACAGTTTCCTGGGGCCAAGGTCGTGGGACAAACCCGATCTCACCCTCGGAGTGGCTCCGGAATCCCTCGGGACGCCCAGCTTCTGCCCGCAATCTGCGGCCTTGGCCGGGCACACGGCGAGAGCGCAGCTGGCGCCGGGACCTTGGGGAAACCAGTGCAGGGTCCTCTGTGCTTAGGGACGGGGAGCAGCTGAGGGTGTTCCTGGGGCCCCAGCCGGGGAACCTTTGTAGGAGTGTGGGCACTCTCAGCCCGGTTCCTGGGGCCTGCCAGGGTTGTCGGCCAGTCTCTGTTTTTCAATCGTTTCGATAAACAGAGACCAAGATAATTTCTCTCCAGTTCGCAGAATCAGAGAGGAGAAATCTGTGTTTCCAACAAGTTGGACTCCCCTTGGGGAGGAAATTCTTTGAGAACGAGCGTAAACAAGGGGCGGGGACCTGATGTGACCCAGCACAAGACAGTTTTTTTTTCATTTCTACCACAAAAAATTCTACAACCCTTCTGCTCGGTGCAGCCTGAGCAGGAGACTAGACGTTAACGTTCATTATAGATTTCCCTGGAGTCTGGGTGAGAATAAATTGCAGGTATCGTAATCCCGATTCCCGGGGAAATCTGATGTCCAAGATGTGAGCGCAAACCGAAAGTGGTAACCCAGAGGCGAGGCAGGGAGGGGAGTGCGAGCAGCCTGGTGCCCACATCCCAGACAGTGCAGCCACCCACCGGCCAGGTGGGACGAGGGGGCGGGGGCAGAGGCAGGCGGCCCCAATTAGTTTAAAGGGATCATCGGAGAACCCAGTCATCCCCTGGCATCTTCTGCCAGGACACAAGTTAGGGTTCGAGGATTTAAGCACTCCCTCGGGTTAGACACGGGTGATGGCGGGACTACCTAGCTAGTCGAGGAGAGCCCGAGATGCCAGATGTGGCATCTCCCATCCGCCGCTAGCTTGCCAATGCCATGCAAATAGTCTCATGGCATGACGACTCTGGGCAAATGTCACCAGGTGGCTGAGGGACATGGGACAGGGCATGCCAATCCCTACACGGGAAAGGAGCAGAAAGGCATAGAGCCAGACCGCTAGGTGCTGGAGGCAAACTGCATGGCGGGCCTGGGTCAGGCGGAGCCTGGCCTCCCCGTCCCCAGTGCAAGCAGGTTCCGCCAGCATAGGGTCCAGAACTTAGTCAGGAAAGATAGATTGGAGGGGTGGGAGCTAAAGACAATGCATCGCAAAATAGTTTTTGTATTTTGGGTTCCCAAGACCTTCACGGCACACCCAAAAGGTGCGGGTGTGGTCAGGAGAAGGGCCATCAATACTGAATGCCCACAACTGATTTAGAATAAATCATATAAAAATAATGAATCTGATTCCTGAGGAAGCAGATAAGCTGGGACGTAATCTTTGGCCCCCACACTCCTCATACCCACTTCTCCGGCTGAGAATTCATTTTTTTTTTTCTAAGAAAAGCATTTGGGCAAATGTATTTTGGGCCATGTGGGCGTCCCTGGCTTCTGATTTGTGCCTCTCCCTCAGAGTGTCTAGTAAGTTTGGCCATGAGGCCTGCCAAGCAGGAACCCTGTGGGTGCCCTTAATTCCAGTATCAGACCCACCAGGGGCAGAACCCTTTCACCCCATCAACAACCTTATCTGGTTTTGAAGTGAGCTGGGGCAGGAATCTCCAACGGATTTTTGTTACTCCAGCTGTTATATCATATGTGCCTTTCATTTCAGTGGTTTGTTGATAGAATCTCAACCTTCTGGAAAAGCGAGGGATATCTCAGCAACCTACCATCACCCTCCCCCGTCAGCCCAGTGACTGAGGTAAAGCGGATGCTTCTGAAATTCCAGTTCTGACCAGAAGGCGCCAGCTAGAAGACAGATACCCTGACCGGTCAGGCTTGGTGAGTGCTGGAAGGCAGAACCCGTGTGGGGAAGTCAGAGGAAACCTCCCCTCCCCTGATCAGCTCAGATCCGGGTTTGCGATGAAAAGATAGGTTTCTCTGACCCAGGCCCTAAAAGGGTCTCCAGTAAAGGGAGCAGCTCTTTACCACAAGACTTTGGCATGCAGCCCCAACGTGCCAGTGAGTGGGCTGAGTTCTGCCAAGAGACTATGGTTCTGATGGCGACTTGGACAAGGACCTTGGGCGGGGAGGGGGGAGTTCCTCCCACCTTGAGTTTCCTCACCTGCCAAGGGAGGAATGTTGTAAAAGAAGACTCCTAACAGCTCTAACCTGGGGCTCTGAGAAGTGTGAGGGAGGGCAGTACAAAGAAATGCCTGCAGACTTCAGAGGACACCTGGGGACCGTTGATTTCACCCCTAGAAAAGGGCACATTTCTTTCTGAAACATAGTCCTTTGATGAGCAGTGTGTAGTGGAGTTAGGGGCACAGACCCTGGAGGCAGGATGCCTAGGTTTCAAATGTGACCCAGATCTGCCATTTACCAGCTATGTGGCCTTGGGCCACTTAACTCAGTCTCTCTGTGCCTCAACTCCCTTATCTCGTACACAATGGTACCTACCCCACAGGGCCTGGTGAGGGTTAACTGCACTAATACATGCAGAGCACTTAGAAGCAAGTCTGGTACAGGTTACCTGTTCCTATGAGTCACCCAGAGCCCTGGATGCAACCTCCCCCCTTTCCAGTCCTCTTACTTTCCTCCACTGACTGTCACCATTTCTGTCCCTGCACCACTGCCAGGATTCAGCCTTCTCTGGGTCCTAGCACCCCAAGAAGGGAGTGAGGGAAGCAGTACTGCCTGCTTGATGAGCACTTTGCCTGAGGAATATCTTTGCCTCAGTCCTTTACTTATTTTCTGATACGGAAGGAAGTTGAGTCAGTCTCTCTCCTCAATTCTACCCATAGAATGCCACATAAATGTCAGCTCCCTTAGGACGGGGGGGGGGGGGGTTCTGTATTGTTCCCGGCTGTATCCCCAGCGCCTTAAATCGATGCCTGCTATAGAACAAGCACTCAATAAATAGCTATTAACTCAATGAAAAGAGGAAGAAGTGTCCACTCACCAGATCTGCGCCTGTAGCAGGGTCTAGTCTGAATTTATTTTTCTCATCAAGAGGTGATGGTCAGATTTTAAAGCTAAGGAAAAAAAATACATCTCTGATTTCTTTCCTTAATAGCCTTCTGTCTCAGACTCCAATTCTCTCAATTATCTACAGGGTCCTTCTTCCAACACCCCACCCCAAAACACACACATCCCTCTAAGTGGCAGGGCTCCAGGAGGCACAAGATTTCAAGAGTCTGTATTTAATTCATCACCTTCAGAGACATTGGGGACCCATGTAACCTCCTGGAGGTTTGGGTTATCTGCCTACACGACAGACTTGCTATATTTATACAATCCTGGCACCTCCTCAGATGCAAGGGGAAACCAACTGTGTCAGTTTTTTCTTTTCTGAGAAGTGTTGTTTTTGAAAATGCAAAATGACAGTAACATTGTCATTGAAGATGGTTACCGTTAAAATCATAATAATGGCTTGCACCCATGGACACACATTTACAATGTGTCAGGCACTAGGCCAAGCACAAACATCTTATTTTATCTTCACAAGCTCATGAGCTCCATTTACAAGCCCATTTTACAGAGGAGGACGTGGAGACTTGGCACACGTCATATGGTTTGCAAGGGAGAGAGCAAGGGTTTGAACACAAGACTCCCAAGGAGGCTGGGATCTTCACCCCTGATTTCTACCTCCTTCTGTCTCTGGGTGATAAGGAAAGCAAGAAAACCCATGTGACATGTGATTTGGGGAGCATTTTCAGAGACCAGCTTAGTAACAAAGCTAGAATGTTGGTAGTATATGGTCAGGCACACTGAGTCTAAACCAGCCTGCCTAAGTTCAAAGCCCACCTGAACCTCCTTCTAGCTGTGACATTGAAGGCAATTTATTGAATCCCTCCACACCCATTTCCTCTTCTGTAAAAGAGGGCTAATAATAAGACCTATTGGTTGGGAGTTAATACATATTAACAATAAAATTTTATTCTCTTGATTCTATTACAGAGTAGCATGCACATTGCCTTTTGAAAACTGCTGCCTTAAATTTCCTCATTCTAATACCCACAAGTTGGGAATCTTGGCTATTGGGATGAAAAATAGTGGTTTGTCCAAGACGTCAGATAACTCGGAGAATCTTCCCACGAGGAAGGAGAAGATCTCCAGCATCCTTTGCAGATGGTTTTGCAAAGCAAAAAAAAAAAAAAAAGTTTGTTTCCCTTTTTAAAAAAGATGTAAACATCTTCTCAGGCTCCTCTGACATCAGCATGTCAGTGATGAATCATCTCTAGCAGAAAGAGTTGCACTAGGTAGGTCACAGTCTCCATTTTTAGTCAACTTCCTGGTGGCCCTGCTGTAGCCTTCCTTGCAGGGGGGCCCAAGGTTTGACGCAGAGCCTGAAAGCTCAGCCTCTCCAGGCCCTCAGAACCCAGTCAGATTAAGAGGGAGCCTCCGGGAGCCCGGGAGGAGGCTGAGGGACTCCCTTCTGGCATTTCTTCTTTTTAAAAATTTAAAGTAACGTGAATAGACTTTTCCTCCTCTTTTTGCAGTACATGAAACCTGCCTTTTTCTGCTAGTTGTTGCTTGTGAATGAAACCTTGTATGTACTGGAACAGAGGGAGGAGACCCTGGGAGATGTGAGCTCAGGTTGAGCCAATTTTTTTTTTAACTCAATCCTCAATATTTTTAAAATTTACGTGCGTTTGATTTTTTAAATTAATTCATCCAGAAATGATTTCATTATTGTCTGCTGAGCATCTGGCAGTGCAGATGAAGGTGCTAGGAGGGAGAGACGTGGGGGGGAATCTGGGCAGACCTCCTGGAGGAGGAGACACTTGCTAAAGTTCAGGCCACATGGAGATGGGAAGGGGTGTACTCTTGAAGGCAGAATCTTCATCGTGAGGAAAATCCCAGAAGTGAGAATTTCGGGGACTACACAGAGAAGAAGAGAGGAAGGAACACAAGGGGAGCAGTATGGCTTCAGGGTAAAGGCGACCTCTCCCTTTTAAATGTGCTACTTTTAATTTTCTGTGAATTTAGAAACCAGATATCATGGATGTAGAACTGTGTATGGAGCACAGACACGTGAACTTCTGAGCGAGCCTCTGAAAGTGAAAGGAAGGTATGGGGGACAAGGTTGGGGCCACTCAGAAGAAGCCGTCTGTGCCCCTTCAACTTGGCAGTGCGCTGGCTGGGTGAGGTCCAGACTAACACCCGTCCTCACACAGAATCCAGGACCAAGGCATGCAGGACAGAAACGAGGCCCCGTTGTGGCCCCTGCACTGCCATTGAATCACAGCGCACTCCGCCCCGCGCCAGCTACCATTTGTCCCAGGACCCTAATTTCCGTGCTGGAGATAGGGCTTGGGAGGGATGCCCACGGCTCATTTGCCTTAAAGCTGAGCCACAGTCACCCTCCAGCTCTTCAGGAGGAGCCTCAGGCCTGCGGGCTAGAGTCTTACCTGGGGGGCCTCTAGCCAGAATCTGAGAGGAAGTGAGGAAGAGCCAGAAGTAGCGACGCAGAAGTGGACACCAAGGGGCTAACCGACGACGGGAGCTGGGTGAGCTGGTCCCCCTTGGGAAAGGCCGGCGACCTCACCGGGCGTCATTTGGCGCCTTTGCCCTCTGTGCACCCCTCCCCAGGCCTGCAGCGGCAGCGCGCCCCCCGGAGGCCCGGCGGGGCGGCCCAGCCTCCCAGCCGCCCTGCGGCACGCCGCCCTCCGCCCAGTCCCCCAGGTCGCGGCGTCCCGGCGGGAGGCGGGGCACGAGCGGCGGCGGGCGACGGGCGAGGCCCCGGCGAGGGTCCTTACCTCCGCGCTGCATCCGTCCGACGAAGCTGCGTTTGCTGCTGGGACTGCGGGGCTGGGGAGGCTCCCACGGACTCGAATCGCGCCACCCCTCGCCCCTCGCCCCTCCGGTGGCCCCGAGCGAGAGCGCCGGGACCAGGGGACAGGCGCCGTGCCGGCGGGAGGAGGCAGCTTCTGTGGGGCGCGGTGGGGCGGGGGCGTCTGCCGGGCCCCGCCTGGAGGGGACTAGGGAGCGATTATCTTGAAGAACAAAGGCGGTCGGAGAAGGCTCCGCGCCCCCCTCGCCGGGACCTGGCCCTGAACTTGAACTTGTACTTGACATTTTGTCCCGAAGGTGGCGAGGGACCCCATCTGAGCTGGGACGGGTCTCAGCCGTCCACCGCCGCTTCCGGGGAGGGGGCGAGCCCGCCCTCCTCCGCGCGGGAGGAAGCCCGGCAACCCCAGGGGCCCTTGGTGCCCCAAACTGCCTTGGGTTCGAGTGTTCTGAGGTCCCCGCGTCCCCTCCAAGTCGGGGTGCGGACGAGGCCGCTGCGTCTCCGGCCGGGAGGAGTAGGCCGGGGCCCTGCGCCCGCACGCCCGCCGCGGACGCGGCCCGCAGCCCGAGCTGCGCACGGCCGGCCGGATTCTCTTCACGTCGCGTCGGCGGCCGCTATTCAGCCGCTAATTGAACATTAATGGCAGGTGCGGATGAGGTCACCGGAGCTGGCTTTTCTCACACATTTTTCATGCAAATTCGCGAAACTCTAAACAAATTTAAATAAAAAGCTCTTTGTGCCGCTAGTCCCTTAGTCCTCTCCCTCCCGCCGGGGTCCCGGCTCCTCCCGGGGTCCTGGGGCCGGAGCCGGCTGCCAGAGGAGCGCAGCCCGCGGGGGGAGCCGGGCGCCCCGGACAGCGCCGCCTCCCGGCGGGTGGTGCAAACCCGGCCGCGCGCCGCCCGGGGTCAAACGCAGCCTGGCTGCTGTGGGGCAGTGTGAGGGACCTTCCGCTGCGGTCGTGGGGCGGCACGAGGCTGGTGGGGAGGCAGAGTGGGCAGTGGTTAAGTGCCTGGCATCTAGACAGGAGCGTCTGTGCTGGCATCCTGGCCGCACCCACATCCACGCCCGCGGGCCACTTTACCCAGCCTCACTCTCCCTGTTGGTCAAATTGGGATAGTGCCCAGTTATGCAGGCAGGTGTCTCAGGAGCAAACCATGATTTAGGACAGCGTTCCCCAACCTTTTTGGCACCACGGACAGGTGCTCCTATGAGAATCTAATGTCTGATGATCTGAGGTGGAGCTGAGGCTGGGACGCTAGCGCTGGGGAGCAGCTGCAAACCTGCAAACATAGATGAGGCTTCGCTCTCTCGCCAGCTGCTCACCTCCTGCTGTGCTGCTCGGTTCCTAACAGGGTTCCTAACAGGCCACAGACAAGTACTGGTCCGTGGCCCTGGGGTTGGGGACCCCTGATTTCAGACATAAACAAGCACTCAGAACAGTGCCTAGCACCAGAAAGTGTTGATTATTAATCTAGCATCCAAGGGCCCAAGAACCAATGCTGTGATTTCACACGTGCAGAAAAAAAGGTTGTCAGGGGCTTTCAGGACACTTACAAGGCCCTGCATCCCATTCTGGTGAAAGAGATGAGAGCTGGAGCCCAGCTCCACTGCTTCCTAGCTGTGTGGCTTTGCATATTTCTTAGCCTCTCTGAGCTTCCAGTCTGTAAAATGGGATTAAGGTTTATGAGGTCATTGTGAGGATTAAATGAGGTGGCACCGATGGAGGGTGAGGAGGACTATGGGGGCTGCTTCACAATTGAGGCCAGTACACCTGTGATTGCCACCCTCAAGGCTAGAGGTAGCCCTTGGTCCAGCCACTGACCTTGATCCTCTAACCCAAAGGACCTTAGCCCAGATCAGGGGGACAGATTTTCCAAGGCCTTGGGCGGGGTCTTCCTCTACCCTTCCCATCCATGCCAGGGTCCCCACCACATCCACTACACCATGAACTGTCTTTGTTGAGTGGCTGAGTCTTGCTTACTTTCCTTACCCATGTCTTCCCAGAAAAACTGATGAGAGATATGGATGGCTTTGTGAAGAAACTTTATTTACTGTGGGGTGGGAAGAGGGAGGCAGGGGGTTCACAGGATAGAAAGAAGACTCTCTCCCAGAACTTGCCCTAGCCCTCCCTCAGCAACATCCAGGGGGACCCACTGGTCTCGGAAGCATCCCAATGATTCAAGTTGCCTGGGCAAGATCTCTGCTTTCCCACTTGATTCTGCAGCTTCAGCTTTTCCTGAGCCTCCCATCAGGCCAGCCTCTGGGAAGCACTGGGGCAAGCCAAGGAATGTCCTCATCTTCCTGCCAGGCCCCTCATGCCACGGACCCCAAAGAAGAAGCAGAGTGTGCAGGAGTGCAGATGACCAGCAACTAGGGGACTGAGAGGCTGCAGCACCTAACAGACCCTCAGAACCCGCCCGCTCCCACCTTCCACCAGGTGGAGACACAGGCCTTCTACAGGCCCCAAGCCCCTGCTCTCCAGGGCTCACTCAGGATTGTCTTTACCATCTTTGTGTCCAGGCCACCACCTCAGGAAGCTCATCTGGACAACCCAGAGAAGAGCCTTTAAGTGGCCAAGCCTAACAGGATCTCTATGGGGTTAGGAGTACAGATTTAGAGTTAAATAGACTTGGTTTTGAATCTCAGTTCTGGTACTTACAAGCTGTGTGACTTGAGGCCTATAACATATCTTTTCTGGGCCTGAATTTCATCTGTAAAATGGGTATACCAATGGTACCCACAGACCGTAGAGTTATAAAACATTGCCCTGCCGGCCTGGCAGCCCTCCACATGTGGTCATTCTTAGTGCTTCTTCTCTCCCCTCTCTGTAGGGCCCACAGCCAATCTGGAGTGACTATATCTCCCATCCAGGCCCCAGGGACCTCCTTGGATTTCCCAGGCCCTCTGGGTGGACGGCATGCCTCTTTCCCTGCCCTGTTCTTTCATCTTAGCACCATCACCCCATCAGAAACACTTGCTGAGCCACTTACTATTTGGGGGGTAAAGTAGGCAGGGGAGGTCCCCATTCAGCACGGTGATGTCTCTCAGGACACAGGCTGCTTATGCAAATAGGGCCTTTTGCAGCCCCATCCTCTCCTCCTGCCACCTGAGCCACACAGGCCCCCAACACAGTGACATGCTGCAGCCCAGCCCACAGACCAGAACAACCTGGGTGGGGCACTGTTGGGGCTTCCAAAGGACCCTGCCAAACTGGCAGCTCCTGAAGACAGAGAGGCAATTTCTACCCTACTGGCAGTGAAATAGGTCCCCCAGTCCCCTCCCTGCTGTCGAGCTCCGACAGCCCATCAACTATCTTTCGGCATCAGTGAAACTGGAATACTGATACCCATCTAAGAAGACCCAGAGATGCTAAGCCTGGCACTTAGTAGGATTTTAATTAACAACACCAGCCATGATGATAAGGTGTGATTATCAGGCAGAAAATAGCCTCTGGGCAGAATTTCTGGGACGTTTTCTCCTGCAGTATCCTCACCATCCTCTTGGAGCGTCTACCCCAAGGTGGTTAACAAAAGTTAAACCTATTATGTTAAACAGCCTCTTTAAATTTTTCAATAACAGCATTCCACGAGCATGGAAAGAAAATATAAGAGTACAGAAGAAGGTGCACCATCCATCCCCACTCCCCAGATCATTCCAGAAACTCTTCAGATATCAGTATATTTAGGACTGACTTTAAACACACCAATAAGATCACACTCTATTGCCTGTTCTGCAACTGATTCTATTCACCTAACAATATATACTGGCCAACTTTCCACAATAGCTTATAGCGATCTACCACATTCATTTTTGCAGCTGCATAGCATTCCAGTCTGAACAGATATGTTCATTTACATTTCCTTACAACATTAAAAAGAAATGCTCTGACAGACATCTTTCTACATATGTCTTTGGGCATTTTACATATGTAACCACAGAGTAACTGCCTAGCAGTGCAATTTGTGACCAAAGTACTTGCGCCTTTTAAATTTTGATATTGCCACATTCCAGAAAATATTATAGAGGTTACACTAACTGTGTTTGAGTGTCTCAAAATGACACATGATGGTAGAGAAAGGCACCAAGATGGCCAGCCGGGTGACATACAGGCCATGGAGGCCGCCGAGAACAGCACTGGACTGGTCTGCTACCCTGAGGGCAGTGCCCAGTGGTTTCCTCCTGTCCAGGCCCACTCAGGGTGGTGGCCCAGGGGTGCCTTGAATCAGAGGGGAGTGGGCCCACAGGGGCACTGGGTGTGGATGGCAGGCCAGCATGGCCAGTGTCTCGCCTGAATGGTTTCCTGCAGCCATTGTCTTTGTCCTGCCTGGTCTCCTTGGGACAAGTTTATCCAGGCGCCTTTGGAGAGGGGGTTGGGCAGGAGGAGGATGTGCAGTCCTCACCAAAGGGACCTAGGAATGTGTCACAAGAGGGAGAGAAGGAAGGGGGGACCCATTCCTGAGTGAGAGAGGATGTCAAGGACCCCTGACTAATGAATAGTGAGTTTGCCCTTGAACCTCACTGGGCTTCGCCATTCTCAGGCACAGAACAAGAGCCGAGACATGTCTGAGCCCAGCTGCACGGGGACGGCGGCGGTTCATCTCAGACACTTTGACAGGCCAGGCCTTTTCCCTGCATAGCTCAGATCTGCCTCCCGGCTCCCCTGGCAACAGCACAGCGGCATGGCTCCCTGGTCCAGGCCCTGCCTGCTGTGAGCAGGAGGAGGGAGGAAGAGCAGCGCCAAGGGAGGAAGGCTGAGGAGAGGGAGTCCTTAACTCTTGGGAGGCTGAAGCCCCGTGCTCTGGCGACCTCCCACTGTGCTGTCCCTATCCTCTGGGGAGGAAACGTGGATGGCAGAGTGCTTCTGTTTCCGAAGGGCTGGCCAGAGCACCTCGGACCCAGAACAGGTAGGTACATGTGTGACAAGGGGAGAAATGACTGGAGCCGTTTCCCCAGTGGCCCTGCCAAGCCCCAGGTGGATGGGAATGGGAGCAGAGCCTGCTCTGCGCCCTCGGTGCCCTCTGCCCAGGTGCTTCTCCTCCATCCTGGCCCCTGACTGCTGCAGCCTCAGGAGAATGGCTACTGCATCCTCTCTCCCTGCTTGGCTTTTCCCTCCCGACGATCTTGAGTGTCTTGGGGTGGTGTGGCTCTCTATTCCAATCCTGTGACCTTGACGAGAGCCACAGTTCCTGTCTCCATTTTCGGAGAAGCTGGAGAGACTGTCCCATCACACTTATAGGACAATATAAAGAGAAAAGAATAATATGTGAGAAGGAGCTTTGCACTCTGGGGAGGAAAGCGTCCTATAAATCTCATTCAGGTATTATTAGGGCTGAAAGTAGGTATTTCTGCTCCCTGGGGTGGAGAGCAGTGGGCTGAGGGAGGAGCTCGCCTGAGCTCCCCAGCAGAGCAGGCCTGAAACTCAGAGGTAAGAGGCGGGGAGAGACGACGGTTCAGTTCGTGTCTGGAGCCTCCAGGTTCAGCTGGGACTAAGGGGTAAGAGAGGTAAGGGAAGGGAACGACCATAGAATTTCAAGGTATTTTACCTGTCTTATTTCTATGCCTCGCTGCAACTTTATGAGACAGGTGTGATAACCCTCATCTTAGAAATAAGAAGACAGAGGCTCAGAGAAGTTAAGGGCTGGCCTGAGGTCACACTGGTCATACAAGGACCTGAACCATGTCCACCTGACTCCATAATCTGCACTTGTGTCGGCTGTTCCAATGGCAGAGCCACCTGGCTGGGTTGCTGAGAGAGGGACCAGAGACCCAAAAGTAGCATTTCCCTCAAGGATCGCTTCTCAGGACTTGGAGCTTCTGAGTCTGAAGGGCCCCACCGAATGGGAGTGGGCAAGGCCCACAACACTGTAAATGCACGCTGGGGGCCGCCTGGCACAAACAATGCCACAGGGCAAACACTTGTCAGAGAAAATGGAAACAGAAGAGAAGGTTCCAGATCAAAGGCTGGGAGTGAACTCAGCTAAGACATGCTCTCTGACCCAAGTCTTGCTCCATGACAGGTCATTCCCCAGCCTCCCTTTGTCACTTGCCAGCAGTGAGTTGGGTTTTCATTTTTGTAGCCTCTGGTTGAAGGTGCCTCACCCGCTTCTCAGAGTAGCTTGAAGGGTACAAAGCTGGTTGGATTTCCTGTGAGCCAGGGGGCTAGAGCTGGGGGTTACTGGCAGGTAACAGGGGAAAACATAAGAAGAACTTCTAGATCATGTAACGCCAGAGCTAAAAGGGACCTTAGACGCCATCCTATCCAATGTTCCCTTTTCCAGAGCCAGGAAGGGAGGGGCTTTGCCCAGGACAACTGAGTAGGAAGCCAGCTGGAGTCTAAGTCTCTGACTTTCAGCAAGGAGGGGCTGTGGCTTCCTATGCCCTTGTCACTTTACCAGGCCTTTTGGGCCCTCAAAGGCAGGGATTTCACCCAATGAGGCAAAGACAAGGGCCAGGTAAAAGAAGCTACTGTTGGAGCACACCACATGCCCAGGGGTCACTTCGGGAGGCCTGGGGCTGAGGGCAGATGCTACCTTGAGGCTGAAAGCCTTCCCGGAGGACAGAATCCAGCTCCACATGCTCCACGCACCGCATTCTCATGCTCCGCAGCCAGGCAATAGGAAGCATGGCCTCCTCTGGCTGATGATGAAACGAAGGCATGAGGAAGTAGATCAGAAGATGGAAAAGCTCCTAATCCTCACCTACAATACTTTTGAGAAGGGAGAGGAAGGAGGGCAACTCCAGGGGACATGAGGAGGGTGAAAGCCCCTAGGAGAAGCTTGTCCTCACAGAACCTGGTGGCAGGGCTGCAGCCGGGGTGGGGCCCGAAGCTGGGAAGGACCTCAGCTCACTGCCCTCTGCGGCTGTGTCCTCTGCCAGATGGGTGCCCCATGCCAGGAGGATATGACCTGCTCAGAATGTAAAGAAGACCTGGGGGTCCCATGTCCTGAGACTCATTCAGGAATTGCCCCTGAGGGAGGCCTGCACAGCCCCATGACGGGGCAGAAAGACACAAAGACAAATGCACTTATGTCAGCCTGGCTGTGCCCTCCTCCTTGGGCTGATGGTTTGGGCCAGCTGTCATTCTGAGTGCCTGGTGCCCATGGTTAATATTCTGTATATCACTGTTGTCCTACCCCCTCCCCCACACCAAGTCACAGATGTATGAACTAACCTGAAAAAGCTTGACGCCTTCATACCTGCCCCTGACCTCGTATTAACACTATCTAGTGTTTCCCACACGCTTAAGGCTCCTCACAGCAATTTTGTGGGTAAGGATTATTCTTCCCATCCTACAGATGAGGGTTTAGAGGCTCCAAGGCATCAGAAGTCTACTGCTTAGAGATGCCAGAAGCAGAGCCTGCAGCATCTCCTCCCCTCTAGCCATGACCCCAGACCTGGGCCACCTCGCAGCTGGTGGTCCAGAAGCCTCCCAACACCTGGGCTTGGGCTCAACATGCCCACCTCAGTTTCCTAACCCCCCAGGTTCTCTCAGGGCTGCCCTGTCTATACAGGGGAGGTACATTGTCAGGCACCTTTGCTTATTTCTGGAACAAATCCACTAGCATTTTCCTGGCTGATGGGAAGGAATACCTGCAACTTATAGCCACTTTCTTCTACCTGGAATAAGGAGCTGGAGCTGCTGGGGGCTGGGGTAAGGGTAGGGGCAGCTACCAAACAAAACCTTAGCCATGCAGAAAGGGCTGGAGGGCTTTAATCTTGGGAACTTTCCTCCTGAGGAACAAAGAGCCAGGTGATGACAGCCGCCAGCCCTCCACCGGGCGACACCCATGCTGTGCATGTCCAGCTTCCAGAGAGGGAGCGCGCTTGGAATGTGATTCTTGGGCTTTGCGTGATGCTCTGTTAGTGGAGTGCGACTCCCCAGATACCCTGTCACCTCCTAAAGCCTCTGCCAGCACGCCCCCCAGCGCCCAGCTGATCACCAGATTAAGGAGCTCAGGGCTACAGCTGAGGCAGTTAAAACCCGGGAGGGAAGAGTGGAGAGGGGCTGGGAGGAGGAGTGGAGAGGGGCTGGGAGGGAGGAGTGGAGAGGGGCTGGGAGGGCAACAGGCAGGGCAGCTGTCCCAAGGCCCTGCCTCCAGGGCTCTCCCCTCACCCTACTGTGCTCCTGCTCTGTCCCTGCCCTGAGCTCTAACCTCTGCACACTTTTCCTCACTGAACTTTGGACTTTCCCTCCAGATAGCCTGGGGTCAGGGAAAGGGTTTAGGAAGAGGCCCCCACACACAGAAGTAGAATGGTGGAGAGAGGCGGCCAGGTTGGAAGGAGTGAGTGTATCGAGAGTGAGGGACTGGCCAGAGTGGTCACACCGAGCATGCAGGGAAGGCCCAGGGCCTCCCTGCCCAGACTGAGCGCCCCCTGAGGGTAATCCTAGAGGCTCCCCATGGGTCCCTCTGGCCAGGTGCAGTCCCCCAGCACCAGAGAGAGTGGGAGGGAGCACCAAAGATGAGGAAGGCTGACAAGGAAGTGACAGAAGGACTGTCCCGTTGGGTTTTCAAAGCTATACCCTAAGACCCCGGTATTTCCTGAACCAAAGGCATCCCAAATCATTTAGGACACAAACACAGGACATGAAGTTGCTTCCTGGCTGTGTGGAGTCACCAGATCTGTAAGAAACGACACAGGATAGATCCATGATAAAGACCCAAAGGGAAGAGACGGGAGGTTTTCACACTAGGCTTTTTGAACTGAGTGACCCAGGCTTGGACTTTGAAACCCCCAGAAGCTGTGAAGAGAGGGCCCGGCCAATGGGGCTGAGTGGTGGTGGGGGACGGTTCAGGGAAAGGACTGGGAGCCAGATGCCCTGGTCACTGAATGCTGACACCCCTGCCCTGATTAAGAGGGGCTGTGCTCCATGCCCCCCGCACCTCCGTCCCCACCTCCTAGGGTTATCATGAGGGGCTGTGGAGAGCTGGAAACTCTGAATGCATGACCCAGAAAGTTGTTTGGAGGCCCAGGTGGGCAGGCATCCAGCACCTTCTCAGCCCTGTCCCCCAGGCCAGGGCCTGTAGGGGGCGACCAGGGCACACTCAGGACCCAGCCGACAGCTGCTCTCACTCCAACTTCTTTGCTGCCACTGCCAAGCTCCCCTCTGCTGGGCCAGGGCCTGTCCTCACCACTGCCCAGTAGGGGTGAGGGAGAAGGGCTTGGGCTGCCAAAGGGGTTCTGTGAGGTCCTGGGAAGAGAGGCTCTGCCCACTCCTGATCCTCTCCCCACTCCGAAAATGGAGGCCAATGCTCCAGTGTCGACAGAGATGAAATCCTACCTGTAACAGCCCCCACCGCCCCTGCCCGGGACTCGCTGGTCCCACTCCTGTCGCTGTCTTCCGTCGGTGGGGGCTTAATCTGTACGGGTGTGAAATGTCACCAGCATCACAGACTTTCTGAGCTAGAAGGAACCAAGAGAATCCTGAAGTTCAATTCTCATTTTGTCAGGGAGAAAGCAGAGATTCAGGGGTCGGAGAGATGTGGCCTGCCAGAGGTCACACAGCGAGCCAGTGGCAAGGACGTGCCTCGTGTCCTGTCTACCAGACCTTTTTCCTGTTCAGGGCCAGGCCTCTGCAAGGGCCTAGGAGGGGGCTTCTCCATCAGATCCCAATCAGGATCCTGGCCCAACCATGGGCAGTGGGGGTCTGGGGCCAGGGGAGGCCGTAATGCGATAAGCAGACTGGCCATCTGGCTCAGGGACGGAGGAGAGCCCAGACCGGCCGCTTCTGCTGCCCGGTCCCGGGGGGCTCTGTGTCGAGAGAGACAGACTGCCAGATGGACAGGCGCTGGCCTGGGTCTGGGTGGAAGCCAGTGAGTTCCCTGTAGTCAGGGCTAACCAACTTTCAGATGTGGCGGGGTACGAGTGGAGGGGGGACAGGGAGCAAAGCCAAGCCCCCCAAAGGGCGGAGAGACAGAAAAGCAGGAAGGGGGGCCGGAGGTTCCCACCCGGGATCAGAGCCTGGCTCCCCAGGTAGACCCAGCCCAGCTCCAGTCCACAGTCACAAATAGGTCCCCCTCCCGGGAAAGGCAAACACGTCTCCCTGGCACCTTCTCAGACATGCATGCAAAACTAATTAACATGGGGAGACATGCGAGCAGCCGGCCAGCTCCACACCCTCGAGTCCACGCAAACAAGGCGAGCCCTTGTCCGGGGGACGTGCACAAAGCTTTGTTGCTAATTTAGGCATCTGTCTCTGTCTGGTCTGGTCCTCCTGCCTGTGCTGGGGTTTTTCCCAGCCCCTTGGACAATGCTGGGAACAGGCCCGCCGATCCCTTATTCAAATCACACCCAGGACAATGAGCTCATTGTGCAGGCCACAGAATAGGGGATGCTGCGGGGGGGGGGGGTGTAACGGGGCATCAGGACTGGAGAAGTGTGGGGGGAGTGACAAAAATGGGAACCCAGGAAAGTGTTTACTAACACGGCCCTGCAGCTGCCTTGGGCCCCCTTCCCCTCCCCCAGAGACGGAGAGAAGTCCCGGGACTCAGAGGTTGGGGGCCCCAGTGGATGAAGGCCTGGGCCAGCAGATACACACTCTGACTCAAACCTTCCTCCGCTGTCCTCTCCCACCTCGACAGTGTACAGCCACCGCTGCATGTCCATAGCCAGACACGCCTTCCAGAGATTGGTTTGGGGGTTCTTTTTTTCTTACTTCAGACCCAGCAGGGGAATGTACTGACGCAGAGGAGGAGACAGGGCTGGAGGGCGAGGTGCTGGCCTCTGTGCCTGGTGGGACCTGCTGTCTCGGGCACTGTCTTTAGGTACAATTTCATTTTCTCCTCCTTTCCAGCTAATAAATTAGAGAGGAAACGGGGAGCTGTGAAGGGACAGGCTCCCCATGGACGGCAAGTGGGCAGGCAAGAAGGCAAGTCTGTGAGCTCACGGCAGATGCGGCTCACCCGGCCCGGGGCCGCTCACACGTACCTGGTCAGAGCCTCACATGTCACCCCACACCGGGAGCAGCATCAGCAAAAAACTAGACATGCAGATATATAGCTTATAATATAAACATGTACACACACCCACACATACGCACAAATCTCCCGAAATGCCTCAGGGGTAGAGGTGGGACTATGAAGTGTTCTCTCTCCCACTAATACCCACCAGCTCCTTGTGGCACTGGGCGCGCCTAAAGGCCGACGTAAACAGACACACACAGCCTGACACTGACACGCAGACACAAAAAGAAACACACACATCCAGAGGCAGCCCCAGACACACACACTGACAATGGTGTAATGAATGCAGGATGGCGAGTGCATTCAGTCAAAAGCCCACACTGCTGGTCGCCCAGCACCAGGGTGGCTGAAAGGTTATGGAGAGGCTGCAAGCCAGCTCCCCAAACCACCTCCCCCCTGCTCATCTGGGGGACGGGGTGTTAAATACTATTTCAGGCATCCAGATGGAAGCCAACACCTCCTGAGACAGAAAACTTTGGAACTGGTCTCAGCCCTTGGTCAGGGTTATCTGAACTGCCATGGAGAATTTTTTTTTTAATACTGAAAGAAGAGGTGTTTAAAGCCATATTAATTGCCCTGCATTTCAAGACATGTCTTGAAGGCTGAAGCCAGGGCAAAGTGGAGCCTGCTGGGGTGGCTTTCCCTATAGCAGAATCTATAAGTTGCGATGATTTCTTCCAGCAGTTAAAATAACTTTGAGAAGGGTATATAGGACCAAGAAGAACACAGTGATAAAATTCCAGAGACCTTTTAAAATGTGCTTCTGGGGAGAGAACAGTGGCTCCCTCTCCACCAGCCCAGGCCAGTGGAACCATATGAAATTATACTATTTGACTGTTTTGGATCTACAAAAGAAAAATTTCACATGGGCAACCTAAGAGGCAGCTAGGTGGCTCCAAGACCCACCGGGGGTGTTTTCCCTTTTTTTAATATCCTTCCCAACTGGGTTATTTTTTCCCAAAGAAGAAAAAAAAACCAACAGTCATCCAAAATCCAAACCTACCTGGGACCATCTATCTATAGCCATGCTACTACACTGTGCAGAGGCTGGAACAGCCACTGAAATGAACTGTGACACCACCACCACACCACACACACACACACACACACACGCACACGGTGGCCTGTGTCAGGCCGGGACCCACCTTCAGACTCCTCCACCAGGGCCCCACTTCTCCTTTCTCTGTCTTCTGACTCTGGAGCGCGTCCTGGAGGGGACAGAATGAGCATGAGAGAACAGAATGGGAAATGAGACAGCTGTGCTCCTGGCTTCTCCTCTGTGGGAGCATCATGGCCTAGCAGGGAGTCTGTGCACCCACTTTGTTCTGGAGGGAACCTCAACCAGGGAGCTTCGTGACTGCAGCATGTGCTGTCAATGGGAACCAAATTTAAACCCAAAGCCAGTCTCTGTGCAGATGACATTCATTCAAACTAGGTCTAAGAGGGCTGTGCCAGGGAAGCCAGAAGGGCGCCGAGGCCACCCAGCGTGGGGAAGGCTCCCTCCTTGCCAGCATCTGGACAGCCATTTGTCCCAGTGCTCCCCGTCAGAGACACAGAGCACACTGCATCTTCCTGGGACATCATTCTCACCAGCCTCTCTGGGGTTTCCCAGGGCAGGCGAGGTGGAAGGTCTAGAAAGCAGAAACCAAAGAGAATCCGGCACCGCCCCTCATCTCGCTACCTGCTTCCTGTCCACAGAGGAAAGCCTCTCACCTCTGCCCTGCTCGTCTGCCCACCAGCAGTGCGGGCCTGGGCCACACAGCAGCCGAAGGGAGGACACTCCCCCTGACAGTCCTCTGGTTGCCAAGGAGCTGGGGCTCCATCCATGCAGCTGGAAGTGGCACGGTCCCTCCCACGTCTTTGACAGGTACAGGTCACCCCTGCAGCAAGGGTTAGAACTACATGGGTCTACTTATGCACAGATTTTTTTTTCAATAAAATTACAGTGCTATAAATGTATTTTCTCCTTATGATTTTCTTAATAACATTTTCTTTTCTCTAGCTGACTTTATTGTAAGAATACAGTATTTAACACATTTATAAAACACGTGTTAATCGACTTTTATGTTATCGGTAAAGCTTCCGGTCAAAGCAGGCTCTTAGTAGTTTTTGGGGGAGTCAAGAGTTATAGGCAGACTTTTGACTGCACCGGGGTTAGTGCCCCTAACCCCCATGTTGTGTCAAGGGTCAACTGTACTTTAACCACAGATGCTATATAACTTCTCGAGTTTTATCCTTCTAAACATACACGATACACATCAACCTCAACAACAACAAAAAAGCCACCGAAGTTGTAATAAGTAAGATGAAAGCTATCTGGCCTTCCCACTTCCGGGAGGCAAGTGGCAGAACGACAAGACCGGCAGTCTGGGCTGTGGGGCCAGTGGATTCATTTGCAGGGAAGCCCCCGACCTAGCCACCACCTGGATACCTCTGCCAAACTCCGGATGTACTGAGAGAAGCTAGCTGGGTGCCCACTGTTGCTAACTCATATGCAGGATCACCTGCCAATCACTGCACTCAGGACCCATATGAGCAGAACCAGTATGGAATTCAGGCCTCAATGCCCCAAACAGCATCTGATTTCTTCCCAAGAGGGGAAAACTTCTGTATATGTAGTCGTCCCGATATAATTTATTATTTGATTGAATTTAAGATGTTCCCTACCAATCTCACATGCAAATCTCGATAGCTATCGCTATGCTGATTTCTAAGATCAAAATTGTTTTTTAAATAAAGAAAATGACGATTGAGATGTCGCAGTTCTATATATATAACCAATGGGATTTAGAAAATTAAAGTTCTAGCCCAGGTTAAATGACAGCTAAATGAGCAAAGCACAGAATGGTCTCTGACCCTGCTCTCCCGGGCTCTTGGGGCATGACAAGGGGCAGAGAAGCCAGGAAGCTGCAAACTGGTGTGAACTGTCATATCCCAGTGCCCACTAACCTAACCCAGCAGCCCCCTCCCTAGCCTGGCCTTCCCATCTTGGATGGGCAGATGAAACTCTATATTACGCAAGCTTAAAATGCTAAACGGGTAACTGTGGTTTTCTTCTCTGATCCCCAAGACTTTGCCCAGAGCTCCACACACAGTGCGTGGTCAATGTTGAATGAAGAAATGAACGCGGTAAAAAATAGTCTGGCACAACAAGACTTCCAATTCCTGAGCTTCATGGAACCTTGCAAACTGGGATGCGGCTCCCAGCACAGCCCTGGGGGTGCTGAAGTTCAGGCCAAAAGCCATCAGAGGTGAGAGGCCCAGGGATGGTGTGCTGGTCTGGCTCAAGCCGGCCTGGTAGCCCCCCACCCCTAACTTGCACACGGTGAGGAGCCCAGTTCCCTTAACCTGTCCTCCGTC
Organism: Eonycteris spelaea; assembly: GCA_003508835.1. Lineage (NCBI taxonomy): Eukaryota > Metazoa > Chordata > Mammalia > Chiroptera > Pteropodidae > Eonycteris > Eonycteris spelaea. The sequence goes on from PUFA01000115.1 coordinate 3,178,737, forward strand.
CGCTGTTCTTGGCCTCTGCCATCTGACCGGCTCTTCCATACCCGAACCTCTGGCCTAGTCCTACAGGATTCCACCCTGCCATTCCACCCCACAGCTGAACCTCTGTCCAGGGAGTCCTGTGTGGGTACAGTGAGCCTTCTCTGCCAACTCCACCCCAAATGGATTCCTCTTCTCTTAAAACCCACCTTCTGAGTCAAGCTATCTGCCCCTTGAATGCTGCCTCCCTAGGCTGGTTTCTGCTCCAAGGGGACAGGGAGCAGGCCACGGGTTCTCTGCGGTTCTCTTTGCACCACGGAGCTGGGACTTCATTCATGATCAGTAAACGCCACGACTTCCTGCAGAGTGACTGGCAGAGCTGAGCCTGGCCCCTTGCTCGCCGCCTTCCCTGTGCCTTCCCTCATGACAGATGTGCAGCTCACCAGCAACTGCCATGGAGCCCTGCTGGTTCATGGGTGCTTCGCCCTCCTCCTGCCCCCAACACATACCCATTCTAGAGCAGCAGATGGGGGATGCAAACTGGTACTTCTTGAGTGCCACAAGGTATAAATATCACTGTCCCCAGTTTTATAGATGAGAAAACTGGCTCCGAGAGAGAGGCGAAATAGTGTGCCTGAGGGGTCTGAACAAGGTCAGGCAGACCCTGAGACGCTCTGAGTGGCACATCTTGCCTCAACACATCACCTCACATATCACCGTGATCTTGAAGCCTGCAATCCAACAGCAGAAGAGAGAATAGTGAACTAGAAACAACTAAAGATAGAGTAAAGGAAGCTGCAGATCCAAAGGGAAGGGACGGTTGTAAACTTAAGACCTTCCTCTCTTTCCTAGCACTCCCCAAGACATTTACCACCTCTCCTGTCCTGTGTCACAAAAGCGGGCAGATGGGAAGAAGGTCTAACTTTCTGCTTAAGGACCAGGTAAGACTGGACAGAGAATGTGGAACCCTGTCCCTCCTCCAGAAGACTGAGTGCTACCCCAGGAATGGCGCACTGCATAAGGCAGAAGCTCAAGCCTTGCCGTGGGCAGGTAAAACCCCTTGGCTCCATGGGAAGACCAGCAGACTGAGGCGGATCCTGGGACAATCAGGAGAGAGCTAGGACTGAGTGGGATGCTTCTCACTCCTCCTAGCACCTCCCAGGGGCCCAGCCCTGAGCCTTCCTTCCTGGATCCTCCAGGTATATCACCAGCCCCGAAACAAGAGACACTACAGAGCCATCCCCTATCAACCCAAAAGAGCTCATGTTGCTTTTCAAAGCCCAGGATGACCCTGGGAGACAAGAACCCACAGGGGACTCACACTTCCACCTACCCAAGGGCTGTAGCTTCTGAGGCATATATCCCATGGAACCATCCCAATGGCATTTGGATTAGAGAAGAAGGGCAGACCCCAGATTACCTTTACCAGTCTTCTGCTCCCTTAGAGATGAGTCTTAAAGAAGATAAAGTATGCAAAGTGTTGGCACAGAACTTGGCGCAGCATAAGAGCTCCGCAAATGGTTCCTGTCACTATTACCGTGACTCATTATGACTTCCTGGCTGCCCATTCCTCACCTCCCAGGCTCATGTGAAGAGATTTCTTTTCATAAACTTAAGGCTTACTGGAGCTGGGTGGCCCTTAACCCAGTCCAGGGCAGGAAACTGGAGTTTCTGAGAGCGGAAGGGGCTGGAAGCAAGGCTGGACCCACGGCCAGGAGTCCTCCGAGGTGAGAAAGCCCCTCTGCCCTCTGACAGCAGGGTGAGTCCAGTGCCTCCCCCAGAAAACCTCTCTGAAGACCCAAGGCCTGGCAGGGAGCCAGGGCAGGAGGGCCTCTCCAAGAAGACGCTGGCTCTGAGCCAAGGCGCATCCCAGAAGCTTCAGCTGGCACAGAGCAGCGGAGGCTGAGGGGAGGAGGGGCGGCTGGGAGAGGGGCGATGAGCCCTCGGGCCAAAGGAACCCTGCTTAAAGTGGGTTTGGCACAAACCTGGGATGCACAGCTGCCATCTCATTCCCTGTGCTTTCCACACATCTGGGAGACTATGAAATCACTGTGAGGGTGGGGAGGGCCTGTGGGGAGGTGTTGGACTCCTGGGACAGCCCTCCTGTCACCTACATCTGTGCCCATACGAACTGCTAAACCTCCACTCAAAGACTCTTCTGGGGTTACCCACTGGCTCTCCACCCCCACCCTAAAAGCTAGAAAATACAACATTGCCTCCAGGTTCAGGCCTTCTGCCTCTAAGGATGGAGAGGTGACCCCCATCTGAGGGGCTTTACTAGGCACTCCTAAAAGTCCTAAAGGGCCTGAGCCTCTCTGGCTTTTCCGTGGCCCTCTATGCAAAGAGCTCTCCGCAGCCAGAGACGTTCCAGGGAGAGGCCAGGATTAGTTACTGAGCAGCGGGGCCGGAAAAGGTCTTGATTCACGTATCATTTAAAATTTTCTAGAAGCCATGTTAAAAAGGAAAATGAAACAGGTAAAACTAATTTTAATAATATGCTACTTAACCGAATATCATCATTTCAGCATGTCACACCGACCACATCTCATGAGCTCGACAGCAGTTAGCACACTGGGCAGCGCAATTCCTGACTCCAGCAACCTCCTCCATCTTCGGATGAGGATGTGGCCCAGGTACCTAAGGAGAGGGCACCAGGGTAGAAGGGGAAGCCCCGAACTCCACCCCACAGCTGGGCCCAACAGCCTTTCTTTTTAGCCTCCTAGTAAATACTCGTGGCCCATGAAACAGATCATTTTATGATAAATCGAATTTGGAGGGACTGCAACGTAAACCTATTTGGAAAAGAGAAACTGGAGAGGAGTGTAAACAGAGATACTTCACATCACAAGCTCCAGAACAAAGACCAACAGAAAGGAATAGGAGGGAGGTTCTGAGAGACCCCTGCGTTGGAGGCAAGTCTGGCTAAGGACCTCTGTGTGTGCCACCCCGGATCAGGGCCACCTGGCTCCTATGGGTTGTAAATACCCATGCTCCAGCAGTGGGTCTGGCGAATTTTCTACCACGTCTCCCTGGAGGAACTACCCACAAAAGCTCCTCTCTGCTTTAGAAGGCAAGAACAAGTCGTGCATTTACCCAGTGCTTCTAGTCTTCTTACTCTGAGTCGCCATGCCAACACACAGTCATAATTACCGAGGAACGCGCCAATAGTGGCAGCATTGACAAAGACACTATATCAGGGCCTGTGAGCTAAGCAAGGTCAGGCTCCTCGCGGCCCCCCAGCTTCCTGCCCACTTCCTTTATTCCACTCGGATCCATCTCTTCCCCTTCATTCTTTCTATCCCACCCAGATGGTCTCTGATTATATTCTCTCTGCAAAGAAAGGCACTACAGCTCAGTGTATAAAACACTTTTATAGCAATTAGGAGACAGGTTCCCCTTTGAGTCCCGATTTCGACTTGTGGGAAAAGTCACTTAAACATCCAGGCCTCAGTTATTTTGCTGTGAATGGGGAGAATATTTTGAACATTCTCTATTCAGCAAGTGAGCACCCACTAAATTCAGGGGCTGATGTGTGTCTAGGCGACTCTAAGATCTTCTTTATAATCGGCACCAGAGGTACCAGCAGCTCAAGGAAACAAAAGAACGTTCAGATCAGAGAGGGAGCTGGGTCTAATACCCTGAGAACAGCAGGGCTTCTATCTCCTGCCAGGAAGGGTGAAAATCTCAGAAAAGGAGCCAGGAGCAGCTGAATGGTGGGCTCTATCAGATTATGAAATGATGAGTGGGATGGATGAGAACTATCAGGCTAAGTGACAAGCATCCTGAGGCCCCCAGTGAGAACGAGGACATGCACCCATTTAAAATGAGAGGTCAGAAAAGGAAGGCAGACAGCCATCACTGAGCCCTGCACAAGAGCGCCCCAATTTCAGAACGCCCAGTGCACCAACATCTGAACTTACAAAGGTAAATTGGAGGCTGATGATTAGCATCACAAAATGATTATTCCCTTTGTAAAAGGCTTCACTGCAGGACTGCTTTAAATAGTGCATTTAAACCATGATCTGATTTGCTAAATTCGATTTATACACATCTACCGCCTAAGCTGGCGTGCGGCTGTATTTACATGTCTTCCCTTGGCACGGAGGAGGGGAGAGGCCAGCCATTATTTGGGGACTTTAATCCTTGTAGACAGTAACTAATCTGGGGAGCTGAACCCTGTTTTTCTTCCACAGCTGGGGCTTTAGCTGCAAACTAGCCTCAGCTCTCCACCCTGCTTTGCAGGGGCAGAGCATACCCAATGACAATGGTCAAGATTTGACCAGGATCTGTTGGAGCCTTTCTGCTAATTAGGGGCTCCTCATCAAGAAGCCAGCCCCCTCTCCACACCCATGGCAACGACTTCCAGGTAAAAATTTCTAGAGGATCTGGTCTGTGGCAGGCTCCTAAATTTATTCAGCACCTACAGTAATCATGCCAGGGGTTCAAAGGCCACCTTTTGGGAGCCATGGGAATTTGCTAATCTGTATAAGTTTCTGTGATCTGATGAGCCACATTCTGTATTTGTCTTTAAGCCACAGGAACCAAACCTGGGAAGACATCGAAAGGCTGCCTCTCCACCCAAAGAGGACAAAGGATGGGTGCGCCAGGTTTCACGCGACTGTGCTGGTGCCATTGGGAAACCCTCCTTCGGTTCCCATAAAGGGACTTGCAGGGTCTCACTGACAACCATGGTATCCCTTCCGTGAGGTCCAACAAAGTAACAGGGGGTGAGCAGTCAAACCACTGCCAAAGGGGAAAATACACTACCCAGCTCACAACCTTTGCTGAAAGAGAGGGTCTAAGGAATTCGTGGGCTCAAGAATGCAACATTCAAAACGTAGGTCCCTTCAGAGAACGGATTCAGAACCTCTCCCTCCATCACCACCTCTATCTCCTAGTCCAGAGGTTTAGCCTTGAAGAAACACTCACTAGCTTATCAAATATTTACAGACACACACAATAAACCCCGCCCAACACTAGAAATGGGGGCAAAGAAAGGAACAAGACAGCATACTGATCTAGTTTCCAGTGGGGGGCAAAGGAGCCTCTAAACACAACTAAACCACTTCCCTGTTGAAAAGCCCACAGAAGCCTCATAAAAGCACGGGAATTAGGATCCCTGGGTCCCAGTCCTTGTTCTATTAGCTAACTTAATGATCTTGGGGAAAAATCCTTAACCTCTCTGAGTCTAGTTCCTCATCTGTGACATGAGCGGTTGACCTACATAATCAACAAGCTTTGTTTTCTATAAATTTTATGGAGGAAAAATGCCCCTCTCTCTAAAAATCTTGATGAACTTCCTTTTTTGAATAAGGTTATAAACCACCATATTTTCTTCTTTGTCTTGGCTGCCAGGAGGCTCAGAATAACCATAATATTAAATAACATCTATTTTAGGCCAGGGCTTTAGGCCAGGAGGTTGGCGGGTGGATACGTGACAGGAGAGCCCCTCGCATGTAGGGCTGCGTGGGGTTGGGGGCTTGGATTCAGGACAGGCTTGGAGGATGACAGATGAGATCACAAAGGTAGCGAATCCGTGTTTGTCTGTATTGTGGGCCTGCGAGGAGTGTGCAGTTAAGAACTCAGGTTTTGGGGCAGACAGCCCTGAATCCACATCCTGCCTCTGCCACATCGTAGCCATGGCCAAAAATCACAAAGAGGGCAGCACCGCCCTACCTGGGAAGCTGAGGACCAAATATGAAGTCCTCAGCACCAGGCCAGACACCACACACGCTCGCTCGACTCAATATAACACAAAGGAACACGACCAGCGTTTTTCAGTTTGTCCAAATGCATGGGCGTGGGGCCTACCTCAGGGCGGCGGTGGGTCAACTGGGGCACTTAGAACGACAGCGACAGAGCTTAAATTATTCACCCAGGTGAGGGGGGTCGCCGAGGGGCCACAGTTCTGACCCCACCCCACCCCACTCCCAGGGGTAGAGCTCAAAGTTGCTGCTCCCGCGTCAGCCCCGCCCTGGAGGGGCGAGCGGAGCCTCGACGCGCGTCCTCAGCCGCAACCACGCGGGCTACACGGAGGCCCTCGGCAGACCCCGGCCCGGGGTCTGTCGCTGCGCTCCGGGTCGTCCCCAGTCACAGTCGGGACGGGCGGCCGCGGCCTGCTCGCCCCTCGCGGTTTCAAGGAGAAGCGGGCGTCAGCCCCCTCGTCTTGCATTTCCCGGACACAGTGAAAGGGCGAAGCCCCCGCGGTCCCAGACCCCCAAGTAACGGCACTGCCCCGCCGTCCCCGCCCCTGCTCCGAGCGGTCGGCGGAGCTCGGCGGGGTCGCGCCGACGCCTCTGTCTCCGCGGCCACCGCCGCCGCCGCCGCGCGGCTCACACGGCCCGGAGCGCACGGAGCGACCGGGGGCGTCGGCGGCCGCGACGGAGGGGCCCGGCGGGAGGCGGGAAAGGGGACGACGGCGTTCGCCGCGAGGCCTCGCGGGGTCGTGGATACCTGAGGACCTGCCCGGGCGCCGGGCGGCGGGGACACGGCGCGGCCGGCGCTCACGACGTGCGCTCCGCTCGCGCGTGGGCCGCGGGGTCCGGGCGGCGCCGCCGTCCTCGTCCTCGTGCCCACGCAGCCATCTTGCGCCGCGCCGCGCTCTCAAAATGGCCTCCGGGCCGCGCCGCGGGGCCCACGAGGTGTGATGCTCCCGGAGGCCGCCGGCCGTGCTGCCGCTCGCGCCCGCCGCGCCGCGCCGCGCCCGGGGCTGGGGCCGGGGCCTCCGCTTCGCGCAGCCTGGAGACCGGGCGCGCGGGTCCGCGCCCTGCGAGGACCTGAGCGCGGGCAGCGGCGAAGCCACCGCGCGCCTCAGTGTCCGCGGCATGGTGCCGACCCGGGGCGCCCGGGTGTCCTGGAGGCCGCCACGGAGGCCGGAACCACCAGAGCCGCCGTTTACGTGGCGCCTACTGTGTGCGACACGCCGTGCTGTGGCGCCAGCTCCGCCGCACCGAATCGCAGCGCACAGCGAGCCAGTAAGTGGATGTGGTTCGCGCCGTTTCATTAGACGTGGGAGGGTGTCGGGTGGGGGGAGGTGGCACTGGACCCAGGCTGGGGACCTGGGCGTCGTCTTTCTGGTGCTTCGGGCGGGGGGGAAAAAGCAGCCGCTCCGCCGACCTCATCCTGGACTCTCCCGCGTTGCGAGACGCCGGCCCGCGAGCGCGTCCTCTGAGACTCCCGGGGCGGCGGTGGGTGCGGGCGGGCAGGCGGCTGCCCGGGCCACTCACCTTTCTCCCGCGCGCCCTCGGACGACAGAGCCGGTGCCGACGGCGAGTTCGTGCCCGCCAAGAGGGCGCTGAGCGCGGGCGGAATGGCGCGGAGGAGGGAGGCGCCGGCGGGGGAAGAGCTGCAAAACAGAGGCAGACATCAGGGCGCCCCCCCCAACACCCCGCCCGCCCAGTTGCGCGCCCTGGTCCGCTTGAAGGTGGGGTGGGACACACGCGTCCCCCAGGTCAGGACCGTAGCCCAGGACGCAGAAGGGGAGTGCGATGGCGTACAGGCGAAGGGGGTTCCGTCCCGGCTCGGGACTCCTTACCCGGCCGCGGGCCGGGCATCCAGCCACCCACAAGGCTGCCGCTGGAAGCCGCCCTCGGGAGCGAACCTGCTCGCTGGGAACTGGAGCTCCAGAAATGGTGACCCGTGACGTGGGACACCTGGATGCGCTTGGAACCCAGCCATCGTGGGAAGAGTGACTGCCCTGGGACGGGACGTTGTTCCCTAACCTCCCCCCGACAGTGCTGGTCCTGAGTCCCGAGACTCGGAACCTGCCCGAGTAGGGACCCCAGACCATTTTCCAGAAGTAACTACTATAAGAAATCCTGAACCCTGCGCTAACAGGAGCCTCCTGGCGACCCCCTCTTGTCCACCCAAATCAATCCCAATCCTGCTACATTCAAGTCTCTAAGACACTTACGTGTCCTCCTCCCCAGACAGCCAAGCTTGGAACTTTACACGAGTCCCACCCTCCTCCCCCACAAAAAAAACCCCGGGGTGCTCTTTGGGGTCCTGGTTCACCTCCCACTTTGGGGGCTCAGCAGGCATGACAGGCATTGGTCAGGTCTTCCATGAGGCTCAGAACATCTGAGGTGCTTTTCCGGTCTCCAGAGAGAAGAAGACAGAATTTCAGACATTCATGTGTGCCCCAGTCCCAGCCTGGAGAAAGAGCTATGGCTTACTCAGCGCTCACTGTGTGCCAGGCACTTTATTTGTGTATTCCAGTTAACTCTCATGTGACACCTGGATGTGGGGGTACTATTTATCCCCATTTCACAGAGAGAAACAGAAGTCTAGAGAGGTGATGTGACTCGTTAAGGATACACTGAGGTGTAACAGCCAAAAAAAAAAAAAACACCCTTCCTCCAGCCACTGCTCTTCTGGAACTTGGATTGCTGGTTTATTAACCCAGTCCACGACAGTGCTGGGACTTCCACTAGCGCCTTAACTCACGATTGCCACCCTTAGGGGCAGAAAAGGCCAGTGGAGCCAGTCCTCCTGCTCGCCCCATGGCCAGCGATGAATTTCTTCAGCCGCTGCTCACCCCAGAAGCATTTTCACCTCTCTTTAGCCTGGCGTCCAGAACCTTGGGGAAAACTGGCAAAGCCTCACTCTGGTCAAAAATCCACTCCTGATTTTTAGAATCCCAGTCTACACAGTTAAAGAAGTGGGTGACCTGTATTACTATCAGGATAATTCAAGCAAGAGAAAATGAGATGAAGGGGCAGGGAGGGCATGATATTTTTACACACAACCCCAACGGGGACCTGAGGGGATTCAAGAGCCAAAAGGACAAGCATTGCGAGGAGATGCCCCTCTCTCTGGTTTCCTGCAAGAGATTTCATCCCAGCTGATAATCGGGAATTCTGAACTCCCCCAGCCTCCAAGCCGAGAGGCGGCGCGTCTTCTTTAAATGTTACTGTGATGTAAATTTTTTAAAAAAATAAAACCTCTATAAGAGGCAACCTCCATTACAAAAAAAAAAAAAAAAAACAAAAAAGGAACTTTTGTCCATTGGGCCTGAGGTGAAAGAAATAAAAAGCAAAATGGCTTTTAAAAGTTTAGACTTTTCAGAAGAGAGCCAGGGTGACAGCCCCACCTCCAGGCTGCCTGAGAGGCAAAGATGGCAGCAGAAGGTTGAGACGGGTGTGTATAGCAGAGAGGGGGGCATCAGGAATGGGTTTAATGGAGGGGACAGGGCTTCAAGCCACACTCTTCAGAGGGCAGAGGGGAGAGATCCTTTACAAATCACCCCAAGTTGATGGTGCAGCCTTGCCTGGAGGATGGCCGGGGTGCCCGACCCCCTTTCGGGCACATAGTCCTCTCCACTCTAAAAAGACAGAGAAGGCTAGAGACAGACACCACCCTGGGTATTCCCAAAAACAAAGAACTGGGATTTGGCCGGGACACAGAAAGGAGAGCGGCACTACCCACAGCAACCCCCAATTCAAATGGGGGAGAAACAAAAACTAGGTGAAAGCTAATGGGTGGGGGTGAGGCTGACCAGTGAGGGGCTGGACTGCCTGTGCAGATGGAAGCTGAAAGGAAGTTCTAATTGCACAAAAGCCGGCACCTTCCATTAATAGCTCTCCATCAGCTCCTGGATGCCCCCGAAGGAGGCAAGTTGGAAAGTGTGAGGCTCACCTGTCCCCCACTCATTAACAGACCTGGGGTGAGAACAGGGCTGTCCTGACAGAAGACCAGTCCAAACCAGTCTCCCCACCACCCAATCTAATTACAGGTCTGACTTCTGGGCCCTTTCCAGGGCAAGTGTTTAACACAAGTCCAGTGTGACTGTAAACACGAAATCTGGACACTCACTCAGCCTGGCATCCGAGGACAGTGCTCCCTTAAAAAAAAAAAGTCCTGGTGTACATTCCACATATATGAAACTTGAGGTAAATAAAACTAATCCGTGGTAAGAGACATCAAAAGGAGGGTGGGCAAAGATTGACAAAGGCAGGGGGGAAGTTCTGGAGTGAGAGGAATGCTGTTTATCTTGAGTGTTGGTTACAGGGGTGTAAATGCATTTGTCAGAACCCACAGAACTGTACACCTATGACCTGTTTCTATATGTTATACTTCTAACAACATATGTTGGGTTTACACATACGTGGCTGTCACACACATATGCATACAAAGGTCTCGGCCCCTGACTGATTTCTTCATAGCCTGTGATCTCCTTGATGTGAAGGTTCACACCCTTTTCAAGGGTCACAGTGGAGAAAGAGGCCAGAGCAGATGGAGAAACGGGGCTGTGCACATCTCACAAACACAGGGCCTTGGCTGGCCGGGTAGGGAGGAGGAATGTCTGAATTGAATCAATTAGCAGCAGAAAACTTCAGAAAAGAAGTAAGGCCCTTCATAAAAACAAAGCCCACTCCTTAATCCCCAAAGGCAATCCTCTCCCCCATTCCCATGGCCATTCCTCAGTAAACAAAGAAATCCCTCCTTCCACATCCACACCTCAATATTCATTATGAGCTGACGTTAGAGACTGCATTCCAGCCTCCCAGAGTGCCCTAATGACTGGAAACCCGAGGGCAGTGACTGAGGGGTTTTCCTCTCTTTCTCCTTTCTCTCAACATCTCTCCCCTTCCCACGGCAGCCTGTTCTTTATTTCCTCCTCTCTCTCCCTTTCTCTTTCTTTTTTTCTTCATATTAGTGAATAAGCAAACCCAAGGCAAGCAAATCAAGGCAAAGGCATCACTAACTCTACTTTGTTCATTTATTTTGACAAGTGCAGTTTAATTTTAATTATTGATGATAATGCTTCATAGTAGATGAGTAAATGTGCTGGGGTATACTCAGTAATATTAATGAAGCCTCCCTAATACGAACCTTCAGTCCAGCACCCCACCTGGAGAGCTGTCTGCTGGAGAAGTGGGGTGAGACCACTGGTTTGTGGTAGGGTTTGCAATATTTTTGTGGGGGCGGGCGGGGGTGAAGAACTTAAATGGGTTGAGGATTAGCGAAGGGAAAATTAACCCGATCTAGAGAAGAGGCAAATATGCAAGCCCATAATCGTGTGTGGATGTGGATTGTGTGTATTTAAACACCTCGAGAGAGCACACTTTGTGATAAGGAGGCCCAGGCGCGCACACATGCCACATGCATATTTACACATGAATCTCAAATGTGCAAATCAGCAGAGGCTCAAAGAAATTAGGCTCTGGGCAATTAAAAATTGAAATAAAAATGGAAAACGTGATACACAGAGTTCTATATCTCTTCAAAGTACCTTTCTCCTACTTACCATATGCCTCAAGTGGGCAAATGCAGTAAAAATTTGGAAGATAATAAAAAGGGTAGGGGGTTTCTTTAGCTGGTGATTACTTAGGATGTGCCTTTCAACAAACAATGAACCATGAAAAACAGGTCTCAGTCAATGCAACATCAGTTTAAATGGGACAGATTATTTTTATAGCTCCCGCCCAAACCTGACACCATCCATAACCAATTGTCGTATAAGTGCATGATTCAGTATATAGACCATATATATAAAGAATGGGCACATTATGTATACAAATGTGCAGTCACAGGTGTATGTACACTTGAAGATATATGCTCCAGAGCATTTACATTAATATTACCTACAGTAATGATAGATTAAAGTCATAATATTATTAGTGCTTAAATTTTGGAATGTAAAGAAATAGTTGACCTTTTTTTTTTTTTTTAAGTACCGTGAGTCCCCCTGTTTCTCATCTCTGCCTGTTTGCCCATGCCCAGGGTGGTTTAGGGACATTTTAAAAAGGCAAGGTTATCTTGAGAGCAACTGCTCTGCCTGCCTGAGGATTTTCCTAGGGTCTAAAAGCCCAGGTTTGGTCCAGCTCTAGGGTCACGAATGATTAACTTAGCAATTTCTGGTTTCTCTTACCAGATGATTCCAGTGGGGAAAAGTGAGGCCTCTCCACAACTAAGATGTATCAGAGGCTTTGATGAGGGGGCCCCTTGGCACAGCCACATGCGTGAGATTAGGAGAACTGCCTGCCCCCATGAAGTGCCTTACACCAACTCCCCTTCGTCCAAGTAGAGGAATTTCTTGGCCACCAGGGCAGGATCATCAGCTGGAGGAGGCACCTGGCTCCTAGCTTTCTCGCTTGGCCCCAATTTCCTTGAACCCTTCTTGTTAAAGCCATGGCCTGGCTCTGGCGTGGGAAAGGCAGTTTGGAGCGTTTCACAAATCCAGTATCCCCTTGAACCAAAACCAATTAGCCTGGCCCAAGGTCCTGTCATTGAGGCCCTGGCCCTCTTTTCAAACCCCTGCGGCTCAATTGCGGTGAGGGGCCGGCCAGTGAATGCCCGGACCACTTAAAGTGGTGCTTAAGCCGAACTGGCCTGGAAGGAAGGAGCCAGTGCTATGGGAGCCGCAGTGGCCCATTCTCAGAGCCACTGACCAAGGTTTTGTTCCAACCACAGCCCCCACCCTGGCTGTATTTTTAAAAACCCGCTCCACCTCTCTGATTCCCATCTGTCTGGAGGAGAGATGTAAAACTGGCTGAAGGAGGCCATTAGACATCCAAATTGGCTTCCCCGAACAGAAAGGACATCCCCAAGTTCTGTCCTCCCTGCTGATGCACAAGGAGCTCTAACATTGATAGAGTACCCACTGTGCTCTTGTTGCTTTCTGCGAGGAGCCTGCAGACCAGCCCATCTTACAGATGAGAAAACTAAGACTCAGGGGGAGTGACTTCCCCCAAATCACAGCACTTACAGCAAGGCAATTTGGGGGAATCTCTGATAGCTCCTGAACACCATCTCATAGGAAGAGAGCGAGAAGAGGGCGAGAGATAGACCGAGATGGTCCTTTGGACCAAGACGGGGGAGTGTGGCCTCGGAGATTGGAAAAACTGAAAGCATCTCCAGGACGAGCTCAGGTCCCTACCAACGCCCTCCCCACACCATCCGTTCTTCCCCGCCAGACCTAAACTGAACCGACCCCAGGCAGAATGGGGTTGAGACAGGGGTTGAGGTGCCACAGGTTCCTGAGCCCCCACACGTCCCCACCTCCCCTTCACACCCGTCTAGGCGGAGTGAAAACTCGCCCTCTGTGATGGCCCGCACTTCCAGGGCGCCCGGGCCGTCGCCATGGTGACGCGCATCCCACCCAAGGCCAGCGCTGATTGGTCACTCTATACAGGCTGCCGGAGGGAGGCAAAAGTCAGGGCGGGATGGGGACTGAGACACTCTGACACACACGCGCGAGCTGCCAAGGGGGGAAATAAGGGCTATTAAAATGGCGCCGCGGCCTCCAAGGGACCGCTGCTGTGGGTGCGCAAACCCAGGTTGGAAAAATACGGGTGTTTTTCTAGACCGCGCTGAGTCGCCTGGGCCTTCCTTGGAGGGTGCATACATCCCATTGAGGCTGCCCCAGGGTTCAGGGCTGACCGCTCCCTGCCTGTCCCGTACCGCCCCCGGACACGTTAGAGGGGCGGGCAAGCGCGGAGCACGGATTAGCCGGATAGCGGAGCCCTGAGGGCGCAGGGCAGGAGCGTTTGGGGTGTGAGCGTGGGGCGGGGCAGCGGCCGTGCCTCTAATCCCTGCTCTGCGTGTGGGAGCGGCTGGATCAGGGAATTAACGCTGTAACTTCGGATTAGTAACGCTCGCTAAATGAGCGCCTAATTCCTACCCTTCATGCCTTTCAGCGTCGCCGCTGGGCCCTGGGAGGCCTGCCGGCCTCGCTCCCTCCACGCTTTGGTCCCATTTCCTGGAGGTCGGACCGCGGCCACGGACAGCTCCCTTGAGCAACCTGGATTAGGCCTTTGGTCGCACCCAAGCCTGATTTTTAGCGCCGTCTGTGATGCCAGCTTTTCATTCTCTGGCGCAGAGGCCTACCTGGTCCAACAGTCGTTCAGGACTGGGGTTCGCGAACCAATGAGAAGGAAGCCTTGGATGCCTCCCTCGCCAGAGGAGTGGGGTTTGCCCTCATCCTTGTCCGCCAGTGGCTTGCTGGGCAACCTTGGTGAGACACCTGGGCCTTATTAAGTTCATTATTTCTAGATGTCAAGTGAAAAGGGTTGGGTGAAGAACATCTTTGAGGTCTCAACCAATTCTGGCTTTCGAACTGCTGTTTCAATTGCGTTCTCAAGCTCTCCAAAACCTTTTTGGAATGGGACTTTGGGGAGTGCAAATTTGTGGCAAAAGTGAAGCCAAACATGGGGAGCGAGTAGCTAGAGGAGGTTGGGGGAAGGCCTCCAGAGAAGGGCTGAGAAGGCCCAAGGCTCAGCCAGCTCCTCCACCGTGCAAACCGAAGAGGTTGATGGGGCATCACTTTTGAGTCTGTGCCTCATGCTTCAAGTATCCAGAGGAGATCTGAACATGGCTCTGGTAGGGGCCGCCATTTATATCCTGAAGTGGAAACTGGCAGGTTGGCCTCTCTCTGAGGGCCGTTTCTGGTGGGGTGGGGTGGGGTCCGGGAAGTTTGGATTCAGTGCTCTCTGTTCTCTGAAGCCCTGCTGCTGCCATCCTTTCTTTGAGGCAGGAGGTTTGCATCAATGGATTTTCGTAGAAAACGGAAAGAAAGCCTCATTCTCCCGGCTCAGACTCCTCTTCCCCGGGACCCAGATTTCAGGTACACAGACGGTTGGGGACCCTGGCGTTTAAAAAAAAAATCTCATTTGGACTGTTCAGACAAAGCTGTGAGGCTGCAAAGTAGGGCTACTAGTAGGACTAGTCTTGCAAAATAGCAAAGGGATAGAAATGCTGGAAAGGGAAGATCGAAGCCCCGGGCCCAGGGCCAGCTGGCTAAGAAGGGAGGCAGGAGTACAGGGCGAGGGGGTGGGAAGAGCTGCTCTGGTTTCCTCCGAAATGAGGTCACGATCTGCGCACAGGCTCCCAGGTGCGCTGGGAAGGGAGGGGCAGCCCAAGGGATGCTGCCCATGGCCTGCCTGGTGGATCCTGAAACACAGCACTAGTCACCTTTGACAGCCTCTTGCCAGGAAAAGGGGAGACTGGTCTTTAAAAATGGGGGGCACTACACAAGATCCATGAAAATCTACCTGGTGATTATCTCTGGGGAGGAGAACTGGAGACAGATGGAGGGCAACTGACTTTCCCTGCTTGGTCTTTGTTTTCTTCTCATTTAAATGTTATTTGCAATAGCTAACACATTCACATGGTTCAAAATTCACAAAGTGATACAGTGAAAAGTCTCCCTCCATCACCCTCCTCAGCAGTTCCTCTCCCTAGGGACAACAGATTTCCCTTTTGTACCATTTGAATTTTTGCCTTTTACCCATATAGCCTATTATCAAAATAATTTTGTTAAGGAAAGGCCAAAAAAAAAAAAGGGGGGTAGGGCTTGAAGGAATGAAAAGGAAAAAAGACTGGTTATTACAAGGGACTGGCAGGTCCTGGTAGGGACTGAGAATGATGGGGCCTTATAAATAACTGGGCCCAGTTTTGCACCTCTGACCTGTGTGACTCTGGGAGTCACTTCAGGCCTTCCAATCTATTTTTTTCCTGTGGAAAAGGGAAAAGGGATAGAGGATTGTGTTGGGTGATGGTTCAAGTCCCTTCCAGCCTGCCTGTCAGAGCACTTACACACTCACATACCTAGAAAGCCCCCAAACCATCAGAGGCTCTGAACCCACATTGGGTCCTTTCTTCCCTGAGGCATGGCAGGATCCAAGGCTGGGTCTACAGCCACACTTGTCTGGAAGCCCAGGTAGTTCCACAAGCTTACAGGAGTCCTGAGCTTCAGGGCTAGCCAAGGTGTTAGGGAGGAGAGTGACCTAGAAGCAGATAAAAACCTCAAGAGGGACCCGGGTGCTATATGCTTTGTGGGGTCTAGATCTCCCTGCAGTCAGCAAGGGTGCGCCCCCACTCCCCAAGCCCAGCAAAGAGGGGCTAGGAGCCTGAGTGGCCCGGTGTGCTGCATTGGGTTGCCATGGAAACGGAATGCAGATTTCCCCCAATTGCTTTTTTATTTGCTAGACGTTGTAATACATCTTATGTTGCGACTTGTGGGGCGAGTAGGAGGAGGGACTGCTGGAGCTTGCCAGCACCTTAACCACTCGGGGAAGTTGGGGAGGCGCTGGCGGGAGTAGCCCGGCCAGAGCAAGTGCAGAGGTGGTGCGGGTTGCGCTCTGTCCCTCCCGCCCACCCGCTGGCACTTGGTTTGTATGCAGGGCAGGGCCGGCCCATGGGGAGTGAGGCCCCCGCCCCGGCCCCTAGCCATTGAGCTCACTCTTCGCCGGTTCTGCTCCGCTTCACGCTGCACACAGACCCCCCAACTGCACACAAAGGCAGCTGCCAGAGCCCGTGAAAAGTGATCAAATTATCAAGAACTTGACCTCACTGAGGGGCGAAGCTCCGGCAACCCCCAAGCCGTATGCTAATGGCGCTCAGGGCTGACTCGTCGAATAATTCGATAAAGGCTGCATTGTTAGCGGCGGGGCAGCCCCCTGCCCACCCGTTCACTCTCCCTTACCCCCACCCCCTACCGGCCGCTGTCCCTCTCCCATCGCATTTGCATCCCAAAATCCCCGTCCGAGGCTCCCAGAGAGGATTGTTCCAGCCTGATTTATGGGGTGAAGGCGAAGGCTGGCGCCTTCCCCGCCAGCGACCCCTCTGCAACCCCACCCCCCTCTGTTCCCCCAGTCCGCTCCACTTTGGGGTTCCTGCTTCGGCGCTGAGGGATGTGATAGGGGCGGGGAAAGAGGAGGAGTAGGGGGGACACCTGGCAAGTTCTTCCAGGAGACGGAAAGTGTCCCGGAGAGAGAGCCGAGGGCAGGTACCTGGTCCGGGCGCGGCTGCTTCGTCGGGCTGGAGTCCGCTGGGCCAGATCTGGGCTCCTCTGGGTTCCTCTGGCTCGTGCGGGCCGGGGCGGCCGGCGGGGCTGGCGCTCGCACGCAGAAGTTGTGAGAGTCATTTCTACTTTCGGTTATCTAGCTTTATGACGGCTCTGTGGCACTCATACAGCTAGATAACCAAAGAGAGAAACGGGCCTCCCTTCGCCACCGCCGCTGCCACGCCGTGGGCCCCATGTGCCGCTGCCCGCTAGGCGCAGGGACTGCAGCGGGTGCCGCTCCCGGAGCCCCGCGCGCACGCGGAGAGCCAGAGGGGACCGACAGACACACAGACATACTGACTCCCACCACCAAGGCCGACAGCCCCCGCCCAGTTCCCTCCCTCCCTCTGTCGCCCTCCCAGCGCGTTCTTCCCCACTCCCCACTCTGTGCGCCTGGGCACCAGCGCCGGTTGCCAGCTCCGACGGCATCCCGGGGCGCGCTAAGGGCGCCAGTGCTCTGCGCTCCAGCAGCCTCGGGCGCCCCGGCCGCCCCCAGCGCACTGGCCCGCCAGCCCTCTCTCTCAGGCTAATCGCCCCGCGGGGAAGTGACGTCAGTCCAGGGACCGGCCAATCACAGGCTCCCATTCAAATCCCAGCCCCCCTTCCCGCGCTCCACACCACCCAGCCTTACAATGGCCTCGGCGTTCACGGCTTCCCCTCCCGCAGGGCAGGGCAGTGCCCCCTTTGCCCTCGAAAGCGTTAGGGCCGCGCGCCGGGTCGCACCGTCTGGCCTTTCCTCCAAACTCCTCTGCTTTCCCCTAAGCCCTAGGAAGCCCGGGAGCCACTGCGAACCATCAGAGTTAGGGAGCTCCGGTGAGGAGGTTTGGGACGCGTGTGGTGGGGCGTGGCGAAGGTCTCTTCAGGGCTGCGGAGTGCGCACTTGGGAGGTCAAGAGCCGAGAATAGGAGCCGTTTCACCTTTAACTTTCCTTTTCCTCTCCCAACACCCAGCACCTTGCAGTAGACCCAGCCCACCGCGGAGCCTTAGAGTGGAGAGAGGAAATAAGTGTCCTGCTGTGTGCAGGTCGGTGTCTCAATCATAGTCCCTGGCGCAGAGAGGTTCGCAAGCCATGCTACACTCGGGCAGGCCCTGGCGCTCAGTATCAGCCACTAGGTTCCTTCTCTAAGAGCATCTAGGAATGTGCAATGGATTTTGCCTGGCCCCTTGAAGATGTCTTAGGCCCGAACTGCTGGTTAAATTCATGTTCTACGAAAAATGAAAGCACAAAGCCTCCTTCTAGGGCTCTCAGCACACACCTGGCCTTCTTACTGCAAGTGGCTTAACAGGGGAAAGGGACTGCCATGCTGGACTGCCCAGAATCATCCCAGCTGAGCCTGACAGCATACCTGGAGGACTCATTGCAGCCTTCCAGAGGTGAGTGGCCTATGGGTGCTGCTTCTTGCTCATCCCAGCCATCACCGTCTTCCTCCTTGATGCTGTAGCTACCTTCTAGCCTGAGGTGCTGGGATTCCCCTTCCTCCTCCTACCCCCCACCCCCAGCCATTGCTGGGAGGCAAAGGATTAAATAGGAAAATTTGGTATCTTTGGTTCCAGATGGTCCCTGAAAAATTTTCAATTCAAGAGCTAAGGAGAGGTAGGCAACGGAAAGGTGGGTGGATTCCCGGCTTTCAGTGGTCAATACATGGGTTTTCTGCAGCCAGACTCTTGCTGCTGAGGTCTGTGCAGAGCGCAAGGTTGGCCAGATGTGCCCATGATGGTCCATTTTAGTGGGGCCTGGGGCTCTGAGCCGCTCTCTGCCAGGCAGATCCCCTCAGGATGGGTTCCGAAGAACAGGGAAAGAGGATGGTTTGGAAAGGATTTCATGATTTTTCTAAATATCCCTTTTTCCCTTAAAAATGACACAGCTCCCATTTTGTGAAGTTCCTGATTTTGTCAAGTGCCTGTTGCTGCATCACTTATCTCTGCTTTGTTGTATTTTCAGCCTGACCCTAAGTCCAAGGTGGCCTTCGTCCTGTTCCCATCCCAACCAGCTTATGCTGGGCCAGGCCTAGCATTTACATATCTACCTCCAAATCCCATTTTATATACACATTCCGTTTTCCATAAGACGAACAAGAACCAGACAGAGCAGCGATAGTAGAGAAACAGTGAGAGGCCGGCAGCAGCCCTGGGGAAGAAACCAACCGAATTTGGGCCCGAGACAGTTAATTCCGAAGGATTACCATAATTGGGAGGTGCCCCTTCCTTCCCCTCCTCCTGCAGCTCCAGGAACCCGCACTATCTCCCCTTCTTGGTGTGTGTGGGGGCGGCCTCCAGAGTCCTAGTCCTTCTGGGGCACCCCGGGTGGGAAGGGTGGGGCTGCGGAGGCGGGAAGGGGTGGAGAAGCACGGTTCACCTGTGAGAGAAGGAGGAGGGAATGGGAGCGAGGGGAAGAGAGAACAGGAAGGAGCCCCTCGGAGTGTGATTTAAGCAGGATGCTGCACAAAATGGCTCCTCAGCGAGGCTCACGGTAACACAGCAGCGCCCGACTGGCAAGCTGAGGGCAGGTGGGAGCTCTGGGAGAAAGAATTGAAAGCCTGATTTGGATTCAATTCAGATGCGGGAGGCCACTGTCATCAGGTCTGCATTTCTGCTACCCTTTTTGGGAAACTGAGTCCCTTGGTGGGGAGCAGGTGAGGCCAGCGGGGGAGATTCCCACGCCCTGCTTCAGTGGGACTGTGCTGGAATCAGCGACCACTCCATCTCCATCACTCGGCCATCACAGCACCACTCCCATGGAAGGAGGCCACGGTGAGACCTGGCCTTGAGGGTATAGGCTGTGGGGAGGAGGCTGCTCTGCCGGGTTGGGACTGGCTGTAGTCTCCGTGGGCTGGTGGCCGGCCTCCGTGCGTCCAGATTGATGCCAGCCCAGAGGCACATTGTGTAGGCTGGGCACCTCTGGGTGAGGGTAGTGGGCTGCTGGGCAGGCCCATTCCAGCCCAAATGGGGAGATCAGCCCTGGCCGCCAATCACCCTGTCATCTGCATTTGGACTGGGTCTGGGTTCTGTGCGCTTTGTTCCACACCAAGCTCTTGGCCTTGGGCTACAGGCCCCAGTGCAGGCCCTGAGATCACAGGAAAACAGGTACTGGGGCTGGCCAAGTGCTGGGTGCTGAGACCAAAGCGCCAATGCTCATGGCTGGGCCCTGGCCATGGTGCTGAGAGCTGACCGCTGGGCCTCTCCTCCACTGGTGCTGGGTTTGCCCTGAACTTCCTTGGCTTCCTCCCCACAGTCCCAATCCTGATCTCCAAGGACATGAGCAGCTACCAGGGGACAGGAGCAGGGTCCAGGAGAGAAAGCCTCAGTGGCAGTGCTTCCTCAAAAGGAGACTTCTTTCCTAGGTGCCTTCGCTGAGAGCCAGAGGCTCCATTTTTCATATCCAAACCACCAAAGGACAGAAAAGATATGGAGCTCCCATATCTGTGTCTACAGAAAGGCCTGCTCCTACCGTAACCACATGTGTGCTCTGTGCCCCTTCAGATTCACACAACCTGCAGCTCCTCCACACACTTAGCCCAAACGCCCATCTAGCAACGGGCCCATGGCCAGATGCTCTGCCCATGCACGCACATGTGTACATGAGCTTTCTTGTACCCATTGGTAGCCTCAGCCGCCAAGCTGGCTTTGGCTCAAGTTCTGCTTCCTGTTGAGTGTTACACAACTCAGTGCAGGGGCTGTGACAACCTGCCAGAGCATGCCCCCCCCCCATTTCAGGACACAGTGAGTTAAAGAGTTAAAGGAAAAAGAGTGGGCAGTTCTGACTTTAGCCAACAGTCCTCTGCAGGCACCTGGTATCTTGAGATCAGACTTGCCCTGATCCAGAGGCTTGGAGTCTGAGATGGATGGGGCTCCCCAAGTTCCAGTCTAGACTTAACATTGAGCCTGGGACTAGCACTTCTTTCCTGAGTCCCTTTGGGCCTTAATTAGGAAACAGATCTCCAGATACATCCTAGGCTAAGTGCAGGGTGCCCTTTCCCCATTGTTCCATCCCTCCTTTACTCCTTCCTCAGGCCCAAGCTTTGATTAAGCTGATCTTCCTATTGTCTGGAGCCTGGAAGTTCAGCACTGGACTAGCTCAGATGGACCCAGCTTCTTTACCCATAGTCTCTCCACACCCACACCCTCTCTGGCCCCTACATCTGGCCTCTCTTTCCTCAGAAGACTTAGACATCTTAGTTGTGGGCTCTGGGGAGGCCCATGGGCAGGAACCTGGAAACACTTTTCTTGAAAAGGCCTGAGCAGAATGGTCCCCCTCCCCTGGGGTCCCCAGCAGCTGGTATTGTAAATAGAGTCTCCTTCAGTGGAACCTTGCATGAATCCGCCCCCTCCCCAGGGTCCACCTAGCCTACCTTCTGGTCTGTGTCCCTTGATTGAAAGCTAGACTCTCAAACTCCACCCTCTCTCTCTCTCTAGTTAAAGGATCCATCTCTTCCAGGATATGGGGAGGGGGGCTCAAAAGGGATTCCCTTTCAGTCTCAGCACCTCAATTTACCCCTAGGCACAGTGGATATATAGTGTATTTATGGATGCATCTGGGTGTACATGTATTTACAGGTGCATGCACCATTCGCAGCATCTGACCCCAGAGCCTCTCCCAGCTTCTGCCAGCTACCTCCCCACTCTGCCCAAGGCCAACCCAAATCCCCAACCCCAGCCTTCTCACAGAGAGGCGCCTCACCACAGCCTCAACCTCCACAGCTGCCCTCATTTTCCTGACTCTCTGGAGCCTGGACTGGAGGAGGTTACAGAAACACCCTCAAGCAGATCCAAGAGGCCTGTTCTGGGGCACGATTGGGGAGCAGGACAGGAAGGATTTCCTAACAACTTTCCATTACAGAGTTGGAAAAGTGTACCATAAATCTTGTCTAGATAGGTGCCGTTTATTGCATTACTACTTTAAATATTTTTTTCAGGGAGCCACTTTCTGTTACTTTTTTGTGGGGAAGGGGATGAGAAAGAAGAGGGGAGTTAGAGGCAGAGGCAGTGAGGAAGGGGCTGTCCAGCAACTCTCGGGGAAGCTGACTTCAGAAACACTCCCTCCTTTCTGCTAAACCTGTCTGCAGCCTCACAACTTCCATCCGGATCCACGCCTGTCACCTTTCTGCATACGCAAAGTCCTCACCTCTGAGCACTTCCCTCTGCCCCTCGACCCTTGACCTTGGCCTTGACAATTTGCTAGCGATGGTGGGTCAGGCCCCTGAGGCTGAGCCCCGCCTTCCACCTACCATCAGAGTGCACCCTTCACCCCGCCCGGTGGCGATGGGAAGCCCGAGCAGGGATGCCCCAGCCCCCTCTCCCAGTCCAGACCAGCTCCCTAACGCTGCTCTAGCCGAGGCTACCGCGCTCCAGCCCTAGTCCCCGCTCCCCAGCCTCGCTGACACACAGCAGGCAGCGGCACTTACGGACCGGGAAGGGGGCGGGGCCCCGCGAGGCAGCAGCGGGGTGGGGCGGCGGTGGGGACAGCGGCTCTGCGGCCCCTGATCTGGCGTGTCCACAGGCTCAGGCCCGGCTCTGGCCACTCTCCAGGCTGGCGGACGCACGACCGAGATCCGCGGGAGGCGGGCAGGGTGGCGGTGGTGCGAGGGCTCCCGGCAGTGCGCGGCTTCTCCGGGCTCTGAGCGGCTCTCAGCGCCGCCTTCTCGGGCGGGCACGGCCCGCAGTGACGTCAGCGCGGCTCCCCCCGCCCCCTCCCCTCACCCCGACCAGTGCGGAATGGATAGGGCGGAGGCAAACTGCGAGGGGCGCCCAGCTCAGCGCCCCCCTCCGCCGCCCCGCTTGCCTCCCCCAGCTTGTCTCGGGGAGTCCCGGCGCCATTCGAACCCCTCATTCTCCCCACGCCACCAGGCTCATCCAGAGCTGCCACCAACCTGTGAGGTGGTGGCGAACCACGGGTTGGAGCCTCGCTGGCAGCTGTAAGCTCAGGGATCCGGGCTGCTTTGGGGAGAATGGAGAGCTGATGGGACGGACGTCTACTCTCGGGGCTGAAATGGGGCGTTTTATCTTTCCCCTACAAGTGTTGGTTAGGCTGAGGGTATCCACGCCGGACTGCCCGGTCTTGGGGCCTCCGTGTGAGCCCAGAAGGGATATTTCAGCTCGGAGAACAGGTCCCGTTGGAAGCCCTCGAGGCTGGGTCCTGCTTCTCCAAGGCCTAGTGGCGTCCCCACTCCGCTCTACCCGGGCTGTGGCACCTGCAAACTCCACGTGCTGGGCCGGCAGCGCCCCGGAGCCGCTGTCCAAATGCTGAACTCGGCCTCCGGAGAGGCTGGCTCCGGATGCCCAGCTCCTTTCCGCTCCGTGTTACCCGCAGGGGTCGGCAGGGGGTTCTGGGACACACAGCGCAGGGCCCCGGGGAACTCTGGTGCTCCAGGATGTTAACGGAAGGCTCCAGGGAGGGCAGCGAGCGGTCAAGGGGAGTAGGAGCCGAGAAGGCAGGCAGAGCAGCGCGCCTTGTTGGCCGTTCTGCCACGCTGAGCCACCGTCCTCCCCGTGCGCCCCGCCGCTCTCCCTGGGTCCCCTCCGCCTGTGTTTCTCCCGCCGCCACAGAAGGGGACGTCCCTCCAGCTGAACTTGTCAGCGGGTCTCACCATCCATCACGAGTCAGACAGACAGGCCAAGTTCACGAGCAACGCGATTAACTCCTTGTAAACCGAGCGCCTCCCACAGGGGGAACCGACTGGCGAATGCGCTGTCTCCCACCCGCCTCTCCGAAGCAGTTGTCACCACAGCTATTTATTTTCTTCTCTGCTTCTCTTTCCTAAACAACGTGGGGAAAGAGCTAGAAGAGGGAAAGAGGATTTGTCACCCTCAAAATACGTTTCCTGACCATTTTTTGTTATGTTATTTACTTAAACTTTTGGTCTCCATAACCTCTCTGGTTTCTCGCCTTCTAAATTAGTTTGACACCAGTGTAACTGTTTTTCTAAATGTCTTCCTTTTCCCCCATTTGTGACTGTGCTCATTGTGGAAAAATTAGAAAGTTCAGAAAAACATGAGAGATAAAAATAATAATTGGCCTTAATTTCTACAACGAGAGGCCTGACTTTAAAAGAAAAACAAGAGAATGTTCTCATCGGAGAGTTTAGATTGCTGCTTGTGTGGGATGGGGCAAGCAGAGAGAAAGGGGGGGCACCCGGCCTTTCTGAACTGGATGAGGAAAGAAAAACAAAAAGAAGCTATGAAAAAGGGGTCAGAGAGGGAAACGGATCCTGAGAGATCCTACTAGGGGAGCCCCCGAGAGACCCAGTGAGTTGGAGGGCTGGACACGGGGACTAGAGAGAGAGAGAGAAAGAGAGAGAGCGAGCGAGCAGAGAGCGCGCCTTTAGCATCTCCGCTGGGGGACGGGGCAGGCCCAGGCGCTCCCTCCCTCTCCACCCACCGGCCCCATTCTAGCCTCCAAAGCCCAAGGGGAGCTTCTCCCAGCCTCCCTGGCAGCCCAGTTCTTGAGCCTGGCCCAGAGTGGAAGCCTGGGGTGGGAGTTGGGGCGGGGCGGGGGGAGCGTCTCTCTCTGCACAAGACAAATGCTCGGCCCTGCTGGGGAACCTCGGCCATCTCCAGAACTTTCTCAGCCTCTCCTTGTGGTCAGGCCAACTTGGGCCACTCTCCCCCTCCCCCATTTCCTATTGAATTCCTGGCGTCTGGTAGCTGGCGGCAACTAGAGCGACCTACCAACTTTTCCCCTGGGCATTTTCTCACCCCCTCCACCCCCCAGTGCTTTCTTTTCTTCTCCCTGTGCTCTTTTTGAAAGGAGGCACCCAGGCCCAGAACGTGTTCTGCAGTTTAACTACTTCCAAATTCTTTGTTCAGGTCACCCCGGGACGCCATTGTCCTCTATTGAGAGCTTGGGCGGGAGGGCGGGTGCGCCTCTGCCTGGCGGGCCTGAATCCATTAGGCCGCCACTCCGGCCCCTGCGGCCCACTGAGGTGCCTGCCAAACCCGGGCCCAGCAGCCCCCTCTCGTCCTCTCCGATCCTGCCCTCAGCTGCCTTTTTTGGATGCCTCAGAGTCACAGGACGCTGCAGGTCCACGTAGGGGTTATCTGGGTCTCACCCTGTCCGGAGGGACTGGGCATGGGTACAGGCCGAGTATGATTCTTGCTAACTCTGTTCCAGTCTGCATGCTCTCACCCGGGCTTGGCCACACCCCTTCGCTTGTCACTGGGTTCTTGGACCCTCTGGGCAGCTTTGGAGGAGGCTGTAGCCAGAGCTCAGAAATGGGGCTGGAGGAACAACTGACATCACACTTCCTCCTCCTCCACAGCCTGTTTCCCCTTTCTTTCTTCCCTCTGGGCCCAGCCCCCCAGCTTCTAGTTGACTCAAGCCTCTCCTGAGTTAAGAACATGATGTTTTAGGGGAAGCACAGCAAGGAGTGCCAGTCCTATCCTGAGCCCCCTTGTTGTCATCAAAGGCTGGTCTACCCAGCATGGTGACCTCCCCAGCTCACTGGGCAAAGGACAAAATGTGTCCTGGCCCTAGGCGTGGCTTCTAGGCTCCTAAAGTGCGAGGCTTGTGCCAGGGATGCCTGCCCCCATGGCTTACCCTCTCCTGCCTCAGAACCCAAGGATCAGCATGGGAGCCTCTCAGGGAACTCAGCTCCTCAGTGCCTACCTGGGGACTGGCTAAAACACTGGTGCGCCAGTGCCCTGCGGAATGCCCCAGAGAGCGTCCCTCAGGTCCCGTAGGGATGCAAAGGCTCTCCGAGCCCACAAAAGGCTTAGGAGAGACTGAGCACATAAAGCTTGAACCCACAAAAGGACATCGAGAGGGTGTGGGGAGGAAGAAACTTTACCCCCAAGGTTCTGGCTGATCTAATAATGAAATCTACATGAGACAGATTAACAGGAAAAAAAACCAAAGTTAATTGCATATGTTCGCATGGGGACCCCACATACATGGGAGAGACGGAGACCTCACATATGTGAGAGGTTCAGACAGAAAGGAAATTGAGGTACATAACGACGTTCTGAGTTAAGGATGAGGTAAGGTGCCTTGGGGTTTCAGAGGAGAAGAAGGTCCTTTGCAGATGTTCAGTAATTGGAAGTTTGCCCTGCCCTATAGACAGGTCATAAAAAGTTATTTCTGGTGATAATGCCTACTATGGGCAAGGCCTCGACTTTAGATTCTTCTAAGTAGTTAACAGAGAGGGGCAGAAATTTCTCTAGAGCTGGCAGGGTCTCAGTTGCTTTTAGCTCAAAATAATCACACCACAGAGGCACATTTGGGGTGACTCATTCTGAACTCCTATAAAGGCTACCTCACTCAAAACAGATGCCCAGGAAAGAGTCAGTTGCTGTTCGGGCAGCTTTTCTCGGCTCCCCAAGGTTCTTTGTGCCACCTCATCCTGTCCCTCCTACTCTGGCATTATGGGGTCATTGAGTCCAAGGGCAAATACAGACACCCAGACTTAGAGGTCACTCAGACCTTTGGTCCAGTCCATCCTGTCCAGTTCAAAGATCCACCACACCCTTCCGGGGAGCTGGCCTCCAGGGGAAAGCGTGGATGAGTCTTTGGGCAGGTGGGCGTCCCCCAGGGCAGGCCCCTCGAGGAGAAAAGCGACAGATGAGGGCTCTGGTTGCAGAAGAGGAGTGCTGGGTAGTGGACCCTGCAGGCCCAGGGGGTGGGAGGAAGGGCGGGCGGCCTCCACTGCACGGTCCCTGCTCCCAAGACCTCACGACTCGGACCTCCAGGCCCCGGCTGCGCGGCATTAGGGTGAGGTGACTTCACGGAACCCACCGCAGCCTAGATGGGTAGCGGAGGAGTCAGAGCGGCGCCCCTGGCTTCTCCGCTGGAGCTCTCGCAATGCTGCCCTGCCACACCCTTCCCACCAGGTTCCAGACCTGAAGCTGGGAAGGCGAAGCCCGCGCCCACCCCGCGTCACCAAGCTCTGGCCGGACTACGCCAAGGCTCTTGCGGGACACAGGAACTCCTGAGGGTCTCCTGGGCTCCCACCCCCACATCCTCCTCTTTCCATCCTCCTCCCCTGCCCGGGGTCCTACAGTGGGGCTCCCCGCTCTGTACAAGAGCGCCCTCTGGCGGAAGTTTCTGGGAGGTGCAGGCGCACACGGCTTAGGCTGCTGCGGGCGGGGTGGGAAAAACTCTCAACCCGCGCGGGGTGTCTGCCCTGTGGTTTCGGGTCTGGATGGAGGGGACAGAGATGCAGTAGCTTAAGGAGAGCTGGGCACTTCTTCCTCCTCTGGCTCCTCTTTGCCTCTCAACCTGCTCATGAGGGGCGGGGGTCCTTCCTGGTCAGGAAACAGGCATTCACCGTAACGGGGACACCAGTAAGTAAGGCAGCCAGACTCCAGGCCTAAATCTCATCTCCTCTTCAGTCTGGAACTGGGGCCTCTGCTATCCTGGCCTCCTTCGAGAAGGTCCCATGTAGACTGAGGTTGAGGGGGGCAGGCTCAGGACCTTTCCCGGGGTCTTCTCAGCCAAGCAGGCTATGCCCCTTGTCCACGTGGCATTGTCAGCCCGTTCCCAGTTCCACCCTCCTCATCTCAGCAGTTTCCCTTTCAGACAGGGTCCCTCTCATACCGGCAGGACCTCAGAAATTAAGAATAGAAGCCCCAAGGTCCGAGGATCTTGTTCCAAGGATGAGTGGTAGATGGGCAAGAGGAATGACAGGAGGTACAGGCAAGGCCTGAGATGTGCAGAGCTGAGATTCCGGCCTAGGCTCGCACCCCCAAGCATGATGTTCTGATTTGGAGCTGATCATAGGTTTTGACGGGTTCCTGACATTCATTCGACAAATATGTGCTGAGCTTCTATTATATGTCAGGCCCGTTGGGGGCAAAACTCGGGGTAAGTAACTTGCTGAAAGGCACACAGCTAGGAAATTGCTGAGGCCAGGATTCAGCCTCAGATGTGTGCTACCCTACCTACCCTTGTCTCTCCTTTCTCACTTGAATGATTTCAGAGGTCTCCTAACTGGACCTCCACTTTAGAAATCACCTTCCTTTGATATGTTGTCCACACCTCTGGGCAAAGACCTTTCCTTCTGTAATGCCAGCCTGAGCATGTCTCCTCCTTGCATAAAATCCTTCTGTGGGGTTCTGCCTGTCTCAGGATAAAGTCCCAGGTTCCTCTGAGGCATACAGGCTCCCCTGTGATGCGATCTGTGTCCCCCTCTCTGTGAACCTGACGCTCCTACCATCCCAGTCATCGTCTGTTTCCCCAGGGCACACTCCCTGCCTTTATGTGCACCTACAGCTCCTCTGCCTCGAATACTCCTCTCTCTTCAGTATCTTTAAGATTCTAGGTGAAGGTCACCTCCATGAAACCTTCTCACCCAGACATATTCAATGATGACTCCTCCAGCCGAAAGACCAGATATGCCTGAGTAGCCATGTTTGTATTTCTTGAGACCTCCCCTCCCCCTGATACTCATTGACGGAATCAGTCATGGGAAATGTATGGAAAGATCAAGGCTCAATGCTACGGTGCCGCCTTCATAAACCCTGGTTGGAGTGTGGGTTCTGTCTCACGGAAGGGGAAGGGAGCGGGGCCGGGGTGCGGGATCAGCCTGCAAGGTGTGTTTCTGAAAAATCCGGGGTCAGTTTCTCAAGCCAGTTCACAGTGTCCTGGCACACGCACGGGCTGGAAGTTTGAGACTGACTTTCAGTCCTAATCAGGTATGTGACCTCACTCAGGTCTGCGTCCAATTTCTCTGAGCCTCGCTTACCTCATCGGCGCAACTGGGTCTCCAGGCTCTCGTGACTCACGTGGGCCGCCTTTGCAAGGTACTTTACAGTTTATCAACTACGGGTCACCCAGAGCCCCAGACGTTCGTGCACCTGGAGCAACAGGAGGTGGATGCAGAGATCATAAAGGCTGGAAAGCAGCCTCTAGCTGCTCCTCAGGCCAGAGGGAACAGGGGGCGGGGGAAGGGGTAGCCAGTGGACAGATTTGGTTTCAACAAAGGGCAGTGTTTTTACCCATCATCATTGCCTAGGATGAGGACAGGGCCGGTGCGGTGGGAGGATTCCCTTCGGCGGTGAACTCCTGCCGTTCTCATGTATCAATTGATTTTAAATCGGGATTTCCGCGTAGGATTATCGTCCTCTCAAATCCTCCAACCACGTGGGGGTACGCGTGGCTGGTACATGTTAGAAATGCGCACTCCACCCCGTCCCGGGACACGTAGGCGAGCAATTTCACGGGGACATGTTGAGCGTGCAGTGTGGGAGCCGTTATTCCGCAGATGCGGGCGTTCTCAGGCTTCAATGTGGGGTTGTAATCAGCACGATCTTTCCAGCTGTCCGAGCACTCCACTCCTAAGAGAAAGGACCAAAAAAGGTCACTTCCCACCTCCTTGCGACCGCGGCAGGACTCGAACCTGCAATCTTCTGATCCGAAGTCAGACGCCTTATCCATTAGGCCACGCGGCCGCCTCGTACTAGAGGTTGTTTAGACGACCTAAAAAGTCTCATTACCGCCCACCAATTTGCCTGGGACCGACCCACCTGCTTCTTGAGCAGGGGAGTTGGACCTTGGTTGTGCGGGGAGGGCACACCCGGAAGTCCCCTTTTCCCCCCGCATGCGGACCGGTCCACTTGAGGCCCTTCTATTGGTCGCACGGGGAGTCTCCCCGCCTGCCTCTCGGGTAAGCCGCGGGACAGAGCGCGGCGCAGACGGGAAGTTGCGGCTGCCAGCGAGGCGGACTGGTCGGGTGGAGGCCGCACGCCACCTCGAGGCTGCGTAGGCCGCGCGGAGACGCCGCGTCGCTGGTCTGGGGTCAGGAACCGCAGACCGAGAGGCACTAGGCGGACCGAGGTTTCCGGCGGGGTTGGTGCTGGGGAGGCCGGGTTGTTGAGCGGCGGCGCGGCTCCTCCCTCCCCTGTCCGGGAGTAAGGCCCCAGCAGGGCGGAGGCTCGTCCCAGGGCGCACCGCGGCGCCGCCGCGGGGCACAGGCGGGTGGCCGAGAACACTGAGTCCGCGGGCGACGCCCCCTGCAGGCCGCCCTCGGCCCGCCGCTGGGCCGCGGCCCGGGTGTGGGTGTGGGCCCCGGGGGTTGGCGGCCCACCCGGAGGGTTCGAATCCAGGTGCTGGCACCTCGGCGCTACGCCCTCTGCCCTGGGCTGTCGCGATCGGTTGCCCTCGCCACCAGTTGCCAAGGGCCAGGCTGCGCGACCTATCCGCCGTTGTCATCCAGTCCTGTATGACAGAGTCCTTAACCCCATTTTACAGAGTAGGAAGTGGGGGCCTAAGGAGCTTGCCCAAGGTCATGCAGCTCCCAGGAGTCAGAGCCGGATTCAAACCGGCAACTCCAGAATCAGCGTTTTTAACCAGCGTCTGTGATTTCACTTTCTCTCAGTTCACTGATGAGCCTACGTGAACCTTAATTTACTCAGTAGGGGTATTGCTATTTTCCGGGCTGTTGTAGGCTTAACTGAGAAAATGTACCGAAAGGCGCCTGGCGCGTTGCCTGGGACGCCGCAAGTGCTCAAGGAATGACGGCTCGTAATGTAACAGTTGATACCTCTGTAGTAACACTTGGTGTCGTCTGTCTGCTTTAGAATTTGTAGGTGGAAGGCAGGCATGATCAGGCCCATTTCACTGACAAGAAAACAGAGACAGGACGTGTCTCTCCCCACGTCATTCAGTCAGTAAAAGCAGCCAAGCTGGAGCCCAAAGCCAGGTGTCCTGAATCCCAGCGGGGGGCTCCCTGCACCAACCATGAGCCGCCTGCTCTGGAAGAAAGTGGCCGGCGTGGCCGTCGGGCCAGGGCCGGTTCCAGCTCCGGGGCGCTGGGTCTCCAGCTCCGTCCCCGTCCCCAGCGACGGGCAGCCGCAGTCGCCGCAGCCGCAAGTGCCATCCTCGGAGGGCGGGCAGCCACGGTACAACCCGTTGCACATCCAGATGCTCTCGAGAGGGCTTCACGAGCAAATCTTCGGGCCAGGCGGGGCGACGCCCGTCGAGGCCGCGGTGCGCCGCAGCGTCGAACACCTGCAGAAGCACGGGCTCTGGGGGCAGCCGGCCGCGCCCTTGCCGGACGTGGAGCTGCGCCTACCCCCCCTCTACGGGGGCAGCCTGGACCAGCACTTCCGCCTCCTGGCCCAGAAGCAGAGCCTGCCCTACCTGGAGGCGGCCAACTCGCTATTGCAGGCCCAGCTGCCCCCGGCCCCCGAGCTGGGCCTGGGCGGAGGGTTGGACCCGGTACGGCCCCGCGGGGGAGGCCGTACCCGTGGCCATCCCCGAGGAGCAGGCCCTGGTGTTCGACGTGGAGGTCTGCTTGGCAGAGGGAACGTGCCCCACGCTGGCGGTGGCCATATCCCCCTCGGCCTGGTAAGCAGGGGCTCGCTCGGGTCAGGGGATTTTAGCATACGTGATGGCTCAGCTTCTTAGCTTGGTTCAGTGAACGTTTACTGAGCTCCCACGGTGTGCGGGGTGGGTGCTTTTCTCACGATGGCGATCCGTGGTGAACTAAAATAGGCTTGCCCCCAGCTTTGACAGAGGGAAGACACGAGCAGTAAGCAAACACCCCAGCAGATGTCAGGTGGTGATAGGGGCTATGTAGAGAATCACAGTGGGGTGTTGTACTTGAGACTGACCAGGAGACCTCGTGAGATCACCTCGATTTGGTGCCTTAACCCCCTCTCCTAGTAGCTTCCCGAGAAGTTAGTCTAAGACATTTGAACAGTGTTTCTATTTGGGGGCCTTGAGCAGAAATCTCCCTTTTGGGGTCTGTCCCAGGCATTTAGCATCCCTGCTGCTCCCTTAAATGCCAGACCAACCCTCTCCTCCAGCCTTTCCAAATGCCCCCCCTGGAGGTAGCATCCCCTAACTACACGCAGTTGAGAAATTGTCCGAGACAGGCTGCTTCCGGCCCTCCGCCTCCCAAGCAGGCATTTTAGTCCCCCAAAGATAAATCCAGTCTCCCTCTTTTTTTTTAAGTGCCTTTCTAAGTGCTACCCAAGTTTCTTTTTCAAACAATGATGGCAGTACTGTTTCTCCCCTTTTTTATTCTTCATTCCAGGATTAAAATACTATTTACAACCTTAATGCTTTCAGGCATGGCCAGCAAAAAAGTTGGCAGTTTCTTTATTCCTATTGGAAGCTACATCTTTGTAAAGAAAGCTGCGAAATGTTAAATATGCAGTTGAGAATGGTGAAAACATGGCTAAATAGATAAGGTAGGCATTCATCGCTGAAAAAGAGCAAAACTAGATGATTTCTCATTGATTTAGTTCCAGTTCAGATAAGAGTCTCAGTACTTACTGTGTGACTTGATGGTCAGAGTAGAGGGAATACCGCCCATCATTGGAGAAGGTGAAGTAGGCTGTGGTGGCTGAAAGAAACAGGAAAAACTTGTTCTTTGATCTCTTGGTCATTTTTGACCGATTTACCCAAAGTCCCCTTTTCTCTTCCTCCTCCTTCCTCTCCTAACTTCACCTCTTTCTCCTGTTCTTTCCATCCCCCTCTCATTCTCATTCCATTCTTGCCATGGTCCTGGGGCATTGCTGAGTTTGCCTGGTGGCAGAAGCCTGGGCTTCCTGGGACCCTGACTGTGGTGGGGTTGGGGGTGCCTGGTGGGGCCTTCATAGCTGTCCACTTTTCACCTGGGCATGTCCCTGCCACATGGCTGCAGCTGTGTGTAACACCAGGTACCTGACCAGGCCACAGTCTCCAGAGGGAGGGGAAGTCTGGACTGCCAGTCAGGCAGTTTCCCAAAGGCTGCGGGTAAGGGCTTTGGTCCCCAGACTAGAGGGACATGATGGAGGGTGTCACCATTTATCTGAGATCATAGGAAATGTGTAGCTTTATTGGTGTTGGCTGTTTACCAAAGGTATTTGTGTTTTGATTTTCTTATCACAAATTTATAATCCAGCTGCAGGCCAGTATGGCTTTTAATTGCAACTAAAGTTCCTGTAATCGCCATAGCCTCAAATAGTTCGCATTTTTCAGCCTTTTCTTCTTTGTTTTTTAAGGGCTTTGACATGCTAAATTGGAAGGGGGGAAGGTTTCAGCTTGAGTCCCTGAGCATATTCCCGCCCTTTGGAGTGCCAGGTAGATTTTACGAGGTTTAAAACTAGGAACCTGTCTTTGCTGCCCCTCCTCCCACCAAAAAACTCCGTTTTGTTTGCTGAAACTGTTGGCAGTAACCTCTCCTCCTCTCCACAAAGGGTGCAGGGAGCTCCTTTGCAGCTGTGGTGGCCACACATGTGGCCTCGTCACTCACTTTGATACTGAATGGCCTTGACCTTTTGGCATAATCTCTGTGGTTCACAATGGGCTTTTCCTCAGCAACCATTTCCCCCATGCTTAGCATTGTGGGTCTTGAGCAAACGTCAGCCTTTTCTGAATCAGTTTAAGGCCCTCAACAGGCAGCACTCATCTACCATCCCTCCCACCCCCATGCTTTGCAGATGTGCATAATTTCCTTCATTCTGGCACTTACCTAGTCTCTCACTCAAGAGTGGTTGCTCAGAGAAGCACAACACCTACAAGGTGTGTGATTTGCTCTTTGTCCTTCAGAATCTTTCCAGGCGTCAGGTGATTCACCCTGTATATGAGTGCAGCATTTGTCATTGTTTTTGCCACTTTAAATGGGGGAAGAAAAAAGGTTTCTACTTTGGGTTCTGTTATAATTGTTTATCTTTTTTATAGCCCTTTGAGCACCAGCTCTTTTGTGTTTATAGGCATGAGGGGTTGATAATATTTATAAAACATCGCAGAGCCAAGCACAGATTCAGTGAACACTTGGCTAACAAACACCTCGATGACCCAGGCTGAATGGTGGGACATCCAGTAGTGTGGCACTTAGCTCCATTTTTATCCGTGGAAATTGAAAAGTAAAGCAGCTTTTGTAATTGTCCCACCCCATTCCCCAACAGATACCCCCACACTGCTCCACCTGACCCCTAGCTCTGTGAGGGATAGGAGCACCCATTGGTCTCACTTGTGCCCCCAGCTTGCTAGTGCAGGACCTGGCACCTGGCGGCAGGTGTGCAGTGGGTGTTGATAGTTTCATGCCCCTATGCTGAACCTGTCTGCCTCTCGCCTCCCTCAGGTATTCCTGGTGCAGCCGGCGGCTGGTGGAAGAGCGTTACTCTTGGACCAGCCAGCTGTCGCCGGCTGACCTCATTCCCCTGGAGGTCCCTGCCAGCGCCAGCGGCCCCACCCAGCGAGAGTGCCAGGAGCAGTTAGTTGTGGGGCACAATGTCTCCTTTGACCGAGCCCATATTAGGGAGCAGTACCTGATCCAGGTAAGGTTCCTGGGGCCAACTGCAGGTTCTGGCACAGGCGGGCCAGGAGCCCTGACTCCGTGGCTAGGGGAGACGTGGCTGCAGCACCTCCTGTTGACCAGCCCTGCCTCGGTCCCTGTGTCCAGCGCTGTGTCCCCAGGACCTGCCTGGTACAGACCCTGAGTTGTCACCGTGGCCCTTCTCTCCGTGTGTCATTGCAGAGCTTGCATGGGTCTTTGGATGCTCTGGGCCTGCAGGCTGGGCTCACATGGCACCTCGGCCACTCACGATGAGCGGTGTGAGCTCCTGAACATCCCCGAGCCTCAGTGTCCTTGTTCACAAAAAGGGAGATAGCAGAAGCTGCCTCATGGGATTGTTCAGAGGGTTCAACACGCCTAACAGTGCGAACCGCACCTGCTGCACTGTTGTGGCATTTCTTAATTTATGCGAAGTGCTTTATCACTGTGTTCTCACAATGGTCCTAGGAGAAAGGCAGGGCAGGTGAGAGCAGCCTTAGCCCATAGTTGAGGGTGCTGAGGCTCAGACCGCCTTACTGACTTGCCCAGGGCCACGGAACTTGTGAGTGGCAGGGCTGGGGATGAGCCTGATAGCTCGGAAGGCCTTGTTTTGACTGCTCTGTACCCAAAGTGCCCCTCAGAGCTGTTGCTGGCTGCTGGAAAGACTTGGGTGTTGGGATCGAGCCATGTCTGCACCCTCAAGGGTGGCTAGAATTTGGGCGGGCAGGCCCCTTGCACATCCAGGGACAGCCATGAGCAAGCATGAAGGTGTTCTGTCTTTAGTGTGGGAAGGCTGTGTGATGGGAGGGGAGGCTGTGTAAGGAGCCAAGATGGGGCTGGCCCCTCACCTGCAGCCTCTCCTCAGGGCTCCCGCATGCGCTTCCTGGACACCATGAGCATGCACATGGCCATCTCAGGGCTAAGCAGCTTCCAGCGCAGTCTGTGGATGGCAGCCAAGCAGGGCAAGCACAAGGCCCAGCACCCCACACAGCGAAGCCAGAAGTCCCAGAGAAAAGCCAGCGGCCCAGCGGTGAGGACACATGTGGAGGGGCTGGAGCAGGGTGCTTGGGACCCCTTTATCCGCCTGCCTGTCCGGCCTCAGGCCAAGCTGATCTGCTGTGTCCCTTGCTCTGGCCCCTCAGATCTCATCTTGGGACTGGCTGGACATCAGCAGTGTCAATAACCTAGCAGACGTGCATAGCCTCTATGTTGGGGGGCCTTCCTTAGAGAAGGAGCCTCGAGAACTGTTTGTCAAGGGCAGTATGAAGGACATCCGTGAGAACTTCCAGGTATGGTGCTGCGGAGGGGCTCTGGACGGTGGGCTGTGGCAGACCCCTCGCCGAACCCGGGGTGAGAGCGGCCAGAGCTGACCCTGAGACTGGCGGTGGTAGTGGGATGGCTGCCCACCCAGCGCCTTCCTGTCGCCCGTGCCAGGACCTGATGCAGTACTGTGCCCGGGACGTGTGGGCCACCTATGAGGTTTTCCAGCAGCAGCTCCCACTCTTCTTGGAGAGGTGAGGGAGAACCCCTGTGGGAGCCCTGGGGGTCATCGGGTGGTGCTGGGTCCTCCTCAGGCTGGAGGCCTTCGCCTTTCTTGGCGGAAAGGATGGAGCCACTCTGTCCAGTGGCGGCCACCTGGGCCCTGGAGAGGAGGGCTGAGGGCTGTGCTGGAGCCTCGTGTATGGCCTCAGTTTATCAAGCACCCACTGCACCCAGATCTGGAGCTAAGGGCTTTACATCCATCCTGGTATGTTTGCTAGTAACTCAGACTTCTGATGCGGTCAGAGTCATAAATGTCAGACTGTCCAAATCTTGACCCTGGTATCCAACTCGTTTGACCTTGGGCAAGTTACTCGGTTCTCTGAGCCTCAGTGTTCTCATCTGTGAAACACCCAGATATACTGTGGGGTTCGCGTAGATTGCTTTGGGTAGTATAGACATCTTAATGACGTTAATTTTTCTTATCCGTGAGCACAGTATGTGCTTCCATTTATTCGTGTCTTCTTTAGCTTCTTCAGTTTCTTATGATTTTCTGAGTATGAGTCTTTTGCTTTCTTTATTCATAGGGTTCTTTCTGATGATATTGTAAATGGAATTGCTTTTTAATTTCTCTTTCTGATAGTTTGTTATTGGTGTAGAAAAATGCAACTGATTTCTGAATATTAATTTGTATCCCGCTACTTTACAAATTCATTTGTCAGTCCTAATAGTTTTTTGGTTGAATCTTCAGGGTTCTCTGTGTATAGTAGCACGTCGTCCACACAAACACACGCTATCTTTTTACTGTTTTTTTTCTATGTTTAGACGTGCTTAGATCGTAAATATTGGCCATTTTGTTACCGTTCCCTCCAGTGTTCAGTACAGTGACATGCTGTAGAGGTTTGTAGCCTCGGAGCTATAAGCTATACCATAGCCTAGGTGTCTGGTACCGTCTAGTTTGAGTGTACTCTGTGATGTTTGCACAATGACAGTCGCCTAAGGACACATTTCTCAGAACGTGTCCCCATTGTTAAGCGGCACATGACTGTGTCCCCATTTACAGATGAAGGGACTGAGGCTCAGAGAGGTGAAGTGACTGCCCCTGGGTCTCATGGCTAGGAAGTGGGAAAACTGGGACTTACCCCGTCTCTTTGACTTTAGAGTTATGCTGCATGGGTGGTTGAGTTGAGGCTTGCCAAACCGGCTCAGGGATTGGGCCAAAGCGTTGCCTCCCGTGGTCATTTATGGCAGCCCTGGTGTTTACCACAAGGTGTCCGCATCCGGTGACTCTGGCCGGAATGCTGGAGATGGGTGTCTCCTACCTGCCTGTCAACCAGAACTGGGAGCGTTACCTGGCGGAGGCGCAGAGCACCTATGAGGAGCTCCAGCGGGAGATGAAGAAGTCTCTGATGGATCTGGCCAACGATGCCTGCCAGCTCGTCTCTGGAGAGAGGTAGCCAGGCCTTGGGTGGGCAGGGGGCAGGCGGGCAGGAGTCCAGGCTTTCGGCTTGGCCTCAGTCCTGCTCTGGTGGATGGGCTGTGTAGGTACAAAGAAGACCCCTGGCTCTGGGACCTGGAGTGGGACTTGCAAGAGTTTAAGCAGAAGAAGGCAAAGGTGAAGAGGAAGGAGCCGGCTGCCGCCAGCAACCTGCCTGTCGAGGGGACTGGGGTGCCTGGGGATCCCAAGGATCAGGAAGGTAGTGAGCATGGGCGGGAGGTGGGGTGGGGGTGGGCGCTGGGAAGGTGTCCCTCCAGCCTTTCAGAGACAACTAGGCTGGGCAGGTCTTTCCGAGAGTCCCTTCCCCTGGCTCTGATTGTCCTCTCCACCCTGTACAGACCCCGGTCCCCCCAGTGAGGAGGAGGAATTGCGACGAGATGTCACGGCCCGTGCCTGCTTGGAGCAGCTGAAGGGGACCACAGAGCTCCTGCCCAAGAAGCCTCAGCACCTTCCCGGACACCCTGGGTGAGCTCTGTCCCCCTAACATCTAGAGTCGCCCTCAGCCCCGTCTCAGGCTGCCCGTCCTGGGCTCCGGCACAGGGGCCGGCGTGCTGCCATTCATTTCTGCTAGTTCACTCTGACCTCTCTGGCTGACTGGACTCACTCCGTATAGGTGCACCGAGCACCTGCCGTGTGCCGGCCCATGGCAGCCACTGGGGGCACAAACAGGAACGTAGCTCCTTCATCCTGGAGGAGCCAGGCGTGCAGACCAGCCAGTGCAGCTGGTGTTTATGTCCAGGATGACACGGAAGAGTTAGACAGTGCCTAACTCTGCCTGGGGAGATCAGGGAAGGTTTCCTTAAGGAGGTGACTCTTCATTTGAGCCTCAGAATGGCAGGGATGGGGAAATAGGGGCAGCCAGCGTGAACAGCGGAGCGTCAGCTGGCATTTGTGTGGCCCCGAGAGTGAGGCCTTTTTACGTTTTGTGCTCCACGTGCCTCACTTGCCTCACCCTGCGTCGGCCTGGTGCATGGCACGTGAGAGACGGCTCCGAAGGCCCTGGTTTGTCACTCGCAGCGGTGCACACCTGCTCGTTCCTTTGGCCAGTTACCTGCATGAACTGGAGCTTGGGAAGGAAGCCAGTCCTGAGCCATGCCGGGGGCCTTGCTCTTGACCAGCCCAGGCTCTTTCCTTTAGAGATCTTTGAATTATTCTTAGGGACTCTGGGGGGGCCTGGCCACATCCAGAGGGAGAAGAAGGTGACTGGAGGCTGAGGCCACCAGAAGAAAGCCTTGGGGCCTTGGAGGTTGGGTGGAGCACGTTATGGGGGAGAGAGCCTGCCTTGCAGTACGCACTGTCCTCACCTCACCACTGCGACACTCTTCTCTTCTGGGGGCGCATAGGTGGTACCGGAAGCTCTGTCCCCGGCTAGATGACCCTGCGTGGACCCCGGGCCCCAGCCTCCTCAGCCTGCAGATGCGGATCACACCCAAACTCATGGCGCTGACCTGGGATGGCTTCCCTTTGCACTTCTCAGAGCAACACGGCTGGGGGTACCTGGTGCCCGGGCGGCGGGACAACCTGGCTAAGGTGCCAGAGGGCACCACCTTAGCATCGGCTGGGGTGTCCTGCCCTTACAGGTGAGGCTCAGGCTCAGGAGGAAGAGGTGGGAGTCCGAGGACCCTTTCCCTTGCTGGAGAAACCAGGTCCAGTGCAGGCCCGAGGGAGGACGTGGGGTCGGAGAGTCTGGGCTCCAGTCCTTTCCTCCATGGCTGCCTTTTCCCTGTGGGCTTCACAGCCCTGTGGGGGGTGAGGGCATGGTGTTCCGGAGTGGGGAGCACTGAGGTCCTGCTCTTGGACTCAATGGCACAGCTGCCTTCGCAGGGATATGCGGGGAGGAGGGGTGTCACAAATGGCAGGGAGATAGGCTTTTGTTTTTCTGAGTGTAATTTATTGAGCACTGATTATAATTTGGGTTATTAATAAACCATTTGCATTGCTTCGCTCATTCGTTCCCAAGAAGCCCCATGAGATAGGGTGGTTATCCCCATTGTAGAGTTGACAAAAATAAAGGCCCAGGGAAGTCAGTTGATTTGAGGTCACAAACCTGAGATTTTGACAGGCAGGTGTTGGGGAGAGGCCACCACACTTGAAGTGGCCCTGAATCAAGAATCCCGGCTCTGCAGGACAGCCTGAGTCACGTGTGGGGTCTTCGGACAAGAGGGGCTGGATCGGCCTTGCTGCTGTTAGCCTGAGGGCGGATGAGCTGGCAGAACCAGTCTGGGGGTGGCCAGGTCCTGACTTCCCACTGCTCTGATTCCAGAGCTCTTCTCGGGGAGGTGGCATCTCTGTGGCACAAGAGGAGCTAAGATTTGAGTCAGACC
Source organism: Eonycteris spelaea (assembly GCA_003508835.1). Lineage (NCBI taxonomy): Eukaryota > Metazoa > Chordata > Mammalia > Chiroptera > Pteropodidae > Eonycteris > Eonycteris spelaea. The sequence goes on from PUFA01000115.1 coordinate 3,217,995, forward strand.
AGGCCTCTAACCTCAGCCTGCCCCCAGGGTGCTATGTCATTTTCGATTTGTCACTCGCTGTCCACTTCCGCCTCAGAGCTGATTCTGAGGACTAAACAAGGGGAATTGTGGAAGGCCCCCAGCCAGCCACCTGGCCCAGAGCGGGCACCCATAACCAGAGGCTTCTGCTGCTGTTCTCTGCCCAGAGCCATCGAGTCCCTGTATAGGAAGCACTGTCATGAGCAGGGGAAGCAGCAGCCGGAGCTGCAGGAGGCCGGCCTGGCCGAGGAGTTCCTGCTCACCGAGAGCAGCACCGTGTGGCAGACGGTGAGGCGAGCCCCAGCCTGAGCCCTGGGGAGGGGGTCTCTTCCCTCTCAAAGAGGGGGAAGTGGGGCACCGGTGCGCCGAGTCCTCACCTCAGGCCTGCCTGGGCTGTCTGCGTGTCGGGGACGGGCTGGTGGGTTTGGCCTGACCCGGCCTCTGCTTCACTCCTTTGGTACCCTGGGCCCATCCAGGTGGAAGAACTGGGCTTCTTGGAGGTGGAGGCTGAGGCCAAGATGGAGAGCTTGCAAGCGGTGGTTCCAGGTCAGCCCCCCGTTCTGGTGAGTGGGCTTGCGTCGGGTTCTCTGGGTGTGGGTACTGGGCAGCTGGGCCCTTCTCTTGGGCCCAAGTAGCTCTTCCCCACCAGAGTTTTCAAGGTCCTGGGGGCTTGGGAATGCTGCCCTGCCTTTGGTGGCCCCACACTGGTCGGGAAGTCAAGGAGGAAGCCTGAGACCTGGCGGCCGTCTCTCATTTCCTAGCTTACCTGCTAGGTGTTTCAGGCCCTTTTCCCATCCCCTACCCCATGGCCCTCGCTGAATGCAGGTGCTGGAGCAGGGCCTCATCTACGTGTGTGGCCCCCACAGACTGGTGCTGGTGGCCCAAAAGCCAGCCAGCCAGCTTACCACCATGGCAGTGGACCTTACAATGATGTGGACATCCCCGGCTGCTGGTTCTTCAAGCTCCCTCACAAGGTGTGTATCCTGATTTACCCCTGGTCCTTGGGGTCCTCGCTGTGCTCTGGGCCCACAGCAGGCCTCCAGAGTGACTCAGACTGGCTCCCCTTTTTGCAGGAATGACAGTAGTTGGGGCAGAGTATCACCCTAAAACAAAGAGCACCATCTCTCTGAGCCTGTTTTCCTTCTGAAAATTGGGTAGGAAAGGGCATAGTAGTGGAACTAAATGACAAAGATGCTGGCACGTCAAGTGTCTGGCACCATGTTTGCTGCCCTGTGTTCGCTACCCGATAGGTTACTTTGCGGGGAGCCAGGTTTGAGTCTGTGTATTAGTGCCTGCTTGTGTGCGTGGTAGTCGGATTTGCTCCACACTGCTGGAGGTCTGGGCTAAGTGTTGGGCAGACCCCAAGTGCACAGGGCATGGTTCCCCAGCCAGGAGTCTGCTACCTGCCTCCAGTCCGTGCTTCCTTTACCCTCTCCAGGATGGTAACAACTTCAATGTGGGCAGCCCCTTTGCCAAGGACTTCCTGCCCAAGATGGAGGATGGCACCCTGCAAGCTGGCCCAGGAGGTGCCAGTGGGCCCCGTGCCTTGGAAATCAACAAAATGATTTCTTTCTGGAGGAATGCCCATAAACGTATCAGGTGGGCCACCATGGGAGAGCAGAGACATGCTTGTCTGTGCCCCTGGCCAGGGTTCTGCAGCCCTGGGACTCCCTTCCCTGTGTCCCACCCTGGGGGCCCTGACTTAGCCTGTGCTGCAATGGAAGGATGGCCCAGCCGTGACGCAGAGGCCTGCTTGTGGTCCCGGTGCTCTGTGACCATGGGCACGTCTCTTTCCCTCTCCAGCTTGTTTCCCTGTTTATGTATAAAGGGTGTTACTATCGGTCCTTGATGGCCCCTTAGCTCTCAAAGGACTGCTTAGGTAACTGCTGGAGCTGTGGGAAGTGGCTGAGGACCAGGGCTGGTCCTCTCTTGGGGACTGGGAGCAGGGTCCTGTAGGTCGGGAGTGGCAAATTGATTCATCTTGAAGACTAGTTCGAAGGTGGTGGTGGCCGCCAGCAGCAGTCTCGTGAGAAGATGCGTAATGGCTTGCGGCCCGTCCTGAGTATGGATTAGGCAGTGGTGGCAGGGCTGCTGTTGCATGCCTCATGAGTACTCGGATAAGGGCAGGGGCTGCTTTGGCGGCCTGGCCAGTTCCCAGATGGAATAGGCTCCTGCCTGGTAGATTCTAGGACCCCACATGGTTGTGCCGGGGCCACACTGAGTCAGGCCAGTGGGAAGAGGGTGGAGGCTGGGGAAGGAGGGAGTACAGTAGCTTCTGAAGCTGCGCACTGAGGGCCGTGGTGGGGTGGATTCTGCCCCCACGGTTGCGCTGAGCCTCAGTCCTGTCTGTTCCCACAGCTCCCAGATGGTGGTGTGGCTGCCTAGGTCGGCTCTGCCCCGTGCTGTGACCAGGTATGGCCTGTCAAGTGGCTGTGAGGCAGAAGACCTGAGTGGGGTGGGTTTCGGGTCAAAGCAAACTTCTGAGGCTCATGTTTCTCCCTCCCCACAGGCACCCAGATTACGATGAGGAAGGCCGCTATGGGGCCATCTTGCCCCAGGTAGTGACTGCTGGCACCATCACCCGCCGAGCTGTGGAGCCCACGTGGCTCACTGCCAGCAATGCCCGGGTATGTGTCTGCACCTCTGGTCCCTGCCCTTCCTTTCCTATGTCTCTAGAAACGGGGGTCGTGGAAGGTCTTTAGTGAGGAGCATGAAAAGGAGCCTGAAATCTGGGCCAGGCAGGACTCAGGTTCCAGTCTCGCTTCACAGCTCATCATTTTCCAGCAAACATGCTCCTGGCCAGATGTTGACAAGGCACGATAGCCACAGCCATTGTGGCTAAGTGGGATGTCGGGTATCCGCACAGGGTGGGGATTCTTTACGTCAGCCTCATGTCTGAAGGTGGCCGTCGCTGGGAGTTTGGGGCAGCGCTATCTTCACTCCCTAAAGCCACCCCCTCAGGAAAGTCCCCAGTCATCAAGTCTGGCTCCAGGAGAGGGGTGGAAGGGGTCTCACGGTGGCATCTGGGCAGGGCCTGACCTCACTCTTCCTGCAGCCCGACCGAGTAGGCAGCGAGTTGAAGGCCATGGTGCAGGCCCCACCGGGCTATGTCCTCGTGGGTGCTGACGTGGACTCACAGGAGCTGTGGATTGCAGCTGTGCTTGGAGACGCCCACTTTGCCGGCATGCATGGTGAGAGTGGAGGCAGCCTGGCCCTGGGACCCAGGTTTCGAGGTTGGGAGCACAGGGTTTCTGAGCCTCCGGCCTCACTCCTGCCTGCCCCACAGGCTGCACGGCCTTTGGGTGGATGACTCTGCAGGGTCGGAAGAGCAGGGGCACCGACCTGCACAGTAAGACGGCCGCCACAGTGGGCATCAGCCGTGAGCACGCCAAGGTCTTCAACTACGGCCGCATCTACGGGGCGGGCCAGCCCTTCGCCGAGCGCCTGCTCATGCAGTTCAACCATCGGCTCACACGCCAGGAGGCGGCTGACAAGGCCCAGCAGATGTACGCCGTCACCAAGGGCCTGCGCCGGTGAGCCCCCGCCCACGTCATCTTTCTCCTCCAGGCCTTTACTAGCCTTCACTGCCCTGTCTTTGCCACCTTTCCTATTATCCGTGGCCCCTCTCCTTTCAGACCTGTGACTTAGCTCCAGGATGGTTTCGTCTTGGGTTGTATGTAACGTTTGCTTAACAGTCAGTTTGAACAGGTTTCTTCATAGGGGTAAAGCTGTACTTGCATTATGTTGTCACCAAGTGGTAGCAGGTCAACAGCCCTGGTCACGCAGAACAAACAGTACTGTGGTGTTGCAAATTCCTAAGCTTCCAGGGAATGAGAGCAAAGCGGACAGGTGACAGACAGTAGTTGAGAGGAGGGCTCTTTGGAAAATCAGAGACTCTAAACTGGTTCTGAAGTGGCAGAATGGCAGGCCGTGTGCTTCCTGATACGGCTACTGGTTGTGTGCTTGGGCCTCAGCAGGCTCCAGGGAAGGTTTCTGCAGTCAGCGTGAGGGAGGAGAGGCACACTTGTAACCTCCTTGCGGAGAATAGTGCCCATGTTTGACTAGCTGACCTCCTTATGAAACACAAAGATAAGTAAGTGATCAACAGCGCAGTGGTGACTGCGCAACACAGGGGAGCCAGGTATCATGCAGAGTGGAGAGGATGAGGTGGGTGGCACGTGCTGGCAGGAGCGGGACAGTGATGACACAGGAGGTTGGACCTTACCTGTGGAGACCTTTGAAGGCCTCACAGGGGAGCCTGGACCAAGGGACCGAGGAAGGAGAAGTGCTGGTACACCTTTGAGCTGGAGAGTGACGTGGCTCTGGAGCCTCGAGGGGTCAAGTCCGGTGATGGCTAAGGCTGCAGTGAAGCTGAGTCTCGGCAGTGGGAACTGAGGTTCTGCCCTCCCAGCATGCTCTCCCCACGCCGGTCTGCGCTGGTAGCCCGTGCTGCGTCCTGAACTAGTACCCGGCACCTCTTGGTCATTTGGCAATTCAGTGTCTGAGGCCCTAGTACATAAGTGTTGGCTTTTGTGTTGGAGTCTCTGCCCCTTATTGGGCTGCTTCTGTCTGGGCTCTACCTCTTCTTGGCCATGTGTGCCTAACAAGTCACTTAGCCTTTCTGTGCTGATCCCCTCCTCTGAAGTAGGGTCCGCAGGGGATAGGCAGGATTCAGGGTGGTTATGGAAATGGATAAGGTGGTATGTGGACCCGGCAGGAGGCACTCATGTGGGGATGACGATTGTGACACTGCTCTCAGGTATCGGCTGTCGGATGAGGGCGAGTGGCTGGTGAGGCAGTTGAACCTCCCTGTGGAGAGGACTGAAGATGGCTGGGTTTCCCTGCAGGATCTGCGCAAGATCCAGAGAGAAGCTTCACGGAAGTGAGAACTGTCTGTGTGTTAAGGGTGGTAGAGGGATGATCCGGGCTGGCCTCAGGAGAGCTGGGATACATTTAGTTCTGAGAGACTCAGACTGCTTGGCCTCTCTGTTCCTGGTCCCCCAGGTCCCGCAGGAAGAAGTGGGAGGTGGTTGCAGAACGCGCCTGGATGGGGGGCACAGAGTCAGAAATGTTCAACAAGTTGGAGAGCATCGCCATGTCCGACACGCCGTGTACCCCGGTGCTGGGCTGCCGCATCAGCCGGGCCCTGGAGCCCTCAGCCGTGCAGGGGGAGGTATCTTGTACCCGTGGCGTATGGGGAGAGGGCCTCAGGGAGGGCAGGCCCCTCCTACCCCAGTGAACTGGTATCTGGCAGCATCCCTCACCTGTGCCCACCTTCCCTCCCCAGTTTATGACCAGTCGTGTGAACTGGGTGGTGCAGAGCTCTGCTGTGGACTACCTACACCTCATGCTCGTCGCCATGAAGTGGCTGTTTGAGGAGTTTGCCATTGATGGGCGCTTCTGCATCAGCATTCACGACGAGGTTCGCTACCTGGTGCGGGAGGAGGACCGCTACCCGCTGCCTGGGCCCTGCAGGTCACCAACCTCCTGACCAGGTAGGCGGGGCTGCGGCCTCTGGACCAGCTGCATGTTCACAGGCAGGGTTTGGGCCCAGGATGAGCGTGATCTGTGAGTTTTTCATTTCCCCAGAAATGAAAGTTTCAGCCCTTATCTCTAGTTTAAAAATATTGTAGAAGTCTAAAAAAAGACTGGCCTCAACTTTTAAAATTAAGATTTCTTGGGTTTGAAAGTGTCACCACACAGGTGGTGAGGAAGGAGGCCAGGGGAGTGTCAAACAGTAGTTCTCAAATTGTGCTCTCCTAGAAACAAACCATTCCGTTTTGAAAATCAAATGTCAGAAGGCTTTTCTCAATTCATAAAAAAATTGAGGGTTTAGGTGTCAAGTTTGTCATTCTGCTAATAAAACATTGTTAATAAATTTATATGGTTGAATTAAATGATACTCAGTTCCATATTGATCCGCCACTCAGAACAGTTTGGGAATTGTGATCTGATTAATAGATAAATAACTAATGTTTATAACAACACTGTCTCTGTTGCCGCCTTCATTATTTCCTGGGCGATTATGTCTAACGAAGCTAACAAAATCCTCATATACTCAAATACTTGAAAGGAAATTTTGCATCAGTGTGCATGCACCAAACTGGAAAAGGAAGGTGTGTTTGGAGTCGTATCTGCATTTCAGTGTCTCGGTGGGAGGTGTTGGGACGGAGGGCGGTGCTGGCCCTTCAGCTCTTTGGGTTAAATGCTCTGCTCCAGGGGAGACTGGTCTTTCTCCACCCCTCACAGCGGGGGTCACGCCTGAGCGGAGATTGGGTCTCTTTCAGGTGCATGTTTGCCTACAAGCTGGGTCTCAACGACTTGCCCCAGTCAGTCGCCTTTTTCAGTGCAGTCGATATTGACCAGTGCCTCAGGAAGGAAGTGACCATGGATTGTAAAACCCCTTCCAACCCGACTGGGATGGAAAGGCGATACGGGATTCCCCAGGGTGAGCATAACATGTTCCTTATCACGTGTAGGATGTAAGGCAGACTAGGAAGTGGTCTTGGACAAGAGGAAGCTTGGGGCACCAGAGGATAAGAAATCCACTCTTAACTTGTGCTGTGTACGAGGCTACATATGCTCTGGGTCCAAAGTGAACATATTCAAATCACAAAGGGATGTCTCTCTAGAAAACTTCATAGGAAATGAAGGAAAGTTTGAAACTCCACCTGTACCTTTCCCCCCTTCAACCATACCAGAAATGTTTAAAGATTTATTGTACAAAGTCAAAGTGCATTCTTTTGAAAAATTGTGCTTTGAATGTCAGACAAGTAAATCAGAAAGCTTATTTTCTACTTAAAGTGTATCTAAGACAAACATATAAAAAGAATATGAACCCTCCAAATGTAACATGACCATTATTCTTGCCTTTCCAGCCTCCTTTGTGACCTTAACATTAAGCTCCTTTTGTCATTTCTGAGCTCCAAGCTACATACAACTCCTGAGAAAGCATCCTGACTGATCTGCATTATCTTTCAGGTGAAGCGCTGGATATTTACCAGATAATTGAACTCACCAAAGGCTCCTTGGAGAAATGAAGCCAGCTTGGACTGTAGCTCTGCCTGGAGGCTCTGTATTTGCTCCCGTGGAGCTTCATCTGGGTGGTACAGGCTCCCAAACTCAGGCTTTCCGCTGTGCTTTACTCAGTAGCAGCACCTGCTAGGAATGATCGCCTGTGACTGAAGGTGCAGTTGAGTTCAGTAGGTTCAGAACCAAGATGCCAATATCGGTGCAGGCTGTAGGACAAGGGGGTACTGTTGCTTGTTGGGTAAAAAGAAAGCAGAAGCCCCAAAGTTCACATTAACTCAGGCATTTCATTTATTTTTTTCTTTTCTTCTTGGCTGGTTCTTTGTTCTGTCCCTCGTGCTCTGATGCTGTGTCCTAGAAGCGGAAAGAAGTAATGCTCTATTGATAAACCCGCTCAGAGGCAGTGGAAATAAAAACCCTTTATCTTCTCATCAAAGCCTGTGTGGTCATGCTTTCTCCCCCTTCCCACTCACAGGAGGCACTGACCAATGTTAAAGAGGGGAGGGCCTGAGAGGAGAGTAAGTCAGTGCAAGCCCCTCCTTTGGGATTTTTGTTACACCTGGGGATGCATGGGACAGGATGACAGAAGGGTCATCACAATGCTAACCTCCAATGCCAAGTGGGTGAAGGGAGTAGGTAGGGTCAGGTGCACCATGCATGGCCTGGAGTATGAGTCTGAAGAAGGCAGTAGGTGTAAAATTTTTGAGAAGCTAGAAATTGGAAGGTTTTATGTAAACCTCCAGTTTTGAATGGGCCTAAAGATGATGGGCTCAGGGTGTGCTGTTGTAACTGCTGAAACTGAAGGGAGAGGAACAGACCAGAAGGGCAAAGGAAGAGGATACAAGGCTGGCCTGACCTGAACGAATCAGAGCAGCCCTATTTGAATGGTACAAGAGGAAGTAAACTGCCTAACAAGACCCTGTCTTGTTACCAGTCCCTTTCTGGAAATGGGTACTCAAAATGTATACAAGTCTGGGCCCCTTGGTGTGATTTAAAGTTTACGAACCTCCTCTCAAGAGTGTTTAGTATCACCTTTGCCTAACCACCACCTTTCAGCTCACTCTGTCTGTGGCTGTCGCCCCTCTACTGATCTGTGGTCGCTCCTAACCCGTGAGAAAGGGTAGCCAGGGCTGCCGCACCCGGCCAGAAGCAGACACTGACCTCATCGTGTTCATCTTCCTCATCCTCGTCCTCTCGGAGAACCATGTCCAAGATGTTTCCTTTGATCTTGAAGTCCCGCGAGGTGCTGAGCTTCATGTGCTGCATCAAATTCACCTGTGACGGGATTGTGAGGCTGGGCACATGCTCCTGCTGATAGGCCCTGCCCAGAACAGCCCACACCATTTCTGCCGTACCTCTGACAGACCCTTCAGTTCCTACTTAAAGCAAGCGCGCACACACCCTGGACCTGTTTTTCCATCAGTTTCTGACATGATGTTTGGATTCAGGCCCCCAGATCAGAATCGGAACAGGACTGTAGTTTTTCCCCCTGAAGTTGGGCTACTTTGGTTTTGCCAGGTCCCTCACAGGGTAAATGGAAATGGTAGAAAACAATAGAGTATGTTTACCTTGGACCTCTTGGAAAGCTGGATGAGAAATTTCTCATACTGTTCAATGGCAAAAATGAGATTTGGGATTGGCTTGGTTTCCCGAAGAACTCTGGCCTATAGGGGAAGAAGAGGAAAGGCCTACATTTCAGATTCAAGTTTTTGAAGCAGTCCACTAATGCTGTCAGTAGAACTGCTCATGGCTTTGGGGGAAAGCTGGTCTTTCAATCAAAAGCAGTTTTACTTTGGTACCAGTAATTTATCATTTTTGGCAGTTCAATCTAATCAAAGTACTTAAATGCCAATACACATCACACTGGATCCTTCCATTAGAATTTGAGTATTTGTTGTCACCTATCACCTAGAGGCTGGCTGAGGGAAGGGCCATTTGTAGAAATCTGGTTGCCTGACTTGATATTTTTAAAACAATAAGCCCACTCTGCACTAGCTCTATTTCCTCTTTCTAGTCTGCACATAAAGTTTCACTATTGGGGTTATATTATCTTTCCCCCTGTTTGAATTATAATTTACAGACCTTTTCAACCATGTCTTATTCATATAGATATGTTTCTATATTTTACAACAACCACAAATGAGGACATTCTTCTCATCTTTTTAAAAAATGTCTTGGAGATAATTCTATAGCTGAGTGTGTAGATTTGTATTTTTTTCATGTCTGTATAGTATTCTACAGTATAAATACACTATAACCCATTTAGCTAGTCTATTAGTGACAGCAGTTGCTGCCACATTAGCCCCTTGAGAGATGGGGCTAATTCTCACCTCTGTGAACTCCCCACCCACTCCCTGCACCTTCACCAGCTCCTACATGTACTTGAGGAGGGAGCACCTTCTGCATGCACTAACTTTTCCAAAAACAATCTTTTCCAGTGGGTGTCCTAAGCTGTTTATTCTTTTTTTTTTTTTTAAGAGCTCATTTTTCCAGTGCTTCCTGAATAAAGCAAGTTTTTGGTTCAGAGGAAAAAGATGTTCCATCTGAACATAAAATCCGTGAGCTGAGAAGCTGCCATACACACACTTTTCTCCCAGCTTTATATATACCTTTTTATAACAGACTTGAGATATAATTCACATACCATACAATTCACCCCTTTACACTGTACAATTTTTTTTTTAGTATACTCCGAGTTGTGCCACCATCACAACGAGAAATTATGGAACTTCTTTTTCATGCCTGCAAAGGAAACCTGTACCCATTTTAGGAGGTACCGCCCCCGAGTCTTTCCAATCTGATCCCCAGCTCTAGGCAACCACGCATCTACCTCCCGTCTTTTTAGACCGGCCTGTTCTGCATCGTTTTTGCGACTGGCTTCTTCCGCTTAACAATGCTTTCCAGGTTCGGCAGCAGCCGCCCTGTCACTGTGACGGCACTGTCAGTGGCTCACCATGGCCATGGCAACGGCAGCGGCTTTCTCCTTTTTCTTTCCTCCTGGGTGTTTCAGGCTCTTCGTCTTCTTGTTCTAGAGAAACAGAAACGAATTCCCTTACTCCTGAAGACTTTTGCAGGCTGGTGGTCACTTTCTAGGAAAGTGCTTATAGCCGTATATGGGGACTCTTAAGGGGCCCAGGTTTAGGTAGAAATTAGGTAGAGACTATCCTGCAGCAGATGCTGGAAGATGGGAAATGTACTGTGACGCTTATAATCCTCAGCCAGTTGTGAGGTTTACGACCTTGTCCCTGGAACTAGCACACGGAGGTGAGGGCAGGACCAACCATTATTGTACCAGGTCAGCCAAGGATGGTGAAAATGGGGATTGTCAGAGTGGTAGCAGGAATCATTATTTCCCTACGGGGCAGCAGGCTGAAAGGGAGCTTCATAAAGAGGAAGTTGGAGAGGCTGTTCCCGGGATCTGCAGGTCCCTTCCTCAGAGGCAATCGCCAGATAATGTCTTACCAGCCATGTGGTTACATGCTTGAAAGGGGTTAGAAGTCATAGGACACTTACATCTCTAGGTTGTGGATAATCAGAGAATAAAGAGCTCCTGGAGAAAGTAATAACTGATAGAGAAAGGAACCAAGAAGCACAGGATTCTGATAAGGCCAGAGTCTGGAGAGACCAAGGAGAAAAATCACCCAGATGTGAGGGACACAAACATAGGAGCTTTACTTAGAGTGAACTTTGATGTCTTCTAAGACTGAAACACACCATGCTCCACGGGACAGTAAGAGAATTAAAACACACCACTGGAGCCATGCCAGAGGCAGGAGGCTTGCTCCACGTGGCGTGTTCAGGAAAATAACTGGCAGGGATTGCAGAGGGCTAGAGTGAAAAAAATCTGTCCTGGAAGGCAGGGTAGAGGATGGTGATGGTAGAGGCTGAAGCCCTTTTAAGGGAGGGGCAGGGAAGCAGCTACAGATGAACTCGTGACCAAGAAGGACGTAAGCCACCTTTCTGGAGGTTGAGCCCAGGACAGGACCCTCGTGAGACTTCCTAAATTAACCCTATACCCTGCCCATTCCTCCTGATGCAGGCAGGACTAAAAGTGTAGTCAGAAGAGAAGCAGCATCTTTTAGTGATGGACATTTCTGAGCAGGATATTAAGGCTTTTGGCATAATGGCTTTCACTGCTTTCTTCCCAAGATTGTGGAAAGAAAGGGGCTATAAGAGTGGAAACAGTTTTTTGAAAGATGTGGCAAATGTGATCCTGATTTCTAGGTTTGAGTTGTTTAATTCCTTTAAGCATACCTCACGAAGTCAGAGAAAAATGTCTGCTTGTGATCACTGGCTTGTCAATAAGGCTTAAAGTCAAATATAGATGAGAAGGAGGGAAAAAATCCAGGGTTTTTGTGTAATATAGAAAAAAGGAAAAACAGTCTAGGAGGTGCCTGGTGATTGACAGAAGAAAATGCTTCAGAATGGGGTCAGAAACACAAAAGCCCAAAACCCTCCAACATTTTACACGTTGATATGGATCAAGTACAATTCTAGAGCAGGGGCTGGTAAACTATAGCCCATAGGCCAAATCCGGGCCACTGTCTGTAGCTGCTTTTATGCTGCAATGACCGAACTGAGTCATTGTGACTGTATGGCCCATAAAACCCAAAATATTTACTATCTGGCCCTTTACAGAAAAAGTCTGCGGACACCCGTTGTAGAGTCAAACTACCTGGGCTTAAATCCCAACTCAACCCTTAACTGGTTGTTTTTGGCACTTCTCTTATGTTCTCTCAACACTCACATGGGGATAACTTCCAGTCACAAAGTGTAGTGAGGATGAACGAAGTGGTGCATGGAAAGAGCTCGAAACACCACCAGGCAAGGAGTAGAGAGAACCAGGTAAGGGTTCTAAGTGTCAGTTGTAATGAAATGAGAATGGTCTTACGCAGCGTTTCCCAAATCATACTCCATGAAACACATTCTGCCAAATATTATTATTATGTATACGTATAAAAAAAGAGGTTCTTGACTAGGTTTGAAAACCTGATACATTACTGAGAACTTCAGCTAAACCCAGGTGACAAGCCACTTGGTCCCTGACCCTTGAGGGAGAAGAGGACACACCATTAATGCACATAATGAGGCAAATCACTGAGGGGAGGACGTTGTGCTTGCACCTGATGCAGAGGCAGGAAACAGGTGGGGCATCATTATCAGTGGTCACAATCTACTGCTCTGACACTGATTCTAGAATCCTGGCTTGGACTGACCCATCAGTGGACATTTTTGATTCTTCAAAGACCAGTAACTGCCTTACAGTACTCTTAACTGCAGTGACTAAGTGGCCTTGGGAGACAGTAGGTCTCCTGTCACTTCATATGTTTAAGCCAGTGGTTATTACCTAGAACTTATATTGCTCCTTAAGGACATTTGACAATTTCTAGAGACATTTCTGGTTGTCACAACTGGGGGGCTGCTATGTGTATCTGGTAGGTAGAGGCCACAGATGCTGCTAAAAATCCTAAAATGCATAAAACAAGCCCCACAACAAAGAATTACCTGGCCCAAACTGTTAATGCAGAGATAAAAAAAAACTCTGGTTTGGGTCAACAGTAAAGGGGACTGAAGTACTGCAAGAATCTCATGGTATTTCAGACCAGATGACATTTAAAATTTCGCCAAACCTGGAAAAAGCCTATTACTTTATTAATTTAGGAGGAGAAGAAAAGAGACCCGGGCAGCTGACAGCAAAAGCCCGTATTCCCTCCACCTCCCTGAAAGTGCTGCTGTCACACACACACCTCACCTCTGACCTTGGCCCTTCTCCACGTGCCCGCTGCTCGTCTACCCACATTCCCAAGACGAACCCACTGTCACGGATCTGGAATCACCCAGAAGGAAACCAAGTCACTGAGCCTCTGGATGCTTGTTCTTTCCCTGCTCTAGATGCAATCGTATCAGATGTTTCTCTCACCACAAACTTGATGAACGCTTTTGTGTGTTTGACAAAAGATTTCCTTGCTGCAAAGACTGAGCCTTGGCTTAGTCTCAAATGGGCACCTTTGGCTGATGCTAAGCAGGGGATAAACTTATATATATACTCAGCTCAGGTGACTAAGCAGTCCCCTGGGAACATCAGAAGCCCTTTCTTACTTGAAGCTCTATTTTGGTACTGACTCTGAATCACTTACCTGTACGTAAGAAATGAAAGAATAGCATAGGGGGGTCAGATGAGAACCCGACAGCTTCACCTGCAGCGGAGAAGGAAACCAATGTGATTGTAGAAATACAATGTTTCCCCCTGATTCCTAAGAAAGGCATTCTGAACTCACCAGCTTTTCCATAATCTTTGGAATTCCTCTGGAGTTCCGATATACCTGGAGATACTAAGGAGATTCCTAGATTTAGCATACCTTATATAAACGTCTGTGAAGCCACAAGTGCCACATGAGCTAACGAAGTGTGACTCATTGCTCTGACTGGAGGGGAAGGGCAAAGCTACTATATAGTCCTTGCAGTTAGAATGACAATTACTGCTGTTTTTACTTTAAAAAAAAAAAAATGCCAGAAAGGGAAGAGGCTGTCAGTATTTCCACTACAGAAGCTTAGTAGCCACACCAGGAGGCCAGAGCCGCACTGCTGTCGGGTACGCGTGTGGAGGTCTACCAGCTTTCTTTGGTTGTCTGTGCCTAAGTATTAAGTATGGATCACTGTTAGTATCAGAATTGGAAAAAAAAAATCAGAATTGAATTACTTGGTTCCTATCACCCTCTGAATGTCTGCTGAGGACCAAAAAAATATTCAAGTGCAAGAGTGTTTATTGTCAACGGATACTAAGAAGCATTAACTTAGAACTAAGGTGGAATATGCCTTGTATTTAAAAACAAACAAAAAAAAACACACCCCTTCTTCCCCACCTTAGTACTTGACCTGTAAAGCATTTACATCTACTTGTTAAAGGCAAGAGAAGGAAAACCACCTTTTTTAGTAACAGATTGGTTCCAAATAGTGTAATTTTTTGTGCAAATAGGGAATTAGACTGAATTCAATAGTTTTAGATTAATTCTTTAGAAGACATTCAAAGAGGGATTCACACTTAATAACACATGCTATTAACTCATATGCCAAGGAAATAAAGGCCTCTAAAAGCTGGCTTAGAATTATGCCGTCAACTGCTTCTTTCCTGGCCTGTGAGATACCTGCCACCTACTGACCAAACAAGAATCAAACCATGAATTGCCAACGTACAGGTGAGAGCTCTGTCTGTGCAGGGGCATCAGTGGGCTGCTGCCCTGGCCTCGTCTCCTGGCTGGTTGGGCAGACTGGTGGTGGTGACCCTGATCACCTCAGATACTCACATATCTGACAAGTGCTGTAAGAATGGTGTACATCTTGCAAAGGTCCTTTAACAAGGTGTCCACACAGCTGCCCGATGGCAGGGCTGTCTGCACCAGCTCATGGAAAAATGTGAGCAGAGTTCCCAGTTGCATGATGATGGCTTTCTCAATGGGACGATTTGGTAAGGTTGCCTGAGAAGAGGCCTCTTCTGAAGGGAAATGAAATTGGCACATTCAAACCCAACTGGCCTTATTTTCTAGTTAAAGTGAACGGATTTAGAAACCAACTCAACACGATTAACTAGGAAGTTTGTAGGGAAAATGATCACGTTACTCATCATGCAGAGTGAATAACCATGCGGTCATAAGCCACACTACTGCCTACTTTCATCACACTGGAAGTCGACCTCAGACGAATGGCGCTCAGGGCATCTGCTTTCATGCAGGAGCCAGCTTGGATTTTGGTTGACTGTGCTCTGATCACAAGAACCCCACCCTGCACTCATCTTACCTGACACGGTTTCCTGGCTCAACTGTCCTTTAAGCTTGATGATTAGCCAGTCTACTTCTTCTAGGACCGTCTCAGCCTGACTCAGAACCAGCAACTGTGGAAGAAAAGAACGTCTGGCATGGCTCCCTGCACACAGTGCTGGCGCAACGTGGTAACCATGGCCACTTACAGCGGGTGGGTTACAAGCCTCAGGACATAAGCCACTACAATTTATTCTCCACATGAAAAAAATGAAAGGAATGACAAGGCCATTTCCCACGGTTTGGGGATCGACACTTACACAGACGGTAGGTGCAGCTGTTCTCAAATTCACCATCGCAAAGTGGTTTGTTTTCTCCATCTCTATATCCTGGGGCGGGAAAGAGGTGAGCTGTAATGTAATGGCAGCAAGGCTGTTCCCCTGACCTCTGCCCCGACTCAGGAAACTGTACTGAGGGCTTGCTACAGTACCTGGTCTATGTCTCCAAGATGCCCGTGGATATCCTGGGACAAGTCCCGCAGCAGGATCACAGGACTCTTATATAAAACATGGAGGCTGAAGAGCAAATTCATCAAACCCTTGCAAAACGAGGCATCCTCTAGAGTAGGAAGGAAAGACGAAAAGGTCAGTTATAACCCTGCGGTCCTTCAGGGTAAGGGGGTGCATAGCCAGGACACGTAGCTTGTCGTGTCCCAGGCACAGTACACCTCAGGGCCCCACAATTCGACTGAGCAGCCTGCCCACGAAGGTGCGCTGCTCTCTACATGCACGAAGCAGGGGGATGGCTCCCATCCTCAGGCCCTGCCATCGTGTGACCCGTACCCACACCAAGGAGCAGTTATCACCAGCACCCCAGAAATCTCTGGCCTCGCTTCCCTGTCAAGGAAACTGCTACCCTGACATCTAAGCGCACATCGGGTTTTGTCTGATTTTGAACTTTGTCTATATAGAATCACACAGTTGGGAGTACTCTCCGGTGTCTGGCTCCTCTTCTGGGAGATTGCCCCGCGTTGTGCTGGTATAGTGCGTCCATTCTCACTGCTGGGCAGTACTCTGCCGTGTGTATGCTCTACCATGCTTTATCCATTCCACTGCTGATGGACATTTGGGTTTGTTTGCTTATGAAAATACTGTTGCTGTGAGAATTCTTCCACCTATTTGCTGAGTGTGGAATTGCTGGGTCATAAGCATTGGTTTAATTTCAGTAGTTAGGTACTGCCAGTTTTCCAGAGTGGTTATACAAACTCACACCTCCAGCAGCGGTCCGACTGCTCTACACTTTTACCAACACTTGGTACTGGTACTGAGCTTCTTTCTCATTTTGGCCACTCTGGTGACTGTGTAATGGGAAATACCTTTCGTATTTGGTGATGATTTTATATAAAGCCAAAAAGGAACAGGACGGAAAACTTACCCAGGCTGTTTTCCTTGCAAATCTTAGACGTCCAGGACAACATCTGCACAAACTAGAGAGTGCAGGTATTAAAGAAACATACCAAGACGTGGGCCCAGAAGACCTCAAGCCTTTCCCAAGCTAATCAACTGCCAAAACACACGCCTGGATCGAAAGAGGCAATCTACTCAGAATAGCAACAAAGTAAGTCCAGAATCATGAGAATCACTGACACTTTTCTTGTAACACAGCATATGACTTAGTTCTCATAGTCCACCCTCACTAAGGGCTACATCCTGGGGTCTGGGCTCGTACCCCCGAGCTTCCCCTACTCTACGACCACAGGCTTGGGCTGGAACTCCTTTCACCTGCCTGTGGTCCTGGGATAGTAAGTCTCGTGTTGCCAGATGCACACCAGCCCTCTGCTCCAGCAGCTCTCTGGCCCTGAAACGCTGCGATACGTAAGTGCAAAACGACCAGTAAGAATTCTGTTTTTTGATCTCTTGGGGGAAAAGGTAAATTCGGAGTCTGATTCTGAAAGTTCTCTGAGCTGATATAAAAAGGTCTCCAGATACAATGTGAAATGTAACCAGCTTTTGTGTGTAGAGAGAGGTAGGGTTGGGAAAAAGAAATCTATATTCATATTTGCTTCTCCAGATATAAAGAAACTCTTGAAGGATACATGAGAAATTATAAAAAGGTATCTACTTATTTGGGGGAGAAGAGGAACTGAACAGGTAGGGGAAATAAATAGGAGAGATTATTTTTTGTACTTCTTTTTTATAATCTCCGGTTTTCAAATCATAGGACTTTATTACCTGTTCTGAATTAAATTTAAAAAAAAAGAGACTACCTGGGGTGGGGTGGTGAATTTTAAAGTAAAAATTTTCTGTATATGTAAGCCTTTCCAAATCCACTTATCCTTCCTTAACCATCCCCCTGCCCAATTCTGTGTAGCTGTTTCTTTCCTAGTCTTGTTCTTTGGATCAAAAACAGTGGTATGAAAGAATGAACCTGAGAGTAAAGTAGAGATGAGTTGTTTGGATCTAGGACGAAGTGAGGAGTGAGAAAAAGGGACTTTCTTTGGGCATGAAAATTACTGCTTTTCAGCACTCAAACACTATACTCCTTCCCTCTCTATAGTCTCTTTAAAGACTAGTGCTTCCTGAATCAAGGGCGCACACGAGGAGCCTTGTACCCTAGGATTCCAACTTGTTTTCCTCACAAAAGTAGGAAGTAGGAAGCAGGAACTAAATGTGGTAGAAGCACACAGTGCTAGGCACTCAAGGATGCTCTTTATCGTCCTACAGGGAAATTACTCCTGAATGGAACAGGCCCACAAAATGTGGCCCTCCTCTTATCCTTCTGTGTGTGTGAACACTCACGTGGGTACCCAATTGCACTCTACACACATATACACATGACCTTCTCAGCAGAGTTGTTTCTGCTTTGGAACTGTAGTTACATTTTCTGACTTAATCACCTTTTGTTAAATTTCTCTGAAACTCAGTACCAGCTGAGAAAGCCAACTGCTGAATGGCAGCTACCCTCTTAATAATAATTAACCTATTTTCATCTCTAAAAAGAAGATGAAACATCAAGAGTGAGTAAAAACACAGGTTAAGAAGGTTGAAGACACCAAAGATAAACACGATTTTTTCTATAGTGCTTACTGTTGACCCCTGACAGTGGTCAAACAAGAGCAACCTGTTCTTGCCCTGTACGGCTGTGTGTAATTACGTCACAGTAGAAACATTATGCAGGGAAGGGTCCATCTTATAGGTCATATATTAACTCAGGAGCATAATTAAATATATTATTTAAAACAAATTAGACTTCAAGAGGATACTTAGATACATTCCTTTAAGATGCAATACCCTGGCCTTCTGAGGGATACTAGGTGGGACTGTGTGAGTGGTGTTTGTACCTGAGGGGAGGAGGGTTCCAGTAGCTTGGACAAGCTGGCGATAACACTGACGAGGAGGACGGCTTCTTTGCTATTAAAGTCTTCCTCCTGGCTGCTAAGTAAATTCAACAAGGACCGCTGAGAAAGGAAAGTATACATAGACACATGAGCAGACATGTTCCCACCAGGGCAAGGAGACGTCTAGTCAGAGACCCCTAAGGCTGGGACAGAAAGGACTCAAAGCTACTGAAATTCCAAGAGGACAAAATCTGAAAATAAATTCGACTGAACAGCTACCTTCCTACTATTTTTGACTGATCTGAGCATTCTCTTAAACCCTATGGACTCCTCCCATTTCCCGAAGCACGTTAGGGATGACTGTGTACCGTTTGGGGGGTTTACAGCTCCCTAAAGCCTGCCCACAGATCTTAGGTTTGGGCCATGCCCCCACCCCACACTCCCTACACACCTTCCCTGTTTTTCTTTTTTCTATTCTTCTCACCACGTGAAATACTCTGTATTTTGTCTGTCAGTCTCTTCCTCTGCTACAACGGAAGTTCCACGAGGGTAGGGATTAGGTCTTTTTTGTTCCTTACTATATCCCCAGCCCAGAGAATAATAGTACCTGGCAAATAGCAGGAACTTTAAAATTATTTATTAATTAAACAAATCCTCTGTGATAGAAGGTTCAGATATTGTGACAACTAATCTAATGGTCAGTGTGATAGAAGGTTCAGATATTGTGACAACGAATCTAATGGTCAGTCTTTATGCAACCTGACAAAGCCAAATTATACCATGGAAACAAAATGAAGGCAGAAACGTCATACCTTAAGGGGCTCCTGGCTATCTTTGTGTCAATTCAGTGATTCTTGGAGGAAATGAGTGGTGCAGGGTGAGATGGCTGAACGGACATGTGCCCCAGCATCCTTTTAAATGCATTAGCTTTCATTCTAAGAACTATGTCCTCTTGCTTGGATGATGACCCAGAAAAAATTCCTGTCCTACTTGCTCCCTGTCTCCCTTTCTCACCAGCTGCCCCAGCTAACAGTCCCTTTGCAACAACCCTTGGGCAAGTACTGTAGCTTCCCAAGGCTCCTCACCTGAAACTGCCGGATCTGGAATGTTGCTCTTTGAGTGACACTGACTTCCACCTCTTCTCCCTCATCATCTGGACCATCTAGGAAAGGAAAAAAAATTTATCCTCTTTGAAATGGACTATGCTTTTTTTGGCATTTTACTAGCTAAAATTTTAGAAAGCTAAGAGTCTAGAGGCAGATTGGAATATATTCCTAACGTTCTGCAATTTCTTAATACTATATTCCATTCTGCAGTCACTAGCTGCGGTTTAGTGTAATCCAGTAAATGCCAATTCTGAATCCACTAGATGTCATGTCTTAGCAACAGGACTGTCCTCAGGTGTCCTCTGATAGGTTAACAAATAGAATCAAGAGGTTCAACTGAGAAAGAGAAACCCAGATTAAGTCAATTTATCCAAAATGAAATGCCCACCCAGAGCCCGGAGGAAGAGGGGAATCCTGGGCTGATAGAACTGGTGCACGGCACTGAAGATCTTCTGCAGACCCTCCAAGCACAGCAGCGAGATGCTCTTTCCTTTCTCTTTCTTTCCAGACTCTTCCACTGAGGTAGGAATGGAAATGTATCTCCAAAGCAAGACCCTGAAGAGGGGAAAAGTGATTTTAAAGTCAGTTTCACTGAGGTACAGTTTATATACAGTAAAATTCACACCCTGTAGATATATAATGCTATGAAATTTAACAAACTTATACAGTGTGTAATCATCCCATGATTTTTTTCCATCACCTAAAACTTCCTTTATGCTCCTTTGTAGTTAATTCTCCACTCTCCCCGACTCCGATTTTCCAAGTAACCACTGATCCTATGGTTTTACCATTTACAAAGTTATCGTATAAAAATGGTATCATTCGGCATGTAGCCTTTTGAATCTGCTTTTGTTAGTACATGCTTTTGAGATTTACTGATGTTGTACCTATTTGCAGTTTGTCCCACATTACCGCTAGGCAGTATTCTACTGCATGGATGTACCGTTTGACCTTTCACCAATGTATCCATCCATCTGTCGGTAGACATTTGGGTTGTTTCCAATTTTGCTATTATGGATAAAGCTGCCATATACAAACCTTGATATAAACCTTTCTTTGGGGTAAATACCTAAGAAGAGACTGTGTGTATGATCATCTGGCAGGTGTGTGCATAACTTACTAAGGAAATGCCAAACTGTTTTCCAGTGTGGCTGTACCATTTTATTTCTTTGTTATTTTTTTTTGTTTTTGTTTTCTTGTTGTACCTTTTTAAATTCTCATCACCAAGGTATAAGAGTTCAAATTCCACCACACATGTGACAACACTTTGGTATGGTCAGTCTTTTTACTTTTAGGCATTTGAACAGGCATTTAGTCATGAATCCATGGTGATTTTACTTTGCATGTACCTAAGGATACATCATAATGACCACCCTTTTCTGTCCTTTGGTGTGCCTGCCATCTATAGCTCTTCGGTAAAGTGTTCATTATTTTACCGACTTTTTAAGTTGGTAGTTTGTTTTCTTATTAACAAGTTGGAGAGTTCTTTATATACTCTGGTCACCAGTCTTTCATCAGACATGTTTTGCAAATATGTTCTCCTAGTCTATGGCTTGTTTTTTAAATTCCTTAAGTGTTTATATATATATACATTGTGCTTCTGGTGTCATAGCTAAGAAATCTTTACCTAAAACAAGATCAAAAAGATTTTCGTTTACTTCTAGATGTTTAATAATTTATTTATATTTACGTCTCTGATCCATTTCAAGTTATTATTTGGTATGTGACACGAGGAATGGGTAAAGGTTCACTTTTTGCATATGGATGCCCAATTGTTTCAAAACCATTTATAGAAAAGACTTTTCTTTCTCCATTAAATTACTTCGGCACCTCTGTCAAAAATCAAATGACCACATTTATGTGTATCTATTTCTGAACTGTCTGTTCTGTTCCATTGATTCTGCCAATACCAAACTATCTTAAGTATAAGTAACTTTAAAGTGAGATTTGAAATCAGGTAGCGTGAGTCTTGTTTTTTTTATTTCAAACTTTAGTTATTCTAATTACTTCTCTCTTGGAGATTCCGCAGCAAGCGAAACACATTTCTGAGGGTGAGAGTGACTTACCGAGTTATGTCACAGAGGTTCTGAAAGATCTTCTCTGGGTTTTGGCCATGAGGGCCGCTCACGTGTCCTGTTTTCTTCAGCTGCTGTACCTTCTGTAGAGCCACATTCACTGCATAGTGCATAAACTCACTACTGGACCTTAGGACAGACAGGCTCTCTTCGTGGCTTTGAGTACTGTCCCTAGAGAGAGAGAGAGAGAAGGGGGGAGAGGGAGAGAGAGGAGGGAGAGGGGTAGAGAAAGGACATTCCCCTACTGCCACTCGGATCTGGGATTAGGCTTTCTAGGGACTGTTCAGAATAGCAGCATCCAGCAAGCTCTGAATGATAGACCCTAGGCAGCCCATGTCAAAGTCAGTGCCACGACTGCCTCAATTAAGTTCCCAGGCCCAGTTTCCCCATGTGCATGGTGTGTGTGTTGGGGAGGGAGTAACTTTCACCCCACAACACCAAACAATTCTCAGACACCAGCAGGGTGTCCAAGGACTCACCTCAATTCAGATACTATCTCCCCAGAGATAGCATCAGATTCTACAGGTTAAGGGTTCAGTCCCACAAGACTGCCCCCACCCATCCCCTACTTCAGACACCAGGTACAAGCACAGGTAATAACTGAGTTATATCACAGAGGTTCTGAAAGACTGACCGGATGTAGATTAGGGGTTCCCCTTCAACTCAAGAAAGCTAATTCCAAGTCCACGTTGTTACCTGCACTTCTGACCAACTGGCTTTAAATCAGAGCTTACCACAGCCCACTCCTCGAGTTCAGTTAATTTCCTAGAATGCCTCTCACAGAACTCAGAAAAACATGTTACTTACTAGATCACCAGAGTATTGTAAAAGGATATAATTCAGGCACAGCCAGGTAGAAAAGATGCATAGGGCAAGGTATGGGGACAGGGAAGGGCTTCCATGCCCTCACCAGCAGTGCCACTCTTCCTGAATCTCCACGTTCACCAGCCCAGAAGCTCTCCGGTCCACCCTTTGGGTTTTGTGGAGGCTTCATTATAAGCATCATCAATGCAATCACTGGCCACCAGAGCCTGATTTGACCTCCAGCCTTTCTCCCTTCCCAGAGGTCAGGCGGTGAGGCTGAAAGTTCTAACCCTCTAATCACATGTTTGGTTCTCTTGGCAACCAGCCCCCCATCTTTAGGTGCTTCCAAAAGTCACCTTTATCATTCTCGACACTTAGGAAATTCCAAGAGTTTGGAGACCCGTGAGTCAGGAACTGTGGACAGAGACCACATATACATGAGAAATATATTTTTGCCATCTGAATGACCAAATATATATTTCTTATAAATCACAATATTGTACTGCCCTTTTACAATCATTGTCAGAATTACCTTATCCTCCCACCCCCCAATTCTTTTACTTTTATAAAACTTAAATGTCAGTCTTAAGTTTTCTTTAGGTTTTGTCCTTCCTCTGTTTTTTAAGTTTACATTTTTCTTCCCCTTTTTACTGTTATTGCATTCAAGCTACTTAGGTAGGTCTCCTTTTAACACCTTATCAGGATTCATCCCTATTTGTCCATTCATTAGTCCACTGTTTCTAAAATTTCCTTTAATTCAAGGTACCTTTTTAAAGTGCCTACCTACAATTGTCCAACTTCCATTTTAAGAAAATTACAAACTTCCTGACTTATTTCTTGCTGCATATACAGCTAAGAATCATGACTCCAAACTAGGTAATAACAACCACCCAGGTTCACCAGTATCACCTTCATCGTGCAGCTGTCCGTAGCACTCTATGAGAACCTTACCTGAAAAGAGCGGTGAGCAGCTCAGACACAAAGTTCATGGACAAAAAACTATCATGGGTTTTGCTGGTCGTTTTAGTTTTGCCTTTACCCGCTTTTTCGTTAAGGATGTCAGAGAGGTTCTTATAACATGTAAATAAGCTCAGAACCGCCTCAAACTTTTCTTACTATATAGAGGGAAAAAGAAAGACCAAGGACAAGCATCAGAATGTTGTGATTTACTTTCACATAGAGTAACAAAGAACTCACAATGCTTAGTTAGACGTCATGTTTTAGACACATTATGAATGAATGAGCCTTTACATAGCACTTCCCAGTCATACAATCCATCTGGGTTATTTTTTCTTCCCTTATTTAGGCTAGTCAATACAGAGCATGAAAGTCTAATACTACCACCAATCAAAATTTCTCAATTAAAATAAACAGTGCTTGAATTCAGGGTCTGGGAAATTCTAAATAAATGAAAGCCTACTAGAGGCACCACATTCACCAGCCTGTTTGGCATATGCTTTGGTGCTCTCTGGTAAAAAGAACAAAGTCCAGTCTCAGGCTAGATGTCTATCCAAGAGACAGATTCATGGACTGCGGTCTGTTCAGTACCTAGAATATGTTAAACAAATAAAACTCTTGCAAAATGAAGAATTCAGCAAACTGCAAGTAAAGTCATAGCAGTAACTTACCTGAAATTGCTGATGGAGAAATTATACTCTATTAGAACCTCACAAATACCCATCACAAGAGAAGCACAGATGTTATTTTTGATGCCGAGACCAGTGCTCTGAGAAAAATCTGCTGATTTATCCTAAAACATATAAGACGAAAATTAAAAGCTACTAAAAACCTCCATTATGCAATACAACTGAGACTTAGCAATTACCAGTTCAAAGTCCTCCAGTTCACTCTTAATCATTCTACTAGTAATAGACTCCAGCATATCATCTAAGTCTTGGTAGAATCCTTCTTCTTCCTCCTCTTCTTCCTGCTGTAGGGGCATCACTCTACTCTTATACCAGGCCAAACAGTGCTGAATACAACACAGCAGATGATCCTGAAGAAGAAAATAATGATTAAACATTCTTGAGTGGTCAAGGATAACCTGTGAAGCTGATGACAGTCAACAAATAAATCTCACCTATAAGGCCACAGTGACTCGTTAGCATCACAAATGAAGTCAATCCGAATTAGCAAAACTGGAAAAAATTAATTGAACCAACAGAGGCATTGTTTTCTGACCTTTCACAAAGGAACTGGCTTCATAAGTAGCTGACATCTCAGGATGCAACATTGATGTGCTATCTCTGATCTAATACAAACATCATGGAGCCAGGCTGTGCAGTTAAATCCCCTCTAGCTCTTCTGAGTCCCATTCTACAAATGGGGGTCTGTGCTGAGGGAATCTCTGGGAGACCTGGGCCAAACATCTCATGGCTCAGAAGGCAGAATATGACGATTCTCCAGCCATGAGTTCTAAATCCCTTGGGGCGGCAGAGTTTCAGTTTTATCTTCTCTCCCCTGTCTTTCTGAGACTAGACATCGGTAATAGAAAACCAGCCTGTCCTAGTTCCTATGGAGGGTCAACACAGTACCAATTCTAGCTCAACCTAAATCATATACTCTCACCAGATTAATGTCATATATTCTCTCCAGAATAATTAAGCAGGCCCCCTGGGTTCATCATATTTTAGAAAGGGTAACTTACCCTCCCTTTCTAAAATATATTTATTTGGTATATACATTCAAAGAGCTATAAATGGGAGATAAAATGCTCCTTGGGGGAAGTGGGAGATGCTTAGACTTAGTAAAGTGCTAACACAGAGATATCTTTTCAATAGATCCAAGGTGATGGTGGGTCAGAAAAGAAACATTAGAAAGATTTAAGAGTAAAAATTCATGGGTGTAGCAGAAAGAGCGCTTCACAGGGAAAGGTATCTCTCTCTAAAGACCAACTCTATCAACAGGGTTATTTTAACCTAACAGTAAAAATAATGGTTATAGGAGGAATAAAAGTCTCACCAGAGGTTCTTGCAGAGAGATCTGATCTCCTTGGGTCAGAATACAAGCTTCTAACTTCAGAGGAGGCAGCACATCGGGTTGTGGCTCATAGAACTGTTTTAACTGTGTATGGTAAGGAAAGACACCATGGCTCATGAATGCTTTTCACTTTTAATTGGTCAAGCTAATGGCACTTTTAATATCTAATGCCTTCTAAGACAGTGGCCCCCAACCTGTTTAGCATCAGGGACCAGTGCTCCTTAGAGAATCTAATGTCTGACGATCTGAGGTGGAGCTGAGGCAGCTATGCTAGCGCTGGAGAGTGGCTGGAGATACAGATGAAGCTTTGTTCGCTTATCCGGCACTCAACTCCTGCTGTGTGGCCCGGTTCCTAACTGTGCTTCCTGAAGGTTGGGGACCCCTGTTCTAAGACATATTTCTAAATGTCTACTACAGAAGAATGAAGCAAAATGTATGTTGCTTTGGCTCACCTACATCCTTTGCCCTTGCTTTGGGCATCATACTAATTAAGATCTTTTTTCTTATTCCACTTTCATTAACTCTCCTATAAAACATCGTATGTTCTCACACCGATTCCTAAACCTACACAGGCAATCAGCATTTTCAATATAGCTTGACGATTAGAATATAGTCTCTAATCAGAATGGCTGAGACCGAAATCCCAGCACCATCACAGATTAATGATTTCAATAAAAGTGTGCCTTGGTTCTTCACCTTTGACATGAGGATACTATTAATATAAACGTATAAGGTTAAGGACTAAACATGCCAATACATATGCAGTGCTTCAAACACTACTTGGCACATTAGAGAGCTCAAAAAATATTCTTTATTATTTTTTTGCTTTTGGAGTCTGCAGAATTTTACTGGTCCACATACTAACCTGAGCTGTGAAGCACTGCTCTACTCCTTCAATCATAATTTTCTATTCTTGTTAAGTGTGTGAATGTAGATGCACTGATTATAATGCAGTTTAAAAGATACAATATAGCTAACAGCATATAATTTTAAATAGGATTGGGCCTAAGGCACAATGAAAAGCTTTTGATGTATATGTTTCCGATAATTTCTATATATCTGACATTTTAATTTCAAATGGAGTTTCTTAGCAGATTTATGACAAAGCAAAAAGTGGGGGGAGGGAGCAAGAGAGAACGTCCATTTTCAGCAAAGTGTTGGACAAGGAGTCTAGAAAAACCCTCCTTGTAGAGAACAATGAAAATAATACTGCATTAAAATTTCTGTACATATATTTACTTATTAAATAGTGAGCTAAGGTCATGGGAAAGCAAGATAAGTCCTTGGAGGTCCGAATATATTAGAAAACATCATAAACCTGTTGATCCAATGAATCTGGCAAATACAATGAGCAAATGAGCTCTGGAACTATTCGCTTCTGGCAGCACTTGCCAATCCCCGAGGCCCAGAGCTACAGTTGTAGAAAGATCCATGGAAATGAAGACAGAGCCTAGGGCCCTCGTGGGGTGGCAGCTGTAGCAGGGAAGCTCACATAAAATGGGACTTCTTAAAAGGAGGCAGCCTCAGTGGATGAACCTAAAAAACCAATCCACCTCACAAAGAAAGATGGTAGGGAAATGCACCTCACTGAGCCTCGACTTCAGGTGGAGGGGGGAAATGCCTCACCTAGGAATTTCTAATCACGAGCTAGTCTCCAAATGCAGCTGGGGCTAGAATTAACACTATTTGTGTGGCCTGTAAAATCAAAAGCCAAAAATCTAGTTTAAAGAAAGATAGAACATAACTTCCATACAAGGGAGAAAAAGGAATAAAGGAAATAATTACTTATTTCAAATTTTACACAGACTAGAAAAAGAGGGAACATTCTCCAATCGTTTTACTAAGCTCAGACTAAACCAAAGAAATTCACCATGAGAAATGAAAACTAAAGGACATTCCTGTGTAAACATATATAAAAATTCTAAATGAAATATTAGTAAGCTGAATCCAGTAATGTACAAAAAAGGTAACATATCATAATCAACTTGGGTTTATGCCAAGAATACAACTGACCACAGGAACATATTAAAGGAGAAAAATCATATAGTTATCTCAATAGATACAAAAATGTATTCGATAAAATTTAACATTCATCCAAGAGTAAAACAATAGATCTAAAGTCACAGAAGGAAGAATAAGAATACTTTTCTCATAGATTATGAGAAAATATCAAATCTGAAGAAAAGCGTAACAAATATTGAGGAAAAATAAATTAAGTCTCAGAGATCTATGGGACAAAATCAGGCCAACATATCGAATTCTAAATCTAGTGAAAATATCCTTCAAAAATAAAGGCAAAATAAAGATATACCCAGATAAATGAAAACTGAGAAATCATCGTTGCAGACCTGCACATCAGAAATACTCAGCGAAGTTCCTCAGGCAAAAAGGAAATTATTCAAGATGGTAAACTTGAATCATAGGAACAAATGAAGAGCTTCAACAATGGTAAAAAGCTGGTGCGTATAAAGAATCGTGTGTGTGCATGCATGTTTATCTTTTTCTTTCCTTAATTACTATAAAAGATATATAACTATTAAAGAAAAAATTATAAAACTTTCGCTGGGATTTTAACATAGATGTAATGTGCATGACAATATCACAACAGAAGGAGGACAGAGCTATATTGGTACTAAGTTCCTATATTTTACTGGAAGAAAATCAGTATTAACCTGAATATACTGTAATGAGTTAAAGATGCATATTGTAGCCCCTCGAGCAAATACCAAAAACAACAAAAAGAAATATAGCTAAAAAGAAATTAAAACAAACAGTAGACCTAAATCCAACCATAACAATAATTACATTAAATGTGAACTGACTAAACGTTCCCTTCAAAAGTGGCAAGGGTGTCACTGTGGCTTAAAAAGGCAAGATCCCTGCTTTCACTTCTTTTGAGGATATACCAAAGTGGAATTGCTAGATCAAACAGTGACCCTATATTTGATGCCATGCTTTATTCCATGGCGGCTGCACCATTTTACACTCCCATCAGCAATGCATGAGGGTTCCAATTCCTGCACATACTTGCCACTTGTCATTTTCCATTTTGATAACAGCCACCTAATAGACATGAAGTGCTATCTCACTCTGGTTTTGATTGACATTTCCCTAATGACTAGTGATGTTGGAGCATATTTTCATGTAGTTTATTGGGTATTTGTACATCTTTTTGGAGAAATGGTCTATTCTAGTCCTTTGCCCACTTTTTAATTGTTTTGTTTTTGTTATTGTTGTAGAGTCATAGGAGTTCTTTATATAATCTAGATATTAATCTCATATCAGATGTACGATTTGCAAATATTTTCTCCTATTCTGTGGGTTATCTTTTTACTCTGTAGACAGTGTTCTTTGAATGCGCAAAAGTTTTTAATTTTGATGAAGTCCAATTTATCTATTTTTTTCTCTTGTTAACTGTACTTCGGATCAATGTCCAAGAAATTGCCAAAACCAATGTCATGAAGCTTTTTTTCCCTTATGTTTTCCTCTACGAGTTTTATAATTTTAGCTCTTAGGTTTAGGTCTTTCATCCATATTGAGTTCATTATTGCACAAGGTATACGATAAGGGCCCAAATTAACTTTTTTTGCATGTGGATATCCAGTTTTCACAAGACCACTTGTTGAAAAGACTTTCCTTGTTCTCAATCCTGTATGAAGCTTTTCATGCCTGGGCTCTTGAGCCAGTAAGATATGAGTTCCAATCCTAGCTCTTTCACTTACTAACTGTGTGACCTAGAGCAAATTAAATTACTTAACCTCTCAGAGCCTTGCAGTATAAACCTGTAAAATAGAAGTATCCATTGTCCACACATAGCACTTCATAAAATGCCTGGCCATCGAAGTGCTAAACATTAGGTATTATTATTACTATCAGTACATAATAACATCTTGAACTCCCTCAATGTATATTCCTTTGAAATATTTCATACATTAAAAACCTTTTATTAAACTTCAGAAAATAGCCTAATAGACACACATGTAACTGGAACCTCGACTTAACATTTGCTATATTGGCTCCAGATCTCTATTTTCTCTTTTAGAAATAAAACACAACAGA
The DNA here is from genome assembly GCA_003508835.1 of Eonycteris spelaea. Taxonomy (NCBI): domain Eukaryota; kingdom Metazoa; phylum Chordata; class Mammalia; order Chiroptera; family Pteropodidae; genus Eonycteris; species Eonycteris spelaea. The sequence continues at coordinate 3,247,156 of PUFA01000115.1, forward strand.
TCCAGCTGCTGATAACTCTTGCACAAAAGGTTTGTATAATATCCTTCTGACTTCGGAAGACTACAAATCGAGAGCGATAACTTAGAAGATAGCAAGATGGCAGGGAGATAAGTGGGGATTACAATAAAACATCAAGACAGCATCATATACCCCAGGCATGCTCACAATTTACCAGTTACTATTTGGGAATTATTTTATATTTCAAAAAGTCTGGAAAATGTCAATTGCCTCTCAATTCCCCATTATGTTCTCTATATCCATAAAAACATATTTTACCTGTGAGAGCAGAGTATGCATGATTGAATTAGCCAGTTGAGAGTTTCTTCGAAGGACATCATAGAACCCCTAAAGGGAATCAAAGAGAACAAACAAGTTCTTTAACAGAGATACTAGTGATTTGGACAATCGTAACCTTAAAATAACACTATTTTTCTTTACGCTACTCTCAGTTCTTTGAAAAAGACAGAGACGTTATTTGCTAGAGGGAAAAACAATTCAGAAAATTTAGGTTACTTGACTAATCTAAAAAGAAACCTCTGATCACTAAAAACAATATTAAAATAACTGGCCATAGTCCTTACAATTTTTAAAACAACAGGTCACCTCTGGCTTTGGAGAATTTTGCTCTTTCACAGACATGGATGCCCTAGGCCCTGATTCTTTTCTCTCATCCTTAATTAACAGCCTCCCCTTTAGGACATTCTTCCTACTTAGTTGCCTGTGCTTCAAAAGTGCCTCCTGGCCCCAAGCTCTCTAATGCCAACAAGCACAACATTTCTCCCCATCCAAAGTTTCCTAGTCTCACTTAGAAACTGCTGAAATTAAAATTCTGGAAGAACTTTCTTTTTGGAACCAGGAAAAGACTTTACAGTTCATCTGTGAGAAAAAGCAAATGAGAAGTGATTCCCATGCCACAAAATACTTTTAAAAGAATAAACAAATGAAAATTAGCCCTAAAAGATATTAAAATGTTTTATAAATGAATAATAATAAGGACACTCACAGTTTTGGCACAAAAATCGACAGATAAAATAAAGGCATATAGCATGCAAACAAAAAAAGATTTAGTATACGAAAAGGAGACAATACTGTCTGAACAGTTAATTAATCTGGGGGAAAAGTTAGGTCCTTATATATTATAGTAAAACAAACTCCAGATGAAGTAGCTAAACATAAAAAACAAAAGCATAAAAAACGAGAAGAAAATGTTGGTGAATATTCATTGGAAGAATATGGACTCTTTACACAAAAGTAATAGATGTCTCAAACGAAAAGAGCAATGGATTTAACAACCAAAAATTAATATTTTTACAGGTCTAAAAGGATAATTTTTTAAAAAACAAACGACAATCTGGCATATACTTGAAACAAATATGACAAAGTGTTTATATTAATACAGAGTGTTTGCAAAACAGTGAAGCACCGAGTAAGTCTTTGATGAATAAATGGACACCGAGATCCTAATAGATTCAGGTCTATTATGCATTTCAGCTAATTTTTAAAATTTAGAGATAGATAAGGGTTCTAGCAGATTCTTTTTTCGCATGATGATGACTGTGCATAGAAGAGTCAACAGTACATCTGAGACCGCTATCCAGAGTAACGTGTGCTTGCAAGGCTGACCCTTGGCTGGTGGCTGGGAACTTAGCTGGTAAAGAGCTTTCTACACGGATACGAAACCTTCCCTAAATGATAGAAGGGGTTTACTGTGTCTAAACTGTACACATAATGTGGTCTATGCTGAATACCTGCTTTCCTTCTGGGAGTTTGGAATTTTGGTGTGTGCTAAGTAAAGATGCCACTGTGATCACCCCCAATAAAACCTTGGATGCCACGTCTCTGATCAGCCTCCCTAGTAGGAAACCTTGCACGTGTTGGTGCAACTCATTTGCTGGGGTGATGGAGTGCATCCTATGCAATCTCCCTCAGAGAGGACTCTCAGAAGACTGCACTTGGTCTCCTTCAGAGTTCGTTCACCTTGCGCCTCTTGCCACTGCTGATTTTGCTTTGTAGTAAATCTTTACCTGTAGTAAATCTTAGCCATGAGACAAATATTACGTGCTGAATTTGGTGAGTCCTTCTTGAGAAATCTTTAAACATGGGGGTGTTTTGGGGAACCCAATACAATGAACAACTGTCAGCACTGTTTATTGAAGAAACCATTCTTGTCTATGGCCATGCTACCCTGTACACGCCCGATCCCGTCTGATCTCGGAAGCTAAGCAGGGTCGGGCCTGGTTAATACGTGGATGGGAGACTACCTTGGAAGACCGCGTGCTGTATGCATAAAACAAACAAAAAACCATTCTTTTTCCATTGAATCGCATTGGGATCTTTGTCAAAACCCCACCAAATAACTTTATACTCTAACTTTAACCAATTATCTTCTAGATCCTTACAAATTCCACATAAATTTTAGAACAGCCTTATGTGTACATACCTTGGACATTCTTTGTTAAACCTATCCTTAAGTGTTTTATCTACTATAAATATTACTTTATTTCAATTTCCAATTGTTCATTGCTAGTAAATAGAAGTATATTTTTGTATGATTATTGATCTTCTATCCCACAACCTTACTAAACTCACTTTTTTTGTAAATTTTTTGGGTACTGTCTATGTATATATACTATGTGAATCAAGGCAGCTTTATTTCACTCTCTCAAATCTGTATGCCTTTATTTCTCTTTCTGGCCTTACTGCATTGGATAGGACCTTCACTACAGTGTTGAACAGAAGCACTGAGAACAAATATCTTCGTTCCTCATCATATGGGAGAGCATTCGGTCCCTCACCTTTTATGTAGGTTGCACAGACACAGTTTATAGGGAGGAGAAAGTTCCCTTCTAATCTTGGTTTGAGAGTTTCTGAGAGATTTTATCTCAAATGGATGTTAAACAAGATTTAATGATTTAAAAAAAATTTCAGTGCTTGTCAGGGTGTGCCAACAGACATTAAAATGCTCTAATCTTTAAGCCAGCAATGGATCATTCAGGAACAATGTTTATAGCGAGCAAATGGAAATGACATAAATAAGCAAAAATTTTAAAAAGTTAAATAAATTATTATATATCTATAAAGATCATTCTTTAGCATTAAAAATCACGCGTCAAAAAACACTTAAAATGAGAAAATGCTTACAATATGAAATAAAAGCTATGTAAACCTAATGATTCCAATTTTGCATAAATATATATGTGAGTTAGCGGTAAGATCAGTGATAATAGTTTTTAAAAACACTTCTATATTTTCCATATTTTCTACAATAAATCTGAAAACTGGCAACTACTAAATAAATGTTATTTTAAGATCATTAAGTGAAGGTATTATAGTAGCTGCTCTTTGAAATGACTTCCACTTAATCTATTTGCTAGATTATCTATTGCTCTCCAGCCATCTGTGAAACGTATATGCTGAACTGCACAGCATACTAAAGCTAGAAATGGTAGTATATTCTCCTGGACTGCACACTTGTATTCCCACTGGCTGAATTACATGCTAAATACAGATCAGTAGGTTTATTTTTCCCACTTGATCTTGCCAACAGGTCAGTCATTATGTGATTTAATCAGGCATCCTGTAAACTTAAAAACTACACTTAAAAAGAAAAAACTTTTCATAAAAACTAAGTTGAATGTTTGAGAAAGAATAAATAATAGTAAGTATCAAACCAACCTGTGATGAATTAGGGGCAAGGCAATTATAAAAATTAGGAAACAGACTAGACATATCTAGAATTCTTCTCTACTAGCACTAATTAAAATCTTAAAGTCTGTATCTCACTTTAGTTAAACAAAAAAATAATAAATTAAGGTAATGGTTTGTTTGAGAGACAGTGAATTCCAAATTGCAGAACCTGGCTTTAAAACAAGAGACTAGAAAAATTAACAGTACATTTAAATATTTCAAATTAAAAAAAAAAGTTAAGATATTTCAACTATTCTTTGACACATCTTCACCTTAAACGACTTTTTGGCTAGCCATCACTAACTACCGGTCCTAACTGCATCAAATAAAGAGTGCATGTACTATACTTTTATAATCAGGAAAAAAATGTTAAAATAAAGAAGATTATTAGTTGGGGGACTGCTATATTCGCTCTACTCTGCTGATTTACCTCATAAAGCATGAGTCGAACATCAGCCTGCTGGCCTAAGCATCTCCTCAAACTATCCATGATCTCAAGGCAAAAAGTTTCGTTGGCGACAGAATTGTAACGGCTGTGGACATCCACGAAGACCTGAAAAAAAAGAGAGGTCTGATCTTGTCTAGCTTACCAAAGTAGTTTCTACCAAAGATGTAAAATGAGCCTATGTTCTTGGTCTACGAAACCTAGTCTTGGCTTTCCTCATACACCAAAACCCAGGGCCGACGCAGACATTACGATCACCACCAGGCTACAAGTATTACTCTTATTCTGGTTTGGAATAAAATAATTTTCCAGCATTCTAACAGAGTGAAGTCTTCCCCATCCCTTTAAGTTTTCCTTGGCAAGGTCAGCTGCTTAGGAGCTAGGCACAAAGATTATTTCATGCCTCTAGAACCCAGTAAGTCATGATATACTTGATTTTACTTTAAAGGTCTAAAAGAGTTCCTTAGGTGTCATCAGTAGTTAGAAAGATTTAGCTCTTTTTGCTTCCACAAAATTCTAAGGTTTAGAGATAGTTTTTGGCTTAGAAGTGGACATGACAAAGAACAACACCCCTTCTTTGATTTACATAATCAATTCAGCAATTACAAACCAAGAATTCCTACCCCTTACCATAGGCACCTTAGCAAGGCAGTCAGCACTGACTGAGGTCAAACCGTCGTTCGACTTTTTATTGGTTCTATCACTCTGGGCAAATTATGTCCTCTCTTGTGGCCTCAGTTTTCTTATCCATAAAATGGGGATGATGATAACAACACACTAATGAAGTCGACTGCTCCTAATATTTAATCTATGCCACATGTTACAGATGGAAGTTTTGTATAGTTACACTACAGTGATAAAGGATTCCTGCTGAAGCTGTTATATTAATGTCTGTTATGTACAAATTGTATAGTATGTAATTTAAATTATGAAGACAAATTTACTGTTCCAAAGACCACATTACCAAATTGTTGTAAAAATAATTTTTTTTCTCAGATTACGGGGTTTAATAGATGTTCATGTGAAAAAGTTAAGTAAACTACTGAAGATGGGGATAATAACAGTATTTAGTCTCAGAGAATTACTATGAAGACTAAATAAGATAATGAATGTAAAGCACTTCACCAGTGTCCAGCATGACAAGCTGCAAATGCAAGTCACTCAAGTACTTTAAAATTCTCTAGTGGCCAAATTTAAAAGGAACTGGATATTAACTTTAATATTTTACTTAACTCAACATATCCAAACTATTATCTGCCCATGTCATCAGAATAAAAAATTATCGAGATATTTTACATTCTTTTATCATTTACACATGCAGCACAACTCAGTCTGGGCTAGCCCCGTTTCCAACATTCAGTTCAATAGCCTCACTGGGCTACCACAGCGGACAAGGCACGGAAAATCTGCCACGGGAAGTGTTAACTGACACCGTCGTCATCATCATCACCACCACCATGATCACGACTGTTTCAGTACCATCTATACAACCAGGAGGAAAACGGTTCGCACGTCAGCAACTCCTGCATCAACACACACACGACAGGCCAGCATGAGCGATCCCGACCTGGCTCACGCCGATGGACTGACTGCACTGAGAGGACGACAGGCTGCCTAAAACCTTGAAGTTCTTCAAGAGGAGCAAAAACCCAGCAACTGCAGATTTTCGGGCATCAAGCCGGCTAGATTAGGAACAGACAGAGAAGCAGTCAACAAACAGTATTCATTTCACAGGAACAGGCTTCTGGGTCAAAAAAAAAAAAGATCCAGTTAGTTCTGTACAGAGAAGGAATTTGTGAAGCACAGAGCAAAATAAGTTGAATTTATATACTCAAATAAGGCATCAGTTATGAGTTCTGATTTTTTTCATTATCTACTTAATTTCATGACAATTATCTATAGTGACAAGTCTACATGGGAAATGAGAATAAGAGTGCTGAGAGGCTGTACAGGCGCTGAAAACACGCCTGTTAAGTTCTGAATAGCAAGGAAATTGTCGATTCTGTCTCTGAAAGAGCACTTCCCTTCTTCATAGAGTTTAGTGGTTGGTGCCAGAAATTGGTAGACTCATCTCACTAAGGCTCATGATTAATTCAAGTTATAGAAGCTACAACATACAACCTCGGCCAATCAGACATGCCTCTGGGTAAGGAATAAGCAAAAACCAGTGTCAGTTCAAGAGCAGGGATAACAGTATTAGCTACTTGCTAGCTGTTTCTCTGGCTATCCACGAGTGCATCATCAAATAGCCAATGAGATATTAACTGGCATCTTATGCTTAACGTAACAAACGCTTCCCACCTATAACTTGCCTCATAATATTTTTTAGATATTATCATCTCTAGCTTATATACTAAGAAATAAAGGAAAAGGTCAGGAGGCATTGGCTAAGCCAAAAACCAAAATAACCGAGACCCCCTCAACAATTTATTTGGTCTGTAGTCACTAGACCACAATTCTGATGTTCACTAAAATGAATTTCTTGAATATTTTCTCCTTAATTAAGGAGTTTTCCTTTTCAGAACTGTTGCCAGCTGGCAGTAGAACTTATCTTGAAGGTTATTCTAGGGGTGTACAGCAGAGTACTGAGATCACAGCTCAAATTCAAGCTCCACCAGCAACCACTATTTGACTTTTGTAAAGTCATTTACTTCTCTAAGCCTAAATTTCCTGATCTGTAAAATAAGAATTACAATAATTCTCACTTCAGAGGGTTGTTCTGAAGACTAAATGGGATAGAGTGCTTAGCACAATGCCTTGTCTGATGAGAGTGTTCTGTTGGGTTCCAAATCTGCAGGCCCACTATGCACAGGTTATATGAGGAGATGGCAGAGAGGACTTTAACTCCCATTAGAAGGCACTACTTCCAAGTCTAATGGGAGGCTACATACCTGGCAAACATAGCTTTCCGAAGGACAAGTATCAGGGAGTCTCTCATTGACATGCTCACTTTGAGAAGGGGCTGAAAGAGAAAGAATCAAAGAGTAAAAACAGAACAAGTTTTTACTCATCAGCCTTAGCTCATTTCTACCCTATACTGTTAGTGTTTGGCTTATCCGAGGTACTTTGGTTCTGTTTCTCTATACGTTTCAATGTTTGTTACACTTAGTAATAAGGACAACAGTGTACTTGAAATATAAAATTGGAACTAGTTGTGAATGCCTTTAAATCTACCATCCTCAATTAATAATTTCCTAAGAGGTTTTCAATTACTTCACTAACACAAAAATTAGTCAAGGCGAGAGAATAGGGCTATGAAGAGGAGGTGAATTGGGAAGAGGGTCCAGAGCTCAGTGCTCCTGCCCTTTTGATACGAAGTTTTATGTTTTAGCATCAAGGGAAATGGGATTTCTTCCATTACAGTTCCACCTGAGTTTTGACGAGCTCCTCAGGAGACTCACCTGCACTGCCTTCAGCAGCCCTTGTACGGTTTGAAGGGGCAGAAAGGATAAATAGTCAAACGTCTCTGTGACTTTAGAAGAACAACTTTGAAGAACTAAGGGTGAACACATGATGATATTTGAAAGCAAGTCTGAAAAACAGAATCTATAATGAGTTGCCTCAAATAACTAAAAATATTTCAAATAAAAGGAAAATTAAAATGGGAAAGAAATAGTAAAAAGTTTGTTTCACTTCTCGAGTCAAATATACTGCCATATAATTTTTTTTCTATGGTCAGTATAAGCAGGATACTTTAACTTTCTTCTGCAATAGCATAAGACTACAAAAATTAACCTGTCTAAAAGAAAAAAAAAAAAACAATATACTGCCAAGACAAGTAGCACCTAACGTCTTCATTTTCAGGCTAAATCAATAAAAATTTGTGAACTTTTATTATGTCTAAGCATAATACGGTCTTAGAAGGAATATACAAAAGCAAAAACATGGTCTCCCTCCTTTCAAGAATTTTACTTTAGCTGGAAGTAATATATTTTAAAAGAATGAAAGAGGTAAATAGCAATATCAAATATCTAATAATTCCAAACATAGTTTATTGCCTAGCAAATGAATGAGAGAGCTCAGAAGTTCAAAAGAAGAGGAGATCACTATGAGTTGGTGTGTTTTACGAAAGCAAAGAGAGAAGGAAGTTAAGTCAGGTACCAAAATGGGTAACATTCAGATGCACGGAGACCCCCAAAGGCCTACTATATGTAAAGGGGAAAGTAGAGTACAAGAACGGTAAGTGTAAGACTTATTCAGAGGACAGTAGGGAAAACTGTGGAGCTGAGGTGAAGGACTCAGAATAAATAATGAGTTATTGTTGGGTCAAACTGTCAAGGACCTTAAGCATTAGGATAAAGAGCCGACAATTTATTACAGAAGGAACTGGTGATTTTCAAGCAATGGAGTGGCACTTTAGGATACTTATCTAGTGGCAATAATGCAGGCTGAATTGCTGCAGAGAGAAGAGGACGCAGGGAAAGCAATTAGGAAGCTAGGGCAGTAGTCTAAATGCAAGGTTCTAAGACTGGGAAGTAGGCAACAGGTGTGTGGCAAGGGAGGGCATAAAAAAGGAAAAAGTAACTATGAGAGGAAGGACGAAAAGTTAGGTACCAAGTATGTCTGAAGATAAATAGGAATTCCAGCCTCTGGGACTCGAAAGCCTAGCTTCAGATAGTAGAAATAGTTGTGATAAAAAGGGGAATTTGTTTGAAGGTAAATGATTACATTTGCCATAAGAGAAAAAAAAAAAATACTAAATGGAAATATCCAGCAGGAATAAAAACACTGAACTAAGAGGACAGTCTTAACATAAAGATTGGGAGCCAGGCCCACAAAAATCCACAAATAACTGAAATTATAAAATAGGTAGTCTATGCCATGCCACCCTGAACGTGCCCGATCCTGTCTGATCTCAGAAGCTAAGCAGGATCGGGCCTGGTTAGTACTTGGGTGGGAGACCACCTAGGAAGACCAGGTGCTGTAGGTGTTTAAATACACACACACACATTTGTATATAATATATAAATATATGTATAGAAAATATATTTATGTGTGTGTATGTGTGTGTGTATATGACATGTACAAGCAAGAGAATGTATAAAAAGAACAGACTTCTGCTTCCCACCAAGATGGAGTAACAGTGAACAGATTTATCCTCCAACTTTAAGCAACAACAAAAAAGGCCAAATTATATTAAACAAGAATTTTCAGACACTAGACAACAAGCAGTATAAGACAATGATCCCCAAGAAAGGGAAATAAATGAGGTGAGTCTCTAACTGCCCATCTTACTGGCTAGAGTTTCTAGGCAGCAGCAGAGAGGGGAAACTCAGAATCTGGTCTTCCTGAGTTAAAGGAACAGAGCTGAAATCAGAAATGCTGAAGCAGCTAGAATTCACAGGCGGAGAACTAGAAAGGAAAAAGCTGCATGCAAAGAGAGCCCTGGAGATGCACAGGGTTAAGACAATGGAGGTCACCAAGTGGTAGCAGAAAGACAGCACTCATTTGAGAAGTACTGAGCAAAACAGAGAAAGAAAGCTGATGCAAGACAGAAGCTTCGCTCATGAGTTACATGCTTCCTTTCTTGTCAACCACAGACAATATAAATGGACTTACATTTTACTGACATGATAACCAAAGACACTGCATTTGACTACTGTATCATTAAATTTTTTTTCCCATGACCAGAACATTATGACACTTCAAATATTCCTGAGAACCTGAACCACCCTTTCGAAGTTCAATACCTAAGTAATGGCTGATGGGGGAGGATGCTCTGGTAACAACTCTGTTGAGGACTTGCTCCAGAATTTCTTGTCTGATCATTTCATGGATCTAAAAAGAACAGAAGAACCAGTAAAATATTCTTTGGTGACTTTCAGCTTACAATTGCATTGAAGTGTATTAGGTATAATGAAGAACAGTTCAGATATGGGTAAAAATAGACTGTTAATTTCAAACACAAATATAATGTGAATCACTGGTTAAGACTTTTTTTACTTAACCTACCCTCATTCTGTGCTCAATCATTAGCAGGGCAAACCACCATGTTTATTAGCCTAAAAGAGAGAGCACATGAAAGCACTCCTATATAAGGTCCGGCATCAAACAGGAATAATTCTACTTAGATACCCATTACATGCCAACATCTATATTTCTGATGTATTCATAACATGTATTTTAAAATTTAAAATCCCATGAAAATTTCTGAAATTGAAAATCATCTTCATGAAACCTTTCCTCAGTTTTTAGAAGTACAGTGGCTGTTGCCAAAAAAGATGTTTTGAATTTTCGTTAAAATCCTTATCTGAACTTGATTACTTTGAGTTACAAACTAATTTCTTTCAGACTTCAGACTAATAATTAAATTATTAGCAGTAAATTATATGCTCTACAGATGCCTTGACAAAGCAAACATCTGTGTGAAATCAAATGGAATCTCCCTAGCTTTAAAAATGATTAAAAACAAAAACTATAAAGGCTCTTATTCTAAGAATGTTTTTAATCAGATTACTGTCAAGAAGAGTCATTTATATCATCTAACACACTTACAACTATCAAGGGCTATTATATGGCATTCACTTCATAGTTCCAGATCAGAACCTTAGATTTATATTTAAATTAGCCTCCAAATAACATTTTCAGCCTATACTTTGGCATGTAGCTACATTAAACAATCGAATATCAAGAAGATGACTGAGAGGAATCACTAGCAAAGCAATGTTGTTTAGCCTCAGATATGATCTAGCTTTCCTTTTTTACTTGAATTTCTGAAAGCTGTTTCAGAAATTAACATAAAGATGATAGTCATAATATGGTAATGAATAAACAAAGGTAAATTACTCATTTTAGTTCTTCAAAACAATGAACCAATAAGTATGATTGTTCAAGCCTGATATTCTACAGCAATGTAAAAGATTATTTTCTGTGTAAGGAAGTAACATTTAAAAAAAATTATTTACTTTTGAAAGAAAAAAAGAAAATCATGGGAAAACTAACATATTCAAACTTCTAAGAAATGGTATGAAAAAGAAAATAGAATAAAAAACTCATGTAAATAAAAGATGATAAAGTAAGTATTCCATCAAACTGGAACATTAGTAATGTTTCAATTACTATCCCAATCTCTATTCCCAGGACTCAAATTTCCTTGTCCCCTAAACTCCCAGGCAAATATCATACCCTATTTATAATACAATTTAATAAAATTAGGAATGAGATGCTAAACTAGTGTCTCACCTTAAAAGTTTCCAACAGGATATTAGCTCCCAGCGTACATGTTTGCTGCTTTGGTGTTTTAGAAAGACCTGAGCTGGTTTCAATAGGTTCATCAAGAATCTTCTTTGGCCCATATGAATCCATTAAAATGAAGCCAAGTTCTACTAGGCCCTGAGTAACATGATCCCAACTATGAACACTGCATGAAAACAAAGCTTTGTTAAAAAGAAAAGCTTAGTAAAATACCTTTATCTTCATAAGGTAGGTGTTACACATTTCCCAAACCTGATCTGGTAACTGACACTCTTCACATGAACCTTTTCATGCATCCTTCTGGTATAGAGCATCTTTCTCTGCCTTCTCCAAGACCCACTATACCCTTGAGAAGTGAGCAATAATGGGATCTGCCTACTCTTAGATGAGATCTGTGAGTAGAGGAACTTGGGCCTGAGAGGCAGAGTAGCACTCTGAGAGGATGCCAGGCAACTCCTGGAGGATTAGGGAGGTCCCTAGAAGATGACCTCTGGGCACATCCTACTACTATCCTCAAGTCACAGAGGTGGGCAGTGTTAAGTAGATACAGCGCTCTCAAACTAATGGGAACATCAAAAATAACGAGAAGACAATCAGTAATCACCAAACAGAAGAAAAAAATACTGCCTTAAAAGAGAAGCACCAAACTCAATAGAGAACTAATTTAATACCTGAGGAAAAGGTTAATGGAACAAACAGGAGATTTTAAAAGTCTAATGAATATCCTTGGAGAAATAAGAAAGATTATAACATGAAACAAAAAATTCTATTATTAAAAAAAATGGAAATCTTGGAAATGAAAAACACGACTGATGGAATAAAAAACTCAATAAATGAACCTAAGAGTAAAATGGACAGAGCTGAAGAACAAATTAATCTGAAGAAAGACTAAGGGATTTTGCAGAACTTCACATAAAAATACAAAAATATGAAAGGCATGAAAGAAAAATTAAGATAGCACACAGAGATCAAGAAATTCCAACAGCAAATGGGAGAGAACAGAGAGAAAAAGAGGCAGGATTACTCAAAGAAAATAAAAGGAGAAAAACATTACAGAGTTTAGTAAAGACATGAATTCTTACAATGAAGGGCATACTAAGTATCGAGCAGGAATGAATTAAAAAGGAACTTACATAAATATAAAATATGTTAAATTTAAGAACATCAAGGATAAAAAGAATTAAAAGTTCCCATGAAGAAAATAACAGATTGTCTACAATAATACAAAAAAATTAGATAATCACCAGACTTTTTATCAGTAATCCTAGATGTAAAAAGACAATGAAAAATGATTACAAACCTAGAATTTTATAATTGGTCAACTATTGTTCAGGTGGGATGGCAAAATAAAGACATTTTCAGATATGAAGACTCAGAAAGTTTACTATCCACAAATCATATCAAAAAAGATAACTGGAAAAATTATATATTTATGGCACATTTCTGAGAAAGATGTGAGGTTCAAAAGATAGAAGTAAACAAAGAAATCAGTAACATTTATTACAAAGTCTAAATAAGTGTTGTTTAATATAGAGTCCTATATTTACTATAGTAGAAGAACTTTTATGTTAAGACTATATATTGGATGTTAATTGAACTTACTGTGATCATTTTGCAATATATACAAATATCGAATCATTACTATTTACCTGAGGCTAATGTTACATGTCAATTAAACCTCAATCAAAAATAATTCTGTCTGTCTGTCTATCTATCCCTCTATCCACCCATCCATCCATTCATCCATCTATCTTAGTGCTCTGGTTACAAAGTTGAATATGTTTTAAGTCTGCTAAATCCTATTTTCTTCAAAAGCCCTGTTATTTTTAGAGTGTTATATTGCAGAACAAAACATTTTTCAGGAATATATCACATTACAGCATAAATGTATTAATTAACTCTACTAATCACTCTACTAATTAATTGTAGACACTACAGGCAAATCTAAATCTAAACACAATAAAATACTACCAAGATCCAATTGGTGGGGCCCAAAGATTCAATCACATAAAATGCAGGATACATTATTTAGAGGAAAATTGACTAACCAGGGCAATCATGTATAACAAACCAGCTGGCTATTCTATGGGGTCTGATAATGCTACCCGAATCCCTCCTACTGAGAGCTGGTCCTAAACTAGTGACAACTGCCCATTCTGCCTAATTACAAATGGAGAGGCTTCCAGGACCTATGGCTGAGTGGGACTTGCAGGAGAAGGGCTATGTTCCAGGAATTTCCTGGTTAATTAACACCCTGTTTCTTGAGCCCAATCTGAAGAGACTGGGTTGGCAGAATACTGGAGGTACAACTATAAACCTTAGGAAAAAAGGAGTAACCAGATACAGAGAAGACAGAGGAGCTTTAAAGCCTATGATGGGTAAACCACTCAGAAACAACAGGTATAGTCTCACATTTGCCTTATGTGCCAACCTCATGCAAATTCAATCTAAATCAGAATTCCCAGTCATGCAATGAGATCTGACTTAAACTATAAAGCTTTAAAATATACTTAATCCAGACAAAGAAAGTATGTCATGGTCAAGATTGTTCTAACACCTAGTGTATACCCTGAAATCAAAATAACAACTGGGAAGGTTACAAGTCTTTTCAATTTGGTTTAAAATGAATGTCTAAAACTGCTAATTAATTGTCTAAAACTGCTAATTCAATTCCAACCATCAGGCTCAAATTTCAACAGTAAAAGTAAATAAAACTTTTGATGTCTACTCACCTAAAGTGACAAAGAGTTACAGTATCATGAAGGAACAAAGATATGACTTCAGTTTTGCATTATTTCTACTAAGGTGGCCAAGAAATTAGGCCTTGGGATTCGAGGAACTTTTGATAAGGAAAACCTTGCTTGACCAATTTTAAGGGATCAAACCTTGATAGGTGAAATCAACAGCTGCAGTCGTCAGTTTTCTTAGATGGTATGACACGGGAACTTACCAGGGTATGGTTCACGAACTCACCTATTCTGTACTACTTCCAAGATCATGGCTGAAACACAAGATCTCTGAGGGACGAGATTCTGAAGAAATTTTGAGCCTTGGAGAAGCTGAAGATCCTTAAAGTTTTTTACAACTGACGTCCTTAAAAGGTCAAATACCTAATATAATGAGAGAAATAGGAAAAAATAAAATATAATGAGAAATAGGAAAAAAGGTCAAAAATGATATCCCATGCCATAGAATCTTAACACTGTAACTGTTCTACTTGCTATCATACACTCATACCTATGACTGTTTCACTAGATGAGTATGAGCTTAACACTTTCAATAGGAACTTTAAAAAGTTAAACACAGGCCTTCCTTAAGAAAGAAAATTAGCTAAAATCAATACTAGTTATTACCCACGACTAGGAAACACATATGAGAAAAAAAGCAAAGGATTTTACCATTTTATTCTCGCAACGAACCTATTAATGTCAGCTTGATCAGGGATAATTTCTTGGAAAGGTACAAAATAATAAAATTGCTGGTGAATACCTAGCTAAACTTCCCATTCTTGCTCTTGGACTGTGTGATACGTTTCCATTCTTTTTCCCACTTCATCACCTGGCTTACCACACAATAGAAAATGGAGGTAATAAACCAAGTACCAGAAGAAGTCTTCAAACCCCTCCCCCCCCACCCCGAGAACAGGGAACTACAGAGGAATTTGCTAGGAGGGATTAGCATGGAATTGTTTAGGAAAAGATAATAATAATAAAAAAAAAAACCACGGTCTTGTGCTCCTTACTAGCTACAGAAAGGACCAAAACACCACCAATACCTGTTCCTCAAATCTTTGTATTCTCGTTAGAGAAAGCAGGAGGGCAATGCTGAAGGGACATATGTTATTACTGAAATCTCCTTGCTGTCCTGCCTAGAAGAGATAAACAAAAAAGGAGTCATTCTTGTATCTTAAAAGTATAACACATAGATTACTTAAAAAAAGGTCTTTACATGAATCAGAAATCTATATGTCAGAACTAAATCTAAAAAACTTTTAAAAGAAAACATAGCAGAAAATCTTTAAGACCTTGGATTACACAAAGATTTCTAAATACAATACAAAAAGCATAATTTATATAAGGATATTGATAAAATGGATGTCATCAAAATTCAAAACTTTGTGCTTCAAAAGACACTTCTAATGAAATGAAAATGAAAAAACAAGACACAGAGTAAGAAAATATACTTGCTAATTATGTAAATGATACAGAACTTGTACCTAGATATACTAAGAATTCTTAAAATTCAATAACATGACGAAAATGGGCAAAAGGTTAAAACAGACATTCCACTAAAGAAGATATAGAACAGCTAATAAGCACATGAAAAGAGGCTCAGTTATCATCAGTCATTAAGGAATTGCAAAGTAAAACTCAATGAGATCCTGTCTCACAGCCATTAGAACAAGTATAGTAAAAAAACACAGAGAACAACAATGTTGGCCAAGATGTGGAAAACAGGAACTCTCATACATTGCTGGTAAGAATGTAAAATGATATAGCCATGTTAAAGAACAGTTGGTAATTTCTTAAAAATGTAAACACAAATTTGTCATACAACCCAGAAATCTATCTGAGAAATGAAAACATGTCTACAAAAAGAACTGCACGTGAATATTCAGAACTGCATTATTCCTAATAGCCAAAAAGTGGAAACAGCTCAAATATCCAGTGAGTGAATAAAACAAGTTGATATAACCATACAATGGAATACTATGCAATAATTAAAAAGTAATGAAAAACTGATACATGCTACAACATGACTGAACCTTGAAAACATTATGCTAAATGAAAGCCAGACACGAAAGGTCATATATTGTACGATTCCATGTATATGACATACTTAAGAAAGGTAAATACATAGAATAAAAGATTAGTGGTTGCCTGGGTCTGGGAATGTGGTTAACTCTAAACAGGCATGGGGAATCTTATAGGGTGAGAAAAATGTTCTAAAACTGGATTATGGTGATGGTTACACACGTAGGTAAAATTATGAAAACACTTAATATGGGTGAATTTTTGTGTTTGCTTTGGCACATATACTAAAATTGGAATGATATAGAGAAGATTAGCATGGCCCCTGAACAACGATGACATGCAAATTCATGAAGTGTCCCATATTTTCGTGACAGAAAGACATCTAACTATGAGAGGTAAACATACAGTGCAATATATATCTATGACTTACTGTTGAATAGTACACTTGAATCTTACTGGATTTTGTTAACCAATGTCACCATAATAAAAAAATAAATTTTTAAAAAATGAGTTGAATTTTGTGTTACGTAAATTATACCTCAATCAACTTTAAAAAATAGGCCTTTGAGGCCTAAAAGAAATGATATCCAAGAAATAACAGAGAAAGGAATAAATATAAAATCAGAGATGAATAAAACAGAAAGCCAACAAAAAATAAAACAGTGGAGTAGATAAAAAGTAGAGTAGATAGAAAGCTGATTCTTTGAAAAGACCAATCATAGCTACTATAAGCCTTAAAAAAAAAAAAGAAAGAGTGAACAAATACAGGTGCTTTGAAGTATTTCCCACATTGTGGTCTTTCCTTTTGTAGGAAACCCAGAGCACCTTAAAGAAATAGTTGGAATCGAGATGGGGCAAAGAAAGTACAAGGTCAGCCTTGCACAGCTGAAGCCACAAAAATGGCTCAAAGGGGTCACATCAGAAGGACATATGAGCAAACTTGAAGGATCTGATTGGCCAAATATGGGTCACTTTGAGTAATTTATGAGTACAGTGAAATAAAAAAGGCTCGTGGGTGCATAGTGATATTCAAAATAAAAAGGGAGAAGAAAGATCCTTTTTACAGACAACCAAGAGTGTATAGGACAAAATTTTAATTTTTACCATTTTGTAATTCCCAGTATAATGACTGTATAATTACTGATTTCAGCCAAGACTTATCAATAGGTGGGGAAACAAAAACCACGTGTGAAAGGTTGCTGAGGAAAAGGACTCTCACATGATCTCACATTACGATCCCATGGATTATTTTCTAATCAAAAAGGGAAATAAATCTTTGCAAATGAGTAACACTGACAGTCACTGCCTTAACCAAAGGACTGAGCACCACCAGGAGTAAGACTGCTCCCAGGAGCCTTCCGATGCAATGCACTAGAACAGTAGTCAGCAAATATAGCCCAGTCTAGTCCACCAACTATTTTTGTACAGCTCATGTGCTAATTCTGATTTTTACAGCGTCAGAAAAAAATATCAAAGAAAGAATAATATTTCATGATGCATGAAAATTAAATAAAATTCAAACTTCAGTGCCCATACAGTTTCTGTGGCACGCAGCTACACTCATTCATTCATGTGTGCTCTCTGGCTGCCTTCCTGCGACAATGGTAGAGCTGAGTAGCCGTGACAGAGACCGTATGGCCTGTAAAGCCTAAAAGAGTATCTGGCCCTTTACATAAAGTGTGTTGATCCCTACAAGAGAAAGGACACAACATCGCTTGTGAAGCATTATTGCCAAAAATGTTTAACTCGAATCTGATCACAAGAAAAATGATCGGACAAATCCAGCAATGTGAGACATAGACAACTGGGCTGGATGCTTCGAAAAAGTCCAAAGATACTAACCTTATTCTTAGGAGATGCATGCAGGAGTATTTAGGCACTGAAGTGTTGTGACTTTTAAGTCATTCAGGAAAACATATAATAATGTATGTGAGAGAAAGTGAGAAGGCAAACATGGCGAAGCATTTAACAATTAGTAATCACGATGAAGGGTATACAAATGTTCATCCTGCAATAGTATTTCAACTTTTCTGTGGGTTAAAATTTTCGAAATAAATTGTTGCAGGAAAATAGGTCCTTTATCTGTATACTACTTTTCTTGAAAGAGTTCAAAACATTTCTGATTTCTATCTTATTACTTCACAAATATTTAATGATGAATGAGTTAGATTCACAGCATCCCAAAATATACTAGAAATAGGCAATATCCCCAATTCATAAATGGGAAACAGAGGTCAAGGTTGAAGCTCACATACTAATGGAGTTAAGGCTAAATTTTCAGTTTTTTGCTGAACAGTTTTTCTATATATTTTTTTTTTTTAAACATTAGAACATTTAAGGTATGGCTAAAAATGGAACTTGCTTATGAATGTGGTGACATCATATATTTTCCACTTTCAGAGTAAAAAAAGATATCCTCTTGACCCAGGATCATTCTACAATATTTCTACTTATTTCCTGTCATTAACTGGCATAAAAAAAGGCTTGAGTTCAAACACCCCCGTTTCATAAAGAGATCCTTGATCACCTTAACAGTTTGGTGCTACCTTTAAGTGTTTCAGAAGTTCTTTGCCTAGTTCACAGTCTAATTTGACGGCAAACACAATGTGCAGAATAACGGTGCCTTCCACATGACGAAGTTCATCTGCTGGCACGGTAACAACTTCCAAGAGCCTGAAAATTCAATAGAAAGGTGTGAGCAAGAGATAACAGTGCAGATGCTCAGATGAACAAGCAGACCAACTCGAGTTGAACTCATATGATCACTGGAGGAAAGCAGTAAGCAGATTCTACTGCCTCATTCTCTGCTCCTTTTTACAATAAAACGTCCTGAAATAGTCATTATTTCTACTTCTTTACCTCATCCCAGTTAAATCCACTTCAATTAGGCTCTGTCTCCTCCCTACCTTACCTTACTCCCTAGTGTCATCTATTATTGCAAGGGTTACAAATGACCTCTGTGTTGTCAAAACCAATAATCACGTCCCACATGAATGCCTCAGTAGACTTAACACAGATGACCACTTCTTTCTTGACATACTTTCTTTTCTTAGTTTCTGGGGCACTGTCACTGGCCTCTTCTCTCTCTCTTTTATTTTTTTATTTTTGACTGCTGGTTCGTCCACCTTTTAAATGGTGGGATGCCTCTGAGCTCAGTCTTGGGTTTCTTTCTCTTCTCTCCACACTTTCCCTAGATGACCCCATTTGGACTCATGGCTTTAGTCTCTGCCAATCTTTATCTTCAGCCCTGACCTCTCCCTGTAACTCCAGCCTGCCTGCTCAACACCTCTGTGAGATGCTAATATACATCTCACACTTAACATGGCCGAAACTGAGCCTATTTTCCCCTAAACATGCTTTTCTGTTAGTCTTCTCTAAATGTAAGAGACCACTTTCTAATCAATTGCTCAAGCTAAATAACTAAGTTATTCTAGAGTAGAAGCACTAAGTTGCAACAAGATTAATAGCATGAATTCTGCTGCCAAACCGCCTGGATTCAAATCCCAGCTCTTCCAAATTATGGCTATCTAACCTTGGGAAACTCCCTAATTTCTCTGTGGTTTGATTTCTGCAACCATAAAATAGAGGCAAAATAACATTGGTGTGAGGTTTAAAGTGCTTAGAATAGCACCTGGCACAGATAAGCACTCTATAAATATTTTGCTTTAAAAGAATCTTCATTTTCAGACATGCCATGCTGTCTCTTGCCTTTGTACTCACTTAGAAGGCTCTTTTCCCTGATTTATATATTGTGGCTCTTGTCATTCAGACTTCATTTAAAATAGCACTTTCTCAGAGAGGTTTTCACTGACCATCCAATCTAAAGTAGCTATGCTGGCACTATCACATCAGCTGTTTGAATTATCTGTATAGCACTTTCCACTCTTAACATTTTTCTTTTCATTTTTTTCTGTTCTCACTAAAATCGAAGCCCCAGGAGAGCGGGGACTTTGTTTGACTGGTTCATCTCTGTAGACCCAGGGCTAAACAGTTTCTGGCACAGAGTAGACACAAAATAAATAGCTTTTAAACTTGCAATTTACAGAACAATTATTGCTATTTTCCTGGAAAGGTGCAAATCAATGAGCTCAAGAGGCTGCACTATTCTAACAACTTTGTTACTGAGCATCTAGGAGAGGATTAGGGAAGTTCTGTGCTGAGGTGAAGGCAGGGACTGAAAGGTTAGATAACAATGAAGTAACGAAAATATGCAATGAGCAGATCAATTTGTAAAACTGATTTTACTTCTATACAACATTACTCACTCATTGCCACTCTCTTCCTCGTTGTGCTGCTTGTCTAGCTCATTGAAGAAAGCTATGATTCCTTCCAAAACCTTCTTTCTGTTTCCCTGGGAAAAAAAAAAAAAAAAAACATAAAATAGGTCTCCCCACAAACAGCAAGACCAGCAAGTTGAACTTTTCAGCTTAAAGGCTGAAAAGTATGAATTTAAAATAAATTACAACCTAGAGTCACAGTAAGAATTTATAGAACACTTTTATGTTAAAATTGGGTTTGAAACACACCTTAGACTTTAAGGGGCCTATAGCTCACCTTTTCTGAGATCTTTATTCCTTTTACTGCCACTCAGATGGTAGTTCAAGAGATAATATGTGTTCCTTGACTAAGGATCATGACCTTTTTACTAGACCAAATCATCATATGTGAAATGAAAGCATCTATGTATGCCCCAGTATGTAAACCAAGAATATGAATAACTGAATGGCCCTAACTGGTCATTCCACTAGAGTTAAAAAAAACATCTTTTTATTTATACCTTTGAGGAGAGAACCAGAAGCTGATAGACCAAAGGTGGTACTTCTTGAAGATTCAACTTGGAGAACATCTTCAACACTTTTTCCATCACAAATCCCACCTCTTCTGCAGTCAGAGGGACATCCCTGTGGATCAAAGATTCTAAAGGCCAAAGCCAAATTATGCCAGAGCCTAATCTGGGAGATATCAGAATTATTACTGCCCATATGAATTTTCTCAGAGAACCTTAAAGGGGACCAATAACGTTACCTAAGCAAGGTCATCTCAGGAAAAAAAAAAATTCATCGAATTATACTTTAAGTAAACTATTAAAGCAAAAAAGAGGGTTGGAAGGGAATCCTGTAACAAAAAACCAAGGTACCAATACTTTTACTAGGGGAGAGCAGTGTCTGAGCTTGCTACATTTCAATTTCTAGCACGTTAAGTTCACACAGCAAGACATAAGGAGAAAAGGGAATCATGATACTTACTTGAACATGGAGGTGAGCTGAACTACATATTGTCGATCCCATCTGGTTAAAGAAAATAACAAAGAATATGTAAGTTTGCCTCATTTTACCTTATTTACATATTACTTTATAAAATCAGTAAGGAAGAGAAAAAAATAGGCCATTTTAAGTTTGATTAGGTACCACGGGGAAACAAGATCAAAGAAATGGCATTTGAAACAAAGAAATAAATGCTTTCAACCTACCAGAGTGGCAAAACCAAGGTCTGATGGTATTCAGTGCTGGTGAGATTTTGGGAAAGAAACACTCCACACAGTTTTAGGGAGTGTGCTGAATAACCTTTCTGACAAGATAAACTGTCATACTTATGAACTTTAAAAGTGCATATAACCATGGACCCACCCAACTTACTATTAGAAATATATCCCATGTACATGCTTATAAGAAATCACACAGATATACATATGTTTACTGCAACACATTTTATAATAGTATAATGACAGAAAACCAAATATTAATCAGGGAAAAAAATAATCTAATAATTGGAGATTAGCCAAATAATAAAATACTATGGAACTATTTAAAAAATGAAGTTGTATATGCTGACATGAACAGATGTGTTAAATAAAAAAATGAAAGATATTACAATGTGTATTGAATAAACTCTTTTGTGTAATTAAAAACAAATGAATAAATGGATAAATATACAAGTGCTGATATAAGCCCAAAATTACTTATGTAAGAGATGTTATGTAAGGAACCATAAAAGCAGCCATCTCTGGTTTAGATAATCTTGGGTATTCTCTTCTGGTTATTATTAATATACCCTCGTGTAATCATAGTATAACTTATTATTCTCTTTATTTTTCACTGACCATATATCGTCTTCAACATGTCTTTATACAATTCATTTTTAATGAGTATAAATTTCATGCAGTGGCTCTACCTTAACATACATAGCCTATATCTCTCTATTATTATATGCTTAATTTGGACACAAATTTGTGTTGAACATGTTCATGTATGAGAATTTTCTTTTACATTGACCTCTTCCCTTAGAGTAATTCCCACATTTTTAGTTTAAAGGTACAAGTTTCACTTATATATTCATTCCACTCCCTCCAAAAAATATAAAAGATATAGCAGCAAGGGATTTCCCAGCCTTAAGAACTGTGGGACTCCAAATAACATTAGTGAACTAAACTGCTATATTAAGATTGACAGTCAAATAAATTATATGTATATTCTTAGAACAAAGACTTTAGTAGATAATCTTTCTTATTCATAGACTAAATGGTTTTATTCAAGTGGCACATTATAAACAACAACAACAAAAAAAACCCCAACAACCCAGACTTCAGTGACATGAATCCTTGAAACAAATGGCAACTCTTTCTTTTGACACTTAGAGTCCTCAGAAAGTTTTACACATTAATGAGAAAGGCTCACCTGCCAGAACAGAGAGTGTTAATCAACTGCTTCTTACATTCTTCCCCACTAAGTTCACCTAAAAATGCAAAAAAAACCAACCAAACAAACAAACAAACAAAAAAAAAATGAGAAATAAATTCGATTAAAGTGAATAGAAAAAAAAACACTAAAATTAGTAGAAAATTACCTTTTCCATAAGCCAGATTTTCCTTTTTGGTAACAAGGGCAGTGAGAATGATGGGTAATAACTCCAAAGATTTTCCATTCATTAGGCTGCCTTCTTGGATTGCATCAACAAACTCATTGGCTAATTTAACCAACAATGGGCCTGGAAAATTGTGGGCCTAAAAGTTCATGGAATAAAGAAAATATTAAGCAGAAATCTAAATGTTTTAATATCTCTTTCCAAGAAATAGTCTTTTGCTGAGTTAACAGAATTGACAACAAAACCCAGAACTGGTGCCATAAGGGATTCAGAGAATCATTCTGCTCTGGTACAAACTAATAATTGTAAAGAATTTCAAAGGTCAGAATGCTCCACCAGTTCCCTAATGTTTTCAAATATTCTAGCTCTTCAAAGAGACACATGTCCATGATATCAGTAAGATAAGGTAAACATCTAGGTCAGCAGTCCCCAACCTTTTTGGCTCCAGGGACCAGTGCTCCTATAAGAGTTTAATGCCTGATGATCTGAAGTGGAGCTGAGGCGGTGATGCTAGTGCTGAGGAGTGGCTGCAGATACAGATGAAGCTTCGCTCACTTGCCAACTGCTCACCTCCTGCTGTGTGCTTCGGTTTGTAACAGGCCATGGACTATACAGGTCCGCGGCTCGGGGGTTGGGGATCCTTGATCCAGGTGGTTTATGGCTCATCCATCAACTATTTTTCGTTTAGCAGTAATTATTATGCATAAATAAGGAACTATGCTAGGTTTGGCACACTTAAATTTTCCCTCTCTCAACAAATTACAACCCCCTCCAAAAATCTACCCAAAACCAAACAAGTTTTTGTTTTCCATCTCACCTCCAGCATTAGTAATCCTATGATCTCGGATGCTACTTCATTCTGCAAATCCCCTGACTCCACCAACTGGATACAACAAGTGTATATCTTAAGTCTCCTAAGAGCTCCAGCTTCCTCAGAGCAGGGGGAACCTTATTGTTTTGCAAAGGTGTACAGAAACAAAAAAAGAAGGATAAAGTCTTTCAAACAAGGTTGATGGACAAATAAATAGGAAAACATAACAGCTTTATAGTTTAACGTAGAAATATAATGATCAAACTACTGATTACTATGGCATTTATAGCGGAAATATTGAGGAGTTTTGAAAAAGCATTTAAGCAGTTGATTGAAAATGTCATCGTCTACCTATGTCATTAATTTTTAAAATAATTTAAAAATTACTGGACCCTTTTTTGGGTCCAATAACCCAAATTAAATGTCTTTAACATACTTCAGAATGTTAACACTGGGTGATGTCAGCAGGAATGGCACAGTAATTAAGACTTCGGGAAATCCTTTCCCCCTTTAAGCAAAAAGAACACCGACAAAAACAGTGAAAACCAACTTGTTCAAACTCTGGAAATTAACCAAAGGCTTCTAACAATCCAGGGAGTGTTTAAGAAAAACAGCTGAATCTCAGTGAGAACAGTGAGCTTTGTGGCATTTTAACAGTCCCTCGTCCCATCCCCTTGCGCTCTGCCAGCCCAGTAGTCTTTAAAAACCATTCACCCGCAGTCATGGTGAAAGCCTACAGCCTAGCAGCCTCTGGAGGGGACAGTACAGCTGGAGCTCCTCAAAAGCCCAATTCCTAGATAAATGTCATTATTTGACCTGTGTGGCTACTCCCTAGAAATTTCCACTAGCAAGGCTTCTTTATTTGACCTGACTTAGAACTCATGCAAATGGACTTTCACTGAGGGCATTTGTCTACATCAGTTGCAAATAATTAACATTTCAGCAGCCTTGAGGCAGCAATAACAGTTGGGCAAGCAACAAGCTGACCAAAAACCCTAAAAGGAAATCCTGAAGAATTACATGCACGGGGTTTTGAAATGTTTGACATATTCCTGGGAATCTAGAAAGCGATGCAGATACTTAGTGCTGAGCACATGTGTTACTGGCACCCGGGGTTATTGTGATCTCCCAGGATGGAAATCAGAAATCACCACAAGAAAGTTCAGGTAAGAGGCAAAGGTTTATTAAGCTTCTGCGCAAGGGAACCAACACCGAGAAAGGTTTGGATGAGTCCTGGAGAAAAGTCGGGACAGGGTTTTAAAGGTAACTAGGCTGGGTGAAGGCTACATCTAGGCATGTGATGGCAGAGGTTTCTTGGGGCCTACACAGTGCGACTACATGCTTC
Organism: Eonycteris spelaea; assembly: GCA_003508835.1. Classification (NCBI taxonomy): domain Eukaryota; kingdom Metazoa; phylum Chordata; class Mammalia; order Chiroptera; family Pteropodidae; genus Eonycteris; species Eonycteris spelaea. The sequence continues at coordinate 3,272,253 of PUFA01000115.1, forward strand.
TTTATGCACTGCATGTCTCCTCAGCATGGTCTCTCCACTCCTAGGGGTGATTTTTAGTACTTAAATTAGGGAAAGTCACCTTAGGGACACTCTTGGACCTTATTGTTCATGCACAGTGATAGGGACTGTCCCTTGTTGCTGGTGTGCCCCCAAGACTTCTTGATGTCTATCACTGGTACCCTAGGGCAGATATTTTTGTGAAACTTATCAGGCCCAGCAGCTGACCTTTCTGACCGACTCAACAGCAGGAAGTTACCCTCTTGTCTGACGGACAAGGCTGTGTATATGGCCAGGCAAGACCTGAGAAGACCCTAAGCTCTCACCTCGGTCTGATCTTGAGGCCTTTCTGAACAAACAGAAAGGCTAAGGAGGAGTTATAACTACTGACTAGGCACTGAAGGTGTGCCACTGATATGCACAGGGCCCCTCAGCAAAGGCTGGGAAACTCACTGGTTCCAGGAATTTTAGGAATTCTTTGCCCAGACATTAGCTGACTGCAAAGCTAACCAAACAGAGAAACAATTACATTTACAATAGCATCAAAAATAATACGTAGAAATAAATTTAATAAAGCGTAAGACCTCTACTTTGAAAACTATAAAACACTGCTGAAGGAAATGAGAGAGGACCCAAATAAAGGGAAAGATCCCATGTTCATGTCATGGAAGACATACTAAGATAGCAATACTTCTCAAATTCACATAGTCAACACAATCCCTACAAAAAGCTCGAGCTTCCATTAGTGCAGAAACTGACAAGCTAATCTTAAAATTCATATGAAAACACAAGAAACCCAGAATAACCAAAATAATCCTGAAAAAGAAAAATGAAGTTGGACAACTCACATATCCTGATTTTAAAACTTAATACAAAAACTATACTAATCAAGATGGTGTGGTACTGACATAATGAGAAACACAGAGATCAAGGGACTAGAACAGTGAGTCCAGAAATAAACTCTCACATCATGAACAACTGACTTTCAATAAGGGTGCTACTGAAAATGGGGAAAGATAAAATTAGACTTCTACTTACACCATATACAAAAATGAACTCAAAGATCTAAATATAAAAGCCAAAGCTATAAAATTTGGAAATGAAAATACAAGTGTAAATTTTTATGTCTTTGATTTAAGCAATGGTTTCTTAGATATAGCACCAAAAGCATAAGCTAAAAAAACCCAAAAACTGGACATTATAATTACAAACTTTGTGCTTCAAAGGATATCATCAAAAAAGTAAAAAGACTACCAGAATCGAAGAAAATTATTGCAAATCATGTATCTAATAAGGGATTTGTATTGAGAATACATGGAGAACCATTACGACTCAATAATAAAGACAACCCAATTTTTAAAAGCGCAAAGGAGCTGAACAGATATTTCTCTATAAGATATATGAATGGCCAGTAAGCACATGAAAAGATGCCCAACATAATTAACCACCAGGGAAATGCAAATCAAAACCACAAAGAAATACCACTTCATTCTCAACAGGAGGGCTAAATGAAAAAGAAAGACAATAACAAGCCTCTTTCAGTACTGGTGGGAATGTAAAATTGTGTAGCTGGTGTTTTTGGACAACCATTCCTCAAAGAGTTAAACATGGAGTTAGCATACGATTCAGCAATTTCACTCTTAGATATTTACCAAAGAGAAATGAAAAATTTTCCATGCAAAAACTGGTACACAAATTTCATAGCAGCATTATTCATAATGGCCAAAAAGTGGAAACCGTCTCGATGTCCATCAACTCATAAATGGAAAAGTATGATATAGTCATATAATGGAATATTATTCAGCAATAAAAAAAAAATGAAATACTGATATAGCCTACAATATGGATGAACTTATTGATAGAAAAGATAGAAAAGTAGATGAATGGTTTCTTGGGGCTGGAATGGATCCGGGGTACAGGTAGGTGACGGCTAAGGGGTACAGAGTTTGTTAGAAGCAATAAATATATTCTAAAATTGATTGTGGTGATGGCTGTGTAACTCTGTAAATATACTAACAGCCATTAAATTACATATTTTAAGTGGGTGAACTGTATGTCAATTACATCTCAATTAAAAAAATTATATACCTTAAAAGGGTGAATTTTTTAGTATGTGGAATATATCTCAATTTTTAAAAATGTTGTCCTTAGTTAACTACTAGTCCTTTATACCATCAATTTAACAAAATTAAAATGATTAGAAAGTAGTTTCCACAAGTACTTGATAACTCATGCTACTTTTCAACTATATTTTTAAACAAGATGAAAATAAGGTTAGAGGTGGGAGCCATAATAATCTCTCCTAGGTCTGTCTATCCAAGAAAGCAATTACTCTTCTTTCTTTCACTTACTAGTACATGTAGGCAACTGCTTCTGATCTTTCATTATTTCCTCTTCTTTGATATTTCTACAAAACAGTCATTTAGCAAGTTTCCATAAAGACTGATTCGATCAATTTTGAAAGTTTATTTTCATGAATAGGAAGATGTTTTTAGACCCTCGCAGTGGAAACCCAACTTACTTGAAGGAAGAAGAAAAATAAACCCAGTTAAATAAACTGCTAAAAGTATAAAACCACTGTTAATTTTTGCCTTGTAGAATGTTATTCTACGACAATTTATAAAACACTATAAATCACTATCTGCAACAAGGAAGAACTGGTCCTTGTTCAAGATATGGGAACAAATATGCCTGTTGGGAATTAAGAATCTCTATATAAGTCACCTAAGATATCCCATTTCATTAAACCCCAGAACTCCTTAGCCCCTTATTAAGCGCACATTAAGCACTAAACATTGCTGTTCTCTTCTCCACAATTTTAAAAGCACAAGTAAAGCAAAGCTGATTTTAAGAAACACATCCTTTACACACCCCAAAACCAGCAATACAATGTCAGGTAGCCACTTCAACCCCCATCAGTAAAATTATTTAAGTCTACAAGACAAGTGACTGATGCTTTAGCTGATCCTATAAAATCTCAAGACACAGAAAAGTCTTAATGGGGCTTCAAACAGTAAGAAAACTAGCAATATGTGCCAAAAGTAAACAAATCTACCAATGAATCAAGGAAGACAGACATTGTATTAATTATCACCTTTGAAGATGGCTCTCAGTAATGCTCCAACAGCTTCTCCTTTCACTGCCTCACTCTGAAGAAGGTTAACCAGCTGCAGTCAAAAACAGAAAAAAGTTTCTGGCAACAATTTCTTTATTCCAACAACCTGAACTCAACATAAAAAACACTCATCTATCAGAGTCATATCCTTCAGAGGTTCCAGGATCACAAATAACATGTATTTAGATAGACCAAGGCAGGTCTTAACATGAAGCTGAGCTGTCAAAACTGAAACTTATTCATACTACAAACATTTATTGGGCACTTAATCGGTACTTAATTTATTGAACTATGTTCTTGGGAATATACATTGATTCAACAAATATTTTTGATCATGCTCTTTTCCCTAGGCACTAAGGATACAAGGATGAACAAGATGGACAAGACTTAGAGTTCACAGTAGAGCAGGAGGGGAAAAAGTGACAGAAAAAAAAATCAGAAAAAAGAAATCTGTAAAAATAAAACAAATCAAAGGGTGGGATAGACAATGAGCAAAGGAAGACAATTTCAGCTACAATAGGTTCATCTGAATGAGAGATTCTTCTCCATGCAGGGATCTGAGCAAGCTGAGATAATTTATTATGGAAAAAAAGAAAAGCATATTAGGAGAGTAAAAAGATTAGGCACAATAGCCTAACATAAGGTAATTATTATCCCATTCTATAATCATATACTTAGTGAAGAGACAGTTGGTTTCCTCTTACTAATATTTTCAAAATATTTAATTGCTTATGAATTTATCTTCTTTAAGGAAAAATACAAAGGAAAAAGAGAAAGAAATCATCAATAGGCAAAGCCAATGTCTCAATTAATAGCTATAGACTGAATATTACCTTCAAATAGGACTATTCTAAGAACCATAAAAGTATACACAGTTGCATAAATATCATTTAAACGTTATATAGTTGTAAAAATGTACACAAATGCCTGTAAGCTATCCTCTCCCCCAGTTCTTTACATCTGAGCTGTTATCAAATAAATCCTTGTCTCCTGAGGAGAGTGGAGAGTAGATGAAGTGGCAGAATAATTGTTCTAACATGTCCTTTGAATCTGTCATGTTTGACATTTACTTTTAGCAGAACATGCTTCTGAGTACTCACATCATCTTCTTTCAGGGTTTGAAGAAATTCCTGCAGTCTGTCTACTGATTTTCCTGCTGCTAGAGTCAGAATTTTCTGGTCCATCTTTGCACATATCAGGAAACTGTAAGGCAAAAATGTCAGCTGATGAAACTTCCAGAAGTCAACAAACTTGAATTTTTTCCCCTTCCCTACCTTTTAACTGAGTACTTCATACATATTATAGACAATGCACAAAGTGGATACTCAACAGGCAAGGAACTGCTAACTAGTATGAGGAGGTGACTCTTATACAAAATAATCTTGAGAATTCTTTGGAATTTCTTTATTAGAAACTTGTATTCTAATCAAGTGGATTCAAAATTTTGCCAACATTTTACTGTATTTTTTAGCAGCTACCCAAAACAATGCCTATAACAAAGCTGTAATTTAACAGTATATCACATATATAATAAATTGTCATATCTAAACAAGAATATGTGAGCATATAATAAAGTAACATTTGACAAATGAATAAACAAACAGCACTGTAAATGCAAAGTGCCAATTAAATGGTATAAAAACAAATTAACAAGACTAAGGAAATAAATGTGTTCAAATATTAAGGCTTCCTAGCAGAAGAAAGCTTTAACTGGAACTTAGCGACTACATTTAGATAATCAAAATAACCAAATGGTGTTCATTACACATTCTGGGAAGGTATTCATATGAGAATCTGAAAAACTTATTTGGGGAAATTGGGCAGACTGCCTGAGATAGAGTTCAAGCAGGGGAGTTAATAGGTAGGTAGACTAAAAAGATGCTTTGGGGAAAAAAAACTGTGCAAGGTTTCAAATGCCAAGTGAAAGAATTGAGAGTGTATTCTGCAAGTAATCGCAACCGAAATTTTCGGAGCAAAAGAAAAGAGAGAATCTGACAAGACTGAAACAGAATCCGAAGAAACTGAATCTGACACCAATGTGCAGATTAAGGTTGGAAGTACGGAGAAGGAGCGGAGGCTAGGAGGTTACTGGGGCTATTTCGGTGTGGCAGTGACAAGGACATGCATTAGGGTTAAGGGAGATTTCTCGGACGCAGGAGCTGAACCTCGATGGAGGGGAAAATTTAACGGGAGGGCTGACGCATAGCACGCCCGGGGCGGGGGGAGGAATCTGGAAAGGCTCCGGGACGCGGCGGGAGAAGGCGGCGTACGACAGCCTTCCAGGCCACAGAACACACCAGAGCCCTCCTCCCCTCACAGGCCCGCTCCTTCCTCCCCGCTCCCTCCTCCACGGCGCTGAGTCTCAACGCCCGGGCCGCGCGCGAAGCCCCTCGGCACGGTGAACTCACCCTCACCACACCACAGACTTCCAAAAAGCCCGCTCAGCCTCCCGCCGTCGCACTTCCGTCGCCCCGAACAACAGGTCCCGCCCCGCGGCTCACTTCCGCCGCCGGGCGCCCGCGGTGGACTGTACCATGAAGGCAGGCGAGGTGGGGGGAACCGTCGGAAGCGGATGTTCCACTCGCAGTTGGGGGAGGCACGGCCTGAGAACTCGAAATCAGGACCTGCGCAGAGTAAGCATGCGCAGTGTGGCCTAGACGTACCGGGAACGAGGTCTTGGCTCGTTAATCCCTTCTCGTGTCCCACTGGGGAAAGAGTGAGGTGGTCCCACAGGTGTTTGCATTGAATCCCCTAGAAGTCAAAAGCAGGTGTCCTACTCCATGTGCCAGTAAGGTGCCTTATAACCCACTCAGATATGAGCCCTGTGTGGCCCGGGGGCTTTATGTGGTTCCCCATGCGATTTCCTAGCATTTAGCACAAAACCTGGCAAAGCAGCAAATGCTCAGTAAATATTTGTTAAATGAACAAACAAGAGCAAAGAGCAATGCAGGAAAGGTCAGAGAGTCTACAGTCTATTTTAGGTTGCAGGAGCAAATTGTGCAAAGGGCCTGGGAGCAACAAATGAGTGACCCTGGCTGGTTCTGGAAGTGACAGTGCTTGAGATGAGAGAGCAGAGGCTAAGTCCTTTACACATCAGAGGACGTGGGGAACGGCTGAAGTAGAAGGACCTGATTGTATTCACATTGTAGAACCATAACTCTGGCAGGTGAGTACCTAGGGATTGTTGAAAAGAGATGGTGGGGGTGGGGAGGACTGAAGGCAGGACCCCCCCCCCTTAGGAGGCTGGCTATAAGTTGTCCCGGAGATAGGTGGTGGTGGCCCAAATACTGACTGTGGAAACAGGTAGAAAGGAGTGGACCAAGTGTAAAAGAGATCAGGAAATGGAGTGAACCTGACTTGGGGAGATGTGAGAGGAGTTGAATATTCAAGCTTGAGTGATGAGGGGCAGTGATCCTGCCAGTTGACTGACACAGGGAGCAGAGGAATAGGTGCAGGTTTGGGGGTGATCATGAGGCCTTCAGATTTGGACTTGCCAAATGTGAGGCGCCCATGCGATGGCACGTGAAGGAATGCCAAGATGCAGGGCATTCAGTCCGGAGCGTGACTCAGAGTCGCCAGGAGAGAGCTGGGTCTACTTGGCCGGTTCTTTAAGAAACATGGCTAGTAGAGGAGAGTGTAGGCTCTCAGATGTCCAGGCCCGCTCCTTGCCTGTGACCCTCTTAAGCATTTTTTCCTTCCACCACGTTTCTGTCCCAACATTGAGCTGTAATATGTGGCTAAAACACAGAAGGTGATGGAAGATCATTCCTGAGAGGAATCCTTTACCTTGCCAAGGAAAGAGATGACTACCTCACCTTCTCCCTACAAAACCTGCCTTATAGGCTGCTTCCTTAAAAACTGGCTCCTCACCATTGGCAATATTTGATGAAGGTTTATAGATTATCCAATTGTATTATATCGGTGTTCATTTTCTGATTTTGAACAATTGTGTTGTGGTTAATTTAAGAGAGTATTCCTGTTTTTAGGAAATATACCCTGAAGTATTTAGGAGTAGATAAATATCATGTCTGCAACATACTCTAAAATGGTTTAGAAAAAAATAACATATATTCACATATATATATATATATATATTCAGAGAAAATGATAAAGCAAATGTGGTAAAATGTTAACATCTAGGTGAAAGGGCATCTGGGAATTCTTTGTACTAATCTTATAACTTTTCCGTAAATCTGAAATTAAGACCAAATAAAAAGTTTTAAAACACCAGCTTGCTTGTGAACCTAGTAAACTGCGCTGGCTTATAAATAAGCAGCAAACCAGACCTTTGAGGGGCCATCTCTCCACTTCACCCCCTTTCTGCTGACATCCTCGATGGGCTGCAAAGCTGAAGTGGATTGTCCATCCCTCATGGGGACTCTTGGCTGCCCTTCTCCCCCTCTCCATGACTTTCTCATCCATGTCACCTCAGCCACTGACTCTACTGCTCACGTCCTGAACCACCTCCAAAATCACTATTTCGACATCAACTTCCCATCTGTCCCGTTTACTCCCACTTACTTACTCTCTAATCTTCACTGTCCCTCAGTCCTCCGCCATCTTTAATTCCAAGCTTTAATAGTCCAGCCACATTCCTGCCAGTACCCTCACCTTGCCCCCTTGGTCTGTCCTTGCACTGCCCCCCTATCCTATCCTGCAAACTCTAACTCTGTCTGAAGCCAGCCACATTCCTTTGTGGGAGCTATATCTGGGCTGTTGGGTTGTGCTGGAGAATTCACATGACTGTGTTCATGGGCGCCCCGAAAAAGTCACTGCAACCAACCTCAAGGGGGCCTTCAACGCTGCCAGACAATCTTCCCTCCTACGTTTATCCTTCCTTCCTTCCTTCATGAGGATTATTTCCATTGTTTTCTATCTCCTCCTTCACTCTCGGCAGATGACTTCAACTTTCCCACCCCATCTTTAAACTCGCGGTTATCTGCGCCAATCCTTTCCTTCAGCTCCCTGTAGCAATGAGAGAGCGTTCCGCCATCCAGGCTGAGGCCGGCACCTCCTCTGGAGTGCTGAGTCCCACCCGCTCCCATCTCCTCAGCAAGGACCTGACTGTCGCCAACCCTCTCGGGCCTCAGTCTTAGTCTTTAACCTCTCCCTTCCTATAGCTTCCCTCCTGTGAGTACCGCCCGGACCCCGTGCCGTAAGAGTGTGGGTACCTTAAACAACAGACACTTATTTTCTCACAGTTCTGGAGGCTGGAGGTTATGAGATCAGGGGCCAGCGTGGTCCGGTTCTGATGAGCACTCTCTTCCTGGCGTGAAAATGGCTGCCTCCTCACTGGGTGCTCACAAGGCCTTGCTCAGTGCTTTCAGGTGTCTCTTTCTCTTCTGATCGGGCCCTCATCCCATCCACAGCCCCACCCTCAGGACCTCATCTCAATCTAATTACCTCCCCAAAGCTCCACCTCCTAACCATCACACTGGGGGTTAGGGCTTCAGCGTATGAATTTGGGGGAGACATCCAACAAACATTCATAAGAAACACTTCCATCTTTTCCTTTGGTGGTGGGGGTGAAAACCAAGTTCCCCGTCGAGAGCACCTATTTGTTTTCCTTCATATTGTTCAACCTACTTACTTCTAAAATATTCGAATAAGCGTACTCATCGATTTTATTTTTCTACTCCTCATCCCTTGAATTTCCGGCACCCCAACCCCCGCTGCCACAGGGCAGACCCTCCTTTTTGGAATGAGTGCGCCCCCTGGGAGAGCTGAAGCCCATGTTAGTCCCGGGCAGTCTCATTACCACTGAGTAATTTTAAGGAAGGTGCAGGACGTCCCTCGACCTGGGTTTTCCCGTTTCTCAAAGGAAAGATTGAGGCCTGGAAATTTTTTAGGGTCCTCCCTAGCCCAGCAGAATTATTACTAGCCCAAGAGGGCAGTGACCAGACTCTGGCTCCCTGGGGAGTCACACCTGTGTGGCTCTCACTTTTGCAAGAGGGGGCAGCCTTGTGTGCTGAATGATGACAGTGCTTTAGAGTGACCTGGTATCCATTCCGTACAAGCTTTGTGGCTTCAGACAGGTTCTTTCCTCTCTCAGTTTCCTATTCTGTAAAAAGGGGGATTATACTCTCTGCCTCACACCTGGAAGGACTAGATAATGCTGGTAGGACACCTGCCACAGTACAGAATGAGGGCACAGCAAACGCAAGGCCCCTCCCTCCCTGTCCCCAGCCTGGCAGAGAGAGCCTGAGAGCCCGCGATTGTCTGCCAACGTGGCCAACACAGGTGTCCAGGCCAATGAGGGCAGCGTCTTCCCTGACACAGAAGCACCATTGTTCCAGCTGGAGGAGCCAGACATGAACGTGACTCTTGGGAGGGGGAAGAGCAGGGCAGAGGCCGGAGAAGGGCTGCGAGCAGAAGATAATGCCAAAGAAAGCTCTTGCTCCCTAAAAAGGGCCTCGTGGCCTGTGAGCGCCTTGCAAAAGCTCTGTGCAGCCCACTCCGGTCAGGGCTGTGCCAGTAACTCAAATGTGTTTCTGCTGTACAGGAATAGGAATGGTCTTCGTGACAGAGCCCATCACCCAGCTTTGCCGGAGCCTCTCCTGGGGCTTCCATGGCTCCCCCACCCGGCCTACCACCATTTGTTCCATGAGCCTCACACTATGAAGTACTTGGGGGAAAAAATCCAATATCCCACCTACATTTGCTAAAGCTATCAAACATAAAGCACTACAGAATGAGTGGCTTAAATGACAGAGATTCATTTCCTCACAATTCCGGAGGCTGGAAGTCCAAATCAAGGTGTCAGCCGGGCTGGTTTCTTTCGAGGCCTCTCTCCTTAGCTTGCAGGTGTGGTGTCTTCTTCCTGTGCCTTCACATGGCCTTCCCTCTGTCCTCTTGTAAGGACACCAATCATCTTGGATTAGGGCTAACCCTGATGACCAAAATTAAATTAATTTACTTAATTACCTTTTTAAAGACCCCATCACCAAATACAGTCACATTCTGATAGGCCATTAATACCTGAATTTGGGGAGAACACAGTTAAGCCCATAACACCATTTTACAGGTGTAGCAGCTGACACCTGAGAGGGTCAATGGCTTCTGGTCATCAGGGCCAGGACTAGAATCTGATCAAGGGACCCTCCCTCTCTGTCCTCCTTCCTCTGCTGCCCCATCCCCACTGGGCCTCCAGTGCCCAGAAGAGGACCAGGATGGTGGGCAGGGGGTGTCCTCAATCTACTCTGCCACCATCCTCAGAGCTGATGGGCAGTGAGAAGTCAGGGGCAGGCAGGAGGAGGAGAGGGCCAGAATCTCTCTGGGACAGAGAGCTCTTAGATCCGTACGAAGGGAGGCCCTGCGAAGCTGCAGGGTCTGATTTAGCCTGTCTGGAGAAGTGCCTGGGACTCTGCATTTCCAACAAACTCCCAGATGATTCTGCTGCTCTCAGTCTATAGCCACACTTCAAGAAGCAGCAAGGTTTGGACCAGCCCAGTCCGTTAGAAGTATAATCAGAGCTGTTAAACTAAAATTAGAAAAATTTTAATTTTCTAATAACCACATCACAGAAATGTAAAAAGAAACGAGTGAAATTAATGCTCATATATTTCTAACCCGATATATCATTTCAGGTCATTAAGCTGAACGAAAATCATTAACGATAAATTTTACACATTTTTTCTCTATACTAAGTCTTCAAAATCCAATAGATATTTTATAGTTAAAGCATATCTCACTTCGGACGAAATTGTCACCAGAAATCCTTGAGCACAAAATTTACAGTTGAGAAAGTAGAACCATACGCCTAAATTGTTCCGTACATACTTAAAAGTCTTCCAATAACTGAATCTAGTATCAGTTTTTGAATTTAAGTTGGTTAGAATTAAATAAAATGTCCAATTCGGCACTTTGGTCGTGTTACCCCTTTTCAAGTGCTGCAGGGCTGCGTGTGGATGGACAGCACAGGATTCAGCCCACCAGGGAGCTGAATGATGGAGGTGAGGGCTCCCCCAGCTCCAGAGAAGACCTGGGAGGGAAATGGCCCAAGAGCCGAGGCCGACACAGCGGGCGCCCAGAGAAGGAGGAGCAGAGGGCTCGAGGTTACTCAAGTCGCGGGCACCACGGTGCGCTCCAGAGGATGGGGTCCAAAGAGCCAGGTGGGGGTCAGGTTCTGGTCCCGGAGCACTACGGCTTCAGTGACACTCTCGCAAAGCCCACGGTGACTGGAGAGGGCACGGGAGGGGGAGGCGATCGTGAACCTATCCAAGTAGGAAGAGGTTGAAAACCAGAACTTCTGGGGATGAGTTCTGGAGGTCGCGCTGTGCGTGGAGCTTGAACCTGTCTTGGGCACCTCCGGGGGGCAAAGCCAGCATGGAGGGTGACATTCTTCAAGGCTACTTGGGGCTCAGACCAAGGATGTGTTTTAAAACATGGAGAACTGGCCAGGAGTGGAAGCAGGGAGCTCCCTGCCCTTGGAATCCTAGAGAGAGAATATTCTAAAGGAAAGCCACCCCTACCCTCTGGGGGAATACCAAAGCAGAGCTGGGGAAGCCCTGCTGAGGGGCTGGGAGTGGGGGGGGGGCGGCACTCCTGCTGTACAGAGGGTGGGGCGAGTCCTGTCCTCCCGGGAGCCTACTGACCTCGTGTTTGGAGTTACACACTTTTACATTTACACTTGCTAAGTGTCAGGCACTAAGCTACGCACTGGACTGCATTTTACGCTCACTACAGCCGTGAGCCTGGCCACTAATTACCCCTGTTTCTCAGAGGAGGAAACGGAGTCACTGAGCGCTGAAGTCACTTCTCACAGCTAGAAGGTGCTGGAGCTAGGACTTTATAGCGAGCAGTCAGAGCCATCTCCCGCCACCACACATACTGCCTAGCAGGCAGGTCAGCCTGTCTTGTCCTTTCCCCGCTCAGCCTGACCAGTTAACATTTCTCGATTGGCCCCCTCCCGGTAGAGGCGACAACTGCCTCCCCATCCCCAGGCCCTGCTGGGCTGGGAGAGAGGGTGACAGGCCTGAGAACACCACAGCTGCCATCGCATTGGTGATCGCATTTAAAATTTCCCTCTGCCCCCTGCGTGTCCTCCCCTGGGGTGTGCTCCCTCGGAGCCCCTGCGATGAGAGCAAGGGCAGGGAGGACGGAATGGGCCTGGCCCAGGTCCACCCCCACAGCCTGGCTTCCACATGGCTGAGCAGGAACTCGGGAGCAGACCCACACAAAGGACGGCTTTGAGGCGGCTTCAGCCAGGCCCAGGCGGGTCCCCTCTCCCCGCTGGCCCCAATCTGGGCCTCCTGTGGGTCTGACTTAACGGAAACCGGGGCCATGAGAAGTTTCTTGTGACACATTAATCCCAGCCTGCTGACTGGACCACGCCTCCCATGGAGGCGACCTCCCGGGCTCCCGAGGGAGGCAGGCACCAGGTGGCCCCGAGGAGGAGCTGCTGGCCTGACAGGTAAGTCAATACCAGAGAGCCCAGGTGTGGGGTGAGCCATTGGGGATGGGGAGACCACATCCCAGGTGCCTGTAGAACTGAAGCCAACTGGCCACTGTCCAGGGTGAGCCAGACCAACCTGAAGCCAGTCGGCAAATAAATGTGAATTAGATTGTGCATGTGAATTTCAATATGAATTTCAGACGAATCGCAAATACTTTTTGAACTCTTATGTCCTGTGTAAGATTTGGGACATACTGATGTTTTAAAAAGTATTTGTTGTTCATCTGAAATTCACATGTCATCGGGCATAGTGTATTTTAACTAGCATCTCTAGACAGCAGGGAATGGCCTTGATGGGGAGGGAAGGGTGGGTATTTATTTGTTCAGTATATACGGCTCGTAAATCAGTACTTTAAAAAGTCAAAGTTAACAGAATGGCCTGTTTTTCAACAAGTCACTGTAGTGCCGTAACCTTCCACTTCTAAGAGCCCGGATTTTGTCCTGCCGATCTGCGTAACTGGCTGGGGCTGTCCAGCCGCGCTCTCTCCTGTCTGAGCTCCTGGCTGGGGCACTTCTGTCAGCCTCTCCACTCCTGCTCCAGCAAAACCCAAGCGAGAGCATCAGCACTTCAGTCTGTCTGTCTCCCTGTCCACGTGTCGGGAAATCTCCTTGCCAGAGACAGGGCTTAGATTTGGTTCCTGTCGGTGGGCGACAGCCCCCAAAACACCCTTGTCCTGGCTGGGGCTGTGGAGTGGGAGAAGCAGAAAATGGGAGACCCTCAGATATTCCCTGGGACACCCCACCCACCCCACCCACCCCCCCCTCCCCGAGTCTCTCTGTCAAGCTGGGGTAATGATCAGTATGATGCTAAGAAAAGGAAGTGGTACTACGTGTCAGAGCGAAACACCGTGCCGGGCACCTTACAGAAATTCTGTGCTCTTCAGCACAACTCTATATGGGAGGTGAGGGGATTAGGCCCAATTTTCAGATGAGGGAACTGAGGCCCGGGAAGGTTAAATAACTTGTGTAAGGTCACACAGGTGGCAAATGACAAAGGCTGGTTCGAACCCAGGCATCACTGACCTGTTGGGTTTTCTGCGACACCAGCTCTCCTAGGAAGTTCGCCTGGACGTGTCTTGGCTGTAAGTGTCAAAGCAAGCTTGGTGTCAGACGGGTAACGGGTCAAGTGCCACCTCTGCCCTTGCCAACCGTGACTACGTAACGGAACTGACCAGTGGGAACCTGGTCAGAGGCAGAAGCAGGGTGGTGATGGGTCCTTCAAAGGCACTGGAGATGTTGCAGTGGCAGGGGAGAAAATCTGGAAAACAGCTGTCCCCAAGACTCAGCAGCAGGTCATCAGGGTGTCATGCGGGCCAAGGAGGAGTTTGTTGTGGTGGCCGGCACTGCTTCTGTGTACCTTATTTAAGTAATCTCCATGACCCTCCCATCTCCCTTCCGTAGGTGATAAACCAGACCCTGGTTCAATCACACCGCTCGTAAGTGAAAGACAGAATTTGAACCCAGGTCCGACTTTTGCCACCACAGGCTACCTCTCAGATGCTTGACCAAAAGTTACAGCTTGGACACTGGAGTCCTGACCCCTGGCTATTTCTGGAGGTGTGACCTTGGACAACTCACTTATTCTCCGGGGCTGTTTCCTCCTACGTGAAAGGGAATAATAATGCCGGCCCAGACTCTGAGCTAATGGATTCGAAAATACTTAGTGCATCACAAAGCACAGAACACACACCCAGTATTATGATTATGTAACTAGTCATCACCCCTCCCGAGAATCAAAGCACTGGGAAGGGGTCATCCACTACACTGGGGAGATTTTGAGGGCCCTCTTTGGGCCGGAGAAGGAGGGCCACAGATGGAGGACGGAGTGCCTTATCCTGCAGATTGTGTAACTGAGAATGGAGGCCACCCCTAGTCTTTTCCTGGCTGGGCCAAGTCATCTTAAGAACCGAGGTTCGGGTTATGTGTGTGCGTACACCTTCTCAAAGGGGTATTTCCCAACTGCATCCTGAAAATTCTCCTCTTCTACGCTGCTGGAGGGGTGCAGCTTCTGGGGTCCACTTCAGACCTCCTGAGTCAGAATTACCGGTGGCGTTTCCAACAGATACCCCAGGTGCGTCTGATGCCCTCAAGTTTGAAATCTGTTGTTCTGAGAAAATATCAGAAGAGTTTCTCTATCCACTGCAGCCCTCTCTTCCTCTCCTAGGGAGGAGGCGGCCTGAAGACGCCTGGACCTGGAAAACGGGGCCCTTCTTTCTCCGAGGCGGAGGAATCAGGCTTCTAGAGGCAGCATGTCAGCGGGGGTGAGCATCCCTATGCCCTGGGGCTCGCCTCCATCCGCCTTCCCCCTTTACCTCTCTCCTTAGTCTCTTTGGTCAGCTCACACCTATGGGCACTCACCCCTACAATCCCTCTGTGGTCCCTGACCCCATCCAAAGGGAGGAGGCTTAACAGCGACCTTGGGCAAAAGCACACAGCGTCTGAGCAGGCCCATCTGCCTGGCTCACCCAGGCTGATGAGAGCCTGTTGCTGCTTCTCCCCTGTCTGCTTCTGCCCAGGTGGGCAGCTTCCGCATGGTCCCTGAAGAAGAACAGGAGCTCCGTGCCCAGCTGGAGAGGCTTACAACCAAGGACCATGGGCCTGTCTTCGGCCAGTGCACTGAGCTGCCCCCACACACTCTGCAGAAGGTGAGGTGGCTGGCTGTTGGGGCGGGGGGGGGTCAGGCTAGGGAGCAACAAGGCGGGGATATTAGCCGTGTCCTGTCTTCTGTGGAAAGGGTCCAGCCCCAGCTCTCCAGGTCATTCTGGGCCAATTGGACTGGCCTGTTCTAGGAGCACCATGGTCCGGGCCATGGCAGCAACTGGGCTGACCAGACGTCCCAGGCCAGCCTTATCCCAAACTACAGCACCCACAGGGGTCCCTGAAACCAGTGCTGGGACCCGGGCCTCTGGATCAGGGATCACCCTAGACTCTGATATCAAGAACGTTGGTTTGCAAGTGACCCTGCAGGACAGGGATCCATGGCTGCCTCTACTGAACAGGCAAGAGGCCTGATTTCCAAAATCAGACCTACTTCCAGCTTGCTGTGTGACCCTGAGCAAACTGCTTTCTCTCTCTGCATCTTGCCTTCTGAACCCATGAAGGGAACTTGTTGGACGAGCCAGAGATCAACAGACGCGCTCTGTCTGTCGAGGGTGGCAGAGCTGTTTTGGGCTCTGGCTTCCCTCTCTGCTTCCCTGGGCTTCTCAGGCGAAAGGTGCCCGAGCTTCCCCAAACCTGACTCCCCCTCCTCTGCCTTCCCCTCATGCCATCCTAGGAGAGAGCTGCTGGCAGCTTGCTGACTTCTCTAGCCTTAGCCTAGGAGTGGAGGCCCTGGGGCAGAGGTGGGCTGCCCACCTGCTAGGTAACTTTGTTTTAGAAAAGATCAGAATTAAGCCTGGGAGGCAGCAGAGCTCAGAGATGAAAAGTTCAGCCTCAGTAGGACTTTTAATTGGGTCCACCCCTTTTCTTTCTTGGTGATGTGGGCAAGAATATCTTCACTCTGTGAACCTCAGTTTGCTCATCTTAGAAATGGGGAGAATACCAACCTCACTGTGATGGGTTGTGGCAAAGACTGAAAAACACAATGTGTTTAAAAGGTGCCAACCAGGGGCCAGGAAGTGTAGGCTGTTATGCTTAGAAACGCTTAGACCTGTTGCTAACTCCTGCAGCCCAATCCGGGCTGGGCAGTTGGAACTAATTTTCTCCAAATGTAACTAGCCATCCCGCGGGGTGACCAGTGCAGACGCTGCCGCGTGGGCAGACGAGCGCCCTCTGCCCCTCGACTGGTCTTGCCGCTTGTGCACGTCTCTCGCCGCATAGCACCTACCTGTGACTTGGCGCTTCCGCCCGACTCTGTTCCAGGCCAAGGACGAGCTGAACGAGAGGGAGGAGACTCGGGAACAGGTGATTCGGGAGCTGCAGAAGCTGGTACAGGCGCAAGCAGCCTCCGGGCAGGAGCTGGCCCGGGTGGTGGCGGAGAAGGTGCAGGGGAGGGACAGCGCCTTCTTCCTGCGCTTCATCCGCGCGCGGAAGTTCCACGTGGGGCGCGCCTACGAGCTGCTCAGAGGTGAGGCCACGCTGGAGAAAGGGCCCTGGGAAGGCTGCGGGGGTGGGGGGGGGCAGGGGTGGTCATGAGATCGGTGTTGACCCTCACGCGGCCACTGAGAAGATCCACCCTCTGCTTCGCTCCCATCCCCTGCCTGCACTGGTCTCTGAACCTTCCTCTCCTTACCTGTAAAATAGGTGTGGGGGCTGCACAGCCTCTGAGGTCGCGCTCAGCTGTGACAATGAATGAATATGGCAGGACCAGATTCCTAGAGATCTGGCTTCTTTCCCTTCTCTCCCAGTTTTGGGTCTCAATGAATAGAACTCGGCCACCAAACTGGGTGCCCGAGGAGGAGAGGAGTTTCCCCTCCCCGCTCCACCCCTCCACTGTCCCAGAGGTAGACTTTGGCTCTGCAGCCCTGCAGGGAAGGTGGGTATGTGGTGCCGGGGCCCCACAGGTACCTAAGCTCATACAGGATGGAGAGAAGATGGTGCTAGTCTGGACAGAGCCTCCAGGGCAGAGTGGCCTTGACCCTGCTGGCCGGGTGAAGACAAGTTTCCTCAAGAAATCAAGTCCTCGGCGCCGCTGGAGGGAAGGGGTGTCTGAGCAGGCCCTCCGCAGGCGAATGAGCCTCCTTTTCTTGTTTCTTCCTTCCCCAAATTCACCACCATTGCTGTGCCAACCACTGTTTTAGGCCAAAGAGTGCGGCCGAGTTAAAGCAGAGAAGAACTGCCAGCCCTCGTGGGCCTTATATTCTAACAGTGGAAATAATAAATCAGTTAAACTAAAAATATGAAGACTGCGAGATAGTAAAAAGGAATAACAAGAAAGATAAAAGAGGTGGATAGAAAGGACTGAGGGGTTGAAGTTTGAGGGTAAAGGCTCTGGTGCAAAGGGAACTTCTGAAGAAAAATCCGAAGGAAATGAGATATCGGGGGGGGGGATGAGCAACAGGCAGAGGGAACAGTAAGGAGCACGGCGAGGTGGTGGGGTGTGTCTGCAGGAGCAGCCGGGGCGGGGGGGGGGGGCAGTGGGATGCCCTTGGCACGTCCTCCCTGAACATCTCCTTGGGCCCGGCCCCTCCAGGGATTAGAGGTGGAGAGGCCACAGGGAGGCAGGGACCTGTTCAGGACCAGTGAGGATGGGGTCTGTGGGGGCAGACGTGTGCTGAGTCCGGAAGGGCCTTCGTGTCCTGCGGCGGGTTTAGATTCTATCTTGAGGTCTTCTTCCCCACCCGCTACTCAGCTCACCCTGTGCCCGGCTGAGAAACCGGTGCCTCTGCCATGGGAGAGAGAAAAACAGAACAAGCACCAGTGGTCCTCAGAGTTAGGATCACACCTCATGCGTGTGCACTTGACAACTGACGTTCACACCTTGAGCCTCGTTTGATCACCATGACAACTTGGTGAGAGAGGCCAGTGTTAGCCTCAGAAAGGTGGAGTATTCCCGCTCGCTCGGGCACACACAGGTGTCTGGACTGCCACCACGTGCCGCCCCGGGATGGGCTGGCTCCCTGAGGGAGCCCCTCTGCTCCCCCTCCCCCAGGCTACGTGCACTTCCGGCTACAGTACCCCGAGCTCTTCGACAGCCTATCCCTGGAGGCCGTCCGCTGCACCATCGAGGCTGGCTACCCTGGCGTCCTCTCCAGAAGGGACAAGTATGGCCGAGTGGTCATGCTCTTCAACATCGAGAACTGGGACTCTGAAGAAATCACCTTTGACGAGGTCAGTGGGGGCTCACCTCCCCCAGCCCAGGCCTCTATTGGGTTCTCCTTCCTGGCTCCCCAGAAGGCAAGGTCTCGGGGAAGGAGGCGGCCAATACCACCCTTTCTGGGGGGGTCTAGGATGTGTCAGGACGGCTGAAAATCTCAGCAGCTTTGCTGGCGGGGGTGGGAGGGGGGACACTGGCCAATACATGGCTGCCCTCGGGCGTTCCTGCCACGTAGGGGGCTGACGGCTGTGAGCCAAGGGCTGGGGTGGCCCTGCCGGATGCTGAAAGCTGAGCGCTCTCATCCATGGAGGACGCGGATGGGTGGACCCCGGGCTGGGAGGTTCTGGGCAGCACGGGTTCCAACCTTTCCGCACGCAGCCCGCCGTCTTCACGTCGTTAGTGCACACGTGGCGCGGCTTTCCGTCAGGGCCCGTTCCGTCCTCACTGCTCCTCTTCCTCAAGGCCTTCCTTTCTCGGGCGGCTGGCCTGTTGACATGCCCCTGTCAACTTTGGAATTCACCTTTTTAGCTGCAGGAGAAATATTAGCAGCGTGTTGGGATGCCATTAAATACAAGTGACATACTTGGGGGAATTGCCTCTATAGGAATGCTAAGTTCTCCATGCCCGGTTCTCTGTGCAAGCAAGAATGCTTCTCTTTTACAGACCTACTTCTGAGCCTTCAGGAGTATTTTAGAGCTTTGCTCACAAACATTATGCACATTTCTTATATGTGCATATGTGCGCATATATATAAATTGTACATGTTAAGGAAGAAACTTAAGTATTTTTTCCTATTACGTAAGTGATATTTTCTCATTTTAGAAAATGCCAAAAATATCACAAATGAAAAATAATCCACAACTCTACCACCGAGACGTCTATGAATCCATTTTTTTTCTAGAGACCTAGAAACACACACATATGCACACATGTACATGTAGGCACACACTTTTAAAAATACAAATGGGATTATACCCTAGAATAACATACCACACAGCAACATCTCCCTGTATCATTAGTCTTATATATCATTTTTAACTGCTCCAGCATGAGTGTGCCATAACTTCGCCAGTCCCTTATTGTTGGACATTTAGGTTGTCCCACTATTGTAAGGGGACAGGGATAAGCTCTCTAGCATTTAACCATGGATATGGCATTCAAGGTTACTTTCTTGGGGTACATTCACAGAGGGGCAACATCCCAGCCCAAGGCCCGTGACAAATGACCTCTGGCAAAGGATGTACCAGTTAGCGCTCCCCTTAGGACCTCGAGTCTTGGGGGTTGTGTCTCACAGCTGGTTCACTCTGTGCCTAAGATCTTGCAGGCGTATTGTTTCATCCTGGAGAAGCTACTGGAGAATGAGGAAACTCAGATTAACGGCTTCTGCATCATTGAGAACTTCAAGGGTTTTACCATGCAGCAGGCGGCTGGGCTTCGGGCTGCCGATCTCAGGAAGATGGTGGACATGCTCCAGGTGAGGCCTCTGCCTTCTGTCCTGCAGGAGCTGCACACGGGCCGGGAGGCTGGGAGGCCAGGCCAATGTCCTGGTTTAACTGTGCTGGCAGGGACCTGAGAAGGTGAACACCTAGGGCCATGAAGAGCAATGGCGACCACAAACACTTGCCCGCTGATCAACAGGGTGCCAACTATTCACAGTCATTAATTCGCTTACTCTTGGAAAGCATCCTCTCACTCCTTCTCTGCTTCATTTTACAAACCTGGAAACCAAAGCTCAGAGATTCGAGTGACTTCTCAGGGTCACAAAACTGACCTTGAGACAGAGGCCAGACTTGAACCTACACCTTCTGTCCTGGAATCCAATTCTCTCTCTGTCCACATGTCTCATTGCCTCTCTTCAAATGTGACTTTATCCTGACAAAGGATATCACTGATGCCCCTGACAACTCACTCCCATAAATACTGATGAGTTAAGAGTCCTTTCTGAGAGCTCACCTTAAATCTGCTTTAGTGCATCTGGCAAAGGAAAAGGGGGCAGGTGAGCGCCATGGGAAGGGTTAAGGGACAATGAGGTACGACAGTGGTGTCCCTGTGGCCCATAATAGTTCGCGATCCACCCAGCATGCAAGTGGATTTGAAAAACTCATGTCATGTAAAAACCACGCCAGGCTACCATTTCATTTTTATTTTATTTATTTATTTTTTCACTTTACCTACTAGCAAGCTTTTCTGGGTCAGCAGGCTGGGCTGCGTGGCGTCAGGGGCTTCCTCCCACAGTTTGAAGCCACAGTGAAGCCAGGGCTCCCGGGTTGGTGTCCTGGGGTTGGAAGCTTCAGTGGGCTGTCTCTGGACACCTGTGTGATGAGACCAGTCTGTCCTTGTGCCGGGGGTGGGGGGGAGAGGCAGTGCGGGAGTGCGTGAGAACCTCTGAGGCCATTGGGACTGTGGGGCGGGGGGCGGGGGGGCGTGTGCTCTCTGTCACTGCAGGACTCCTTCCCAGCCCGGTTCAAAGCCATCCACTTCATCCACCAGCCGTGGTACTTCACCACGACCTACAACGTGGTCAAGCCCTTCTTGAAGAGCAAGCTGCTCCAGAGGGTGAGCGCATGGCCACCCGGGGAAGACGGTGTTTAGTGACCTGCTGGGGAGTGACGGACTGAGTGAATTGAGTGCACGGGGCTGTAGCAGAACAGAGTTCATGAGGCAAGAGGGATGACGGTGGGGGGACCCCATCTGAGCCCTTCTCAGAGACTCTTACCATAGTTCTGAACTGAGTGGATCCCGCAGACAGCACAACAGGGAGGGCTGTGGAGAAGGATGCCACCAGGCAGAGAGGGCGCGCTGTGTCACTGTCCTCTTGTTCCTCTCCTCCCTTCCATCCTTCGTCCTTTGGGCGCCCCCTGCCCAGCTCCATCTCCCTTGCTTTCCTGCAGGTCTTTGTCCATGGAGATGACCTCTCCAGCTTCTTCCAGGAGATCGACAAGGACATCCTGCCCACCGACTTTGGGGGCACACTGCCCAAATATGACGGCAAGGTCGTGGCTGAGCAGCTCTTTGGCCCCCGGACCCAAGCTGAGAACACCGCCTTCTGAGTGAAAACCTGCCAGCTGACCTATAGTTAGTTAGCACCCTTGGGCCTCTCCTCAGCTGTCCTGGACCCCAGGAGGCTGGGAAAAAGGCTGCCTGGGGTGACTGTGGTTCCCCTGAACCTCCCTAAGCTTGGGTGAGCTCAGGGGTTGACCCTCCTCCCAAGTTTGGGGGCAATAAAGCAGGGAGAGTTCCCCTGAACAAGAAGAATTGGGGGGCAGTTATATTCCTACTGCCTTTGAAACTTTAGCACAGTGACTTGTGTGAAGTTGTTTCAAAGACTGATTAAGCTTCTCAATGACTTCCTTCCTAAGAGTTTTAGAGTCTGTGAAATGGGCAAGGAGGCTTGTTTAAGTCTCTGCGCCTTCCTCACACCTCCCCCGCCCCTCAGTTAAAGAAGAGGGGAGCTGGCAAGCATAGTAACCTTGGCAGCCAGTAGGCTGGTGAGGGGTTTTTCCACATGGAATTCCAGAATGGAGGCAGGTGTGAAGCAGCTCCACTTTGGGGTGGCCTGGTCCCCTCAGTCAGGGTCAGTCTGATGTGTGCAGTGATGGACCTTGACTCCTTCCAGGGTGGCAGTTGTGCCCCCCTTCTGTCTGCGGGGCCTCTCCGCCAAAAGCTCTCTGCCCCAGGCCCCTCGCCTCAGCGGAAGTTTTACAGGTGGCATTTTCTCTGAGCATCCTCTCGAGCCTCAAGGTGAAAGCCCTTCTCAATGTTCAGTCTCAGGCACTTCACAGGGACAAACATCTATTCTCCAGCTCTGCACGTTTTGACAAATACAGATGCTTTCCTTCTGTGGAGTTGGTATTCCTCAAGTGTTTGGTGATTCTTGAGTGTGTGCTCATTTTTGTCTCTTAGACCTCCGATTCGAGGCCACTGTTTGCTGAGCACACTGCTCTTGGGGGAGGGAAGGCTGGCTTCTTCAGGGCACGGGGCTCACAGGCACTGACAGGTCTCTCGGGATCTTCCACTGGCAGACAGACACTTGGTTCTGTTGTCTGGCTAGTGGTGCTGGGTAGGGGTCTACTGGCCTGGCTGCTGTCTTACTGAGGTACCCAATAATCATCCCAAGACTTCTCTGCTCTTGCCTGGGGGGAGTCACCCCACTTTTTGTGGGCACGAAGCACCACCCTTTGTGCTACATCTACCTTTTGGAACAGGATCTTTAGCTGTTTCCTAGGCTGTGGGTTCCATCCAATGCCTTCTGCTTTGACTTCTTCAGGAGTCTCTCTGATCCACTGAGTTCTCTTTCTTGTCGTCCGGCATGGCTATGTATCTATCTGTACACATGTATGTGAATGGACATGTTCATGCATTTATTTCTTACATCCTTTCTTTTGTTTCTAGGTTAGCAGTGTATGCTCATCACCCAAGTAACCTCCTTCTCTATAACATTCATAGTCAACAATCCATGACCATAAATGATATTTACATAGGACTTCAGAGCTGGAGGAGGAATCACGGCAAATTTTTGTGGGTGGCTGACCAGTGAGCTTTCCTCTAAATCATTCTTCAAAATCCTTTAAAAGTTGAGGCTCTACTTTTTCAAATCCGATCTTACATGGAACCGCCCTGGTTGAAGAGGGCTCAGCAGCCTCATCAGGAGGGATCTCCCAGGACATCTGGAGCTAAGAAGGCCGGGTTTTGACGAGAAAGCACAGGGGCTTTCTGAGGCAGAAGCTCTAGGATTGGGACCCCGTGAGTCTACTCTGTGAGCTGGCACCGCCCTCTGCTGGCCTTGCCCTGGTACTGCCCCTCCATGCTCAGAGGCAAGGGGAGCAGGAGAGAGAGGGGTGGGCAGGCTGGGCCAGACTTTGCCCCCGAAGGTGGTGCCACCTTTGGGAGACCGTGTCCCCAGACCATGGGTGTTAATGTTAAAATCTGACGTACTCAGCCTCACAGAGTCCCAGCTGCCTACCTCCTGATTCTTACGCGGGGCCACCGCCACCACATCAGTGAGAGGAAGAGGGACAATAAAACATTCTTTTGAAAGCCACCGAGTATGGGACGGGGGGACAACAACGTTTAACGTCGATGACAACCATCTGCTGCCCAGAACAGCCTCCTGTCCAAAGACATCTGGGATGAGGCAGAGATTCTGCCACGTCGAAGCGATGTGAACACAGCGGGACTTGGGAAGCCACAGTGATGCGTTCCTACTGGCCTCGCATGGACCTTCGGGGAATAGCGTCTGTTAGCAGATGGAGGCAGTTTGTTCAGGTGTGGGTGGAGGTCTTGGGAGGGAAAGGGGCCACCAGCTTCAGAGGGCCTCTGAATGAGACTGGCCGCTGCTCAGGGCCTCAAGTTCACCTAAGGGACGCTTAGGTGCGGAGGCCCAGACAAGTCTTCCTGGAATGCCCAGGTCTCAAGCTAGCCAGGGAAAGGGCTGAAGGATCGGTTATGGGTGGATTGGACCATCTTTTGTCACTTTCAGTGGCGGGCATGATGCTGCTGCTGAGGACACTTGGCATGCTGGGTCGGGTAGCTCACCGGTTACCTGGGAGCCTCACCACTCAAAGTGTGGTCCCAGCAGGGTGGTGCCCACCCCACTTGGGAGCTTGCTAGTGATGCAGAATCTCTGAATATCCAGAGAGAGGCATTCTTATAAATATTCCCATATTACAGGTAAAAAACAAAAACAAAACCTCAAGGTTAAATCCTGCTCAAGGTCAAAGAGCTAGGAAGTAGCTAGCAACTGACACAGCAACGTTGACTTCAGGTCCCTTCAGCTGTTACTACTCACAGTTGGTCTTGAGTCCCCCCCCCCCCGCCACCCCCGCAGGATAGAGCAAGTGTAGGTAGAAGGAAGAGGAACGATGAAATTAGAACGTCACTTATTCCAGGCCAATTTCACCAATACCATCAGATACAGGAGGAAATAACTCCCAAGAGGAAACCAAATAGTCTTCAGTAGAGATGCTGGGGTGATTCCGAATGAGGTAGAAAGCGTGAGTCAAGAAGCAGTTCTGGCACACGCAGCCACGAGGAGGGACAAGACGCCCGTCATGTCTTTGCGACCACTCGGGTAATGTAAGCCCCTCTGGGGGGCACTACCCAAGGGAGCTATGAGGAGGGACGCTGTCATACCTACAGAGGGCCGTCCAGGTAGGTGTTTGGTCCTTACCATGGGCAAGTTACCCCTATAGGGCTACAGCTGAGGGGCCTGTTAAAAAAAGTATAACAAAAAATATATTAGCACCATTGGGACACCGAGTGATTGTAGGTAAATGTCACTGAGAACCAACCTATAGGACTGCCCCAGGAGAGGCGCAGCTGTGCGCCGGCCACACTGGCAATCTTCTGGCATCAGCCTGACATCCTGGCCCTGACATCTCTTCCAGGGGGTGCTTTTCATAGGCGGTGTTCTTTGCAAGGTGGTTTTCTCGGACAAAGGAATCTGGCTTTTTCATGGGGGATTGGAAGTAGGGAGAAGCTACTTGCCGGAGAGGGACGTAACAGCGTTGTTGGGTCATGTAATGCACCTCCTCCCAAACAACACTCTCCCACCCCACCCCACCTAGCTTGTCAAGGTCTTGCATGGCCTGAGTGCAGGCTCTGGGGTTGAGGGAGCGTGAATAAGTCTCCTGGCTGGCCCAGTGCCTGGCCGTGGGATGCCCTTAGCTTGGATTCAGACAGACGCCAAGGAGAAGAAAACATCACCATCACTCAGCCAGCCCAATATAATCTTAATTTAGGTGATGTTCTCAGGCTGTTCACAGAACACTGTTAGAAAAGCATATGAATCATCCATGGCAACCACCATTTATATCCCACCTTACGTTCTGTCTACGTGGTTCTCTTTATAGATTAAATTGCTGATATTTCACTTAGTTTGGGTCTTGTTTTTCTTGCCTGGAGAGGATGGGCTAGTAAAGCGACCCGTGGGCTGGTCATTTCTTCGGGATCTGTTTGCAAGGTTGGCTTAGAAATCAATGGTGACGAGAACCTGGTGTCTCACCCATCTCCTTCAAGCTTATGCTTTGGTGAAAACACAGGAAGGATCCGTTCAGACACAAAATGCCCACTACACAAAGGACACACAGCCATGCCTCATTTTTAGTCTTTTATTTTTTTAAGTAAAGAAATTCCATTGAATCAAAGATAACAAAATTACAGTTTTTGTCTGTAATGATCTTTGCTTACCACCACATAGAATCAAAATAGGACCAAAAGTAACATGAGAACACAAAATGATCTAGGACACCATTGTTTAGTATAATTTCTTAATAAAGGTAAATATCCTCATATTTATTAGAAAAAATTGCATTGCTAGTTGCAAATCTTAAACTCCTTAGTGCTGGAGGATCCTGTATTTCTCCCCCCAAATCCAGCAGCATGGAGGCTCTCAGAACACAAACGCAACAATACATTATTTTCAGGGCAGCATTTGAAGTTGCAGAAAATCCAAGTGGAAGAAAAGGAAACAGAACAAAACTTAAGAATGTGAACGTGATGGTTCTCAAAAACCAATCTGGAAGCAGATCTGCCAACAGAAGAACGTGGTGGTTGACCAGAGTCTCACCAGGAAAAGGGGAGATGCAAACGGGCTCCCCACCCCTCTCCCCTCACCCCTGGTGTCACTAAGGCAGCTGCAGTGGCAGGAGTCAGAAGCTCAGGTACAGTGAAGGTCTTCCTGAGGCAGTGGGAGGGACCCAGATCATCTGGAACTGGCGTGGAGAGGGGACAGGGTTCTAATGGGCTTGTGCTTCAGGGAAAGTAACGATGCCAAACGGGAAAGCAAATAAAACCAACTCCTACACCCAGGAACTCGGTCCACCCACACAAACAGCCTGGCAGGGAAGTGGCTGGCCCTAGGGCCGAGAGGATAATCATTGTAGGGGATCGTTGGCTGCTCAACATGGGTGGTCTGGAAGGAGAATGCACGTTGAGACGAATGGTGTCTCTGCCGGTGCTCTAAGTGGACTGTCCCCAACTTATGGCAATAATAGATTTCTTGGCTAATGGGGACCAGGTCGGGGAGAAGAAGGCAGGTTGGAGGTTTCATTACTGATCGGCAGGAATCGAGTTAAAAGACTGAATCCGCCAGTTAGAAATTAACTTCAGCTTTTTCCTCACAGATACATGGAAGCTTCGCCCACCTACATGCTGGGAAAAACAGCTCAGGAAACATGGGCGTGGGGGGCTGATCCTTCCGAGAGGGCAGCTGTGCACTGCCGGGAGTCTGGGAATGGCTGGCGAGCTGGCCTCCGCGGTCTGCTTCCAAGGGCCGCTTCGCGGAGGTGCCCGGCCGGACTACACCCGAAAGCGGTGGCAGCACCGGCAGACACGAGGGAGCAGCTTTTGCTTCGGGTAGCGGTCCAGTCTCACTGCCGGCAGGGGCCACTCCTCCCCTCCCCTCCGTTAGCTTCGAATACAGTTTGGCAAAAGCAATCCTACTCTATGCTTAGATAACAGAGGTGGAAGGAAATCTTTCCCTTGATTGCTCGGCTTCTAAATGCCACAGACAGACACTTTTCAAGGCTTTGGAAACATCCAAGTGATTCAAAGTAGCTTTGAACAACAGAGCGAGGCCAAGAAGGAAGAAAGGCGTCAGAGACGGGATGTTGGGCGGGTTCTGGGTCCCTCATGTTGTGGAGGGGTAGGGGCGCCTAACGGAACAAAAAGCATACAGGCCACATGGAGAAATTCTCTGGTTTCGCTGTGGCTTCGCTTCCTACTTCCTCAGAAGATTCTGAATTCTACTGCCATGATATTGTGGTAACGCCATCCCAGAGGCAAGTTAAGGCTGTCTGGGCAAAGAAAGTGATTCCAGATGATACTGTGGGTGGATGCTGCAGAGAAATGCTTCTTAATAATTCTACTGTCCTGCCTAAAAGACAAAGATCCGAGTTCTTTTGAACTCAACATGATGTGTCAGTGATCTTTAATTCAGCTCTAAGCCAGAATCTATGTCACAGGAAGAGAAAAGCCCCTCACATCAGACATCTGCTTGCCCGGCAAACACAAACAAGAACACATGCTTTGTTTCTCTGGAGCTGGCGAAATGATCTCAAGTCCCCTGGTGACAAAGAAAGCTCTCATTCAGAAGCCAGGAGAATATGCCAGCTACCCAGAGAGATCGGCTTTAATTAAGACGATGGTTTCAGAATGAAAGCCGGAGCTGGAAGGATGTCAGCCCTGGGAGCCCTCAGCGCTCTGCCTGAGTCACACAGAAAGATGGGGGTATTCGCCTTGTGTCAATGGTGCACCTGTGTCAGTCACACGACTGGCCTGGGAACAGCAAGGACATTGAGATGACGGTGGAGACTCTGAAGGGAAGCCAAAGACGCAAGGCTTTGGCAATGTCGAGGGTCTTTACAAGCCAAGGCTTAATACAGTCGCTCCTCTCCAAGTTCCCTGCAGGTGAGCCTGGAGCCTGAACCACTCAGAGTCCACTTGCAAGGGCTGTACAAGGCAAGTGGCGAAGTTCGAGCAAACGATGTGGAAGCAGATGAAGTGGTTCCAAGAGGAGAAGTGACTGCCCACCATCCAGTGTGAATTAGAGATGGTTGGGACAAGAACCCAGGTCCCCTGGACCCCGGCTCCACAACACCACGTCAAAATAGAAACACTCCCCTTTCCAGGTCCATGTCCGCTCTTACAGTCTCTCATAGGGTCCCTCTAAGTCTTAAATGCTGCAGAGAGGTTACGAGAATACACTGACAACAAATGACTTTCTGCTTCCATTCTGCCCTGGAATCGCTGGTGCAAACTCACAGCAGAAAGATAAGAGGTTTTCTTCAAGTCTTTTAAAGTTCCTTCTAATGTAAGCACATCAAGGAGATTCAACACCATTTTTAAGAGAATCTTAAATTGACTGGAATAGGTTATTTACTGGTGATGTCAAATCATTTAGGAAGTAGGGGGTACAACCAGGAGAAAGGGAGGCGCTGTCTTTCCTCCCTCCTTGGTTTCTAATGTGTTATTCCTGCAATAGAATTGTCTAGGTCTACGTAACTTAAATCCTTAATCTGATTTTAAAATATAGCATTCAAATGCTCTCTGAACATTCAGCCTAGTTTTAGCCCAAATAGGACATTAACAGCAAGAAGAACACTCATATTATCATCAGAAATGAATGACTTTAGGAAGAAAAGCAAGAAAAGCTAGAGGCAGGAAAAAGCTGACCTACATAGAAAATGCGGCTTCCTTGTTTATTGGGCGAGTTTGCATTTCTGTAAATTCAATGCCTCTGTGCTCTCATTCAGGGACAAACAAGAATTTCCCTGTAAGACAGCCACAGTAACATTCTCATTTCCGTGCCTGAGAGCTGAAGCTAGAACAAAGGGCTTCAGTGGATTTCATGGGAGCCAAAATGGAATGTAAGTGCCATTCAGAGTCATACTAAAAAGATTTCAGCTGGGACCCGGCCCCCAGAGTCCTGTGGGGTAAATTCCCATTGTGTGACAACAAAGGCGATGCCCCAAAACCCTGCTCCTCCCCATGGGGCCACCAGGACTGCTCTGGGACGAGTATCCCAGGCTCCTGGGTCCCTGCTGTGTGTGTGTGTGTGTGTGTGTGTGTGTGTGTGTGTGTGTGTGTGTGTGTGTGAGAGAGAGAGAGAGAGAGAGAGAGAGAGAGAGAGAGAGAGAGACAATGGAACTGTCTCTCATCCTCCTGGATGGAGCTGGTACCTGGCCTCTACTTTGTCAGAACAGGTCTAGGGATGTGGCCCGAGGCAAATGGGAAGCCTCTTGCTTCCTGGGATGGTCCCACAAACCCCATTAAGTTATTGCTTCATTTACCTACTTTCACAAAAAGTCTTGAGACGTGCAGGGAGTAGTAGGAAATACGACTTCTAGATCACAGCTGTGGTTGCCGGGCGGAGGGGAAAGTGACAAAGGAGAGGGACTAAGTTCCCAACCGAGGGGAAGATGCTAAAGTGCCAATGTGTGCGAAAAGAACACGGAAAAGAAATGCTCTAGGAAAGTGACAAGTCAGGGCAAAGTCACCACAGCAAATTCAGTGTCTGTGTAAACCAGAGCAGGGCTGGGAGCCGGGCTATGGAAATCTCTGTCTTTTGAGATAACGGCTGCTTTTGATGTTATGAGTTAGGACATAATCTGCTGGTTGTCAGAAAACAGGTTCTTCAGGTTATGTAGACATTACTGTCACATTCCCTCGGACCCATGCCTAATCTACGTCCACCTGCGACCATGAAGGTTGGCCCCCAGGCACCCAGGCGACTCCCTCTACCCCTGAAACATCCACACAGACCCACTTTTTCTATTCCTGTCTATCCCAGAGCAAAGGAGATTGAAGCAGGGACAAATTTGAAAACATATCCAGCAATTTTACTCATAGTGCTGGATGGCAACTGCTGATTTTTCAAAGTGCAGAGTTTTTAGATACTCAAGTACCACAGGATCGGAGAAGAGTACTTGAAATCTAGAAGGACATTTTCACTTGAGAAGACACACTTCAGAAAGACCTCTCCAACACACTACAAACATAGGGCTATTAACTAAAAATCTGTTTCCAAATGACACCCTCTTCAGTTGGAAAGATCTTCATTCAAACTCAGATCCAACTTTTGAATTGTTTGATATCAAAGCCAGAGTTAGAGATCTGGGTTAAAAAAAATAAAATTACCATTGAGTGCTTCATAGAAAAAGAAAAAACTAAAAACCTCTTCATGTGAAATTGCGGGGATGGGGTGGGAGGAAGGGAAGGCGGATGAAGACAGCTCGGGGCACAGACGGGGAGAACAGCTCCCAGGCTCCATTGGGGGACGTTCTGTCAAACCTCAGCTAACTGAGTTTGTCATTGAACTTCACAACTGGCAGTTACCTTGGCAATCTACCTGGTCCAAGGCCCCCTTTTTACAGGTGAAGAAACTCAAGCTCAGAGGGATTTCTCCAGGGTCATGTAGCCTACAAGAAGCAGAGCTGGGCATTGCCCAAACTCTTGACTCCCGGCCCAGGCCCTTTCCAAGACATCACGCTGCTGTCGCACAGGGGCAGCTGTACATGACAGGCCTTGCTGTCTTGGAGGCCCCTGGGAGTTATGTGACATCTGGGACTATGAATTTCGATAAAATGAGCTACCAAGATGTCTCTAATTTAAAGGCCTTTCATAACAGTGTTCCCCAAACTTGCCAGGGTCTGGGAATCATTGGGGGCACCTGTCAAAACTCAAAAACCCAGGCCCCTCCCCAGACCCACTGGAAGAGCTTCTCCTAAGGGAGGGAGCGGGGAGGCTGGATTTTCCACAAGCGCCCCAGGTTAACTCTTGTCACCAGCCAAGTACAGGCAAACTGTCTTAGGAGACAGTGAGGGAGAAACTTGGTTGTGACCCAAGGGAATTTTCTTTGCCATGTAAGAGGCCACGCTGCGGCCTGGCTCCCAGGTCCCTCGGCTCCTGGGCTGAGCTGCATCTCCAGCAGTGGGCCTCGGTTGCTGATCTCTTTTCTGGGTGTACGTAAGGACACACGCGACCACCATGAAATAACGGACATCCTTCACTGTTTTGGGGGAAAAGCCTTTTGATTGGCAAAGCAAAACTGCTGTTCAGACACATTTTAATAGGGAAACTAGATGTCGTTGGCTTCAAAGCAATCATGATGCCGCTGAAACGGACAGGAGGCTGAGCAGCCCATCGCTTGTCATCATGGCCAACAATGCAATGGAGAAAACCAGTAACTAAGCACAAAAATAGCCTGGAGCTCCCAGGGATAGCCGCCCACTCCAAGAGAGGTGTGCCTGTCGGTGGCCCCCGAGATAGTGTGAGGTCAGATCCAGGTCACTCAGGGAGAGGGGACACCTGAAGCAGCCGGCGAGGCACGCGAGTTCCAGAGGAGGGCAGCTGGACCGCGCCAGAGCCCGGGAGGCCTCACTCCAGGTCGGCCTCCGCCAGCTCCGCGTCGGAGCACTGTGACTTGTTACGTTCCCACTGGCAAATGGCATTGGCGTACTCCACCACCAGCTTATCCATCCACGTCAGGGGCTCGGGGAACAGCACGGAGCCCTCAAAGAAGCCCAGGTGGCCCCCGTGCAGAGGCAGCACAAACATGACGTTCTCCCGTTTCTCTGCAGGGGAAAGGCAGCTGAATGAGGCACTCTCCTTGGGTTAGCTCCACGGCGGGAGACGCGACAGTGAGCTGGCCAGGGCGGCCCAGGCTGCCCCCACAGGTGAAGGTCACCCACGTGGGCATCTGACCTCTACTCATTCTGCCTCGTTCGCCAGAGCGGGCGGAAGACTGGTGGGGAGGCAAGAGAGTGGGGTCTAGGGGCTTTGGAGCGGAGCGGGCACCAGCTTACGAGATCCTCAGAAGCTTAAGTGACACTCGAGAATACATGGGGTTTGTAAAGATCTCTGTGCAGCACCACACCAACGACCTCAGAATCTCTGTGAGGGGTGGTGGGTGGGACAGGAAGGACCCGGCACTGGTGCTACCAAAGCCCTGAGTGATTCGACTGTATAGCCAAGGCTCCCCAACTTTGCACATCTGATCTCCAGGCTCTCCCTCAAAATGCACATCCTGCTTTCACAGGCCTGGGGAAGGGGCAGAGATTCTGTACCTCTGCCAGGCTCCGGACAATGCCCACGAGGCGTGGGGTGGGGGAGTCCTGCGGGGGGGGCACTCTCAGGGAGGTGTCACAGCACAGCATTTATATGGGCATTTCCTGGAGAGCAATGTGAGCTCAACGAAGTCAATGATTTTTCATTACAGACCTGTATCTTTCAAGACAGAAACATAAAGCTGCCAGTGGTGTTAAAAGATGCTCGAGTTCTCCATGGCACACGCTAAAAGGCCATCCTAAGAATGACTAACCCGGACTTGTCCTCATGAGTTACGTTAGTTGCACACGGGCCAGTAAAGGCCGTTACTGCAGATGGTGCGAAGTGGGCAGCCAGTAGAGGCAGGTACTGCAGGGAGTGGCTGTCTTCCCAGGGGGAACAACAGACAGGGGCCCCTTGCTGGCTACTCCGGGCCTACGAGACACTTCCTGGCAAGCACACTTGTGGCTCTCCAGGGCTCTTCTCTTGTCTGACCCTCGTTATTCTTCTCCTTCCGGTCGCTACTGCATACATTTCTGTGTGGCAGCAGTAGAGCTGTGGCTGTTACTTTAGATGCACGGAAGAAAGCGGACGCTGCTGCCTTCTCTGTCTGCTGCCCACGTGGCTGAGGGGGCTACTTATGTGCAGGGGGCTGGCGGGAGAGCTGGTAGCACATCACACACCCGCCGCGCACACAGCGTCCACTCTGAGCGGTGCCCGAGAGCTCTCTGGGGGCTGGGCGTGGGTCCTCTGTCTGCTGGAGTATTTACTCTTCTAGCTTGGGAGTTATAAGAGAACCAGAAGCATCCCTCTTCCCTGTTTTCAACACAGGATATTTACAGAGGAAACGTGACCACAGAGGACGTGGAGGGAGGAGATGAGGTCCTAGGGATCTGCATTTCAATGCAAAGTAACTTGGGAATTCCCAAGGGTGTCCTTCTGCTGCCCTCTTTCCAGTTCCTCCTTTAGCTACTATCCGGTGTGCAGTGAGACTGCACTGGCCGGATGCGCAATCGCACCCCCACGAGCAACAGCCTTTGCTTTTTCAGTTGCTTACATCTTTATCCTCACAGCAGATGGAGAGGCTGACCGTCACGAGAGGTAGCAGAACTGGCTTTTTTGTTTTTGGTGGTTTTCAGGTCAAGCCTTAAGTTTAAGTATCTTTTTAAGTCAAAATCTCAGACTTAATGGAACCATTTTCATGAGACAATAATGTCACAGAACACCAGGGTACTCGGCAAACTGCTCTTGGCTACGGGTGTAAATGATGGGCCTGACTCTTGCACCAGGAGAGGACACAATAAGGCTCTGCCCAGGCCCCGTCACAGCCCCAGGACTATCGGGCTACACTGAATAAAAACACTGACAGGAGGTGACAGTGTGGTGAAGGTGACAGAACTTACTGTGGCAGTTTGCTGAGTGGTTGAGGGAGCAGCAGGAAAAAACACTTACCTGAAAGCGATTTTGGAATGGTTAGAAGACTTTCATGCACCAAGGGGTCATCAGCTGCATTCACCAGCATGAGAGGCACATAAATCTGAAAGAAGAAAATGAAAAAGATTAAATGACCAATTCCCTTTGGACCCCACTGATTCAAGGCGCAAATCTATCGGACATGACTTTGAAGTGAAGGGAAGCAGGCCACTGCTCAGTTTGCTGAACAGGTGAGTTAAAAACGCCTTGGATTCCCTGGCAGTGGCGTGATTTCTAGCTGCTGCTGTGACTACAGCCCTGGCAGGCGTGTGCAGGAGCAAAGCTCCCGGTGTCCTTGGTGACCCACGTGCTCTGACAGCACCAGGAGGGTAAAAGCTCTGAGGTGCTCACTGGCACAATATTTCTGATGATCTTCAGTGTTTCGGATTAGCCACACGTGTCAGAAAAATGACTTTGCAGAGTTACGTGCATACTCGTTCAGTTTATATTGTAGTGAGGAAAAACGGAATGTGCTTCCTTCTAGACAAAGGACCCTTTCAAGGAGAGGCTGAAGGTGGAAAAAAGGAGCAGGCTGGTGGATATTGGGAAGCTCCTGGCGGGGCTGCAGTCAATATCCACTTTAGCAAAATAGTCTTTTTTTATTTTAGTGGCGAGTGTGCCAATGCGGGCACTCAGACATTACCGGGCAATCACGCCAGGTAGTGTTTATGACTCGTGCTAACCTGGGATTCTCTAACATTGGCCCTAGACAGCTCGATGGTTCTGTAAGTCCTCCAATGAAGACACCAAAAGCCTGGGTGATGATGTTAAACTAGGAGGGGTGGCTGATGATAGATGGCAGAATGGTGATCCACGATTATCTGCTCTAGCTGGGGAGTTGGGGCCAGACCAACAGGTGGACCTTGACAGAGATAAACGGGAAGTCCTGTGTTTGAGTAAAAAGAGTGACTGTACAAAGATAAAATGAGAGACACTGGATGGTGGTGGTTCAGGTAAAAAACACATGGGGATGTGGTTGGCCACAAACTTAATACACATGAAGTTTATTGTAGCTGCTTGAAACTACATTAGTGTCAACCAGTCTCCTTGTCAACAGACATGTTCCTCATCATCGTGATGCAGAAATACATCTATTTTACTCTGTGCTCATTAGATCATGGAAAGACTTTTGAATTCAGTCCTAGGCACCACACTGAGAAAATACACAATGGGCAAAAAAAAAAGTTCATGATTGTAAGGAAGCTACGTGATCTATGCGGAATGATGGCAGGAACCAGGCAGGACCATACTGTCAAAGGAAGACGAAGGGGGAAAAAAAATGGGCGTTGTGGCAATTTTAAGGGCCTTTACACAAACACAGGAGCAGATAGACCGCTTCTGCGCTGCACAAAGGGGCAGCTCTGGGATTAACACGTGGAGGTCACAGAGGGACAAGGTTTGCTTTAGTAATAAACCCACGTCAACAAGTGGAGCGCTGAGAGCCAGATTCTGGCTGAGCTTCCGGCAGGGAAGTTTAGCTGGGGTGCTTGTTATATGGTGTGTGAAGCGGGATGGAGTGACATTAATTCTGAGACGCTGCTCCCTCAGGGTCGGTGATGGCACTTACCCTGTGCAGGTACCGCATGCAGCTTTCTTCCTCGTAATACTCCTTCAGGGAGTTATAGCCATGAAACTTCCTGAGACACATGCAAAGAAAAATAACACAACAATACTTGTCATAAGATCGGAATGCTGAGTTGATTTTATTCCTGCTCCAGTTCCGCATAACTTGTCGTATTAGTAGAATATATTTAGTCCAAGGGTTTAACCTCTCTGAGATTCTCTTTTAAAATGGGGCTAAGGACAGGATCTTCCTTAATGGTGCTATGAGATTTATGACATCAGTGCCTGGCCCAGAGTAATTTTCTTTAGTAATTATTGGCACATGTTATATCTTTCAAGGTGGTATAAAGTCAGATGTCACTGTAAACACTAAGAATATTGAAATTCAAAGGCATTTACTAGAACTGCTTTATAATAGACTTCTTCCTGCAGAGCACCCTGGACCACTGTGAATTGGAGTGAAATATGTATCGAGTAATAGAAATGGGGGATTCACAGTAGTAGCAGTCAGAGATAAGCTAACATTTAACAAAACCTTTGGTGTGGTTCCACCCCATGCTCTAAGTAGCCTGGCACAGGTCAGCTTGGAGCTCTGAGACCAGCAGGCTGAGTCAACCCCAGGCCAGAGGCTGTCTGAGAACCTCATTTCTTTCTGACGAGAATTACGGCCCCTGGGCTTTCTTTTCTGACTGGAATCTTCAAGCTAACCCGTCTCCCCCAAAGCTATGGATCCGCCACCAGGCTCCGGATACATCTCTGCCCGGGAAGGACCCAGGAAGCTCGAGCTGGACTATCAGGGTCCTTAGGGAGAAGACCGTGTGCCAAGATCATCTCCAGGGCATCTGACTTCATGAAATCAGTCCCCTTTGCAAACTCAGTGGGCCAGAAAAGCCCTCCCAGTCCTCCAGGGTCACCAGAGATGGGTGTGTGAGGAGCCACGCAAACTGGTGAACATGAAAACTGCTACTATCCAGCATTATTAGAATGGAAGAGCTTTAGGGAGAGTTGAAGACCATTTTTATTTAGGATTCGAAAAATTCAGAAGATGAATGGGAAGTTGAAATAAGTTTTTTTTTTTTCTCATTAGAAACCACAATAAAGTTGCACATCTATCTGAAGTGAGGGTGAATAAAATTCGTTCTCGCCTTCTAAATATAGTGACAATTTCCTACTTTCTATTTCCTTTGAGTAACTGTTAACAGGTAACTTTCAAGGTTAGTCAGTGTAAGAAGGTACCAGAGCCCATAAGGAGGACAAGCACAGATCCCACGCCTTCAGGTCGGCATCTGCCTATGTACTGGATGATGCTCGCTTGCTTTAAACCATGCCTAAAGGCATCAGATGATCATTAAATAAAAGGGCGACTTTTCAAAAGGAGAACAAAGAGGTCAGAGATCAACTTTACCTTTTCCATCTCAGACTAACTTCAATCAGAGACTAATGGTACGGAGAAAGAGGACACTGTCAGGGTCTCAATCTCAGGGGCCTGGAGGGGCCGGGCTGGGGGCGGATAAAAGAGTGAGGTGGACGAAGTCTGTGTGCTACACTCAGACGAGCGTCTTCATGTCCCCAAAGAGGCTCGGGCCATTTTACTGGCAACACAAAGCCCTTTTGGTCTATTTTTTGTTTTTTTGTTTTTTTTTTTTTTTTTTTTTTTTGTTTCTACTTTTGATGGAGACACAGATAG
Source organism: Eonycteris spelaea (assembly GCA_003508835.1). Taxonomy (NCBI): domain Eukaryota; kingdom Metazoa; phylum Chordata; class Mammalia; order Chiroptera; family Pteropodidae; genus Eonycteris; species Eonycteris spelaea. The sequence continues at coordinate 3,308,842 of PUFA01000115.1, forward strand.
GTACAAAAATGATTTCCTTTTACTCCACTGAAAATGCAGGTCATGTGGCTCCTGATCCCTGCCCAGCGTCGAGTACACAGGCAGGGTGAGAGGACGTGAACAACCAGGGCATGCGTATCCCCGGCCCCAGTTCACGCTCGTTTGCCATGTGGGGATGCAGAACAAGTGGGCAGATCCTTTTCTTATTTTCCAAGAGGATCTAGAAACTTGCATTTTTCTGTGAAATCTTCTGTTTTTAAATACTGGACACTTATTTAAAGAAAAAAAAAAACCCTTAACACTGCAGTGAGCAGGGCAAAACCCTCGTACTGGGCCGCACTGGCTTGCACCTCCCGCCTGGCCCCTGGCCCCGAGAGCGGACACACCTCATCACGTTGTCATCGATCTGCATCAGGGACGTGGCCGTGTAGAGGCGGCTCAAGTCCGAGTCCTCCAGGCTCTGGGGTTTCCTTACATGGTCTCCAAAAAGAGCTTGTCTACAACAAGACACAAAAGCAAACGGAGAATAAGCAGCAGATGAAAAACCAAACAAACCGTCACGTTTCTACACTTAAAATACCTTACAAGTTTTATTGGTCAATTACACCTCAATAAAGCTGAAAAAAGTTTTGATTAAAAAAACTTTTAATGCAGACAATAATCACAGCAGAGCCTGCTTCCTTGCCCAGAGGCAAGCCAGGCACCGTCTCTGACACAGCATACCTGGGGAAGTTAGAAATATACACCTTTAGACCCCAGAATGTCCCAGAGGATGAGCTGACACTGCTGACTTTTGAATAACTGCAGAAAGATGGATGGCAAGACCTTATTTTCATTTTCAGGGGCAACTAGACAAACTCAAGGTTGGAGTTGAGTCTAGGTGACAATTACAAAACCTTCACTCAAGTGGGGCGGTCTCGGTGGGCAGTCAAACAGTGGGGGCCTCGTCTTTACGTTGGTGGTGACACTGCCCCCTCTCTCTGAGGAACCCCTTTCGCCTTACAAGTTGTTTCTGTCACTTCACAAGGAAGACAGTGACTAATACATTTAGCTTTTTGGGTACGTTGACAGCTCTCCAACCTGTTAGCTGGAAGAGGACTGAGCTTAGTTTGAGGTTTGGCCCTAGAATGAGAAAAATCATTATGGAAACAAAATGTTCTGGTTTCCATTCACCTTTCCCAAGAAGAGAAATAAGCATCTTTAACATTAATTCTTTTCCCTCAAAAATTATTAGGAAGATTATATACCTACGGAGAGAATTAAAATGTCCCTATGTCACACAGTGTTGTGTATCGATTATATCTCAATAAAAGTGGAAAAATAAAAGGACAATGTTGATAAAAAAAAAGTATCCTTAAAATCTTGAGATGTTTAGCTATCTGTAGTAAATTTTAAAAATGTAACTACACTTAGAGCACATCCAAAGTACTCTCCCAATTTGCTAAGAAGTACAGGGTGGACCTTCTGTATGGACTAATCAATAGTGCCAAGACTAAGCCGGCAGCATATCAAACGTTTCCTGGGAGGTGGCACTCTCCATTCCAGAGGTGTGGAAAGGCAGACGAGGACTTGGACTTGGTGTCAGAGGCCTGGCTTCACCCTTCTAGAATCTGCAAATCCCCAGACCTGTCCAAACCTTGGCTGGGCCACGCCCAACGAACTGATGCTCCAACACCATGAGCTGAGTGGAAAAGGTTTCTATCCTGCCAGCCTGTGGGACAGAAATCCCCGCCCCCCCCCCCGCCCTCTACCCGGCCAGCACAAGCACCAGCTTTGCCTGGGCGCCACGTGAACCCGCCTGCAGGAAGCCCAGCCTGGGTTCATGGCCAGGATGGGCAGTATCCCTTTTCTTTCTACTGCTGAAATAAAGAGAATAAGAAACTGATCATTCAGTCAGATTGCCTTTCCTAGGATGGCATCAAAACCCCCTAAAACTGTGTTTTTTTGAGAGCCTACTATGCACCACGCTTAGGAGGGAATCAGAACTAACCCAAGTCCTCCAGGGCTCTGTGGTTTAGTTCCAGACATAGGATTCAAACCAGGGAAGCAGCAGAGAAGCCGGCTGGGGCTGGAGAGCCAGCTTCACGGAGCAGAACTGAGATGAACCTGAGAGGCTAGGCCGGGTTTGGACACGAGGGAAAGGGCATTCTACCAAGGGCACGGTGGTGTGGGAGAGGCCGGAGAGCGCGTGAGAGCTGGGCGGGGAGGAGTGGGTGGGGGAGGGAGATAAGATATCCATACTGATCATATGATGAATCATCGCCGGTATTTACTGAAGGTGACTGCACGCCAGGCCCTGCTCTAAGCACCCGTCAGGGGCTAAGCCGCTGAAGGGTTCTGAGCAGAAGAGACGGGAAGAGACGGAAGGAGGAGCATGGTGATGAGCGGACACCAGGCTTGGCGCCAGGAGCTGGACTCTCACTGCGCTGCTGCTTGGTCAGAACCCCAGGAGGCAGCAGAGAAGAATTCTTAATCTCTAAACACATGCATCATAAGAAGAGAGGTTCCTCAACAATGATCGGTCTCCCTCAGGACCGCCCAAATTGGGAAAAGAATGGTGTGGAACTAACTGGTTTCTCATTTTGGATTTACTGGGAATTATGAAAGCAGAAAGCTATCTGGTGAACTTGGGAGCCTGGGACAAGCTGGTTTCTAACCAAGTCATAAGTAGTCAGCAGAGAATCTGTACCACCTCTACCCTTCTTTTGTCCTTGGGGAAAAAAAAGAGTCCTGGCTTTTAGTGACGCAGAAATCAGCTCAGAAAGGACTGTCTCCCCAGAGAGAGTGGAAGGTGACGCACCTGTGCGAGAGGATGATCTTCTTCATGTTGTCGGCCATGAGGAAGTTGTAGAAGCGCCGGCACTGGTCCCACTGCATGAAGGTTTCCTGCGCCCTGGAGGAGCACAAGGGGAGTGAGGGGCCGCGTCCTGGAGAGGACGTGGTGGCAGCGGCTCTTGTCACTGGAGAAGGTGCTTGCATGGAACGTTGGCTCCCTACGGCGGAACAGGGGACTTCCACGATACCCAAACTATCCGTAGAAACCTCTGGACACATCAAAACTGCACTGCTGAACGTGAGGCCCCAGACAGAGCTCTCCAGGGCCCCAGGCTGTTGGTGACAGTCCTGACAGCGTCTTCCAGCACCATGGCCCCTTTTCAGTCACAGAACCTGCCAGTACCAAAGTCTGCTTCAGCTGCCATTTGTACACTTCCCCTATTTGGCTTCCTGCCCTGCAAGCATGTTTTTTTTTTTTTTTTTCAAGTTTAATAAGGGGAGGGTGGGTGCGGAAAGGCACAGGACAGGGAAACAGCTAAAAAAAAAAAAAACCCTTTGTTGATGTTTGGAATAAGCCCCAAACGCAGCTGCCATGGCAGGGCTGAACTGAAGCAGGAACTTGAGCGATGGCCCGTCTGACTCCTCTGGGTATTTTGCCAAACTCTGCACAAGACACCCCACCATTCCAAGCCTCAGTTTTCTCATCCATCAACCAGGGGGTTGAACTAGAGAACCCGTTTTCACACACTGATTGCTCTACGACTGAGGAATCTAGACGGGTCTATCACAGGCCTGGCAGAGGCCACTCTGGGGGACGTCGGTGGTATCTTCATTGCTTCAGTTAACGGTGGATGGAATTCTGTAGACAGGGGATTCTCTAGGGAATTCTCTAGGCCAGGAGAGCGGGCCAACTAAGAGTGTTAAGAACGGCCTCAGAATTCATAAGGTTTCAAATGCTTAATCACACCAGAGAGTCAGACTGAGTCTGACCACACGCATTTCCAGGGCTAGGGGGCAGCTATTCATGCTGAGGGGACATGTTACTCAGCCGGACACCATGTAGTTTCAGGGCATTTGTGTCCCTCCTTCACTGGTTCAGCACGTCCCGAGTGTGAGCCTGTTCAGAGGCAGCAGCTAGACTTTGCTAACTACAGCAAGCGGGCGCTGGCTTCTGAGCCTTGAACTAGCTCTAGCTAGCGGGGACGTGCGCTAACGTGGGGAGAAGCCAGAAGAAGGGGATGGGGTCACTGGCAAGCGGTGCTGCGGACTCAACTAGGAAGGAATTACCAGAAGCACGGACTCCCAGGCAGACGAGCCCTCCCTGCTCCATGTTGGCATAAAGGAAGCATGGCTGCCATCATCCCCATGCTGAGAAGGCTCATCGCCCTCACGCCTTGGCAGGAAAAAAAAAAGGTTACACTGGTTGAAAGTAAGGCACTGCCCTTCAGTGAGTAGATCTCGTGAAAATGTTGAGGGGACCTGAACCCCAGGCGGCAGCACCAGCACACTCAGGGCGATGGTGTCCCGACCTGCCTGAACCTGTCTCCCTGTGTCGGTTCACCGGATCTCAGCCCTGGCGTCGGCTCTCTGTGCTCTAGAGGATAAAGCGCCTCTCTCTCCCCGATGTAGGAGACTGATGCGACAATAAGTAATTGTAAGTGTGAAGATCTTTGAGGTCTCAAGGGGGGCGGTATGGACCATGTCCGCAAAGTGTATAGCACCTCAGATTATAGTTTCCTAGCTTCTTTAAGAAAAAAACCCAATATCTTTAAAAAATTCGACTGCAGTGAACATACAATATTATGTGAGCTTCAAGGCAGCAGTTGTTCAACATTTATAGACTTTCCTAAGTGATCACCGCAATAAATCTAGTAAGCACCTGTCACCGTGCACAGCTATTATACTACTGACAATATTCCCTGGGCCGTCTGCCATATCCCTGTGACTCGTTTACTTTGTAACTCCTGTCCTCTTCACCTTTTCTCTCACCCCCTTATCCCTCTGGCAACCATCACTTTACCCCCCAGCTTCTTAAACCTTGGCCTTCGTTCCAACACCGTAGTTCGCCACATGTGCTGATCATGTGCTAGTGCCGACAGCAGATGGCGCTACTGCAGCAAAATGAAATAAAGCCGCTGTCATGAAAGACTTTGTTGAAAAAAAAGAATGGAAACACACTTGTCCTACCATCCTCCTTTATCAGGCCCAGTGCTCTCTAAACATAAAGTCGGTATCCACAGTAATTTCAGGGCACTTGGTTGCGGAAGGGACTCTAGCGATTCCGGTTTTATAGAAGATAGGAGGCTTGCCGAAAACTGGACCATTCATCAGGTGAGAGCAGATGCGGTGGCAGACCCTGCTCCCTTCAGTCCGGTGGCAGGCCGCTCCTTTCCTTACTTGTCTATCATCCCTGTGACTGGGCAGGATGGAACTTTCATTAACTCTGGTTACATGATGACTATGAATTAGGACTTGAATATTTCTGGTCAAGTCAGGATAAAGGAACGTGTCCTTCTCGCTGGCCCTCCAGAGCACAGAGGGGAGTGAAGGCGAGGGTTACCAACAGGAGGACGAGGGGACTAACCTCGTCCTGCCATACTAACAGCTGGAGAGACCACTGAGGTCCCCAGGCCCAGTAACTGCTAAATGTGGCTAAATACCAGAAGCCACCCGTGAAATGTGTTCAAATGCAGATTCCTGGCCATATGCCCCAGACTGATGAATTGGAATCTTCAGGGGTGGGTCCAAGGAACTGAATCTATTTCTGACATGATCCATCAAGTGATTCTTAATAAAGTGAGACAGTCACTAGTTCACCAGGCTGGTCTTTGTGATCCACTGATCTAACCTACTTCCGATTTTATAGTGATTAATTCTGGTGATTATTAATAGTCACTGACTCATTTGCTACGTGCCTGGCACTGCTCTAAGTAGTTCACAGGCATTAACTCTCACGGTCTTCGCAATGGAACTACGAGGCAGGCACTGTTTATTATTACTGTCATGCCCATACTGCGGTGAGGAAACTGGAAATCCGGCCCTGGCCCTAGAACTCAGGGAAGGCTCCATCCAGGATGTCTTTCATGCCTACTTTTGGGTACATTTAAATCCTCCTTTTGGGCCAACTTTAAGCCTCAGGCAGAGGCTGAATTCTGGGCCTGCATTAGCTGTTTGGAAGTGCTAGCTTCAAACTCCAGATATTTTTAGAAATAAAATAGCTCCATCCATGAGAACATGATGAAATGGGTTTCCACTATACCAGGAGAGATACAGGTGAGACAAAAAGGCAGGATTCATTTTTAACAATAAAGACTGACTGGCATCAGACTGGATCAGCGAGGGTGATTTTTTTTTTTTTTTTACTTTCTTGTATGACTTTCATTTCTTTAGTAATTGGTCATATCCATTTGTAATACAAAAGTCATTATGTAGAGTGAGTACAGAAAGAAATATGAATGGATTTGAAGAATTTGGAAAGATGGGTGAAGAGTGTATGTGCATGTGTGCGTGTGTGTGCGTGTGTGTGTGTGTGTGTGTGTGTGTGTGTTGACTCTCCAGAGACCTGGGACAGCACTGATCCTGAGGGGGACTCAGAGCAGACAGTAATGCCCCACTAGGACTCATCCCATGGGGCTCTGTTGCTAGGAGACTAAGGGGCTTATCAGCAGGTCATCTCCTTCACAGTGGTGTCTGGGACGCCTAAGAGAGATGAATATTTGAAGGTGAGGGCACAGATTAAGTGATTTCTACAGATCCGTCCGATGCCATCTGAGACGCAACTCTTGCACAGGTTGGAGGAAGCTGAGGTCAGAAGTCCCAGCTGCCAGACTCTGGTTTGCCTATCTCCTGTGTTCTTTCATAAAACCACAGTTGTTCAAAGCTCCTGGCAGGAGTAGGTTAAGTCCCCCCGCAGAGACCCCACAGGGAGATGGCAGATGTAAGGGGGCTTCGGCTTACTGAATTACAGATCCGATCCCAACATACAGCCGCACATCCCAGGTTTGAGGGGTCGGACAGGACAACTGCAGTGTATGATGTGGAAGCGAAAGACCCACAAACTTCTGCTCAGTCTGCCACAGCATTTCCCGTGGCCACAGAGCAACGCCTGATACGTTGGGGCATCTCAGCAAATGAGTACTTGACGGAAGGACTCAGCAGAAGGAAGAAGTAGGAGCACAGGGTAGGGATCACTCACCTCAGTGCACTGTACCCCTGGCACACGCTGACACAGCACAGGACCTTTTCTTGGTTTGCTTGAGTCTCTCCCAAGTATTTACACACGATGTTACCACCAGGCTAAAGCCCACGACGACCAGCTGGGTCAGGGGGTAAGTCTTCTTGATGTAGTTCACCATGGCTCCGAATTCCCAGGTACAACCTGGGGGCAGAGAGGAAGGGCACATGATCATGCTGGGTGCAACGAAGACTGGAGAAAATGTGAGCTGGAGGGTTGATACTAAGTGGGTGCCAAGACACTAACAGAGAACACTGTGTGTGCATGCGGACACGCAGTGAGAGACATACACACAGACAGTTCTCACTGGCTGCCTGGGGAGAAGTTCCCAGATGTCCCAGCACTGGTAGCACCCTTGAGGGGAGGTACCACATATCAAGCAAACAGGTGTGCAATGTGCCTTTAAAGGTGGGTTTTAAGAAATGTCTGGATGCTCATGGAAATCAGAAGAGATTCAGGGTGTGCATGAGCGCGTATGTTCGCACACAGATACAAACAAAAGCAGAGCGAATCTTTGGGATTAGCTTCTTAGGCTACAAAATAGGATGCTGTACCCATGTGTACAATGATTCATCGTGTTAAGAAAAGTACCGAGCAGATGTTATTTACAGGATCTTCTTGTGGGGGAGGGAAGGAAAGACAAACTCAGTCCAGAGGGACGGCTGGGATGCTCTGTAGGATTAGGGTAAAGTGTCCTCAGTGACGTAAGCGCTGGGTGTCAAGGGAAGCAGGCCCATTCAGAAATACACAGAAGAGACCCATGGACACAGAGGGTGTTTGGGCCTGGTTTGCCAGGAGCAATGATCTCCACGGGCGCCCCCGGGGAAGCTAGTAAAGTCACATTATGCCTCAGCAGCTCTGCTGAGAGGAGGAGGTCAGTGGCCACACACGGGTGAAGGAATTCATCCCAGGCCTTCTAAGGCCCAACCCCAGACTCTGTGGGGAGCCAACCTAAAATAAACCCTCACAGAGAAGTTAGAAGTTTTGGCAAGAAGTGTGCACAGGACAGACTAGCATGGAGAGAGTATGGATTTTTGTATCTGTTTTTAAAAGTACAAATCTTTGCTTTGGCAATTACACTTTTAGGGACTTTCTACCACAGATGTGCCAAAGATGCATGAACACGTGTGCAAAGACATGTGTGCAGGAATGTCCACCGCAGCGCTGTTTGCAACACCAAAGGGCTGGAAACAACCTGAATTTCCATCAATAGAGAACTAGTTAAATTGCTGTGAAAAAGAAGGATGTACAGTCTGATCTGCTGACCTGGAACGCCTCCAAGCCACATTAGTGACGGACAAAAACAAAGGGCAGAAGAAGGCAGGCGCCATCTCATGTGTGCACTTGGTTTTAAAACGATTATATGTGCACACATATCTGATTGAATAAGTGCTTAAAAACTATAGCAGATACTGGTTTTCTGGGGGGTGGGGGAACTTGGGGGTCTAGAGTGAAAGGGGAACATAGTTTTGCTCATTGTATATGGACTTTTGCACTGTTTGAATGTTTTTACTACACATATGCATTACTTTTTCAATAAAAATCCAGCCAGTTAAAATAATCTAGAATAATAATAAAGAAAAGACATTTAAATCCTCCTAGACGAGTCCCACCTGTGTTAAAGATACCATACACCTACCTCATGCTGGAGCAGTGGTTTGTGCAGCTCGTTATGGGGACATTGTTTGTCTGCTTAAGAAATGGTACCAAGGGACTTACTTATTTTACATCGTTCTTAAAATCTTTAATCCTGCACCATTTCCTTGGGGTTCTGTCAAATTTTGTTCATCCCTTGGCTAATGATTTATTTCTTTATGTTTTGTTCTAACATTGAATGAGCCTCTATCAGATTCTGAATTCCATAAAGCACAGGCATTCGTGGTCCTGTTCACTACTGCACCTGTGGGGCCAGGCACTTAGTGGGCCAGTGTCACCCACCTGAAGGGACTACAGGCCGATGTGCTATGTTCCAGGCTCTGTACTTAGAGACTCAAACACAGAGGAAGAGTGGCTTGAAAGGAACGAAATGGCTTGCCCAACTCACACAGCAAGTCAGTGGGAGTGCTGGACTTTGGACCCGCTTTGGAACCCCAAAGCCTAAGCCCTTTGCCTTGCAACCCAAACTTACAAGTAAGCAATATTACTGCATTTTTTTTTCCAAATAAGAGTCTTACTTTCACCATCTGATTCATTTTAGACACATCTATCTTTACTTAGATTTAGACTAATTACTGAAGACCTAGAGCAGATGCTCAGATGCCACTGAGGCAGTAGCAAAACTTGGATTTGCTATACAGCTGAGGACAATTATAGCTAATTGCGTTGGCACTGTGGGTCTTCGATGTAATTAAATCCAAACACATCTGATCTGGATAAAGGGCCAGCCCTACCTAATGCCAGACAAGCTGCTGGGTGTTTTGGGAAGAGATGCCTCTCTTCCCGGCAAGGGAAAGGCAAGGACATGGTGTCTGCCAAGCTCCAGGATCAGCATTCTGGTAGGTGCTGGGTCCTCCTGGGGCCTCCACCTGATGCCAGCTGCCAGACGCCCTCAGTGTCTGGGAGCCCCTCCCTGGGCTGTCTTATTAAGAGCTACGGCCATCTGCTTTTTAATACGAGGAGGATTTTAATGAGGGTCTATGTATTTAATCCTCATGGGATTAGCACCAGTAACAAGATTTGGGTCTCTAATCTTGCTGAAGCTTTTTAAAGCCAAGATGAAATATGAGACACTAACCTGGCTTTGGAGAGATAAGAACTATGGGGCCATCTTGGAAAGGGAATCTGCTGAGAACAGAAAAGACCCTTTTCCTCAAATTCCCACCCCTAAACAAAGACAAAACGAAGGCTGCCTGAACGCTACTATTTCAAAAGCCATTTCCTCCAAATGTCACTGACATGACTAAGCAGGCTCAAATACAGGGACCTGGAGACTGGTGTTCCTTGTGGCTGGAGACTTTGAGTCATCTCTGCATCCTCCACACTCGGCTGGGCCTAACATGTGTTGGGTGTGCCACCAGGATTAGCGGGGTAAGAAGGAAGTCTGACTCATGTGGGATGAAAGTACCCAGGACCCCAGAAGGCGGCTGCACTTGGAGAAAGGATCTTTAAAGGGGTCGTCAGGGTGAGCCCTAATCCAACAGGACTGGTGTCCTCCTAAGAGGAGGGGAGTAGGACACAGACACAGACTCCCAGAGAAACAACTGCTCTGTGAAGACATGGCACCTACAAGCCCAGGCCAGAAGCCTCAGAAGACACCGAACCTTCCAATACCTTGACCTTGGACGTCTAGCCTCCGATAACTGAAAAAACAAATTTCTGTATTTGAAGCCACCCAGGTTAGGTTCTTTGTTATGGTAGTCCTAGCAACTGAAAACAGTTCACAGAGAGTCTGTGTATCTTAGTGTTACGCACTGAACGAGTCACGGGTGGAATGACAGGCTGTGACTAGCTCCAAAATAATCTTTGCAAGGGGGATGAATGAAGGAGGGGGTGGTTTGTAGATGAAGCAAGACTGGCCATAACCTGAGTAATTGTTGAGGTTGGATGATAGGTACACAGGGGTTTATTCTGGGTTAATTTTACCCTTCTTTCTATTTTTGTATTTTTGAATATTTCTATAATAAAAAGTTTAAAAAAAGATACCTGAAGAGGAAACAAGGTTGTGTAAGACCTGTATCTATACCTGGCTCTCAGGCCTGGGGGGAAACTTTAGATGCCCCAGGGGGATTCTAATGCTGCTAACCACTGACTTACACAGAAAGAACTAGGAGTTCTTTATGGGAGAAATACAGGAAGACTTGAAGGAAAACGCCATGTTTCTAAATGAGAAAAGTAAATGCTAGAAAAATAAACCTTTCCAAGTTCATTTATATATTTAAACTCCTATTCAAAATTGTGATACACTGTGCTGGAGTTGACCAAAATTGACTTTTCCTCCCCAGAAAGAATGCCTCTCTACCACCCCACTCAAGTTAGTCTTGGCCCTGGACTGTGCTTTGGCCAGTCAACTGTGAGCAGGTGCGGCCTCTCTCATTTCCAGGTGGAAGCTTCGAGAGCCAGGCTTCTTCCTCTCTCTGAGGTGGGGAAGCTCCCGCTGGTGGCTGCTCCATTACCCTGGGTCCTTGGATGAAGTTGGTGATGCTGGAGACATATGAACCCCTAGCCAACCCACGATGGATATGCAGTATGAGGAAGAAAGAAATCTTTGATTTCAAACCAATGAGATTTGGGGGTCATTTACAGAGCATACTCTAGTCCATCTTGACTGACAGAGAAATTCGACACATAATTTGATAAAATCATTCTAAGTTCAATAGAAAGAAAAAAAGGCAGAGAGACAAAAGCACCCTCTGAAGAAGCAATGAGTCAGGTCAGGGTTAATGCTATCAGATATTAGGCCATATCACAAAGCAACGATAATTAAAAATCAATAATGACATTAGGTGTAGCAACAAAAGTCAACCGTCCCCTGCGAGCTTCAATTTCTGCCCCTAAGAGATGGGGGTGGCTAGAGGGCCCATCCGGGTGCCCCACCATCTCTTGCAGATGGGCATGAACTCTAAACTTAGCAAAGGCAGCAGCAGCAGCAGTGCCCTTACAGTGAGAGCGGAGAAAGGGAGACCCCGCCCGGCCTCGCCCCTTGCTTACCGTAGGTGAACATGCGCGGTGAGGTCAGTTCAATGTTGGGCAGGGCGCCCAGGTGGTTCAGCACGGCGCAACGATAGCCGTTCTTCTGGGCATAGTCGACGAAGGTTCGGATGTACTGCTTCTCACTGTGGTTGGCGATCCCAGGGCAGATGGCCATGGTGATGTCACCTACAGGGGGAGAGAGACCCGGTATAGCGACACACAGCGACACTATGAATGGACACAGTGATGCTTCACCAGCTTAGAAAACAAGAGGAGGAAATTTAATATACATCTTTTCACTCGATTCTCTGGGAAAGATCATCTTTTCCTTTTAGCTGGAGCTGTCTACATATTAGTGACTCTCAAACTTTTTATGGGGAAGGGTCAGTTTTTAAATTTCCAACTGTCATGGACAGATACGTTTGAAAAACATAAAAATTAATTATCAAAAAAATGAAGTAAAAAACATAAATCTCAACTTTTGATTATGAGATTCAACAGATATAAAACTATTCTGTTAAACTACTATACAAGTTTCCAAACATCACTCTGAATTTCTGTATGAAATTTTGTAGGAAAGGACAAACGATGAACGGCATGTTTGAAATAGCCATGTCTGCGCAGACTTCTTTGACCCAGCAATTTTACTTGCAGGCATTCATCCTATAGATACACTTGTACACATGCAAAACAATACGCATAGACTGTAATGGGACAAGATTGAACACAATGCAATGTCCAGAAATAGGGCTCTAGCTAAAGAAATTATCGCACATCCAAGGGATGAAATATTTGTAGCCCTTAAAAATAATGAGACATCTTGTCTACGGCCATGCTGCCCTGAACATGCCCAATCCTGTCTGATCTCGGAAATTAAGCAGGGTCAGGCCTGGTTGGTGCTTGGATGGGAGACCACTTGGGAAGACCAGGCGCGTGGGCATTAAACAAACAAACAAATAAATATATCATCTTTATATATACGAATATGGCAAGATCTCCAAAACATATTAAGTGAAAAAAAGAGAGGTGCACAAAAGGGTTATGATATGCTGCCATCTGTGTGGATAAAAAAGAAAAACACATCTATGTGTATAAAGCATCCACTAACTGTGGGATCTTACACAAGAAACCTACCAGTGGGTAGGAGAGGGAGGTGGGTGGTGGTAGGGGTGGGGGACTGAGACTTTCCCTGTATACCCTTCGGTATCCTTTAATTTTTTCTATCATTAGCATGAATTACCTACTTGAAAATACGAATACACACTGTTCCTTTAAAAGGAAAGTGATGTTTAGATCATTAAATTTAATCATCAAATTTTTCCTTCCAAAAGTTAAGAGAAAAACAATTTAAAAATTCTTGAGCAACATGCATAAAGAACCTTTAGAATTTTATAAACCTAGTAATTCCAATTCTTGGAATCGTGCCTCAAATTTATGATTAAGGATGCTCATCACAGAATTAATTATAGTAGCAAAATTGTAAACAAGCTAAACTCCCAACAATAGAAGAATGATTAAATTATAGTATGACCACATTGTAAACTATGAACCAGTCATTAACATTACGTTTTTGAAGACTTTTAGACATTCAGTGACATGGGGAAATATTTACAATGTAATGTATTATAATTCAAATTTCGGAAAAACAATGTATAGAACAGGAAGTAAATGGAACAAAATATCAACAGTGGTATGCTGGGTGATAGGATTACATGTGATTTTTATTTTCTTTTCATAATATGTCTGTATTATCTCAACTATCTAAAATGCGGTATATTACTTTTTTGTAGAAAAATATTTTTAAAAAACAATGAAAAAAAAAAAAGGGCTGTTTTTCTTAGAGTATCTTCTTGGATGCAAATACTGCTTCCCCAGACCCAGCTTTCTCCACCCTTTCTGGGGACAGGGGTGATAGAAAGAGTGAACAAGTAAAAAAAGTATTAAATTAAATTGTGTGCTTTAATGATAGAAGAGTGTTAGAACAAGAGAACAAAACATCATGTAACTGGAAAACAGAACAAAATACGTAACCAGGAAACTTATTTGTGTAGCTGTTTTATTATCTGTCTGCTGTCAGGCATTCGAGCAGAAAGATACTGAACAGCTATACAAATAAGTTTAGAGAGTGGCAGGTGCCATCAAGAACTAAAGCAGGAAGACATGAAGGATTTACTGGAAGAAACAGTCATCAAGGGAAGCAGAAACTGTCCTCTGAGGAGAGTGACATCTAAGACCAGAATGGCAAGGAGGAAGCAGTCATGTGAAACTCTGGGGGTGAGCATTCCAGAGAGAGGGAATAAATTAAAAACCTCCATCACTAGCAGTTCTATTACTTTAAGTAACTGAGAGCTATGACATGTTTACTGGAATCTACTCATACATATTTATTGAGCTCCTATTTAAAAGAAAAAAAGAGAGAGAGAGAACACGACAACTAGGTGCCTTTGCATACCACAGAACTCCAAAGACTGTTCTCTTCTGGTCAGGATGGCATTTAAAAGGGCGCTGCCATCTAAATCCACTCCCTTCGAGTCCTCATGGTGAAGCATTTATGATGTGTTTATTGTGCAGGCTGGATGGAGCAATGCTAGTTGCTTCTGACAAATAGGTGTACAAGAACCTGCCTGATAAATATGACCTTAATGTGCCTTTTTATCCATGGGAAACTAAGCAGAGGGCACCTGAGAGCCTTTGTTATCTGCTTTTGTGCACCAAACCAAACCAGCGTACATAGTACTGGGCTTCGGTTCCTCATCAGTAACAGGGATAATAAGGCATTGCTTTTATGAGGGTTACATGAGAAATAGTAAATATAAAGCATGGAGGACAGTCTGGCTTTTGTTAACTGTCATCAACTCGAGGCCTGGTCCTGGGGGGCCTGGGCTCCAAGTTCTCCCTCATCCCCTTACACCTAGCTTCTGCCTTTCAAGAGGATTAAAAACTGTATCATCAACACGACCTTCTGCAGAGCCGTACGAGGCAACTGGCAGGCACATGCTGGAGCTAATCCTTGCCAGTTGCTCATCGTAAGTGATGGGTCTCAGCAGAGTTTCCTACCAGCCCTGGCCCGCTGGATGGTAAGAGATGGTGATGGCACGAGCATGCACTCTGTGCTCCCTCACTGACTAGTGCTCCTACTCCAAGTCATGGCCCAATCATACGACCTAGACTCACTCACCTCCAATACAATGCTCAGCCAAGGGCTCAAAGAGGTCGAAGGTCGAAGTGGCTCCATCAGACATGGTGATGAACTTCCGGTGCCCATACGGATGTGGAGATCTCACCCTTCCCATCTTCCCATACAAGGCTGTTTGGATGTGTCCACTTTTCCCCCAATCAACGGCGGAATGTATCTAAGACAGAAGGAAGCGAGAAGACAATTTTCTCCACATTCCTTGAGTAATGCTCTGAAGAGCTTCGAGCAAAAGTCTTTCAATCTATTTCAGTTGCTTCCTGACAAATTCTATACACTAAGCATTAATGAGATTTATTTTATTCAACCTTGTATCCATGCCATGATTTACCTCCTTTCCCCATTTATTAATACAGCCTGCAACAGATTAGCTTTAGAAATTGACCAGGGCATGCTTATATAGAGACAGGATTTCAAATTTAGGGTATTAAGCAACTCAACATGGGTCATTCCTATAATGTAGAATAAAAATAAGCAAGTAACATTTGAACACATGCTATTTAACAAGGGTTAGCCTCATTATCAGATGAGCTAATGTACATAAAACAGCTAGCACAGTGCCCACGCTCATTAAAGTCTCACTTCTTTGCCTTCCCTGAATAAGGCTGCAGTGGTTAATCCATTCACCAAATCTGCTGCTCTCTGTCACACGGGAAGGGCTGCAAACTTCTGTAAGAGCCTTTGCGTGCCTTGTACGTGTGTGTGTTTGGGGTGGGGAGCACTGTACGCCCAAGAGAATGTGCTGGAAGGACAGAGCAATGTAAATATTTGTTGTATTATTGAAGGTTAAAGGCTTGTTAGTCTATGCAAGGCGTGACGCACCCTAACAACTGTGCTTTGTGAAAACACTGGGTGACTGGTCCTTGGTAGAAAGCTGAAAAACCACAAACTAGTTAGTTACTGGGAAAACAAGGTGCTCCAAGTTACAATTATGAAATGATTATAGTTCACAACCCCAGCGCAAGATGATCCCATTTACTAAAACTGCTGTTGGTTTCTCTTCGGCAGCTTTGACTCCAAGGAGGATGGCTGGCCAGGGTTTGTGTTCTACAGAAACTAGACTCATATAATATAAAATGGTAATGACATCAATCCTTCATCATTGCAGCAGTGTATCACCATGGTGAGCATTTTATTAATAGTTTACCTTAACCTATTCATATCTGAATAGGTCCATGCCATTCATTCATTTCTATCAGACCAGATGATTCTAGAAGCCCTTCTTAAATTAAACCAGGTTTATTATTATTATTTATTATTATTATTATTAGTTTTTGTAATTCATTAGATCTACACAAACTTAAGAGAAGTGAGGTTATCACCTTAAGCAAGCCAGTTCCCAGACAAGCTTCCTCTTTGGGGATGGGAAAGAGAGAGAAAAAGTATTTTAAGACATAAGGACATGAAGCCACTCGCCAGCACAACAGCACAAGTACAAATCTCAGAGCAGAAGCCATGTGTTTGGACAGCAGACGAAGATGTTTATAAAAGACGAGTGGATCATGACCGTAGTAAAAAGCGAGCTTATAAAAATGTCAGTTGGACAACTGAAAACTCCCCCAAATTTAGATATTTATAATTTAGAAGAGGTTTCAGACTGCCAACTTGGGTGATGAATTGTGCCGAGGGGGAGGGGAGCGATCCCAGAAACGAAACTCCTGATGGCTCCTGGAGGAAAGCGCCCTGTGCTGAGCTCTGCCCCAGCACCCAGGTGGCTTGGTGAATTCAGAGGCTATTACTACTACACAGTAAATCTGAAAAGACTAAGGTAGGCTTACAAAATCATACGCACAGTAACAATGGGAATTCAGCTGCAGTGTGATTGGTGTCTGGTTTCTGTGTTCTTTCCAGGCCACCCTGCACCATTGTCAGACTGGGCTGGGATGAAATTCTCAAGGTGTGAGTGGGCATGCATGTGTGTGAATAAGGGATTGCTTCAGGATCACCTGAGGCTTTCTTTTTTAGGTCATAGGATCACTTGTGCACGATGGGGTTTTTTTCTGTGTGTTTTTGATTGTTCACATATCTTATCCACAGATCACAAGAACACAAATAAAAAAAAAAACCAGAATGGGTGCCTAGTTTGGTTTAGGTCGGGGAGGAAATATAGACTAAAACAATGGAAAACGCTGAAATTTATATAAACACGTAAATATTTAAGAGATGCTGCTAAAATGGTATGTGGAAGAAGATGCTTTACTTGAACTACCTCTGTGGTAGTTTATCTGAAAATATAGCTGTCAAATTCTACCTATTCCTGTCCCCACAAACCATTTGTCCTTTTGGAGATGGATACCTCCCCATACCTGACGAATATAGGCTGGCCTGTGACTTGTTTGGGAAGGTAGAATGTGCTGGAAGGAATGCTGTGTAGATCTGAGCCTAGCCCTTCAGAAGCCTGGAAGCCCAGTGGCTTCCGTTTGTACCTCCTGGACCTGGTGCCACGCCATGAAGAGGCCAGGGCTTGACTGCCCAGTGAGGAGAGAGACGGAATGAGCCTAGAGGATGAGCCTGGAACTGAGAGCTATATACGTGCATTTAAAATTTTATAGGACCACTGAGCTGCCTCCAAAAGATGGACCGATTTACGTTCCCACCAATTATGCATGAGGGGGCCTCTCTTCTTCGCCTTCAACAATAGCAAGTGTTATCAATCTTTTGCATTTTGCCCATTTTGATAGATAGAATATGAGCATTTCATTTCAACTTATGTGAGGTTGATCCGATCTATGGTTAAAAAAAAGTCTCTTAGTTAAATTTGCATTCCCTGATTTATATGTTTATTAGTCATTTGCATTTCTTTTCTGTGAATTGTGTGTCCCTGTCTTTTGTCCGTTTTTCTATTATATTTTTCTTTCCCCTTTTGATTTATAGGTATCATCTTTAACACTCCTAATTTAAGTCATTATGTGTTGCAAAGGTTTTAGCCCAGTCTATTGTATATTTTAATTTTATCTTTTATTTTATATAACTTTTATATAGTGTGTTTAAATTTGTTAGTTTTTTCTCAAAACTTTGTGTTTAGCATTTTGTTTTAAAAAGAGCTATTGTAACACCCGATTATAAATATATTCTCCAATATGTCCTTCTATTACTCCATAGCTTTAAAAAATGTATTATTACCCTTAAATCCACCTATTTTTCCAAATGATATGATCTAATTCATTTTTTCTTAACAGTTAGCTAATTGTCCTTACACCATAAATAGCCCACCCTTTCCCTATCGATAACTGTCATTCTTAATACATACTAAGTTCTCGAATAAATATTTTGACTCGTTTCTGTTTCCTATTCTGGTTTGACCTATTTGTTCGTTCTTGTACCAACATGACACTGCTTTAACTAATGCAGCTGTATGAAATATTTTGAGAGTTGCCAGTGCAGGCCTGCTCCACTCCTCTTTTCCAAAATTTTGACAGATTGTTGGCATTTTATTTTCCAGAAGCACAGAAACAGCTTTCTCGATGAAAATCTTGGGATTTGTCATTAGAAACACACCAACCTTATATTTTCCCTTGAGAACTGCCATCTGTATAAGTTTGATTTGTTCCATTAAAAAACATGGTGTATCTCTCCATTATTCAGGTATTTATGTCCCACAGTAAAACTTTATAGCTTGCTTCTTGTTTCTTATTCAGTTTTTACTACACTAATTTGCATGCACTTCTACATGCATTTTTTTTTTTTTAAGCTATTCTTAGAGTTAGTATCTGGGCATGTTTATGCCTAGCTCTGTGAAAGCAGAAGCAATGTCTTCCAGTTTACTAACCCTCAGAGTATTTTGTGCAGTGGTTAGTAAATGCTTGTCACTATGAAAGCAGCTAGACCACAACAAAGTATAAAGGCCAACCTGTCCTTATCTTCTGAACCTTGAACCTATTTATAATCAACATCTGGTGACGCTAACGAAATTGCTCATGGGAAAGACCTCAAGGGGAAATCTGGACCTCCCTCCCACCCCAGTACCCTACCGCCCCCCCGCCCCCTTCCCGCCATGCCCAAACATACACTGGCTCTGGGCAGAGAGTTTCCATCAACAAGGACAGATGGTTGTCGGGCTGTTTAAAAGACAGTTGGGAAAAAAGTTGACTCATACTCATCTTTGCCCTAAATCTGTGTGATTAATTCCTTCTACAGGGCCTGGGTCCCTTGGTTTTGGATTGAACCACTTCACAGCTGTTGAACCCAGACTTGGCTATTATTCCCTTTGCTTCTCTCCAGGACCTCTCTACCAAGTCGCACAGGTTGGTGCACAGAAGGACGTGTTTAGAGGCTCACCCTGAGACTGAGCCTCCTACCCCACCCCTAGCAAGTCCTTTCCAGTGAACCAAATGCCCATCAGCAGCTACTCCTTGGCACTTGAAGTGTGTTTCGAACAGTGTGTGGTTAAAACACAAAACCCAACTCTGACTAACTTAAGAGGGATGCTGGGTGGGGTTTTGATTTGCATTTTCCTAATGATTAATAATATTAAAATATCTCTACTATTTTGACTCTAGGTCATTTCCTTCTATGCTATCTCTACTTCCATCTCTATCTCTAATATGAAACATAATTTTTAAAATTAATTAGTTGATAAAAATATATTATCAGTCTCTTGCTCATTTCACAATGGCTATTAGTGGTAGAATCGAATCAGAATAAAATTGGCAACAGTTAAAACTGCAGGTGGTATAATTTAGTATTGTCCAAAACCTGACAGAAGAATCCAGTTTTCAAAGAAGTATTCAGACTTCCGAAATTCAACCTAGAAAAATGAACTCGGTGGAAATGACAGCCACAGCAGAACCTACTACCAAAAGCTATGGTCAGTGATATGGAATACGGACCAATAACTAATTCCAAGCTTTGTGGTAAGATCCAAATGGAAAACAAACCCAATAAGGTACGATTTAAGTATTGTATAAAAAATTCACCACAGAATCAAATCGGCTCAAGAATTTCTTCCAGAAAATCTTTTCTCAAAGGAAACTCTATGATGTCAGCATAACTCTGAGGAGTGGGAAGTGGGGTCAGAAAGAATGGCATTGGGGAGACTTAGTCACACGGCTGAGAACCAGCGTAACGCAGTGCGTAACGGGGACTGTTAAGGACTGAATGTTGTGTCCCCCCCAGTTCACAAGTGGAAGCTCTATCCCAGTGTGATGATGGCATTGGAGGTGGTGCCTTAGGAGGTGATTAGGGTGAGATGAGGTCATGAATGGGGACCCAAGATGGGCTTGGTGCCTTCAGAGGAAGAGGAAGACGAGCTCTCTCTCTGCCCCGTGAGGACAGAGCAACGACATGGCCACCTGCAAGCCGGAAACAGGGCCCTCGCCAGGCCCCTCACGTGCTGGCCCCTCAATCTCGCACTTTCCAGCCTCCAGAACTGAGAAAGACAAACACTTCTTGTTTCAGCCACCCAGCCTCTGGCATTTTGTTGCAGCAGCCCGAGGGAGTCTGGGGTCTCCGGGACGTTTCCCAGCACCCAAGGGCTGGGCTGGTCATGTCTCTCACTCAGGCTTCCCAACGACTCTGAACAATGGTGTCGCTCCCATTCTAAGAGAGTCTTGGCTTGCCTGGTGTCACAAAGTCAGGACTCAGGGACGGGTCTCTGGGTTCTGTCCAGAGCTTTTCTTACTAGGCCACACTCAAGACTTTCATCAGCTCTCTCGACTCGAAGTTAAAATAACAAACATCTTTGTTCCTATTTTTTCCTGTCTGATCAACTGTCAGAATGTTACATGAAATCCTGTTTCTCCAAACTCATCATTGAAGTTGCTGCAACTTCATTTTGGTGTGCCTCACATACATTAAACCAAAAACTGTTAATTTGATTTTATGTGTTTCTGTGCAATGGTAACCCATTTCTGGATGTTAGTGTAGTTTTCCCTGCAGGAGACCCATCTGAAGGTAATTAATAAGAATATTCACATTTGATTGCTCCTGTGATGAGGCCAGAATGTTAATAAAATCATACTGACTATGTCTCCAAAGATAATGAGAGCCAGGAGAGTGACGACAGTGAGAGCAAGAAGCTGGAGGTGCTTCTGGAAAGGAGAGAGGGTATCTGATTCAGGGAGGGCTTCTCATCCTACTTTAATGAGTGAGAGTAAACTAACCAGGAGGAGCACAGCGGAAGGGCAGCATTGGAGCAAAGCTTCTGGTAGCTCCAGGGGGTGGGTGTGTGTGTGTATGTGTGTGTGTGTGTATGCGTATGTGTGTGCAAACTTGTGTGCACACAGGGGAGATGAGGAAGCAGGGGTGGCCAAAACCCTTTAGAGTTTAGGGGGACATTTTGTAGATACTCATCCTGGATCCTGACCTGCTAGAGCCTCCCCTCCACTGGTCTCGAAGCCAGGACTCCTGCTGCTCCCACACCACAGATCCTTACCATTCCCCCATGACCTCTCCCCTCACTGTCCAGACTGACGGACCTGAAGCCGAGAGAGCAGCAGCAGGTCTTTCGTAAGCCTGCCTTGCTCGGCCCAACTTCTCCGCTGTGTCCCAGCCCCCTGGAAGCACCCCTTCTTTTCAGGAGGCCAGATGTAGAGTGGGGCCTGCACCACGTCACCCCGGACCTGCTGGGGGGCAAGGCGGAGGCTGCAAAATGACTTCAGCATTCACTTCGGGAACACACATCTTGGGTCTTTCATCTCAAATGGCAAGTGGCACATTCAGCTTCCCAAACACCCATTAATAGGCGCATCAGAAATACGCTGTGAACACAGCATATTCCCCACTGGAGGCGAACGCTTCTTCACAGCTGTACACATTACATGTTCACTGTTGTTGCTAGATGTTCTATTCCTGAATTGCAGGCTTATGCACAAAAAAAACTCCAATGCAGAGACTGTTTTGTGTTTGCCTGAAATGACCAAAAGTGGCCATAAGAGAGGGAGGAAACATCTTCTGTTCCTGTAACTGGTTTGTAAATACAGGACAGAGGCCACCGAGGGTGAGCCAGCAGCTCTATGACCCATCGTGCAAGCTATAAAACCCGAATGAGAGTGAGAACGGGCACAAGAGTGCGTTACAATAAAACCTCTTAAAAAGAAACTACACTATTTTTTTTTTTGTTCTAAGGAAAAATAAACTCAATTTTGAGGTTCAGAGAAAACCAGTTAAAACCCCTAAAATTACATTCACATGTTAAATGTATCTGATCCCATCATCTTCTAATCCTACAAATGGCGTTCGGGACAGGTCAGGCTCCCCCGTGCACTGACGGAGGCACAGCCCCGTCTCCCCACATCCCGCCCTGGTTTTGACACTATGCTTTACGTGGGCTTGGGTTTATGAAGAAGCTCCAGGTTCCACCCGACAAATGGCCATCCATTCAATAACTAGTCCGGCAAAGAGCCAAATGTTAGTTACCTAGCTGAGAACGCGTGGCAGGTCCTGGAGTCCCGCACCGGGGTGCCAAATGCAAAGCTCCCACACTCGGTCCGCTTGCCCGGACTGTTCGCAGAAGACACTGCTCCTTGACCTCACCTTTCCTATTGCTGAATTATGGATGTGAAAACACACTGCCTGTGCTGACCAAACAGGGCGTACGTAGGCTGACGCACAGCACACAGAACACCTTCGTTTCATCCCTGTCTCCGTCACTCACCGCGCCGCCTCCTGTCTGGAGGACACACACACAGATGTCCACGGTCCGCTCTTCACCCCACCCAGGATTGCCTTTTCACTGCTTCTCGGCCCCAAATCACCTCAAAAAGCTCTGCGGAGAGTGGGGAGGAGGGAAGATGAGAGTGGAAAAATCACATCGTATCTGCCATGATTCTTAGTGAGGAGAAGCTGGACTATCTAAATGTGAAGTTCCTGCGTTATCTGCACGGATTGCCCTTTAAAAACACTTGTAATTGAGAGATGCCGATGAGAATTAAGATGCTGACATTCAACATGGGCACATGTCTTTCTCTGATGTGCATAAAAGAATCCAGAAAATGGCAAGTGATGACATTATAAAAAACATGGGTTCTTAAAATATTTAATTAAAAGACGCTTCTTCTGTTAGTATATGTATATCCTTACTAATAACCCACACTCAAAAGCTGACTTCATTCTTGTTCCCAGGGAGTTCACAATCCTGAGAAAGAGATAAGAAGAAATTTTATAATGCTCTTTAGGGCTCAAGGGCCTGGAAGAAAGGAACTTGCATTGGAAAACCCACCATTGTAAACATATTGATTCTCCCTAAATTATCTATTAATTTAACAGATACACAGTAAATATAACAGGATGTTTATATTTGGATTTAAACAAGAATTATAAAGTTCATATGAAAAAATGAACCAGCTATAATAGACAAAAAAATATGAAAAAAAAGAGCAGTGAGAGAGTATTAGCACCACCCCCATAATAAAACATATTAAAAAGCTACAAATCTGCTGATGGCATATATATGCAGGATTATCAATAGACCGGAGCATAGACTGAAATGTGCCTAAGTATATCCAGGAAACTTATTATGAGAAAAAGGTGGCATTTCAATAAATGGGGTAAAGATGGATTATCCATTAAAAGGTATTGGACAAAGAGTAGCATCTAGAAAAATATTAAGTTGGAGCCACACTTAACAACAGGATAAATTCCAGAGGGATCAAACATTTCAAAATAGAAAACAAAACCATGCATCCAGTAGAAGAAAGTTTAGATTTAAAAAATATATATAATTCTGCAACGGAGACCTTTTTACGGAAAACAGAAATCCCAGAAGCCATATAAGAAGTGATTGAAAGATTTGATTATGCAAACATTTAAAAAAATTCTGCATGGCAAATATCACCATATGCAAAGTCAAAAGACAAATGACAACTGGGAACAATTATTTGCAATTCATAGTACCAGGGCTGATTTTCTTAGCACATAAAGGGATCTCTCAAATGGTTAGGAAGAAGACCAATGACCATCAGAGGAAGGGGCAGGGGTACCAAAAAGAAAATAAAAAATACTTCTTCAATGTGAAAAGGATGAACAGTCTCTTTCATAAGAGATATACAAATTAAAATCACAGCAAGGAAAAAGTTTTTGCCTATCAGATTGGCAAATACCAAAAAGGAGGAGAATTCCCTGATATTGGCAAGGTTTTTGGGAAACAGATACTCTCATATGATACTTGCTGAGATAGTTCGAGGGCATTAGCTAATAAAATTTCACATGCACACCCCCTCTGACCTTGCACTTCCACTTCCCGTTTATCCTCCACTGACACGTGTGCATGATACAAACACAAAATTAGCTATGAAAGCATTGTGAAAGCAAAACTTTAGAAATAAAAACCTCCACCTAGGAAACCGGTTAAACAAAGGATGGTCCACGATGGAACACCAAGCAGCCAAGACATAAACGAGGAAATTCTTTCTACACTCAGATGGATCAGTGATATTGCGTGAAGAAAAGCAAGGTGCAGAAGAATATACACTGCACTACTATTTGTGCAAAGGAAAAGAAGTGTGCATGTGTAATTCTGTTTTGCATTAAATATGTCTGGAAAAATAATCAAGAAACTGGAAACACTGGTTGAAGGGAACTGGATGGTGGCTGAGGGAGTCTTAATGTAAGTGTATTACCTGTCGTTTTTAAAATAAATCTAAGCTTTAAAGGAGGCGAGGATGCTTCTGATATGTATAACTGTTATAAATTTATGGCAAGGGCAACACTGAAGGAGAAAATAAGGTGACATACCTCGATGACAGAATGATGGGGAAACGTGACCACTGCTTCCTGAGCAGGGCGAGCTCTGAACAGAAGTGTAGAAGGAAATGGTGCAGCTGCCCTGGAGTTTTCAGTAACAGGAAGTCCCAAAAAGCTGAAAGAAGTCACTGTTGATGGCTGGGGCTTAGCCCTGTGGAAATGTTAGCCCTGTCCTATGGCATGAGAACACAGAAAAATACTTCCTCAAACAGTCAACAATTCTGCTCTTGTGAAAAGTCACATCAGCTTGGCCCTCAAACTTTCATTCTTGTTCATGTAATGACGGCATTGCAAAACCATACAGATAAGTATGTTCTACAAAGTTCTGCTAAAGCAAAGTCCATCTCTCTTTACATAAGAAGGACAAATGCAAAAGACAGTGGCTAGTATTAGTGCACATGCTTTTATTAGCAATAAACCACATATGACTTTTGAAACTATAAAGGATGAAATGTATGTTCAGAGTCCTCTTAATTTTATTTCATAGGAATGTGAAATTAGCAGAAATCTGGGCTATGGTTTCAGAAGCTTTCAGTCTGAAGTTTTGGATCCTGCACTTAAGGCATAGCTAAGGGACCTTTCTTTGATAATTTCTCTCCTTCCACTTTTTCTAGCCTCTTTCTGGAATCGCCATTATTTGGATGCTGGATTTCTTAGACTGGTTCTTTAATTTCTCTCCCACTTTGCATCTTTTGTCTTCTTATTCTACTTTCTGGAAGAGTGCCTCAATTTTGTTTTGTAATCCGTCTATTAATCTTCTTCATTTCTCCTCCAAAAGCTCCTCCTGTTCTCTGTCCCAATTTCATACTCCTCTCGTCTTCCCGACCACATGGGTGATCAACCTTCTCTCTGAATATGCTCATTACAGGTTTTCTTACCTAAGTTTGCTCTGGCTCATTTCACTGCATTTCCTCTACTTCTTTTCTTTTCTTTGCTTGCTGTGTATCTTTGTCTTTCGTGTCTGGGACTCCTGGTTCGCTGCTCCTATTGCATGGTAAGGTACTAAAAAGATGATGCAGAGTCATCTGTCCTACCTAGACAGGGCCTGTCTGTCAACCTGTGAGTTCCAGCCATTCTGTTAGAAGACTCCCAAATAATAGTGTCTCTGGGACTTTTCTCTTGGGCTGGTCAGTTTCCCTAGAGTGGGAACTCTCCCCCTTCTCCTTGGGGAACCTGGTTGTGCTTAGAGACCTTCCATGGGCAGACTCTATGGCTTGGTGCCACACTCCCACCCCCACTCTGCCCGTCTCCTGCCAGAGCAAATAGGCAGTTTACTGGCTGTGTGAGATGGGGAGCAGATTGGGGAACTTTCCACCAATCTTCATGTTTTCAGACGTATTCCAAACCCCATCTTCAGAGGCAGCTGGTGCCTCTAATTCCTCAGCCTTCAAATCTGCCTCCTCCTTGTAGCCCCGCCTCCCTTCTCCAGGCTTGGGAGTCTGTTTCTCTGGTCTTCAAGTCAGTGCCCACGTGACCATCGCTTTCCACTCATCTGCTCTCATCCCCTCTCCTATTCTCTATGTTCTCGAGAATTTGTACCCTTCTCATCCTTTATTATCATTTTAGTGGGGATTCAGGATGGAATAAAGAAAAAATATGTTCAATCTGCCACTTTTAATCAAGTCTTTTAGCTTTTATCTTTGTTTAAATGATTTCTTTGGGTTAACTAGTGGTAGAATCAACACTTTTACTCCTTTATTTATAATCTGTGTATTCATGTATTCACTCATTAAACATTTATTGAGCACCTGCTATGTGCAAGACACTTTACTGGGCAGTGAGGACACACAGTGTAGGGAAAACCATGGGATCAAAGACACCAGGGGCCAACCTCAGTTGTGACAGCTCTGTGACTTTGGGCAAATCAATTCACCTTGCTGAGCTCTATTTACTTATTAGTAAAAACTGGAGGGTAGAAGTGGGGCAAGGAATAACACCTGTTGCATAGTGTTATTCTGAAGATTAAAGAAAATATATTGAAATCATTGAACTCAGTGCCTGAATCATAATAGGCACTCGAGAAGTGATAGTATTTGTTGTTTTTGCTGTTTTTTTTGTTGTTGTTGTTGTTAACAGTAAGTTATTTCACAGTTTATCATGGGATATAGACTAACAAATAATTTTAATGCAAATGAATGCAAATTGTATCATGGAAGTCACAGACACTATAAGGAAACCAAGAAGGGAACCACTCGCTCTGAGTGTGGGGGAAGATGCTGCGTAGGCCTCCTCAAAGAGGTGACATCTTGTTCTCGAAATCAGAAGGCTGTTAAAAGGTATGAAAGGACACCAGGTAGACAGAACAGCAGGTGTAAGACGCTGGCAGGAGAGAACACGTGGTCTCAGGACATGTTGGGTAACCTGATGTGTTCAGAAGCAATGGCTGATGCTGGGCCTCACCCTACGGGCACGCTACAAGCCCCTTGAAGCAGGGGCATGGCATGATCAAAATCTGTGGGTTAGAAGATGACGTGGTGGCGTGCGAGATAAATTAGAAAGGATAGAGGACAGAGGTACAGCCAGGACATCGGGCCAGGCAAGAGCTGATGACGTCCTGAACTGAAGCAGAGCCAATGTGGTGGTGAAGAGAGACAGACTGAGGCGGTTCAGTGAGAGGGGCTGGTATCTGTGGTCGCCACTATTCT
The DNA here is from genome assembly GCA_003508835.1 of Eonycteris spelaea. Taxonomy (NCBI): domain Eukaryota; kingdom Metazoa; phylum Chordata; class Mammalia; order Chiroptera; family Pteropodidae; genus Eonycteris; species Eonycteris spelaea. The sequence goes on from PUFA01000115.1 coordinate 3,335,978, forward strand.
CCCCCCATGAAGATGCAGGATGTGACTGCACGTCAGAAGTTAGGCATGGTCGTTGGTCTTGCTTCATCCAATGAAACGGAAAAAAAATAAACGAAGTGTCACTTCTTGGTAGCGGCCTTTAAGAGCCAGTTTGTGAGCTGTCTCATCCCTATTCCTGCCTTGCTGGTGACCACAAAAGCAGATACTGAAATGACACCTCCATCAGCTAAGGTCCTGGTGGGACTACGATCAGCAGAATCTTCCAGTCAATTAAAGCAAACACATAGCATGAGTGAGAAAAAAAAACTGTTGTGGTTTTAAGATGCCGAGGTTTAGGGGTAATTAGTTAGCACAGCTTTAACTAGCCTACCTTGACTAATACCACATCCCACCAAATTTCATATCAATAACACTGCCAGATTTTCCTTTGAGCACCAAACAACATTTCATTTTTAAAAGTTTCATTGTTGCCAAGGCTGTGAATATTATTTGGTGTTTATTACTAGTATTTCCTCTTGTGGGAATTATCTAGTCATATACTTCACCCACTCACTTAGCCCCCTAGGTCTTACTGATGTGCAAATATACTTGTAAGAACTTGGCGTACATTATACGCCCTTTGTCATTTACACAACTGATCTAGCAAAGGATAGCAATATAAAAATGGTGGTAATAATAGCAGCATTGCTTCTGAGTCTCACACGTGCCCAAGCACCCTCTAAATCATTTCACATGCTGTTTTTATCCTCATACCGAACCTGTGAAATAAGTACTACTATCCCCACTTTACAAATGAGGAAAATTGACTCACCGAGGTGAGGTGACCTGGGCGGGCGGAGGCAGGGCTGGCATCTGAGCCCAGGTTGTTCTCACAGCAGAGCCTGGGCCCAGAGCCTCCGCGGGGCCTCTGCATGCTCCTTCTCAATCTTGGGAACAACCTTCATCCAACTCGGGTTGCTCCTCTAGTTCCCTATTTTTTTCTCCTTCCTTTCTCAGCTTTTGTTTTGTCACCCTACTACTAAAAACTCATTCTCAACACTTAATCACGTTGGTTTCTACCCAAATCACCCACAGACATTAGTGTGCACTGACTTTGTGCAAAGCAGCGGCCATAGAGAATACAGAGAATTTAAGGCAGTGTCTGTCCTTACGCCCCTCAGAATGCAGGTGGCCGGTGAAGAGACACACACAGAAGGTATGGTTATATCCTGTCAGGTGAGAACCAAAGGGATAGAAGGCGGGTAAAAGTTAGAGAATGCTGGAGGAGCTAGGAAGTGAGGACACCTTGAGGATGGAGAGGATTTTGATGAACAGAGAAGGTGTAAATATGAGAAAAGGGATTATATGTATGTGGGAGGGGTGAGTGTGGCACGCAGACTATGAACAGACTGGAAGAACAGGTTACTAAATATTAATTGACTGACTTATCTATACACACATACTTATTTATTCACCGAGAAGAACCTTCCTTAATGAAGTACTGAGGAAAGAGGAGTCTGCACTATGACGGCTTGGCGGATTTCAAATTTTAAAGCATATATGGCGTTTCTCAGTTTATATTAATAAGAAATTACTGGTTCACACTTTTGTGGTCTGGCTGAAAACACGAGTTTAGGGTCTTGCCAGCAGGAGGGTTTGGTGCTGTGTGTCACAGGAAAGTCAGGCTGGTTGTGGCAATGGCATTAGTACCCAGGGAAAGGTGGAAAAATACACAACCTGCTGCTTCCCAGGCCTGTTCCTGCCATGAGGCCCCAGGTGGTTCTGGATGAGCCACTGACCTCCAGGTGAGGCGGTTTCCCAACTGCTTCAGATTACAGACTCTTTCAATGGCCACCTGCGAAGTTAAGCTGGCCAGCTTGATGTCACGTGCCCACACAGACCTACCGCCGTCGCTCTATGATTAGAAGCTGACAATGGGTGGAGATTCAGGGTGGTTCACAAGCCGCCACAGGACTGACTCATCTCCATGGCTCACGATGACACAGCACCATAGGCAGCCACCTGGGGCAGATGCAGAGCCCCGAGGAGCACACGGCCTGGGTAGAAGGCACTGCTCGGCCTAGTAGACAGTCATTTGGGCAGCAAGAGGGATGGCATTGCATCTGGTCATGTGAAAAAAATCAATTCACTAAGGATTACAGCTTTCTGTATCAGTAACAACTTTTCTTCCCAGAATTTTGTGGAGAGGCGGATTTCCTTATATACCCAGGAAAACGCTTCCCTCGAGTAAATATTATTATACCACCTAGGAGATTCTGATCCCCAGCCAGTCCCGCCAACAGACTCCTTTTGCACAGAAGATGATCTCGAGGCTGAGGAAAAGGACCTCGCTTCCAAAGTCAGTCACTTCCTGAACTGCGGCAGTCAGCCCTTCACCCTCCGCGCCACTGGACAGCACGTGGCCCTGACAGTTTAGAAATCGGACTTGTCCACCCTCCAGAATGCACTTTCAAAGTCCAGTTATTGTCTATTTAATTATGCTTTACCAATAAAGCACGCACTGTTTTGTAGAATGGAGTATACCGTGTATCGGAGTGCAGGGAGGCTTGCCGAGGAGCAGGTGGGGAAAAAGAACAGTTTGAGATCAAAATTGGTCACCACTGAATCACAGGATCAGTAGAACATCGGAAGGTGATAAAAGCTGGCTACACTTGGACATTTTAGATTTTCTAGAAAGTGAGGTCCATTTCCCGCTCCTGGATACTGGCCCAATTTTCAGTCAACCATAAGAAACAAGGACCACAGAAGTGGATCTGATCCCAAGAAAGTCCTATAAAGTAAATTAGGTTTAAGTAAAGTAGTTTAACTAAAATTACAAGTTAAGGATGACTGGTGGACCAAGATGGACCTGGAATCTACTCTGGACGGGGTGACTCAGTAAGGGGGAAGCCTGGCATGGAGCCGAAGCCCACTTGCCCATCTATATGCTTCAGCACATGCTTCTGCTTTTTTAAAGACACGGTAGAGCCCTGAAGAATAAACTCAGGCATGATGAACAGGGCAGTAGATTGCTCATGCATTTTTGGAAACTGGAACTGATTGCTGAGCCTCCTCCCATCTAAACTGAATCAAGGGAGTCTTGAATATTTTGGATTCTGAACCTTTTAGATTTTTCAGCAATTCCTGTGTGAAGGCAGTCTCCAGCAAGAAGCTATGATTGTGTCTCGGTTAGAGAAAGTGGTGAATTTCGTCAGACTCCACTTAGTCATCTTGATTCAATACAGGAGGCCTCCAAGATGGTGGCACTTTCCTTTCTGGCTTGATGGTCTCCTCGATAAGTGACCTGCTAGAGCACAGGCAGAGAAGATGGGCTACATGCAAGAAAATTAAACCTGGCCACTGGCAAACTAAACGCCAACTCCCAAATACACATCCACTCATTAAAAAAAACAAAACAAAAACAAAACCTCATCAGCTAATAGCAGAAGACAGTCTTCTGTTTATCTGAGACTTCCCCAGTTTTAGCATTGAAAATTCCCCATTTCAGAAAATGTATCAGTCCTGGGAAAACTGGGCGTTTGGGGTCAGTCTAGTTACAGAGGACGATGGTATCTCAGATTTAGTAATTCAACCTTTTCACCATGATAGTTTGGGTTTGGCCCATGTTATCAGAAACACAAGCAATTTTAAGATGAAAATGTGACTTCACTGATGCTAACCATCATGCCTCAGTCTTGATCAAGATGATTTTGAGTCTTCCATGGTTTAAGAACTCTCTTACAAAGTAGGTTTCCAGGTAAATATGCTCTGAAGGTCTGCTGCTTATATCATCAGCACATCAGAGAACCAAAGAGCAACTTTGCAATTGTTAATGATTTACCACAAGCATCTAAGGAAATATTTGCACAGTTCTGAAAATAGGTAAAATCGGGTCAATGGAATTTAGACTCTCGGGAATTAGGAGTATATCCTAAAAAGGACAAAGCTTCAGTGTTCAGCCAAGGAGGAAAGGATCTAAATCTGATCTGGAATGTCTCTGTGAGCCAGAGGGAATTAAGAGGAATTTAAGTCCAAGATAATAAAATCCTTTTCAACTTTAACTCACTATAAATAAGTTGTGTTCGCTTCGAAATTTCTACCTAGGAGGAATATAGCGATGGCAATTTGACTAGAAGGGAGTGTATGAGGCTACACCTGGATGATGCTTTATTTAAGAGTGAGAAAACATCAACTGTCCACATCCAAGCCCCTCACCCTTACTTCCCCTTTTGGCACTGCCACTGCAAATAGCCTTTTAAAAGGGAGGCAAGGAAGAAATGGCAGGAGAATAAGTATATTTACCAAGTCCTACGCTCTTCAGATCTGGAAAATAACTCCATACAGTGCACTATCAGAGATCTGAATTAGCGCTTTTCTGTTGAGTACTTCTAATGGTTGAATACATCCTACATACACTAGAACAAAAATAGAGCATCTTGTGTATCTACAGTATTTTCACATATCGAATTGGACTTTTATTTTGGGTGCATAAAAAAAGAAGTGAATATTTATGGTTTGGAAGTGAATATATATGATAGTAATAGAGAAGAAATTAGTATTGAGAGAAAAATCAAAAGCAGTTTTGCTTTGCCTTATCAGAAATCATCAGGGAGCATAGTTGTGTAGAAACCAATAGAAAAAAAATGTTTCTATAAAATATCCATAATGAAAAAGTTTTTCTAAAAAATGGTCCTTATTAAAATACCTCCCAACAATGGAGTCTCAGAGAAGTAGACCCTGAAATGTTCATTAACCAAGACTAATGGGGGAACTCCTGACAGGAAACTAGAGATACAGACTCACTATGATGAGAACACTCTTCCAACAGGATCCTTTTTTGGAGTTTGTGCTCTGGTGAGTGAGGAGAGAAATAGGGAAAACCACAGAAGATGAGCTCGTTACGGCCTATGGGTAGGTCATGGCCTTTCTGCCACTCCTGTAGGCGGAAACCCTCGAGAAGGAGAGTCAACTACTATTTTTGTCTTGGTGTTGGAATGGGGGTAACTCCCAGCCCCAAGTTTCAAACCCACACAGAACAATAACATCCAGTTCTTACCCACAAACATGTGGTAGTGGTTTCAATCACATGGCTTTCCTTCTTCAGACCCTGCAGTGGGGGAGCGCCTCAGTGTCTCAAAAAAACACCCCAGCTATTGGTTTTCAGGCTTGCGTACTGGCTGAGCCCTCCGTTACGTGCCTCCTGAATGCCTCCATCTTTAGCTACGCAATGACCCAAACTGACAGGCCTGCTGATGGGTAAAAAGGCAGAGGCCTGGCTTCCCGCAGGGAAGACATAAATTTTGATAGCAAGGTTCCAGAGCCAGGCACCTGCTGCCTCTCTTCGCTTTTTAACTGGGATGGCAACTTCAGCTGGGCCCGCAGAAGGGTGGAGGCTGCAGACTGGTCTCACGCATCTACCTGGGGTTGCCCGACTTAAGATAAAAAAAACAAACCAACAAAGGCACGAACAACAACATCTCTCAGAGGCAGGATAGTGACTTCCCAATGAACAAACTGTTAGTGACAGGTACACCCGACTTCACTGAGTGCCCCTGAGAGGCACTGATTGCCTAAGCTGGGGACCATGTGGTTGCTTTTGCCCAAGCATACATGACATTTGCCAAAATGAGAACACCCCAACACCCCTCACCTGGGCCTGTCTACTGAAAGGAAGACACAGGATGGCATTATACTGCTAGCCATCCTGTTCGGCTCATCAGGAGTGTGGCTCTTGATTTGGGGTACAGGTATTCTACTGATGAAGAAGAGAGACGCGGATTCCCTTACAACAAGGTGGAACATGCTAAATGGACCCAGAAGCTACATGCTGGGGAAACACATGGGTAGGAAGATGGAAGAGGGGTGTGTTCTGACTGAGGAGAGGGGGGAAGTCAGGGGGACTTTCTCAGAATAGATGCTAGTTAAATGCTTCTCAAGATAAGAGGCATTTGGGCAGAGAGAAAAAGGAAGGGGTTTGGGAGTAGCCAGGGGCTACCAGGGCTACCAGGGAGCAGGCACCTCATGGGTGATGGGGGATGTCATGGCTTATGAGGCTGGATAGGTAGGTTTCACTATATACTTAAGGTCTGTGCATTAACTATAAGTAAATGACCAGTCAAAAACGTCCTCAGAAAAACAAAAGCCTCAGGGGATGGGAATAGCTAGAACAGGACAGATACTCAAGAAAACCCTTCTCTCTGGGCCCTTGTCCTTACCTCCCAGCCAGGGTTCCCTCCCCCAGCATCCTTCCTCCAAGAGGACTTCTGCCACACTTCCCGACAACGGACTAGTACTAGACTCGAAGGATGTTGGTACTGTGTGGCATCGTGGGAGAGCAGCCTGTTCATTTTACACAGAAGGAAACCGAGCACCAGAGGGCTGTCATTTGGTCCAGGGTTCCATGGCTGGTTTAGAAGCAGAAGACACAGGTTTGTGTCCTAGTCTGAACTTCAATTCAAAGTTTCTCTAACTGCCTGAGCAGTTAGGAATGGCTGACAAATTTCTGAAGCTATTAAAAATCAAACGGTAAAAGATAAGGTAGCAGCGTGGGTGAATGTCTATGGCATAGTAAATGTGAAACATGACCCCCCTGATTTCGGGGGGAAGTACCTGCAGAAAAAAGAACCCACGGGGATGATCCCCAAAGTAGCAATGGTGTGCATCTCCGAGTAGGAGAATTATAGACGGTTTTTGTATTTCACTTTATTTTCCATTCCTAGAAGAAAAATATGCATGAAATTTCCTATTCATTAAAAAAATGGAGATTTGTATCATCATCTAGATTCTCTCCTAATATTGAACTAAGGATTTAGTCTGTTTGTTTTGCTGAAAGCAAACACTTCTTGAGAACAAAAAAAATATGAATCACTAGGTAAATATTGATCTGTTGCTAAGTGAATAAGAAACATATCATCCCATCTAAACAGAGTTTTTCTCCAGACATCAAAAAATTCATTTCTAATGTATCTTTGGAGAGATTAGCTTAAAAGAGATTTAAAAACTGATTTTGAAAAAAATCCCTCTTCTCTTTTCAATGTTCACGTTTCATCAACTTTTTTCTATTCCAAACAGCAAGAAAAATATGTTCCGATTCTGCACACAAGTCATAATAACCGGCTGCTTTCAGTCATGAGTAACGCCACCAGCTTGTTATACATCAGTTGACTGACCTTTCTAGCCCAGACAATTGTCAGCGAAGGCTGCAGACAGGCTTCCTCTAAGAAAAAAAATCTTCAAAGTCCCAGGAGAAGCACTCTACCCATAACAGACCTATTTCCTGCCCTTGGCTTCAAATATATGGGAGGCTGTGACAGAAATGTGACGCAGAGAAAGAACCCGGAGGACAGTGGCTTCCAACAGAGTGATGAAAATAGAAAGAGGGTCACTAGGGAATTGGAAGGCCATTCTGGGGCCCGTCCCACTAAGGTGTCATTGAGAGCTGGCCTCTCACTGTGCTCTGCCTCACTCCTTTCATCGGCACCTCGAAAAAGTCTCTGTCCGTCTCTCCACAGGTAAGAAGGAAACCAAGTCTGGAGTCACAAACTTGGGGTCGGTTTCCCTCTCTGCTACTCCCAGTTTCCTCATGCTTAACATGAAAGGAAAAATACATCTGACCTCAAAGCTGTTAAGGGCATATTTGCCTGTGAGAGAGATATAACAAATACAAAATGCAGTAACGTGGACAAAAGTGTAATGTAAAAACACCTCGGTGTTACACTACATGAATGCCGGATATAGGTTTTCCTACAATAAGCATCTAAATAGAAAATAACAGGTCTTTTAAAAGATGGAGGTGACAAGTGTGTCCTTTTTGCCCTTTAATCATTTGGCACGTTCAAGTCTGAGAGTTTGGGTGTTTGGAATTTACCTTGTGAAATAATGTTCCAACACGTCCTACATTCCAAAGGACAGGTCTTGGAAGGAAACAGTTTCTGGGGAACTCGTCCCTTCATACCCATCTTCAAACCATAGCTAAGTAACTGAAGCTGTGACCTCCGTGCCTCTCTGGGGTTCACAGAACGGAGCATGGCAATCAGTTCAGGACAGGGGTGGCGAAGTGCCGGGGAGTGGTGGACACAGCCTTGGGGTCCAAGAAGACTGACCAGGGACACAATTTCCATACCAGGAGGGTAGGTGAGGGACACCTCAATAGAGGCCACACGGATGGCGCCAGGCCAGTACTTTAGACTCACGGAGAAAGTGTGCCAAGGAGAGAGAAAAGCGAAGAGAAAGTGTTGGGCTTTATATCTCTGGGTTATCTTTTAAAGGAAAACAAGAAAAGTGGTAAAAAATTGCCATAAGCAGCTTTTTTTTTTCTTTTCACTTTGAACAATTAGTACGGAATCAACCCTTACGCTATGCTTTTTTTCTGGAATGTGGACAAAGCAGCTTTATGGTGGCTTCCTCTAATTACTCAGGAACCAATGCTGGGTGCAAATTCACACTCATCTACACGTTAACTTACAGAGTTTTTTTAACACCCTGGTTTTCAAAAGCTCTTTAAAAATGAGATGGCTCAGGAACTGGGTCTAGCTGGGTCCCATGCATCTGAAAGTGGGTGCAAATGTTACTTGCCAGTCCAGGTCAATGAATCATCTAAATTGAATATCGAAAAATGCTGGACAATTTGAAAAGCATACAATTTCTGTGTACCCCCTAAGGGAGGAGCTTTTTCACTGAAAACAATAAAAATACCACGTCCTTGTCTAACACTTGGTGTGGAGCCACTGTGATAGAGTCTGCACAGCAGGGGCAGTTCCAGATTCGGTATGGTGACATTACATTGGACGTGGTGCTCCTTGAGCATTAGGCAACACGACTGAATTATACGTCTCTCTCGACTGGATAGTAACTTGGGTCACGGTACTACTGTTACGACTACAAGGAAACTGTACACATCCAAAAAACCCACAGCCCACAACAGCAGCTCTTCACCCTTGGCTAACACCCTGTGAAAAGGAACCAGACAATCGAACGAGGCGAGCAAGAACCCAAACTCTCAGATGTCTCTGCTGCCCATTTGTCTGCCCTTAGAAGAGAATCATTCATCCAGTGTCACTGACTCTCAACACAGAGGGTCAGAGGTTATATCAGGATAGAGGGAAATGCTTCTGCTTCTATCCACTGAGCGCGCGTCACACGCTGAGGGGACACAGTGTGAATAAGGTTGCTCTCCAAGCAGCTTCTGTCTGATAAGCCCCACCTGGCAGAATGGGACACGCTTTAAGAGGCACAGAGGGAAGCAGCAATGAGGAGAAAGGAGGAAGGAATTCAGGCCCAGGAGAATACGAGGTGCCTCATGCACGAGGCTTGGCCTGAGCCCTGGAGAAAGAGCTCTTCAGAGGGAACCCATCTAGCAGGGAAATATTTAAGCACGCTCCTCTTGAAAAAAGTGTGTGTGACATAAAAATGCACCCTTTACAATGACGGTTTCCTTTCTCAGAAGCAGTGCCCACCCCATCACCTCCAAAATACAGGACTGGGGCTTATGAGGGGACCCCTGGTTCGCTCGGAATGAAGGCATTCTCGTTAAGTTGCTTCTCTTAACTAATATCAGGCCACTTTTCAATAAAACAGATGGAGAGTACCCCACTCATAAACCTGTGCTTTTTTGCTTATTATTAGGAAAAAAAGACTGTTTCTTTGCCCTAGAACTGGCAATAGAGCATTTGATAGAGGCTAGAATGTTGTCCAAGTTTTCTGCCAAGTCCTTGTCATGGATGATGACTCCAGGCAACCAAGATCTGATTCTGTCTCCTACCCTCCAGGATTCAAACAGACTTCTGTGGGGACTGTGGCTATTTTCACAGCCATGTTGCTACTTTTTACATGGAGGCCTTGAGGACAAATGTGAGAAGGTTCTTCTTTGAACACCGCCCAAGCCAAACAGCTCAGCAGGCGAGCACACAGCAGGCGCGAGGTCTACTCACTCTTTGGTCAGAAGAGGACAGGACTTGAGCAGAAAGCGTGAGAGCCCCGAATCCTGGAAGTAGAGGTCAGGCGGGGCTGTGGGGCTCTTCAGATTCAAACACCGGACGATCACATACAGCACGGCAGCTACTGCGGCCAGCTTCACCCCATCAAAGACGGCCGGGAGCTCAGAGGTCTCCAGCATGGCATTCATCTCGATCTGGGGAGCAGAGGCACAAGTGGTGAGGAGGGGTGGAGCCCACACTCTTGGAGACATCATGATTCAGGTGTGTCTACAGGGCCCAGCCAGGTGGACTGCCATGGGCACATTACAGCCACCACTGAACTGGCAACAACCCAAATCACACACAGTCCTGAGCAATGATAAACTGTGTAGGGTGTTGCTGTAGTTAGATCTAATGAACACTTCTAAGATAAGCAAATTGGAAAACACTAAGAATAGGATCCTTTGGAGAGCGGGAGAAAAAAGTGCCATCAGAAAGGGTGAGGGGGACCCGGAGTCACACGCTGATGTGTTTAACAGGCAGCCTCGAATCTCGCTGCAGATTTAACCTGCAACGGGTGCGCCAGGTGCGTGTCACGTTCAGTTCATAGCCTGGAACAGGTAGGTATGTGGGTGGGGCTGCTGTGGCCCGCAGGTGTGGCTGGACTGCCTGCTGGCCCTAACCCTCTGTTTTCAGAGCAGGATGAGATAAAGCTGTGAGACAAAACCACCAGGGCCTGACTCAGCCATCTGCTCCTTGGTGTCAGACCCAGCCCAGGTCACAGGGGTCCTTGCTCCTGGGGGATTTCAGGCAGTGTGAAATGGAGCTCGGTCATTTTTTTTGCCCCGCCCCCAGGCTAAAAGTAACCAAATTCAACTGCTAAGCCAAAATTAAAATCTGGAGTACTGAAAATGTATATGCAATTTTGACTTTTCTCAAATTCTACTAATACTTCATCTTTTGAGGTAGCTTCACCTTATTTATGAGCTACACACGCACACACACACACCCCTCCAAACACATACAACCAATCAACAATGACAAAAAACAACACAAATCCAGTCTTTTCCGAGCTGCTCGGCAGAAAAACAGAACATTAGCTGTTACCTTAAAAATCAGGGAAACCACAAGCTAACAAAAAGAAAATGGGAACTCTAACAGCCAAGGTAGCTATGGCAACAGCTTCCCCTGGCTTCAAGTAGCCTCTGCTAAAAACAGTCAGCACAAGAATTCTGGTGGCCAACGGTGGAGACAGAATAGCAGGATGAAACAATCTCCCAAAAACATGTTTGGGGCGTAACAGAATAAACTCTCTTGAGACCCACAGGAAAGCCGAGGGGACACAGAAACACTTTTCTAAAGTCAAGGTGACTTTGGCAAATACAGGATGTAAACACACAGCCAACAGTCCCTGGCAGGGGCGCCCGACTCAGTGAGGACAGCAAGCAAAGATCGCAGCTCCTTAGCTCGCCTTCTACCACTGGGGCAAGACAAGGGTTTTTAACAAAATTCATCCTACACGATTTTGAACCCAGGCAGGATCTCCGAATATACGCTCAGCAGCATCCACCTTTTAACTTTTAAGAGCTGACAGTTTCATTAAAACTCGACTTCTGGGGACACGTCTTGTCACTCCTGGGGCCATGTTCCCCTTTAAAGACTGGTTATTTATAAACCCTAAAACAAGGATTCTTAACTCAAAGTCTGTGGGTTCCCTATGGGAATCTACAGTCCACTGAAATCATATGTAAAGTTTACAATTGTCTGTGATAGGAGGTCTGCAGATCTAATCAGTTCTCTAAGGCCGGGTCCCCAACCCCTGGGCCGTGGACCGGTGCCAGTCCATGGCCCCTTAGGAACCGGGCCACACGGCATGAGGTGAGCAGCAGGTGAGCAGGCGAAGCTTCATCTGTATCTGTAGCCGCTCCGCAGCGCCAGCACCACCGCCTCAGCTGCACCTCAGATCATCAGGCATTCGACTCTCACAGGAGCCTTGGTCTCTGGTGCCAAAAAGATTGGGACTGCTGTCCTAAGGGGCCTGTGACCTAAAACGTCCACAGTACCACATTCGAAGATGTTCCACGGGTTCAACCTGTGGCTCTGGCCCCTAACCTCTTCAGAGTGCTGCCATTTCCACCAGTCAAGCTAACGAGGAACTAGCATCCAAGATGATGAAGCTGCCGAAAATGAGATCTAGTAGGAATTCTAAAATTTCTCTGACGTGATGCTGGTGATAGGGGACCAAAACGGATGTTTTTTTCTTGCCCCCTTCGTTGGGAGGAGAACAGAAGAACCTGGCTGTACCAGTTCCCTTGTTGGTCTAGGACAGACTCACTGAATTAAAAAAAACACCGAAGTCCTTCCCTCCCCACTTCTACTCACTACTGAAGAACAAAAGGGAGGTGAGGAGAGAAGTAAAAATAAGACAGTGGGCAACACATACCTATGTCCCTTGCTCCGCTCCACTGAGAATATTAACTGTCCTTGAGGAGTGGCACAGCTGGGCTGGTCAGGTCCAATCTCTTACTCAAAGTAACCTGAAAGCTGAAAAGATTAAATGGTGATGATAAAGAAGCAATTTAAATGGAATAGCACGGTCTATGTTTCTCTGCATTTCAAAGCTTGAGGAAAAAAAGACAATTTTTTTTTTTTTTTTTTTTTTGTAATTAACGTGTGCCACACTCTTGGCCATTTGAACAAACCTTCCGTGGGAAAGCTGTTGATTCGCAGACCGATGGGGGCCCTCTGGTTTCCCGGACAAGTTACCTGCTGCGCTCAGAACCCTGGCCAAAGCAATCTCATCCTGCTTTTATTCTGTATCTTGGAACATAACCTTCCAAGGAACACCTCACAGGTATTGCCTATGTGTGACCAATGACACAACTTAACGAGGCTTTAGGTCAAGACGGCAGGTGGTTCACTCATTCTTTCTCTTCCAAACATAAATCAATGACAGAAAATATATGAGCTGAGAAAAGTAAAAGGGCACAGACAGGCTCAAAATCACGGTACCAGGAACAGAACAGAACTGAGAACTGAGTGGGGCGCTGCATGGCCTGTGGGTCTGGGTCCGGACCCGGGGCAGGGGGCCGGCTGCGGAGGGGCACCGGGAGCTAAAAGTGTTCCCTGCGTCACGGGGAGCCAGAACCGGGCCCATTGTGTAAAAGATCTATAGCTTCCAAAGCAGGAGAGGAAATGGAAAAAGAGAACGGTGTTTATATAGCACTATCCAGGTGCTAGGCTCTGCCTTTTGCACTTTCTATTTTATTTTTTTTTAGGCGAGGCAACCCTTGGTTGACCTCACAGACTGCAAGGACCTTGTCAGCTTACAATCCCTTATATTTTTTTTTTACACCTATAGCACCTGGTCTTCCTAGGTGGTCTCCCATCTAAGTACTAACCAGGCCTGACCCTACTTGGCTTTGAGATCAGGCGGATCGGGCTCGTTCAGGCCGTAGATTGTCCTTTGCACTTCACATGTACTAATGCATTTAATCCTTGCCACATCCTATTAAGTAGGTGCTATTATTATCCCCTTTTACAGATGAGGAAACTGAGGCATGGAAAACTTGAGTAAGTTGCCCAAGGTCACACCGCTTGTAGGTAGAGAAGCCAGGATTCGCCTCTGGCTCGAGACCCATGTTGTGCTACCTGAAAGCAGGAAGAGTAGAGATGAGAAAGAAGCAAGCAAGGAAGAAAATGGATGGTACAGAAAATACGGATAAGACACTCGAGGTTTGACCAAAGTCACAGAGCCGTGAAACAGTCGAGTGGGGTTCCAGCCCCATTTTGTCTGATTCTACCACCCCAAAATGATTTAAGCAAAAAATGAAAGCCAGTTGAAGGGAGACTTAATTAACCTCCACAGTAGTCTCGCTCAACTGTCAATTTTTATTATTTCTTCATATTCTGCAACATTAGCCACAGAGGACCAGGCTTTGTTGAGCTGGGGAGTAAAGAGCAACGTCTCCAGCCATATCACAAGCCACCTGGCCTCTCCGGGGCTTCACTGATAACTGAAAAAAGGCCTGGATCCTTAAACCCGTAGCCTATGGGATGGTGCTGCATTTGGTGGTATTTTTAAAAACTGAATTAGCTGCCAAGTCATAAACGCCAGCATTCTCAAATGGCAAGAATGAATGGAGCCGTGTGGAGGTTGCCTACTTTAGACAGGGCATGCTCTCTCCAGGTTGCCACAGTCCCAACCACTCCCTATCACTGTCCTCAATACTGACCCCCGGCCTACCAAACCATCTGTGGTACCTGAATGGTTCCTGCAGGCATATGAATATGCAACCCTTGAAGAAACTAAGGTCTCTTCTAGCCCTGGATAAGTCTGTACTGACCAATGAATATTCATTATCTGTACATGTATAAATGATAAATTCATAGAAAAGGATTATGTGACAAACAAGATGTAGTACATTTTACTTATGATATTTACACGGATGTTTGTCTACACCTTGACTCTTACTGCAAACTATCTGAGATCACTTCAACCAAACACTGAAGAGGTATGCATAAAGATTCAGAAGTGTGCCGTCTGCTGATGGCTTCCCCAGAGGAAGTCTCTCCTTCTTCATTGTGACAGAAACCTGAACATGTGCCTTGCTTGTGGGGGGCGGTGGGGAGGGGGGAGGTGACTACAGACTCCGGCCTCGCTGGCAGGTAGGCGAGTCTGTGGAACTAACTTCTGGACGCTTTGGGGCGGTGGGAGTGTCTATTTCTGGGGAGGCTTTTTAAAAGGCAGGGAGTTAACTCTTCTGCCATTTTCCCTTCCTGCATCTCTAGGATGCAGACCACTTGGCCACAACTCTAGCAGCCATCTTGGGCCATGGAGTGACCTTGAGGTCACTCAGGAAGCCACATTAAGAGGACAGCAGAGTAGAAAGACAGAGCCTGGGGTCCCTGATGATTTCAGGGAGCCACCGTATCAGACCTAGACTGCCTATCTCAAGATTATTTTTATGTGAGAGAATAGATCCCTGTGTATGAACCAGTGTTATTTCCAGGCTCTTTAGTCTGCAATTTCTAATGACACAGAAGGACATACTACACCCAAATCTTTATGGATGCTACAGCTGCTGGGTTATGAGAGCACAGGCAATTTTCCTATTTTTTTCCTTTTTCAAAACTCCTAATGACTACAGATATTTTTGTTACTAGAAGAAAAAAAAAGCTTTAAAATAGCAACTAACAAAATCTAAGAAGAAATTAAGAAACTCTGGACTAGGAAAATACCAATGTCAACACACGCAATTCCCTATGTGATTAAGCCTAGAATGGATTGGAGGTTTCTGACTGCCAGGAAAAAAAAAAAAAAAAAAAAAAAAACCTAATTGGACCAAAATAGAAAGAGAGCTAACATATATTGTGCTCTTTCCCCAGAAAGCATGACAGATACTCAGGAGAAGTAGGGCTCTTCAAGCATGAAATTATAAACACACACACACACACACACACACACACACACACACACACACCATGGAACTTTATATAAGGGGACCTTGAGTGATGTGATAGGCAGTGTCCTCCTACAACTTTTTTAAAATAGCAATAGAGAATTAATTTACTCAACCTTTGAAAGATGACAAGGGTTTAAAATTGAATTCAATTCAGAGAAGGCAATCCTATGAGAGGTTTGTAATTACCAAGGTCCAAGGCTTGAACTTGAAGTTCCAAGGAACAGGACAATTCTACCACATGTCACTAGAGCCACCATCTGGAACTTCAGTAGGCTTAAGGGTGTCATGATGACCTACTGTGCGCCGAGCACCATGCTAAGCATTCTACAGGGCTGCAGTGAGGTAGAATTCTCATTTTAATTGGTGAGAAAAATTTATGTTAAGGCTTTAAATGCTTTAAAACTTGGGGACAAGAATAATTAGTCCAGGAAATAATTAACCACGGGAGGACTTATGAAACAACTAGATCTCAAAGTGGGCTTTAGGACTTAGATGTGTAAGTATGAGAGTGAATATGTGTGTGTGATATAAGTATGTGTGTGATATGTGTGTATGTGTGTATATATGCATTAAACCAAAAACTGGCAATTTCAGAACATAAACACTTGAAATTAATTTTAACTTTATTTTAAGATGTTCTTTCTTTCCAAGTTCAACCTGCCACTAAGTATCGATATTCTGAATTTGTTCTGGACATAGCACACTTAGTATGCACTGTACTATTTTGTATGCCCCTCTCCCTTTTCTAAGCAGGTGAAACCCACCTAAATGGACATCAGGCAGCCTAGATAGGGAAGTCACCCAGAATGGCTGGAGGGCCAGGTATGCCGAAGATGAAAAGGAAGCTTCTCATTCCCCCAATGGATTGGGTCTTTCCTCAGCTCAGTCCCACTCCTCCCCTGCTCCCACCCAGTCCTGGGATCTAGGTGCCCTAAGTTCCAGTTAAAATCCCATTCGTGGTCCCTCCATTAACAAAGACACCCAAGGTGCTGCCATTCCCAGCGGTAAAGGCAACTTCAGTGCTGCCCCAGATCTCTAAGGCAGGCTGGACTGGCGCTCCCAGCAGCCCGAGGGCCTGGGCTTCTCTCTCACGGCTAAGAGCAGCATTTTGAGATGGAGGCACAGATGCAGGAAAAGGCACGGCCACTGTGCTGGGCAAGGCTGTAGTCTGGGGGTTCTGAGACCTGGGTCCCAGTGACTGCTCTGCTTCTTCCTACACAGTGACCTTGCACAAGTTACTTAACCTTTCTGGGTCCTAAAGACCTCATCTGTAAAATGAGAGGGTTAGATTAGAAGTAGATGATATCGAAGGTCTCTTTCAGCTTAAAATTTCTGAGATTCTAGGGGTAGAATTGCAGTCCTTGGCTAAAGAGCACGGGAAAAACACTCTGTGAGCTCCGTAACAGAAGATGGCCCTGTTTCCCAGCCTCCTCCCTGGACCATTAAACAACATAGTTCACAAGAACTAACAACCCTCAGGGTCTTTGTTCTTCCTTTAATAAGTTACACAGTGATGTGGTTCCAGCTGTTCTGGTTATACCACTAATTTCATCATATTCATTCCACCTCCATGAGTGAGTAATGACTGCAGCCTTGGAATATTAACATTCCCTGACAGTCCAAAACCTACTGTGAAGAAAGAAAGAAAAATCTGAGCAGACTGCAAACATGGAAAACTCATTACCTTGTGTAATGGGGTGAATAGTGTCCCCCTAAAATTCATGTCTGCCTGGGACCTGTGACTGTTACCTTATTGGAAGGGGGTCGCTGAAGATGTAATCAAGTTAAGACAGCGTCATGTTGGTTAGAATGGCCCTAACACCATGACTAGTGTCCTTGTAAGAGGAAGGAAATTTGGACAGAGACACAGACACACACAGGAGAAGGGACAGATGGAAGTAGAGACTGGAGCGATGCACGTCCAAGCCAAGGAACCTTCGGAAGCTGGGAGAGAGGCCCTAAGAGACTTCCCCGCAGGGCCCCCGAGACGGTATGTCCAAATTACCTCTTGTGACTCCACAGTTCCACACGCCTGCCCTTTAGGGACTGAGGGGGGTCCTCTGCCACATCCTTTCCAAAGGTCCCTTATTACTCAGACAAGCTCCAGCCAACAGAGACCACAATCAGCTAAGGGACAGCAACACTCCCTGGCTACTTGTTAACTCAATACAAATTGTATTCTGTATGCAAATATTTATTGTCTCGGTTTCTATGCCTCTGTGATTCAGCTGTTAAAACCATCCTTTCCTCTCCTGTTAACTACAGAGGGAGGGAGCCAGAGACACGACGCGCTGGGGAGGGGGCATCTTTCTGCCTTGCAGCCCACAGGACTGGACAAATAAGCTTCAATACTCATGTGGGTCCCATGGCAAATAGCTCTCATAGAAAACAAACCAAATCAAGCTCTCCGAAGAATTCCTCTCTTCCTGTTCTGGTCTGGGTGAAGATGTGGATTTTGTTGAGCTCCGCTCCTGGAGTAAGAGAGCCCAGTGCCAAATCCTGGCTCCACTAGGTAAGGTTTTTGCCCTTTTGGGCAAGTAGTGTAATGCCGCTGGGCCTCATCTGCAGGAACGTGTTCACACCTCGAGAATATTCTAAAACAATCCCTGGAATACAGTAATTCCCCCCGCCTCCTTCCCCACTATTAGCTAAACCATCAGCATGATTAAACCCTCCTCCATTTTCCCTGGTCAGCTCCCTAACGCAACAGAAATTACAAGATACTCTTAGTGAACTGACACAGAGGCCTCACCAACAAGGAAATAACTAGCTGATTGACTGCTTGGGTCTCCACTGACAAGTTTAAAATGAATCCCCAGACACACATGGAGCCATGATAGACTTAATAAATCACTGAGAAATACGTATTCATTATCAAGTCCTGTTAACGGTTCTAAGATGTGTTCTTATGTTCGCGCTAAAAAGGTGCTGGCAGCGCCCTCCGCCTGGCACATGCACCCCTTCTCTTCTGCGGAGGGGTCCCTCCTTTCCCGTGGACAGGCTGCCCCCTCATCAACACTTTCCTGCAGGTAAAGCCACTGTTGGCTGGCCAGGCCCTCCTAGCAAACCTCTTTGATGTTCCGGAATAAAAAACAAAACAAGACAAACCACCGCCCAGGCCAGCACAGTGAGCCTCTGGCAGGCTTCCCGGCCCTCAAGGCTGCTCACAGGATGATGGCGGGAGGCCACACGCAGCTGACAAAAACCTCCCGGGCGCCCCAATCTCTCAGTCTTTTTGGTGGCAACTTAGATAAAAGCCGTCAACCGTAAATGCAGGCAACGTGACACCTTTGGGGAGAAGGCAGGGAGGAAAAGGGCCAGTTTCTTCCCACTTCATCTGCCATTTAACTAAAGAAGTCAGAGCTGTTACAGAGGAAAAAAAATAAAAGCCACTCCACAGGAGGCGAGAAACAGCCCAGAGCAGATTGCTAGGAGAAAGCCCAGCCATCCCCCTCTGAGATATTTCTTTGTGCTCTGAGTCACTCACTGCCAAGGCGCTGGGACCCTGTCAGTGGCCCTGCCAGAAGGTGCCCAGGTCTGTCCCACTCTCCCGAGAGTGCACACCTGCTGACAACTCGGGGCCGATCTGAGCTCTGTTCTCACCTCACAGTGAGTCCCTCTGCGTGCAGCTCACAGAACGGCCTCTCGGCACATCCAGGTTGTGCCAGGCCCGGGCCCTTCTCCCAAGGAGAGTCCTGGTGGATTAGTTTCCAGAGGAACTGGGTTTTGAAATCCCCCCTTTCACTACCACCACCACTCAAGCCCCAAAATGACAGAGAGCCCTGGCGATGACGGGGCCAGCCCTGTTTTCAAAAGATGCCTAGGAAAGTTTATGTATTGATTTTGAACATAAAGCGCTGAGCACCTAGACCTCTTTAGGTCCAAGTAGGGGGTGGCCCTGGGAGGTCAGACTGGCCCTGGGAGGTCGGACTGGGTTATGGTGCTGGGACGTGCCTGGAGGTGGCGAGACTGAAAGCATCAAGGAAGGAAAACCCCTCGGAGATCTAGCCCCACATCTCTTCCAAATCAGGTCCACCAACAAGGTGAAGGGGCTGTCCAAGTCACACACACAGCAGTTTTCTAAAAGAGGAGGGAAGGAGTTGACAGAGAGTTAAATACAGTTACATTAACGTTCTTAGTTGCGGCCAAAATTAAGACCTTGAATGGCCTTTTGTACAGATTCACTCATGTGATTACAGTTTTATTGAAACACATTCTTCCACCAAGTCGAAGACCACACACTCGACGTGCTGAAATTTCAGAAAATGTCCCACAAGCTCCTAGTGAGAGGAAAGTCACCCGAACGCAAGAAAATGTGAACCTCACATTTAAATGTCAGCAATGACATTTAACCCGTGAGCGTTCACAAAAGAAAGTTACTCAACTAAAAAGAGCTGAAGATTGAGTCGCTAGTTAATTGGCACACTTAACTGAGCACTTTCACATATGCCCTTACTGAGAGATACTGAAAGGGAGCCAGCCGCTCCCCTTAGCCAATAGCCTGTTCAAAGAGCATAATCATTTTCTGATAGAGGACAATGGGTAAAGCACTTAGTAAAATCACAAGCAAAACTGTTTTCTCTACCATTCAGAAACTATTTAATCCATGCCTGAGAACAAATCAAAAACCACAAACCAGGTGTTCCCTCAATGGAGATCCTAGAAGTTTCTAAGAGGAGGGGCACTTTTATGGAGAGATCTGATAACTCTAACATTGTATTAAAAAACTAATACTGTAAATAAATTCTGTAGCATCACAAGTAAAATCTCAGTTTACTGGAAGGCAACAAACTCAAGGGCCTAATTTACTGGAATTGTCAAGAGACAGGTACAAGCAAGAGAAGAGTGTCTGTAGATTTACCGCACAAATGAAACTTCCAGGTCGTGTCCTGGGAACAGTACAGATCCCGCCCAGTTTTCTGTGTTTGCAAACAAGCTTCCAGGAAGAAGAAACCAGGAGACAGGGGGACAAGGCAAGACTTTGTACCTGGCACAGGCCTGGACTAAAGAACCACTGACCCCACGAAACTCACTAAAGCAAAGAAAACAGTTTCACCCAGAGCTGCAACAGGAAAGGGCTCACAGCTACGTGCAGTTAATGAGAGAATAAAAACAACCAGGGGCCCCCACTCCTGAGCATTCTGGTTTCCCAAGGCCTCCGTGTCAGATTGGTACACGGTACTTGCCTAATATCCACACTTTGGGACCTGTAATGAGCACATTAACATGTGAGGCTTGTTGTAACTCTGACATGCGCCTTTTGCCACAGCAGGCTTTGAAGTAGATCTGTGAGACTGGACCAACAGGTCAAGTCCTTTCCCCTTCCCTCTCCCCAAGGAGACACCTCTGCCCACTCGCAGGCTGGGCAGGGCCAACTCACCCGCCTCTCCCAGCTCTGTGGTTCTGTGATGCTGAATTCAGCCAGCTGTGACAGCAGTAGTGCCCCTCAGGGCTCAGTCCACAAAGCAGGAAAGGTTCCGCATGCTTTGTCCTTCTGAGCTCAAAAGAAGATTCTGGGGGCAAGGGTACATACATTGTGCACAGCATGCTTCACTTATTTCTGTTTAATAAACACCTGAGATGCTAAGAGTAGAAGCAAGATCTCCTGCCAGCTTGGAGCAGCAGGCTTGGAGATCACATGGATTCCACTGTGACAAGTGCCCAAGTCTTAGAAGACAAACTCCACCAGCAAAATGCAGATAAATAGGAAAGACTGATTCTCATTCAGAGGGCTAAAAATGGAGGAAAGGGTATTGTGAGATAGCATCCATTTGGTGCTGAACAAGCCAGCCCCAATACTCTAGGGAGCCCGTACCCAGCTTCTGCCATCAGTCCTGCTGATTCTGAGGCACACAGAGTCTCATGCTCCCCCACAACCTTCAGGTCACAACCCAAGCTGAAAGACCCAGAGGTGCTGGATTCTGAATGTCAGAAGGAAGGGAACCCACTTGTGTTTCTATGCAACTTGCTTCCCATGGCATCTGGAGCTATTCCTCGCTCTGAGCATGCTGTGCTGTGCAGCTGTGGGCAGGTCACCGGCCCTCTCTAAGGATTTTGAAGCTTACCCTAAGAGCCTATGTGGTACAATTGAACAACACAGACTTTAGAATCAGAGATCTGGGTTTGAGGGCAGGCTATGTAACAGGGTACTGAGGGAAAGAAGTTGATGAGTGTCTGTAGGTTAAAAAAAACGCTTTATAAATATAAAATACCCACAGATATCCTCAAGATAAGCCTCATAAAATGCCTTGAGCAATTTAGAGTAAAGTTGCCTTATTAAATATTGTTTCGTCAGAAATGATGGAAATCCTCTCCATAAATGGGAAAGTGATCCCGTTTCCCCAAATTGATTACCTGTGTAAGTTGGGAGCACCCTCATGTACAAAGCAGTGTTTTGTACAAGAAGAGGCCAGAACCAGAAAGTGTGCAAATACCACCCAGGGACATGTTTTGCAAAACTACACCCCTTTCTGGCATTCCAACCCACTCCCCATGGGGACTGAAGGTATCAGCTCCATTTCTAAGCTCTGTGGGGCTATGAAAGAAGTATAAAACATGGCATCCATGAAATAATTAGAGAACACTGCAAACCCATGCATAATTAAGTACGAAATCCTGAAGTACCACCTATAAATACTAAAGGAATTCAAATAAAGGAGGCAGAAAGAACAAGTGGGCACAGATAGCTGGGGAGCCACAGGAAGAGATGGAACAAAAAAGAAGGCAAGGAGGGGTGGGCGACACCAGGCTGGGCACCTGGCTGAGCCAAGGCCTGGGAATGCTGGGCAGTTAGCAGACTCGGACAGGATGAGAGGGACAGGTTTGGGAGCAGTAGTGGCGATGCGTCAAGGGCTTCCAGATAGTTTTATACAACCAGCTGAACTATCCAGGAATCTTCCTTTGGGGGTCCATCCCTCCAGGCCCTAAAAATCACAGTCTCCCACCTTTGCATTTTGAAAAAAACCTTTTCATAACCAGAAAATACGCAAGACTCATCTCTACATAAAACGATGACTCACACCCCTTTAATCGCTGTTGGGGATTCTGGTCTATGTCCTTTTAAGTCAATCCTCATGTGTAAATTCTGCACAAGTTTAAATTTATGGTCTTGCGCATGCAGTGGGCACTCTGTAAGTATTTATTGATTGAGTCTGTGGCAAAGGCCTTACGGAGAGATTATTGCATTAGGCTAAGAGGTACAGGCCTTTATAACTGCCATGCTACTGTGGATGGAGAGCGAGCGAGCTCAGTGTGACCTGGGCCATCAGCAGCTTTTGGATATTTTAAAAAAACATCTCAAAGTTCAGGCAATTATCCAACTAAATGAAAGCTATCCACCTTCTATCACTTGCAGAAACCACTGTCCGACGCCATATTTCTTTTTCCCTTTTCCCTGTTTGTCTAAAGCACATCTTACCAGGCTCCAAGAGTGATCAATCTATTTTAGAAACCACTCACAAATAAAGAGGATTCAAAGCAAAGACAGACTGTTTGAGGTAGCAGAAGGAAAGGAAAGGTCCCCAAAGAGAAGGTAGACAGGATCTACCCAATGACTATTGGCATTCAGATCAATACTGAAACACACTGTTACAGACTTGCGATTTCTGCTACTCACTCCAAAACAGCCAATGCAACAAAATCATCTATGGTCTTTTCCAACTGACATGAGCTTATATAATCCAGAAAATATAAATTTGAATACAACTGATCCCAGGTAAACCTAGATTGAGACGTAGGTGTTACTATAAAATAAGGATTCTTTTTAACATCCAAAGAAAATGGAGAAATGCTTCTTCAAATATCTGTTGTGGAAATAGGTCAGAACAATTGGTGTTAAAAAGATTTCTGCTTCATTGAGATGCTTTCTGTGTCAGGGTAGCGACACCACTCACAACCAGTGGATAATTTATTGACTCGACATGGACAGACCTGGCCCGAATCACAACCCTACTACTTGGCTGGTTGTGTAACTTTGGGCAAGTTTCTTAACTTCTTTGCACCTTGGTTTCCTTACCTATTAAATGGGGATAATAAGAGCGTCCTGCTGTTATAATAAAAATAAACGCAGACACAAGGCTAACTTGGCAGTGCTGTGCTCACCAGAAAAGGCAAAGGCGGAGCCTGCTTAATCCTACAAGGCCAGAGGACCAGAGTCCAGAGCCAAGTGTCTGGGTCTTCGAGCTTGGTCAGTCTAGCTCCCAGACCTGCCTGTGAGTGATCACTACCGATCCAATTTAACCATCTTCTACAGGTGAAGAGTGGTCCTTGTCCCCCTTGAGACCATCAGCTTCTCTGTCAGCCACCCAAAAAAACACTAAGCTTGTGAACCACAGGCGAGGGGCTCTCTGGCTGATGCTGACAAGTTGCTATATCTTTGAAATGATGGAGCAAAACCAGGTGATAATAAAAATTTCTATTTGTATAACTCTACAGTTAACCAAATGCTTGCGATCCAAATATATGACATCAGTTACCCTACTAAATGCACTGGTTTTGACAGTGAAGACCAAGGACATAATTTACTGTTTACAAAGTACATCCTCAGACATTACCTCATTTGGTTCTCGCCACAATTCTCTGTTATTATTAATGCAAGTAAGGAAATCAAGGCCCAGAAGCTCTCCCTGTGCCAGGCCCTGGTAAGGCTGTAGGAATACAGACAGGTGAGGCACTATCCATTAGAGGCCCTTTGAAGAGCTGGATGGATCACATCAGTCCCATTGACAGATGCTCCATAAGGCTTCTCCTATCCAAAGAAGCCTTTAAAAAATTGCCTTCCTCTTATAAGCTCTTTGGTGGCAAAAGCAAAATTTCTCTTGCAATTTCAACATAACATCCAGCTTTCTACGTAGAGTTAATAAATAGACTGAGGGGTGGTATTAATGATAGACTGAGGGAAGGAACTATGTTTTCTAAATTAGGAAAAACGTCCTTGGCTATAATCTACTTGGCATTTTCTATTATCTTTCTATTTAGAAGGGCACATTTTTTCAATGTCATCGATAAGACTGAGTGAGGACTTTATTTACATGATCAGAATTAGAGAAGGGAATCGCTCTAGGTTATCTGGAATCTGAGAAGCCGGGTCTACCGTGTGACAACAGTTCAGGCCACACAGGGAGCTGTGAGGGGCTGGAAGGACATCAAGCACTCGTGGAAAGGGGTATTCACAATAAATTCAATAAGAGAGGTGTAAAATATCCTGGCTATGCATGGGACATCTCTAGAGGATGAAGAAATCGGTTAACATTGGTGCCTCTAAGGAACAAAACTAGGTGACAGAATCAGGGGTGGACAGAGACATATTTAATGTCTAACCTTTTGTGCCTTTCAAATATTTTTTTTCATCATGCACATGAATTACCTATTTTCCAAAAAAAAAAAAAAAAAAGTAAAGACATTACAATTTAAAAAATGTAAAATACAAACAAAATAGTCTTTATGCAGCAAACCTAACATACTTGTTAATCTAGACAGCTGTGTTTCTGGCACACACCAGATGCTCAGTTTGTTGAACTTAATGGACCTCCCCTTAAAGTCAACAAATGAAAATCAGAAACCTGGCAAATCCAAGGGTCTCAACGTTCCAATTCTCTAGGAAGCTCTTCATCTATCTGCAACTTAAGTATTACAAAAGATCAGAGAATGGGTCCTTGTGTAACAAGCCTTGCACCCAACTGGGTCTAGATGCACAAGCTTCAGGCAAAACAATAGGTCTGCTCACCTATCCACACCAGCCATTTTGTAAATAGAAAATGTTTAATATGAAAACATTATGCCCTGAAACCAAGACAATAAAAATAAACGTGCAGATATGAAAACAATCCCACGCTGCAGCTGAAACCAGAATACCACAAGCAGCAGGTCAGAGAAAGAGTTCTGCCACATGCAGTTCCATTATACTGGAAGTCTATCTCTGCTAGAGCTTTTCAAAGAGCCAGGTTTTGGGCAAAACATAAGACAGATTTTTCCCCTGTCTTTCAAAGGACTACAGAAATATTATGTGCTCCGGCAAGGGCAGTGGAGAACCACTACACTCTTTGTGGGCCCTGCCAGGGATTACCAGGAAAAAAAATGTAAATGAAGAAGTAAGAGATAACAGTGAGACGCCCTTTCACCAGGACCTTATGAGAAAAGAGAACAAGATAGAGAGAAAGGGACCCATTATCAACACACAAACAATGCAGCTAACGCAATTATTCTAAGACGGCTGAACTCTAGAATGCCCTTTACAAAAAAGTCAAAACTCAAAATCAACTCTTACGAAGTACCAGTCAATAAATAGGGATAATCTTTGGTTCATTCTAGAAAACACAGAAGGGAAAACAAAGGATGACTGGATTCTGCAAGATATAAAGGTGACGGGTATTTCTCAATTAAAAGGGAACTGGCTGGCAAACTGAGAGTAGGTATGTATCAAAACCGGGAAGGTGATAAAGGAAATGAAGGTGAGGGCAAAAAGGAAAGAAAGGGAACTTTCCCAGCCAAAACAAGAGGAAAAGACCATTCCATGGCACTTGTCATCTGGTTTATTTCAATCTCAAAAAAAAAGAACTGGAAAATGCAGAAAAACCAGTGAACAAACTAGATTACCAACAAGAATCAGCCACACACTTGTGTTGCTGCTGGCAAAGCAGGCGCTGCTGGTGCTCACCCTGATCGAATGACTAAGTAACTTGCTTAAATGCATCTGACACACGATCCCTGAACTTCTGAAAAGCACTTATTACAGTGGCTCATGAAATCTTAATCTAAAAATGTTCATCCATTTATAATCAAGCTACATCACACTGACAACTGGGAAGGAGAGCCGAACAGAGGGAAGAGATATTCAGAAGGGTTCCGTGGAGACTGGTATCATCAGGACTTTATCATTTGAGGGATCCCCCCCCCCCCCACCTTTTAAAGAGAATAGAAGAGATTTGGAATCTAAAAAGAGTGCAATTGTCAGGAGAAGACCAACAGAGAAATAAATTACCTGATTCAATAAAAGAGAAAAATAAATAAGAAATAAAATGCAATGAGACTTGGAAAACCCCACTGACATCTGTGTTGCAATAAAATCTGGAATATATTTAATGAATTGCAGGGAGAAGGCAGGGAATAAAATAAGCCCCTGATAGAAAATATTGGGTGGTAGATATGAAAAAAACTGTATAAAGGGGCAACAAAACATCATATTTATCAAATCTATAGTGGCAACTGTGTGCCAGACACTGTTCCAGTGTTTCAGTTAGTAACTCATGTACTCCTCAAAACAACCTTCTAACGTAAATACCATTATATTCCCATTCCATAGGTGAGCAAACAGAGGTAAGGAGAGGTTAAGTAGCTTGCCCAAGGTTATGGCTAGTAAGGAGTGGATTCAAATCCAGGCACTGTGGTCTTAAAGTCTGTGCTCATAATCTCTCTGGACTCCCCTAGAATTTAAATGCCAAGAGTGAGATAAGTAAGCTGGGAGTGAATTACAAGTCATATACTCGCTAGATCCAAGGTCAACAGATCATCCCTCGACCACAGCTATGTGATGGCCAGTCAGCCCTGTGACCTCCCCAGGCTTTAGCTTCCTCACCTGTGTACTGAGAAGACAGATTAGATGAGCTCTAAGTTGGCTTCCACTCTAACATGCTACAAGTCTACACTCTGTACGGACAGCTCTGCTTTCTGGCAGTTATTCAAAGGTTAATTCACCCTAAAATGGGCAGCAAGTGGTGTTAAAAGTTCTTTCTCTGCCTCATGACCTTCAAAAGATTACTGTGTCCTATTCAGGCAAATGGCAAAGCACAGTCAAGGGTACTGTACGGTTTCTCTTTTGGACCCTACTTAATGTGGTTGTAACAAAATGGCCCTCAAAAAGCTCTGGCACAGATCACATTAATTCTGCCACACCTACAGTCTCCTCAGGCTCCTCTCATGAGCCTGTCCTTGGAACCTGTGTCAAATCCAGTTAATGGAATACAGGGGAAACGGACAGTTAAAAGAGAGGAACTGGGAGGATTAAGAGAGGCAGTCCAGCAGTTCAAATTAAAGAGTTTCAAGATGGCTAAACAAGCCATATCTTCTTGCTATAGTCCATTCTCTTTGCTAACACCCACTCTGGGAGTGGAGACATCAAAATTCATTATGAGTGAATTCAACACCCACTTCCTAACGGACCCCCAGAAGTATCCTTCTCAAGCTAGGCATTAAAGGTCATCCACTCCTCCCTTGGGAGTCCTTTCTAAGCATCCCTGACAAGTGGCTGTAATCTGGCCTCTGCCTGGACACTTCCAAGGTCGAGGCGCTGGCTGCCTCGTCTAGCAGGCAGCCACCTGCGATGCTGGACAGCTCTCGCTGTGGGGAAAGCCCACGAAGCGCCTAGAACAGTGCCCTGCACAGGGATGAGCTCAGTAAGCGCGCCTCCAAGTGGGTCAAAAGCTGCCTCCCTACAACTTGAACCCATCAGTCAGTCCTGGATGCTCCCCTGGAGCCGTGAAACACAGAGGCCCTTCGGATATCTGGGGCTGTAATCAGGCCCCCTGGCCCTCTCTTTCCAGGTGCTGATCTGGATCTCCATCACCAAGCTTGGGCCAGCAGAACCTCCTTCTCAGACCCCAGGGTCCCAAGAGTGCACACCGATGGAGGGATGGCCGGCAGAGAGGCCTCAGTCGGGGATGTCCCCAACCTTGGTACCTCGGTACAAATGGCTTTCAGGAAGGCGTATCCCATCTGCTGCGGTCCCGGGTGCCTCCCTCCACGCCACTTGGAGAGCCGGCCCTTGGGACCCCCGCGGCGCCAGGTGACAGGCCCCGGAGGATCGGGGCGCGCAGGCAGCAGCGTGATGGGCCGAGCCACGACGAGAAACGCAGGGCTCAGGGGTTTGGCCCGATGGACCCGGGGCGCGATCCTGGCGTACCGGAGCTCAAAGGGCCGCGGCTTTACCTCTGCGTGGTTGACTACAGCTTCCCAGCTCGCTCCCCGTCGGATTCCTGCAGCTCCGCGTCTGCCGGCGGCGTTCATGGAAATGCAGCCGGAACCCCTGGCCAGGGCAGCTCCCGCCGCTACCGGCCCCGCCCAAGCAACTGCCGCCACACCCCTGACGACCGCTCCTTCCACGCCCCTAACCACGGGAACCCGCCCGTTCATTGGGCAGCCCAGCCGCTGCTCTACTAGCTTGCGCTCTCATTGCACCCCCAGAGGACAGTCCATTGGTCGGCAGAGCTGCTCCTCAGAGTGAAGGCGGAGCTCTTAGTGAAGACAAT
Source organism: Eonycteris spelaea (assembly GCA_003508835.1). Lineage (NCBI taxonomy): Eukaryota > Metazoa > Chordata > Mammalia > Chiroptera > Pteropodidae > Eonycteris > Eonycteris spelaea. Next base: position 3,364,556 of record PUFA01000115.1, read on the forward strand.
TGGTTACTTTTGACGTCTTTAGCCCGTAGGCCAAGATCCGGAGAGGGCGGGGAAACGGGAGGAGGGCTAAACTGTGGGCTGTGTTTGGTGTTCACCCGGGCAGGGTGCGGAGAAGGGGGCAATTGTGACCTCAAACTGGTTTGGGGGGTTGGGTAAAGTCAGTTGTCATCTGATGGTGTAAGGAGGGAGGCCTGCTGGTAGCTCAGCTGCGGGATCTGATGACTCCAGGTCGAACGACTGACTCACCAGTTGCCCAGGATACGAAGTGGAATTTGGGGTCCTGCTCAGGGAGAAAGGAGGGAGGAAAGTGAGTGACCAAGCTGCAAGGAGAGACAAGGATGTGGAGGCAGCGGCCTCCAGTACCTTCCGGGTGGGGAAGCTAGGAAAGAGTGTATGGAGCAATGTGGACCTCAGCTCACTGCCTTTTCAACCCTGAAGACAACCCTGAAAAAAATGCAGCCTTTGAGGACAGACCTAGAATCATCTCCCTGTGGCCACATACAGGTTTGCATGGCCCGGAGCAAGTCACTTTAACATCTATGCATGAGCCCTGATTTCTTCATTTGGCAACTGGGAGTAACAACAGCAGTTGATGACCAAATTAAATAACTCAGTAAACACTACCAGTGCCTGGCACTCAGTAGGCATTCAGTCGACTGGTTCCCCACCCACTCACCTCCAACAAACTATGGAAGCAGGCCCAGTTCTAAAATTCTATGAGCATGAAAATGCTTTTGCAATGGCATGTGCTTTACCAAGAATAGAACAGTTGACTGACTTGAAATGCAACCCCTTTGGGGCAGACAGGGCTACTCTACCAGGGAACAATAGGCCTGGAAGAGATGGGAGAAGTGATCTAGCCAGAGAAGGAAAGTGGTATTTCTAGCAATGTTAAATTTTTTTCCGACACATTTCAGGATCATGACAAGGTAAAATGGAGCTTCCTTCATCCTGTTCACCCAGCTAAGTGTCCAATGGTTCAAGTTTCACAGAGTGTGACTAAATAACCCTTTGAAGGCCCGTCAGCCTGGACCAGAAGACATTGCATAAAATCTATCTGTCAGGGACTCCTGAAGCCCATTCCATTCTGAAGGTGTGGAAGTCCTAGAGGACAAACAGAAATTGCCTCTCAGGCCTGAATTTAGCTCCAGACCCTTTGGATCTGTCTTTGAGAGAACCCACACCCATGGTGTTCCAGGGTGAAGGAGGAGAAAAAATCCTTTGCTATTGCTATATTTTTCATTCAGTTGTCATGTTACCTAAGAAAAGTTCACCTCAGCATTTGTTTATTCTTCTAAATTCCCTTCCGTCTTAAGAAAGAAAAATTCACTCTTCAGTAGTAAAGGATTTTAGTAAGTGACCCCATAATTGACTGTGTTAACAGTTTGGGCTTCTAGAAAAGAGCTTTAGATCTGTCACCAGTGTGTGTGTGTGTGTGTGTGTGTGTGTGTGTGTGTGTGTGCACGTGTGCGTGTGTGCACAAGCATACATACTTGGTTCGTGCCACCGTTTTCCAGTTATGTCTTTAAATAGTTCTGCTTGGTGGCCATACATGTGTTTGCACGCATGCTAGGAACAAAGGCCTGGCTCAATTCAGGTTTGTTCCTGCTTGTGTTTGCTAGAAGACACTGAGATGTCTTGTTAGGTCCTAAAAGGCACAAAGAGGCTCCTGAGATCAGGAAAGATTTCTCCTTGGTTCAGAGCCACAGAAAGCAGCTGTTAGAAGATTGCAGATGGACTTACCGTTGTACAGATTGATTTTTCCCCATATCAGGAAGAGAGGTTCAGCCAAGAGTAACAGAAAAGGATGTCCATCCAGTTCAGGAATTCGGAAAAAACCCGATTGCTATCACAGAAGCTGAAAAAGAAGCACAGAATAAGCCCAGGCAGAGGAGGAACATGCACATCTCCTTTGTAGCTCCGGTGGCTTCAGTAATAATCCATTACCACCTGCAGCACTCAGAACTGCTTTCTTATTTGTCTCTGGTGTCTGTCTCCTCCCATCTGCTTTGGCTCTTGCCATATTCTTTTAAATCATATTATTTCATTGTATAAAGCATTTCTGTAGGAAGCCATTTAGGAGACAGAATGGACTCATTTTTGCCTTCAAGTTTAGTAGCCTGTCAAGATTGATGATTTGGTGAGGCGTGGCCTAGGATAACCAGTGGTTAGGACGAGGCTATAAAGTACATTTCTGAAAGTATGAGAGTGCCTTGTTGGAAAGAGAAGGAGGGAGAGGGTGTGCTCTCACTCACATTCTGGAATCCTACAGTTCCAGGACTTTACTAAAGTGGAATGGCACTAAACTCGCCTAGGGCCCCTCAGCACGGTTTCCTAACCCCTGCTAAAGTCCTGGAGATCCCCTGGGAGACATAAGGCAGCAGTGACCAGAGCAGATAGTGAGCTCTGTTTATTCTCTTCTTGTAAAATCAGTGATTCATTTAGTCTGTCATTTTCATTATTCTGTATCCTTAGGGGATGGTTGAGAACAATAGGCTTTGGAGCCTCTGCTGTTGGGTCTTGAATCCTGGCTCCACCCTTCCTAGCCTGGTGACTTTAGGCAAGTACTTCACCTCTCTGTGTCCCACTTTCTTCCATATACTTTGGATGACAGTGATTGTGCTTCCCTTATGGGGTGCTATAAGGAGCAAATGAATTAAAATACATCAGCTAGTGCCTGGCACACACTTAGCTCTTAATACATGTTTGCCATAGTTATTCCAGGAGCTCATTTAAGAACTTTCTCTAAGGCACTATCTTATTTTCTAAGTCCTGTCATCAGAAGTCGTGATGACAGAATTCAGGATTTGTTTTCATACAGACTTTTTCTAAACTAGTTTTAGATTTGCAGCAAAACTGGGCAGAAACTTCCTATTTACCCAACCCCACCCTAACACATTTTTTTTTTTTTAACTAGCAACCTCTACCACTTGGTGAGAGAAACTTATCCATTGAGATATTCTCACCAAAAGAGGGTTCTGACTACTGAGTTAAGGTTTTTGAGACTAGACCTCACCATCTTAATCACTGTGAAGGAAATGGGAAAGGACAGGGCTGACAGAATAGTGCTAAAAGCTGCAGCCTGGACATCCATGAAATTCCCCTGAAGGCCCAAGATGGCACAAGCTCTGAGGAATCCAAAATTGTCACTTTATTGCCACACGCAGTGCTGCTTGTGTGTAACTATGCAGTAAGTTCAGAATGCCCTCTGGTCAGGCCTCCTGGCCAGCTTACTTAATGGAGATAAAGTTTGTTTGGAGGTTCTAAGTCCAAGATGTAATAAGATAAACTGTGATTAAATTCAGGAGTTTGGCTCCTTTTCTAATTGGAAAAGCTTCCTGCTGGCTGTTTGAAATGGTGATGAATGATAACTTTGTCTATGATTCAGGCTGTTTCCTTAAACCTACAAGTGAAGCTATCTATAATAAAACCATAGGCTGCTTTTATGCCCAGGGCAGTCTTGGTTTATGCCTGTTGCTTTGGCAAATTTTTAATAGTGCCTCCTTTTCACTCTCGAATGGTCTGTTTTGATGATAAATTATGTGGTAATACTTACACACGTAGGATCCAGCACTGCTCATGAAACAGACACACACACATGCACGCACACACACACACACACACACACACAGTTGTTTCAGTCTTAGATACATACAGGGTGTTAGACACGTGGTTGGCTAAAGATGACTTCTTAGTCACCATGCATTCCTCTTCCTGATGTCATACTTAAATACAGTAATAAAAATTGAGTTCTTCATGCTGTTTACTCAAAAGGAGTCAATGAAACTAGTACATTAAATAAGGGCATCGCAACCCTTTCTTTCATAATTTCATGTTATTGAACTATTTTAAAGCTGTTTACATCCCCAGAGATCCCGATATTGTTTTACCATGTATGTGAATTAATTAACAAGAGAGTGAATATTTTTACTGAACAAGACATATAGTAACAGGAATAGAATCATAAAGCAAAAGTCCTGCCCCTATAAAGAACGAAGGCGACATACTTGGAGAGATAACTAGAAGGATTGAGCAGTAAGCAATAGAACATTATCAGTGTCATGCACGATTGTTCAGGGGAGGGAATGATTTCTGCTGAATTAGATTCTTGGAGATTTGAGCTGGTCCTTGAAGGCCCAGAGGACTGAAATTGGGGTGAGGGTGGCGTGGCATTACTGGTGGGTGAGGACAACAAGAACACAGGTCTCTAGGAGGAAGAATACAAGTTGGTTTGACTAGAGCAGAACCAGTTGGAGAGAAGATGAAAAGGTAGATCGGGTCAGTGACAGAGGCCAATTAGTGTCTTCATCTGAGTTAATGGCTTCCTCTTAGCTGCCTGAGTATGTGGATATCCTAGCACGGTGTATAGCCGGTTCCAACATCGCATATCACTTCATAGTTTTGACTCTGTCTCTCTCTGTCTGCTTATTACAGTCATGTGCCACTTAATGACAGCAATATATTCTGAGAAATGCATCATTAAGCAATTTCATCACTGTGCAAACAGCACAGAGTGCACTTGCACAAACCGAGATGGTACAGCCTACCACACAGCTGGGTTGTATGGAATGGCCTTGACGCCCAGGCTATAAGCCTCTACAGCATGTAAGTGTATTGAATACTGTAGGTAACTGTAACACTCTGGTAAGTATTCGTGTCTATAAATATATCTAAACATAGAAAAGGTGCAGTAAAAATATGGTATAAAAGATATAGTTGTACACCCATATACGGCACTTAACCATGAATGGAGCTGGCAGGACTGGAAGTTGCTCTGCATGAGATAATGAGTGAGGGGTGGGTGCAGGTGAAGACCCAGGACATTACTGTACATTACTGTAGGCTTTATAAACACTGTAGACATAGGCGACGCTAAATTTAGAAAAACAAGATTAAATCACGCGCAAGAGAAAATGATGCAATCAAGAGATGCAGTAAACACGAGATGCATGAGGCTGCTGCTAGTGTAATACAGCATATGGTTTTAGATGCGTAATCAGAGAAAAATAAATCTGATTTTGAAAGAAAAGAATTCCACTTTCTATCAAGAAGCAGCAGTTCTGATAGACTAGAGACTTGACAGTGTCACATGAGCAAGATTTAAAAAATTAAAAGGAAATTATTCTCCAATAAGTGACTCACTCAGTAAGCAGTAGAAACCAATAAGGGAGATAGGCCAGCTTTAGCTCTCTTCTTTGACAGATCCATGCCTCTTTTGCCACAGAACATCTTCTGAAACTATTCCTATTCTTGCCAGCGTTGGAACCACCACCCCTAGTCCATTCCTTAATGTCTTTTTTAAAAAATCAATTTATTGACCTTCTCCGGACTTACTCCTAGTGTGCATCATGCCAAATACCCAAACAATCTTAATATTCCTGAATGCACAGCTGCATGGGGGCCCTCAATACCCTCCTTCACTCACTGTGCTTTTTCTTGAACTTCAGCAAGGCCTCAGGACTAGCCATCTCTCCCTTCAGCCCTGGGGTCCAAAAGGCTCCTCTCTTTCCATTTGTGGCTATATAATCCAGAATTCATGTCTTAAAAGTGTTCTCAAGCTTTGGTGGTCTCTGCTAGCTCTGCCTGTCCCAGCCCTTCACAGCTGAGTCTACTGTCCCTGAAGCTCACCTGTGCCCTGGTCACTCCTAACTGGTGTAGCTTTGGCCTTAAGACCTGGTGGGGCTTAGAATTAAGTCTTGCAAAGACAGCCCTTTCATACATTGCTGGTATATACAACCTTCCAGAAAAGCCACTTGGCCATACAAAAGAGGGTCCTGAAAATGCTCCTAGTCCTTGAGACTCTGACCTTATGATTCTATTTCCAGGACTCTATCCTAAGGAAATAATCTAAACTGATGGGCAAGGATTTACGCAGAAATAGGAATCGCATAATAATTTAAATTAGCAAAACAACAGAAGCAACCTAGGTGTCCAAAAGCAGAGGACTGACCAGCAAATTATGACATATGCATAATATGGGTAGTTATACACAGCATTAATACGTTTATGAAGTACTATTGCCATGGAAAAATACTCCTGATCAAAATTATGTATTCGGAATGATTCAAGTGAAATTAAAAAGGCATAGAACAAAAAGAGGAAAAGAAATATGTCAAAATATTAATAATGTCTCTGGTTGGTGAGATTATAGAAACTTTCCCCCTGTTTGCCTTTAGACTTATAGTTTTCAAGAGTTCCACATGAGTAGAACTACTGTCATAATCTGGAAGGAAAAACTCCAAAAGCTTCCCACGCAGAGAACAAATAATTAAATTACTCTTGGACTTGGTGTCCTAGTTTGAACTGCTGGGCTTCCAGGTATATCACTGAGTATTTAATTTGTGTTTTGCCTTTTGCTGATGTTGTGTGAGGTTCCCGTTCACGTGGGGTGGGGTGGCAGGCAGATACGCCTGCAGGTTTTTGAAGGAGGAAATGACTGAACAAATTCTTTTGGGGGGGGGGCGGGAGGAGCTAGTGTTGAAAAAGCAGGCCCTGGGTGGTTCTTAGAGACGACAAGGAGGGACAAGGGCTACTATTCAATGAGAGGCAGCTGCTTGAGCCCAGGCCCCTCTTTAAATGGGAAAGGCTGTGTAAATGCCAGAAAGAGCTGGGTTTCAGGAGCCTGAGCCCGCCCCACGCTCATGGGGGAAGATGTAATCCCTGGAGGGCTCCAGTTGGCCTGGGCAACAGACAGTGGGCTGGGATTTTCCTACAGTCATGGTCCAGCGGCCCCTGTGTCTGGGAGGAGGTACTGCAGCTCTGCAGCAGAGACTCCAGTTTCTCACTCCCTCTGAGGGGAGTCTGGTGGACTTCCTTTGTGGCAAATTCCTCCCTGATGGCATCCTGCCCTCCTACCTGACTTCTGAGCCTCTGCCGCAGTGTTCACCATCTCTGAGCTGGCATCCGTGACTATTGTGCCATCTTGCATATCACAGGCTAGCCAGTCATACTTTCTCCAGCCCATCCCTACATTAGAGTCAAGTTCTCTAACTCCAACAGTTCGAGGTTCTTTCCCCTTTAACTATATCCAAACTGTTGTTAGCCCAGCATGGTTATAAGAGATCCAAGCCTTCCCAAGTTGTGATTATGACTGACCAACCATATGAATTTTGGTCAGATTTGTAAGACATGGAATTGGGACAGGAATTAATCTGTTAGGGAGTCCTCCCAGGGAAAATAATAGCCAGTTTGGGGGTCATCCAGGATTGGGGGTTCCAGATGGTCGGGACTGTGCCAGCTTGCTCTAATGACAATGCACACTTTGTTGAGGTTGCTGGTGGTGATTGGTCTGGGCAAGGAGCGGTACCCCTCTTCCTGAATGTCCTGGCATCTAGGCATTGGTGGTGCTGGCCTAGGGGCTCAAACGAGACTGAAGTGGTGTGACCAGGTACAGCAGAGAAGGGAGCCCCACTGAACATGGAAGGGAAGCATGATGGGAGGCGCTGGAAAGAGAGAAAATTTCCATTTGGCCTTTTGATCTCCTTGCCATGTCCCCAGAGTCAGCAACTTGGCGGCTATCCGAGTGCCTGATTCCTAGTCTTTCCTCATGAATTTTTCATTTCAGGCAAAGATCCCTTATCTGTCGCTGGGGCTGCTTCAGGAGGCTGCTTTCCCATCAGCTAGAGACTGGGCAAATGAAGAGTTGCATTAAGGCAGGAATTATCCATCCCTTGAGAAAAGAAGGGCACTCTGTGTTCTGGAAGGGACGGCTCCTACCTCTGCCCCTCATTCCTGTGGACTTCTAATGATCCTATGAACATGGGGTTGCTGTTTGTATCGAGATACTGTTGAGGGCTGAGAGAGGAAGGCTTTGGGGTCAGCCACTGCGGTCTTGCCTGTATGGTGAGGTCCCCTTTGACCCCAATCATTGGACATGAGGAGGGTCCGCAGCAAAAAGAAGATCTAGTCCTGGGCATCCTAGGACTCTGATAGACAGGGAAGGGGCTGTGAGCTGCAGGGAACAAGCTAGACCTGGTGAGCTAGAGTTTTAACTCATGGTGCCCTAAGTTTATTTTCTTTTTGTTATTCTTCAGCTTTTAGGACTCTCACGTTGGAAAGTTCTGGCATGGCAGGGATCAATGGCCATGGTTGAAGAGGAAGCAATGCCACCCTGCGGCTAGGGTGGAAATTGCAGCAGGAATCGCTGAGTGACTCCTGGGGGCCTGACGCACCAGACAGTCCCCTCCCTACCTGATTACACTGCCACAGTTACATGAGTTTCTGCTTTTTATTTTCTCCCTGTGCATGTGTCTGTGTCCAAATCCCCCCTTTTAATAAGGACACCAGCTATCCTGGGTTAGGAATTTGAAGGCATTTACATCAAACAGAACTGTTTGGGCCACTGTGAAATTCTAAGACTAGCCTGCCGCAGCAGATTGGTTACTAATTTAGAACTTATTTCATCTCTACCTCCTGCAAACTGACTATTCCTTTAATATGTAATTATAAATGTATGTCAGCTGATAGCTTTGTTACTAATACAAATAAAACTAGCCTTATGATTTCCCAAGTTTAATCCCCTTCTAAACCATACCAAATCCCAGACAAAAAGACCTTGGCCTTTGGCAGGCCTAGCCACCCAGAAACGAGTGAGGCCACAGGTCTCCGTCTCTCTGATCTAGGAAAGAGCTATGAGCAACCTAGCTGAATATGCTGTGGAGTAAATCTGTTTCCATCCTCTGGCCTGAGAACCTAGCCTCCATTTATGGTACTGTTCCCATGGGAATACGCATTCCAAATTCCAAACAACTGATTTGCACATGAACTTTCCCTCTGGAGGTTAGGGACTGCAGGAATGTGTTCTCCTAAGGCTCAGTCTTCCCAGAACTTCCCATGAGTCCTGTCCCCTGGCCCCCTCCTCACCTCCCACCTCCCCTGAACACACACTCAGCCCTCATATGTCACCTCTCCGTGAGGCCCCAACCAGATCTCCTACCTCCCTTGCTTGGACCTTGACTGTTTGGGCCTGGGTGACAGGACTATACACGAGGGTCCTCACCTTTCATAGGATCTTAAGATCCCTGAGGGCTAAACTGTGTTTTCATCATCTTTGTACCCTTTCACTAAGAGTATGAGTCATTTACAAAACACTTAGCAGGGGCCAAGCTCTGACAATGTTTTCCGGCATTTTTTTCTTTTATCCCCCAGGGCTTAGCCCAGGACCTGGCACATGGTAGGTTCTCAGTAGATAATTCTGAAACGGATTGAAAGTGTTCTACTATGCCACTTTCTTGTAGCCTCCTCTCACTCAGTCTTCTGGCCCCTGGAGTGTGCTCTCCCAAGCTCACTGACCCATGGGTGTCACTCAGGCTGCTGCCCTTGCCTCCCTATGAAGCTGAGCTTCCTGGGGAACTATCATCTGGTGTTTGAGGGAAAGCCAGCCCCCTCTTCTCCAACTCCTTTCCCCAAGACTCACAATGTGAGAACAGGTGCACTGGGTGGAATCTGTCTGCTGCAAACTCAGGTGCACGTGGATTTAACTCTGCTTTTCATAAACCAGCTACTTTGCTGAACAGGAGTGAACTTAACTCAAGTTTTCATGGAGATGTGTTCCTTATTCCCCTGTCCCCACCATGGTTGCTCTTCAGTCCTCATATCTTAGCTGTGCCAAGACATCTTGTTGGACAAATGTCCACATGGCACTACTGAGATGTCCATAATCCATGCCCCTGCCCCCTAGGCCCAGAAAACTGCAAATTTCATCTAAACTTAGCCCCTATCACTAGATACACTCTCCTCCCTACTGTTGTTCTTCCCTGGGGTCAAGTGTACGGCTTCTGGGGTCAGTCAGGGAGCCAGGCCAGGTCTGCACTGTTCCTGGGACCCATGACCTCTCCCTCCTCCCAGGCCCGGCATCCGAGGGGAAGAGATGCCCAGCTCCTTTCACTTTCTCCAAGCCATTTTGTCTCCTACAGGAAATCCTGTCCACCTCGGGCCTTAGACCAGGCCCCTGGAAATATCCAGGAAGGAGCTGGTATTTAGTGGGTGACTTTTTTCTACCCTGCCACAGCCCTGTCCAGAGACAGTGAGCACTACCTTACCTGCACACTGGGTGGGATTAAACTCACAGATGAATATACCAAAATATTTATCTTAACCTTTAATGGAATATGTACTTCTCAAGTATCTGAGATTTTGGCCTGTAAGCCCATGCTTCCTTGATGATAGCTACCACTGTCTTTTGGAGATGTTCACATCCTAGTTGGTACTCCCTGATGAGTTTAAGGAAAGTGGCTTAGATGAAGCCAGGTGAAGAGCTCCAGGCACCATGCAACCACTACTGGCCTCTGTCCTTCCCTCCCTCTTTGTTGCTGGGCCACCAAGCAATGCCTCTGGTCCGGGGCTCATCTTTGAACCCTTAGAAAGAAGCGGTGCTGTAAGGAGAACGCTTCTCCAAGGGACACTACAGGTCCTGGTGGTGGGACAGAGAAGAAGTAAGTGTCTGAGGGAAGCTGGCCAGCCCACACGTGTTATCCCCAGCTACTCACCCTAGCATAACTCCTGGAGTGCCCTGACGTTACACCACCGACGACACTGAAACCTGACTCCAGGCTTGTCACACAGAGGCAGTGGGACAGTCATAACTCCCAATCGACGAAGGGAAAAAGCAAGAGTAAGACTTAAAAAGATCTCTGCCAACCCGCCCCCCCACTGTGTCTCGGTCTGCTCTAGCCCCAGGTGGATGTGCAGCCCCTCACCCTCCAGCTACCACACACGCACTAGTCCACAATAGCCTCGGTTTTCCTGGGGATACTCACCGTGTTCAGGTCTGTTTCTCAGATCCAAGCTTCTCTCTGCTTCCATGGTTTCTCCAGAGTTGAGTTCGAGGACAGGAGTTTGTAGCCCATGCTAGAGTGCCATCTTCTGAAGAATTGGAAGTGCTTCCATCCTCACTTCTTTCTTCCAAGTCTCTATAAAATAACAGAGGGCAGATTAGATCAAGGTCACACACTCATGTGCCAGCTTGAGTAGGCAGATTATACTAATGAACGAAGCTGGCTAAGGGTGAGGTAATGGTGAGTGATGGAGTCTGGGGTGCACTGGTGAGGGCATGTGCATCCTTTACCTACTGAGGGCAGTGATGTCCACTGCCAGGCAGAAATGTAGGCCAGTGTCGTTATGAGGCCGGAAACAGATTAGATGGGAAATCTTCTCATTAAAATGTGAAGGTTGAGTTCAGCTGGGGGTCACTGGTTTGCCACCCCTGGTTTGTTAATCCCTGAAGGTTTTTTCAGATTTAACAAGTCAGGAGTCTTGAAATCTAGCATGTTCCCTTCAGGGGTAACCTGCTAGAGTGAGAACTTTCTCAAAAACAAAAATGAGGCCTGTCTTGTGTGACCTGTTCTTAACGAGCCCACACGGGCGCTCTGTCCAGTCACCAGCCTACAGCTCTTAGAGTCTGCTTGTTCCTCTTTCAGAGCAGAACAATATTTGCCCATTTTCAGCCAGGTGGTGCCTCGCCCTTTTAAAAAAATTCCTCAAAGATTACAAACATTGGTGGGGCCTTGGAACGTAACCAAAACAGCTTTGGTGGCCTTTAGTTTTTTTGTTTTTTAAAAATGAGCCTTACCTCATTCTACGCTTTATTTTTCCCACACACTCTTCTTATGGTACAATCGTTATTTTTTAAATGTCTATCTTCTCAAAGGCAAGGGAAGTAAAAGCAAAAATAAATGAATGGGACTATATCAAACTAAAAAGCTCTGCTCAGCAAAAGAAATCGTCATCAAGGTAAAGAGGCAACCATCCAAATAAGGGCCTAATATCCCAAATAGACAAAGAACTCAAACGACTCAATAACAAAAAAACCCAAACGATCCAATCAAAAATGGGCAGAGGACCTGAACAGACACTTCCCTCTAGAGGACATACAAATGGCCAAATATATGAAAAGATGCTCAACATTGCTAGCTTTTAGGGAAATGCAAATCAAAACCACAATGAGATATCATCTCACACCTGTTAGAATATCTATAATCAACAGAACAAGTAATAACAAATGTTGGAGAGGATGCAGAGAAAAAGGAACCCTCTCATACACTGCTGGTGGGACTGCAAATTGGTACAGCCACCATGGAAAGAGTATGGAGTTTCCTCAAAAAACTAAAATTGATCTACCATATGATCCAGCAATCCCTACTGGATATTTACCCCACAGACTTGAAAACCCATATCCGAAAAGATATTTGTACACTGATGTTCATAGCAGCACTATTCACAGTGACCAGGACATGGAAGCAACCGAAGTGTCCTACAATAGATGATTGGATAAAGAAGCTGTGATACATATGTACAATGGAATAGCACTCAGCTATAAGAAGAGATAAAATACTACCATTTGCAACAACATGGATGGACCTCTAGATAATCATGCTAAGCGAAAAAATCCTGACAGAAAAAGTTGAAACTCACATGATATCACTTATATGTGGGATATAAACCTAAAAGCAACAAATGAACAGGACAAACAGAACTCAGGGACATGGTCAATGGACTAGTGCTTTCCAGAGGGTAGGGTGTGGGGGAGGAGAGAAGAGGTAGACAAGGTAAAGGAGGTCAAATATAGGGAGGTTGGGGGAGAGTGAAGTGGGTAAAGGAGATCAAATACATGGTAGCTGAAGGAAACTGGACTCTGGGTGGTAATCACATAATAGGATATATAGATGTCATATTATAATGTACATCTGAAAATTATATAATTGTATTAACAAATGTTACTGCAATAAACAAAATAATAATAATAATAATAATAATAATAATAATAATAATAATAAAATGTCTGTCTTGACTCTAACCTTCAGATCAGGTTTTGATCTTCCTTCTCATATAGCCCCATCCTCGACCTATATCAAATCAATATGAAATCCCATTATAGTTATGTGATCTTAGGCAAATTACCTAAATCTCTGCACCTCAGTGTTCCCTTTTATAAAATGGTGCAGTTTAACTGGGTAGTGACCAAGATTACTTCTAGAACTAAGTTTTTGGGTTAGGGATTCCTTTGACCGTTGGTTAAAAACTGTGGACCCTCATTCCAGACAAATGGTTACATGGCTTAAACTGGTTTACTTTGTTTTGTCTGTCAAGGCCACATTCCCCTTTCTTTTGAGGGACATTTCTTACCCACTATAATATTTGGCTCTAGATAGGCTACAGTAATAGTACCCCATCCCATTCTGCCCAGGAGAGTGGGCATATCAAGTCCTTTTCTGGTTTTTGTTTGTGTTTCTTCTTTTGAATGGAAGCAGAAGGGAAGATTTCTTTTTTTTTGGTAGAGAGCCAAAGGCAGAGGTTCAGGTCTGCCTGGGACCCTTTTCCTGTTTTCCCGAGAAGGCTCTTCTGCGTAAGCCACAGGGAAAGAGAAGCCCAGAGAATGGGAAGATGCAGGGGAAGGGGAGAGAGACTCCTCCTGCTGTTTCACTTCTGGATCCAGCTGCCCCTAACGCTAGCTAATTCCTACCCTTTTGATCCTTTCTATGAACCAGTCGGTACTTTTTTTTTTTTTTTTTTTTTTTTTTGGTTTGTGTGAGTTTGAGTTGACTAGCTGGCATTTGCAGCAGAACGAGTCCTGGTTGGTACACAGGCAGGCGTGACTTGACCCTGCTTTGTACCACTGACCCTTAGATTTTAATACTGTCCCATTCCCCATTCTCATTTCCCTCACATTCTAACTAAGCTCTTTTAAAGCAACTATAATGCCTTATGCAACGCCTTACACTAGTGCTTAACTAGTTTTAATGGAATTAAATGGAATTTTAGTTATTTCCCAGATGTACTCATGTTCCCACCCCCCATAAGACTATGTTTTTAGAGGACAGGGACATTGTTTGCTACTTTTTAAAACTTCCTGAAAAGGGCTCTGCACATAGTAGGAACTCAGAAAATGCTGGAGAAGATTTCGAAGACCAGATTGACTGCATCACGAGGAGCTCATTGACCTCGTGCACTGTAACGTTCTTAAACATGCTGTGGATGCTGGCACCGCTGAGAAACTGACTGTGAGTCACATGATGACAAGGTCACAGGACAAGAGATCCTTCTGTCAGGACTCTGGGGTCCAGCCTGGAAGCTGTCTGTCACTCCCCCCCCAGCACCTCCTCCTCCCCCAGGAATTTCAGCCAGTCCTGGCTAAAGAGGACAGCAGCTTCTGAAACTTCCCCAGTGACTAGGACACTGGGCAGTGAGATTCTAAATACTGACAGCAGTGGCTATACCCATAGTCGGTTTTTAACGCAATGGCCAGAGGATTCTGGCCTGGCTGGTGGGTCCCTCTTCTAAGGCCCTAGGAAACTCCTGAAAATACAGCAAGGGAGATGGCACTCACATGGTACACAACTTATATACACCAAGGACCTTGCCAGCAGACAAAAAACATGCTTTATCCTATGTAACTGCAATTTTTTTAAAATGCATTTTCTCGAGCAACTGCAGAAGTTTCCTCTCATATACTAGAACCAGAGCTGGGGTGGTTGAGGGGAGGTGAGAAAGCATTGGGTCCAATTAGCCACTAGAGGGTGCTGGGAAGCAGGACCTCTCAAATTTTCCACAGGGCATTCAAAGACCAAAAGTGGGCCCTCTTTTGCAGATAGCGATCAAGGCACGTGGCCCCTGGTGACTGAGTGGGAACAAAGCAGCACCACCCAGTCCTGTGCTTTGGGCATTTCATGGCTTCCGCTACCAGGAATGGCCAGAGAAGCTCCACCTCTGTGGTTAAGTTTCAGCTGCCATAAGGATGTCTCAAATTCTAAATTGGGCCTCTTTGTCCTAACCAGTTCTCCGGCCCCTAAGATAGATCTATATTCCTTCCAGCTCACTCTGGCACTGGGGGCAGGTCCCCTAGACCATCAGTGGGTTAGGTAAGTGTGCGGAAAAAGAGAGAAGGCAGCCATTTCTACCGACAACGGGCTGCTTGTCTTCTTTGCAGGTAGCAGCAGGAGACCTGCTTTAGGATGGCAGCAACTTCAGTTTTTCCAGGTGAGTGGGTGTCCAGGAAGTGCCCACGGAGTTGCTTCCAGGAGAATGAGTCACTTATTGGGAACATGGCAAAAGAACTTATTTGCCAAGGAACTGAAAATATGTCTTTTTCCACTGCTGCCCTGATGTTGTCACTGGCAAGGCTACTCACTGCAGAAGCCAAGAAAAGGATGCCTGCCTTTAAAGTCTTGTAAGCGACAGACCACAGCCCAGGATGGTAACACACCAAGGGTGCTCCCCTGCACTCAGAAGGGTCGATGGAAACTTTTCCCTTTTTTAAATCCTCAACCCCACCTCTTCAAAGCAGCGAACTCACTGTCTTCTTGTTGAAAGAGCAGCTACTGGGTCGAAGGGAGCATTTAAGTGTTTCAACACAGAATAGATAGGGTCTGGAATGAATAACTGTTTCATTGAGAAAATGAACATGAGTTAAATCCTAGATTTCCTTCCCTTCTCCCTCAAACTTTTGTTTTCTTTTCTTACTTTCTCTCTTCTTCCTTCCTTTTCCACATTCCGTAAAATTTACCCTTTGTGTACAATTCAGTAGCCTTTAATATATGCACAGTTGTCTACAATCACCACTAATTCCAGAACATTTTCATCACCCCAAAAAGAAATCTTGTACCCATAAGCAGTCACTCTCCTCTCCTCCTTCCCCTCAGCTCTTGGAAACTACTAATCTACTTTCTGTCTCCAAGGATTTCTTATTCTGCACATTTCATATAAATGAAATCATATAATATGCAGCCTTATGAGGCTGACTTCTTTCATTTAATATAAGGTTTTCAAGGCTCATCTATGTTGTAGCATGTATTATTATTTTTATTGCTGCATAGTATTCCATTGTGTGGATAGACCACTTTGTTTATTCATTCAAGTTGATAGTCATTTGGGTTATGTCCACTTTTTGGCTATTGTGAATAATGCTGTTATCAACATTTATGTGCAAGTTTTCGTGTAACCATGTTTTCACTTCTCTGGGGTATATATGTAGGACTGGATTTGCTCGGTCACATGGCAATTCTAGGCTTTATCTTTTGAGGAATTTCCAGACTGTTTTCCAAAGTGACTGCACCATTTTAAATTCCTACTAACATTGTATGAGAGTTCCAGTTTATCTACATCCTAACACTTTTCAGTGTCTTTTTGGTGATAGTCATCCTAGTTGGTAGGCAGTGGTACCACATCATGATTTGTATTTCTCCAGTGGCTGATGATATTGAACATCTTTTCATGTGCATATTGGTAATTGTATACCTTCTTTGAAGAAATACATATTCAAATCCTTTGCCCGTTTTTGAATTGGGTTCTTCCTGCTGTTGAGTTCTAAGAGTTCTTTATATTATAGATATTAGACACTCATTGGACATGTGTTTTTCAAGTATTTTCTCCTGTAGGTTGTCGTTTCACTTTTTGGATAGTGTCTTGTTCTAAGAATCAAGGTCAGATGGACTTCTGTTTATTATACTCCATCTATTTCTCAAAATGAGCCTGTTATGATGACTGGTTGCTTTGGGCGGAAAACATTGGCTGGGAAAGGACATGGACTTTTGGGGGTGATGTAAAATGTTTCTCATCTTGATAGCTGTATAAATCAGTGTTTGTCAAAACTGATTGAGTTTATTCTTAAGATCTGAGCATTTTTCTATATGTACATTATTCCTCGGTGAATAAAAATAGCTTGCTTCATATATGAGTCATGACTTTCTTATACAATTCTTTTTAAATTGGTCTCATCTTTTTTATTGAGGAGACAAAGACCATACTCTGTCATAAACATTATCTGTCGATTGGAATCACTTTCTCCCTGAAAGGATTCTTCATGCAATTCCTTGACTTCCTACTCTAACTGAGCCACAACTTTATAGATCTGTGGACAACTGCCATTTTTTTTTCAATGTGTTCTTCATTTGATCTCATTATTTCTTTTTCCTGAATTCTTATTTTGCTAGACTATGTCTTTGTTCCCTCCTACCCCACCCAAAAAAGGGGCACAGGGGAAGTTAATGTTCTGAGTCTTTTATATCTGAAAAAAATGTATTTGTTATTTTGGATGGGAATACAATTATAGGATTAAAACATTCCCTGAGAACTTAGAAGTCACTGTTTCAATATCTTTTAGAGTCTAATACGGCTGATGAGAAGTGTTTTGGTTTTTTTCCCCATGTTTCTGCCTCTTTGATCAGGTTTTTATTCAAAATTAGCTGTCTCAAAGTGATTTGACTTGTATGGAATAAACTAATTTCAGTTTATGCCACAGGCTTCTTTTCTTCCGTGGCGGGTTTCTTTTCCACGGGCTTCTTCTCAGATGTTGGTTTCTGGTAGCTGCAGCTTTTTTTCCCCACCAAAGTCTTCTTCTGCTTCGTAACACCAACAGCCTTCTTTCCTACCACGGGCTTCTTGTGTGGAAGCCCCTTCTTCTCATCTGACTTGGCTTCTAGCGCGGCTGCTGCTTTATCTCCCTCGTGCTCTGTGATTCTTGGCCTGGTGAAGAATGGTGTTCTGGCACATGGTCTTCGCATATGGGTTTAGCTTCAGCACGATTCTCAGGTTTTTCAGTGGGTTCTTCTTTAGGACTCTGCAATGAATCTCCTTGCATGGTGCTCAGGGGGCTCTCTGGATCTCTGGGCTTTTCAAAGTTCTGCTAAGATTAGTACTGAGTGTCTTGTGTATGGGAAGGTTGGAGTTATTCTTGAGACAGGCAGCTTTAAGCCAAGTGCCACACAGGTCATCTAACTTGCAGAAAGCACTTTCAGTCCAAATGCAGAAACAGCCCACATGCCCACCAGGAGCAAGTTTCAAAATGTTCAGTTTGCTTACTAAGCAGAGTATTTTCAGGGATATTTCTGAATGCTTTGATGATGCCACTGTCCGCATTATAGATGATGCAAGGTCTCCTGAGCTGGATACGACAGTTTCTCATTTTGCCCTTGCCAGCTCTCATTAGCTGAGAGGCATACATCTTTTTTATATTATTCCAGGCCTTAAGTTTCTTAAGAAGCAACAGAGCCTCCTTGGTCTTCTTGTAGCCTTCAACTTTATCTTCAGCCACCAAAGGAAGTTCAAGAACTTTCTCGATACGATGACCTTTAGACATGACTAGTGCTGATAAAGCTGAGGCAGCCAGGGCAGAGCAGATGACCTATTGCTTCTGTGTTGTGTTCACTCTGCAGTGCCAATGGTGCCAGGTTTTGGTTGGTGCGAACATGCGGCCCCCACGCCACCTATTGTCAAAAGCACCCTGGCCAGACGATGAGTCCTACCGCCTCGAACTCTGTGAATTCGAACCATAGCTCTGCCAGTCCTCCATGACTCAGCACTGGTTTGATGACCTGCTAATTCACTGACAGCATAGGGCTGTCTGTTGTTTTTGCGCAAGTTGATGTGAAAAGTTCACAACATTCAGTCGAATGGGAGCCTTGAACACAGCTGGCAAAGCGACATTTTTGCCAGACGGTTCCCCTTTTTCGGAGAACACCGATATCAGTGGATGAGCACATGCCATGGCGGGGAGAGGAGAAGGCCACGCTCCTCTCCATCGGGTGGCTCCCACAGGAAAAGGGCTGATGAGAAGTTTGAGGCTAGTTAAATGTTTATTCTTCCCCAGAAACTTTTAGGACTTTTTTCATTACCCTTAGATGGCTGTAATATCATCAGACAGTCTCGGAATTTTGTTTGGGTTTAGTTTTATTTCTTTATTTATCTTCCTTGACACTTGCGCCCTTTCAATCTGAAAATTCTTGCCTTTCTTCAACATATGGATATTTTCGTCTATTATTTCCATCCTCTCTGTCTCCTTCCTTCCTTTCTTCTCTTTCTCTGGAATTTCTAGATGAATCGACCCTCCTATCTCTTATTTTTTTCTCTTTTTTTGGGACTTCTTTATCTGCTAATCCTTTAAGTCCTGTAATTTCCCCAGCCACCAACCAGTGCATCTCTTGTCACCGACTACTTCCTCTATGAATGATCACATCTATTCCTTTGACTTTCCTCTTTCCTCTTTTTTGAGGTGCATCCAAACTACACTGACTTTTTCAGAAGCTCTCATGAGCTGCAGACTCAAATCTTCTTCTACCTGCTCAGCCTGTCCACACAGCTACCTTAAACTCAGTGCCTCAAAAATAAAACAAAACAAAACCTTGGCATCTCAACTCTCTTGTAAAAGGCTCAGAACCTGGGAAGAGGGCTCTCTTTCCTGCTCATGATAATCTAGCCAGGGTGTCTAGGCCACCCCTCCTTGGGGCCACTGAGATTTCCCCTTAGCACAGCTCAGGGCGCTGCACTCCCTGAGGTTATAGGTTCAGCCTGTCTGGGACCTTGACGGTTTTTTTAGGTGTTTTTTCCCCCTAATAAACAAAGCAAAAGGTCAGCTGGGATGAGCTAGCCACACTGTCTGAAAGCCACGGAAGCGCTGTGGTTCCGGCCATTGTAAACATCTGGATGTAGAGGCTGAGGTGGGCAGATGCAGACTGAGAGGGGAACCACGCTCATCATTAGAAGCCACGGGCCCTTGATTTCTCTCACTCCCCTCGTTTGGACAAAAGAATCAAGTTATTAGAATAGCAGAATTGCAGATCAATGACAAAATTATAGAAACACCAAAGGCATATTTGGAAGGGATTCTAGAGATCATCTGGGTGCTGATGATTCAAAAAAAGAAAGTCCAGATGTCGTAAGAGACTCGCCCAAAGAGCCCCAGGGAAAATCAGGCATCCTGTCACCCCATTGCCCATTACCTAGAGGGGACCAGGTGTGTTTACTGCACTGGATGGACTCCTCCATGAGCCCCACCCCAGGATTTCCAGCTGGCCAGGCTCCTGGTGAAGGGTCAGGCAGCAGTTCAAAGGTCTTCAAGATTTGGGATTCTCTTAGTTTAGCTGGTGGTAGGGGAGGAGTAGTGCTAAGCCTCTTCCTGGTTTATGGCTCCAGCTTATCTAACTTGTATCAACTCACTAAAAGCATTTCTGGATGGCTGTGAATGACCCACATACCAAGCCAGCAAGCCAGGACACATAACTCTTGAGGCCTCAGGTCTGACATTTCTGCTGATAACATGGCAGGAGCATTGATGGCATGGTCTGGTGGATGTGGACTCCTCACTCAGATTCCACTTCAGAAGGAGGATGCTTATAGGTGTGGAAGGAATTTACAAAACGCCAAATTAAGTAAAATTAAACAGGTTGGTGTTAACAGTAACAAAACTGACCTTTATTGAGCCCCCACTACCTGCCAAGCACTATCATCACTGCTCTAAATGGGTGAAGGGGAGCAAAATATGCCACCTCTAAATGTGCCACTTTGGTGTATTGATTATTTTGGATTAAAGTTACTGAGAAACAGCCAGTGCAAGAAGGACAGTCTGAGCTAAGAGTGAGGTAAGACACTTTTGAGCTTCGGAGGGAAGGAGATGCCTCTTTTATCTCCCTGAAAGCAGGAAATAAATCCCCCATGTTAAGGTACCCTCCCTGTACCAGGAGGGTAAAAGGCGTTCTTATCACCAGAGACAAGAAATTCAGGCTGAGAAAACTATGAAAAAACCTTGTTACTTCTCTAATTAACTACTCCAAGCCCAAACCTCTTTGTTTTGTAGAGTCTTCAAAATTGTTTTCTTGTCTAAAAGGTATAAAAGTCTCTTTTTTTGGTCACTTCAGGGAGCTTCCTATCTTTGGAGCTCCCTTGTGTATGAAATTAAATTTGTTTTCTCCTGCTAACTTCTTCTGTGTCAATTTCATTATTAGACCAGCCAAAGAACTGAAAAGAGAAAAGGGAAAATTTTTCCTAACAAAACATCCATCAGGTAGGTACTGCTAGGAAAACACCAAGGCACAGAGAGGGTTTGCAACTTGTCTAAGGTCACACAGCTAGGAAGCAGTGAGAGCTGGAATCCAAACTCAGGCAATCTGGCTCCAGAACTCAGACACTCGGTCTATACCATATTGCTTCTAGCAGTGATTGTCATTATTGACTGAACACTTATCTTGGGGGGATATTTGGCTAGTGCCTTAGAGCTACCTCATTTCATTTACTCCGGAATAATCTCTTCAGGTATAAGGTAATATTCTCACTTAATGCATGGGGAAACAGCCTCAGAGAGATTGGATACCCCGCACTAACTGGTTGTGGGACTTGAATTCCCATACAAGGTTGATTCTCACACCCTTTGTCTCCCATGATCTTAAATGATGATTGCTGAAGGTGGATGCCACAGCCAAAGGGTCTCTTACTATTCACCCTACTTGTGTGCTTGAAAGTTGCCTTAAAAAACAAAAACAAATCCAAAAAACCCCCAACTATGCCCTTAGCTACTGTGCTGTCCCAACTTGACAGGTTGCATGTTTCCTTGATGGATAGGGAAGGGAGAGGGGAAGGTTAGATTAGGGTCAGTAGAATTTCCCAAACTTTCCCAACCATAGGACTCTTTTTGTTTTCTTGGAAGCATTTTATGAGATGAAGATTCTGAGATTTTTCTTTGGAAAGTTGATTTGTCACTGTCTGGCCTCCCAGACAGTTCAGGCATTAGACAGCTAGCTTCTGGTGGCTTGTCCTTGGGCTGGATATGAGTAAGAAGTCAGGAGTAGTGCGGGAGTAGGATCCCAGGAAGAAGGTGGGTATAGCAACATGCTCACAAGGCCCTAGGCATCATCCAACCAGGCATGGAGGAAACCTCTCTGAGCAGTGGCCTGGGACATAAAGACAGATAGGTCTTTCCTGGAGTAAGGGGAAGGGTCCACATAGCATTCAAGGACAGAAGGCAAATGTGCTGAGTCAGGCTGGGACTTGAAAATCTCCAAATTTAGTATCATAACTTTTCTTCCTTATATAATTTCCATTTATGAGATACTTCCCCACACAGCAACTCACTTCATTTTCATAACACTCAAGCAAGGTGGGCCACATGGATACCACTCCTCCCATTTTATGGCACTGACAAAAAATTTTATATGACTCTTTAAGGTCACATGATCAAGGTCAAGCAGGGAGACTGGGATGGGAGTCCAAGGCGTCAGTGGCCTTGCCACTTTGTCACCCAGCACTGCTGGGGGTTGGTATCTTTACTTTTGGGGGATCTGTTTAGTGTAGAAAATGTAGGTACAGCCTTCGGTCACATGAGTATGTTCAGAGGGAGCTACACAAGCAGAAGGGGAGAACAAAGGTGGATGTGAAATGCCCCCAGACAGGAGAGATGGGTTTTTCATGCATGCTCTGGGTTAGGATGGCAAGAGGCTGGATTCATGAGCGACGAGAGGTGGAAAGTAGAGGAGGGGGCCGCAGTCAGGTACGGACAGAGAAGGGATCTAAGAAGGAGTCTTCAGGGACAGTGGGTATGTCCATCCTACACTGCCTGCGGGCTGAGTGTAAGTTCTGCCCGGGTATGCCTGGAGGCCATCTGATTCCAGGCCCACACCTTATCCAGGGTCAGGCCAGGAGGCTGAGGCAGGAAGTGCTGCTTCCACATGTGTTCAATGGTGTGTGGCTTTGTTCTTGGGGGAGGATCAAGTTGAAATTCTCCAAAATTCCAAATGGATAGGGCTGGCCTGGGGGAAGCTAAAGTTAAAGGAATGTGAGAAGCTGGGGTCTAGTTGGGAAATGGTGAAGTCCTCAGCTTTCCAGAGAGCAAGAAGCTTCCTCCAGCTTTGGGTACTTCTGTAGCGGCTCAGGAATGCCCAAGGTATAGTTATTCCTATGTTCTCTGCAGGGGATGTCCTCTCAGGATTTCAAAGCATTTACGGTGTCTCAATAATTATGTTTGCTTTGTAGATGGATCTCTGCTTTTCAGAGATCAATTGAAAACATAAAGTCCCTAACACTGGTCATTGAGTCATTTTATAACTAGAATGACCATCCTTTGGTTTATTTTCTCTTCCAAAATTTGGGTTTCCTCAAGTGGTTATATGTTTAAAGGAATAAAAGGAGAAAAGCAAGCTCCATTCTCATACGTTCCATAGAAATCGCTGCTATATACTAATAGGAGCTTCCTGTGTGCTAGACATTATCTTAGGTCATCAAATACAATATCTCATTTAATCTTTACAACCTCCCATTTAGTAGGTATTTTTATTTATTACCCTTCTTAGGGATGGATCCAGGTTTTCGAGGCCCTGCAACTCAAAAAAAAAAAAATGAGCTACGGGCTTTTTAAAAAAATTAAATTTCAATTATAAAATTATAAATACAAAATAGAGTACAGAGCCTTGACAGATGAGGGGTCCCAAAGCTTCACTGGCTTCATGGCCTGGCTTGCAGATGCAGAAATTAAATCTCTGAGAGGCTAAGTCATTTTCCCAACATCATATAAGCTTGTAATTAATAAAGGGGGACCTTAAAGCCATGTCTCCCCAGCTTATCAAACTACCCTTCACTGAGCATGAGAATATAGGAAAAACAGCATCAACTATGTGCCAGCTCTGTTCTAAGCACTTATCATTTTAAATCATTTAATTCTCACAACAATCCTATGATATGGGTATTATTTTTACTCCCCACTTTTATATATGAGGACACTGAGGCACAGAGGTTAAATAATTTGCCCAAGGTCACATAGCAGCAAATGAGAACCTTGAGACAGTGAGTGAGTCTTGGTTTTCCAAGACATACAGTTTGAATCTGTAGTAAACATAACCTAGAAGGTGCATCCTCAAGACTCCTTCAGTATCCAAAGCTCTTAAAAGAAAAATTGAACTTGAACCTCTTGCTTTATAGCTTCCCCAAGATCTTAACCTCAAGCCTTAGCCGAGTCCTTGGCTCTCAGCCAAACTCTATGGCAACTTTGCCAAGTAATTTGGTACACAGAACCAGGGCTTAAAATTGGATCAACTGTACCTAAAAGAGATAGGGTGATGAATTTATCCTCAGAGCAATCCAGTGAGGTACTGTTACCCTTGTGTTTTGTTTACCTAATTCAAATTCTATTTCTTAATATATAGCAATTGAAAATTTTCAAAATTTTAAAGCTCCAAAAAGTACACTCTAAAAAGCTTCACTCTTCCCCTGTTCCTCAGTCACACAATTTCCCTTCTTGGAGGCCACCTGAATAGCCCCCCTTTTTTTAATTGTTGTTTATCCTTCCAGAAACACTTTATTCACACATGAGCAAAACATGGATAAATATTATGTCCCCTGAATGGTGCACGCTAACACTTGCATGCTGTACCTCGCCTTTTTTTTTTTTTTTAAACAATATATGACATCCTCATTATTTTAAATAAGAGGACTCTGAGGTTCTGGGGATTAATGGAGCCTGGATGGTGAATGCAGGTCTCTCAGAATGCAAAGCTTGTGTGGCTTGGACTCCTGGAGGGAGCATCAGCTGGCTTGGGCCTCCTGGATGTGCCTATTCAGGGCCTCTCCTCAATGGGCTCTGGGCAGCTCTGATTGCCACACCTCCTGGTGCCAAGAGAGCTGGGAAAGAACCAACCAATGGACTGGCCTGGCAGAGGGTTCGAGGACCTAGAGAAAAAAGAGTTTTGTTTTCCACTCCCTGAAGACTGGCAGAAGTTGGCCTCCTGGCCATGCTGCCTTTCTCTTTACTCTCTATAAGAGCAAAAGAGTTTTCCCTTCCTGCCAAGATGGAAGCTCGGGGGGATCCTGTGGTGGCTCCTCCAAGAGCCCAGCTCCCATGCCTCACTTCCTTTTGACAGCCTGGCTGGCAATGGGCAGCTGCTGTGGTCCCTGCCAAGGCCTTGGGACCTGGCTTCCCTGAGAATGTGCATCTGCTCCCATGTCTGGATCTAATTGTCACGCTGGGAAAGGACTCTCCATGTCCATGTTGTTGCATGCCAACCGGCTTCTGGGATTGGCATAGAGGTAGGGGGCTGGGAGCGCTGGCCAGCCTGAGCTAATGAGGAAATGTCATTGGTAGTGTGGGAAGGAAGAAGCAAAGTTATTTCTGTTGATCTAATAATGAAATTGACAGGATACAGATTAGATTAACAAGACAAAATTTAACTACATATTTACACATGGGAAGCACACATACATGAGAGGTTCAGACAGAAGGGAAAATGAGGTACATTTGGTATTCTGAGCAAAGGATGAGATAAGACACCTGAGGGCTTCAGAGGGGAAGGAATGTCGTTCACCGAAGGGTAAGTGCAGATGTTTAGTAACTAGAAGTTTGCCCTGCCCTATAGAGAAATCAAAAGTATCCTGTGATAAGCCTAATGGGCAAGACCCCAAATTTAAATTTGTCAAGGGATTGATAAATTTTCTTGTAAACACACTGGGTCTCCGTTGCCTTCGGCTCAAAGTAATTCACGTGCTGAAGCGGCCCATCTTGGGGAGGCCTGTTATGAACCCCTTTCGTAGTTAAAAGCTTTTCCTTACAAAAACCTGCATTTGCGGCCTACCTGTCACCTGGTCTTCATCAGGCTCTCTTCTCAAAAATCGCTGTCTGAAAGGTCTGCTGGGAGGATGTTGGCAGCATCCCGTGCGCTTGTTTCCCTGGGTGTCTGTTCGCTGCTGAGGGGAGTGCGGGGAGCCTGCGAGCTGCCCACTGCTGACAGCGCGCGCCGTCGCGGTTTCTTCTCTGGAGAGCTGGCATCAAAAGCCAGGATTTACTCTTTTTGCCCTCATGGCTTGGGCTTCCAGGCAGGGCGCCCTGCAGCTGTTTCTGAGCAAACAGCAAATGAAAGCCTTCTCTCCGCCTCATCCTCCCAACTGTGAAATGGACAGTCAACAGAAATTTTCAAAAAAGAATATTAGAAAACGGAGAGGCGTTAGTCACGTGCACTGTTGGCGTACCGAGAGATACGAACTTCCGTAGAAACCGGAACTGCGTTTGCCGGAGGGCGGAGGAGCCCACCTTTTTGCACAGAAATTTCCCGCCCAGGTTCCATTACGTGTCCTGATTGGTCGTTATGGAGCAGTTCTGATTGGTCGGTTTAGGAGGCTATAATTGTGCGGTTCTGATTGGATGGAGTAGGTATCCGTTCATTGGTTCAAAGAATAAGCCGGGAACTTCCTGTCGGGGTTAACTAACTCAGCACGAAGAAGTTAAGGCAGTGCTGGAAGCCCGAGAGTTCAGGGTTTCTTCTCAATGTACAGAGTAAGCAGGAAGCTCCTGTCCACAGTTGGCCGGTAGGCACTCATTATTTATAAAATTTGGGCCTTCACTTGACCGTAGGGGGTCCGTCTCAGCAGATAAATTCCTTCTTGGGCTTCCCGTCAAGTGAATCTTCTCAGAGCCCACAGCGCAATATGGCGATTTGAAGGTGAAGGTGCCTAGATGAAACAGGGATAGAAGAAGGCTACAACCAGGCCTTCAATGGGAGAAATTTTGCTGGAAGAGCAGAAATAGAGGGGTGTGCTGGGGGTTAGAGGTTGGGGGGGGGCGTGAAGGAGAGGGCTTAGTAATGGCTGGGTCCACACACTGGGGGAAGTAGGCCCCTAAACCTGGCATTGTGGAGACAAGGCCCAGGGTATTTTCAGCAATGGGCCTGTCATTTCAGGGACGGCAAGGAACGGTACCCAGTGTTAGGGACATCCGGCTTGCATCCTGGTGATTGAGCAGCATGGTATGAGTTAGAACTCACTCCAAGCAGGCAGCTTGTGGCTACAGGCTGGAGATTTCAATAGCAGCAGCAGGGACAATGGGCAGGGTACTTGGAGTGAGCAAGAAAGAAGCTGTCCGCTCTCCAGGTATAGTCCAGGACAGTAGTTGTGCATGAGTTCTCTGTGTGGTGCTGGGGAAGCCAGTAGGGGACTGTCACTAAGGACACAGGATCCAGGTGCTAACTCTGATGGGTGAGGGCCTTGGGAGACTCCCTCTCCCCACATTCAACAGGGAAGTCAGGCAACAGGTGGGCCTCTACTTGCTACTTCAAGGAGGAAGTGAGTTTTCAGAATTCTGCCAAGACCCCAGCATTGAAAAGTATTAGGGCTGCAGCAGAAAGGAGAGAGGCATGGAGGTGAGGTGTGCAATTCCAGCTGTTTATCCTGTCTTTGAGAACCAATGGTCTTTATTAGAACATGTCATGGAGCCCTTATCACTGTCTACCTAGTTAGCTCTGGTTGGACTTGCTTCTCTGCTGGGCTTCAGGCTCCGTCTCGTCACCTGTATGTCCTTTTGGCATCCAGCACCAAGCATGGCAGATATTAAATGCTCAGCATGGGGATGGAGGACTTAATGAATCATCTGTAACTTTCCAGGATGACTTTGCAAGTGTGGATAAGTAATCTGAATCAATTTGTGGCTTGTAATTTGAGAGTTCTGATTTGGTTTTTGTATCTTTCCCCATCTTACTTCCTTTCCCATGCTAGTAGGAAAGAGAGCTTTTAGCATAATAATGTAACAAAGCCAAGTTGAGAGAAGTGATAAGAAAGGTCTGCTTCTCGCTGATTCATCTTGAGCAATCTGAAAGACTTGAGCCCCTTAGAGCCCGCATCCCTGCCCATCCTCCTAGGATGAAACGTGAAACAAGATCCCAGGTCTCTTGACTACACAGGTGTGGACGAAAAAGAGCCACATACTATACCTGACAAGCTCAGGAGAGGCCCACGTGGCTGGCATTACAAACTCAGAGACCAAAAGTAAGCACACAGGATGGTCTGAACATAAAAATTCCTAACTAAAAGCAGGTCACAATGGGTAGTCACGTCCTTGGCCTGTAACTCCTGACAAAGGTCAATCTTTACCTTAAGTGACCTTATCTATTGTCTTTTTGTATCTAAGATACCATACCTTTGAAGTATCAAAGTAATTGTTTTTTGGACCCCTCAGGCACAACCCCTGGGTCAGAGCATGAGACCACAGAATCCCTTATTGTTATCTTGTCCCTGAACACCATCTCTACCTGCTGTAAATGGTAACCGTCAACTATCCCGTACCCACCAATGTAAAAGAAGTCCGTGTGTCTCCATTTTTTTGTTCAGCCGCAGAGATTTCTCTGCTTTGCTTTCTTCTGCCTCCCTAATCTACTGAAACCAGAGGGCAACTGAGTCCAGGGCTCCTGCTGCTTGTGCCGCTCAGCCAATAGACTGACAGAGGAGTTGGGCTATTTAGAATAAGTGTTTATTGTCAGCACCAATGATCTGAGAAGGCAGCAGGTTAACACCTTCGAAACTGCCTTCCTATCCTCAGTCTGTCTTAGGGTATTTAAGGGAATATCTGGGCATTGTTCCAGGGCCTGCTGTGATGTTTCAGGAGTATGGGGAGTGGATGTGTATTTGGTCAGTTTCACGGAGTCTTCTGGGCTTCCTTCTGGCTATGTGGTCTTTCATTGGTGTCAGCAACCCAGGAACAAAGATGGGAGAAGTCTGTACAAATGTTAAGCCATAAAGATTGTCATCAGCTAGCATTAGGATAGAGTCGCAAGTTTCAGGGCAATTTTCTAAGCTTGAGTCAGATTAGGAACAATCTATTGTCTGACTAAAGGCTGGGGGACAGTGGGACTGAAACACATCTAAAGCCAAGATGTTATATCCTTAGTCTAAGGTCCAACCAAAACCTATTGTCCCCTTGACTATAGACCTGAGGTCCATTTAATCTTATGTCCTAAGGTTCCTTGATTAAAGGAGCAGGCATATAGAGGATAAGGGCAGGGGAGGGAGGGGAAAAGCAAGTAACAATGCTATTATTTGAATCAGAGGACAACAAAACTGTATTAAAGAGATGAAGTTTCTGTGTGGTTATGAGCTGTTGGGTAAGAAGAAGTGAGGCTGGGACACTGCGAGGACCATACTGTGGGGTCCTTAAATCCGGTCCTTCCTCAGTACCATCAAGGGAACCCACCTTACATCTCTTCCTTGGATTCTAATACATAAAATAACCTGCAAAACTTCCATTCTCCAGAGCAGTTTCTGAATCCATTGAAATTTTGTTGCCCAGCTCAAATAAACTCAAAAGTGTTCTACATGTTGGGATGTTTCTTCTGTAGACACAGGGCAGCTGCCAGGGTGGAGAAGACAAAAAGGAGAAAGGAATACTAGAGAGAAAAAAGGATGTGTGGGTCTCCATTCGAGCCTGGCCCTTACAGAAAAAGTTAGGGTTTTCTCTGTTTTCTGAAATTCATGATTTACTAATAAGATTTTTTCCCCGCTAGGTAAGGGGCAGTATCTGTCACGCTTTATCGAGTATTATAACGAGGGGAAAGCACGTGGCTAAGATTTCATCTGTGGGAGAAAATGAGAGAAGTAAATGAGGGTGGGGATTCAGGGGGTCAAGGCCCAAGGTACTTGTGACCTGAAACAGGACATTGAGTGAAGGCCGCTGGCTGACCAGTCCTCTTCGAAAGGGAAGCAGTTCCTAGGTTCAGCAAGAGCTTGAGAACATGGTACTTCTGTAACATTTATAACACTCTTGTGGAGAAAGAAAGGATATGGGAACAAAACAAATTTTAGTTCCTTTTAGGTACCTGGCCCTGTGCAGGTCACACCTTCTTTTAACATCAACTTTTTGAGAAACGTGAGAATCAGAGGAAAGGACAGGAACTTGCCCAAGGTCACCCCTGGCTGGCTTCATGGGTCTGAGACCTGTGCAGTCAGTCTCCTAGGTCCTCTCGCTTATATAAGGGCCTGTGCTTGGTTGAAAGTTCCTCTGTTCTTGTCTTGAAATTCTTAATAATGTTTGAGCTAAGGGCCTTGCGTTTTTATTTGCCTGGGGCCCCCAAAATGGGAGAGCCAGGTTCAATTCTAGTTTGGCAGCCTCAGGACTACATGGCCTGCTTATATGCTAATGTTGCTTTAAGGCTAGTAGGCACTCAGGACATCTAAGTTCAGTCGTGCTGCTGCTCCGTCAAGTTTTGGGAGGAACTGGGTAGAGATGGGGGAGAGCACCTTCACAGAGCCTGCAGGTGCAGACACATAGGTTCTGCCTTCCCCCTGCATCTGTCCCCAAGGGAGCGCCCCCATTTTCATGGCCTGAGTGCCACTGTAGAGCTGAGGATTTTCACATCCATCTGTATGGATCAACTCGCTCCCGCTCCCACTCCGGAGCTTTATTTTCAGCTGAATAGAGGCCTTACACATCTCAACTTTACATTCCCAAACACAAAGATCACCGGAAGAACGGAAGAACGTCCTCCCCTCCGCCCCTAGACTGCGGCAGAGGAGTGGGAGGGACACCCTTGGCTAAGAATGCGATTGCAAGTGGTAATTTCAAAGCTTCAGCTGGGTCTTTGTCTAGCCTAGAGCAGCCTTTAAGGGTCTGGGCTCACTGGGACGGTTTCTTGTTCCTGGCAGGCCTGTGGGGCTGGGAGAAGGGGTGTGTGAGGCCCTAACTCAGTATCTGAGAGGCAGCCTCACAGATGGTAGTGTCCTGTCCTCTTTATGGGCTAGGCAGTACTTTGAGAATGAGTGTATGGCTTTTGATAATGTGGAGGATTCAGCAATTCTGAGCTGGGTAATTGGGGAAGGGAAGAGGCTTTTCTGCCAGTCACCTTGCCGGGGAGACCTTGAAGGGTTTGAAAAGCTCCCCTGGCCAAAGAACACCACACGGTGTGGCAGAAGCCTCAGGGCATTAATCAAATTCTAGATTCTAAAAAGACAAATTGACTCTAGAATCTAAATTCTAGAAGACAATATCTTTGATCCATGGATGCGCTGGGGAAGGAGTGGATTCTGGCTGAAGGCTTACATCCCAGGGATTTCCTCTGAGGTTAGTAGACACTGGCAGTATAAAGACAGGAGAGCAAGGCTAGGAACTAGGGCCCTCGAGAGCCATGTGAGAAGGGTTTAACATCTTAGAACAAAAGGTTGGCAGTGCTGGGTAAGGGGTTTTGGGATCCCAGGCCCTGTTGAGAAGTGGAGGGTAAAATAAGATTGAGTACAGACCACTGTTGGGGAGGGAAAAAAACCTTAGTCTGCCCTCTTAGGTTCTGTACCTGGAGGCCTGTGATAAACTTACAAAAGACAGGTTAATGACAAAAAAGAGTTTATTTACACACAGGTGTGCTCAGTGATGAGTAACTCAAAGTAGTAGGGGATTATATGTCTAATTTAGTAGGGAAAAGAGAAGGGGAGAAAAAAGCTTCTATGTGAAGAACAAATATATTCTTTTAGGCGAACAAAGGGGACATAAGATTTGTGACAATATTTGTACCTATAAAGCTATGAGTGGTTTTTTTCTTCAGGGCTATACAACTCCTACAGAGAAGAATTTTATGGTTGGTTTACTCTTGGTTGCTTCACTGGGAGTTGACCAACCCCAAAAAGGAAATTGATGGCAGTCTTCATTTCTTAGAAGTTACTGCTTTTAGTCAGGTAGTGAAGTTCCCAGAGGCTCCTTTCGGCATCTGTTAAATCTCAGATGTCTTTGGTTTAAAATATTTTATATCAACTCTGGGGTTCTGAATGGAGCCTTACACCACATAGCTTGGCAGTTGCTCAATGAGTATTTTTTTTCTTTCTTTTTTTGGTTGACCTAGAACAGCATGAAGAGGGAACTTCATGTGTTGGTGGAAATATTTTTTATCTGGTATCCATGTGGGGTATATGGATGCATGCACTTGTAAAATGAATTGAGTCAATGAGTATTTTCAAATGAATGAATGAGCATAGGGGTTAGGGAGAAAGGCTGTTGTTTGATGTCTTAGTATGTAGCACAGGGATTGGAGCAGGAGGTAAAGTCCAGATTCCTTTGTCAGCTGAAGAAGTTGCCACATACAGCCGGACACCCTCTGGGCTCATATTTGGAATCTCGCAAAGGTTGGGCCAACCACTTGTTCGCCTGGCAACTCTGCAAAAGTTCAGCTGACATCTGCTAGGACTTGGGAGTTGAATGCTAAGAGACTTGAGGCCAGAGCTACAGGAGCAATAAGTCAGAAATTTTAAGTCTGCAACTCTTTTTGTTGCAAAGGTTGACTTTTTCTTGAACGAAGCGGGAAAATGAAAGTCTGAAAGGTCTCCTGGGTCTGCTAACTTGAAAAGGGGGCAGTGGGTAGGAGAAGGAAGATAACTACCTCCCAAACAAGTCAGAGATCTTTGAATGGAAAAGGCTTTCAGACCTTTGAAGAGAGCTCTTTGCAGCTGGGAGATGAGAAGAGGGAGGAATTGGAGAGGCTCGGTGTTGGGTGATGGTGGTGGGATCAGCCAGTGTCAAACCCTCCTGGTCTGTATTTTACTGATACCTCCTTGGATCCGATTTTAAAGAAAGGACTTGATGTTCTTCCGGAAGTGGCCTTGCGCTGGACTCAGGCATGAGAAGGGTTGTCCAGATGGCCAGCTGGCCCAGTTAGAAGGGCTTTGAGCCGAGCTCTATAAAAATAGATCTTTCTAAAGTATTTCTTCCACTTCCTTTCTACTCTGCAGACCAACTAACCACCCAGGTGTGGGCATGTTTCATTTCCACAGCAGATGCAGGTCCTGAGCCAGTGAAGCAACTTCCCTTGATGCCATTAACCTCCTAGGAAGGAAGAAAGGAGACAAACTTTGATTGAAGAAAATAAAGGTGCCTGATTAGCAGCTTGACAAAGGCTATCGGGCAGGTAAGATGTGAAGGTAGGGCTTGAATCCAGGTCCCAGCTGTCAGTCTTTCTGTGTGGCACCCAGCTGCCTGTCTCAGAGGCAAACTGGGTGAGAAGACATCTCAGCGTAGCGCTCAGCTGTGAATGGCAGACTGTTGGCTGGTTCTGAGTATCCAGCTTCTGGGTCGGAGAAGGGGAAATTAGTCAGGGTGGAGAGAGTCTCCAGAGAAATCAGTGAGGACAGTGGTCAACAGTAGTCCCAACCGAAGTAAGAAAAATCACATAAAGGAACCTCAGAATTTGGTCCACCTTTTTGGTTTCAGTGAGAACACACTTCTGCATTTTTGAGCTGAAAGCACATTTATTCCCCAGCACTGGCCCCTGGCTCTTGGCCTTTGGCTTATAAACAAAAGCGGGCTGTTTTGGTCCCTCGGCAGGGATGTTTGCTCACAGATCATGACGTGTGCTCAGAGCAGCCGGTTTGGGAAAATGGGTATGCGTTTGGAGGATGTGAGTGTGGGGCTACTGTGCTGCTCTGTGCAAGCTCACGTGATGCCTGCGGTCCCCAATGCTGGAAAGCCGAAAAGCGGGGCTGGACCAGACAACTTCTCTCCTGCTCTCCACGTTGATGGAGTTTTTGTCAGTGTCGGCAAACAATTATAAAGCAGCATCTCAGAGGTAATGTTGACCTCAGGGATAACTTCTCACTGACCCTCGCATACACTGTCCTCCTGACACATGCCCTTTGTTTGAATTCCTCTAGGCACGGGGAGCCCACCTCCCACAATAGTAGCCCATCCCCCATTCGTGCATAGCTGCAGTCATAGGAGCGCACATCCCTCTCCTGTGTACAGTCTGCTTTGTTACCACCTCCACACCCTGGTTCTGGTTCTGTGCAATGGGCACAGTCATTTCATTCATTCCACAAATATTTTAGGGGTGTTTCCTTTGTTCTGGGCACTTCGTTCAGTCCTGGAAACATGCAGCTCACCTGGAGGGGACGAGAGAGATAAGAGGCAATTTATTTCAATAAAGATCACCACTGTCCACTTAGTTTCCCAGGCCGGAACCCGGGTGTCATCCTTGATTCCTCTCTTGCCTAACCCCACGTACCCTATCTATGTGTGAGTCTTGTTGGCTCAACTTCCAAACTATTTCTGGTATGTGTCCTCTTATTTTCAACTCCACTCCATTTCAAAGGATGCTGCTTGCTATCTTTGTATGCATGTCATTTTATACATGTGAGTTTCTGTAGAATGCATTCCTGTAAGTGGAATTGCTAGGTCTCATAGTCTCAGCACTTGTCACTTTGACAGGTATTACCAAGTAGCTCTGGAGAAGCTGAACCAATTTACACTCCCTGCAATGATGCATGCTTGGACCTGTTCCCCACAGCCTCACACTAACAGTGTGCTCATAATTTGCTACTTGCCAATCTGATAAGTGATCATGGTACTCACTGCACTTTAATTTGCATTATTCTTATTATGTATGAGGTTTAACATCTTAAGTCTAGAATTAAAAAACAAAAAACCAAACAACTCCTGAGCCCTTCCCTGCCCAGTCGGTATAAAACTGGGGCCTGGTCTCGCGCCCCAAGCGGGATGCCGGGTGTGATGGGGCAGCGGGGAGGCGAGAACCCTTGAAACCCCCGCTTGGCTCTGGGCTGCACGGCCCCGCCCGGAGTCCGCCTCCAGCCGGCCTGGGCGGAGCGTGCGGGCCAGTGGGAGGTGCTGCCTGATTTATTCCCGTCTAGGAGGAGTGAGAGTCCTGCAGTCTGCACGGCCGGACCCCGGTCCCGTGCGGTGTCTCAGCATGCTGGGCCCCCGCCTGCTGGCTGCGCTCTGTGGCGTGCTGCTCTGTGCCTCTGGCCTCTTCGCTTTCTCCGGTGAGTGATCACGCCGCCCTCCGGCCCTCGCCCCTCCTCTCTGCTCGGAAGTTCGCCTCCGCGCCCTCCCTCCACTGCCACTGTTGACAAACTTGGGCAGAGAGCCTAGGCCGGGCCCAGGGGCGACTTTTCCACCCCCGCAGCATCCCGGCAGGCAGCGGGGATGCACTCGGCCTCTCCCGCTGTCTCTGCGCCCGGGCATTTTGGCCAGTGAGAGAGGCATGAGCGTTGGGTGGCGGCTTGGGACACTGGGTGACAGCCTAGCCCTCCTCAGGGAGGTGGCTTACACATAACAAAGGAATCCGCTATGTAGGGCCTCTCTTTTCCCATCTGTAAAATGAGGCCATTGAATTGTCTCACACGCCTTCCCCATTCAAGTTCTAGGACTCTTGTATTGATAAGTCTTCTCCAGCCAACTTTCCCCGGCAACTCCCTGGGAAGCCCTGGCAGCTTGTCAGATCATGGACATTTCCACTCGCTCTCCTGAGTGTCTGCAGATCCCAGAGGATGGACTGGGGAGTGGGAGGGATGGACTGGCTCTGGGTGGGGCCCTAGAGTGGGCAAGGAGCCTGGGCCTGGGCTTGGAACAGGGCTGCCTCCAGTGGTGGCAGCTCCTGGCTCCTTCCTGGAGCTTTGGCATGCTGCTGTATCTTCCTTGGTCCTCCCACCACCCCCTTCCCAAGGCCAGGAGGGCTCCCACCAACAGTCGGCCCCTAGCAGGTGGTTTTGGGGATGCCCTATCCCCTTCACATGGGGCCAGTAGGCCCTGTAGGTTTGAGAAAAAAGGTATCCATTGGAGGGGTGATGGCAAGGACTCTTCAGGCATCTCTCCATCACTTTCTCATAGAAACAGGATTAACGGAAGCAAGAGAGGGGCACGGATCACATCTGAGACCTGGCTCTGCCATCTGTGGCGGTCTGACCGCAGGCCTGCAGTTGAAGCCTAAGGGCACCCAAGCTCTCATGCACTTGGGAGCTGGTGACTTTCCCAGCAACCCTGAAAGGTGGCTAGGTCTTGTCCCTTCCCATTCCTCTCAGTTCCTACAACCTGAGCCTTGGCAAAATGTGCCTGGAGAAATCTGAAAGGTCAGGATCCTGAAATCCCAAAGGTGGTTTAGTAGGGACATGATCTGCCTGTGTTCTGGCCTTTCTCTGAAGGGAAAGCACCGAGGCTGCCTTGCAGGCGCAGGTGAGTCAGTCTAAGTCCCTCCAGGTAGGATACACCTTTCACTTTTCCCTTTTTTTCACTGGACCCAGGACAAGGGAATGATTAGGAAGGGGAGAAAGAGGAGTTAGATCTTGTTGGGACAGGAGCCTAGGACTCTGGCCATTCCCAAGCCTTTGTCTGTGGCCCTGCCTGCGCCTGCCAGGTCAGGGGAGGGGATTAACCTGCTATTTAAAGCGAGTGACTAATAGATCCTTGGGAGCCGCCAAAGCTCTGGAGGCAGCTCCTGAGGCCCGGCTGAGCGGAGCTCTGAAGGCTCCATCGCTCATCCACAGTGTTTCCTTCCCTGGAGCCCAGGCCCAGCTC
Organism: Eonycteris spelaea; assembly: GCA_003508835.1. Classification (NCBI taxonomy): domain Eukaryota; kingdom Metazoa; phylum Chordata; class Mammalia; order Chiroptera; family Pteropodidae; genus Eonycteris; species Eonycteris spelaea. The sequence goes on from PUFA01000115.1 coordinate 3,400,347, forward strand.
TCTGGGGCTTTGAGGTTTTAGGAGGGTCCTCCAGCCTGGCATTGGCACAACTCTGCGGGGAGGAAAAAAGATTTCTCTCATCCTACCCCAAATGATGGCTCGGCTTTGGGTATGGCATCTGGGGCAGCCCCCTGGGATGCTAAGGTCAGAAGACCCTCCTGCAGGCCTGGCTGACCCCATTTACCAGGGCCAAGGGACAGGCTAATAGTGCACATCTGTCACCCAGGTACCCAACCAGAAGCTGTGAAGTCTTCTAAAGCCATTCTCCCACTTCTGTAGTCCTTGTCCGGTGTTTCTCAAATTTGCCTGCCCTCCTCACTTCCTCACCTGACTCTCCTTCTCAGCAGGAGTCCTGTGACAGCCTCCCTGATGGTCTCCTGGTCTCCTCCCCCTCCCCACCTCCTGTCACATTTCCCGCCAGAGGGATCTTTGTGTAGCTGTAAAACGCCTCCCCACCTTAGGCGAACTCTTCGCATCTCTACAGGTGACATCTTCCTTCTCGGAATAGGAAATGGGTTCCACATTTCCACCTCATGTTTAAGAATCTCTGATAGAGATAGAGATTTCCTGGTAGACCATGGAGGGGTGGGGAGGCTGAAGGAAGGTTACAAACCCCTGGTCTGCAGGATGAAAAGTCTAAACTTGTCATTCTCAAGTCCCTCCCAGTCTGGCCCCAACCTCCCTGTTCAGCTATGTCTTACTGTTCTCCAACATACTTGCAGTTTGTGCTTCTGCTTTTCTTCAGAATGCTCTTTCCTCATTCCCCAGCCTGACACATACTCTCACTTTGTTTTTTAGACTAGCTTACATATCCTTCCTCTGTGAAACTGTCATCTCCTAGGTAGAAAGCACACATCCAGTGGCCCCTCAGTCGCACCTGTTCACTTCTGTTGACTTCTCTGCCTCTTTCCCATGGCTTCTTGAGGCCCAGATTGTACCTGATTTTTCTGCGGGAGCCCAGCACGTATGTGGTCATTGCTCCCTACCCCAAATATTTACTGAGTGAACGACTTGTTTCTAAGTCAGAGCTGCCACTGCAGGTGACTTCTGTGACTCCAGCCAGTGCCTGAATGGAGGGACCTGCATGTTGGGCCAGGACGGCATCCCCTTCTCCTGCCTCTGCCCCGAAGGCTTCACAGGCATCATTTGCAATGAGACTGAGAGAGGTACGCTGCTGCTCCACACCTGGGTCACAGTTGCAGCCCTGGCTGCTGGGCTGAGCTCTTTCGTTCTGAAGTGGGCAGTGTCCCCAGCACCTCTCTTGTCATCAGCCAGCATTTCCCTGGAAACTCCTAGGCCACTTGGAAAGCCGCTGCTTCCTTTATTTGGGCTGAATCACCTACACACGACCCTCCTCGGTGCCAGGCTGGCCCAGAGTCCATCAGGCAGAATCGGGGATGGAGGGAGGGGGTTGTAGGGTAAGGGCGGGCAATGGGCTGAGTTTGGGCAGAGGTTCCTTTCGGACTAGGTCCAACTGCTGCTGCCTGTCTCTGCCCCTAGCTCCTTCCTGATCACCTGCCCATCTCACCTGACTTCCCATCCCTAGGTCCCTGTTTCCCAAACCCCTGCCACAACGATGGTGAGTGCCTGGTGTTGGATGAGACTAAACGCGGGGATAACTTTATCCAGTACATGTGTAAGTGCCCTCCTGGCTTCGCAGGCTACCACTGTGATACCAGTAAGTATCTGGGGTGGACCCTGAACCATAGCCCTGGGCCATGTCTGGCCTTATTCCCTGTGTCAGGGCCTCTTTGGAAGTAGATGGAGGGTGGGACAGCCTCAGATTGGGTGCATGGTGGTGAGGGTTGTCCTGTTGTCCTTCCCCAGGCTCCTTCCTGCCCAGCCCTCTCTCCTGGGACTGTAGGCCAGGCCTGATGTCACTGCAGAGGAGCAAGGAGTGTTGGTTGCCCCTGAGGTCATGGGAATGCTGTTTCTTGGGTCACTATGAACCAGACACATAGCATTAGGGTTAAGTCTTGGATTTTTCTACCGAGAGGGGAAAACAAACATTCTTCATCTTTAGGGGCCTGGGAGGTCAGTCAATAAGGCTGAGGCCTCAGGATCTGACAGCTCCCAGGCCCATGTTTGATATGTGGCCTCATCATAGAGGTCAGTGAGGAGGGAGAGGCCTGGGCAAACTGGGCCATCCTCTCATAGTCAGGTGATCAGAGGCCCTGTGTGTGCAGAGGGGCTGACCTGCCTGGCCTGCTTGGTTATCCGCTCAGCCACAGAATGGCCCTGGGCGGGTGCCCAGACAACATTGCCATCAGTGGCTTTGCATGCCATCCTCCCTCTCTGTCCAGCTGGAGTCCCTCTCACCAAACTAGGACTCTTCTGGAAATCCTACATTTAGGCTCAGGGATGGGTGGAGCTGGTAGGGGTTGGGGAAGCAGATTTCTGCTTTCCCATCGGTCTGGTACTGAGCATCTCTGGCAGAGGGCGATGATTCTTTGGGTAGATGTGGGGGTGCTCTTGAGGTTTGCTGACTACAGAAGGAGGAGGGAGGCCCAGCCATCTGAGTGGGAGTTGGGGTCCTGGGAGAGAACAGGGGAAGCGATGCCCTTTCCCTCAAGGAGGCAGCATGGAGGGCCTGTGCCTTGGGCCCTGGGATGATGCCAGTGCGTTTGATATGCTGGATGGAGGAATGTGGATGTGTGCGGGGGGGGGGTGCCAAGGCAGACAGAGCTCTGGGTGGGGCCAGGTGGGCCCACTAATTACTGTGCTGGGAGGCGAGGTAACCCTGGGTGTGCCTGAGATGGAATTACCCACCTGGTCTTCTCTGCTTCTGGCCTGGGGTCTGCCACAGGCTGATGGCATCTGGAGCAGAGGCAGGAGGCTACTAGGAGTTGGGGCAGCCCCCTCCAGAAGGATCTTTGCAGCCCCTCTTTGCTTGTTATGTGCTGTTTCCTGGGAGCCCACCAGGACCCCACAGGCTCAAAGAATGTGCATTTGAGCCCCTCGGGGTGCGAACATGTGGGTCATTTAGACAGACCAGACCTGGATTCAGATCTCTATGCAGTCACTGACCGGCTCTAATTTGGGGCATATGAGCTTACTTTGTACCTCACTCTCCCTTTGAGAGTGTCCTAGTCTTGCTCAGCATGAGCCTGGGGTGTTATTGTAGGGTGGTCTGACCCTGGGTTCTCTGCTTGGGAGCAAGGACAATGGCTCAGCCCCCATGACCACATCTCCGAGATGCTGGTGAAAGTGATGGGGCCTTGGCCAGGGACAGCTTTGCAGATGGCTGGGTCAGACCAGAAGTTGGAAAGGGCAGAGGGTATGAGAGAAAATGGAATGGCTTTCCTACCCCACCCAGAAAACTTCTGCCATACAAGATTTTAGAAAACCTTAGGTAGATTTGCTTATGCTTTGTGGGCAGTATACTGCCATCTGAGGTCTCCCTTCTCCCAAAGCCATCCTGGGGATGCCAGGGGCTGGGGCGGATGTGGTTGTCCTGATGGGACCCCATAACTCAGCGTGGAGGGAGACTCCCGCCAACTCCAGTAGTGCCGTGAGTGCAGGCATGGGTCCCCGCCCCCCATGACTGTTGCTGGCCACTCTTTTCCTCACCATGCACCATTTCTTGTTACCTCCTCTTGGACCTTCATTGTCCCTTTGTGATCTCTGCTCCGGGTCCTTGGCAGAGGCCCGCCTGACTGCCGTCTTTCTCCCTGCAGTCTGCAGCATGCCTCTGGGCATGGAGACGGGCGCCATTACCGACTCACAGATCTCTGCCTCGTCCTTGCAGTTGGGCTTCATGGGTTTGCAGCGCTGGGGCCCAGAACTGGCCCGCCTGCGCCGCACAGGCCTTGTCAATGCCTGGACAGCCAGCAATTACGACAAGACACCCTGGATCCAGGTCTGGAAGGGTTGGCCTTGGGGTGGGTGGCGTGATGGGAGGGGAGAAGGTGAGATGAGTATGCTTGCATTTGGAGATCACCCCGGGAAGGGTGCATAATGGGAGGTCTAAGTAGCAAGGTAGCAGGTTCCCATGAGTGAAGTATCTCTCAGTGGAGGGTAGTGCTTTCTTCGATAACACAAATACTATAAGTGGAGAGCGGCCTTGGGGGCCTGGATTGGGTGGACGGGGGATGAGAGGGAGCAGACTCCAGGCTGTGGAGGGGCTGTTTCCACTGAACGTGCCTCTGGGGGCCTTGTTTGTTCTTGTGTGCTTCCCTGAACACTCCACAACCCGGAGAGGTTGGATGAAAAGGCCTTTGTCATTTGTTCTGCTTCCACTATTCTTTCTCTGGGTGGGGGGAGTAGAGATGAAGAAGGAACCTAGAACTTACGGGTGCTGTCCTGGGTTCAGGTGAACCTGCTGCGAAAGATGGGGGTGACAGGCGTGGTGACACAGGGCGCCAGCCGCACTGGCATTTCCGAGTACGTGAAGACTTTCAAGGTGGCCTACAGCGTCAATGGGAAAAACTTCCAGTTCATCCAGGGAGACTCAGGAGACAAGGTGAGGCTGTTGGGGCCCTAAGGAAGGGCTGTGGTTGATACCCCTGGGGCTCCATTGTTATCTGAGGGCCCCCAGTGGGTCTTCAGGTGCATCTTGGTTCCCAGAAATCGAGAATCCCAGATTGTTTTCCCATGTTTTGTGGTTACAAATAATAGTCCCAATTTATAGATGAGAATAGTGAGACTCAAAAATGTTTGATGCTCTGTTGAGGGTGGCTGTGGTGGCAGAGGTGAGATGCATTTTGAACCTTCAGGGTTGCCTTGTACTGCCCTGCAGGCTGTCTATCACTCAAGGATGTCATTACTACATGAGCACCATTTACAACACAGACATCGTGCATTTCTGTATTTCTCTCCGCAGGAAAATTGTTATAATAAAGGGTCTTGAGAAAGGACTGCCTTTTCCTAATTAGCACAGAGGGACCCTATAGATTTATAGGTGGCCCTGTGTGAAAGACAGGGTTTTATACTTAGGCCCCACGATGACCAAGAACTCTGTGATAGAGTATTGTGGAGGACTGTGGGGTGGCCAGGGAAAGGGCTGAATCCCCGAGGGCTCTGTTATGCCCACTGCCCCCATAGGCCTGCAGAGGGAAGTGAGGCAACCCCAGGAAGGGGAACTGCCCACATTGACCACTCCTTCCATCTGCTCTCCGTCCTAGACGTTTATTGGTAATTTGGACAACAATGGCCTAAAGACCAACCTGTTTGACATTCCTCTGGAAGTGCAGTATGTGAGGCTGGTGCCCACTATTTGCCACCGGAGCTGCACCCTGCGCTTCGAGCTCCTTGGCTGTGAGCTGAATGGTGAGTGCCGGGGGCTGTGGTCCATCTTAGAGGATGGCCTCTCTTTTCAGCCACGCTGAGCTGGGTAGGGCTGCAGCAAAGTCATATAGCAGAAGCACACCAGAGGGATCACCTGTCTATCAGCAGTCCTGTCCAGGTGTTCTCTGCCAACCCATGGCATTCTGGTGGGTGGATAACAAAAGACACACTTCCATTTTCAATATATTTTCACTTATTGGATCCTTGAGTTTCTAGAATGTGTAGTATCAGTTCTGTTTTGCAGTTGTCAGCTCCATGAGGGCCAGAAGTTCATCTGCTTTGTTCACTGCTGTGTTCCCAGTGCCTAGAACAGTGCCTGGATTGTAGGTGCTCAATAAACATTTGACGAATGAGTTAATGAATGAAGGAGGAAAGTGAGGCCCAGATACATTATTTGTTAAAGACACAAAGCTGGTAGGATTTAAAACTTGGCCTAGATCCCTGGGCTTCTGACACCTACTGACCCAGTGCTTTTCCCCATGTCTCCAACCCTATCGTCTGCTTTCAAGAGAAACATACGGTTATGGGGGCTTATAGGGTCATAGGGATAGGACTGGTGCTTCCTGCTGCCATTTCTATAATGAGTCCCAGATGGAGGAATGGGAGTTCCAGAAAGGGACAGATTTCTCCTGAGCCAGGAAAAACTCACCACTGGGGAGGTCAGATGAGTTTTGGAGAGCAGGGCTTGGGCTCACTTCCAGCTCACCCAGCTTTCTCTCTGAGCTCTAGAGGTAGTAGTAGTTCCTTCTTTTTGCAGCCACAGTGCCACCTGCTGACCACCAGCAGAACTGTAGGGCTCACTAGGCTGATGGCAGAGCAGAGGTGGCTGGCTGTCTGCCTTTCTGGTCTTCCTCAAGACCCACTTTGTGCCCAATTTTCTCCTCTGTGTCAACTTCTTCCAATTATCTCATTTCAGATACCACTCAATATCGCTCAGAGCTGAGTTCTCTGTGAATGGCTGGGTTTAGTCTTTTTTTCTTTTTAATTATGAACTTAAGTCTGAGTTCACATGGTTTACTGCCTTTTAAGTCTAATTGTTTAAGTGGGGAGTTGAAGACTTTTCCTTCTGCTAAAAGGAAATTTTGGCAATTGGTATAGGAGAGAGACAGGTCTGGGGGCCTTTACCCTGGCTTCTCTCCCTGGAGGCCCTTGCCACTTGCTGTCATAGTCTGAAGCCTTTGCCTGTTAAAGTTGCCAGCATGGTCCTGTCACCGTCACCTCCCTCTGAGACCAAGAAAGGGTGAGCCTGGCAAGCTGAAGAAGGGAGGCTGCCCTCTCAACTTCCTTCAAGGTCTGGACCATCTCCTTTCTCTAGCAGGCACTCCAGTCGGCTGGCTTTCCAGTACCCCTTCCCCAAATTCCCCAAAGGGACTTGTGGAGTGGAATCAGTCAGGTATGAGACACACCCATCATTTTCTTGAGAGTTTTATCTTCTCCTGCTCATCCTCAACTATTCTGGCCACCTGCTGGTGCACATGACTAGGACACAAGAGCCTGGCACATTCCAGAGTATTTGGTGCAGGCCTGACTGAAACCAAGGCCAGCTCCTAAGGCCAGCCCTCACAGGCCCGTCTGACAGCATACTGGAGGACTTCTTCTAGACACCGAGGGGACAAGCCTGCTGGGCAAGGATGCAGGATCGCCCCTGAGCCACAGGATTCTTACCTCTCTGATTTCCCCCTGCTGACGGTCCTGTTCATCTCTGGGTCACCACTAGGCAGGCCTCATGGCCCTGGGTGGATATGTGGATGGTGGAGGTGATGTCACAGTGTGGCATGGTGATAAGTTTTTGTGATTTGGCACACTTTTTGTCTCTTAGCCTCAGTTCTCTTGTCTGTAGAAAGGGTTTGCTAATACCTACCCATTCAGTTTTTGTGTGGTAGATAAATGAATGAAGTAAGCACTTAATCGATGAGATGATTGGTCATGTTCTGGATGATAATCTCAGAACTCAGCAGTGTACACAGCAGCTGTACTGTAGGAGTGACAGGAAGTGCTGTGAGTCTAGAGGAGGGACGAGTCCTGCCCAAATGAGGTGGTCAAGGCAGGCTTCTGGGAGGTGGTGTCTCACAAGTCAGGCCTTGAAGGAGGGTGGGAGGGGGTGGATCAGGGCCTGCCCTGGTGCAGAGGGAGAAGAGTGGTGGGTAGTCTGTAATGGGTAAGTTCGGGTAGGGGTGGGAGCTGAGAGCAGCTGGCTAAGGGGAGAGTAGGTAGGGCGGGCAGTGTCAGAGCAGGATGATTGGCTCGAAAATGGCAGAAGGAGCTTCCATCTGTTGTCCAAGGAAATGCCAGGGGCTGGTCGGATCCACAGAGTCCTTCCCCCTTCACCTCCTTGTGCTCATGCCCTGGGAGGCTATGGATCCCAGATTGGGATGACACCCTCCTTTGCTGGCAGGATGCGCCGGACCCCTGGGCATGAAGGACAACACCATCCCTGACAAACAGATCACGGCTTCCAGCACCTACAAGACCTGGGGCCTGAATTCCTTCAGCTGGTATCCCTTCTACGCGCGGCTGGACAAGCAGGGCAAGTTCAACGCCTGGACCGCTGAGAAGAACTCTGCTTCTGAATGGCTGCAGGTGGGCCAGGCTCCTGGGGTGCAGGCCTGGGGTCAGGTGGGGTCAGGTGGGGTGGGGTCAGATGGGGTGGGGCTGTCAAGTCTTTGACGTCTGCTCCACCCAGGTTTCTGTTCCTCAAGAGGGCATTTCGGAAAAGCTTTTTTTCCTTCAACTTTGCTGTTTCTTCCTGCCACATGCCCTACTCTCCTTCCTGATTCTGTAACTCCAAGGGGGAAAATAGTGGGGGCTCAGCACTGCTTCCACCAAAGTCCCCAGCCCAGGTGGAGAAAGGGTGTATGTGTCTGTGTCTGTGTGTCTGTCTGCTGAAGGAGAGCCACCTCCACTGGCCGCCACAGGCTGACAAGGCTGAGCCGGTGGACAGCAGGGCAGGGTGAAGGAGGGACGCCTGAGACAAGCACCTGGCGATTTCTCTGCCTGAGCACAGAGCACATGCGGTTGGACTTGGTGTCTGAGAACACACTGTGGGGTGGCCGTCAGATGTTTTTGGAATCGTGAAACACGAGAGTCACAGGAAAGCAGAGCATCCGCTCACGTTACACATGAGGAAACTGAGGCTCTGCCAAGTGAAGCGGCTTTGCACAAACTAGAATACACGACCCAGTGTGTCTGCCTTTTCCCACCTTCACGGAGAGCGTCTAAACAAAAAAAATGAGGTGTTTTTCTTCCTCTGCAGATTGACTTGGGCTCTGAGAAGCAAGTGACCGGCATCATCACGCAGGGAGCCCGAGACTTTGGCCACATCCAGTATGTGGCAGCCTATAGGTTGGCCTACAGTAACAATGGCGTGGACTGGACCGAGTACAGTGATCCGGGGACCTCAGAGGGCAAGGTGAGTGTCTGTCGGCCACCCTCCCCTCACTATTGTAGGCCCAGGGCTCTGAGGTGAGGGGGCCTGGCTCTGGGGCCCTCCTGATACCCGCTCTGCCTCCAGATCTTCCCCGGCAACTTGGACAATAACTCCCACAAGAAGAACATGTTTGAAACAGCCTTCCATGCTCGCTATGTTCGCATCCTGCCCGTAGCTTGGCACAACCGTATCACCCTGCGTGTGGAGCTGCTGGGCTGTTAGTGGTATGCCCGGCGGAAGTGTCCGGAAGGGCTGTGTGGCACCTGCCCCTTCCCCAGTCCTCCTGCTGACCTTCTGTGGCCTGCTACCTTCACCCTGCCTCCTGATTGTAGTGCCTTGGGGGAGGGGGTTTCAGTCACCTTTCCTGTCTCCCCTCCCTGTGCCCCACCTCATGCCATCCCCATTTTTCTCAGGCACTATCGGTGTCGAGTAGGTCGGGGTTGGATGGGGAAGAGTGAAGTAGGGGTGTGGGTTACCTGCACCTCTCCAGATCCCTGATTCCAGCCTCTGTGTTCTCTGTAGCCCGACTCCCACACTCCCGTTCCCATGACCCTGGAGGAAGGCCCTGAGACGCCAGGCTGGAGATAAGTCTCCTGCCCCCCAGCCCTGAGGCATGATGCTGCCACTCCTGCTGCTGCCTCCTAGCCACCTGACACTCCCCCTTATCTCCCTGGAGACCCCTCTTGACCTACAAAGAGACAAGGGAATGGGGTGGGTCTATGGAGAGATAGGGGAGGAGGTGGGTGGGCATGGGGGCCCTCAGTGCTGATTCTTCACTAGTGAGTGCACAGGCAGCTTTCAAAATATATTTATATCACCCCCTAGAGCGCTTGCTGTTGTTGTTCATCGTTATCGTGCCGAAATGGGCTTTGTCTCATGCTGGGCTCTCACCCTCCATCCTGAGCCCTCCCAGAGCCCTGCCATTCTTGTGTCACCTGCCTGACTACAGAGAGCTTAACAGCCAGAGGAAGGAGGAGGTTGCTGGGGGGGTCCCACAGTGGGGCTGGGACTCTGCCAAGTGGGTGAGCACACTGGTGCCTAGGAGGCCACTGGCACATTCACTCCAGGGCTTAGATGAAAGCCAGGGGTACCCCTCGACTCTCCACCAGGCAGGAGCTACCAGTGTCGGGGGGTGGGGGGCGGGCAGTGTAGGCCAGTGCCCTGGTGGCTGGGGAAGGGGCCTGGCTGGCAGTAGGAGGGACTGACTAGCTGGGAAAGGGGCTAATGAAACCACCCTTGTATTTGAGGCCTTGGGACACAAGATGAAGTTTCCAGAACGAATGTTGGGAGCCGTGCTTTGATGCGCATGGGCGTCTCTGGATTGAATATCTGTCCACAGGGCTGCTGAAGGGAGGGTGTGTCCTGGTTGGGGCTTCACTCTGGAAACTGGTCTGGAAGTGGCTGCTTCCTGATAGTTGCCCTTGCCAGGGCTTCTTGGCTGGGTAGGGACAGAATTAAAGGCCTGGGCTGTGGTCTCCGAATAAAGAAGGACTGTGGGGCTCCCTGCCTCCCTCCCCCTAGGGGTCCCTCAGCCCACTCCTTCCTGTTTCAGAGCTCTCCTCCATGGAGCCACACAGATTGGGCTTAGGGAAGTTTCTGGATGCTTGCCGGCTGCAGGACTCCCACCCCTGTTCTGGCTTCTCCTGGGGTCTAGCAGACAGACAGTGGGAGAAGCACCTTTCTCCCGCATCTCTGCTCTGGAATGGCTCTGCCTCAATAACTAACAGTAGCTCCATCCTTGCTAGAACCCAGGAGTCCCATCTGTAGAAGGGGAAACAGCTTCACTCCCATCTGTCAATTTGCCCCTATTCATGGCATTAAACATTTTCCACATGCCAGTCTGTTGGGTGACAGACCGTTTGGGCCAGTGGCCAGTAGTCAGAGCCCTCCACTTGGCTCAGGAGACCTTTGGTGACTGGAATTGCCTAAGCCACCCATCTGTCAGGCCCTTCTTCTGCTCTCATCTTTTTGGTCTTGGAAGGTGACCCTGCACTGGGTCCCCTCACTCCTGACCCCTTCTGTCCTTGGCTTCTCACCCTGGGCAGCCTCTTCCACTAACAAATCAACTCCACAAATTTATCTTTTTATCCCTGACCACAGTCCTGAGAGCCAGCTCTGAGATCCACTTGCTGTCCAGTCCTGCCCTGGCTGGCACATAAAACCCATTTTGCTGTCACAAAACTCACCTTCCCTGCAATCCATCCCTCTCCCTGCACCTGTGGCAGTCAGCACCAGGACGAGTTGGCCCCCCTCTCCCAGAAATCTAGTCTTCCTTTCCGAGCCTGATTTAAATAGAGAGGAGTGACTAGGAGCCTCAAGTTGTACAACCTGGGTTTAAATCCTGGCTCCGAGTGACCTTGGGCAAATTACCTAAACCTGGCCTCAGTGCCCTCATCTGTAAAATGGAAATAACAGGGCTGACTCTGTGGCTTCCTAGGGACTAATGGAGGGAAATGTGCACATGCACCTATGCAAAGTCTGGCCCATTGGAGGCCTCAGACACTGGTTGTCTTTCTCAGAAGCTTGCAAGAGTTTTCTAATTGGTACTTGTGTCCTTTTTATCACCCTCCAAATCCACCCTACACATAGTGGGCAGATGTCTGTTCCTTGCAGAGGAAGCTTCGTTGGCTTCCTTTTGCCCATCAAACTTGGCATTTACTCTGGGTGCAGGTTAGCCTCTAGTCACTGCAGCTCTGCACTTTGATTTGCTCCTGCTTGTGTTAACACACACACACACACACACTCACACACACGAGGCATGCATGCATGCATGTGTACATACAAGCTGTCGTGTTTTGGAAGAGGCTCTGGGCTCACTGACCCTGTGGCCTTTGGCTTTTCTGCTGAGGAAACTGTCAGGCCCAGGACCCCTGTCGATCTGCACTGCAAAGAAGACACGGTGTCCAAACAGGCGTCCTGGGAGGTGGCTGCTGTATGGCTGTGCTGGCCGATGTCAGGATTCTAAAGAAGGGCCCACCCCTGCTGGAGGACCAGTCAGATGCCTGATTCCTCCTGTTGGCTGCTGGCAGCACCCCATCCTGTGCTTCCCCTCACTCCAGGGCCACTCATTCAAGACAGACCAAATAGGGGGAGCATCCATGCACCCAACACTGAAAAGTGTGGCTGGCGATTTCATGGGGGGGGGGGAAGGCAGGTGTACAGAGAGCTCACCCCTCCCTCTCCTGAAGGTAGAGGGCAGCCATAGCTCACCTGCAGAGGGCTCCCCTTGCCTAGTCCCACTGCTTTTGGTAAACCAGAGCGGTTATAATGGGCCCCTTAAAAGTGCTCCTCTATCCCCCACTAACCTTCCTCAAAATGTGATAGCCTCAGCTCCTGGACACTGCGTTCACAGCTCGAGCAGCTCCGCGGTTTGGGGGTGGTCCCCACGGAGCCTGGAGCGTGCCCAAGCCTGTAGCACCTCCTCCCCTTGGGCCCTGCCCTTGGAAGGGAAAGGGGCGTGTGTTCCTTTAAGGGGCAGGCCTGGCGGGAGCGCGGGGTTTGTCCGCAGCGGCTTCCTTTCTGGCCATTCAAGGTCCCCAAATCCGCCTGTTTCCTCAGACCCAGATAACCCGCGACCCCAAGCGCGCTCGAGCCGTCGAGTTGCCGCTGGGGGACGGTACGTGCTTGAGGGTGGCCGGGCTCCCGGGACTGCTGTGGGCCAGCTACCTCCTCCCGGCTTCGGGTCTCCTGTGGGCCGGCGGGTGCTGGGCTGTGAACCCCGGCGCGGGGCGCTCAGAGCGCGGGCGAGGTGAGAGCCACGCGGGGTGCGGGCAGACTTGAGCAGCACCCGGGTGCGCGCCGCGAGAAGGCAGAACCGGGGCGAGACCCGTGGCCTCCCAGCCCGTGGCGCGCACCCAGCGTCCTCACGGGGGCCGCCGGACTCCTTCCCATGCCGTCGGGTCCGAGCCCTGCAGCCGTACCGGCTCTGCCCCGAAGCATCTGTCGGACGTTCTGGGGCCTCGGGAACTCGGGAAGGTCTGGAGACACCCCGCGAGAGGGGGTCAGGTGGGCTGGCGGCCTGTCCTCTCCTCCCCTGCTGCCTGCTCTTGCCGTCCCAGGTCAAACCCGATGAATGCCCGTCGGTTTCAGGCCTCAGTTCACTGAGGTTCTGTCCTGGAGACAGCGAGCCCCGAAGGGGCGGGAGGGTGGGTGGTAGAGTCCTGGGTGGGAGATAGGTCGCTCGGAGAGGAATCTGGGGCTCGTGATCGGCCAGGAAGGAAATAGCGCGAGCCTTGGATCCATCTCTGTCACCAGCCTGTGACCGACCGACCCCGGCTGGACCGCGGTGACCAGCTCACTATCGGGAGTGCCTCTGCTGTCTGCAGCAGGCATTGGTGATAGGGAGGCGCCTTGGCCCCTCTTCCGCGGCCCTGCACTGGCTAACGGGGCTGGGAAGGCTGGTAGGAAGCACCTCCGGCTTCCACTGTTGGCGGCCCCAGGTTTCAAAGGCGCTTGTAAGCCTTGTGGAAACGCGCACCGAAGTCAAATTCCTCTGGGGAGGTGGGCAGGTAGAGTTCTGCAGGGCAATGCTGCCCTCCGCTGGTGTCTGGGGGACTTGTACTCTGTTGGGGTCTCTGTCTTCTTTCCAAGCCGGGGTTCAGCTTATTCTGGTGTGTCCTGGGGTCCCCAGACACGTGATGCTGGCAAAAACAAAGGCTGGACCATCAAGAGACCTGACTTTTTTTCCAACTTCCACCTATTTCCGAGAGGAAGACAAAGCCTTGGCTTAGTTTCCCCGGCTGTAAGGCAGTGATGGCTGCTTTCTTGCCTAGGCAATGAGAAAGATCCCCCAAGATAATGAGACTTCACTTTGTAAACTGTGCACACAGTAATAATAGCTAATATTTTTGAGTGCTCACACCCTATCAGGCATTATTCTAAGTGCTCTTCAGACCTTCTATCCCTTAATCTTCACAAAAAAAAATTTCCTGGTTGGTATTGTTGTGACCCTCATCTTACAGATAAGTAAAGTGAGGCTCAATGTCTTGTCCAATGACAGACTGTTAGTAAATGGGTGGGGCCAGAACGAATCCAGGTGGCCAAGCAGCCTAGCATTTCGGAACCTCAGTTTCCTCTGCACCATGGGGATGATCCGGATACTGTGAGGTTCATTGGCAATGACATCCATGAAAGTGCACTGATAAGCAGAAGGAAGTCCTTAAATCTGACAGATCATTATAGGGCTGGCTCAGAAGAGCTCAACAGAGTCCTGCCTCTACCGCCTCCTGGCTGTGTGGCCTTTGCACAGTTGCTTCATGTCTCTGTGCCTCTGTTCACCTGTGGATTAAATGGGAGAACAAAATTGTCCTTGCTGACCAGGGTGGATGCTCTTGGACGATTGAGGGACCTGCTGGAGGACACCAGAAGGTGCTACAGTCTGTTTTGCCTCAGCGTGTGTCTCTGAACCTGTTTCGTGATAGGTAAGAATGATGGGGGAACAATGTTGGTATAACATAGAATCACATTGGTCCAGTAGTGATTTTTCCTAGCATCCTAATATACTGGAGTGACTGTAACGAGACTTCTCACAATTAAAGAGCAAGCTTTAGCAATGTATGAATTCATTAAGATAAACACTGACATGGAAGTCCTGGAGAAAGTGCCTTTCTTTAGTATAACAGATGGCCCTCACTATCCAAGCTCTTGCTGTCCAAATTTGGGAACCAACTTGGTTGGACAATGCAACATCTCTTCCTCCTGCATTCTCCCAACTTTCAATATCTCAACTATCGCCATCCCGATTCAAGGATGCAATAGATTTACTGAGGGTGGGGTGCTTGTATGGCTGGTTTAGCTGTGTAACAGAGCCTAATGACATAAAGTTTTCTGTTAAAGTAGGAGTCAGATGAAGAAGTTGCCAAGACATTTCCCCTGTTTAAAAAAAAAAATTAAAAAATAAATAATAAAAAAAGGATGGAAGAAAATGGCTTCACCCTGGGGTCATTTTTTAATTTTGGTAAATCCAGTTTCTGTTTGACTCCAACGCCCCCAAGGACCTACATCTTGAAGGAGGAAGCACTTGCTCAACGGTAAAAGGTGCAAAGGGCTGATAGTTGGGTGCCAAGTGCCAGTGTCTGTGCAGAGTTAATGGTACTGTTTTTTTTTTAATAAAAAAATTTTTTTTTTATTTTTAAACTAGGATTGTTCTTGTTTTTTGTTAGTGCTCTGGTTACAAAGTTGAATATGTTCTGAATACTCTGTCTCAACCTTATTTTTCCCTGATCCCCCCTTTTTTTTTAATGCATGATTTTGCAAAATTAGACATTTCCCCCAGGTATACAAATATCGTTTTGTGGCAAGCTCTGCCATCAGTCCATGGTTTCCACCTTTGATACTACTAAGGGGACTGGTCTGGTTGCCAGCAGGTTGGGGAAAGAATACCAGGGAATGGATACCCCTAAATGTTTTAACTGCAAGATACGCATGTGGCACGTGTTATTTCTGCTCACTGCCCCTGGCCGGCACGGAGTCACCTGGCCTCTCCTCACTGGAAGAGAGGCTGGAAACACAGCTTTCAGTCGACGGGTTGCCCACCTATCTAGAACTCTGTCACTATAGGAGAGAAGAAGACCATTGGTGAAAAATGTGCCATTTACAATCTCCATTACACAAACGAAGAAACCTGCACAGAATCACACAGCTAATAAGGGGCAGGCTCTGAGAACAGTGCCTGGCACGCCTTGGCTGCTCCGCAGTTACCTGTTGAGTGAGTGAATGAGTGGGTGCTGGAACCCAGGGGTCCCCGGCCCCCTTCAGTGGGGCTCCCTAACGGGCTTGCTTTTCACCTCTTCCCAGTGTGCCTGGGCCCCCGCCTTGCTCAGGACACCCCAGCGCTACCACCCTGCATGACGCCATGTGCCTGCTGCTCCTGGGCCTGCTGCTGTCCTGCCCTGCATCTCTGGACTGCCTTTCTACAATGGCTTCTACTACGCCAACCGCTCCCATGGCCAGAAACTGGACAACGGCTATGGCAAAGGTAGGCGACACCCTGGGACAGGCTCTTTGCTCCACCGGGTGGCTAAAACCTCCCCTGGCTCCTGCTGTGATGTACAGGTTCCAGGCTGGGATGGGGCATGGGGCGTGGAGCCAGCAGCTCCTTTTCCATTTGAGCCCTTGCAGTGGACCAGCCTCGTTTCTAAGACGAGTGGAAGAGATGGTTCAGGTACTCTGTGTTTGCTGGCCTCTCAGACATGGAGCCCCAAGGCACTTAAGGGCCATCACTCGTGCTTTTTGTACTTCCTCCAAGTCCTGCCAACTTGTCAAGATCCAGCTTAAAAAGGTGACGTCTCCTGGTCTCCCCAGTGGAAAAGGGCTTTGGGGTTAGGCAGACATGAGTTTGAATCTTAATTTTGCTACTTACTAGGTATATGAGTCTGGGCCAGTGACTTTTTAATTAGTGTTTATTGTGCACCTACTATGCTTCAGGCATGCTTCAAGGTGCCTTACGTACATTGTCTCATAGAATCCTCACGAGAACCCCTGACTCAGGCAAGGGCGAGAATAAAAATGATTAACCAGTGCATTGTTGGCACTGACCCTATTAAATCGAGGCCAGCTGTCTTCACAGCCTTGAAAGCGGGTACGATCAATAACTCCATCTCATAGATGAGGAAACGAGGCTCAGAGAGTTGAGCCAGGTGCCCAGGGCACACAGATCTTAATAAGCCACATGGAGATTTGTTTATGGAAGGATCGAGAAGATGACCAACACCCAGCCCAGCCTGGTCATTGCATGAGCCTCTTTTGGAGGCTCTTGAAGAAAATCTATTCCTTGCGTCTTGCAGCTTCTGGTGACTGCTGGCATTCCTTGACTTATAGCTATGTCACCCTAGTCTCTGCGTCACATGGCCTCTGTAGTCAAGTCTCCCTCTGCCTTTCTTTAAAAAGATACTTGCAAGTGCAGTTAGGGCTCATTGGAGAAATCCAATCTCACCACACCCTGCTTCTCAAGATCCTTAATTTAATCACATCTGCAAAGTTCATCTTGCCATATAAAGCAACATCGAGGACCTGGGACCTGGATATTCTGGGGAGCCATTATGGAGCTCACCACACCCCTTTTCCTCAGAATTTATTTTGTTGTACAAGCGCTACTTTAATGAGAGTCAAGGGAATTTCTGAATCATAACCAACTTAGTGGCTTAAGACAATGTCCATTTACTTTGCTGATGATTTTATGGGTGGACATTCTGGGCGGGATCGTTCATGTGCCTGCAGTCGGTGGGCAGGTGAGCTGGGGGCCGGATAGCCTGGGATGGCCTGGGATGGCCTGAGACGGAACAGCCAAGCTAGTCTGCTCCATGCACTTACTCATCCTGCAGGAGGCTAGTCTGGTGTGGGAGCAGCAAGGCCTCCTTCGGGCCTAGGCTCCAGAGAGGCACAATGGAGCAGTCACTTCTGCCACGTTCATTTGATTACAGGAAGTAGCAAGGCCAGCACAGATTCAAGGGTGATAGGGGATAGAGTCACCTCTTCATGGAAAGGGATACAATCAGTGCAGAGCATGTGGCTGCCAGGAGGGGTCCAGCATTGTGGCTGTTCTTAAAATCTCTAATGCCTGAGGCCGGCAGGAGCTGGGTTGAGGGCAGAGGTCACCCTTGGGGGTGGGTGATGAGCTGTAGCAGGTCCTCATCTGCACCCACCTCTCCCCCTAGGTCTCTTCGACAGAGTGAAGCTGGTGGTAGAGACGCCAGAGGAGACCCTGTTCTCGCACCGAGGGGCCAACGTGACCCTGCCCTGCCGGTACCACTACGAACCGGCCCTGGTCTCCCCGAGGCGCGTGCGCATCAAATGGTGGAAGCTGTCAGAGAATGGGACCCTGGAGTGGGACGTGCTGGTGGCCTTCGGGCTGAGACAGTGCGCCTTTGGAGACTACCAGGGCCGCGTGCGCCTGCGGCAGGACGAGGCGGGCGAAGTGTCGCTGGAGATCCGGGACCTGCGGCTGGAGATCATGGGCGCTACCGCTGTGAGGTCATTGACGGGCTGGAGGATGGGAGCGGCCTGGTGGAGCTGGAGCTGCGGGGTGAGACCCTGAGGGGCCGGGCTTGGGGGCCGGGCTTGGGGGCCGAGGGGCGGAGCTCCATGAGAGCAGCCAGACCTGTGTGCCTTAGGCAGATAACATTTACTCCTCTAAACAACTCTATAAGGAAGCTACTGTTATCACCCTCATTTTACAGATGAGGAAAACAAGGCACAGAGAGGTCAAACATAACTTACCTGAGGTCACATAGCTCCTAAATGTCAAACAGGTATTTGACCCCAGGCAGTCAGGCTCCAGAATCCCCCACCCTCTATTCCCTCTGGTTCACACCCCAGTCCGAGAGAGGAAAGTGGGAACTGGTCACACAGAGACAGAACCGAGTTAAGCAGGGTTGGGCGGCAGTAGAGACAAATGCGGTAGCGAAGTGTGAGTGATCAGGAAATGCTGGGGACTGGCGCACTGCTGAGCCCTCATCGGGATGGTTCCATACCCTGAGTGGCTTGTAAACCACAGAAATTTATTCCTCACAGCTCTGGGGGCTGGAAGCTTGAGACCAGGATGCCAGCATGGTCAGACGAGGGCATCCCTCTACCAGGTCGCAGCGTCCCTGGCTGTGTCCTCAGGTCGTAGAGGGGGCTAGGGCGCTCTCTGAGATCTCTCTGATGAGCGCGAATCCCATTCACAAGGGCTCCACCTTCCTGATCTGAGCACCCCCAAAGGCCCTGCCTCCTGATGATGCCATCACCTTGCGGGGGGGGGGCGGTGAAGATTTAAAACTATGAAGTTGGGAAGCGCCTTGAGACCATAGCGCTGGCATCCTTGCAACACGCCTGGGAATTAGGTGTTATTCTATCACTGGGGACATTAGGTGGCTGATTGATGCACTACCTTTACAACTAATAGTTGTTTGCGGAGTGCCAGCCTCGTTCTAGAAGAGAAATGTAATGTAGGCCTGCCTTGGACTTGGACAATGGACAGGAGATGACAGGCTGGCCGAGCTTCTCCGGGGGACCCGTGGGTGTGTGTATGTGGTGGGTGTGTGTGGTGTTGGGGTGAGTGTGTGTGTGTGTGTATTGGGGTGTGTGTGTATGTGTGTGTGTGTGCTGGGGAGCATCTGTCCCTCTGGAGGTGGGGACAGGGACTGAGGTCTCCAGGCGCCGGGCCCCTGCCCACCCTCTGAGCCTCTTTCTTTCTTCCCCAGGTGTGGTGTTTCCCTACCAGCCCCCACAGGGGCGCTACCAGCTTAACTTCCACGAGGCCCAGCAGGCCTGCAAGGAGCAGGACGCGGTGGTGGCCTCTTTCGAGCAGCTGTTCCGGGCCTGGGAGGAGGGCCTGGACTGGTGCAACGCAGGCTGGCTGCAGGATGCCTCGGTGCAGTACCCCATCACGCGGGCCCGGCAGCCCTGTGGCGGCCTGGGCCTGGCCCCCGGCGTGCGCAGCTACGGCTCACCACCGCCACCTGCACCGCTATGACGTGTTCTGCTTCGCCGCTGCCCTCAGGGGTGAGTGGGGTGGCTGAGCATGGGCTGCGGTGGGCGGGCAATGCCTGGGGAGCTTCAGGGGCCCCCTGCCCGCCCTGGGGCACCTCTCCCTGGAGCACTGCAGGTGTTGAAGCCATGTGCAGCTGAGTTAGAGGGCTTTGATTCTGCTGCTTGAGCCAACCATTGGTTTACTCATCCATCAAACATTTCCTGAGTGCCTACGACCTGCTGGGGCCTGGACTAGGCCCTGGGCATCACCAATAAGTAAAACACAGTCCGTCTTCACAAGTGACTCATTTCATGGGAAGGTAGACAAGTGCAAACAGAAATCGGTTCTGTGCCGTACTCCAAGCATCTAGAAAAGCTCATGGCACATTGTAGGTACTCAGTGAATGATTGAGTGGGCAAGAGACTCTGATTGGTCTAGCCGAGGTGGGGTGCCCACCCAGGGTGCAATTAGGGAAGGGTGGAGGGAAGTACAGACATGACAGGAGGGGATGGAGCCCTCAGAGAGGTAATCCCTAAAACATGTCTACCGCAGATGCCCACAGCATGGTGGCTTCCTCGGCTCAGATAGATGACAGGTCTTTAGGAGTTGGCTGGTGACATCTGGATGGGCTAACATTGCTGTAGGCCTTGCCATCCTTTCTAGCTGTGCCCTCCGCTGCTCAGCCCTCACGCCCTACTCTCCCACAGGGCAGGTGTACTACCTGGAGCATCCTGAGAAGCTGACACTGGCAGAGGCAAAGGAAGCCTGCCAGGAAGATGGTGCCCAGATCGCCAAGGTGGGCCAGCTCTTTGCTGCCTGGAAGTTCCACGGCCTGGATCGCTGTGATGCTGGCTGGCTGGCAGATGGCAGTGCCCGATACCCTGTCGTTCACCCACATCCCAACTGCGGGCCCCTGGAGCCTGGCGTCCGAAGTTTTGGCTTCCCAGACCCTCAGAGCAGCAAGTATGGTGTCTACTGCTACCGTCCACGCTAGAGCCCAGCACCGGCTCCGTCCCCACCCAGCCCCTCCCCTCACGGGCTGTATTTATTGAGTGGGTCATTTGCCTCGTAGGTTTGGGCAATTTTTGTCTTGTTTTATACTTCTCAAATTAAAATCTTTTTAATTGCTGTTTTTGTAACTCAAACAGATCTCAAATCCTCCCTTTGCTCAGGTGGACACCCAAGGCTCCCCAAACCAGGAATCCTCCTGTCCCTCTCCTCTGGGACAGTTTGAGGTTCATGGGTTCATGTGGACTCCCCCCCCTCACCGAGTCCAGCCCAACTTCCTGTCCCAGGTGAGGCTGACGCCAGAGGGAGCAGTGAAACAGGGGTTAGGGCAAGTTGAATGGGCTGCAGCTCTTTCCCCTCCTTTGGCCTCAGCCTGGGGCGGAAGAGGACATCCAGGAGACTCTGAGCTGGCTTTGGGCTTTGCAGCCCCTGCCCCTCTGACCTCTCTGCAAAGCTCCTGGTCCCTATCGACAGGGTTGAGGAGCTGAGGCTGGAGGTGCGTCCCTGGGCTTTTTGCGTGAGATCCCAGGGGAGGAGAGGACGTCCTCTCTTCCCTTCACTCCAGTTCAGAGTCTGTACGCGTTCTATTTTCCCGATTTGGGGATAGCCCTCAGGAATTTGTGCTTTCTCGGGATAAAAGGGTGCTACGCAGCTCCTGCATCCAGCTCTGTCCTGTTCTGCATCGTGTTCCACCAGCCGGCTCTGCGTTGAGCCAACAGTGCGATATCAAAGACCAAACGATGCAAAGTGACCGGATTTCACCTGAGTTGTTTCTTTGTGTCAGCATGAGATCCACACAGCACCCCACTCTCTCTCTATCTCTCTCTCTCTC
The DNA here is from genome assembly GCA_003508835.1 of Eonycteris spelaea. NCBI lineage: Eukaryota > Metazoa > Chordata > Mammalia > Chiroptera > Pteropodidae > Eonycteris > Eonycteris spelaea. The sequence goes on from PUFA01000115.1 coordinate 3,421,350, forward strand.
TCTACTTACTTACACACGTACTCACTCCATCAAGCCCATCTGTACCTTTGTGAAAGTAAAGCACCAATTAACAGCCATGACTGTCCCAGGCTTTCTGACAGATAGGATTCATACCAGTTTGGGGTTCTTTGTCAAACATGTCCCCACAGCCACTTCCCTAAGAGCCCCTTCAGTAGACCTGAACCACAGCTGCCTTCTCTTTAAATTAAAAAAGAAAAAAAAAAAAGGAAAGAAATAGATTCTTCCAATGTCTTTATTATTATAATTATCATAATCTTCATTTCAAAATATAAATAGGTGTACGGAACCCTGGTGCCTGCACGGTCCCGGGGGTGGGGTGGGGGAGGGGTGGGGCAGTTCCCACTGGGAGGGAAGTGCCCCCCACCCAGCCCTGCCGAGAGAGATGACACCTGCTAGGGTGGCAGACCCAGGTAAGAGGATGCTGGAAGACCCCTCGATGACTCTCTCCTGCCCGCTCACCCTGGGCTGCAGGAACTGTCCCCTCTCCCCAGGCTTCTTCCACACGGATGGTGCAGCCTCCCGGCTCCTCCTCCCCTACATTCGGCTGTGGTGCTGAGTTCATGCCCTGGGCCTCTGCCCCTTCCAGCTCCTTTGCCCCTCCTCCCACCTCCCTCCTCCCTAGCTCTCCCTGGAGGTGAAAAACCAACGATTGCACTGCTCTTGGATAAAGTCAGGAAACCAAAAAATAATCTTCTTTATTTAACTTAACCCTTCCCCTGCTCCCCTGTCCCTGCACTGGTCCTGGAAAAGGCACAACGGGAGGATGAAGAAACGTCTCTAAACTCAGTCCACGGGCCACACAACGCGTTTGCTTTGCTTTGGCGTTCGGGGAGGAAATCGGATGCAGTTTTGGCGATTCGGGGCTAGGTGGGGGCATACACAATGTGGGATTTCGTTTTTTTTTCCTTCTTTAATGGAAATTCCTTATATGACAGAAAGTGACAAGGAGAGGACACGTCCGTGCGGGAAGTCGGCCTGGCTAGGCTCCTGGGCTCAGCATCCTGGGCGTGTTCTGGAGCCCCGCTCAGGGGGCTGTGGGGGGCTTCTCCGCGGGGCCGTGAGCTCCGCTTCTGTAGCCTGCGCCTGTAGGGTGGTGGCTGGGCGGAAGGCAGAGGAGGATCTTGGTAACCCTGGCCGAGAGAGCGGGGCCAGCCTCTCCATCCTGCCCTGCCTCCACCCGGCTCTCTCCCCGGCAGAAACCACTGCTCTCTGAAGGCGGCCTGAGTTTCAGTTCTCAGAACCAACTTGGGTTGAGGGGCTTCAGGCTGGTGTCGAAAAGGAAGGCGGGTCACCTGCTTGCTCTTTCATCCACTCAGGGAAAGTGAGCCCTCCCTGGGCCGGGGGCAGTGATCTGGGACTCCCTGCCCCTGGATGGCCCTGCAGGCTGGGGTTTGGGATCCCTGGGAAAGGCCTAGCACTGGTGCTCGGGGAGAGCGAGGAAGGCATGTAGGGAGGCCTCAACACGACGCTGTGCCTGGAGCGGGTGGGGACGATGCCTCACGGTCTGCAGGTGATCCGAGGCTCCTCCCAGTGGCCGCTGGGCTGGCACCGGATAGTGGGACGTGGCGCTGGACGAAGCCCTCAGTGCACTGGTACCGCACAGGGAATTGATCTCATACCGGTTCTTCTTCTGCCGAAGGTCCTGGCGTGCTCCACACGGGGGGTCTCCACAGGCCACTGAGGGCAAACACTCTTCAGGGAGGCTCTCAGGGGTTGCTCATGATGACCCATGCCTGTGATGAGCTAGCGTGTTCCCCTCTGCTGTGATGGCTAGAGCCTGAGGCACCGTGACAGGGACATGGAGCCCAGACGCCCCGCCATGAGCCTGGCTGCTGGCCGAGGGGTGTTTTCACACCACGCTCAGAATCTGGAAAACCACTGGTTCTAATCGGGCCCTCGATTTGGAGCAGCAGGAAGGGAATCACAGAAGTCTTAAGGGGGTGAGAACACAAATGGGAAGGAGAAAAAAGAGACAATGGGCGAGAGCCAGGCAGACTGTTATGTACGAAAATGTCCCGGTGCAGGGGAAAGTGGCACCGAAAGCATCCCTCGGAGTGGCCTCGCCCGTGCCATTGGCCCTGGGATGCGGTTCCGGGAGAGGTCCCCAGGTCAGCTCCAGTCTGCTCGGTGGAGGTGAGGTCCCCCAGGTCAGCAGCCAGGAGACAAGGTGACTCGCCCTTGTCTCTCGTCACAGCGGGAACCTCCAGTCTCGATTCTTCCCCGGACCCCTCCCAGGGCTTACCTGTGCCCTTTTTACACGTGAAAGGCAGCTGGTAATTGCAAGGAACGTCGTTCCACTCGCCCTTCTCGTGCCAGATCATCACACGCAGTCTTCTCGGTGGCAAAGAAGTTGTCAGGCTGGTTGGGCCTCCAGTTCTCAAATTGCTGTGGGTGGGATGGGACAGGGTGAGGAGAGGGCAGGAGCCTCGTGGCTTGGCCTGATCCCACTCGCTCCCATCCCCACCGCTTCAAGCCCCTTCCCCATCGCCTGTCCTCTGCGTTGGTGCAAAGGTTGTTGGGGCCTGGTCAGGATTGTGAAGAGCCCTGGGTGCCACGGAACCCATGGCTCTTCAAAGACCTGGTCACACCACCTAGCTGTGGTCCTCAGGAGCTCAGAACCTCAAAGGGTCACATCCCTGTTAATGATTGATGTCACTCCCCTTTTTTATGGGCCAGCAGGGGCTGGGACACAGACTGCCTTGCTTGGATAGGACTGGGTGGCCAAGACATGGTCCGAAGGCCACTCTGTCTCTCCAGGCTTTTCCTCTAGCCTGGTTTCTGGACGAACAGAGCCCCCTTTTCGTGTAAATGCTCCTCCCCCGTGCCCCTGTTCACATTCACCTCTTCCAGGAAGCCTTCCTGAGGTCCTTCACTGACAGGCAGCATTTTTACTATGTGTACTGTTCCTTTGGCATCTGTAGTGCTTTCTGTCTGTCTGTCTGTCTGTCTGTCTCTGTCCTTGAGTAGACTGGTTCTCTTGGGCAAGGAACCATCTAAAGCTTCCATACGTCCCCATGGGGTTCGCCTTCATTCATTCATTGCTCTCCTCATTCACCTCCTTCATGCTGTCATTCCTTCACGTGTCCAGCCCGGGCTGGTGTCCAAAGGCAGAGGGTCAATAAGACATCATCCCTACCCCCAGAGTGCCCAGTCCAGCAGCTACTCAGGGAGTGTTTGCATGTGGTTTGATGCATCTCTTTCTCTGGCGGAGCGGGTGGTGTGTGGGTGTGTGGGTGTGTGTGTGTGTGTCTTAATCCCCCTCTCTGAGCCACCAATTGCCCGAGGCCCCCAGCAGAACTCACCAAGGAGTTCCGTCTGACCAGCGGAAGTCCCCTTCGATGGTCCTGTCATTGAGGCCAATCCACTGGTAGTCTTGAGCATTGTCTGGAGAGAGGACACGGTTGTAGGGCATGGCGCTGGATACCCTGAGGGTGTCTGAGAAACTTGAGCTTGGAGAGGCCAGGGGATGAAGGGCAGGAGGGGGTGGGCTCCGAGGAGCGTGCCACCTACTCCGAGGTCCTGACAAGGATCTCAGCACACGCGTGTCTGGAGGCACTTTGGCCCACCTCCCAAGCTGGCAACGGCCACAGGTTAGTCAGGGCTAAGTATGACAGACACTTGGCTGTCCTGGGTGCAGCCAGAGTCATTGGCCCCAAAGACCTCTCTCCTCTTATCTCAGGTAACTCAGGCTGCAGAAGCCGCCCTCCCGCACCCCCCCCCCCCGCCCACTGTTCCCCACCCCTGTAGCTCCACTGGGCCTAAGTCTGCTGGCTTCTGGACACACTCACTGTTGACGAATTCCTGCTCCTCGGGGGTGACGATGCTGCTCAGGTGTGACTGCTGCTCCCGACACCGGCTCTCGGCGTCCACCCAGTTCTCGCGGTCGGGGAAGTGGCGGTAACAGTGGCCCTGGAACTTGGTCCAGCCCTCCTCACACAGCTCCTGGTCTGCAACACAGGTCAGGGGCTTGAAGGGAGGGGCCGAGGCCGACTCAGGATGGCGGTGGCTGGCAGCCTTGTGGAGCGGACTCCTCATTCACCCTGCCTTCAACGTCACACCCTCAAAGAGGACGAGACCCATCTGGGTGAGGCTCAAGTTGGAAGCCAAGAAGGCCCGACCTTGGCCTCCAGAGCCTCCAGGCACATGTCCCCACCCTCTGGGAAACACCAGGGCCACTGTCTTCCCCTGATGTTGGCCCGCCAGAGCCTTTCCCTGCTGAGGACTGCTCTGCAGGGCTGGCAGAGTTCCTCAGGCCAGGTAAAAAGAGGCAGGAGATAGGAGGTGTTGAGGTTTAAGGCAAGACATGGTTCAGAGGCTCCGAGGGGCTCCAAAGAGCGAGGGAGCTGCGGGGGAGAGTGTGGGGCAACAGCGGCAGGCAGTGCCAAGGGCAGGAAATGGAACCTGGGGTGGGGACAGAGGAGCAGAAGAAATGTCTGCTCTGGGTCCAGAGATGCCAAGCTCCAAGTCCACCCATTGGAGCTGCCTCTAGCTGCCTGCCTTTTGGAGGATGGAACAGACAACCTGGGGTCCCCAAGGTCCCTGGCTTTTTATTTTATTTCTTGGTGGCAGATGAGGACAGCAGACGAGGCTCTCTCCTCACAAATCTATAACAGTAATAGGTTCTGAGTGCAGGGGAAGGAGCTGGCTTGGAACTCTCGGAGCAGGCTAGGGACCGGCAGAGGCAGGGGCATGCTGGAGCTGGCTCTTTCAGGCTTGGCAAAGCCACTATGAGTGTGTCTTCCTCGACGTCTCTACCTTCACTGACCTCATAACGATAGCTTCAAATTGGCCCTGGGGGGAGTATTATGCCTACAAACCAGGGCTCCCCCTTCCTCTTCAAAAGCCAGTTGTTAACTACTTGCCGGCACAGCACTGACAGAGGGGGTTCCAAGACCCACATGAGGGGTGCCCCAGGGCCTTGGGGCTGAGCTCAGGGCCATGAACCCCTCGGGCTGTATGGCAGCCTCCCTGATTGGGGGCCACCGATAATCTGGCAGTCCTAGAAAGAAAGGACAAATACCTGAGGGAAGGAGGTTTAGGTTGGCAGGTTTGAAAGAGACACACGTGGGCAGAGAGAGAGAGAGAGGGAGTCCGGCAGCCCGAGAAGGAAGAGGTGGATGGCAGGAGGGCTAAAGAGGATGCCGCTGGTCCCTGGCTGCCTGGCAAAGGTCCGGAAAGAAGGCTGAGGGGCCTCAGAGATGGTGTGGCCCTAGGAGACATCATCCCAGGGCTGACTGTGGGTCCATTCTCAGGCCACCTCAGTGCTTCAGGGCTGAGCTGGGCAGGCCGAGCCAGAGGGCACAGCTCCTCTGGGAGGGGCCAGGCCAAGCAGGATGGAGGTTCTGGGAAACAGCGATGGAATCCCAGGAAGGCCAGAAGAAGCGAGAGGGCCACAGCCAGGGCACAAGGTCCCCAAGGGCTGGTGGACCGGGAGAAGGAGTGGATCGGGAGAAGAGATGCAGCCCTGCTTAGCAGGGCCTCCAGGCCCGGGGCCCAGCTGGGTGGCTCCCGCACCATCTCTCTGCCCCATCGAGTGCAGAGCCCAGTGGGGGGCCTGCCTCCACCAGCAGGGCTCTTCCTCTCCTAGTATGGAGCCCCAAACCGTTGTCTGTGTGGACCTTGCCGATCCTTTTCCCCTATGACAAATATTTTGGCATCCTGGGGAAAAATCCTTATAACGCTCTACTTCTACCTCAGCCAAGACTTCATGCACCAATTTCTTGGGGTGGGAGGCTGCAAGGGTGGAGAAGGATTCAGGTCTTTTTCTTCCTCAAGCCTTAAGTTCCTCCACCAGTCTGTGACCTTGGCAGTGCCTCCAAGACACAGGTAATCCAAAACTACCTCCCACACTGCTTAGGACCAAAGGAAGACTTCCCAGGAGTTTCAGCTGCTTTCTGGAAGCTCTGGGATGTCCAACTGAGCGTTTAATGAAAATGGTTTTAGGACCCCTCACGCTTCCGGTTCGACACGGGCCATTGCTACTAGCAATCGTAAGCACCCCCCTTCCCCTTTCTGAGCCGGGATGGCCCTGAGATCCAGGGGGATGGGGAGACTATGAAGCACCAACGGTGAGAGAGTTGAGGGCTGGCCTGGCCCTGGGGAGCTTCCGGGCACACAGCGCCCTCGCCCCTCGAGAGCATGGCCCCGGTGTAGAAGCAGAGGGGGCGGGACTTAGCTGCTGCCCCTGACAACAAGGCTGTGTTCTCTCTGGCTAGCCTTTTGCCTTGCCGGAGGGAGGGAGAAAGGAAGTGTGGACGGAGCGGCATAGACACGGCAGCTGTCACGGCGGTGATGCGGAGAAGGTGACATGCAGCAGTCCCTGCTCATGCATGACCTCAGCATGCTGGTGCCACGAGAGCTCTCAGGCCAACAAACCATACAGCTCTTGCCAGAGAAGAAGAGGAAGGCAGCTGGCCAGTGTGGCGCGATGGCTCCCAAGGCCATGGAGGGGCCGCCAAGGTCCCACGGGCAATCCAGCAGGCAGACACATTCCGGTGACCATGCGGGGGCGGGGGGGAGGATCCGTGGCTGTCATCCAGAGCGAGAACCAATTACTCCCACCCACAGCCTCATTCAAGACAAACGCAGGGAATCGGCTCTGTCCTCTTAGTGTGACGCATGCACCGACCTTGTTGGTGGCATCGGCAGGTCTGCAAACCCTGGAGACGGTTAGTGTTTTAAAGGTCCCCCAGCGCCCCACCTTCCACAGTGCAGGCTGGCCCGGCCTGTGTGTGTCTCCTGTGGTCAGATCAGCCAATGCCCCAGAGAGGGGGTGTTTCATGGGGAACGGCAAGAGATGGAATAGGAGCGAGTAGGGTGGCCTTCTCAGTTGTGGCCCCTGAAATGGCTGTCTGGATGTGGGGGGCGCCAGCCAGGGCCTAGAGCCTGTGGTTAGAAGGGAGGGGTGAGGGAGGAGGAGGGAGTGCAGCAGTTAGTAACATTAGCTGAAGCCGAGACGGCCGTACCGATCTCACACAGGTCCCCTCGGTAGCTGGGAAGGCATAAGCATGTGAAAGAGTCGATGGCATCCACGCAGGTGGCTCCATTCAGACAAGGGCTTGAGAGGCACTCATCAAGGTCTGCAAGAAACCAAGGGCCACCGTTAGGACTCCTGCCGGCAACGCCGGCTTCGCAAGCCCTGCGGCCTCTTTGCGGGCGGCCAGCCCTGCGGCTCTCCGGAGGCCTGGGAGGGGTGGCTGGATTTCCTAAGAACGGCTGCTGCTGCTGCTGCTGCTGCTGCTGCTACGGCCACCATCTTGGAGTGCCGAGCCAAAGATCCGACACGACTTTTCTTGGATGTGATTCCTGGTTGGCAAGGCTGAGCCCTGGAGCCCGGGTTCCCGGTGGGTGACAGACACGGGTGCTGCTGAAGCCAGATGCCTAGCGTGAGAGGGAGCACGGAGTCCTTCCAAGACGCCTTCTCTTGCGACTCTTTCAAGAAGCCGAGGGTCTGCACTGGTTCTAAATGCGGCGGTGAGCAGGGAGCTGGAAGTCAAGCTCGCGCAGCTCTGTCTTCTCCTTGCTTCCTCTGTAGTTATGAACCAAGGAAAGGGAGGCATGGCTGTGCAGCACTAGAATGCACACGTGGTCTGTAGAGGCCAGGGCAGCACGGGCTATCTGCATGAGACTCATTAAACTTTGGGGCTGCAGACACCGTTCTTGTCTACAGTAAATAAGATCCTAGAGCATCATGCGAAGCTAAAGCCGGCATTGTTCTCTCTGGGGGAGGAGGGACGGAAAGCCGGCCCAACGTTTCCCCCTGGAATCAATCTCCTTCCAGCTTAAAGCCCCTCAATATGGACATCTCGGAGAGTCACAGCTTCTAGTGGGGCTCCCTCCTGGCTGGTGGGAGACCAGCGTGTGAAGCCTGAGAGGCACTTAGTAAATGGCTGCTCACCAGCACCAGCTGGGACACGGCCAGGTCCCTGTCAGCCTCTTCTTCTCGGGCAGGCTCTTTTCTTCTGTCCTGTTCCAAGACATCTCTTCTGGTTCAGCTTCTTTGCGGGGCTTGAACTGCTACGTCACTGGCTTTTACATCAAATTTTCCTCCATTCACTAAGGTGAGAACTGAATCTTCTAACTGGTCTTTTTGCATCTTTCTGAGAAGCCAGATACCTAGAGTGTCTCTTCTACTCTCTTCGAATTTGTACTCCAAAGGCTCCTGCTGTTCCCCCCCACCCCCACCCCCCACTGCCCGGGCTACTTCCCCTGGGAACATGAGAGAAGTTATTGTGAAGCGCCTCTTCCCAGGAGATCATAAAAGTCTGCAATAAATGGCTCCACTGTTCATGGGGGCATCACGATACATGGCTCAGCCTGGTATGTGCACCTGTGTTCATATAACTTTCAGGACTCGACGTGCCTAGCAGTGGTCTCCACGTGAGCAGCATCCTAAATATGTTCCAGGACTTCGTTCTTATTCTCTCATAAGAGCAGACTAGACCTTAAAGTCGGTCCTCTGATGAGAAGGCCAAAGCAGGTTCTTCTGGATTCCTTGGCTTTGGCTACTAGAGGCTTCTAGATAAGAGTTGGTTTGCAATGGTTAGCCTGAAAATCTCAAGGCCTCAGGATCTCTCTCTTGCCACGAAGTTCTTAACTTCATCTCAGAGACTGCACAGCATGGACCAGAAAGCAACCGTTCCAAGTCCAAGCAAAACCAAAATGCATGAGAACGAATGGGTTGCAATCCCGGCATGCACCAGGATTCCCGCAGCAGCAGTAGCAGCAATAATAGGTCAGGCCGGTTGGCCGGGCAGAAGCTGGGGGCGGCTCTCCTGCTTCAGGAAAGCTACTCTTCTCCCTTGTCCATTAGCGTCATTATGGGAGGTGGGAAGCACTGGGCAAGGGGGTATTAAGCAAATGTAGGCGCTAAAGCAGTTGTATAGAGCGGGACAGGAGTGGCCTCTGGCCAGCCCACGGGAGAAAGCAGGAAAGGGAGAGCCCCAAGGGAGGCCAGGCCAGGTGGCTTCTAGGTGTCCCAGTGGTCACATCGCCTGCCCAGGGGCATGAGATCCAGCGGGTGGTGTTGTTTTCCTTCTGTATTTGCCCGGGGCAGAACATCTGAGAAGGTGGCGCTGACCGAAACTGAAGGAACCAGTTCCTGGGCTCGGACACTGTTTTGTGCAGAGCCCTGGAATTCCAGATGAGAAGAGAGAAAGGCCACAGTCCTCAGACCAGAGAGCCCGTGGGCATTTAGAGAGGCCAAGAGTCAGCCCTTCCAGAAGCAGGAAGAGGGCGAGTGTCCTGTGCGGGCCTCTTCCTACTGCTGTATGTCTTATTGGCCACTTGGGCTGTGGTGCCTCAGCTCTTCTTCCTCGACCTGGAAGAGCCCCCTCTTGCCTGCATTGCCACCTCTTCCTGTGAAGGGCGGGCGGACATTGCTCGTCTTCCGGAACCACTGGAGGAGCGGGGCTGGGCCTACTAGGAGGCAGAGTGGGGGATCCCAGACACGGCGGTAGCAGGCAGGACACGAGAAGGGCTCTGGGCAACGGGTAGACTACACGAAGGAAGAGTGGCAGGAGAGGGTACCAGGATCTCCCAAGACTCTTTTCCGAGCCAGACGCTATGCCTCAACACACGTCATCCCCCACCAACATCCCTCTCGCACGAACGTCGTTGTACCATTTTACAGGTAAGGGAACAAGTGCAGTGACTAAGCTCCTCACAGAGCTGTCTGGAAAGAAATCGTAGGAAAGAAAGCCTTTTTAAAAAATATATGTTAGAAAGGCTGCCCTTACTGTAGATTAGTTAAAGTCCTTGTCACCTACTTCTAATTTCAGGGTTCTGGGACATGAACCTTGCTGTGACTTTTGATAGCAGTATCACATTTTGCTTCAAGTATCAGGTTGGGGGAGGGATGCTAAGAATAAAGGGATGTCAAAAGATCCTAAGAGAGGGTAAAGGGTTTCCTGTCCTGGTGGCTGCCCAGTCCCTGAAGTCCTATTTGGGCTCTGAGTCTGTTTCTCGCTGACCCAGGCTGAGCTGGCCGACTGAGCTGAGCACCATAACATTTCATTCAAGTCAGGTGCCCTGGGCTCTCCACTCGCACACCAGAGGGAGGGAGGAGGTGTATGCAGACCTGGTACGGCGTCTGCTGGGGATGGACAGAGCCCTTCCTACCGCACACTGAGGACTCTGGGGCCTGGCTTGCTGGAAAGCACACACAGGATCTCCAAGTGTTCATCAGGTACACCTCTCCCAGGTCAGAGGCCATGGAAAGGGACAGCCCTGAGGTCAGGATGACCCAGCAGAAACACTGTATGTACCCGGGCTAAGGCCAAGACCTTCCTAGGAAGCCCACCCTCTCTGGCCTCAGTCGCGGCCCCATATGTGGGCAATGGCAGACCCAGGGTGGGAAGAGTGACCAGATGTCCACCGTGGTGCCTGTGTATCTATAGGTACATATATTCCTCCTGGCGAAGTGCCAAGTGTATAGCATATCCGTATTGCATAAGTATATAATATGCGGGGCGGTGTTAAGTGGCATGTATATTAACGTACATGTCAACACAGAAGGCGTCTTTGTGCGTGATGCAAAAGCTACGGACAGCTGCCCGGAACTGGTTGCCTGGTAGTGGGTGTTTTCTCAGGACTCACCGCTCTGTCCTGTCCTAGACTGAAGGTCTTATCTTTCATGAAAGATCCTGATTTCTGATTCCTGACTTTGGACAGAGGTTAGAGGAGGGTGTGGGGCAGTGCAGAGCCAACCTGAGAATATGAGCTTGGAGGTCACTGGGTGCTTCTTCCCTCAAGGACCGATGTTGATGAGATGGAATGCGCTCATGGCCACTGGCCTCGAAGTGTTCAGGGAATGACAGGGAGATGCTATCACCTTGTTTTGGAGGCCACTCCAATCAGAGGATCCCCAGGCTCCTCACCTGTCCCACAGGCTGCTTGACGTCAACCCAACCGTGGCTAAGGACAAACCGAGGCCTGAGGGTGGTGGATACACAGTGGCAGGGCACCACTGGGTCCCAGCTGACTGCAGCTGTGAATTCTGAAGCTGGGGTGATAAGCATTGTCTGGATCATTTCCTTCAGGGTGAGAGAGGGGGACCCAAATCCCACCCAGACCAAGGCCTGGAGGGGACTGCAGGGTTTTCCTGGAGAAGTTTGCTCTGCATGCTGCGAGACAGCCCCTCAGAGTGTCCCTCCCAGCAACCGTGGGCTGTGTCGTGACTGGGTATATCCTATAACAGCCTCATGCGACATGTCTTGAAGCTGCTTTTTTATCTGCAAATTCAAGCACACTTTCCTTTCTACAAACCATCATTGGCTCGACAAAAAACTACTTCTCATTTTAGTTACTTGATATTTTTTTTTCTTAAACTATTGCATAGAATAGATGCTCTATAAAGATGTGCCATGTTTTTCTTGTGTTCTACCCCTACACATCATTGTGTACCTCTGAGAAGCCTGGGCCTCAGCTGACCTCTGGTCACTCCTCCCTCCTACATCCTTCTGGGGATGAAGGAGGGCCCCTCCCTCCCCTGTCTGCATTCCCTACCCCAATGAGGTCTTACCTATGTCGCAGTGCTTGCCAGCAGCCAGGAGGGCACAGCATATGACATTCCCTTCGTCTCTGGCAGGTCCATGCCACAAGGTTCCTTGGCATAGGACCTGGCAGGTGCTGCAACCCTCAGGAAGAGGCTGAGCATCAAGAATCTAGAGCCTCCGAGACCTTGAGGTCCGGGCATGAGGTCGCCCAAACTCATGAGGCAGACTTTGGGTCAGCACCTTTGCGGGGACCCTGTCTCCCCTGGTCACCTGGCCCTAGCATCTGGGGGCAGGGCTCTCTGACTCAGACAGACCTCTCAGCAGACAGGGAGGTACAAAGGTCCCCAAAGCGAAAAGCAATGGGACAGGATCAGCTCCCGGTGCCTCGTGCAGGGATGGTATTGAGGCGAGACAGTCACTAGAGTACAGAGCAGTCACTCATGCCAGGACTGGGGTGAGGACACAGGGTCTAAAGTCAGGACTCGGCCAAAATGACACTTCCTCATTCCTTAAACCGTGTCGGTTTGAACCCTGCACAAAGCACGGGTTTGGTTCAGCAGGTTCATTGTGTCATCTCATCCTCATTCCTTGGGAAGGGGACAGGAGCAGAATGTTCGCACTGTAGAAATAGTCATGTTTCCCTCTCCCCGAGCCAAGTACAGAGAGTTCACACAGATCACTGTTCTCATGATGTGACTTCAGTGTGACGGCAACAGCCGCTAGTCTTTATGAGCATGTACTGTGCGTAAAGCACGATGCTAACTAAGTGCTTGTCTCGTAGGAATTTATACACGCTGTTTCACCTTCCCTGGTACTATTCCTCTGTGACAGATAAGGATCAGAGAGGTTAAGAAACTTGCCTGAGGCTGCACAGCTAACCTGTGGGTTGCTGTGCTCAGAACCTTGAATCTACAGTGCCTCCTACCAGGCTACTGTCGGAACTACCCCAAAACATTTAAAAGCAAAAAAAAAAAAAAAGAAAAATCCCAACAGTACCTGCAGTGGTTGCTTCTGAGTCTTGTGTCTCTTCTGGGGAAGCTGGGATGAAAGTGTCTGTTGGGGTGGTGGCTGTTTCGGCTGTTGGGGTCTCTTCTCCTGAGTGCGAGGGGCTTGAGGAGTCGATTTCTTGATGCGCCTCTGCAGGGCGCTGGGTCTGCTGGGTCCACTCAAACTCTGGGACGCTGGTGCCGAGGACAACATCCAGCCCTGAGGTGTGGCCAGACAGGTCTCCGCTGATTTCAGTCCTGTCTCCAGAAGCCACAGGGGGGGCTGAAGGCCAGCCCGATGTCTCTGTGCCCATGTCATAGGCGAGGGTCGATGTGCCACTCATTTCCGGTGGGGATGAGCCCTCCCTGGGTCCTTCTTGAAAGGCTGAGGTGGTACCGCTCCCTCCGAAGCCTGAGGCTCTCTCCAGGTCAGCTTCGTGGAAGGCAGAGGTGGTTTCACTCGGACTGGGGGACCAGGAAGCTCCTCCACTGGCCTCAGGGGCGGCAGACCCCCACCCCAGCCTCAGGATAGGCCAACGTCTCACTGCTGGATTCTGGGATTGATGACGCTTCTATCCCAGAACCGGAGAACCGTGTTGTAGCTCCATGGATGTCCCCAGATGCAGAGGCTTCTCCACTGGACTCAAAAAGTTGGGGGGTATGTGTCAAAGGGGGTCTCTGGCCGAGTTCCTGGGCAGCAGTTGGTTCAGTAACACCCTCTATGAACTCGGAAGTGATTAAAGTAACTTCGGGAAGTCCTGAGGCCTCCCCACTGGTGCTCGTGGCTGCAGAGGATTCCCCGCTCACATCGCTGGTTCCAGAAAAGTCCCCACTAAAATACGGAGTACTTGATGGTGCTCCACTGGGCTCTACCAGCCCGGATTGCAGCCCGCTTAGGTCCAGAAATCCCGAATGGTCTCCAGACATGTCTGGCACTCCAGAATGGGCACCGCTGAGTTCCAAAACGCCCGAAGGCCCTTCTCCCGCTTCTTGGGCCGTTGGAGCCTGGGTTACAGATTCCACCAAAGTCCTGTCTACAAGAGAGATGGTGGGGAAACCCGACGAAAGTCCACTGCCATCATATGCTCCCGAGGGCAGGCTGCTCCCAATATCAGCTCCGGAGGCTTCTCCGCTGACCTCGGCTACTCCACTTGGCAGGCCGCTGAATTCTGGGGGCTGAGATGTAAACCCACTGGAGTCGATTGCTCCAGAAGACTGTCCACTGACATCCACTATCCCGGATGTGCTCGAGGGGTACATCTCCCCGGAAGGGAGGCCGCTGAGTTCCACAGACCCTAACCCTTCTTCTTCTTTAAAGGTAGTTGGAGTCACTTCGACCAAACTGGTGTCCACAAACGTGATGCCAGAAGGTTCGCCACTGCCACTCATGGCACTGGACACCAGGTCAGGGATTCCAGAGGTTGTCCCACTGAACTCTGGCAACCCCGACGGCTGCCCACTGAGATCGGGGACCCCAGATGTTCCTCCACTCAGATCGGTTATGCCAAATGGTTGACCACTGCCAAAAAGAACTCCAGAAGCTTCTCCGCTGACTTCTGGCTGTCCAGAGGGCAGTCCGCTGAGCTCGGTCACTCCAGATGTCTCCCCAGAAAACCCTGATGGCTTCCCACTGACCTCAAAGAGCCCCGACGTTCCCCCACTGATGTCAGGAAACCCCGATGGCTGTCCGCTGACACCAAAGAGTCCAGATGTTTCCTCACTGATTTCAGGAGACCCAGATGCCTGGCCACTGAGTTCAGCGCCTGAAGGGAGTCCACTGGCTCCCCAACTAATGTCCAACTCACCGAAGGGAAGCCCAGATACTTCTCCAGCACCACTGATGCCAATGGTTCCCCTCCCTTCCAGTTCGCCTGCAGTGGTGGCTGTGACCACTTCCACCAACGTAGTATCCACTAGGGAGATGGTTGGGAACCCAGATGGAAGTCCACTAAAGTCGGGCAGGCCAGAAGATGGGCCACTTCCAAGGTCCATTCCAGAATACTCACCACTAAGTCCAGAGGGAAGGCCACTTGCTTCTGGAGCTTGCCCACTTCCTAGAGTTCCAGAAGGTATTCTGCCAAAGTCCAAGGCTCCAGAAGCTGACCCAATCATGTCTTCTTTTCCAGAAGGAAGTCCACTGATGTCCTCTACGCCAGAAGCAGAGGTCTCTAAATGACCCTCTCCTCCAGAAGGAAATCCACTGATGTCCTCTACTCCAGAAGCAGAGGTCTCTAAATGACCCTCTCCTCCAGAAGGAAGTCCACCGATGTCCTCCCCAGAAGCAGAGGTCTCTAAATGACCCTCTCCTCCAGAAGGAAGTCCACTGATGTCTACTCCAGAAGCAGAGGTCTCTAAATGACCCTCTCCTCCAGAAGGAAGTCCACCAATGTCCTCTATGCCAGAAGCAGAGGTCTCTAAATGACCCTCTCCTCCAGAAGGAAGTCCACCGATGTCCTCCCCAGAAGCAGAGGTCTCTATATGACCCTCTCCTCCAGAAGGAAGTCCACCGATGTCCTCTACGCCAGAAGCAGAGGTCTCTAAATGACCCTCTCCTCCAGAAGGAAATCCACTGATGTCCTCTACTCCAGAAGCAGAGGTCTCTAAATGACCTTCTCCTCCAGAAGGAAGTCCACCGATGTCCTCCCCAGAAGCAGAGGTCTCTATATGACCCTCTCCTCCAGAAGGAAGTCCACCGATGTCTACTCCAGAAGCAGAGGTCTCTAAATGACCCTCTCCTCCAGAAGGAAGTCCACCGATGTCCTCTACGCCAGAAGCAGAGGTCTCTAAATGACCCTCTCCTCCAGAAGGAAGTCCACTGATGTCCTCTACGCCAGAGGCAGTGGCTCCTGGACCTTCTCCAGAAGGCAGTCTACTGAGGTCCCCTACTCCAGAGGCAGAGCCCTCTAGGCCCTCACCTCCAGAGGGCAGCCTCCCAACTTCAGAAGTGTTAGACCATGTAATTTTATCTTCATCCCCTGAAGCCAGTCCACTTCCCAGAGGCAGGCCCGAGCCCACCGTAGAGGTGAGACCACTGGAGTCGAGGTCTTCTGAGGGCAGTCCACTTGCACTCCCCACCAAGTGCCGCCCGCTGAAGTCCAGGGGTCCTGAAGCTTCTCCACTGCCTGTGAAGTCACCACTGATTTCCGGTGCCCCAGAGCCTGGTTGCTCTGTCCTGCTGGGAACCGGAGGTGAAGGTGTGGACGGCTCCTCTGAGGGAAACAGCTCCTCTGAGGGGGACGGCTCCTCCGAGGCCAAGGGCACCTCTGTTGCAGAAGGGCCTTCTGTGCTCTCCTCTGTTGCTGCGTTAGTGGGAGGCCACGTAGGGGGGATCCCTGGAGGAAAGGAGGAAGAAAGATGAGGGATGGGTTTAGTAACTCTGCCCCGATCTAAGCTCATGCAGAGAAGCTGAATTCCATTCCTCCCACAGCAAAACTTTCCTCTCAAGAGCTCAGAGATGTGTTTGGGGATTTTCTAATGGAACAGTGTCTCTAGAAGGAGTAGGGGAAGGAGGGACCAAAAACTCCCCACCACCGTCAGGCTGTGCGTTGTGAGATTTTGGGGGTCACCGTCCACACAACCTACTGGACATGGAGGCCTGGCTACTACTGAAGACAAACAAGGTCACCCTTTAGGTACTTCCACATCATCTCGTTTATCTAAATCCATGGTTTTCAACGCCTGGTCTCTGGACCAACAGCACCAGCACCGCCTGTAGGCTTGATGGAAAGCAAAATTCCCAGACCCCACCCTGCCCCCCTAAATCAGAGATGGTGGGGCACAGCACACTGTGACTTGATGAGCCCTCCCGATGATGCTGACGCTTCCCTGAGTGTGAGAATCATTCATCGAAACACAACCCTCTGAAGCCGAGAAGGTCCCACAGACCTGGCAATGGGTAAGTGCCCGCTGGGGTGTAGGCTGGTTCCCATGCCGTCTGGTTTTCTGGCTCAATGGTGAAATCTAGGATTGCAGTCGTTTCCTCCCCTAAGGGGACAGCAGCCACACCAGGTCCCACTTGGGTCACGATCCAGTCTTCCAAGTCGGACGGTGATGTAGGTGTGCTACCCTCCTCTTCGCCTGGAGTGGGTGCAGCTGAGACACCTAAAGGGGATGTGGGTGGTGAGAATTCCTTCTTTACCAGTGACCCATCCCAGCTGGCCCTTCTTGAGGGGACCTGGGGGACTCTGAGGTGGGCCAGGCCTGTGCAAGAGCCTTGCTGGGTCCCGCCCCACCACCTCCACCCCTCAGTCCAGCGAGACCATCTTTGGCCTCCTCAATTTATAAGAGCCATTCGCATCAGCTATCCACTATTGATAGACACATGTCATCAGCACTGTACGTCAGGGTGGTCTGGGGCATCTCTTCTATAGAGTTTAACATACACGCTGGGCGTTACTAAAGGTTTTATGTATATAAAAGCATTTTATCCCATAACAGCCTCATGAGACAGATACTATTACAGATGGGGAAACCAAGGCACAGAGTTAAGTGACTTGCCCAGGGTCAGTGGCTTATAAGTGGCAGATCTAGTCTTTGAAGTCGACCAAGTATCTGATGCCGGACTCCATGCTGTCAATTACTGGCCAATGCTGCCTTTTTTGGGGGACAGAAATTAGGTTCCAAGCGCCTCAGAATCAAAAACAGGAGAGTGCTATTTACAATCCATGAAGCCATCCTGTGACTGCAGGGGTAAAGGTGGGATTCCCCAACCGGGGAAACCAGGAGTGGGCTTGGTAAAGAAAAAAACTGACTGTCTCTGCAGTTACATAAAGGGCTGAGTTCATGGACTATCCGGGGTGGTTGGGGGTGCATGGCTGGGAATTTACTGGGAGGCAAAATGGCTTGGTTTCTGCTGCCCAGAGAAGGCAGAAGGGTGAGAGCCTCACTGAATCCTTTGAGAAAGGACTGGCCTTCTTGAGGCTGGCAGAGTGGGGCTGAACTTTCTTTGAACTGGGTTTAAAAGGTGACCCTGGAAATGTGGGAAACTTGAGGACAGTCCGGCTTTTTTTTCCATTAACTTTCTTCTGAAATAATAGATTCAAGGGAAGTTACAAAGACATTCAGTTTTGATGTATACTATGTAAAATATGGCACAAGCTGTTACTACAATCTATATTCTGGTCAGTGCACCCAGACTCAAGGACCCTGTGAGAACTCATCCAATCAGAGCCCGGCAATGCCTTGGACACAGCCTGGCCATGCTCACTGAGTTGTTTGATGACATCACTCTCAGAACTCTGACTGCTATTGATGGTTGTTACAGCAATGTGTCCTTAGCATGGGCCGATTTAAAATGTGAATTGTTAGTGCTTAGTGAAGAATAATAGAATCATTTGACTAAACTCATCACCAAAAGATTTACAAGCAGGAGAGAATTTGACAAAGGCGTACAAATGAAAACAGTATACATATATGTGCTACTGATTTCTGAGAATAAAGCTCAGAACCTTTATTGAGCATCTACTATGTCCCAGGCACTATACCAAATGCTTCCATGCATGATCCCAGTGAACCCTGACAGCAACTCTTTGAGGTAGGAACTACTGCATCACCATTTTATAGATGAAGTAGAGGAACAGAGAGGTTAAGTGACTTGCCCAAGGTCACAGAGCTCCTAAGCAGCAGAGTCACAATTAAAATTCAGGTCTGCCTGGGTTTAGAGCCAAAATTCTTACTCGCTTCTCTCTACTTGTCTCTGGGAAACTTCCGATGGGTGCATCTACCTGGGGGTTACGGCCTCGCTCCAGAGCTGCCCCTGCACCAGAGGAACTGACTTTTTCCCTCCTGGCTCCAATGGATGGGGACAGTGGACAGGGACCAGGAGGGGTCAGCCCCGGGGAGTCATCCGCCCAAACAGAAGTAGGAGCTGGAGGAGAGGTGAGGACACATACCTCGGAAGCAGAAGGCGTGGTGCCGGGACAGCGGGTCCAGGAGGCCTGTCTGGTTGGGGTAGAGGTAGACGGTTCTCACGCCGGGCTTGTCCCCGCCACAGGCGGGCCGAGGGGTGACTATGGGGTAGCGGAGGCTGCCGTCGGCCAGCCAGCCAGCATAGCACTTGTCCAGGCCGAGGCTCCAGGCGGCATAGAGCTGGCCCGTGGAGGCCAGGGTGGCATTTTGGGATTCACAGAACTCCAGGGCTTCCTGGAAGGTGAACTGTTCCGGGCGTGTGGCGAAGAACACCTCCCCTGGGGGCAGAGGCAGGTGGCAGTGTGACCTTTTTCGCCCAAGATCAGGGCAGCCCCTGGTCATGCAGGGCTCCCTCGGCCCCACTCCCCCCAGCCCTACTCATGGGCCGGGACACCTGCCATGGCACAATGACCTTGCCCAGCCCAAGAACCCCTCTCTTTGATCACTGCCCCTAAGATCTCCTCAGGCACTGGGAAATGGGGTGACCAACGGGGATGTCCTGGGAGTTGGGACTTTCAGTGCTAAAACTAGCAAAGTCGCAGCCTGCCCGAGATGAGTTAGGCACTCTGCATTTCCTCCACCCTGCCTTCCTAGATTCTCCGGTCCCGCTCAGGCACCATCTCCCCTGGCTAAGAGAGGAACCTCTGGGGCACGCTCACATGCTCCTGTGCTCCCCTACATCACAGCACTCATCAGCAAGCACTGTGAATGCCGTGGCCCCTCCCATACCCCACCCCCACCCTGTGAACTCGTCAAGGGCAGCGGGTGGGCCCTGTAACCACTGCCGTGGGGTGGGTCCCAGCACCTAGACTATACCCAGGGGCCTGTCAGATTTGGGGGAAGGGAGTCCACATATACTGAGGCAAGTGAATGGCAATGCTGAAATCTTTACAGAACATCAGCGTTTCTAAACCTGGGTTCAGTGGAATAGTAATTTGGTGATTTTAGTTGAAATTAAAGAAATGGGATACAATAAAAATAAAGGATCCGTGGTTAAATAAGCTTAGGCAATGCCTTGGTAAGCAGAGTTAAACAGGTTTCTCTTTTGTTTTTACTGCAGGGCTTCTCAGAGCCTTTGATTTGCTCATGTGCATTGGGACTCTCCAAGAGGCAAATGGTATATATTAAAAAAAAAAATCTATCTATCTATCTATCTATCTATCTATCTATCTCCACAGAACTCGTTGCTTTTTTAAGAAGCTAATGCTCCCCTGCAATGCTGGAGGAATCCATATAAACCACCTGAGAAGGCGAGAAGGCCTTGAGCTGAGTGAGGGGCTGGGTGGGCCTTCTTTCTTAACTGGGCTCCTGGGTGGGAGCAGGGGTGGGTGGTGGATTCCCCCACCTCTTTGTGTCTCCCTGTCAGCCCTCTGCCCATCTGGGGCCCAAAATACAAGAACAAGGCCTGTACCCTCAAGCTTGTCCACGTAGCAGTAGACATCATAGGTTTCTGATGGTGGGCGCACACCATACGTCCTGACCCCAGGACTGCTGTCCTTGTCACCCACACATGGGGTCCGTGGGCTCACAATGGGGTATCTGTAAAGGAAGGTGGGAAGGGCGGATGAGAACCCATTCCAGGTTTGGGGGATGCAGAGCCAAGGGTGAAGCTGGTGGGCCACCCTGGGTGAGAGTCTTTGGTTGTCCAGTGGCATTCAAACCAGGAAGGAGCCCCTCATACTGAGCGAAGGGTCTGGGGGACCCTGGGGGATTCCTAGCTTCAGAAGAGAGCCCACTGCATGGAAGGGCACTGGGTCAAGCTGGAAGGGACCTGGGGGGTGGGGCTCAAGGATGGGGTCTTCCTCTCCGTCTCTCGGGTGGAAATGACCAAGGACGGAATGTCACCCAGGGCCCTTCCTTAAGCTCTCGCAACATGCTTCAGGCCTGCGGGAGAAACCAAGAGAGCAGCCACGGCGTCACTGATGAATTAACCAATCATCCCGCAGTGTAGCGTGTGTCTGCTCTGTGCCGGGCGCCGGGCCAGGATGTGGCTCCCCCGTCCTGACCCGTCAAGGCTGCGTTTGGGCTGGGAGGGGAGCCCGCCTGGTCCTTCACCTGACGGTCTGGTCCTGCAACCAGCCGGCGTCGCACTGCTCGTAGCCCGCTTCATAGGCGGCCTGCAGCTGCTCGGACGAGGCGATGACCGCTCCGGCGCGCAGGCAGGCCTGCCGCGCCTCCTCGTAGGTCAGCGAGTAGCGGGCAGAGCCCGGGCGGTAGTGGAACACGACTCCTGGGGAAGGAGAGGAAGGAAGGAGGCACATGGCAGACTCAGGGCATGCACCGGGTGCTGCCATGCCGGTGCCCACGGTGCCCGGTCCTTAAGGCTTCGCGGGCCCCAAGGGAGCTCTGGCTCCTTGAGGAATGACCTCCCTTCATCCCCTCCTTCCTTTCCTGCTTCTGATCCCAGTGCCAGCCGATGCGGACAACGAAATTTAAATTATTTACAATTTTTATTATGTCAGAAAATCCTCTTCTTCTTATGACTCCCTTCCCCAATTATTTAAACATACACATATCATTCTTAGCTTATGGGCTCTATGAAAACAGGTGGCAAGCTGCACTTAGCCTGTGGACTGTATGTAGTTTTCAGACCCCTGTCCTGGAGGGCCACTCAGTGTGGCGGTTTTCAAGTGGCTCTATTCTATGGAGGTGACCGACCGGGTGAGGAAGGCCCTGGACAGGAGACCCCCAGTTCTTCACTCCACTTCGCCTAGACCCCTGTATCTGCCTGATACACACACACACACACACACACACACACACACACACGTGTGCATACACACACACATACACACACAATCTGGAGGAAATGTTTTGCAGCAAAAGGGGGTGAGCATCACTGGTCTGGCTTGTTCCCTTTGTTGTACAAACAAGGAGAGCCAAGTTTGAGTCGAGAGAGGCTTGTCCCAGGTCCTAGGGTAAGGTGAAGGCATACACCCCGAGACCAAGTTCTTTGCATATGCTTCCCCTCCACCCCCACATTGCTCCGTGCAGCCCCCTGAGGAGTGGGCACTTACCTCCTGGCAATCGTGGCTGCCCAGGGACCTCAGCTGCACCTGGGGCTGCAGTCACTTGCACGACGTGGTCCTCACTGGTAAAAGCCGTGGCAGGGCCCAGGCCAGGGGTGGACTCCTCGGGGAAGGCCCAGGGCCCGGTGGCCTCTTCAGACCCACTCTCGGCCTCAGGGATGGCAGTGGCCTCCACGTCAGGGGCCAATGTGAAGGGTTCCTCAGGCTCCAGGGCAGTCGGGGAGCCGTGGAAGATGGGCTTCATGGTCAAGATCACGTTGCCTTGGGCTTCGCCCTCTGTGATGTTCCGGGACAGGGGCAGCTCCACGTCGGGCCAGGTCACTGTCTGGACAGTGATGTCCTCTTCACCACCCACCCCAAAGAAGTTTTCTGGGATATCCACAAAGTCTTCACCTGGAACAGGGACAAAGCCAAGCTTTAGCCACGCAGCCCGCAGCTGGCTCGAGGGAGGTGAGCACCGACCGGCTCCACTCCTCCCCCGCTAGGGAAGGAAAACACCTGCTGTGTGCCTGGCACCTTGCTGGGCCCCTTGTGTGGGGTCCTCTTCTATTCAACGAGTCCTTACACGGGTCTCCACAGGTTCCAGATTGCAAAAGGACGCCGAGTCATGGTAGCACAAGACACTGACCCATCAGCTCACTGCCGATAAAACCAACGTCCTGTCCTAATCAATGCTCGCCACCTCCTCACTTATCCCCTGAGCCCCTTGTTGACCATCTGACTGACGTTGGAACCAGTCCGTGGGACAATGTCAATCAGATACAAAGGGAAACTGAACCCTCTCGCCAAAGACGCAGGGGCTCACGGAATTGATGAAACATGAGAGAACCACCGGCGTCAGGCATGAAACGGTGAGGGTCTGGCAGAAACCAGCGAGTTAGAAAGAGAAAATCCACGAGGGCGGGATGTCTGCAGAGAGAGCGTGGTGCGGATATTGAAAGGGTGAGAGAGCCTTTGGGAGAAACCCAATGATTTAGGGAAAAGTAACTCTCTTCATGGCAGGTCGGACCGTGAAAGCCGAATACGAAATGAGCTAGGCCACTGAGCTGTCACCCATTCTGTCGTACAATGGCTGCCATTTCATATTGGTTTTTTGGTCCCTCCAAGAACTAGCACTTCATCATAATTACAACCCAGATGGTGTAACGGATACGAAAAAAAGCTTCTTTGAAAAAGTTTTCGTCTCAGTTTTCAAAACCAAGGGCCTGTTAAAACTGTCTCCCCGTTCTTCTCAAAACCACTTTGGCGCGTTCAATTTACGTGCGTTCCCTTTCAAGGGCAGGTAACAGTGCTCCTGCAGGGACTGTGGTCTGCTCTCAGGCCCCATCATTTTCCATGTGGCGCCAGCTCCCCAATCGACGGACGAGAGAAGTGAGGCTCGGGCCCTGTCGTTCTGATGGTTATGCAGGAGCAGGTGGCAGAACTGGCAGTCAAGCCGGAGAAAACACAGACTCGAAAGCTCATCCTTTTAACCCTGTTCTGGGTGGGCCAGACAAGGCTGCATCTACTGCAGCCTCCAGCAACTCTGAATTCGCTCTTGTAGGAACCAGCGGAAGTGCTCAAACTCAGTGGCCCCGTGCAGAGGTAAAAACCAGCCCCTTATTCTAAGATCGCTTCCTCTGGGCCACAGCTGTGGTGGCGTGAGCCCCCTCCCGGCCTCCGCCCCCAGCCGCACCTGACCTGTAGCAGATGGCGTCGTAACGGGATGAGGGGTCCGGGTAGCCTGTCTGGTTGGCGTGCAGATAGACGGTCCTCACACCTAGGAGGTTGCCCCCGCAGTTGGGCCGGGCCTTGGAGATGGGGTAGCGCACGCTGCGGTCAGCCAGCCAGCCGGCACTGCACATGTCCATGCCGCTCTGCCAGGCCAAGTACAGCTGGCCCGTGGTGGCCAGCCGGGCGCCCAGCCGCCGGCACTCATTGGCGGCCTCCTGGAAGGTGAACTTCTCTGGAGACGTCGCGTAAAAGACCTCACCTGTGAAAGACACAGCCGGCAGGGTAAAAGATCTTCCACACGCTGCCCCGTGTCTCCAGGGAGGTACACGAGGTACCTCCAGGTCTGCAGCACCTTCTAACTCGGTGTGGCCTCTAACTTCCCGAAGCCCTGCCCACATGGCCGTGTCTCAGATCCTGCCCTCCACTTCCTATGGGCTTTTGGGCAGGGTGACATCGACTTCCTCAAACAGGAGGACCAAGAAAGAAGCTGCCCGAATAGCAAGGACATGGGGCAAGCATAGAGCAAATGTCAGGCCCAGGACGAAATATTCCTGCTCAGAGCATCTCTGCCCCTCGCTTTGTTGGGGAACGTCCCACCACTAGAGCACCATGCCTATAAGATAAACGTCACCTGCTCAAGCAGTCCTTCTAAGAAATTCAAATTCCGATGGAAGAGCAGACATCAGACTTTATTATCCCTTAGAGCAGGAGTCTCTTGGCCCCAAAGCATCCACAAGGACATGAGTGGGGCCTGCGAGCTCTTTTCACTATTTCCAAAACCTGACAAGGTTGTGCCAAGGGTAGGGGTAGGGGTCGGGCAGTGGGAATTGACCCTGGGGATAGTCTTGGTTGTCCCTGCTCAGTGGTGGCTCTGATTGGCCATTCTATTTGTCTTCTGTTAGCCAAAAATGGGAACGCAAATACTTGTTACGTCAGAGATCCAGTTTGGCCCTTGGGGTGGGAATAAGGACAGGGGGCCATAGTGGTGGGAAAGCCGGGGACTGTCCCTGCCTCAGAAGGAACCGGGTTGTCACTCTTGTTTTCTCTGGCCCTGAGGAAGCTGTGAGCTTGGTGGGGGCCGAGGTGGCAGAGTCTGGAATACATAAGGGTGCAGATGCGGGAAGGGGGTGTCATCCACATGCCCGGAGAATGGGTAGCTCTGATTGTGACTAAAATTAGTGCCCTTTACAAACCAGAGAAAGATTCTGGGTTCCTTCCTGCTAGTCTTCCTATTGGTTCCTTCTAAAACCAGCCCATTGGAATGGCCCGGGCAGGGCTGGGGGCTGGCAGCAGGAAAGCTGAGAGAGGGTGGTCTCCTGGGATCTAGAATTCTGATGTGCCCAGCATGGAGGGGACTGGGGTGTCCTTTGTGAAGGTGACAAGGTTGGGCGGGGCTTCGATGGTGCGGTAGACCTTGGGACAGTGATGGCTGCTCAGAGCAGCAGGGGTCCTGGCTGGGAGGGGCTCTCCCAGGTGGGAGACAGGCAACAAACACTCTTGGGCCCAGCGATGGCATCAAGCGGTTTGCAGGAGCTTGGGACCACTGGGGCCTGTAAGGCCTACTCTCCCTGCCCCTACTCCTCCCTTCCATTCTCACTGGGCGTGGCCGGGGAAGGCGGAGTGTGTGGTGCCCTGGGTTAGCGCCCTGCCCCAGAGGAGGTCCTCAGGATTTCAAGAGTCAGGAGGGCGAAGGGGAAGGAAAGGGGTCTCCTGGGAAAGGTGGCGGGGTGGCCTCACCCTCCATCTCCTCGGCGAAGCAGTACACATCATAGGTCTCATTGGTGTCTCGGATGCCATAGGTTCTCACACCGGGGAACTCGTCTTTGTCCCCATAGCAGCCTTCCCGTGGAATGTGGATGGGATACCTGCCAGGAACACAAAGTGGAAGCTGGGACCCTAAGGGACGGAGCGGGCCTGTGTCCTGTGCCCTTGTACTCTCCTCCCGCGTGGGAGGATGCGGTGACTTACTGATGCGTTTGCCGGCGTCTGCCCTGACTATGTAGCCTGTTGGATTTCACAGCTTTTCTCCAGCTTTACTGCGATGTGCATTTCTACAGCTATTGGGGATTAAAGGCAGCCCACTGAATATGTATTGCCTACTTATTGAACGTTTATGGGCACCAAGGATGTTCTATCAGGAGACTACCAACCTTTACTGTAAAAGGCCAGATAGGAAATATTTTAGGTTTGGGGGAGCGTGATGATGTGTGATTTGCATGGAGCGAATGCTCCGGTCAGACAAAGTTGCTAGCAGCCACTCACTGCATGGCAGGTCCGAAGAACAAGGACCGGGGACCTAGAGTTGGCCGTGGCTTCCTTCCAGCCCCAACCTAGGCTGGCCACAGTGTCACAGTGGCAGTAGCTCGGCAGTAGCTGGTCAACATTCCAGCCCATCGTCCTCCCCTCCCGCCGGCTCACCTGACAGTCTGGTCGGCCAGCCAGCCGGCGTCGCACTGGTGAAAGCCGTCCTCATAGGCGGCCTGCAGCTGCTCGGGCGTGGCGATGATGGCGCTGTTCTGCAGGCAGGCTCGCTGCGCCCTGTCGAAGTCCAGGGTGTAGCGCGTGGAGATGGCTCTGTAATGGAACACAATGCCTGCAAGACAGGCGCGGGCCAGAGGGCAGGTCAGGCACAGCCTCCCCTCACTGAGGCCCTCGTAGAATTAGAGCAGTAGTCATAGGGACCTTGGAGTCCTCTGGTCTCGGCCTCTAGCTGTTGCATGGATCCCCTTCCCACACCTGCACGTGGTCCTTTCAGGCTTTGCAGGCACACCTGCAGTGACGGGGAACTCACTACCCGCGGGGCTTCTGTTTTGAATACCTATGATAAGGCTGATACTCAGAAAGTCCTCTGAAGGGAACTAAAACCTGCCTCCTTATCATTTTTCTTGTCACACCAGGACCGCACATTTGCTCTGGGGAAAGAGACACTGACAGCCCTGTGTACCCTCAGCCAAGGGGCATCCTCGGCCGTGGGAGCCCTGTTTAAGGCGCCCCCAGGAGTGGACTGTCTCCAACAAGAAAAGTCTGGTGCTGACCAAAGTCTGAAGCCAACCAAGGACACAACCATTCTCTCTGGGCCATCGAGAGAAAGGCGACCAGGGGATCGTCATCCCTTTCCTGGTTTCTGGAACTGAGGATGGGGATGGGGAGGTGGGGGAGGGAAAAGCCACCTGGATGAGGAGTCAGAAGGCTGCCCGCCTCCCATCCAGGGGAGCTCAAGGCAAGTCATTCAGCCTCAGTTTGCTTGTTTGTGCAATGAGGATGATCACAAGGCCCCAGAATCACAGGCTCTTCGCAAAGGACAGACTGTCATTTCCACGTGACTGTGGCCAGGAACTATTCAATCCCTTCAAAGCCAGGAGAATGATATCACCACCTCCCTGTCACAGTTGGGTCTGAGTAACTTGACGGAGGTGCAAACCGGCGGGGGCGGGAGCTGGGTTTTGAGAACCCCGGGGAAGACGCCTTTCTGGTTCTTTGCACAGGTGAACCAGTGTCTCCGGGGAGGCTCTCACCTTTCACCACGACCTCCAGGGTGGCCTCGCTGTCCTCAATGCCGTGTATCACCTCGCAGCGGTAGACCCCAGAGTCATTGGAGCGCAGGTTCTGGATTTCCAAGGTGGCGTCGCTGGGGATGGCAGGATAGTTGGGCAGCGAGACCTTGTCCTGGTAGGCACTGTTGACCCGCACCTGTCCTTCAGTGGCCACCAGCAGCACCACCTCCTTCTCCTTGGAAATGCGGCTCCACTTGATTCTCGGGGCGAGGGGGGCGGTGGAGGGGGCGGTGGTCACAGGGTGCATGGGGTCGATGAAATAGCAGGGGATGGTGAGGGAGGTCCCCAGGAGGACCCGCATGGGGGACGGTTCGGGGATGCTGACACTCAGCGAGTTGTCAGGGTCTGCAGGAGAGAGGTGGGGAGAGAGGGTGAGAGACAGACCTGTTAGTGCCTGGAGAGGACGAAGCAGCCTACCTGTCAGCATTTCTGGAAATGACAAAATCCAATAAGCCTGTCCGTGTCTGTGATGAGGGACGCTCTGCACTATACAGAATTCCCAGGAAGCCTTGCAATACCCTTTCCAGAGCAGTGTTCCTCAAGACCCCTGCTGTCTGTATCTGAAGACAGGAGCTATGGAGCCAGGAGAGGGTTGCTGGGAAGGGCAGGGGGACCTTCAGAGCTGAGACCACCTCTGTCTCAAACTGGGGTGCCTCAGGGGATGCCGAGCCGTAGGATAAACACGACTCATCTCCTCAGAATGACAGCTTGATTTGAGACTTGGGGGGGGGGGAAATTACTTGGGGCTAGAAAAATTATTATGAAGAAGGGGAAAAAAAATCAATACATCTTGAAAAGCTAAGAGATAAAACTTCGGAAATAGGTCCCCCATGAGGAGGTCTGCCTTGGGCTCCATCCTGACTTTGTTAGGAAATTGGGGGCCTAGCTGAAGAAGCACCGAGAAGATCAGACATTTAAGTTTTCAAAGAGTCCGATGAAGGTAGTGGTGGGATACGACCAGGCTCTAGAAAAAAATCATGCAGCTTATTC
Source organism: Eonycteris spelaea (assembly GCA_003508835.1). Classification (NCBI taxonomy): domain Eukaryota; kingdom Metazoa; phylum Chordata; class Mammalia; order Chiroptera; family Pteropodidae; genus Eonycteris; species Eonycteris spelaea. Next base: position 3,449,045 of record PUFA01000115.1, read on the forward strand.
ATAGGGAAGTCGCTGCATGTTTACCAAATCCCGTTAGAAGTAAAAGGTCTTCCTGGAGTGGGAAAGAAAGAGCTTTTGAAAAAAATAGCCCCTTTCACAGTGAGTCACACACTTACGGAATCATTTTTCCCAGGCGAGGCTACAGGTTGAACATAAAAATGTCTCAGATATTTGTGGGTGGTAGGTACATAACAGGGCAAGGAAAGGGGGAAGCCAGGAATGTTTGGGGTCCAGCTCTAACCTTTTGATGTCCTGGGCAGTTACCACCAGGCTCTCCCACAAAAATCTCCCTTTGAATGCTCAGCCCGAGCTTCATGACACAGCATGGTGGTCCTTTTGGAAGAGCTGAACGTGATGGCAGTGCCCAGCCCTGCCGTTTTTAAAAGTCTCCACCAACCCTGGTGAACTGGTTTGACTGTGTGGGCAAACCACTGCAGGTTACAGCCAGGGGCCGGGTATTTGTGGGTCCCAGAGCAAGAGGACAAATGGAGACCCAGATACCATATGTCTAAATACTTCGAAGTTATAAATCGAGCACACAGGTTGTTAAATAAAATATGTTCTCTCTTCCTATTTAACAATGATAACTTTCAAAATGAAAGGCCAGATTCAAAGGTAGCAATTCTTGGGTTCCCTGGGGCTTGGCATTGGGATGCGGTGTCCATCTGGGGGGGGGCGTTGGGAGCCAGGCCCCCTTCTTTTCCCATCACTACTTGCACTGTGAGGGGATTGTGTTGATCCCAGCCCTCACACTCAGCTCTGCCTGTAGCCCATACAAACAGTCACCCCTTAACCTCTCCCTCGGGCCTAGGGGTGGCTCACACCAGGGTGACCCTCACAGAGGAGGAACCCGTGTGGTCCTGGATGTGGCTCAGGTCCACTTGGGCAGGGAAGTTTGGGCATCATGGGTTCCCAGAGTGAGGGGGTATTGGTCTGGATAGATATGTCTTGTTGGCCCTACAGACTCTTTGCCCTTTAGGGAGCATCGGGGCTGGAGAAGGGTTACTGGTGGGGATTTGAGTGAGATATGTCCTATTTTGGAGTGAGCCCATCCTGGGTTGGTGGAGAGCTCGTTCATTTGTCTCAGGAATTGGTCAGAAATCTACCTGGTGCCTGCCACATGTAAGAGGCCAGGTGGGGGACTTCCTGAGGATGGTTTGTCAAGAGAGACAAAGGTCTGTGTGATTGGTTGGGGCCTCTTTCTGACTCTTTCTCAGGCAACTATCTCTGACGCTCCAGCTTATCTTCCCTCGGCCACTTTTTCTCTCGGTGTATCTATGTCCTGTCCCAACCCCCAAGCTCAGCGTGCAGCGGTTCTAGGTGAGATCCACAGAGAGGATGCTGCGAAGGTAGGCACCTGCCAGGAGCTCCCCCTGTCAGCTATCCGTCCTGGAAGACTCCCGTAGGCATGCGTGTGTGTTCCCACACACGGGAGCTCCCGCGGCAGTTAGGCTCACCTTTGCCAGAAAAGGGGCAGGACCAGGAAAGGGCCAGGAAAGGGGGGATTCTATCCCTGGGATTAACAGCGCCAGGGTCAGGACCCGGAACCCAGCACCCAGTCCTCAGTGCCAGCCGCGTTCGCGAGACACGCACAGGAATGTCCTCACCTGAGACTTCTACTGAGACAGCTGCGGTGATGACCCTCAGAGTCACAAACACCACGAGTAAAGTGGTCATAGTTCACCTGGAAGAGGGGAGGCAGAGGTGTTATTTGGAGGTTCAGGGAAGTGTCCTCCTACCAGGATTTCCCATCTTCCAACCGGGGAAGGCTCCATCCTAAAGGATCTCCCTGATGGTTCTCAGAACTTGACTGGGTCACGGGGTGTGCGGGTATTAGGTCAAACGTTATCTGAGTGTGTCTGTGAGGGTGTTTTTGAATGAGCTTAAACATTAAAATCGGTAGACTGAGTAAAGCGATTGCTCTGCTAATGTGGGCGGGGCCCGTCCGAGTAGTCAAAGGCCTCTATAGAACAAAAAGGCTGACCCTCCCTTGAGTGAGAGGTAAACCCTCTTGCCTGATGACCTTCAAACTGCCTTTGGACTCAGACTGAACCATCGGCTCTTCTGGGTCTTGAGCTGCAAACTCAGGCTGGACTTATACCCTGGCTCTCCAGGGTCTCCAGTTCGCTAAATGCCTCCATAATTGCGTGAGCCAATTCCTTATAACAAATCTCTTCACACAGACACTTTCCATTGGTTCCGTCTCTCTGGAGAACCCCCCAACCCCAGAGAAATGGCATGAATTACCCAACCGCCCCGATGAAATTTGGATCTGCCACCAACTTCAAATCCAGGAATCTTGTGTATTTTAGAATGGAGAATGCTCCAAGGCGTTGAGGGAGATTCAGGGGCCTGGCTAGGAAGGATGCTCACCTGGAGACCTCTGAGGAGGCTGTGAGATGGACTGATTATTAATTTAGGAGAGAAACAAGAGCCCAGGACCCCTGGAGCCCTCCTACAGGCTCAAACAATGACTTCACATGGATCAGAAAACCAAGCCTCCCTTATCGTCATCTGCTGGAAAGCTGTCCAGCTAAGTAGACAAATCTGTGACAAGCACAGCATAAAGCACATTTCCTGCACCGTTGGGACCCTGACTCTGAGTGGGCTGGTGCAAGCAGACCCCCAGAAAGCCCAACTGGATGTACAAGCGATCCAGCAGAGCGGAGGTTCGCAACCTCAGCCGCGCACTGAAATCACTGGGGCTTCGGGTCTGGTCCTCAGGCCTTGAAAAGGCTCCCGGAAGGTTCTAACGTGCCGCCAAGATGGAGCAGCACTGGCTAGACACCTGGGACTTGCACTCTGCGAGGTGCGCCCGACGGCATGCATTGGTTGTTCTGTTGGATGGATGTGCGGAGGAGGCACCGACCCTGCCCGCCCCCCTCCAGTCTGCCAATGTGTAGTCTCGGTTTAAGACATGTTTGCATCACAGACACGGCACAGGGAGAAAGGAGGACGTGGCAGAGGGAAAGAGGGTCTGCAACTAAAGGCAGGCGTGGAGCTCCCCGAAGCTGAGAGCCTGAGGGGGTGGCTTGGGCTTCCCACCTTGGCTCTGCCAGAGTCCGAAGGCCCAGCAGGTGTCGCTGTTGACATAGTCACCATCAGGTGGGGCGGGATGGATTTGGGGATGAGGGGACCCCTGGGGTTCCCATTCCAGGAATGCATGGGGGAGGGGTGGCTGGGGCCCGGGACTCTGGGGACTCTCTTGGGCGACCCGGTTCGGAGAGATCTGTCCACCGTGATGCTTCGTTCATTCCACATATACATGTCACCCTGGAGATGAAAAGGCTATGTGGACGCGGCTGGGGGAACAGAGATAAATGCATGAGGCCGGTCTTCGTCACACCGCAGGAAGTCCGAACCGTCCCAAAGGCCTAAGCAGCAGCCCCTCGTTTCTTAGAGATTTTCCTCCTTAGATGCTGCCTTCAAATAAAAAAAAAATTCTCTGGGGCTCTGGGTTTTGGCACTGTGAGGGGTCACCGAGTTGTGGCGCTCTCATTCAGCTGAGCATGACCCGTCACAGCCAGGAAATAGTCCCCCGGAGGAGGCTCGAAGGGTAAGGCGTCCCCTCCACTCTGGGGAGGGGGCCAGACTCGTGGGCTCCTCTCTTCCCAGAGGCTCAGGGATTTCATGTCCAGACACAAGGCCGGCCTGTTCCTCTTCCCTTCACTGGGAAGTTTGTGTACGTTTGTGGAGTTGTGTTTCTCCCCTCACTCTCTGAACAAGCCCGACATTGTCCCGGATGCTGTGGTCCTCTGCGGGGCTTGGACCCGCTCTGTTTTGCTCCGTGGCCCTGACCAGAAATGAAAAGGGCGGGGATTTGGGTTGCAGAGAGGGGTGGGGGAGTGGGCAGAGAAACCAGTTTTATTTCTTCTTTTCAAAAGACAAACTTCGGGGTAGAAAGACGGCAATAAATATAAGCCCTTGTGTTTGTGTTTTCTTAGCTGTAAAGAAAATAGGGAGAAATTCCATTCTGTCTGGGTTCCAAGTGTCTCCAGGACTCACGGAGTCTTTTATGGGAGGAGATGGACTTTGCTAGCCCTGGTAACAGGGAGGCCTTTCTCCGCGGGAGCCAAGTGAAGTGGTGGTGGGAGGAGTGTGTACCTGGGGCAGAGGACGGGGAACGGAAGCACGTGAAATGCAGGGAAAGAAGGGTTTGGGGGAGCAGGAAGGAGATGCTGCCGGGTGCAGGCTCTGTGTGTGTGAGAGAGAGAGAGAGAGAGCACCCCGCCACATAGTTGGGGACAGGGAAATCCTTCACCTTCTCAACAGCTAGACTCTGTCTCATAGTTGCCAACATGCCCAGGGCCTGGGCCTTTATCTCATCAAATTGCCAGCTTGCCTTGAATTCCTCAAGTCCAATGGAGACCTCCAGACCTGGGTCCTGGTCCTGGCTTGGCCACCCACCCTCCCCTCCCCCCCTCTCTGTTTTTGATTACTAATTCTGTCCTGAAAGCAGTAAGAGGTTCCATGACACCAGATAAACCAGTTCCGAGGTTTGCCCCAAGATAAAGTTTAACAGCCTCAGCTTCTTCAGTGTTTATCAAAATACAGAAGAAAAAAGTAGCGGCTGTCATTTTTGATGGCACGTCTGGCCCTTGCAGGTTGACGGAGTGACGGCACATGTGGATGGGGACTCTGAGGGGCTGGACTCTAGGACGACCGGCTGGCTATCTGCTCCCAAAAGCACCCACTCTGGCCCCAGGGAAGGCTGGGGTCCCTCTGAGGGGTCCGAGAGAGGGCCATCTACTGTTTTAATAATACGGGACCCACCCCCATGGCTGTTTAAAGACTGATAGAGATACTGTGCCAGTCCGCCCCCTTCTTGAGGGTAGGGACTGTGTCTCAGACTCCGTCTCCAGCACAGGGTCTAGCACTCAGCAGGCAACCATCATTAGCCTCTCTGCTCCCTGGTGTCAGGCCTGGGGAGCCTCTCTGAAGGCGGGACCGAGAAGACAGGTCAGTGGTTTGTAGGATGGCTCCTTGTCCTGGGATAAGGGCTAAACGAGATGACTTTCCACAAAGAAATGGAACTGCCTTCATTTCAAAAACAACATCGCCACACTAACGAATATTGGGGAACTAGAGAAAACCAACCACCATAATCATCGATTCCAACCCAATCATTATTTGTCTTTTGATAGTTTTCCTTCTAGTCTTTTACCTATGGCATCTACTTGTGTTTTACCAAGTTGTCACCTTTTTTGTGTCCTGTTTACTTTGTCTATGTAATTCAGTGGATCAAATGACTTTTGTTGTTGTTGTTCCTTCAGAACTGATGACTATGGGGGTTTACAGTCACGGCCGAGGCAGGTGGTCTTTAGTAGCCGGTGCTTAAGTGAAAGGTGCTCATTCCTTCACAAGGTGGCCAGTGCCATGGCTGGGCAGCTCTGATTGCGCCCAAGATTTCCAAGACACAGTCAAAATGACCCACTCCCATAATAACCTCCACCCAGGACTTCCATCCTCAGGGACCACATTCAACATGCCCACTCCTCTTTCATGAGACTCACGACAGACCTTCAGGGGTCTAAGCTGCTCTCCGATCTGCTGTTCTCCCATGAAGCCATTCCCAGTCCCTCTGCCTCTTCCTCATGGGGGTTTCCAGACTCTGTCTCCTCCCTGGAGCCACAGGAGGTCAGAGCTCCAAGAGACTTGAGTCACTATCAAGTCCAACTCCTTTGTTCGACAAGCGAGGGCCGAAGACGTTAAACGACTTGCTCAAGGCCACACAGAATGTTGGAGATGGAACCAAAACCCGGTCCTAGGAGTCTGGCTGTCATAATCCTGTGTTCGTGAGATCTATAGGTCAGTGAGTATGGCTGTCTTGTTCCTCAGTCTCCCTGGCCCCCAACAGAGTGCCCAGCAGAGAGAGGGCCATAGGAAAATGCCTCCCGAATGAATGAATAAACCAATGGGAAGTCCAAGCACCTGAGAAGTCATTTCCGTCAGTTCCAGGTCTCCGAGGGAAGGTGGTGAGGGGGTGCCTGGAGGCTCACATTCGTTAAGCACCTATGAAGTAGGTGCACAGTCCCTGAGGTACCCCACTCCCGTTCTGCATCTAATCAATCTTGCTTGCGATGTGCATGGCTATACTGATTCATGCTAGCACGTCAGTATGGCAGGTGACTTTGGGAAGGTCGCAGTCCATATGTAGCCCAGTGGCCTCTATGTGACAACCAGCACTTTCCCTTCCCAGGTCCCCAGAACTGGAAGTATGCTGGAGCTGGCTTGTAGCAGTTCGCCAGAACCCGTTTTAAACATCTCTTCCCAACTCTTTAGTGACATCACATTGATAGCTTGAAATTGGTCATGATGGGTGTCTTTACACCATGGAAATCAGCAAACACTGAAAATGAGGGCTTTATTTTCCCCCCTCCCCTTTTTTGAGAGTGGGCTTACCAGTACACTATTGGAAATAATTAATAACTAAATGTTTTAAAAAGCCTGGGGGAAGGATCATGGGAACTTCCCTTTGTCTCTTGAAGCCTCATTCTCCATTCACGGTGCTGTCCTGCATGAGTCCTGCGAGTTACTGAAGCTGACCCTGCAACCAAGGCCAGTATGCTGGCCTTAGGGCCGGGCACAGCCCTGTTTGTCTCCATGTCATAGTCTCGGGCCCAGCCTGATCCTGATCCTTCGGTGCAGGCTCAGCCCACGTTTGTGCAATAGTGAACGATATGCCCCCGCTGCCCTGACCCCACATGGCTCCTGTGTCCTCCAGGAAGCCTCACCAGGCCCTGCCCCTTGGTTCTGCTCCCTCAACTGTGACTGCTTCTATAGCCCCTGTAGCGCTTAAACTTTCTATTGTTTTACAAAGGCTAGGTTTGCTTCATCACACAGACTGTGACCTCCTTAAGTCTGAAAGTCAAGCCTTAAGTAAACAACCCCAACAAAACAAAACAAAACAAAACCACACACACACAAAAGCCTGGTGTTAACTCACACAGTGCCTGAAACAACAAAAAAATGGTATTCAACACCTTCTTGTTGGATGAATGGGGGACCTTGGAATTTGGTAGACTGGTTGACCAACAAGATTTGCCAGTCTACAGCCATGCCACCCTGACGTGCCCAATCTCCTGTGATCTCGGAAGCTGATAAGGGTCGGGCCTGGTTAGTACTTGGATGGGAGACCACTTTGGAATATCAGGTACTGTAGGAATTAAAAAAAAAAAAAATCACCAGTAACCAGTGGCTATGTCTCCGTGACTTAAGTCTGGTGCGGGTGAGGGGATTAGAAAGAGCCAAGGTCACTCGTTCCTCCAGCCACCAGCCTCCAGCACCTCATTTCTGTTCAGGCTAATTTCCCGACAGTCCCTCTTTTCTTGTCCTTCATTGACGAGGCCCATCCTGCATCTGTGCACGAAAGCGGTGGCATATGCACTTGAGGTTGGGACTTTAAATCCAGCACAGAGAAAGGTACAGGGATCCCACGCCGAGGACACAGCTGGCCAGAGTGACCTCCGACTGCGGCTACTAATTTTCCACATGCTCTAAGCAGACCTGATGAGGTGGTGCGGCAAGGTGGAGCCAGGAAGCCGATTCCAGTCCTATCTCTGTCCTAACTCACTGGGGAATGCATGTCTGACCTCGGTTTACCCATCTGTAAACTGCTACAAACACAAGCTTCGCCCCAGGAAAATTGCAAAGGTAATTTTTTTGTGAATGAGAATACTTTTTTTTGTATCTCCTTCTCTTTCTCTTCTCTCTCCTCCTCTTCTTTATTCTCTCTCTCTGTATGTGTCTTTTTCCATGTAGTTGACTTCCTTACTCCTCTTTTATGACTTGCTCCTAGATCTAATTTAAATGCTGTCCCACGTGGGGGTGGTCATTTGATCTGCAATGATGCAATGATAGCAAGCAACGGGCAACCCCCCCCACCTCAGTTAACCTAGGGCTCACTTCTGCATTTGCCCCCAAGTCTGGGTGGACACAGGATGTGGGTCCAATAAACCTGTGGACTATAAAGTAAGATCCTAATGCTGCCACTGCCCTCTCCAATGACACAAGGCTTGTCACTCTCAGAGCGTCCCCGTTGTCACTGAGTGAAGACAGCCATCCCCTCTCTACCCTTAGGCAACCGTGAGCATCTCACAGCCAGAATAAACTTCCACAGTGGTTTCATGGACCAGGAGTGAGGCAGGATGGGCCAAGAGGGGGAGTGGTGGGCGACTCCAGAGACAGCATCCAGGGCCAAAGTAGAACTCAGAGTCATGCTGGCACCTGAGGAAGGCTATATATCCAAGGAGCTGGGAGTAAGGCTGAGTCTAGGAGCCGGGAAGAAAGGCTCGCCGTGGGTAGTGCTTCCTACGGGGGCGGGGAGGGGGAGGAGAGGGGTGATGGTGGCGGCAGCCATCCCTGGTTCCGATCATATGCCTGGCTGGACAAGGATGGGCGCCTGGCAGAAGGATTCAGACCACCACCACCAGCCTTCCCACCTCTCCCTACTCTCAAATTCCCAGTAAAATCAGTTTAAACCGGAGAGGTACACGGCATGATGAATGGCTCCTGAGTCACCCACCAGGGACATGAGCTTTGCCCTGTTCTCTTTGTGGAAAAAAACCTGGTACTTGGGTTCTGCCCCTTCCTGTCCTCAGCCTTCCGTTCCAGCCTGGGCACTTGGAAGTTTTCTTGCATTAATTTCAGACGTTGTGTAAATATCAGACATGGGATTTTAGCAAGGCGTGTTTCAGCCCAAACTTTCCATCAGGCCCAAGTGCCTTTCTTGGAGCCGAGATCTTGGGCCAAGAGCTGAGCTCCTTCTACTTGGCGCTGACTGCCACCCTGGCAGGGCAGAGAGCTCCCTCCTGCAGGAATTTGGGAAGGGGCTAGGGCACCCAGTGTGAACCCTCGGTGGCCTCTCTGGGTTGGAATTGAGCCCGGGTTTCAAAAATGGTCTTTGGTAAAGGAGCCGAGGGTCCTGGTGGATATGCCCTCTTGCCACGAAGGGCCATCAGGTGTTTGGGGTTACAGCCAAATTCCTGGAGCAAGTGGAGGGCCAGGTGCCTGGGATGCAGCTGAGAGGAAACAAGGGGTGACTGGCCCAATCCCTTAAGCTTTTTGGGCAGATGCTCAGGTTCTTGGAGTTTAGTAGGGGCCGGTCAAGAGTTAGAAAGAAGATGGATTATTTGGAGTCAAACCTCATTCTTCGACCTAGTTTGCATGCCCCGGTTCCAGACATCACAGAGAACATTCACGTAGCTCCTTTTGGGTCCTGCTTCTCTCTGAGAGCCAATGGGAGCTGTGAATCCAGCTCCCAGAGCTTAACCTGTAGGCCTTTATTTTCCCAGGGCCTGGGGCCATGCTGGATTAGTTTATGCGAACAGTGTAATTTATGGTGGGGTCTCAGGCCGTGCGGTGTCAACTTGACCTCTGAAGGCATTCAAGACTGAGATCAGCCATGTCTACCTGACCAACCCCAGTGAAAGCTGGACAGCAAGGCTCAGGTGAGCTTCCCAGTTGGCGATACTCTGTGTGTATTGTAACATGTCGTTGCTGAGAGAAGTCCGCGCTATCCGCACGCCTCCCCCAGGACAGCAGAATTGGATGGAGGCTGAGCCTGGTATCTCTGGCCCTGTGCCTGTTCCCTCTGCAGAGTTTGAGTTGCACCCCTTTGCTGTAATAAACTGTAACTGCAAGTGTAACAGCTTTGCTGAGTTCTGGGAGTCCTACGACTTACGGAGCCAGAGGGTGGTGGTTTCGTAGACCTCCTGAAATGGCACTGTCGGGTTAGCTTGCCCAGTGTTGTTGGCTCAGTGCACAGCAGACAAGACCCCGTCATTCCATGGCCACCCTCCAGTGAGACCACTTCCCCTTCATGGGGCACATGCTCTGAAGAGCAGAGCGTTCTTTTTTGGACCTAACAGGGAAGGACTAATTGCTTCTGATCTGGAGAAGTTCGAAGCACTTCTTGGCTTTCCCTCCTCCCCACTCCTTTCCTCTGTCCAGCTCCCACCGCGTGGAAAACTCTGCAGTCGGTGCTGAGAGGGATCCGAGGATGCACCCGTGTGAATCCACCCCTGGGGCTCACTGCGTGGGACAGGAGATGAGATGTGCGAATAAATCCTACAATACAAGAAGGCGCGCCTCTCTCAGTGAGAGGGTTCCTGGAGCCAAGAGGGTGCAGAAATCGCTCCTGTTTGAGACACATGGGAACACTCTGAAGAATAGGTGGCATTTGACCTGAGCCTTGACAGACGGGGACACTGTCTGCATGCAGAGGCAGAGAAAGGGCATTCTAGGAGAAAGGGATCACATACACAAAGGCACGGAGAAAGGAGTAGATCCAACGGGTGTTGGATCAGATAAACTAGAAACAAAACTGGGCCAGTTCTGAAGCACCTCCATGAGTAGGCTAACGAGTCTGGCTTCATTCTGTGGCTGAGGGGATGGCTATCGGTACCAGGAATGCCCTGATCTGAGGTACGTGTCAGGGTGAAACTGCAGTCTCCGTCACTATCGCTGCTGACTGGCCCTCCTCCATCCACAAAGTCTCCCTGGAGCCCCATCCTGATTGAGTCCACCCCGCTCCATCGAAGCAGGAACACGCGATGTCTGTAGCGTTTGTCTGCCTGCTGGGGCAAGCACTGGCTTCTTCGTCCCTGGGTCTCCCTCATCCGTGAGCACTTATCACACTACTTCTTCCCCAAATCGCCATGTATGGAAGGAAGGTCAGTCAACTCCAAGCCAGCAAGCACAGTGCCCCATGGCCATTTGAACAAATGCATCATCATCCCACTCGATGCTCACTACCGGGCTGGGGAGTGGGGCGCTGTTATTAGTCCCAGTTTAGAACGGAGGAGACAGAGGCTCGGAGGGGTAAAGAACTTACTGCAAATACCACAGCTGGGGGTGGCAGAGCCAGAATTTAAACTTACGTTGGTCTGACTTCGAAAAGTGCGCCTACCCAGTTCCCCGTTTCCCCCACACACGCGCCGGGAACGGGGGCTAGGTGCTGAGGATGGAGCCTGTCAGGAGTTCGCCTCACCCAAAGGCTTTTGACAATCTGTGGCCCCAGCTTTAAAGCGGAGCTTCAAGTAACAGACATTTGGTGGGAGCCTGCCACAGAAGGAGCCTGCTGCAGGGAGTCGGTTCAGCTTCAAAGTCTGCCTCAAAGCACCAAGGAAACTTGAGGCTGTAGCATAAAGCCGAAACCGCCCTTTTAGTCAGAGTTTCTTCAATGACATTATCCTCCCAAGAATGCCACCTTTCCTTCTTCTTAATGGATTGTTTTTAAATTATGGTAAAATACACATAACATGAAATTTGCCATCTTAACCCATCTCTGGTTCGCGTAAAGCACTGACCTACGGGAGAATACATCATTTATGTAATCTGTCTCCCCTGATCAAACTTCCTTTACCTCTCACTGGTCTAAAACATAGTAGCACGTCATTCAAGGGTATTCAGGATTGGATTGTGCGCACCGCCCCCCCCCCGCCAAAATGTGTGGAAGCCCTAACCCCTAGTACCTGTGGATGTGATCTTATCAGGAAAGAGGGTTTGTGCAGATGAAATCAAGTTAAGATGAAGTCATGAGGATGGGTCCTTAACCCAATGTGACATGTGTCCGTATAGGAGGGGAAGACGGCCAGGTGAAGACACAGACAGAAAGGGAGAGCAAGTGATGCTGGAGGCAGAGCTTGGAGTGCTACGGCTGACAGACAGCCAAGGACGCCAAAGAGCGACAGCCACCACCAGGAACGAGGCAGAGGCAAGCGACAGAACGTGAGGCTACGAACGCGGCAGCACCTAAAACTACAACCTTGTTCCGAAAAGCAGCTGCTTCCCAACGACGTTCGAGTGAATCATCACGAACGACTACGGGAAGCCGGGAAGAGGGGGCGGGGGCACGCCTCTCCTCAGCTGGGTCACCGGAGCCTCCCATCGATGGCAGACTCTGAACTGGCTCTGGGTGGCGGCCCCTCTCACGGTGTAGAGTCCTTGAGCCATGGCCAGGTGAGACGTGCCACTGAGGTGGCCGGCCGGGAGAGGTGGGGACTCTTCCTAGACGACGGCCCAGTTCGGTAGATACGGCCCTGGGAGTTGGGAAATGGAGTTCTAGTTCTAGCTCTGATACCGGCGCTGCATCCCACGGGCAGGACATATTCTTTCGTAGGTTCTGGTTTTCTCGTTTACGACAAGAGCAGAATGGACCCTATCAGTGGCTTTCAAAAGACATAACATTGGAGTTATTCTGATAGGATCTGGCACAGGGACCCTCAAACTCACTGCTCCTCTTGACTCGTCACTGTGGCCCCTAGAGATGTCATGGACGCCCCCCCCCACCATCTCCCTCTCAATTCTCTGGATCATGGTTTTGAAAAGCACTAGATCGAAGCCATTTATTTGGTCAGCAGACTTTTACTGAGCACCAACTGTGCGCTAAGCAGTTTTTAGGTTTTAGAGATAGGAGATGATCAAGACAAGGCTCCTGTCCCATGCAGCTTTTGTTCTTGATGGGGCCTGGGGGGGCAGCCAGCAACAAGGTAACCAGCCAACCAGAGTCTTTCAGATGGTGCTGAGCTACAAAGAAAATGCAACAAAGGGCTGCTAGGGTATGTGTGTGTGTGTGGGGGGCGGATATGTGTGTTTATTTTCTTTAAGTTGGGTGGTCAAGAAAGGCCCCATGTAGGAGGTGACATTTGGACCATAATGATTCGGCCATGCAAAGCTGTGTAGGAAGAGCATCCAGGCAGGGGAGGCCCCGAGGTGGTAATGAAGTGAAAAGCCAGTGGCTGAGGCGGGTGGGTGAGGGGAGGGTAGCCCAGGGGCGTGGGCTTCACTCTACACGTACTAAGTGTACAGGACCACATCTTCCAAGGTCTGCAGAGAGCCGCTGCAATCCCCAGAGAGCTGAGGAGGGACATGCGAATGACCTTCAGTGATTGTTTCATATTCTAAGGGCAGTGACGAGGACAGTGGGACTAGTTACCCTTTTTCCAGCCACTGAACGGTGCCAGAGCCTCATCCGATGTCCACGAGTCTTACTGACCCTTGTGGGTTAACTCCGGAGCCCTGGAGGCTGTGGAGCTCCCAGACAGAAGAGCACAAGGGAAGGACGGAGGCAGGCAGAGGAGATGGCAGCTCTGAGCCAATGCTAGGATCTTCCTCGGCTAACTAACGAGGCCGCTCCCACCCCCAGCCCCAGCCCCACACAGCTCTCCTCTTCCTCAGGAATGGGAAGGAAGACAATCTAAGCCATCAGGTTCCCCACAGCATGGGACCTGCTCCACTAAAATATGAACATAACAAGTGACAGCAGAAGCCACGGCAGGCTAGGTTTAGAGAGGGAGGGAATCCCAGAATGAGGCTGTCTCAGGTGGAATTGGTGGTCCAGGGAAGAAATGAAGAATTCCCCTAGCTGAGCTGTGTGGGCCTGGGATGGGGGCAGGGGGGATCACCTATGGATGGAGTGGTGAGGATAGGGACAGAGACGAGCATGTAGACAGCTCTGCTCGGCTCCAAAGGGCGCCTTCACTGTGGGGTGCTGTTCATAGAGATCTCTGCCCAGCATCAACTCACCAGGAGCCTGGTGCCCCTGGAAGTCACACAGCTAGGAGCACACAGTTAGGCCCTGGCCCACTGCAAAGGGGGGGGGTTTGGGGGAGCAGGGGAAGGATGTGCAGTCAGGCTTGGAGAGAGGACTTGTCCAGAGCTGGGGCCCCACCCCCAGTAAACTACACTGAGTGCCCTCCCTCCCTCCCCGACTTTTATTTTTTAAGCCAGGAAACAATGGACCTAAAATGAGCATCCGGCAGGCCAATCTTTAAAAGGAAGGTGGCAAGCAGGAAGTGGAAAAGGAGAGGTCGGGCCCAGCCTTGCACTAGGGTGGAGAGGGCTTGCTGAGTCAGTGACTACGTTTGAGATTTGGGGCCTTAAGCCCCCCTACCTGGTGGGAGTCTCCCCTTCTCTGAACTGCCCATGGGCCCTGGTGTGGAGCCTCATTCTTGCTGCAGGATCAGACCTGGCTGATTGCCTAGATCAGAATCTCTACAGACTTGGGGAGTCCCTCAGTCTGCTCTAGGAGGGCAGAGTTCCCTAGTCAAATTTGACGTGAAAAACTGATGGAGATTTCCAATGTCCATCAGCATATTGAGACGTCCTGCAGGAAAGGGCCCATTTTATCCTGCTTAACCCTTGGGAATAAGACCCTTCTTACCTGCAATGCCTATGCACCTTGTCTGGAAGCAATGTTCTATGGCACTCTGGGGAACCTTGGCTTAACTTCATCTGCCTCTTGGGATAAATGTTACTTTAACCTAGGGTCAAGGACAACTACGTTAAGGAAGCAGGGCCCCTGTCTCAGGCAGGAGACAGGAAAGAGGGAAGCTGGCCTAAAACTTGTCACTCCCTGAAAAGACAAACTGAGGGGAATTTTACCGGTAGGAAAAAGCAGGCAAGTGACTCCAGAGGCCAAGCTAGAGGGCGGGGCTTAGGACCAATTGCAGCTAGAGAACAGTTTGGGGCTTTACATTGGGGGTTCAGAAACTAGGCTGCATTGCAATCACCTGGGGTGATTTGGAAAAACACAGATTCCTACCCTGGTCCCCACCCAAGCACCCTGGGGTGGAGGGGCACATCAGGGCTCAGACGTCCCTGTTTTTCAAAATCTCCTCAAATGCTTCTGGATCTAGGGACCAAAGACCTCCGATGATGGCCTCCAGGCCCTTTTTCAGCTGACAAACAGCTATGATATCCCTGAGTCATCCTAAAATCCAGGTGTTCCCCTGAGCCATCTGGATATGATGTTTGTGGGGGGGGGAGGGAGGGAGCACCTGGTCAGGTAGGGGAGTGTGAGGGGGAAGGTCAGGCCACGGTCCAGGCTTTGTTGGGGAAAATGGCCCTACGTTATGACCTAGGGTGGAGGCTGGGACAAGGACGCCCAAGTTTTCTGAGGGAGATGGGGTGCTGGCTTCCCCTTGCCTTGGCCAGCTAGCTCCCTTATAAAGGCCTTTCTTCTCTAAAGAAACCTGGCAACCAGCAAAGGCCTTGGAGGGACGGGTGGTCCAAGGGCGGACAGAGGTGGCCCCAGGGCAAAATCTGTCCACAGCTGGTTCTGATGAGATGGCACAGTAGTTCGGTGATCTGCTGCCTTTTACGGCTCTGAATATGTGCATCGGGGGAGGAGTTTGAGCAGCCCCTATGGAAACCGTTTCTTTGCCCAAAGCAGACACTCCCCCCCATCCCACACAGAGCCCACTTCTCTCTGCGAGACTCTCTCATCTGCATAATAAAGGAGGTGAGTGATTTCCCTGTCTCCTAGGACCCTTTCTGATCTAATGCTTCAGGATCTAAGGAGGCTCAGGGAAGCTCGAGGACGCCCCACATCTACCCCTTTAGCTAGGTTGGTCAGTTAGGCCTTAATTTATTGTGACCTCAACTCCACGTGGTTTCCTCCAGATAGGAAAATGAAGGTATTCAGTGACACGCCTGCACTGAGATAATAAGTCTCTGGGTTCCTGATCCTGATTCGGTTCTCTTTCCAGCAGCTTGGCCTTCCTCAGTTCTGATGTCCCATCTGCCCCTCCCACTGGCCACGGGATCCGGCCTGGGGGCTGTCACAGTTTAACTGCTGTATCTGCAGTGACCTCTAGAGAGCGCTGTCTCCCGGTGCTATACCTGGACCCTGGCCCTTGGGGGACCCAGAGGTCCTGGCTCTTCTGGTTTGCTTGGGATGAGGAGTGGCTCCTTCAAAGTGGAGGACCGCCCACCTGGGTTTTGTGGCTACTCTCCTTGTCAAGAATGAAAAGGAATTGCTACTGTAATGGTCTATTCATTTGCTCATTCACTCACTCATTCATTCATTCATTCATTCGACCACCTGGCTCTGTGCGTCGTGCCCTGGATAAGGTCCAGCGCACACCAGATACCAAAGGTTCCTGCTTAGGCTCCGCAAGGCACCTTCCCGGACAGTAATTTCTCACTGGATCTCGACCTGTGAAGGCAGGCCTCGGCATGTCCACCTTACAGATAAGGAACCCAAGGCGCAGAGAGGTGAAGCAATTTTCTCATGTCGCTCAGCAGTCAGTGCCCAGTTCCTACGGCTCCAAGTCCAGGGCTCCTCTCACTGCACGCCTTATAGGATGCACACTGAGCAAACCCTTCCCCCACTCTTCTCCTCCCTTGCTGGGAGCCGTGTGTGGGGGAGGTGCTGACCTGCACGGCCCCCTTCCCCAAGCAGATGGCATGACTGTGGCCACCGTGCGCCATACGGGAACATTCTTTGGCCTCTAGATCACATGTCCGCACCTGCTGATGCCGTCATTTTCCAGCAAGTGACCTTTTAAAAGCCTCGAAGATAACAATAACAGCTGCTATTTTATTGTAGGCCTACTTCGTGCCAGGTCTTCATTTGCTTTACCTTGAACTCTCAATCATCCCACAAGCCCCATCTCACAGGTGTGGAAACTGAGGCTCAGAGAGGATAAGTGACTTGCCCAAGAGCTCACGGCTGAGATTTTTTAACCTAGATTTCGGCCGCCAAAGTCCAAGTCCTTTCTACTTTACAATGGTGGTCTCAGCCTTTTGATTCTTTTCTTTCGTCATCCGCTCTTCACTGCCTGCCAAACTCTCCCTTCTTTTCCCCCATCCCTAGTCTCTCTGCTGCTGCACACAGCTGGGTGTGGCCTGGCTCAGTGACTAAATGGTCTGGAGCAGGGTTTCACCATCTTGGCACTATTGATATTTTGGGCCAAATAATTCTCTACTGTTTGGGGGAAGGTCCTGGACATTGTAAGTACTTAGCAGTACCCCTGATCTCTACCCACCAGATGCCAGTGGTATCACCCCGCTGCCACGGTGAAAATAAAAAATATCTCTGGACACGGCCAAATGTTCCCTGGGTGCAAAATAGCTCCCCAGTTGAGAATCACTGCTTTATAGAAATGAGAGGTCACGATCAAGTTGGTTACAGCCTGTCTTTCTCAGGAGACCGTGAGCAGCTAGAGGGGAGGAAAAGTGAATTATTTTATTCACTGTTGTGTTACCTGCACCAAGTGCAGTGCCTGGCATGTAGCCAGAGCTGCTAAAAGAATGGTGAATGAATGAATGAATGAATGAACAAATGAATGGTTTCCGTGGACATGGTATGTTTCAGGACGAGGGCCTAAAGGTCTAGGTTCTCATCCAGATCCTCACGAACCCGCTGTGGGCTGGTCTGGGGCAAGCACCTTCTCCTCTTTGGGCCCCAGTCCCATTTGCGATCTCTGAAATGAGGGTCATCAGAGGTCCTGAAGACCCCAGGCATCTGTGGTCTGGGAACAGCCAGGTTCCACCTCAGAGGCCCCGAGTCTAGGGGCTGAGGATGGGCGGTCTCTCAGGCTGGACATTGCAGACATGCTCAGTCCTGACTTTCTCCTTCTTAGCCCTCAAGTCAGTTACAGAGGGACAGGCAAGTGCCCTCCCTACCCTCCCCGAAGCAACCCTATGCAGGAGAGGTGGCTTCTTTTTTAGGTGTGTGTCTTAAAAGGAAAACATGTAACCTCAAAGGTAACCAAATATCCAAATCGCGATGGCCAGCCTCACACACCCCAAATCCACCTATTCATAAGTTTAACAAAAAGCTTCTTTAGGATACACTGTAAGGCCATTGAGAGGGAGAAAAGTCACCTCTCACAGGCCCAGGCCAGCCCGCAGGGCCCGCCCTTCCAGCAAGCTTACACACACACACACACACACACACACACACACACACACACACACACACACTCTTACAAGGAGGCTCTGAGTTTTTAAAAGTAAACGCGACCGTTTCCGTTCTTGCCCTGGATTCAACTTTTGAAAAAAAGGAACCGTTTTACCATTTTCTCTACAAACTCCCCTTCTCTCTGGTCTTCCCCTTGCCTCACTTCTGCTCCTCATAGCTAACCCTTCCAGGGCCCCCACCCCCAGAGGCCCCTACTCTGCAATCTTGACTCATCTCCCACAGTGCCTAGGGGCCTAGACCCCCTCGTAGGGATGAGGGTGTCCTGTAGGGTCTGGGGGATGGAGAACAGCCAGCCCCAGGGGAGATAGCCTCTGATTTGCCCCACTGGACAGGGCTTCCTTAAAGAAGGACAGCAGTGAAGCTCGCATCAGGGTCCAAGGCATGGCAAAGAGGACAGTCTGTGACAGCAGGAGAGGTCCATCCCTGTTTCCCTAGATGGGTTGCACTCATAGCCCCTTTCCCAGGGCTGCCCGTTGCCCGGACCACTCTCCTGCTCATTGGCATGCAGGCCTGTCCTCTAAGCCCTGCTTCTTCCCTGACTCTTGGTCTCCCTCCAATTGGCCATTCACTCCCAAGACAGGTAAGGGCCCTGTGCAGGTGTTAGTACAGGTACAGCAAGGATGCCCCAGTGCCTGCCACCTGGAGCCATGAGGCAGGGATTTCTCAGAGACAGAAACATTACTGGGATCAGAGTGTTTCAAACTTTTTTGACCACAAACCTCTGTAAGAAACACATTATACAAATATCAAATTTGTATATGTTTGTATATATACATCTTGTATCTTTCGGGTTAGAAACATTCTCTCTCCTCTGGATCCACCACTCACCCCTCTACCCACCCCACCACAAGCCTTTGGATTTCCTCCTCCATTGCCCATTTATTCCTGGGCAGTCTCTTCCCCGGCTCAGTGATTCACAGGCCAACACTCCAACATGGGTCTTCACAGCACCTCCTCAAACACCTTGCCCCAGGGGCGCAAGAAACCTGATTCCCCTTCTCTTTGGCAACCCAGAGTAAGGAAGAGAGACAAATTCTGAGCCCCGACTTCTGGACTCTTAAATCAGGATTACCCCTAAGTCACAGGGCGACCGTTAGGAAGTCATAACACCTGGGTTCACCTCATCATGAGATGAAATGGGTGTGTTTCCAAAGTCCGGGTTTCCTCACACTGTCAGACTCCACCCACTGCAGTATCCAGGGTCAGAAACCTCACACACTAAACCAATTCAATTTTGCAGCTTCCTTTTTTTCCCTCCTGGCACCCACCTACACACAACTGGAATCTAGGCGTCAATCAAAATGCAGGGACCTGGGCTCCTCGGTGGTCAAACCCTAAGAGCATCCCATCAGAATCCTCACGACTGCTTGATGGAGGATGGTGGAAAACTTGGTGGTGGCTCCTGTCTCCCAACAGGAGACAAACTCACCCCCATAGTTCGCTCTGGCTTAGAATGTGGGTTGTGTTGACATGTTGCCAGCCACCCACCAGACCCCAGGGTTAGGAAGGGTTCCGGCTCCACCATCCCTGGCTTCATCTGCAGAAGAACCCAGAGACAGAAAAACTGCCCCGGGGTCATGTGCCCTCCTCTCTTTTCCTCTTCCTTGAGAAATGCACCTTGCAGGTGGCAGGTTCAGACCCCACTGCTCATGTCCCCCCCCCGACTTTCCCCCCAACGAAGCCCCAAGTCTTCGGCGCCCCGTGGTTCCTGGACCAGGCCAAGTGGCCAGGGAGATGGGACCGGAGGCGTCTCTCGGCCTCTCTTAGGCATCTGCTGTGTACCTGACACAGGTCCCTGGTTGTTTCGCCCCCTGCCCACTGACAGCACGCAAGCTGAGGCCGGGGAGATGAAACAGCGCCCCCCGCTCGCCCGTAGCACCGCGAGATTTGAACCCGCACTTCGCGGACGCCGAAGCGGCTGCTGCGTAAAGCACGACGCGGTCAGACCTCGGCGCTCCGCGCACCTGACGCGGCGCGAAGGCTCCCTGTCCTCTCTGCCTTAATTTTTTTTGGGGGGGGGGGAGAGCCAGGGGACCGGAGACCCTCCGCACGAGTCCCTTTCCCCCCCTTCGCTCGGAGTCTGCGACAGCCGGAAAGTTTGCTCGACTCCACGGCGCAGCGGCTCATGTCGGGGGCCCTCGGCACACCCCTCCCGAGGGGGAGACTGAGGCAGCGCAGCCACGCGGGCGCCCGGGCGAGCCTCCCTCACCAAGGGAAGGGGACAGTTTTACCTTGAAGAGGTGCACTTCCTTCTCCAAGAACTTCGGGCCCGTGCACCTGGCGAGGCAGCGGGGGCGTCTGGGCCCGGGAGCCCGGGTCTCGGGGCGCAGCGGGGAGACGCTGTGCGCGGGCGCCGCGCTCCGCTGCTCCCGCCGGCGTCCTGTCCGCGGTTCCCCTCGGGCGGTGGCCGCGGCGGCGGCGGCGGCTGCGTCGCGGAGTCCCGGCGGACTGAGGGAAGGGACACTGGAAGGTGCCCGGAGTCCCCTGGCACCCGCGTCAGAAGCCGGCCGGCGAGGTGCGGAGAGACCGAGAGAGAGAGAGAGAGAGAGACCGTGAGCAGCGCGGCGCGTCCTCAGCTCTGCGAGCCCCTCCAGGAGCGGCGGGGAGGTAGGTGGGTGGGCGGGCGGGCAGGCAGGGCGTGCGGTGACACATATACACGGGGCGGGCGGGGAGGGGGCGCGCGCCCAGGGAAACCCCCCCCGGGGGACCCGGTGGGGGCGGGGCGGGCGGAGGCGTCTGGCGCGCGCTGGACCCCGGCTCCGGGCCGGCGGGCGCGTGGCTGGGGAAGCCGCCGGGCGCGCAGGGCGCGGGAGGAGCGCTCCCGCCGCGGCGCACGCCCGCAGCTCCCGGCCCGCGGGAGGCGGGCGGCGCGGGAAGGGCTGAGGGCCCGCGTCTGCAATGCGGTCGGCCGCTCCGCAGTCCAAGGGGCCCCGGAGGGCTGCAGCCCGCACGGCTCCCTTGGCGGGCCGCACCGGGCTCCTGGGCGTCCCGCGCGGGGTCTGCAGCTGAGGCCGGCAAGACGCTGCCCCCTCCTCGCCGGCCCCTTTTTGGAAGGACTCTCCTGAGGAGCAAGCTAAAGTTTTGCTGAGGGGGTGCGCCGGATGGCAAGGGACAGCGGGGAGAGGAGGTTCGGTGGCGGCGGGAGGTGCGCTGGGGCTGGGGGCCTCAGGGCAAAAGGCTGAGGGGCTTCCACACCCTGCGTCTCAGAGGAAGCAGGAATTCTCCCGTACTCTGGCAGCTCCAGAGCCCACCCTCCTCAATTTTCTTTCCCGGCGAAAGAATTAAAAACGAAACCAACAGCTTTAGAACACTTTCTGCGAGCTGGTTGCTTCACGTACATTACTATCTTATTTAATTTTCCCAGAGAGCCCAATGAGATAAATATTACCGTGTGCCCCACAACCACGTGTGAAAAGGAGGCTCGGAGAGTGAGGGAGTTACCTACTCAAGGTGGAGTCTGAATTCAAACCCAAGGTCATGCTCTCTCTGCTGCACAAGCTGCTGGTTTGGCTGCCGCACTTTTAGGGGGTTCAGGCTTGCTGGTGGTGGTCTTCAGGGTCCTTACGGAGGAAGCGGGTGGTGCCTGGTGCTAAGATTTAATGCTCTTGGTCAGTGTGGTAGAAGCTGCTCGACCCCCTCATTGGTCAAGGACTGAATGAAGAGCAAGAAGTGGAATCTTTGTGGGCTGCGCATTACAGAGATAACAGACCGAGCTTTCTTGATTCAAAGGAACTGCAGTGCCTCGGCTCCCCAGGGTGGCCACTCCAGAATTGTGTGGGTAGTTTACTGGCCATTTCTGCTAGGGGGAAGGATTGGCTCCTGCCCAGCTCATTGTCTGGAGCTCTCTAGCCCCCATTCTTCCCTGCACAGAGGGCAGTGACACCTGGCAAGGGCGTTGCGTCCACTCTCCACCCACGGTCCCCGGGAGCTGTGAGTAAGGTGTTCCGTTGGTTGGCGGTTCTTGGCTTCATCCCTTTTCTACCTGAGTCTGTTGTTTCTCCAGGTCAGGTCTCTAAATTGCAGAGCACGTTGGGCACTGCTGACCTGATGGTTAGCAGGGGGAAACAGTCTTCCCTCTCAGACAAAGAAATGGGGCAAAAATCTCATTAGTTACTGACCCTCAATGCCTGGCCCAGGGGAAATGACCATTCTAGGAAAACAAACAAACAAACAAACACCCAATCCTTAAAATTCTAATAGGAGGAGTCATAGATTGTCATGCTAGTATTTACCTGATGCTCTAGATGGGAATAAACCGTGCCGTCTGTAAAATGGGAGCATGTCTGACATATATCCATGACACGTGGGGTTAGTGAAGGACAATTTAATTCAAAGAAAAATGTTAATTAGGTAAATAATCTTTGAAGGAAATGAATGTTCATTGAGCATCTAATTTTGGAACGAGGCTAAGAAACATATAATGAATGGGCCACTATTGTATGCCAGACACTGCTTGATACAATGGCCTTGCAAATGGATTTTGTCCCCATTATACACACTAAGAAACTGAGACTCAGAGGCCACCTAGGTAATGGATGAGTGCAGTTTGGCATGATTCCACACTTCCTGCTCTTGCAGGCTGCAGAAAACCCAGGATGATGGGAAAGTGAATACTTTAAAGACTGTGTTCAGAGAATTGAAGGACATTAGTGTCAGAAAGCCCTTGGTAGCACATGGAGGCTCCCCTCTTCAATGCAGGAGTCCTGTTTCTCGTATGGTGTTTCTGATGCTGGTCATCCCTCTTCTGCTCAGAGACTTTACAGTTGCTTAATGCCTTTTCCAGGCTGCCTGACACTATCTGCTATCATGGGCAACTTCTGACCTCTCACTGCTGAAAGTCTGGTATGCAGACCCGAAGCGTCAGCCAGGAGCTTGTTCGAAATGCAGCATTTCAGGCCCACCCCAGACCTACTGACTCAGAAGCTGCATTTTAGTAAAGTCGGCTAGATGTTTCATATGCCTGCTGAAGTTTGACGAGCCCTGTGCTGACATCATCCTTCTGCAAGGCTCTACCGATTCAGTCACCAAATTACAGAAAAGCGAACCTCGGAGTTGAAATGGGCCCTTCGAGCATGGGGCGGACAGCTTTTCTATAGCATATCATCCTCCCTATGATGTTCCCTCCCACAGGAATATCAGGCTCTGCTTGGACATACCCCTGGGGTTGACTTCCTTCGGAAGCCATGTCACCCGTGATTCGAGTATTTAGGCCGTGCTCCGCCTAAATACTAGAAGCTCCTGCTGGTGCCCATGCCTGCGATTCAGCAATGAACAAAACAGCCCCCTTTCCACCTCCTTGCCTTGTCCTCCCCTGGCTTGTCCTGGTCCAATGGTTTTTTTTTTTTTTTTTAAATCTAAGTGTGAGATTTTACGTTTACCTTCCTTAAAAATTGCCCTCATAAGTTCAGCTCACTACTCCTGGCCATCATTGGATCCTGATTCTATCACGCCATGTGTTTGCTACGCCTCTCAACAGCAGACCTTCTCCAAAACTGACTAATGTGGCATTTCCGTATCTTTAATAGCCTGGGGCTGAGTTCTAGAGCAGGACCCTAGAGGCAACCCTCCTAGGATGCCATGCTTCATATTCCAGTCATGATGGCTGAGTGACGCATCACCCCCAAACTTAGTGACTTAAAACAACAAGAGTCATTTAACATTTCTCATGGTTTCTGTGGGTCAGGAATTTGGGAGAAGCTCAGCCAGGCAGTTCTGGCTTGGGCGATATAGCTCATGGGGTGGCAGTCAGATGTCAGCTGAAGGCTTGACTGGGGCTTGAGGATCCAGGTGTGAGATGGCTCACTCATACGGATGGCAGGTCGGTGTTGTCCACACAGGCCTGCCAGCGGCGCTGCCTCACGGCACGGTGGCTGGCTTCTACCACAATAAGTGATACAAGGGGCCAAGTGGAAGCTGCCTTGCTTTTATGTCCTGGCTTTGGAGTGCACACACTGTCACATCCACCAGATTCTGTTGGTCACACAGGGCCAGCCTTGAATTAGTGTGGAAGGGACCTTATAAGGGCAATAGTGACTACTAGGGGTTGGAGCTTGTTGGGGCATCTTGGAGGCTGGCTGCTACACACTAGACTGACTCTTAGACGATGGCCGGTCTCCCACTTCATCCAACTGTGTCACCAGTTCTTTCCGTCTTTTATGTGGGACACCATGTAAATGCCTCGCTAAGTTCAGTATAACGTGTTTGCAGAATTCCTCTGAAGCACCTGTCCAATATCCCTGTACGACCTAGCAGCCCAGTCTGCTCTCTGGGATAACACTTCCATCCCAATTTCTATAGGACAGCCTTCATGTAGCTCAGGAAGGGTCCTGTGCCACCCCTCCACGTCTCACCTCACAGCGAATGCCCACAGGTCCTGCAACTCTTCCCTCTCACCATTGGGGCATTTTATTCCTACCGGAACAGACAAAGATTATTGTGTTTCAGAGGTATGTCACATTTTTGGCTGATATTGAAACTTAGGGGCAATTAAAGCCATCAGGCTGTTTTTGTACTGGCCACCATGGAAGGGCTTCTGGTCTATCTTAAGCAATGAAACAATTGAGCAGGGGCGAGGGGGTTCCCAGTGTGTTCCATAGCATGGGTCGTGAACCTCAGTTTTGCTGTAAGGACCTTTGGGCAAGTGGTTTAACCTCTCTGGGTCTTGGTTTTCCTGTCTGTAAAATGGAGCTACCTATGGAATTGTGAGAATCAGAATAAGAGATGGGGTGTCAGCATCTAGCAAATTATCTGGCTCAAGGTGCAAGATGGTTAATTTTGTTCCCTCCCCCACCACTGCTGTTTGATGTCCCTGAGTAAACATACATTCTCTTCTGTGTGCTGCTTCCTGGGTTTGTAAAAGAAGCTAAAAAATACCTTCATAAAGTGTGGCAATAATAAATACCAAATGTAATGTGTATAGACAACATCGTGGGCCTTTCTGGAAGCAAAGGGCCGTAGAAATATGATATAGAAAAGCCTTCTCATTGCAGAACTGGGCCAGGGAGTGGAGTCTTCTGAGCACTAGTGGAACATTTGAAAAGTGCCATTTTATTATTTTAACACTGTGCAAGTGACAAACTCAGAGGGAAATGTTCTAATAATAAAGAACATGGGGTAAGTTAATGAAACACTTACAATTCTCCTAGGTCTGCGTGGAGTAATGGCGTATAGTAACAGGAAAGTGCTTGCCACTTAAGACATAGAAATTAAAGGTCACATTTCAGGAAATTCTCAGTTTTTGAAGATTCAGTTTGATTCCCCCCGCCCCCTGAATTCACAGCAGATTCTATTTTCAAAAGAACCCTGCCCTTTATAAAAAGAAATTATGGCAAGCCCTTTACTCATGACTCACTTGTGTTTTTTTATCACCGAAAATACAGTGGGAATGATGGTGAGTGGGGTGTTACTGGGTTGAATTATACCATCCTCCTCATCATCACCATCATTATCATCACCATCACCATCTACAATATTTTCCAAGCAGGTCTGGAAAATGTTGGTGGGGTAGGAGGGGTAGAAGGATGCTTGCCAGGAAGCCCCAGCCCCAAAGGCTCCTGAGAGCCTGCTCACCTTCTCTCTCTCCCCCACCTTGAATCCTAATGGGGTGCTTCTGACACTTCAACCCCAACTGGCCCCTCTCTTCTCCCTCCTTTACTCCGGTGAGCAGACTTTTGGGACAGCTCTCCTTGCCCTTGTCACATTGCACTGGCCATTTTCATTTTCTTTCAGTGATCAACATTGGGTCATTCTGAGACATTTTTTTGTCCCAGATGTTTACACATTGTAGTCCAGATGCAAAACGCATACATACCAAAGGAACAGGTACACTATCCCACAAATGCTTGGCTAGAAATGAAATATAAGAGGGATAGACAGCATTCTTTGAAAACGATCTGCTAAGACACCACAGGCATGACTTTTTTTTCATGAAACTTGGCTCTCATTTGCTAGTACAATGCTGGGGAATAGTCATCTTGATGTTTTAGTTGTCGCTCTTGATCTATTTGGTTTCTTAATGTGTATTCCTTTAAGGGGATAAAACCCAGAATATAAAAGGGGGGAAAAAAAACCATGGTTAACCAGGCTACCTTTTATTCTTAGGACATTTACTTGTTAGCTTTCCAGTCTTGAAATAGTCATCAAAAAATCGACAGTATCAAAATTCTGGAGGGTACTCTGTCCAGTCTAAAAATCTAAAGTTTAAAACAATGGAATGTTAGTTCCTTTTGGGCTAGCACAGCCTCATCATCATGCAATATTTGTTTGTTTATTATGGGGTAAAATATATATAATATAAAATTGATCAGTTTAAATGTACAGTTCAATGGTACTAAGTACATTCACTTTGTTGTGCAACATTCCCACCATCCATCTCCAGAAGTTTTACTTTTTCCCAGACTGAAACTTTGTACCCATCAAACACTAACTCCACATTCCCCCTTTCCCCCAGCCCCTGGCAACCACCATTCTACTTTCTCTCTCTATGAATTTACTTGAGGCACCTCATATAACTGGAATCACACAGTATTAATCCTTTATTGACTGGCTTATTCACTTAGCATAATACCATCAAGGTTCATCCATGTTGTAGCATGTGTCAGAATTTCATTTCACACTTACTATGTGCCAGATCCTGTGCTAAGCACTTTATTAAACCTCCCAATGACCCTATGAGGTCTCATTAGCCCCATTTCACTGATGAGGTAACTGAGGGAAGGAAACCAGTAAGCTATTCGAGTTTACATGGTTGCTAAATAGTAGAACCAGGCATCTAACCTGGGCCACCTGGTGTCAGAGACCTCATACTTAAACAAACAAAGAAACCCCACACCCATTTATTGAGCACCTACTATGTGTCAGGTACTAAGCTAGGCATTGTATCAACATTTTTTCCTCCCTTTTTTTTTGTATATAATTTACATAGAATAAAGTGGCTCTTAGGTGTGCAGCTTACAGAAATGTTTACATATATAAACACCATTGGAATCACAACCAAATGAAGATGTAGAATGTATTCAGCTCCCCAGAAGGTTCCTTTGTGCCCTTTGTGGTCAGTACAACCCACCCAGGAGACCACAGTTTTGACCTCAGTGACAGACCAGTTTTGTCTATTTCTGAACTTGATAGAAACGTTATCTTCCCACGAGTATACCTTTTGGTCTGGCTTCTTTCACTCACACTGGAGGCAAACTAGAGAGTTTATATGCACTATCCAAAGGGACAGCCACTCCCCAACTCCAATTGAATGTCACCATGCAGGAAGTCAGGCTCAATGTCACTGGATCATGTATTAGTAGTAGTTGTTATTGTCATTTTCATTGAGACGCCAAATGTCTGGGGTTTTACGTAAGATCAGCTGATGACTGATTTAAAAATGTAAAATATGGTGTTTGTCAACACATCGAAGGGTCAACGAAACACATCTGTAGGTGGTGAGGTGATCGTACTATGGAGATAGTGAAAGTGGAAAGGAAGCCCATTTGCAAGGAAGAATCCAAGAGATCGAATATTGGGGGAAGAGGGAGAGGAAAGAATCAGTGATGACCTCAGACTTCTGAACCTGAATGACTGGGAGCTCGGGAGTCCCCGTGACAGCAACAGCGAAGTTAGGGAGGGTACCTGGTTTAGAGGAAAAGATGGCGAGCTCCATTGTAAACAAGTTGGGTTTTCAGAGGCGGAGGGACATCCAGGGGAAGAAGCCAGCAGGTAGAAAGAAATACTGGCCTGGGTGGGGCCTGGGGCAATGCTCAGCCTGAAATTCCACACCTCTGGTTCTCATCTAAGAACAGAGAATGTCAATTTCTAGTCAACGAATGCGAATATACACTTTAATTACATACCGTAACTAATTAAGGGAGAAAATAGAAGGGCAGAAAAGGCAGAGGAAGCGAGGCTGCTGGATAGAAAGGCAAGATTATGAAGAGAAACACAGAGAGACCAAGAAACGGAGAGAAAGAATACCAGGGACCCTGACACACTCAAGGAAAAGTGATACACAGAAGGACATTCTAGGGAAGAAGAAATACAGACAAATGTCAAGCAGTGAACTTTCATCAGGCAGGGATAGAGTTTAATTGCACGGCAATAGCATCTTGTGAGTATCAGGACTCTGTCCTAATCCATACTAATGATTTTTAAACAACGCTTGCATTTGTTGCCCCTTTAGGCGCAAATGAGGCTAGTGCTTCTTGGCAATTACCCCTAGCCCCCCACCCCCACCCCTGTCTCCCCAAAGGAAAGGGACAGCTATGACCTTACATACACTGGCCGGGTTTCACCACTGCCCTATGGCATCGGGTGCATCTTAGATCTCAGACCAAGTCAGAAGTGCAGCCCCCTAAAAGCATCCCAGCTTTCTCGAGGTCTCCTGGCTTACTAAGGGCCAGGCCTCGTTTGGGACAGAGTTCTCTACAGAGCCACGTCCGAGCTAGTTTCCGTTTTGAAAGATGAAGGAGAAGAGGAGGGAGACGTGATGGAATTCATACTCGGCTTTGAGGTGCGTGTGTCATTCTGTTTTGTGTGTGTCAAAGACATAATAGCTGTACAGCTATCAAAGGGCCACTTACAATTTATTAGGAAACGGAACACTGACAGACTAGAGTGACTTAAAGCCTTCAGAAGCACATATGCATGTATACGTGAGAAAAATGAACACTCAGTGAAACGGACTGATCGAGGGAAGGTGGAAGCACAGTAGAGAAGGGCTGGAATGGAGTGGGATCAATTTGGTAGTACTAAGAACAAGGAAAGTCTAGGAATCACTTAGGAGATGAAGAGGTAGAAATTTCACTGGAGGACAGAAGGGCTTTCCTTCCCAAGCACCCACAGTCTGAAAATCAGTTGTTCCCTGTGCCCAGGTGAGCTGGGTCCCACTGCCTGTCCAGATCTCACACCCATGCATTTTTCTCCCCATCCACGGCCCCTCTGCATGCCCTGGTTGGAAATGTGGCCTTTCCAGAGCCAAAAGCCAGAGCACAAGGCACCTATTCACCCTGCTGGGTTTGAAATTCTCCTCCGAAATTCCTTTAAATGCAAACGCCTTCTCCTAAGTACACTGTGCATCTTTTCAAATTTCAGACATAAACAGCAGCGTGGCCTCGCCTGGCAACCCCCTCTCACTCTCCTGATAAAAATAGAAGGGACTGAGGTGGGGAAAGCCATCGGCACAGTGGGGGTTTTGTGGATCAGCTGTTTGGCATGGGTGTTGCTGACCCTTGCTGCCTATTTCGGGGAGGGGTGTCTTTCAGGGGAGCTTCGAGCTGGATTCTCAGGGGATTTGTCATCCCTGGCACCTTGGCCTCTTCCATTCTGGGCCCAAGACACATCTCTGTGGTTGTGTGTTTAACTCTGTGTCCCAGGGAGAAACACGTTTACCTGTGGTTATTGGCATGGGCGTAGGTGGCAACTCTGGTGGCTATGGGGGATGGAGAAAGTGGCGAGGAAGAAGCCCGGGAAAGCAGTTCATCTGTGGGAGCCACTGGTGTGAAAACTTTTGCTGGACACCCAGTTGCACACGGGAGTCCTGGTGCGGTGTGAGCTTAAGTCAAGACAGGCGCCATAACCCCATATGCGCGGGAAGAGCTTTTGGCGGTGACAAGGTATCATTCACGCAGCATGTTCCTGCCGTGGGCCAGGAGCGGGTGAGAAGTACGGGGTGAACTGGCAAGTTCACCGAGCTAGGGCCTAGGAAACCGGTTCTACCTCCAGCTGCACCATTGACTGCAATGTGATGTTGGGCCTCAGTTTCCTCCTCAGTCGAAAAGGAATTGCTTGCAGTATCCCCAAAGAAAACAGACCCAAGATGGGATCCTGCTGCTGCTTTGCTTAAAAGCATTCAGTGGCGTCTGGTTGCCCTTAGGACACCTGTGTCTCTCACCTCACCCCTCACCTCCCCCACTCTCCCTTACGCGTACTCTTTACATTCCAGTTCCATCTCGTCTCCATATTGTACTTTAAATATCAGAAAGGGCCTCCCTGACCACCCCAACTTCTCTGCCTCCCTCACTCTATTACAGGACCTTGTTTCTGCCTTTCTTAGCCCAGACCACGGCGTGCTGGTATATATTTTGATCTGTTTACTTGTGTAGTATCCACCGCCCGCTTTCAGCAGACTCCGAGCTTCATGAGGGTAGGGACACACAAGTGTCCAGTTTGCCTGCGGGCTAGGCCTACTCTTCCGGCTACTCCTCACCAGGGTACTTGGGACCTGGAGGCCCCATCTAAGCCACATTCTGAGTCCAAGCTTCGACACAAAGTGGTGCTTTCAGTGTGCTTGCCAGGGAGAGTTTTCTCCTCCTCTAGGATTGCGAGCTCCTCGGAAGGCCCCATCCTTCCCTGTGGCTTTATTCCCTGTCTCCTGGGATAATCTTGGAGGCCGCTGAGCCTTCCAAACACTGGAGGCAGCACTGACGTTGGTTGTGGCTCTGCAGGCTGCAGACTTTCTATGTTGGGATCCCTCACGGGCTCACCTGTTCAGCTGGTTTATGGGGAGCTCTGCTCACTCCAGAAGATGATACAGACAAAGAATGGACCATCCTTGCAAGAGCAAGGAATGGGAGGCATACCTGAAGCATCCAGGGTTCACCTTTCCCAGTTGTGGCTTGGGCCTGTTCCCGAAAGCCTGCCCTTCCTCAGTCAGCAAAGGAGGGAGGCTTACTAGCTTATTGGGAAATGTGGAGGATAAGGGTTAAGAGATCCCAAGCTGCCTCTCTCAGGCAAGGCACACAGGATCAAATCCAGGTGGCTGTGCTGGGGCTAGCGTGAGAAGCTTCATATTGCCTCAGTTTTGGTCCAGAGAGGCCCTGGGGCCTTGGCCTGGGTCCACCACTGAGAGTCTAGAAGTTGAGGAATGGAAGCCTAGGAAGAGGTAGTAATGGGGTATGGAAGAGGGGATCAGGAGCCAGGTCAGAGGAGAAGACCTAACCATCCACAGTGCCTCTGCTGTGGCGTGCAGGGCCCACCTGGAAAGCAGGTAAAGGCTTCATGAAAAATTTGAGTTAGAGCAGACATGGGAACAGGACGAGGAGTGGAATGTACTCATATGTTCAATTTAATAAGAAACTATCAATACCTTTCCAAAGTGGTTGTACCATTTTGAATTCCCATGAACAATGTATGAAAAGAAAGTTCCACTAACTTCACATTGTCACCAACACTTGATTTTTGTCAGTCATATATGTACGATGTCATAAATTGTATACACATATGTTCAACTTTAAATGGAAAACATTTACTTGTGAAGAGATGTTTTTTGTTTTTCCTACAGGAAAACTAAAACAATTAATGACACATGATGCACAAAGATGACACTTTAATATTAGTTGGAGATTAGACAATACAATGGGTTTTATTTCTAGAAATATCTAAATATGAACCAAATGATATTAGTAAAGTATAGGTATTTCATCAGGCATAAAGCTGTAGACTTATTGAAATCTTCAATTTTTATTTTCTTACTTTCAAGTGTGAAAAACCAAACATAGTTCTTAAGTGTCATTTCATAATTCCTACCAGCCTAAGTCTTGTCATTAAAAAATATGGAATGCTTTATGAAGTCACATGTCATCCTTGCACAGGGGCCATGCCAATTTCTGTATCATTCCAGTATTAGTGTAGGTGCACTGTCTTTTAAATTTGAGTTATTTAAGTGAATATATAGAGGTGCATTCCTGTGGTTTAATTTGCATTTCCCTAATGACTACAATGTTGAGCATTTTTTGGTGTGCATATTGGCCATTTGCATACCTTCCTTTTTGTCTGTTGTGTGTGTAGTGGGTGTTATTTAACTTCTTATTGAGCTTTAAGAGTTCTTTATATGTTCTGGACATGTCCTTTGTTGAATGTAAGTATTGCAGATATTTTTTCCCCAGTCTGTGGCTTTCCTTTTTTATTTCCTTAACAATGAATTTCAAAGAGCGAAGTCTTCAATTTTGACAGAGTCCAGATTTCCAATTTTCTTCCTGTGTGTGTGTGTGTGTGTGTGTGTGTGTGTGTGTCCTACCTAAGAAATCTTTGCCTATCAATGTCACAAAGATTTTCTTCTAGAAGTTTTATAAATTTAACTTGTATGTTTAGGTCTTGATACATCTGGAGTTATTTTTGTGTGTGTCGTGTGAGATAAGAGTTAAGGTTAATTTATTTTTATTAGACCTTCAGCTTTCAAGCACCGTTTGTTGAAAAGATAAGTCTTTCCCCATTGAAAGTCAACATGTATGTTGTTTATCTACTTATCTGTGGATGGATCATGCTTGTAGATGCCACTGGATGGTATTACGTCTGAGATTTTTTTTTCTAAGTGGTCTGTGGCTCCGAATCTTCATTTTACCAAGAACTTCTGGTGATTGTTATGCCAGCTAAATAAAGTATGAGACCTTCGGTTGTAGGGCGATGGTTCCTAATCAGGAATATGTGTTATAATCACCCAGCGCCAGAGTCCCCTCCAAAGGGCTTGATTTAGCAGGTAAGCCACCTCCCCTCTCCCCCACAAAAAAAATGACTCTTCCTCAAACCAAAAGCTGGTGATTCTTTGCTTCAGAAGATGGACACATCCCCTCCTTTGCATTCATGTATTCATTAGTTCATAATGACGGGCTCTTCTGCTGGGCTCTGAGGTGCAAGGTTTGTTAGAGGCAGACAGACATACCCAAACAGGCCTGTGCAGCCCATGGGGGGTGCAGATGGGGGCTGACACAGCCTTGTGGGAAGAGTGGGTAAAGCTGGTGGCCCTGGGTGCCACTGTGGATACTGAAGTTTAGGGACTCAGGGGGCCTCTCTGTCCTACAGTGACCCCCGTGCTGGTTAGAGTCAGAGCATGAGGCTCCTTCTTGAGGTTAAGACTGCATGTCACATTCCTATGGACGTGGGCTTTCAGGCTGGCTTGGGACGGCCACATCACGCTGTCTCCAAACGCTCTGTCCCTAGTGGAAAGTTTTCATCTCCGGAGGAGCAGTGGGACGGTTGCTCTGTTGACTCTGTCGGAGCTCTGTGACCGCGGAGCTCTCCACCTAACTTGGTCTCAGTCCATCCTGCCCTGTTTGTTTGCCGTCTGGGTTGCTTCTCCTCGTAGGATTCACTGTCCCTCATGCCCAATTTCACACCACACCGTCGATCTTTCTTCCCTGCCCTCCTCCACCTGATCAGTGCTTTTCGGAACGTCGTCCAGCCCGATTGCACAAAATGTGCAAACCCCATTACAGAGGTGGGGCACCCAGGCTGCAGAGGCATTAACCAAGCTCAGCTTTGCATGGCTTTCCTTCTGGCCTGGGCTAGAGCCTTGCAATTCTGCAAGGAGAGGGGAGCCTGTTTGTTATTCTCTAGAATGGCCCAGAAACCTGTGCAGTAGGCTGTCGCCTTGGAAGTGGATGTAGCCTGGGTGTTGGTGGAGGTAGCTGCTCTAGCGTAGAAATTGGTGTGAAGCTGTGCTTGTCAGCCCTGGCTGCCCGTGACTATCACCTGGAGAACCTGGAAAGCTCCTGATGCCCAGGCTGCAACCAGACCAATTCAACCAGCATGTGTGGAGGTGGGACCTAGGCCGCAGAACTTTTGAAGTTCCCCAGATGATTCTAAGATACTAGTTAGTGTGAGAGCAGCGGCTCTAAAGAGACCAACGTCAGTGAGACAAGGTGAGGCAACGTGTGAGGCTCTGAAACCAACCTGATTTGCCTCACTGCAAGGCACATTCCACTGTCTGTTTTAGATGCAAAATACACCCTCCAGCCTGGGGGAACAGGGTGCGGAGGGCAAAATTTGTTTGGCTGTGTTTTCAGTCACCAGCACGCTGCCATGATATCTTGAATTGGTGATGACTGGCAGGACCGGGTAGTAGATTGAGACTCGGGAGAACTGGTTCTCTCCTAAGCTGGTGACACCACTCTAGCTTCTCCTGTGCCCACCTCACTACTCATGCTCCGATTCTCACCTGGAGCTTGTCTGTCATTCCTACACATCCCCAAATCAAGCATCCTGCTTTCCGACCTCAGCCCCCTTTCCTCCCGTCCACCTGTGCCCCCCATCTCTTGCTCCCTTATTGGGACCTCCGCCTTTTCCTAGCCTTCAGTCCTCTCCTTTCCTCTTATGCAGCCTATCTCTTCGGCAACACTTTGGCATCCCACGAAGCTCCTGTACGCCCCCTGTGTGTCATAGAGAAAACTGAAGCTGTAGATTGATTCTGCAACTTCCCCCTCAGCGTCCTCACTCATCCTCTCCTTGACCTTCCCATTGCCATAGAGCCACCTCCCCTTCTCTACACCTGGCGCACACATGCCTCCCCCTTCCCCTCCCCCCCACATCTTCTCATGGCTCACACTGACGATCCCTTCTCTCTTTTGTATATTCTACCCCTGGCTCTCACCTCCATCATTCTCTTGAAACAACTCTGGCAGATGTTACCTGTAACCCTTGCGAACCTAACCCGATGAATTTTTCGCCCTTTGTTTGACTGTCCTCCTGACCTCTCAGCAGCCTTAGCACCATTGAGCCCTTCCTTCTTCAGATGCTCCCCTCCGTTGACTCTCTCCTGCCTACCTTCTCCCTCTCTGCTCACTCCTACTCAGTCTCCTTTGTAGACTCATTCTTTGCTCATGAGCCATTAACTGCAGACATTCCCCAAGCTAGGGATTCAAAAAAAAGTTCTTCAATGCTTTGGATATTTCAATACTATCTGTGTTTGTTGCCAAGTATTCACATAAAAGATCTTCTTCAGTGATCAGTGAGTGTGATTCTGGACAAATACAAGCAACCAGCCAATCCAGCCACGCCTGGGCAGTTCTCCATTTGTAAGGTGGAAGTATAATTTTGCCAAGATCAACTTAGTTTTCATGGTTGCAGTTAGGTTTTTAACTTGGTAAGTGGCTGTTATCAGACAGTGTGGTGATTTCTTTTAGAGAGTGCTTATTCAGCAGTGCCAACGGTGACAGACTTCATTAGTCTTCCAATTAATGCAATTGGACGACTTCGTCAGATGCTTCGGTGGCTTTTTCACTTCTACTTCGAAGAGCTATAACCAATAGTTTTCTCTTTTTCAGGGCTCATAATATCATTTACACTATTTCATTCCGTTTTCTTTTACACTCTGGTCCTCAAATGATACCACAACTTAAATGACACCATCAGAGCTGGGCAGGGGGAGACAGCAAGTGCCCGGGGCACAGGATTCAAGGAGGCACTCACTCTGCCACCCTGTGTGAACATTGCTTTAAATTTGTACCGTGAGTGCCTCACATGCCTTCTCCAAGTCCTCTCCATGGGCACCATAACATGATTCAGAAATGCTTTGTTGTATACGACACGAAAAAGCAAGTAGTTAATTTCTAGAAAGCCGAGGGAGGGATTGCTTTCATCATATTTTTGCTTCTTATTTAGAGTTTCTCCCAGTTTCTTTGAGGTATATTTCTCCTTTCCATGAGTCAGCAAACTTTCTGACATACTGCTTTCATCTTCTTCGTTTTTAGATTTAGGTGGTAGGGTGGTGGGCTCAGAAAGAGTCTTTTAAGCACCCCCTTTTAAGCTACTGATCTATTCTGGAATGTAAGGAAATACATATTATAAGTAAAACTTCTTTTATTTCAGAATACAATACTAAGTTCTAAAATGATAGCTGTCGATGAGAAAGTTGTTGAACATTTAGCAAATAGTATTTCAAGACAAGACAGATTGTACTTCCTCGTGGTTCCGTAGAAGTGCAAGAGAAACTTGGGGACTTCAAGAGCATTTGTTGGATGATGATAATGAGGTTAGAGATTATAGCAAGCATAACTAAAGATAGTCAAGAAGAACACACTAGAACAAATGGAGTTAATCTCTGAAAATGTGTATATTTATGCCCTGAGTTTGCTTTCCTTAGAAAATCCTAGAAAACACACGAGTACTCAAGTACACATTCTAGGAGCTGTCAGAACAATGACATTACATATCGTGCAGCCTCTAGAAAAATCTACCGTAGGCTCGTGAGAGAATGAACATGCGCAAGGCAAATGAAGTCTTGAGATTCATGTTAAAGTAGTTTTGATATTATAGATCCATTTCAGGGGGGGTCCCAGGATCACACTTTGTGAACCGCTGGTCTAAGACCATGTTAGGCCCCTTGCCGGTGCTTGGTTTATGCCTAGTCATGTGACACGATTCTGGCCAGTGAGGTGAAAATTATGCTGGGTGGTTTCCGGAAAGGTCTCCTAGTCTTTAAGAGAGAAATACCAGAGATAATTGCTTCCATTGGACGTTATTGGAATTGTAAGTAAAGCCTGCAACTATTACAGTCATCTCAAGCCCTTGGAGTATGCTTGATTCCTGGCTTCTTTTCATGCTCTACACCCAAGGTGTTTGCAAATCCCATTAGTTTTACTGGTAAAATATATCCAGCATCTAACCTTATTCTATCACCTCCTCCCTGTCCAAGCCACCATCCTTTGTCACTTGGATTATTGCCATATTTTCCTAATTTTTCTATTTCCCCTTGATTTCTGATTTCATTATCCCCAGGGCAGGATAAACAAACAAACCCAGGTCATATCACTCTTCTGTTAAAGACCTTTTGACAGCTTTTCCTTTCTGAGGGTAAAGGCCCAAGTCTTTATTATTACCAAAAGGACCTTCCTGATCGGGCTCCCAGCTACTTTTTCCTGATATTCAGACCCTTTCTTACTTATTCCATCTTCTCTGGTCTCCTGTTCCTCAAACAAGCCAAACATTCTCCTGTCCCAAGATCTTTGCCCTTGGGTTTCTCTCTGCCCATAGTGTTCTTCTTGGAGATGTCTACATGGCTTTCTCCCTTAGTGCTTTTAAGTCTTTACTCGGAGATGTTTTTCCACCAACCTTCAGCCTCATCTGGGCCCCCCGCCCCTTTATCCTGCTTTATTTTCCTCCACGGCCCTTCCCTCTCTGAACTATTATATAGTAACATATTTATTGCCTATCTCCCCCCACTGTAATGCAAATTCCATGGAGGCTTTTACTTTCTTCAGCATTGTAACCTCATCAGCTGGAAAAGTGCTTTGCATTTAGTAGAGTTCATTAAATAAAAATTCTGGAAAGAAAGAAAGAAGCATATGGAAAAGAGGAAATAGTGACTAAGAATTTCATAGAATTAAGAAATAAGGAACTTGGGTTTCAAAAGTTCATAGGGAACTGAATGGGGATTGATTCAAACAAATACTCAAGCTAGACACTTTAGAGACATGTTTCAGAATGCAGGAGAAAATTCTAAGAGTTTACAGAAAGATAAAGCAGATCATGTACAAATGCAAGATTTACATTGACATCTTAACAGGATGAAGCAATGAGGCATGAGAAATAATGACTTGTAAATAACTTAATAAAAGTTGTCATTCTCTAGAAAAGAAATTTTAAATAAAGGAAGAAAACTTGTTCATAACAATCAAGAACCAATTCTAGGCGATACCAGTATTGCAAGTAGGGATGATGCTGAGGGGAAGTAGAGATCAGAAAGAGGTGGGTGAGTCAAAGGTTAAAGACATTAATAATGAAAAATAAATGCAAGTATGATTCTTAAAAGTTAGGTAAAACAACTAGAAGAATAAAAATAGAACATACAACTTTGGTTCTAGCAGAAAAGAGAGAGAAAATAGATATGATAAATACAATAAACACAAAATAAGATGGCTAAAATAAATTCTAATATACGAGTAATTAAAATAAATGTAAATGAGTGAAACTTATTGGTCAGATTAGATTATAAACAAAACAAAAACAAAACAAAATCAAGCAACATTTTGTCTTCTAGAGACTATGGCAGATATGGATATTATTCTCAGCTTCTTTTTCCTTGATACTTTTCTCTATAGAAATTGAAACATTAAATTGTTATTTTCTTAGTCTCTGTTACAAGTGAGTTGACCTTGAGACCAATGCTCTCCCAGGAGACAGAAGTGGAAGTCAGCTGGACCAAGTTGGCACAAAAAAGCATTAAAAACCTTGCACGGACCAATAAACATTAAAAAAAATTAGAATAATAGTCAAAGACCCCCCTACATGAAAAAGCTGTAAGACCAAATGATTATACTAAACTTTTAGGGACAGTTTGTATAATCCTTATGTTATACAAATTTTTGAGAAAATAGAAATGGCATGAATAAAGTGATTTCTCAAGGCTAGTATAATCATGATTCCAAGATTCCAAACCTGATAAAGTACATCACAAGAAAAGAAAGTTGTAGACCTGTTTCATTTATATACAACAGCTGTGAAAATCCTGACATTAATTTCACTAATCCAAATACATATTTAAAAAAAATAATAAAACATCACAGTTAAGTAGAGTTTATCCCAGGAAAGCAACAATGATGCAATGTCAGAAAACTAAAGTTAATGTAATTCACCATATTAATGGACTAAAGGAGAAGAAGTACACTGGAGACAAGCAATGCTATCTATTAGATAGACGTGTAAATGATTTTGATAAAGAGCACACACATTTATGATTTTTAAAATTCTTAGAAAATTAAGAATAGACAGAAACTCCCTTGATAAAAGTTATCTACGAAAAATCTTATACCTAAAGAAAAACTTTGGAGGCATTCCTTTCCATATTAGGAATTAGAGATGTGTAATATTCAACATAACAAGTGAGAAGTTGTCAACGCAATAAGAGAAATAATAGGCAGAAAAATTAGGAGAGAGAAAATGTATGTAATAAATTCAGTAAACACCAAATAATATGGTAAATATAGTAAACCGCCTTACAAACTGGTTTGTAAGTGCTTTAACAAATTTACCAGATTCAAGATCAACTTGAAAAAAATCTGTAACATTTCTGTACTCCAGGAAAAAATCAACCAGAAATTAAGATAACATTTGCAATAGTAACAAAAATTTTAATGAAAAAAAAATGCTTGATATGTTTATAAATAAATGTTTCAAAATGAAATTAAGGTCTTAAATTAATACATGAATAAAGAGATTGACCTATGCTCTCCACTAGCCACACGTGAACAGTTGCACTGTGCCTAGTTCAAACTGAAATATGGTATAGGTATAAAATAAACACTGGATTTTGAAGATTTAATATAACAAAATGTAGAGGATTTCATTAATGTTTTTTTACTGATCACATATTAAAATGATATTTTGGTTATATTGAGTTAAATAAAATGAAACATTAAAATTTATTTCCCCTATTTTTACTTTTAAAAAAATGCTGCTACTAAAAATTTTAAATGACATATGTGGCTTGCGTTGTATTTCTGTTACACAGTGGCGGACCATGATTTTCAATGGGGTAACTTAACACTGTAATGATGTAAACTGTCCTTTAATTTATATCCAGTGAGATTTCAGTCACAATTCTAGCAGAGGTTGTGTGTGAGTGAGTGTGTGTGTGTGTGAAATATATGTTTGTGTGAAACTTAGAAAAGAAAGTCTATCAAAGTCTTTACAGAAGGTCAAATCTGAATGGCTAACAACTTTTAGAAGAGATACTTTACCTCTAAAGCTCTAAGAAAACTAATGACAAAAAAAATACCACTTTATATTCAAATATTGGCAATCATTAGAAAGTTGGGTAACATCAAGTGAAAAGAATCGCATACCCTATTGGTGAAAATATAAACCAGTTACACACATTCTGGAAACCAGTAGGCGGTACTTAGTGAAACCAAGTGAGTGTGTAGCTCGTAAGTCAGCCATCCAAATCCTGGACATATAAGCCCAAGAATTTCCCTCAAAGACCCATCAAGGAACATGAACATGGACATTCATCATTACTTTATTTGTGGTAGCAAGGAATTGGAGACAACCAGGTATCCATTACCAGGCAAATGGACCAATGTCATGGGGGCATGTCTTGGACAATTATGCAGTGGCCCTATGTAGAAGGTCCATATAGCAATATGGATGCATCTTCCAAACACGGGGCCAACATGAAAAAGTTAGAAACAGAGTGAATCGTGCACAGTACCACTTACACAAATTAAAGTCACGCATACTTACCAGCAATACCTTTTCAAAAGCACGGATATATAGAAGAATGCATATGAAACAAATCTGAATGCAGTTGTCAATGGGGAAGGAATGGGAGTGAAGCTATAGGAAGAAGAGGAAGAAAAGGAATCAAGAGAAGGTGGCCGTGTATGAAAGATGATGTATATGATCTTCTCTACTTTTGGGTACCTGAAATCCTAGAATAGAATAGAACAGAACAGAACAGAACAGAATAGAATAGAATAGGATAGAATAGAATGATAAAAATTTCACCATGGTGAAAGCTCATTTGACTGGATCAGGAGAATAGTTCCTTGTCTTCTGGGGAGACTCCCGAGCACCCCACTTTTTTCAAGGAGGCATTTTCATGTGGCCTCACAGTACACCAGGCCTGTGTGAGGCTCCTGCAAGCCTGCGTGCAGAGTGCAGGACAGACCGAAACCCACTCCTTCCCCTGAGGGGGTGGACTGCTTCCCTGGTCAGGCCTGGGAGGCACCTTGGCCAGGCGGGGCGCTTGCGAAACACAGCGGGGTCTCTGTGCAGGCCTGAGGTAACCCAACAGGAGTGAGGCCGCTCCTCCTGGGCTGGGGAGAATGGGCTCCTCTGTGTGTGCTTGTTTGCTTTGGTTCCGAGCTAAAAAAAAAAAAAATGATTTCACACCTAATTAGGGCTGTGGCAGTGAGATTGTGTTCGAGGTGCTTTTACTGGAAATATCAAGAGGAGGGACAAGGGAGGGCTGTGTTCCTCTTCCAGCCGGGGCCGGAAGAAGGAGGAGGAGCCGAGCGGCTCC
The DNA here is from genome assembly GCA_003508835.1 of Eonycteris spelaea. Classification (NCBI taxonomy): domain Eukaryota; kingdom Metazoa; phylum Chordata; class Mammalia; order Chiroptera; family Pteropodidae; genus Eonycteris; species Eonycteris spelaea. The sequence goes on from PUFA01000115.1 coordinate 3,489,475, forward strand.
ATGGATGAGACAACAGGCAGTGTTCAGGGCAGAGAGGCAGCTTTCAGAGAGGCAGGCCCCGCCGTGAGGGGCTGAGGTTGGCTGTGGAGGTGGGCACTGTGTGGGGTGTGCGGTGTGTGCCTTCGGGGTGGGGAGTGGAGGGGAGGAGCAGGGCTGCTACCCACTCCTGCTTCTCCTTCCCCGTCCCTATCTCTCCAGCTGCCTGCGGAGAAGGACAGGTGTCCTCAGAGAGAGAAGAGGTGGGGGGAGCGGGTAAAGCATGGAGAAGGAGGCAGGGGTGAGAGGTGCAGGCCCCAGCAGAGGCTGAAGGGGTGGAGGAGATGTGGCAGGAGAGAGCCAGTGCCCACGTCTACCTGAATCTGCACTTAGCTGGCCTGCGGGAGCCGCCTGGCACCGCGGAACCAGCTGTAAGCCAGGCGTCAGCTGACCTTGGTTCTAGTCCTGACCCCCGATATAGCTGCACAGGTCTCTGAGCCTTTCTGGGCCTCAAATGGCTTCTTCATGAGATTAGGGCTAGAGCATCAGCCTTTTGCAGAACAGACAGCCCATGGCGGTGGGGGGGGGGAAGCTTTGGGAACACCAAATACCGTATCTCCCCTTAGAGAGTCACAGTGCACATTGCGGACGAAAGGCTGTGAGGAGGACTACAGTAAAATCAAAGCCTGTTTTACTTGGAATTTGTGTAATGAAGTGCTTTCTAAAACAATCTAATTACAGAGCCACCCTCCCTTTTTTGCCTAATATCTATTCACATCTTGTGTGTTCCTGTTACTCTTGCTGTGTAATAAACCATCCCAAAACTTAGTGGCATGAAAACAACCCTTTTATTACGCGCATAGAACATGGGTCAGAAATTCACACAGGACACAGGCGAACGCTGTTTGGGTCCTCATCTGAAAAGACTTGAAGGCTGGGGGAGACTCTGTGGCCAGAGGCCATCGTCACACATGTGCCTGGCAGTCGGTGCGGGCTGTGGTTGAGACCTTAGCTGGGGTGTGAGCTGGAACACCTCCATGCGGCCTGTCCCTGTGCCTTGGATTTAGCCCCTCTGGGAAGTCAGACTCCTGATGTGGTGGCTCAGGGCTCTATTATAGGCAAGTGTTCCAGGAGACCCAGGTCGAAGCTGTATGTCTTTCTGATTTAGTTAGCTTTGGGGGTCAAAGTCGCATGAAGGAGAGCATGCGAGGTGGGAGAGATCGTTGTGCCCGTCGCTGGGCAATAGAATCTGCTACTCTCTGAGAAAGCGCTAAAGCTCTGAGGACTTCGGAGGACCTTTTGACATCTGAAGTTCCACCAGGACGTCATCCTCCGAGTCCTGCACTCCTATTGTCTGTCTTGCACTCAGGCCTAAACAGCCACTTCCAGGAGCCTCCTCTGCCACACGGCCCCCACAGGGCCCGGTAGAGCTTTACAGGCCGCAGAAATCAACAGGACCCATAGTTTGTCGCTTCGATTCTGCAGTCTCTTGGGTTCACTGCCTGCTTCTTCCTTTGAAGAGAGGTTTGGTTGGGAACTCTGCAGAGGACAGACAGGTTGACCAACCCTCTTGGGAAGGTCCGTCTCATATCTGCTTTGGGGAGACCATTTCTCCCTGACCACCCCATATGCTCTATCCAGGTCCCCCACTTCTAAATTCATGTCCTTTCCCACAAAATCCTGTTTTCCAGAGTCAATCAACCCAGATGCAGCCATAGTGATCGGCATAATTTATAGCAGTTAATTAGTGAAGAGGGCATACTTAGAGTTGAAGGATGGAATGGAGGTTAGCTAGGCGAAGGGGGATGGGGCGAGGAAGAGAACCTTCCAGACGCAGGGAACAGCCCCTGGAAAGATGCTGAGGTAGCAAGGAGCAAGACAAACTCCGGGAATTCGAACATGGTCTGAGGCTGGAGAACTCTGGTGGAGCGATGCCAAGAGGAAGCTCTTGGAATAAAACCGTTTGGGGTCTTGACTGAAGACCTTGGTTGACTAGATCTCATTGAAGCTTTTGGACTGTATCATAAACGTAACCAGACGGCGTGTTTTAGAGAGGATGACACTTGGTAACGATTTTTATTTTTGAAGAGACCCCTCTGGTTGCTGCTGGAGAATGGCTGTGAGGGCAAGGAGATGTTTGGGTGTTGACATAGAGATGGAAAGGCAGGCCCTAGCTTTGGCATCCTCATCGTGCTTTTTTGTCAGAGGGAATGGTGCAGAAGAACTAGTTTGAGCCAACTACCTGGCTCAAACTATTCGTACCTGGATACGAAGGCCTGGGGACGAGGCTCCGGCCAGATACGTAAACATAGGAGTCAGCACCTTGCAAACAGTGAGTAAAAGCCGTGGCGAGGATAATCTTGCCCAGGGAAAGGTTCCAGAGGGAGGAGAAAGGGACCCGGCGGTGAGAAGGTACCTAGCGATGTGTAAGAATTCTGAGCGAACACCTTCTCAGCTTTAGAACCTTAACGAAGTCCTAAGTGTCTCCAACTTACCAAAATTTGGATGGAGCCCGCTGAGTCTCTGGTCATTCGGCTGGTGTCCGGGCAGGGACCAGCCTCGCCGAGGGGTTTCTGCCCCTTCCTGTCTGTGGAGAGAAAGGACGAGGTGTAAGATGAGAGCCTCTTAGGATGGAAAAGATCTAAAAGTCTGGGCCTCTTTTGTGTTTTAGGAGTCTTCTCCTATATTAAAAATGAATAAATCCCAAAACATTGTGGCAAATTTAAAAACTTTAATATGGAAATAATCTCAGACTAAACTAGTACAAACACACCTGTAGTTTTTATTCAGATTCGTCTGCTGTTAACATTTCACCCGTCTGCTTTATCATTTCCTTCCTGCCCCTCCTTGTCTTCTCTCATCCATGTATCTGTCCATCCATCCATCCTTCCATCCATCCATCCATCCATCCATCCATTCATCCATCCATCCATCCATCTATCATCTAATTTCTTTTCTGAGCCATTTGAATGTAAGTTATATACATCATGGATCTTTACCCCTAATATTTCAAGAATAGGGATATTTTTGTACATAAGCATAGTACGTTTATAAACTTCAGTAGATTTAACATTGACGAAATACTTTTATGAAATTCACTATTTGTATTCCAGTTTTGTCAGCTGATCCAATAATGTCCTCAATAGCATTTCCTTTTCTTCCCATTATAGGATCCAGCCTACAGTCAGGGTTGAAATGCCGTGTCTCCTTAGCCTTCTTGAATCTGGAACATTCCACAGCTTGCCCTGGCTTTCGTGATCCTGGTATTTTTGAAGGTTGCCCTCCCCGCCCTTTTAACAGAATTCGCCTCGCTTTGTGCTTACCTGAGGTTTCCTGATGCTCGGTTTGGGATTTGTATTTATGGCTGGGATACTGCGCAGGGGATCATGTGTGCTTCTCAGCGTGTCATGTCTGGAGACACATGATACCCATCGGTCTTCATGGACGATGTTCATTTTGATCCCCCCAGTCTAGGTGTGCCTTGATTTTTTTTTTCATTGTATAATTATGATTTTTTTTTTCTCGGGCAACTAATACTGAGTCGGTGGGGAATACTTTGTGCCTTCTCAAAATGTCCCCCTAGATTTAGCAACCACGAATGTTTCTTGTCTGATCCAGTTTTTACCATGATGGTTGCAAAGTGATGATTTGCCTGCTTCAGGGCTCCCAGCACCTTTGATAGTCGACTCTCGGTATCCCTTTTTAACTAAGAGTCCTTCCTGTCTCTTATTTATTTACGTACCAATTTGTTATCAGCATGGACTCACTAATTCCTATTTTTCCAAAGGGGTTGTAACTCATGACTGTATTTAATTACTTTGGTGCTCAAATCGTCCTATCCTCAGCCAGTAGCTGTCCCTTCAAGCTGGGTCTCATGTCCTTCTGACACGTGTCCATCATTTCTGACCACTTGCTTTCTGACATGATGAGATGTTTTAAGCTCATGGTGTACCAGCCCTGCCCCAGGCTTTTTAGTGGAGAGCCTGAGATCTGAGCCCTAGGTGAGCTCATTGCTATTGGGGTGTCTTTGCTTCTTGGAATTTGGTGTCTTTAAAATAATGACATAAATTAACACTTTCATAAGAACACAACATAGTAGAATTGTGCTATTTGCCAACAATGACGGGATTTATAAAACCATATAATTTCGCAATGCTCCGCGGTTCTGTCCTGGGACATTTAAACTGAGCGGTGATTGTCCTTTCCTGTCCATCCTGGCAACTGTTATCTGTGACTGTACGGAAGAGCCGCACTGGGGAGAAATTCTGAGTCTTAGTTTGAAGCACGTTGTGATTGTAAAATCCAAGCCAAAGGACCCTTCTGTGCTGCACCCTCTGGTCCCCTATGCCAGCCACCTTCTGATTACAGAGTTAGCGTTTGAATAGTGTCCGTTATAAACATCCCTCTGAAGCCCAGTATTGTTTACACAAAGAGCAAGCTGCTCTCTGTGACCTCGTTGCCCTGGCCTACAGCTGACCAGACATGCTGACCTTCCCCAGTTGGACACCTCAGTCTATCTGGTCTCCCGACAGTAGGTCTTTCTTTGGCTCCTTTGAGCATCCCCCTTTTCCTGTAAACAGTTGTAAAACACGCTGTCCCTCCTGAGCTGAGCCCAGTCAACACCAGAGTTCAGATGCGCTTTGATGCTCAAGATGACCAAAGTCTAGTGTTTGAAGAAGAAACATTTATGCTTCATTTTTTTATTATTATAGCCTCAATTTTTAAAGCTGTGGCCTCACCCTCTGGCCCATAGTCATCTGGGCCTCTGAGCTGCAGATCTTCCGTAGCGTCCCCAAGGGGAGTGGCACCCCTGCACCTAGGCTGCCCTGCGGCCTTACTGCAGTGGGGAGAGGTTGAGAATTGGGTCTGGAGGAATGAAGCCTGGGGGCTTGGGAGGCAGGTGCTGAAGCAGTCTGTTACAAGGAGCATCTCTGAGTCAGCAAAGAAGCCTTTATTGAGTTACAGCCCCATGCAAGGGCCTGTTCTGGGTACAGTGGGGAAATGAGGTAATCCCATCCCGATCTCACAAAGCCTTCATTTCATGAGGAAGTGGGCTCAACCAACTGGAATATAATAGGCTGTGGCTTCTGCTTTTAGGAGAGAGAGCAATTGCTATGCCAATCCAAAGAGGGAAATTCCTTCGACTGGAAGAGGGCTTCCCGGAGGGGGTGACATGCCAATGGGCTTGTGGAAGAGGATGAGGTGAGGGGAGGGAGCATAGAGAGAGGTGAGGTTGGAAGTGAGCCTAAGGAAGCAAGCCTCGCCTGCACAGACCCAGATCTCCCCCCAGGGTCTCCTTTTCTGGCCTCTGCTGAGGCCGCGAAGGCTGTTATTAAAGGGAGTATATGTGGCACAGAGCAGCCAGATGGCTGTGGGAACCAGATCCTCTCTGTTGTGGGTACTACCTGGCACTCAGGACAGGGCCTATACTTTGGATGTGTCTGCTGCCCAATGCAGTGACCTTGGGGCGAATGCAAGGGCAAAGTCAGGAGCCCCAGGAGAGCAATTGCCAGCACAAAACTGTATAGGGCAGGTCTCAGGAGAGGAGCCCCTGGCAAGGTTGCGATTGAGGTAGGAGCAGGCTAGGAAGGACATTTCTCTACTAGGTATATATCCAGCCGAGCCAGGAAAAAGAATACTTGATCAGTCTGAGGAAGGGAGCTGCTCTGATTGAAAAAAAAAAAAAAAAAAAAAAAAGCTTGTCTTCTGGCCTGTCTGGGACCAGATTCTGGGAACATAACAGTTTCTTCTCAAATGTTTCCCCACCTCAGGGCCTTTGCATTTGCTGGTTCCTCTTCCTGAATGACCCTTCCACTGAACACACACAGCCTTCCTCTTTCATCCCCTCCAAGTTCTTGCTTATCTGTTTCCTCCTCCATGAGGCTTCCCGGACACCCTGCGCCCGGAGTGAAACTGCGGCCCATTCCTACCCTGGCATTTCCTTTCCCTTCCTCTGTTTTTCTCCATTGTGTTTATTGACATTCGACATGCCACCTATTTCACTTGTTATGTTAACTGTCCCTCTCTTCCTTCCCCGGCTACACACATTAGAATGTAAGTTCCATGAGGGCAGGGATATTTGTCTGTTTTGTCTATTACTTTATGGCCTGTGTCTAGATCAGTATTTGGCTCAACATAGATCCTCAATAAGTATTTGTTGATAGACGTGGAACCTCTTTGAGCAAATGGGCCAGGCCGGCTTGTTTGAGCACTGCCTTCAGCTACAGTGTCCGGGCGACAATGTGATCTGGGGAGTGTGGGTGGCCTCAGCAACCTTGGCAAAGGGCCTCAGGAGAAAAATGCAGTAGAAAATCTGGTGGGTGATGCTCAACACTCAGTAAATGTCCACCTTGAACTCACGGCCACTTGTGAGAGCTATTTGCAAAGATAGTCACATTCGGAGGCATCCTCCGTCATCCCTGGCTGTTGCTGGATGGTGGAGAGCTTTGGCTCATTCCATGTTTCTTGTCCATCTCTCTCGAGTGGGCTCTGTCTCCTGCAGAATGTATACTTTGCATCCTCAAATTTGGGTACAGGTCACAGAGGTGAAGCCACAGCTCTGCAGTCAATTCTTTATTCTAGACTGTTGAATAATAATTGATGAGACGTAACTTTCCGCGTAGCGATTGATGGTGCTGGTAAGAAATGCACCTTCGAAACGTGTCATCTGAGCTGGTCGTGGGTGAAGTAGGGCTTCCCGTGGAACAAATGCAGACTCCATAGGCCCTTCTAAGCACTGCATCCTTCATTTCTGGTCAGATTCCACTATTTTCTTTGCTGAATTATTGTACCTTAGCTGGTTTGGTGGAGTAGATCAGGGGTTGGCAAACTTTTTCTGTACAGGACCGGATTGGAAATATCTTCAGCTTTATAGGCCCAGAGTCTCTGTTGCAACTATTCAACTCTGCCTTGGCAGCATGAACGCAGTCGTAGGCAATACAAACAAACAAACGCAGCCGTGTTCCAAGAGAACTTTATTCACTAAAACAGGTGACAGACTGAATTTGGCCTACAGGCTATAGTTTTACCCTTTAATTTAATTGTTGTGTGATAATTATTCCTCTCCCCCTTCCTCCTGCCCCTTGACTTTAGGCTCAGCCACATAACATTTTTGGCCAATGGATGTTAGTAGATGTGACAAGCAAAAACTTGAAATGTGCTTGTGTGGTTCAGCTTGCCCTCTGAGGCATCATTGCCATGAAAAAGTCATGCCTTGGATGGCCCATTTGTTAGGATAAGAGAAACAGGGAACAACAGCTCAGCCTAGATCAGCTGATATCCAGTTGACCTACAAACATGGCACAGCTGGATATCTCACTCTCATGTCAACACAACCCATCCAAAGTATGTTATCTTCTCTCCCTAACCTGCTCCTGCTTCTCCTCTCTCCCTCCTCCACATACCCAGTAACACAGCCACGGTCCAACCCCATTATCCCTGGTCCCAGTCATGGGATGAGTCTCCAGGTTCTGTTCATTCTGCCCTTGTCATGAATCTGATGACAATTTCATACTTTTTATCTCTACTGCTACTACCCTTTGTCATCTATCTTCAGGACTGCTGCAGTATTCTGCCAACAGGTTCCTTTCCTCTTGTCTGGTCTTTCCAACAGAATCCTCATGGTACCCCCAAAACCAACTTCCTGAAACAAATGTTGAAGCACATTCTCTCCCTCTACAAAAGCCAGGAATGGCTCCGCGTAGTTTCCATCAAGTTTAAATTCTGAGATGTCAGGAGGAATTAACAGGGAGGGATAAATACCTTTGAGCCCAGCTTCTCCAGGGTCCTGGCCTCCCCATCCATCACTCTATCGTGTCCAGTGGTAGGTGGGCCACCTTCCCAGCCACCTTCTCCATACCACTGACTGCTGGGGTACAGAACTTAGTTCTTCTGTGCCATGAGGGGTTCAGCAAATTTCCATGATGATCAGGCAGCTCAGAGATCTAAACTCCCCAAAGCTCTTCTGCCAAGTCACCCAATGCCCAGGTCTGAAAGTATCCAGTGACACCCAGACAGCATGACATCAGTTCCTTTTAGACTTCCTGACTTTATTGGTCAGCCCAGGAGCTCTGCAGGCAATGGGGTGGTGAGGGGAGGGCTAATGGGCAGGCTGAGTGACATAAAATGTTTTCCATCAGTTGAGCTTTTCTTAACTCTAGATGTATGTATCCCCTGCCTGTTTGACATCTGCACTTAAGTGTCTAAATGGTATCTCAGTATATACTATGTCAAAACATGAACTCCTGACCCTTTCTCACAAACCGGTCTCTCTTAGAATCTTTCTCATCTCAGTTAGTGGCAAGTTCCTCCTTCTATTCTCCGAGAAATCTTGGAGTCCTCTTTGACACCTCTTTCTTCCACCTCTCATCTTTAATACACCAGGACATCTTTTCGACTCTATCTCCAAATCGTATCCAGAATCCAACCACTTCTCACCTTCCACCGTGACAGCGTGGTCCACACCACCGTCATCTCTCTGTGAGTGACTACAACAGCCTCCTCACGGGCTTTCTGCTTCTGTTTTGTCCCCCTTCAGTCTCAACACAGTATTAAACCTCAAGTCAGATCAAGATGCTTCTCTATTCAAAACTATTCGTCATCGCCCCACGTCACTGGCCCTGCCTTTCTTCTCTGTCTCTATCTGCTCTTACTCTCTCTCCCTTACTCCACTCCAGCCTCTGAGACTTTCATGCTGTTGTAAATTCTATCAAACCAATTGCCTTGGCTAAAATCCTCCTCATTACCTCGAGGGCCTCATCTCAGAAGCCGGAGGGGAAAAAGACTCATTTCCTCATTTTTTTTCTTTATCTTTCTACTTCATTATCCCTTTCCTGAGGCAAAGGATGCCACATGCTCTGTCTACTAAAATAGGAAGAGGGCCAGGGGGTACAAAGGAGTACAAGATTCAAAGGAAGAAAAGCAGTTAACATTTCAAAATATTGCCCAAGCACAGTGACAGTATGCTCATCCCACACTAAAATTTCTTGATTCTGTTGATTGTAAATTGTGCCAACATGTGTTATGACAAACCAGCCTGGAGGCAGATGCTTGAGTTTAAATCCTGGCTCTACCATTTCCTTGCTGCGTGACCTCGTATAAGTTACCTACCCTTTCTGGTCCTCGTTTTCCTCGTGTGTGAAATGTGAATAATAACTCGATAGAGTTGTTACTAGCACTAAATAAACAAGTGTATGGAAAGCCCAGAGAACAGCCACTGGTACATACGTGCTCAACAGACATAATTATTATGAGGTGTCAGGTCCTGGAGCTCAGTTAGAGCCTTGAAAACCTGCTTGGGGAGATGATTCAAAGCCGGGTTGAGGTTTGGAGCGATTTGGAGGTCTGGCTTAGTGCCTCCCCCACCCTCTGCATTTATCTCTAATAACTGTCATCAGGAGGCGAAAGCTGCCATTTTTTTTTTTTTTTTGGTCATGTAACAGGTACTGCGGTTTGGCATGGAAAATAAAGTCTCTCTGGGGACGTATAGCTTCACATTCACCAGTGTTTACATGAAGGAAGATAAAATGTTTATAATACGAAATAGAATTGATTTGCTTTCCAAAAGCATAAATCGTAGAATCCCAAGTAGAATAAAGATGAACAGAGAATCAATATCCTAGAGCCGGCCTGTACCTTGGAGGTCATCCACTCAGTTCTTCCTGTATTAAGGAACAGGAGACTTGGGATGGGAGGAGGGAGGGAGGGATTTGCCCAGCATCACACTGGTGGAAGCACAGCTGGGTCTAGAACCAGGTGATCTGGTTCCCAGTTATGCTCTGACTTTCTGCAGCCACCCGGGATGGATGCTTCAGGACCCGCGTGTCCCTTTTTGGGCAGGGTGTTGCCTCTGAATCCCTCTGTACTTCCCTCTTCTGACTGACTGTGAAGAAACCCGGAGGCCCATTTCCATTCCTGCCACCGAGCCTGGGCCCATCTTGGCAGGCCTCAGAGACTGTGGGCCTTGAGGCAACTCACTTCCCTTCTTTAAGTAGTCAGTGATTTCCCTTTTGAAAACGTATAATGCAGCCTGACCTGCGGACTTCAAAGGGTAGTGAGGACCCATTGGGATGTGATGATATGCCCAAGAGCTTAGAATTGAAGCGGACCTAAGTAAGAAGCAGGCCAGGCTGTCCCCCCTCGGATGTATTTACTCCACCCTGCTTTTGGGACGTTAGCAAGCAATATACATTGGACAGGTGTAGCCTATTATAAAAATCTGGAGGCTGCTATCTAGGACACCCGAATTCCTGCCCTTGAAGAAAGAACAATTGGTGGCGGTAACCGAAGTCGGAGCCCTGGAGGCCTCTGCCCAACAAACTGTCAACTGTGCATGCTTTGTTGCCACTGCTCTTAACCAGAGACCTCCAGATGAATCCGGATCCTATCCAGAAGGTTCTGACATAGTATTTTAGAAAGTGGGCCGCTGGCTCCTTGTTTCTATCTATGTGCCACACGCCCAGCTACACAGGCTAGCCGTGACGCTCAAGAGAGACCTCCAAGCTGCAGGCTGCATCTCTGCCTTCATTAGGCTGATCTCCAAATTGTTTTTTTTTTTTTTTTTTTGCCTGTTTAGAGTTTGGGGCTGTGAAATTAGAGCTTGGCAGTGGGTTCGAACACTTATTTCTTCAGGGTGAACTTTGAGATTCCCGGAACGTTTGTGTCCCAAGGAGCCGCAAAAGCGGTAATGAACCCTAACTCTCATCATAGACATAGGGACTGGCACTCACTAAAAGAAACAAACAAACAACTTGAGCGTGTTTTTTTGTTTCTGATTGCAAAAGTATACTTACCCATTATGGAAATCTTGGAATATTTAAGAAAAGACAGTCAAAAGTTAAAATGATTTATAATCTCACTCGAATCCTAGCTGGGCTACTTGTCAGCTGTGTGACCTGGGGCAGGTTATTTAAGCTCTCTGAATTTGAATTTTTTCACTCATTGAGTGGGAAAATAACAATATCTTCCTCATAAAAATGCCAGATCTATGCATAGCATGGTAAATAAGTCATAATTCTGAAGATTTAGTGTTCTTTGCTCTTTGGTAATTTCAGTGACTATTACTGAGACTTTTAGTGACTATTACTGAGAACATACAGCAATGTGCCAGGTGCTGTGCCCTCAGGAGTACTACAGAGAGACAAAGATATGACATTGGCCCTTTAGGGGGTTCCAGAGAGACAAGAGGGAAGGAACTGGACTTGACATTGAGAGATGGAGAGGGGGACATTTTCCAGAAAAATGAGGCACAAAAATGTATGTAAACAAACCATGTCACAAATATATTTGTAAATGCATAATAGCAAAAGTAAAAAAAAGGAAGGAAGGAAGGAAGGAAGGAAGGAAAAGGCAAGTAAGGAAGGAGGAGAGTAAGAAAAGGAGGAAAGCCATAAAAATGCTACATTTGTTTGGTAATTTTTCCTTTTATTTTTCTGAATTTTATGCAATATTAATGTAACCACGTAAAGAAATTTTATTCTCAGTTGCTGCTGAAGAAGACATAGAAAAGGAAAGAATGAGGAGGAATGAGGGGATCGTTGACATTTGGGTCACGTTACATTTAAAAATAACTTTATTTTTCAGTACTATAGAGAAACCCATATTTGGTGAAATGAGTAGATTTTAAGGACGAATTTAGCATGCTACAATCTGTAAATAACTTTTAATCCATTAGTTGCACCAGTATTTTTGTAGCCAGTAAAGTGGGGTTGATTTATGTCTGCTCTTAAAGAAACCATTTAGAGAAATGTCACTTCTAGTCTCATTGAAACAACAAGCTTGAGAATTTTTAGATTCACAAAAAGCTATTTTCTGAGGGTGGTTAGATTCTAAATGTAACCCTCGGGTAAAAATACAGAAATGTCATTCCAAGTCGAAAAATAAAGCCAATAAGTCAAAGACCACAACATTCAAATGAAGCTTTTAATACGTATTTCAGTAAATGCAAAATTTACTTCCTTGCCCAACAGATACCGAGTTGAGCTGTTGGCCAAGTCTCCCCCTGGGTGCTGGGGACACCCAGGCTTGGTATTGCCAGACTTTGCCTCTCTGCCCTCTGGAGAGAGGAAGCAGAGTTCATCATCACCAGGTCGAGCGCGTTGTAGAGGGCATCCTTGCCCCGCTGAGAGCTTGCCCTGCAGGAATGCTAAGGTGCAGTATTCCAGCGATGGCAGCAGCTGACTCTCCAGTCCCTTGGCCTGGCGTTGTTTACAGCCAGTTGACAAAGAAGCGTATGTTTCTTGAGCAATTTTGTTCTTAACCCTAAGGTTCCTAACAGGAGGCATGATGCAGGAGTGTCTGTCCTTCATGCTGTGGATGCGCCACGGCTGAAGTGAAAGCACTCGGTCCCTCAGCAGATGCCATGCCTTGGTAGTCCAAAGTGCTTTGTTTTCACTTTCTACCTTGATGAGAAAATGAGCCATTTTTACCAATCTCAGAAAAAGAAAAGAAAAGAAAGAAAAGAACCATGAATTATGTTTGGCATCCATTGATATGGATAGAGATTAGGGAGCCTTCTGAGAATGATCCCAAACTGTATCCATGCTTGGGGGTTCAGACACACAGGAATGGGGTGGAGAAGCCAACAGACACTTAATTGCAAGGGGGATTCCTATTTGAGAACCTAGAAGGGACTCTACCACAGAGAAAGGAGCACAAACCATGAGAGAATGGCTCAGCAACAGGATTGAAGTCGAAGGGGACCAGCATTCGTTAGTCACAGTATTTGGCTGAGACTTGAACCTGCCTGAGCTATATATGAGGAACTGTATATGTGGCTGTGCTCTTAACAGAGGGCACTGCTGGGCAGGAGACAGGTGAGCTCTGGCACTTAGCAGGAACAGTAAAGAGCATTGGGTGTGGTCAGCAGCCCATAGGACTGAAGATGAGTGGCTTGGATGAGTGGAGACAGTGGCAGGACAGTGAGTATGGTGTTGAGCACCTGGGGCGGAGAGCTGAGGTATAAGCATCAGAGTTTTAATTTGCATCCCCCACTCCAGAACAGTAGAGTTTTATTTCGAATTTGTTAGCCATTCTATCTTCCTTTGCTTTACATTGGGTCTTCATTTCCTTTTCCTGTTTTTTACTGTTGAGCTTGACTTTTGTTGATATTTAAGAAATTCTCTATGATTTCTAGGGACTAGTCCATTGTCCGTTATATCTATCATAAATAACTTCTCCCAGCCTGAGGCTTGTCTTTCTCTTGTTTATATAGTGTCTCATCATGCAGGACATTTTAATTTTAATATTATCAATGTTATCAATCTTTCACATATGACTTGCATGTCTTTTTATTTCCTAGTTAAGACATTCTTCCCAGCCCTGAGGGCTTAAATATGTTATCCTCTGTTTTCTTGAAATAGTTTCAGAAATACGATCTCTTCTGTCACCAGTTACTGTTGCTCATCATTACAGTTTCTTCATCCATGGTGGTGAATGTAGCTGTGGTTCATTCATTTTTACCGACCCACAGTTTTCCGTCGTATAAATTCTAGGTCACGATTCTATCCATTCTATCAGTGAACATTTCGTTTGTTTTTGTTTTCTGGGTATGACGAACAACAGAGAGTATTGTTGTACTGTCCTTTGGGGCATGCAGAGAAGCTTCTGAGGATGGAATGGTTGGATCATAGGTTATACACATCCTAAACTTCACTAGATGAGGAAGATTGTTTTCCAAATTGGTTGTATCAAGTTATATGCTCTCTCCATAAATGCGGAAGTGTTGACATGACTTCATGACATTGCCATCACTTATCTTTATTATTTCCTTCCTTCTACTTTCTTAAGCTTGCTCTATTTTTCTTTCTCAAATATCTTGGGTACTTTGCTGATTAATTTTCAATCTTGTTTTTAATATAATAAGGCTGTAAAATATCCCTTCACTGCTCTGGCTGCGTCCTATTCGGTTTTAAAATGATATGTTTTTTTTATATATCATCTTCAATTTATAGAAAAGTTTCAAGCAAAGTATAAAAGAATTGGTACTTTCAATTAAAGTACAAAACAATTGGCATTTTTTTTCAAGTAAAGTACAAAAAAAGGAAGTAAAGTACAGAAGGGTGTCAGAGACCAACCAGATGAGAAGGGTGTCTGTCTGCGTGGGGGAGAGGAGGCAGCATGGCGGAGATGGGTTTCAAGGGGGATAGGTCAAACGTGTCACTATATTATGGATAATGGGAGCCAGATTTCTCTCTGTTGGAGGAGAGGGGTCACACCATGGAGAGCGAGATAACTAGAATGAACTCCTGATTAGATTGGAATTGGAGGCATTAGTGAGGTCTTTGGACCCTCCTCACCCAGCTTGGACTCTGGCACCTCCCAGCATGCACCCTCCCCAGCCTGATGGATGCCGTCCTCGCAGGTTTGGGCATCAGCACCTCACACCAGGCTGCCGCCTTGCACAGGTGCCTGCTGTCCCGGCTCAGGCTCTGACTCTGCGTGCCAGGCTCCCCCTGCATGGATGTGGTCCTCACCCCTCTGGGGCTGTGACACTCATTCCAGGTCCCCTTTCAGCAGGCAGCTATTGACCACCTTCCTCTGTCCATCTACCAGCTTAGGACTGATGAGTCAGGAAGAGAAGGGAGGGAAAACGGCATCTCATAAGCTTCAATACCTAATATTTTCAATGTCATTTGGTTCTAAATTATTTCTAATTTCCAATTTTGATTTGTCTATGTCCCATAAAGTTATCTGGAAGTTTATTTTAAAACTTCCAAAAGTGTACAGTATTATATTTCATTATCTTTTGGTTCTTGATTTCTATCTTATTTGCTCTGCACTCAGAGCATATGATTTATATAATATTGGTTCTGGGTTTTATTATAATTTGCTTTGTGCCTCGTAAATAATAAATTTTTTCAAATGTGTTATGTGTTCTGAAAAGTATTTCTAAGTGTTGGGCGCATGGTTCTAGACATGTCCATAAATTAAACTTAATTGTGTTTTTCAAATAGTCTGTCCTTTCCTCTACTTTTGTCTGCTCATCTATCAATTACTGAGAGAAGTATAATAAAACTCTGCCATTATGATCGAGGATGTATTAATTTCTCCTTGTAATTCTGTCACTTTTTGTTTTATAAATTTGGATACTAAACTTATTATTATGTTATTACAATTGTCATAGCTTCCTGGTGAATTACTCATTTTATAATTATGTAGTTACTATTCTCAATAGTGCTTTTTCTTATAAAGTTTAATATAGCCACAGCAGCTTTTTGGGGAGGGGGCAGTGGTATTTGTATATCTTTTTCAGTCTTATTTTCAGTCTTTCATGTTTTGACTCTTTCTCTTGTAAATATCACACATATGTTGTGGATTTGTAAATTTCTTGTAATTCTATCACTGTTTGATTTGTGCACATATTTTTAAAGCCAAACTCGGCAAACTTAAATGTCGAGTTTAGAACTTTACCATTGGAATTATTACTGATCTAGTTATTTTTACTATCTTACTGTATGTTTTCTATTTACCTTGCTTTTCCTATGTATCTTTTATCCCCTTTCCTGCTTTTTCTATCGTTTTCATCTAGGTTTTAGAAATTTCCCTCTACATCATAAGCACTTAGTGAATGCTGGCTAGTATGATTTCATTCGACCCTCAAGAAAACTCTGTGCTGTATGTTATTAGGTGTGAGTGTATATTTGGGAAACCTGATTTCTCGTGATTTTAGCTCTCCTATTCTTCATACTCAGACACTGGCTTCGTCGGAAGCCATCAGAGCTCTCTGGGAATATACAGTTTGTATGTTACATTTTTCCTGTCAGTGATCTATCATGACAATTTTTCTCACATCTATGCCTTGTAATGTCTATGTAGTAGTCTGTTATGGCCATACTTTGTTTCCAATTGCTTTATTGTAAACAATGTCACAATGAGCATCTTCATGAACATTTATAATTCCTCCCTGAGGATGAATTCCTTGAAATTGCTGATCAGAAGGAAGACCATTTTAAAGGCCTTTCCAGGTGGCAAGTTGCCTTCTGAAATGTCACCCCTCCTGAGTGTGGACATTTTCCAGCAGAGTGTGGCAATGCCAGCAACCATTTCAGCAAGTCCCTTCACAAGGTCACATTGGCCCCAGCTTCAGGCAAAACCTCAGTCAAGTTCAGAGAGGGGTGGGATCAGGTGGACTGCTTGCTGCCTGGGGGTCCCCTGGGTGCACCAGGTGGGTGTGGCTTGGGACTAGAACCTGAGAGAGCGCCTCAGATTCCCACCTGCTTGTCCCCGCTGTGGGCTCAGCATACAGACTCCTTGGCAGCAGACCAGCTGGGTCCAGAGAGTGCAAGACACTCAGGTGTCTCAGCTGTCTCCCAAGCGCGGGAGAGGCTGGCTGCTGGGGTCTGGAGGGAGGACACCGTAGCACCCCCCAACCCCTGCATGGAAGCACATTCAGCTCCTTCTGTGGGCACAGCAGGCCATTGGGCCCTGTGTTTGCCTCACGGGGGCTCCCGTGGAAAGCAAGCTTGTGCTCAGATGGTTGTGATCTGTTGACGCGATGGATGATTTTCATCCCTTGGCGGTATGGGCTCTGCTCTCTCCTCTGGAGCTTTTCTCCCAGAGACGAGGAGGGCAGGACGAGGGGCGAGGCTAGGGCCGCCGCCTGTCTGTCTGTCTGCCCGCCTGCCCGCTGCCGCTGCCAGGACTCGGGGGCCGCAGGAATCCACGGGCAGCGGCAGGGACCTGCCCGGAGCGGGGTGGGGACTCGCCGTCTTGCCGCGCGCGCCCACTGCACAAAGCCCGCCCTTGTTCCGCAGCCTCAGAAGCGTGCCCGGGGCCCAGACCTCCCGGGTCCTCTCCGCCTGCGCGCGAGGGGAGCCGAGTCCTAACCGTGCTGGGAAGGGACGTGCGGCCTGCCGCGGACTCCGGGGCGGGGCGGCGTCGGGGAGGCGCGCACTGCCAGGGCTCCCGGGGCCCCCTGCCTTGCGCTCTGCTGGGGTGGGAGGCCAGGCCCAGCCGGTGGGTTTCGAGTCGGGGTTCACGGGCTTCGGCACCTACCGAAGGCAGTCGCCGGATAATCACCGCAGTCGGCACGGGGGATGGGGGCGGGGGGAGCGGGGTGGCCATGAGTGTCCCCGTCTCTTCCTCTGTGCGACATAGTGCCCCACTCTGAGCTTGCCTGGGCCAGACTCCTCCTCAGAGGTGGACCTACACACACCTGCCCCCTCCTCTCTCAAAGGCAGGCTCCTCACCCACCCCCTACCTCACACCACAAGAGTGGCCCCCTTTTCCAGAGCGTGACAGACGGCCGCAGGGCACTCCTCAGCGGCAGCGCCCGGCCCCACAGGGCATTCGGGCATCGGTCCTCCACTCACTTCTCCACTCAGTAGCCACTTATTGAGCACCTACTGTGGGCCAGGCGCTGTCACAAGTGCTGGGAATATATCAGAGAGCAAGGCAGACCCGGCCTCTGCCTCCAGTGCTGGTTCCTTCACGGCTGTGACACTGACTTTGGCAGATCCCTCCCCGCTGGCCTCAGCATCCCCTACCTACACATGCAACATAAATAGCCAGCACATGGGATAGACCGTCAGACCCGGGCAATTATTCACTAAGAATTCCCTTATCAGAGATTGGCAAAGAGCATTGGGGGGGGGGAGCGGGGGGGGGAGGCGCGAGAGAGAGAGAGAGAAGAAATCCCAGAGAAGAAACGTGTATGACCATGAAGCACTCATGCTGGCTCAGCTTTAAATCAATCAAACCGGGACCTGCTTAGAAACAAGGGCAGATCTGCTATTTCTCGCTGAGTCTTGTTATTTTTACCCAGCAGATTCGAGCAAGCGTTCCCGTTCACATCCAGAGGGCAGGAAAGAAGAAAGCTGTGATCCTCACTGGCAAGGCTGAGCCTGTTTGATGAGTAGGCTGGGGTGAGGGGTTCTAGGAGCAGTGGGGTTGACATGATCTGAACACATGGGCATGGGTGACGAGACCCCAGGCTGAGTCTTCCTCTTTTGTCTATAAATCCTCCATTCTCACCTTGTGCCCTGATACCAGCTCTGTTCACATCCTTTCCCTGCTCGCAAACCTCGACGGCTCCCCACGACCACTGGATCAAGTATAGACTTCCCACGCGCCACAGCTGGAGCATGACCTCCAGTCTGTCTTTTCAGTCCCGTCTTCTACCTGCCTCCTAGTCCCAGCCAAATAGGACAGGTTGTTGCCACCTGCATTACCCCTCAGTCTTTGCCCTGATGAGCATGGTAGCCAACACTGGCTCAGCACTCACGGTGTGCTAGGTCCGAGCTTTCCTTCTCCTACAAGATAGGAAACATTACTCTCCGCTGTTTGTTTGAAAAATAGGGACCTGATACTCAGGATAGCTTCTGATGTGCTCAAGGTCACCTACTAAATGAGAATCTGAACACAAGCTTCTCAGTCTCCAGAACCTAAATCTTGACTATGACAGAGATCTTTGGTGGGATCGTGGTGCTATGTCCTCTGTGGCCTCTAGTAAATGATGCAAGAAGTTTGCGGTGAGATACTAAAAACAGGAGATGAGACTAGTTGATCTGAGCTCTCAGGAGACCCCAGAGACACCCCAGAGTGTCTCCCCTTAGATCTTTTTCTCTTCCCTAACAACACTCATATGCCATAAACTCCCACCTGGCTCCGTCATGTCCCACCCTCCCAGCTGACTCAATGGTTTACAAGTTTCCGGGGGTGACCAGCAGCACCTTCCCCTCCCACATCAGTCTTCAACATGCCAGTCATGGTGCAGGGGGAGGTGAGCCGTGCCTGCCTGGGCTCTCTGGAACACTTATACTGGTCAGTCAGTACTTTTGCTACAATTTAAGATAACCGAATGCTGGGACCCCATGGCAGAAGGAGACAGAGAAAGGGAAAAGGTGATGGATGGCCCAGGTGCTGTGGCCACAGGAAGGAGCCTCTCTCAGCTTCCAGTGGAGACCAACATCCAATCGGGTGGGAAGGAGGGAAATGTGGTCTCTTAAGGTCCCAGAGAGTCCCCAAAGAGCGCCGAATAGGGAGTCTAAGGGAGTAGAGTAAGCCGTGGGCTGGTGGAAGGCCATTCGTTACAGCCTTTCCTGGGCTTTGCCCACTGCCCGTTAGGCCCAAAGGTCAAGTGAGGCAGTTGAAAAAAAAAATCCTCACTGTGAAGTGTCTGAGATGAGAGAATGGCCCCCTTTCAGCAGCCCTTCTTGGAGCCAGGACAGTATTCCCAAAGGAAGCAGGCCAGTGAATGGTCATCTGTCTGCCCAGATGGACCAAAGCCTGGCCTGAAAGGGAGGAGATTCTGGTTCTGGTTTCTGTTTGTGAATTCAGGGGCTCTGGAGTACTTCAATAAATAAACACCTATTTATTGAGCTCCTACTGTGTGCGTGGCACTGTGAGGGACACAAAGAAGCACTGACTTGAAAAACCACACATCAAAATTTATCCATGCAAATGAGTTTGCTCCCTGGGGAGGCTTGGTACTCACATATCCAGGGAGGCCACCACTATTTGAAGAACTGCTCCCAACTCCTAGCTGCTTCTCCAAACTATCTTGAATATTCTCAGTGGAGATGATTGATGTTTTAAAATGAAAAATAACTAGTAGTTATTTGGAGCCCATTCATCTATCGCTTACTATAAGCCAGGCATTTTTCTTGTTGTTCTTGTTGTTTGGGAGTGAGAATCTCCTGAAAGTATTTATGATTTCCTAGGCGTGATCAGCAGGTTGGCCAGCCCGAGGACCAGCTCGTCATCCTTTTAAGAGACCCCCTGGCCCACCTGGTCTGGGAATGACTCTGCCTTCAGAGAACACAGCTATTCCTTTTACAAGGGATGGCAAGCAATGATAATGCCCAGGGGTTAAGTGCAATGACAGGCAGCCTGGGGATACTGGGGCAGCAGAGAGCAGTGGGCCCTGGTCACGCAGGGAAGGGGCGGGAATCAGCAAGGCCTTCCCTGGAAAGACAGCAGTTACCAGTGTTGACTGAGTACTCTTTATGCCCTGGGCATGGTGCTGAGCACCATACATGGATTAATGATCTTGTTTTATCAACACAGCCTTTGTGGGGAGAGGTACTAGGACTTCTCCATCCACCGTTTACACGGGGGGAAAACGGAGGTATAGAGTTTAAGTAACTCGTTCAAGGTCACACAGCAAGGAAG
Source organism: Eonycteris spelaea (assembly GCA_003508835.1). Lineage (NCBI taxonomy): Eukaryota > Metazoa > Chordata > Mammalia > Chiroptera > Pteropodidae > Eonycteris > Eonycteris spelaea. The sequence goes on from PUFA01000115.1 coordinate 3,509,560, forward strand.
TAGATTCCAACTCAGTTGGCCTGATCCCGAGCCTACCTGTTCAGATTCACGTTGTGTTACTTCCTGGGACAAGGGGAGAAGGCAAATATGGCTAACGGATAAAGTACAACCAAATTTCAGTGAGACTAGTTTTCTTGGCTTTGAAGACGTTTCCTAAAGAGGGTTAGTGAGCCATGGCAGTGTTCTTGACCTCCTGAGATGGAGCGTATAGAATCTTGGGAGAACACGGGCTTTGGGAGGCAGGCAGACTAGAGTTTGCACCCCGAGTCCTCTATTTTTTGCTGCGTGACCTTAGGCACTAACCACTGGGGATTGGTTTCTTCATCTATAAAATGGAACCATTGACACCCATTTGGCAGTGTTCTAATGAGAACTAAAAAGGACCATTTATGGAAAGCATTTAGCAGAGTAGCCACTCGCTGCATATCAATCCTCCTTTCCCTAGTCAAAGAGGTGATTGGAAAAGACAATACTCACGCCCATGGGGTGGCAGAATTAAAATCATCAAAGCTCCTGCCATCATGGTCCTAATTAAAAAATGCAGAAGACAAGTGGCCAGATCAGAAGTTGGTACAGGAACCAGAGGAACTGATCACTGTCAGTCCTGGAAGGGGAAATGCCCATCATTTTCATTTTTGCTGCTCCGCTTGAATAAGTTTACTCTCTGGGTCCCGCAGAATCACTTTGCTGTCACCGTTCCGGCATAATTAGAAGTGATACCACACATCCTAATGCCGACCCCTTCGCTTGCAGAGGTGTGTTCACGGCATTACCTCAGTGAAATCATTGCCTCCCAGCTGTTCTCCACCATGCGCTGTGCAGAGGTGATGGCCCCGTTTTCCAGCGGGGAAACTGAGACCCAGCATGAGTGCCATGTAATTAACAAGTCTAGTCAGAACTAGACACATGCCTCAGCCTCGTCTCCAGCCATCTCTCCTACCTCAGACAGGAGGCTGGAGCATGAACCCGCCAACTCCAGTCCCCTGTTGGTTGAGGGTTGCCCCGGGAGTGTTAATTCTCTGGTTCTTGTCAATTTCTGACAGTGACCAGCTCTGGTCTGAGAGATACCCCTCAGACAGGTAAGAGAGGATGCAGGTGCTGACAGTGAGTCTTACCTCTGTGAGCTTCACTTTCCTCAGACAAGTGTCTACTGCCTCGTAGAGCAGTGAGAGTCAAGTGAAATGATGCGTAAAAGCACTGAACATTCTGGGTACATTTCGAATTGAGCCATGTGAAATTGCAGATATTCAACCACAAAAATGGCAATGTCATACAGTTCCAACAGTGAACTGTGTATTAACACTTACTCATAGCAGTTATAATATTACTTTTCATATTCTGCACACAAAGGGAGTCAGCTGGGAGTGCTAGCTTCCCCCAAGTCCTAGAATTGGGATCTCTGGTGTTTTTCTCTCCTTCCAGGTACAGGAAGGCTTCACAGCCCGGGTGAGTCAGCAAGGGTCTCACTCAGAAAGACTGACTCAGGGTCCTGCCCCTCCCCTCTCATGACTGGCTTCCCTCATGCCTCATTCTGGGTGGGGCCTGGAGGGCTCTGCTCACCCAGAGTCCAAATGCCACGTCCTGCTGAGCTCAGGAGGAATTTCACAGCCTGTGCACAACCCAGACTGTAGGGGAACCTGACCGCCCCACCCCCACCCCCGGCCTCTACCTGAGGACTGGCTGCCCCCCGCCCCTGCTGGGTTCTCGAGGTGGAAGAGGTGAGGAAGCCAATACGGCTTTCTGTCTCATGAGCTCCTGGACATCTAATTCGGGCTGTTTTCTTGGCCTGGGAAGTGACAGAAGTGGCCTGAGATCCTGAGGAAGTGCCCGTGGCTTTTGGCCTCTTGCGTTTTTCCTTCTCCAAAGAATAACCCCTTTCAGAACACATCATAAACAAAGTCAAAAGACAAATGACACACGGGGGGGGGACATATTTGCAGTCCGTATCACAGGTAAAGGATTAAAGAGCTCTTTGAAATTGCGCAGAGCGAAAACCTAATAGAAAAATGGGTAAAAAGACACGAGCAGAGAGTACGTAGAAGAAAGAAAGGCTTGTGGCTCCGAAACACGAAACAGCCTCGGACAATGAGAGGAATGCATGTTCAAGTTCCTCCGACTCTCGTTTTTTCGCTTATTAAATTGGCGAAAATCCCACAGCTTGACAGTTCACTCGAGGCCGCGCTGTCTCGTGCGTTACAGACAGGGGTATAACGTGGAGGGCGATTTGGCAACATCCAAGCAAGGGGCATGTGCCGTTACTCTCGTCCCCTATAGCCTCGTTCTAGGAATCTCCCCTGAAAAAGACCACTCGACAAATACGGAGGTGATTTTTTTCATTGTGGCATTATTTGTGAAAAGCAAAGATAGGAAGCACCCAAACGCCCCTCACTAGGGAATAAACACCTAACAAGTAGCAGACAGGACTGAAAAAGAAGAAGGAAGTTCTCCCTGAACACACGTGTAGTGATTTCAAGGATGTGTTGCGAAATGAAAAAAAAAAACAAAACAAAAACGCAAGATGCTGAACAGAGTACGGAGTGTTACCTTGTGTTGGAGAAAGAAATAGGAGTAATAATGAGATGTTTACGTATTTCCTGAGTTTGCAAAAGGGAAACTAAAAGAATAATTATATGCTTGGTGAGCGAGGGGATGTGGGGATGCGCAGGGTAGAGAAGGCAACGATGACAGTGCGACGTTTCTGAGGTCACCGTTTTATGTCGTTTTAACTTTGGGGGCTATATAAATGTTTTGCATATTTGAAAATAACATGAAATAAAAGGAAAAAGAGCCAATCCCGAAACTGCACACCAGCAGAAGCAAGTGGCCCTCACTCCGTGTTAAATTGATAATGTGACTTCATGGAGAAAAGAATGGTTTCACATAACTTCTGACATAGTATTGCGACTAGAGTGGAATCTACTCCTAGGAGAGAAGCAAACTGCAAAGATGTGTTAAATTTCACTTAGTAGGTTCATTGTTAGAAGTAATATTAGTATCGCAATTTCGAAACTATTTTATTTTTGTGGAATAAAGCCAGTACGAAAATACACTTTGTGAGGAACCGAGACTTTCAGTAAAAGAGAAAAGAGATGCAAATATAATAAAAAAAAAATTAGAAAATAAAACTCGTACTATTAAATTTGCTTTAAAAATTGTAACGTGGATACATGACTTTACAAAGTTTATTTCCTGCTTCTGTCCTCCGAAAAGCACTTCATGCAGTGGCACCCCAGTGTCACTGAGCACACCTATTGCCCAGATCTTGGTTTCTAAACACTCAGGTGCCCTGGAGCTTGGCTGAGGCCAGCTCTGCAGCAGGAATAGTACAAGGTGAGCCTGGAACATCTTCTCTGCCCTAAAGCAAGGAGATGCTCAAAGATGAATGGCAGTCATGGCAAAAGAACACAGGAGCCAGACTGTAGGGCTTCCTCTGAACAGATGGGCCTAATACAGGTTAGGTTTGAAACATACCGTGAACGACATTGGAATGCAGGGACATGCTGTGTCCAGACCTGGCATGGGGGGCATCATTACTCCCCAGGGTGGGGTTCGCGGGTGCAATCCATGGTGTAGTTAAATGTTTAATAGCTGGCGCTCCAGGAAAAAGGAAAGATAATTCGCAGCCTTTGCCAATCTTTGTGGTATACGTTCTCCTGCCTTGGCTCATTTTGAATTACCAACTTGATGTCCCTGAACTGGAAAGTGGGAAGACATTGGTGTGATCAGCCCTCACGGTCCCAGCAGGAGTTGACTGCAGCACACCACTGCAATCCAGCCCCACAAAGGGTTGGAGCCAGACACGATGCATCCTGGTTCCTTGGGAGTCACTGAGTCGGGGTTAAGGTAGGGGTAGTGGTTGAAACCTGGACCCCAGGGAAGAGGGAGCACATGAGTTAAGACTTAGGGTTCAATGAGCCTCTCAGCTTAAGTGAGCCTGGTCACCACCAGGAACCTGGCTGTCATCACTGTACTCCCCATGGGTTTCACTGTCTCCACACTGAGTGCCTCGCCTCCCACCGGGCTGCTCACCATTTCCAGACTGTCCACAGCCCGCTTTCTTTCCCAACTGCCATCCTTGCTCGAGGCTCCCAGGCTCTCTCTACCCCACCACCCAGCCCCGAACGCCTCTGCCCGGGTTAACGTTCTTATTCCTTCTCACGTCCCATGCCGGTCCTATTTCGTCCACCCCTCCGCCACCATCACCATCATCTTTACCGTTACCTTCCCTGGTTTCACTTCTACATCGCCCCTACCGTCGCTGGTCCGCTATTTCCACGACCACGTCCACCGTCACCTCGGCCACAGGCTCCCTTCCCTTCCCTGTCCCTTCCACCACCACGATTACCATCGCCTTTAATTCTGCCTCCGTTGCTTTATCTCCTTGATCCTCTCTATTTCTGTCTTCTCCACCTTTACCTCTGTGGCTTACCTTACTTCCGTGGCTTAATCTCAGCTCTTCCATGATGACCCTTGCTACTCGTACCAATATTACGGTCATCATTTCGCTCTCCTAAGCGCTTTCTCCTCGTATGATCATCGGATTTTTCTTGACACTCTCCATGTCCTTACCCTGGACACTGAACATAGAAACCTCATCTCGGGCCCTTGCCTGTAAATGATATATCCATGTAAAAAATGAGCCTCTTCCTATGGCAATAGGGAGACCTGTGTGAATAAAGTAACCTCAGGTATTGCTCAAAGCCCATGGACAAGGGCATGCACAGCCCGTCTTGGGCGGTAGAGGTTGTCCCATATGTGTGTAGTGGGGGAAGAGAACATATAGTCAGTCAGTCCTCTAGGGTGAGCCCACAGCGCCAGCTCCTGCTCTGAGTGCTGCGTCTCCATCATTAGCAGAGCCGGGGGTACCCACGGTTGAGGCCGCTGAAGCAGGACACAGGAGCAGTGCCAGGCGGGTCGGATGAGTGGTCAGTCTGGCCCAGCCCTTGGTCTGCCCTGTCTGCGAGGCTTGCTGGGAAAGCCTGCTGGTGCTCCAACACTTTAACCTCAAGTGGTTAGGCATATGTCCCAAACATCCCCAGCTTCCCTTAATAATCACTGTGACTCTCCTATCCTTGAAATTGTCAAAACCTTCCTTTAACCGATTTTTTTTGCCTCCCCACCGTCCCGAGGGTAGATGAATTCCAGATGTTCGCAGCTTCCTGGATAAAGTACCGCTTTCCGTTATTTTTCTCAGAGCATCCCTTTCTGAGCTCGTTGGGGTACTCCATATTCGTCATGAACACATTCTTTTTTTCAATTCTCTTGAAGTAAATAAATAAGACAAATGTTTAAACCTATTGTCAGTGTAAGTCCCTCCCTACTCGGCGTGGGTGTCATTGCATCTCTTTGAATCTCCCCTGGGTGTCTATCACTGGGGAGTGGGAGGTGATATAGGACAGGGCTTCACATCCTGAAAGCCATGCTGTCAGTTATTTCCCAGACACCTATGTATGTCCCTCAGGGTAAATGCAAAGAGGAGCAACAGGCATACAAGTGGTCTTCAGATATGGCCTTATCTCTCTGCATCCTGCTTACCTCCCTCAGGCCCCTGGCCATCTGCTAAGCCCTCACAGCTCTCTGCCTCTCCTTCTGGAATGCCCTTCCTTCTCTTCTTATAGTTCAAGACCCAGCTCAGCCCCTGGGTCCCTAGAACAGTCACCTGAGGTTCCCCCATTGGGCTGCATCATCTTCCCCCAAACTGAGATCTCCATGAAGGAGAGCCCGTGGCTTCATCTCTGACTGGAAATCGCTTGCGTAAGAAGTTCCGTGAATCATGTTTTGACCGATAAACCTTATCAAGACAGCCCATAAAAGAGGCTTGCAGATGACAGAATTCAGGGCTTCCGCAGAGAGGACCTGGCATTTTAGAACGCACAGAGAAGGAAAGTTCAGGAAGCTTGGATGGATCAAGAAGCGGGGCAGGCTTAGGCTTAGCGCCCTCGCTGGGGAGTACCAGCTGCCTCTCCGGGTTCCTGTGCTTGCTCAGACCTACTTCCTGTTTTTGAAAAGACACGTCGTCCACTCTGATGACCTGAAGGTTTACCAGCCCACCAGACAGGTTCGGTTTTTAGCAGCTGCTTCCTTAGAGCCTTAGCTAACATCTTCCCTGGACTTTCAATATGGGATTTTTAAATATTCTTGTGGCTTCCTGTGGACTGTTTACTTCTAAAGGAGGAAAAAATTCTACTTCTTTCTATTTTTTTCCTAACAATATTTTTCAAGAGTTCCTCTTCCTAAAAATGACAGGTTTATTCGGTGCTCCCGCTATCACCAGGAGGCAGCGTGTAATCAAGTGTATGTGTTGAGGTGGGAGGTTTACCCAAATATTTCCTGTGTAAGATCCAGGTCACTACTTAGGACCAAGAGCTGTGTGTGTCCTTTCCCTGTGGCTGCTGAAACTATCATACCTGCTTTAGGCAATGCTTGTGTATCTCCTTGTCAAACATCTCTCTTCCATCCTGTGTTTGAATGAGGTTATTCCTGCTTTCAGGAAAGATGTCGTGTGGGCATGTACAACCACTGTGGGTGGACGCGGTGCTCCCGGTCCAGGCATTCCCAGAACCCTCATCCAACACAGCCCTTCTCTGGCAGTGTCTGGGGGAGGAGGAAAGCCGAGCAGCATGGACAGGAAGCAGGGAGGTTGAAGGTCCAGCACCCGGGAAGCAGATCCAGCTTCTTCACTGTGGCTTGGGACCAGTGGACTGGATCCTAGTGTTCAAGAGTCTCAGTGGCTAGTGGGTGACGGCTCATGGCACCCCTCAAAGGCCTCCCTCTTTCTGGGTTCTGTGGCAGAGCCCTTTCCTCTCCTCTGTCCTTTCCAACAGGGCACATACACTCCGTTTAAGCACGCAAAGGCAATTTCAGGGCCCAGTTGGTGGACTGTTGCTCTTGAGGTCAAATATAACTTGGCACGGCTCATTCAGCCAGCTCAGATCAGGAACCCCCCACCTCCGGTTCCTCATAAACAGCGATCTTCTAGGGGCCACCTGCTTTCACTCCCCTTAGTGTTCAGGCTCCTTCCTGAATCAAGGGGTGAAGCCTTCTGCATAGTCCTTTCTGGTGCTCCGTGTCCTCTCAAACCTAAGGCCGAAGTCGTCTTAGAAGGTAACATTTCTGTTTTAGCTGGGTTAACAGGGTTTGCTGAGTATTATGAGTAAAGCTGCTGTAGACATTCTTGTTCGTGTCTTTTCGGTGAAATTCCTACTCCTTTCTGTTAGTTATGTGCCTAGAGGTGGAATTGCTGGGCCATGGAGTGCTGGCACATTTAGTAGATTCTACTGAATGTTTTTCCGAAGTACCTGAACCAACTGACTCTCCCAGCTGTAGTAGAGGAGAATTCCAGTTGTTCCACATGCTCCTTAACAGTTGGTATTGTCAGTATTTTTAATTTTAGCCTTTCTGGTAGATATGTAGTAATGTTTCGTTGTGGTTTTAACTTATATTTTCTGATGAGTAATGATGTTGGATATTTTTTTCACAGGCTTAGTAGCCATTTTGGATACTTTTTTAAAGTTTCTGTTTAAACATCTTGCATATTTTTAAATTGAGTTATTATTCTCTTTATAACTGACCTGTGGAGTTTTAAAAATAAGCATTCTGAATAGGACCACTTTGTCAGACATGTACATTGCAAACATCTCCCAGTCTTTGGCTTATCTATTTTCTTAATTATGTCTTTTGATGAACGGGTTGCTAAGTTTCATAAAGTCCACTTTTTTTTTCTTTAATGGTAAATGCCTTTTGTGTCCTGCTTAAGACATTCTTGCCCTTCCCAAGGTCATGAAGATATTTTCCTGTTCTCTTGTAGAAGATTGTTTTACCTTTCTATTTCAGACCCATGATCCACCTTGAATCAATATTTGTATGAAGTATAAGTTAGGGATAAAGATTAATTTTTCCCAAATAGATATCCAACTGTTCTAGAACATTTATTGCAAAACAGTTTTCTTCCATTGAGTATCAATGGAGCGTTTGTTGTAAATCGTAGCCACTTTATTCATAATAGCTGCAAAGTGAAAAAAAACCTGAATGTCCATGAGTGGATAAACAATTTGTGGTACATCCAGAAAATGGAATACCACTCAGCATTAAGAAGAATGAACTGTGGATACGCACAACATGAATGCATCTAAAAACATTATTTCGAGGGAAGGAAAACAGAGACAACAGAATATGTACTGTTTCCATTCATATGAGGCAAAACTAATGTATGGTGATAAAGTCAGAAGGAGTCACCCACTGCTGGGAGGGTGTAGTCTGGGGGAGGCTAGTTTGTGAGTCACTGTTCTCATCCACAGTCACTTGGCTGTAAAGGTCAAGAGAGGAGATGAGACACCAGGTAGGGCACTGTTAAAAGTCTAGAGTAATGTTACCTATTTACCTCTTGGCTGGGATATTCCTATTCCTGCTCTGAGCAGTCTTAGGGCCGTTGGACCTTGCCAGGCCATATCAGGGCCTACAGAGTCCCCAAATGTGTAGACTCTTGCTGTCCTAAATCTTAGTCTAGCAGAAATCTTAAAACTCATTTGGCTGAGCCGTCTCGTTGTGTAGACAAGACAAGAAACTGACAAGAAAGAAAGGGTCTGCAAAAACAGAATGTTAGACTTATGTACATTTGTTTTCCCGAGACCTAAAAGAAGTCTATCACCTTTATCATCTCTGTCATCATGGCTGCCAAGGTTTTGCAGACTTAAATGTGCCAAGCACTACACTAAGCTTTATCTAATTAATCCTCCCAGTGAGCCTGTGGGTGGCGGGTGCTAGTGCTAGTGTGTGGTACAGGGAAGAGTTGGAGATGGGGTAGGCCCAGGTCACGCAGCCATGTCTGCCTGACGGAGGGCTGTCTGAATCGTCATCACTCGCTGCTCTGGGCCTCTCCAGCGCTTCCATTTCTCAAAGATTGTTGTTGTCGTAGACCTCAGCGCTCACATGGTCTTTGGGTGTCCTGGGCTCCTGTTTTAGAAGGGTCTGAAGTCCACGGCCTCACTGTGGGTCCTCCCCTGTCTGCTCTGGTCCCCGAGGCTGCATTCGCATGGGAGCTGCCTCCAGAGGGTCAGGTGTTCCATTGTGTTCCCCACCCATCTTTTCTGTCTCTTAGGGTTTTTGTCTGTTGTGTGGTGTCGGGGCAATGCCCTTTGGGCTCTCCCTGTGGAGCCCAAACTTGAAGGGCGGTGTGAGGCTGCATTTTGTACAAACTGTAGAAGGGTCATGATCAAGTGTGAAAGATGACTCACCTTCACACCACAGTTCCTCTCCTGCCTAAGCCTTCAGATTCATGTCCCAGATTTTCTCATTCTTTCCTTATTGGGTGGAGACCTTTCAGATAAAAAGGGATACCACGAGAAGGAACCCTAAGCCAGCTTGAGATTCTTTTTCCACAGACCATGAGGCCGTGTTTGTGTGTGTGTGTGTTGTGTGTGTTCACACACGTACATTCATGGGGCCAGAGCCACGGGGCTCCAGGATTGGGGCCGCCTTTAATCGCAGAGGCAGATCTGTGCAGTGGGATTTCATTGGGGCTGAGAATTAATTTTCTTCTTGACTCACTTGGCCCACTGCCTTGTGTCTCCTTCCCTGGGGGATCATTGCTTTGTGTTGGTACCAGGCCTCGATTGGGAAGCCTTGCCTTCCCCTAGATCTGAATCCAGCCAAGACTCCAGGAGGTATAATCCCAGGAGGAGTCTCCAGCCAACTGCAGGGATATCTGCCATGGGCAAGGATGAGTTGGGCTGGACAACCTAGAATCAGGGAATTCTGCCAGAAACCTTAGACCTGAGGAGGATTAAGAAGGAGAAAGTAGTAAGGAGGAGGACCCCCCCTTTCAGCGTCTGAACCGTATGCCCATGGTGCCCTTCTGGACCCTTCTCTGAGGAAGGTGTGAGGATGGGGCATCAGCAGAAACCTCATCCCTGAAAAAGTGCTTGTGATTGTAGGGGCTGCTTCCAAAAAGGCCCCAGATGTGGTCTGTTTTAAATATAATCATGGAGTTGGCTTGAAATATTTTAAAAGTGTGCTGGTGTCAAAAGTTGGATCCTGTGCAGTCATAAATGTGGGGCTTTGATTTAAGTATTTATTTGTCTATTTGGCAAGTCAGTGGAGCCCTTGCTGTGCTAGACCCTGACCTAGCAGGGGACAGGACAGTTATGATTCTGTCCTTGGGTCCCAGGCAGTTTCAGGGGGAGGATTGCCTCAAAGCTAGGCGCAGGTGGATGCTACTCAGGAAGTGGAGGGTGATGAGCCCACAGAAAAGAGCCGTGGGAAGGAGACAGGACTCTCTGAGACCAGGGGTCGACAGATGACTCGCCACCTATTTTGTAAGTAGCAGCTTATTCATTTACTGATGATGGTCTGTGGCAGCTTTCACGATACAGTGGCAGGGTAAGGTAGTTGTGACCGAGACCGTGTGGCCTGCAAAATATAAAATATTGATTATTTGGCTCTTACAGACAAAGTATGTCAACCCCTGACCTGGGCTATCAGTTACTTGAGGGCTGGATCTGATCCAATTTCTTGGAGCCCAAAAGTCCTTAGCACAGAGCCTGGTAGGTACTTTTTGCTCAATAAATTGTACGGAACAGGTGTGGGAGGGGCTTATGCCAGAACAGGATGGACTAAAGGTGGGACACGGCGGAGAATATCCAGAAGGATTTGGTGAAGAAAAGAAGGGAGAGAGGGGGAGAACAAAGAGGGGAGCGCAGCCGATCCGGGTTATTCGTGGCTGGCATTGCTGTGCATTTGCCTACTTGCTGAAACGTATTTGTCATTTAAAATCAGTACTGTGGCATGGATGCTCACGGATATGTGCAGGGCAGTGGCAACTTTGAATTGTCAGGTGCACCTGTTCCCACTGAGGTAGAACGAGGCGATGCTCTGCCTCCTCGTTTCAGCTCTCGTACTAAAAATGAGTGTCCTTTTTGTGGTCTTTTTAGTGCCATGGTTTTTTTTTTTTTACATATTTGTGCTTTTCGTGGGTGATTTCTCTCTTTGGAATGGCCCCCAAACAGTGCGGCAGTGCTGGGTAGTGTTCCTAAGTGCAAGAAGGCTGTGACGTGGTGTGCAGAGGGGACACACGTTAGCTAAGCTTCGTTCAGGCACGAGGCGTCGTGCTGTTGGCCCTGCGTGCGACGTTAATGAACCAATAATATCAGTTACATAAGATGTCTTTAAACAGAAGCACACACAAAACAGATTATTTATTAGTCCATTGATAAACATGGTGCGACCAGAGGCCGACAGGAACCTACCCCTGTGTTTCCCCTAGGAGCAATGGCTCAGCGTTCCTAATTCAGCATTGGCAGTGACTTTATAGAACGCAACTATCGCAAATAATGAGACTGACTGTAGGTCAAATGGCGAGGAAGAGACAGGGTATTCGAACTGACCAAGGGAAGAGGGGCGGTGCGGAATGAAGAGGATGAAGGATGTGGAGCGGGAAGCGGCAAGGAGCCGGGATTCTTTGGGCCAAGTCAGGGCCAGCAGGCCTGAGGCTGTGAGGATGACCACCCAGCCAGAGACCACAGCAAGGACCCTTGTCCTGCAGAGATGCGGTGAGAGATAAGAAGTTGTGACTCGGCTGGATTTGGGGGTGGGGCAGGGGCATGAGCACACGGGAAGGAAATGCTTTGGCCAGGAGAGCATCCCAAGGTGTAGGAGCTGGGCCTTGAGGATGAGGGGCTGTCCCTTTCTCCGTGGTATGGGGGACAGAGTGGTTAGGACCTTTCGATGGTACCAGTCTTCCTGAACCTCAGGCTTAGGCACTCCTGAAAGTGTATGCCTCCAGCACGTGTCCTGACTTACCTTCAGAGCAGAGGAGTGTTCCGTGGGGCGCTAGGCCTGCCCCATGGGCCAGCTAGCCATGGGCACGTCAGGGGCAGGGGGCCTTAGCAGAGCAGGGAGTGAGGGCAGAATGCCCGGCCAAGGCCAGGGCTTCATGGGGATGTCTGCCCTCTCCTGGCTCCTGGGAGGGGAAGTGGAAAGGGAACTGTGAAGGCCCCTCTGTTCAGAAACCATCCCGCCGAGGAAGACTGGCCGTGATTTAGAACTAGGTTAATCCCGACCATCCATCTGAAAATCATGGGGCAGAAAACTTCTTACCTCACCCCGCCCAGGCACACCTTGTTGTGTCAATGTTCTGTTTGCACATAAATAACCTTTTATTGACATTTTTTAAAACAACAACAACTGTTAAGTCATAGGCTTTCAAACTGGAAAGTACCTCAAGAAGTTCAGTGACTTTGGAGCAAGCAAAATATTATTATGTTCACCGTACAGATTAGGCACAGGGTACGGGAGCCTCAGCTTATGCTAATAAGGGACAGAGCGGGGCTCCCTTTAGACTAGCCTGGGTCCCCCTTCTTCTCTCCACCTGGTTTTGGGCCTTGACTTTCTTCCTTTGAGCCCTGTTCTCTCCCACAAGTCTCATCACAAAGGTGCTGTGTCCCAGCTGGGAGCTGGTCGCCTCTCCCTGCTCCTGCCGGCCTCAGCCTCTCACGCCCTGTCTCGGCTGCTGTCTGGTCCCCGGGCCTGACCCCCTCTTTCCCTCTCTCTCTCAACATGGCTGCCTCTGTGGCCCCAGAGGGACCCGGGCTCAGACACGGGTGGGCTACTGCCTTAGAGTCGGGTTTTGCGGCTCCTTGAAAACAAGCCTCGCTCTGTGCACCCCGCAGGAGGCCCACTGCTGGGGGAAGGCGAAGGAAAGAAAATCTGTTTTAAAAATCCCAGGTGACTGCAGCCAAGACAAATACACCCAGCCAAGGGAACGGGAGGGCTGGAAGATTCCAGATGCAGAGGCTTCCCTCCACCAACCACCTTGGTCTGACCAAGGGGCTGTGGTGTGGGGGAGGCAGGGAGGGAAGGGGCCAGGGCCGAAAGTCTCTATCTGCTGTCTCCTGAGCCCCAGCAAGAGATGTTTTCTGGGGCAGGTCACTGTTGCGGGTGGGGGCGGTAAGGAGGGTTCAACCTCACAGCTCAGGCTTAGGTGGCAAACTCACGGTCCCATGTGGGCGGATGGAAAGGAGGACGTGGACAACACCGAGCTTTGTGCCAGGCGATGGGCAGCACGGGCACCCTGCCCTTCTGCTCTCTCTCCCACTTTCACTTGTTCCAGGCCCCTGGACTTACTCACTCGTACGTCATGTGGCCCTCGGGTCACCACTGTCCTGAGCGAGGGGGGCTGGGGAATGAATGTGCGAGTCCCTCCCCTGTTGCTGTGCTGGGAATCAAACCTGGGCCTCATGGAAATGTACGCTCCCAGAGGACACCCCCTGGTCTCCCAGCACGGGACATTTACCCAGGGCGGGCCCCGGGTGAGTCAGGGGGCCACACGTCCTGGGGAGAGTCACTCGGGCGGGCGGCCGGCGTGAACAGTAGGGCATTTTGCTGCGGCCTCACCTCTACCTCTCTCATCAGCTCAGGGAGGAGAGGAGAGAACTCGCCACAGAGCTGGCACAAGGGGAGGACCACACGGGGTTGGAGCGGCTCTGCAGACCTGGTTGGGCGGATGCCTCTGGGTCACTAGACAGAGGCTCCGGGGTCATGGTGCCCACCCCTGGAGTGTCGGAACCAGACACGTGCTGGCCTAATGCCAGGGCAGACTCACGGGGCAAGTCTGGAGGGGTGGGACGGTGGGATAAGAAGCCCCTATGGGTAACCTCACCGTATGTCTGAGGCCTCCTGGGCAAGGCCCACGTGTCTTTTCTGAATTTTTGGAGGCCTGACCTCTGGAAGAGAGTGATACTGCTCTGTGTGGCCCCCAGGGGGAACTGGAGTGGTGGATCAAAGAACCTCGAGGCTGAATTCCTCTCAAAAAATAAGGAATGACTTGTCAGGAGTTGAGAAATCTCTGTGAGGACAATGGTGTGTTTTCGACGATAATGAGTTATCTTCCATGAGATATGTTTAAACGAAGGGTCTGGGAGTCCTGTGGAGGAACGTGTGGAGGGGAGTCGGGATTGGATGGATGGCTGCCGTGGGTCCTCTGTACGGCCTCACGCTTTCTTGAGGGTCCTTGAGTACGAGTAATTGTGTCAGCGACATGCCTGTCGTCAAGCACCCTGATCGAACTGCGCCTCGGTTTCTCATCTGGAAAGCTGCACTGGTGTAGGTTCACATCATTGGTGCGGGGTATGTGAGCTTCTATACCCCCTCAAGCTGTACCGCATGTAGGAGGATCAGTAACATAGGTTCTCAGTAAATATGGGCAGCTGTTAGTTATCAAGGTCAGTAGTGGGGGGTACCAATGGCCAGACCCCAGTATCTACTGCAGGCCCCGTAAGTCTCCAGTGTGCAACCATGCCTCACTGTTCCCTGTATCAGCAGACTCAACACACACACGCACACCCCTCCTCCCATCCCGGAGTCCTTCAGTTGAGCCAGGGAGCAGGTCAGCCTCCTTCTTCTGGCTAACTTGGTTGTTTTTTTTTTTTAAAGACGGAACTCACAGACCATCACTTCTAAGTTCTTCACGAATGGTCTGTTCTCTTATCGTTCCCTCCAGGCTGAGCTCCCGGAGGACAGGGGTGGTAAAGAGCATGAGCTTCGGAATCAAACACACCTGGGCGACAGTCCTGGGCCACTCTCTACTGACTGCAGGAACTTGGCCTCCCAGAGTCTCCGTTTCCTCCTCTGTAAAATAGGGATAATACATAATGCTGCTTAACACGGTTGTGAGGATTAAAGCAGGGAGCTATGTGAGGTGCTTAGCCCCGGGGCTGGGTGCACAGGGAGTGTCCTGTTGGTTTAGCCATTGAGATTGTGATTATGGCGCCAGGGCCCAACATACAGAGGGAGCGTAGAGCATGGGTGACTGACAGTGGAGGAAGAGTGAACAAAGAGATGTGTGCCTGTCCCCTGGCTGGCAAAGCTCTTTGGGTCCCCCCAGACCTGCTCTGGAACCCTGCTGAGGAGGCCCGGGAGGTCCCTGGTGTCACAGCCTGGGCCCCATCCCCTCTTGCGCAAGCCTTACGCCCAGGCTGCCTGTTGCTTCTGCGGTTTGTTTAAGGAAAATGGCAGAAGGAGCACGCACAGACACGCAACAAGGCAGCCCACTGAAGGCCAGTACTGCGTGTCCCTGAAACAGCCTGGCGAAGGGGCATCCTGTCGGACGTTCACAGAAACGCACCCGGGGCTCTATTTAAAGACGCACACGCTGGAATAAGCGCAGACAGGTTTTTTATGAATATCCACATGGCCCTCTGGGTTTCTCTCTGAAGAAGAGAATTCTGTACTTCCATGTTGACCCCAAATAACCTCTCCTACCCATCCCTAGCCATTTTTGTCTCGGGTTTTTTTTTTTTTCATTAAAACAAACAACTTCGTCTATTAGGTGTTGTTTTGTTTTCTTTCTGGTTTAGCCAGATCCTTCTTTGAGGGCTCAGCTTAGGCCAAATGTGGATGATTAATTGTTTTGATGTCCCCAACTAGCAAAGAGCCTGGGTTTTCTTTTTGGGGGGGGCAGGCTGGAGGGGAGGGCGGAAGCGGTACAGGATGTGAAATATGGGCCACCGGCAAACTTGGAGTCGAACTGGGCGAAAAGCACTTTTGAAAGTCCAAACAAGAGCATACTGACCGAAATTACCCCCTTCTATCCAGCCACTTTATGGGGAAGGAGCTGCCGGTGACAGCGAGGGTGCCAGGTGTCAGGGTCTGGGCTTCGCATGCGTGTGTTACGCACCCATCCCGGGCGGCACTTAGCAAGAGGCAGAGTAACACACTGGACTCAGGGCAGACCCCTGGGAGTTGGGGTTCCGGCTCCGCCAGGGGAGCTTCCAGTCTGAGCCTCAGTTTCCTCACCTGTAAAGGAAGATAAGAAGAAAACCAACTCATACGGATACGACAAGGAGAAAATGAGGTAGTGTTTGCAAAGCAGTTAGAATAGTGCCTGAGTCATGGCCGATAATGAATTATTATTGTCCCCACATTAGAGATGAGGAACCAAGACTTTCAGGAGTCATGTGGCTTGCCCAAGGTCACATAGCTAGTTGACGCTGGAAAGGGGATTCAAACCGGGATCAGCTTGGTCCAGAGCTGGTGGGCTGCCCCTACCCTATGCTGTCAAGCTGAGGAAGGGGATTCCAACTGGATCTTGGGTCGAGAGGCCCATGGCTACCCTTTCCCACACCCACAACCTGAGGGGGCCCAGAAAAAATAATGTGAGTCCTGGAACTCTGGGTTTATTATAACACTGACATTTAGTCAGCACTCCCTCCTGCTGATATTCAATACTTACACAGCTTCTACTATGTGCCAGCCCTGTGCTAAGCACTCGAGATGCATTAATTCTTGTAGTAATCTCTGTGTGAGGCGGCTACCATGATTATCATCCCCATTTTACAGATGAGGAAACCAGGCCACAGAGAGCTTAAGTAACTTGCCCAAGGCCACACAGCTAGTGCATACTAGGTGCTGGAGTGCCTGTTCCTAACCATCATGCCTGATGTTTGATACGCAAGAACATTTGATACAGCAGCTTGCCCCTCTCCCCTGCCCTCGGTACCGTGTCCCCTTTATCTTTGGCACTTTTTTTTTTTCGGTCGCACTTGTTACCCTCTGATTTGCCATGTACTTATTACGTCTATCATCACTGTCTCCCCTCTCCCCTTAATGAATATAAGCCCCACCAGAAGCTGCTTTTGTGCGCTCAGATATCCCAGGCACCTAGGGTAGTGCCTCCACACAGTAGGTACTCAATAACACAGATCGAATGAGGAAGGGATGACTGCATGAAGAGGCAAAGGGCTCCCAGGGGTTGCACTGTATTAAGTAAATTAAGCAATTTGTTCAAGCAGTCATTTGGTTGAGTGGGAAGCCGGGACTCGAACCCAGATCTGACTCTAAATGCTTTCTTAATCATGGGTTTTATCATAAGAAATGATGTGTGTAGCCATTATGCTAACGTGTCTATGCGTGTATATATGACATAAACATAATCACACACACACACATATATATATGTGTGGGTATGTATATATATATATGTTTTGAACAACAAAACTCCAGAGAAGTCCACGTTGGGGCTCCTTGTTTGCTTGGCAAACACAGCTAAACTAGAACTTTCCAGGTGCCATTTTGAGCAACCCAAAAGGAGAAACAAACATTTCATAAGCAAGGCTGGTGGCAACTTAAAAGTGGCTATATGGCCCTAAAAGAATATGCCCCCATGTGTAAATCTGTATGAAAGCACACCGAACCAATAGAAGTGTGAGGGGAAACCAACAAAATTCTGATTTTTTCCTGTGAAGGGGACTTCAATGCTTTTCTTAGAAATATCAGAATTTCAACTTTCTTTTAAAAATCGGGGTGTGTGTGTGTGTGTGTGTGTCCGGTGGACTGTAACTCATGGTGTATAGAAGCTTAAGAAGAGCGGGCATTTGGGAACATGAAGGTTTGGGAGCTCATGCAAAGCTTCATGGAAGCCACCAGAAGGGGGAGGGGACATTTGAATCAGTTCCTTTCATCATCCAGAATCCCCAAGGGCTGTCCATTTGGCAGCCAGATCGTGGCAGACCTTGTGAGGAGTAAGGGTTGATCCTGGGGGTCCTGTAAGAGTCTGGGATGATGCCGACTGTCATGACCCAACTTCCTGTGGTTACAGAGCTGAGTCTCCCCTGGGAAACCAGGACCCCTCCCGGCAGCATTCCCTGAATTCCACCTCCTCTCCTCCATCAGGCCCAATTTTACTTTGTAGATCCTTAGGGCCAGGGCTCTTTTCTCACTCACCCCACTGCTTCACCCCACTATTGTGCCCAATACACTACTTACAAGTAAACATGCTCCAGAAGTGTACAGATGAGTGGGCTGTGTTTGTCCTGCCCAGCCTCAGAAGCACTGGTTAGTTTCCTAAGAGCTAACGTTTACCGAGCACTGGCTGTGCGCCTGGAGCTGTGCTGGTCATCTTTGCTGCTTTATCTCAATCCTCTCATCATCCCATGCATGGAAAGACTGGAGTTATTTTCATTTCACAGATGAGGTCACAGAGGCAGGGAGACAAGTCAGCTCTTGGCTGAGTCACACTGAGTCTAAGGAGCAACACTGACCTTGAAGGCTGGCAGCTGACTGGATCACCAGGCTGTCTATACTGCCTCCCTCACGTGCAGAGAAGGGGTCTGGGGCCCTGAGGGTGGACCTGGAAGGGAAGGCATAGCTCCACATCCTCCAGTTATGCTCCCTGTGGACCCAGAGTGTGAGAATATCCCTGTGAAGTCTTGCCGCTCCCATCCTTGGGTGGAGGTCCAGGCAGGCTCCTGGCACCTGTCCCCCAGCTCTCTTGCGACCCCAAGAGGTGATGTCCTCACGGTGCGCTCCTTGGAGGTCCTGCACTCCATACCTTTCTTGACCCATCCTCCTCTCCTAGCAGGAAGTCTCTGGCTTCCCAAGGTGCTCCCCCAGGGGGATGCATTAAGGACGTCTGTCCTTCTTCCCTGTATGGGACTTTCTGGAGACATGGTGTTAAGAAATAAATGGAAATTTTAATGAGATTTTTTTTGGGCAAATGAAATATCAGGAGGGCCTTGTATCAACCTCCCCAATGCCAACTTAAACCTTCTAACTTGAGCTCCATCCTCCAGGGCTCTCGATGCTCCTGGCTGGTGCCCCTGGCCTCTCACCTTCTCTCCTCCTGCCTGTTTGAGCAGATTTCTCCCTGGGATGAGCTCCTGCTGCCTCAGATGCACCAGGCCTCTGGGGACCATGGCACGAAGCTTAACATCTTCCTCCTTTAAAATTATGAGATTTCTGGCAACCTCAGGGAAGGATTTAATAGTTTGTCTCCTGCTTTTCTTTAATAGCAAACGGATGGAAAACGCAGAAAACCGTGTGCTCAGCAAAACCTCTCCCTATAGGAAATAGCTGGAAACCGCGTTCCAGGATGAACACCCGCCAGCTAAGGTGTTTCTTGGAGCTTCTGGCTTGGTTATGTAATGCCTGGTGGCTCGGCCTGGCCCTGCTGAGGTGGCAGCCTTGAGCTTGTCAGCCCCCTTTACTCTGTGAACCCCTGCCCTGGGCTGGTTAGGCACCTGGGAAGGCACAGGCTTTTCTCTGTGATTACCATTTGCCTATTTAATACCAACTCCTCCCCCTGCCCCTTCTCCCCTGCCCCCAGGCTCCTTTTTCATGGAAAAAAAAAATTTCCATCATGATCTCAGGGTAGAGGCAGGAACAAAACCTGTCTGGGCCTTCACTTCTCTATTGGAGGGATGCAGAGTAAGTGACCTGTGGTTTCTCTCGGAGCCAACATTCCATGATTCCATGGTTTCTCTCATGAAGGGAAACTTCTCCCTATTCTTGAGTCTGCTGACCGTAACCGAGGGGGAGTGTTTCCAGGCAGAGCCACCGAGCCCCCTCCTAGCTAGGCCGTGACTAATCCTGTGCTCTCCCCCACCTAGCAACAACACACATGCACACGCACACACACACACGCACACACACACACGCACACACAGGATCAGGCAGCATGCCTCATATGGGTTTCTTCTTTCATTTCTCCACCCATCCATTCATCCACCTTCCATCCATCTGTTCCTTCACTTATTCATTCATTTGTCCTGTGACAGCTATTGAGCTCCCGCAAGGTCTTGCAGACACAGAGGTCATGGGAGCCCCTTTCTGCCTTTGCACTCACGGACTGGTTGGGGAGGGGAAGCGTGTGCGTCAGACAGGACAATGCAGAGGAAAAAAGTTTAAGATGGTGACCCGGCAGGGGGCCCACGGTATCCTGGATATATCTCCACCTTCCCAATCTGTGTGCACTCACACTGGGCCCAGAGTATAGTCATACACCTGTGAGTTTCCCGAACACTTGGAGACGAGCTCTCCAATCTTGTGCCCAGAAGGGTTGGCTGAAGTCAGGAAGGGCACCCAAGTTGGGAGCATTGGAACCAAACCCAGGACCACTGAAGGTTATCAAGTGTGTGAGCACTATCTTGACGACCACACACAAAATTAGCGAGGCTCAGGACTCTACAATGAAGGGAAAGGAAGCATTCGGGACTCCTTGTAGCATTCTAGAACCAATGTCATCATTTACTTCGATTCCCTCTTGGGAAGCAGGGAAGCTGAGGCACAGGTCAATCAGGTCATCTGCCCAGCGTCCCCCAACTAGGCTGAGCTAAGAGAGGGCCTAGATCTCCTGATTCCAGCTGGTCTCTGGCAGGCCCTGGTTCCGGCACGCTGCTGTACTTGCTTACACCTCCACTTCCTAGCACTTTCCCTGGGAGGTCTAGACTCAGACTGCCTCACCTCAGCAAATGCTGTGCTAGCAGACAGGGGTGAGCTCATCCCCGGGAGCGTGTGGCACGGCCTAGCGGCAGCCTGGGCTTCTGCTCCCGTCTGAAATCATGGATGAAAATAGCTTGCCTGCGGTCTATTGATACCCAATACTCTATCATCAGATGGGGGAAGTCAATTAAAAGTGTCTGGTTTTCTCCCCAGGGGCCTGGGAATTGCACCAGAGGCCAGAGACCGTGGCCAACAGGAATAGGGCCATGAATCCCATTTTACAACTCCACCAAGGCCAGAGGCTGCAGGCAGCTCCCAGGGACGGACTGACTCCCCAGTCTGGAGAACAGACTCAGGCTCAGGTTGCAGAAACATCTGGCCCTTCTGGAAAATGCACAGGAAGTAGCTCAGGATGGGAGGGCCCGAGATTGCCCTGGAACTCCTGTGGCCAATGGGGCAGAGGCCAGGAGACCAGACTGGTATGAGTTGGGAGTGATCGTGGTTGGTTCTAAAAGGGACCTCAAGGACACTGGTTAATGTTCAGACCAGGGCAGAGATGTGAGTGCCCAGGGAATGCAGACTCCTTTCCTGCCACATGTATGGGAATGTGGACTCCTCCTCTCCAGCGCAGTCCTGACTAGGACCAGCCAACAGGAGACAGAATACCAGGCTCTCCATGCCTTAATGTGGCTGAAGTCTACCCAGACCCCTTCCCCCACACAGCCTGGCCTTCTTAGGGATGTAGGTCTAATGTTCAGCCAGCTCCCCTTCCATCTTTGTCCCCATCTTTCTGGCTTCCAACTTTCCTTAGCTGGATGGGATCACTATGATAGCGCTAAGATCCTGGGCCAGTGGTTGTCCAGTTTGAGAACCCGGCATCCAAATTACCTGGAGGGCCTGTGAAAACAGTGCCAGGCTACACCTCTGGAGTTTCTGACTCATCGAGTCTGGAATGCATCTTAAGGACATGCATTTCGAATAGGTTCTTTAGTGATGCTGATGTTGCTGGTCCAGATATCACATTTTGAGAACTGCTGTGCTAGGCAATGACTGGATGACAAGGGGGGCAGCCTTAGATGACTTAGCCAGGGAAGGCCTCCTTGAAGAGGTGACATTGAGCTGGGACCTGAATGATAATGAAGACTCAGCCATACAGAGATAGATCTAGGGATTCCTAAACTCTTTTGTGCCGTGGGCACTGGGGAGTCTGTTGAAGTCGATGCAGCTCTTCCCGAAATGCTCTTAAATGCAGAACATAATACACACAGGGTATCACAGGAGAACAAGTAAATTGAGATCGCTCCTTCCCCTAGTGAAGGAGTGTTTGGGGGAAGAGAGAACAGCTAGTGCAAGAGTTTCTGGGGTGGAAGTGAACTTGGCTGGTTGGAGGACAAGACAGGCCAAGGCCTGAGCTCAGTGGGTGAGGGGCCTGGGACCCTGGGTTGGCTTAAGTCTGTATTCCCAGCGTTCCCAGCGTGCTGGCAGCCAATGGAACTTTTAAACAGGGGGTATGGTGATCAGATTCATATGCTAAAAGATCACTTTGGCTGCCCGATGGAGAACAAGATGTCAGGAAGATAAGAGGGAAGGTAGGAGACCCGTGAGGGTCTGTTGCCAGCCTCCAGGTGATACATGATGGGTCTTTTTGACTCAGAGCACACAGAGGGAGAGGAGCCTGTGGGTCACATGGGATTTTTGGAGGTGTCATTGAGTAGATTGCCAGAGCATTGGATACGAGGCAGAAGCAACAGAGGGCACAGATTTGGGGTTAGAGCCTAGTGCTGACTCTGTTTCTAATTCACCATGTGACCTTGGACCAATTGCTTCCCCTTGCTGATCCTCAGACTCTAGTGGGTAAGGGGAGGGGTTGGACTAAGCTCTTAAGTGCAAATCTGGAAATGTTTGCTGCAGAGTTGGTAAACGCCCTGGCTGAGCAGTGCAGTGTGCCTGGGGAGGGTGATGTTGGCGCGGAAGCAGATGCCCCTGTGGCTGCCCAGCTGGTCTTGCGGGCCACTCTGCCAGGCGGAGGGCTCGAAGCAGCTAGGTGGCTAGGAGGCCAGGCGCCTCCTCAGGCATGGCTGCTGGCGGGGCTCCGTGTGGCCCAGCAGCGCCCTCCTAGGGCAATGATAACCTGAGGGAGCCTCCGTGGTAGCACAGGGATTGAGGATGATGCCCCCCTCCTCCTCCTTCTCTTCCTTTCTCCTTTTCCTCCTCCTCTTACAGCTCCTCCTACTCTGGGCAGAGTGGCTGGAAAAAAGGGACCAGGAGAGGAGCAGGGGCAGACCATGGCAGGCTGGCTCTGAGCTCAGCATCCAAATGCTTGCTTCCACTTCATTGCCACAGCTCAGATCCTTGAATTCCACTCTGGAGATTGCTTCTGGGAGGCTCCGTCATTTATTCAGTCAACAAACTTTATTGAAAAAAATAAATAAATAAAGCTCCTTTCTGGCCCTAAGCTGGGCCCTGGGGACTACACAGATTAAGATCCAGTCTCTGCCTGAAAGAGTACCAGTCTAGTGGTGGAGACAGACATGTATAGTAACATGAACTGAGTACCCACTGTTTATCAGGTCTTTGAAGGTAGGTAGCATTATCCCCATTTACAGATGAGGAGACAGAGAGCATGCATGGTAGACTAAGATAATATGTGGGCAACATTTACGTTTAAAGTATATGAAACCCTAAAGAGGTGCATCTCTTAGAATACAGAGATCTCTTACAAACCCACCAGAATGGCTACAATTAAAAAGACTGAAAATATCAAGTATTAGCAATGATGAGGAGCAATTGGAGTTTCATACACCGTTAGTAGGAATGTAAATTGGTACAAACGCTTTAGAAAACTGTGTGACAGTGCTCATTAAAACTAAACCTACAAGATCTCCAAGATAGAACAGGTCCACCTCCAAATGAACAGAGTGCTCATATCCCCCAAAAGACATGTTCGAGAATGTTCATAGAAACTCTATTCATACATAATAGCCCCAAACTGGAAACCACCCAAATGTCCATAAAGAAGAAAAAGAGTAAATGCTGGCATAGGCACACCGTGGAATATGATACAGCGATGAAAAAGAATGACCTATTGCAGCAGACAACATAGATGGATTGCATAGATAACGTTCAGTGACAAAAGCCAGATACAAAGAGAACATTGCGTACAATTCCATTTTTATGAGGTTTCAAGACAGGTTGGATGCAACTTTGTTTCATCAACATGGGGGAGGGGATAAGTAAAGTGGGAACACACTGGGGAATGTTGCATAATGGTTAGAAGCAACAAACTTCTACAACAACTTTGAATGGCAGAATGTGCACAGATAGAGCTCAAAAAAGAGAATCAAGTGAAACCAGAAACAGGTAGATTTACAGCATAGTACCATGCATGTAAGTTAACCCACCCAACACATGCACAAGCACACAACAGCTCTGCACATTTTCTGAGGCTAAGTGCATATTTAAGGGCCTGTATTAAACATCAGAGTGGGTGCTTAAGGGAGAATAAGAGTAAAGATTGGCAGTGAAGGAGAAAAATAAAATATGCCCTGCCATTCTACTTAGAGAGGCAAATTAAAACGTAGGTTCACACCAAGGTTTCTACATGCATCTATTTGTAATGGTGTAAACCTGGAAACAACCCGTGTCCACTGACAGATGAGTGGATGGAAAAAAATCGTACTATGACCATACAATAGAATGCTAGCCAACAATTAAAGAGGAAAAATCTTTGATACACAACAGTGTGGAAGACTTGCAAAATAATTACGTTGTATCAAAGAATACAGATGACGTTTCCATTTATACAAGCTTCTAGAAAAGGCAAACTGTAGTGCTAGAAAGCCAGGTAGTGGTGGCCTCTGGAGTGGGGACTGTGGAGAGGGAGAGGTGGGAGGGAGGGGTCACCAAAGGGCACGAGGGGACTTGTGGGGTGATGGATTCGTTCATTATCTTGATTACGGTGATGGTTTCTCCGGTGTGTCCACACACCGAAGATTCACCAAATCGTACACTTTAAATATGTACAGTTTATTCTATGATCGTTAAAGCTATAAATAATCAAAGAAGAGGAGGGCTTTGCGTTAACTAAGGATAGCATACCTTGAGCTAAAGGATATAATTAACCCGGTGCACCACACTTGAAATTAAAAACTAACAAAAAACAGCAAGCAAAGCCAAAAAGCTTAGATGGTTACAAGACATGCCTCACAGCTGGGATGTTGACTGTCACAGTCATACTCCATGGCTCAGGGCTTGTACTAGTTCAGGGTCCTCTAGGGGCAGCTGGGGCAGGGGAGGTGACCACATTCACCCACCCTGTAGGTGTCATCTCTGGGAAAGCTACCAGGGACTCATGGAGGGCAAGGCCCTGTCCTCCAGGTCCTCCCCATCGAGTTGGGGAGAGAGACTTTTAGACAGATGACATAATGCTGGGTGAAGTCTGGGAAGGCTTCCTGTAGGAGGTGATGCTAGCGTTCAGACAAGTGCTTGGCCCAGAGTAAGCACTCCCTGAATGTTATCTATTATTACTGCTCTTCATGATCTTAGAGGAGAGTGGAAAGAAAAAAAAAAAAATGTTCCAGACAGAGGGAGCTGCAGTGCCCAAGACAGGTGGGCATGTTGGAGAGCCATGGATGGTTTGGTTTGGCTGTGGCCAGGGAGCTGAGCAAAGTACAAAGGAAGTCTTTTCAGGGCTGATCGACATCTTCTTTGAAAGCTCGTCTCCCCAAGGACAGGTGGGCATGGGATGGCTCTGGACCAGGTGTGATGGAGGGGTCAGAGAACACTGGGAGGCTCCCCCAATTATGCACCTTGGCCTGGAGCCTTGTATGGTTGACCTGGATGATCAAGAGTCACCTTGAGTAGGTGCCCCCATCCTCACCCCTGTGGAATGTAATCTACATGACAGTTCTAATCCATCAGAAGGGGTTTTCCTCACTGGGTCTCTGCCTATCTGACATATAGTAGTAAATTAATAAATGTTAAGTTCTTCCCTTGCCTCCTTTCTTCCCCGGACACTCACAGGCTCTGCCCAATACCCACCGACTGGGCCACTGTCCCTATTAGGCCCTGACCAGAAAGTGGACAGGTGGGGCCAGGCTGGGCCAGGTGGACCCTGAGTCTCGGGAAGTGTTGGATAGAGGCTGTAGGGACGAGCAGCCCCTTGATCAGGTGGAGGCAGGGGCTGCTCCTGATTCTCTGCCATGAAAAAGTCTCATTGTAGGGTCTTGGGGGGAGAACGTATTTATTTTGTTTCCTGAGCTGTGTGAACAGTGCATTGTGTTGCCCAGATTGAGAGGGCTCTGTGTGGCTGGGGAAGGATTACACCCCCCTCCTAGGTCGTGTGACATGAAAAGGCCCCATTCAGCCAGGGCGGCCTGCCCACTGGCCGCCCCAGGCTCCTGCGCGGTGCCTGGGGACAGCCTGGTTTCCCTCCCTCTCCCCCTGATGTACAGCTTGGGGCTGGGTGTGTATGAGGGGGCGGGGAGGTGACCATCCTAGGCCCAGTCCCTGAGGGGCCCTGATTCACCTACAGGTCGGGAGTCTCATCACCTCAGGGGTGGAGCTGACCAAGGGTGGGGGGGTGGGACACTAGAGAGACTCTTGGGTCTCATCTTGAAGGGCCTCACGCCCAGCCACAGAGATTTGCTGCAGGAGACCTTTATCATACAACTTTAAATTCATGTCATGGCTGGGCCACGTGGCCGGGGCCTGATATAATTTCTATGGTTATTTTGTGAATAACACGATTATGCTTCATTTTGTTTGGGATGTGTGTGTAAAGAGTGTTTATTTGTTCACAGGAAATGTCTCAAACACGCCCCGATTTTTGTAACTCTATTTTGGTGACTCTATTTTTTAGGACACTGGGAGCCCCAGTCCCCAGCAGTGGACCAGGATTGTCTGGCTGTCTGAAGGCCCTTGGCAAAGGGCGCCTGCATCCTGCGTGTGTCTGGACATGAGAGGTGAGGTAAGCAGGCAGGGCGCCGCGTGCCCAACAGCTGTGGGCGTCCCTCTGAGTGGGCGGAGAGGCCAGGAAGGGGGTCCTTCCCCCAAACTGGCTGGCTCCCCAGGTGATTAGGCCCTAACAGGGAACATGAAGTTCAAGTTCACACTGGGCTGGGCTATTTCCTGCGTCTGCTGTGCTGCCAGGCGCCCAGGGCAGGCATGGCTGCCTCTCACTGACGTGCCTCTCACTGATGTGCCCCCACCCTCGCTCAGCCCCCTCTCCCCACAGCTCTCCGCACTCTGTGCTCATAGTGTGCCTGACTTCACCGCAGAGCCTGTCTTACCCCAAGTTTCAGGGGCTGGGAAGCCCCAGAGCCCCCGGTTGCCGAGAGGTCACATCTCAGGGAGAGGGCAGCTCGCTGCCACTATTTTGCCCTTCGGGCTGGCCCTCTGCTTTCTAGTTCCGGCTCTGCCTCTGCCTCACTGAGTGACCGTGCGATAGCCCTGAGCCTTGGTTTTCCCATCTGTGCCATGGGGGATTGCTTTGGTTGGTGTCCGAAGGCGCTCTCAGCTCCGATTTGCTGTGAATCTAGGAATCTGGATGTGGATCTGTTTGGGGTCAGACTGAAGATCTTAACCTGGGTACCTAGGAGTTCATGCTGGGATGCTGGCAGCTCCCCGTGCCCCAGCTTGCCTGAAAAGGGTTCTCTCCCGGGCATTTGCATCCTGCGGAGGTTAAAGATGTTTGGCTAATGCACCGCCCTCCTCATCTCTTCCCCTCTTTGAAAAGAACCATAGAGGAAGGACTGATGGTGGCATTTTCAGCAGAGGCGGGTGGTGGGATGAGGCTAAGGACGGAGGGAGCTGGGAGCGAGCTGCTCAGTGCTGAGGAGCTCTGAGCTCACAGCTGCCTGTCCTAAAATAGGGTCTGATTGCAGATTATGGCCCAGTGTGCCCCAGGAAAGGGTGACCCCCCTCTGCATTTGTTCTCCAGCAAGGCCTCCTAAAACATGGGGAGACATCTCTCTCTGGCCGGATGGCCTGGCCTTGCTTTTGGCCTTGACCTTGTACCCAAGGGTGACAGGGAGGTGAGGAGGGGCCATCTGTGAGAGGCCAGGATCACGCAGGCTGGCATGGCTTAAACTCCTGGTAGATGCATATACCCGCAGCCTTAGCTGAGCTGTGACATTAACCCTGGGCTTGGGGACGGAGCTCTAGCTTCCCTGGACATCCCAGCAGGAGTGTTCTCAGAGGATGGAAGGATGGATTCATGGGTAGATGGAGGAATAAAATGAAACTGATCTGAAGGAGGCATCCCTAGCGACTTTTCGTAGATGTTCATTCCCATAGCAGGAGAGGAAAACTAAATTTTATCTCAGCGTGTAAGCCTGATGGACTAAAAGAATGAGTCTGGAAGGGGGGGTGCTGGCTGGGGCTGTGGAAAGGATATGGAGGTTTGGCACGGAGGAGCGCGGGGACGGGGCAGGGATGCCTTGGTCTGAGACCCGATGAGTTTGAAGCAAGGGAAGGAGAGCCAAGTAGAACAAAGGTGCCTTGTCAACGGTGGGGGGAAGGGGGATTTGAAATTTCATACATAGAGACGGTAACAGAGGTTCTATGAATGTGTCAGTCCTCCAAGGAGAGATAATAAAGGGAGAGAAGAGGGATGAGGACAGGTCCCTGTAAACGGTCACGATTAAGGAACTGATAAAGGATAGTCAGCAAAGGGGGTAGGGGAGGGAGAGGCCTGCAGCCTCCTGGAATCAAGGAGGGAGGGTGTTTTCAGAACGTCAATAATATCCAATCTTGTGGCGCTCAAAAGGCAGTTATGTTAAGGAAAGCAAGTTAGGTTTGCTCTCCGGTGGATCCTGGGCGAGAACTTTGGTAGCATGTTGGCAAGGGGAAGTCATAGCTGAAGGGCCTAATGAGCAGGCTGGCTATGCTCCTGGGAGACAGACGGGGATGTTTTCGCCTCTACTTTCTGCATCCTGCTTTTTCGGTGGTGAAACGCGTTTTTCTGTACAGCCAGCCCATTTGCCAATTACACATCTTGCCTGAAGTGTCTAAATAGGGTTCCATTAGGACAGAGTCCCCTGACATAGAGCATATGCGCCATTGTCTACATATCTACACATCTACGGTCTACATATCGTCACGCATCTACCATCTAGTCCTTTACAAGCGATAGCATCGTGCCATGGGAAGACGTCAGATCTGGTTTCCGATCCTGGCTCTGACGCCAACCAGCTGGGTTACCTTGGCCAGGTGGTTCAACCAGAGCTTGTTATCCATATACCAGTGAAGTTACTTACCTTACTGCTCCTTATCTGGTACTGCTGTCCACACAGGAGTTCCCCTGAGTATATCACCTTGCACACTGTAGCCGCTCAGTAAATACACTTGCTGTGTGGATGTGTGGATGAATGGCTAGGTGGATGAGTGACAAATCCTGGTACTCAGTTTTTGCCCATCTATAAAGCAAAGGATAGGAATCCAAGCTTTCCACAATTCCTTCCACCTCCAATCATCCATGACTATGGTGTTCTGGATCAAGAGCAGAATTCTCTTTAGCCAGCACACCTGGACCAATACGGCTTTTGGAAGCTTGTTCAATTGAATCTCCTTGGTACAGACTTGGCTGTTTATTGTCACAGCTCCACAGCCTGTCTTCTGTGATCAGTGATAGGATCTTAAAAGATTAATACTAAGTGTTCACTGAATAAAAAATAAATTGCTTCCAATTATACTCTGCTTCTCTAGAGTGTAGAGAATGCTACACATTTCAGAATATGTAGCATGTGGTTCTCATGGTTGACAACATGCCATAGTGTTTGCCAACTGCTCGAAGATTATCCTCAATGATAGGATAGGAAGTGTCTCTGTGGCCAGTTTTGGGTGTGACATCTAGATGTGGCTTTGCAAATTCAGGTTTGGGCTTATCCCTACATCTATCAGCCCATCAACGCAGACTCAGGAAGCACCATGTCCAGGCCCCAGCCCCAGTGTAAAAAGGGGGCTGACAACTTGGAAAATGTCCAGAGGTGAGTGGCCAGGATGGTAAAAGGTTCTGGAAATCATTGAGAACGAGAAATGGTTAAAAGAACTGGGGGAATCAGCCAGAAGAGGGGAAGACAGGACAGCTGCTTTGAATACTCGAAGGGTTGTCACAAAGGGTGTTGGCCAAGCTAACTTGGACTAGAGTTTACATTTCTTCCTTGCATGGGCCTCTCCATGCAGACTTAAGTTACAGGGAGGCTCACTCACTCCGCCTAAGAACTTGAGAAGATTTTTTAAAACCAAGTTATAAGAACATAGAATTGTCTGCCCAAGTGCAGTAGAAAAGGATGACCATTGCCAAGGATGAAGGAAAAGAGATTGGTGTAGGCTGGGCGGGTGGACTATGTGACTTATAAGGTCTCTCTCTGTGCGGAGACCCCAGGATTCTAAAGACGTTAGCCCTGGGGTAAAGAAAGTTCCTTGCTTTGTCCATTTAGAAACTGTCCGTTGGTCTTAGCTGTGGTTCATCTCATTCCTGCCTGGTCTCCTCCAAACACATTTTTTTATTCAGTGGTTTTGGCCTTCCAACTGGAATGACTATAAACCTCTCTTCTCTGTCTTAAAAAAGAAAGAAAGACAAAAAGAAAAAGGATCTTTTTATTTTTTCCAAATGAAGACCTTAGGATAGATGGCATCATTTCTCAATATATATAAGTCAAATCGTTATGCTGAACACCTTCAACTTATGCAGCACTGTATGTCAACTATATCTCGATAAAACTCGGGGGAAAACACAAAATAAAAAGAGCTTAGGAGGTCTCAGGAGGACTACCCAAATGGAGAAATTCTATAAGAAACAAATAATTAAACAAATAGAAAAAAATAAACCTCTAAGTCAAATTATGTAGCATTGACGGCCAAACTGCCCAAATTAAGTTTGCTGGGCTGTCTGTCTCCCTTCAAGATCTCCCCAGGGAGGATGGATTTGCCTGACCAAGATCGGACCCATTATATGCAAATCTGGGGATGGGTGTGGGAAACTGTAGGAACAAAGAGAGAATCTGTTCTCCGTGGCAACCTGAGGCCCCAAGCATAACAATCTCAATCAATCTCTCTCTCTCTCTCTCTCTCTCTCTCTCTCTCTCTCTCTTACCTGGAGCCAAGTATTCAAATAGGTTTATTACCTAATCGGAGATTTGCATACCTGGGGCCTCCTATCTGGTGGGTGGTGAGTCAGTGGAGCCTCCATGGAGTGATTTTCTTGGAATCATGCAGAGTATTACCCATAAAATACAGATTAATCTATCAGCGGCAAGGCCTAAAATAAAAACTGATTCACAACCACTTTATCTGTGACAACACCACCGCCAGCCAGAAGTAGCCCTCGGCTCCCCCACTCGGCTCTCTGGGGTTTTCTTTTCATAGTAGCAGAAGCTGTCAGAGCCAGAATGGCTCTCAGGGACCGTCCAAACCCCCTCATTTTACAGATGAGGTTTCACTTGAAGCTCAGTTCCAAGCGGGCTTGGCGTCCAACAGGAAAGCGTTAACATTTTCCAGAAGCGGCCCGGCCTCCCAGCTGAAGGCTACTTTAACATGAAAGTCCACGTCTTGTTTCAATTAGCTCTGGTGCTCTGGGCACGATGAGTGGAAAATGAGCGAGCCAGAGGGGAGGAAGTGACGTCACCGGAGACCCCAGGTAAAAGCCAGGTGCCGTGACGGCAGTTGCCAGTAAAGCCGTCGCTTGTTTGGCTGGTGGTAGTGGAGCTAGTTGCTGCTTCTGGAGCAGCTGGTTCTCGGTGGCAGCTCCTAGTCATCAGGGTCCACTGTGAGAGACACCTCGGTGACACAAACCCAAGTAGAGGTGGGCGCGTCTGTCTCCCGCAAGCTGGGTAACAGACACAAGGGCGCCGCCTACTGGCCGTGGAGGTCAAGGGGCTCCCTGTTTGAATCCGCTGTGGGCAAAGAAACTGTATCTAGCTCATTTGCCGGGCCATTTCTCCAGGGGCTGGAGCTGTTTGAAGAGGAGCCTTGCCTCCAGCCGCATCCCGGACACTGTCCCCCTCCACCAACCTTGGCTCCAGTCACCTGTTGCCTCTTGCTGGGAAACTAGGTTCTGCCACACGAAATAGGTGTCACAAAGGAAAGGCTCAAATTCCCTGGGATCATGGGCATTCTAAAAACCTACAGAAGACCCTGCCCGCATGAGTTTCTCTTCTGTGTGTGTGCGTGCATGTGTTGTGTTTGGGGGGGAAGGGAGGGTGAAGTGAGGGAGGTTGTGCTGACAATTGCAAGTCTGTTCTGAAGCCTAGAGGAAAAAATTAGTACAGACTAAGAGAAAGAGAATTTCAGGGTTTCCAAGAATACTTAAATAATTGCTGCTATTCCAGCCCTCAGATTGGTGGTTTGTTTGAGTAATAGCTCTGGCATGAGTTCTTTACACCACACTTTGTCCTGGAGGCCAGGCTGGCTCTGTCCTGTCTGCAAGGCTATCCCACGGGTGTGTAGTATTCTGGGGGCAAAGCAATTGGGCTCTCAGACAAGATGGTGTCAATGGCACCTCACTGTCCAGAGATATGACCATGGGCTCACAGCTTGTAGCATTTCAGACAGTACAAGCTTTCCATGGGGGTCTTCTCTGAGGTGTGAGTGCTCTACCATGCAAATGTCTCACCTATCTTATTACCTAATTGGATCTCAGTGCATTTAAAGAGACTACTACTAACGTACTTGTTATTTGGGAGTGCTCTCGACTTGCATCAAATTGCGCTGGACTGAGCTGCATTCTGGGTGCTCGTGGGATCCCTGATCATCTACTGGCCAATTGTATCCGCTGAGTGTGCTTTGTCCTTGCATGTGGTTGGGTTGTGACTGCATTTTTAGCTGTGATTTGTTCAGGCGCCTCTTCCCTCTGACACCAGGGTATCAGATTTCTGGGAGCAGGGAAGGTCTTTTCCGGGGCTCCCAGAGGTGAACAACAGGAAGAGCAGTGGCCTGGATGCTGGAGGCCTCGGTTCCGGTCCTAACTCTGCCAGTAAGTGGCTCTGTGCTCTTGAGCAAGTCACCTGATCCCACTGAAAAGATAGAGGCAGGACTGGGCTTTGTCTTCAAAAGCCGCCGATTATAACCCGTTAGCCAGGGGTCATGACATCAGTTTGGGCAGAGGAAATACAAGTGGCCCTTCCCCTAGTGGGCTGCCCGGGAGCTCTGGGAATCCCCCCACCCTTCCCTTCCCTGGGGACTCTGACACCGGGGCACAGCAACCCTACAACTCATGGAACACAGCGTTTCCAGGGCAGCCCGACTCTTAGGCCGCTGTCCTAACCCTGAGTCACCTGGCTGGTTCCAGGGGACCTTACATTATGTCCCAAGGGTGGCCAAGCCAACGTCCTCTGTCGCTAGAACAGAAACACACACACGCACGCACACACATGCACACACACACACACGCACACGCACACACACACACGCTAAAGCTCCCTCAGAGCACCCTCGTCTCTCCTTTGTTGTGAAGGGAAAATGGGTAACTCTTCTCAGGTTGTACCTACTGACAACAGATACGTGACGTGGTTACAGTAGGTGTGTGTTTGAGCTCAAGGTCCCTCTCGCACTTTTTGGAACATCCCTCATTGGGTATCTGCCACTTTCCTGTACTGGGGAAATCCCCGAGGCTTCTCTGTAACTGACAGTGACTCCCCTGATTATAACTTGACAGTGGCTTCCCACAAAGTCCCAAAAGCTTCATGTGGCGCATGCGCTGTAAACGGGCTGTTGCTGCCAGATCTTGCACTTCATTTCTCCCTCTCCCTCTCCCTCTCCGGTTTTCTCCCTCTCAATATATACCTGCCCTTTGCTTCTGCTTCTTATCGTGGTGAGTGACCCCCAGCAGAGCCCTAATTCCGAGAAGACCCCCTAAATTTCCTCAGGGTGCACACTCCAGACCACAATCAATTCTCTGGAAAAAGTTTTACTCCAGATATTGAAGAATACAATAGCACTCCGCCTTCCCCAAAAGGTTTCACGATTCACCTCCTCTAGGGGCATATGATGGGGTCCCTAAAACTACTTGAGTCTTGCAAGGAAAAGAGGACCGCGATGATGAACATGAGACATCACTGTGAGGACTCAAAAGTGTTTGCCCTGCCTCAAGAGGACTCTCTCACCTATTTGGAGAACTCTGGCACTGGGGGGCAAGGGGGGCACCACAAGGGGGAGCCCTGAGAATGAGCTCAGAACTCTGTTCACCCACACTGAGGGACCAAATGACATTCCTCCAAGACAAGCTTCCTACCCTGAGACCTAGACCCCTTGACTGTCTTGGGATAGGTTATAGACAGTCTATGCAGCTCCGTCATGGTGCAGTGTTTTGTGTGCACATGGGTGCAGATTTCTGAGTAAGTCATGTTCTCAAAGGGATTTGTGTGCCACAAAAGGTTAAGGGTTTCCAAGGAGCAGAGTTTCCTGACATCGTTGAACCAAACAAGGCACATTAGGGAGCATGGATTTAGGATTCTCTCTGAGTTGGCCGTCTGGAGCAGTGACCTCCCTTATAGTGCCAGGAGAGGTGTGTTCAGAAACATTGGCAGCTTCCTTGAATGGTCCCTCAGGACTGGCTTGAAAGGTTCCAACAATGCTACTTCCCACAGTGGCCCGTCTCATTTTCAGGTAGTGTTACTTCCTTGTGTGTGTGTGTGTGGAGAGGGAGTTATGGGTGCAAAGCCCACCTCCCCCTGCTCTCTGGAATTGCACAGAGCAGACCCGGTTCCGCTGGAGAGTCCTCTGAAACATTTTCACATGCCCCGGGTCTCCTCTCCTCACAGGCCGAACGTCTCTGGGTTAAGCCAGGTGCTCCTTCCCGGCAGGAACTGGGCTTTCCTTGTCGTATCTCCAGGGCCTGGCACAGTAAACGCACGGCAAATAGTGGCGTGCTACATAAACGGATAGAGCCTCCCTGTATTCTCCCGTGCTGACCTCGATTCCACCCCCATCTCCAGACCTCCCACCGTCCTGGTTGCCTTTGCTGGTGAGCACAGCCACAGCTGTTGGCTTCTGCATTTCCTGTGACCTTCATTCTCAGATTCTCATTGTCCCTCGGACCCTCAAAACTCTCCAGATCCCAGGCCTCGTACACATAATGGCCTGATAGCCAGTTTGTTCCTGCCTGAAGGCCTTTGCACAAGTTATTCTCTCTGCCTGGGACATGTCCACTGCTGTCTCATCCGTCAGCTCTTGGCTGAAATGTAGCCTTCGTAGAAAGATCTTCCTAAAGTGGTATTTGCTCATCATGCTCCCTCCTGTGACCCTGTTTTGTTTTCTTCCTGGTTCTTGTCACTAGTCATGATTATCTTGTTAAAGTAGTTAGCAGGTTTGTGGGTTTGTCATTTGATACCCCATTCACGGGGAGCTCCATGAGGACAGGGGTCTAGCCTCTATAGTCACCGCTGGGTCTCGGGGCCTAGAACAGTCCTTGGCATGGCACGGATACAATATGGCATGGACATAATAGGTTTTGGTTGAATGAACAACCAAAATCAGTAGTCATGGGGTAAGGGGAGAGTTCTCACCACACATGCAGACAAAATAATAATTATTATAATTAAAGGGGTGGGAGGAAACTCCTGGAGGTGATGGGTATATCTGTATCTTTGATGGTGGTGATGGTTTTGCGAGTGTGTATTTATCCTCAAGCTCACTGAGTTGTATAGGTTAAATAAATACTTACAGCTTTTTACATATCAATTATACATCAATAAATTGGTTTAAAAAATTAAAAGGTAATTAGGAGCCCTACATAGAAAACTGATGATAATGTTTAAAAAGACAAAATCATAAATTATCATTGTAATAATGTAAAAATAAGTTACATGGACATAAATTACAAAGAAATACCTGTTTGCGTTACTAAGAAAAAATAAAATAAAATCAGTCGTGGGGTCTTGTCATTCAAGACAACACAAATTCTTCTTCCACGTATCATCATAAATGTGCCTGTCACTGTGCAGTCAGACTCCCAGGGGCAGAGCGAGGCTTCGAGTCACTGACCTTCTAACATAGGCTGATTCATGAAGAGCTGCCTCCGGACGCCTGGCCAGCTCGCTGCCGTCGGAGCCTGTGAAAGAGGCCCTTGTCGCGTTTCACTGTGTGGTCGTTGACCGGGATAGGCTTGCTTGGCAGAGAATTTCAATTTTTTTTTTTTTAAATTCAAACCATCTTGAAACACACAAGCCAAGCATCCAGGTGCAGGCAGGAGCAGGATGAATACACTTATTTGGGATGCTTCTCAAGGAGACCACAGAAGGCAAGGACCCAGGCCGCCTCTCTGAAGCCCTGGCTTGTGTACCCCTTTCTTAGACTTCCTACCCAAAGCACTCAGTGTGCTATGCTCAGGGGGTGGGAGAGGTGGGGAGCCCCTGGGACGGGTCTGAGACGGTTGAGGGAGCAAGAGAGAGAGGTGAGGTCACAGCTGCCCTCTGGAGTGTCAAAGGTCTGGCACTCTTAGCCCCCTCCACATCATCAAGACTTTTTGAATGTTTGTTCCCTAAATATTTCATAAATCTGCTCCCTCCCTCCACCCCGGAACAGCCTTTGCTCAAGGCCCATCATCACATACCTGGACAGTAGAATTAGCCTCCAAACTGCCACCTAGTTCTTGACGGACCTCCATTCCATTTTCCTCCTAGCAGCCAGGTGATTGCTCCAAAACAGGCATCTAATCGAGTGGCCCCTCCTTAGAAAATGTCAGTGAAACATCATCACTTAAACGAAAATCCAACTTATTTCCCTGGCATTCAGGCTCGTGCATGCCGGGCCCCATCTGCTGCTCCTGCAACACCTCCCTTACACCTCCCTTGCTTGTTATGCCCAGGTAAGACCCAGAAGCTTGCGGTGTCCTGCCCACACCATGCTGCTTCACAGCAGGGCAGAGCCTCACAAGTGTCTGTCTGGGAGCAATGGAAGATGGAGCTGGTAGAATCTAGGAAGGCTTCCTGGAGGAGGTGATTTGGAGTTCAGTCTTAAAGAGAAAGTTAGGGTTAACAAGGCCAAGAAGAAAGGACAGAATTTTAGGATTAAGTGATTTGCACACAGGTCTCATGGGTTTTAAGAGGCAGAGTTGGGTGACGTGTGGGATGGGGAAGGAAGAAGGGAGGATTGAGCATGGCAATCTGGACGCAATCTTTGTGCCAGCTTGGGTCAGGAAATGAGACTTGAGGATGGCACAAGGTAAGGAGCTGGTGCTGAGACACTGTCGTAAAGCCAGGACCACATGGTCTGCAGCCTCAGAGCAAGTATAGACGAGGAAAAACACCCATCAGCAAGAGGAAATGATAAGGCTACATATCTGCCTTATGTGAGTTTTAGATTTTTTTTTTTTTTTAAGTCTCTACAGGTAAAACAAAACAAAACAAACTCAGGTCTTCTCTTCTTGTGGGTTTGGGCCTGAAGGTGTAATGAGGCTCAAGAACTCTCAACCTGAGAGATGGACAAAGCCAGTACCTCACAGCCAGTTAGCCTGGAGGGCTCTGCAGCAGGGAGCACGTGCACTTCTTCTGGATGAATGCTCCAGAACCCAGGCAGCAAGGACGTGTCAAAGGGGAGCCCCACTAAAGCTGAGCTCACCGTGTAAAGAAGGACAGAATACACAAGGAAACAATCCACCGTGAGGACAGACTAGGGCTGCAAGAACTCCAGAGAACAGCACGCCAACCTGAAAGATGGCAAGTGTATACTGTTAACACAGTTAAACACATAGGAAAAGACACCATGAAAAAAAAAAGGACAGGCAGATCCGGGAGAGAACCATGGCTGGGTTCAAGACTGCCCCCCCCATCCTCCAAAAGTCACATCTACTTGGAACCTCAGAATGTGACCTTATTTGGAGTAAGGATCTTTGCAGATGGATTTAGTTCAAGATCCTAAGATGAGACCATCCTGGACTGAGGGTGGACCCTAAATCCAATGACTGGTATCTTTATAAGAGAGGGGAGAGAGTGATTTGGAGGCACAGAGGTGGAAGATAACCATGAGAAGATGGAGCTGGAGATTGTAATTAAGGAGCCACAAGCTTAGGGGCCACCAAAAGCCAAAAGAGACAGGGAGAGACCCTCCCCTAGTGTTTGGAGGGAGCACTGGCCTGTTGATACCTTAACCTCAGAGTTCTGGCCCCCAGAACTGTGAGAGAATACATTTCTATTGTTTTACGCCACCAAGTTTGTGGAAATTTCTTGCAGTAACCCTCGGAAGACCAAATGAATTTCCAGAAATGAAAAAATATAATCTTCGTCATCTTGTTTAAAAGCTTACTAAAAAGCTTGAGAACCCCTGCTTTCAAACGTGGTGGTCACATGGCTCCAAGGACCCCTTGTCATCGTAACCTTGTGATCCCCTGGTGTCTTAGGCTCACAGGATGGGACCACTGATCTAGAGAGGAGTGGTCAGTCCAAACGCCCATAGGAGCCAGGAGAGGATGAAATAAGTAAGGGCATCTGAAGGACTAAGGCCATTTGGAGAAGACAACCTGCCTTTGTAGGGGGTGCAGGGGGTATAGGGGGTGGAAGAAAAGCAAGATGCAGTGTACATAACATATAAAACAGGAGAAAATCTCGTCACTCCCTACAAACATGCGTACATAAATAAATGTACATTCATGTCCCAATATGTCTTAAGAGCATGCGAACTGTGTCGAAGCTGTGTATCAGGTTGACGACGTGGATATTGTCTGGACGACG
Source organism: Eonycteris spelaea (assembly GCA_003508835.1). NCBI lineage: Eukaryota > Metazoa > Chordata > Mammalia > Chiroptera > Pteropodidae > Eonycteris > Eonycteris spelaea. The sequence continues at coordinate 3,547,437 of PUFA01000115.1, forward strand.
GGGAGTGGACATTCCTGTGAGTGAGCGGGAAGGCAAGGCAAGCCAAAGAGGGGAAACGGAGCACATGTGATGTGATCCTCGTCCTGGTTTATGTCAAATTATAGGCGTGACTAAGAAAAACATACAAAGGTCTAAACAAAGATGAAGAATAAAAAACAATATAAAGGAGCGTAGCAGCTGCTGCTCAGTTCCAGCCACCCCACTGTCCGAAGGGAATGTAGGCCCCACGTTACATCTCCTGATGCTGCAAGAGAAGCCGGGAGTCCAGATTTTCATGTGGAATTAAGACACTGTGCAGCTACCAAATAGCTCAGGAAGAAATAATACCAATTCTGCACCGTCCCTTCCAGAAAACGAAGGCATCTGGGCCCACCTCGAGCACACACCGGTTTGCAGCCACTGACCGGGAGCAAATCAAGCTTGCACGTGCGTATGGCCAGAGTGGAGCCAGGGTCCTCTCTGAGGAGTGAGGGGAATAAGCAGAAAAGGTAGCTGACGTGTATTGGGTGTGCCATGTGCCAGGCTCTCTGATAAGCCCTTGAAGGGACACAAAGTAGATATTAAGCCCGTGGCACAGAGGGGGAAACTGAGGTTCTGTGAGTAACTTGCCCAGGATCTTCCGGCTACTGTTTCTTTCATGCTCCACAGCCTCATAACTTGGAGTGTTCCATCTCACCTCTGCCTTCTCTGCCCTTCTTGTACCTCCATGATCTTCCCAGCTCACTGCCTTCCAAATTCAGCATGCCTAGTGGCTGGGCAGGCAGGTTTGGCCAAATCTAGGATGTGCTTGGATGGAGCGCCATTTACTGCCCCCAACAGGGAAAAGGAAAAGGGCCATCAGGGAAACTCAAGTAAGCCTCTTGCTTTCCAGTTGGGAAATTAGAAGCTCAGAGAGGGACCCCTGGCCCAGGGTCACACAGCTGGAATTTTCATGCCTCTTCTTCCCCAAGCCCTCCCTCTATGGCATTAAATGGATCCAAAGTGGTCTTTTAGCCTTAGGTGGAAATTGCAGGGTGAGTTCAGGGGAGTTGGTAGGGAACAAAGTGGAGGACAGACAGCTGATGCTCCCTAGTTCCCGCATAGAGAGTGCCCTGTGTCCCACCCCCTGGCAGTGCCTACCTGAATGCCAGACAGTTCCAGGGCTCAGCTGGCAAATGGGGGCTGAAGGAGCTTTGTGAGTCTCAGGCAGAATCTTGGGATTTGCTCTGTTTCTCTTCCCTAGGGTTTATTATTAGCAAAAGTGACAAAGCCCCTAATGGCTGGCTCAGGATGCTGGCCCCTTAAGCCTGTGGCGCCTCTCGGCAAATAGTTCCTTTGAAACTGGGCAGCAGTTCTGCCTGAGGAGGGAGCAGGGCCTCCTTCCCTGCTCCTCCCCCTGCCACTCACTCCCCTCACAGACCCCATGGACAAGGCCCCTGTGTGACGCATCGCTGCACCCCTGGCTGGCTGAGTGACCTGGGCAATCCCATGGCTTCCAAAGGAATGTCCCCTGCCACTCTAACCTCTCACCGTGGTGTCCCTGTTACCACGTCGGCGCCCCTTGAGGCCCCTGATTCTCCCTGTGTCAGTTACATTCCAGACCCGCCTCATAGTGTCGGGGTGGGCTACATCCCTGCTCCCCTCCTGGATCATAAGGCACCTACGAGGCGGCCTCTCGGACCCCTGGAATACCACCCAGCCGTCTCCACTCTGTGGCCCTTGCCCTGCCACAGTCCTGGGTGTGTCCTCAGGGCTGCCACCTGCCAGGGCTCTGGCCGGTGCCCTCCCCTTCAGATCCTGACCTTAAAAGGAGGACTGTCACCCCTCCTATGCCCCATGCCCCACGCCCTGCCCTGGGATGCCGTGAGAGGCTCCTACATCAGCATTCGGGCACAACTCTCGTTTATTTCCAACTCCCTTCTTCTGCCTGAATTGGAAGCTACTAACCAGTCTCCCAGGCTAGCAGACTCCTCACCCAGATAGCAGCACTCCTAGATCTTTCCGGACGTGCACCTGGATGGCAGCTTTGGAACTTTGAAGGCAAACATTTTCTGCCGTGGTGCCCTTCGTGATGCTCTCTCTGCCTTGCAGTTAGTTATGCTGGGTCTCTCCCTCTCCCTTCCCGTATGAAGAAGGGCCATATGTTAAGGCAAAATTGAGGGTGGGGGAGGGGAATTAAAAAACAGTTACTACTTCACCTGTCATCTTGTCACCCCCGCGTGGCTCTTACCCCATGGCATATCCCTGTTCACCTTGGAACTTGTCCTCCTCCAGGTGGAGCGGCACCACCGCAAATGGCAGTTCCTTCTGGTGATGGCTGTAGGGAGGAAAGGCTGGGACGCGTTTCTCTAGGTTGCTGGTCACCAGAGCCCCTGGCGTCAGGCCTGGGCTTCTCCTCCCTACGGGCCCTGCGGAGATTTGGGGTTCTAGAGCAAAGGGGGTCCAAGCCTCAGTTTGGCATTTCGATCTAGCCGTGTGGCCTGGGGAAGGCACTGAACTTCCCCGAGCTTCCGTTTTCTCCTCCGTAAAAGGGGGCGAGCCGCACAGTTCCCTTTCTGACACCCATGAGGGCGGTTACGCCCCAGAACGGAGAATTTTTCAGCACCGGGCAGGCGATCCGGTGCATAGACTGCCTGCGACGACGTGGCATCCAGGGGGGTCTGTACGGCCCTTGTCATCGCCCGCGTGAGGATTTCTGCAGCCAAACTTTTGAACGTTCATGATAAGGACAGATCGTAACTTGCCCCGTGTCCATCCAGGTCAGTTCGTTACCAGTTTTTAAACATTCTTTTTCAAGTTTCAGAGCCCGGGAGTTTCGAGGTTATAGATAGGAACCGTACTGCCCTGCGTCTCCGTAGATAATGGCATACATCACAGCGAGATCAAACACGGGCATAGCTTTGAGGCCGGACCACACCCAGCCGTCCGGTTTGGGACACGACGGGTTCCACGGCAAGGCCAAGGGTGTGAGGCAGGAGGAAAACTCTGGAACAACAGTGCTGTTACCCAAAAGTCTGAGCCATTGGTTCAGAACCAATAGTTCCCCATGGCCCTTAATGTGCCTCGCGCTCAGAAGCAGCCCGGCAGATATCTGGCGCTTCCATCCTCACCACACCCATCTCTGGGAGCCCTTCCCTGCCTCCCCACCCCCACCTCCGCCGGAGGAGCCTAGCGGGTGGCCTAGCTTGGAATACAAGGAGTTGGACCTTGCCCGATACCCAGCCCTGGTCCGTGGGCTCCTAAAGGGGACCTGGCATCACCTGACTGTCTCTCTTTAAAGGCGTGTGCCCGCGGCATGCTCAGTGTGTGTGTGTGTCCACCGTGCATATGTGTATTGACACCAGGGGCCTTTAACAGGTGGCGTAACTGGCTTCCGGGAAGGCACCGCAAAGCCTTCTTCCTCTTTTACCCCCAGCCACAAAGCCTCAGAGCACAGCCTCCTTTATGTCACCAGGGCCGGAGGTGCCGGGCAAACAGCTGTGGGAGAGGCTGTCTCTCATTCTTGTCCTGGGATGACACTTGTGTTCCCCACACAGTGGCAGGGGGATGGGTGGGGTGGTCTCCCAGGGGGCGGTCTCCATGGCAGGCGAATCTCAAGAAGTAAGTGTGTGTTTTACTCCCCTCCTCTGGGAACGAGGAATCTCGCGGTCTTATGTTTTCCTGAATCAAATTGAATAAAGCCCTGGGCCCTCACTTCCCAGGATGACGAGAAATTCCATCTCAGGCCGTGCTCTGTGGTTTAGAGGAAGGATTGCTGAGGAACGAGTTCGGGTGGGCTGCTCACTGTCCAAGTCCTCGCTGTCTGGTGGGGAGCGAAGGTCATTTCTCCCAACTCCATAGCAAGGCCCAGGCCCTTCACTTTGGAGTGCGAGAGAAGATTTACCAGTCTCCCGCTGACTCTGGCTCCCTCGTCACAGAGGACGTGCAGCTCGACCACAGGGACATTGATGATTAGTCCAGAGTGGCCCTGTGTGGCAGAGTCCTAGATAGGACCCAGGTTTCCTGGCTGCTAGGCTCACTGTGGGTCAGTTTCCTCATCTACAAGGTGGGGAGAGGTGGTGGCAGAGACCCCTGGCTCCCCCAAACCCTGCCTCTTCCCCATGCCCCCGAATTGTGCCAGCCTTCGAGATTCAGCCTTTCAGAAGTCCACTGGCCACCCTCCCCTCTGTCCGCCCTGTCCGCTTGTTCTCCTGTTGGCCTGCTGGGATCTTGCTTATTGGTTAAATCCTCCCTGATTAGACAGACCCACTCTCTCTTCAACCTTTGCTTGGCGGCACGCATAATTCTCTTTCCTAAAATGTGTTTCCTCAGTCGTCCTAGTTGTAAAACTCTGCGGTGATTCTTTTCAAAATCACAAATTGCTTGCCTGTGCCTCCCAAGGCCATGGACTCCCAGACTTCCTTGTTCTTGTGTGTTCTTGACTTTCTACTTTTTAAGAGTTCAGCTCAGCGGCCCACATTCTCTGTTTGGGTGCCTCGCTGTGCCTTTAGTGAACTCAAAGCCCTTTCTCCTAGGGGCCAACCCCAAGCAATGGACTAGGAATGGGAGCCCAGAGTGAAAAAGAGGCAGATCTGAGACTCATGGCTGGGTTCACGGTAACATCTGCCTCTGACTCCAGTCAAGTGGCCCCAGAGCCCTGGTCAGCTACCCCTGGGGATGATACATGAACGTCGTGGTTCCAATTCAACCACAGGATGACTTGTGATCATGGGTTCTGAGCCTCAGTTTCCCATTTATAAAATGAACAGACCGGGACTCATGATTTCTAAGCTGTGTCCCCTGGATCCCTAGAGTCCTGCTGAGGGCCTTCCAAGGCCTGGCAGGGGAGGTGGGGGTTACGTAGAGAACGTTAGCTTACCACCACTTCTCTAAGCAGAGCAGCCTGGCATGAATCAAGGTCCCACGCAAGACCTCACTTAAAGATAAAACTGGGAAGGTGAGAACCCATGGGCTCGTCTTTAGAATGCTGGTTGGCGAACTACGGTATAGAAAAATGAAGCTACTCTGAAAGTAATATTAAGGAAATAGCTCCAGGACATATAAAGTCAAAACAGTTAAGATACAGAATTATATATAGTGTGCTATTTTTCATGTAATTAGAACAGGAGTAAAAAGTGAACCTAGCTGTATGAGCTTGATTTGCAGAGGCACTGGAAGGACACAGGGGAATCTAGTGAGCAGTTACCTGGTGCTGGGGAGAGAGGAGAAGGGAAGGAGTGAATGGACCCACGGAGAGACGCAAGATGCCTCAATGCATAGCTAGGGTTTTGTCGCATCTTGGCTTTGAACTATGTACATATGTTACCTTGTCAAGAAAATGAACTTTAAATTTCAGTCGTGTACAAAGTGGCAACAAAGAGTCAGGGGAAGAATGAGTGGGCCAGACGATGTCTGTGTTACTTTGTAGCCGTGATGAGCGGGCTGGTAGAACTGAGAGATACCCACACATGCCTGTCTTGAAAGGCAGAAAGGGAAAGGAGTCCAGGGGCCTGGGGAGAGGAGCCGTGGCCCCTGGGTCCACCTGTTGGGTGGCCAGGGCCTTCTCCAGCCCTTAGCACAAACGGTGGATTGAGAGAGCCTCTGACACCTCAGCCTCAGGCCTTTCCTCGCTCGCCTGCCTGGCTCGGGCGCCCTGTCTCCGGGGTGGAGGCCAGTGGCTGCCCTCATCAGCTGGCAAGCCAGAGGGCCCCACCCATGGGCCAGCAGGCCAGAGCCTCCTCCACACAGGGCTGTCTTTAGCTGACGCCAGCCCCAGACTGTGGCCTGAGCCGCATCCAGAACGGAGCCCACAGCACAGATGTTCCCGTTCTCTGGCTCTAGACAAGCTTCTTGGAAAAATCATGGAGCCAGCCTTTCTCAATCCACCTTTGAGGAGAGAGAAGAGGGGCCCTTCTCTCCTGCGGCCGCGGGCACCTGGCTGCCCGCCCCAGGGGCCAGCTGCCGGCTGCCGATCCATGCGGCCCTTGTCTGTGCTGCTGGCTCCTGTCCGAAGGTCCCTGTAGGGAGGTGGGTGGGCCAAGGGGAGGGTGACGAGGCTCCAGTCAGCCCCTGTGTAAGGTCTCCACGCTCTCTCGGGCTTTTTCTGGCTCGCTTGCCGACAGGAAGTGGTTTGGTTGAGATGGGGGGCATTGCCGCAGGACCCCTCAGTGGGGCGCTGCGGCCAGACCAGGACAGACATGAGTATAGGAGATGACTCCTGGGCTCAGAGAACAGGAAAGGGGCTCCGTGTTTACTGAGGTACTGTTAGGTGCTGAGCTTTGCAGCGAGGAGACTTGTCATGGAGTAACTATATGACCTTGAGCAAGTTATACAATGTGCCGTATGAGCCTCCGTGTCATCATCTGTAAAATGGGGGTGACAATAATATCTCTGAAGATGGAATGAAGCAGAGGTAAATTACCTAGTCGGACAGTTGGTGCGGAAAAAAAATATTAACTACCCTCTCCCTCTTGGGTGCAAGGTGCAAGGGTAATCCCAGCAGGGCTGAAGATCCTGAACCCAAGTGCCTGTGTTCAAATCCCAGCTCTGTCACTTCCTGTCTGTGTGATCTTGGGTCAGTTACTTAACTTCTCTGTGTCTATGCAAATGGGGGACAATGAGTGCAGAGTCCACAGGATGCGGGAGGAACAGATGAATTTCGAGTGGCACCCGGCATGCAGTGAGACTTTGTGTGTTACCGCTTGGGAGTCTTATGCCGACCACTGCCCCACTGCCACCCAGGTCCTTGTGGACTTTTTTTGTAGCTGACGAAACGTGTGAGCTGTAATCTGAAGGCGTCTTCTATAGCCAGGCTGGGTCTCCTTCTGCCCAGGGCTGGGGAGGAAGGGGGGAAGTCAATTCAGCCCCATCCCTTCACCCCGACTCCAGCCAGCATCTGTTTTCCATAAATCGCTCCAGCGGTTTGCCTGGGAAGGAGAGCAAATTTCCTTAGGCAACAGAGCCCTCCAGAACCACCCATCTGGGCATCCGGGCTGCTCGTGGGCTGGGCGGATCCCTTTGGGCCTCCTTCTCACCCTATGTCTGGCCCCCACGCACCTTAGGGCCGTGCCACCCCTTTAGCACTGTTGCCAGGGGAGGTCACTCCCCTCGTCCCTGCCACAGCCTGCCTGCCGCCCCTCGGGTTCCTGGCTGCCAGTGCTGCCAGCAGCACACTGTCCCCAGGCTGCCTGATGACCACAGCAGTCCAAGTCCACGCCGAGCCAGGACCAGCTGCCCACTGGCCCAGAACCAGTGCCCCCAAAAGCATTCTCATTGCCAGTCTATCACTGCTTTTTACATGAACCCCTTAAAACAAAGGATGTGTGATCTTTCTGGTGCTCAGACAGAAGGAGGGATTTCCAGAATGTTCTGTTTCTGGGCCCTGCCTAGAGGCTGGCAGGGCCCTGGGTCCCTCCATCATCTCTCTCACCATCAGCCCTCTTGCTGTGGGATCTGGCACCCCCGTTTCCTCTCTCCCTTCCCACTAACTCAGTTTAAGCTTTGTTCTTGGCGTCACGTGGAACCCGCTGACTATAAGCACATAAAGACAATTTTCTGTATCTTCCAGCAAACAGGGCAGGGCAGCCGCCAGCCCATTTCATTCGTAGAAAGCCATTGCTTCTGTACTGAAACAAGCCCTGGTATGTCATGGGTGTATGATCATGGTCCCATTATAAAACAGAATGCAAAACCTTGTACTCACTTCCACGTAAAACATGGGGCTTCAAAGATAAACACCAGAATATAGACCCACCAAGTAGGGGTTTTGTCTCTTGTTGCTGAGAAGAGAGCCTGGCACATGGCGGGTGCTTATTGAGTGACTATAACTCGAGCTTGCTGCCTCCTGACTGAGATCGGCTCCATTTCTTCCCTTCCGCCTTTAGGCGGGATGTTTGAGAATCACTGGGTCTCATGTTATCTACCTGAAACAGCCTTCCTCTGGCTGTGCCCTGGCTGCCCGGTACCCCTCCTTCCTTCCTGTGTTCTGAGCTTGGTCTCTCGCTGACCTTTCTCCTGGCTGCCCAGCATCCTTCTAATAGAGCCGTCCTCTGCTTTAAGTTGCTAGAGGTGTTTTTCTGTGGGGTGTAACCAAGAACTGTGATATCTAAAACGATTGGCTATTATCTCCATTTTTCAGATGAGGAGACTGAGGCTTCGGGTGGCATTTCGTTGCCACGCCGTGCTCCGGTGTCAGTTACGTGGCACAAGTGGGGGTTAAAGGGGGAGGAGTTTCCTAGTTGCCGTGTGTTAGGTGTGTCGTGCTGGAGGCTGGAGTGGACGGTGCAGGGAGGCCGTGACTCGAGGTGATGCTGGAGGAGCAGGCGGATGCCCTCACTCAGGGGCCTTGCCGACTTCATGGTAGCGTTTGCATTCTGGAACAGGCTTCCCAATTGTAAGCAACAGAAACACATTGGGGCTAACTTCGTCAGAAAATGGATTTCTTTGAAGACTATTCCGTACCTTGTAAACCTGGGGGGTGGGGGTCGGGGTGGGGGACTCATGAATTAGGCTTGGAAAAGAACAGAAACTAGGCAACTGCCAAGAATCGAGGTGGCGAGAACTTCTGATTTGGCAGAAGTGCTGCTGCTGGAATAAATGAGCAATATCTTTGCACCCTTGAATCACTCCACACAAATTTTAAAGCCCGTGGATATAGAGAACAATCGGCTAGCTTGGGAAGGCCGGCAGCTCCTGACTCATGAGCCCACCAGGTCTGCGTACTCTAGGAGAGGAGTGGGTTCAAAGAAATATCGGAGTGGTATTTCCAAAGGAAGGAGAAATTAGTACCGTGCAACAAATGTCCACGCGACCTGTTCACGAAAAGATATTTTGAGCCGGAGAATGATAAGTTTTCGACTTCTGGGAAGATGGTGTGAAGTAAGGAGTGAAGGAAAGCAAGATTGTAGGTCACAGGTAAGGGAAGGAAAGTTTAGTCCAGGAGTGTGATGATGAAGTCATGAGCTAAGGCAGTGAAGATGAGAGGAAAGGCAGGAGCTGTGTCGAAGATGGATCTTTCGGATTTGGAGACTGACTGGATGTGAGAAGTGAAAGAAAGAAGGGAGAGCCAAGGGAAGTCCTGGTTCTGGCGTAAGTAACTGGATGGATAGAAGGGTCATCAAACCAAGATAAAGACACATTAGGAAAGTAAGTCGGAATGATGATGCTGCGTAGAATTTGGGGACATGCAGGGTTTGAAGGGCCTGTGAATAGTCCCATTGGACAGGTTTAGCATTTAAGAAAGAGGCTAATGAGTCATTATCTAAAGGGGTAATGAGAGTTAGGGATATAAGTGAAATTTCCCAGGGAGACTAGGCAGAGTGAGAAGCAGAGATGGCTGAGAAGGAAGAGCTGAAGAAATACTGACGTTTAAGTGGCAGGCAGAAGAGGAATCTGCGAAGAAGTGCGGAGCTAGAAAGAATCAGGAGAGACTCATAGTAAAGTAATACTAACAATAGAGAAGAGAGTGTTCTAGGAGGATGTGGTCAACATTGTTACATGCTGCTGAGACGTCACACAAGATACATGCTGAAAAGCCCATTGGACTTGACCACGTGAAGGCCATCGAGGGCTTTGGTTAGAGCTGTTTCCTGATGTCCTAAGGACAGAAGCCAGTGCATTGGAGAGGGAGAAGCAGCAAAGAGAAGATAGTAAACATAAGCTTCTCTTGGGGCAGTATTGGCTTGGGGAAAGAGAGATGGCAATAGTTTGAGAGGAGCCCAGGGTCAAAGGAACATAGATGAAGAGTTTGCAGAGGGGAATTCACTGTTTATTGACTTCAGTCCAAAGGAACATCCTAATATTGACCCAGAGTTCCAAAGGGGAAAATATTTTTTTTAATACCACGAACATGATAATACATGAATCATGATGACAGTGGATGAAATCAGTTCAGTAAACAGTGGAATATGCCTATTTGTTATCAAGCAGTATAAACAGTACACCTTTTTTTTTTTTTTTTTGAGGGGTGGAGGTCAAAACAGGAAAAAAAACCAAGATGATGACGATTATAATTGTGGAGAATCCTCTTGCTACCACTTCAGAATTACCTTTCTTCATCAACCAAGTTCTGAGAGGAGTACATTAATAGTTCCAAGTTCTTCTCTTTGCTCTATTTTTCCTCATAAGTCTTTTTAATTGCTTTATTTGCCCTGTCCAATGTAGTAGCCAGTAGTCAGTTCTTTCAGTTTTAATTAATTAAAATTAGATAGAATTAAAACTGTAAACCCTCACTTGCCTTAGTCACATTTCAAGTGGTCACTAGACACATGGTATATTAGTGGCTACTATATTCACAGCTCGGGTATAGAACATTTCTGCAAGATAGAAATGGATTGCACTGCTCTATATATTCCAAGGCCATATCGTTAGATGTATATATGTTTATGTTTGTTATGTCTTATTTGTGTTCCTTCTGTCAATCCATAAAATATCTCTTTGTCCCTTATGATGTTTGTTATCTCCAGTTCTGTTGTTCAGAATTTAAATGTGTAACTCAGGTTTTACTTGATTTACATTCATTCACACTATCTTTCTCTGTATCTTTTTATTCCCTGTTATGCCTAAAATCTACACAATCTCCATGAGTCGTTTTTTTTTTTTTTTAATTGCTAATCGAAGTGATAGGGAATCACAGAAAATAAGATTTGGGACACAGAAGTGAGCCTCCCAAGTTTGTAGAAAAAGTCCACACACACAAAAAGTCATGCTGTTGATTCACGTCGGTTTCATTGCTATTCAGCCCTTATTGGTTCCTTTTCTGCTCTTATTGGTTCCTTTCTGAATTTCCCCTGGGGAATAGCCCCCAAATTCCCATTTCTTTATATCCAATCACTCCCTCTGCAAAATATCAGATCACTCCTGCTGCAAAATATCCCCCTAAAACATATTCATGTCAAATCCCTATAACCTGGTGCCTTACTTGAGAAAAAAAAAAAAAAGGCCTTTGAAGATACGATTCAAGTGAAAGATCCTGTGGTAGACAGCTAATCCTGGGTCATCTGCGTGGTCCCTGACTATGCCTTGACAAGCATCCTTATAAAAGAGAAGCAGAAGGAGGTGACAGACGGCCACACACCAAGGAGAAGGCTCCGGGACGACAGAGGCGGAGACTGGGGTGGTGCCGCCGCACACCGTGGGACACCATGGGATGCCAGCAGCTGCAGAGGCTGGAAGAGGCAGGCAACGGGGTCCTCCTCAGCACCGACACCACCCTGATTGCAGAGCGGTGCGGAAACGCATTTCTGTACGTTAAGCCGTCAAGGTTGCGGGCCCTACTATGAGGATCTCTAGCCCTGATGGAGGGGCCACCAGCTCAGTGTCCTAAAGCCAAGGTCTGGAGCATTAGTCCCCGAGCCTCCCCTTCGCACCGGGGAACAGAGGCCAGCGGTTCTGCCACAAAACACACAGCATGTCGCTGGCAGTCAGGGGGCTGGGGCCAGGCCAATGTTTGCCTTTTTCGCCACGTCTCGGCAGAGCTACTCGAAACCCTCTCTTCCCCCAGCAGGAAAAGCATATGTTCTTTCCATATAGAGGAGAAATTGTTCCACGAGTGAGTAAGCCTCTTGGCCACGGAGCCTGGCCCAGCCCGCAGAATGCTGGGCAGGAAGCGGGCAGCATTCGATACCGCTCTGGGAACTGGACGGGACTGGCGTCCGAGCCTCAGGGAGAGCGGCCTTCGGGCGGGGGGGGCATTGGAGAGCCGAGGCCGGGATGCACAAGGCAGGGTAGAGAATCCTGTCCCTGGATAGAAGTGCTTCTCCATTTGGACTGGGCCGGGACGGGGAGGCTCGGGGTCTGACAGGGCAGGCAGCCTGTCCAATCCCCTCACTATGGAGAAAGCGAACTGGTCTGGATCAGAGGTGACTCAGGTGTGCTCAGCGAGGCCAGGCCATTTATAAATTGTCATTTTCAGCCACCCCCACCTTCTCCTTGGTGCCCTCAAGGGTCGAGATGAGAGTCATAAAGATGGGTGGGAGGTCATCATGTCAGAGTGGGGGCAGATTTGTCCTGATTAGGGGCCCTGTGTGTGTAAATCAGGGACCCCAACGCTCTGAGGAGTGCTTTCAAGACAGTGAATTCTCTGTTACATCAGACACATCCAGGTTGAGGGTGGATGGCCCCCAGTCGAAGGGGTCAGGTGTCAGTTACCAGGTGGACTAGAGCTTAGGTCTCAGAGTGGTTGCCCATGGGCCAGACACAGCCCTAAAGATGTTCCCACTGGCCAGCATTTCTGCACAGCCACATTCAGCTGGGCTGAGAGCCAACAGCCCAGGCCAGCAGGGCATGCACTCCACTTCTGCATGGCCCATCAGTCCGGGGTCACTCACTGATTTCCAGACTGGCCCCTGAAGGATGGATGTCTGTGAGCCTTGGGGCAGAGGCCCTGATCACACTCATCCTTCTCCCTCTCTAGGTTCACCCTGTGGGCCTACTTGGGGAAGGACAGGTGGTACCTTCCCACGGGCTCAGGTGAGACCACATGGCATGAGCTGCCCTTCGCTGAACGGGATGCAGGTAGAGCGCCCATCTGGCCGGAGACCATGACCACTGCACACTCCTCTAAGCCCCCCTCACGCTGCCGTCGTGCTGGGGCCTGTCATGGTCTCTGGGGAGGCACCACCCAGGACATCACAGGCCTTCACCTGGCTCTCCTGCCCTGTAGTAGAGCCAGTCCCCCAGGGTGTCAAGGGCCTGGGAAGGGTATCTGTGCAGGTGCACTGAGAATCAAGACCACCACCACCAGCAGCAGGGCTCCTTCTGGGTGTTTACTGGGTCTGCTTTCTGAGATGCTGCTCCAGGCCACCAGGAGTGGGTCTGCTGGGGGTGACAGAATGGGCCGCAGAGCAGCCACTCACAGATATCGGCTTCCCTTCCTCCACCCTTCCCAACCTCATTGAAGAAACGCAACGTCTGCAGGCATCGACTCTAGTTGTGTTGGGACCCGGCTAGAGCAGGCGTCTAGAGAGGCAGCTCTTCATTTTTATCATGATCAGTGGCGGCGGGTGCTGTTTATGGGCAGAGGGTCCCTACCCGGCACCCTGGGTATGAGACCTCAGTCTTCCTCTCAGCCTATTTGATGGATGGGAACGCTGAGCCTCTCAAGGGGTGAGACATTGAAGCCAGGCTGGCCTGATTTTATAGCTGGTGCTTTCTCGAGAGCACTTAACATCTTTGGTTTGTAAGTGACTGTGTTTTTCACACCACTGAAAAAGGCGAGAAGTCTGAGTGGGGCGGAGCCAACAGCACATGCTGCCGGGTGGTGACAGTCTCCAGGAATGTGACAAGGGGCGGTTGCCTCCCCAGGTTTCTCTCCCCTGGGGACAGGTTGCATCTCCGCCCCAGCTCCTCTCAGAGCTTCTGCTCAGCGGGCTGAGTGAAGGCAGCCAGGAGGGCCCCTCCGGCAGCACCCGGCCCGTTTTTGAAGACACAGCCCTGTTACTTCCTGCCAAAGTATTCCTCAGGCTGGTTCTGCCTGTGAGGCCTCCGGCCCACAGGCAGTCCAAGGGCACCACTTGGTGGCCAGTCACAGCCAGACAAGGCAGCTGCACCAAGCGGCTTCCAAGGTTCATAACCATCACACAACAGCAGAAGGCAAGAGAGGACCCTGAGAACTCAAGCTGCACCTCCCCATGCTCCCAGAGGTGGGACAGAGCCCTCCAGGTTCCCAGAGGTCTGGGTGCACATGGGAGGAGTTTGGGGCCGGACGAGCCTGGGTTTGAATCCCTGTGTCGCAGCTGTACCCCGAGTTTCTCATTTGTACAGTGGGGCTATTTACGATACATCTTGCAGGGCTGTGGCCTTCTCTCGCATGGCAGACAGCCGAGGGAAACAGCAGGGCAAGGCTGGACCAGCGACAGGAGTCCAGCCTGGTGGCCCTCAGCCCTGAGGCCAGGCTCTCAACTGTGGCTTCACATTACAATCCCCGGATTGGAGGCAGTGCTTTGACGCCTGGTCCTGGGCCAGCAGTATCAGCATCAACAGGGACCTTGGTAGGAATTCAGACCCTGGGGCTCCAGCCCAGCCAGGCTTGCTGGATCAGAAAGTCTGGGGGTGGGCCCAGCACCCTCCAGGTGATGCTGATGCCCAGCCAAGTGTGAGAACACGGGTGCTCTGGTACTGGGGCTGCTTCTATAGTACGTGAGGTCATTCCACTGTCCTGCAAACACCAGCAATTCTTGTTTTAGTGGAGCTGAAGTGGGGCCCAGGCACGGATTAAAATAACAACTCCAGCTGATGCTAATGAGTAGTCATGGCCTTGGTTCAGACCCTTCTCCCCCATGCCACCCTTTTCCTTCAGAGCACTGGGTATGCGGTAGAGTGCAGCTGTTCTCCCGGGGCCCCTGGATCCTCAGGTGGTCCAGAGACTAACCACCAGCTATTGACCTTTGGTGGGTGCCTGAGTTCTGACAGGCGTGGTGCTAGGGGCGTTGTATGCCACACCTCCCAAGAATCCTTCGAATTGTTAGAACTCTCTGCTTCACATTGCAGGAACTGAGGCACAGGGAGGTTAAGTAACTCTCCCTACGTCACACAGCTACTAAATGGCAGGCCGAGGACTCTGACCTAGTTCCCCCCGACACTAGAGTCCACTAGCTTCCTCATTCTATAAATACGAAGAGGGATGACTTGCTTGCGGCCACCAGGGGTGGCACCCGCCACACTTCCTGGACTTTTGCTTCGAATCTCACCATTGCCGTGGCACCAATACCACGATGAGAGGGATGGACCTCTGAGCCAGGTGGCATTCCCGGGAAATAATGCCACCCCGCCAAGCGTAAAAGCAACCGGAAGAGGGAGGCAGAGGCAGGCCGTATGAATTACGTCCCATGCCACCTAGATGCCTGCAGCGTCTTCTTGGACCACAGGATTCACGATAGTAAGGACACTGACACTTGTCCCCCCTCCCCCCCTCCCCAACTCAAGTCTTCATCGCCCTCTCAGCATCTCGCGGATTGCGGGTCGTGCCCCGTTACCTGGCTCGGAGCGAAGAAAGGAAAAGGCAAGAAAGAGGACCGATGACAGGGCAGAGAAAGTACAAAAGCATTTTATTACTGGAGATGCGTTTTCCAAAAGCGAGGGAGCTGCTTTCCTGAGGAGACGGGGGCCTCTGGTCCCCGGGAGCGGGGCTGAGTCGAGCTGACCCTGCCGGGCGGGGCGTCCTCAGCGGGAGCGGATTCGCCGGGAGATGCGATACAGCTCCATCGTTGCCCTGGCATCTTCCACCGAGCTGTGCCCAAACTTGCTGTTCTGTAGACGCGGGTACAGAGTGGGGACTGGGAGTGGGGCCGAACGCAGAGGCCCTACATGACCCTGCCCGTCCCTGCTCACACCCCAACTCCAGGACTCTGAGGGGTGTCAGTGGGTGAGTCTCCCCAGACCTCTGACACCCTGGACGCAGCAGGTAGCTGGAGAAAGCCTGACTTTATCCGTTAGCCCTGGGACCAGGACACTAAGGCCCAGTGTGGCCAGGCACAACCTCCAGTGTCCTGTCCGTGCCCTCAAGGTGCTTACAATCCAGGGACGGGTGGGGACGCTGCGGACTTGCTGCCGGACACAGAAGGGCCGAAGCAGCTGTAACAGAGCCGTCCCGGGCACTGGGGAGTATGTTGAACGTGCCACTTGCTCAGCAAGTTGAGAAGGTGTTATTTGGTGAATCAGTGTGCCGGCCATTCTGTCCTTGGTCCTGTGTGCCTCAAGGCTAACAGAGGGGCCAAAACTCAGCACCCCCCGCCCCCCCACTGCTGCCTCTGTGATTCCTGCTGCCCAGCCAAGCAGGCTGGGGTGCTGGGGCTCGCGCTGTGCCTCCCACACCCGCCCTCCTGCCTTCCCCCACCACCCTTCATTCTTCAGGCTCCATGTGGATCCGGTCTGTGGCCCTGCCACTCATTCTTTGTCCCTGCTCCCAGGACACCTGCCCTTCCCTCCCTCTGACACTCCCCACAGCATGTGCTGCTGATTTAATTAGGGGGCCGCCCTCCATTGAACCAAGAGTTCCTGAAGGACAGGGCCTTGGTCAGCTGGTGCCCCCAGCATCTGGGTCCGCCGGATGCGTAAAACATAGCTGTTCACCCGGAAGCCCCAACAAAGATACCGCCCCTCTCACAAGCACAGAGCTGCTCAGGACTAGGGGAAGATAGTGTCCCTGGGGTCGCATATTTGCTCTGGAGCCATGGAGGGGGGAGCGGGGGATTGTTAACATCTTGGCTGGAAGGGCCAGGCCCCAGAGCACAGCCTCCTAGCGATGCCCGGGGCAGGCTGCCCAGAGGCCGGTATTGGCCGCCCCACCCCGGCCGGGGACGGGAAGGCCGTCCTGACCTGGATGCGTTGCCCAAGGAGGCGCTCGCTGAGCACCCGGAGGGAGACGCGCCTGCAGTTCTGCAGGTTGGCCTCGCGCCACAGCAGCCTGTCCGTGGCCGTGTCGTAGATGGCGTAGCCGCTCATGTCCTCCTTCAGCGCCTTGAAGTCGTGCTTCAGGTCATGTCCTACCACCAGCTTGCCTTTCAGGAGCTGCAGGATCTGACCAGGGAGACACACACCCCACGCATCACCCAGGTCCTCCGCGCGGGGCCGGGGGCAGCTCGGTGCCCTTGCGCGTGGCAGGGAGCGGCCCCTGCTTCACTTGCTGTTCGACCTGGGGCAAAGCACCACCCCGCTGAGCTTCAGACATATCATCAGCAGAGTGAGCAGAAGGGACCACGCCCCTCCTTCATTCACACTTCGCATGCTAGGCCCCTCCCAATTCCTTCTGATGTGTTTCGATGTGTGAGATAATAAGAGAACATATATCGGGCTCTGCCCCCGGTTCCTGACGCAGAGCTTCCGAAGCCCTTGGGGTTCCCTGGGTGATAGGAGTGCCATGTTTTCTAAGGAGGCGACTCTGGAGGGACCCCCGGATGGGTGCTGGTCTCGGGAATAACCATGATCAGAAGCCTGGGATTTTCAGTCCCCTCTCATTCTCTGGGGAAAGGAAAGGGATTAAAAATAGAGGTAATGATTAATCATGCCTTCGTGGTGAAGGCTCCATAAAATCCCCAAAGTACACGGCTTGGAGGGCTTTGGGGTTGGTGGGCACCGGAGGTGCTGGGGTCTGGCGCCCGGACAGGGCGTAGAGGCTCCACGCTGCTTCCCACGTCCCTCACCCTATGCATCTCGTCCATCGGTGCCTTTTCTTTCTCATAACCTTTGACAAACTGGCAAACGTGTTTCCCTGACTTGCTGTGAGCTGCTCTAGCAAGTTAGCCAGACCCCAGGGGAGCACGGGGACCTCCGATCTAGCAGGTCGACTGACCACCTAGGCTTGCGACTGGTGTCTGAAGCGGGTCAGTGGAGGGGCCATTCTTGTGGGAGCGAGCCCTCGGCCTGTGGCATCTGATGCTGTCTCCAGGTGGACAGTGTCCGCATTGACCTGAAAGCCTCCGCACATTTGGTGACCAGAAGGGTCAAAAGCGAAGTGTCTTCTGTAAAAGTAAAGGGGGCCTACAGGAAAGAAAGGCCTAGTAGGGAAGAACGGGGTTTTCTCTACATAAGAAGGGGGAAAAAAAAAATGGAGCGTTTCCTTTACACAACGGCCAGCACCTACCGAGTGCGTCCCCTGTGCCTGTCACTCATAAATACATCACCTACATCGTGTCATGTCATCCTTTCAACAGCCCTACTGTGGCAGGCAGAATGACGACCTCCCGAAGAGGCCCACGCCCTAATCCCCAGACTTTGTGAGCACGTTACATGGCAACGAGACATTGAAGCGGCAGCTTGACGTCAGGTTGGTAATCATTTGCCCTTAAAACGGGGAGACTTCCCCGATTATCTGTGTGAGCCCGGCATCATCGCAGGAAGTATCGACATTGTTTGAACCACTAGGTTTCGGGGTGATTTGCTGAGCACTATTAGGTAACTTCGATGGTCACACCGCGTGTGGCAGGCCCAGCCTTCGAAGCCAGCAGGTGGGCTCCAGTGCCTGTCTGTCACCGCTATGCTTTGCAGAGAGAGCAGGCCTGCTTGCCGTTTCCCGCAGCCTAGCAGCCAGGCCACAGGGAGCAGCCCTGACTGTGACCCCAGCCTGGCGCCCTACACCTGTGCCCACGTCTCACCTCCTCTGCCCACGGTGGCCTGACAGCGAATCTGCCTCTGGCCACACCGGCCAGTCCCCTTTCTTTACAGTGTTCTCTGACAGGCTGCCTCTCTTCCTCCATGCATAGCCCAGGACTGGAGTCTATGGTCCAGGAAGGAAACTTCTGGATGGTTAGCACCCTCCTACGTCCTGCTTCTGCCTCAAGTGGCCTCCTGGGACTTACATGTGGCCTTTGATATGCTCTTTGATAGGATCGTTATGACCACTTTATCGAGGAGAGAGCTGAGGCTCAGAGAGGGGAGAGGAGTTGTCCACAGTCACAGCACTGTGGAGGCAGAGTCTGTCCCTCTGTCACGAACAGGCAATGTCACCAACCTGCCCCACTGTTCTTGTGGTTGGTTTTCTTGGGACCTCGAGCCCGTGCTCAGCAAGGGACTGGAGAAAGCTCACTGGAGGAATGAAGTAACCCATCCCTGATGGACACCAGGGCTTCTCACACCGGGGTCTCAGGGTCACCTGGGGGAATCGCACCAAAGTTTGGATGCGGATTCTGGATTTCTAACAGGTGGTGCCGATGCTGCTGGGCCAGGGTACCCCTGAGGGGTGAGGGCACATGACAGAGCAGTGCCTCAAGGGGAACCCTGGGCATGCAGAGGGGAGGGATGGCTTGCAGGGCGTGGGGGATGGGGAACGTGCTGGGCTGTGGCTAGTGCTGACATCCTTTATCTTTCCAAAAAACATGACCTGTTTTCCACCCTGACTAGGAGCTCAAGGCCAACTCACACACAGCCCCCAGGGAACAGTCTCCTATTCCAGATGGAAGAGGGCCAAGTCATTGTGGGGTGGATTCCTAGGAAATGTATCACTTCCTGAGTCTAAGGGTCTGGGGGGGCAGGGCTACGTTGAGCACCCCAGCACTCATCCTGAGACATAGAATAAGGGGAGTGGACATGAGAAGGAAGGAAGAGAAAGTAGTGAAAGAGGAGAACAGTCTGTTTAGCAGACAGACACCAGCAACCCTTCAGGACTAAGATGGTGAGCATGGGCAGGGAAAGCTCCTGCGGTCTCTGGGAAGTTAAAGACTGGGGCTGGGCTTTAGATCCTCATGTGTACAGTGAGGGCCTGGAGAGGTGAGGCTCAGTGTCTGGTTAGCAGCCTGAGTTCCTCCGGCTTTCTGAGGCTGCGGGGGGAGAATGGGGGAGGATGTCAGCCACTGGGACCTCAGGGCTTTGTGACCTGCTCTCCCTGGGACGCCACAGGATCATTACGATCTGCCCTGAGTCCTGAGACAGGTGTGTCAAATGGAGGAGGTAGAGACTCGCAGAATCCTGGAGAGACGTGGAGAGGAAGTGGGGAAGGGGTGTTTATCTATCTGCCTTCATCACCCTGGCACTGGGCCAGGTACTTTCCTTACCTTATCACGAGGCCTCTCAACAAGGATATTCTTAGTTCCATGTTGCAGGGGAGGGGGCTGAGGATCAGAGAGGTTAAGAGGCTTGCCCAGGTCACACAGCTGTGAGCCGAGAGCTGAGACAGGGTGTCCGGATCCACTCGACATTATTATTATTATTATTATAATTGTTGTTACCACCTACTGAGAACCTCAGGACGGTATTAGCATTTTAGCATTATCAGTTGAAGATCGGAGAGCACTTCTGGGCTTATGTCAGAACTCAACGAAAGTTTCTTGAACCAGGAATACAGCCCCTAGCAGGCAGGGATCATCATGCCAGCTTACCAGCAGGGAGAGGGGGATGCAGAGCCGTGTGTACCCATGTCACGCGGCAGGGCAGTGACAGGCCCAGGTGCAGGTGTCTGCCTACCTACTGTGCTTCAGTCTAGTTCCCCGTATTTCCCAGATGTGCCTAATCAAAAAAAAAATTGCTTGGGGCCCTCGTTAAAAAGACATACTGAATTCTGAGCCCCAGGGGAGGGGCATTCGCCAGTGTCCCAGGGTATTCTCTGCATCTGATGAGTGTCTAAATCTCTGCCCTGAAGCCTGTCGAGCAACCCAGAGCCTGCTGCTTCCATGATGCGTTCAGCCATCCATCCTGTCATTAGTTCGTGTACCTACTACCTACTCCTTCATTCCTGGCTACCAGGAGAGGTGGCTGTATGGGAGTCTAAAGAATGTCACCCTTACAGAGGTCTAGATCCCTTATTATCATCTTCAGGGGCGGCCGTGATTCCCCTTTTTCCTTCTGTCCCCTGCTCCCAGCTTGTGCCTGCTTCCCACAGGGCAGCTTACCCACCCCCCCCCCCGGGGGAACCTGGATGATGAAGTCGTTCTATTCTATCTGGCAGAGTCCCAGTGACACCTGCCCGGGGCAGAGCCCCCACAAGGCACTCCACCCGAGGTGAGGGCTCCTGTGCTGGTCACGGGTCAGGTAGCTCCCTGCTCACAATGCATCGCGGCCTTCCTTCCGTCTGTGTGTGCCTCCTAAACCACGATGCTTCACAGGATTCAGTTTCCTTGTTGGCAAACTAAACATGCAATTACCCCTCCCAGTCCCCATCGTGAGGTAGATGCTACTCACCATACTTGGTTAACATCCAAAAAGCATTAACTTAGAGAAGTGAGTTTCAAGTTATTAAAAAGTACTGTTCGAAAAAAGAGAGAGAGAAAAAAAAAAAGAGCATTAACCTGAGAGGCGAGGGCC
Source organism: Eonycteris spelaea (assembly GCA_003508835.1). Lineage (NCBI taxonomy): Eukaryota > Metazoa > Chordata > Mammalia > Chiroptera > Pteropodidae > Eonycteris > Eonycteris spelaea. The sequence continues at coordinate 3,568,125 of PUFA01000115.1, forward strand.
CTAAAACTGAGTACTAGGCTGTATCCCAGATGGCTGTGTGTCCGGAGGTAAGTCACTGCCCCTCTCTGGACCTCAGTCTCCTCCTGGGTTCCCTCTTATGCTGACAGTCCGATTTGTGGGGCTCTCTATAGACCAGAATTTCTCAGCCTCGGCACTGTTGATACTTCGGTGATGTGTGGGTGGTAGGGGAGGGGCTGTCCTGTGCATTGTTGGGTGTTGAGCACTATTCCTCGCCTCTACTCCTTGGATGTCACTAGCAGGTCCCCCTCCCCACTTATGACAACTAGAAATGTTTCCAGACAGTGCTAAATGTCCCCTGGGTGGGGGGCAAAATTGCCCCACATGGAGAACCACAACTCTAGATGATGCTCAGACTTAGAGCTGTCCGGAGATGACGGGCAGTCACTGTACTTTATGAAAGTAATGGAACCACATTCCAAAAAATGAACGAGAGAAGGGGTGGCAGGGGCCTGCTCACAATCTCTGCCCCATGACAGCAGCGTTCCGGGGTGGACTCAGGGGCTCAGTGGCTCCCCAGAGCTCTCCTGGCTGCCATGGGCTGGTCTGTGGCTCACCACTAGCTGGGGTCACTCACCACTATGGGAGGAAGAGACAGGTTGGTGGGTGGGGCCTTCGAAAGATGCTGGCTTGAGCCCTAGACTCACCTGAGAAATGTTACCTGGCCTTGCAGGGATTGCGAAATAGCTGACAAGCTTCTGCTCTTTGGGGTCCCCCAGAATATTATGGGGCCCATGAGACTGGTCTCTGTCTTTGAGATTAAAGCACTGTGGGTGGTGATGAGTGGGATCAAGCTGCCTCACTGTTTTCGTTCATGGCAAGAAATGACGGCCGTTGCCTTGAGCCACATCTTACTTACATGCCATGCCAGATGCTGTCCCTTACATACACTGGGCACTTCGCCTTCACAGGGTGCATTTACACACAGTGATGTTCACAGGATCTGAACATCACAGAGCAAACTCTGGAGCCAGAATTTGAGTCTCTGCTCCACCCCGTCCTTGGACGGTTAGCTCAGCCTTATGTGCCTCAGTTTGCTCAACTGTAATGTGGCGTGATGATACTAGTTAAGTACCTGCTCGTCCCGTGCTGGGGACCGAGGCAGTGGTGCGTTAAAAGTGCTTAGCACAGCGCCTGGACATGGTGCTGGATGCTTCTGCCATCGCCCCTAGGTTACAGAGGATCCTACGGAAGGGCACAGAGAAGTTTAGCAACAAGCCAGAGGACACAGCAATCAGGCGGCAGAGCTGGGGTTGGTGTCATGGCCAGCCTGAAGACAGTGCTTGCTCCCCGGCCCTGTGCGGGGTGTGAATTACTGCATCTCAACAGCAAAGGCCTGCACGAGGACAGAGGTGGTTTTGTTCCATGCAGTTGCCAGGACTCCTGTGTTAAAGCAAAAAGGGCGAGGGAAACCCCTCCCCCCCATAGGGTGGGGTTGGGGAGGAACATAAATGACCCCTCTGGCCTGGGCCTGTCACACTGGTAGCATTTCTAGAGGCACGGGTGGGGGACAGAGAGAGAGAGGGGTTTGGCTGAAGTGCAGGTGGGTGATGGCTGAGCTGTGAGAGAAGGCAGGAAAGATAGGTAAGTTGGGGCTTGGAGGGCCAAGGATGCTGAGTTAGGGGACCTCAGGCCATGGAGAGCCATGGGAGGCTTAGAATAGGGGCTGGAGAGGCTGCTGCGATCTGAGCTCGGCTTGGGGGAGTTTCTCTGGAGCAGGGTAGGAGAGACCGGCAGCCAGCACACAGAAATGAGGGCCAGAGTCTCAGACCTCAGTTCTCGATGGGAGTCAGAAAGCAGGGACTCAGACACATCAGAATTTCTGTCCTTCTCTCTCTGTGGGCACAGTACTGACCACGAGTGGTGCACCAGGCACTGTGCGTAGGGCTGGAAGCCATGCCACTGCATCCAACCTACAAGGGACCAGGGAGGAGGCACCAGTACTCCCCTTTCTCCAGGGTGGAAACAGGCTCAGAGAGGGTCTATAATTTGCCAAAGGTCACAGACCAGCAAGTGATAGAGCAGGAAGTGTGAAGCCCAGAAGTGGTTCTAAGGACCTGCTTGGTCTTCGGATCCTTGCCTCACTCCTGGAATGCCAGGGGCCTGCTCTAGGCCGGTCACCATGCCTCGCACGAGAAGCACTGGGCCTGGCAGAACCCCCGGCTGAGAAACAGAAGCGTTTCTGCACCTGGACAAGGACCGGGGTGTCCTGACTCCCCAGCCAGTGCTAAAGGCTTCCAGGGAATTGCCCAGGCCTGCTGTCTCCTGTCCCCCTGCTCTGGGCGCTTCTGCCCTTTTTGCCTCTGAGATGGGGGAGGGAGGCTGTGGGCGGGAGGACGCAGAGGGGTGGGGTCATGCCTTCCATCTGACTGCTCAGTGGCATCTCACTGTGGGGAGCCTCTCTCCGTGTCCCTGGGCCTCCCGTGGGCACCTGAACAGACCTTCTTACTCCTTTTTGCTGCCCTCCTCTCCTGGGTGACTCTTTTCAGTCTCCTCCCTCCTAACTTTTCCTTCTTTCCAGTCCTGTCAGCCTCTGAGGTCTCAGGCCCTCGTAGCTGCTCCCAGGGGTCCCCTGACCCTTCCTTCCTCACGCCCATCTCTCCTCCACAGCACGCCCTTGTCTAATTTTCTCGAAACTAGTTGGCTTTGATCTTGCCATGCTCTTGCTCAAGGATCTTCAGTGACTTCTCTATGGCCCACTGAGACTCTTCCCACCCCTCACAAATACCACCAGCCTCATGGAGTCTTTCCAGAACCGTTGTGATGAACTGCGCCTCCTTCCCACGCCCTCCCCCCGCCTTGCCCCGGTATCCTCTTAGTACCTCTAGAGCACTGTGGTCCAATAGAAATATAACATGTGTGAGCCACGTGTGTAATTTTAAATCACCTAACAGCCACATGTTTTTAAAAAGGTAAAAAAAGAAATAGGTTAAACTAGTGTTAATGTTTTACTGAACCTAATATATCCAAAACATTACCATTTCAGCATGTAATCAATATAAAAAATTGGAGGCATTTTATGATTTCTTAAAATACAGGTCTTTGAAACCCAGTTGCGCGCTTTACACTTATAGCACATTGCAGGGCCAACCAGCCACTTCTCAGGTGCTCAGCAGCCTCATGGGGCCGGTGACATCCTACTGGACACACAGCTCTAGAGATTTTGAGCCTGAGCTTTGACTCCTGACCAGCTTTCCCCCATTCTGTTACGTGAACTTGTGCAAGTTCCTTAGCGGCGGGGGCTGAAATGTGTCTTCCTCCTGACCCAATGCATTTGTTGAAATCCTAACCCCTAGTTCCTCAACATGTGACTTGTTTGGAAATACGGTCTTTGCAGAAGTCCTTAGTCAGAATGAGGTCATACCGAAGTAGGGGAGGCTCCTAATCCAAATAATTAGTGTCCTTTTACGAAAGGGGAAATTCAAGTACAGAGACACACACGCGGGTAGAATCCCCTGGGAACATGGAGGCAGAGCTGGGGTGATGCTTCTACTAGCGCGATGGCCCGGCCCGCACACCACCAGAAGCTAGGAGACTCTCCCTCCACAGACCTCAGGGGGAACCAGGCCTGCAGACACCTTGATCTCAGACTTCTAGCCTTCAGGGCTGTGAGACAAACGCCTCTGTTGTTTAAGCCACCAAGTTTGCGGTGCTTGGTTCTGGTGGCTGTAGCAAACCAGTTACACTCAGTTCGGGCGAGCCTCGGGTTCCTCATCTGTAACGTGAGGATGTCAAGGCGAACGGTCACAGCAGCTAACGTTGTTAGAGTGTTCACAGAGGCACTCTCTGCAGGCACGTTCTCAGTCCTCACAGTGATCATAGGAGGCTGTTACGGTCGTCACCCATTTTATCGGTGGGGAAACTGGGTCCAGACAGGGCGAGTAGTTTGCCCAAGGTAATTTAACTGGCTTCGAACATGAGTTCGCTTCTGAGAACCCACCCGGCAGGCCGTGCGAGGGCTAGGGGAGCATCTAGCCAGCACTTCGTAAATAGTACTATCGTGGTGGCTTTATCTCTAGCCTGGCACGGGTACGCAGGCAGCGTGGGAAGTTGAGAAAAACCTCAATTCTCTTTGTTCTTCTTGGACTTCCCCAAGCCCCACCAGCCTAGAAACCAAAGCATTCAGTTGCCCTTCAAAACCTTCCCAGAAGTGACTAACCCAGAGGCCACGTTTAGAGTGGTTGGTATGCTTTCTATTTGGTAAGTCGAGAAACAGAAAGTTAAACCTAAAGAACATATGACGACAAGCTGAAGGGCCAGATGGGGGAGGGGTGGAACTCGGGACTTCACGCTGACCTCGAATGATGGACGGCCTGCTGCGGGTCCGTGAGCAAGCTCTCCCCTCTGCCCAGGGGGCTCTGGCTGGTTCTCCAGGACCCAGACGGACCCCTGGCCAGGACCCAGCCAGTGAAGGCCTCCACCCAGGACCTGCCCCCATTTCCCCACAGGGCTCACCTGTGGCAGTCTGGTGTCGAGGAAAGAATGGGGAATATAGCCCTCAAATCAGTGTGGGGAACATCAGGTGGGACTCTCTTTCCCTATTATAGGGCCAGCGAGGGGGACCAGATGCCCCAAAGGCGGCTCCCAGATGTGACTCTGAGTCTGTCTGATGTCAAGAAGTCTTCTCAGGGATGCGATGGAGACAACAATAGGTTTCTCTGTACCCTGGTCCTCCCCACGCAGGGTTAGCAAGGAATCATACGCCGCTGGGGACAGAGGTCACAGATCTGCCTCCTGGGGAAGCGTCAGGGAAGTGCGTGCATGCGTGTGTATGTGTGTGTGTGCACGTGTGTGTGTGTGTGTGTGTGTAGGGAGGGTGTCTGCAGTCTCCCTTGGCCTGGTTAGCAAATGGCCCCTCACTCACCTCCAGCCTGGCCATGGCGAAGGGTGTGGCCTCCTCCATGTGCCAAGGTGTGATCCCACTGACCGCGGTTCTGTAATTAGTGATCTCGCCTTCGGGCCGGATGAACTTGTCGTAGAGCACGGCGCCGTGGTAGTCCACGAGGCTGCAGCGGGCCAAGCCGCTCTCGATGCTAAAGGGCCCCAGCCCAACCATCTCGCAGTCCATGGCCACCACCTCCATGGTACTTGCCATGCGCTCTGGCACCCTCAGGTGTGCTGGGGAGCAGGCAGCAGGAAAGGCATCACTCAGGGGCCAATCAAGGCCCCAGTTGTCCTCAGCCACCACCCAGCCAAGACTTTCTCCCCTGCCCTTTAGCACAGATGCCACCTGGCAGAGGGAAGCTGGCCTCTTGCCACCCTGCCAGGCTTCCCAGCCTGGCAGTCCCAGGGCCTCTGGTCCTGCCTGGCAGCCTCCGGACCAGGAGACCATCTCCCCCGGAGGCACACGCATCGAACCCACCATCCCAGCTCCTGCCCTCACCTGCCTGCCGCCTGTGCCTTTGGCTCACGCCTGCCTCGCTGGTGCCACTTCTCAGCTACTGCAGTTGCTCTTAGCAATGACTCATCTAGGACGTGAAGCCAGGAATCCTGACTCTGTTTCGGTTTCAATTTCAGGTTCATTTTCGAGTGAAGTCAGGGGCAGAAGTCTGGCACGTGGGCGGGCCGCTTTATCTCCGGGTACTTGCAGATGTGGGGAAGCTTGGTAGCTTGAGGCTGGACGAGCAAAGCTGGGAGGCAACATGTCTGGTTGCCCCGCCTCTGCCCTTGTCCCCCCCCAATCTAGCTCAGATGACGCTGCTGACGTGGATGGAGTGGATTGCAACATCTTTCTTTCCTTTCTCACCCTCCACCCGTAGAATAAACATCTTCAGGATTGGAGCCGGGAAATGTCCCGCAGCTTCCGGGCTGCGACCAGCCTCATACTCTGTGAGGTTTTATGGCGCAGGGGGAGCTGGCCTTTTGGACATTGAGGTTATTAACTGGGAAGGGCAGAAGGCTGAGGTGCGAGAGGGCTAGCCCCCACCCAGCCTGGGGAAGGCAAGAAGGCAGTGAGGGGGCCCTTACAGCCTCTGTTGGTTCAGGGTGCCTCAGAAATGGCCACCTGGCTGTCCTCGATGGTCTCTGCCTCCAGCTGGGCTGCCATTGTTTCGGGACAAGGAGAAGCAGGCCTACAGGTAGCCCTCAGGCTGGTCATATTTCCTATTGGTTACTCTCTCCCAGACTGGAACTTTGACCGATTAGAATGGTGCCTGGCACATAGGGAGCACTCAATATTTGTTGAATAGATGAATGAGTTACGACAAGGGCAAAAACAGGATCTGCTTTCAATGAGAAAAGTGTTCATCAAATACTGTGGTGAGATTCATCCATGAGCTGAGAGACCCCCGTCTTGCCTCCTATGCCAGATTCATACAGAATAAGCCCTGAACCGTCGGATCTGATTGCCCCCAGTGGTCACAAAAATTTGTGGCTTGGAAAGAAATTTTCCTGGGTCCATGGTGTTTTCACCAAGAGACATCCAAATTTAACAGCCGTCAAAAATAAAGCCAGCTAAACAATAAGGCATTGTTCCTGTTTGCTGTTCCAATGGTTCAAATTTGAGGTATAAGATTATTTTTGGTTCCCATCCCTGAATGAGCTTCTGCTTGAATTCAGACTCTTTGGGAACTTAATGTTTCTCAAATGCATAAATGCTTGTTACCCTGATTTAGGGGAGAGGAAGCAAAATTCCCTTTATGTGAACACACATTGAAAGAGTAACCCCCTGACTCATCACTTGGAGTTTGTGTCTATACCACCCCTGTGGGACTCCACACACACTCTGGTGATCCACACAGGTCGGCGTCCCCCTCCGCTGCACATCACCTCCTTACCCCCCTCACCACTTGCCTCCTCAGTCTCAGACGGGACAGGTCCCACCCCTCCAGTTCTTGTCCCCGTGGGTCCTGAGCCTGCCCTGTGGTGGGCTCCTGATCAGCATCTTTAAGTCCTCACTGCTTTCCTCCTTGGCCAGGTCCTCACCTGCCCGTCTGCTAGGTCTTCCTGCCTCCATCTGCACGCCCTGTCCTTCACACCCTAACAGACTGCATCTCCCACAATCTAACCTCTTGCACTGTTTGTCACAGGTCTTTGTTCAAGAACCTATCATGATTTCCTGTTGTCAGAAAAAAAGCCTGACCTCACTTCCTGTGCAGTTTCCAAGAACCTCTTTTCATCTGTCCCATAGGCCTTTCTGCTCTCATCCTGGACCACTATCCAACCGAAGGGCTGTCTTTCAAGGTTAAACCTAAATTCAAGGCCTTTGTGTATTCACATGGTGACTTCTCTCAAACCATCACAGGTCCTCCCTGCCCCCTTCAGAATGATTGGGTCATTCCTTAATCACATTCACTGAGTTCTGGGCCTTAGGGCTAGCGGAGTAGAATCAGGTCTCTGCCTTCAGGTGGAAGAGACAGGTGGTCTTGCTGTGCAGGTCAGCCCCTCCCTTCTCACCTCCTTCACCACACTGGCTTTGTCTCTGTTTCCCCAGGGCCTGGGCCCTTGCTGTCCCATCACAGAAGCTCTCCCTCCCTCCAGGTCACCTATCCGCAGCTCCCTGTGCTGGCCTCTGTTACCACTGCACCTCCTGTCCCCTCCCCTGGTTTCTTCTGTGGGAACTGGCACCATCTGAAAGACCATGTAATTTATGTGTTCACTTACTATTTTCCCTCCCACTCATTTGGTTTGCTGTGGGACACCCAGCACCAAGAACCCTGCCTGGGTCATGTTGAACTTTTTCAAATATAATATGTGCTTTGAGGTGGAACACAGGCACTGGTGAGTAGCAGAGCCTAGGGAGGAACCCGACCCCAGCCATCGGCCAGACCAAGCCCACAAATCTCGTTGGATCAGGTCACAGCTGCAAAGGGAGCCACTCAGGGCAAACCTCTCTGCCTTAGAAGACATGTATCCTGTCACGGTTGGCCTACCTCTTGTGACCGTAGTAGGTATGAGGGCTGCTACCGTGTGGCCTTCAGCACCGGGCACAGGGCACAGGCCAAGTGTAGGACTCATAGTAGCACGTTGGATATCACCCCTGTAAGCACTCACCCTTTGAAGTCTAGCTCAGCTGTGTCCAACCTCAGCTGGGCACATACTCCTAAAATGTGTACGTGAATTTTTAAATTATGTATGCCGGGTGGAACCACCTCAAATAGTCGAATATCAGTAACTTCACGTGGTTCAGCTTAATTACGTTGAACTGTGCTAATGGAATACATTTTAAAAACAGACATAGAAAAGAATGAGTTTAAAAACATGTACCAAATAACCATGCAAAGATGGTAAACATCACCAATCTTTGGCAGACACAGTGCCTCTAGTAATTTTTATATTTCAGTCCCCAAACCTGTTCCTGAATCTGTGTAACGATCCTTTACTTGCAGTAAAATAGTAAATGGGCTTTCACTTGTCTCGGGGTCTCTTGCTGGTCTTCCTATAGCCTCAGTGCCTCCTGGCACAACACATTGCCATCAGTCGAAACTCTCTCATGTCTCCCGCCCACAGATTTAATGTCTTTCCCATCTGAATTAGCACTATCACATACTGTGTCCTTAACTATTGCAGTATGAGGTGTGACAGCAATACTAGCGTTTTTTTCCTTCTGCACAATTTCACAGATGGAGGACTTGTACTTATTATAGACCTTAACCGCCTGAGTATGCAATTTTTTTCCTTTCCCTATTAGGTTGAGAACTTTTACCTTGTTTGCTTAAAGGAGGCACTTTATGGCTTCTCTTTGGCATATTCAAATTGCCAGCATCACTACTCTTGTGCTTTGGGGTCATTATTAATAAAGGTTATTTGATCATAAGCATGGTGGTTCGTGGCCGTTGGTCTGGTAACTGAGAGGACTACTTACTACATGACTGGTGGGGCAGGGGGCATCCACAGGGTGGCGCTGGACGATGATTCCCGTGCTGGGTGGGATGGAGCAGGACAGTGATTTCACCACGCCACTCAAAACGGTGCACAATTTAAAACGTTTTATTTCTGGAATTTTCTATTTAATTTTGGATTGCAGTTAACTGTGGATAAATGAAACCATGAGTAAGGGGGGACTTACCTAAAAGATATTTGCACACCAATGTTTATAGCAACATTATTCACAATAACCAATAGTGAGAACAACCCAGCTCTCCATCCAGGGATGAATGGATAAACCAAATGTGGCAGATACACCCAGATGAATTATTCAGGCTTAAAAAGGAAATTCTGAAATGTACAATATGGATGAACTTTGATGACATCATGCTAAGTAATACAGGCCAGTCACAGAAAGACAAATATTGTGGGATTCCATTCATCTGAGGCATCTAGTCAAATTCATCACGGAAATAGAAAGTAGAACGGTGTTAGCCAGGGGCTGAGGGGAGAGGGAATGGGAGGTTAGAGTTAAATGGGAATAGAGCTTCCGTTGTGCAAGATGAAAAAGTTCTGGAGATCAGTGTGCATGTACTGAACACCACCAAACTCTGCACTTAAAAATGGTAAAGATGATAAATTATATGGTGTGTATTTCGCAACAATTAAAACTAAAAAAATTTGAAGACAGAGCCCATAGATTCCGGGAAAAACAAGTTAAATAAACTTGTGCTCTCTATAATAGGGCACTTAAAAAATCTTAAACTACCAATTCTGCAGCTCAATTTTCGTGCCACCTCCCAAAGTGTCCTCTCGAAAGCTGCACGCCTCAAAGCACCCAGCAAGACTGTGTCCCAGCGTTCCCAGTCCCTCCACCAAGCTACCCTCCCACCCTGGCTTGAGGATGTACAAAAAAAGGCCACTTCACCAACTTTTCCAATTAAGTTTTACTCTAGAACAGTCTTACAATAATGCTGATTTAAAACCCAGTACATTTCTGGAACACTGGTAACAGCTCCATCTTCCTTCAACCCACAGACAAAAGAATTGAAGCTACTGCTCAGCTGTGAGTTTGGCATCAGCTATGAACTCTTACAGAACCCAGAACGAAGTCCTGGAGCCAGGCCAGCAGTGGTCAGTGACTCAGCCAGCTCCTTGCTCAGTGGCCAGGGAAAGCTGCTGACAGAACGATCTACGGCCCCCAGTTGAAAGTAGTGTGGTTTCAGCAGTGTCTCTCCCTTCCTGGCCCTGCTGCTTGCCTGACAGACATGAATAAGCAGTCACCTCCTGCACACATCAGAGGGATGCAGAGTACACACGGGTCACGCAGCCGTGGAGAGTGGTGAGAACGGTACGAGCCCTGAACCTCCACGCTGTGTCCTCACCCCAGCCCAGTGTCCCACCTGCTGGAACAGCCAAGCAAGGACAGTTCTGTCTGGGCCAGAGCCCCTCGACCAGGTGTAACCTGAAGAGGCTGCAACTAATCCTTCAAGGAAACAGCAGCTCACGCGGAACAGGGCACCGTGTGCCGGGCGTGCTGAGTGCTAGCATTTCATCCTCTTGACAACCCTATGAGGTAGGTCGTATTATTTTCCCCATTTTACAGATGAGGGAACAGGCTCAAGAGTGAAGTCACATACTGGCTTAAGGTCTCAAAGCTATTATGTGACAAGCAACGATGGGGCTCAAAGGTCTGTATGACCTGAGCTCTTGGTTATGCCAACACCCTAAAACTGCACCTTAGGAAACAGGGAAAAAAAGGTGAAGGATGAAATCCCGAGACCATTTTTAAAAATTTGGAGGAAACCCCACCACCACAGTGATTATCAAAGTGTCTGAGGGGTGACCAACCCGAGGGCGGGTGCACTACACAGCTGCCCTGCCCCGGCCGACTCCACTCCCCTACAGACTGGTGGCCTTGCTCTTAATAAAGGTCCCTTGGGTGCAATTCTGCACAGGAGTTCCAAGAATGCAAATTGCTGTCTTGTTTCTCAGGCTTTTGCTTAAGAGAGAGAACCTAGTGATGAGTGGGCAGGAGAAATGCTTGATTTGGGTCAAAATCCATACGCTAGTCTCCACCCAAATCTCCCGCGCTTTCCCTCCTGGAACAGTGCTTGGTGCTCCCAGCGCCAAGCAGGGGGCAGTCCCCAGGGGCCTGTGGGCTCTGCTGTGCCACCGGAGCCTGGCATAGCTTCCCCCAGGGCTGCTGCCAGAGTTCCATTTGGAGAGAAAGGGAGCAGGGTCTCCTGAGTGGCCTTAGCTCTAAAGCTTCAGGGCATGTTTACTCTGAACCTGATATGACTCTGGAGGAAGAGGTAGAAGGAACAGGAAGAGGCCTTTGCCCCAAGTCACAGAGTCTGGAAGAACAGCCCCACCCCACCCTCTCAGGGATGTATTATTATCCCTTTAGATAGCACAGCTTGGGGGTAGGGAAGTTGACAGCCTGGGACAGTCTTGAAACACACCCTCCTCCTGCAGGGGCCCTAGTACGTAGTCCACCAGACATTTGCATGGCATCTGTAAAGAGCCATTAGCAAAACCACAGGGTAGGGGGACCAACAGTCCAGGACAGGAGGGCTGTGCCAAGGGCACACACAGGAGTCAAGAAGGATGACCCAACTCCTTGGACCCTGGAGGAAGCTGGCCACACCCTGCTCTGCCCAGATGAGGTCCTTTCCCTGCCCCACCCCCCACACCAGGAGGCCACCAACAAGCTGCTCCTCCTTCACGCCCTGGCGTCCTGTGTCTCCCCTGTGCCTCCACTGGTGCCCTGGGCCAGGTCCTCAGGCCAGTACTGGTCCTCCATGTACTGCTCCATGTCCGTGCTGCTGTCAGGCTCTTTGTCCTCAGGGTGGGTCCAGAGGCTGCTGGCCTCCTGCTGTTCCCACTGCACCTCCACCAGCCGGTACAGCTCCATGGCTGTCATGGCGTCTTCCACGGATGAGTGCCCATGCTGGCCCACCTGCGGACGAGAGCCCACGTCAGTGCGCACAGTCCTGGAGAGAGGCCTGTCACCCCGGCTGTGTGCACGCCCAACACCATGCACTCCCAGGACAGGGGTGCCGGGCACAGTACAGTGCTCAGGGCACGGGTTTTGGTCAGACAGAAAGGTGCTGGAACCACAGCTGCAGCACACGCCACGTAGCTTCTCTAAGCTGTTTCCTCAACTGTAAAACAAAGGCCTGAAGAACAGACGGATGACCGCGAAGCACAGTATGGGAGGAGTCAGCACTGCCACTGACTGAAGGCTCCATCTCACTGGAGGAGATGGACTTCTAGATGCAAATGCAAGGAGAGCCTGGAACTGGGTGGGCCCGGATGGATGCATGCACGGGGGAAGGATGCTGGAGAGAAGCACACGTACGTGCGGAGGCCTGGGCTTGACTAAGGTCCCCAGGACCCGCCCTGGGTTAGGAGGGATGACAAGGAGCTGGAGGCACAGCACCATAGCCCTGTCCATGGCGTGACTGGCACGGGGGTCAGACCTTCCCGCTCCCGCACCTGGATCTTCTTGTGCAGCAGCTGCAGGGCCAGATCCTTGAGAGAGACACGGGTCCGGGTGTGGAGGCCGGGCTGGCTGAGGAGGTTGGGCACGTAAGTGGTGTCCCGGGTCTGGCTCCGCGGTGGACGTACTTGAGGGCCTGGAAGTCATTGTGCAGGGCGTGCCCCACCACCACCTTGCCCTTCAGGAGCTTGAGGATCTGTGAGCCAAGAAAGGAGTCAGGAGGCCGCCCCTGCCTCCCCCATGACATCTCCTACAGGGGACTCATCGCACTTTCTAAGTACACATTTAGCTCTGGCACAGTCTACCCACCCCCACCGTCAGCTCACTGGAAATACGCAGGGACTGTGTTTGTCTTGACTGGTGATGCTCAATGAACTCAGCACACAGGAGGTGATCCTGGGTGAAGTCCAGAGCCATGCGTGGCCTTGGAGACACACTGTACTCGGCACCATACACAGTCCTCATCTTCAGGATTCCGTCTCGGCCTCTCCGCCATATAGGCTCTACTTCTCACCCTCTAAACCTGCTGCCTCGCCCAGCTCTGACCATCTACATGATGTGTACCTCTCTCCCCTGTCTTCTACTCTCCTTAGCTCCCAGGGAGGTCATGTCTATGGCCAGAGGCCTACAAACCCTCCAGCCCCCTTTGCTGGGCCTGGCTCGCTCTATCACCAGCCACCGGCATCCCATGGCCTGCCTCTGCTGGCAATGTGTGGTCTGTTGTTAAACTCAGCTCTCACAGCAGGTGGATGAGGTGCATTTAGACTTCAGTGGTAAGGCAATGGCAGTATTCTAGACTGTCCCCACGGCCCACCAGCCATTTGGTGGGAAGGGATCAAGCACACTCGCACTGGCTCAGAGTCTGGGCAGACAGAAAGTGCTTCTGCTCTTGGGGGCACCAGCACCCAGGCTGAGGTCAGTACTGGGAAGCTGAGAACTCACCACAGGCCTCCCTTCCTGTTGCTTCTATTCCTCATCAGCCTGCTTGATAACTAACCTTCAGATCTTTTGAAAAATATGCTTAGGCCCTATCTTATGTGAAAAATGAGGACACACAATGCTGTGTACCAGTAGTTCCCAAATTTCCCTAGCCCTAAGAATGACCCAGAAACATCAAGTAGTTCTGCTATAATGCTTGTTTTGAAAATGCAAAATGTCCCATGACTGACATATTAGAACGTCACTTGAGAATAGCACATGATCTCGCCCTTGATTAAGTGAGAGCAGAAAACTGCACCCGGCTGAACTGAGCCACATGGGGGCGCACAGAAGGCACGCCCCTCAAACACCTACAGCGAGCTCAGCTCACCTTTGTGCGTAGCCGGAGCTCAGAGCTGGCATCCCCGCTTTCTGTCTCATTTCAGGTAACTCCTTTGACCACTCCACCTTAACACAAGCTGCAACCCTTCTGACATCCACCTCCGCAAAGAAATTGTAGGTCCTTTTCAAGGTAAAGTGCCATCCGTACTGGTATACTTATACATTTCTTAACCATTTAATGTGTGAAGAACTGTGCTACTGTTGTTATTAGGTTTCCATCTTTTTATTTTTTGGGGTGTCACTGATGACATTTTTTGAGTGTTGTGTCTCTAACTCCATTTCTCCCGTAAACGCTGAAGTTTCTATTGTATGAGTTTGCAGTGTGAGGATTTTTAGGCGAGTGCTCAGCAGCGCCCTCTCCAGGCCTAGAGACCTATGGGATCAGAACTTTCACAGAAGGATCTGGGGACAAGGACCGAGATTGTTAATAAGGCTTTAGGTATATATATATATTTTAGATGTTTCTTATGTTCAAGCACGTTTGGGAATTTCTGATACGTTAGTGTGGTCCCAACCACTAATTAATTTCCTTCAAAGCATTGAAAAACTAACATAAGGGAATATACCAAAACATTCACACCCGAAGGTGATAGCACTTTGGGCATTACAAATTTTATACAGATATCTAATACTTTTGTAACAGAAAAGAAATGTAAAATGTAAGCTGTTTCACACCCTGCAGTTGGCACAGCCTTTCCACAAACATGATCACGTATGAAACCCCGGTGATTCTCATATGCAGGTAGGTTGGGATTTTTACTCACCTTTCCATGGAGAAAGAACCCACTGTTTGGAGAAGTTAAGAAACATTCCCAAGGTCTCTTTGCTTCCAGTGGCAAAGTGGTGACTCAAACCCAGGGCTGCTTTTTGCAGCCCATCACACCAACCCGGACAGGTCCCCACCCTGCTCTCACCTCTTTCTGGGCCACCTGGAAGGGGATGGCCTTGCGCATGTGCTGCCGAGTGATGCCGCTCCAGCGAGTGCGGTAGTCCACGATGGGCATCTCAGGCCTGACGTACTTGTCGTAGAGAACATCGCCGTGGTAACTCACCACGGAGCAGCGGGCCAGCTCACTTACCCGCCCTCGGGGTCCTGTGCCCACCATCTCACAGTCGATAGCCACGCACTTGCTGGGCAGGGGCCCGGTGCATTCCCTGGGAGTGGCCTTTCTGCTGCATGGGGCACCTCCAGGTCCAGCCCTTGGACGCTGCCTCCCATTGCTGGCAGCCTGAGGGCCTGACGGTGCTTCCGAGGGCATGGGCGCCTCCGAGGACATGGGAGGTGGGGAGGACCCTGGGTCCGGGGGTGTGCTCAGCAGCCCCTGCCCCTGCAGTAAGGCCTTCCGGGCCATGAACCGCTGGTGCTGTCGGCTCTTTCTCTTGTGCTTTCTCCGAAGCACATCCTTGGCATTCGAGCTGGCCAGCAAAGGGCATGGGCACTGTGCAGGCTCATGGGCTTCCCGGGGTACCATGCCAATCTGCTCATCACTTGGGGAAAGGAAGGCCTGGGAGGTAATCTTCCAACGGGGCAGCAACCTAGAGAGAGAATGCACGGGGCAGAGGGGCTGGGTGAGGAGTAGGCCAGGCCAGCCTCCCTCCTGCGGTACGCCCTGCCTGGGCTACTCTAAAGCCTGTATTTTGTTTCAGGCTCCTGGACTGAGTCGAAGACGACTTTAATCATAATTGCACTTGTAAAATCCTACCATGTGCTAACCACTGCTCTAAGTACTTTTCATGGAATCACTAACCTTCCCAACAACCTGAACAGTTATCCTCATATTACTGGTAAAAAAAAAAAACAAAAAAACACTGGGGCATAGACGTTAAATAACTTGCCAATTAATGAGACACAAGCTGATATGAACCCAGAGTCCCTGCTATCTGACAGACTGTGGGGACTGCAGAACTTGAGGTGACCATGACCTCAGGGAACTCCTGGTTGGTGGAGAGAGGGGGGTAGTCAGAAATTTGCAAGGGTGTGCTCAGGATGGGAGCCAGGGACTAGGGACAGGCACCTGACTCACTTGGTCAGGTATGGGAACAGGCAGAATCACTGGGTTAGGGAAGGCCTGGCAAAGGAGGGGACACTTTGGAGGGTTTCAGGAAGGTCTCCCAGGAGCCCAGAGAGGGAAGGGTATCCGCACGGAGATATCCATGCAGACCCAAAGCCCAAGAGGCAAAGCACATCACTGTAGAGGGCAAGGAGCCTGGTGCAGCAATTAATTGAAAAGCAAGGAGGGAGGGGTGAGAAGGGTGGATAGCGAGATAAAACTGTTCCTGAAGGGAGGTAAAATTGGGGACTTAATCCAGAGATTAACTGGGAACCATGAATCTACCTAGTTTTAGGGAGAGGGTGACTGGATCGCCACTGCATTATAGGGATAGGTCTGGAGAAGATAAGAATCTGAGCAACAGCAGAGATGAAGAGAAATGGGAGGAAGAGGGGAGGTGATGTGTCATTTGGTGATGCGTGGGCCAGGGTGAGGCACAGTGACCCATCCTGATGCATTCTCCCCTTGCTTGCTCATCCCTTCTCCAGGAAGCCGTCTCCCTTTTGAATGGGTTTTTAATTATAACCTACTTTCTCATATTGACGAGTCACATATTAGAGCTGACAAATCCTGAACCTCATTCAGTTTACTTCAGCTCAGCACTGGGAACAACAAGGCCTAAGAAGCCGGAGACTGACCTCTGTGGGGGAGGAGGACCCTTTCCCTTCACTGAGAGGGCTGAGGGCCCTGCAGGTCAGGAGCTGAGGCAGGGACTAGGGTCGGTGGCCTTCCTGTACCTGCTGGCGAGGTTTCAAAGAAGCCAGAAACAGGTTCCCTGAGAAAAGGTCTCAGTGGCCTCCTGTTTCAAGAGAGGAGGGCAACCTTCTTCAAACCCAGCAATTATCGAGGGCACACCTCCCCTACCTCGGGCCCCCAGATGAGCTCTAACCTGACGGTTATGGTAGGGACAAACACAAGTCTCTCTCCAGCAGGGAGCCTGCGCTTTGGGGGATCAGCTGCCACCAGACCTTCCCGCAGGGGCCCTGGCCTAAGGGAACGGCCGCCCCAGCGTGGTCCTCAGAGCAACGGCCCCGCTAAGTCAGGACCGCCAGGGGCACCGGGCCTACCAACCTGCTGGCTGATCAGGGGGGCAGCGGGCAATTGGTTCCAGACCCTGCTCTGGCACTAAAGAGCTGGACCAACGGGGCCAGGTCGCCGTCCCCTCCACCACAAAACAAGGACTATGTTAGGGGCTCGCCCAAGGCAGCTCATTGCTGGCAGCGACGAAGACCTCGGTTTACCCGCGCACCTCAACTGCCATTTTGGGGGACGCGGCCTGAGAACCCGCATTTTGAAGAGCGTGCGGCCCCACCCCCAAGCCAGGGGACTAACAATCGCCCGAATCTGAGGAGACCGGGCTGGGCAAGACCCCGCCCGCGGAGGGACTCGGGCGAGGGTCACTCAGTGGCCGTTGTGGGGCCGGAAGCGGCCGCCAGGCCGGGCCCGGGACACCCGAGCAGGGCGGGCACTTGGCACAGGCGGCGGCCCGGCGCGGCCTGCGCACCCGCCGACTCGGAGAACCGGTTGGCCGGGTCCCAGCGTCGCCCGCCGCGGGCCGGGGACACACACACGCGCGCGCGCGGAGCCCCGCTCGACCCCGCTGTTCCCACTAGGGTCCCCGCGATCACCTGAAGCCGGGGCGCGTACGCCGCTGTCCGCACGTGGCTTCCCCGCAGCCGGCAGCTCCCACAAGCCCGGGCAAGCCCCGCTCCGGCTACCCGCCTATTGGTTCGCTGAACGGCAGCGCCCGTCCAAGGCCTCTTCTGATTTTCGCTGGAGAGCCTGGCTTTCTGTGGGTAGGTGCGCGGCAGCAGGAGGGCGGGGATTCCGAAAGGGCGTGCCTGTGATCCGGCCGCCGAGCCCGCGGAAATTTTAAAGAGACGGGAGCGGAGCGGAACCTCCCTTCTTCCTATTCGCGCTCCAGTGCACCCTGGGATGTGGGCTCCTGTGAAGTCCGTGCCTCCAAAGGCCGAATGACTTAGAGAGTACACACCCACATTTGCCGGATGTTAATAACAATCCATATCTCCTCGGGTGTCGGGGTTCGGTAAAGTAATATGCATGATGGACACTAAAGAAAGATTTTTTTTTTAAGTCAGGTTTGCTCCTTTGGCACTATTTTTTCACTTATCCTTTTGCAATGCTTTCCTCATAAGTATTAAGTTCCTACTAGGCGGGCTGGGACCAGAACAAAGAGCTCCAACTAGTTAGTTGCTCCCGGCATGGAGCCATAACAGAAAGGATTAACAGATAATTCAGTGCATCGCGAAATAAGAACGATAATAAATAGTTCACATTTATTGTGAGCACTAACTGCGGGCCAGGCAACATATGCATTTAATCTGCACAAGAACCCTCTGAGATATGTATTAGTATTATTTCTAGTTTACAGGTAAAGAACTTGACACTTAAATTAAGGAGAAACAGCCAGGGTCCAAACGAAGACCCTGACCAGAACACGCCGATTCCTCCTAGCTCCACGTTGCAAGCAGAAATGGCCTGGCAAAGGTAGCTAGAAGGCTAGGGATACATGCGTTGAGGAACCTGCTCTTTTGAAGGCTTTGGGGAGCTGGGAGGAGTTTAATAGCGATTTGGAGAAACTCACTCTGGCTGCAGTGTAGAGAGGAATGGATTGGGCCTGGAGAAAAGGGGGTTGGGGGTGACTGTGAACATCCAGGCAAGGTAAGATCCTGGTGGCCAGAGTGGTAGAGACGATAAAGAGCTAGGGACAGAGTTCAGAGCTTCACAGGAGGCAACATTGATAGGACAGAGATGAGGAGCAGCTGTCCCCAGACATGGAGACTTTGTGAGAGGTAACTCTGGGGCAAGGACAGTTTTAAGAGCGTCAGTATCCCGATCCTCAAGCCCCAAGGGACGGGACCCGAAAGCATGCCTGGAGCCCTTGGGGTTCAGCTTCCCTCTCCCCTTTCATACCCAGCTGTGTCTCACTTTCCAAAGGAAAGTCCCCCCCCCACACACACCCCATTCTGAAGCCTGCTCCTCTACATTTCCCTGGAAAATAAAAGTAGTGTCCGAGGTGGAAAAACTAAAGGCAGTTCTACATATGGCTTTTTATTGAGGACCCTTCTATAAGAATGCTTCTCCAAGGCAGGTGGTTTCTGATTCGTTGCTTTCACTACGATCCAAGGAGGATTTAATCATATTGTCATATTTTAATAGGATATTAAAATATTTTTTGAGGCTAGACAATTATCAGAAATTAAAAGAACTGAGAGATACAGCCAGAATAAACCTCCTTTCACTTCTATCTGCTTGTTCCGTGAGCAATGTTTTATTGGTGCTTTATGTCCATAAGAACAAAATAGAAACCCCACTCTTTCTCATTCTTGCAGCAAGTAATATTCATCCCTGGATTTATAAACTTCATGGGAAAATAACTGGCTCGATCTACCTTCTTAAGACATGTTTTCAATGGCATTCCTAATGAAAATTTACTTCTTAAAGTACTTTTTCCATTCTAGACTTGTTTCTTCACACATAAAATTCATACTAAAATCGGTGACTCCGTCACGGCTGAACATTGAAATCGCCTGAGGAGCGTTAAAAAATACGAAGTTTGGGTCATACCCCAGATTCTGATTTAGCTAGTTTGAGGCGGGACCTGAACCAGATTTTTAAAACACACTAGGTGACTAGTTTTCAGCCAAGACGAGAATCACCGCTAATGCGCAGCTACTGAGGTAATCCACCAGAGGGCGCTGCCGCCTTACACTTTCAGGGAACCAGATAAACGCGCTAAAAACCGGGAAACAACAGAAAAACAAATGGGACTACATCAAACGAAAAAAGTTTTGTACAGCAAAGGGAACCATCAACAAAACGAAAAGAGAACTGACTGGGAGAAGACATTTGCTAATGACACATCTGATGAGGGGTTAATATCCGAAGTATATAAAGAACTGATAGAGCTCAACAACAATCATAAAAACCAGTTCCCGGCCTTTTCCCACGCCTCTTCTAAGGATGTCATCTGATAAGGTGTTAACACCTAAAATATATAAAGAACTTATACAGCTCTAATAACAAACAACCCAGTTTAAAAATAGGCAGAAGCCCTGAATAGATTCTTCTCCAAAGAGGAAAGAGAGATGGCCAAGACACATGTGAAGAGATGCTCAAATGAAAAACCACAATGAGATAGCACCTCACACCTGTCAGAATGACTAACAAATGAAAGAAACAAGTGTTGGCGACGATGCGGAGAAAAGGGAACCCTCAGACATTGTCGGTGGGGTTGGAAATTGAGAGAGCCACCATGGGAAACAGTCTGGAGGTTTCTTAAAAACTTAAAAACGGATCTACCCTTTGACTCAGCAATTGCACATCTGGATATTTACCCAAAGAAAACCAAAACAATAATTTGTAAAGATCTCTGCTCTCTAATGTTCATGGCAGCCCACTTTGCAAGAGCCAAGATATGGAAGCAACCTAAAGGCCCATCAACAGATGATTAGATTTAAAAATTATAGTTCGTATATACAATGGAATATTACTCAGCCATTAAAAAAACGAAATCCTACCATTTGCGACAACATGGGTGACCTAGAGGTTGTCATGCTGTGAGAGATAAGTCAGACAAAGAGAAATACTGTATGATTTCACTTTGTGGAATCTAAGGAACAAAAAGCACGAAGTAATAAAAAATACAAATATAGTAGACAATTTGGTGATGGACAGAGGGGAAAGGGTTGGGGACTGGGAGACTGGGGTGAAGGGTTAAAGAAGTACAAATTAGTAGTTGATAGATGGTCATGGGAATGGGGAGCACGGCATAGGAAATGCAGTTAGCATTAATATGATGGCTAGTTGGAAGGCCATGGGAGGGAGGGACCAATGGGGATCATTATATGAACTATATAGATTTCTAACCAATGTACTATATACTTGAAACTAATTTAAATAAGTACATTTAAAAAATATATTTAAAACAATTTTAAAATTTTAAAAAATTAAATAAAAATTTAAAAAGTTTTTAAAAAGTGCTAAAAACCTGGCTGCTGGTATTACCCAGGAAATCCACCAGATGGTGCTGCCGCCTTACACTTTTCCGCGAACCAGAAAAAAGTGCTAAAAACCCGGCTGTTATTACCCAGAAGATCCACCATGTGGCGCTGCCGCCTTACACTTTCGGAAAACTGGATAAAAGTGCTTAAAACCTGGCCGCTGCTACCTTACTCTTTCAAGAAAGTAGTGCGCGCTGGGAACTGGGTTGCTGGCTCTATCAACCTGGTCCCTGCAGTTAAGATAAGGGACTCGGGTGCCCTGACCCCGTGGCTCACCAACCTTTTGTGTTCTGAGATACCTAGGAAGTGCCCTTAACAAGTAGTAAGCTATCTATTTTGCTGAGCAACCTAGAGGTAGTCGCACAACCTCTGTAAGTTTTTGTTTCTGCATTTTCAAAAAGGGGTGCGGTGGCGTTGGGCTGATGTGATTCTTTCAACATATGTTGAGCCTTGCGGAATGGACAAGATGCTGATCTGGGTAGGGGAAGGATACGCTTTCAAATGGGATCAAACTCGTGCATGATGGGAGAGGCTAAGCATAGAGAGATGGTGATTTTTATTAGTTCCTACTTGTCACATCAGGGAGGGAGGAGAAAAACCATGCAAGAGGAGGCAGAGAGACTACTCCTGTATTTACATATGCCATTGTGTAGTATGGCTCTTTTCCTGCGTATCATAACAACTCCGCATGGTAGGTGTGATAGGTTCCATTCTACCGGTGAGGAATCTGAGGCTCAGAGATGTTAGGCATCAGGCTCCAAGTCACACAGCCAGGAAGAGGTGGAGCCGGTTCAGGAAGGGGGAGTGTGTCTGATTTCAAAGCCAGGACTCCCTCCCCTCCCCACACACCCCCACACCCCCCCACACACACACCACCCCCTAGGGAGTGCCCAGCTCCCTGCTTTACACGCTGCTACCAATCAACAGGGGCTTTGTTATCCATCTCCCCATCAGAAGTGAACCCCACTTCTCTCCTAGATGTCTCGCTGGGGCAGGATCTCTCCCCTGTCTGTCTCCCCAGCCAGCCTGGGACAGATGTGACCCCTTCTCCCCTCCCCAGGCCCCCCTTCTCTGGAAAAGGAGAGGCACCTACTGAGTGAGACCAATTTGCAGCCTTCTCAAGTGTGAATGAGATTTCTAATAGGGCCAGCTGCCTACGGGCTTCAGGCAGGGGTAGGAGTGAAGGGGAAATTGAAGAGGCAGGAAATGGGGAAGAGGAGAGCCCATTTGGACGAGCAGCGAGGTAGTGACATCAGCAGCCTTTGGATGGAAGTGGAGGGCAGGTTTGGTTCAGAGAGGTTAATGCCTGGCCAAAGGTCATGCCGCTCGTAAGTGGTATTGGCACGTGAGCTCAGCTAATGGTTGCATCTTTCGTATTCCCTAGAGGAGTATGCAAATCCCAACCCAATTTAGGTTTATAAGATGCTTTAGTGTTCCAAAGGACAGACTTTTCCAGCCTTTTCTGCCCCGACCCCCGGATGGACCCCAGGGAGCCCATGCCTGCCGGGAGGGTAGAGGAGGGTGGGATATACTTGGCCAGGACTGAGGAGTTTGCTGCTTGAGGAATTAATTTATCCTCGTTGAGGGTCTGGTCACTGGGACGTGATGACATCCTTAGGGCCCGATGCCCCGAGGTGGAGAAAGGCCGGGAAATGGTGTTGACTGCTGTTTCTGCCAGTGTGGGGTGGCCCCCAAGCGCAGTTGGGGGCTGGGCTTTCCCACCCATTTTTGCCTTGATGACATCTGGGCACCCAGCAGCACCGAGGCAGATTCTGGGGCCAAGAAGATGTTCCCTACACTCAAGTCCACCCTCAGCCCTGGGGGAGGCACCAAGCACGTCAGCCATGAGCCCATGGCCCTCTGTGCCCACATACACTGCGGGAGAAGCCGCCCTCACACTGTGGGTGCCCTACGGAAAACGGTTGCTGGGCGAAGGGTTGTGAGCGACTGAGGGGGACTCTCGGGCCCTGGGTGGCGTGCAGCAGCCCACCCCGCCTCCTCCACGGGCCCCACCCCCTCACCCGAGGCCCTCCACTCACCCCGGGTCTGCCCTGGCTTCTGCCCTGGCTTCTGAAGACCCCGCCTGGGGCGTGCTGCCCGGGGGCGTCCAGGGCGATGTCCACAGGCGTTACCTAGGAGACAGGGAAGGCCTCTAAGAGAACACGAGAACGGGAAGCAGAAAGGGGCCCGGCCCGCACCCGCCCATGCCGCCAGGGCCCGCACCGCGTGGCAGACTGGGACTTGTTGTTGAAACAGAGAGACAACAACAAAATCACCGGTCTTCCAGGCGGGGCAGGCCGCCCAGGTCCACGCCGCCGCCCCCGCTGCCCAGGCCCCCTCTCCTCCTCCCCCGCTCCCAGTTCTCCAGCGCCTCCTCTCAAAATGGGAAGTGAGTGCTTATTTTTATTTCATTTTATTTTTTTCCTGGAGTGCAACATACGTCCTTTATAATAAGGAGCTCTGGCTTTTGCAGGGGCAGGGAGGTGGCTCCGTTCTCCTCCTCCCTTCGTTAATCATTCACTCTGTGCTGTCGGGAGAGGGGCAGAGGAGGCTCCCAGGACTGGTGCCCTCTCTCTCCCAGGTCCCCTCGCTGCACCCACCGCCTGCAAGTCAGTCTACAGGCCTGTCTCGCAGTGACGGTCTTCCCAGTGCCCACTGAGCACGAAGGAAGTGGGGGTGCTGGGGCAAGCATAGTGTAAAGCAGAGGAGACAGGGACACGGTTGTGGGCAAGGGAAGGGTGGGCTCCTGTCCTTTGGTGTCCCTAGTCCCCCCCCCCACCGGGGCCAGCACTGGGCTCCCTGGTTAGCTTTCCCAGCGCAGGGCCCCGATGGAGAGGCCAGGCCTGAGGCCTGGGCCGGCCTCTAATTGCACTGGAAGAACACATCCCGCTTCCTCATTAGCAAAAGCCACAGTATCCTGGTGGCTCAGAGAGCATGGCCCTAATTGTGTTTCTGCGGCAGCCGAAGGATAATTACTCTCCCCTATTGGTGCCGCTTTAATTTTTTCCTCTGTTTTAATTGAAAACTCTTCCTCTGTGGCCCAGCCTTCCATCCTTCCAGAGTGGGGAAGCGCTTGCTTGGAGACTTACCGAGGGAAGGGAAGAAGACCGGCAGTCGCCAGCCCCGAGGCCCCCTTCCAGCCATCAGCCTTAGACAGGCGGGCCTGAGAAAGCCAGGTTCGCCCGTGGAGGATGTACGGGAGAGGGGTCCCTTCTCCCACCCCCCCAGTGGGGTGCTGGCTCTTCAACCCTAAGCCACAGGGAGCTGAGGACACCCCCTTAAAAAATAAACAAACAACCAACCAAAGAAGAGAGAGAGGAATGTGTTGTCTTTTCTTTCTTTTAAAACAGCAAGAATAATAATAACCTGTGCGCTTTGGTACTGCTGAGAAAGGGCTAGCACATCCCCTTGGTGTGTGGTCTCAGGCCAAAGCCCCTAGTGCTAACATTAGAGAACCAGGCTAACTAAGGTGCAAGGCATTAACCAACCAGTGGGGTTAGGGATCTTAGAATTCCTAGGAAAACTCACCTTCCTCGGGGAGCCCTCAGGTCAACTTCACGTGGTGCCAGACAAACTAAAATGTGTTCCCAAGAGCTTCGAGAGGATCTTGCCGTAAGCTCACCACGAGAGTGGGGACCCCTTCTGCTCATTTTTCTTGCCCAGGGTCGGGCACAGACACCGGTTGGCAAAGAGGGAGGGTTCAGAGATAGAGTAGGATCCTTCTCATTGGCCCTTTCCTGGCCGGACCGGTGAAGATGGACTTGAGCCTGGCAGTAGGGCCCAGTTTTCTAAACTCTCTCTGGGTTGGGGTGGGGGTGGGAAATGCAAGTAGCAAGAGAGGCTGCTATAGAGTCTCAGGGAAAGGTACCTCGGCCAAAAATGACCTGCCCTTGAGCCCACTGACTCCCGCTTTCCACTTCTAGTTTCTTACCTCCGAATGTAGAGCCATCCCCTTAGCAACGCTTTGGTTTCCATGGTTTCCGTCCTGACAATGATCTCCAAGCCCCGCCTCGCTTTTTCTTTCTGACGGGGTAATGGGTGATAGGGATCCTCGGTGTGGCCACTCCACATAACCATGGTAACAATGAACTGGGCCTCCATCTATCTTTTGTGAGGAGCGCTGGGGAACATGAAGCATTTGGAAGGCAGAGGTGGGGGAGGGCCCGGGCTAGAGCCATCGCGGAAAAGAGGAAGCGGGGAGACTTGTCCTGACACTAGCCCATAGGAGTCAGTTCAGACATTTGTCGATCCCTTATTTTAAGCACGACTACGCGTTAGGAAAGCCAAGACATAACCCCTAAAACCGAAGGGCGTATAGTCTAGCCCTTGGGGCTCATGGTCCCACTGAAACCCTGGGACAGATGGGGCCACTAAAGGAGGCGGCTCTTGACAACGTTGTCATGATCAAGTGTCTGTCCACTGCCAGCATCTCCTCCAGCCAAGAACCAAGACCGGACTGACTGGGGGCGGGGGAGCGGGGAGGGGAGGTCTGTACTCACTTAAAGCGTCTCCAGGGCTGTTGTTAGAGCGCTTCTGTCTTGGAAGAGAGAGGGCCGTGATGCTCCTTCCCGTTAAAGAAGTGAAGATTAATGCCAGCATCCTCTCAATAGGACTGTTCGGTGTAGGGAGAAAGAAAGAAATAGGCCTGCCCACCTCCAGTGCCACGAGGGGCTGTGAGAACCCCAGTTCCAGAGATCACATTACCCACCCACCTGTCACGAGCCTTCCTGGGAAGGAACACTGAATTAGAGGGTCATCGCCCCTCTTCATCCAGCTCTTCTGCTTGCCACTGCAAATGCAGGCCGAAAGGGTGGCTGTGAAGAATGAAAGTAGAAAAACAAACAAGCAAAACTCCCAGGGGGCACCAAAGTTGGGCAAAGCGAATTCAAAAGCTGAGACATCTTTTCGTCGTAGAGAACACAGCTCTTCCTTCTTCCAGCTTTTCGTCCTCATCCCCAGAAGTTTTCACCAAACCCTGGAAGGTAGAGACCGATTCTGTAGTTCTAGGGGAAATGACAAAGGTCCCTGGACCCTTCAAATGCTCATACCAGTAACCTGCATGGACTTGGAGAGATAATAATAATATATTAAACAACAACACCACATGGAACAATGTATTATTCAGATGTGTTCAAGTAAGCAACAAATAACAAGGTAGCAAATTTTATTCTTGCAAGTCATATGTAATCTGGATTGTCCAAAAGAAATCCCATCCTCTCTGGGTCCTAGAAATCTTGAGTTCCATCTTTTGCTACTGGACAGAACTAAGGCAGAGTCAATCATTCTGGGTACCCTGCTCGCTCAGCTAGTCAGAAAAAGATAAATGGCATCTTCTGATTGGTGAACAAGGCAATACGTACCAACCGACGAAACAATGATTTTCCCTTTCTGGCCAATAAGATCTCAGTTCTCTTCTTGAAAAGATGGTAGACCTTTTGTCTATAAAGAAAATGAGCAGAAAGGGATTACTAATTTTCTTTAAAGTTATGGGACATTATCGATGTAATCGATGATGGCTGCCCCAGAGAATTTGTAAATGAGGCACTTCTTTGGGAAGAAGAATTCAAAAAGCATACCAGCGGCCTGGTCTGGACTAAAAAGAAGCTTCTATAGTAACATGAGAGGAAAAAGCATTTTAATGTAAATGTCCCCAAAATGATATCTAGCCACTCCATGAAGGGTTTTTTTTTTTTTTGGCCTTTGACTTAGTTGAAATTATACTTATTTAATTTTTTTTAAATATTAGCAGCAGGTAAAAGAATATGTGAAGGAGAGAAAAGGAAATAAACATGTTTGAATCACAAATAAAGCTGTGCTAGTCACGGCAGGAAACAGAGATCTCCTCCAATCCTGTGTCCTCCAGTGATAGCCCAGCTTAAAACAGGGTTTTGTTTGGGAAAGAAAAAAGTTCATGGCTCTTAAGTATTCTACATGGAAGAGGGCACGGAGCACAGGTTGTTCTATGGCCTTCTTAGCAAGTTCCTCTTAAACCGTCCTGAGGATGTTACAGTTGCCTTTGGAAAATTAGCGGTAAAATAACTTCCCACTCGGGTATGACAGATGAGCAGCGGCAGGCAGGGCTGACGAGGTAAAAAGCAGAGTTGATGTTTGTCAAGCAAGGGAAATGGGAAAGATCAGAGTATTAGAATAAGTGCTGTCTCTGCTCATTAGGAAGGCAGTTCTGGAGAGGAAGGGAAGAGGACCAGATGCGGCCGATGTTGGCGGAGGGAGCCGCATTTCTACCTGCCCGTGCTTCTGTGTGGTCTGTGGGGAAGAGTTAAGCAGAAGGGGTAATCTGGAATTCAGCGTGCCTCCCCCACCGAGGGGGTGTGCAGGGAGGAAGGAACCGCTACCAAACCAAGGAGAAAGCCTCTCTTTCCCAGAGAGACCTTTGTGAATTTCCCCGTCCCTCTCCTGTTCACCCGTGAAGAGCAAATGTTTTAAGGGTAGCCACTTCACCCAGCACCTTGACTTAAAAGGAAAAATCCCCCCACCAGCCAATATTTTAAAGAATCAAGGTGCTCACGGATAATTAGTGGCCCAAACTCCTCCATTCACTGCAACCAAGGCAACAGGAAGCTGGGACTGGTTGCCTGGTAACCGCACTCCAGTGCCGGGGTCCTGTCCACTCGCCTGCTCCCCCACCTCTGTTAGCCCTTTTGTGATGACGTCTCCCTCTCCTCCGCGGCTCCTTTGCTCCGTGGCAGCACGGTCCTTCTCACACAAAGAGCAATTTGGGCTCCTTTGGCTGAAAATGTGGACCTTAGGTGTTCGTTTTGGAAAGATTGCATCTACGCCCGTTATTGAGGCCCAGATAAAATATGCTTCTTACTTGGGCCCCACTATCTATCTTCTCCCTCCTATGAGTTGCCCTTCATTCGCCGCATTACGGTGTATGCAGATTGTGGGGAGAGGGGGTGGAGGAAGTGGGGAAGGGAGAACACGACTTGGACGTGGACGTGGCGCCCCGAGGGGTCGGGTCCATCCACGGTCCCGCTTGCCCCCATGCTCACGCCTGTCACAGGCGTGCTTCTTTTTATTTTGGCACCAAGTTATAGTCATCCAGCCCGACTCCTAAACCCCTGGTGAAATGGGGAAAATGAGTGCCCCCTCCTTTTCGACGAACCCTGCCTCACCTCCTGGCCTCCTGCGCGGGGGCCGGGCCGGCGAGCGCGCAGGGCCGCATCCCAGGCGCTGTCGGGCCGTGGCGCTGTCCAGCCTCTGGTGCTGAAGCTGGAGGCTCGGATTCGCCGTGGAGGGGCCCTGAGGACATTGAGCAGCCCATTCTGACCCGAAGGGCACGCGCTTTGTCCGCCGGTGGGAAAAGGCGACACTAGGACGTATCTGCGCCAGACGAGCTTTTTCAGCAGACCTGGCTCCCGAGGGTGCGCAATCCCCTGTGTCTCTCCTTTCCCCTCCCTGGGTGAGTAGAATTATTTGCACCAATAGCAGAGGATAGGAACAGCTCTTTGCCCTGACTGGGCTGCCTACCCAGGTTCTTCCTGGCACTTCTCACGCTTTCTCCTCCGGCGCCGGGCTCCCTGGGCGTCCGCAGGCAGAGAGCTGGCGGCGGGTGGTGGCGGTCGAGGCAGGGAGGGAGAGGAGGCCTGGGACACCCGACCGCGCCGCTGTCCTGCACGCAACAGGTCCGCTGCGCCTGGGATCCGAGGCGGCGGCGGCGGGCTCCGGGAGGCTGTGCGCGGGGAGCGCGCGCTCCCAAGGCCGTGGTGCTGCCCGTCTCCGAGGGGGCACCGGACCCAGCCAGGAAAACGCATCGCCTCGGGGGCGGCTACGAGGACTAGACGCCCCCACACCCGCGCTGGCTGAACACCCCACAGGAACACTCAGGTGCCGGGCTGCGGAGCCGCCCCCTCTCTTCTCAGGCTCCTTCATCGCCTTCCCTCCTCCTAGCGACTGTGGGGACGAACAGGGCGCCCTGGGCAGATGCCAAGCCCGGCTGCCCCCTAAGGTGGCCCTCCAAAGCAGCCCCGCGTTCAGCTCCAGTCGGCTGCGCCTCCAGTCCAGAGCCCTTGACCTAGGCGGGGGAGGGTTGGATGAGAGACCCTGGTTGGGACTTTACCTGGCACCGGGGCGCCACGGCCCGGAAGGAAGACCTCTGCTCCCCACTTCTTTCTGGAAGAAAGCCCTCTCACCACCCCTCTGCCGGCTCCTCGCGTCTCCCTCCAGAGCTGCAGGGCAGGGGAGGGAGGGGGGCGAGGGCAGGGCGTGGAGAGCGTTGGGGGTTGAGGAAGATATTTTGTGAAGCACCCCTTGAATACTTGCCTGTCTTGGGCAGTGTTCCAGCCGGAGCGGTGGGCGCGCTGCCAGGACGGGTCTAGCGTCCGGTGTGGTCTCCCTCGTGCAAACAGTCGCCCGGCTGCAGGGCCTGGAGAGAACAGCTGCTTTAAAGCCGAGACCAACTCACAGCTGGCCTATCAGGGCCACTGACGTCCATGACGTCATCCAGAGGGGAAGTGGGGGATGTCACCGGGCTTCACAGCCAAGTCCCCCGTGGTCATGGCAACAGCTCTGGGAGGTCCGTGGGCTGGCAGCTGGCCGCCTTTTCTCTTTCCTGCCGCGTGGTTGGGCTCTGGGATCTCGAGCTCCTCCGGGGTGGAAGCTGGGGTAAAATGCATCATTATTGCTGAAGCCAGCCTTACCTGGAAGGAGGAGGCACTAGAGCTAGTCCTGGGTCTGCCTCTCTGGCCTCATCGTGTTCCCGCTCCCCGGCGGAGCAGGGCAGGAGAGGAGGAGAGGGGCTGTCTGACTCCAGAACGACTCCCAGAGGATGAGCACGAAGTAGCCTTTATTTCCACAGGGACGTTTCCTATAGTTCCTCTTCCCTGTCCATCACACTGTGGGGGAGAGAAAAAAATCAACCTGTATTTTACACCATATACAAAAAAGTACTCAAAAATCCATCAAAGACTTAAATGTAAGAGCTAAAACTACAAACCTACAAGAAAACATAGGTGTACTGTAAGTCTTTGTGCAATTGGGTTAGGTAAAGGTTTCTAAAACATGACACTGGGAATACAAGCAGCCAAAGGAAAAAGTCGATAAATTAGACTTAATCAAATTATAAACTTTTGTGTTTCAAAGGACACTACCAAGAAAGTGGAAAAAAAAATCCACGGAATGGAAGAAAATATTTGCAAATCATATATCTGATCAAGGCCTAGGATCCTTAAAGAACTTTTACAATTCAATAATAAAAGAACCAAATTTCAAAATGGGCAGCGAATTTGAATATACAGTTCTCCGAAGAAGGTATACAAATAGCCAGCAAGTGTATGAATAAGTGTTCAATGTTATTAGTCATTAGGGCAAGGTAAATCAAAGCCACAAGGAGATGTTCCCACTAGGATGATTTTATAACTGGACAATAACAAGTGTGAGCAAAGGCGTGGAGAAATTGGAACCCTCATACATTGCTGTTAGGGGAATAAGATGGTCCAGCTACTTTGGAAAACAGTTTGGCTGTTTCTCAAGAGCTACCATATAACCCAATAAGTCTACACTTAGGTATATATCCAAGATAATTGAAAACATACATTCGCACACAAAAAGTGCACACAAATGTTCATAGCGGCATTATTCATAACAGCCAAAAAGTGGAAACAACCCAAATGTCCCTCGACTGATAAATAAATAAACAACATATCCACATATATGGATATGTGGTATATCCATATAATGGAACATTATTGGGTCATAAAATGTACTAAAGTATTGATACATGCTACAGCATGGATGGGCCTTGAAAACCTTACGCTAGTGAAATAAGCCATTTGCCAAATAATGTATGATTCCATTTATATGAAATTATTTCCAAAACAGGCAAATTTATAGAGACAAAGAGCAGGGTTGCTGGGGACTACAGGGAGGGCAAAATGGGGAGTGCTTGCTAATGGGTGCAAGGTTCCTTTTTGGGGTGATGAAAATGTTCTGGATTTTGATGGTGGTGATGATTGCACAACCCTGTGAATATACTGAAAACCACCTGCACAAAGTCGTTCGATGGTAGGAATTGATGTTTGACCTTGGGGATCCCTGCAACTTCCACATCACAGGTTCTCTTTAGTCAAATGGGAATGGCAACCATTCTTATTCTACCTGCTAGGGTTCTGGTGAGCCTCAAATACGCTCACACAAGAGAGCACTTTGAAAACTATAAATTTTGCTTAATGCTGATACTATTGTTGTCACATAAAATGAAATGGCAAAAAACATAATGAGCCAAGAACGGCTTCACCTGAGATTTACAACTAGCGCACATTCTAATTTTGAATTAGGTTATAGATAAAGAGAAGGTACTCAATTTCCTCTTCATGTGTCTCTGGGGTGTTCTAAGCAGTGCAGATAAAGGCCACTTGCCCGGGGAGGTGATTGAGAAGGCCCTGGGCTTGATGGTGAGCATTGATCACTCCTCTGGCAGTGTACTGGACTGTCCGTCAGAAGAGCCTTTTAGTGGAAGGTGGCAGAGGAGGCAACTGAAGGCAGCTTGTAAGAGTGATCAGTTAGTTTGTCACAGAGGCAAATAATTGGAGAGAGACTACAGGTGAGTTCTTGGCATTCTTGGGACAGGAAGTCCTGCCAGGCTTGCTTCTGAGCAGCTAATCTCTTCCTGCCCTTGGGAAGGAAATTGATGAGTTCATTAATATGTAAGGGAGATGCAGCCCTGGCTGCTTCTGATCTCACTATTGTTACTAAAATGATCTGAGCCTTTAGGCTAGAGTGGGAGAAAACATTTCCTGGGGGAAATTTCAATAAAATCCGTTGTTTTCCTATCATCGGTAGAAATCTTGTTAAGTGCTTCAAGGATCTCGATTTTATGGAATTGTGTTCTGAAGCCCCTGGCAGCTGTAGCTAAGATTTCATTCTGAAATAACATTTCCTCCTAGTAAAAAATGTCTTGTTGCTCCAGGCTCTGGGGCTCAATGACCTTCATGAGGTTTTGAGTCTAGGAGACCCAGGGGTGAAGTGGAGGTTTACAATTTTTGTCAAACACACACACACACACACACACACACACACACACACACACACACAATCTTAGCTGGCCTACGAGATGAAGTAGGGACATCTGTTGTGCTGTACATTCTGTGGGTTTTGACAAATCTATAATGACATGGATCTATCACAAAGAATAGTTTTACTACCCCCCCCCAAATCCTCTGTGCTCCACCTTTTCATCCCTCCCTCCCACAGCAACTAATCTTTTTTACTGTCTCCATAGTTTTGCCTTTTCCAGAATGTCATAGAGTGGGAATCATACAGTAGGTAGACCTTTCAGATTGGCTTCCTTTGCTTAACAGTATGCTGAATAATATTCAGTTATCCAGATGGTCCACAGCTTATTTATCCATTCACCTTCTGAAGGGCATCTTGGTTGCTTCCAAGCTTTGTCAGTTGTCTCTAAAGCTGCTGTAAACAACCTGTGTGCGGGCTTTTTGTGTGGATAGATGTTAAGTGTTCAACTCATTTGGGTAAATACCGCATACTCACCTTAACTTGCATTTTTACTTAAAACACACCTTGAAGATCATTCCATATTAGTACATAAAGTATCCTCATTAGAACTAGCAATGACAGAGTATTCCATTGTAAGGATGCCATTGGTTTCCACTATTTTGTTGGTCCCTGGTTGATAGATGTTTAGGCAGATCTCGATCTTTTGATCTCTCGATGAAGCGACAGTGCATTAGAGCTTCGTGTGGATGCAAGGATTATTTTAAGGTAAATTCCTGGAGGTGGAAATGCAAGATAGAGGGCATATGTATTGGTAATTTCCACAGATATTAATAAATCATCTCCCTATTAAGGTTTTATCCATTTGCACTTCCATTATACGAGAGAGCTGCTTTTTTTCACACTAGTATTAACATAACATATCACCAAATGATTTGATTTCGCGCCCTCATAGTGAAAAATTTATACCTCAATGTAGTGGTTTAAAGTAAGCGTTCCTGACGTTTAACGTACATGCAGCAATGTGTACGACTCAGAAGTATCGGTCTCCATTCATTTTTCACAAAGTGAATTCGTCTGCGTAACGGCACCGGGTCAAGAAATAGAATTTCATGAGCCTAGCTCTGCACCCTTCAAGATGATCACCATCCTAACTTGTAACATCTTCAATTAGTCTGGCCGGTTTTGACATTTATAGAAATGTGATCATCGAGTCCTCTTCGTTAACATCTCAGTGTAGTCTTATTTTGTAATTACTCTTATTGTAAGTACGATGGACTTTCACGTCCTATGTTTTAAGAGTCATTTCTGAAATTTCCTTTTCTGTGAACTCTTGGTTCATAGCCTTTGGCTATGCTTCTCTTCTGCTGTTAGACGTATTCCTACTGGTTTACAGGAGATCTTTATATAGGAAACTAGCCCTTTGTAATGTAAGTTGCAAATTATTTTTTTCCCCAGTTCATAATTTGCTTTTGGTGGTTTTTGCTGCATAGAATTTTTAATTCTTAGGTGATTAAATGTATTAGTCTTTTGGGATCTCTGAGATTTATGTCATCGCTAGAAAGGCTCTTCTCATGCCAAAGATTTTTTTAAATTACCCATAATTTGTCTAGTTTTTGTTTACATTTAAATCTTCGAACCAAGTGGTTGTCTTTTATTTCTAAATAACTTGTAATTCGATTCCTTTTTCTTAACCTAAGACTTACTTAGGAGGATATTTTAATTATTTTTCTTGGCAGATAGTATTTTGGTTATCATTTTAAAATTATTAATCTCGACTATCATTTCATTGTGTTTGGAGACTAAAGGCTCTTTATGATTTTTGAGTTTTAGAATTTGTCTGGTTTCCTTCTGTAGCCTAGTGAACTTTTGAGACTGTTTCCTGTATGCTGTGAACGTGCATAATTATTGGATTTCCTGTGTATTAGTGTGTGTATATGTGTGTACATAAATATTTGCATCTGCAATGTACATTTCTACATGATCAAGTTTAATGTTATCAAATCTTGTATTTTACAAGATTTGACAGTATCCGATACTGTCAAAACCCTCTGTCACATGGATTAATTAATTTCGCCTTGTTTTTCTATGGATTTTTGCTCCGTATATTTTAAAGCCATGCTCTTAAGTGCATAAGGAATCATGATCTTTATTTACTTTAATTTTGTACACAAAATGAATTCTCATTGTTCAAATGCAAACAACAGAGAAAGAGAGGTGAAAATCACTATTCAGTGTTACATATGTTCAAACGATGAGATGCCAACAGATTGATAAAATGTTACATTCTTTGATGGCAAGTGTGCAAGAAAGGTAGACACCCTCGTTATTGCAAATAGCATGTGAAAGTGTAACTAGGAGAAGTTCTTAGAGCATCACCTGGCATGCGTTAGAAGTACAATAAATGTGGCCTCTTGTTGCAAGTGAAATTACTGGGCCTGGCATTTTAAAATTCGGTAGATACTATCAAATAGTCCACTTAAAAGCTCTAATCGCCCTATGTTAAACCCATTCTGCTCCGAGTCCCCACCCGTCTTCCGTGAGAGGGAGATGCAATTGAAGGCATGCTTCCTCTCCTGGCCATCAGTGTTGTACAAAGCTTCCAGGTTGTGGGAGATCCCGAGACGTCGGGGTGGCCTCTGTGTGGTGCCCCAGCTCCCACCGTCTCCCCTGGCATCACGCATCGTACCGGCTGCCTGCGCGGTTCTTTCTCACCCGGAGACGCTGGGCGCGCATGAGTTCACAAGCCCGGCAACGCGATTGGGAGCCCAGGTGCCCAGCCCCACCTGAAATCTTACCATCACGTTAGGGCCACTGCTGGGGAGCACGTCCTGGTCCTTGAATAGCAGAGACGGGCAGACACAGACCTCTGTCTCCTGCCTGGACCCCAGTAAACCCTTCTTCCCCAACGTGGCCTACCTCCCTTGCCCCTTTCAACATTTCTTGCATGACCTCTTGTTTCTGAGGCTTCATGTTTTACAAGAGGGGCGAAGCCTTTGCCTACAGGCTATTTCCACTTTCTGTCCCATTCTGAGGTAAGGAATTGCAGGTACTACTGGGTTACTAGAATTGAGGAGGCAGGAAGGAAAATGGAAGGGTAAACAGGTAAAGTGTGCGATTTCATAAATTACCCTGCCCCGCTGTGATCATGGTTTCACTCTAAAGACCAACACTACTTTGTT
Source organism: Eonycteris spelaea (assembly GCA_003508835.1). Lineage (NCBI taxonomy): Eukaryota > Metazoa > Chordata > Mammalia > Chiroptera > Pteropodidae > Eonycteris > Eonycteris spelaea. The sequence continues at coordinate 3,603,001 of PUFA01000115.1, forward strand.
CTTTCCTCGTTCACTTTGCATATGCACCCCACCACACACACACACACACACACACCACACACACACACACACACACAAACACACTCCATTTAAAAAGACAGATGGGAGCCCACACCAGCCAGGCCTCTCTCGCATCTCTCAGAGGAGCAGAGACCCACATTCAATAACAGCTAACTAGGCTCTCTGGCCCTGGCCTCTCTCAAGTTTGCCTTTCCTGTGGGATCATCAGGGTTGCCTGGCAACCATCCGCAGGTCGGCCTCTCACATGGTTTCCTTAAAGAAAATGGCAAAGCACCCGTTCCTGTCTCAGGCCAAGTCAGGCCTAATTGGTGTGAACCGGGAAGCAGTCGCCGAGGGGGTTTGCAGCGGTGGTACCGATGGTGGAAAAAAAGGGTGTGAAGATCATAGGAGAGGGCCTGCAACGGGCACTTGGGAGCCCGTGTGGAAATAGCCATCGTTTCTTAATTTTATCCCTCCCTTGCTGCTTTCAGGATGGGCCCTGGGGCAGGGCATACCAAGGAGGGAACGTGCCGGGATCACGTCTGAGCCGCAGGTGAAGGAATAGGGAATCTCGAATCCGGAGAAGGCACCTTTGGAGCGTGGCGGCATGGTTGTCTTTAAGTATTTGGAGGCTAAGAGCGCAGAGGAGGGATGAGGCTGGTTCTCGTTGGCAGGAGAGGGGAGCAAGTGCAGTGCCATCGTGAGGCGGTGGCTCATTGAGGAAGGGGTGTGTCTCGGGAAGGTGGTGAATTCCCCACAGCTCAGGTGTGCATGCTGGGGAAGGATGTGCACAGGTGAATACCGAGGTTCTCAGGTGTCCGTCCATACCTCACCTTGGACAGGTCTGCATTCCTGAGTAGACAGGAGTAGCTACCTCATGTGTGGGCACTGGGTCTGCCCCCCACCCCTATCCTGGGTCCTGAGAAATGGCTCCCCTTTGGTCTCCATTGGCAAGCGCTGGGTGGGCTGTTGATGTCCTCTTCACTCACCGTGGGAATCCCAACCTCCCGAACCCACAGGTAGGGTTGGTGCCGTCTGTGTGGCTGGGCTGCTGCCGGGGGCACTGATTGCAGAGTGGAGATGGGGTTGGTCTCGTGGGAGGGAGAGGAGAACGGACTGGCCCACTCTTACGTGAACTGGGGACGGGTTAAGGGTTACATAAGCAGGGCTTTTGCAGACTGGGGAATCGTGGGATGCATGAGAGGAGGTGGAGAGAGAGAGAGGCTGGTGTCCAGTGATATTGAACTTCATTTCAGATGCTGGGTGTGTCAAACTAAGGTGAGGACAGGTAAGCAGGAGAAGCAGGCTCCTGAGAGACTGGCCATTGCACAGCGAGTGACCTGCACGGCTGTTTAGGGAGCAGCTGCGATGTGCCAGGTGCTTTTCATGCAATCGCCTTTCATCATCACAACAACCGACAAGGCGGGGATAGTGTCCCCACCTTACTTTACAGGTGAGGAAACTGAGGCATAGAGAGGCCGAAATGCCTTGCCCAGAGGGACTTCGGAAATGGCAGAGTCAACATTCAAATACAGGTGTGCCCTCTTCAAATTCCACCTCTTTCTACCCCCAGCTACAGCTGTGCACACACAGCCAGGGCTCTGTGGTTGTGGGGTTGTGTGGTTGTGGAGTGGGGTGTTAAACCTGAGAGTTTAGCATCACTCCGTTGTGTGTTTCTTTCTTTCTTTCTTCTTTTTTTTTTTTGTAGAATTTTTCTTTTAAATTTGTAAGTAGAGGGATAACGGAGAGAGAGTTCGTGCAGAAAGGACAGTTAAGCGTACAGCTGGGTGATGTTTTACACATGCACCCACCTGTATAATGATCGCCCGGGATACAGAACATTTCCAGCAGTCCCAATCATGATTTTTTTTTAACACCAATCAGAACTCTATTGGAACAGCTAAATATATATATATCGATGGGTCATGTGCCACTAGGTAGAGCCTGACAAGATTTGCTAATGTTGTGGTTTCTAGAGCCCAGAAGAGGAGGCATGAGGTGATTGCACGGCAGATAAGCCCCTGAAGCCCACCGTTTGAGATAATTACTGGTCCCCGGGCTGCTGCTCTGATCCAGTCTGCTCTGGAGACAGGGCAGCCTCATTTAAACTCTCCCCGTTCCGGCCCTTGACTCCACTGCTCTGTTAGTGAGGTCAGAATCAATCCGTGTTTAAACTATCGGGAGCCTGGGAGAGGGTCCCCACCCAGCACATGTCATCACTAGAGACACATCTCTTAACAAAGTCAAAGAGATCTTTCTGAAGCGTTACCTGGGACACAGAATGCTGCCTTACAGCCCTTGGCACCTGGGAGGTTGCATTCTCATCGGCAGGTGTTTGGGACCCCTGCGGCCCCCTGGCTTCCAGGAGGTGGGTGGCCTTGTCAGGAGGATGAAAGGGCCAGATGGCAGGCAGGTGTTCTGGCTGACTTAACAACCTTATCAGATGCCCCGAGGGGCCCAGCCCCCAGCAGACAGTCCTGCTAAAGTGGCAGGGGAAGGTGTCTCCACCCTTCTCCTCTCTCCTCCCCTCTCGTCATCCTGCTCCTTGCTGGCCAGAGGCCATTCTGTGGATCTTAGCTGCTGACTGTCACTTTGTCCTCATTGTACCAGGTCCCTAGGATAAGACCTTGGGTATCCCTCAGACTTCCCATTGATGAACGGGCAGGGGAATGGACTGTGGCAAAGCCCCTCTGGCTGGCTGTGTGGAGAGATTCTTGTTGGAGTGAAGCGTGACTGATCTCACTGTGGTCACACTGGAGGCTTCCACATCCCCAGACACCCACATTCCACATGCTCCACCCTCCTTTGCTGGGCCTGGGTTTCCAGCCTTTAGTTTTTGTCGATGGAGTGGAGGGAGGAGAGAGTGACTGGAGGGCCTCAACCGTGAAAAGGAAGCCGAACTTCGCATCCAGCTACTGTGGTTATTGGTTACATGTCACAAATGCCGACCTCCAATTCCAAATATCCACCCAGCCATCTTGGGACAGAGCCCAGCTTCCTTATGAATACACCTTAAATTATGTCCTTTTCCTATTTCAACCACTGGGATCGAGGGATCTACGTTGACATTTGTTTCATCGTACACTTATAAAATATTGTGACTTAGTTATCATTACCGTTGACTTTGAAAGATGGGTAACATAGCCTCGGGGGCTGTACAGAATTTCTTACTGCTGTCGGACATCTTGGCTGTAATGAACATCCTAGTGTGGCTGTTTCCGTTCCTCTAAGATTTGTAATCGTAATTCCTGGTCAGGGCGATGGCACTCTCCGCCAAGTTGTTTATCGTGGTCCCATCGCTTGGGCAAACTCTTTCAAAACCTGCCTCCAGATGTGAAGCGCATTTTCTAGAAGGCGTCTCCTGTCTTGTGCTTTCCCACCTACTGGCCCTTTCTTCTGACTCCTTCCCTCCACGGCTGGCCGTGCAACAGACATTGAGATCATGCCTTCGTGAAGACCTTCCCTAACGAAGGAACACCTGGGCTGTCTGTCACCTGCTGTATCCGCCTGGCCCTGTGCTTCCCTAACCAGCACGTTCTGCACCCCATTCTCTCCTACAGTGTGAGTTACTCACCATGGACCCTCAGAAGGTGAAGAGATGACAATGCGGGGAAAGGGATGGAAGGGATGCCCTGTTCCTCCCCCACAGATTGCCCCCTGGCTCCTCCCAGGCCTTCTGGTGGCCTATATCCTACAGGTAGACAGGAGGGCAATCCTAGCTTAGCCTCCTGCTCTCAGAGCAGGTCCCAGCTCCAAAGTTCTTGAGTCCCCAGACCCCAGGCTCATGGGAGGAGGCTCATGCCTTGTGGGTGGCCAGGCCACCCCCACTCGTCTGGCCATCCCAGCTGCTCCCATTACAGGGCAGCCTGGGTGCGGGGCTAGGAAGGACTGTATGTTCAGCCATCATGACAGAGGAGGCGATTACTGGCACTGGAGGTGAGGACCAGCTGTTCCATCTCCCCAGCCAGTCTGTTCCCCCCTTACCTGAGAGCCTCCCTAAGGTCTTATTGAATCTTTGTGTCTCACAATTGCCTCTAATTTCATTGCCTTCCTGGGAAGAAGAGTGCTTTTCTCTGCAGCTAAGATTTTTTATGTTCCTTGGGCTTTGCCTTCTCGGCCCCCAGCCTCTTCCTTCATTTCCAGCCAGTCTCCCTTATCCTGCAGGGCCACTGAAGAGAAAGGAAAACTACTGCTTGGGCAGGGAGTATTTAGCCGAGAGCATGGAGGGAGGGTACGTCTTCAGATCGTTGATAAGAATTTGAGTTTGAAATCTGAAGGCTGAAGAGCTGTAAGCAGAAACCGAGCATTTCCTGCAAATAGCAATAAAGGGCTATTATGAAGAGCTGAGCCTTGTGAAGCAAATATAGGGTGGGGGGGTCACAAGCGAAACTGAGCCTCAGTTTCTGCATCAGCAAAGTAGGGGTAATAATACCTAACCCACATGGTTCTCCAAGGGACGAAACGCGATAGTATGGGTGAAATGATTGGCGTAGGGTATGGCATACAGTCAATAGGTCCTAAATGGCAATTGCAATTATTTTGATTAAAGGATTGGCGTGATGATGATAATGATGATGACATTGATGATGGTGATGATGATGATGATGATGGGTGGTCGTGGTATAATACTTCGGACAAGAAATGTCTGCCACCATATGGAGGTGAAAAGAGCTCTGCCAGCCTCTTCTAGAAAGGGAGAAAGCACAAGAGCCTCTCATGATGCTTTTTCCCCATCTCCATCTCTCGTGGCTAATGCAGATAGCGAGCAGAGTTGCTAAAAGCCTTGGCAGAAGAGTCGCAGGAGGACTGAAGTGAGTGGAGAGGAAGCTCTCAAGCCCTTCAGGTGCCTCCCTATCACTCCATCACCCCACTAACTTGGGGACCCTGTGTACATGGAGACTCTTGAGAGGGACAAAGGAGGCAGAAGGAGCACGGGGGCGCAGCGACAACTCAGGACTCCGTGTTCTTCATAGGGCGAGAGGACAGTGGGAGGAACGGAAGGGAATTATAAATGGGAACATCTGAGAAAGCGGGCTGAGGAGCGGTGGAAATAAAATGTGACATCTGCTGTGCTTGAAGATTACCCCAGTGAGGCACTGCCCTGCGTGTAGAAAAGATCGTCAGCATTCAGCTAATCTTTATTGAGTGCCTATGTGCCTGGTCCTGTGTTAGCCCTCAGGAATCAATAGTTACAATATGCAGAAATGGTTTCTGTTCTTGTGGAGCTGACTTTGAACGTAGCCCAATCTAAATATGCTACAACTTTTTGAGCAAAAGAATTCCGTTACTTAGGCCAAATACTTTGGGACATCTTCGCCACTCCCCTTCCTTTCTTGCACACTGCTGATGGAATTCATTGGCAAGTCCTGTTGACTCCATCTTCAATGTATTCCAAATCTGACCACTTCTCACCACGTGCGCCTTCATCACCCGAATCTAGGCTACCATCATCTCTTGCTTGGACTATTTTAGTAGGCTCCCGGTTAGTCCCTCATTAGTCCCCTTTCCCTGTGGCAGCCAGAGGGAACCTTTTAAAACATAAGTAGCTTCTGCTATTCCTCTGTTCAAAGCCTTGGCTCTTGATTCATTCTGAATTGAAGGCACAAACCAGGTAATATTGGATAGTGATGAGTGCTTTGAAGAAATAATGTCATGGCAGTGGACCGAGAGCTGTCAGGAAAGCCCTCCGAAGAGATGACATTTGCCCTGGGACCAGGAGTCTGAGGTGGGAAAATTGGAGGTCAGGCTGTTCAGAAATAGAACAACGCAGAAGCTTCGAGGGAGGAACCAGGTAGTAAGAGACTGAATGAGTAATGTAAGTGAAAGTCAAGGAAAGGTTATGGGATTAATTTAGTGAAACTTTCATCGTACATCCACTGCGTGCCAGCAAATGTATTAGGCGCTGAGTGTTCAGAGAAAAACAGTTTTATCCTTTAAGCGTTCACGGTTTCTCAGCTGATGAAAGGCGCATCTAATCAACAGGTGAAAAATGAATATTTTTGCCAATGTCCAGCAGGCGCCGGACAGTGCGGAGGTGCCCTGCTTAGGGCCAGTTTTTTCCTTTGCCGCAAACTGGACCTCGTGGCTTCGATACCCCTCCGGACACCAGGGTGCGCTGTAACATTCTTCAGGGCCGGCGGGACGGCACGACGCTCTCCCCACGTCGTTTCTCGCTGCACCACACTTCCGGTGGCTAGCGGAAGCGGGGGCCACGGCGCCGGGCCGGAAGCATGGCGGGGGCGGGGCCGGGGGAGGTGCGCGCCGAGCCGGCCCGGGGGTCCCTCGCCCCCGCCCTTTGAGCCGGGACCGACAGGTGAGGACTTCTCCTTCCTTGGCCCATCCTCGAAGCCTGTCAAGCCCTCTCCGAGGCCTCCTCAGGTTATCACCATAGGGCTGTTCCCTCCCCGCTTGACGCCGAGGCCTCGCGGCCCCCGCCCTCCCTCAGAATTTTCTTCCCAGGGAGGCCCCGCCCCGGGCTTTTCTTTCCGGGGGCGCCCCCTTAGGGGTGGTGATGCCCGCCCCTCCGTCTCCTCTGTCAGTTTTGGAAGCTGTCACAAAGAATTGAGGGATTTGCCCACCGCCCCTATGGGAAAACAGACCCAGCTAAGGGCAGATGACTTGCTTAGTACCACAAAACGACTTAGTGTTCCGATTCAGCCAGGCTTTCCGTAAATAACGTCTCAAGCGCATACTATGGGCCAGCTCGAGTGCTAGAATCTTGAGAAAACAGGTGACTTTGGTACAGTTGACTGGAAACAGTTTAATGAGGGAATCCAACATCAAACACATAACCATTGCAAGTAAACATACAAATTCAAATTGCGACAGTTAATTTGTAGAAGACAAAAAAGAAATGATGATGGGAGGCTAGTTTTAGATAGGGTGGTCAGAGACTTCCTGAAGATGATGACACTTAAGCTGCCACTTAAGAAGTTACGGCAAAGGTTGGAGAAAATGCATCCTAGGCATAGGGAACAGCCCCTTTTGGATACCGGTGTTAGCAAATACTTTGGCATGAGGCAGGTCAGGTGCTGAGGAAAGGAGGCATAAAAGTGTCAGGTACAGTGATGGGCATACAGAATATGTTTGTGGACTGCGCAGGAGCTCACCATTTGTTGCCACAGACATAAATAAAATGCAGAGACAAAGTTGAAAGCTGTGGTAAGTGCTATGAAAGGGAGGTATGGCTAGTATATTGGTATCCAGTGGGAAGGTGAAGGAAAACTTCTCTGAAGGGATAATTAATCTGAAATAGGAATTAACTCAGCAAAGTGAGAGGAGATTGTTTAGAGTGAGGTTAACAGCAAGTGCCAAGTTTCTAAGGCAGGTGATAGGACACCTGTCGAAGTAGTTAAGTGGGAAATGAGGCTGGAGAGGCAAAGCTGAGAACTTAGAGCACCAGGTTGGCATCTTAAGGATTTTGATTGTATCATTAAGAGCAATGGGAACATACTGACCTGTCTTAGTTCGTAGTGGGGAGGATATGATCACAAAAGCATTTTAAAAACATCACTCTGGCTTTTGAATGGGTCGAAGGTGGACAAGAGTGGATTTAGGGAGACCAGGTAGGAAATGGTTGCAGTGATGTAGACATGAAATTGTAAAAATTTCGGATAAGGGTTCTGGCAGGTCCTGATAGAAAGGAGTGAGGATTATAGAACTATTTAGGAGTTAAGATCTCCAGAGTTTGGTGATCGATCAGGTATGGGGGCTGACGCATCAAGGAACACTCCTCAGTTTCCGTTTCTAGTTAGTAGATGAGTGGCGGGACTGTTCATTGGAATAGGGAAAGTAGTAGAGGGCCAGGTTTTGGGAAAAAATATTACTTTTAACTCATCGTAATTCTCACCCTCACTAGGGACCTTCATCGTGTATTTTTTTATATATTGTTTGAATTTTTAGAATAAGAACAAGTGGAAAAAGACTTAGAATTCCATCATGTCCCCAAAAGGATAATTGTGTGATACAAAATTTTATATAGATAATGTAGAGATAGAGCATGTTGAGGGAAGTGTTAGGAAATTCTGTGAGGATTTCCTGTGCAATTTGGAGCTAAAGCTAACGACAGGCTTTCCTCTCTACCCACACCATGTCTTCACTCCCTTCACTCCATTGCTGGTTTCTTTGTCTTAAAAAAAAAGATAAATCAGAATTTTAGGTGCGACAATTTAAAATGTACATGAATTTTCTTAGAAGTAAGTGTTTGCTTAAAATGATCAATGCCTTTTTCTGCGTTGAACAACTGTTGTATACTTTATCCAATTCAAATGGGGTTAGTCAGGTAGATGCTGTCTGTCTAATGCCCATTCCTTCACGCATGCCTGGGCCTTACATGCCTTTCTCATCCCATTCTGGTCTCCCTCTCTGACTCCAACCTTCATCTCAGGTTGGCAGAGGTGTCATGCGCAGAGATCCAATGAAGCGGTTCTGTACATTATTTGGTACTTTAAAATGCTAAAACCTTAATAGCGTGTGTTTTTTAGGCTGTATCAAAATAGCTACATAACAGTATTACTGTTAAATGGAGTAGCTGTGTGAAATTCAATATTGTATTTATTCAGGTGTGGAGGACATTGCCCACTGTATCATGCTAAGGTCCTTCGAGAAAACTCGAGAGAGATTTCTTTTAAATTCCAGTGCTGGAAAGAGCTGTGCTGCTTTTGAGCAGCTATTAAGTATTTATCTTACTGGCAGTGCAAATTCTCTAACCAGTGCATTTTCCTCTTTCCCTTGTGTCCTGTGGAAGTCAGAACCAAATTAGAAGTTTGATGGTTCTGCAAGTCCTTGTGGTTTGTGTTTCTGTCAACCTCTGGCTTTGTCTTACTGGCCTTTATTTTCCCTTTATAAGGATCATTTTCTAATTTAAAAAAAATACAACTAATTAAAGATTTGCCATCTTTAAAAAGTAATAGTATGATCAGTGCTATTTTAAGAAAAAATATACCCTTGGAGTTACCAGTGTGTCTTCAGCAACCACGCCATTATTCTGAATTTATGTTTATAATTCCCTTGCTTTTCATAATTGCATACCATACATATTAGTATCCTTAAACTAGAAATTGTTTGAAGCTATATAAAGTGAATCACACTATATATTCTGTACCTTGCTTTCTTCATTCAGCATTGTGTCCTGAGAGTCATCTGTGTTGTGTATAACTGTAGTACATTAATTCATTGCTTTATAAGATTCCACTGCATGAATATACCTGGATAAATTTGTCTAGTCTGCTGTTGATATTTGGAGTGTTGTCAGGTTTTGCTGTTGCTAACAGCTCTGCTACAGACACTCTCATATGTGCCTCATGTTATATATGTGTATCTGTTTCTCTAGATTAGGGTTTTTCATCCTTAGCACTACTGGCATTTTGGGCTGGATGTGAGGGGCTGTCCTCTTTAGTGTAGGATGCTTGGCAGCATCCCTAGCTTCGATTTGTCAGACCCCCATAGCACCCCTCCCTTCCAAGTTATGACAACCAAAAAATGTCTCCAGATATTACAAGCTTGCCCCACTTAGAAACCAGTGCTCAAGATCAGGGGTTGGCAAACTTTTTCTGCAGAGGGCTTGATAGTAAATATTTTAGGCCTGCAGGCCATGTGGTCTTTGTCTCAACTCATCAGCTATGCTTTTGTAGGGCAAAAACACCATAGGGAATATGTAAATGGACAGGCATAGCTGTGTTCCAGTAAAACTTTATAGAAACAGGCAGGCAGGCTAGATTTGGTCTGAGGGCAGTAGTTTGCAGTCTCTTGCTCTAGTGTAGATCAGTAGGTGCTATCCTCACACAGTGCATAGAACTCATATATAACCGAAATAAATTTTCACAAAACAGTGTCTTACTGTGTGTGATTCAGTTTGATATTTTTATTTTGTTCCATTTTTAAAATGTCCATCAGTATATCCACTAAATTGGTTCCAAGGCCCTATTAATGAGTTATGACTAGCAGTTTGAGAAACTTGATTTACTCAGTCATAGAGGTAAGCACATCTTTAACTGAACCAGATAATATATATTTATATAACGCATTTCAGATGCCTTTCAGAAGGAGTCATTCTATAAATAAATACCCTTTTGTGTGTATATTTTTACTTCTAAAACACAGATTGAGTCCATTCACTCCCCTGCTTTGAAACCTGTGATAGCTTGCATGGCATGACATACAAAATGTTTTCCAGTCTGGCCCCAGCCTGCTACTGAAATGTCAGGGCCACTTCCTGACTCTGATCTGGGGAGGAGGAATGCTGATCACTGTCATCTTGGGGGCTCCTAGGTTCAGGACATAAGGAGGGAAGTCCATTCGACTTGTCTATGTTTTGGTAACTTCTGTTTTGTTTTCTTCTATTTTATTTTGCCACATAGAGATGCGATAATGGATCATCATGTTTCCACCATCAAACCTCGAAGAATCCAGAACCAAAATGTCATTCACCGCTTGGAACACCGGGAGGATCAGTTCCGGCAAGGCAGGCACCCACTGGCATCAGGTCCGAGTGTTCCACCAGAACGTGTTCCCCAACTTCACAGTTGTCAATGTTGAAAAGCCTCCTTGTTTCTTGCGTAAATTCTCACCTGATGGACGCTACTTCATTGCCTTCTCTTCAGACCAGACATCCCTTGAGATCTATGAGTACCAGGGCTGCCAGGCAGCTGAGGACCTACTGCAGGGCTACGAGGGAGAGATCCTGTCCAACGGCAATGACCAGCGGTCAGTCAACATTCGCGGCCGGCTCTTCGAACGGTTTTTTGTCCTGTTGCACATCACCAACGTAGCGGCCAACGGCGAGCACCTAAACCGGGAGTGCAGTCTTTTCACTGACGACTGCCGGTGTGTCATTGTGGGCTCGGCTGCCTACCTCCCGGACGAGCCTCACCCTCCTTTTTATGAGGTGTATCGGAACAGTGAGTCCGTGACCCCCAACCCGCGGTCCCCTCTGGAGGACTATTCTCTCCACATCATTGACCTTCACACTGGCCGCTTATGTGACACACGTACCTTCAAGTGTGATAAAGTGGTCTTGTCACACAACCAAGGGCTGTACTTGTATAAAAAATCCTGGCCATCTTGTCCGTGCAGCAGCAGACCATCCATGTCTTCCAGGTGACCCCCGAAGGCACTTTCATTGATGTGAGGACCATTGGCCGCTTCTGCTATGAGGATGACCTGCTCACCGTGTCAGCTGTTTTTCCTGAGGTCCAGCGGGACAGTCAGACAGGCATGGCCAATCCTTTCAGGGATCCCTTCATCAACTCCCTGAAACATCGGCTGCTTGTGTACCTGTGGCGCCGGGCGGAGCAGGACGGGAGTGCCATGGCCAAGAGGCGCTTCTTCCAGTATTTTGACCAACTGCGCCAGCTGCGCATGTGGAAAATGCAGCTTCTGGACGAAAACCATCTGTTTATCAAGTACACTAGTGAGGACGTCGTAACCCTGAGGGTCACAGACCCGTCACAGGTATAAGGTGCTCTCCTGCCCTTTATCACGCCAGCCTCCTTGGCTGAATGGGCTGGTTCCTCTCTTTGCCAAAGCCAGCCTCTCAGAAGTACATGTTTTGTGTAGTCTCGAATTTCTGCTATCCTAGGGCTCAGTCAAGTTTAAAATAGTTCTGTTTTTTTTCTGTTCACATGCATTTTTTTTTTTTGGATAAATGGAAGCTAAATCTCAAGCCATTGATACGTAGATAGTCACTTCTGTGGTCCTTACTTTTTTACCTTCTGCAGGGCACTTTCAGTACCCTTGAAGTGGATGATCCTGCCTAGATTTTGTAAGACTGTGCTTGTTGGTCTGACTGTTTTAGTTCTGGCAATGAGAATGAGCCCACCATAGAAAAAGAAAATCCTCTCAAAATTTAGCTTTTCTTTCCTGCTTAAATGGTTAATGTCCATAAACTTCTTCCCAAAGTCTTCTTTAAAAGGTAACTAATATGTAAGTTCATTTGACAGTTGAATTTTATGACTTTTCCCTGCCCTCGTCACATGCTGAAAGATAGGTTATAGAGCAGTAAAAGATCAAAAGGAAGCCCACATTTTGGGTCGCCCACGTGACTCAGCAGGACTGCAGGTCCTGAGGGTTTTTCAGTTTCCCTGAAAGATGTTGGCAGGGGAGGCAGGCATTACTCGAATGGGAATAAGGTGGTGGTAAGAGCACAGAAACCTCTGAGACTCTTGCGTTGAAACACCATGTTGAAATTCGGGGTAATCTGGGTGTCTCCCTTTGATCTCCACTTAGTTGATCTCCACTTAGTGTTGACTAACTAAGAGACACTTTTCTCTAACTTTGCCCCATTCTCTGGTTTCTAGATTGTTTTCTTAGTTGCTAGATTGGAAATTCTGAACAGAGAACAGAGCAGTAAACCACTTCTGAATCTGGTGTCTCATTGACCTGCTGCTGATTCTGCCATTAAGAGAGACTGTGCATAGCATTGTCTCCTAAAACCTTACCAAGCCATCTGTGGTAAAATGTTTTCTGACATTTTTCTTCTGAATCATACGTATGTATTCTTAAAAAAATGGGAAGTAATATGGTTAAGAGATCACTTATTTTCTGGATTCTTCTTTCCTGTCAATGATGAAGTCACCCATTTTGCTATCACAGGTGAACATTTAAGTTCATCTAAGTGGCAGTGAAGCCCTTGACATCTGTACCCTCCTGTCCTGTGTTTCCCATTCTGCCCTGGAGGGAAGATTAGTGATGTGTATGTAATTCTGTATTCACATTATTAGAATGGATCCTGGTGAAGCCCTGATACAATCAAAGTATTGTCCAGGTCTATAGAAGGGACATGAGCCAATCTTTTATTTAGGTTCGAGCTGTAATTACCTTTTTATTTTGGAGGGAATGAGATGTCTGTGACTGCTGCATTCGAGATTATCTTTTTTTCCTTTTTTGAAACATGACCTATTTATTTCTGGTAGCTGTGATAATTGTAGCTAGAAACGTAACTAGGGCTCTGTGCTTTGCTTAACACAGTCGGTAACTTTAAACCCAATCTCTCTGCCCTAGTTGTCTTTCCCTTGTTCCTCAGTTTAATTTGATAGGTTCCAATAAGGTTAATGAGTAAAAAGTGCATCCAAAAACAAAGCCTTGCTAATATTAGGGTATTCTCAGGTTACCCTCCAGCCTCTTTAATTTACAGCCAAATTTAATTTCCAGGGGTTCGTAAAAGTCATGTAATATAAGCTCTGGAAGGACTAATTACTAGTAAAATAGGTGGGCCAAATGGCTCCAGAAATTGGTAAGGGAGATTTAAACTCAATCATAGGAAGGGGACTGCTAATCCCATTGTTCTGACAACTTCTAGAGTTCTGCTGGAAACTTGCAGATTGATTCACACTGTCACATTCACTGTGACAAACATTAGGGGTTCTTGGTGCTTCTTCCCTGTTAGGTGGAGCAGCTCCCTCTAAACTGGAGGTTTAGAGGAAGAGGGCCAGCCACCCATGGGCCCATTCAGAAAAAGCAGTAACTGCCACTTATGGCATTTGAATGCTTTTCAAGTTCCCCCTCTGGTTTTAATTGCTACAAATCTCAAATGCTGCAAATGCTCTTGGTTGAAAGAACATTTATAAAAAAATAAATGGAAATATCTCTCTGATTTTTCATTTGTTCAGCAGCAGGTATCCTGCTTGGTTACAACTTGTCTGGGCAGTTTTAGGACACAATGTACTTAAGGTGTTCTCTGCATGTTAGAAATATTAAGAGGAAAAATAAATGCCCCCAAATTGAACTTTCAACTATACATATACAAGAGAAAATAATTTGTCAACAGGCAGCTTCAGGCTGCAAAATGACTTTCTCAGTGGGAAGGAAAATTAAATCTGGCAATTTAAAAAAGTGTTTTTTATCTCAGGGTAGGTTGGGGAGCAAGTAGGGAATAAACACTTGGAAGGAAAAATACTGCACTTGCACAGTTTGAGATGGAAGATTGGAAACCTTTTTATACATATATGCTGGCCAGTTCAGTAATTCTGGCAGCACAGGTAGAGTGGGAAATCTGACAATACTGAAGCCCTTGACTGATAAAAGCCCACCGAGGTCTTCTCCTTTCTCAGAACCACTGGGAGCCATGTTTTGGCCCTAGTGCTGGAGCAGAGTGGTTTGCATGTTTCACTTGGGTAGCTTGAATTTTCAGCCAACTGATTAGTTTGTTAGGCATGGCATTATACCCAGCTGCCCCTTAGCTCTCTCTGTTCTTCTGCAGGCATCTTTCTTTGTGGTGTACAATATGGTGACAACGGAGGTGATCGCTGTGTTTGAGAATACATCGGATGAGCTCTTGGAGCTCTTTGAGAACTTCTGTGATCTCTTCCGTAATGCCACCCTACACAGTGAAGTCCAGTTTCCCTGCTCGGCTTCCAGCAACAATTTTGCAAGGCAGATCCAGCGCCGGTAAGTTGTTCCACTGGGAACAGGCTTAGTTTTTCTTAAACTTTTCTTAATTTGTTGGTGTTAGGCCAGTAGTCATTTACTTCAGGAAACCATGCTACAACCTTATCCTCCATTTCATATGTCTATTCCATCTCCCCAACAGAATTGTATTCTAATGTAATGTATTTTGTTAACCATCTTATCATACTTTGCTGCATTGAAAATAAAAACATTGAAAATGTTTATGTAAATTGAAATTATTTTTTAGTTTTGGGGAACACATGGCTCTACATGCTTAATTTTATAGTCTCCAAAAATCTTTTGGTAAAAAAAAATTAAAATGGATCCATCGTAGGTCAGAATAAATGTTTAAGAAAAAATATGGATACCAAGGATCACAAGTCACGTAAGGAAAGCCTTTATCTTGAAAGAGACCAAAAAAAAAAAAAAAAACCAGAATAAAGAAACAATGTTGCATTCACTGAAATAATTGAGAATAAGAACATTTAGAACAGGGGCATGGTTTAGAAGTTTTAAATTTGTTAGATATAGTTGAAGAACTATCAAAAAAAGTAGGATAAAAAGATAAGGAAAATAGTAAAGAAAAGATGAAAAAAAAAATTAGAGGATTTACCCAGGAGTCCCAATATCTGGCTGATGCCAGAGGAGCAATAGGGAAAATGAAGGGGAGAAAGCAGCGTAGGGCAGTTCCCAGTGCTGAAGGCCATGTTTCCACATTGGTCGGACCATTTAGTGGCGTGATCAAGCTTGGTTGTGCTGACTCGTGCAAGCCAATGTTAAATTACAGGAATTATTGCAAGCTGATTGCTAAACACAGCCATTATTAAAAATTAGTCATTTCCTAATTATTTCACTACTATTTATGCTCTTGAGGTTATTTGTATCTATTTGCATGGTGAAAATACTATATATTGATGTTCATCTCTGGACAGCTCCACATTAGTGATGTCACACTGGTACCTTGAAATTGACCATAGCAGCAGGAGTTACACCACAGAAATTGGCAAGTGCTGCAGATCATAACTTTTTCCCTTGGAGAAATAATGATTAAACCTTTGTCAGCACAGTACTGGATCCATCATGCATCCACTACAGTCAATGAGAAAAAGACCCACACTGAGGCATATATAGCGTCATGATATTTTAGAACATTGGGGATAAAGAGAAAATTGTAAAAACTTTTAGAAAACCTTGCATTTAACATGTTAAAAATTAATTCATCAGAATGGTATTGGACTTATCAATAACAACATTGAAAGCTTGAAGCCGTTAACATCAGATGTCTTCGATAAAAATGATTTCTAACCTAGAATTCTGTATCTAAATAATAGGTGGAACAAAGACATTTTCAGACATGTAAGATCTCAAAAAATTACCTCCCATGTCACTTTTCTAAGGAAGCATCTGGAAGATGTATTTTACTAATAATGCACAAAAGGATGGTTCAGGAAATAGTTTGACACTGGAGAGAAGCCAAGAGAATTCCAAGGACCATGGTAAAGGGAAGTTCCAGGATGACAGACCACTGGCTGGACCAGGTTGAAGCAGGAGGGTGGAGGTTTCCAAGAAGGATGTATCCAAGGAAAAATTAAAATCATTAGAACACTTGGCGGTTTCGAGTGCATTAACAGGAGACTTGTCAGTTATGTTCCAGCAGGGTCGCCAGCACAGGCAAAGCTTTGGAAGGAGGTCAGGAGAAAGCTGTGGGAATATCAGGAAGAGGAAAAACCAGCAAAGTGATTAATCAGCCTAAAGGTCCTGAGGTGGGTCTCGTGCATTTGAGGAACACCAGGGAGGTCAGTGTGGCTGGGCTGGGGTGAGCAGGAGACAGAGTAGTTAGAGATGGGGCCAGACACGGGGGCTGTTCTGAGTCTTTGGCTTTGACTGTAGATGAGGTTGTATTTTAGTGGTCTCACATTTAAACAGGATCACTCTGCTTGCTGTGTTAACACTAGACTATGGAGGTAGGGTGGAAGCGCAGACACCAGTTAGGAGACTGTTGCAATGATCCAGTAAAATTATTGCATTTTGTTTCCTGCCACTAGAATTTAAGTTCTTTTTTGTTCACTTATAATATCCTAAACACCTAGAAGAGTTCCTGGGAAAAGAGAGGAAAGAATTAGTTAAGTATATGAGCGGGCATGGGATCTAGTTCCTAAACTGGGGGTTGGCCTTGCATGGGGGTGTAGACAGCTACATAGGCGCAGATGTGCTCACAGGAGCTTTAAAAGGTCTCTTCTCATTACTTCTATTTTTCAGTAACAAAATAGGCAATGCAATTAGGTTCAACACGGAGGAGGCGGATGAGATAGTCATTGAAGAATGTGGGAGGCTCACCAGACTGGGAATGTAGCATGAGTGCTTGTGACAGTAAGGGCTCCCACCCATGAGGTTCATGGTTGTAAATTCAAAGTGAGCGTTGCCATGTTTTTCTCAGCTATGGAGATGACTGAGTGGATACAGGCATGGAATAGACAGAGTTGAGCTTAATGAGGGGTGTGGTTTTTCCAGGTGAGTACCACAAAGCGAGAGAAGACGGGTTGTTGAGGACGCGTGCGGTGGAGTGATTGACTGTGGAATTTAAGCTGGCTAAGGAAGGGAGGACACGATGAGGTTGTAGGGTGACAAAATGTTGGTAGAATCGAAAGATGGCACCATGTAATCAATTCGAGTTGAAGGATTGGTGAAACTGGGTTGAGTAGAGAGAGTGAGCTGGAGAGAGGAGAGAAGGTGGTTGGAGTGTGGTGCTCCATCCTGAGGTTACAGGGGGTTGCAGTCATTGGTGATGGTGAGATGACTGTGGGATCGAGCAGCTAAGACAGAGGGGAGGTCTAGGAACTAGGAGGCCATAGTGTTGGGAGGATCATCTCTGAGAATTTCAAAATCACAAATTAAGAGAGGCATAGATGGGAGAGTGAGAGTGAGCCAGGAGGTAAACAAGTGAAGAGTCAGAGGGATGACTGCTTCATCTTTTAGTCAGCGGGGGAGCACGAGGTTGGAGGTGGTTAGTGCTGCTGGGGAACAGGAACTGCGTTAACCTATAGATTTTCATGGAGGCTTGGCTTTGTAATCCATCACAAGCCTGGGCCAGCCCCCATCATTTTACCTTTTGAAGCCACCGAGCCTGACAGGGTTGGAGTGTAGATTATGACATGCAGTCTTGGATCTTTGCTGGAAAAGGGTTGAAAACCAAAGAGCCCACGATCTTTGATGCCAGGTAAAGTGAAAGGGAAAAAAATAAGTTCTTTTTGGCTCAAGGTTTAATTTTGTGATTTACACTGAGGCTGTGAAAATTACTGTCAAGACTAATGGAAAAGCCGTGTTGATAGCTAGGGAAACTGTGAAGTGTTAATGTCCATCTAGCACTACAGGTTAATGGAGAAACAAAAATTAAAACCCATCTAATCAGTCTTTCTGATTTTACCATATTTAGGAACATTCAATTTTTTTATTTAATTAGTTTTTATTCCATTATTTCAGGGGTGAGTTGATACATCATTTTCCCCCCAGACTAAAAAAAAAAATATTTTTTTCCCTTTGATGGGTAAACTAAATGATATGCTTTGATGTAGAGATTAAAAAATGGCTAGGCAATTGACGTTCTAAGAAACTATAGGAAAGTGAAAATGAAGGGGGGAAATCCATTAACGTTTTGATGTATTTCTACCACTCTCTTTTTAGGCACAATTTTTTTCGTGTGTGTTTTTAATCATACTATATAGACAGAATAGAATGTAGCCTCGTTTTTAATTTTACCATTATAATAAATATTTCCCTTGTTACGTTATAATATTTGAAAATTATAGTTTTTCATTTGGTTTGTAATTTTTCAACTTTTCATTGTTGTAAATAATGATATATTAAATGTGCATGGAGAGCTCTCTGTATATGAGATTGCTTCTTCAAGGTAAATTTCAAGAAGAATAGTAGTACTTGGTTAAAGGATTTTAAATTTAGTATTTGTTACGATTGTGAGAAATAGCACTCTATTATTACTTATTGTTAAACATAAATCAGATATGTACTGTGTGCATGTTACTATTTTTCTAGACACTGATGTTTCTGCAGGTTATATGTAGCTACTCTCAAAGTTTATTTAAACAAAGAGTGAGTAATGTGTCAAAAGGTTTAATGAAAGTTTGCTTATATCTGATCCTAAGAACAGAGAGGCTGCTTTATTCAGGATTCTCTGCTCTTCCTAGCTCTTTCCTGATGCAGTCTGAAGCTGTTATTTGGGGAGAGTAAATTCAAGTAGAAATAATTGTCATAGATCAGATATACTCATTTTAAACTTGTTTGTAGAGTCTATGTTAACTTTTATAGTGTTTCCCATTTCTATTCTATTTTCTGTTTTTTGAGAGTATTTGTAGCTAGCTAGACTTGTGATGTGTGTGAGGTCGGACTTCAGTCAATATCTGGATTTTTATTTACAGAATGAGTTGTTTTTAGACATACGTTTGTCAGTTTGAAATCCAAGGCAGCTTTGTGTGTCCTCTAACACAGCCTTCTTCACTGGTGCTTTATTTTAGGTTTAAAGACACTATTGTAAATGCCAAGTATGGAGGGCACACGGAGGCGGTACGCCGACTGCTGGGTCAGCTCCCCATCAGTGCCCAGTCATACAGTGGTAGCCCATACCTTGATTTGTCTCTCTTCAGCTACGATGACAAGTGGGTGTCAGTCATGGAGCGGCCCAAGACTTGCGGAGATCACCCTATCAGGTAACCATTTCCGCTTCACTGCAAACCTCCTAAGGGCTGGTGACGACCTGCTTCCTCTTCCTCTTTTTCTTGGACATCATTTCACTGTGACTGTGTCCACTCATAATCATGGGTTGAATTGAAAGGGGCAGCTCTTCTATAATGTGGCGGGTGCTTTGATCATTTAGGCACTAGTCTCATAAATTAACAACCTCTACTCTTTGCTTCTCATCAAAACATCCAGTTCAGGTAAGCGTTGTTTCCTTTTAAAGGTATCCAGGGAAGGAAACTGTACTTTTCCATTTAATAATCTAATAACAGGTTTTCTCTAGCTCAAATTATTTTATTTCCCCATGTTACCCAGTAGAAAAGATAGCAGAGATAATTTGGGGGAACAGGTGGTTTTGGAGAAATCATGCGTCCTTACTTGGACAATTTTGGAATGTAGACTCCTGTATTATTGCTGGAACCTTGAAACTAATCTCTTACAGTCAGTCCCTTCCTCGCAGGTGTCCAGTTCACAGACTCACCTGTCTCTCCACGTCAGGAGCTCGCATTGTCCTGTGTGCTGTAATAGGTACTAGGGAAAGGAACTGGCATCATTGTCACTAGTGGGGTATTTCAAAGGAGGTAGATGTGTTCTTAGAGCCCTGGGCTGGAGCATGGGTCTTTTCCACATGGACACAGCAGTGATTAGTATTTCATAATCCAGCTTCATTGTAAATTGAATAGGCTTGTCAATCACCATAATGTTTCCTTTGGGAAATTATAGTCAAGTTCCAAAAACCAGTTAAATGTTTTTTATTTGGAAAATTTTAAACATAAAAAGCAGAAGGGCAAACCTCCATCAACCTCCATCACCCGCTTTAGTAGTTATCAACTCATGGTCCGTGTTGTTCTCTCTACCGCAACCACTACCCTCCACTCCCACTGCCACTCTGGATTATTCTGAAGCAAATCCCAAGTATCATCGCATTTTACTTGTAAATTTATCAGTATGAATTTCTAAAAGATAAGAACATAAAAAATATAATCTCAATACCATTATTTCATCTGGCAAAAACAAACTTTATTAAGATCACCAAATATCTAATCAGCTTTAAAATTTTTGTATTGTCTTATAAATGTTCTTTTCGTAGTTTGTTTCAAATTGGGATCTAAACGAGGTTCCTATGCTGCATTTGGTCACTATTTCCTTAAGTCTTTTTTAGTCTCTAGGTTGTTTCCCTCTTATTTTCCTTGCAATGAAATGTTGAACCCAGGTGGTTCGCCCTGCAGTGTTCCCCACGTTCTAGATTCCACTCGTTGCATCCCTGTAGTAGTGTTTATTCTCTTTCTCATTCCGCCATTCTTCCTGTACACTGGTAGTTATATTTAGAGGCTCCAACAGCTCACTTTAAATTACAAGCCCTTTGTGTGTTGCAGACTAGATGAGTAAAGTAAATGTGTTTTCCACACATAAAAGCATATAATGGGCCTCATTCGATATTGTCAGGCAGCTCGAGATACATTTCTCTCCTTTCTGATTTCCCTGCCTTTCTCATTTGAAAAGTTTAACCCAATTAACACATCTGGAAATGCCATAGTCCCTGGCTAAAGGGATTTTTCCTGTAATTCTTATTTTTAATTTAAAATGGGAAATGTAAGAATAATAGAGTAGTGCCATTACTCTAACACCTCTGTTGTATATTCCGTTCTAGTCTATGTCAGTATGCATGTTTACATTTATATTTACACAGTTACAGTTCTGGTTAGCATGATACTCTGTGGTCTGCTTTTATTTTATAAACACTTTCCATGTTACATATTCCCCATAGTTACAGTCCTAATGAGGGCATATTATTCCATCAAGCAGATGTACTATACATACTGGGCATTTATTCTCTTTCTACTTTTTTCCATTAGAGCTAGTGCTGTAGTAGCCATCTTTATTCATGTCACTTTTTACCTCATTTAAATTAAATTCTGAGGATGTAAATTATTGGAAATAGGATTACGGAGTCAAAGGTTATGAATATCTTTAAATCTACTTTTATGTTTGCTTTCTGAAAGGGAAATTATCAAGCTGTGTAATTCAGGGTCTTCATTTTGTAGGACTTCCCCAATTCATCCCCAACCCTGCTGATCTTCTGTAGTTCTCAGAACCACAGGGTACCATTTTGCATGTGGGAAAAGGTATTTAAGTACTTGGGTGGATGGAAGCACCTTCAGTCTTACTATATTGGATTAAGAATGAAAAACTACTTAGTCTTTTGTTTTGTGTATGAAAAAAATCTCCTCAAAGAATTCTTAAAAATGAAAAAACTCAAATATGGCCTAGATCTACACTGTCAACTAGCCACATGTGGCTGTTGAGCATTTAAAATATGACTAGTCCAAGTTGAGGTGTGCTCAGGTGTCAAATTAACATCAAAGTTCAAGGGCTTGGCACAGAAAAAAGAATGTGAACTATCTCATTAATATTTTTATATTGACTATAGATTGAAATGATAATATTTTGGACACTGGTAATATTTTGGACACTGATATTGGATTAAATAAAATATTAAAATTAGTTATACCTTAAAAATGTTTTTTTACATATGGCTACCTGAAAAATTTATATACGTGGCTTACATTTCATTTTTAGGCCTGGCCTAGATAGTTTTGGGGCAGGTAGTTTCCAGAAAGGGGAGGCTTTAATTAAGGCTGTAACTAAGCGCTCTCCTGGGATGGAGAAAAGACCCAGTGATTCAAGACAACATAGTGAAGTTCCTAATCACCCTGCCCCTAAAATTGGCTGATAAGATGAAGGTGATTTCACAGTTCTGACAGCTTAGGGCTGGTATTAGAGGGGATTTCATAAGGTAGAATAACGAGTCGGTCCATTCCCCTGCTATGCATACTTCAAGATGGTGGTGACTATCTATACTGTCCTCTCTCTCTTTCTTGTTCTGTTTAGGTTCTATGCCCGGGACTCTGGTCTGCTCAAGTTTGAGATCCAGGCAGGCTTACTGGGCCGCCCCATCAACCACACAGTGCGACGCCTTGTTGCCTTTACCTTTCACCCTTTCGAGCCCTTTGCTATTTCTGTGCAGAGGACTAATGCCGAGTATGTAGTCAACTTCCACATGCGACACTGCTGCACGTAGGGGCCTCACCAGAGCCACGTTTTCTGGTCTTCCAAGGCTTTTCCCTCCTTTCCTCATAGACTCTAAAGCAAAAGCTCTTGACTGCCAGCTTTGTTGGTTCCAGACTGGTATACCTCAGACGGGGAGAGCTGGGGAAAGGAGTGAGGGTGGCGTGGCCTGGTGGGATTTTTTATTGTATACAGAAAAACTACTGATTAAAGTCGTCTCGCCTTTTCCCCGTGGTAATGCCCAGCATTAATTAAGTCCATTTAATTTTTGTTTTATTTTGCATTTTTATTGCTAAGAAGATGAGAGCATTACACCTTTACCCCCTTCACATCACTTCTTTGGCATTATGGTATACAGCCTGAAGCAGGAAAATCTTGTTTACTCATGAGAACTGTATACGTCCTTTCTACTTAGCCAACAAGCAGGGCTATCTTTTTAAGAAAACAAAATAAAGCCTTGGTATTTTCTTACTTAAATATATCCTGTTTGATGACTGCCTTATGTTCTGATCTCACCAACTGCTTTTTGAATACGTGGGTTCCAGGAAGGACTGTGAAAGAGACTAGAGGCCATGGATTTAGCAGCTGCTCCTGGGAGAACTAAGTGGTGTGTGCCAGCATGGAAGACAGTTATCTGCCAGGATTGTTTCCTCCCTTGGGTTTTCTCCTGGTAATTGTTACCGCTGGAGGAACTGGGCATAATTGCACGTTCTCATGTGGAAGCATGCTCCCATCTGTCCCATCTGTGTCATGCAGGTGGCCCTAGCGGAAACAAACACTGTTTAGCACGTACTGCAATTTGGGTAGGGGGAGCAGGCAAGCTCCAGGTGTCCCTAAAGACATTAGACTGGTTGTTCCTGGATGGTTGAGCCATCACAGCTATCCTACAAACACCTGCCCGCCCCCAGCCGGCATCCTTCTGTCACATTCTCAGCTAGTCTTCTCCAGAGAGCTTGTCAGTCTGTTACGTTTCATCTTCATAATGTACCCACCATTTATGTAGTAAGCTTCTTTAGTAACATCTGACTTTGAAGGCAGCTTTGAAATGTTGGGTTTCAGAACAGGCTGTGAAAGGAGCCATGGATGCGGACAGCTGGATCCTGGATCCTTTTATATCCAGATTGACTTCCCTTGGGAACATAGGAAGTATGATATGAGATGTGAAGGCCCACCAAAAACAATTCAGCAAATCTCATCATTTTCTATATTGAACAGCTAAATTCATTCTCATTTAGCATTCATGAGATTCAAGCACCTACCTGCTATGAGTCAGGTAGATGCTGTGTCAAAATGTTAAGGATGAGGAGGGAAATAGGCAAATAAAGAGTATTATAACGCAAAACAGTAAAAGCTCCAATACTGTGTATCCGGGAACAGTGGAGGGGGATGAAGGAGAGTTGAAGAAGGAAAGCCATGCTAGGGAAGGGACACTGGAACTAGATAAATGGGAGCGTGTTGTGTGAATCAGGGCAGAGGACATTTCAAGAAGAGGTCCAGCATGTTCAAAGACACGGAAGCATGAAAAGGTCTGTCAAGTTGTGAAATGGCAAATAATTGAATAGGGCTACAGCATCAGCCATGTGGGGGGCCAGGGGAAATGTGATTGGTTATGTAGAGAAGTCTTTGCATGCTGCTAGGGTTTTATGGAAGACATAGTGTGAATTTCACAGAGGTAACTTTCCACAGTCTGAAAGATGGCTTGGAGGGAATGGATCCTGGAGGTGGGGAGGCCAGGCGAGCCAATGGTGGTAATCCAGAGGAGAATGGGAGGGCTTGCACGACATCACTGGGCATTAGGACGGGTGAAATACTGAGGCATTCCAGGTTGTTTGTAGGTCGTGACAAAATCGGGGTCCCAAAGCTATCACATGTTTGTGGGACCCAACTGACCTTTCTTTGTGGAAGCACTTTACCTGCACCTTTTTCTCTGTCCTGGGTTTGCTTGATTGTACCTAAGGGCTTGGCAGAGTGGGAAGCGCATAGAGTGTGAAGTCACATGGGCTTCAGCGTGAATCCTGGCCCTTCGCTCATTAGCCCTGAAACCATGGGTTGATTTCCTAACCGTTCTGAGGCTTAATTTGCATCTCCCTCCACCCTAGTTACACACTTCCTTGGTCATATTTTGTTTAGATCTTTTAGCCACCTCTAAATACCACCTCTGAAGTCCCAGTTTCATACAGCCCATATGACCACCCCTTGTAGCCTTTCACCTTACTCACTTTTCTACCTCCACAGATGATCTTTGACCTCATGGAAATCTCCAGTCCCTTGACCAACTGAGATTAGTTAGGGTGATAAACTGCTGTAACTAAAGCACCCCACAATGCAGTGCTTAAAAAACATAGTTGTTTTTTCTCTCAAGTAACAGCATAGAGCAGATGTTCATAGTCAATGAGTGGTTCTGCCACACGCAGCCATTCAGGGACCCAAGGCCTTTTCTTCTTGGTCCCCTGTGACATTGTCCGGGATTGATCTGGGGAGAGAGTGAAATGGTGTCGAGGAGGCCCTGCCTGGTCTTAAGGCACCTGTCCATTAGGGCATACGTCGCTGCCACTCGTGTTGGAAAGATCTTAAACACATGGCTACATGTAATAAGCAAGAGAGCCCGGGAAATGTAAATGATTGGCCAGCCAGGTGCCAGATACTCTTGTATTTGCAAGAAGTAGAAATGGATGGGTTTTGGCAAACAGCTAGCTGTCACTGGGACACTGGTGTCTTCACTAGCTGTTGCTTCCCCTCTGGTCCTCTCCCCTTTCCTTATTCAGCCTACGTTGTGTAGTCTGTAATCACGCCCTGTAAACTTCCTTGCTGCTGCTCCTCCGTGATAATTTAGAAAAACCTCAACTCCATGCATGCCTGTGTCTGAGCAGCTGACAATTACTGCAGAAAAACCATGTCTGTTCTTAAATTCATGACCACAAGCCTGAAGTGGGTACGCAAGACTACTAAGAATCCACATGTACTTTCCTTGTCTGTTTACTCTCCCACTCCCTGAAATCGCTGTTTTACACCTTTACCTCTTTTGAAAACCCTCTTCCCATTTCTAACCAAACACCCTTGCCACCTACTTCATGGCAGAAATAAAACCATCAGGTGAGCATTTCCTTTTCTTTACCATGTCAACCACGGGACATGCATCTGTGCTCATCCTCTGCCTTTCCTCCTGAGATATCCCTGTTTCTTAGCCAGCCCCTCCACGGTGTGCCGAGTCCCGTCTCCTCTTGACTTCTCAAGGTCTTCGCTCTGCAGTTATTTCTCCTACATCATCTGTCTCTTGATAAGTCATTCCCATTAGCCTATAGATATGCTCTAGGATCTTCTTCTTTGATTAAAAACTCCTGCGTTGGCCCCGAAATCCCCTTCAGTTACTGCTCGTTTCCTTGCCACCCTTCCCAGACAAAATTCTCAAAAGAGTTCTCTGAATTGAGTGTCTTCGCATCCCCACATTCCATTTTTCGTCAACCCACTCCAGGTAGGTTTCTGTCCCCACTACTCTGCTGAAGCTGCAGTTGTCCAGGTTACCAATGATTCCATGTTGCCTCTACAGTGCTCGCCTCTTGTCCCTTTCTTCTTTAGTCTCCCAACGTAGGACATAGCCGATTTCTCTCTCTCAAGAAACTCTTGCTTCTCTTGATTTCTAGGACAATGCATGTTTCTGGTTTTCTTCCTGCTTTACTGATTGTTGCGTCTTGGTCCCTTTCCTGGCTTCTGCTCTGCTTTATCTGCAGATGTTGGAGTGCCCTAGCCCTTTGCCTTGGATTCTCATCTCTTTTTCTCTATATGTCTTTTCTTTAATTGATTTCATCTGTTCCCATGGTTTTAAAATCTAGTTATATGCTGATTACTCTCAGTTATAACTCCAGCTCCGACCCCTTCCTTGAGCTCTGAAACCATATAGCCTGTGGATTACTTGGCACCTCGTTTTGGATTCTAAAAGTCATTTCAAAACCAGCATGTTTAACACGATGCTCCTGATGCCCACCCCTACCTCCACCCTGTTCTTCCTCAAAGATTACCCACATGCTTCAGTATCTACCCATTAACTTGAGCCAAAAACTTAGGAATTATTCTCACTTTCTCTTTTTCCCATCCTTCTTCTTCCCCTCCACCACCCACACATCTGACTTACTCCAGGGTGTTCCCTGAGCAGTCCAAACCAATTGTGATAGTCCTGCACTCCTTGCTAATGACCAGAAGTAGCACTAGGCCAAAAACAGTTAGAATAAGAGGTTCATTTAGGAATCGTGTGACCTAGTTCAGGTCAGTGCTACCATGAGTAGAGCTTTCTGGAACTTTTGGGGAACATTTCTCTTTTGACAATGTTGCGAGGAAACTTAAGCCCACATTTCCACTGTCTAATACTCGGTGGTCATTCTCAGGAGAATCAGCCTTAGGATGAAGCTGCCCTGGATGGCAGAATGAAGAGAAAGAACCTGGATTATAGATGACATAGGTGGCTGACTAGATCATATAACCGTGAAACTTGCCTTAGATCTCGATTTCCAGTTTCTGTGAGAAAATACATTTCCCTACTATTTAAGCCATTTCGAATTGGGTTTTCTGTTATTGCAGTAGTTCAAAGCAAATTAATAGGCACAGAGGGAAAGGCAGGTCCCCTGTAGAGGGTCATGAAATTCCTCCTGGCTTTGTACCTGTTTGTTCCTTTTCTGATTCCTATTCTTGGAATTTTTGTAAAGATTTTTTTAAGATTCCTGTTCTTGGATTTTGGTAAGATTTTTTGTAACATTTATTGTTAAGATTTCTATTCTTGATTTTTGTAAATGATGTATTTTTGGCTCCTATAGTCCCTATGCAGTCTCCTGAGCTGGCCTGGCAGTTTCTTGTAACTAAAAGGACTTAACTAAAATGAGAGATAAATTTAGCATTCAGCCTATTGAGCACTTGACCCATGTTAAGTTCTCAACCCTTATGTGTTTGTTTAGATCAGATTTGTTTCTGAAGGGTATAAAGCTGCTCTCAGTAAATCTAGTGTCTTGTCTCCACAAATGTCCAATGAATCTCAAGAATCTTTGGAGAAACAAGTTCTCCAGAACCAGAATGCTTAAGAAAAGCAGAGACTTCGGGGGATATATATATATATTATATACAGATCTGAAATATATATATATATATATATATTTCAGATCTGTATTTTTCCCAGAACCTCTCTCCTCTCATCTCTGCTCTTCAGGGAACTGACATGTCAGTGATCCAGCCGAAGCTTCCCTGGACCTTTGAGAGAAAGATTCCATTCAAATTTAGCAAAACTCTCTTTTCATAGTCCTTGCAGAGAACCAGTATAAAACAGTGGAAAATCTAAATTAGATAATTTTTAAAAGAGTGGTAGCCTCATTATTTTCAAGTACACAGAGTAGCTCCCATCTCAGCCATGAGTGTTCCTTTGTAGAAGCCCTGTGGGACTTTCCTTAATGAGTAGATTATAATTATTGATAATCAGTGTAACGGTTCTCTGTGACGCGTGCTTCAAAAGCAGTTGAGCATATTAAGTGATTTTGATGTTCCAGGGGGCAGTTTTGTTTATAACATTAGTCTGCTCAGTGTATATCCTTTATAGCTATAATCCTCTGTCATTTAAAAAAAAATCTAAAGTCTCCATCATACAGCATTTGATTTCCAGAGGCAGAAATAATGTAGGAGGCAGAGAGGTATACAGAGTATGACTCAGATTTTTTACCCGTGTTGTTCTGATAGAATTGTGGGAACAGCTCAGGCTTGCAAGTGAGGCCTTCTGCAAACCCTGGCTCTGTCACCTACTAGCTGTGCTACCCTGGGCTTGATAATGAGAACTTCACTGAGACTCAGTTTCTCCTCTATAAAAATGGGATAACTTCCACTTTGCAGGATTAATATGAGCACCAACTGAGTGTTAATTACAGTTAATACAGTAAATAATACTAGCTGCCTTCTCCTCTCTCGATCTTTTGGCCTGTGTGGGTGGCTCACCTGCCTCTGCAGTGTCACAGAGACTGCACCCAACCCTCGTAGTGCCTCGTCATTCCCTGATGACCAAGCGCTATGAGCTTGCTCCTTCTCCAGGCTCAGCCTGTGCTCACCCACCAGAGGCTGGTGGCATCTGTGGTGGTACCATTTTGCTGCTGAAGCCTCTGTCCCTGGTGTAGCCAGGTCTGAGAAGACCAACATTTTCCTAACTCTCTTTGCAGCCAAACACACTGGATGGAATGAGCTTTTTTGCTAAGAGTTTGTTGTTGTTGTTGTTGACTATGAACATTCATTAAAAGCTGGCGATGGACTGGAAGCTGTGCTCAGCATCTTATATGGGAAGGTATTTATGTCAGTTCATCATTTCTGAGATGCAGTTTTCAAAATTGAAGTGTATCTAAAACTGACATCTTATCAGTGTCAGCCAGGCAGCAGTTGCGACATCACTGCTGTCATCGCTTGTGTATGTGCAAATTGAGCATCCTCTTCATATTGTTATCATTCCTGTTGAGTTATACATATTGTAATTCTACATGTATTAAATGTACACGCTGCTTAAGATGTCTTCAAAAAGGTTATACTCTGATTTCGTATTTGCCTCTTTTTGGCTCACCCACCCTACTGACAAGCTACTGGTTATCTAGTCTTTGAGTGTGGAGTCAGGAAGAAAGAGCTGAGTGGTTGCTGCTTTTTTGTGGGAGCCCACTGCTTCTCCATGTAATGTTTCATTAACTCTTTGATGATGAAGGCCTGTCTCCTGCGGGGAGAATTTACAGCATCCCAGGAGAACTGTCTGAAACTGCTGCATGGTGGTGGCACATGTTACTAACAGCAGAAGCGGAGTCCTAGGCCCCATGCTGCACAGTCATGCAGCTCTTCTTGGCCCCATTTGCTTCTCTGAGGCCAGAAATCTGGTCTCCAACTACTGTTTCTCTTCCAAGATTAGTAATTAACTTTCTAGGATTAGAAGAAGAGACTGTCTCTTAGCTTTAATGAATTGTTGAAAGAGTAGAAGAGGGGTTCTTCTAAAAGGAAAAAAAGAGGGAATAAAATATTTGAACAAGGGAACAAAGAAGCAAAAGAAAGGTAATTTAAAACTCATTCTCTTCACCCTAGTCTATAAAAAGTTTTTGTTGGGTGTTATGAGGTTTAAAATCAGCCCTTACAGGGTGGGGGTGGGGGGTAGGAGAGATTTGTTACTCAAAATAAACTGCCTCCAGATTGTTTTCCCAAGGCAATTATTTTTAAAAAATTTAAATGTCATTCTGGTTAAGTTTTTTAAAAAATAAAGTTTATCAAAATGTTCTTCTTAATTCAGAGTAGGTTAGGGGTAAGATTGAGGTAGTAGGCATGTTAGAATCTTGAGGAGGTTTCCTTTAAAAAAACAAGTCGGTATCATTTTTATTGGGAAAATGAGAGAAATGTGTTAAGTTTTCACATTACAAACTGGAGAGTTTGCAAAAAAATCCTGACTGATGAGGATATTCAGAGGAACAGGGTTTAATAATTGAGACACACGCCCTCAAAATCTTAGAGCAACAGTAGATTCTCCTGGTTATCAAGTAAGGCAATGAGATTTAGAAGGCTGAAAAGTGTTGTGTTAGAGAAATGTAGAGTTTCCTAAAAAGGCAGAATGGGGAAAGCTGGAGTAGGACTTGGGAACATTTCTGTGGGTTCATGAAGAGAGGATTCAGAGAGTGGCAGGCAGCAAGTGCCAAGGTCAGAGGAAGATGAGTCATAATTGCCAAGGTTTACTTTCGTCTAGATTTCTGTTTATAATTTTGCAGTAAGTCCCTTCAAGGACGGATAAAAATCCCATAAAATTGAACACATAAAATGAAAACTTATGCTTGGCAAAAAAATATCAAAACAAAATCAGATGACAAATGACAACACATTTATCAAAGGGTAGATAGATTTCCTTTGTATAAAATGTTTTAGAAAATAATAAAAAGATGAACAATCCCAAGGAAAAAAATTGGTAAAGGGTATTGTTAGCAGGAAATTCACAGAAGAAAAGAAATATACGTGGTCAGCAACTATATGAAAAAATGCTTATATTTTCATCCATCAGATTAGCAAAGGTTAAAATTGTTTGATAACCCAGTGTTGTCAAGAATGTAGGGTGCTCTCATCCACTGTTGGTGGGAGAGTAAGTTGATTCAGGTTCTTGAAAGCCAAAGAGAATGCCTTAATATGCATATCTTTTTTTTTTTAAGGTGAGGCAACCCTTGGTTGACCTCACAGTTTGCAAGGATCTTGTCAGCTTACAATCCCTTATTTTTTATTTTTCATGCCTACAGCACCCAGTCTTCCTAGGTGGTCTCCCATCCAGTACTAACCAGGCCTGACCCTGCTTAGCTTCTGAGATCAGACGGGATCCGGCTTGTTCAGGGTGGGATGGCTATAGATTGCATATCTTTTAACTCTGTTAAATTCTATGTATCAAGGCAAAGCATTTGCGTATGTGAGCAAAACATATGCACAAGTCTATTTCATTGCAACTTTTTCATTATGAAAAAGTGGAAAGTACAATAGAGGACAGACAAATTATGAAGTGGCCATTAATGGAATTGATAACAGCTGTTAAAAATAATGAGGCAGATGTGTACATACTGATCTGGAAAGCTCTGTGAGACATACTAATTGAACAACTGTGTTTAGCGTAATGCTATATTTTGTTAAAAAAGACTGCAGTCTGTACTGAAATTGAAGCCAGTACGGATGTAAATACATACACACTTGTAGAGTCATAGAGCACTTTGAAAGCATACAAAAGCTGCTGTTGATGACGATTACCTTTGGAGACTGGACCCAGGAGTGAGGGAACATGAATATTTATTTTTTAGTTTATTCTCTTTCTCTTTATAATTCTTTAACTGTGAACATGTATTGTTTAAAGTTTTTTTAGTGAGTTTTTTATTTGTAGTTGTGGTAACATTATATTTACCATCTTAATTATTTCTAAGTATACAGTTCAATAGTGTTAAGTATATTCACATTGTTATGCAACCAGTCTCTACAACTTGCTCATCTTGCAGAACTGAAACTTTATACCCATTAAACAATTCCCCATTTGCCCCCTAGCCAAGCCCCTGGTAATCACCATTCTGTTTTCTGCTTCTACAAATTTGACTACTTTCATTACCTCATAAAGTGGAATCGTAAAATATTTGCCTTGTGTTTCTTTTATTTCACTTAGCATAATGTCCTCAAGGCTCATCCGTGGTGTAGCATGTGTCAGAATTTCCTTCCTTTTTAAAGTTGAATGATACTTCATTGTTGTATAGACCACATTTTGTTTTATCGGTTCATTGGTTGATGGTCACTTGGGTTGTTTCTACCTCTTGGCTGTTGTGAAGTGTGTCTATGAACATGAGTGTGCAAATATCTCTTCGAGACCCTTTCAGTTCTTTCGGATATATACCCAGAAGTGGGCTTTAAAGAGGTTTTTAAGAAGTGTTTAACCAATGAATTCACCTGTAGTAACAGAAGTGGTGTTAGGTAGACACTCTGTGGACTAGTTGAGCTGAGTAGTCTGAGGCCAGGGTTTTCTTTACCAGCCTCCTGGGGCTTAGCAGTTTCATTCCTGCCCCCTGAGCCTTTCCTTTGCACAGTCAGGAGGGGCCTTAGCAGGTTTGTGAACCCGCTGCTCCCTGCCTGCTCCTGCCTGCATTAATTCAGCACATTTCTCTGGCTCCCTGAAGGAAGAGGTGCTGTGGCAGCATTTAATTAGCCACCGTGAGCATGCTTTCCCAAGGACATGACTTTTTCTCTCAGCCAGCTGTTGCCAGTTGCTTCCTAGCAACATGCAGCGCCCACATCTGATTGCTTCTCTCCAGACAAGGGGAGTGACTGGTCCACCTGCTGTCATAGCCGGGGAGGGGCGAGGGTGGGGGTGTGACCCTGGGCCTAGGACTAATTCTTCAGAGAAAATGAGCGTTCTGAACCTGTTATTCCTGCAAAGCCAGATATGGTTCTAAAACCTTTTGACTCTTGAACTACCTACCCTACCCTCTCCTTCAAGTTTATGATTAGAATGTCACCATCTATAACACAGACAGAGCAACATGGTCCAGAAAAGTCCTCTGGGATTGTGACGGTACCACTTGACAGCCTTTGGGGAAAGAGAGAATGATCTCACCCCAGAGTAGGTAGAGCCTACCTTTCAGAATGAGGGTGTATGTGGGGGGCCCACGAATGCCCCTCTTGAGCAAAGGGAAAGGAAAACCTCATTTCAACTGGCTTGCTAACTGGTCTTTGTTTCTAAGAGCTTTGGGAAAAGAAAGAGGGAAGGAAGAAAGCAGCAGCAGCCACCACCCTGAATCTGAACTTGCCATTCCTCAAGGGCTCTGGGAGATGGGTGCTCAGGGACCAGACATCAGACTCCGATTCTTTGCAAATGCTGCTTCTGCAGGGGTTGCAAACTGGACTTTTTGAGATGAGGTGCTGCTCAGTGACATGCTGTGTTTGGCATACATGGTGTTCTCATAATGTTGAAGATCTGTAAAATATCCTGCTTTTTTGTGTTGCGGTCAGGAGGCCCACAGTCTCACATTGGGGTCCATTTGGATTGGATGTGTGTGCCTCTGGCTTGTATTAGCCCACTTCATTCATCCAGGGCCATGTTGGATGTATGGCCCCTTCTACATCTGCTGTGGTAAGTGTATTTACTCATTCATTTGTTCCATAAATAGTTCTTGAGCTTCTTCTGAGTATCAAGCCTGTTATTGAAAGGACCATTAGGGTGTGTCTTTGCAGTCCTGAGTTATGGACCAGGTGCAGAGGCAGATAAGGGAACAGGCTGAGGGGTTTACTGAGAGATGGTGATAGACGGTGTGCAAGGGGCCAGGGAGCACAGATCCATCCCAGACACCTGACCTAGACTGGTAGGTTCACAGAAGGCTTCTGGCAGAGATGTCACCTCAGAGGGATTCTGAAGAATGATGAGAGGTGTTTACCTGGCGATACGAGTGGAAAGGAATGGCAAAGGGAAGGGAAGGGCCTCCATCCAGAGGCGTGCAGGCTGAGAGTTTGGCATCCCTGGGACTGGCAAGCAGGACCTCAGCTGCCTGAGGCCAAGAGCTCCAGGGGGCCTGCTGAGAGTTTGCATTGAGGGAACCCCGGAGGAGTTTCATCTGAGAAGCCGCTTGTCAGATTTGTGTTTTCAGGTCACTCTGGCTCCAGAATGGATTTGATGTGGCATGGGCAGTCAGGAATCAGGGAGGGGCTAGCAAAGAGGCCGTTGTGGTGACGCAAGAAGTGAAATGTCTGTGTAGATATACCTGTGAGGAGCACTTTGAGCTCCTCCCTCCCACACACCAGGCAGGGAGCAGGCCTGCTCCGGAGGTATGGAGAGGGCTCCAGGTCGGACTTCCTGCTCTCTGCATCCTGCCTGCGCTCTCACCGCCTCCTCTGTCCCCAATTTTTCTGCCTTCTCCCACCTGAACTGGCTCCTTAGAACTGGGAGCTGGACTCTCCTGTAAGTGGGGACTTGGCCTGGTGCTGGCAGTCAGTGCTCAGTAAGTTACAGCTATTGCTGGTTCAAATCTCAGCTTCTTTCCAACCTGCTGCCTCTCGGTTGGTGCTCTTAGCACTGTGAGCACCATTGCCTGTGGCCCATCACAGCCTAGGTAATAGGCCATACCACATCTGACCAGGCCTCAGTGCCCTTTGGCCCATGGGGGATGGTCAGGAGTGCTGGTGCCTGGCAGTGGCCAGGAGATGGTGACGAGGGATGAACGGGAGGGATGGCGAGGAGGAGAGCACTTGTACGTGGGGGATGAGGGGAGGACAGTTAAGGATGAGACAAGTGGGGAAAGTGGTACCCAAGCAATACTGAAGACCCAGGAAGAGGCTGATGTGGAAAGGGAAGGTGCCAGGCACGGTTGGTCGGTTGCGGTCATGAGACGTCTGGTGAGGGC
The DNA here is from genome assembly GCA_003508835.1 of Eonycteris spelaea. Taxonomy (NCBI): domain Eukaryota; kingdom Metazoa; phylum Chordata; class Mammalia; order Chiroptera; family Pteropodidae; genus Eonycteris; species Eonycteris spelaea. The sequence goes on from PUFA01000115.1 coordinate 3,637,089, forward strand.
ATCCACTGGAGAGGTGGGTACTGAGCCTGGAGGGCTGGAGCTCCAGCCAGAGATCAGCATTGAGGAGCTGGAGAGGGGCCAGCATCACCCACGGGAGTGTTTGGTTTGAGGAGAAAATAACTCCTAAAATTCCTCACAACCTCATGGAACTATTATGATTGGCACAACGAAGGAAGTGGGGACAGGAGACATTTCTGGATGAGCAGCCGTGGGCCCTGGATTATTGAGTGGAGGAGCTGGGATGTGAGCCCAAGTGGTCTGCTTCCAAAGCGTCTGTGGAGAACCCTCAGGCACCTCAGTACCTGGTTCCCTGGGCCCTTAGCCAAGGGGTCATTGAATATTTCTGCCAGTCTAAACTGCAGCTCCGTGAGAAGGGTAATAACATTTCTGCCTTCAAATGAGCACATCGAGGCCCAGAGACTAATTTGCCCTGAATAACTACACAGTGGATTGGAAAGTCAAGATTGCAGCTCAGTTCTCTCCGATTCTGATGCTCGAACTGCTATTCTCAGCACATCCTGCTTTTAGGGCTGGGCAATAAGATGAGGGAGGCAAGGAGCCCCACACAGGCCAGAGGCGGAGGGTTCAAGGTGCCAGATGCCTGAGTGAAGCAGAGAGCAAGTGGGGAAGGGGGTGGGCGGGGCAGAATCCATTAACCTCTCACTGAGGCAGGGTGTCTAGTGAGCAGCTGAGAGTTTGGTCTCTAGAATTCTGACTCCATACCATCTCAGTCTCTGACCCTATTGTGTTGCCTCTCAGAGCCTTTATTCTTCATCTGTGAATAGACATAATAATATTGCCATCTGAGAGTAGATGTAAGGAAGAAATAAGAGACTGCACGTCTGGCCCCCAACTGACATGTCGTTAATGGTCAATACACATCGTAGAAAGCTCTGGTCAAATGCCAGGCTAGGCAGCTTCTTCCTGGGTCTGAGTGGGTGCGAATGAGCGTCTGAAGGGTTAACTTGGCATTTTCAAGTCAGTCTACCCATAGCAAGAAAGGAATAGCTTTTCCCGTTTCTGGAGAGAGCAGGGGAAATGATGACCTTGGTTCTGGCTTCCTTTCCAGCTGCTTTTTATTGATGAAGTGAAAATAGGAAGCTCCCACCTCTCGGTTCTCCCACTGTGTGGGCAAAGGCCAGCTTGTCTCAGCCTGCAGACACCTTCTAGGTGTGTGTTTCATATTGTATGAGCCACACAACCACAGGAAGCCAGCTTGGGTGGCAGTGCAGAGGAAGGCTGTGGAAGATTGTGTCCTCTCCATACCTTCTCTAGAAAGCACAAAGTTTGGCTGAACTCGGGCCACTTGATGCTGCAAATGTCACAGAGCTGAGGGCACTCTAACACTGCACCATCACCACTTTGAGGCCGAACTTGAAAGGGTGTTAGAGGACACTTAATTCAGAGGCTCCCAACAGTTTCCAGGTCAAGGCCTCTTCACCCTTACAGTGACATTAGTGGTCTCACTCCCACAGTTCTACTTTTCATCCCCACTGAGTGACCTCGTCATTTGTTTGATATCCCAGCATTCGAACCTCTTTCTGGGTTTGTGGGATTCTACATTTAATGAGTTTGAACAGGGAGTAAAGACCAGCTCCCGCTATAGAAGCATCACAGCTGACGCTCTGCCAATCAGCCCCCAAGCCGGGCTTCCGGCGCCAGCTGTGCCAGAGGCATGGTGTGGGAGCTTCCTCTGTAGGGCAGTGGCCCCTAAATACTAATACTTTAGTATCAAAACTACATTTTCCAAAACAGTTATTCTTGAGATTCTACTGCTGGAGTAGTGAGGATTAGCAAAATGATTTCCATTTTATGGAATAGAAAACCAACTAAGAGAACAAGAATAAGGGAGTCACAGACAGGGCCTGTATTAGTCCGCAGGCCTTTACTTTTTCCACTGGATTCTTCAGGTCCATTCATAGGTTTCAGGACACTTCTGAAGAGTGTTATAAAGGTGCTTCTTGGTCTCCTTATCAGACTGCAGACCGAGTGGAAGCCCCTGCTTGAGTTAAAGGGGAGGTCTGCTGCCCAGGTTGCCTTCTGGAGGGTCAGGGGAATGAAGGGGAACTAAAAAGAGCTTATATTTCTTGGGCATTTGAGCCAGACCCTGTAAAATTCTTTACGTATTTTAACTAATTGAATCCTCTCAGCTCTTTGAAGTGCCTATATTGTTGTCTGTCTTATGCATGCAAAAGGAACTCAGGCACAGAGAGACTAAGTAACTTGCCAGAGGTCGCAAAGCTGGTGCCAGAATTCAAATCCAATGTCAGAGCCTGTGGCTCAGCTTGGTGAGGAGCCCTGGGGAAGGACTTGGGATGGAGGAGGGCAGGTGGCATATCTGGGACTCGCACTGCCAGCACTGGCCCTGTGGGTGGTTTGGAAAATCCCCATCTGAACCACAGATGCACACCAGGGAGAATGAAGGGAGATGGTCTGTGGGATAAGGGCTGTCTTAGAGACACCTGCATCTCTGGCCAGGAGAGTGTGTGGCAGATGGGCAGCTATGGAGCCCAGCCCTGACCAGCTGTTGTTTGCAGAGGAGAGCGAGTGCATGGTGACAGCTGGATTAGGTGTACCCGGCAACCTCAGTGACCATTGGGTGGAGATGCACAGTAGGCCCTTCTGGCACCTCCAAGCCCTGGGAGCTGAGTGCTTGCTAATCTCCATCCCCATGGCAGCAGGAGGTGACAAGGCTGTGGAATCTCCCACTTCTCCATGGCCGGGAAGCATTTCCAAATGATCGGAGAACCTCCCTCTTCCAGAAAGTAGGATGTAAAACTAGGACGATGGGCCCAGAGTCTGTAACTGGAATGAACAGTCTTTCTCTCTCTTGTCCTACTCTCAATTCTCTCTTCCCCATCTTCTGTATCCCCTTGGATTTGGGTCTCCTGAGTTTATTTGTTTGGTCTGCCCTCTGTTTGTTTCCTGCCTCATTTCATAAAGAATTTGAAGCAGCTCTCAAAAATACATTCAAAATAATAGGACAACAAAATAACTTTTTTAAAAGTTTGGGGCCAGAGGTATATGAGTAAGTGACCAGAATTATATGGAAAGCTAGAATTCCTTAGTGACCTCTTTTCAGAATACTACTTCTGGAACCATTCTAATCTGTCTTATACTTTATAGCTTAGAATGACAGTCTGGGCATATTTTCTTTTTCATATTATTATATGAGCAGTTGGCATACCTGTTGGCAGGGAGAGAGTTGTCTCATACCCAGCCTGGAAGTGTACGGAACTGCAGAGAACCTGTGTGCCTGCTTCACACCACCTTTAAAACAGAGTCTGATCAGAGTCTTGGGAGCAGAACATGATGGATCTCATGGAGCTGGGTGGGGCTTAAATACATGAACATAGAGAATGGTGCCTGCTTCCTGCCAGCAGAACCCTGGAGGTGGGAGGCTGGCAGAGCAGGGCAAGAAGAGAGGGGCAGCACGAGAGTGAGCCCTTCTGCTGGCATCTGGTGGGGCATGGATAAGCGGGGTCTTCTCCAAGGTTCCTGCATCTCAGGAGACACTGCAGAGCCAACATCGCTGGTACCCCACTCACCTAATGGGGCTCAGGGATCCCTTCAGTAGGTGGCTGGGTGGGATGGGCCACAGGGCCAGGAGAGAGGTCAGCCACAGAGTCCACATGCTTATTGCTGAAGGGGTCATGTTCGGGTTCTCCAGGGAACAGACCGTGACAGTCCTATGTACAGGGTGTTTATTAGGGCGTGGCCCAGGATGGATACCTGTGGGAGGGGAGGCGGCAGGGTTGGGCAGAGAGAAGGCAAACAGTGGTACAGGCCCAGTAGTCTAAACCAATCGCAGGGTTCAGCTGGTGCCGAAAGTGCCTGTCAGAGCTGGCCCCTGTTGGTTGAAGTGGCCAGGCCCCCACCCAGGCCTCTAGCAGCCATTGGGTGTGCTTTGGCAGGGGTGTGACTGGTACAAGGCAGCTCTCTGTAGCTGTCCCTGAGGCTGACAGCGCTCCTGCAGCTAGGCAACAGGAGGGGGGTCTGGGCAGCACAACTCCGTCTACCACAGAAAGGTCCGGGGCAGAGGTCCCTGTGTGGGTGGGTGGGAACTGGTCTCCAGTAATCCCCTCATGGGCCCATGCAAGAGCCTGCCTGTCATAATGGAGGTGTGATGGCCAATGTTGGCCAGGAGAGCCCACGGACAAGAGGACAAGCTTTGTATTTCCCCCTAGTTCTAACTTCCCATCCCAACCCTGGAAGAGCGAAGGTGGAGACCGCAGATGGAGAAGGGGGAGGCTTCGAACTGGCAGTGATATTGAAGCTTTGTTACAGATTTGAGTGGACATTTAGATTCCTGAAAGAGAGTTGCAACTATCAACATGGGACCTATTCTTACAATGAGAAGTGACCAGAATGCCTTGGACTCTCCCTGAGATGGACATTTGCGGGGAATGGAAAGGCTGCCATAGTTGATGCAAGGCAGTGATAGGAGAAAAATGAAGTGGGATCCCATTCAGCGTGCTTCCTGAACTTGTCCCTCATCCAGGGGAAGCACAGAGCTGCTTATGTCCTGGGGCACAGGAGAGGTGGGCTTGCACTCTGCTTGTCACATTCTGGAAGGCTGTGAGCCTACATGGTGACCCAGTTTCCTGCCTCTGTCTGAGCAACGTGTTTCTGATTATAGGGGGTGCGAGGGCCCCGAATGACTGCAAAGTACTTTTCATTGAGACAGAACATGGTGAGAAATGCATTTTCGTTAATGCCCCAATTATCCCAATCCCAACTAGGACAAAAAAATGTGTTTTGCCTGCTCCCAGGGACGTGCTATCTGGATCCCCTGATTGTCCTCTCCCGGAAGTAGCTTTGTGCTCTGCTTGCACAGCGAGGGGCCGGACTGGGGTCCTTGCAATGGCTGAGGTTCGTCTGCCTCCTTCATAGGGCCCAGGATGCAAAGCCCAGGAAGGAGCACCGTCTGTTACTCAGAGGCCGGGCACACCCATCCCAGGGCTCCTGTGAAGAGCTAGGGCTGCTGCAGGCCCACAGTCCCTTCTGTTAGACACACCCTGTAGCTTCTTGGCCCTCTTCAACCCTAAAACAGCATTTTTGCCTCCTAAACCTCTCTTGGGTGGGCCCTGCCCGACAGTCGTGATTACTGCTGTTGTCCATCTGCCTCTCAGGTGGTCCTTGGCTTGTGGCTGCATTACTCCATTCTTTGCCCATGTAGTCACGTGGCCTTCTCTTCTGTCAGCGGAGTCATATCTCCTGCTCCTTCCATCCCCTCTGCTGGAAACATTCCACATCGCCCCTTGTCCCGCACATTTGCCTCCTAATGCTTACTTTTACTTTGAGCTCAGGCATCATCTTCTCAGGAAGTGTTTCTTGATTCCTCTTCTCATCACTACCATCTCTCTCTCTCACCCTCTCTCCCTGCCACCCCTCCCCCCACCCACACACAGGTGCCCTAGTTCTGTGGTAGCACAGGTGGCATTAAAATGGAGTTTTTCTGAATTTTTCTCTAATTAGCCTCTAAGATACTTAGGGCAGTTACCAGGTTTTAGACATATTATATTTGAATATTAATAGATTTTTGAAGAAGGAGGCAGGGGGAATGATTCTTGAGGAATAGATTGAGTCATTTGGCTTTTTAACTTAGTTTTTGGCTGCAAATTTTAACAATCTGGCTTAATCTGCAGTTGGCTGGATATAAGGGTGTAGGAGGACAGGTGATTTAATCAGAACATTTTCTGATTAAAATAACAGGAAAAAAGCAAATACTAATAAATGATAATGATAATGATGATGATGATGATGATGATGTAACCACACAATGGGCATGCATCTGCATTCATAGTGTTTTCCCAGCCAAGACACCATAGACTGGAGCTGAAGGGAGCAGTGTGAGAGAGGTGCTGGATGAGCACCAGCTGTATACAGCAGAGTAGTGTATATACAGTTTTCTTGGAGAATGCCCATAATAGCCCTGCGGAGGCGGGAGTAGCTGAGGTTCAGGTTGATGCAGAGCTGGGATATCAATCCAGCCCCCTTTTTCCTCCCCCTGCCCCCCCGCCCCCACCCAGTAGGCTAGGAGGAGTGGTTGCCTAGGGAAAGCCCTGCTAAGGGCCCAGAGGACAAGAGCTGCTCACATTTCCTGGGCACCCAGTCAGGCCCACCCTGAGGGTCTGCCCCACTGTGGCACTAATGCCCGAGGACCTGGGCTTTCCTCCCAGCCATGAATGAGCTATGAGCCCCTAGGGGGACAGAGCCCCATCCCACTCAACCTCCTCTTTGTCCTGAAGGGAAAGCTGACATCCCATGGGGGAAGGGTAGTGTGGCCCGACACCCAGTGTCTGTGCTCATTTGGGTCAAGACAGCAGGTGTCGTATAGGCCAGGGCCCCCTGTGACACCACACTGCCCCCAGCTGACATTTACTTTCGTTGAAGGGGATTACGCAAACCCAAGGTGGTTAAGCTGCCACAGGGCACTATGGAAACGAGAGCTGCTTCTGCCTGCCCCGCCCTCCAGCCAAGCAGTAATGACACCAGGAGGCCAGGCTGACTTTTCTGGTGCGACTTGTTTGGCCGAATCACAGAGCATGTGCACAATTTAATTTGAACCTGAGTGGGTGAGGGGAGAAGCCAGATTAATTACCAGAACCAATTTCTGAGCCAGGTCAGATGACTGCCCCCCACATACTGGATCACCAGCGGGGCGGTGGTGGGGTAGGGGGGTGTTGCAAGGTCCACATGTGTCACATATCTATTAAAATGTTGTGTGCACACTTAAGTGGATAATTTACATAATGCCTGACTGCAGCTTCAGTAAATTTTTATAAACCAGTTCTTTATTTTAATCAGTTCATTAATTAATCTGACTAAGCAACAACAATGTACACAGCACCCTTTCTTACAGGTGAAAAAAGTAAAAAGTTGTCTTCTTTCTGCCTGTTTCCTAGTCACTCGGTTTCAGTCCCTGGAGAGAATGCTACCATTTGGGGTATGTCTTTCCAGATATTCAATGCACATACATTTATGCACACATGTCCTGTCATTTTCTACAGAACTCGGTGACTATACTGTGTACATTGTCTTCCCCCCGCCTTTATTTCTCACTCAGCAGTACATCTTGGCTTGTGTCAGGGCTGACATTCCATTATATGGATGGGCCGTAATGTCTTTAACTAGCACCCCGCTGGTGGACATTTAGGTTTCACTCTTTGCCAGTACTCACAGAGCCTCAGTGAGTGTGTATGTTTGTGTACTTGTGACACATGTGGTAGAATATCTAAGCAGCACTCTCCAGCATATTAGCTACCAGCCACATGTTGCTATTTATGTTTAAATTAATTTGAATTAAACTAAACTTGAGATCCAGTTCCTCAGTCATGCTAGCCACATCTCAAGTGCCAAAGAGTCACGGGGGTTCGCGGCCGCTCTGGCGGCAGGTCTAGAGCATTTCCATCGTCGGACGGTGCTGCCCTGAACGATAAGTTCCTGAAAGGGAATTATGAAGCCAGAGGTCTGTACATCTTCAGTGTTGCCACGAATTGCCAATTTTCCCTCTGAAGAGGCTTTTGCTATTTATACCCCACCCCCACCTCCCAAGAGCTCGGGGAGGGAGAGCACATTTATTTCAAAACAATTATATCGAATGTTAGGGGAAAAAAAGAAACGTTCCCAGTACTGACTCAAGGACATTCTGTTTCTGTGGTCAGTGCCCACGTCATTCGAGTCAGACACTGCTGTTCCCCACTTAAAATGGAGACACCTGTCACAGGGAGCCCCCAAACTGGCTGTCTCTGTCTGAGGCTTGGCCTCCTGTCACCTTGCTGAGATTGCTTCTCCCCAGCTCTCAGCCTCTTCCCTCCCCTCTCCCTTAGGTCCAGGGCTCCTCCACAGCCGACTCCTGGCCCCCACCATCTTGGGGGAGAGTGCCGTGTCCTCATACATTCCCTGTTGCCATGACCCAGCCTTCACTGGAAGACTCGGCATCGGTGGAGTCTCCTTTCCCTCACCTCGCGCTCTCTCCACCTTCCCTCCTTTTGGTGAGTGGTGACCTCCACGTTGCCAAAGCCAGTGGGCACTGCCTGGTCCTCATCTTGCTTGAGCTCCTAGCTGACCTCTCGGCCGCAGTCTGCACTTCGTCCCTTCCTACTTGAAGTGCTCGACTTTGGCTTCTGAGAGGCTGTGCCTGCACTCACTCCGTCCCTGTCACCTTGGCGGTAATGTCTTCCTCATTCTCTGCTTTTTTCCTGGACAGTCTCATTCCCATCTGAATTTGATTAGCATCATTTGGGGAATGGTGATCATGTATTTTAATTCCCATGTCCTTGATTAGTAGGAAGATGGAGCATCTTTTCATGGTTTGCCAGTTTCCAATCCTAAGGACACCTGTTGATCCATTTGGTTGTCTTGCCTGCCACCTCCTTTACAAAGCCTTCCTTTCATTCCTTAAAATGAGGGGATCACTCTTTCACTCATGTACCAATTCGTGCATATCTCATGGTACTTTCTAATTCAGCCACATGCCTGTCTAGCCTCCTTCAACTGTGAGCTTGAAGGGAGTAGTGACAGGGCCATATCTCCGTTCCCTGAGTGTCCAGCCTGTGTTTGTGCAATAACCTGTGTTTGCTCATTCTGGTCGAATGGACAATTTCTGCTATGGCAGTAACTGCTCCATCACTTTGGGCTGATAATACTGAGATTTAAAAAGCAATGTGTGTACCCAGAATCGGGGGGTGGAGAGGAATAAAGGAGCCCCAGGGAAAGGTATATATGCATTTTTTTGATGGATGTGTCAGAGCCAGGTTGCAGGCAGAGGCAGCGTCGTTTCTCCCAATGTGCTGAGTGATATTGTCAGCATCTAGGTGCTTCAGTGTTAAACAGGCTTATTTAGGGGCTGACAGTACATCCTGGTGTCAGGTGATGCCTTGGCTGAAAGAAGGGAAAACACTGTCTACACGGAAAGGAAGAAATTGTATTTGTCTTTTTGACCGCAGAGGAGAGGAGACGAGGGAGGCTTCCCTCTTATAACCATCCTGTGCCACCAGCTTTGAGCTGGTAGAAGCAAAACTGCAGATGCACCTCGAAATAATCTGAGGCCCTGCTGCCAGGAAGCAAGGAGGCTTGTTAACAGCTGATGCCAACACTCCACGCGTGCATGTAACCGAGACCCAGTGCTAGGCGCTGCCTCTTCTCTGCCTTTGGGAAGTACAAGCGCACGGCCCTCCAGTGTCCTCAGGAATGAGAGGCTGGCTGCTGAGAGGGCTTGTGCAGCAGGGATGGGACAGCTGGAATTTTACATAAACAATAACTACTTTAATTGGTCAGCCTTTGGTGAAGGCACCTTAGTCTCCTTGAGGAGGGGCCAGTCTTTGTGGGGCCAAGACCTAACAATGGAGAAAACCACCTGTGCTTACTGTTCTCCACATGCCCCTTTGGGTCCATTCTGTGGCCTGGGACGCTGACCCTTCAAGCACCACGCCACCTGGTTCCCCTGCCTTCTTCTTGTTGGGTTCAGGCACTGGGGACACCAGGAGGTGATCAGAGGTGGGGCTGGTCAGGGTGATTCTAGCCTGTCCCTCTGCCAGGCCCTGGTTTTGGCAGAGGCTGGGTCCCTGTCAGGTTCTGGGAGCTCTTCCTGCAGGCCGTGGGCGGTAAAGGCTTCCTGCTCTTGCTAGCCTGGAGTGCTCGACAGCCTGCCTGTTGCCCTAGCCCTGCCCACACCTCTGTGAAGAACCTTCATTAAGCCTCTTTTAAACCTTGGAACCTTTTTTCACACGGGCCCTGACAAACTGTCTACCCAAAGGCCAAACCAAATCACAGAGCAATTCTCAAGAGCCCACGGTTCTTATGCATCGTGTTTTCATGCAGTTTTTTTTTTGTTTGTTTTTTTTTACGGTGAAATAGTGTTAACTTCTCCCGGCAGTGGCTTTAACACAGCAGCCTCCAGTTGGAGTTTTTCAGTCATTGCTCCCAAGTCAACCTTCATTGGCCCTGCCAAGTTTGGAAGAGAAAGTAGGGAAACATTTTTTCTTCTAAAATTCTTGTCCAGGTCATGGTCTCTCCCCCTTCTCTAACCCTAACACAGCCACTTCCCTATTTAGGAGGGCATTTGCGGGTTAACTTGCATTGAGTTCAGGCAGATCACACTGTACCTGGCCAAACACAGAAGGGAACCTCACAGCATCTTCCCCTGGGGGGTCGGCCGGCCCTTCCTGTACTCATCTGGGAGGAACAGCGCCTCCGTGCACAGGCACCCCCCCTTTCATCTCCCGGTGATGTTCTTTCTCTTCCTGGGCCGTCTGTCCAGGAGGGGATCTCAAGCCCTCACCTGTGGCTCTTTGTGGTAACCCTGAACTCCAGAGCCCTGAATGATGAGCAGTCACGTCTGCCTGGTACCCTGGGGCTGAGTCCACTTGTGTCCATACCATCCAGGTTCCACACCTGCTGTTTTCTGCATTTCTCAGTTTGGGCTCTACTCTCACCCATCCCTCCATCCACCCCTTCTAGAGAATCCCGTCTTACACCACTCTACCCTCCCCACTCCCAGGTCACTCAGTCTTGGGTGCTGGGACTGCTGAAGCCCCTGGGTGTATAACAGATGATGCCACTCCACAGCAGGGAGCCCCACTCTTAGAAGATCCAGATTGAGGACAGTGCACGCACATTGTTAGGGCGAACTTTAACTATGCTCCCAAAGGTGAAGTCTCCTGTTATGAGAATGCTCCAGAACAGGCAGGCAAAAAACTCTACATTTGGGGCCAAATTACAAGTTGTTAATAATAAAAATATCTGAAAGCAGAAGGGAAGGGGTCTGGTGAATAGCAGCTCACATTGACACTTTGACCCTTCAATCTAGGGTTTCATCTCAGTTCACAATTTCTTTTGCAGGAGAAAATGGGAATTACTTTTGCAAATCTGGAAGCAAAAAAACTCACAGCTTACTAGAGATGATACAGATATTTATTTTTTTTAGAGCAGGGAAGCATTTACTGGTTGGGGTCTGGCCACAGCTTGCCCCTGTGGCTCCCTTGTGTCCAAGAGAGGCAGAGGCACAGCCTCACTTCTGGGCATACCGATCTCTAGTCAGAAGTACAACAGAGGCCACCACGTAAGGAGGCAGTGCTCTCCCTCAGCGTCTGAAGGAACCCCTGGAGAGAACTCTGACAGTGTGCTTTCTACGAGGTCCAGCTGGAGGTGGAGCTTGAAGTCAGGTTCAGGTGCAGGCTTCCTTCCCATCACAGCCTGCGAGCTTTCCTGGGGCGGCAGCGTTGTGTGGGATGGGGGTGTGTCTGTGATCGAGATCATTCCAGGCCCCCATGGTTAGTCCCTATGCATCACTGGAAGGAGCATAAGGAACAGTAGAATGGCATGTCCCGGAATCGAGACCACATGCCCAGACAGGCGCAGAGGGAGAGGGCGGGTAGGGAGGAGAATAGAAACGCTCGCTGGCTTTGATACCTGTGATCCCAACCCTCTTCTGGTCTCACAGAGGTCTTCCAACCAGACCCCTTCCCCAGGCCCTCAGTGCTGTCCACGTTTCTAGTCACACCTGCCATTTCCCACCTTGTGCTTTACAATCAGAGAACCAAGGCTACCTATAAACCCTGACATAACTTAGCATTACACTTCTGTATCTTTACTTAAGCTGTTTCCTTGGCCTAGAATGTCCCCCCTCTCCTCCCATACCTGGTGAACAACTCGTTATTTTCAAGTCAGTAGAGATGTCACTTCTTTGAGGAAGCTTCCCTGATCATACCCAATGGGCTCCCAGCACCCTGGGCATAAGCTTTGCCACTGTATCTAGTCTGTACCGAGGGATCCATTTGTGATAGTCCCCTATGGACCACCTTTCTATTCCCAGTACCTGGCACATAGAACACTTACTGAACTCTGATAAATTAAACTAAAGTGATCTAGGCTTAGCAGGTCATAAGAACAATAGAAACTTCAAGCCCTCCTGGAAATCCACTACAGGGTCCTTTTCTACTCTCCCTACCCTGCTCTCGAGCCCCACTTCTCTCACTACCTAAAGAAGCAAGAACGGCAGCCACTTACCAAGCGCCCTGGCCCCAGGCCTTTCACCACCACTCGGATGTGGGTCACTCCCTTCCCCGTGGCTTTCTGGAGAGGAGTGGACACTGGTCAGTGCCCCCCGCAAAACAGCTACATCCCAGTCTCTTGCTACTGCTGCCTGGAGCAACAGGGTTTTGAGCTCCAGGGAAAAGTCACCCACATATAAAAACAGACAGGAAGGAAGCATGGGCTAGATGGCCACAGTGCAGGGCAGACACCAGCAGAGAGCACAGAACTTGTTGAGTCACAGATTTAAAGTCAACTGTGATCTCTTTTTGCCTAGGACAGCACTGCCACCTACTGGAAATTTCTAAATATCGCTCCATTTTTTTCTCAGGTGGGTAAATAAAGAATTTCAGATCATGAAGAAGCTGCCCTGTTCTTCAAGGCTGACCTTAAATACTCATTTCAAGATTATCATTTTAAATCTTTAGTAAAATTTCAGTTTCTCTTTCTTGATTATAAAGGCAATTCATGATAGAAAGTCTGGAAAACACACAAGTCACTCAACCTACCCTACAGAAGCTACTTTAAACACTGACATGTTTGAGTGTATATCATCTGTCCATTGTGGACCTTTACCACTTTTTCATGATCATTAATACATAGTAATCAATATTTTGGGACATTGAACTTTATTTGAGGTCAAGATTTTCCTCAAATACTTCTGGTTTGGCAGAACCAGTGAACCTTTGTAAGGCCTGTGCTACAGCAAACAGTGCACTGGCTTTGGCCCCAGACCGATCTGGGTTCAGTTCAGGGAACTAAACTGGCTGCATGACTCTGAGCCAGTCACACGCTCTGTACCTCAGCTGGCTCTGAATGTGGGTAGTATCAAGCATCTGAGTATTTAAGATAATGAGTGTAAGGTGTCTGGCGTATGGTAGATGCTCAGTAAATATGCCAATAGCAGCACACTGCCAATTTCTTTCCAGAAAGGTCTGCAGCAGCTCACACTCAACCTAGTATTGCACGAAGGTTTTCACCACATCTTCCCAAATAGACTATCATCACCAATCCCAACCCCACCTCACTGGCTTTACTTTGAGGAGGCTTTGGTAAGCCTTCAGCACCTGGTTCTTACGTCTTCTAGAATGAACCAACAAGTGTTTCCCTTCAGCGGAAGCTAAGAGAAAGAAGAGAGTAGGATTTTCACATAGACCTCTTCAAACCATTTCTGATGTTCAGATATCAAACAAGATTTGGCAAATATCCCATTGCTCCTGAACGGCTAGTTCACGGAGATTTTTTCATCACAGTGATCAGCCATGCATAAAGGGGAGCACACCGCACAGGGAGCCAGAAAGAACGCATACTTACCGCCGCAGCAGCTATGCCCGCTGTTTGTGCTGCGATGCCCGTGCCCTTCTTGGCATTCCGAAACCCCTCTGTGCCACAGGAAGCACGCGCAAGGGGCTGGTTCATGGCAGAGACTACCTGGATCTGTGTGCTGGGAAAGCAGGGGAAGCACAGAAGATGTGACTGTTTAGGGACATAAGAGAGCACTAACCTATGCCTTTACAAGTCCGAATGACAAAGAAAAAGCTGCTTTCACTTTGAGCTTAACTAGCTGAATGTTTTTTGAACTCCTATAGGAGGTGCCAGGAAAGGTCAGAATCTTCCCCTAAATCTCAATGAATACTGACAAGTCATATAATCTAAAGAGACCTCCATTATGGACTGAATGTTATATACCCCCAAAGTTCCTGTTGAAATCCTAACCCTGAATATGATGGTATTTGGGGGTGGGGCCCTTAGGAAGTGATTAGGTCATGAGGGTGGAGCCCTCATGGATGGGATTAATGTAAAAGGGACTCCAGAGAGCTCCCTCTCCCTTCCACCATGTGAGGGCACAATGAGAAGGTAGCATCTGCAGCTTGGATGAGGGTCCTTACCAGAGCCCACCATGCTGGCAGTCTGATCTTGGACTTCCAGCCTCCAGAGCTATGAGAAATAAACGCCTGTTGTTTAAGCCACCTAGTCTGTGGTACTTTGTTATGGCAGCCTGAGCCAACTAAGACAAGCTCCATAGTCAGGGTGGTTAAGTGTCATCCAGGAGAAGGGCAGCACATTTTTCCCTAGTGCCTTCCCTGTAGCCAGTGTTTAAGGTAAATGTGCTGTCCTTGTCTGGCTTTTTTCCCCTAAAAATTTAGATGTTTCACATCAGATAATTAAACAAAAAGACTTTTCATTACGGAAAGTTTCAAATATGCATGAGAGTGAACAGAATAGTATATGAACTCCCATGGACCCATTACCCAGCTTCAACAATTGAGTCGTGTCAAATTTAACTTCATCTATAAATCCTATTTCCACTCCCCACTTTTTACCACTAATGAATTATTTTGAAGCAAATTCCAGACCCATCATTTCATCTGTAACTATTTTAGTATGTAACACTAAAAGATAAGAACTCTGTAAAAAAAACCCCATAAAACCATTATACCTAAAAAAAAGCTAGCAACAGTACCATATTGTATAATTTTAATGTTTATGACATTTCCATTTTATGATCAATGTTTCTTAAATAAATGGAACATTTTTTTTCTAAACATCTCTTAACTTTAAAAGTTAAGAATGACTTTAGAAATCTCTAGATTCTAAATTTCTAGATTTTCCCCTTGGTTGTTATCACCCTGTCTTCTCGTCTGCAGAACTCTCTGACAACTCAGTAAAGAAGGAAGTGGAAAAGCAGTTATGGGGAGACCTTCCAGAGCCAGCTCTAGGCAGGGGCCATCTCCTTGTTGGCCTGGCTTTGGCTGCCATTTCCTTACTAGGGCTTCTTGGGTTTTCTGTGCTGGACAGATGCACAAGAGAAAAGAGAACTGCTTGTCCTCGAGACAGCTAAAGAGTACGCCCTCGATGCTTACAATGCTGAACGAATCTCACGGCATCTCGCCTGTGCCCCACACTCTATCTGTGACTAAGTCTCTTGTACTGTTCTCTAAATTGCTTCGTGGGCAGGTTGCGACCAAACACCGACCCATCTCCAAGTAGAGGCTGGCCTCCAAAGTTGTCACTAATATTGACAAGGCTTCCACTGCCAACGCGCAGTTGGGAACTCTCTTGACACCAGTGTGTAGGAAAGCAAATCTTATCGATATGATATTACCCAACCCAGTTCACATTTTTATGAAATCTGAATTAATGTTATAAAGATAGCTGGTTTCCTAAAACAAGGCGGGAAGCCTGGAACGTCTGCAGAACACAGTGCCCTGATTCCTCGCCCAAGCAGGGTACTCAGGGCCCCCTCGCCTTCCCCAGGACGGGGAGGCAGCCCACCTAGACCGGCCCCGGACTTCCCTTCCTGCTTACTTGTTGTGGGATGCTTTAATGTGTGCGATTGGGATCTCCTCAAATTTCTTTCCTGCCCATCTCAGAGAGCTCTCCTGTCCTGGAATTGGAGGGTAAATGCTGCAATTACAAGAAACATTTATGTAAAATTGCCAATTTTAGAATCCATCACATAGTTAAAAAGAAAATCTGATAGTACAGA
Organism: Eonycteris spelaea; assembly: GCA_003508835.1. NCBI lineage: Eukaryota > Metazoa > Chordata > Mammalia > Chiroptera > Pteropodidae > Eonycteris > Eonycteris spelaea. Next base: position 3,652,615 of record PUFA01000115.1, read on the forward strand.
CAAACTCATAATGAAAAACAGCAGCCCTCTGTCCCGACCTGCTCCTGAGGTAGCCTCCACCACCATCGCTTTTCAGTCCTGGTGCTGCTGCCCTGTCTGTGAACACTGTGCTTACGTGGCTGTTTCTTGAATCGTTGATTCTAGATATACCGAGTGACTTTCTACTAGAAGAAAGAGAATCTGTATTCCCATATTCCCTTATGGTATAGTCCGATCACTATTTTCATTCCTTTATAGACTCTACTTTCTGCAATTTAAAAAATATCGTTAAACCACTCTATCTTCTTTCATTATCGAGATATCTTGACTCTATAAAAAAAGGCAACATTAAGTATTTTAATAATACTTACCATTACTACAGAAAAATCCAGTTATCCTCTAGAAGAGAGGTTGGCAGATTTTTTCTGTAAAGGGCCACAGAGTTAAATATTTTAGGCTTTGCTGGCCCTGAAGTTTCTGTTGCAACTCTGGCCCTGTAGTGCAGAAATGGCCACAGACAACAGTACATCATGGGCATGGCCGTCCCAATAAAACTTTATTCCAACAGGCCAGATCTGGCCCTAGTTTGCCAACCCCTAACCTAGACCAGTCGTTTCCATACTGGCTGACAACAGAATCACCTGTTGCTGTGATGTGTAAGTTCTGCTCTAGACCTCTGGATGAGGCCTGGGAATCTTATTTCTAAAATACCTCAGGTGAATCACAGGTGAACTCAGGGTTGAGAACACTGGCCTAGACACTGTGATGAGTTCAGGATCTTTTGCCATCTTAGACCAATCTTTTCTCTGGCTGTCCCAGGTCAGTACAATCATCTTCAGGTAGAGCAACAAGTACACATCGGGGAACAGAGTTAGCTGGGAAGCCAGGCCTTGGGCCTAGGAGACCTGACTTAGTTCAGAGCTCTGCTCATCATGTTGTACTTTCTTTTATTCAAACACACAGAATCATCATTAAGCATACGAGATCTGAGTTAACCTGCCTGTGTGTGCAAATCAGATCCATGTGTGTACCCCACAGTCATCTGAAATACAACAGATTCTGGTTTTAGAAAATACACTATTATCTGAGCACCATCAGCCCAGCCCTACTTGCTTTCTTAGAGATAGTTTTAAAAACAAAGCAGCATAGTGGTATTCAAAAGTTACAATTGTATTCTTTCCCGGTAGGCCTGATCTTAAGAGATGGTTTAGCACCTCAGCAGGTTGCTGGTTTATCAGCTTACACACTGAGATGGAAAGTGGACAAGGCTCTGAGATGACAATGTTTAAAACATCATCAATTTCCAGTTGATAATCCCTCAATTAACTTGGGGGTCAAAAAAACCTAAGCCTACTAAACTATGAATATACTAGTTGTAATACCTTACATATAAAGCAAGGTTTTTGAACAAGGAAGAACTCAGAACCATTTACTTGAAGGTTTGGACAAGGTCAGGCCTTTAAACGTCACAGGTCCACTGTATAAACAGATAAGTGGCTCATCACCAGCAAGCCCAGGAAAAGGGAAGACAAAGCTTTCCAGCACCAGTCCGCTGCCTCTTCATAACCATCCTCAGACCAGGGCCAGTACACATGCCATCTCTTCTGCATGGCCGAAGGGGGCTGAAATCAGCACCTGTTCTTCACTGTGGAGGGTCCTAAAGGAGGGCTGACTTCTCTGCTGTGTGTACTTCAGGCATGAGAATTTGCTGATCCCTGGACAAAACCAACCCAAATGGACCCTGACACAAGTGTGGCAGATATTGGAATCTTGGCTGGGTAAGCGGCAGTTCTACTTCCAAACAGAGAAGGCCTTGCCTCATGGTGTTCAACCCATTTTCTAATTGTGACTACAAACAATTTTTGGAAAATAAATGTAGAAAAATGCAAAGATTATAGTTCCTGGCCCACTACTCCTGTGTCATATGTGATTTTGGTAAGAGCTTTCCAGCACCTGGCTTATGTTTCTTGATCTCTTTTTTTCTCCTGCCATTCTGTGTCCTCTCTCCTACCCTGGCTACTTACTCCTGTTGTCAGACCTAGCACTTGTCATTAACCCCATCATAACCTTGGTTCCAAGAACCTCTGCCCACCACCTCCTGGCACACCTACTGGCTCCCTCTACTACCTTTACTCTAGTAAGCCTTCAGTCCCACTGATCTTACCAGCTTTACACTCTCCCTCTCGCTTCTCTCGGACCTCAAGTAAATTCCATGGCCAGTCATTACAGTTACTCCCTTACACACACCCTCAGTTCTCTGCCCTCCTCTTAGTTCACTGTACTCTCCTGTCAACTCCTAACCCTGGTTAAATCCATCTTTCCAGCCCCTCTGAGCCTGTGCCTACACTGCACAGTTGGCTAGAGAAGAACACACAGCAATGCCAGCTGGCCTCTTTATCAGTTTCTCAGCCTCAGCACTATTGACATTTTGGATAAGATGTTTCATTGTTGTGTGTGGGGGGGGGGCTGTGTCATACGCTGTGGGGTGTTCAGCAGCATCCCTGGCCTCTACCCACTAGATACTGTTCCCCAAGACAACCAAAAATGTCTTCAGACATTGCTGAAAGTCCCCTTGGAAGCAAAAGTGCCCCAGGTTGAGAACCACTGCTTTATTTTAATGACTTCTGAGATCAAGTGGGCCCTCGGCACTGCCAGGCAATCGTACAGTACATCCCAGTTCAATTATCCTGCCATTTTCCTGGATGACTATTTAGTGCCTTCTTTTGTCTCCTCAAACTTCCAGTTCTTTCCTGCTTGCTTACTGCCAGCTGATGACCTTCACAGAGAAATAGAAGCAATCAGAATTTCTTCCAGCTCCCACTACCAAACATCTGAGTCCGCAGTCTTTGCATTCTCTTCTGTTATGTTCCATTTGCGTGTTAGCCTGGCAAGGGGCATCACCCAGTAACGTACCCGCATCAGCATCATCGTTCTTTCCCCTCTCTATAGCATCATTCCCATCAGCAAAACACGCTCATTTCCACAATCTACAAACAATCCATCTCTTGACCCCAAAGCCTCCTTGAACTACTGCACATTTCTCTATTGCCCCTTACAGCAGAACCCCACTAAAGAACTGACTGTACTTGCTGTTTCTGTCTTCTATTCTCCTCAAATGCATTCCAATCAGACTTTAGGCCCTATCCTGTACACCAAATTGCTGTTCCCTATCCACTCCACTAAAAATGCTCTAGTCCAAGTCACCAACAAACTCATAATGTTAAATCCAATTAGCAGTTCTGTCATCAGCCTATTGATCTGTCTTAGCAGCAGCATTCTCTATCCTTCAACCACATTAAAAAACAAACAAACAAACAAAAAAACCCTAGGTTTTCTTATTACCTCTTTGGAGGTCTCTTCTGTCTCTTTTGCTAATTCTTCCTCATCTTCCAAATCTCTAAATGTCAGAAGGCTCCAAGGTTTGGTCCTTTATCTGTACTTACTCTTTTGGTGATCTTGTAGTCTTGTGGTTTTAAACATCATCTATATGAGTATCTCTAGTTCAGTATCCTCTGAACTCCATTTCTATCAACCAACACTGTATCTCCACTTGGATGTTAATAAAGCATCTCAAACTTCCCATCTTAACAATTATTCAGGCCCCCAATTTTAGTGTACCTTCATTCCTCTCCTTTTCTCACACATTAAAAAAATCCTGTTTTTCTTTCTAAATATATCAGTCCAAGCATTCATACCACCTCCACAGCTGTCACTCTGGTCCAAGCCACCGTTATTCCTTGCCTTGATTATTTCAGTAGTCTTCCAACTGCCTAGAAGACTTCTGGCTTCCACCTTGCTTCCCTACAGTTCAATATCAACACAACAGCCAAAGGGACTCTTGAAAATGTAGGCATGATTGTGTCAGTCCTCGTTCAGAATTTTCCAGTGGCTTCGCATCTCACTCAGAGTAAAAGCTGAAGTCCTGATGACTGTGTACAGGCCATACAGGATGTAGCCCTGCATGCCTGCTGCACTCCTCGACCCCATCTTCTGTATTTACTCCTCATTCCACATCGGCCACCTTACTATTGCTTACAAACATTAGACACACTTCTGCCATCTGTCATATTCCCGTGTTTTACTTGTTTAATAATTGCTGTCCCCTATTCACTAGAATTTAAGTTCTATGAGGGCAAGGATTTTGTGTTTGGTCACCAGTGTTTCCCAGTACCTTGAACAGTTCCTGGCAATGGTGAATGACCACAATAGAATCTTGACCTAAACTCCTTTAGTAGTGCCCTCTGCCTACAGTAGGGACAGTGTTCAAAGCCCCACTTTGTTACAGACAGGGTTCTCGGCATTCTGATGCCTTCTTGTCTTGCTGCCTCATCTGCAATCACACACTCACCTGAATATACCATGTTCTTTCATACCACATGCCTTTACACAGACTCTTAGCTTTGCCTAAAATGATCCCTTTCATTTTATACAGCTGAATGCCCATTCAATTCACTTCCTAGCTCTAGAGTCTTACTTGATTTCCTCAGGAGTTAGACACTCATTCTTTCATACTGACCTCCAGTATACTATTGATCAGTTTATGGTGAGAATATTTGCACATTTGCCTTCCTTGGTAGACTGTGAACTACTTGTGGGGAAGAACGATCTTCTGTATTGGTATTCCCAGCACCTAGCCTGGTGCCTGGCATATAAGATTCTCAGTAAATGTTTATTATAAGTACACATAGCATACAAAGATGGTGGCGCTGCTTGGAGACAAGATGCCATTCCCTAGGGCTGAGCACAAAATCTCCGAAGAATTTAGACCAACTCTAAAAAAGTGCACAATAAGCATTGCCCCTCAGTCCCCTCTGATTTTGGGTCCTAAGCTCAGGGAAGGTTGTTGTTCTGACCTGATCTTCCTCTCAGGGGAAAGAAAGCTGATATTTACTATACACCTCCAATATTCATTCATTCATTCATTCATCAAATATTCACTGAACATCCACTTTATGCCAAGGCTCATCAATTTGATTCTCACAACTTCTCTCTGTATTATATCCCTTTTTGGCAAGAAAAACTGAGGCTCAGAAATTAATTTTCATAATGTCCCACAGATGGCAAATGACAGAGTTGGGAATTCACTGGTTCTCTGACTCTGGGGGTTGTGCCGGTCTCCCGAGGTCTGGACCTAAGTGGCCCTCACCTGAAGCTGCTCCGGCTCGGAGCCGAAGCTGGAGCCGCTGCCTTCCCCTCAGTTTCTTGCTTGGCGGCGCCGTCTTGCAGCAGCTGGGCGCCCGTATGGATGGTGGGGGCCAGCGCCCAGGCCACGACCCTGCGGGGAAGGAAAGTTCAGTGAGGACCCTAGACTTAACGCCACTGGAGTCCAGCTGGTTCCTGGGATACACGCAGGAGCGCAGTCTCGGGGGTAGCCGTGAGATCGGAGTGGATAATCATTCTTACCTGTTCGTGGGTAGCCAAGCCCATGACCGCGAAAGGCAGGATCCCGTGTTTCTTGCAACCTGCATGATTTGACTTGACCCCAATCAGCTCCTGTCCGCGTCGTCCACGGAGCCTGGCGTAGCTGGAGCGGCGACAGCACCACGACCGCCTGTGGGGGAGAGCACAAAGGAAAAGTCATCTAATTCCTCTTCTTAAGGTCCATTAAAGATTTTTGTCTCAATTTAGATATCCTATAATAACTATAGCTGCGATATATCACCTGGGAGTTCCCACTTTTCCCCTAACGTGAGCTCTTCTAACGTGAGCTCTTCGTCCACCCCTCAATGTTGGAATGGTTCGTTCTAGTCGTTCCCGGTACTGGGCTCTTCCCTACATGCCGTTCCCGCGCTGCCTTGTGGGAACATAGGATTGGCCCAGGACTGCTGAGCGCCGCATTGCACTGTGGGAAGGCAGAGTGATGGTGGTCCTGGGTTTGCGGGCTCTGTTAGGGGTGGCTAGGGCTGGCGGCAGTTTGAGGGGCTCAGGGCCAGTAGCCTTGGTTCTCGCAGCCTGACTCTTGCGGCCGAACCCTCGAACAGCAGGTCTCCATGGCGCCTTTTGGCGCGGTGTGCCTGCAGCGGCCACCGCTGGTCTCGAAGGCGCTGACCCCTTTGCAGGAAGAGATGGCGGCACTACTACAGCAGGTAGGTTGGAGCTGCAAGTCATGGCTTCAGGGTGCTGTTGGGGAACCAATTTAAGCACGCGGGCCTAGGTTTGATTCCGACTCTGGCACCACTTTCTTTGTTGACTTTGGCCAAGTCACTTTACCTCAGAACTTCACTACGCTTACCTGCAGAATGGTACCTGCCTTACTGAGTTGGTTTGGTACATAGTAGGCGTTCGATAAAAGGCACTTTGTTTTCATTGTCACCTTAGGCAGTTCTTTGGAAATGCTCTCCTTTTTTACTCAACGCGCGAGGGAAGCGGTGGTAAACAAGAAGGACTCAGTCCCTATCATAGGTATTTGATAGTTTGGAGAGGAAAAAGTCTTGGTGATGAGATGAATGTTAGAAGAAGGTAGTGGACACGTCTGTAAGATGCCTGTGATAAAGTCAGCCCTATTTTGTCTCCCAGGACTATTTGTGTGAGGGGGAAGTGAAGAAATGGGCAAAACTGGGAGTAGTGGCCCTGAGGGTCTTTAGACCTCACAGATATTAATCGAAGGGTAATATGTTTCTTTAGAGTCAGATGTTTTTGTCTGGGCTACTGAGAGCTATAAGCTGCTTTTCTGCGTTTTTTCCCTTGGTTTATTAATTTACTTTGTAATTATTAATAATTACAGATCGTCTTTGAGCACTTACCTTGTAGAGACATTGTGATAAAATGCTAGGGATGCAGTGGTGAATAAGACAGACATAACTCTAGTGCTCAGAGTGCTTTAGTTTAGTAGAGGGGGTCTAATCAAAAACCAAATAATTGCAGACTCCGGTAAGTATAAAGGGAAGCACACAGTACTGTAAGAGCATTTAACAGGGACATCTAATTTTGAGAGGTGTCAATATCTCTCCAAGAAAATGAGATTTAAATTGAGATCTGAAGGACTAGTAGGAACTCTCTCAGGAGAAAAATGGGAAGGAAACCATTCTAGGAAGAAGGAACAGCATCTGTAAACTCCTGAGACAGGAACCAGTGAGTGAGATTGTGATCAAAGACTGGCATGACTGGAGCGTGGTAAGTGGGCAGGCATTGCCTGTCCCATTCTCTGTTTTTAGCCATCTTGGCCTCCAATCATATTTTAACAAGTATAATTCAGGCCCAAACTGTAGGTGACCTTTTTTCTTTATCTGTTTTCCTTTTTCCCCTCCTGTGCTGTTTTGCTTGTATGTCTGGCTATATTGGGTGGTAAACTTCTGAGTCTGTCAAGTGTGCTATAGCTGTTTTATTCCACTGTTTTTGTGTCCTCTTAATTTTCTCAGATTGAGATAGAGAGAAGCCTGTATTCAGACCATGAGCTTCGTGCTTTGGATGAAGCCCAGCGTTTAGCAAAGAGGAAAGCTGATCTCTACGATGAAGAAGATGAACAGAATATATTGCTGGTACAAGATTTGGAAGATATGTGGGAGCAGAAATTCCTGCAGTTCAAACCTGGATCTCGCATCACAGGTTTGTGGTCTTTTCAAGCTAGTAAGAGGAAAGGGAAAGGGGTATTCTGGTTCCCAAGAAAGGACAGTTGCTAAGCTATTCTTTGCCTTTTAAGTAACAAATAATTGCAAATGACAACGTTTCTTTCAGGTAGGAGAAAAGTAAATTCTTTTTCCTTTTCTTTGTATCTGCTCTAGTGTAAGTTTCTCCTAAATTAATAACTAATATTTTTTAAGGTTTATGTTATTTTGAGTAGGAGGTGAGGCTGTTGAGATAGCCTTTTCTCTCTGTTAAACTTAATGAACGTTATGTGAGTTTAACTTCTAGTTTGGACTGAGAGAGGGGGAAATTAATCCTTTCTAAGTAGTTTCCTGTGCTTTATCTGAAACCCCTCCAAAGCAGGGAGTTTTCCTTGTCTCACAGAGGAAAACTGAAGAGAAAGCAGGGTGGTGGTGGGGGGGGGGGTGGCAGTTAAATCAGTAATAGTGTCAAAACCAAGTTCTAGTGTTTGAATTAGTATGAGTATTGTTTCTTTTGCAAAGACTTAAAGTACTTTATGGTTTGCTCTTCAAAGAAAAAGTTGAGCTTTTGGTGTCCTCATCCTATGTTTTAGTTTCCTCAAGATTGTGAGACTTTACCTTGAAAGAAGTCAGAGAGATAGGTCAGGGTTGTAATTTGATTATTGTAGTCCCCCTTTTCTGCAGGGAATACACTTCAAGACCCCCAATGGGTGCCTATAACTGAAGATAGCACTGAACCCTGTAATGCTGTGTATTTTCATATGCATACACATCTATAATAAAGTTTACTTTAAAAAGTAGGCACAGTAAGAGATTAACAACAATAACTAATAATAGAGTAATTATAGCAATAAATTATAATAAAAGTTATGTGAATGTGGTCTCTCTCTCTCTCAAAATAGCTTATTGTACTGTACTCACCTTGTTACTTGAAGCACTTTATGGTTTTTCCTTGGCCTACTGAATTGCCACCATTAGTACTTCTGTGCTTTGGGGCCATGATTCAGTAAAATGAGGATTATATGAACACAAGCACTGTGATACTGAGACACTCAATCTGATAACTGATGTGGCTACCAAGTGACTATCGGGCTGGGAGTGTACACAGCACAGAGACCCTGGAGAAAGGGATGATTTATGTCCTGAGTGAAACTGAGTGGGATGGTGAGCAATTGCATCATGCTTTCAGAACAGTGTGCTATTTAAAACTTCTGAATAGTGTATTTCTGGACTTTTCCATTTACTATTTTCAGAACACGGTTGACTGCAGGTATCTGAAACCACGGGCAGCAAAACCATGGATAACGGGGATCTACTTTCCAAGTTCTTTGAAGGCAAGGATTGTGGCTCTACCTTAAAGGAGGGCTGCGAAACTCTAATCTCTTTCATTCTGGTAGATCACAGTTATCTAGTTTTCTCTGACCCCATTTTCTTCCCAGAAGCCGATAAAAAGAATGACCGAACCTCACTGCACCGGAAGCTAGACAGGAACCTTGTTCTGTTGGTCAAAGAGAAGCTCGGGGATGAGGATGTTTGGATGCTGCCCCAGGCAGAGTGGCAGCCTGGGGAGACCCTCGAGGAACAGCCGAGCGAACCCTGGCCACTCTCTCAGGTGAGTTCTCTGCTACCGGCTAAAGCCCACGATTCTTACTTGAGACTCAGCCAGAGGATTTAGAGGCTGACTGTGAGGATGAGATTAAAAGTAGGGGTTGGGAAGTTTAATGAAAACTTATATATTTATAAAAATAGCTAGAAAAAAATCCAGGTAAGGATTTTCCTTAGATCAGGTGAGAGTCTTTGTCTGACTGAGATTTTAAAATTTAGTACAGTTGACCCTTGAACAACGTTTGAACTGCACAGGTCCACTTATATATAGATATTTTTCAGTACATACATGCAGCGCTGTAAAGGTATTTCTTTTTTACGATTTTCTTAACACTTTTTTTCCTCTAGCTTTATTGTGAGAATACAGTGTATAATAGATATGCATACCAAATATGTCTTCATTGACTATCTTTGTTATTGGTAAGGCTCCTGGTCAATGGTATTATTAAGTTTTGGGGGAGTTAAAAGTTTACATGTATTTGTAATTGTAGGGGATCAGCACTCCTAACCCCTGCCTTGGCAAGGGACAACTGTACATTCAAAATTGATGTTCCTGTTACTGTCTCAGACCACTTCTCTTATCCTTATTTATTGGCACCATCGCTTATCCATTCACCCAACTTGAAACCTCAGAGTTACCCTTGACCTCATTCTGACACGTGTAAATTCTTGAGTCCTACTTGGTCTGCTCTAAATATCCCCGCTTTATTCCCACAGCTTCTTTGCTTCTCACTGGACCAGGGTTTCTCAACCTTGGCACTACTGACATTTTGGGTAGTGAATTCTTTGTGGGCACTGTTCTGTGCATTGTAAGACGTTTAATAGCATTTCCAGCTTCTCCTCACTAGATACCAACAGCACTGACCCATCCCCATCCCTTCTGGTGTGACAACCAAAAATGTGTAGACATTGGCTGAAATCACAGTGATTGAGAACCACTACACTGGACTATTGAAGTAAATGCTAAATAAGTCCCCCTTGCTTTTGTGTCATACCCTTCAGTGTTGCCAGAATGAGTTTGTCACTTCTCTGCCTTGAATTCTTACAAGGTTTCCCATAAAAGTTCAGACTTTCAAGCATGGCATGCAGATCCTTTTTGCTCTGATCCCGAGCTCATCAATTTTCTGTCTTGCCGCTCATTAATGTATATTGTAAGTTCTTACCTAGCAAACCTTTTGCATCCTTTGAATAATGTCTTTCATGCGTCCGTTTTGAGGCAAGCTGGTCTCTGATTGGATGCTTTTACTCCCTGACTGTTCAGGCTTTAAGACTCATCTCATTCTTCATACCTTCTGTGGTGGAACCTTCTCCAGGCCAGTAGATAGAGAGCGCTACTCCTCTAGGTTCCCATAGCACCTGTATGTGCCCTTATTCAGTTTATGCAACAATTTACTCTGTGCTGGACACTATCCAGGCCATGAGGTCACAGTGATGACAGAATGCCACCCCTGCTCCCTGGGAGCTTACGTTCTAGTGGAAAGTACACTCTCACTTATCCCATTGTCCTGTAGTTGTTTCCCTTCCTAGCCAGAATGTTGACTCCCTCGAAGGTAAGGAGAGTATCTGTTCTTCATCACCCAGCTCTCAGCAAAGTACCTGGCACAGATTAGGTATTTGCTGAATGTTTATCAAGTAAATGGATTTTGTAGTATCAGTGCATAACCACTTTACTGGCTACCAGCTTATGTACCTGCTAGGGAAACATTGGTGTGTGCTCCCTTGATCCTTTCCCTCCAGGGGCCTGTGGCCTGCAGGAGAGGTAGCGAGACAGAATGGAATGGGCGGGGGCTTTGCTGCTTTCTCTGCTTTCTCAGCTATCACATGGGAGTTGGCAGCTGGGTTTCTCACCAGGATCACTGTGTTCAGATACTCGGCTTTCCTCATGTCAAACATTCATGACTGATGCTTGCTCATTTGTACCTCCTGTGTGCCATGTGGAAAGGGGTTCTACTTTAGCACTACACTTTCTTCCTTTAACCTTCTCATTGTAATAAATACCTGTGAAAGGAAACATAAAATATGTGGAGAACAACAGTTGTTGGCGAGGATGTGGTGAAAAGGGAACCCTCATGCATTATTGGTGGGATTGCAAATTGGTACAGCCATATGGAAACAGTCTGGAGGTTTCTCAAAAAATTAAAAATGGACAATACCTTTTGACCCAGCAATTGTACATCTGGGTATTTATCCAAAGAAAACCAAAACAATTTATTAAGATCTGTGCACCCCTATGTCTGTGGCAGCACAATTTACATTAACCAAGATATGGAAGCAACCTAAATGCCCATCAACAGATGTTTGGATAAAGAAATTATGGTTCATATGTATACAGTGGAGGATTACTCAGCCATTAGAAAAAATGAAATCCTATTTGCAACGACATGGATGGACCTGGAGGGTATTATGCTGAGTGAAATAAGTCAGAGAAAGATAAATACCATATGATTTCATTTCTATGGGGAATCTAAGGAACAAAAAGAACAAACCAATCAAAAACAGACTTACAAATATGGAGGACAATCTGGTGACAGCCAGAGGAGAGGAGTTTTGAGGGGCTGGAAAAATGGGATGAAGGATTAAAGAAGTATAAAATAGTAGTTGATAGATGGTCATGGGGATGGGGAGTACGGCATAGAGAATGCAGTCAGCTCTAATGTAATGACTAGGTGGAGAGGGGAGAAAGAGCAATTAGGGGGATCGTCTTATAAACTGTATAAATGTCTAACCAATGTACTTGAAACTAATTTTAAAAAGTTGATATTTAACAGGTGCATTGAAAATAAAATATATTAATTTATTGAAAATTTATTAAAATGACAAAAACTCAAGCAATTTAAAAGTATATTTACAAAAAGTCAAAGTCCATTTTTTTTCCTCTCCATTATCATCATACTTCCCAAGTATTTCTGCAAGGTGAAATTCCTAGAGGTGGAATTAGTAGTCAAAGATAGAAACATTTAAGTTGTTAATAGGTACAGCCGAATGGTTCTGCAGAATGTACCTAACATTTGAAATTTTCAGGAGTGGTGTATTAGAGTACCTCTTTGCCTAGGCCTCACCAACATGAATTAGTTTTTCTTTAATTTTTGCCTATCCAGTCAGTAAAAAAGTGATTGTTTTGAATGAACATTTTTATGTTTGTTAGCAAGGGTTACCATTTTTTCATGTGTTTATTGGCTGTTTGTATTTCTTCTTCTGTGAACTGCTTGTTTAGATTCTTTCTTCATGTTTGTACTGAGTGGTTTCTTTTCTGTGCTCTTGGTTTAATCATATTTTTAATCCATTTTTTCCAGATTATAGAAAAGTACTATGTATCCATTAAATTGAATGGAAGTTTCAGAAATGTATAAAGAAGCAATCCAATATAATCTCACTACTCACAGATACCTACTGTTGACATTTTATATGGTATAGTGATGTTTTTTAATATTGAGAAAAGCAATTTATTGTATATGGTGAAAAAAATCATCAGTGTCTAGTAAGTGTAGTATAGGATAAGTAATTTTTCTTTCTCAGAGGAAACCACTTAATAGTTTGTGCACCCTTTTAGAAATTGCAAACACATACATATTTTATTTTTTTCACATAGTTGGAACATATATTAGAGTTATATACCTTTTTTCCTTCTCGTATACAGTCTTTAATCATTTTTCTATATCAGCACATGAAGATGTATCATACTTTCTTACCATGTGTGCTATTTCTTAATATATATGTAATGCAGTTTGTTTAACTAGTCTGTTGCTTTTACGAATAAAGCTGCACCGAACATCTTTGTATACTTATCTTTGCTCACATGGCAAATAAATATATCTGGGAAGATAAACTTCTAGAAGCAGAGTTGCTAGATCAAAGGGTATATATAAGTAAAATTGATAACTCTTGCTAAATATAGCGGTTATATTAATTTACACCCATGTGAGACTACCCATTTTCCCCATATCCTTGACAAGCCATCATCTACAGCTCAGTTTTGAACTTCAGTAATTATGATATGTTGTTTTGATTTGTGTTTCTTTAATTATTAATAAGATTGAGCATATTTTAATTAATTTTTAAATCGATTTTTATTTTCACGTGAACTTTTTGTTCATATGCTCGGTCCATTTTTCTTTCAGATTTGTTGATTTTTCCTCATGGTTTCTAAGTGTTTCTTATTCCTTAAGATATTATTCCTCTGTTGAATGTGTTGAATTGTTTTTTCTGGTTTGTCATTTTGTTTTTGACTTTGTTATGCTTCATTTTTTTTTTTGCAGAAAGATTTAATTTTTATACAGATAAATATGTCTTTTCTTTTTTTTATTTTTGAATTTTGTGTATTGGTTAGGCTTTCCAAAAATGATACGGAAAGTACTCTTATGGTTTCCTTTTCTTTAATGAGAAATTAAAGAATTCAGAAAATATTAAATATTCATGAAACCATCATCCAGAACAGACTTTTTATGAAAATTTAAAATTTCTGTTGTTAAATCTTTGATCTATTATAGTATCAGTTTTTGATATGATGGATGAGGTTGGGATCCATCTTTATTTTCTTATTTAGCTTGCCAAGTTTTCAAATGCCATTTAATAATTAATCCTTTATTTCCTTATCCTTTGACATGCAGGCTTGGAGTTATTAACCCTTTGTTATATATCGTAGATATTCTGTCAGTCTTTGTTTTTTAACTTTGGTTATGATGTTTTCACACTACAGAAGTCAAATTGGTCTTTTTAATGATTTCCTTGTGACACTTCCTTCAAAAGGCTGATGAACTTTGCTTCACAGATACCAAGTGTCTTAGTCCTTCACCAACAGATGGTGACTGGGCTGAGTTTAGAAGCTCAGTGCTCTGACTCCCAAGTAGTGGTATTTGAACTGCCTCGCTCACTTCAGTCTGAAAGCAGTAGCTTGGAACATGGAGTGGACCCAGTGAATCTGGAGCCAATGGGCCAGGAGTGTTTGGATCGAGAAGACAGGAAGCTCTTCCAGAATGACCCCACTCCCAGGGATTGCTTTTACGTCACTGGAAAAGGCTCTCACAGAGACCCTCGATGATTTTGGGAGCCAGGGTAAGCAGGTGGGTGTGTCCTCATCTTCCAATTGTGTTTCCCCTCCTCTCTCAGAAAACAACATGGAAGCCAAGTTCCTGGGAAATGCACCCTGTGGCCACTACAAGTTCAAGTTCCCCCAGGCAATACGGACAGAGAGTAGCGTCGGGGCCAAAGTATTCTTCTTCAAAGCACTACTACTAACTGGAGACTTTTCCCAGGCTGGGAAGAAGCGCCATCATGTGTGGGTCAGTAAGGAGGAACTGGGTGACTATTTGAAACCCAAATACCTGGCCCAGGTTAAGAGATTTCTGTTGGACCTCTGATGGACTGAGCTGCCTGTGGACAGTGCTGGGGCAGGTTTGCGATTTGGGTCTCCAAGACGGTCGTGGTTGCCCCCTCTTTGCAGGGAATATCAAGCAGCAAACTAAATTCTGAGAAATAAACAAGTTTATCATTTTGTGGGTCTCGGTTGATTTGTCCTTTGTGGAGTACTGGCTTCTCCCTGTGAAGAGAGAGCCAGCTCTTAGGGCGCCTTTCTCTTTTTTTCTAAGCCGATAATTGTGTATTGCATTACTTTATAGTGAATCAACTGGCTTCCTGAGCCCAGGAAGAAAGAACTGAAGGAAATGACTCTTAATTTCTGTGAAAGCTTCTAGGCCCAGAAAAAAACCAAAACTAGTTCTATGTAGTTTTTTAGCCATTTTCCCTTTTTGTTATTCCCTCCCTTTCTACTTGGTACATGAAAATGTATCATTCTAGCATAGGAAATAATTCTTTTTTCTCTCTCCCCCACCCCTCCTATTTCCCTTCTCTTCCCTCCCCTCTCCTCTTCCCTCTTCTCCTTCTTCCCCCCTCTTCCCCTTGTCTCCCCTCTACCTACCTTCTCACCCCTTCCCTCTCCCCTTTTTTCTTTCTTTTTTTTAACTCATCCCCCCTTTTTAAAAAAGCATTTTATATTTAAACAGTTTAATCGTGTTATGTTTTGAAACAGTCATGTGAAATAAGCAGTGTCAGCTTATTCTCTCCATTTACAAATGGGGAATCCTGGCTCGGTGTGTCTTGGCTAAGAGTCTTCCTTCATGGCACTGATGATGGAGGAGAACACTCATCTCTTGCCTGAGTTGGGGCTCTCGACCCCTCACTGTCGTTTGGGTCAACACTGGTCTCAGTGCCTGGCACGCGGAAGGCACTCATTGAGCATCTGCTAAATGAGTGGAAGAGACGGTGTCTCTCAGACATGCCTCAGCCGAGAATAGTGGTTCCAGTAGCCAGGCTGCAGCCTCAGATCCCTCAGACTTCCTGGTTTCCTTTCAGACATTCTTCTGGGTTAAACAGACTGGCCCGTGTGATGGAAGCTTGCAAAAAGGCATTTCTCCATCTGCATCAGGTGTAGCCTCACGTTCTCATGCAGGGCCAGGGCAGTTTTCCTTGATCAAAATTGAAGCATCTAGTCCTGATATTCCTTCTATCTCTTGTACCTCTTGCTTGTACTCTTTCTTTGCTGAGGGGAGACAACCCTAGCTGAGGTTTGCTGATTTCGTGGGCAGTAGTGGCACTTTTGTTGTGAAGCCTAGGTAGTAGGAGAAAGGCAGGGCACCCACAGGACCAGGAGTGCGTTTCTCTTGTAGGCTTTGGAGTGAATTGGGTGTGAACTATGCTGTATGTTCATTGTAGGTACCTCTAACCTAGAAAGGAAGGGGTCACCGAGTGAGGTGGTGACCACTTTCATGCCTTTGATGTCCGGATTTATAATAAATATACATTTGGTCTTTGTCCCCCTTCATCGGTGCAGAGCTCCTAAACTCTTGGAATTTCCCAGTGTTGAGAGCAATCCATGTCTCTTTTGTTAATGAGGTGACTTGGCTAGCCCCTTGGTAGCCTAAGGGTGGGGTCTGTTTGCCAGGGGAGCCAACTATGCAATTAGAGGGTTAAGACTTTCAGGCTCACTCCCTGACCTGGGATGGAAGATGGGCTAGAAATGTAGTTCAGTCACCAATGGCTGGTGATTTAATCAATTATGCCTGTGCAATGAAGCCTTCGTAAAAACCCAGAAGGATGGCTTTTGGAGAGCTGCTGGGTTGGTGAACACCTGGAGGTGTGGGGGAGTGGAGCGCTCAGCACGGTAGCCCCGCACCCCTTTCCCATACCTTGCCCAATGAGTCTCTTCCAATTGGCTCTTCCTGAGTTATATCCTTTTTAATTAAACTGGTAATCTAGTAAGCAAAATGTTGCTGAGTTCTGTGAGCTGCCCTAGCAAATTAGTTGAACTCGAGGGGGGTCATGGGAACCTTACAGCCAGTCGGTTGGAAGCACAGGTAAACAACCTGTGCTTGTGATTGGAATCCTAAGTGGAGAGCTGACTTTCAAGACTGATATTATCTATCAGTCCCTTAATTTGTGGGGTCTGATGCTATCTCTGGGTAGATATTGTCAGAATCGAGTTGAATTGTAGGACACCCAGGTGGTGTCTGAGAATTGCTTGTTGTGGTGGAAAACCCACGCCTTGGAATTGACACCAGAATCTTAATGACCATGCATAAGATGGTTTGTTTTGTTACAAAGTTGTTTCTTTAAAGAGAAATGGCATATATAAAACTGGTAAATAAGAGAAATGGTGTCTGGTTAGCTTGAAATTAGGTTAGTTCCCCTGAGATTTTCCCCAGAACTTTAGTATTTTGAAGTGATGAGGGACAGTATTGAATACTTTAAGAAAAAAACCGAAAATTTTATCTAAATGACTTCCTTTATTGCAAATAGTGGCTGGTTTAGTACCTTCGAGAATCACCACTAGCCTTTCCACTGTGTTAGGTTGTCTGGGAAAAGCGAATGGAAGGGAAGACAGTGTAAAGACACCATCCCTTCATTTTGCAAAATTGATGAGCATCTGTCCTGGATCACGTATTTGATTTTAATGGAACTAGTCTCTGCCAGGACCTACATCTTAAAGAACCTACGTCTTAGGAAGACGATTGAAACCCCAGGATCTAAGGCTTCAGGGGACCAGTGTGTGTGCCAGTGGGAGGAGGTTAACTGCATTAGCATCATTATTGGGCCTGATTCAGTTTTGTTATTGTCCTGGCTACAAAGTTCTGTAGGTTTTAGGTGGTCTGCCATAATCTCTTTTCCCAGAAGCCCTGTTATTTTGGAGTGTGAGTTGCAGAATTTTGAAGATAGGTTTTTCCCCCAGCATTGTAGTAGAAATGCTTGCATAGGCTTAGTGCCAGCCCGGAGCTTCTACTGGCTGTCTAACATGACTGGAAAATGGTTTCTAGTGTGTCCTTTGGGAGGAGATCACCAGGGAACAAGAGGTGATGTTCTCTGTATTTGAGGGGATGAGAGCTTTCAAAGAAAGCAGTGCGAGGAAGAAACAGTAATGTGTGTGACGTGGGGATTAGGAGTTGCAGTTTGAGGTGTGTTTGTGTACCCTAAGAAGAGAAATGGCATTGCCATGTGTGCACGTGTGTGTGTGTGTGTGTATAAGTGTGTAACATGTTAAAACAGACCCCCCACTGGAAGTTTAGTCCTCCTATCCGGTCATTGCCTTCTGTTTTTCACTTTTGCTGATGCTATGGAGAAAATATTACTGCTCTTATAAACTAGCTTTCCTGGTAACTTATTCTCAAAAGTTTCTTCCTGTTGGGCCGTTTCTGCACCTTTTATGTGCTTCTCCACTTAGCACTTTATAGGACAATGAATTGTTCAGTAGTCTGGCTTCTATACCTAACTGAACTCCAAATCCTTGGGCAGGGCATGCTTCGTGGCCATACTTAAAAAATATTTAAGCGAGTCAGTGTCTTTCCCCAGGAGCACTGAACTTGAAAGTCAGAAAACGTTGGGTGAGTTTGTTTCATGAACCTTTGGCAAGTTACAGCTACTATCACTGTTAAAAACAACGGAGTGGCCCCTGAGTGTTAGGAACTGGGCTAGGGCCATTCTTACATATGTTTTTATTTAAACCAGCAAGGCAGTCATCTTCATCCCATTTTTATAGATAAGAAAACAGTTTAGTTAACTTGCTTAGGCTTACTCACTAGTAAGTAGCGGGGCAGAATTTGAACTTTGATCTGTTTACAAAGCTAGTTCTTAACCTTTCTTAGTTTTCTCTCATCTGTAAGACACAGATGATAGTATTTCTCAGATAATGTGATAATTTATGTGAAAGTACTTAGCACCGTGCATGGCTTGTTATAAACACTCAGTAAATGTTTTCCTCCTTCCAGCATCTTAGGCTCCTAAATGCTCTAGAATTTAGCTGTATGGTCTGTACCTTGTACATCTCCCATTCTAACCTTTTCCATGTTATATGTTTATGGCAACTAAATGTTTCTGAACTATTTGGAAAAGGACATGGCTAATTTGGACATAGATTTATTCCATCAGCCGATCTCAAAATGGGTGGGTGGCAGGTCTCGTAATCCCAACCAGTTGGTTGGGCATGTTAGTCCCCTCCCACCCTGGGCTAGGAAATCCAGAGACACTGTTAGGCACAGGCTTCTGGGGCACTAAAAACAAAGTACTTGCAGACCCATTCTCTTACCCAGTAAGAGAAAAAGCAACACAGCTGAAAGGTTGGCAACTCAGTTACTAAGAGCTCTAAGCTGCAAGCGCACACAGCAGAATCAAGCCTGTTTGTCCGAAATCTCAGGGCGGCCTCAGCCCCCTGCCCTTCTCTGCTTTATTTTCTAGAGGCCTGGATTAAAACCAGTCACTTCAGGCTATCAGTCATCTCCCACCTGCCTTGGAATGTCAGTGCTTAAGACCACAGGATGTGGAGAGGAAACTACTCTGCTCTCTGCTTTCAGGGGAGGGGTCCAGAGTAGGTGTTGCTATAACGGCCAGAGATAGGTCCAGATAGTGAACCACTGGCAGTTGAGGCGCAGGCACTGGAAGGTCCCCTGTGAGTCAGGGGTTGGGGATGGCCAGGGAGGGCCTTACTAGCCCAGAGCCAAGACTAGCTGCATGTACACATGGACGCACGTACACCCCTAGCCACCTTGCCCCAAACCATCCAATGGGCCAGAGGAGCCAGCAACAGGTTCTGTGCAGAGGATGTGGCAGTACAGGCATACCACTGATCACTGAAAAACCAGATACCCAGGTCCCACGTAGCTGCTGAGTGGCTGAAGAAGGGACTCGGGGTAAGGGGAGTGTGAGGGCCCCCAGGTTCTCCTTTGGCCCAGGAGGGGGACGATGCCCAAATACAGTCATGTGAGGATCATGGAGAGTGGGGGTCTTTGAGGATGGCAGGACTGGTAGGTGAAGTGGAGAACACCCTGGGGAGGGAGTTGGGGGGACACTTCTAGGTCAGGAAGCCTTGGGGGTGGACAGGGCTGAGAAGAGGAGAGGATGCCCGCAGATTAGGAAACCTGATGGAGGTGGAGGTGGTAAGGCTCAGCTTCAGGGCTGGTGGGGTGGACCCGTATGCACTAGCACCACAAGGTGGCAGAATTCGCCTGACAACCACTTTGTTCCTTGCAACCTTGCTGCATCTGGCCTTAGGCCACTGCCTTAGAGAGGCTTCTTGCTGGAGCTGTGCAGAGCTCCCAATGCCTTGCTCTCTGGGGTTGAGGGGCAGCCTGAAGCTGACATGCAGCTGGCTAGGATAGATGCCGGGCACCCTCGATTACTCTGTGTCATTTATGTCAGCAGTATGTGGCGACTTCTGCTCTTCGTGTGTGTTGATCAGCATGCAAGCTTGGGGAGGTGAAGGAATTCTGCAAAGGTTTTGTCGCCGATGTGTGGTGGAGCCAGGATTTGAACTCAGAGCTATGTTATTCTAAAGCCACTGCCCCGTGTTCCCTGGACGATTACCTTTGTGTCATAGAGGTCGCACACCTCTCACCAAAGGCAATCTTGCAGGCCCATGGACCCCTGGAAAGGCCCAAACTGGAGCAATTTGTGAGACTATAAAGAAGATCTGGAGTAGAGTACAATGAGTCTGGATAGGTTGAAGTTATTGAACTTGGAGAAGAGAATGGTGAGAGTCATGGTTATTAAACAGAGTGAATTCCTGAAACATTCCAGTTACCATTCGCATATTTGTGGGAGAGGTGGTTTGACTGGCAAGCGCTGGGGATAAAATGGGATCAAAATACTCCTGGCCAGTTGTCCTCATGATGGGGGGGGGCAGGAAACAGACCACCAACCAGCAAAGGGGAACTGTGCCGTAGGAACACGTGTGCTGGGCATCCGTCCAGGTCAGGGCCTCAGGATGGCCCTGGGTTAATGGCTAATCTGAGGCCTGAGCAGTGGGGAGCCAGGGATTGGGGTGTAGGAATGGTTAGGAGGTGTGCCCACAGAAGCCTGAAAGAAGTTCTGTGGGATGGAACGCAGTGCCTGTGGGGATTTTCGTGTCCTAAGTTCTTCACTGTCCAAGACAGCTGAAGAGTTGCTTTGTCTGAAGGCAGGAGAATGAGTTTCATGACACCTTACTGCAGTGGAGGCATAGTTTGTCTGGGGGCTGGATTCTCAGGTTGGTACGCAAGTCACAAAGCATGTACAAAGTTACCATTGAACTGTCCCTTAGGCATCACATTGGTGACTTGGCACAGGGCTGTTGGGGGAATGCAGCATGGCCATCGTTTCCTCCAGTGATGGAGCCAGTCGTGGTGTATTTGGTTGAGCACAAGATTCTCCAGTTGGCTTGTGTTTAGGGGATATGCTAGATAGATACCAAGATCCCCATACCTCTCACTGAGGGGCAATTGACTACAAGTCTGTGTACCCCGAGGAAAGGCCCAAATTGGGACAATTTGAGAGAATGTGAAGGGGATTCAGAAAGAAACAAAGCATCATCGAGATACCCACAAACATAGGCATTCAGGATCCAAGATGGAGTTGGCTCCTCCATCGCAGGCTCACCCCAGAGCAGGAGTCCCTGAGAGCAGTAAGCTCATCCAGTGGAAGGAAATGTCGGCTTACGGATTATACGTCTCACCTCCAAAAATCCCAGGGCAATCGTTTGAATTCATAAAAGTCAAATGCATATATGATGTGAGTCTATGGTACTCGTTTGGTTCCCAGTTGATTGTGTAGCTTCCTGCCTCCTCGCGACTGCAGCAGCTAATTATCAAGCAATGAAGATTGTGTTTGAATCCATCTACCTAAAGGAGGCTTGGCCTCCAAGGTGACAAATTGCCTTTTTTTTTAATGCTAAAAAAGGAGAGATTTGGGTTTTAGAAAAGTTCTTAAGCCAGTGATGGCAGTGACGAAGTGATTAAATTGGGTGATTTTGGTCTCAGCCAATAAGAATATGTGATGATTGTAGTCAGGATTGTAGTTTTATGTGTGGCATGCAAACCGACTAAGAGAGCAGGTCCAGAAACTTCATGAGTCATGGCTGCATCAATAAAAGAAGAATTTACTTTTTAAGGCGATACTTTGAAGCAGGTTATACTCATTTGGATGGAAAAGCATGTTTGCTAAAAATAGTGTTTCTTGTAGTCAGACAACCTCTGAACAGCATCCTTTACCCATGTTGTGTGGACACATGAAAGTGAAAGGTTTTTCTTACATATCTGTCCTCAATAAAGACACATGGCCACATTTTCCACCATGTCCATAGAGAATATTTTTATACACTTCCTTTTTCCCATTCTCGCTTCTCACCAGTTGCTCACAGCCACACACAACACCCCTCATAGACACATCTTTGAACATCGTGTCACATGGCTTTGAATATTCACATCACACAGCTTTGAGCATTCGCATCACACACATACCTCCTTGAACATTCACAGCACACACACACACACACACACCAAGAGCTTCAAATATTCTCATCACATACACACATACCCTGGAATGTTCACATCACACACAAACCCTTGGCTGCTTGCTTTTCTCACATATTTATACAAACCCTTGAAATCCATCTGATACATGCATACCCTTGAACAGCAACACTAAAACACACACGTGCACATTCTGCACACACACAGCTTTGAAACTGGCATAACAGACGGGCACACTCTTGAGCATTCACCTCACACGTCGACTCTTGAATAGTCACCTCACGTGCTGTTCAGGTCATTTGCCTGTTGCTCTCAGATCTGCTCCCTACTCTTTCCCTGCTGAGCTCTGCAATGTGTGTGTGTGTGTGTGTGTGTGTGTGTGTGTGTGTGTGTGTGTGTGTGTGTGTGTTGAGGTGCTGACTCTTGAAAATGACATTTTCCAAGCTTTTTTTTGCCACTGGATTCTAGTTGGGTTTGGGCAACAAGAGGTGCTGAAAGATGGAAGGGTGAAGGGAGAAGCCGGATGTTTCTCCTCATTCTTTGCTTCGGTGGCATTCCCAGCATCCCCTCTGTGGTCCCATCTCCTGCCAGCGGGCTTCTTCATGATCGGTTCCAGTTTCTGCGGGATGGTCAAGGCCCCTGGCAGCGCCACCCCACTTTTCCTGTCTCTCTAGCTCTGAGGGTGATGGTGACTTCTCCTCTTGCTAATCTCTCGGGCGCTTCACCATCCCCTGTTTCCCACCCCCCTCAGTCTTCCCAACACTCTTGTAACTAGTTCCCTGTACAATTCCCTCCTCAGGTCCCTTTTGCCTAACTGATCCCTGACGGCTGCTCAGTGAACACCGTGCTTTCGAATATTCTCATCCCAGACTTTCATCCAACTGTGCTTGGACCCTTGTTAGGTCAAATCGTGGTGCAGAGTAGATGTTCAGTATTTGTCGAATGAGTGAGTATAGTGGTCACCCTCCCTGTTCTGGGAATTTTCTGGGATAGAGATTGTATCTCTAAACTAGGTGACTCAGGGGCATCTTTAGCCATTTCTAGGTGGATTGCAAATGACAACAGTGAGGCCACCCTCATGGGGGTCCAGGTCATCTCAGCCACAGCCCATCTGTAGCGTGGAAGGTGAGCGGGCCTCAGCTGAGTCATGGAAACTTTCACGGAGCCTCATGTATAACCAGATTTTGCATCAGTAGGCCAGACAAGGTTTTCAGAAGCAAGGGGACTCTCGATGCCTGAGATACTTTGGAAAGGGTGGGGGTGTCTCTCCCTAATGATTTGGGTGCACCTGTGGTCTGAGCACTGACCTCCGAGTCTAAATTCCTAGTTCTGAAAGTGACACGCTGTTCTTTGTGTCAGCATTCTCGCTTATGGAATCACAGGGACTATTACCTGTCACTTCTTCTTGTTTACAAAATGTTTAAGGAACCGTTTGATCTTGAACAAGTAGTATCCCACCCTGCCCCGTCCTGTGGGCCTCGGTTTCCTCCTCTGCACATAAGGAAGTTGGATTCAGAAGGCTGGTGGGTGCTGCCATGGGTGGGCGATTAGGTGTGGGTGGTCAGGGTGGGTCCCAGACAGTACGTGTGGCGTCCACAGGGAGGCACCACACACAAACGCATGCACAGCCCAGACCGCAGACCAGCAGCTGTGCTGCCCTTGGAGTTGGAAAGCCCAGTTCCTCCTTCCCTAGAGCCTCCCTGCATGAGAGTGCGTTGAAGGCCACTGCAGCTTGTTGTGATACGCCAAGATGTGGCAGGCAGCAGGTGGAAGTCACCAGCGAAGGCATTCACATGTTAGAATGAGCTCATAGGATTAAGCAGAATCGTGAAGAGGGTGTGGGAACTCTGGAGAGGTACAATTTGAAAGGGAAGACAGCCAGGAACAAAAGTAATAACACCAGCATCCAAGCATTTTCACGTGTTTGATTCTATTTATTACATTTTTACTTTGAGCAGACTGTTAAAGTCTCTTTTAGAAAAGTATCCTAAATTTACGTGATCCTTACAGTATGCTCGAGGAAAGCAGGGTGGTATAACTGCCCCTAATTGACAGATGAGGGGAGCCGAGAGCTGGGGAAGTGAAGTGGCATGGCCCTGGTCACACACCTGAAAAGTAGCAGAGCTGGGACTTAAATCCAGGTCCTCATGAGCCAGGAAAGATGCCTCTGGGTGCTGGAAACCATAGTGTGGGCACCTGCCTCAGGTGGACTAGGGGTGTTCTATCTGGCCAGCAGCTCCTGACATGTGACAGGAGGCAGTGCTGACCAGATTGCTGTGGCAGCAGGTAGAGCAGGTGAGCTCCATAAATCACCTGTACTTGGATTTCCTCTCTTTACGTTGGGTAACTGAGGCCCAGAGGGGGGAGAGTCTGTTTTCAGGCTTCACAGCCAGAGGCAAAAGTGAGAGACCTCGGGAGTCCTGACTCTCAGCCCCTGGCTTTTGCTGTGTGGGGTCTGCCGTGTGAGAGCCAGTGCCTTCTGGAAGCCTCTGGAATCTTAGGGGCCCTTACTGCTCTCAAATATCAGGTCCTGGTGACAGTCTTTCCTTAGTCGCCTGGCAGGGATCGTTGACCTTCATACCCTGATTTAGCAGAAGAGCAGGGCTTACGCAGCACAGCGGGGCTTGGGTAGGGAGAGCCGGGCTTTTGCTCTGCACAGCTTTCCTGGGGTTACAGGGTGATGCCTGTGAAGGAACATCAGTTCATCCAAGTTTATGGATTATGTAGGAATCAAATTGTAGTAATCTCCTGGCCATCTGGTCTTGCCACCGCTAGCCAGGACCTCCCAGGGCCTTCTCTCAGGCCTCTGAGCAGGGCTTGGGCCAGGGCTGGACATAGTCATTGTGCCTAGGGCCAGGCAGGGTTTTCCAAGGGGCCTGGAGGGGTTTCCGCCCCCAGTGCACAGAGGAGAAGGCAGGGCAGGTGGCTGCGCCTGAGCAGGGATGTGGAAACCCATTACCAGTAATGCTGCATATGGACAGTCCACCTGGTTTTGTAATGAAAGTGCAACCTTGCACTTTAGAAGGGCTCATTAGGCACATTTCTGGGTGGGATGGGGGAGAGAAATTTTCTTAAGATTAGATGTGAAGATCTTCCATCCTCCTTAAGTCCTGCCCGAGCGATGGAGTGTGCTTCTGAAACCCTGGGCCTTCCCTGCCTCCCGGGGGTGGGAAGTCAGGTTTTCTGTAGCTAGTAGTTTGGGCTCTGCTTTCATGACTGACAGAAAGCCCAGAGCCCACTGAAGGTTTCGAGGGGGAAGAAGAGGAGAAGGGCAGGGCCACGTAGGGGTCAAGCATTGGACTCAGGCTCCTGATGGTCAGATTTGAACTCAGCTCAATCACTTAATAGCTGTGTGGGCTTGAGCAAGTCATTAGACCTCTCTCGCCTTCGTTTCTCACTGAAAAATGGGGATGCAAATAGGACATACCTTGTGGGTTGTTGTGAGGATTAAACGAGCGTGAAGATACCTGGGTCTCTGAGCCCAGACGCCGTCCTGAGTGTGGGCTTGTAGCAACGTGCTGGTGAACACGCTCTTGGAGGTGGCAGGCGGTGGGGAAGGAGTGTTGTTTTGTAGCACTTTCTGATTTCCAGGGTGTAAATGCTCTCACTGTGGCTAGTTTGGAGCATCACTGGTGTCACTAAATGAGGAATTGGGCAGAGGCGCTCACAGTTGGCTCTCAAGAGTTGGCGTGAGCTGGTTTTAGCACAGCCCTAGCCCAGTACTGCTGGTACGATAAGGCTGCTTAATAAATATTAAAATTTTTATACTTAATAGCCACTGCCTCAAGAGTCCTCCTAGTGCTCCATTAGCCCTGAACTCTCCCCTGTGATCCTCCCAGACCTTCCAGTGGTCCATTAATTGAAAGATTATGAGGACCCTGCTCCCATGATTTGGCCAGTATCAGGAGGTTGAACTGGAGCGACAGAGCGTGTACAGCTGTGATAAAATAATTTGCAAATGATTTGTTTCCAGTGATTGAAACATGTAATCAATATGCCTTGTTTCACCAGCTAGGAATGCAAATACCGTCACATTTCTTTTATTTTTTCAATTAATTGCTTGAGCAGTCTTTACCGGGACCTCTTTTTTGTGGCTTCCTGCCATGGAGTTGGTTGGTCCGTGTGCGGAAGTGGACCTGCTTCCAAATGCCAGGCAGAAAAACAAATGGAGTCTGGTTAGTCTGTCTGCTGGTGGTCTGTGCTGGTGGCCGCTGTGGCAGCCTCACTGAGGACTTCCAGCCTGACCCCAGTGCCAGGGGAGTTGGGTCTGGAGCAGCAGGGAGCCAGGTGGGTAGCAGAAATGGTGTGATGAGTTGGGAGCGACAATAGAAAGTGGTGGGGTCTATGGCGAAGTGCATGTGCAGTCATTTGCTCAGCCAATTGTGGCAACATGTGTGCCCTGTGTTGCCAGATTCGCTTATGTTTTCAAAAGAAAAAATAGCGTTTTGTTTTTGAGGCGTAATTTACATATAATAAAATGCACAAATCCTAATGGATTTTTACTTATGCATACCTTTGATATATGCAAGCACCTTCTGTAGAAAGATATGGGACATTACCATTACTCAGTAAGTCCCCTTGGCTTCTTTTCAAGTCAGTAGCTACCCCTCCCTCACCAATAATAACTGCTGGCTTCTACATCCATAAGTTAGTCTGATCTCGAAGTTCCTAGGAATAAAATTTTACACTGTGTATTCTTTTGTGTCTGGCTTCTGCTGCTCAATATAATACTCTCGAGATCATCCACCTTGCACATTATCAGTAGTTCATTACTTTTTATCACCGAGCAGTATCACATGCCACGGTTTGTTTACCTGGCACTTGCTGAGGGGCATTGTCATAGTTTTTACCTCCTGGCTGTTGAGAACACAGCAGCTGTGCACTTTTCTGGACATATGCACTCATTTCCCTTGAGTTTATATAGACATGAAGTGGTGGTATTGTTGGGCCATAAAATAGGTCTATAAAACTTTATTAGAAACAGTTTTCATAAAGGTTATGACAGTTTATATTCTCACCAGCAGCGCATGAGAGTTCTAGTGGCTCCACATCCTTACCAGCATTTTAGTCATTCTAGTGGGTGTGTGGTGATACCTCATTGTTGTTTTGATTTGCATTTCCCTTGTTAATTAAGACACTGAGCACTTTTACATATATCTATTGGCAATTCAATATTATTTTACGAAGTACCTTTTCAATTCCTTGCCCTCTTTTTTAATTGGGGTGCCTTACAATTTTATATATATATATGTTCTTTATTACTTATATATTCTGAACACAAGTCCTCTGTCAGATATGTGTGCTGTGAATATTTCCTCCCAGTCTGTGACTTGCCTTTTCACTTTCTTGGTGGTGCTATTATTTTTTTTTCTTAAATGTTTGGTAGAATCTATCAGTTAAGTCATCTGCATCTAATTTGTATAAGCTTTTTTAATCACAAATTCAATGAACAAAAATAGAATTTCTTCTTGTATCAGTTTCAGAAAACAGTGTTTTTGAAGAGATATCTTTCATTTTCTCTAAGTTGTCAAATTTATTAACATAAAAGTCTTCATAATATCTCCCTATTATCTTTTGAATGTCTGTAGGATTTATAATAAGATTCTCCTTTTTACTCTTAATATTAGTATTGTGTCTTATCACCTTTTGCCTTGACTATTCTTATTAGATGTTGACCAATTTTAGTAATCTTTAAGTAATGTAAATCTTTGCTTTGTTGGATTTCTCTGTTATTTTTCTATTTCATTGATTTTCCCCCCTTATATTTTATTTTCTTTCTTCTACTTTGGATTGAATTTGTCCTTTTTGTAGCTTCTTGAGGTAGAATCTTTGGCTATCGATTTTACACCTTTATTCTTTTTCTAATAGCTGCCTTTAAACATAAATTTCTCTGTAAGCATTGCTTTAGCTGCATACCACAGATTTCAGCACAGCAGCTCCTTGAACAGCATCGTTGCAGTCAGTATTGTTTCATTACGATGTTGATGAGAGACTGTAGGAACTTAACTCTTGTTAGTATCAATGAGCCTGTGGTAAAATTGGTTTCATTATACGTTATTTGGCTTAACGTTGAAAGAACCTGTTGCTAATGTTAAATGAGGACTTTACTTATGCTGTTTGTTCAGTTCAAAACATTTTTTTCTTATTTTACTTGGGATTTCTTCTTTGATGCCAGGAGAGTTCTTTTTTAAAGGGGGTGTTCCTTACTTAATTTTACATATTTAGAGATTTTTAGGTTTTGTTAGTGACTTCTGTCTTAATGCATTGTGGTCAGAGAACACATTGTTCGATTTTTAACCCTTTGAAATTTATCAAGACTTGCTTAGTATCTCAGCATATGCATTATTTTGGTGACTGTTCCATCTGCATTTAACAAAAGTTATATTCTGTAGTTGTTGAATATTGTTTTCTATGAATATTAATTAGGTCAAGGTAATTGATTATGTTGTCTAGATCTTTTGTATACATCTCAATTTTTTGATTATTCTATCATTTCAAAATATTCATCTATCTCAATATCAAAAGTGCAAACAATCCAATTAAAAAATAGGCAGAGGGCCTGGATAGACATTTCTCCAAAGAAGCCATACAGATGACTAAGATACATATGAAACGATGCTCAATGTCACTAATCATCAGAGAAATGCAAGGTAAAACCACAATGAGATATCACCTTACACCTGTCAGAATGGCTGTCATCAATAATCAATAAATAACAACTGTTGGCAAAGATATGGAGAAAAGTGAACCCTTGCGCACTGTTGGTGGGATTGTAAATGGTTATAGCCACTTTGGAAAATGGTCTCTCAAAAAATTAAAATAGAGCTGCCTTACAATCCAGCAATTCTACTTCTGGGTATTTATCCAAAGAAATCCCAGACACTCATTCAAAAAGTTATATGCAGCCTTACGTTTATTGCAGTGCTATTTACAATAGCTGGGATATGGAAGCAGCCTAACTGCCTATTGATAGACGATTGGATAAAGAAATGTGATACATACATACAGTGGCATATTACTCAGTCCTAAAAAAATGAAATTCTAACATTTGTGACAACATGCATGGACCTAGAGGGTATTATGCTCGGTGAAAGAAGTCAGAGAAAGACAAATACCATATAGTCTCACTTATACGTGGACTTTAAAGAACAAAATAAACAAAAAACAAAACAGAAACAGATTCATAGATAGAGAACAAACTTATGGTTGCTAGATGGGAGGGGCGTCGGAGGTGAAAAAGGTGAAGGGATTTGATAGTTACAGAACAGTCATGGGGATGCAAATTACAGTGTAGGGAATATAGTCAATAATCTTGTAATGACTTATACAGGGCCAGGTGGTACTAGATTAATCAAGAGAATCTAAATTATATAAATGTCTAACCACTATGCTGTACACCCGAAACTAATATAAAATAATATTGAATGTCAACTATAATTGAAAAAAATTAAATATTCATCTATCATTGTGGATTTGCTTATTCTTTTACTTACGTTAGTTTTTGCTTCACATATTTTGAAGTTTTATTATGAAGTATATATACATTTATGATTGATTGTTTTCTTGATGAATTGACCCTTTATCGTTATAAATAACATGTTCCCTTTATTTCTAGTAATGTTCCTTACCTTGCAGTCTGTTTGTCTGATATGAATATAGTTACACCAACTTTCTTCTGATTAACATTTATCTGGTATGTCTTTTTTTCATCTTTTTACTTTCAAACTGTGTCCTTGTATTTAAAGTGTGTCTCTTGCAAAGAGCATAATTTGAGTTCTATTCTTTATCCCGTCTTTTTTTTTTTTTAATTTAAGTGTCTGGTGTATTTAGATTTAGTATAATTAAGGATATGGCTGGTTTTAAATTTGCCCTCTTACTCTGTGCCCAATCTCTTTTTTATATATTTGTTCCTCATTTCCAGCCTTCTTTTGAATTAATCAAGTATTTTTAATTATTCTATTTTTTTCCTCTGTTGGCTTTTAAACTGTGTTTTTTATATTAATTTTAATGTCTGTTCTAGAAATTATAATATGCATCCTTAACTTTTTCACGTTAAAAAAATCATTTATTAGTATTGTTCCATTTAATAATGTCAGAATCTTAGAAAGTATGATTCCTTTTATTTTCTGTCGCACCATTTATGCTATTTTTCATGTATTTTACATTTGAATGTGATATAAACCCCACAATTTAATGCTATTTATTTTTGCTTTAAATAGTCACATATGTAAATATATAAACTTGCCAATATTTCCCTTATTTGTACTCTTCATTCCTCCCTGAAGATCTGGGCTTCCATCTGTTCCTCAGCCTGAAGATCTTCCTTTAATGCAGTCTGCTGGTGATGAGTATTCTCTCCGTTTTTTGATTTTTTTTGAAAATGTCTTTATTTTGCTTTTATTTTTCAATAATGTTTTCACACCATATAGAATTATAGATCGACTGTTTTTTCTTGCAGTACCTAAACAGTGTCATTAAATTGTTTTCTGAATTCCATTGTTCGCTGTGAACAGTACTTATATTGTTGAGGTGTTTGCTGTAAATCTTATGACTATTCCTTTAAATTTTATGTCCCTCTTTTCTCTGACTGCTTTAAACTTTTGTCTCTATCTTTGTTTTTTAGTGATTTTACTGTACTGTGCCTAGAGGTGCTATTCTTCGTATTTCCCCTACTTAGGGTTCACTTAACTTCTTTGATCTGTGGGATGATACATTTCACAAAATTTTGAAAATTCTGGTCACTGTCCCTTTAAATACTTCTTTTATCCCAATTCTTTCTTTCCTCTTCTTTTTGGATTCCTGTTGTATTTATATACACTGCATGATTCCCCCCCAACCTCATCACTCTGCTGCTATATTCTGTTTTTTTTTTTTAATTTTTTTTCCTCTTTGTGTTTTAGTTTTTTTTCTTATTGACCATTTTTGAGTTTACCCATTTTTTCTTTTGCTTTGTCCTGTCCATTATTAATTTATTTCTTCATTTCAGTATTCATTTTTTAGGTCCAACATTTCAATTTGATTTTTCTTTAGAGTTTCTGTTTCTCTGATGAAATCCTCTTTTATTCATTGTGTTTATACTTTCGACCAATTTTTAAAAATGTAATTGTCACTTCAAAGTTTGTATCTGTTAGTTTCATTATCTAGATCATCTATAGGTCTGCTTCTATTGACCATTTTTCTCTTGATTAGAGTTACCATTCTTGTTTGCATTTATTATAATTTTTCCTGAAAAACTAGAGGTTGTGTGTAAAAGAATGTTAGAAACTGAAGCAGATAATATTTATTCCTAGAAAGATGATGTCCTTTCTTCTCTCAGTAAAATAATGGTTTAATCACCATTGGTTTCAAATGCCTTGAGATGGGGTTAGGCCTCTCCCTGGGATCTAAGTAGTAAATGATTATAAGATCTCTAATTTCCTTTCCAGTTTCAGATATTCATTCTGTGGGAGAGCTCGTGTTCTGCTTTCCAACCCAAGTCCACATGCTGCTGTGTACTTGATAAACATCTTTGGGAGAGAATTGGCCATCTCTGCATGAGGGCTCGATCAGAATCCAATCTATCATGCCAGCCCTTATGGTCATTATAAGTTAATCTGGTTTCCTCTTAATTCAGCAGAGTACCCCTATCTATTACAGGTTGATTCTCTGCCTGCCTATGACCCAGGAATAAAAACAGCCACTAGTCTCTATTCACTTATTAAAGGCTTGCTTCTCATTAGAATTTAGTTCATTCAGCTTTGTTGAGTTTGCAAAATATGATTTCATGGTTTATTGATGTTTTCTTATTGTTATGGTGTGAGCGAACTGTTTTTTTATCACCTTCTCTGCCTTAATTAAAATCCCAGATGATTGTTTTTTTTTTTAGTGTGAAATTATCTCATTTTCAAGGTAGTAAAAAATTCCAATATTTAAAAAAATGTTATTCAGGACAAAGGAAATTCTTCTTGTCTCTAGACTGCTTTTAGCCTACGGGCCATACGTTTGTAGACCCTGGTTGATGTGAAATTATTTATTGATTAATACATCATTATTGATGGAATGACTGCGACTTATTGTAATATCTTACTTCCCTGAAAAATGGTTTGAGGTTTCTGTTAAAATCTGCTTGTACTTAGGGAGTCATCATGCTTATGTTATTCACATCTTTCATGAGTGTTACGATGGAGGAAACACATTAAGCATTTGCTTGATAATGTCATTGACTATTATAGTCAACAGTCCTCCAACAACTTAAGTCCTTGGATCATAGCCAGCCCAACCTTAAATGCAAACAGGATGGGATCTCTGGTGGGGAGAAGAAAAGGAACTGAGGATGGATGGGTGTGTATGTATCTCTTGTGGAAACTAATGAGCTGAGTAGGGCTGACTAGTAGTCCAAACTGCCAAGTCCAATGTGGTATGTAATCCCAAGGACTTAGACAGAATGCATGGCTGCCCTTTCTCCAAGTGAGGGCCTGAGGCATGGATCAGGAAGTCTTTGAGAAGGACCCAAAAGCAGAGAATAGCCCCAGTGGCAGGAGCTGATGGGAAATGAGCCATACCCAGTGCAATCATCACATTCATTCCAGCAGATCTCACCGGCTTTTAATAAAATCGTAGTTTTTCATCATCTCTGTGAAAAGTTATTCTTATTCTTCTCAAATATAACGCTTAATGAGCCCTATGATGAAACTCTTGACAGAACATATCATTCTCCGGAATTTGTAGTTCTGCCAAAAGGTTTTCTCTGGGACTTGTAGATGATCATGGAAAAAGTCAGGAACCAGCTGTTTTGAATGTGAAGGGCAACAACAGTAAAGTGAGAGGTGAATAGTGTCTGAGTTCTCTGTGATGCTATTTGTTACACATTTCCTATCTTGGGCCCAGCCATGCTGAATATAACTCAGGCTGCTATAACAAAATACCAAAGACTGGGTGGCTTAAACAGCAGGTGTATATTTCTCATAGTTCTTGAGTCTGGAAGTCCAGAGCAAGGTGCTGGCAGGTTCAGTTCTTGGTGAGGACTCTCTTCCTGCCTTGCACATGCCACCTTCTCACTATGTCTTCACAGGGTGGAGAGAAGAAGCTCTGATGTCTCTTCCCCTTACTCGGGCACTAACCCCATCATTGTGGCTCTGCCCTCACCCTCTTCTGGACCTAATTTATCTCCCAAAGGCCCCACCTCTGAACGTTGTCACATTGGGGATTAGAGCTTCAACATGTGAACTTTAGGGGATAGAAACCTTCATTCTATTACACTTACTGATGATTTCTATCTGGAATATTTTTTTGTCTAGTCAGTTCTGCAGCATTTTCTTTTTTCCCATTTCTTGCCTTTTCTTCCATCTTCAGGCCTTTGCTTCTCTTCATTGCGACTTTCATTTCAGCATTAGTGTTTACTTCATTGCTTCTCTAAAGTTGTATAAGCAGTTCCTCTGTGGTTTCTGAGTCCTTACATTTGGATAGCCATCTTTGCCCTTCTTGAAAATTCAAAACTTCAATTAATCAAATAAATGCACAAACACATCCACATTTTTGATTACGCAGACAAATGCTCAAAACAATGTAAGGCTTGTAAATATTTTTATGTACTACGTTAAGAGAGAAAGAAGCTATATGCTTAATGAGGCACTTTGCAGAAATTCAAAGGTTAATTTAGAAGAGTAAATAAACTTGGAAATGCATGCAGTTCTTATAAACACTTTTCAGTTCAAATACATTTCAAAATAGGTGATACATATTTAATATCAATGCTGTAAAAATTCTAAATTTAATTTGGAAATATAACTAAACAAGTTCTCAGAAGCATATCAGTACTTTCAAGGTAGTCACCAAGTAGATAGGCATGTTTTCCAGGGGCTAGTCATTGTTTCAAAAATGCACGCTCAGGGGAATCTTGGGAAAACAAGGCTTTGGATTTTGTATGTTAGTAAGGGGGGTTCATAACTCAGCCCTACCCTGACCCAGCCTCAGTAGTGGCCTAAAGGGTGGCAGGAGATCGGGGCACTGACAGAGGCTTTTCAGGTCACCTGGCACCAGGCACTCAGCTCAGGAGTTTTTCCTGCCCCCAGGCCACATGACCTGACAGTAGGACTATCTCCAGATCTTATGGAAGGAGCCCCTGCTGGCCAGCTTGGTGGGTGGGAAGGGGTTTATTGTGCCCAAATCTGTGTGGGCACGGTAGAGAGAAAAGAGCCCATACTTTAGGTTGAGAAGTCCTGGGTTGAGACTCTGCTTCCGTGCTCACCAGCTGCGCAAGTCACTTACCAGTTGATGAGTTACTTAGCTTCACCAGTCTTCAGTTTTTTTAAAAAAATCTATAAAATGAGGCTAATAATGCATTTCTTTTAGAGTTTTTGGAAGGATGAAGTTAGATAATGGATGCAAGAGTGCTTGGTAAATTACATAAAGTGCTGCATACAGTGCTAATTGTGATTAGTTCACTGCAGATAGCCAATGCAATCCGAGAAGCAGGTATTAAGCATGACTGTTACCAGGTGGGTCTCATATTAGGCACTTCATGGGGTAGAATGATAAATGACCTTGGTAGGAGGGCCAGATCAGTCAGTAGTAGTTATGATGGAATTCTTTTTTTCACGTGGCTTTATATATGTAGTGCAAATGCACTTTTAGCATTTAGGTAACTTGCTGTAGTAGATATGTATTATTTGCCTTCTCAAATATTCCCCATTTTTCTGGTAATAGCATGCCCCATTTTCATCTGAGAATCCACCCCCTTTGCTGTAGACTCTATCCTCGGCTCTAAGGGTGGAGCATAAGGCTCAGCTTACACAATCAGAGCATTTAATTCCCATACTGATAGTGATTGCTTCAGGGACTAGCAAACAAGTCAGGCCAGTCAGAGACACTGAGACTTGATTTGGGGAGTTTTGTCTGAGCATTAGGGAGGCAGACTCGCATGTTCTCACAGGACTTGAACCTGGAAGTATGCAATGTCGGAGCCACTGTAGTCATCTGTGGTTCTGTCAGGAGAGGCTTTCTGAGGATGGGTCTTATCCAGGCAGAGCAGACTGTAGAGTGGAGAAGGTTTCAGTGATGCTCTTTGAGTGCCTGCATCCAGCCGTGCCTGAAGTCAGTCCTGCCTCTGAACTTTTCACCTACATGGATCACTAAATTCTTCTTTGGATTAAAACAGTTAGTTCGGGTGGGGTTTCTGTGCCTTGTGACAGAAATGTTCCTAGCTTACACCAGGATGCCTGTAAGAACCCACAGTAGGCTTCTTGGAGACCCTGTGGAGAAGACCACACAAACCAACATTTCTCTTCCTGGTTGCCCCCGACTATAGCTCCTCCAGTACATGCACCTACTGAAGACCATGAGGCAACTTCAGGACCCCAACGTTTTTCCAGCTTTATTAAGATATAATTGGCATAACATTGTATAAGTTTAAGGTGTGCAGTGTGATGATTTGATATACATATATATTGTCAAATGATTACCTCAATAAGCTTAGTTACTACATCCTTCACCTTACATAGGTACCTTTTTTTTTTTTTTTTTGGTTGTTGTCTTGGTGAGAATATTCAAGACCTACTCTTTCAGCTTTTAGGTATGTAATAGAATATTGTTAGCGATAGTCACCATGCTGTATGTTAGATCCTAGAACTTATTCATCTTATCAGTGGAGGTTTATGCCCTTTGACCAGCATCTCCTCATTTCTCCCACTCCTTCAGCTCCAGGCAACCATCAGTCTACTCTGTCTATGAGTTCAGCTTTTTTAGATTGACATATATGTGAGATTGTGCATTATTTGTCTTTCTCTGTCTGACTTATTTTATGTAGCATAACGCCCTCAAGATTCATCCATGTTGTCACAAATGGCAGGAATTTCTTCTTTTTAAAAAAATTTTTTTTATGGCTGAGCATATCTTTCAACAGGATACCAATGTGCTGTTCAGCCAGATGTGCCTGTCCCATGATAGTGACTCAGCCCCTTCTCCCAGGTGGCTTCAGGCCTGAAAACTCAGTTGTCATCCACTGTCCTCTCCCTTCCGTCTTTTAATCAATTCTGGGACTTACCCTCCTGTAAGGGATCTTTCCTTTTTAAGTCGGGGGAGCATGAATCATATTTCCTTTACATACCCTACTAACCCTGCCCAAGATGTTCCTCAACCGAAGAAGCTGGCCAGGCAGACCGTAGAGATCTCTAGGTGAAGGAAGAGGAAGTGACTTGTTTACCTTCATGCGATAAGCTAGTTTCAGGGTCAGGACAAGCAACCAGATCTCTGCATTTCTAGTCTAACCCTCTTTCTGCCACTGTGTCACTAGTTTGTTTGTTTGTTTGTTCTTTTACATTCTGTATCTTTGCATTACGATGTCTCAGATGCTTTTACATCAATGTGGTCTGGGTTGACATTTATGCTCCTAGGAAGTGGGATGGTGTTGTTTGGTCGGGTCATAAAGCCACCTCTAAGCTGGCATTCTGCTCACCTGAGAGCACAACAGGAGCTTCTGAGGACAGGCTGAGGGTGGAGAGGTGGTTGTGGGCTACAGGCTCAGGCGGACCAAAGGTCAGGCTGGTCAGTAACAGACATAGGGTGGGCCTGTGAAGTATGGGTGAATCAGTCCCTAGGGACCCAGCTGAGTTCCCCACCTGCCAGAAGGACTTTGTCTTTTGGACTCACTGTCCCTCTCTGGGAAATAGGACTAATGTCTCAGTCTCTCTTTCTTATTGGCGTATATACTTGAGGGCTAGCTCTTTGAGTAGCTGGTGAGTTTCTTGAGAGCCAAGTTTGGGTCTCTACCTATACAGTCTCCTTATTGATCTTGTCAGGCTCCCAGTTGCTGGAGGGGACAGTACATTGTTCCATGTCATTCCCTTTCCCTCTTGACCTCAGCTGATTAGACCAAGGGTGGACACATGGCCTAATCTAATCAGTTCTTCTCCCAGGGATTTGAAATCAAGACTCTGAGGGGGTGAGTTGATGAGCTGAGGAGTCCTGAGCTAGGAGGGAGTCAGAGTTCCAGCCGGCTTATGTGCGGAACCCATGGAAAGCCTAGATTGTGGGAGAGCCAGAACCATAGTACCTAGATGAAGCTATTCCCCAGGGAGAACTAGACATATGATCATGCCGCCTAGAACAGAGGCAGAGGGAAACCCCAAATGATTTTCCAGCCTCTCTGAGAATTACTTTCACTTTCTGCTCAATAGTTCCTAGAGTGTCCCTGGTAGCCCTTCAGCAAAGCCCTCTATTAGTCGGGCTAGTTTTAGGTGTTTCTGTTTATTGTAACCAAGTGACCCCTGATTAGGACGGTGTCTCCATATATGGCATCCCCAGTTCCTTGCAGCAAACCCTGCACATTCGCTGATGGCTGACGTGCTGCTGAGCGGCTGTGATGGAGGAGCAGGCAGCTCTCCAGCGGACCCAAGCCCAAGACCAGAGTTATGGTCACAGGTGCTTCTTAACTGGGTGAGGGGCACTGAGGAGGGGTGAGCTGCTGGATATTTCTGGGATGTTCCTAAGGTAGACTTGGTTTCAGGGACAGAAGGAAAATAGCTCTAGCGTCCCCACAAAACCACATGGGTGGGGTGTTGCTGATCATCAGTGTTCTTACCTAGGCCTCCCCCTTTCCTGTGACCTGAGGTTATTAAGTTGCCCCCTGGTACCACTTGGCACCCCTAGTCTTTCTTGCTTTAGTTAGTTCAGACTCCATTAATTGCAGTCTCATTCCCTCTTTTTGCTTCTTTCCTTTAATGTTGGGACTGCCTACCTAGCAGTTAAAGACTATAATACAAGGTGTCAGATACTCTCTGCTTCAGCCCTGTGTCCGCTGGGCCCAGCCTGGCTCCTGACTTCCAGTAGATGGTACCCAGCCCTCTCACAGGGTTGTGACCTTTGTCTCACGACCTGTTCTGTGCCTGACATATCATACATGCTTAGTAAACCACTGTGGAATTAAATTTGGGGGAATATAGCTGATTTAAAGGGTCTTCTTCTGGAGGACTTAGGCAATCTGAGGGGAGCTGTACAGCTCAAGGCCTTGTGGGAGTGGAGAAGAGGGAACAGAAGTCTGAGAGGCAAGCTGGGCCATGATGGGGGTGGAAGTAATGAAACACGTGTTTTGGCAACTGAGTTAGTCAGGATAGTTCAACTGAGATAGCAGAGAAGCACGAGGTTGCAATGTCTTAACACAGCAGTTCATATTTTGTTCAGATAACAGCATATGTGTATTTGACAGGTGTCCTTCCATGTGGTGATTCAAGCATCCAGACTCCTTACATTTCGCAGCTCCACCATCCCCTAGGACCTCGACATACTCTGCTGGATGGGATGCTCTGTATTCCTCTGATAGACAGGGAGATGGAGAGAGTAGGGGAGGGGAGAAAGAGTGGGAGAGACACACTTGCATGGGAGCCTCTTAAGGATCTGCCCTGAAAGTTATTTCTTACTTCTGATGACATGCCACTGGTGAGGCCAGCAGATAAGGAGACAACTGCCACTGAAAGGGTAGTTTTTTACACTTCCCAAGCGGGGCCATGCCATGCAGAACCACGAGGGGAAGGAAGCAGAGTCGGTTAGGCAGAGGAAGATCAAGGGGAACTGTGGGAAAGTCTTCATTGTGTTTTTCTTGAAAAGAACAGGTGAGGCAGGGTAAGCAGGCTCATGATTGGCTAGTTTGAATAATTTCAGCAGGCTCGGGATGTAGGGACTGCTCCTAGTTGTCTGCTCCCTGGTCCTGCAGAGAGCCTGAGAAAGCAGGGGTTGGGGTGTGGGTTTGTGCAGGTTAGTCTGCGTGTAAAAGGAGGGCTCTAAGGAGTGTTTCCTAACTCTAGACATCTAACTCTGGGAGGGCAGTGTTCCCAGGGTCGTCAAGCCCCAGATGTCAAGACATCAGCATAAATTTAATTCAGTGACCACACTTAATCATGAAGAAGACGGGGGACTGTATTCTAGCTGTGTGCCCAGGAAAAAGAGACTGGTTTTAGGGAGCACGTTTAGCATCTCCCATGGCAATTTAAAATTAAGTGGACCGAGCTTAAAGTTTGCAGATATAAGACATGAACTCCTGACCTTATGACGTGGACCTGTGTGAGCCTAGATGAGTCCCTTTTTCCCAGAACATCAGTCTTGCTAGCTTTCAAAAAGGGGAAAAAAATGATTAGCGATACATCTCACAGCAATTTTGAGGATAAATAAGATGTGCTATGAGGCACTTCTGGCAAACTCCAGAGCACTATTTAGGTGTACACTGGTTTTTGTGGTCTTTCCAAGTTTGCGGGTCCCACTGTGGCTCTTGGAGATGGAGCTCTGCCGTCACTTAAGCACAGGTCCCACCGCCATCCTGCTCGGAGTGGGACCAGAGAAGCAGCTGGATGACCTGTTTCCCCAAAGTCACATGCAGAGGCTAGGGAGGGGCTCTTTACAAGGATGGCTTAGGATTAACAGATGTGGCTGGGGGATTTCATGCCACATCCAGCTGGGAACACATGCGGCTCAACGGGAAAGATGGTGATTAGTGACTCTGCCAGTGCTTTTTAAAAAAGGATTCTTTCCCCTGTTTTAAATCAGTACATGCTCATTAAAGAAATAGGGTTAAATATAGAAAAATACAAAGAACTAGGACTACCACACAATCGCTGGTAACATTTTGTTTCTGCTTTTTTTCCTTTGGTATTTTCCTACCGTGAAATGGCTTTTAATTCATTTATTCTTAATCAAAAACCATTTTGATATATAGTACATACAAAATTCAAAAGTTACAGAGGGTTATGCAGTGAAGTCTCCCGCCTCCCAACTCTCTTCCTGGAAGGCAGCCTCGGTTACCAGCCCCTTCGTTTCCTTCCAGAGTTAATCAATGCACATATAAGTATATGCATGCATATTCTTTTATTTTTAAACACGCATCTTTTCATGGTGTGTACCCTCTTCAATAACTCGCATTTCCACATAATAATGTATTGTGGAGAATGCGCCACGTGACTTGATGGAGTTACCCCGTTCATTCTAAAGACAGCATAACAGTCAGTTGTATGGCGTGGATTATTCATTTAACCAGTCTGATACTGAAGGATATTTAGTTTGTTTCCAGTCTTTTTAATTTTTAACAATGCCATAATGAATAGTCTTATATATATGTCATTTTCTACATGTGCAAGCAAACTCATAGGATAATTTTCTGGAATTGAAATTGCTGGATTAAAGACTCTACAATTTAAATATTACAGTTTATTCTATGCATTGAAAGTGCATAGAATGAGGATGTCAGTTTCTTCACACTCTTGCTAACAATGCTAACAATGTTTTTAAGCTTAGACAACTTAGCCAACCTGCTATGTAAAAATGGCATCTTATTTGAATTTGAAGCTCTTTTTATATGTTCAAAACTCATTCTATTTTAGTTATTGTTAACTTTATCTTGTCAA
The DNA here is from genome assembly GCA_003508835.1 of Eonycteris spelaea. Taxonomy (NCBI): domain Eukaryota; kingdom Metazoa; phylum Chordata; class Mammalia; order Chiroptera; family Pteropodidae; genus Eonycteris; species Eonycteris spelaea. The sequence continues at coordinate 3,692,875 of PUFA01000115.1, forward strand.
TATTTTCCTATTGGGCTGTCGATCTTATTAATTTGAAGCTCTTTATGTATTAAGGGAATTAGCCTGCTGTCTGTGATGTAGGTTGCAAATATCTTCCTCAGTTTTTCTTCTTATGACTTTATCATTTTTTCATAAAGAACTTTTTTATTCTTTGTGAAGTTAGTTTAATTTCTATTATAGTTTCTAAGTTTATATCATACTTCGAAAAAGGCATTTCCTGCTCCAAGAATGTAAGAGTTCTTCTGGTACTTGCGCGGTTTTATTTTTTACGTCTGAACTTTCTTCCATCAGAAATTTATTTTGGTGTAAGAAATAAGGTTGAGATCAAAAATTTTTTTTCCAGATAGAAACATAGTTTATCCCAACACCCTTTATTGAATACTGCACTCTTTATTCTACTGATTCAAAATGTCATGTTAGCCATGTGCTAAATTTTCACTTGCATTTGGATATATTTCTGGACTCTGAAATTTGTTTCCTTGATGGGTTCTTTAAAGGAGAAGAATAGACTGAGGGAGGAGTGATGAGGGAAGGTCTGTGAGGAGATGACATTTCAGCTGAGGCTGGCAGGGCTTTTCATGAGGGGGGAACAGTATGAGGACTCTGAGGCAGGGAAAGCCCTGGTGCATTAGAGGAACTGACAGAAGCCTGGTGTGGCTGGCCCCCAGTCAGGGAGCAAATGCCAGGGGATGGCGCTGGAGAGAGGGGTGGGGCCTCATTGGTCCTCATGGGCCCTGTGAATGATTTTGCTCCTATCCCATGCAATCTGGAGCCGCGAAGGGTCTTCAGCAGGGCAGAGATGTGGTAGTTCTAATCTCTCTCTCAAAGTGTGTAAGATGCTTATTGCACGAGTGAATATGCTTCATCTTGCACGGCCTCTGAGGGACGGGGGAGAAGTACCCATCTTTCCTTCACTCTTGAGGTTTCCAGCACAACCACCAGGCCCTCCCACTCCCTCTGCCTCGTTGTGCTGGAAGCAGTGAGACAAGCATATTAGCAAATAATTAGCTTTTAATTAGAAAAGCATGGCTTTGCCTTCACGAAGGGACAAATACCTTTAAAAATTTAATCAGTTTAATTGAATAAATCTTTTACCAGATTATTCTGAAAATTCCAGTCCTTTCATTAAGAGCCCTATCGAGCAAAGCTATTTGAAAATGCTTGGCTAATATAGCAGTCTTTGGAGCGCCGTTTTGAATTTGGTTTTATTATGGAGGGCAGCCCCACTTTTGGCCAGAACAACACCAAGATGCTCAGAGCCGCCTTTGTGGGTTCTGAGTCGTGCTACTCAAGATGCGGTTCCCACCCAGGAGCAGTGGCGTCACCGGGAGCTAATTGGAAATGCAGAACCCCTGGCCCCTCCCTGGACTTTCTGAATCAGAATCTCTGGGGTTGGGACCAAGAAATCTTTGTTTTAAAAAGCTCTCTAGGCAATTGCTAGGCATCATCAACTTTATGTTCTGAACCCAGAAGGCAATTAAGCTTTGTCCCGTCAGCCTGGTGGAGAGAGGGTCCCCTGGCAAATCATCCTCACAGAACTTCTCATCATACGATCACTCTACAAACAATTAAGGAGCAACTATGGAATGCCTGGTACTTCCTAGGGATTGGGAATATAAGAGAGTCCTATCCTCTAGGGATTTAATCTTAAAATTTTTTGTTCTTTTAAAAAGTGTGAATGGAGTCATTTAAGAAGGAAGTTCAGGGTTCTATGGAAGCCAAAGGGGTTCATCCGAGGTGGGTATCTGTTTTGGGGGCAGTTTCTTATGCTTTGGTGAAACTACTTCATTCACAGCCTCAATTTTTATGTTTCAGAAAAAGTTAAGGCCACCCTCAGGCTTGGCCAAGGTTTGCTGACCCCTCCAAGGTTTTTGGCTTGACCTGTGCCATACGGCCAGCATCACCCCAAACCAGTCTGGAACCATTTTTCCCTCGCCACTTTATATGCCACGTGACACCTTGCTCCAGATTGTTCCAGCTCCCGATACTCCTGTAGTTTCACCACCCAGTTTGGGAAGGTTGGTGTGCACTTTGGATAAGAGAGTTGCCTCTGATAACTTGCTAGAACCCTGAATCTGAAAAAGACCAAAGGATTTATTCCAGTGTCCCCCTTCATAACTGAGGTTGAGTGTGTTTAATGCCTTGCCAATTGCACACAAATCATTTTTGGAGAACCGAATCTAACATTCAGACATGAGATCCCCATTTTGATGCTCTTTGCTCCATACTACGTAGTCACATTTTTCTTTGAATTCAGGACTTCTTTTTTTCTCAAAGGGGTGGGCTTTCTTAATGTGACTCCCAAGAAGAGGAACTGATGGAGAAGAGTGTCAGGTATAAGAAACGATGCCCCAGATCCTTTGCTAGGCGCTTTTACAAGCATTTCATAGAGACCCTGCCAATGGCTTACTTATGAGGCATTTTTTTTCTGGATTACATTAAAGATACAGAAAACTGAGGCTTAGCAAGGGCAAATAACTTTGTAAGTGACCACGCCTAAGGGATGGAACAGCGCCTCACAGGGTGGCTTGGTAGCTTCTAAAGGCCAAGGTCTTCCCTTAATGCCACACTGTCTTTTAAAGTGTGTGTGTGCACGTATGGATGCAAGCATGTGAGTGTGTGTGAGCGAGTGTGTGTGTGTGTGTGTGTGAGAGAGAGAGAGCACACATGCGTGGACATGGGCACAACATGGACAGACAGGGACAGAACAGAAGCCCTGGCCAGAGAGGCGATGGTTAATGTCCCATGGCTGCTCATGGAAGAGGACGGGGATGCTGATGCGGGGATGTTCACCTTCCTCCCTGAGAGCTGGTCCAGGCTCCGTGTCAGGAATGAGTGGAAGGAGCTTGTGTCGAGGCAGGGTGGGCAACCATCCAGGGGTGACTGGAAGCCTCTGTCCTGAGGGTCTCTCCCAGCTCTGAGACATTCCCAGGGCGGTCAGGAGGTAACTCAGGTGACCCATGAGCCACAGGACTCGGGATTTTCTCCTGGCAAGTGTGGGTGGGTGGCACTGTGGGTGTTAGTGTATGGCCTCTCCTGGGTGTTCGCATTCAGGAACTGACAGGAGCCATTTGCTGGGCCTCTCACTCACAATGGGCTTCTGATATGGGCTCCCGATGTTATCTCCAAATGAGGTTACACACGCAGTCTGAGATACGCTGACAAGATGGAGAGGAAAAGACATTCATCACACGCCTCTAAGCACATCGCATTACCGAAGCACGCTGCCTACAGTGTCCTAAGAATGAATAGTTCATAAATCCTATTATTATTTTGTGGATAACACAATTACATTGCATTTAAAAAACATGACAGTAATTTTTTAAATGTAAACATTTAGATCAGGAGCAAATATGGGGATGGGTCGTGGCAATTCCTCATTCTGTACTGTTCTCGAAGCCTCAGCTGCAAGAGGCCTCTTGTGACCTCTGAGGAGGCCTGAGTGTGGGTGTTTATGTCACCGTGATTGAGGGTGCTTATTTGTGTAAGTGTGGGTGAAAGAGTGTTTGTGAGCCTGTGATGGTGTGTGCGTGTGTGTGTGAGCATGTGGGTGTGTGTGTTTGTGAGAGGGTTGTGTATGTGCTGCTGGGGGACCAGGGCAGGACCATCCCTTGCTTATGGGGACAGCGGAGGGGGGACTGTCAGAGCACGGCAAACCCAAGACGTCAGGGGCATAACTTGATTTGATGATTTGGCCCGAGTAACCCTCTCAAAATAGAAAAATCAAGGACCCAGCATGGAGGCAGCCTGTCTGGGCTTGGGCTGGTAATGAGGACTAACAAGGGTTGATGGAGCCCGGGAGCGATGGGCTGAGATGGCCCCGAGCTGCCTGGCACCCTGGGCCCTGCAGCCATCCAGAGCTGCCCAGCCCAGCCTAATGCTATAACCCACGGGGATCCTTGCTGATAAGGAGAGAGAGGAGGGAAGCAGCTCTGCACACCACTGCCGAGGGGCAGCCAGCTCTGCAGGGTGCAGAGAGGAAGCTGCCTTTGTGTGCCGGCAAAGCTGAGATCCCTGAATGGAACTTTCTGGAGGATACTTTGTCTAGTACCTGCCAGGACAGGGGGCCTTAGCTGTCTTTTACAGATATATTACATAACTACGTAGGAAACTTGCAGTTAGATTATCATAAAAAAGAAACAGCTTCACTCAAAGATTCCTACTGTACACATTTTGTTGCGTAGGACATGGCCATGGAGGTCGGGATCTAAAGTCGATCCATGAGGAGAAGATCACCATGGACAATTCCTCAAGCGTGTGTCACACTGGGAATAGACAGACCACCTCTCAGTCGCACGACCCATTTTCCTCTGGGATGGTTGGTTGAGCCCCAGAAAAGTAGTTGGCTTGCATTTAGGGCACAAGTAGTATGAAAACTGATATCTTGAAACATTAGAGTCACACTCAGCATGGGGGGATGCTCACATTCGAGAAGGCAAATGGGAGCTTAGAGGGACCAAGGTGCCAGCCAACCTCATGTCCCCATCTCTCTTGAGCACTTAATGACGAGAGTGGTGGTCAGATCTGCACCATTTAAGTTGTTCGCTCTCTTTCTCTTCCCCCGCCCCACCTTGTGGAGTGCACAGAGTCAAATTCAAAGGCGTTAAATGCAAGTATGATGTGGCCCTACAGTATATCTTTTCAGTCTTTGTCTACACGTGTGAATACATCTATATGATCGATTGCTTGATAAAAACAGGATCATACTGTATATGCTCTTTTCAGCCATCACATTCTGGATATTGTTCTCTATAATATCCATATCACCATTTTACATGACCTCCTGGTAGGCCACTGAAGAGATAAATGCCATAATTTGTGTAATTATATAATCAATTTTTTGTTGCACAGCATTTACTTTCAAACTTTTGTTATTCTAATAATTGCTGCAATAAATTTCCTTCTGCAGAAATCTTTGCTTTTCTGCCCAATTACTTTCCTAAAAGAAATGTTCTCAGGAGGAATTCTGCATCAAACATGTTTACGGCTTAAGCCTAGGTCACAGCTCGCCTGCTGTTTCACTCTCGCCCAGGAAGAGCTCAGAGAACTTTGACCAGTAGCCTGAGGTGGAGTGGGCCCTCCTGTGTGGTGAAGGGCATGGAACCGTGGTTCCAGGCTAAGCTCTTCTGCTTGTCTTATCCTCTTCCATCTCCCTTAATTTCCCTATCATTCGCAGATGGGATGAGCTAGGCTCAGGGCATCCCTGGTTTCCTTGGGACGATAAAAATGATCCATGATATCTATGGAGCGCCTTATAGATTTTAAAGTGATTTTATGAATTTTATCTTGTTGAATCTTCACCAGGCAGCCTTTATTAGTTCTTCGTTTGGCGAGGAAGGGTAAAGAGGACCAGAAAAGTTAAGGGAGATTCCCAAGTTCACAGACATCAGGATTGGAAACCAGGCCTTCTGCATTTTAGTCCAGCAAACCAAAAGTGCTGCTGGGATCACAAAGTGAGAATAATCAGGGTCTGAGTGTGCAGGCTGTGCCAGTCACTATCCCATTCGTACCTGAAAGGAAGAGCCAGAACCTCCTGTCCGACGCCAGCCGTTGTTTCTGCCTGCTCACCATCCATTCTCTTCCTGTAGGAGCATCCTGATTTTGGTTTGAGAACCACCCTCAGGTTAGTGGTTTCTAGCTTAAAGCATATGCTACATTTTGTAGGGCAATACCTCAGCCTTACTGGGTGTTGTTTCTCCGTTGGTGCCATCACTTTAATAGGTTATTCCTCCATTCTATAAGACTAGTTGCTTTTGGATGATGGAATACATGGGAAGACCAGTAAATATCATACATGTCAGCCCATCACTGCAATTCTTTTGCTGTTCATGAATTTTCTGGTCAGTAGCAGTGTTTGAGAGATGCCAAGATTTTGTATAAGGTGTCAGTAAGTCCATGAATCATCTGTTTTTCAGAAGCATGGGGGCAAGGAAGAATATTAGTTTGCTCAAGCTGCCATAACAAAATACCACACACTAGGTGGCTTAAACAATGGAAATTTATTTTCTGACAGTTCTGGAGGCTAGAAGTCCAAGATCAAAGTGTCAATCAAGTTTGGTTTATTCTGAGGTGCCTCTCCTTGGCTTGTGGATGGCCACCTTCTGGCTGTGTTCTAGCATGGACTTGGCCTCTATGCTCAACGAACCCTGGTGTCACTTTGTGTGTCTCAATTTCCTCTTCCTATAAGGACATCAGTCAGATTGGCTTAGGGCCCACCCTGACAGCTTTGTTTTAACTTAATTACCATTTTAAAGGCTCTATCTCCAAATATAGTCATTCAGGGGCACTAGGTGTTAGGGCTTCAGCATATGGATTTTGGGGAGACACAGTTCAACCCAAGAGAGGTCAAATCTGTATCTAGAATAAATGTAAGAACAAATACTGCTCCCTCATGGAGAAGTGATTACAATGCTGTCAGCCTGCCCAGGTGGTGGGCTGTTTCCCCAGAGGTCTGTGACTTGTCCAGGGATCCAAGGTGGTTATCACCACTGCTTGCTTGTGTGCTTAGCAGTGGTGTATTCCATTCAGGGTAAATCCTTGTTGTTGTGGCCACGTGTATCGTCCACCTTTGTCGCTATGGCCATATTTTTTATGAACCCATTGAGGAAACAGGGGTGGCTGTAAAAAGAGGTTTTGAAATCCACTGAACAACTTATTTCATCTACCTGTGTATTGTGGGCTTCCTTCTTAGTTGGAACACAAAGCATCAACCCTACTTCCATGATGCTCTGTCCATTCCGAGAGGTCCATCCACACCCTCTTCTCCATTACTCCTTGTCACCAGTCCTCTAATTTTATTACCTCCAGGTCTAATGAAACCTATGAATCCTAGAAGATCTACACCCAAGGTATCTCTGTTGCCAAAGTGGAACATGCGCTTTACCCCTAAAAGTCTGCTTATTGGGGAGATTCTTTTCCTTCCTGTTAGTAGGTCTGCCTCTGCGTGATTTGATAGTCTATTTTCATCTGATGCCTGCAAATTATGCTGAGCCATCTAAAAATCAGGCTCTCTGGTTTTTACCTTTCAGTCAGCTAGTCATAGGAACCACCTCTTAAGGCTCTAGGCCTGGGTTGAAGAAGGGATGGAAATGTGTGGAAGTAGATAACCTGGGAAGATGCGTCATGCAATTTCCTTGTAACTATTGGATCAGCTAAGTTTATTTATTATTTGTCACTTCCATCTGATCATGAAATATTTTGGGATACACCCTAATGGGTAGCTCAAGCTGCAAGACTACCAGCTTTCTTATGGTTGGACATTCTGTCTCTTCCAGGGCAAATAATAAGCCACCACCTGTTGAGGTGACATCCCAAGATGGCCATAGGTTGTTCCTGACTTCACTCTTCCTGATAAGAACAACAACTAACAACTATTCATGGATAAGACACCCCCAAGAGTGTCCTAGAACTGCACCACCAAGGCCAAGACAGTGCACAAAAAAGGTAGGAACGACTGAATGCTGAGAGCGTTGCTCCACATGGGGCTGGCCCGGCACCAAACCGAGAGATCTCCCCTGAGCTACGGTTCCCTCAGTGGGAAAAGAGAGCCCAACAGGACATTCCAGCATAGTGGGTTGCTTCTTGGGAGCCCCCACACCAGTCTCACTCCATGGGAATTGTGGGGGAATTAGCAGGGCTTGACCCCTGGGAATCTGCTTGTGATGGAGAAGTGGGGAGGAGCTTGCAACACCCAGCACTCAGGTGTAGGCGGACACACGCAGGGCCCAATATTTGTCCCAACAAGTACTTTGCCATCTGCGGAACCAAGTCTGTGATGCGTCTGACCAGGGAACTGTCGCCTGGCCCTTTTGGAAGGTGCGCAGCCCAAGCCGTGAACTGTTTGGAGAACGTTTACCCACTGAAAGGGCAGAGAGCTTTGTTGCGAAGCCCCGCACGCCTCCGTGTGGTTCTGCTCCTGGGGCTGGCCACAGTCGGCCACAGATCTGCCAAATCAGGAAGTTCTAGTGGCAGAGCTTGGCACTGCATCTGGGGCCTACCCCAGCGCCTTCTCTTGCTTTGCACCCCACGCAGAGCTGGCAACCTTATGGGTAAGCATTAGCAGTTTCAACTGTGCAACCATGAACTGTGAAATAACACGGCGGGACTCACACCCAGCTCCATTAACCCCACTTCCACAAGCCTTAGCAGGGGACCGTGGTGCTTCTCTGTTGCCAAAGATTAGTGTTAGCTCAGCACCAAGTAATCGTCAAGTTCTAGGAATTCCTTTTCTTTCCTAGGGTACAATTACCCACAACACATTTATGTTCCTTTTGTAACAGGTGAGTTTTATTGTACATGCTTGTGATGTTACTACATATTTCTTTTTTAAGGATACCAAGCCTCCTTTTTAGCCAGGAAGCTGTGGCTCTTTGAACTGACATAGGTTTGGGAAGTGGGTGAGAGGTAGTGAGTCTCTGTAATCATGGCTCAAATCAATCTCTGTTTACTAAACCCAGCATTGGTTTTTTGGGTTGTGTACATCAAGTAAAACCTTAGGGGGTAAGACCATTTATTTCAGTCATTGAGGTCTAATTATCTCCAAAAACCCCATGAGGTATAACTGCCCATGGTGGTAACTCCATCTGCCTTTTCTCTGGTAGTTGAATGCACCTACTAGATCTTTGTCATCCGGTTCAGTCGTTCTCACTTAAGTCAAGGAGCTCATTAGAATGGCAGCATGCCCTACCTTCAGACTCCTCCTGCAGTGGACAGCGACTAACGAGACTTTACAGGGTGTTGGTGCTCTTCATCCTCAATGTGCTTCTCAGTACCATGGCGACGACACTGTCTTCTGAACTCTCTCATGGGTTATTTCTGGGGTGGGAGTTGTGAACGCATGATAAATCTGCTCTTATATTCATATCTCCCCAGCTTTTTTGGTTCTTTATATTATATTAGGTTCTTTCTGGCATTTCAAATTCATATAGGTTACTGTTGATTCTAGTTTTAGTCTATCAACAAAGGAAATAAATGGAATCCTTCCCAGTTGCTTGAGTCAATATTTTGCATCCAGAATCTCTGGTAGATGTTCACACATTGAAAATTTGACCTGAACTAAAATTATGTTCTTCTCTCCCTGTTCCAGGTCCATGAGACTTCATTCCCACACATTCGTCATAAAAATATTTAAATTAACATACAGTAAAATTGACTCTTTTTTGGTATATAATTCTGTGAGTTTTAACACACATAGATTCATGTAACTACCACCACAATTAAGTTACAGAATGATTCCATCCCCCCTAAAATCTTCCTTGTACTACTCTTTGGGAGTTATACCCTTCCTCCACTCCTAACTCCTGGAAACCATTGATGTGTTCTCCATCACTATGGTTTTGTCTTGTTGAGAATGTCATGTAAGTGGAATCATATAGAATGTAGCCTTTTGAGATTGGCTTCTTTCATTCATCGTAATGCATCTGAGATTCGTTCACATTGTTGATGTGTATAAACTTTCCTTGTTTCTGAGGTAGGCATTTATTGCTGTTCTAGTTCTGGAGATCTTACTCTATTCTAACAACTGCCCTTTCAAAAGACATGATAGGGCTTTGAGTTCAAGCTTCAATGTAATTAAACAGACTGCAGCAGACTCCGAGTTTGATTTTAGTTACATCAGCCCTGCTAGAGGTAAGAGATTCATTCTTTCTGGGTAGTCATAGAAACTTCCTGGTTTTCAACCACACTTGGAGAGGAAAACTCAAAACCGTAACCTTTTAATTTTTATTCTCCAAGCTTACTGCTGCAGTGTCAATCACAGTCTTCTCTGCAGTTTTTGTGTTTTATCATAGCGGCCATCCTGACCACCGGTCTTCATTCCATGATCTTTATTTCAGGTAGACACAGGTGATCTTTAAGAAAGCATTCTGTTGCTAAGTGTTATATAGACTAGCAATATAACATCCTTCATTGATAACTGGATCCTTACCCTAGCAGGTTAGACAGCCTATTAGTTCTGTGTTCTCATTTTCTCGAAGATCTATTGCTCTTTCTATTACTGTTTTGCTCAGGGTGCAACTGCAGACAACAGAATTCATTTGCCAAGTTAAAGCAGAAAGAAATAAAATATGATATGTGTGTCTTGGTCTGTGTGGGCTGCTATAACAAAAACACCATAGACTAGGTAGCTTCTAAACAACAGAAATTTATTTCTTAGAGTTCTGGAGGCTGGAAAATCTGAGATCAAGACATTTGCAGATTTATTGTCTAGTGGGGACCTGCTTTCTGGTTCATGGATGGATATCTCTCCACTGTGCCCTCACACGGTAGAAAGAGCAAGGAAACTCTCTGAGGTCTCTTTTATAAAGGTACTAATCCCATTCATGAGGGCTTCACCCTTATGACATAATCACCTCCCCAAAGCCGCTACCTCCTAAAACCATCACATTAGGGATTAGGTTTTAACTTGAATTTTTTTTTGGGGGGGGATAAACATTCAGTCATTGCTAATGACTTTTAAGGCAGTCTCCAAAATTCCTTCTTCTTGATGTACGTGCCTTGTGTAATCCCGTGTCTTTGAGTGTGGCAGAAACTTTGAATACGACAGGATATAACTCATGTGATTGTTACATTATGTGGAAAAACAAATTTCGATACAAAATTAAGATCCCTAATCAGTTGGCTTTGAGTTAATCAAAAGTGAGATTATTCTGGGTGGTCCTGACCTAATCAGATTACCCCTTAAAAATATGAGAAGAAATAGATACCCTTCTGCTGGCCTTGAAGGAGCAAACTGCCATATTTCAGAGAGGGCCATATGGTGAGGACCCAAAGGCAGTCTCTAGGAGCTCTAGTGGTCTCCAGCTTTTACAGTTAAATAAAACAGCTTAATCACATGGCTCCAGGGAAATTAATTCTGCCAACAGAGAGAATTAATTTCTGAGAGAGCTTGTCAAACCTAGTCAAGCCTCGGAAGAGGACATGGCTGACATCTTGATTTCCATGAGGTCTTGAGCAGAAGAGCTAGCTAAAATGTAGTGGACTCTTGATCCATGGAAATTATGAGATAATAAATGTGTGCTATTTTAAGCCATTAAGTTTATGGCAGTGTGTTACATAGCAATAGACAATGAATATAGCACACTGACCAGCTTACAGATTTCCAAAAGGTCCAGGACCCAAGCCTGAAAACCACAAAGCCAGAACTGACACAACTAGATATGTGTCCAACCACACAACGGGACCGTGGTAGCTGCACACCTGCCGCTACTTTCATCTGATCGATGCGCTGCATTCCTGAAGCAAGCATCAAGCGTCATGAATAAGAGCTGTGCACTGTGGCGGAGCGCAGACAACATGTTGTTCGGATGTTGTTTTCTCATCTGTGAAGTAGGAATAATAATAGTACTACCTCAATAGATAGTTAAAATAAAACTTTTAAAGTATTTGAGTAACATACAGCTCTTAATGTTCTATATGTGTTAGCTATTATTATTTATGATTGAATTGTTCAAGGCCACAAAACTAGCAAGAAACTGAGTGGAGATTAACTTTAGGTCTATTACCAAAATCCTTTCTTCTCTTTATCCCTTCTTTAGCAGGAAGAGTGATCCAGGAACCCAGTTTTTTTTAAAAAAAAAAAAAAGAAAGAAAGAAAAGAAAACTTTCCCATTCTTAGTCTCTCCCAGGAGAGAAAACTTCACCTCCAAGAGATAGAGGAAATCCTGCATAATGGAACATGAATGTTTTATGAATTGGTCTTCACTGAGTAAATTAAAGGGTCATTAAGATCCTCATTAACAAGTACAGCACTCTGCTTGGAATTCTGAAAATGATTGGACAGTATGCAACCAGATGAGCTCTTGAGGACTCCTTGAAATTCCCTAGATCAGCTTTCCTGCTTTCACAATATTCTCCCCTGATTTCTGCCTCTGGTGTCATACATCCTGATTTAAATACACTTCTCTTTTTCTCTGTTACTAATTATCTGGAATTCTTTTCTACCTGTCACTGTGAGGAAAGTGTGTAAAAGTTTGGAACATCTGCCTTTACTCACTATGGGAGATGTGTGTGTGTGTGTGTGTGTGTGTGCGCGCGCGCACGTGCATGTGCACGCACACATGTGCATGTGTATGCCTGAGTGGAGAGTAAGGCAGATGGTTTGGTGAGGATGGTTTGGTGAGGATGGTTTGGTGAGGATGCGTTGGCTCTTAGAACTGATGTAGGGGAGAGGAATTCTGGCCAATATGGTGCAGGGTGAAGGGGCTAGTGAGGCAGTATCTAAATCAGGAGGTAAAATTGCTTAATGACATTTGAGCAGAATATAGTTAGCCATGTGCAGAAATATGATGATTATAAAACTTAAATATATTAAATCAACTTGTTAATTTAAAAAGTGAAGAAGTTGAAAAAAGAAAGATGGCAGTGATCTGGGTGATGTTTTCATCCAAGGACAGCCATGGATGGCCAGTGATTTTGGAGAGGTCTTTGAAGCTCCTCATGTAGTCAAGACTCAAGGAGTATACAGTCAGCATAAACCTTGGGTGTAACTCCCAGCCCTTGCTTATAAACAACAGAACTTGATATGACTAATTAAACTCAAATGGATTTACCTGGAAAGTTATTGGGCTGCTCACCAAATAAATGACAGAATTCTGGAGGGCTGGGTTTCAAGTGGTAAGAATATGGCAACTTGCTAGGATGTTGCTCAGTTTGTATAATAAAAATATTTCAAGAGTTTTCTGGTTTCAGATAATGGCAGAGGACCTTATGCCTGACTAACTTTCCCAGTGGCAATAATTTTAAATTCATGGCAAAATACAAAATACAAAAATAATTACAGGCAGAAACTGTAGAGACTACAACTCATAAAAGAAGGGAAACGCCTTAGGTAAGATTCACATTTATCCGTTTTTTCCCTTGGAGCACTCCCCAGTCTGCTCTGTGTATGGGCATAGAGCTCAGTTTCTAATGTACTGAGGAGACAGATGTTAGAGTTCAGAGTTTCCAGAATGGCTGAAAATTAAAGGGGGATGGAGATATCTAAGAAAAGATGGAGTCATGTGAAAAGAAGCCCCCAAATCTGTATAGTCTTTCCTGAAATTCTTAGCTGACTCCTGAACTATGAAGACATAGGGTGAGACTCCAAGGAACCCCAGAATAAAGTTCTAAGGCTCTTATTAAGCAGATATTACAGCAACTTCCCAGTGTGGTGGACATAAAATTTAGACTTCAAGTACTGCCAAGTTAAAAGAGCTTGAGAAACATCTCATCTTTTCTGTAAAAATACCAGTAGGCTCAAACTCTAGGAACAAGGACTAAAGACTGCTCCTTAGGAGAATGGTAAAACTGAAAAGACCTGTCCTAACAAAGCTTAAAATTAAGCCTTCGCAATATCAAAGTTATCTGCCAATAATTTAACTGCTCACTGGAACAAAAATCAGTCTTCTGAGGAAGGTAACTGTATCCAGGGCCTCTTTAACATATCATCCACAAATTCCAGAATATTATAAAAAATTATTAGACATGAGAAAAACAGGAAAAGGGGACCTATAGTCAAGGGAAAAACAAGTCAATAGAAACAGACTTAGAATTGCTCCAGATGCCCATTTTAGCAGACCAAACTTTAACATAATTGTGAAGAATATGTTAGAGTCTGCAGGGAAAGATGTAATGGGAGGAGAAGGGGAATTTCAAAAGATATAAGAAAACTGTCAAACAGAACCAAATGGAAATGCTAACAAAAAATAAAATATTCAAATAAAAATTTTTTTGGATGAGATTAATAACAAATTGGACAGAATAGAAAAGAGGATGAATGAACTTGAAGACAGGCCAGTAGAAATTATCTCAACTGAAACAGAAAAAATTGGAAATAAAAGAATAGAGTCTCAATAACTGAAAGGAGTATGAAGAGTTTAGAATACATGTACTTGGAGGCCCAGAAAAGAAAAGAAGCAAGAGTATAGGTAGGAGAAATATATGAACAATTACTGACCCCAAATTTTCCAATTTTATCAAAACAGTAATTTGCAAACCCCAAGAAAGATAAATACAAAAAATGTCACACAGGATTAAAAGAATGAAAGCATTTTAGATAAGAAAAAAATCTTAAAGGCAGCCAGGAAAAAGCCTAAAAAGGCAGCATACAGAGTAAGGATAACAGCTGACTTTGCAAAAAAAACTTTTAAGAAGAGACATATTTAAAATGAGGAAAAAAAATCCATCAACTTGGAATTTCATATCCTGAATAAAAATTTTTCAAAAATGAAGGCTAAATACAGTTTTAAAATGAAGGCAAAAATAAAAGTATTATCAGATAAATGAAGGCTGAAAGATCTACTAAAGGTAGTTCTCGAGGAAAGGGGAAATGATGCCAGATAGAAATTTGAATCTATAAGAAAGAATAATGAGTGCCAGAATGGTAAATATATGGAAAATACTTTTTTTCTTAATTTATTAGAAGACAATTCTTTACAGTAAAAATAATAAATGTATTGTGTTAAGGCAAATTTATGACAACAATAACACAAAGGGTGAGAGGGGTAAATGGAATTCTCCTGTTATAAGTTACTGTTATATGCTAGATCATATACCAGGCCATAAAAACAAGCCTTGCTGAATTTCAAAAGATGGAAATAATATAGATGTGATCTCTGATCACAAAGAAATTAAATTAGAAATCAATAACAATACAATATTTAGAAAATTTCCACCTGTTTGGAAATTAAACAATATATTTTTTAGTAAGCCATAGATTATGGAAGTAAGGGAAATTAGCAAGTACTTTAGACTAAATTATAATTAAAGCACAGCAAATAAAAATTGATGGGATAAAAAAATAAAGCATCATAGCTTGAACTGCTCGTATTAAGAAAAAAGGTTTAAAACCAATGATATGGCTTTCACCGTAAGAAGCTAGAAAAAAAAAGAATAAAATCTAAGGTTAGTATTGAAAGGAAATAATAAGAGTAACTGTATAAATAAAGCAAAAAGTGGTTAAAGAAAATGGAGTAGACGGAAGAGTCAGTGAACTTGAAGATGGATGAGTAGAAATGCTATAACCTGAAGTCAGGAGGAAAATGATTGACTGAAAAAGAGAACAAAGCATCAGGGACCCATGGAACAACGTGAGAAGGTCTAACATCTGTGGAATTGGAGTCCCAGAAGTTGAGGAGAGAGCATGGGGCAGAAACGAAAATGTTTGAAGATATAACGGCTGAGAACTTCCATTTCGTGAAGACAAAGATGGGCAGGTTTGAGAACATCATTGGCTCTCAAGGTTAGAGAAAAAGAAAATCACATTAACGCATATCATAGTCAAAGTGCTAAAAACCATAGATGAGAAAATCATGAGGGCAGCTAGAGAAAAGTGAAACGTTACAGGCATGGTGGCAATTGTTTAAAGTACCTCTGATTTCTCATCAGTAATTATAGGAGTTAGAAGACAATGGAACAACATCTGTAATGTGCTGAATGGACAATTAAAAGGGTTCACTCTAGAATTCTATTTCCTGTGAAGATATTCTTCAAGAATGAAGGTGAAATAATGACATTTTCAGACAAAAGAAGTGAGAATTTATTGCCAGCAAAACTGCACTACCAGAAATGCCGGGGGTAGTTCTTTAGGCTGAAGGGAAATAACTTAAATTGAAATCCAGATCTTTAGGAAGGAATGAAAAGCACCAGAAATGGTGAAAATCTGTGTAAATATAAAAACCTTCCCACAAAGAACACTCCAAGCTCAGATAGCTTCACTGTTGAACTCTATCAAAATATTTAAGGAAGAAATACACTGATCAAATAAACTTTTTATGAGAACAGGAGGAAGAAACACTTTCTAACTTGTTCATATCAAAACCAAAGACAATAAAAGTAAAGAAATTATCAGTATTTCTCATGGATATCAATGTCAAAATCTTGAGCAGAATGTTAGCAAATCAAGTTAGCATTCTATACAAAGGATAATATATCATAATCAAAGAAGACTTATTCCAAGAATGCAAGGTTTTCTTAACATGGAAAATCAATTAAATCTGTCACCTAAGAGACTGAAGAAGAAAACCATATGAGTGTCTCCATAGATTCAGAAAAAGTCAGAGCTGCTAGTCCATCAGGAGGTTGATGTCATCCACAAGAATGGAAAATCATGGTCTCTTGTCTGGTTTCCAGATTTCTATCAGTATATAGACCAGAGCTCATAGACTGAAGGGGATTGTGACCTCTAGGGAGTACAGTAAAGTTTCCGTTAACTAGAAATTGCAGCTACCACTTGCCAGCTCTTAGGTCCTTATGCCAATGGAACCAGTAGGAAAAGAAAGGAGTTACTGGGTGGGGAAATAATTGACTGTGATTACCATGAGGAGCTAGGTTTGCTACTAAATAATGGGGACAGGGAGGAGTATGTCAGGAACCGAAGGGATTCGCTGGAGCATATTTTGATGCCGTTGTGATCCATGGACAACTCTAGCAACTTATGTCTTTATAAGATCAAGACAACTAAGGATTCAGACTTCTTGGGGACGAAGGTCTAGGTCCCGCCACCAGGGAAGCAATCAAGTAAAAATAGATGCCAAATGAAGAGATGGTGAATATCAGGTATAACACCATCAGGATGGAGTAACACAGATGGAGCGAGTTTGGTTTGCTACCCCTCCTTCAGTCTTTTTAGGAAATAGCAGCCTCGCATCACCTTGAAGTCCTGATATTCATCTCACCTCTTGGGGAAGATTGAAGGTGCCTTGTTTTTATGTGAGATACTTACATAAATGAGAATGAGTAGATCTGAAAGGTACAAAGGGTGGGTTGTACTGGACTCCATTCGTATGCCACCCGAGGTCCATGTGGCCACATCTTCCCTCTGCCTGGGACTTGGTCACTTGCTTTGTTCTCCAGTTGAGCAGACTTAGCAAGAACTCACCATGCTATTCCCACAGCAGTAAAGCCAGCCCTGTCGTCACTCCCAGTACAGCTGGAGGATCCTTGAAGACAGTACTGCATCACGAGAGACCGACTGCTGGGCCCTGGACCTCAGAAGCGCTGGCTTCTCCAGAGGTTGCATGGGGAGACCAGGCCACACATCTCAGAAGGGGAAGGGAGTAGATGCGCCATAGAGCTGACGCTGACCAGTGGGAGATGGGGACCAGGAAGGAGTCAACAGATAATTTCTCCATTCTTCTCCACGAATGAACTGTGAAGGGGACAGCAATGAACCATTGAGATCTGATGGTGATCTGCAAGACTGACAGTTGCATTTGTTATGAAACTGGCACATTCTTACATATCCCCTTCCATCTGCTCTCCCTCTTTCCCTGCCCCAGTCTCCTTCTCCCTGGGATTGCACCCTCGAACAACACGTTAGTAGGTGAGCTTCTCTCCCAGGCAGCATCTCTTCTCCAGGGGACCCGGGTTAGGACAGCTACGTAGTAATAATGATATCATGTTGCTGATGAGGTTGGTGCAGGTGGTGGTGGTTTTGGAGAATGATACTGCCATGGGTGATGATGGTAGGTGTGGCTGCTGGTGGTGATGACTTGCATAGATGACAGAAGCCTGTGCAACCCACAGTTGGTGTCCTTCTCTCTAGTAGGGAAGGAGTATATGTCCCTGTCCTTTGGAATCGAAGCATAGCTGTGTGATTCGCTTTAGCCAGTCAAGAAGCTATGAAAGCCAGGTGGGCACTTCTGCCAAGTTCACTTTCCTTCTGCTTTGAGGATTGACACACACTAGCAGAGGCTGCTCCTTCAGCATGGTTCTTGGAGCAGAGCCACAGCTGACCTGTGACAGACATGCAGCATAAGTGGGAAATAATCTTTTGTAATTGAAAGTCAACTGGATTTTAAGGAGTTTGTTACCACAGCATAATCTAGCATATCTTGATTTATATGCGAGAACGGAAGTGTGCCTTTGGGATACTAGTGGTAAATAGGAAAAACTACTGCCTTAAAAAGGGATCTTCTCCCTTGGAAAAACCTTCTGGGTAGACGTTTTGGGAGAATCATAACCCATTTGAATCTAGCCCAAAATAACATGAGAAAAACTGTCTTCACAGGGCTGAGGCAGATGCTAGGTGTTCCCCAGCTTGCATGTTTGTGTTCGTGGAGTTCTTCTTGGAGCCCTGCAGAGTTCTAGAGAAGTGGATTCACGTGCCGGCAGGCTGTGACGGAGTCTGGGAGAGGAAGATGGGGTGGTCAGGCCTGGGAGTGTGCAGGGAGGCCTCTGCTATCCTTGAATCCTGCTTGGCTAATGCAATCAGGCACATGGGGAGCAAATGATTCTCTACTTCCCACCAGCCCATAGGAGGTTCCTGCTAATGATTAGCTCAGGCTGATTCTCATTAATGCCTTTATTTACAGGCAAATGAATCAATTATGGAAAGCAGGGTTTTCTCTTCATAGTCAGATTTGCGCTTATTTTCTCTCTGCTGGTGTTTTGGGCCAGGGGTGCCAGCCCTGTTCTTTGCAGGGCCTTAGTTTGGAGTGAGAGGCGAGGAGGGGCCTGTGTGTCATGATGGGGAGTGGTGGGGGGCCGGGAGGGGGAAGGCGGGGATAGAGATGACTTCATTAGGAATAGCCAGGGAGTGGAAACTTGGAGAGGAATGATCTAATGGAGTTTGCACCCCGCTCCGTGTCCCCTTCTCACCCAGAATATGCAACTTCGGATTAAAACCTAGAGCGGGGAGAGACCACGTCCTCTCCTCCAGGAGGACGGATGTGCTCCCTTGCTAGCAGGAGCAAGCACGAGTTACGCAAGCTTTCAGAATGTGGGGGGTGCCGAAAGGTGAGTGCCCCGTGCTTCTTGACCCACATTTTCTTCGTCTTCGTAAAGGAGGTAGTGGGGGCGGTGGGTGCCATGAGAGCATGAAGGAAAGGTGCCCTGGAAGTGGATATTGGTGCAGTCAATGTCCATTTGCTGAGCACCTACTTGTTTTACTCTGCTAAGTAATGGAAACGCGTAGAAAAAAGACAGTCGTGTTCCTGTTTCCTCACAGTGGCCACATTCTAGCAAGGGATACAGAGTTTGAACAATTAAAGACACAATAGGTGCATCAAAGGGGCTTTAACTTGGGGACCTGGGGACCTAACATTGAAGGTCAAGGGGGAAATGATGTGTGAGATGAGAGCTGAGAGGGGGCAGCAGCTGTATGAAGTATGTACTTGTGCACACGTGTGGCTGTGCACACACACACAGGTGCATGTGCGAGGTAAAACCCTGGGTAATAAGGTAAATGAATTGGTACATAGAAAAAATTTTCTAAATTGCAAGTTTATAATCCATTGAGCACTCAGATGATTTTATTGCCGACCAATTAGATGTAGATTTTTTTACAAAATTAATTTTATGTTTCCTTGCCCACTTAAGCAGGCTAAGTATTTCCATCTTATTTCAGGGCCTTCACTGTCAATATCATGACTATCCAATACTTCGAGAGAATGCTTCCTCAGGATTTATTTAGGGGCATATAATCACTTCATCCTACTGAGATGGCTTCAGACTGCTTTGCTTTTGAGTTCTTATGTCTGCTTTTTATAGTTTGCTGCCTCTTTGCTATCAGGCTGTCAGCTGTCACTTCCTGCAGCTGTCAGAAAGCCTGGCTTTGGCAGGGCTCACCGCTCTGAGCATCTGCCCCGCCCCAGCACACACACTCCCTGATTTGATTCTGATCAGGTATGACGTGGGAGTCCAGTCGACTTATCTGAACTGTGAAGTGATGATTCTTAAAGTGAGGTCACTGGGCCAGCAGCAGTATCTTTATCTGGGAACTTGTTTGAAATGTAAACTCTCAGGCCCCATCCCAGACCTTTGAATGAATCGGAAACTCTGAGGCGGGGATGGGGCCAGTGATCTGCATTTAACAAACTGTCCTGGTGTTCAGCTGGCCCTAACGTTTGAGAACCAGTGCTGTGGGGAGGGATAAATAGGGTCCAAGTGAAGGCTGGTGCTCTCCCACGTGCAAACTGCTTGTGCTTTTGAGGGTCAGCCGCGATCTATGCTCTGTCCGTGAAGGGGTTTGTGTGTGCTTGGGTCTCGGCCATTGTTTATTGGGATTGATTGGTGACAGGAGAGCTGAGTCCTAGGAAGCTGTGTGTGTGTATATGTTTGCTCATGAGTGCGCATGCACACGAAAGAGAGACTGAAGGATAGAAAGAAAGAAAATGTCTGGGCCCAGAGGGAGAGCCATGTCTTACGTTCTGCCCCTGCTTTTAGCCGCTAGAATCTCTCCCACGTTCTGGTCTCTAGAGCTCCAGCAGGAACCCTCCGGCTTGGGCTCCCAGCGGTCCTGAGGCCCTTCGCAGAAGTGTCTCCTGCTTCTCCTTCTCTCCCACCCATGATTGGCTGCCTGTGGCCAGGCTGAATGTCAGGAACACTCTGAGAGGCACCAGCTGCCTGTGACACTGCCAGAGACTCTCCAAACAGAGCTCTTGGGAAGGACAGCTGGGATACGTGTGGGAGCCTCAGCGATGCATGGATTTGGGTTTGTAAACATGGGCCTGTTAAACGGAGGGTGGGACAGAGGCCTAGGAGAGCTCCGTAGCATCTTTTGGCAATGGCTGAACATTTTGAGTGGTTTGAAAACGGCTGAACATTTTGAGTGGTTTTAAAACACAGCTCATACCATACATAGTAGGAGGCCTGTTTTAGCACAGCTCGTCATCAGGGGGTGGAGAGGGGAGGGCTGGCACCGATTGAACACCCACCACCCTCTGCGTGCCAGGGACTTCGCATGAACCGACTCATTTTGTCTTTACACCCTCCCCAAGGGGCCGGGGCCCATTAGCTCTGCTTTATAGACAAGATGTTGATGGAGAGCAACCCTCTGGGTCCAAGAGGTGTCCCAATGGGTCCAACCTGACCTGGTGTGGAGGATGTGTCTTGTGAGCCGCCAAGACTGTAGCTGGCAGCTGGCACGGTAGTGGTGAGGACACTCTATCCACAGTGGGAGTACATGGTCTTCCCCAGCTGTTATGGGGAGCTGATGTTCCCTTGTGATCGGCTTGCCCAGTTTGCCGGAGGGGAAGGGGAAGGGGAGGGGGGAGAGGGAGGGGGAGGGAAAGGGGAGAGGGAGAGGGAGAGGGAGGTCTGTCCAGCAGGATTCCTGTGAGGAGTTCCTAGCCTTCAAGGCCTCATTGGCCACAGCTGGTTGGAATTATGATAGAGCAAATTCTACTTGTGGAGATTATGAATCATGATACAAACTATATCAGGCAGAGTTCAACCAGAGAAACAGAACCAGTAGGATGGATGGATGGATGGATGGATGGATGGATGATGGATGATGGATAGATAGATAGATAGATAGATAGAGATTTATTGCAAGGAACTTGCTTACACGATTTTGGGGCCTGGCCAGGCAAGCATTAGGGCAGGTCACCAGGGAGGGCAGGCTGGGGCGAAGTGGCCGTCCATAGGCAGAGCTTCCTCTTCAGGGAAGCCTCGGCTCTGCTCTTCAGGCCTTTGGAATGATCGAACCAGGCCACCCAGATGCTGTTGTGTAATTTCTCTTACTTAAAGACAACCGGTTATACATTTTAATCACATCTCTGCGTACCTGCACAGTAGCACTTAGATTAGTTCTTGATTGGATAACTGGGGTCTTGGGCTAGGCAAGTTGACTTATGAAATCGACCGTACAGATAAACCCACTGAGAAGTCTTGCACTGAAGCCACCTTAGTTTTTTTGAGCCCATTGTTTTCCAAAGTTACATGAACAGGAACCACAGCTCCCTCCCCATCCCCCACAGTAGATAGTTATACTCAGCCTACCCACAGGACACTTGGGAACTCACTAGCCAAGCTCTCTGGCCCTGCCTCAGAGGTGCTGTGTAGTGAAAGTCCAGAGTGTGAGTCTGTCTGGTCTACAGTGGCTCTCAGTCAGCGTTTCTCAACTGTGGTGCTATTTACGTTTGGGCCAGATAATCTTTTGCTGAGGGAGGCTGTTCTGTTCACTGTAGGATGTTTAGCAGCATCCCTGGCTTCTACCTGCTAGATGCCAGCTGCATAACACTTCCCCCAGCTGTGACAACCCAAAATGTCTTCAGATGTTGCCAAATGTCCCCTGAGAACTGCTGGAGAAGAGGAAGAAATTATAGGATGGCACTGGGTCGGAATCCTACCTCCGTTTGTGTTATTTTTATTTACTTAACACTCATCATATTCCAAAAGGTTTGGAGCGTCTTTAATAGAGCTGTGATTCTGGGAAAGTTATTTTACTTTTGTGAGCCTTGGTTTTCACCTCTGCAAAATGGGGATCATGATAAAATTGCCTTGTTGGGTTATTAAGGGGATTCATTGGATGGAGCATGCAGGGTACCTGGATCTCGACAGTCATCGTAGAAATGTCAGTTGCTTCCAAGAGGCTCACAGTTAGGCTTTCATAGGGCTGCTAGGCTGGTGGAGTGTCAAGGATCTTAGCTGTCACCAGTCCCTTTTCAGTATGAGACCAGCCTAGCACCTGCCGGAGGCCCCAGAACTCCAGGCCAGGGATAGTCTTTAGCTGTGAGATATGTGGCTTCTCCAGACACCCTGGATGAGAACAACCCAGGTGTCCCTCATGGTCCCATTGTGGATTCTGGAAAGAAGCATTTAGAGTGCTTCTGAGGCCCCTCCGAGGGGTCAGATGAATGCCTCGTTCATCTCTCTGCCTCTTCTGTAGTCTGCTCCAGTCCAGCCACCCTTCCCCGTGGGCTGTGGTGCAGAAGAAGCTGGAGCGACGAGGCGGAGATTTATGAGTGGCACACCCCTGCACTGCCCAGGTCAGGCCTTGCCAAGAGGTTTATTAATGGGCTTTCATCTAGCACTTTAGGGCTGCAGGCTCCGTCTGCTCCCTGGTTCTGGCTGTGGGGAAGTGCACACCAGCTGAACCTTCTGCTTCGCTTGGTGGCAGGGCCATGGTGGGGGATGATCTACATACTACTTTGCAGGTTCCCCTGGGACCAGCACCTGCAGCCCCCCTTTTCCCCATCTGGGTGGTCTCAGCCCATTGGGCTGTCTCCCTTGGAGGGAGACATGGAGTTTTTAGGCTTATCTGCAATCAGGATGGTGACCAGTGTCTCAGGCCTTAGGGGAGAAGCTGAGAATACCAGCCTTGGGTCAGAAATCATGGGGTCTGGGCACGCTGCATACCACATGGGTGAACTGGGGGAGTCAATGGACTTCTCAGACCTCAGTTTCTGCATCTGTGAAATGGGGACAACAGTAGCTACCCCACATGATGGTCGTGAGTAGTCACTGAGACCTAGCGTAGGAGGGCCTAGTAGGGGCTTCCTCTTCCCTCCCCTCTGCTCAGCATAGGCCTGGTGTTGGATTAGGCCTTCTCATTGCGTGGGGGACGTGGGTCGCAGTGGGACATCGTCCTCGAGTGTGGAAGCTGGAACACATTCACCCTGGTGCGCGCTGGCTTTGGAGGGGCCCTTGCCCCATCCCTCCCAAGGACATCGCCTTCCCGCCGGGAGAGCTCGAGGAGGGACCTCTGTCTGTACCTTTCAGACTTGGGAGCCGCCCACGCTTGACACTAGGAAAGGAGCTGAGGAAGGGTGCAGTTCTTAGCATTACATCGTTTGGCATTTCTAAGCTGTTAATCATTTATCAAGAAAGGAGTGCGTCCAGCGACTCTTCCCAAACAGTGGTGGAACGGCTGCCTCAGCATCTCTTGAGGGGCTTGTTAAAAATGCAGATGCTGGGGGCCCAGCCCGGCCCTATGGGCTCAGCAGCTCATTGTGGGTGATGAGACAGAAGCCCTAGGGGTGAAGGGCCCCTTCCCCCAGTGCCACGTGCCTGGGAGGCCCTCCCGCCCCTCTCCCAGCAGTCCTGCTCTGACACCAGGTTTGATTTAGGAGGTCGGCTAGAGGACCCCAGAAGTCCCTTCCAGCTCTGACACTCCATGCTTTCAGGAGAGGAGCTCCAGAGACCGGAGGAGCAGCAGCTTACCTCAGTGGTGTGGATATGCCCGTCCCAGCATCAGCCTCGGACCCCCGGCCAGATTTGTGGTAGACTTGTCCAGAAAGACTTTCCTACCCCATGCTGCAGGCTCCAGCTGCCTCTCCTGGGCCATGTCTTTATTCAGCAAATAATGGCTAGGTACCCACTCTGCAGACATAAAAGTCACAGTCCATGAGCCTCTAGCAGCTACAGGCTGCAGAGGAAGAAGACAGACTCATAAATTGATGTATCACAATGTCAGCGGCTGTTTGATGGGCAGATGTGCGCTGGGGCTGTAGATGGCTTCCTGGAGGTGCCACCGGAGAGCTTGGGAGTGTCAGTTCTGGATTCTCTGCAAGAGATGGGCTTAACTTTGCCGTCCGTGCCGCCCCATCCCACCCCAGCTGACCCTGCTGGAGACCCTCCAACCCCAGCCCGTCCCAGGTTCTGATTTGGGGTGTGGAACTCTGGATCCACTACTGGACCCTTAGCTGCCCTCCTGCTGACCCTTCCTGGTGGCCCCACGTAAGCAGATGCTGCCTTCGCTGGAAGAGCTCTCTGTTCCAACTGAGATGAGAACTCCCTTTTGGCTTGACACAGTCCTGGCCTCTGAGGGGCCCCAGTTAAAGGCCCTGTAATTGCACTGGCTTCTAGTGCCACTCTGGGCTTCCCAAGTTAAAGAAGGTTTACAAGGCCCTGGAAATAGCTCAGAAGCCAACAGATACTGGAACTGTGGTTTAGGGCAGCAGAGGGAGGAGAGTGTTTCCTAAAGGGTCCCTGGGACCTGGGCCAGGAAGGGAGGCCTCTGGGGTACTGGGAGAGAAAGTTACAAGGATGAGAAGTTTAAGGAATGAGAATTTGGCAAAAAGTTTTTCTGGGACTCTGGTTTTTTTTAGTGCTTCAAAAATATGTACTGAGAACCTGCTCTCTGTGTTTCTCGATGATGGAGATCCATCACTCAGCAAAACAGATCAAGTCCTTCCTTGCTCTTAAAGAGCTGACACTGTACTTGAGAGACATGAAAGAAACACATTTTTCAAATACATTTGTGGAATAATATTAGGGAGTGTGACCGGGGAGAATAAAGATAGAAAGATAAAGCAAGTTATGGGATAGAAAGATAGGGGAGGATGGTTTTGGACAGGGTGGCTCTGGAGGACCTCGGAGTAAGGGTCTTTGCTCCAACTGGAGGGTGTGAAGGATGACGGAGGCAGATGAGTGGGGGAGGGGAGTAAGGGCAAAGGCCTCGAGTTGGGAATGTGCATTGTCTGTTCAGGAAACAGCGTAGGGCACAGTGAGGCTGGGAGACGTGAGTGGGGAGAGGGTGAAAATGCAGTCAGCTTCAGATGGAGTGACGTTTGTGGACTTGGTGATGGTAGTTAAGGGAGTATCCAAGCATGACCTCTCTTTCTAAATGGAGCATGAAGGGTGATCAGTAGCTGAGTGACGGGGAGACTTGGGGAGCAGAGGATAGAGGAGAGATGTGGAGAGAAGACGTATTCAGTAATTGTCTCTTGAAAAACATGCTCAGAGTGCTGGCAGTGCTGGGCAGTGCTGAGGGTGCTTCGTGCTCTGTGGTCTTACATTTAAAGGAACGCCAGCCTCATTCTGTGGTTTGCTCTGTTGAGTGGCTGAGATGGGCTGGCCCAAGGTTAGGCAGTCGGGTTATACATTAGACACATCCCTGCCCTCAGGCAGCCTACACCTCTGGGAATAAGTCAAGATTACAGACAACTATGAATCAGACCAGTGTGGGGCAGTGCAGGGAGGCGGGCTCAGAAAGCTGAGCAAGGCTTTGGAGTTTGATGAAGTAATAAGACTTTGGGAGCAGACCGCCCTGGGTTGGAATCTAGTAAGCTGGGTACTCTAAGGCAACTCATAAAAGCTCTTGGAAACTCAGGTTTTCTAAATGATGGAATGAGGACAATCCTACTGACCTAATAAAGCTGGAGCAGTGACTAGATAAGGAAACAGAAGTAGAAGATCTTGTGTGGAGTAGGAATTTATTGAGTAGCAGTCATTGCCGTTCTTTATTTAGAGCAGTGGTTGGCAAATTATGACCCATGGGCCAGATCTGGTCTGCTGACTGTTTTTGTATAGCCTGTGAGCTAAGAATGGTTTTACGTTTTTAAATAGTTAGAAGAAAAATCAAGAGAAGGATAATATTTCATGACATGTGAAAATTACATGAAATTCAGAATTCATTGTCCATCAATAGAGTTTTATTAGAACACAGCCATGCTCGTTTGTTCAAGTGTTGTCTATGGCTGCTTTTTCTTCACAAGTGTACAGTTGTTTGGGACAGCGACCATATGGCCCAGCAAGCCTAAAATATTTACTCTCTGGACCTTTACAAAGAAAAAGGTTTGCCAACCTTTGATTTAGAGGAAGGAAGAGGAGATTGAATTGGGCATTCTGAAAAATTTGCCTTGGGATGGCCTTGAGTGCTGAGTAGGATTTCCATGTAACTTTAGGTGAAGAGTTGGGCCTAAGAAGGTCTTAGGTACGTTGGATTAGGGGGTTACTGCAGACGAGTGAACCCCACAAGCAGAGACAGAGCTTAAGTAGAAGAGTAGCTTCTATTGAGAACCAATTTCTCTTTTTCTAGCAGAAGCAGGACAGGTGGGAGGCTGGGTTCAACAGGAATCATCTCCAAATAAGGGCTGTGTGTTTTGGAGGTGGGGGAGTTCCTGGGCTTGGCTCCCTGAGCTTGTCTCATCTCCCAGAAAGCACGATGCAGTGTCTTCTTTTCAAGACTCCAAAGGGAGATAGAATTAGAGCCAAAGAAACATTGTAGGAAAAAAGGCATGAGTCTGCGTGGACTAGGTCTCAGCGGCCGTGGGCATCAGGCCCTTTGCTATGGAGCAAGCTTCCATTATTCTGCTAACAGTTACAGCAGCCGATCCAACCTTCCTCTACTGACCTCAAGCCTCTGAGGCCACCCATGTGCCTCGCTTGGCAGAAGACTTCAACCCCTGGCTAGAGAAGACCAAGCTGCCTGCTGTGAAGTCTCTCATCCTTCCTTCTTCCCTCTCAAGCCCTCTGAATGCTGCCCGCAAGGAAGAAGTGTCCCTCTCTCAGCCTGGGCCAAGCCTCCCGCCCGCACTTTGATCTCATCCTTTCTTGGCTCCTCCAGGCTCTTGCTCTGTTGATTATACATCTTTCTTGCGTTCTCAGTCTTGTGTCCACTGGCACTTTTCCCTTCCTCCTCTTGTTGGGAAGGTGACTAATATTTAATGAGTTCCTATTATGCGCCAGCAGCCTGCTAGGTGATTGTACATGCTGTTTCATTTGATTCTGACAAAAACCCTGAGGTAGTGGTATTAGTCAGGACTTTTAGTTGCCAGTGAAAGAAACACAGCTCAAACTAGTTTAGAGGAAATTCATTGGTGCAGGTCACTGGGAAGTTCAAGGGTGAACTTCAGACGTGGCCAGATACGTATTATTAAATAATGGCCTAAGGAATTTCTTTTTTTATAGTTCTGTTTTCTTCTGTGTTGGTTTTGTTCTCAGATAGGTGTGCCTCAAGTGGTGGCAAAGATGGCCACCGGCAGCTCTAGACTTACATTCCACCTTTATATTCCACCTAGCAATTCCCAAGGACACAGAGCTTCAGCACAAATCCCAGGGAGGACTGTCGTTGGCTTGGCCGAGGTCATATGGCCTTTCCTGACCCAGTCACTATGGCAGGCAGTTGCTGTATGCTCGCTGGCCAAACTAGGGTCTCAGCCCACCTGCAGTGATGGAGCCTCCGCCCCATCTAAACCACATGAACGAAGAGTGAGAAAGATATGATTTACTCAAAGGAAAACCATGGCGTAGACACCAGGAGTCAGGAGAATGTTTTCTGGGTCGGCAAAAATGACAGTTGTCCCTTAGAGATAGATGTTATTACCCTGGTAGTGCAGATGAAGAAACAGCCTAAACGAGGTTAAATGGCTTGCACTGGCTTACACAACTGAGACTCAGATGCAGTTTCAACCCAAGTTGGGCCCAATCTGTATTCCACTTTGATTCCTACGCTTACCGAGCGATGGCAGGAAGCTTTAGCTTGGTCAGGGAGTAGAAGGAACAGGGAAGGACATGATAAGAAAGAAAATATGGACTTCTGTAATTAGTGAGAGAAATGCCGTGGATTGGGTGCTCCGTGGTGGACCTGGCTGGCTGGGCAGAGGTGTTTGGAATCAAGAGGTCTCTAAGGGAGACACCTTTACTGGAGAGAGATGGCTTATCTGTTGCTCCAAGTGACACTACTTGCCTGTTTGCCCAAAGGCGTGTCCAGGCAGTCTGGTGTTCGACAAACGCCGCTGTATTTTATGACACACAACTGGCTTTGAGGGCATTGCTGTGAGCATGCACAAGGCCTGGTGTTTCACGGAATGACAGCAGAGAGCAGGAGAGCCCTGTGACCCCACATTGGGATGAGCCGGACAGAGGCCACCCAACCAGATGTTTCAGTCTGTCCACTTGGTACCTTGCAAGGGAAAGCGACCCTCAAGAGAGAGGAGAATTTGCCTGGAGGAGGCAGTTTTCTGCTGGTTGAAGGTGGGGCTGTATCCTAGAAAATTTGGGGCCAGTTCTATTCCTGTACACTAATGGGAAGAGGGGAAATGCATGCACTTACACACACACAAACACACACACACACACACACACACACACACACACACACACACACACACACACTTTCTTTCTTTCCGGGGCACTTTATCTGGGGCCTCCACTTCATCTGTGGGGAAATAAAGGCTCTGGTCAAGGCTCTGAGTAGGGGTTGCTGGGAGTTAGGGTGACATGGAGAACACAGAACCTATGGGTTGGACTTGGAACCTATGGGGACCTCAGAAGCTAACCTTTCTTCACCTGGCGAAAAATGCCCACGATCGGGTATCATTTGATGCCTCATCAGAAGTGTTTCTCCTTATGTCACGCCCAAGTCTGCCACTAAAAGGAGTGTCCCAGTTGTGGTCAGTTGGCACCATACTGGACAACTTTGTGCCCGTTTCCAAGTTAGGACTGGTCTGAGAACCGTCAGTGACGTCATGTGGTCCAGGCGGTGTCGCTCCCCGTGTGTGTGTGCATGGGCTTGGCAGTGTCAGGGTGGCGACGTGTACTGTTGTGCAGTCAGGCACCCCAACTGGTGAGTAAACGAGCGGCTATATTTATCTCCGCCTCCCAGGCCCAGGAGCTCCCGCTCTGTGCCAGCAGTGGGGAAAACAGGCGTGCAGGAGATGCCTCACATTATTGTGACAAGTAATTAGGGGATGTGAGATGTTCAGAAATTACTTTATTAGACAAATGCTGCTTATGAATCCCACGCAACAAACATGCCTGTGGAGTGGCTTCTGGTCCCGGGACTCTGCTGCAAAGAGTCCCAGCGCCCGGGCCCACGGGCTTTTCTTGCCTTCCACGTGATGGGGTCAGGAGCGGACGAGATGAGGTAGTGTCAGGTTGGCAGGGAAAGGTGTCCATTTGACTCTCTGCTCTGTCCCTTCTAACTGCACGGTCTCAGGCAAGGCAGCTCACCCCATTAGGGTACAGTTTCTCTGTCGATAAGGGAGGATTTGTCTTCTGCTTCGGGGAGTGTCTCCTGCAGACCTACTGCTGCCGGGGCTGCAGAGACAAAGAAGTGGTGAACCAGACCCCAGGCATCAGGGCCTGCCTGCCTGCGGGAGCTGGGATGTGAAGAGGGGTTTCCGATGGGACTAGAACATCGAGTGTCTACTGTTCCCCGTGACTGGAAGAGGCCCAAGGGACAGAGTTGAACAAAATTCCTCCTTGAGCTGCTCATCATCCACAGAAAGACAGATGATTCTAGAACAAGAGCAGAGAGCTGGGGTCAGCAAGCTTTTCTGTTATGTAAGGCCCGGAGAGTAAATGTTCGAGACTCTCTGGCCCTGTGGTCTCCTGTCACTACCCAACCCTGCGTTGTCATGCAGAAGCAACCCGGCAACACGCAAACAAACGTGCGTGCCTGTATTTTGATGAAACTATTTATGGACCCTGAAATTTGAATTTCACATCGTTTTCACATGTCCTGACATTCTTCTTTTGATTCTTTCCAAGCATTTAATGTAAAAACCCTTCTCAGCTTTTGGTCCATAGAAAAGCAAGTGGTCAGTTGGATTTGGGCTGCAGTTTGTAGACCCCTGGCAAGAAGAAGAAAGAGTGGCATCCACGAGGGGTACCAGGGAAGGCTTAGCTGGGTCCCAGTCTCTCAAGCCCATGACGGTTTACTGGGACCACGTGCTGGGGAGAGGAAGGGGTCTTCTAGGCTGAAGGAGGTACAGTTGCTTGGTGAGCAGGCAGAGCAGGGGTGACTGCAGGATGGTGGGAAGTTTGGAGTGATTGGGTATATGTGCAGGTGGGGCAGTGAGAGGGGTGGCACTGGAGAGAAGGTGGGGTGGGACAGGGAAGCCCTTCTTCGCCCTGACACTGAGCATATCCCAAGGGCCATGGGACTCCAATCGATGTTTCATTCTGCGTAGGAAGGCTGGAATGGAAAGCTCCAATTCTCAGATCACCTTCCCGTTGGGAGTTTTTGAAGGGTGTTCCCATAGCGGCCTTTGAGAACAGAAATCCAGTTCTTTCAATTTGGAGCGTTTATACTCTGATTATCCTCATTCCCATGATGCATCTTCTCCTGGTCTTAGACAATTTAGATCTTTGCCTACTGGGAAGGCAGGGAGAGGCCGTGGCCTCTCACCATTTTGTAGGGCTGTGGATTCTTGGATGCCTGTTTCTCATCTCTGGCTCAGTCTCACTGTCCACTGTGGGACACTTGCACTTGAGGGCTCAAGCTTGCTCTCAGGCCCACTTTGAGGTTCAGGAAGAGCTGGCCCCCGCCTCCCCATCTACCTCTGCTCTATCTTTCATCTAATGGTTTGCCACCTTGGCAGGAAGGGTGCTGCTGGGAACTGGGGAGGCCCCTTCTTCCAAGTTCTCTCTTCTAGCAGGAGGGCACTGTGTTTGCTAATAGGTGTTAAATGGGAGCATCAAATTTTAATCAGCTCCTTAATGGAGTCTGGGGACCTGGGGGAGTTCTCGAGTCCTGCATTATGCTGCTTGCTGAAGCCAAGCTGGATGTAGTGAGTGAGAAGGCAGGACGAGCTGCTGCTGTCACGGCCAGTGCTGCTGGAAGTTGAGGTGGTGCTGGCGCAGCCGACAGCCACTTTCATCCAGGGTGGCACAGCTCAAGCATCCCGTGTCACCACTGCGACCGTTCTTGGTGACCCATTCACCAGTGGCTTCCTCTTGGTGGGAAGCAATTCTGGCAGCAAATGAGAAAATGGGAGAACACTGGCATCAGAAGACCCTGGTTCGTACCTGGGGTTTTCAGGTTGCGTGAATGATTATGGACAAGGACCTTGGTGTGGTACCTCATACAATAATGCCCCTCAGAGCATCAAGTGTCCCTAGGTCCCCTTTGCAGTGGGATGTTCTACTCCTCCCAGTCAGAGGCAGAGCACATTTCTCCATTCCCTTTATACTAGGTTTGCCTGTGGCTTACTTTGACCAATGAAATGTGGTGGAAGAGTCATTAGGGAGGTTCTGGAGCCTGTCCCTTAAGAGACCTTGTAGCTTTTGCTTCCCATTCTCTTGTGATGTCACCTTGAGACCATCGCAGAAGGAAGCTGGTCTAGTCTAGTGTAGGGTGACACCCATATGGGGGAGAACCAAGGTGCCCCCCTTCATAGCACCAACTGCCAGACGTGTGAGTGAGGTAACCTTCCAGCTCCAAGGGAGCTGTCAGCTGACTGCTGCTGTGTGAGTGATCCCAGCTAAGACCTGGAGAAGGCCACCTAGGTTATAAACCCAGATTGGGAGAAATAAAAATCATCATTGTCTCAATGCCCAGAGTTTTAGGGTGCTTTGTGACTTATTAATAGATAACTGAGATGCTTGGTTTCTCTGAGCCTTGGGTTCTCGCCCAGGACCTACAACGAGCACCTTGTCGTTGGGAGGGCATTGATGGCAGGTGCCAAGACCATGCCCGGGACATAGCAAGTGCACACGGGAGAGAGGCACTGCCAGTGCGCTGGGAGAGGGGAGTGAGGCTGGTGAGGAAGGGCCTCGGCTGCCACAGTGAGCCGACGTGACGGTGGTGGAGGTGGGATGTGAGGAGAGGAATGATGTGCAAGACGTTTCCGAGACAAAACAAAGGGCCTTGATGAATGACTGGTAGGAGCGAGAAGGATGAGTCAGAGCTGCCTGGAGGTTGCCAGCCGGGGTGAGTGAGTAAACAGCGCTGCGGGAAGGCGGGAGGGGAGCGGGCCTGCGGTGCAGGTGCACGAGTTCAGCCGTGCAGTCGGGTGCGAGGAGGAGATGTGGGGACGTGGTCGGTTGGCTCTGTGGGCCTGAGCTCAGGAGAGACGCCCGGGTCGGGGGTGGGACACCTTTATTGGGAACCACTGAAACCTGAAGGATGGCTGCCTTTGTCTCTTCAGGCTGCTAAATACCACAGACGAGGTGGCTTAGAAATGACAGAAATCTATTTCTCACAGTTCAGGAGGCTGGAGGTTGGTGATCAGGTGCCAGCACAGTCAAGTTCTGTGTTGGGTGAGGTCCTCTTCCCGCTTTATAAACTGCCTTCTTCTCACTGTACCCAAAAATGGTAGAAGGGGTGCGGGATCTCTCTGGGGTCCCTTTTATGAGGGCACTAATGACAGTTGAGGCTTCTGCTTTCATGACCTAATCTCTTCTCAAAGGCCCTACCTCCTGCCGTCACCTTGGGGATTACAATTTCAACATATGAATTTTGGGTCGTAGTGGGGGGTCACAAACATTCAGACCATAGCAATGACTCAAGACAACCAGGTTAGGGACACAGAGCTATGGACATCCCAGGGTGTCTCCAGGGACTAAAGTGAAATATATCTAAAGTTACAGCTTGGTAGCCATCCTGGCCTGGCCCTCAGGAAACCCTTTGTTCTGGGAGGAAACATGGACCATCAAGCGGGCCTCACAGGTGAGGGGCTCCCACTCTTCCACAGTGCTCTGAGCACATCTCGTTTCCAGCCTCAACCCGTGACTTAGTTTTAAAAAGCCCATCTATAGACCTCAACAGGGAGATACTAATCGTGGTGGCCTCCTGACTGAAGGTTAGCGGGTGACCCTCCCTCCCCCTTCCTTTTACTTTTTTGGACATTTCACATTTTCTATAATGAACATTTAGTACTTTTTCTTGGCATATGATATTTCTAAAAGGACAAAAAATTATAAAAACAAATCAAAACAGAAGGCTTTAAGGCTGGAGTTTGAGTGTCACTTCCAGGAAAAGGGGTGCCCAGATATCATTCTGCTCTCAGACACCACGACACCATGAAAGAGGGAATCCCAGGGAGGACAGAATGGGGGTGTGTGGCCACTCTCCTTGTTCACTGGTATGAAAATCTCAGAGCACTTGAGAAAAGATGGTGGTGGCAGCTGGGAAGGGCAGGGTGAAGTCGCCTGCTCCTCACCGGGCTTTTGGGAAGTCGGTGTCATAGGCACTCAGCTTAGAGTCGATCACAGTTTGCCTGACCGTGTTGAGAGCTCTTGGGTGGCAGAGAGTGTCCAGGTGGGCCAGGCCTCAGGGTTGGGCTCTCCAACCAAGGAGAATGGGACAGTCCAAGTCGCCGAGTCCTGAGGGGGGCAGTGGAGGCGTGCAGTCTCATCTGGAGTCATTACTTCTGAGGACAGTGGGCAGTCAGATGCAAGTCCAACGCTTTGCTCAGGGAATCCAGAACTGTTAGTAAAGCAAGAAAGCTGGCTTGGTCCTCCACAGAGTGTGAAGGGGGCGGGCCGAGTGAGGAGTCATGGCCAGTGGAGCTGGAGTGGGCCCAGGAATGGGTGAAGCTGAATGTTCTCTCTCAGGGGTGCCCTGGCCCTGGCTCGCCCTGGCCCCCTGACTTCGACCAGCTTGCTCTTAGGGAAGGGCTCCCAGTCAGCATAGTCCAGCCCTGGTCTGGGGACTGTGTGCCAGCAGCTGTGTAGACCTTGACAGGTGCACTGGCGAGAGGAGAGTTCAGGCAGGAGGAAGGAGACCGTGAATGTAACCCCCTCCTGTGCAGTTTTCCTGCTTCCCCTTGGCAGAGGGGGCGTTATCTTGAGAGGGGCAAATCGACTCATCCTGTTGCTCAGAAAGGTCCTTTTAATTTTGGGGGGATCAGGAATAATCATGAGTTTGGGGAGGATAAAGGGAGACACAAGAGGTGAAATACCTTGTTACAAAGCAGATGGTTATGACAAATCTGGGTATCGGAGTGATTACCCCTCCAAGGGCCGGGAGCCCCCCTTGAATGCCTGCTCACCCCGCTGGACTGTCATGTTCACCCATGTCATGTTTATGGCTGTAATGACAGCTAAGCTTTGTTGGCTACTTACTTGATGTCAGGCTCCTTCTAAGCACTTCACAGACATTATTCCTCTCATCCTTGTAATGACCCTACTGTCCCCATTTTACAAATGAGAAATCAGAGGCACAGAGTTATCACATTGCTAGTGTGCATGTCTGGAAAGTTTCAGAGGCCAGTGCAGGCGGCCTGCTCCAGAGCCGACACTATGAACCAGTGCCCTCGAAGGCAGATCCCCAGCATGCCGCACATAGTAGGCACTCATGAAATATGTGTTGCATTGAATTAAATCGGATAGCTTTCTCCAAGAAAGCCAAAGGTCGTCAGTTCTTTGGAACTTGAATCTCTTTAAATGCCACTTTTAGATTCTCAGTTCCTAGGAACAGAATGAAATAGGAGGGCGGGTAGATCTTCAGGAGGGAGTTCGCTCTTCCATTTTTGCAGCTGGAGTGGTTTGCTGCCCTCTGATCCTGCCCCCACCCCGACAACCCTTCATTCCCGTCTCGCCTCCGTGGGGAGGGCCAGAGGACGGAGTGCCCACCGTGGCCCACAGGAGTGGGGCAGAGCAAAGTTCAGTGCTCTCCACGCTGCTGGAGCCAGTGAGGCGGAGGCTAGCCGAGCTCAAGCTGAATGCCATTTTTGTCAAAGTTCTCTCTTCCCGTCTGTGAATGCAAATCCTGAGTTACAGCCATCCGGATGACAGGCTGGCATTTGAGCTCCAAACATTCTCCTATAATTAGTAGAATCTAATGCAATACAGGGAATGGCTCCATTTTACACACACATTATCGTAATGCCTTTAAATAAGATAATTGATTATGCCTCTGCATAAGAAAGTGAAATATTCGGTGTAATTAAAACCAGCATTCCCATCCTGGCACTCTGACAGGTGATCCACATGTCATTTTATAAACCCTTAAAGTAGTCTCACACCCACATTCCAGTTTTCAAAGTTTGCTGTACAAAAACTTTGTAGAAATTTTATTTTTTCTCCTCATGGTTTCTAGTGTGGAAAACCGAGGGAGATGGCTGCTGACTTTTTGAGTATTTTTGTATTCCTGCTGCCCGACACTGTCGTGAACTCTGTCTTGTTTCCGGACTAGGTCTTCATTTTATGGATGAGGACATTGAGGCACAAGGAAGTGGCAGCAATTCTGTGGCTGAGACAGGCTTGGAACTCAGTCATCTGTCTTCCAGCCTTAACAATTAGATTTTAATCTGCTAAAAGTGGGAGAAGTGTGGTTTGGTAGGCAGAACGTAGGGCTGGGATCAGGAAATGTGGGTTCTCGTCTTGGCTTTGCGGTCAGTTAACTTCTCTGGGCCTTAGTTTCCCCACTTTCTTCATTGATTGCCTAGGGTCAAAATTAGATCAGATGAGTAAAGTGAGAAATTTTAATATAATAGCAGTCCTGGGTGGTCTGGGTGTGGGCTGGGGATTACTTTTTTGAGTAAAGGTCAGATATGTCTGTGGAAATCGTAGTGGCCTCAAGGTCTAGGGGTTCCTCACTGCTGCCTCATTGTTCTTGACCTAGCCACCGTGTTCCAGAAGTTGAGTGGTAGGCCAGGGGGTGGGAGTCGATGATACTATTAGGAAAGCTGGTTAAGAGTTGTGTGGGCAGTCTGCCTGGCTGGTACCTGGAGATGATGCTACGGACATCTCAGGCGGTGTCGACGGTGCCCTGAATTACTCCCACCCTCTCGGCACATTTCCAAAGGGTCAGTCTGTGTTTCACTGGGTGGGTGATGGCTCCGTGCTCCGGGGCTGGGGAACTGCGCTTCTCCCAATGCTTTCTCCTAATGGGGCAAACTAGTGACTTCGTCCTTACTTCCAGGAACTCCATTGCTTCCTCCCAGTAACCTTACCTGCTGAAGCCTGGCTTCCTGCAGAGGTGTCGAGACTCATGCATCTGTGCAGGAAAAGCTCTTCCCGGTGCTGGCCTCCCCACACTTGCATTGGCTTCCTGTGGCTGCTGCAACAAATGAACACGCACTCAGTGGCGTAAAAACACCAGTTTGTTGTCTTACGTCGAGCTCTAGAGATCAGAACTCCGAAATTAATCTTACAGAACTGAAATCAAGGTGTTGGCAAGGCCTCGTTCCTTCCGAAGGCTCTGGGGGCCAGTCTGCTTCCTTGCCTTTTCCAGGTTCTAGGGGTTGGCTGCATTCTTTAGCTCTTGCTGTCTTCCTCCATCCTCAAAGCCAGCAATGGCCAGCAGAGTTTTTCTTACTATGCCACATCTCTGATTCTGACTCTTATGTCCCTCTCTTCCCCATTTAAGGACGCTTGTGATCGCACTGAGCCTCCCAGGGCAATTCAGGGAAATCTCGCCATCTTGAGACCGCTGCAAAGTCCAGTTGGCCATGTGCAGTCACATCTTCACAGGTACCAGGGACTGGGATGTGGGCGTCTTTGGGGGTGGGGGATGTCATTCTAGCTATTACAGTGTTCTAGCCCCAAGGATAGTTGTATCAGTTATCTATTGCTTCTTAAGAAATTACCTCTAAATTTTGTGGCTTAAGCGGTGACCTTTTACTGTCTCATGGTTTCTGTTGGTAAAGAAATGGGGTGCCCTTGCCCAATCTCACAAGGCTGTAATCAAGACTGGCGGGTGCTGCGGTCATCTCAAGGCTTGGTGGGGGAGGCTTTCCTTCCCAGCTCACTCACATGGCCGTTGGCAGCCCCCAGGTTGCTGCGTGCTGCTCACTAGAGACGTCGGTTTCTTGCTACACAGACCTCTCCATGCGGCAGCTCCCAGTATGGCAGCTGAATTCCTTCAGACTGAGCAAGTGTGGGAGCCAAAAAGGGTCCCCAAGATGGAAGCCACAGTCTTTTTATAATCCAGTATCGAAGGTGACATCCCATGACTTTTGCCATCCTCTGTTGGTTAGAAATGAGTCAATAAATTAAGCCTACACTCATGGAGAGGTGTGACTGTCAGGAAACGGGGATCAAATTTGGGGGCCATTTTAGAAGCTGCTTACTCCTTTAGTCACACATGCCACTTCCCTTACGGAGGGTTGGTCTCTAATGTTCACAGATTAGGCGTCCAAGTTTTAAGGCAGGAGAAGTCAGACTTTAGAGACCCCATCCCAGGACATAAGAGTGAGAGAGTAGAGGTGTGGGTGAGGAGACGGGTGGCTGTGAAACTTTCTTCCATCTATGTCCGTGGTTCCCTGAGGACATATAGTACAGTAATCTGGAAAGCAAGATAAAATACCACAGCCTAGGCCCCAAACCTGCAGATTCTTGTTTAGTTGGACTGAGGTAGAAACCACACATATGCATTTATCTTTTAGAACTCCTGCGGTAATTCTGATTTGCATCAACACTTGAGAAACTTTGATCTAATGAGTCTGCTGATGTCTCAAAGAAGAGATATGGAGATACCATGGAACCCTTTGAAGTCTGGATCCTCCGAACGATGATGATGATGGGAGATGATGATGACAGCGGCAGTGACAATAGTAAGAATTATTATTTCTGTGAGTACTTATTACTTGGCAGGCGCTTTGCAAGTTACTTATCTCCTAAGCTTCAGTTTCCTCATCTGCAAAGTGAAGAAAACAGCATTTAACCCAACAGTGAGATTGTGAAGTCTGAATGCATTGTGTGTGTAAAACATCCAGGGCTATGCCTGGCCCTGGTAGACGCTCGGTTTACATCGGCCCCCGCCTGTCCTGGCCAAGGTTGTACTGCTTTTGGGGAGTCGAGGTACCATGAAGCAGGATATCAAACCCATCCCACTGCCCTAGTGCACTGGAATGCTAGATAAGGCTGAGTGAAGTCAGAGGCACCTATAAGGAACATTATAAGTAACCACAGGCCTGACGGGCTGCCCGCGAGGCCATTATGCAGGCCTGGGCCGGGGTGAAGCTGGCCGTGTGGTGCACCCGGGTCCTCCATTAAGTCTTGGACCAGCAGTCTAAGCCAAGAACGGTGATGCTGGGCTTTTTTTTTACCTTCAAGTGATGGAGCTGGATCTGTTCCTCTCTTAGGAGGAACGGTCTATGCCGAATGTGGCTACGTCAAAGGCCCCCGTCTTCTTGTCGCCGATGACTGAGCTCCTTCGACAGTTACTTACAGTCTTCCCAGAGCTCTTAGGCCTCCCTAGAGCTACCAGGTGGTCTGGCCCAGAGCCAAGGGGGTTGTGGTTCTTTGTGGGCAGGACCTGTGGCCTCCCCTGCTAACCATCGTTTGGTTCTGGTATGCCTGTACTTGTCTCCTCTCGTAGCCCTAAATAGGAAGGTAGAAAGGACTGGAGACCTAAGCCACCTTCTCTGTTCTGCCATTAATAGGGAGACTGAGGCAGAGTCCGGAGCTTATCTCCCTACTGGTACCATGCGCTTTGGCTATAATTGGGAAGTTCCGAGCCTACTGGAAGTTCCAACTCAGTGAAGATGGGGATGGACTGACTTATTTCTTATGTTCTTTTCTGCCACAAGCGGAGATCCTAGGGGCTGATGACAAAGATCAAAGAAGTTCCATAGTTCTAGTTCCAGATTCAAAATGGTTTTGCAAGAGTGAACTTAGGGTGAGGGAGAATACCCTTGAGGTCCTGGTCTTGCTACTGTTCGCTGTGTTACTTAAGGCAAGTCACTTCACTTCACCTAGCTCAGCCTTGGTTTACTTACCTGAGGCACGTGTACATCAGTCAGCGGAGGCTCATGTTGCAGTGATCAGTAAGCCCCCAATCTCAGTTGCTTAACACAGCAGAGATTTATTTCTTACTCACTTTTCGTGTCCATCTCACTCTGCGGAGGGCTCTGATACCTGTCATCTAGGATTCAGACTGACAAACTCATCAACGTTAGAACTGTTGCCAGCTTCTGAGGCGCGGGGCAGGGACAGTAGGAGCAAACGATGGTAGCTGGGTTATACAGTCTCCACCTGGACGGAATGTATGCCATTCTGCTCACATTTCATTGGTCAGAGAAAATCACGTGTCCACCTCTAATTCCTAGGTTGCAGGGAAGTATAATCTTACCAAGCGCCCAGAAAAGAGGAAGTCTGGAAATGTTTGGTGAATAGCATACTGGCTCCCACCATGACTATTATATCAACTTCCCCACAGGCTTATCTATGGAGCAAAGGAGATAATGGGTGAAAAATCACTTTGTAAATACTAGATGAGTAAGATGCTGTTAAGTAACATTTTGGGGCAGCCGTTGTGTGCCAGGTGCTGTGCTGGATGTTTTGCACCGGCACGGCACCCGCAGACTGCTCTGGAAGCGTGTCTTTCCTGGTTTTGCTTGCTCGTGGCCCTGGGATCTTGACGGTTGTGGAGGCTCCACCAGCCCAGGTGCCCGTGAGGAGCAAGAGCACTCCCTCAGCTGGAGACTTTTGGATGTTGTTCAAACCATTTCTTGGGAAGGGCTCAGTAGCCCCCACAAACAGAGAGAACAGGGGTTGTCCTGATGTGGGTCTCTGCATCCTCCTCACTAAGGAGCAGTGGGGCCTCTTAGCTCAGCAGAGTTGAGACTCGCCGTGGAGTTTGGTCTGAGTGCCCCTGATCACCCTTCCTCCCCCGTTAGGTGTGGCGCGTACTCAGTACAGTGGGGCAGCCCCTGCAGCCTTCTGGATTGTAGCATGCACCCGTTGTCTTACGACGGCCAATTTACTGATGCGCTTTCCACCCCTCATCTGGAGGACAGGACTTGTGTTTATTTTGCTTGACACTTTGTACTTGGGGCTGGCACTTAGCTGGGGTTTAGAAAATGTTCATAGAGGGAAAGGGGGGAGGGAAGGAGGAAGAGATGGTGAGAAGGAGGGAGGAATGAATGAATGAAAGAAGGAGCCCAGGTAGTTTTCAGGCTGCCGTGCAGCCTGGGCCCTCTCTTACAGGGTGAGGGGTACCTCCAAGGAGCTTCCCCTGTCAGGGTCTCCCAAGAGTCAGGGGGCAAGAAAAGCCTCTCTGCTGGTTTGTGGGGCCTGCCCCGCCTTCTGAGCATTCCTGTTCTCACCAGCAGTCCCAGGAAGAGGGAGATGAGCCACGGGGAGAGAAAGAAAGATTGAGGGGGATAGAGTCAGGAGGCTGTGCTGCTTCAAGACAGGGGGAGAGCACTTATAAAATGTCACTTAGAATCCCTGAAAGAATAAGCTGTAAAAACCACCACACGCTCTCTGCTGGGTGACGCAAGTCAAAGAAATGCAATGCAATTAGTCACTGGTTCCGAGTGGGAGGCGGAGAGGGGGCAGGGAGGCAGAACCGGAGAATGGTGAAGGGCTGGGGGGCGGTGGCAGCCTCCCTCACAAAGTGCATCAGCTGCTCCCCAGGAGATGTTATTTCTTTCTGCTCAACCCCACGTGCCGGCCAGAGCCCCTCCTGGCGTCTCCTTTTTCTCTCTCACCAGGTGGCGTCTTACCCCCTTTGCCAGCACAGTCTTAGTTCCAGAACTGGGGAGAGGAGCTCAGAGTCCCCAAGGGAGGGAGGAGGCTGGGAGATGAGGGCTCGTGGGAACTTAAAGTGGGGAAATCTTTGGATCCCCACATTCCTGCCCACTTTGCTCCAGGGTCAAGTGTGTACCCGGTTTGGGACTCCAGGGTCTTATTCACTCATGCCCTCACCTACCAAACAATTACTAAGTGTCCGCTCTGCCGGACATGGAGCTCACAGTGTAAGTCAGGGGATGGGCACGTCAGTAGGCAAACAGGATGCTAAGTGGTGGGACACATGCTGGTGCTTTCCTGTTTTATCCATTCAAGAGGAAGAGCCTGGCAATACTGCCACTTTTTAACCATGGACTCTGGTTCAGAGTGGAAGAACCCTGCCCTATACTCGGTGCTGTCTGGCAGTGCGAGGCTGAGCTGATGCGATTTTGTTTTGCAGCTTTGTTCATATCTATGTAAGTTTGTAACTCATAAGTAGAGAATTAAAAAACAAAAATCTGTAGCTCGTTGGATTCAATTATACTTAAGTTAAATCTGGAGTATAATCTCTTGTAATGTCTTTCCATAGTGTACGAGTTCAGACATTCTCATTTCTTTCTTTATGTTGAATCCCCAAAGTCTGGGGAATAGAGTTCTACTGAATATTGTTACAGTTCAGTTTGTTCCAAATTGTGCTCTGTGGGGTGTTAATAGGTGTTCCCACATAAAAAACGTGTGCTAAAATAAATTTGGGAGCCCCGCCATACTTCACTCTGGGATATTCACAATACGTGTTATCATTTAAAAGGCTCTGCTTAACCTAGGTGTATTATCACTAAAAAGATTTTTTTTTTTAAACCTAGTATTTCTCAAACTTGC
This sequence comes from Eonycteris spelaea, assembly GCA_003508835.1. Lineage (NCBI taxonomy): Eukaryota > Metazoa > Chordata > Mammalia > Chiroptera > Pteropodidae > Eonycteris > Eonycteris spelaea. The sequence continues at coordinate 3,734,305 of PUFA01000115.1, forward strand.
TTGACCGTGGGACTCTTTCACTCTTTCATCATGCAACATCCTGTGTTTTGATATTTTTAGGGGCCAGCTGATATATAAATATACACACACACACACATACATACATACATACACATATATACATATATATACATATATACATATATATACATATATATACATACAAGAAACATCAGATCTACCATATATATATGGTAGATCTATATATATATGGTAGATCTAGATATATATATATATATATGGTATATCTGATGTTTCTTGTATATATATATGTATGTGTGTGTGTGTGTGTGTGTGTGTGTGTGTGTATGCATATATGGTAGATCTGATGTTTCTTGGAATCAAGATTCTGGTGTAAAAAAAACAAACCATAATCATAGCGCCCCTGACAAAATACTACCTGTGCAAAGCTCATTTTGGTCCTGGTGTGCGACACTCTAAACTAGCCCAGCTACAGAAGACAATACCTGCTTGACATTCTGGAAAGGGTCCTCATGCTGTCTAGTTCAGTGATACTGAACACATTTCCCCAGCAGGTAGTGCAGTGTCTCAGCAATCGTTGCATTTTGTGGAAGAGAAACATAAGAAAACTCCAGCAGCTACAGGAAGGCTTGAAGCACTTGATTTGTTTTTTGAGTAGGCTCATTTTGGCTCACACACGTCTTAATCTGAGTAAGGCGAATATTATTCACAGTGTGGGTGTGGCAGCCCAGGAGGGCAATGATAAAAGTTCCAGTTTCCCATTTTTCTTTATTTGGTCACACATCCTATGCATCAAAATGATATAGGATGTTGCAATGTCCTCCTAAGAGCTCAAGCTGGGAAGATCCCATGCTTGGGGCATCCCTTAAATACCAGTTATCACACGAGAATTCTAGAAGTTCTGTGCGTATGTGTGTGTGGGCAGGTGGGTGAGTTATACAACGTTAAAAACTTTCCTGGGTGTTAAGAATCTAAACTTGAAGAATCCAAACTTAGAAAACCTCCGTGGGAATGATGATATTATTGGGCATTTGTACTCCAGCTCTTGTTGACCGGTTGTGCTAGTCAGAGTTTGCAACTGTCAGCCTCCAAGTACTGTGTAAACTGCAGGAAGTCAGCTGACTGTGGCTGCTGGTTGTGGATGCTCTTTGCATTATTCCTAATGCCTTTAAGGTCTCCCTTCAATCCATATAAGTTATAGATGTTAGTCCTGGCAACATTGCAATAGCCAGCTGGCCACAGATGACCAACCTAATGATTTGCTTGATTTGATCATAATCTCCAACTTTCTAAATGCATTTTGAAGGTTAAGTTTCTGAATTTCAACTGAACTGTTGCAGTAGACGAATCAGAGGAATGACCCTTGTGGGGATTTAATAATATGGAGCGTACTTTTGCAAATCTGTTGATAACTTCCTGTTCTTGCTGTTCTGTTGGCATAGATATCTTACTCATGAAGAAAAATATATCTTAGACATGGATCCCCAGGGGTGTGATCCAGTTACTTCTCAAGTGGCTTTTATGTTGTTATTATAATAATCATTATTAGCATCATTACTAATTCTAAATATGATTTGTAAAGCTGTATTCATCAGAACTCTTGGTGGCAACTGACAGCAACCCAGTTCAAGCTGGCTTAACACAATGAGCCTTTATTGGCTCATGAAGCTTTAAAGACCAGAGGTTGATCTGAATTCAGTCACTCTATCTAAATAATGTCTCCCCTTCGGCCCTATCCTCTTACCCTGCTTTAATTTTTCTTTATAGCACTTATATTATGCCTGGCATTTATATTATGTATCTACTTGGTATTAGTTTATTGCCTGGGGTTCCCACTGGAATGCAAGCTTGAGGAGTGTAGGGCTTTTGTTTTGTTTATCACCAAATGTCAAACATCCAGAAATGGACATGAGATATAGGAGGAATGTAGTAACTAGATGTTGAATAAAAGAAAGAAAGAAAGAATGAATGAATGAATTTGTGCAGGTGCTCAAATGACATCATTGGAAATTTGTCTGTTTTAATTTGCCTTTAAACATTTTTTTTTCTCTTTCTATGTTGCTTTCATTCTTTGGAATGCCTCTTTTCTTGGGGGGACAAGATGGCTTCCAGCAGAGAGAGAACTTCTTTTTCTATAGGACCAGCAAAAAGCTCACTGGCCAACATGGGTCATTACCATCCATCAGCCAGTGAGCACAGCCAGGGGGATGGAGCTGGCCCAGTAAACCAGAGCCTGAGGGCAGGAGGATGTGGGCTGCAGACCTAACAAGAAACTTGGCTAAAATAAAGAGTTTATTAATCCCTCTCAGTTGCATGTTATCAGCTGATCCTCACAAAACTGTGAGGAAAGTAGAACAGATATTATCACCCCCACTTTACGGATGAGGGAGTGGAGGCTCAGGGACGGTGTGCTTCTTTAAGCAATCGGGAAGGTGTGGAGCTCCATCTTGACCTCAGGCCTCCTCTGGCATCACCAGCATTCTCTGTACTGCATCGAATCACTGCAGGATGGCTTCTCAGGGTGGAGGGAAATGGCACGTGCGTTGTTTTTGCAGAAGGAGCTGGAAAAGTGGAAAAGGAAGAGATTTGCCAAAATCCCTGAAGGTTTTTACTTCTCTGGCCAGGCAATTTATTTTTCTCAATGGAACTAACTGGTTGAAAATGACTGGCAGTAGTTAACAGGTTTTGCCTGGTGCGTGGAAAGTGAAGATGCAGTGTGGTGGGAGGAGGGAGTGGCAACGACAGCAGATTCTGTGAGCCTGATGACCTCAATCTGGAAAAAATAAATGGCATTGTATTTAGGCAATTCACAGTCGCTTCTGAGCCATGTGGAAGCACAGAGGTTTATCTTCCCGCCAGCTTTGCACACGTGTATAGAACACCAATTTTAAGAAATGAGCGGATTCTCAGCATTTACACTTTTAATTCCTGACCACAATTCTATGGCCTGGTGAGCCCAAGTTTTAGCGCCTCATGCCTATTCCCTCCCCTCCACCCTAACTCCGTCGCTCTTAGGCACGCCAGCCGTGTCTCTTTCATGCTTCATTTTGGGTCAGTGGTAGAACATTTATAGGTTTTACTAGCTCATGGTATAGTTTTGACTAGAAAACATTGATATAGGGGTTTCACAGTTGAACTGGGTGGGAAAAGTAAAGTAACTTGCTCAAGATTGTATGATGATGGGCAGAAGAACTGAGCCTTAAACCAAGGCTGTAAAAAAACCCTTCGAATTTTTTCTGCTACATCAGTGCTTCTCAGCCCTGGCTGGATCCCACCCCAGGAGTGCTGGTTTAATTGATCTGAGGTGTGGTTGAAGTGTTGGATCTTTTGGAATCTCCCTGGGGGACTCTAACGTGCAGGCAGGGTTGAGAACTTGAACTGCCACTCCATGGGGTGGAGTGCAAGGCTGTTGCTTGCTCCAGGAGAGGTTCGAGGAACTTGGGGTAGAAGCAAGTTGGAGAATATTCGAGAAGAATATAGGTGAAAGAAAGAAATCTAATATCTTATGGAAGTCATCTGGGTCGATGGAGGGTCTATAATGGCTTCTATAGACTGTGTTGGGGACAAGCCCACTGCCAGCCTACAGTGATTTTGCATAATTTAGAAAAACATCCCTTCTGGGGAGACTCAGTACCACGGCCACCCAGGTTGGCAAGAGGCTGGTTATTGTGTGTATTTTTAAAAAGACCCCCTCTGCCTTAAGGGTAGAGCCCTGCACCAGGCACTTGGCACAGTGAGCAGAGCAAGGACTGGGTTTCAGTCTCCACTTGGCCTCTGGGATGGGGGCCCTGTGAGGTGAGCAACCAGCCTGAGAACTGGGACAGCCTGGGATGGGGAAATGCAACCAGCTAGAAATCCCATTTAACTACAAGCTGAGGTCTAACACTGTCTCGACTTGCCTTGCTGTTATTCGTCTGTTGGCAGACTGGGAGAAGCACAAGCGTTCCTATTACTCTAGTCCTTGAACGGATAAGGAGAAATGGATTGGTAAAGACAAAATGACTAGACTCTTTGGGAATCTTCCATGCTGTCTCAGAGTGGATGAAGCTGAGTGTGATCACATGCCTTAAACCAAGTGGACCTGAGTAGAACTTAAGATGGCTAATCCATAGCACAAGACTTAGAAAAATGAGATGGCTCAAGAGAATTGGAAGACTGTCAAAAATATAACTCCTTTAAATATTTTTTTATGTTATAAAAGCAATTCAAACTAATTGCAGCAAATGTAGAAAATAGAAATGAGCCAAAAGAAGAAAAACCATTTGAAATTTTACCACTCGGAAATAACCACTAACAGTTTTTTTTTGTTTATCCTATCAGTCTCTTTGCTATGCTTATAGATGCATTTAGGATACATTTATACATACTGCAAAACGGGATCATATGTATAGACCGTCTTGTAATCTGCTTTTTAATTAACAATATTTCACAAACATTTTCCATGTAATTAGCTATTCCCGTACCTTGTTATTTTAATGGTTGCATGGCAACCCATTTAATGCTTCTATCATAATTTATTTAATCAACCTTATTTTAGAATTTACATTGTTTCCAATTTTTATAAATATTATAAATAGTCTTTGATGAACATTGTTTGAATTTTGTTTCTTGCCACATTCCTGAATAAGTAGTTAGAAGTGGAAATTGGGGTCAAATACAATCTGCCAGATGGCTCAACAGGAAGACTCTACCATTTTCCGCATGGATCAGAATGTGGGTGTCCTAGACACCCCTCCAACATGGGTCAGAGCAGTCGCTCTAATTTAGCATTGGTCAGCTCGAAGTAAAACGGAATGGGATCCTTTCCTTGGATTGAAGGGCAAAGGTCAAGACCTTGAAGTTAGGCAGTCCCAAAGAGCTGGTTCCAGAAGGGTGTTCTCAAGTGAGTTTTCAGAAAGGTGTTCACGTCCCCTGTGCCTTACTTACTGGTCAGAGGACGTGACTCTGGTCAGAGCCTTTCCTCACATCATCACCAGGCCAGGGACAGCTTATTCTAGGCAGGGCGTGCATCGGTGTCCACGCCACATGTGCCCGGTGCCCAGCACTGCCCGTGCGCCGGCCGGAGGACGCAGTAGTGGGGACATGCTTCCGTGAGGTGGAAGAGGACCTGGCAGGGGCGTGAGTGCCGGAAGGCATTCAGCACACTGCCAAGTGAGGAGGGTGTGTGTTCTTTTCTTTAAAACTCATTTCTTTTTTTTAGTAATAAAGTTTAATTTTTCATCATAAAAGCAATGTACATTCTCTAATGTAAATGTGGAAAATATAGGATGTAGAATAAAGGAGAAATCACCCAGAGGCACACTATCTAAGGACGAATGTTGGTGCATGTTTTCTCAGTCTTTGTGTGTGTGAATGTGTTGTTGTGTGAAGTTAGTTCTTTTATAAATGTACAGTCTACATTATTTTTCTGTCCTTTTTTTTTAACTTTAGCATCATATGCATTTCCATGTTATTACATAGTCTTGATAAACATTTTTCGATTATGTAATTTTCAGTTATGTGAATGGGTGACCATTCATTGTTCAGCTTTAATATTAGGCTGTAATTTCCATTTTGTGGATGAGGAAACTGAGACCCATAGGAGGTAAAAGTTTTACTCAGTATCACAGCACAGGTAAGGGGTATAAACAACATTTCATCTGTTCATCTATTATTCATTCATTCATCCAACAAACAGTTATAGAACACTTGATACTGTGTCATGTGCTCTAAGGCCTTTGAGAGGCAAAGAATATTCCTGCTCATGTGGTATTGATAAAAATCAGTGGACAGTGCAACCTTACTGGAGCTATGGCAGAAGAGTTCCTTGATTCTGTTAGAACTCAGAGAAGGGGCACCTACCCAGTGTGGGGTCTGGGAAGGCTTCCTGGAGGAGATAGTGCTGAAGCTCAATCTTACAAGAGGAATGAAAGTTTGGGAGGAGGGTAAAGGAAGCAGCCGAGTAACAGTCTAGAGGCCAGAGGAAGCATGATGTGCTCTGGGAACTGCAAAGCCACGGTGCTCGTTGGGAGAGATAGGGCTGAATTTGTAGACAGGAACCACATCATGATGGGCCTCTACGCCCTTCCAGGAACTTTGGACTTGATTTTGAAAGCAGCGGGGTCGGGCGAGGGGGGCGGAGGGCCTTGATGCCTTTTAGGCAGATTTGGAGAATGGACTGGGGAGCTAGGAGTCATGAAAACCAGTTGGGAGAATATTCAGGCCAGGGATGTTGGGGCCACAGTGAGGCAGGGCAGTTGGGATGGAGAAGGTATAGATTTAAGAAATAATTGAAGGCAAGACAGAAAGCAGACACAACTTTATGAAATCTGAGTAGAGGGCAGGGCAATATGAGGACATCCTGAATCTGAGAATCCCTAAGAAGAGGAGAAAATAAGCTGTCTTGGAGCTCTGTCGTGGATTTGTGTTGATGTGCCCATTGGACCATGTGGTAGTGGGGTGGAGAGAGGTGAGAAGTTAGGGAAGAGATAAAAATTAGGAGCCATCAGGGTAGGGGTGATGCTCAAAGCCTGAAGGAGGTGAGGATCAACCAGGAAGAGTTTAGAGCAGGGGTTGGTAACCTACTGGCAGTCATGAACCCCTTCAAGAAACTTAGGAAACCCATGAACCCTCAATTCAGAAACAGCTCAGAAACAGAAAGTTGAAACAGTTTAAGTGATTTTCGTGGTATTTATTGGTACTCTGAAACTCATGCATGGTGTAGAGTAAGAAATGAAGTCTAAGGCAGAATTAGGGAGGACACCAGTATTTCAGAGCAGATGAGGAGAGAACTGTCCAAGAAAACAGAGGAACCACTTGGGGGGGGGGCAGGATGAAAATGGAAAGAGAATGGTGGTCTGGAAGGAGGAAAGGAATTCATTGGAGAAGAAGGTGGTCAGTAGTGTCAAAGGGTTATAAGGCTAAGTTTGGGGTTAGGTCAGTGCCCACCAGGCTGAGCACTAAGACCATTGTAAAGACCCAAGGCTTCCAGCTCATAGGCTGCTCTTCTCCCTGTCCTCTGCTTTGGTTCCATGGCTCCCATTCAGAATCTGGGGAGCGAGCACTTGTCTGTCACAAAGACCCCCTTTAAGCAAATTTGGTACATGAGAATAGGAAATGGCAAATAGTTTCTGGGCTGAGACTGCACAGTCGATCACTGCCCTCAGTTCTCCACCCCTGCACCTCTCCAGGCCTTTGCTATGGGGCTGGAATTCCTTCCACAAAAGGGTGCGCGTATTTCCCTGCTCCTTGGCTCAGCCACGTGACTCACTTGGGCTGCTTGGATATGAGCAGAGCCGATGCGGGAAGGAGCCTGGAATGCCTCGCGCAGTTGGTCTTGCCCTTGAGCTTCTGTCATTGGCTTGAGATGAATCTGGCTGGCTGGCTCACTGCTCCCAAGAGGCAGGCGGATGAGAGACATGTGGAGCGGAGCCACCGCTAGTCGACCTGCTGGCCCATGAGTGACAAAGACATGCTTGTTACTCTATGCCACAGAGCCTCTGAGCTTCTTTGTTTCAGGGCAATCAATGAGTTCTACAGTCCTTCCATAAAGCCCTCCTGGTGTCAAGAGCTTTCCCCTGTCCTGCCTTTTCTGGGTCCTTCCTCAATGTCCCTCTTTCTGACTCCCTGCATTGCTCTCATGCCATAGACTCAACTCTCCTACCTCTTAGGCCCGATCTGGGGCAGGAGGGACCACTTCCTGTTGCCCGCATCTACTCATTTTCAGTTCAAGCTCAGCATGATCTGGCTCATGTTTGTATCTGGAATTTCTTACATATACCTGAGGCCCAGTCGCAACCAGTGCCCTTTAGTTCTAACTTGGATCAATTACATAATTCATTCAGCACATTTTATTGAACTGCTACTATATGCCAGTTTGTTAAAAGCAAACTCTCACTTATTTTTAGAAGACTAGAGTTGTTTGTTTTCATGGTAAACACCCCGTGCAATGCCTGACATGTAGGTGATCCACTGATGGCAAACACATTGCCATTCTAGATAATACTGTAAGGAATGTATTTGTGCATAAATCTTAGTTCCCATTAACAATGTTTTTCTCATCTTTTCAATTGCAAAGTAATATATGCTTGTTTTAACAAACTTAAATATCAAATTATATTTGAGTTTTATATCGGTTGACAGGAACTCAGATTTTGTATCTCCTAGGGAACTGTCTGGTGGGTAAAACGAGGCTCAGCTATGGCCCATTCTTGTGTAATGTGTTCAGCACTGGGCTTGGCACAGCATAAACTCCCGCTGCGCAGTAACTGCTGTCATCATCACTGTCACCGTCGGCATCATCAGCAAGCAGACCTGGATGCTCAGTGCTTCCCTTCCTCTGCCAGGGCGATGCTGTTCCGGCTCTTCCAAGTGGGCCTTCCTGCTGCATCCTCCTGGGTCCTCCCTGCTCCTTTGAGCCACCCTTGTGACCCTAGCCGAGCAAGGGGCCTGAGTCACTCACTTGTCAGCTTTCTTCCCGAGGTGCCTGGCCGTAGTCGGCAGAAAGGGTTCCTCCAAGCTCTGTCCACTCCTGCCATTCTGTGGCCTGCATTACTCACTGCTCCGCACAGAGGGAGACCCTCCCCAAGCCCTCTTCTCCCCTGAGGTATGCAGTCGGTATCCAGGTACTTGCGATTCCCAGCAGAGTCTCACGGAATTGTCCTCTTCTTCTCATTGTGGCTGCCACTGTTCAAGGTCGGATTGGCAGAAACTCCTGCTGGGAACATTGAAATGGCCTTCTGAACGTGTCCCTCTTCCTCCAGCCTCTACCTGCATTTCCTGATTAATTAATTAGAGCCTGATGAATTAAAGTGTATCTCTGATCCTGTCTCGTAAAGCTCAAAGCCCTTCCACGGCTCCCCATTGCCTTCTGAATCTTTTTCAAGTGCTTTAAGGCTCATGAAGATCTAACCTGAAACTGGATTTTTGAGCCCTTTTGTCTTGCTTGCCCCTTACGAACCTGCGCACAGCAAATTGGACTGCTCCTCGAGCGCGCCCCCGACTCTCCACTTCTGGGTCTGGCGCGTGTTCTCTGTCTGCCATTCCCACGTGTCCACCCTACTTATTTTCCAGAGCCGCTCAAAGGCCCCTTCTTCAGGAAGGCTTTCCCGATTTCTTCGACTAGAACTGATTTCGCTTTGCTTCGAGTGCCGTGGCAGCATCAGTCCTTTGGGCTAGCGTTTCTCCACCTCAGCTCTATTGAGATTTGGGGCCTGAATAATTCTTTGTTTTGGGGTAGCCATTCTGTTCATTGTAGAATGTGTCTCAGCCTCCTTGGCTTTTACCCACTGCATGCCAGTAGTACCTCCCTACGCAGTTGTGACAACCCAGAATGTCTCCAGACATTGCCCAAAGTCCATCAGAGGGAGCAGGGGTAGAGCAAAGTGCCCTGAGCTGAGAACCACTGCTCTGGAGTAATTTTTATCCAGCAAACTCCCCCACACTCAGCTGGTGCCTGGCCCGGGACCATGCTGATCATGCCAGCCCCCTCAAGCCGCCAAGCTGCTGATGCTGTTCCCTCTCCCAGGAACGCCTTTCCTCTCCACCTGATTTCCCCCTTAGCCTTCAAAGTCTGGATGACAGACGCCTCCTGCCGTAGCCCTCACTGACCTGCCTCCCCTCTCCCCAGGCAGAGTGGACGGCTCTGCTCCCTGAGTTCCCACAGCACGAACCTCTGTCACGGCCTTCGTCACTATAGTGTGCGCCATGCGATAGGGAATAGTTTAAGAATTTGTCTCCCTAAGTGGAATGTAAGTTGTGATGTGGTGGGGACCTCAGCCTGCTGAGGCATCCCCGGGTGTGCCAGGCCCTGCACAGGTAGGAAGGAGGTCATCAAGCTTCCGGCCGCACGCCGGAATGGGTATGTGCGTCTAAGAACAACACTGCTTGAGGTCAAGTCCCCAGTTAGGCATTTACTAGTTGGGGTGATTTATTAAGCTTCTCTGGAAGTTTAACTTCACTCTCTGTAAAACCGCCTTAATACCATCTATGTTACAGGTTTATTTCAAGGATTTAGCAAACTAACACTTGTAGAATGGTCACCTGGTACCTGGCATGTAGTATGTGCCCAGTAAGTCTTAGTAATTAATGCAGAATGAACGAATGAGTGTTGAACTGGGCCGTGCTGGGATGTGGATCCCATAGGCATGGTAGCATGGGTGCTGCCCCTGGGAACTGAGCCTCTGTCTCCCCCAACCCCACCCCTTCCACCCGTTCTCACCTGTCTCCCCAGCCTGGGCAGCTTGGGCAGGAGCGCGGGCTGCTGAGGCCTCACTTCACGGTGAGGTGGCCAGGCTGGGCGGAACAAGGACAGACATTAAAAACCTATTTTCTCACTGGGCATAAGTAATTGGCAAAAAAGCTCTAAATCCATAGCTGTCAGGTGAAGTCATTTCCGAGAGAAAAGGATGGAGGGAGAGAGAGCTGGAGGGGATTCTGGGGTGGGAGCCAGAGGGAGGGGGAGTAAAATGCAAAGCAAGGTGCTGGAGAGTCCAGAACAGAAAACCTTCTCCTTCCTCTCCCAGACCAGACTGTCCTCCCTTTATCAATCCTCCCTCATTTATTTTTTTCTTTTCTGGAAAGAGGGATTTCTAAGGTGATAAAAGCAATGAAAGCCAGCTCTGGAATTATTTAATGAGCCAGAATGAATTGCATTTGAAATCATTTAAATGGGATCTGGGAGTATTTAACTGCAGCTCGGGATCTTAACTAGAGTGGGAAAGGATCTTTGTGCTAATTGCTGGCAATGATATTCCTACAGAGAGGGAGAGATAGCAGCAGCAATTAGCAGACAAGGGTAATTGCAGTGTCTGGGCTGCTGGGCCTGCTTGGGAGAGTAAGCACCTTGGCCTTGCTACCTGGGAGCCCAAGTCCCCCAGCAGGGGGCAGGCGAGACCAGAGACCCTGCGTGGGAAGGGGAAGGCGGGAGAGGATTAGACTGAGGACTGGGCTTCCAGCCATGTTGGTGGGGTCCGTCATCTTTCTGAGGAATGGGCAGGGGACAGGATTTCCAGAAGGGCGATCAAGTGAGGCTTCCATCCTCCCAGCGCCCTCTTCCTCCTTCCAAACACCAGCTTTGGGAAGGCAGCGAACTTTGCCCGATTCCAGGTGTGGGAGCAGAGACAACGCCATTTCATTCTTTCTGTTCCATTTCATGCGCCTTACCTAGAAGTCTCTCTGTTGGTTGCACCTTTAGTCACTCGTTTTGTTGTGAAGCATAGTATCTGTTCATTACGTTAGAGATCAACAGATAACCCTTGAAGTTAATACTAGCCCTATTCTACAGATGAAAAAAAATGAGGCTTTTGATCGTGACTTAGTTGAGGACATATAGTTGATGAGTGTAGAGGGTGATCTAAGACCCAGGGGTGTTTCTTGAACATTCATCAACTAGTGATCATTGTTACAATGTTCAGACAAATGTGAATGCCATTGTCCCTCTCCTCCAGGATGAGTCTACAACTCTAGATAGTTCTAGGGCTCACACTCTAGAATCATTAACAACTATGAAAGATTTAAAACGCGAACTTCCATATGAAAGATACAAATAGAAGCTGGAGGAGAGAGGCATTATTTCTGAATGGGTGACCAACAAAGATGCCCCTTGCAGTATGGGTAGATCTGGGCTTGCGGAGATCTGGAGGAGATAGAATGCTAACGGGTTGGGGGCTGTTATCTGCACAAAGACAGGAGAGCGAGGAAGCCTGGGTCGTCGTGGGGCACATCAGACAGCTCTAGGTCCGGAGAGGAGAGGGGAGCTAGGGGAGGAGTTGCAGTCAGTTGATGGAGAGTTTTGCATGCTGGCTTGATGAGTTTGAGCCTCGTGCTGGCAGAGGAGGTATGGATCGTTTTTGAGCTGCGGAGCAGCTGCAGTAGATTAATCTGGCGGCAGTGTGGGGAAGGCTCAGGGTGGAACGGAATGACTGTCGGAGCTGTGCGAGATTGGGGCAGTTGCGTGGGTGGAGAGATGCCCTCGTCCCTGTCCCTCGCTCTGCCCTCAGCACCATGGCGTCATGGCTGCGCGCCAAGGTTCTCAGCGGTAGCTGGACCTCAGCCTGGGTTGGAAACACGTACTGTGGACAACATAAGGCTGATATGATCTGGTCATCTGGAGCTACCCTTGCTTTTGACAGATGACAACCAAAGCCACCCAGACCGTGGTCACTTCCCCTGTTTGCAACTCTACAATCTCCTTTCCCTCAGAGGTCTGCATTTTATCATCCTGACAGTCCAGAAAGCCTATGCTAGCGCTTCCTCAACTCTGAGCATGAGAATTTTCTAATTCTGAGCTGGTGGCAGAGGGAAAGTGCTCCCTCCCGCTGTGGTTTCTACTGTCCCTGGAGTTGAGCAAACAACGGAAGCATGTGGAATGGGTTGCAGTTGGAGTGGGGGAACAGGGGCTTGGACCTCATGATCTTTAGATCCCTTCCCGTCCCCTCATTCCTAAGTTTCTCTCATTGTGCTGCACATTCCTTGATTCTGCCTCTGTGCCGCGTCATGTAGGAGCACTCTCCCCCTGCTCCACAGCACCTGTACCCGTGCGAGGATCTGCTTCCTGGGAGAGTCGCCACGGATGATCAGTGCTTTGAGGGCGGGGCCCGTCTTGTGCGTAGTCCCTGTAAGGCCAGCTGAAGGCGCGGCAGAAGGTTATTAATTCTTTGTTGTTATTTTCCATTAAGAATGCTAATATTTAGAACTACCACTGTACTGACTATGTGAACATCTCAATACATTGCTTCTACTTCTCAAACAGAAGGGAGGGATCTTCTTACCTTTTTAAAATGAGGAACGTAAAACTCAGAGATGCCATGCCACTTGACTTCTGTTCTAGAGTTAGAATGGAGAGATTTCAAGATTTACTCTCGAGCTCACCAAACTCTTTCCTGCCTCTCTCCCTGCCTCCCTCCCTGCCTCCCTACTTTCTCCTCCTCCTCCTCCTCCTCCTCCTCCTCCTCCTCCTCTCCTCCTCCTCCTCCTTCTTCTTCTTCTTTTTTTTTTTTTTTGGTGCAATTGAATTATCATGCTCATGCTTCCAGTATCATCTCATAGTTGGATAGGATAATAATAACAAAACAGATTAAGTGTGCTGAGCTTGGGCTGTTGTCCATATGAAGATCCCTCTGAGGGTTGAACCCATGAGGTGGGGTTCACTTGTTGTTCTAAATCCTCTGCTCATGAAGTGTTGTTCCACAGCTCGAGGCCACCAGGCCCAATGTTAGGGGCTGGTGGTCCTTCGCTTCACGGTTTCCAACTCAGCAAAGGGGTCACTCAGAAAGGGCGCTTGCTCTGGGGTCTTCCAGCCCATAGGTGGAGCTGTTGGACTCTGGGAAGTCCCATGCTGGAGACCTGTAGAGGGAGCAATGTGGGCCAGTCCAGCTGAGCCCTGTGAAAGGGAAGGCACGGCACTGTTTCTAAGAATGGACCCTGGAAACAACCTACATGACCATCCAGGTGAGCTGGTTAAATCAGTGATAATATACCCACGGAATGGAGTGCCATGTAGCCATTAAAAATTATGACATAGATTTATGTGGATTGCTACGGAAGGATATCTCACAATATATTTTGCTGAGGGAAAAGCATGCCTCAGGACATTTGATATATATAGCGTTCTCCTCAAGATATAAAATCGTGAAAGAGACAGAGATGGATCGTAAGTAGGATATTCACCGAAACTGTTAACAGCAGGTCTTTTTAGGTGGTGAGGTTTCAAATGATTTCTACTTTATCCTTTCCTACTTTAACCTTATCTGTAATATGTGAATTTTTTAAAATAACAAGCATACATTATCTTTGCAAATGGGAAAAAGGAAGTCATTTTCTACTTAAAAATTTATAAGCCAACCAAACTGAAGGTGTCACTAACTCTTCCCACGTATAGTCCCTTTCAGAGTGTAGCCACCTCTCATGTCTCATCCATGTGCTGGTGACTAGTTACTTCCTCGCAGAGGAGTGGAGGCATTTGTCACTAGTGTTAGAGACAGAAAAAGCCGAGGAGGCCTTCCTTGGGCCAGTTCCAGGACCCATTTCAGAGCTCGGGCCGGAGTGCTCGCCGCCCTCCCACTGGCCTCGGCCCCCCCCCCCCCGCTTCCCCCTCCAGCTTCCGCCCCCACCCTCCACTCCCACGTCCTCACCTTCCTCCCGGTGTCTCCAGCTTTCAGCTCCACAAATCCTCTGCAGCAGCGAGTCCCTGAACTTTCTAATTGAGATCAGAGATAAATATAGTGGGGAAGGAAGGAGGGAGAAGAAGGAGGCCTAGTTTTAATTTGCAGCATTTCCCATTAATAACAGCTTCCAATTAAAAAGTCTCCATCTCCCAGCCAAAGTCCAAGAGCAAAGTCTCCCCAGGTCTGTCTGGCGGAGCCTTCGTGCCAGTGTGCTTGGAGTACAGTTTCTGGACTGGCGGAGGCCTTGCCCAGAAGCCGTATTAAGCTAAAAAGGAAAAAATAAAAGGGATGTTGTCTAGGACCATAGGTCTCCCCCCTCACTGCAGTCCTAGAAGGAGGCCATGCACCTTCTCAGTAGGTCATTCCTCTCAGAGAAGGTGGCCCGGCCAGGTGAGAGAGGAGGCAGACGTGGAGTGGGGTGTGGCGAGTGTGTTCAGAGTTGCAGGACCAAGTGCCAGGCACAGGAGGGCAGAGGCGGTGAGCTCTAAGAGAGAGCCTCGGCTCAGCATGCGTCTGCCTCATCTCCTTTCTCTTCTTCCCTCATTTCCTCTGTGGAAGCCCCTGCCTTCTGGGGTTTGTGTTCCGGGTTTGCGTGTGCGTGTGTGTGTGTGGGGAGGGGACAGGGTGCTGCTGCTGGAGGAGCCGTGGCTGTTGATAGTCTAAGATAGTAGGATGTAACAGTATTGATCTAAGTACAAGCCCAAATTTATTTCCTTCTCCAGAAACCTTTCCAGCCTTTGCAACTTGCTGAACTGAAGTAGGCACTCAATAAACCGCTATGAACAAGTGAAGAGCTGAATGAACAGAAACATCCTTGTCGAACTCCAGTCTCTTAGCTGACTGGTCACTCAGCGCCTCACTTGGATGTTCAGCAGTCATCTCAGACTCGCCGCGTCCCCATTCACGGCCCGCGCTCCAGACCTGCCCCTCAGGCAGCCTGCTCCCATCTCCGCTAAAGGCGCTCCGCCCTTCCACTTGTTCCGGCCGAATCCCCTCACGTGCCACAGCCTTTATCCATGCGGACTTCCCATTGGCTCTTCCTTCAGAATAAACCCAGCCGCTTCTCCCCACGTCTGCTGTGATGACCCTGGTCCAGGCCACCACCATCTGTCCTCTGTGTTATTTCAGTAGTGTCCTGACTTCTCTGCCTGCTCTCTCCTACTCTTGTGCCCTGAAGTTCATTTCAAACCCAGCAAGTGGAGGGAGCCTTTTGAAGCACACATCTTTGCTGTCCCCACTTTGCTCTGAGCCCTTCAGTGGCTTCATTCTCACGGAAAGTGAAATCCAAAAGCCTTATCAAAGCCTCACGTGCTGGCTCCTTGTAACCTCTCTCAATGTCTTAGTCCGTTCAGGCTGCTATAATAACATATCCCAGATGCCATGGCTTATAACAACAGAAATTTACTTCACACAGTTCTCAAGGCTGGGAAGTCCAAGATCCAGGTGCCAAAGATTCGGTGTCTGGCGAGAGCCTGCTTCCCACACTGCCATTTTCTCACTATGCCTCGCCCGGTGGAAGGGATGAGAGAGCTCGCCATGGCCTCTTTCGTAAGAGCACTCAGCCCCTTCATGAGGGCTCTCGTCTCATGGCCTTATCACCAACCAAAGACTCCGCCACCAAACATCATCACTTGGAGGTTAGGCTCCAATGTAAGAATTGTGGGGGACACTAGCCCTTAGTCTGTTGCACTTACTTCACCTCCCACTGCTATCCCCTTTGTCCTGATCCAGCCGACTTGTCTCTGCCATTTCTTGGCCGTGCTAGCCAGGCTCCTGCCTCAGGGTTGTTGCAGCCCCCCTTCCTCTGCTCGGAAGGCTCTGCCTCCAGGTGCCTGTGTGGCTTAGTCTTCACCTCTGACAGGTGACCTTCCCAGCAAGGCTATTCTGGCCACCCGACTTAAAATTAGAACTCTGCCTCATTCCAGCAAGCTAGTCAGTCCTTCCTTGCTTTTTTTTTAAAAAATAGCATTTACCACCTTCTGTTATTTCCTAAAAATTTATTTTATTTCTCTCTCTTCTTCTCTTACCCCACTGGAGGGTGAGCTCCATGGGGGCAGTGGTGTTTGCCTGTTTGTTTACTGCCATTATCCTAGAACCTACAGTAAGACCTAGCACATGTAGTTGCTCAGTGAGCCATTTACTGAGTAAATGAATGGTTAAATGAATGAATGTAAATAAGCAAAAATATCAAGTCAAAGTCAAGGTTTACTTTTTGGAGAACCATAACCAAATGCAACCCACCCAAGTCCTAGCACCAGGAAGGGAAAACTGTCATCATTGGTGAGTTTGGGAGTCAGTGGAATCTGAGTTTGAAATCTAGCCTTGTCATTTGTGAACAAGTGACCTTGGCTAGTTACTTAACTTTTCTGAGTCCCCGATTCTTCATTTATAAAATGGGGTAAATGGGGATGATGATAGGATTTCCCCTGTAGGGTAGTTGGATGGAAACGATCAAAGCAATGATATAAGTACTCGTCACTGGCCCAGTTTAGAGCATGCACTCAGTGAATGTTAGCTACTAGTAGTGGTGTGATTTTCTCGTCCACGGGGATCACCTTGTAAACCAGCAGTGACTGTTGAAGATGAGGAAGCAAATGAAGTTGTCCAGAAAGAGGGGCTCACTGTTAAGGAAAAACGGGGGGACTGGTGTTGGCCAGCCCCTGCAGAATTGCAGTTCTGGGACTGCTCTTTGAAAAATGAGCATAAATTCATTGGGGCTATTAAAAGGAGAATGATCAGGACGATGAAGGTGAAGAGACTCAAACCATGCGCCATGAAGATCACTAGCCACAGCTGGTTTGTTCAGCACAGCACTCAAGAAGTTATGGTCTATAGTGGGGTTTGCCAAGTTTTTCTGTAAAGGGCCAAATAGTAAATATTTTAGCCTTTGCTGGCTGTTGGGTCACAACTACTCGCTCTGTTGTTGAAGTGTGAAAGTGTCCCTAGACAATATGTAAGTGAGTGGATGTGGTTGTATTTCTGTAAAACTTTATTAATAAAAATAGGTGGAGGGCCAGATTTGGGCCTGAGATTGTTGATCCCTGGTCTATAGGATCCTATCATGAGATGGCTGAAGGAATGTCTGAAAGAAAACTGGACCATTCTGAGGGTCCTCTAGGAGGAGAAGTGAGGCTGAAGGCTGGAAAGGTCTCTACATTCTGTTCTCTTTAAGGAAGATGTTTAAACAAGCAGAGCTTCGGGCTGAGGCCAGTCCACAGGGGCTGCACTGGGCTGAAGACTGTGAGTCCTCATAGTGTATTTAAATACTGGGTAAGTGGTTGATTCAGGTTTTGGTGCCTTTCAAAATCCTCGATTATTGGGATATTCTAAGGCATATGCATATTGACATTCAGGGAAACAAAGTCACAAATGTGACACCTCTCCAATGAGTGTGTCTTTGAAATGTGCAGACTAAAGACCATTTGATTTTCTAATTACATCTCCAGACAGATCTTGTGCACACATTCATGGGTGAAAACCAATGGGAGTGCGTTGTCAGCTTCATTTAGAACGTAATCCATCTCAGCACTCATTTGGGTCTGTCCTGAATACCCAGACGCTGACCATAAACTGTAATCACTGTCCTGCTAACAAAAGAGCGTGAAGAATCTATGAGAATTTATTTCCTCTTTAGATGAGAGAATGGCAAACATCAGGCACAGGGGCCTCTACTCCTCTCACCTCTGTGTATTTAAAAACGTTGCTAATTAATCTTGACTCTCTTTCTTCCTGAACCTTGGCCTCAAATAGTTAAGGTTCTAGAATTTTTATAACAGGAGAGACTTAGCACCAGCTGCCTAGTTGGAATAGGAATGATCAAAGCTGAATTGGGATCAAAGCTGAATTATGTTAAAGAAAGAATGGAGGAGAAAATGATCGGACACCCCAAGGATCCCCCCTGCCCCAGAGTCCTCCCCAACACATTGCTGCAGCCAGCTGCCATCAATTTACTGGAGGCGGCTATTTGTCATCTCTGGTTTAGTAAGTTCACATGTAACAATTGACATTTTCTATAACCTCCTGGAAGTTGGCCAGTGGATGGTAAGTTGATAACCTAAGATTCTGTATTGAGCATCCTGTACTGAGCATCACGGGGGTGAGATCGCTCTCACCTTTGACATGATGACATCTTAATGAGATAGGTACTGCAGGTGACTCAGATTTCTTAGGTGCAGGCACATCGTTGGGTCACTACCTATACTGGCAAATGTGGGTGTTGAGTTGGTGACAGCTGTTTACCTTTTTTTTTCTGTGTGCTAGGACCACCTGTGTTCAGGCCTAAACTAGTCGTAGGGCTAAAGGACGAGACCTTGGGGAGGATGGACTTTGGTGAGAGTTATCTCAGCCATGTGTCCACACTTCAAGCTGAATATGAGCTGGAGGCAGGAGAGCAAGGGTGGGAGCACAGATGGTAGTGAGTGCATGTTTAGGGTAATGGGGTGAGCCCCGCAGGAACACCTTTCAGGACAGTAACCCCCGGATTAGAAGTTGAAGTGGAAATAGCCAGGGTCCCGTCATAGAAATGGTACCCGACATCAAACCCCAAAGGCCAAGGTGGCAATGTAAATGAGGACCGGGCAGCAAGACTAACCATTGGAAGGGTTGGTTTCATATTGGAATTACGCCTGATGGATGGATTCTGAACTAAGGCAGAAATGGTGACGGTACTTGTATCCACATCTCACTCAGAGTGAAATTTGAAGATGTTGACAGAGTCCAGGTGTTCTCAACCTTGGCATTACTGACATGTGGAAAGAGATGATTTTTTGTTGTGCGGGGCTGTCCCCACAACAGAAGACTAGAATGTTTAGCAGCATCCCAGGCCTCTACCTCCTAGATGCCAGTGGTATTCCCCCCTCACCCGTGAGAACCACAAATGCCTCCAGAAATTGCCAGCTGTCCTTTGGAGGCAAATCGCCCTAATTGAGAACCACTGCATGGCCCGCCAGGCTGTGATACACAAATGGTCACTAGGCAGGGATCCTGAATCATCCACACAGAACGAATATCAGAACTGGAGAATGATGAGCCTTTCCCATCTTCTGGAAAAACATAAGTCAGCCTAGCAATGAGGTCCCTGAGTCACTGAGGCAACATGAACCCAACGTGGGGACAAGCGGGCCGAGCTTGGGTTTGGGACCAGGCCACGGAGGCCAAGTGGGCTGGTCTTACGTCCTGAGAGCGGCCAGGCCTCGAGTCCCATTCTGCAGCGTGGCTCACGGCAGCTGCGCTGGCGCTGACAGGCCGCCCGCCTCAGCCGCAGCCCCCAGCGCTGCTGCCGCTCCCCAGCCCAGCAGCTGGGAGCACACCCACCAGTTAATGGAGCTCCTGAAGGGGGCCGAGCAGGAGCCATCAGCACCCTACCCAACAGCCCTACTGAAGCAGTGATTTCAATTAAAGAACCATTACTAGAAACCCTATCCAGCCTCAGCTCCCATCGGCCAGCGGGAGGCCTTTCTTCTCCTGGTCCCAGGCCCTGCTCTGTGGTTACCCAGTGGCCCTCTCACTGGGGCCCACCGCCTGTGCTGAAACACAGCAGCTGCTGCTAATAAACAAACATATTGATCATACAGATATGGGATGTCAGGGACTTAATTCATGAATGAAGTGCGCTTTAAGAGTGCCCAGTGGGAGCTGCCTCCATTTAAAGGGCCAGCCGCTGCCTGAGTACTCTCGGAACCCCAGACAGTCCAGGGAACGAGCCTCTCTCTGAGCTGTTTGCTGTGGTGCCCCGCTGGCATGAAATGGGTCTTCTACTCTACGGGTGCCACCTCGCCTGGCCCTCTGCCTTTATCCTCTGGGACCCTCTTTGCAACTGGGAGGTAGTTGGGTGAGGTAGGAGGGCTCTTGTGGCTGACAGAACAGGGCAGGGGCCAGTATGGAGGAGGAGGAGGAGAGGAGGAGGAGAGGCTTGCCCAGGCGCCCTCGCCTCGGGCTCTTGGGCTCAAGATGATGGTGATGGTGATAATGACCTCAGTCCTGAGAACTGGTTTCTACCAGGACCAAGTAGTATAAGAGCCTTGGGCACCTCGATGAAGGGTCCACTTTGGGATGGCAGGGTCCTAGACATTTCCTAATGCAGTTATTTCCAAGTCAGACAGCCCAGTCCCTTGTCAATTTTAGCATATAGTCAATAGCGAAGGCTCTGGAGCCAGACTTCCGGGCTTTGAATCCCAGCTCTGTCACTCATAAGCTGTGTGTCCTCAGGCAAGTTTCTTAACTTCTCTGTGCCTTATCTGTACAAAGGGAACATTGTAGATGTGAAGATTAAAATGAACGAATACGTGCCATGCTTGCTCTCCTGCCTGGCACAGAGTGAGAGTTTAGTGAGGGTCTTGTCCCCAGCCTCAGCCTTTGGTGACAGCCACTGACCCCCCCTGAATTCCTCCCCTTCCTCCGCATACCACTCAAGGAAGGGAGGTGATCTCAAGGAGGTACAACGTTCTTCCATTCCCAGTGCCCTGATGCGCAGCTTCAGCCTCTTCGCTGTCCCAGCTACTGGCTGCAAGCTCAGGGTGGCACCTGCACCTGGGCCGAAGTCCAGCCAGAGTGGGGCCTTCAGGCCCAGCTTTTGCCTGTCTCCATCCAGGACTACGGCCGGGCGAGGGCTGGTCCTGCAGCCTCTTTCTCCCCTCGGCTTTGTCTCGAGCTGCGCTGACCCTTTGCAGCAGCCACTAGCCACTCGTAGATATTTAAATTTGAATTTTAAGTGAATTTTAATGAAGTAAAAATTTCACAATTCATTTCCTCAGTCACTAGCTAGATGTGGCCACCATATTGGGCACTGCAGATTATAGAATGTTCCTTCTCTGCAGAAGGTTAGTGCCGACCTAGAGTTTGTGTGACAAGAAGCGAGGCACCTCCTTTTATGCCCTGGCTACTTAAAGTGAGGTCCACAACAGGATTGCTGTCACCGGGAAGCTTGTTAGAAATAGACTCCTGGGCCACAGCCCAGACTGAGCCAGAGTGTGGGTTTCAGCGAGATTCCGGGTGGTTCTTGTGAACACTAAGGTCTGAGAGCCACTGCTCTAAGCCTCAACTTCCCTTTATGGAAAATGGGAATAATACTTCGTAGGATTAAATGAGGTGCCCCATGCAGAGCTCTTGCCAAACAGAAAGTGCCCACTAAGGATGAGACCCCTTAATTATTTCATTTGCCTCAATGGAAGGGCTGAGGCCAACTGTCATTGAGTCCAGGGACCAGATGTTTTGTGGAGAGTAGAGGGGCTTGTTCGTCGTCCTTCCCTGCTGCTGAGGCAGCACCTGAGGCTGGGAAGGGGACCTGCATCTGCTTCTGGCACCTGCTCGTGTTTACTTTCCAGAGCGGGAGCTGGAACACCCTCAAGGCCAGAGACTCAGAGATGTGGATCAGAGGAGTTCAAATTCAGCACCTGAATGAGGGCCGAGGACTTGGGTGAAGGAAACCGTTGTCTTTGGCCCACGGTCAAGTGATAGATAAATAAGTGAGCAGGTTATTGTAATGCAGTGGGTTAGGGAAAGAAAAGAGTGACATCCAGGTGGCTGTGGGAGCTGAGCGGTGCTTTGCCAGGGGGCAGGGAGAGTGCCCGCGAAGCTTCCAGTGGCTCTCAAGTCCAGATAAGATGGTTGCAGAGCACGGATGGCAGAAGAGACCTGCTGGCACGGTGGGCAGGGCAGCCTGCAGGGCGAAGGGATGAGGCCGGATAGCAGACTGGCCGCGGGCAAGCACAGTCTGGCTGTTCTGCTGGAGGATGAGCGGCAGGGTGGGCGGAGTGCGGCAGTGAGGGTGCTGGAGGCTGGAGATGGGCAGGAGGCTGGATGCCAGTCGTGTCTGCCATGCTGAAAACGTTCTGCAGAGAGAAAACTCGAATTGTTTCAGGCGGAGGAACCATGAGCCCATAGTTGTGCATTAGATTTCAGAAGCCACGTCATCGAGGAGAAGCTGGAGACAGGGAGACTGGTAGGGGTTAGTGTACAAGTTCAAGGGGCGAGGGTGCAGTCCTGGACACTGGCAGCTAGGCCAGGGGGAGAGAGAAAAGCCTTAAGGCTACACAGGTCCGTATTAATGTGTCAGCTACGCATGTGATTAATTTTGACTTTGTGATCACTTTTTAAAAGGACTATACTTACGTTTACTTGTGTTCAGAAATCTTGCTTTAGAGAGGTGGAAATCCCCAGATTTATTAGACAGTGAAAGCTGTTTTCAGAGGAAAATTTATAGCTTTAAATACCTTCGTTATTAATGAAGAAAGACCCCTCTGTCCTGCCAAAAAAGGGCGGTGTTAGGTCACCATCTTTAGAAATTAGAAAGGAATAACTGAATACACAAAGAAAATGGGGGAAGGATATTAATAAAGGTATAAGCAGAGATTAAAGGAATAAAAACCAAAGTATGTTAGAAAGGATAAATACAACCCAAAGCTCGTTCTTTGAAAAGACTAGTAAAATAGATGTATCTGTTTTGAGAGCCTGATTAAGGGGAGGGTGAGATATTAACGCGAGAGAAAACAGAGATGATATAAATTAATTGCCTCAGCAAGATTGTTGGGAGGAAATCATAAATACAGCACTTGAGATTCAAGAGCCTTCAGCTCTCTTCCTGCACCAACAATGGCTACGGCAGCCCCAGCCCGCACCGACTTCTCCCTTCCCCAGAGCCTGGGGTGCCAGCAACATCTTGTTAATGTCATTCTCCTTGCCATTGAAAGAAATGATAGTGACTCACATTTATGTAGCATTTTTTTTTTCTGTATGCCAGACACTACGCTACCTACTTTGCATGGACTGTATTTTACTCCTTCCAACAATTAAACCTGGTGAATTGGGTTTTGGGCGATACCTGGTTTATGGCTGAGAAAATCAAATTTAGCATGAGCAGGTAATTTGCCCCAAGCTCCAATGTCTCAAAAGCTGGAGGCAGCGTTTGTCTGGGCGCAGCCTGACTCCTGGGCCGGTGCCCTTTTGCTGTTTAACTCCTACTTCCCCGCCCGTGCGTAAGCATGTTTGAAGCTATACAGGGTGTAGGAGCAGCACTTGGGTGCGCTGGGGCCTGGGTTCCAGTCCTGGCTTTGACACTTAGATGCTCTACCAGGTCTATTCACTTTCGGGTCCAAGATCCCATCAGGAAACACATTGTGTTTGGTCACCATGTTGTTTCAGTCCCCTCCCGTCTGGGCTTTCTCTCCGTTTCCCTGACTGGAGAGTGCAGTTTGAAGGGTACAGGCCTTTCCTTCTATAGTGTGACCCTCAACCTGCAGTTGTGTGAGGTCGCCTCATGACAAGACTCAGTGTTTTCATGTCAGGTTTACTGAAGTTTAATCCACATGCAGCAACATTCGTCCGTTTTAGTGGTTGGTTCCGTGAGTTTTGACGAATGCATAGCACTGTGTCACCACTACCACGAGAACTAAATAGAGCATTCCCGTCCAGGGCTGGCATTGTGGCATGCGGCCTGTATAGTTGCATAAGTCCCTGTGCTTAGAACGGCCCTGTGTTTGGTTTAATGCTTTCCCGTCACCATCCTAAAATTCTTAATAATCTTTGAACGCAGGGTTGTGTATTTTCATTCTTCCCTGGGCCCTGCAAAATTATGTAGTTAGTCCTGTTTCCCATCACCCCAAAGACTTTCCTCCTGCCCCTTTGCAAGACCCTCAGCAATAATCTATCTGTTTTCTCTTTCTATGGTTTTGCCTCTTCCAGAGGCCATCTGGGCAGAATCCTATAATCTGGAGCCTTTTGAGTCTGGCTTCTTTCACTTAGCACAGTGCATCTGAGGTTCATCTCTGTTCTTCCATGCATCAGTAGTTCCGTTTTATTGCTAAATATTATTCTCTGATATGGAAGAATCACATTTTGTTCATTCATTCATGAATTGAAGGGCATCTGAGTTGTTTCTGATATTTGGGAATTCTGATTAAAGTCATAATAAATGTTCATATATAGGTTTCTCATACATTTTTATTCCTCTTGACTAAATAGTGATAATAAATAGAGTGGGATTACTGGGTCAAATGCTAAGTGTGTCTATGGCCATGCCTCCCTGAACAAGCCCGATCCCATCTGATCTCAGAAGCTAAGCAGGGTTGGGCCTGGTTAGTACTTGGATGGAGACCACCTAGGAAGGCCAGGTGCTGTAGGCATTAAAAACAAACAAACAAACAAAACCCCAAATGCTAAGTGTATGTTTAACTTTATGAGAAACTGCTAAACTGTTTTCCAAAGTGGTCGAACCATTTTGCATTACCACTAGCAATGCACGAGAGCGCCAGCTTCTCCACACCCCTGCCAGCACTGGGTGTTGGCATTATTTTTTACTTTAAACATTTCAATAGGTGTGTAGTAATTTCATTTTCATTCCTCTAATGACTAATAATATTGTATATCTTTTCATGTGCTCATTTGCCATCTCTATATCTTCTTAAAGTATCTGTTTGAATCTTTTGCCCATTAAAAAAATTTTTTTAATCAACTTTTGAGAATTTTAAAATGTATATTCAGGATACAAGTCCTTTATCAGATATGCGTTTCTTAAATATTTGTCCCAAAGTACTTTCGAGACACTCAGGTGTTTAGAGATGATACTCAGAGGAAAGTTTTTGGCTTGTGATATTGAATGTGACTTAATTGGGGTGTAAATTAAAATCGAGTGCATGAGCGCAGGGGGTATCGTTGCTGAGGGGAAAGAACAGCATTGAAAGAAGAGTTCGCTTAAGACTGAGCCGTTAGGGATTACAAAATTTCCTAGCCAGAGGAGTGAAAAAGAGCTACCAAACCTGTGAGAGAAACTCAGGAAAGGGTGAGGCCAGGAACACAAGAGAAGGGAGTGTTTCAAGAAGAAGGGGAAGGTCAGAAGCGGCAGACACAGTTGAGGGACCAAGATGAGGACTGAAAAATATCCTTACCAGGTTTAGCAACGTGGAAGTTATCAATGACCTTATTTTTGGGGAGCAATGGAGCAAGGGTGGTGTTCACATCGCATCTAATTATACAGCCATGTAGGTTGTTAGAATAATGAAATACTTATGTGTTGATGGGTGAACAGCTACCACACAAGCCCCCTAAAATGTCCCCCATCACCTCAGCCCATTGGCTATTTCCTTGGCTCACCTGTGACTTCTCCATGGTCCAGTAAAAAGTCAGCTTCCTAGCCAGCTGGAGGTCTCCAGGACCCTGCCAGAACCCTATGCTTTGTTGATCTGTGTCCAGGCCATATTGGTAACTAAATATCTTGAATGTCACTGCTGGGTAGAAGCCATGTTGAAGTGGATAGTGAAAAAACTGAGATGACAATGAAGAATTCTTTGTAGAATTTTGCTTCTGCAGGAGGAGAGAGAGATAGGTAAAAACTGGAGGAGGACGTGAGGCCCAGGGGTGTGGACGATTTTTGTTGTTCTTTTTCAGATGAGAGAGACTGGAGCTTATTTAAATGCCGATGGGAAGTATATTCACCAGGAGAGATGGCTTTCCTCAGATAGAGCCAGGCACTCGAGTCTGTGTGCCATTATGCTTACATGTTTTTCAAATTAATAAATTAGAACCCAGTTGGCATATTCATCTGAGGAACTTAGTTGATGTTAGTTGATGATGTCTCCAAATGACAGACAGACTGACTCAGTATGTTATCATATCTAGTTTCTGAGCCTCTCAGCTTGAAGACCAGATCCTGGATTCTGGTGAGTTCACTGGCACAAAAGCTATGCTGAGAGACCCATTCTGGCATCTCCCGACCTCCCTGCTAGAGACATGTTGGATCTTCTTAACACCCCCCCCCCCACACACACACACAGGCAGGCCAAGCAAGACCAGTGCTTGATTTCTAGGGCAAGCCCCAGTCGCTCTCTGCTGGGCCTGGAGATGGCTGAGTGTGTGGGCCATTGAGTGTAGGTGGGACGTGAGCCCTGCCCTGCAAGGAGCTCATCCTGTAGAGGGAGTGACGAGACAGCGCTAAACGAGCTTGCGCTAACAGAAGGGGGACAGCAGCGTGTGCCGTCATAAACACACACGCCGCGGTGGGGGCCCAGGGCGGGCGGGGCGGGCTCCGCTGGGCACGGCCGCGGCCTCGCAACTGGGTGTCCTCCTCCCCAGCCGCCTGACCCATCTGCTGGGGCTCTGTGCACCCCATTCCCATGCCAGGCCCAAGGAAGTGTATCCTGGCGTGGCGTCTCTGGACATGTCCTTCCATCTGTGCAGCTGCCCTGGGTCAGGGTTGGGCCAGGCATGTGCTGCCCCTGGGGCTGGGACTCAGTCACATTCCCTTCCCTTAGACTGTCTTCACATCTTCCAAGCACAAAAGTCCACCTTTGCCCACCCTCTGCCTGTGAAGCCCTTCACCCCCTTTAGTGACTGAGGATTATCGTTCTGCCAGAGCTGACTCTGCATTCCTCCCAAGAAGTCTTCCCACCACCTCGTTCACAGAGAAGAGGAAAATGCAAGCTCAGTTCCCGGTGGGGGCATTTCGATACAGGACGTCCTTGCTTCATCCCAACCGGGAGGCCAAGTTCCCTTTTTTGCCAGGACTTCCTCAGGCATTCATGATGCTCTTTGCCCACCCATCCCACATATTCCCGGGGTTGCCTTCCCTCAGGATGGAACCACCCTCCCTTTCCGCAGCTAGCCAGGCAAGTACGTGTGCTGAGGAGTGCAGAGGCCTCTTCCAGCTCTGCTGGCTTACAAGCCGTTGTCCTTTGTGGTGTGTATCTGCTCTGAGCCAAGGACACCCAGACTCTGCCATCCACCTGGAACAGCTGCCTACATGGGACGCCATCAAGAGAGGCCATCCTGGTCTTGTGGTGTTTCAACTGCAAGGTCACAAAGGAAGGATAATGGGAAATAATGCTTCCTCATCGTCTTTAACCTTTCTCAGTAATGCCTTAGTGCATAAGCCGGAGGTTTTTATTTTAAAATCAATTGTGCTTATTGTGCTCTTTGGAAAAATAAATGAGAAGCTGGGAAGAAACAAGTGGGATCCAGGGTTTATTAACACAAAGAGGTTGGACCGGGGTGTGGGAACGTGGTCCTGCCTCGCCTAGACTGCTATTGTCCTGGAGGACGAGGTTAGCAGCCAGAACCCCCAAGTTGCTAAGGGAGAAGGAGCTTCTCACGCTACAAAAATGTACCAGACATATGTGGGCAAAGCAGCTGTCTTCTATTACCCTCAGGCGCCCTGAGAACCTCTGTCCCATCCCAGGGAAAATGGGGCCCTCTTTCCATGGAAGGGCTTCTAAGTCAGAAAGATCAGACCTCAAATCCACGTTCAGCCACCTCATAGCTGTGTGGCCCTGCGAGGGCCACTCGATGTCTCTTCTGCAGACAAGAGGAGCAGCATCTCTGGGTGGAGTTCAGAAGATCACGGGAACTGCAGCCATGCCGAGCCAGGTGGCCTCTGGCGTGTGTAGGGGCCTATGGCTATGCAAACACCAGGTAGACCCCCTCCCAGGGGAGTATGTGGAGGTGGGTTACTGGGGCCGAGGCCAAAGACTGGTAACGTGAGAGATCCAAGTCCAGCTCGAGGGGCAAGAGGGACTGTAACCCCATTTGGTTCGCAGCCGCTTTGGGCAACTATGGCCTTCTGGTGACAGCACTCGGAGCAGTGGAAACTCCACCACGCATGGTTCCGAGGTGTCCGTTCTCTGTTGTGCTACGCCACACACCACACACACAACATACCATCTGCACTTGGCCCCATCCCAACACCCACAAACTCATGCAGCTTTTCTAAACCCACTTCTACTTCTTAAAGAAGAATGGGAGGGAACTCTTTCTTTTTGCTGGGGGAAACCATGAAGAAGGTGGTTCATGTTCGACTCTATATTGGGGCTTGTTCATAGTCACACCACTGTGGATACGGACGCATGGCTCAGAGCACGCCCTACAAGAGGCCAGCTAGCTTTCCCTGGCCAACCCTTAGCTTCTCCTAATCAGGCTTCTTCAGACTTTGATATGAGTAGGGATGGTCATTTGCCAACTTAGCCTCCGTGATGGCAAAGAAATCTTGCTGGAGAGGCCACACCCTCACTTTCGTCCCAGTAATCTGCATTGATCTGTCTTCTGCTCTTCTCCAGGGCTCTCTTCTTTGTGACCTGTGCCCTAATGGGACTGAAGACAGAAGGGTAGAGTGAGGGAGAAGGGGTGCAAAAACAACAGTTTTTTCTTCTTGCCCACTGCTGGCGATTATTTGTGAGGTTTGATCGATTGGGGTCATTTCATCCCGTCTAATAAGAGAGGTGAGGGTGAGGGCAGATTGGGGTAGGGGAGCAGATGCTGGGGGGTGAGACTCTCAGAGACCTGGGCGTGTCAGAGGCTTTCACAGTGGTTCCTAATTGTTTCTGGGGACCATGCCCTTCTTCTTAGACTCGCTCACCAACTTGTGTCTTTCTCAGTGCGCCATCACTGTGCCCTGTGTGGTCTGCATCTCCCAGAGCTGTGCATCATGGCAGCCCTGACACCTGTCATCGCTCAGGCTCCAGCTGCCTTAGGCATCACTCTGTGGGTCTGCCAAGCCTGCCTGCTGTATGGTTAAGCTTTTTGCCTGGAATGGCCTTTTATTTCTCATAGCAAAACTTGCTCTCTGATATTTATGTCATCCTAGAACTCTAAACTCATTCAAGAAGGAATTTCTCTTATCTACAAGACATTTATGACTCAACTTTACCCAGATGAATGACCGCCTTACTGGTTGGGGCAGACACTGCTGGTTGCTTAGCTAACAGACCTCTCGGTAACCCACATCCTTCTTTGATAGTAGAGCTAGTCTTCGACTCTAAGGGTTGCTGTCACATATTCATTTTCCCAGGCTCCCTTGCCTCAAGAGTATGGACAGTGGGCTCTAATCTTTGTCAGTGGGACCTAAGAGGAAATGTGCAGGAAGGATTCTAAGAAATGTTTTCCTCCCTGATAAAAAAAAAAAAAAAGGCACATAAGGAGAAGGCGTCCTTTCATTCTTACCATGCATATAGGTGTGAGAGGAGATGGTGCCTAGAGCCACAGCTGCCATCTCGGGACCATGAGGAGACAAGCCTGAAGAGAACTGACGAGAATGAGGAGCAGAAGGAAAGAAAGAGCCTTGTTCTTCGGTGACAATTGTTAAACCACTGGACAGACCTTTGAACTTCCGTGCTTCTGTAATTTGTTAGAGTAGATAATTAAATGCCCCTCCTGGTTAATCTCTGTTGGGTGCCCCAGTAAGGACAGACCCTTTTCTAACGTTCCAGCTGCTTCGTGGAAAAGCCCGAGTCAGCGTCCTGGACACCCAGTTCAGCGCACCGTATGTGACATGGATCCATTTCATGGGTGCCCGAAACAGCTGAAATAAAAACCTGGGAAAGTGTGTTCATGTAAGTTGGGGTGGAGGGCAGACAGATTTATCTAAACATCTCACCCCTCAGACTCTATTACTTTCCAAAACCTGGGCTCGAGTCACCGGGAGGAAGATGGCATTATGGGGCTTCTCAGATGTATGCGTGAGAGGCCCTCCGATTTTGATGGTTACATCTCTTTTAGGATTAATTTTTACAACATGACAGTGGGTTTAATTGGGGGTGGCATGGATGCATAATTGACCTCTGGTTTTTTCTGAAAATCGGGCATCACTCATTGGTGTTTTATCAAAAGCAGTGCAGTCTTTCCATTAATTCCAGTGATGATTTTCATTTGCAGGAGCTCTACAGATAGGTGGCTGATGGGATCTTTTCCCCTGCCGAGGTGGTTTACGGACTAAAATAATTCAAGAACTGTTGTCATTCTTTGTGCCTTATAGGTCACTCAAATGAAAATTTAAGGACCAATGAAGCAATCCATATTTGTCAGGGAAAGAGCAGACCCCGGTGTTAAGAAGTCCTCAGGGGGACAGGTTGAAATCCGAGTGACTAGAATAGCTTACTCCAGTGTGCTTTGAATACAGATGGCCTACATCTGCCTGCGTGGCATGTATATACATCCTCCACACAGGCACGTGTCTTATGGCCTGTGGCACCACACACACACTCACACCCGCATCTGTCCTGACACCCAGAACTGTGGAGGAAAGGACAGGATCTTAGAGGGAATGAACCCGGGCTCCCATGCCATCCCACCAGCACATTGTCTGGAGCTAAATGGCTTTCCTTTTGTGGGTCTCAGTTTCTCCACTGGAAAAATGGGGATAATTCTTTCATCCCCTCCAGGTTTTAGTAAAGATTAAATAGATCACTTATGAAAAACGTGCACCCTTTGGGAGGTCGCAGGTCATAAATTTGACAGTCAGGTGGTAAAGCCCCACGTGGCCACTGGAGAAGCTGCAAGGAGCAAGAGGCTTTCCCCAGCTCTTCCATTCCTTCAGCAGATACATCTGCTTCTCGGCAAACAGCAGTCACATTCCTCTTTTCCTCAAAGGGAACCTGACTTCTGAGACCTCTTTAGGTATTGGGTATCAGGGTAATAATAGTAATAGCTTCCGTCTATTGCATTTTTACTATGTGCCAAGCATCGCGTTAAGTGCTTTATGTGCTTTCTTACCACGAGCCTATGAATGATGCAGGAATGGGAGGCGTCAGAGCAAGGAAACCCAGGCCTGGAGAGTTACACAGCTAAGAACTGGAGTCAGGATGTGAGCCCCAGACGAAGCTCACTCTTAGTCCAGGGTCCCAGTGAAAGGCATTGCGCACACCATCTTTTCCTCAGTGTCACATGTGTGTGTATACAGTTGTGGTCAGTACTGCATAGCATTGATAAGGTGCATTTAAAATTTCAGGCTCTAGCATAGCTCAGATAGGTATTAGAGAACGGTTTCATCCTTGCTTGTTCAAATGTACGTCTATAAATTGGGGATAAGTGCTACTCAAAGCGTAGTCCCCGCTGCACTGGGGATCCTGCTAGAAATGCACATTTCCGGGCCCCACCCCAGAGCTGCTGACCCAGGCTAGGGGTGGACCCAGGGATCTGTGGTTGAACGAGTCTCCAGGTGCTTCGGAAGTGTGAGAAGCACTAGTATGGATGCTTCTTAGAGACACTCAGCTCACCGCCTTGTAGGTAAATGGAGAAGTTGAACCCATCTTCCCCTGATTGGTTCACTTCAGCATTGTGCTGAAGAGCTCGCAATGTGCCTGCTTTCTGAGTACCCAAGACAGACCTGTTACGTCGCTGAGATCTGATAAATGAACAATGAACCATCCGTTTCTTTGACGGAGGTGCACACCATACCCCTTTCATCCAGTGACAGTGGCAGCACGCATGGCTGTGCTCTGAAAGATTTAAATACTCGATTAATCAATGGAATATTCCATTAGTGGGATAATCAGTTGCCATTGCCCTGATCTATAGTTACATCTCAGCTGGGTCTCACAAATTGATTCCTGATGAAGTTCTAATTGACTGGACCATCTGATAAAGGGCCAGTTGGAGTTTATTGAAATACCTGGTGAGCAGTCCCTGGGGCTGGGGCCTTCCTTAGCGGGGAGCAGGGGTGGAAAGAGGAGCAGAGGAGCGTGATTTATGCCCAGTTCTCACTACATCCTCTCTCCAGTGCAGTGTTTATGGGTCCCGGGTGAGGGATGAGCGCTGATAGCTGGAGCACGGGGATGAGACAGCTGCTCTGAGCCCGTCCCCAGCCCTGGGCAGCAGGTGGCCAGAATGGGATTTGCCCAGGAACCCTTGGGGCAGTGGTTCTCAAGCTTCAGTGTGCTTAGGAAGGACCCAAAGAACTTCTCAGAAATGTGGAGTCTAGGTCTTAGTCTCAGGTATTTAGACATATTCGCTGGGTCTGGGGTAGGGCCTAGGAGTATGCATTTTAATAGATTTCCTATGGATTCTAGTACTAATGGTCTCCAGACCTCCCTTTGAGAAACATTGTCCTAGGATCTGGTGGCTTAGCAGCAGAATGTCTCCAGGGCTCTGCCTCCCTGGGGAGATTTGGGTTTCTTAGGCTTTGTGTGTGAGGACAAATGTGTATGTGCACGGTCAAAAGCTCCCAACCTCTTTGTTGCCTAGCTCTCCTTTCATTATTTTTTCAATAGTTTTGTGAATTTTCCATCCAAATAATCTATGTTTACTAATAGATTTGCCTTCTCATTTTAATTACTGTAAGGTCTATACACACACACACACACACACACACATAACAGAGAATGCAATTGAGACAGTGTAGTAGCATCTTTGTTTAATTCATTCATTCACTGACTTCTTCTTAAAAGTGAAATCAGGCAAATGCATGGTTCCTAACTGCAAGCAGCTCATAGGCCTCTGGAAGAGACGTGCAGGAAAACGACAGGCAGCATTCGAGGCGAGTAAGGAGCCTGCTACAGAACCGCGGGTAGTTGAGTAGGTTTTGATGCAGAAAAAACGTGTGATGCCCATTAGGTTTTTGGGGGAAGTTTGAAAATAGTTCCCAGATCTCTGTAGCTATCTTCGAGAATTCTCCCAGCCCAGGGCGTCCCGAGTGAAATTAGAGCCCCGACAGCTGAAAGACCCTGCTGGGGTGGCTCGCTCGGCCCTTCCTGTGGGGATCTGCAGACACCGGGTAGTCTCCGGGGACTAGGTTTAGATATGAGTGACCCAGAGCTCTGGGTATGGAAAACGGAGCTCGGACTTATTCCTGTGGCGGAGGGGAAATGGCTGTAGTTGGGTAGAGCCACGGTCGGATTTCAGAGAGGTCCTTTCTCTTTCCTTCTCGTTTCTTCTTTCCTCCATTTTCCATTATTTCATTGTCTCCTCTCTTCCTGCTTCTCTTCCCCGCTTTCTTCTCCCTTAATACTCTGTGTTTTTGTATATATGTAGCTTTAATCTGTGTTTAGATATAAATGTTCAGTGTTCTTTCTGTGAAAATACATTCTGGTGTTTTGGATGACGTGGGACAGAGTTTACAGCCTCAAAATGTCTTAATCTGGCCCTGGGGCTATTGAATGTTTTAATTCCTTTAGACCTAGCCCTGCCCCAAAGTGCCACAGTAGCTATTTGGTAGATGGAACCTTTAGTGTGGTTTAACATTCTAGTCCCACTGCCTTTGCCATGATGTTCTACTTCTGGCAGAAACCACCAACTAGGTCAGAGAATGTTCCCGGCATGCCTTCCCTCATTTACCATTTATTAAGTGGCTCCTATGAGTGAAGCACCACGGGAGATGTGACTGTCATTAGGATGTGGTCTTGGCTCAGAGGCCCATGATCCAGGATAGTGGCCCCCAAGAGGCCGCGAATTGCACTGGTGGGCACTGGGCATCACTTGAGGGGAACATGAGCGTGCATAAGAGAGTGGAATCACACAGCAAGAAAGGTGTTCCCTTTTGGATTCTTTTACAATCTTATGATTATTTTTAGGTGCAAATCTCCTTGTGGTATCAGCTCACTTTTAACACCTCCCCAATACTTGCTAATCTCCCTTTTAAGTAGAGAACAAATAGCACGCCTCAGGCCAGAGCCTAACACAGGGTACAGAGTCTCTCTGGGCTTTAATAATACTGCTAGGTTTTCACTGCGTTTATCTTCTATTTGTGGAAGTGTGGCGGTTAATCTTATATGTCGACTTGACCGGGCTCCAGAGTGCCCGGACATTTGGTCAAACAATATTGAGTGTGTCTGGGAGGGTGCTTCTGCATGAGATTAACATTAGAATTGGTAAAGCAGAGTGCTCTTCCCTGTGTGGATGGGCCCCATCCAATCAGTCGAAGGACTGGACAGATAGAAGAAAAAGACTGATCCTCCCTCTTGTAGGAGGGAGTTTCCTCCTGCTTGACTACATTGGGCTAAGACATTGTTTTTTTTTCCTGCCTTTGGGCTTGAACTGAAACTTTAGCTCTTCTGGGGTCTTGGCCTGCAGGCCTTTGGACTGGAACGATACCATCGGCTCCCCCGGTTCTCCAGTTTGTCAACTGCAGATCTTGGGACTTGTCAGCCTCTGTGACTGTGTGAGCCAATTTCATGTAGCACATCTCTGTTTTTATATCTATATCATCTGTATCATTTATATCTCTGGTTATGCCTATGTCTATATATCACATTTATATCTGTATTTATATCTGGAGAACCCTCATACAAGTAATACTAGTATTCCATTTAAGAAGTGACATAAAGTGTCCTTATTTAATATTTTTATTTAAATATGAAAGGCATCCATTTAAGGAAAGACATTAAGTAAATGATGATCGAGGTAGGTATTGGATTTGGCCAAAATGGTGAAAAGGATTTGGGAAATGCAGAGGCTGGGGGAGGGTGGCACAGTGTCGCAGACATCTGCGGGAATGAGGAAGGTCGGGGAGAGAGGCTGAACTCCCGAGCACTCGTCCCATTCTCTGAGGTTAGGGACTGAGGCACAAGTGACAGACAGGGAGGCTGGGCACAATGTCTGCAGTGTTTGGACAACTGGGTGTCTGGTATTCGGGTATACTAACTGCCGTCACAGACAGTCTCAGAACCTCAGTGGCTTGCCCCAGTCAGAGGCCAGTTCTTGTTCATCCACATTAGCTCCTGTGAGGGGCGGTCGGGGAAGAGGGGTCGGCTCTGCGCCACGCTGTTATTCAAGGGCCAGACGTGGCTCAGCGTGGCCCCAGAGCGCCACCGCCCCGGAACTCTCTGCCGTGGCGAGCATGTTCTATGTCCGTGCCCTCGCGGCTGAGAACTTGAAGTGTGGATAGTGCAACTGAAGAACTAAAATTTTAATTTCTTTTATTTTAAGTAATTTAAATTTAAATTATGTGGCTAGTGGCTACTACATTGGACAGGACAGTCTAGAGCCTCATTCTTATCTGCAATCATCCAGTGAGGGAAACTGGGGGAGACCGAACAGGGAGTTTTATGGGCTGGGCCTGGAGGTGAAGTGTAGAGTTCATCACTTTCTTCCACATTCCACTGGTCAGAATACAGTCATTTGGCTGCACCAACTTCTCCAGGATGAAGTCTAGTATGTGCCAGGAGGAGGGGAATGTGTTTGGTGAGAATCCAGCCAGTCCCTGCCAAAATTCAGCAGAAGAGAGTGACACTACCTGATAATAAGCATTCTGGGGGTAGGCATTGGGCAGTGGCAATAGAGAGACTGAGCCTCCGGTGGCAGAGTTCTAGTCCTGTGATGGACGTTTAGTGCTGGGACTCTAGTCTCTGGGTATAAGGAGGCCAAACTCTGGAGGAAGTGGAGGACTGGGAATATAGTTACGTCTGAGACTTGAAAAAGGGCTAGGCCCTGGTCTCAGGATCTAGGCAAAAGCAGGCAGAACAGAGGCAAAGAACAGAGCATGCCCTCAGCAAGGTGACCCGTCCTTGACTGGGTCATTGCATGTCAGAGAGCTCCCAGAGGCTCCTTACATTGTCTTTCCCTTTAGCTCTGAGGTAGGGAGGGGCTGAGGGCAGGAGGGGCTCAGGGGTTCTAGTGGTGGGGAGAGGCATGGTGAGAGGGGCTATAGGGAGTTAGCTATTATCTCAGAGTGAGCCAGGTAGGGGAGTCACTACAATTAGCTGTGGGAGAGTCATTCATACATTTCTTTAATCACTTATTGACAAACAAATGGAACCTACCGTAGGGTAGGCAGAGACCAAGAGATTTTGATGAAATTGTTTTAACAGGGAAACATTTTGATGCACTAAAAAACCCAACCCTTTTTACTCCCACCTATCTTCTGACTAAAAAAAATAAAATGTGTGAATCATACAACTCCACCTCAACCCATAAATCTCATCCCCTGCTCAACCCTCACCCCTAGGTTGAGTATCAGGGCTGGGAGGGAAGGCAGGAGAAGCCAGGCCTCAGGAGTTTTAAATATGGACACGGCTGAGCCAAATCTGCTGTGCTGCAAAAATTGTGTCAAGTTGGTGATGTGAAAATGTCCTGCTTTTGCCAGGTACTGTGCTAAAAGTGTGGGCAGGTTTGTGGAGGAGGTGACACCTGCGCCGGGCTTTGAAGGAGAGGTGGGGTTTGACAGAGACGGAGGGAA
Organism: Eonycteris spelaea; assembly: GCA_003508835.1. NCBI lineage: Eukaryota > Metazoa > Chordata > Mammalia > Chiroptera > Pteropodidae > Eonycteris > Eonycteris spelaea. The sequence continues at coordinate 3,770,299 of PUFA01000115.1, forward strand.
AGGCAGCCGAGGCAGAGAACGCAGAATGAGAAAACCCAGGGAGGAGGAGCGGGGGCGTCCGCAGGGGGTGGGGAGTGGGCCAGTCGGCTAGAGGGTGTGTGGGTGCCGGGAAGAGACAACTGGAAAGATTTGCTGGGGCCAGGTGGGAAGGGTCTCGAATGCCGGCTAAAGGAATCACCTTTTTTAGGGGTTCAGTGGGGGCCACTGAGGAGTTGAGCAAGGCACTGGCATAATCAGCCGCTGAAAAGTATGCGGGGCTGGATCCGCGGGGAGATGAGCAGTGTGAGATGCAACAGGGGCTTTTGCAACACTCTGGGGAGGGGCCTGGGCCAGCGTGCTGGCACAGACAGTGGAGAGGCCCGCGTGTGGGGTGTGTGTGTGTGTGTGTGCGCGCGTGCGTGTGAAAGTGGGGTGAGGCGTTAGTTATTAAAGACCCCAGTGCAGGATTTGGTTTCACAGCTCAACAAATATGTCTTTGTGTCCGCTCTGTGCTTGCTCAGCCACGACTGGCTCTCGGTTATGTGGACTGGTCAAGAGAGTGGAGGCTTGTTCTGTATCGCCATCCTTTTCCATATGAAAAACTCAAGGACTGTGCTACTTGCTTAGGGGAAGAGGTGGGTGCTGTTGATTTCTTCTAATACAACCACCTCCATCTGAGAGAGAGAGAGGCTGCTACTGGGGTAGAAGTCCCCTGATTCTGTGTCCTGGAGGATCAAGAAAGGAGAAGGATGGAGAAAGTGCTTCTCTGTTTGGATGCCCGTGGGAGCCGCAACAAGGCCCAAGGAGATGAGAAGGCGGTGGGTGGAGAGGCTGGGTGGGGGAGGCAGCGGCAGCAGCAGAGGCAGCGCTAAGCCAGACGAAGCACAGTGGTGAGAGGTTAAATCCTCCTGGCTGCCTTGATGCCTGAACTGGAAGCATAAACACTATAGAACTGGGCGTTTTGCATCACATCACAGGACTGCCTGTGCAGGGGCTTGTGCTTTTACAAAGAGGACTTTGGTGGTTAAATCTGAGTCTATGACAGCAACCTGATTCTTTTCACCAAGGCCAGCTGGGGACTTGGGAGAGAGATTTCCTTTGCCACCGGAGACTTTCAGTGTGGAAACCCAAAGCAGCTTCAGCAGGAATAATAGGCGTTCCATGCCGGACTGAGGAGGCAACAATTTCCTCATTGTGTGTGTTTGCGTAATGGCTGGGAGAGGCGCACATTCCTGCCCTCGATAAATGCCCAATTAGAGAGATTTCAAAGGGGGAAATGTCTTCAAGGTACTTGGTTGTCTGGGCTTTTTGATGCAGTTTTTCTTTCTTTCTTTTTTTTCCCCCCCATTGTGGTTTTAATCCCAAATGGAACTGGCAGGAAAAGGCAGGTGTTATCTAGGCAAAGTTTATCTCCCGCTCATTACAGCTCAGGGAGAAGCTGGCGGAGCCTCCAGCGGTTCCTCTCCTCTCCAGCGTGAGTGGGTTGTAAATGTGTGGGCTGGGCTGGAGCCACCCAGGCACCTACTCTTGGATTTGCAGGGAAATCTGGCCTGGAGATGAGCAATGCGAATCATTTCACCTCCCGTTTCAGCAACACTCTCCCTGCCTCTGAACCCACAGTGATGATGAGCCAGACCTCGGGGACAGTTTTCAGAAACACCTTGAGTGCCTCTTACTAGGCCTTCTCCAGCCTTCCGCACCCATTTCTCAGCTGAGCAGTCAGAAACGTGGATCATCATCATCCGTAAACATCTTATGTGAACCCTGGCTCGGCTGGGACCCACCTCTGTGCTGAGTGACCTTGACAGAATAGGGCGGACAACCCAGGTTGACTCTTGGCCGTAGGGCCCATGCACTGTGGGACTTGGAAGAAGTTATTTCAGTGGCAGCAACTTTGTTTTCTTCCTCTAAATAATGAGAGTAGTAATAGCACCTGAGTCATAGGGTGACGGGAGCGTTGAGAGAGACAGCCGTTGTACAAGAGCACGCGCTGACGCTCCCAGGGCTCCTAGCTCACGTGTGGTGTGGCCAGGTGGCCAGGCAGACACCCAGCATTTATCATGCACCTGCGATATGCCTGGCACTAGGCCAGGCGATTGGGACCAAATGGAGAACGTGATGTTGTGGTTGCTGCACCCCCAGGGTAAGGAAACAGGGTAGCCAGACGCACACCACGAGGAGCGCTTCAGTGGAGGGGGACACAGGGATGCGTAAAGGAGACCCATTGTCTTTGAGACGCTTCTAGCCCTGGCAAGGTTGCGGAGGATGGAGCCTTTCTGGGGCAGGGGGCAGCTGCCATCCGCCTTAGGGCCCAGGGTCCCGAGCAGGGGGCAGTGGTCAGCAGAGGTGAGATGGAGCTGCCCTTTGGGATCTAAACAGAGAGGCGGGAGCCCTGTAATGCCAGTGTCTGACGCCAGGAGCACGTGTCGCAGGCCTGTTTACCTGGCCCCAGACCTCAGCCCATGGGGACTTAAGCAGATGTTAGCTGTTCCAGGGAAGAACAGGTGGAGGAGCTCCCCGCCCTCGCCCAGCTGAGGGGCTGCCCCTCTCCCAGTACCCTGGGGAAGGCATTTTGTAGTGGGCATCTCTGCCTGTTAAGTTTCCCTCCCAGACCTGCATTCCTGAGCAGCTTCAGCATATGGATGGAATCCACAGGAGGTGGAGGGAATGGGGAGGGGTGTCCAGCCCAAAGCATGTCACAGATGCCCACGGAGAGCTGGGGAGGATTAGAGAGAATCATTAATAGTCATTAATATGCTGGGGCTTGACAGCCCCGGGTTTATTTTTACACCGAAGCCCAGACGTGCCTCGCACATGTCCCTGGGTTCCAGGCTCTGGGAGAGAAGGGAGAGCTGGTTGCACTTGTCATCTGCCCGGCTCTCCAGGACTGGGGAGCACGCCTTCAGCCTGGCTCCCTGATCTGGCGGAAACTGTGGCTTTCAAGGGGCCCCTGCCCTCCTCTCCTTGACAGTCACCCCTGCCCGGGGGAATTTCTGCCAAAGCAGGGCCTAGCTCGTCACAGCTCACTGCCTTGCCTGCCAGGGCCCTACAGGGCGGAGGAGGCAGTTCAAAGGAGAATGACATTACCGGAAAGACCACCATTCAAAAGGTTAAGCTGCCACCAAGAAGTACAGTGTATCCCAAGGACAACGCTGTAGAGCAGGACTTTGACAGATGCTCAACTCTCCGTGGGCAAATGGAGTTCTCGGTTGCCTTTCCTTTTAAATAGCTTTTTGAGAACCCAGGTTTTACTCCCAAATTCATCATGTAGCCCTTAGGAAAAGCCCCAACCCGAGGAGCCGATGGCGACTCAGCATAAGCCAGTACTGTCCCGCGAGACTAGAGGCCCCGCAGAGGGTCAGCAGGGGTGTGCGTGAGGCCGTGAGGCGTGGCATCGCGCCTTGACTGTGTCATCGAGCTCGGCCCCTGAGTTCGTCACACTCAGCACAGCGGGCAGGGGCATGAAATGCTCCATCAGTCAGAGCAGTGGGGCGACGCTCCCAAGCGGTGGGGGCCCTGTCATCTCTCTTTCTGATCCTTTGGCCATCTTTCCTTCCACGGCTGTCGTCCTGTCCCCTTTGTCAGCATTTGGGGAACTTCATCAGTTTTGAATTTGTTTCCTATGGCTCCACTAGCAAATGACCACAAACTTGGTGCCACAACACAAACTTACTGCTTTATAGTTCCGTAGGTCAGAAGTGGGACACGGGTCTCACTGGGCTGAAATCAAGCTGTCGGCAGGGCTGCGTTCCTTTCTGGAGGCTCTAGGGGTGCATCTGTTCCCCTGCCTTTTCCAGCTCCCAGAGGCCCCCCTCGCTCCGTGGCCCACGGCCCCTTCCTCCTTCTCCAAAGCCAGCAACATTGCATCTCTGCGCCTTCTGCCACAGTCACGTCTCCCCCTGACTCTCCTCTTCTGCCTCCCTCTTCCCATTTACGGGCTCCGTGATGACACAGGGCCCACCTGGATAACCCAGGATTGCCTCTGTAACTCCACCTGCAACCTTACCTCCCCTTCGCCACGTGACTTAACATGCTCACGGGGCCTGGGAATTAGGATGTGGACTTCGTTGGGAGGCCGTTATCGTGCCAGCACCGTAGTGGACGCATCCCCCTCCTTTGGCAGCATTGCCGGCCTCCTCCGTGCACCTCGGTTTCTGTGGATGTGGCGTTCCCGTCACGGTTGGGGCAGAGGCTGGAAGCAGCGCGCTCATGTCCTAGGAGAGTCCTGCATGCACAGCTGGGGTGGGAGCTGGTGCCCGCAGAGGCCCTGTCGTATGACTTGATGACCGTGCATTATGGATCAAATTATGTCTGCTCAAAATTTCCATGCCGAAGCCCTAACCTCACCATCGTGATGGTATATGCATGGTATTATGGCTTTTAAAGAGGTGATTAGGGTAAAATGAGGTCATAAGTGTGGGCCCTACTCTAATAGGACTGCTGTCCCTATGAGAAGAGGAGGAGACACCGGGGCTGCACACACAGAGAGGAAAGGCCATGTGAGCACACAACAAGAAGGTGGCCATCTGCAAGCCAGGGAGGGAGGACTCAGGAGAAACCACATCTGCCCACACCTCAGCCTTGGGCTTGCAGCCTCCAGAACTGTGAAAAAGACATTTCAGTTGTTCCAGCTGCCTAGGCTGTGGTTCTTTGCTACCGTAATTTTGGTTACGGTAATTCTAGCAAGCAAGGCACCCTGACCGGAACAGGGTGATGGCGCCAACTCCCCCGGTCAGCACCGTGGAGAAAGCTCGTTACCGGTGGGCAGCCTGGTGGCCCCACTGACACTTCCCTCCTTCACCCATGTTCTTGCATCTTCCTTCACCTGAAGGTGATTCTTTGGAACAAACATCAGTTTCTCTGCCTACATTCCTCTGGGTTACTTTTCGGGATGCCGGAAGGTTTACTGTGACTGATTTGAGAATACAGTTGATGAAACCAAGGACTAGAGAGATATCTGGAAGTCTCCCGGACAGAGTTAATAGTGGAAAGAGTCAAGAGTCCTTTGTGAAGTCATTTTAAACACTTAACAACATGAATTTATCTTTCTTTACTTCGAAACAAAGAGGACAAGATCAGGGTTGGCAAAGATTAGGCCCGACCAGTGCCAGGCAGTTTCCAGTGGCCGCCTGGGACGAGGAGGGAGGAGAGCTGTGGCCGGTTAGACATTTCTGCAGAGGGGTGTCGGAGGAGACAAGGTTGTCCGTGTGTCAGGTGCCTGCCATCCGGAGTCAGTGATTTTTTAGGGTCTCTTCTAGCCCCCATTTCTGAGACTTTCGTCGATCACAGGTTTGTGCAACCCAGGATCCAAACGTCCCCTGATACTGTGCCTGGAGGCCTGTCCCTCCCCGGCGCCGGGGGCCAGTCCTTGCTGTCTGCTGCTAGCATTGCTCTGGCCTTGGCCTTTTCCTCGCCAGGACCTTCTGCAAGTCCGAGGGATGCTCACTGCAGGCGTCCTTCTCGCTGTTAATTGAGGCATTTCTTCCGAGCCTCTTGTTAAGCAACGCGAATGGCTCTTCACCCACAGCCCCCAGGTTGTCACCGGGATCCAACTCTGTTTTCATGAAGACCGGCTCTGTCGCCAGTGGCCCTCAGCTGAGAATCAGCTTTTGGACTAGAAAACCGCTTGAACCCCTTTGAAGTTCATCTTCACCACAATCCAATTGGGGAGTAGGGATTGGATTTTTCTTTTTCTTTCTTTTTTTTTTTAAAGAAAAGAGTGGTGTATGTATATGTGTATGTGTGTGTGTTTTTTTTCCAAAGAAGCATTTCAAATGCTCATTAGGCAAAAAAATCTATTTTACATGCACTGTAATTGTTCTACCTAAGATGAAATATGTTATTTTTCTTAAGTAAAGCTACAGGCAGTTTATTAACAGAGCTAATTAACCCACAATCAGCAACTGGCTCACCTCTAATCACAACCTGCTTGCATCTTCGCAGGCAATGTGGTGGTGCTACAGCACTTATATTTATAAATATGTGCAATGCAATATGAACTATATTTATGCAGACGGCATCAATTTTGTTAGCCACAGAATCTGACCTACCTAAAACAGATGGCGAGAGAACTGGACTGCAGGTCTGGGGTGGAGCCTGAGGCCCCGCATCTCTTCGGCAAGAGTCAATCAGTCTCTCTCTCTCTCTTCCCCCTCCCTCCCTCCTCTTCTCTCCCTCCCTCCCCTCTCCCTTCTCTCCCCTTCCTTTCTTTCTCTCTTTCTCTTTCTTTCTCTTTCTTTTCTTTTCCCTCCCTTTATTTCTTTCTGTCTGTTAGGTGCCTTTTCCTCTTTGGTGAGGGGTTGTCCTGTGCACTGGATGCTGCAAGCTGGGTGCTGTCTCCTTATGGGTGGGCATCAGCCTCTTTCACACCTCCCTCAGTTCCTGCTGCAAGAAAGGAAGGGAGGTAACCTGGTGAATTTGGAAGTGTCCTGGCCAAGGAAGGTCGTTTGAGGAAGGTGGACAGGTCTGCTGGTCCCATTGGTGGTAGGTGGGTGGCACCAATTAGATTAGTTTGCTGGTCTGTCTGCAGAGATCCAGGAATGCGCATGTATTGACCTGAGAACTATTCATTTATGGATTTTCGGATACTGAATGAGAGTAAAGAATCACTTTGTTAATACCCAGCTCTTGCTGGACTTTATGGTAAAGAATGCCTTAAGCCCAGACACAGACAACCTCGAGGTTCCTCGTATGAGTGGAACCGTATGGTATTTGTCTTTTTGTGACTGGTTTATTTCACTGAGCCTGTCTTCAAGTTTCATCCATGCAACGTAGCTTCCGAGGTATTTTACGGGCACACCTATTAACTGTGGGGCTTCAGCTCTTGGCTGAAGTTTCTTGGCAAGTTTCTTCTCAGCAGGATTTGCTCTCAAGCCCTTGCTTGTGCTGTTGATGCGGCCGGGGTGGCAAGTGGCCAAGCTTGGGCCACTTGCCCACCTGAGAAACCAGAAGGTGGGGCCGACACACTGTCCCTCCAGTCGTGGGCCAAGCATGAGGGAGAAGTCGTGCCCCTGAGTAAAAGTGGGTGCCTTTACAAGAACAGGGAGCAGCGATGAGCCAGGCAGTGACGGCAGACACACGTGTCAAAGCCCGTCCGTGGTGTGCATGATATGGGCCAGAGAAGCCGCCCTGGACTTAGAATTTCTCTAAGCTCATGTGCACCCTTCTCTTGCCCTCCCTACCACGGCCACTGTCTCCCCTAGTCTCTGTGCCCCGGTTTGGCCTTTCCCCTTGGCTCCATCCTCTCTCTAGCCCAGAGGCTGGTGACCCCATGTCAGGTAATCTAGCCTGGCCCATAACCGCCATGCTCTCTGCGTAGGGCTCCCAGTGTCTGCCCATCGCATCCACAGCAAGCTCTAGCCTTGGCCGCCTGACATGGGAGGGGAGTCAGCACAGGGCCTCAGGGACAGTGCCCGGTTTGGGGAGACTCACCTCTGGAGACCTCCGTCTCACCTCCCTTGCTCTGCCAAGACTTGGAGCCTCAACTTTTTCCTCCCGTCCGAGTTATTTTCTTCATTTGTCAGGTCTCTATTCTGATGTGTGGCGTTTGTCGTTGGGTGGTGTTGGCTTGTTATTTTCACTCTGCTCTGTGCACTGACACTTCCCAGAGGTGCGGGCACATTCTAAAATAATGATCTCCCATGGTCCAGAGAGTCTGACCCCTCTTGCAGTAGTTGGAGCAACTCTGGGGGAAGGGCCAGGGGTTTCACTGGGGCCCCAGTGTTAGAGGGCCTGCATGAGCCCTTTGGGACAGGGAGAATGTCCTGGGCAGGTGCAGAGAGTCCGAGCTGGGAGGTAAAGGGGAGAAAGATGGAATGTAATAAAGTCTAGGTTGGGGGACTTGGAGGTGTGGGTCTGTGCTGGGAGCACCCAGTCCCCTTCGGGTGAGCTTGAGGTCTCTGCGGGCATCAGGCCCTGAGCAAGCTGCTCAGGACATCTAAACTCTCCAGGTACCGCAGAGTGGCGACGGCCAATTTACCATGGAGGGTCTGGGCGGGGAAGGGGTGGGCAGCAGCAGGGGTCCCAGGTCATGACTGCCCACAGGTGAGCCCCCTGCCTTGCTAGGATACAGGGCAGGGGTTATTTCATCACTCAAAGGCAATTCAGTGTCTCTGCTGGTGGCATGTGTTCTTCCAGATCCGGTTCTCATTGCAATCAGGTTCCTGACCGTAAGGGATTCCCTGCCCTGTGTCCTACATGAGACACTTCCACAGCAACTGGCAAAGGGCCTTTCTCCACATGGGCTACATCATCTGCATATAACTTTTGACTCTCTGAAAACTTAAGTACTGATAGCTTACTATTGACAAGAAGCCTTACCAATAACATAAATAGTTGATTAACACATATTTTGTATGATACATACACACACACACATATATATTATATATTACATACTGTATTCTTACAATAAAGTAAGCTAGACAAAAAATGTTAGTAAGAAAATCATAAGGGAGAGTAAATACATTTGCAGTATTTATTGAAAACAATCTGCACATAAGCGGACCTCTGCAGTTCAAGCTCATGCCGTTGAAGGGTCAGCTGTATTTACTGAGTGCCTGGTACATGGCAGGCACCGTTTCAGCCCTTTGCTGCACCAGCAAAACAGTCCTGGTCAACGTAGTATGCGTGGCGCTTGTGAAAGTCCTTGGCAGAGTGGCGGACCCTCGATGAGAGGAAGGGCGTCGTCTCGATCGCACCGCACGGCAGGTCGTTACTCTGGGGAAGGCTTCCATTGTCACGGCTGGTGTTGGGGGCCCTGATGCCTGCCCCCCCCAGAGGCTGGACGTGACTGGCCTTGCCACCAGATGTGGGACGTGGTCTGCAGTCCCGCCTCCTCACTCCAGTGTGGAGGTCGCCAGAGGGCTCATTTCCCAGGACTCCCCAAGCCTCTCCGCACAAGCCTTTAGCGTCTTGTTCTTCAAAGCAGAGCCGGTGAAAATGATGGTGTGCCATCCATCAGCCCACGACTGGGCAGCCGCCTTCTGTCCCAAGGAGCAGACTAACGTCGACTCCTGCTGCTCGATGCTCGGGGTCAGCGTGCACACGCACCCTGGCCCGCGCCTTCCCCGCATGGCCCTCCGTGGATGCAGGAGGGGCACACGCTCACAGCTCAGCCAAGCGTGGCCCGCTCAGCTCCTCTCTGAGTGGGGAAGCGGAAGAGAGGGGCCTCCAGATTCAGAGAGGAGACTTAGTGGACTACAGATCGAATCTTCCTTTTGGGTCTAGAGCCTGGGGCCGCCTTCTCCTTAGGTCCTCAATGGTGGCAGGTACACCCCGTTTCAGCCTCACACCTCCTTGCCTGGATCAGTCCCACCTCCAAGGCCTCACTTTGGAGGCAGAGTATTTGGACAGTGCCCTCCCCCTCCTCCTACCAGGAAGAGAGCTGCGATGCTAAGGGGCGAAGGGGAAATAGAGGACGTGAGGAGTCAGTGGGGCAGCCCGGCAGGGGGGCACTGCCCTTGGGCAGCCTCTGACCCAGAGCACTGGGCTCCTCCCACAAGATCAGCCTTTCCCTGCCCTGGCTTGTCTCCCTGCCTTGGTCAGAAATTCAATTTGCAAAGATTTTCCCTGGCCTGGGCTATGACTCCTGTGCCTTCTTTCTCTGGCTGCTGCTGAATCTGGTCCCTCCCTCCCCTTCCCTATTTCCTTTCAGATTTCGTGGATGAAATTGATTCTCTTTAAGCCTGTCACCCTGATGTAGCTCAGAGCAGGGGGGCCAGTGAACATTTTCTTCAGCAAACTGTCTCCTTCATTTGAGGAGCAGTGCTATTAAACCCTCAGATCCGATGTGTGTGAGTGTGTGTGTGTGTGTGTGAGATATGATATGATGATGTATATGGCAGGTGGGAAGGAATTGAAGGAGGGGGCACAGCTCTCTTAATAGGGGTGAGTGTGGTGCCCCCAAAGACACCAGTTCTGTCTCTCCAGGATTGGCTGGGCAGGATATAGTCGCAGGCTCTCATGCGGTCTTATGTGTGGACTGCCCCTCCCCCTGGAAACTGATGGAGGCAGGCAGAGGAATTTTCCATGTCAGAGGACCAGAAACAGAGGTTTCTAGGTAAAACTCAGGCTCAGAATGTAAAATGCCTCTGAACTCCTCTCTCTCCATTCCTCAGAGGTTGTTGATGGGTATTTCTAATGCCAGTGCCGTTGCTGTCCTTTCATTTTTCATGGCCACGAGCATCTTACATGGACCCACAGGGCCCCGCATACAGTTTGCTATGATGGACTCCCAGTGAGGACCTTTTTCCTCTTCTCTTCCATCCTCCAATTCTCCAACTACTACTTAGCGTTTCCAGAAACTGCCACTCCACCCCCCCTCCCCCTTCCCTGTCCTTCCTGCATATCCGGTTCTCTCTTCATTCGAGACCCTGGTAAAGTTATGCTCTCTCCGTTAAGTCTCTGTGGGCCCTGCTTTCCGTCAAGGTCTTTACTAGTCTGCCACCTTGAGTTGTCAGGCTGGACAGCATGGACTTCGTTCGGTACCTAACCATTTACTCACTGTGATGTAAGCCAGTATTTTTGTTGTTGTTGTTGTTGTTGTTTTTGATTTTCTGAGAATCAGCTTTCTCACCTGGAAAACGGAAATGAAAATACCCACCTCATAGAATTATTGTAAGAATTCGTGAAATGATGTGCAAAGATGCAAGCACACAGACTGGCGTGCCGCAGGGTGTAGTTACCAGAGGTCCTTTCCCTTCGTGGATATGTGTCATTTCTCCCGAGAGCAGCAGCTGCTGGATCCCGGTCCATCTTAGGGCCCGATACCTAGCACAAAACTAACTATAAATTAAGTGTTATGGACTTAATACTCGTGTTCCCCCAACATTCATATGTTGAAATCTTAAACCCAATGTAATAGCATTAGAAGGTGAGGCCTTTCGGAGGAGCCTAGGTCGTGAGAGTGGCATCTTCCTGACTGGGGTGAGTGCCTCTGTGAAGCGACCCCTGAGATCTTCCTCACCCCTTCCACTACGTGAGGGCACAGGGAGGAAGCAGCTACCTGTGAACAGCCCCCGCCGGGCCCTGGACCTGAGACTTCCCAGCCTCCAGAAAGATGAGCAATAAACATTTGTCGTTTAAGCCACCCTGGCTCTAGCTTTGTAATAGCAGCCTGAGCTGACTAAGACAATACGTAGCATTATAGTATGCAGTCTTTGGTCTTGCTCCGGCCTACCTCTCTGAGACTTTTTCCCACTGCTTTCTCTTTTCTGACATAGCTGTCCTAAACTATCTACTCTCGTTCTGGAGTGGGTTTCTCAGTTTCTCAGCCTTGGTACTATTGACATTTTGGGCCAGATAATCCTTTGTTCTGGGATGGAGGCCGCCCTGTGCGTTGTGATGTGTTTAGCAGCATCCCTGGCTTCTGTTCACTGGATGCCAGTGGCCCTCCAAGTTGTGACAACCAAAAATTTCTCCAGATAATGCGAGATGTCCCCTCAAGGGTGAAAGCATCCCCAGCTGAGAATCACGGCTCTAGAGCTTTGTTTTCTCTCATGTTTCTATGACTTTACACACGCAGGACACTCACAGTTGCCTCTGCCTAGCACTGCCTTCCCTTGTTCGCCTGGCCAGCTCCTAACCACCTTTTGAAACCCAGGCCAGATGTCAGCTATGGGGAGACCGCCGGTCCTCACTCTGATCCTCACAGAGGCCCTTCTTCGAAGTCCCACATCTCTCCATGCTTCCCCTTACGCCAGCCCTCATCATCCCAGATTGAAGTTGCCTATTTTTTGTGTCGTCTCTTATACATTGTGATTTGACCTCTTCAAAGGGAGAGTCTGTGATATATCACCTTTTTATCTTTATAACATAATATTGTCTGCAATATAGTATATGGTCAAAACATTTTGAGTGAATGAATGGAAGAATGGGTGAAAGTCTAGATGGATTGATGGAGGGTGAGTTGATAAATTTGTAGGTAAGTGGGTGGGAGAGTAGTTGCATGGAGGTTAATTGGGTAGAAGGATGGATAGGGTTTAGGAGTACATAGATGAATGAATAGGTGTGTGGTTTGATGAATGGATGGGAGGATAGATGGATGAATGAGTGAATGGATAGATGGATGAAGAATTAAGTAGGTTAGTGGGTAGATGGATGGGTGGTGGGCGAATGGACGCATAGATGGGTGGATAGGTAAATGTTTGAGCGAATTAACCAGTTAAAGGGTAAAAGGAGTTTATGAATGGGTGGATGGAATGAAGATGAATGGAAGACTATACGAATGAGTCAATGTGAAGAAGAGAGCACACCCACCCTCTTATGCTTGTCTCCTTGTTGAGACAACCTGACGGGAGGAACCGAATCAGTGAGGGTGAGGACATCCCGAGGATCTGGAACTGTGAGGGAACCCAAAATTCCAACCTTATGGTTATAGGTGATTCTTTCCATATAGAATCTCTTGGATCTCCTCATTGGAATTCCTCTTACATTGGGTTAAGATAGGCTGTTTTAAGAAAGGTCCACGTATTCCATTTTAGAGACGTAAATTGGGCCATAGAGCAGGTCAAAGCCATTGGATGCGGAATCTAGATTTCTAACTGCCAGTCTGCTACTCCTTGGTAAAGCATGCCCTGCCTCTGCCATTGGGGCTCAAGATGGCCTGGCCAGGGACTGGCAAAGCTTATTATATAACACAGCAGAGAATGGCCTGGAATAGTGGCTAAGAGCACAGTTTTTGAAGTCAGAGAGCCTGTGTGTGGTTCCTGGCTCCGCCAACATCTAGCTGTATGATCCTGGGTAAGATGTAGAATACCTCTGAGCCTCGGCCATGGTGTCTGGCAGGAGTGGCTAGTTTTGATCGCGGGGAGCGCTTTGCCCTGGGTTAAGGATCCGAACCACAGCATTCTCTTCCTACCTGTGGAGTTTCTGTGGCTGTCAGGGCGAGGTCTCATCTTGCTCCCCTCCGGAATGCCCTTCTGGTCTCTTGAGTCCCTTAGGGCTTAGAGCGAAGTGCGGTAGCAACGCAGGTACGGGGGCACAGGTGAACTACTGAACCTGTCAGGTTCCTCCTCTGCCACATGGTGACAGCGATGTTTTCCAGGGTCACCGTGAGAATAAAGTCCTGGCACAATGCCTGGCATGAGGAAGAACCTCAGTAATTTTAGTTCCTTTTTCTTTCCTGAGAGGCAGGGGCCCGGAAGCCATGGGGTGTCAGGCCAATGACAATCTCATTCTGGACTCAAAGGGGTTGAAAGCTTCAGTGCTCGAGATTGAGCACTAAGAGGAGAGGGGTGAAACGATAGATTCTGGAAAAGTCAGTGGCCAAGAAAGAACACTGCCCGGCACCAGAGCCCAGTCTGGGTGCTGGAACTGCTGGTGACGGTTTGCCGGCCCAGCCAGGCTCAGATCCATATGTGAGGCTCCAGGCTCCCAGGAACCTAAATTAGAATCAGAGTGCAAAGCTGGGGTGACACCTCAGAGCAAGGGTCAAGTGGGGAGCTGCTTCGGTCGGGCATAGGGTGGCTCAGACAGGCTGGTGCGGAAGGGCCCCTTTTGCCTCTGTTACAGACAGTAGACTGGACACCTGTGGCCTGGAGAGCACACGTGACTCAGCTGAGGGACCTGCCTGTGGGGCTTCTGGGGCATGGAGTGAAGGCCCATGGAGCTTCCTGCAGAGGGAAGGAGGGGAGCGGGGACTGGCTGGGCAAGGGGACAGGCAGTCAGGCTGCCCTGGCTGCCAGCAGAGGACACCGGTGCCGCGTCCCTGTGTCCCCGCCCACGCTGCGGAGAGGGCCCTTCATCAGCTGCCGAGCTGCTGCCATTGCCAACACCTTGGTGCAGCCTCGGGAGGTGGGGCTGGGAGCTGATGGACGAAAACACATGGACGGGAGCCACGATCGCCCCACTCAGCTGGACCCTTGGGTTTCAGACATCCGGGGCAACTCCAGCACTTTCTCAAGGAGTCCTCCAGCCCAGGGCAGGGAATGTGCTCTTGGCTGGACTCCAGGCACTCGCCCAAGCCAGCTCCCTTCTGGAGCCCCTTTAATTGGTCAGAGCCTGAGGTACTGCGAGGGCCCTAGACCCCAGTGAGTGGTGCAGGGGTGTGAGAATGGCAAAGGGGCCCCAAAGGTTCTGGTTTAATTCTATGGCAAAGGATGTCTGATTGGTAGGGTCTGACTGAGACTCAAAGATAATTTTGGTTTATAGTCTATATTTTGGAGGGATATTCAGGTTTGTCTCTCTTGTACACGTATACATATGTTGTTATTATTTTATTTTTTGGCAGCCGAGTTCAAAGGATAGTAATAGAGCCCCCTACCTGGTGTATCTGTTCCATGATAGACCGGACCCTGGAAGGCAGGCCGCCTATGTTTCTTTTTATTCAAAACCCTGAACTCCAAACACAGGGACTCTGGTTGACTTTGTACATACCTGGTATTGGTCGTTTGAAGGGGTAAAAAGAAACCTGGCGTGAGCCGAGGGAGCCGGGGGTGTTCCAGAGCCCGGGCGGGTCTGTGGTGCCAGGGAAGGTTCGGCTGGGAATCCAACTGCAGCCCTGAATCTGCCTGAGGACAGGGCACTGTGGACGGGCTGTGAAGATGGCCGTGTGTCTGTCCAGCCTCTGAGGGAGGGACAGGGAGGGACTGAAGGGCTGGGGGCCCTTGGAAGCAGAGTCCTGTCTCTCTGGGCTGGGCCAGGGCATACAGAACTGGGCCTGGGGGCTTTGTTTGAGGTGCAGAATCGCGGAGTGGGAAGGGCCTCTGGCCCACCCTCTCAATTTTATAGACTGGGAAGACGGATACTAGTACGGAGGAGAATGTGGTGACAGCCTAGCAGAGCCCAGTGCCCAGAAGTCTTATCTCGAGGCTGAGGCCTTGAGAGGAGCTGAGGACCCTGAAAACAGAAGGCGAAATTAGAATGAATGTGTGCCTTTTGGGGGGAAATGGTTCTGTGGAGCTTCCTATGCATTTGCAAGGTGCTTGCACCGGGACCGGTCAGGGCAGCTGGTCTGACGGTGGGCAGATCTAACAGGAGCAGCGATCTGAGGTGCTTCGTGGCCGCTAGCAAGAGGGGGTGACAGCCAGGGCAGGGAAAGTGGGCTCAGAAGGCAGCCGCGATCTGGTGCGAGCCCCATCTGAACAGTTCTCCACCCCCGTTGTTCTCACCCTCCACTCACCCCTTGGAGGAAATGCCAGGCCCAGCTGATGAGATGTGTCTGTGGCCAGACCAGAGCCCTTTTGTTAAGCAAACAGCAGCCCTCCATTTAGCAGAAATAGCTCTGGAGCGAAGAGAGAGTGAGTGTGTCCACAAACCCATTTGCTGTTTAGGTGTCAGAAATAAATTTTACCACTGGAGTCTGTAGCATCTGATTAGTGAATTATTCAGTTGGGATATTGCGTTCCCTCTGACCTCATTAGTAACCCTGAGGTGAGAGGGATGCATTAGAGTAACCACCGGGCTGTCACGGAGGAGCAGAGTGGGGGCATTAAAGTGGATTAAAGTGCTTTACCAAGAACTACAGCACAACTCATAAAAACAGCGCATTGTTAAACCAAGGCTCAGCAAATAAACAGGCGGACGCCACTGCGCGGGGAGGGGAGGACCGTAGAACAGGGAGGAGAGGGGAGGGGGGCACAGAGCTTTGTAGCATGGTTGGCAGTTCTGTCTGCCTGGTCGATGGCACTGGGGACCGCGTCTGGGGAGAGGGTGCTCTCCCAGCCCGGCCCGACTCAGCCGACTTTTCATTAAGCCCTTTCCCAAAGCACCTGACCCCTTCCACTGTCAACCCTTTTCCCCTTTTTCGCCAGTGGGTCTTAAAGTGCCACAGAGCTGGTAAATTTACAGTAAACATGACCTTATGGGACGTGTGCTAGTTCTGGCCTCTGACTGGGAGTTTTGCATGTTAGTAAAATCTCCCGCTTCCACCAGTTGGTAAACGGTCAGCTGGTGGAGCTGGAGGGCTGTGCCAGTCTCGATACTCCCAGCGTTCCAGTTTTCCTCTGTACCCCCCACATGGAGAGGAGACACCCCCTGAGTCTTCTAGAGGAATCTGGCTGGCCCATGGATCATAGCAGGCTTTGGCGCAGGAGGAACCTTATCTTTTGTTCCTCCCAAGGAACCCATATCACCTTTATGAGATCCTTGGGGCTTCGCGTGTTCCAAACCCCACTCTTGACCCTCAAACCAAGCCTGCAGACCTTTGGGCCTGGCACTCTACAGAGTGAATGGGGGACGGAAGGGGAACACGAGGGCCACAGCCCGTTTCTGTTTCTCCACGACAAGGGCTCGGAACGTCCTGCCCTTCGTTTTGGGGACACGGAACACGTTGCGTAACCCTTAACACACGGGAACTGTGCTTTCCTGCAGCGAGGGGATCATAAGCCTCGGATGAATTAGATGAACAGGATCTGATTCCGAAAGCTGTTAGCTCACGATTGTTACTGAGACAGCAGAGCCCAGCAACTCATCTGTGTCCCCCCGGAGCATTGCTCAGTGAGGTAAAGGTGCTGAGATCTCCTTGCTGAGGACGAGGGCGCCGAGGGGGAAAGGCAAGATGGCGGGCTGCGGTGCTCCAGGGTGGCTCCATCTATAGAGACCGAGATGGGGCTGCTGAGGGCACATCCTCTCTCCTTTGTTTGGGGATGGGGCTCCAGGCTGGAGTTCAGGGCTGTCCCAGGAGACCCAAGCCCCAGCTCGTGACCGGTGTGTTTGCAATTGTTTGTTCAGCAGCAGTCGCAAATGGATGCTAAAAGGCTTTGTGGTTCATTGGTGGTCATGCTCCTCTCCAGCCCATTCTTCATCCGTTCCTTAGGTGAGCCACAAGCCCTCCGCTGGCAGCTCCCACTCCGCTTTCACTTTGGCGCTGGGTCCTAAACCCTGTCCGCTCACAGCCCTCCATGCCAGCAGCCCTGAGAACTGGAGCCCTTGCCCCGGGCCCTGTGTTTGAGAGACCCTCGGCAAGTCTGGGGGTCCTGCTGGCTTTCCCCTCAGCTCCTTGTTTTCTGTCTGAGCTCATGGCGACCGGGCAGAGCAGGCCCACATGGGATCTTGTAAGGTCCAGCGGAGCAAGTAGTTTGTTCGGAATACCCAGAAAGCACTTCGTCACACAAGGAGAGAGGCCAGAGAGAGGGGCTGTTGGGAGCTCCGCTGTCATTTCACTTTGGACTTTGGGTCCAGTTGCTGATCTCACTGCAAGTCTTACGTGGCATGACTGTGTGGGTGATGACAGGAGCAGCTTTCTCCAGGCAGATAACATTCTCCATGATTTGGAACGAAGGTAAAGGAAGCTAAAAGGATGTCTCTGGCTTGATGATACCTTGAGATGTCAATCTGTGCATCTTCACAGCACAGATGAACGTTGAAAACATGGTGCTCAGTGAAAGAAGCCAGACACAAAGGACCACATATTGTATGATTCCATTTATGTGAAATGTCCAGAATAGGCAAATCTATGGAGACAGAAAGACTAGTGGTTGCCAGGCACTGGGAGGTATGGGGGGACTGGAGGATGATAGCTCAGGGATGTGGGATTTCTTTTTGGAGTGTTTAAATGTTCTAAAATTGACTGGTGATGATTGCACAACTCTGTAACTATAGTAAAAGTCATTGCATTGTATACTTTAAATGGATGACTTGTATGCCATGTGAATTACTTCTCAGTAAAGCTGTTAAAAATAATCTATGCACTTTTTTTCCCCTCCCAGGGGGTGGTTTTCCCTTTTCCTTCTCCCACTGAAGTCAGTCCCTGGCTTTGTGCTCCTTCCCCTAGGGGAGAGATGGTGGGAAATGTGAAAAGCCTGCCCGTCTCGTAGGTTTTTGTGCTTCAAAAGCCTAAACCATTAGGCAAAGTTAGATGAGTTATGGAGGAGGTGAGAGGGAGGAGGACAGGGTGCTTGGATATAAACAGAGTGTCATGGAGAAGCAAAAAGGAGAAGCTGGCACTCCACCCTGGGCTGGAGAGAAAGAGGAGCAGAGACGCGTACAATTTCCAGGTCAGGGGAGACTCATTCCTCTTCCCAGGGAGGAGGCAAGACCCCAGACAGCTGTGTCTGCGTAGTGATGCGTTTGGTGCCTCTTCCACTTGTCTCTGCTCCTCGACGTCTGGGGAGAGTCGGAGGCTGGGGGTGATGTGGCAGAGAGGCTGGATGATCTGAAGTCTTGCTCACTGACATGTCTAGCAGTCGCTGCTGGCTGTGGGTAGGGGTGCCAGCTGGTCTGTCACCTGGAACACCCTGCTATGTCTTCTGTTGTGGCCGCTTGGGCTTCCTCATAACATGGTGGCTTAGGTTCCAAAACAAGTACCTGAAGAGAATCAGACAGACCTGGACCTCTTTTTAGGGTCACACAAGGTCACTTCTGCCATATCCACAAGACCCCCGCCTCTCGATGGGAAGAGTTTCAAAGTTATATCATGTCATAACATGTGGGATGGAAGATACTGTTGAGATCCTCTTTAGAAAATGCCGCTGTCATATGAGACTGTACGCAGCCTTGAAAAAGGGTCCTTGTCTCAAGTACTGTGCAGAGGGAGCGCCGAGCCATCAGACCCGAGTGGGGCGTGCAGAGAGCGACGGCGAACGTTCCAGTGGTAGCCTGAGTGGACAGAGGGCTGATAGCACTCCTCACACTGCCTATGTCCCCATCATGTCTTGGCACAGTTGAGGCTCAGAAACCCAGACCTAATCCCAAGGAGTATGGTGGGCAGAAAAGTCTCAAGGAGGACTAAGATCACATTTCTGACAGCCAGGAAGAAGGGGCCTCAAGACCGGAAGTGACGTAGAGGGTTAGAATTAATGTTTGCAAATATCTTGCACACTTGGAGTTGGTAGCATGAAATTTGTGCTCGCTCTGCATTCATTCATCTCTGGAAAGAGGTACCAAGGAGATAAGAGACAGATGCCCAAATATGCAGGTAGGATAGAGGCTAAGTCAGTTTCACAGCCTCCCCAAGTCTCTGTTCCCCTCCCTCCCTGTCCCCGGCACGGCGAGATTATGTGCACGATGTGCGGTATGTCCCATGTGGGTGCACTCTGTAGCTTCGTGCCTGAAACGTGGTGAAGCTCAGCATATGTGAGTCACTGTCATTGTTCCTGAAGCCAAGTGGCCAAGATTTAGCTTGCAAGCTGGAAAGTGGCCCCACTTGAGTCCAAAAGAGTCATATTCCTTCCAGGGCCTCAGAAGGTTGTCCAGAGCCACCAGTCTCTTCCCTGTCACATGAGAACAACCTGCCTGTTTTCTGCTCAGTGGTTCTCAATGAGGGGCGGCTTTGCCCCCCAGGGGCCATTTGGCAATATCTGGAGACATTTTACGTGGTCACAGCTCTGAGGGTATGCTACGGGCATCTCGTGGGCAGAGCCCAGGGCTGCTACTTTACATCCTGCAATGAATGGTCATCCCCACAACAAAGGGCGGTCCAGCCCAGACTGTCGGTAGTGCCAAAGTGGTCTGGGGGTCGAAGGAAGCAGATCTTTAAAGGAAATCTGGAAACATTTATCTGCTCTTACTCTCCTAACAGAATGACATCTCTGCCCTCACCCTAAGGTGGTGATATTTTTCACCATATTCCAGAAGGCCAGCCAGGCGGAGTGCCTTCGAAGTACTAGATTTGAGTCTGTGGGTGATTTCTTTTTGCCTTTTGCAATCCTTCCTACACCAAATGTAATTTTTTATTTTCAAGACATCATAAAATCCGGCTGCCGTATAGACCAACAACGTTATCTAGTGGTACAGTGAGTTTTGTGAATGGCAAAGGGGTGACTACTGGACAGGTGAAAGGGAGGTAGGATCCAGGTTACGCACCTCAGGCTCAGGAGTAGCGTGTGGAGAAACTGGAAAGGCAAACGGAGAATGAGTCGTGGGGACGGGCTGCAGGGACGGCCAGGAAGGGCTGCCTGGGAGAGGCTTGAAGGAGGGCGCGTAGGAGGACAGAGCCTCTGGGAAAGTGGGCGGGCTGGGCGGGGCTCTTCGGCCCAGTGTGGAGAGGGAGGCCAGTCCTAGGAATTGCGGGACCAGAGGTGGAGAGGCAGGGTGGCTTCGTGAAGCTCAGGTGGACCTAGAGCTTGAGAATGGACTTGGCTTCTGTAAAATCGGGGAAGGATCTGAGATGAAGAAAGAAAGGCAGAGAAAGACAAAAAGAGGGAAGCATGTGAGAGGAGAAAGAGGGAGGGGTGGTGGGTGGTAGACAGCACTGTCTGCCAGTGGGGGAAGCAGAGGGATCACATGGGAGACTGGACACCCGTGTGAGCCTGGGAATGACCCCGGCCCGTCTTGTCCCAGGTCTCTGTACATGTAGCCAAGGAGCTTTCTTTGCATCTCAGACTGGCTGGCAGCGGGTGCTCTGCTTGGCCCGACTCCGGAAGACAAGGCATAGGGAAGTGGAGGGGAAGAGCAGGGTCAGAATATTTGGGAGAGCCCCCCGAGGCCCTAGAAGTCTGGGCACAGCCAGGGGTGCAGCCCGGGAGCCTCCTGTCTTCCATGCTAGTTCCTCGTGTTCAAGGACGGAGCCGTTTTTCTGACAAAGACACATGGCGGAAGCCATAGGAGCCCCCTCCCCTTGCTTGGAGAGCTGTCTCCAAGCCCCTGTCTGTTCCTGGGAGAAGACTGGCAGAGGGAGCCTGCCTGCAGGGGAGGAGGGTGCGGGGCAGGGGAGGAGGCTCGTGCTCCTCCCTGGCACTTGCTATTTCGGACCCACCGAAAGTCTGTTCCCCCTGGGTCTCCACTCAAATGCTACTGACAAGACCCTCACAGCGATCTCTTTACTTAACCCCTTTCGCTGGGCCATCTGTTCAGAACTCTGATGTACGCTCCTCCTCGGAGCAGAATCGCGTTATTCAGGCTCCTCGCCTGGCACAGAATCTGTCCTTCACGGCTGCCCCTGCCCCACTCAGCAGAACCCAGCCACTTGCTCACGTCCCGAGTGACATGGATACTGGCAGGCCCGTGGGCGAGTGGATCACAGTTGAGCAAAAATTACTGGAAGCCTGGTTCCCTGCTCACCCTCCCTTCAGCTCTGAGCTTATGCCTCGCCTCCGTCTACTCCCTCGAGCTGGCTTGGGCAAGCGCCTCTCCGCTGTGTTCCTGCGGTGCCTCGCCGTTCTCCACCACACCCTGATCCTTCTGCGGAGTCTTTGAGGGGCTGGTCTTCCTCCCGTGGGTTCTTCAAGCTCCCAGAAAGCCTCGCCCTCCTGCGCCGTAGACACTCGCTCCCTTTGCTCTGGCCTTTGTCTCCCTGGCTAGTCCCATCTTTCGGAAGAGGTTTTCTGGAGCAGTGCTATTCAACAGAAGTTTCTGCTGTGATGGAAATGTGTATCTATTTGCACTCTCCGATGATAGCCACTAGCCACATGTGGCCGCCGAGCCTCTGAAATGTGGCCAGTGGGGCCAGGCAACTATACTCTTAGATTAAATTGAATTTTAATTGACTTAAATGTAAACTTACATGGTCCCAGAGCAGCAGCAGCAGCTGCACCTGGGAATGTGCTAGAAATGCAGACTCTTGGGCCTCGCCCCTGACCCCCTGAGTCCGACTCCCTGGGTGTGGCCGGCAGGCTGGGTTTGGGCCAGCCCTGCAGGTGCTGTTTATGCGCAGTGGAGTTCGGGAAGCACTAATCTAGAGCCAGCTCCTTGGGAAGCCCTACTCATCTCTGGGTGGCTCCCACCCCATCGCCCGGACTTTGGCAAGTCAGGGTTCCAGAAGGCAGTTCTGACCTGCCTTTGGGGCCACGCTGAGTTCACTGTCCACACCTCAGGCAGAGGAGGCAAAACTGGCCTTAGCTGGTGCTTCTCACACACCCCATAGCAGGCACCAGGCTGTGGGAAGTTCTGAATAATGAATGCAGCGGAGAGGGGCGCTGGCTTTTTCCATTCGCTCGCTGAGCGCCTTCCCTGTGGGTGAGGTGCACAGTCATCACCCACCCCAGGAGCAAGCTTCCCCGTGAGAACAGGCCTCGCTCCCCCTTCCTCCCTCATCCACAGGAGGCTGCGAGCCGGCTGGGGAGGCTGCGAGCCATGCCCAAGAACTCCAACCAAGGTGCCGCAGGTGTCCAGCGACACAGTGGCCAAGGTCTTGGCGTTCCTTTTTTTTTTCTAGCCAGTGTCTGTTGAGCTTATCTTCGAGGTAGTGGGGTGAGTGGTTAGTGGTGCTTGCCCTTCACAGCAGTCCTATGACTTGGTGGTGTTATCCGCGTTTCTTAAAAGAGAGGCCCAAGGCTCAGAGAAATTAAGTGACTTGCCCAAGGTCAGTAGCTAGTCGGCCTGATTCCAAAGCCCAAGCTTTTACCCGCAGTCCCATACGCTCCTCCTCAGACAGCAGGTGAGCGATGGGCTCCTCTTTGGAGTGCTGAGAAGAGTGTGGACCAGCAGGGTGTCAGCTTCTGCTAGTGCCCAGGAAGCTCTCTGGTGAGCCGAAATCTCTGAGCCAGTGATTGAAAGCGGGAAGATGCTTAAGTGCTTTGAATCTTACCTAGGGAACTTTCTCTGTGATTCATTTAATATCAGATCATGTTGAAACCCTCACCCTGTTCCTTCTCCCTGTGTCCCCTCCAGATCTTTGTTGCTGTCTCCCCACTAAGGAGAGCTGGAGCTGGGCGCTGAGCACGGTGCTTCTGACTGGCCGCGGTCATGGGAGCGGCGGTGCGTAAGCGCGGGTCTGCCCGAGGTTAGAGGCTGGGAGGAGCTGCCCAGAGTGTCTGGGTACAAGGGGAGTGACGTTGTCTAGCATGGGGCACCTTCTGGCACCTGGCCTTGGTGACCAGAGTGGGACCCCTTCTTGGGACCTCAGAATCCCTAGGAGAGCTTAGTCCCTCCCTCTCCAGGAAGGGTCCACGTGACCCTCTAGCACCTTTCATGTCTGTGCTGCCTGGTTCCAACCCTCATTCACTCGCCTGCCACCCCTTTTTGTCCCCTTTCCCGGCTCCTATCCTGCTCTGCCTTCTTTGTCTCCTCTCCCTCATGCTCTTGGCACAGACTGTCCCTGGGTCTGATGGCACTAGCTGGCTCGGTGGCCTCTTGTTTCCCTCTGAGTGTCTGTGTCACCTTTGAAGTTTGCCTTCTGCCTCTGGATGGAGGATGGGGTCAAGGGGATGATCAGGGTGTGAATGAGTTTGACAGCCAGGCCAGGAGTGACTTCAGGGGGCCTGGGGGAGAGGTGGCAGCTCAGCCTCCGCTTTTCCCCTTGTGGCCAGTAGGTGTGCTAGATGCCAGCCGAGGCCCAGCTGGGGCCTTGGAGGAGCAAACCGCAGGCCTGGCTTACAGGAAAGGGCTCTGCCTGCCAAGCAGCCCTCTGGATGGGACACACGGTGCTGTGACCGGAGGGCTGACTCAGGACACAGGAGGGGCTAGGAGAATGCAGTCATTCCTCTTCAGTAGACCCCATGGCCCCTAGGCGGGTCTCCCCTCTGGAAATTGGGAATGAGGTGGGAAGAGACCTGCCTCGCCTTTTCCTCCCCAAGTTGATGAGAACAACTGGAATACGGGGACTTGCTCAGCTTTCACCGCCTCTAAGCAGGGGTAGGCTCTCTCCCCTGTGGGTGCTCGTGGCAGCTTTTCTTCACCCTGCCGGGGCACGTCACACGTGACGGAGTGAGTTGTTTCCACCGCTCCTTTCCTTAGGGGGCTGTCGGCTCCTGGAGGTCATCTCCGAGTCCCCTCCATGTTACGTGGCCCCAGCGCCCGCCCAGAGCGGCACACAGCACATGCCCAGTACCTGCGCGCATGGCCAAGCGAAGGAGCCCGTGGCCGCAGGGACTGTGTTGCCTGTCCCCCTGGGAGACCTTTAACGCAGGTCGTCCCTCGGGCTGGGGGCAGCGGTGGGAAGGACGCCTCGAAGCCCCTCTGGAAGCCAGGCGCGTAGCGCAGACCCCACACCTGTTTGTTGAATGTGCTTCATTTTCCTTCAGTTGATGAACAGGTGTCGCATGACCACGGTGTGTCAGGTACATCTCTCTCAGTGAAGAACCTCCTCCCCCCCCCCAAGAAGAGGGACGACATGCACCCCGGGTGCAGTGATGCTGGACTTCGGGGCAAGGCCAGTCAGGAGGTGGAAAGGGAGGCCTTGCTGGGAGCCATGCTGGCGGGCCCACTGGGCACAGCGGTACATGGAGAGAGTGGACATTGTCTAGGCTGGGAAGGGAACCAGCATTGAAGCCATGTTGGCAGTTGCTCCTTAGGCAAAAATTATTTTTTCCAGGTGAGACTTGAACTCTGTAGAGTGTGCAATGCTATTGAAGGCTTGGATAACGTAGGCTGATCGAACTCGAAGCTGATGTGAATGAGGCAAGGGGTCGGGGATGAAGCAGCGAGGTGTGGGATAGCGGAGATGAAAGTGAGGTTCTGCCCAAAAGCCAGCCGGAGAGGGTGGGCGGGGGGATGGCTTCAGATTTGCTGGGTGAAGAAGACCTTGGTGCTTCTTATTGACATAAGTCAGCGTGGGATGGTTGCAGTGAAAATGACTTTGTGCTCAGGGTGAGGGTCTGAGCTCCAGCCTGCTCTGGCCGACGACTCTTGGAATGTTCCATTCAGGTCTAGGGAATTTTATATGCGATTCATTTAATACCAGCTGCTGTTAAACCCTCACTTTTGTCCTCTCTCTCTTTGTCACCTCCCAATCTTTACTGCTATCTCCTAGCTAAGAGCCAGAGCTGCCTTTTAAAAGACACGATGTGCTGACACAGATGCCGAGGGGGGCGAGCGGGACAAGGAGACTCTAAACGCGCTGACGAGAGAAACCACCGAAGGAACCCAAGCTCCTTCTGGGGGGAGAGCTGGGCCTGGGGAGCGTGCAGCTCAAACGAGCGGGTCAGCTTGTGTTGAGGTGACCAGTTGAGCAGACATGACATTGTCCCCACAGGAGGGGGTAAGTTCCTGGAGGTTTGCAGGTCCAGGGCGGGGATGCGTTTAAAGCCCTGCATTCCCTTTAGGGCCCAGGAGACTAAGAAAAGTCTCTGTCTACCCCTCTGCACCCTGAGGCTTCCTTGGGGCCACTTAGTGTAGCCTGCAGCAGCTGTACAGGTCAGTGGCCTCACAGCTCCTCCTCTTACTGGCCCTGAGACTGTGCCCGCTACTTGCTAAGTCTAGACCGCTAATTGCACTAATTCCTTTGGGTCTCTGGGTGAGGACCAGGCTCACGGGTCCTAGAGGCATGACAGCCCGGATGCATAGGCTTCTGCTGCTCCCCTCCTGCTCCCTTCCCAACAAAGATCCAGGGTTCCAGACCTAGCTCTGTGATCCTGGGCAAGTCAGGCGACCTCTCTGAACCTCAGCACAGGTGCTTGCTGCGTGGTGGCAGGTACCCTTTACATGGGCTGTCCCTAGGAGCCACCCTCTCCACCCCTCATACTGTAGTATGAGGCACCTGCCACCAGACACTGTTGGGTTCTGGCCCAGCCACATCTGCTTGGTTGGGTTAGGGTGACCGACCTGCCTGGTGTGCCCTGGATGGAGGGGTACCTGGGATGCGGGACTTTCAGTGCTGAAACCTGGAGAGTCCTGGACAAAGCAGGGCAAGTCGGTACCTTAGCTGGAGTTCCCCCATCTCCCTCTTCCTCTGCCGCCTGGCCAGTCCTGCTGTCGGCCCTCAGCCCATGATTCGCTGAAGGACGGCTTGGGGATGACGATGAGGACTGATGCTCTGTGCCTTCGTTCAGCACTGCCTGACACTCCTCCCTACTCCCAGAGCTCAGGAGCCAGGGGCAGCATGTTTCAAGGTGTAGGTTTGCCTTCTCCTTCTCATTTGGCAATCATTCCCCCCCTACCCACCCCTCTGCCAGAATGTCTAATGAATTTTGAAAGGGACCTGGCTTTTCCCCTCGGTTCATCCCGTATCGGGAACCGGCGCCTTGTGTCTACTGCCAGAGAGAGAAGGAGGAGCTGCACACTCGGGCCAACATAGTGGGGGGCACCAGCCTCTGCCTTCTGTAGCCCCAGCAAACACTGGTGGCCATGTGGCCTCTATGTGCCTGGGTCCTGTTCTTGCAAATGCCCATTCTTCCAGGATATGTGAAGTCGATGTCGGCTCATCATGTGACTTTCCTTGGAGCAAGGACATTATTGTGGTTGCTGGTTCCATTCTCAGATATTTTTACTTCCTTTCAAGTTGTCCCAAGGCCCTGCGGGAATATGAGGCCAATTTCCCAAATGAACAGAGGGTCCACCATGGCTGAGGCCCCTTCTGTAGAAGCACCAACTCCAGTTTCTCACAGAGTTAGATGATGGATTCAGCCCCATCTGTCTTTGACTTAAATTCTGTCCAAAGACCACTGCCGGTTTGCAAGTTGTGTCTCTGGGATGAAGGAAGATCCTGTGGGGACAGAGGGTGGGGGAAAGGGGCGAAAAGGAAACGTAATTTTCTGGTTTAATTCTCTAGTTTAACTCAGTGTGTATTAGATCAACACTGGCACTGGGTTCCATGCCAATACACTGGCCTTGGTTTCAGGGAACCTAGCGTTCGGGGTGTGGGAGGAGGCAGAAATAGGCATGGCCACCTCTGTGCCAGGGCCAGCGCTGGTCCATGCTATGACAGGCACTGGGCTGGCTCCCTCTGAGCAGACAGGGAGGGAGAGGGTAGTGGGAGAACCTGGGGAGGCTCGTTAAGGAGGTCAGACATCCAGGGCTTTGAAAGCAAGGTGGGATTTCGACAGGTAGAGGCTGCGCGGGCAAGGAACAAAGTGCAGAGGTGGGTAAGGGTAGGGACAGGTGAGGCATGCAATCAGCTGGAGCCTGGGTCTGGGGACCAGGGCAGTCTTGTGACCAGGAGGCTGAAAATGGAGGTAAGGAGCCTGGAAAGTGCTATGCTGGACGGTGGAGCCTGAAATGGAGTCCTGAAGGCATTGGGGATCCATGGATGGTTTTAAATCAGGGGAGAGCTGGAAATGTGGCCGTCTTTTGACAACATGTCAGCCTCCCTGTGACTTGCACTCCGTACTGTCTTTTCCTTTTTGTTCTTTAATGAGGAGCCGGACCAGCCTTTCCTGCACAGAAGCAGCCTGGTCCTTTCTGCCATGTGGCAGAGGGAGGCCTTGGCTGTTGGCCCCACTCCACTCCGAGGCCTGGAGTGAGCCTGTCCAGGCCTCGTCTGTCCCAGACAGAATCTATTTCCCAGAGCCCCCGAGCAGAAAGTTCAACCTGGCACCTTCCACCTGGAACAGACAGGTCTTCTGAGCCCTGGCCGTCGTCCTCCCCTCCTCTGCTTGCACCTGTCTTCCTCCATGCTTCTTACCTGTCTCCCCTTTCTCTCCTTCCTGGCCTTGCTCGCCTCCCACCCCTCCCTCCACCAGATGCGCTGCCCTCTGACCTCTCAGGAGCTGGGGCTTTGAGGTCACGCCACCCAAGTTAGCTCCTGGCTCCCTCACTGTATAGTTTCAGGCTTAAGCTCTCTTCGTGTCTGGTTCTTCACCTGTGAAAGAGGGATAACGAGAAACCTCACTGAGGGTTAGGAGTGCGCCAGTGCCAGTATCAATTGCTCTTCTTCCCACTCCCTGCTCAGGTTGGCTCTTGGCCCTTCAGGGAGGCAGGCCGCTTTGGCTGGGGAGCCAGTAGGCAGCTTCAGGTTGGTGTGGGGCTCCTCACTGAGCTGCTCAGGATGCTACTGGCCTTATAAATTGCCTCCCTGTGTCACTTACAGGATAACAAAGAGCATATATTGGGAGTTGTCAGGGTTCATTTCCATCCTTAGGTGGACAGCATCCTGTCCTAGCTAGGCTCCAGGCCTATCTGTGGAGGACCGGCTCCCTAAAGTCAGGAGGATGATGGGCTGGGGCTGAGGGGCTCAGTTCAGGCCAGAACCAGGCCCCAGTGGGGCCATGGAACTGCATGAGAGGGAGTCTGCATGTGCCGTGACTCCCACACGTATCTGTTCCCCTGGCCCATCTGGCCCACATCAGGCCTGGGGCAGAAATCAGGAGCTATCAGACAGGTGGTGACTAGATCCTGCTCCTGAATGCCAGGCTGCAGGAGGAGACGTAGGCTTCCCAGGGGCTATCTCTGCCAGAAATGGAAGAGGGAGCGTCTTCTACCAGGAGCCTTGGGCAGAGAGACCCCCACAAGGGCGCCACCCCCTTCTCCTCCTTCTAGGGCCTGGGGGGACCAGAAACAAGGCTCGCTCTAAGAGTCAGCAAAGATAGCTTTGCTTGCAAGAGATACCACAGAACCTCAGGGCTGGGCAAGAGGGCCCTTGACTTCTGCTATGCCCAGCTAGCAGGCCTGTCCCAACTGGGAGGGGTTTTTCAGATTCCCCAGTTTCAGTCTGCCCGTTTGACAGAAAAGGAAAAGAAAGAGCCAGTTGGTACCAGACTTGGTTACTAGGGTCTTACAGCAGCTGGCAAAGGCGTTCATGTACACAGAACTGGTGCCCAGCAAACAGAAGAACTAACAAATGAAAACAGACAAAGACAGCTCTTCCCAATCAAACACTCCTGGTGTTTACCAAGAGTCACAGGTGACAGTTAGTTAGCTGGGCTGGCAGAGCAGGAGCTGTGTGAGACCTGAGTGCAAGTCTGACCTTCCCACAATCTTGCCTAGCCTGTGGCGTGCCCTTTGTAGTCTCTGGGATGCTCCAGGATTCTTCTTTTTCATTCTCACTTGGTCCATCAGAAGTGAGGGATGCTGGAAGTGAGAGGATATTCCCATCCTGCCCCACTGTAGCCCAAGAGTCAGCTGGAGAGGAACAGGCGTCCTTTCTGCCCACTGGCCCCTGGCACAGAGTCAGCAAATTGGCTGTCCTTAGGAAAGGTCAGCTGAATCAGCCCCCCTGCAAGAAACATTCTTGGTATTTTTAGAAGCTTTTCAAGCCTGTGCTCCTGAGCTCAGCAGGAGGCACTCATAGCCTTTGCCCATTCAGCCTAGTCCCAGCCCAGCCCCAGCTGGGCCCAGGTCAGCCCCAGCCCAGTCTAGCCTCACTCTCTCAGAGCTCAGGCTAGTGAAAGTAGCCGCCTCTAAGCAGCAGCTGATATAATCATTCAGTGGGTCTTGGTGGGTATAGCCTGACCTCTTTGGACTGTATAATATGACCTTGAGATCCCATCCGCTTCACTGCCCAAAGTCTATCATGTGACCTTGAGAAAGTCATGTCCCCACATTATTCCATCTGTACAATGGAGAGGTCATCATATTTCCCTGCAGATCCATTTTGGAAAGAGGGCAGAATAAATAGGAATTCAATAAATACTCAAAATTGCTGTACTCTTGAATTCTGGGTAATAGTAATAAGACCTGAGTGAGGTCGTAGTGGAGAATTTTGTGTTCCTTGGAGAAAGATGCCTAGAGAGATGATGTCATAAAAATCTGTCAAAAAATGCTTCTGTGCTAAAAGGTAGCTTTCCATTTGGGGAGAGAGAGATGTGATCCAGGAGGGGCCAGCTGTGTTTAGGACACGAGGTTCTGAGAGCTCTAGCCAAAATCTGTATTTTGTGTTTTTTGTTTTGTTTTGTTTTTGTGTTTGTGTTTTATTTTTTGAATGGTAGAATGGATGCCTTAGAATAGAAGTCTGTGGCTCTGGTCCTAACTAGTCGTGTGGACTTGGGGACATAACAGTCTCTTGGACCTAATTTTTCTACCTATAAAATGGCAGTGATGAGAGAGAAAGGGTCTGGATTACATGTGTGCTTTTTAAAGTAAGTTTCCATGGAAGGTTTCCTGTCAAAACACCAGGGGTCCTGGAGGACACAGGGGCAGTAAACATAGCGTGTGTTTTCCAGGAGCACCCATTTTCCTGCACGGAGAGGTTTTAAAATGTTACTTTATACCAAAACATATGACGTATTATGCAGTAGAATGACACGCATAAATTTAAGACATAAAATGTGAGACTTTAAGGAAGTTTCATACCTGCTGTAGCCCTTCCCTGTCTCCCCGTTTTATCTCCCCTGTCCATGGGGCGGGGTTCATTTTCCTCTCTGCCGGGGATTCTGGTTGGAGAAGTGTGAGGTGACAAACACTGGACTGGTTAATCCCTAAGGGTCCCCCCCCGAATGTTAGCATTCTATAATTGTATAATTTGCTACATCATCATCATCATCATCATCATCATCATCATCATCATCATTATTATTATTATTTTTGGTATGTGTGTGGAGGAAGATGTTTTCATGATAAACTGACCTTATTGAAAGACAATTTCATGTCTTTTGTCTTCTTCCTGATATCCCAGGACTAGAAGCTTCCAGTGGACTTGGAAGTTGAAGGGAAAGGGGATTGTCGCCCTTGGCCAATAGAGAGTGCAGAGAGAAAAGTGGGAGTCAGGAAGTGGGGTTGATATTGAAAATGTTCTGTTTTGTAATCTTCATATCTGAGAGGGAACAGATTAAAAGCATGGCTTTCTAGCTCAGTCTGGCACATGGGGCGAAGAGCCCCTTGTTAAGCAACCTCATTTGCCCCAGGCCCCAGTGGTCGCCTTAACCACACACGACACCACCCAGGCACCTCAGGCCCTGCCTCTCCCCCCCCCAGCTGCACAGAGATGTGTGCACCCGCACCCTCTGAATGGTCGCCCACCCGCCACCCGGCTCCCCCATGCTCCCATGCACAGATACCCCCATGGGCTGGAGGCTCCTGTCGAATCTGCCGTTACCACACTTCCCTCAGGCTTCAGGCACACACTTGCTCACCTTGTGTAAGATCAAAAATAAACTCCCTCTGGAATCTGTTCAAAGGCTAATGTGCATCTTCTCTTAATTATCGATTTGTTTATTACAGACACCTGGGTAGGACATTCTGCGTGGCCGCTATGCCACGAGCCCACTTCCAGGACTCTGCCCTTCACCAGGAGGAAGTTGGGACAGTCTCCTTTTACGAGAGGGGAGGTAGGGGTAGAGGGTGCAACCACAAGGCAGGTAGCTGACTAGCCATCACCTTAAGCTGCACTAGCCCAGGTTCACCCTTCTCTTCCCTTTGATAGGAGAAAGCTCTGGCAGAGGGCTGTTGGGGTGCAGAAAAGGCCAGGGTCATTGCTCTCCCCTGTGGCAGCCACAGCCTCGCCTTTCCTCACTGCTCACTAGGGGGCAGTTTGACTTAAGAAGTGGTTCAGTGTAGTGGTTAGGGTTTACAACCTGGCTCATATCGCGTACCACCTGGGTGATCTTGGGCACGTGATTTAACCTCTCCGTTCTGTTTTCTCATCTGTAAAACAGGGCATTTGTGAGGATTCAGTGGAGTCATGCCTGGAAAGAGTGTAAAAAAATGCTACGTACAGCAGTCGATATGTGATGGATGCAGTTGTCATCATCATCATCATCGTCATCACTCTGCTCATCTTCATCTCCGGAGCTCCGGGATTGTAGGAAATGATCTGTGGTGGCTCAGGGTGAAGCTCCTCTTTTAGTATGTGGTTGCAGCCTTTGGAGGCCCCTGCACCATCTAAGCACAGCTGGGGCACAAGAGGTCACATCTTCAGGTGAGGGCCCTGGGGAAGGGGAGCATATAGTTTGTCACTGCTGAGAAAGCATAGCTTCCAGGGCCCCTGGGAAAGCATCACAGCCATCCATCCATCCATGAGGTTAGGCTCCCGGGTACTTTCTTGGAGTCCTGAGGATGGCTCTGGAATTTGACGTCAGGAAGAGGGCATCCAAGGGGAAGACCTAGTGTCTCGTCTTCCGAGGGTCATCTGCCTTCCACCAGGTGGAAGTATCCATGGGGTCTGCCAGGTGTCTCCAGGCCAGGCCTCCGGGATGCCCTTCCCACCCTGTACCCTTATCCCATAGCTCTGGGCATCTGACCCCGGCTTCTGCCAGGGCTCGCAGGGCTGGTTCCCACCTCCCACCACTGCCACCTTCATTCCCTGTCCCACCCCCAACCCGGAACTCCCTGGGCTGGGCTTTTGTTCCCTGGTTCCCAGGCAGTGCAGCTGGTGCTGTGGGCTGGGGAGGGGGTGGAGGACATGGCAGAAAGCCTGTGGGAGGGAGCTGTCTCTTAGTTCCAAAGGCGAGCATGGCTCCTCTTCCCCCCTCCCCCATCACTACGCTTCTGCTTCTCCCCAGTTCCCACGCTGGTGTCTCAGCAAATAAGACTGATTTTTTTGGGGTGGGGTTGGGGGTGGGGGGAGGGTGATTTCTACTTGCTCTCGGTACCCTTAGATTCGTGTGTACGCACTGTTCCCAGTGACGGTAGCAGATTGGGTGATTTCTTGCTTTGAGCCCCAGGTCTGTTGGCAGCCTCCCCTCCTCCAAGCCTGAGGACTTTGGGGCACTGCCTCCCCAGCCCTCCGAACTGTCAGAGGTCTGTGTTGTTAAAAGGAACAGAAGCCAGGATGGTTTCCAGCAAGCAGGGAGGGCAGAGTCTGTGAGCACCCTAATATGGGGGCTGGACCATCTGGTCAAGGGTGGGCCCTCTAAGGAAGAATAGAAAGAGAAAGGGAAGGGATAGTTACTACGTGTTGAGCCCGGGGCTAGGTGCGTTATGTACCTTTTACGCTTGCATTCCCAAACCACCTCGCTAAGGAATCTCCATGAGCGATATGCAAGAGCACTTGTTTCAGGTGGGACGACACCCCAGGTCTCCAGCCAGAAGGTGCTGGAGGGGGGGTCTGAACCAGATCTGCGGGGGACTGATGCTCATGCTTTCGCGGTCCCTCTGAAGAGAGAACGTATCGTGGTGGGGATGGAGGCTGTTGCCTTGGTGCCTCCCCCACTCTGAGATCGTCTGGGGGCGGAGAACTGTAGGTGGGCTAGGTATGGAACACCGATGGCGTGCACAATGGTCCTGGTGTCCGCTGGCTGGTTAGCAGGACGCAGTGGTGTCTACTCGTGTCGTGTTCACTGTTCACGAGACATTTTTAGGTATGACATCCGATTCGATCGTTGGGATCGTTGGTACTCCAGGCTGTAGAGCAGAAAGTGGAGGATCGGAGAAGTAGCATGTCCAAGGTGACACAGCCCAAGATGCTTTTGATACCGAGTGAGTGAATTGGCGGGGAGCTGGGTCTGAAAGTCATCCTTCTGAGTCCGAGCCTGGGCAGGGGAAGAAGTGACAAAGGCTGCTTTGGCGAGAAGCAGGTGGAGGGAAGGGCGCTGTGGGAGGTGGCGACGGCAGAGACAGGAGTCTCCGAGCTGAGCAGGAGTGGGCTGGACTGGCTGACAAGGACAGTGGGATGCAGTGCAGCCCAGGAGATGGGGAGAAGGGTTTGGCTTTCTTCTGCACGACGGAGGCCGCGGTAATGGGGCTGCTGGGTCTGGGGTCAGGCCCCAGCTCCCCATGGGGAGCACGGTGAGGGTGGTCTGGCATTGCCCTGGAAGCTGCTGGCATTCCCAGCCTTCTCCCAACTTCCGAGCCGAGAACAGGACCTACCTATCTCTCTGCTTCCAGATGCCCCTCGATATTTTGCATACCAGGGACAAGTTTGTAGGAGCAAGTGTAACTCTGGGGTGCAGAGGAGGTGGTCAGCTCGGAGTACCACACTTCTGTCCCAGACTTCTCTTGTGACACGCATGGAGTTTCAGGCAGCAGACGCATCCCTTAAATCGCTCCCGGATGTGCGGCGCTGGCTCTCAGGCTGGCGCTGAGGTAGGCCCTTGCGAGACTGCAGAGCCCAGCGTGGCCTGACACTCCAGACGCTCACACTCCCAGGGGAGACGGACGCCGAACGCTTATTCACAGTGTGTTAAGTGGTTCAGATGTGCAGGGGTTTTTCCCTTTTTTTTTTTTTTTTTTTTTTAGCAAACACAGAGCATCTGTTATGTTCTCTGTGCTGTTCAAAGGGCTGGTGGATCCTCCTTGTCCTCAAGGAACTTAACATTTAAAGTGCTGATAACGGCATTCCCTTGGGAGTCAGGAAGGCTGCCAGATGTCCCTGCCCCAGCCTGTCAGCTTTAGCTCCCTAACTCTGCCAAATGAAGGCCATGCTGCTGGCTGTCCTCTGGTCAGTAACTAGGTGAATGTCTGTGTATTGTGTAAAGTGAGGTGTGATGTAAGTTACTATGGGGCGCTCATCCGGGCAGGCGCGTGAGGGCTGTATCTGTGATGCAAGGGAGCCTGGGGCTGACCCCATTTCCCATCAGCAATGCTGCTGGCTCCCTCCTCTGGCTCCCCAGAAGCCTAGATTTTATTCCTTGAATCCAGTGTGTGCCCCGGACCCTGCTCTCTGCAGGAAACCCCCGCATGTCACAGCCCCAGGGACCAAGAACCTTGTTCAGTTCCCTGCCCATTCCAATGGCTTGAAGCTAGTGGTAACTCAGCAGAGATAACCCCCTATAGGCAGGCCAAAGCCAGCCCCTCTACTCTCCCCACCTCCCCACCTCTGCCCAGAGCTGGCCAGGGAAGCGAGGAGGGGCGAGGGGTTGCTTCTCAGAAGAGATGTATACCAGCCTGTGCCTGTGCTGTCTTCCCCAGGGACCTGGGACTTGGACCCTCCTTGGGTGCTGGAGACTCGGGTCTCGTAGCTGAACCCCAGAGCATCCATGGGCGGAGGCTACACCTGCCAGAGGCATGAAATCGCCAGGGTTGCTGCTCTGCCCGTGCAGGACCAGCTTGAGGGTGGCAGCCTGTTTGGCTGGTAGTGGACAGGCGGTGCTGGGGTTTTCTGCTGGGCCAGTACAACCCTCTGGGGACCTCGAAAGTGGCTCAGTGATGTTAACATTCACAGAACGCTTATTGTGTTTCAGGCCCGGTTCAAAGTGTTTCACTGCTTTACTGCTTTGTAAGTTAAATATTGTTGAGTCTGATTTTGCAGGTGGGGAAACTGAGGCACAGAGCATTAAGTGCTTTGCCCAGGTTCAGATGTTATAGGTGGTGAATTCAGTCCAGTGGGTCTGTTACATGAAACCATATTTAGTCCCATTGTAACTGTCTGCTCCCTGTCTCCAAGTTCAGAGTACCCGAAACCTGCATGATTTAGAGTTATGCTTTAAGGGGTCTCTGACAAACCCCAGTGCATCACCATGGGCCAGAGTAGAGAAGAATCAGAAAGCTGTGCTTTTGAAGGACCTGAGGATCTTTTCTTCAGAAAAGAGATAGGTAGGCAGCCTCCTGACTGGCTTGTAGAAAAGAGACTAGACCTTTCCCTGGGGTTCTAGGTGGCAGTATTAGTACCAACAATGGAAGCTTCAGGGAGGCTGGCTTAATTATTTCAAACAGAAGGCTATCCAAGGAATGAAGCTGTGTGAGGACACAGCAGGAACCCTGGGCAGCACAAGCTTCTGTCCCTGCAGGTGTCCAGGCCGGACAGGCTGGGCACTTGGGGTGGTGCTGAAGGGGTGTCTGCATCACGTGGGCTCGTGGGTCTGTGGCCTTGAGAGTCCTTTCCTGCCCAGAGCCCCTGTGAGTCTGTCAGTCAGGGTACATAGAATAAGTGGACAATCACCTGGATAGCATTGCTGGGGAGGGCCCCGGACTCCTCCAGACTCAGCAGGGCTGGATAGGAAAATCTAGGCATCAGCAAATCTTCTTTAATGGACAGGAGTGGGATGGAAGGGGCTCTGACCCCTGACAGGTGACGCCAACCTTCTGAGGTGTGTGTCTAAAATCTTGGGACCTGACTTAGGGTCCCGTGCTGGGGCTTCCAGCGGTTGGATTTGCCTGCTTTCTGGGACCACCTTGGTGCTGGACTGTCTCTCGTCATGGTGGGCTTCGCTCTCCATGCATGGTCTAAATTCCCCTCTTGGCTCCTGGCCTTCTGGATACCATGACTTGTTCTCAGCCAACCATGTCTTGTTCCCTCATATCTTGAGCTTGGGCCACCTAAAAACAGACCTGTTTCTCTGACCCAAGTCTAGCCCACAGCTCCAGATCGCTCTTTGGACCAGCACATCCTTCAGACCCAGTTTCCCCTTTGTCTTCTCCTGTGTCCCCCGTCACTACCTAGTGTCACTGCTCCTTTCCCAGCAAGAGAGAAGGCAGCGTGTCCCATTTCCGCTTAAACTGGAGAGTCGTGCAGCAGAGGTTGACTTAGGCAAAGAGCATAGGAGCAGGGCCTGGTAAGGGAATCCAGAACTCCGGGGCCTGGCCCGCGTCCCGGTAACATGGCTGGCTCGCGGGCATGTGCTCACTGGAAGAGGACGTGGCTGGATGGGAAAGGAAGACGTGAGTGGCAGCACAGTAGGGGCTG
This sequence comes from Eonycteris spelaea, assembly GCA_003508835.1. Classification (NCBI taxonomy): domain Eukaryota; kingdom Metazoa; phylum Chordata; class Mammalia; order Chiroptera; family Pteropodidae; genus Eonycteris; species Eonycteris spelaea. The sequence goes on from PUFA01000115.1 coordinate 3,806,249, forward strand.
CAGTGGGACAGGTACTGGGAGTGCTGACACCTTGGTCAGCGTCTTGGGTTTGTTTATCTCCCGAGTCCCTTCCTTTTCTAGATGGCGAGGAATTTTGGCTTTGGGGATACCAAGGAGAGATCTTAGGCGCGCGTGCAGCTCGAACGTGCCCTTTGGGAAAGCGACACGTCTAGTTTCTCTAGGCGTCAGGAAGGTAGAACCGCTGTGCTCTGGAAGGCTACCCTGACCCTGGCTTGTTTGGTGGGAGACCACATCCAAATCTGGGGAACTCTCCCACCTTCTCCAAAGCCCTGGTACCGGAAGGTGTCTGCTCAGCCGTCGGAGCTTCCTAAAGCTTTGCTTTCTGTTCAGGAAACTTTGCCCATTCCCGCCTCCCATTAAGCAGCAGTGGGTCCACTGGCGAGCTTCCTCCTTTCCAAGACTGTAGCAAAAGGGCTGGGCAGGTTACCCCTGACTGGTGGGATGCTGAGTTGGGTCTCGATCTCTCTAGGACCCAGTGATGGTTGCAGACTGGGAATCAAGATGGCGATGGCGTTAGAAACAGGCATTCTTCATTGTCAACAGGGCATTCTTACCAAGCAGACAGGACACCCAAATGCCCTGGGTCCTTGCCGACCGAGGAAAGGGTGTCTATGTGGGAGACTTCCTTCTGCTTCCTCACCCACAAATCTGGCCTCTCCGAGGTTAAAAACTAGTGAAGCATGAGTGCATTTCCCTGGGTAGGGTGAGCAGCTTCTCGCAGTGAAACCTCACGGGTCAGCTCTTGGCAAGTTCATTGCCTCTGGAATACCCAGCTTATTCTCCCTAACCAAGTATCTGTACCACTGAGAATCCATACCACTGATCCCCCTTCTTTTCTCAACAGTCTCTCCAGCCCAGGACCATCAGAGACTATTCAGCTGGAGGGAGAGTCATCTCAGTACTTCTCAAAGTGCAGTGTGCTTATGAGGCAGCTGGGGAATGTGATAACATTCTGGATTTTGGGATCTGGGTGGGGCATCAGGTGCTGCATTTCTAAGGAGCCCCTCAGGTGATGTGGATGCTGCTGCTCTCCCCACTGGCAGTCCATCCTCTGCTATAAAAAGGGCCTTCCTCCGTGTCAGCTGCCACTTCCTGCTCAGGCCTGCAGCCCTGGCATGAACACAATGCTCTTGTTGCATCAGGGCCCCTTCCTTCACGGCCTGCATATTTACTGTCTCCAATGGCGTTTTTCTTTCTTTCTTTTTTTTTTTTTTTTGTTTTAAGGTTTTTTGTTGTTGTTGTTTTGTTTTTGTTCTGATTTATGGACACCTTCCCTTCTCTGCTGGAAATGTTCTCTCTCAAAAAAAGTGTGTCGGGCATTTTGAGACACAACTGTTTGGTTCCAGGCGGGAGACCTGGTGCTGGGCAGAGTCCACTTGGCCTCCCATCCCTATTGGCACCTCCCCCGGAGTGGTCTGAGAAAGATTCCTGTTTTTCTCTGCCACCACCTGCTGCTTCCTGAGAGGGGCCAAGCTAGAGCTTTGACTCTGCCTCAGTTTCCCTAACTCAAACAGATACGGAGCCATCCCAGAATGGCCCTTGAAGTGGCAGAGAGATTCCCAGTGGACTCAGGGTATCTGGGATTGGCCTAGGCCAGTGGGAACTGGGTTGAGTGTAAGGAGGTCTCCACTCTCTGTCCCCTCCTGCTGGTGGGAGGGCAAAATGCCAGTCTGGGGACAAGGCCATACTGGCAACAGGGGGTAAAAGTCTCGCTGAGGCCAAAGGAAGGCGGAATCTAAGGGGGAGTTAGGGAAAACTGCCTTTTATAGACATGTTCTTTCTTTCTTTCTTTTTTTCTTCCAAGTTTACTCACAGCGACAGTGCCACCTCTCAGGCGCCGGGCCTGTCTGTGGTTGCGCCGGGCGGGTGCCACCCTCATATCCCTTCCCCCACCTTCCCTGCAAGTTGCATGACCTGCATCGGAATCCGCAGGGGGCGGGGGCGAACCCTTTCAGATGCTGGATGCGGTTGAATCCGCGTCTTCACTTCCTCGCCTGCCCTCACCCAAGTGCCGGGAGCAGAGCCCTGCTTTCTTCTGCGTGCGAATGAATGCCGTAGTGTGTGTGCCTGCTCGGACTCCCCTAACCCTTTCTTCTCCTTTCCCACAGAAAATGCTCCGGTTTTCTCAGAAAACAGCTCACACTTGGCATTTTGACGTTTGTTTGTTTGTTTAAAAAATTCGTACCGTAGCAAAAGGTGGGGACCCCGGCCTTTCCTCTCCCATCCGGATCTGAGCTCGAATTGAAGGCTGGCTGCACCTGCTTTGCGCCCCTACCAGGAAGGGGTGCTTGGGTGAGAGGGGAGGAGGGAGGTTTTGCGCCCCGGAATCCGGAGAAAGCAGCCCGCCCGCCCCTCACCCGGCAGCCAGCGCAGCGCACCCGATAGCCGAGCCCCAGAAGCCGGTCTCAGTCGGTGCTGGCCTGGCGCTTGCCAAAAAATGCCCCTTGCATCTCAATTTTCCCGGCCGTTTCTGTCGCTCGCAGGGCTCGCCCGGGCCACCTCCGTTCTCAGGCGCAGCCTTTCAGGGCTTGTTCCTTCCTCCCCCGCTCCCCGCCGCCAAGAAGGCGCAGGGGTGCGGGGTCCCCACCCGGCCGTGCCCGCAGTCCCTTTCCAGCCGGGCCCATCTCCCGGACTCTCGGTTACGGAAATGAGTGTCATTTAGACGGAGGACCGCGCGTCCGCAGCCCCTGTCCCCGGCTCTGGGTGCCTCTCCGGGGTTCCTGTGCGCTCCCGGTTGCCCTGTTGCCGGTAGCGAGCCTGAGCCCCGCGCCCAGGCTCGTGAACGCTCCCCGGTCACCTCGGCCGCGCTCGTGTCCTTTCCTCCCGCGGTCTAGATTGCAGCAAAACCGGGCAGCGCGAGGGCCAAAAAGTGGAAAGGAGAGCGCCTTCCCGCGCCGCGCAGCCCGCCCTCCGACTCCCCCGGCCCAGCCCAGACCCTCGCAATCCCAACTGCAACTTTTCCCTTCGGTCTCGGTTTTCCCCGGGCTGCGGCGAGCGGGCGCCGGGCCGCGAGGCGTGGAGCGGGCGAGCGCGAGCGCGGCTGCGGGTGGCGGTGCGGGTGAGAGCCGCGAGCCGCTGAGTGGGTGGGTGGGTGGGGAGGGAGGAGGGGAGAGGCCGGGCGGGGAGAGGGAGGGAGGGAGGGGGAGATTCCGCTCCCTTGCCGCTCCCAACCGGGGCGGGGGGAGGAGGCCGCGAGTGGGGAGGGGAGGAGGGAGGGGAGAGGGAGGGCGCCGAGGAAGACGCTCCGAGAACCCGTGCGTTTCGTAAGCTTGGAGCACTTGTACATTTCTGCAGCCGCGCGGCGAGCCATTCGCGGCGGCTGCTGCAGCTCCGACTGCATCTTCCTCCTCCTTCCCCGGGGCTCCGGGCGTGTGTGTGTGTGTGTGTGTGTGAGAGAGTGTGTGTGTGTTGCAGGTGTGTCCATTTTAATTCTGCCCAGTAGGTGGGACTTGGTGACTTTAGCACCATTTTTTCCTTTCCTTTTTTTTTTTTCTTTTTTTCTTTTTTGCCTCCCCACCGTCTGTTGCAACCCTGCAAAGTCTCGGAGTCGGCAAGCGCGGCTCGCTTCCCGAGCCCCCGGACCCGGAGAGCCGGCGAGCGCCGAGCCGGCCACCATGCCTGGCAGACCGCGCCACTAGGCGCTCCCCGCGGCTCCCACCCGGCGGCGGCGGCGGCCGCGATGGTTTCAGACGCTGAAGGATTTTGCATCTGATCGCACGGCGTTTCAAAGGCAGAGGCCCCCTCCCCCTTCCCCCCTCCCTCGCCGTCTTTGTTTCCTTCCCCCCCAGCTCTCCCCACTCCCCCCACCCCACCCCCCTCTCCTCTCCTCCTCCTCTTTTTTAGAAGCAGCGATCGGAGATGGATGTCTCTCTTTGCCCAGCCAAGTGTAGTTTCTGGCGGATTTTCTTGCTGGGAAGCGTCTGGCTGGACTATGTGGGCTCCGTGCTGGCTTGCCCTGCAAATTGTGTCTGCAGCAAGACTGAGATCAACTGCCGGCGGCCGGACGATGGGAACCTCTTCCCTCTCCTGGAGGGGCAGGATTCAGGGAACAGCACTGGGAATGCCAGCATCAACATCACGGATATCTCAAGGAATATCACTTCCATGTAAGTCAGGCGGCCGCTCCCTGCCTGCCTTCCCCTCGCTCCGCGGCTCCCTCTCTCGCCCGCCCGCCCGCCCGCGGCCAGAAGCCGGCCCTGCGCCCACTCCAGCTCGCCGCCCGCCGGGCGCGCGTCAGGCTCGCTCTGGCTCGGGAGATGCTCGTGGGCTGCGTATCCAGGTGACTCCGGCCCTGGCGAGGCTTGATCGGGCGATGCGTTATGTGCCTCTCCCGGGAGAGGACCCCCGCCGGCTGGGGCGCGCAGGGCCCAGCTCCCGCCCCCACCCGCTGTGTCTCGTTTTGAGGGTGCCTTTCGGGTTCTTTGCCCCCCACTAAATAGCAACAGTTTGGCCACGCTCAAGTGGAATGAAGTAGACAAGGTTCGAGTCCCCGACAGCCGCGGCAGCGACAGTGGCGGTGGCGCTTAGCGGGAGGGAAGGTGACAGATAGGGACTGCTCGCTATCTAGCCGAGACGTTTTAACTGTTTCCTTTTGGAAACGGCAAAACACGCTGACAAGTAAACAAGTTGGGAGCTGGCTGCTGCCGGGAGACTTCGGACACGTCTAGGCCTTCGTGGACGCCCACCCCTTCCCGTCCCTCTCCTCCGCCCTCTCCAACCCCATTTTGGGTATTTCCGAGACCCCCTCCCCCTTTCCCACCCTCTTCTGCATCTGGGCGCCTGCAGATGCGTCCGTGTTTGGGCTTGGAGAACTGCTCCTGGAATTCCCAGTCAGGATGGCGAAGGGAGGAGAGGGCTCGGTGTGTTTTGCAGACCCGGGTTCTGATGCGATCCTGCAGATCCGTTTATTTGGAAAATTGAGCTCTGCCTGGCATTTGTGTGGTTCTGCCCCGCCTGAGGGAGACCTGTGGTGGCCTGCTCTTTTCTGGTTATTTTCCTTGGCGGAGGGGAGGGCAGACGCTTGGGCAGGGGGAGAAAACACAGCTTGGGCCCCAGGGAACCTGCCTATCTTTTCTTTCATTGACCTCGGCCAAGTGACCCCCTCCCTTCCTGCCATCCAGAGAAGGGTGGGGATGGCACTGGGTTGGTTCAGGGAATAACTCTCCCTTACCTCTCCCAAGGTCTCCACCTCCTGGGGACTCCTGAAGTGGGTGGGATGCTGAGAAGGGTTTGCACGGAAGTCCTACCTGGGGTCTGAGGAAGGCATTTGGGCGACTCGGGAGGGGTGAACGTGCCGTTGGCGCTGCTCTGCCTTCGCCCCAGCCCCAGGGCAACAGGGCTGCAGAGCCTGGAGGAGTTGCAGCCTGCTCTGCCAGAGCCCGCCAGCCCTCCGGCTTAATGGAGACTGTGCTAGCGTGCTTGCAGCCAACAGTTTGAGGGGAGAGTAGAGCCCAGGAGATGGTCCTGACTTCTGGCCCGGAGACGCGCTTGACCCATATCTTGGCTCTCCCGTCTGTCCCCTCACCACCTTCAACCCGGCTGGCTAGAGATGGCTTGATAAACAGCAAAGGTGGGGGAGGGCAAGAGAAACAGGATGGACCCAACTCTGCCTCTCTGGCCCTGCAGGCCACAGCATTCCAGCATCCCCAAGGATGCAGGGAGGAGGGTCTCAGAGTGTGAATGTAAGGAAAACTATGGTTTGGAAGTACACTGTCGTGGTTGTGTGTGTGTGTGAGTGTGTGGAGGGGGAGTAGAAGGGTAGGGAGAGCTTAGTAGTGGGTCAAGGAGTTCAGGAGTTGGACCTAGGGATTTCCAGGGGATTGGGTGGGCTAGAAGTTGGAGAGAAGGTGCCCCAGGTGCCCAGTGGGGAATCTCTGGGGGCCGGCGAGCCTCCTCCCGCTTGTTCTCTGCTTTAAAGATTGTGTGTGTATCTTTAGGAGGCTGGCAGGTGGCAGCGATGGTCACAATCACGTAGGCTCTTCATAGTCACGCAGAGGTGCTGCTCCTCTGACAAGGATACTTAGGGAAGCAGTTGATAGGGAAGAGCTGGGGTGGTCCTTCCAGGCAGAGGGTCCAAGATGGGGATGCTGGAAAGGTCGGCGACGGGGCGGCCTCTTGTCCCCTTTTCCACTGGAGGACCCCAGAAAGGCATCGTGGGGACAGCGAGCAGGGAGTGGGTAGGAAGCCCGTCGGTCTGTGTCCCATCCTTGTTTCAGGACCCAGATTCTGGCAGGAAGTCCGGACCCCTTTCCTTACCTCTACCCTGACACCTAAGAGCCAGGGAACTAGTTCTGCGCTGAGCGGCAGGTGGGGGAGTTCAGAGGTCATGGGGCTGGTGACCTTTCCTCGCCCCATCTTCTCCTCAGTGCCCTGTCATGGCTATGGCTGGTACTGACTGAACTCAGGAAGGCTCCTGTCTCCAAACCCAAAGGCGAGGGTGGTGGAGAGACAGGGAAAACGGCGCCCCCTGCGAGGCAGGTGTCCCCATCCCTATTTTACCCCCGAGGGAATGGAGGCTCAGGGTAGCAAAGGAACTTTCCCTGGGACACACAGCCTGGACTGCAAACCAGACGGACATCTCTGTCTGTCCGATGCTGAAGCCCAGGCCCTCCACTCGGTGTGGCGTGTGGCGGCCCTTGGCAGCAGGCTGGGAGGAGGGGCTTAGGGTAGGGAGAAGCCCTCTGGGCAGGGGAGGGGGCCTTACTTCAGGGTTACCTGGGAAGGGGGCTTTAGTTGAAGCCTGGGCTTTGTTGGAGAGGAGCATGATGCTGTCAGACATAAGGAATCGGGGATCCCACAGCTTCCATCAGCCAGAAGCTCCTGGTGCTGGTGTGTGCCTAGGTCTGCAGGTTGGGCAGACTCTGGGGCATGAGGAAGAGGTCGAGCAGAAGCTGGATTTCCATCAGGCCTCAGTAAGGGAATATGGGGGTGCCCGCCACAGATTCACCATCTTGTTCTTGGGGCTGTGGGGTCCTCACATCCCTCCCTCAGGTGCTAAACTGATGCTATGTGAGTTTTAAGGGGCAAGACATTCCCTGTTGTCCTTCCTCGTGGGTGGTATGTGGAGTAGCTCCCGGGTACCCATTGGAGGCTGGCTGAGTGCACCGCTGGTGGAGGAAGCTGGCTCTCCATTAACATCAGGAGGAAATCAGCTGTAAGGCATCCAGGCCGAAGTATGAGTCTTACCTTCATCCCTTGCAGAGCCAAGCTGCTCCAAAGGGCCCTCCCTTTTGGCATCTTTCTGTTCAGGAGGCCAGTCCCTTTGCCACTGAAGATCTGACCCACAGTAACCTTACCTAGAAGGGTCCATGAACAGCCGCACCCAGCCAGGCTCTGACGTCACAAAGACAGGAGGGTGGTGGCTGGGAGGTGGCTGTCGGGGCCTATCTCTCTAGGCCAGGCCTGCTTGGAGCTGGGTTGGAATGGCACGCTCTTTGACTGTTAGAAGATCAAGCAGAGAAGATGGCATCACCGGGCTTGGCTTCTTGGGGTGGTGAAGACCGTGGGCTGGGACTACCAGCCAGCAGTGGGTTCTCCGTGAGAGCCACTATGGGGTGTCTCTGGTATTTGCAGTCCCCTGGTCCTTGCAGCCCCCCACCCTCCCTGCAGGCCCTCCCCTGGCTGGATGAAGGATCATTCAGAGCTTTGGTGGCTGTACTGGCTCCTTGATTCTCAGCCTTTCCAAGGATCAAGGGGGCAGCCAGCCTTGACAGTTACCAGTGAGGGCTGGGATGCAGACAGGGGTGGGGGCCTGGCCCCAGAGGTATTATGGGGATTGGGGAATAGGCCTGAGGGTGGTAGGCCAAGATGTGAGGGGCCTTTGAGGTGTGGTTATAGACCCTGGGAAAGACATACTTCCAGAATGAAAGCTGGGGACACTGGACTCTAGAGGCCCTGGGATTTTACCTGGAGGCCGGACTCTGGAGGGTCCTCCCTGGAGCCAGAGTCTACAGCCCCTAAAAGCCAAGGTCAGTCTTCTGAGGCACACCCTGGGTCCCAGGGCATCAGCTCTACAGTGCCAGGGGGCCTGAGCGTATGACAGCTTGGGGCAAATGAGCCCAGCCTGCCCCTTTCTTTGAGAGTGCTTGTGTACTGGCCCCTAGAGGGCTGAGCCCGGTGTCTGGGAGGCAGCTCAGGGTCCTGCAGGGCGCCCACTGCCCTCCTCCCAGCCGAGGTGGAGTGTGCTGCTGTGAAGGGAGGGTCCCACCTCCCGCTCCTCTGGGAAGCTCTCCAGCCTCGCCCTGCCAGTCCCTGTCTGCTGCCTCTTCCTCCTGTCTGCCTGCAGCGGTGGACCAGGCCCCCGCCCCTGCTGGCTTTTGGTGGGAGTGTGGGTAGCGTGTGGCCCTCCCTCTGGATGGCCCTTGCCAGTATTGTGACATCTCTGCTGCCTTCTGTGGTCCTCATCTCAAGCGCCCTGTTTTACAGCTTATACTGGGATCACAGGCGCCCTCTCCAGCTTCCCCCGAGGCCTCCGGTTGGCCAGTGGCAGGGTTTGGGAAAGGGGTGGGGCACACGAGTCCCACCCTGGCTCTGCCCCTGACCTGCCGTGAGGCACGGTAGAAGACCGTAGTCTTTCCAAGCCTGTTAGTCAACTATGAGCTGAGGCCAAGAGGCAGAGTCCCTTCCGTCTCGGACATGTGCCATCCCGGGGCCTGAGGAATGTCCCCGAGGAGGCTCTGCAAGGCCGCTCCTTAGGGCGCCGCCTTTGAGCTTGGTGCTGAGCCTTGCCATGCCACCAGGAGGAGGGCGCAGGATGCTCTGTCACTGGCCCTTGGCCACTGGCCAGGTTTCCCTTCCTTCTCTCCCTTCCCATCCCTAGAGAACTCTGGGCCCCTCAGAAGGTACCACACGATATAAAGTCAGCTGCCCAGACCAAACAGCGTGTAGCAAGAATGCGCTGGGGCCCGTAGCCTCCCCTTCGAGGCTGGACCCTCAGCTTCCGGGCTCCCCAGTCGCCCTGAGCTCAGGCAGGGGGAGGCGCCTCTGCAGAGAGCCGGCTCCTTGCCGGAGCAGAGGCCTCCACTGGGCGCGAGAAGAAAATGTTAGAACTTCTGTTTCAAATTATTCTTGTCTAGAAAAGGGAATATTTACTGTATGGACTGAAGATACATAAGCGAATAATTTAATAAATATGAGCGTTTTGGGGCAATGAGATAATTTTAATGCCAAAGCATACATCATCAAAAAAGCTTGGTGCCCACTCCTGCGAGATTAGTTGGGTCTGAGCTTGAGAGGGGTGATGATAAGAGGTCATCCTGGAGCCCGTGGCCTCCCCTCTTGGCTCTGTTCCAGGGAGGGGCTGGCTGATTGGGAGGGGGTGGCAGGGCCCATGGGAGGTGGGCTGAGGCCTGGTGGCAGAGAGGATCTTGGCTCCGTCAGGATTCCTGAAGCCCTGGTCCCCAGGGGCCAGCCCAGTTCTCACAGGACGGTCTCCTTGTCCCCTCAGAATCCTGCCTGTGGTCCGTGTGGCAGATTCTCCATCTCCGTGACGACCCCACCATTCATTTCTATCACTATTACGCTTCCCAGTTTAGGGCCATTGAGTTTATTTTTGTGACAGCTACTTGAGGTAATAAGCAGGGATTACGAGAGTCCCATTTACTGATTAACAAACAAAATAAAGGACAGAATTTGAATCTCAGTGATTGAGTTGTGTGACTCACAAAAGGAAAGATCTAGAAGAATCCTATGTCTCCTCCTCTGGTGCCTGTCTCATAGCCTCTGTGGCTCTGTCGACTCCATTCTCTCCGGCCACGACCCTCAGCCGGACACCCTACCGCTTGTGGAGAAGGGAGATGCAGAGCATTTTCATCTAGAAAGTTCTTTTCTCCCAAGAGGCCGCATTCTGGGAATGCCCCATCTGAGGGACTTGTGTGTGTGTGTGTTGTGTGTGTGTGTGTGTTGTGTGCGCGCGCGCGCGCGACGCGCGCACAAGGTGGCTTGGTGTCCTGGCCATTGGGTCTGAGTGTGGCCTGAGTGGAGGCCGAACTCCATTTTCCAGGTCTGGTGGGCAGCCGAGCCATCAGCTCAGGTCATCTATCATCCTGTGAGCCTTGCTCTCCTGTGCCGTGGGACGCGCACTCCGGGGCCGGGCAGGGTGGCAGCTCCTCTCCCATGGGTCGGGTCATCCATGGTGACGATGCCAGTGAGCCCTAGGACCCACGTGAGGACCCTCAAATTTCCGCCCATCCCTGAATGCAGGGCTCACCAGAATGCAGAGTTGGAAGGGTTGGCTACAGCTACCTCCTCTCTGACGTTATGCACAGGGGTCCCCTGAGAGGCCCAGAGAGGGCGGGGAGCTTTCTGGGGCCTGCGGGTGCTGGAAGACCTCACTTCCCGGGCTGGGCGCCGCCTTCTCCTGCTCTGTCCCAGTGCTTGGTGTTCGTTCTGGGCACTCTGTCAAAGCCAGAGCCTCGCCCACAACTGTGTCTCCCTCTGGGGCGACGTTTCCAAATTCAGGGTCCCCAGAGGCAGCAACTATGCGCGGCTGGCAGCCCCAGGGCTCCTCGGAGCCGGCAGCTCATGCCAGTTAGAAATCCACTTGGCGAGGGCTTCTGTGAGCTTTGGTTACATCCAGGGCTGGGCGTCTGGGCTCAGTGGGCTTGGGAGCCTGACCTTTCTCTTTAGCCTCACCTCTGTCTTCCAGCCCCAAGCCCCTTGTGGCTCATCCCCTCAAAAGTTCCCAAGTGGGAGACACAGGATTCTTTCTCCAGACAGACCTCATCAGGCACAGAAAGGAGCCTGCCAGCTGGTTACCCAGCAGCCCCTCCGGGCCCAGCCCCTTCCTAGCTTTGGACAAACCCCTTACCTCCTCCGGGCCTCAGTTTCCTTATCTGTAAGATGAGGATAATAAAACCACTTTACAGCAGCGCTCCGAGGCACAGTGAAAGCTGCTAACACATGTAACTAACATCGGTTCGCTTTCATTGAGCACTTACTATGTGTTTCAGGCATGGTTCCAAGCACTTTAGAGGTAGCACCTCGTTATGGCTTCACACCAACCCTATGAGAGAAGTACTCTTATTCATCCCATTTTACAGATGGGGAAACTGAATCCAGAGACGGAGCATGACTTGCTTAGCTCATGTAGCCAGTATATGCAGAGCAGTCTGCTATTTAATGTGAAGCTATACCGCCTATGCAAACTAACAACATATTACTGGCATACGACATGGCCACCTTCACGGATCCATGCCCGTCATGACATAGTAATACTCAAATGAAAGGGTGGGCATGCAGGTCTAAGAGGACTCCTGCTTTGATGACGTTCCAGTTCCCTAGGTGAGAATTGTCCTGGCTGGGGTTGGAGGGGACGGCAAGTGAGATAATGATGGGTGTGGTGTCGTCCAAGCAGTGCTGGCCAGCACAGTCACAGTCAGGCTTCTGGTGGTGGGGAGGCTTTGGGGCTCTCCTCCTGACCTGTGCCTGACAGTAGCCTCCACCGTTGGCCATGTCTCAGCCAAGCCTCTTCTCAGGCCTCCTTGACCAGCCTATGGTCCTGGCCTCTGAGGTGAGGTCAGCGCCCACAGGGGACCAGGTGGCGGCTGAACTGGCAGGGGTTCAGGAAGCTGGCGTCTGGGTCTCAGCCAGCTCCACTGGGGGCCGCAGCACAGTCAGTAGGATGGCGTCCCTGACTGCCCATGGCCAGGGAAAGCCTAGATGGGAGATGGAGCGCCGGGTGGGTCCTTCCAGGTAGAGTTTGGGGTTCTGAGGCTGCCTCTGGGCACAGAGCAAAAGAAGGACATCAGAAGTGCTGAGCAGCTGGAGCTGGAAGCCGATGTTTAAAGCATCTTTCCCGAAGGAATTCCAGTTCTTCCTGGCCCTGCTCTTGACTCTGCCTCAGATGAGCAGGCTTCACTTTCCTCTGCCCCATCTCCTTATTCCCCCTGTTCATGGGGCATCCCGTGGTCGTCAATAGGCTGAGCCCTGTGGAAAGAGCTGGAGGACCCAGCAAATGGCTAAGATGGCAGGGCAAGTGTTTGTGGGGGCACCCCATTCCTTGCATCCTGGCTGTGTGAGCTCGCCGTATCATAGAACTTCTCTGGCCTTGGTCCTCCTCCTGGGCGCCGGAGTCCGCTTCCTCCACAGGATGACCGTCAGATAGTGTCATGACATTCTCTCTGGGCTCTCTAAACAGCCAGGCCCCGTGTTGGTTATTTCCATTTCTAGATGTCTGGGAGTGTTTCTGAGTTAGAAAGAAAATCAAGACTTTGAACCATAAATCATTCGACTTGGAAAGGGGCTCAGAAACAATCTGAGCCAAACTCAGTTTTAGAGAGGAGAAGCCTGAGGCTCAAGAGCAGGGAAAGGACTTGACTCACCCAGCGAGTTCCTGGCACCACTTGGACCAGCATGCGGGGATGGGGGGCTTGTGGGAGGCACTGCCCAGCTGGTGTGGGTCTGGGGTTCTCTGTTCTGGCGCTCAGGGATTGGGATTCTTCCAGAGGCTGGGAAAGGAGTGCTTAGCCTCCTGCACACGGAGCCAGAACGGAGGGAGCAATCTTAGATTCGAAGTCCTAATCCGGCTGCCTCCCACGGTAAACTGGGCTGTGTGCACATCTTGGGGGCGTCTTTGCGCACGCACAAGTGCAGCTCTCCTCTCCTCGTTCTGTGTCTGAGGTCTTGTAAACAAGCCCTAAAGCCTTTGGCTTCTTGCCTGCCAAGATTGTCTGTGTCTGCACCCTCGCTGGCCACCAGAGGGCAGTGCTGTGCACGAGACTGTCTGAAGCCCGCGGCGGCTGGCTTCCCAGGAGGAGCTGGGGATGTGACACAGTAGTAGCCCGGTGAGATGTGCACCTGCACCGGCAGTAAGGCTTTCAGAGCCTCACCTGCGCCAGGGCTGAGCAGAGAGGTCAACTCTCCTCTAGGCAGAGCCTGTCTCAGCAGAGCTAGCCCTGCCTCCATCACGTCTGCAGCCCAGAGATGTGAGTCTCCTAGACCTGAACTTCGCAGGAGGTGGCTGGGAGAATGCCTCGGGTGGTCGGAAGTCGGCCTGGACGCCTCTGCTCCCCACCTCATCTGTCCCAGCAGCAGCAGGAGGGTCCAGCGTATTTGCATGGGGGTAATGGGGATGAATGTGTGGGACATAACTCCTGCCCAGGAAGATCCATCCCGATGGGGACACACAGAGGTTGACAGATGGTTCAACCATGGGGTTATTGCCATGGAAGAAGTGAGCTATAAAACTGCTTCAGGCCATGCGATATGCTGGCCCAAGTGTGGGGCATCTCTCACCTCTCCCTGTCCCCAGCTCATGCCAAGCTTGGGAATCACGACACCAGGTAGCTGCTCAGTAAATACCAGGTCCTGATGTTTACCGGACATGAAAGCTTGGTGCTGTCTGTCACCCTCTCTAGACCTTGTCTCTGCTCTCAGAGACGCACTTCCAAAGTGATGGGTATGAACGTGCCTTGCAAACCAGGGTCGTGGGCCCTGCCTGGACTCGTTAGTTTTGACCGTTTCCTTTCTGTGACTACTATCGGCTCTTCTCTGTCTGTTCCAGGCAGTCCTGTGTTTGAGCAGGCGCTGTCTTGTTCCAGCTCTAGCTGGTCCACAGATGAGCCTCGTCTCACAAATGTGGTCATCGGCTTTGGAGATGGGGTCTTCCGCTCCCGCGGTGGGGCTGTGGCTGGGTGCCGAGGGCCGCGCGCGGCTTCCGCGCCCCAGCCTGCTGTGGTGCTCCGTCTTTACCCACCTGCGGATCCTTTTTCAGGGCTGGTGTCCTAAAAAGTAGGGATGAAGCCAACATTTATGACTGGGCTGGAGATCATTTGCATATACAACCTTGCTTATGGATGGCAACTACTAAATAAAACTTAGGATCGCAACTCGCCCTCTGATCAGCTGTGGCCCTGGGCTGGCTACGATTTTTTGAGCCCTAGTTTCCTCATCTAATAAAAAGAAAAAATGGAGATAATAATTCAGGGTTATTGTAAGATTTCAGTGAGAATGTGTGTGTTTCAAACTCTTAGGACTGGCCTTCGTCTCGTTTTCTCCCTCTCCTCATTACCACACTCCAGAATCTCATGGTCATGGGCGCGGGTCCTTCCTGCGGCCCTTATCTGTTCTTCCTGCTTCCAGGCTCTCCTCTCACACACGCCGGCAGATGCATCTTCCCATCCGAGGTCTTCCATTAGAACAGTTCCTGCGCGTGAGCTTTTTAATGGGTTTCCTGTCTGAGAAGCAGCTCAGTGTAGTGGGAATAATAGTGGTTTCTTTGGCCGGGGAGCCTTCAGTTTAAACAGTGGCTCTGCCCCTATGCGAGTTCAGGCATTATTTAGCTTTGCTAAACCTCAGTTTCTTATCTGGAAAACCAAGATGACTATATTCATCTTTGTAGAGTGGTTGCGATTCAGTGCACTCATGTTAAGGGCCTGGCAGGCGATAGGAAGCACAGAGGCCACACGGACAAGTGGCACAGTGGGAGTCTCTCAGCGGTGAGGGGCGGTGGCACGTCTGGGTCCTGGAAGGGGGGGGTTTAGAGGAAGTCGGGTGAGGAGAGCTAGCAACTGGGCCAAGGCTGGGGGTGACAGAAGGACCAAGATGGGGTGTATTTGGAAAAGGCGACAAAGTGGCTGAGACATGTATCAGCTGAAAGAACAGAGAAGTTGTTGTGGATTCCACTGAGACTCGGTTGCAGTACCAAGGGACCGAGTGTCCCAGGCAGAGCGTTCCTGCTTCCCGCCGTCCCTGCCCTTGGTCCCGGGAGTCCGGGTGCCAGGAATGCTCATGCAGGATAACTGGCAGCACCCACCCTTGGCAGATATTCTCCCTATTTGGTTGGACTACTGTTCTCTATTTTTACCCTGTGTAGCTTCCTGTTCACTGGCTGATTCCCTTCTGACTATTGTCATTGACTAAACTCATACAGTTGGGGCTCCAGCAGCTGCGGGACAAAAAGTGTAGGAATCGGTGGGACAGAGTGACTTCTAAGTCCCTTCAGTCTACCCTGAGGAGCCTCCCAGGCGCATTCATTCCAGTTCCATGTTAAGCCACAGGAGGGCACTAGACCATGATTTCTGCAAGGAGGGAGGAGCTATTGAGTGTGCTTTGATCAAAGCTGCACTTGGATTCTTCCCAGATGCCAGCACCTCTGAAGGCCATGGCACCCCAACTTAATTTAACCAGAGTCTAAAGCATGGAGTCCGATATCTCAGGGGAAGCTAAAGTGTAGTAAAAGGCCGGGGAATTTGGCATCAAATTTGGGTTCCAATTCTTGCCCTCCTCCTTGCTTGTTTTTTTTTTGTTGTTGTTGTTGTTCTTTGTTTGTTGTTTTTTTTATTTTTTAACTTTGAGTAAGTTAATTTCTCTGGGTCTCATTTTTTCTTCACCTGTAAATAAAGTGTTATTGGGAGGTCTACCGGGAGGATTAAATGATACGCTGTGTGGAAAGTGTCTGGAAAGTGATAGATACTCCGTGATTGACCACCTGTTTCTTTCTGGAAGAAGGGTGAAGTTAGGGCACAGCATAGGAGATATTTATGGGATCCTGCTCGCCGGATGGGGTCTCCGTACTTCCTGGTGACCCCTCTAGGGTCCCAGTTCATTGAGGGCAGCACTGACACCCAGCAGCTGGCAATGAGAACAGTGCGTTCTGATGTGGTGGGTGGCGACGGTGGGCACTGTCGGACAGTTGCTGGGTATTTGGGCGGATGAGACTGAATCTGCAGATCGAGAGATGTTGGCTTCCGATGGTCCGTCAACCGAATTTCTCTCCCCTTACAATGCTGGTGGCTAGAGATGATTCTCAGAGGGCCTTACTGTGATGGTGACCATTAGGGATATTAGTTGCCCAGGTCAGCAGTCTCAGGTCCCAGCTACAGGACACACTGCCTTTATTGGAGCAGCCAGAGCTTTGTGGTATTTCCTGGGGTACTACTCTTAAAAAATTGTTTTAAATCCATCATCTATCAGATTGGCCTCAGCCAAGATGCTCACGATCCCTAAACCTCGGTATCTTTATCTGAGAGAGAGGGACGTTGGCTGGTTGACTGGGAGGGCTCTTTCAGCTTGGATTTGAGTGTTGGACATTGTTTCATACCCTTGGCTCAGTGTGTGTATATGTCTGTGTGTGTGTGTGTGTGTGTGTGTGTGTGTGAGAGAGAGAGAGAGAGAGAGAGAGAGAGAGAGAGAGAGAGAGAGAGAGAGAAGGGAGGGGGGAGGGAAGGGAGGGAGAGAAGTGGGTAGGTGTGAGATCACATGGGAAGTGGGGTAGTGATTGATAACTGCTAAGCTCAGGCCTTCCTGGTGCAGAAATTCTAGCCCAGAGAAGGCAGGAGTGTCCCTTGGTGGAGGGGTGCCCCTGAGACTGGAATTGGGGCGTCTCTCGCTCCCTGTCTTGTGCAGCCTCTTCGTTACCCACCTGAGATCCAGGACAGAGCCTGGCAGCTGTGCCAGGCTCAGGAAGTTATTTAATATCAGCTTTGCTCCAGATTGTGTTTCTGACTCCTTGCCACCTCTTAAGTGGCAGTCATTTTAACAAATGTGGCGATAAGATACCAAGTGGGAAATAACATGAGAAATGGGGAGGGGCAGGGGCACGCAGGAGGAGTGTAGTTTATTCCGTTGGCAGAAACCTTGTCTTTGAGGCACTCCCGGTGAGAGAATCGTGGAGGAGGAGCTAGGGCCCCTCGAAGCCCGTCAGTGCAGGGGAGGGGTGGGAAGGGGAGCCTGACTCCAGAGCATGTGGCCTGTGGCTGCAGCTGTTGCTCCTCCGTGGGAGTGCCCTGTGTCCGTGGGGCACCTGGCTCCTGTCCCTGGGGCAGGTGTTGGAGGGGAGGCCCTGCGCTCCATTTTTCAAAGGACGGCCTTGCACGTATGCACCAGACAGCTAACGGGGCCTGGCACAGGCAGTGTGGATGCTGCGCTGTGTCTGGACCTAGGCGGTGGGGTGCCCAGGTGTCTGGCCGCCTGCCTCGCTGCCTGCCAAGGCCCATCCCAGCAGCTGGACTAGTGGGGAAGGATGGGCACAGGCCCTGGCGGGGCCAGCCTGGCTCTGCCATCCATCGGACCCGGAGAGGAGGGAGTCCGGCCTCGCTCACCCTGCCTGCAGTGGCAGCCGTGGGCCAGGCATGGTGTTTTCCCTGGGACACGGTGACGAGAAAGTCAGTTCCCTCTTGGCGTTTAGAATCAAGTGGGGGTGGCAGGCATTAGACAAAGGACCTACTGCTAAAAGAGGTGTATCAGGAGAAGCAGGGCCAGAATTTTAGAGAACTTATCAATGTAAAGATGAAAGAAAAATGTACATATATGAAAATGTGACTTTCTTAAGGTGGAGAGGACCCAAAATTTCTAAAAGATCTAAAAATTCTAGATTTTCCTGTGCTTGGGGCCACAGAGGCGTTACTGGTCAGGTCTGTGGCCCTGGGCCCCGAAATTGATCCCTCAGCCTTGCTGCTGTCCACAGGAGGCCCCGTAGTATTTTAGGGGCATCATCTTTCAGAAGGCAAGAGAGGCAGATTGCCTTTCCTCTCCCGTCACTTTCTGGCTGTGTAAGACAAAGAAGTGGGGGCAGGTAGTTTATTAGGAAGGTGACCCTGCAGCCTGGGGCAGGGGAGGGGGCAGGGACAGGGACGGGAATGGAAGCCAAGGAGCGGAGCGTTCGCGAGCAGGCTGCGGAGTGCCCTCCCCAGGTGCTCGCTGTTCCTCTCATTCCGCATGTTCGCTGAGAGCCTCCGACAGCCCGGCCCCTTTTGGGAAAGCTGGGGAGACATCGGTGCGCCAGACGGACGAGGTCTAACTAATTCTCCCCGCAGTTATGGGATGTGTGAGGTCAAGCCCCTTTCTCTTGGCACCTGGCCCCTGTTTGTGGGAGCCTGCCTCGGGGCTGCGGGGGAGGGGGCCAGGTGCGCTGAGGGGGCAGCCAGATTCCCTCTGTCCCCCAGGGCAAGTTCCTGGGAGCAAGTTTCCACAGAAGTGATTTGGGGTCAGCCATGCCGTGGGTAGGAGAGAGCCTGGGGCGGGGTGCATGTCCAGGCTGGCGTGCAAAGACTGGCTCCATGTGGTGTAACAGGGCTGGGCCCGGGCCCGGCCGACGCTCTGCCCAGCCAGCTGCTGGGCCTGCCCTCAGCCCTGGCTGGGTCGGCAGCCCCCGCTTTCCCTGTGCCCTGGGCCCTGGGGCAGCAGCAGGGTAGGAAGAGCGACCTTCTCCCTCCTGACTCTTGTTCAGGTTTCCTGTCTCCGCGGACATGATCGGTCGCTCCTCCCACCGCCCCCAGTCTGAGGCTGCAAGCTGTGTTCCTGTCCCGGTGGCTTGCTGGTCTGCCTGCCACCCTCTGTCAGTCGCTCAGGGCTGCTGTTGCTTGCGTTCTGTTCAGCACGCTTTGGCCTTGGGGCTCCACCTGGTGCCCTGCCGGATGGCTGTCCTCACCGACCCGGGCACGTCACTGGACAGAAGGGGGTGGCACAACCAGTGTCTTAGTCCCACTGAGACCCTCTGGAGTCCCACCCATGGGCGCTGCGTGGCATCAGACTCGCTAACATCCGGCTTTCCCCCTCACTGTGCTGTGAGCTCTGGGAGGTGGGGATTGTGTGGGATTTGGCTCCGCATCCGCAGCAGCCAGCAGGGAAGAGGTCCTCCGCGGGACCTGTGCAATGGGACGGGCCATGTTTCCTGCCAGAACGTGTCACAGACCAGAGGGCGGATCCCAGGCTTGGTGGCCACGTTGTTCTCTCCTCCCCGTGCCTGGCGGGCCTGGGCCTGCCTCAGCGCAGCAGCCCATGGAAGGAGCCTTCTAGGGAAACCTGCCCGCGTCATAGTGAGAGCATCGTCGTCACCGCGTGGAGATGACGTCCCAGGTGTTATCCTAAGGGCAGTTTGTTTTAGCCCCATTTCATTCTCAGCGCAGCCTGAGGGGGCAGGTATCATTATCATCCTCACTTTATGCATGGGGAAACTGAGGCTCAGCGAGGCTCTGGCACTTGTCCTGAGGCATCCGACCAGTGAGTGGCGGAGCTGCCGTTTGAACTCAGCAGGTCTGGTTCCCAAGCCCCTGCTCACACCTGGTGTCGTAGGAGCCTCTTCCTCGAACCCCCGTTCGCCCAGCCCTCCTCCCATACCGCCAGGCGCCCTCGGCCAGCAGGACGTAATGCCTGCTCTTCTGGTTTTTGACGTGGTGTTGGCGGGGGCATGGAGGTTGAAGGGGCCCTCACACCCAGTGGGGTTCGGGATCCCTGAGTTTTGTGGGCACAGGTGGTTTTGGCCACATTCTCAGAGAATGCCATCTCAGTGACGGCAGTGGGCGGAACAGTGAGCTCTTGGGTCCCGTCTCTGTCACCGTCTTCCTGGGCGAATCTGAGCAAGGCGTGAGCCATCTCTGGGCCTCCATTTTTTTATACTTAGAATTAGGGGCTGGCCCAGTGATCGTTCGAAGGTCCTCTGGCTTTAACGTGTGACGTCTCTAACGTGGCGGTTGGGGATGGGCTGGAGGCTGGAGCCCCCCGAAGCTGCAGGACTCCGCGCGGGCTGGGTCCCGTGCGTGTCGAGGGGGAGCCTGGGAACAGACCTGTGGCCCTCGCAGGCTCGCGCCTTAGCACGGACCGTGGGGTCCCCCCACAGTTTCTGATTCCCATTTATCGTGGGGCCTGAGACGCACCCAGGGGATGCAGACGCTGCTGGTGCAGGGACCACACTCTGGAGGGGCCGCTGCACGGATGTGCTCCCTGAGACCGGAGCTGGCCTGGTATTCTGCATGAGATTCGTTAACACCGTTGCCCGGGCTGCGAAAAGTTTGAACACCCCCACTGGGAGAACACGAACCCTTCCCAAGCACCTTCCGACCGGGCTTGCCCAGGTTCTCTCTCCATTTCCCATTCATCTGTTTGTTCCGCACCCCAAGTCTGGTGTCTGGCTCATGCCTGACCTTGGCCCCGACCCTTGCCTTTCCCCACAGGGCTGGGCGTGACTGGGATGTGCTCTGACCTGCGATCCCATATGTAGATGAGACGTGAAAGCACGATTGTGTTTTTCAGAATGCCCTTCGTGGCTCAAAGTTGATTTTTAAAAATGACTTGGGAGGCAGGGAAGACATTCTGTAACTGTAGCTCGGGAACCTGAGTTGGGTCGTCCTCGCTTGGACTCCTGCCTCGTGTGCAGGCTGCAGCCTCTCTCGGGAGCCTTGCCTCCTGTTACCCCCCCAGCCAGGCCGACCCACTGCCTTTCTGAGGCGTTCCCGAGCGTTTCCCACTCTAAGTCTTTTGGGCAGGCTCTTTCACCTGCCTGGAAGCCCTCTGGCCTTCGTTCTGCTCACCCGGGCCCTACCTGTCACTCAGGTCCCTCGTTTGACATGGTCTTCTTTGTCCAGACCTGTGAGTGCCGAGTGTCCTAGCTTTCCAGTCGTGAGCACAGAGTAAGAGCAGCTGCTGTTTCTTGAGCACCTTCTCGGGGCCGGAAGCTTGTATGGATGGCGTCTCATTTAAGCCACACAACCACATGAGCGGATGGCTGCTCTCATTTCACAGGTGCGAGGAACCGAGGCCAGAGCCGCGAGAGCTGGCCTCGGGCCAGCCCGTGAAGGGCGCAGCCAGGAGCCCACAGTCCGGCGTTCATCGCAGCAGTGCGCAGGAGAGCAAAACGGCTGGGGACAGGCTCATGCCATCAGGAGGGGACCAGGCAGGGTGTGTGGACGTGAGGGCCTGCTGTATAGCAGTGACGGCGGAAACCTCGTTCTCTGCGCAGTACCGTGGCTATATTCTGCGAGCAAAGCACCAGTAAAGGAAAAGCAAGTTGCAGAATGACATGCCGTGTGTGTAAGTTAGAGAACCCAAATCGACAAATGGAGTATATTGTTCATGGACACAGATATGTAGTAAAAAGATAAAAATCATAGACTGGATACAAACCAATTTTACAATTGCCTTGGGGGAGACGGAGAGGCAATCAAGAGCCAGCACAGCGCTCTTCACTTTATCTGTGATGTTTTCCTTCTCTCTTTTTTTTGAGATCTTAGCATATGACAAAATGGGAATGTGTAGTAATTCTAGGTGATGGGTAAATAAGGTGTTCACTATATAATCCTTCGTTTTTTCTCTGTGAGCACTTTAGAAGCCGTAAACACTAATAAGATTATCATACCCACCAGATTTGTAATTAAAAAAAGTAAAAGCAATGTTAAATCTAGGGCTGCCGTAACAAAATACCACACAGACTGGGTGGCATAAACAACAGAAATTTGGTTTCTCAGAGGTCTAGAGGCTGGACGTCCAAGACCAAGGTGCTGGCAGGGTTGCTTCCTTCCGAGGCCTGTCCCCTCGGCCAGCAGACGGCTGCCTTCTCCCTGCGTCTTCACATAGTCATCCCTCTGTGTGTCTGTGTCCTTATCTCCCTTCTTACAAGGACACCGTCCTATTGGATTAGGGCCCACCCCAATGACCCCATTTTAACTTAATCATGCCTTTAAAGATGTTATCTCCCAATACTGTCACAGTCTGAAGTATCGGGGCTTAGGACTGCAACGGAGGAATTCCGGGGAGACGCAGGTCACCTCATAACAATCATAAGACATAAAATCATGGCGTTTCTGCTGAGTTTGGAGTCCGTCGTCGAATTTCTGAGTCCAGGAACCTGCAGAAGTTCATCGAAGCTGAATTTTTCTCATGTTTTGGTGCCTCTGGCCGCGGGTGCCCTAAGTGTATCTGCTTGGGCAGCCTCGTGAGGAGAGGAGCCCTCTGGAGGAGGTGCACACTTGTCGGAGAATGGGAGGTGGGGAAAGGGGAAGGACACAGCGGGCCGGTGCCAGGTCCGAGGACGCAAGGCCAGGTCTCTGACCATCTGACGGTTAGGCGCTGCAGGTGGGAATAAGCAAAGCTACTGCATACCAAATGCACGGTCGCTCTCTCTCTTATTATTCAATTAACTAATTGATCAATTACTTCAACGCCTACCAGATGGCACCTTGCTTGTGTCAGCCACTGAGTCAGCCACCCCACTCCCCCTAAAAAATGACAGTGGGCTAGGATTATAGGCTATGAGATTTGGTTCGTGGTAAGGAAGAACTTCCCAAAAGAATGGGCTACGAAATAGGACTATGTCATTGCTTTCCTTGGGGCATGTAAGTATATAGGGTTCTCCCTATCCCATTATTTTATTATGAAAAACTTCAAGCACACACAACATTTGAAAAATTTACAGTGATCATTCATTTATCTGCCACCCGATTCTGCGGTTAATACTTTTACTCTACTCACCCAATCACTTGGTCTATCCATCTTCCCATCTCTCTGTCCACTCAGTCCCACCCTGTTTTTCTGATGCACCTCAGAGTAATTGTCGATGTTTATATACACGCCCCCTAAATACTTTAGTATGCATTTCATTACACCAGAGTTCAGTATTTTCATTGTTTTTCATTGAGGCAGTATTTATAGTCAATGAAATAAATGCATACATCTCAAGTATATATTCTTTGAGCTTTGACAAGCGCCTACACCTGTGGAATCCAACTCCAGCAGAGTCCAGCACATTACTGTCCATACCTCAAGCCGGTCTCCGCCCCGCCTCTCCAAAGGTGGCTACTGCTCTGGCTTTATTCCATAATAGATCACTCTTGCCTGATGTATAGCTTCTTATAAATGGAATCACAATACGCATTTAGCAGAATGTTTTTGAGGTTAATCCACGCTGCTGCAAATAACAGTAGTCTGTTCTTTTTCTTGCTGAGTGCTAGTGTGTTTTGTGGAAACCTGAGTTTGTTTATCCAGTCTCCTGGTTGTTGGAACCCTAGATATTCCCAATTTCGGACTCTTATGGATAAATCAGTTATGAACACTCTTGCACAAGGCTCTTTGTGAACACTTGCTTTCGCTCCTCTTGGGTCTATCCCCAGGCGTGGAATTTCTGGGTTGTATGATGAATTTATAATTAACTTCATAAAATACTTCCAGATCTTTTTTCAAAGAGGTCGTACCAGTTTATATAATGGGACTGGTTTTGATTCATCTCTGTTAGGATAGACACATGTCCATGACTCATGGAAACAGTTCCTGTTGTATCTTTGTCTTGCAGATGAGGAAATCGAGGGGTTAGAGGGGTGGTCACTTGCTCAAGGTCACCCAGCTGGTGGGTGGCAGAGCTGGGATCTGACTCAGAGCCCATGTGGTTCCCATTGTGATGTGCTGCTTCTTGCAGAGGCAGGAAGAGCAGGTGGCTGACTTCTCAGGGCACCTAGTGTCCCCAGCCCAAGGACATTCCTGGTCCTCTCGGGGCACCTTGTTCTCTCTGACACTGTGGGCACTTAGTGCTCTCCGGCAGGGCCGGGCCCGTGGGCAGGTGACCCCTGGCCTGGGCTGGACTGTGTTTACCGAGTTCTTCATGCACCCTAGTCATGCAGCCCGTCACAGGGCCCCGGGCTGGGTCCGTGTGCAGCGGACAGCACCCCAGGATCCCCATCTCCCTCCTGGCGTGACGCAGTGGGAGCCGCGCTCGTGGGGTGCAGAGAGGCCCCAGACCAGCATGCGTCCCCGTGTTCCTTCACGTTTGGAGGCCTTGCTGAGCAGAGGGGTGGGGCGGGCAGCTTGGCCTGCCTGGTTCTGCCTCAGAGTCTGCAGACTGCAGGTTGGCCGATGGAGGACACAAACAGGCTTCTCCCTTCATGTTGGTGATGCCACGACACACAAGACAAAGTTTCTGGCCTGGGAATAATGGGCGAGGCCTCAGTGTTTATGTCAATCACTCGCTGTGTCAGAGTCCTAAGCCCGTTGAGGGCACTAAGCGGAGTATGTGATGTGAACGCTGACCAGAGGTGGGGGCTGCTCCCGGGGGAGGTTGGGCCAGTGGGGCTCTGGGAGTCGATAACAGCCCAGCTGTCGTCCAGACAGCGAGCCAGAGGCAGAGCTTCATGAAGAGCTGATGGCAGAATTTTCTAGCAAGCGTAGACCTCTGACGTGATAATGGGCTGGGTGTGTGTGGGGGTGGGGGCGGGAGGGAGCCAGGGCAGCAGGGACGGAATGGAGCATACGGGCTTGGAGGGGTCAGCAGGGCCTGGCAGGCCATAGACATGGGTTTAGATTTTTTTAATTAAAATTATCGGGGTGACATTGGTTAATAAAATCAAATAGGTTTCAAGTGTACAGTTCGATGATACATCATACATATGTACATGTATGTATATATATTGCTTTTTGTGTTCAATGCACAAGGTTAAATTTCCTTCTGTCACGAAATACTTGACCTCCTTTAACTGCCTTCCTCCTCCCTCCCCCCTCCCCCATCTCCCTCTGGTGGGTTTAGATTTTAATCCCAGTGAAATAAAAGGCCCTGGAAGGTTTCTCCTTTTGAGCAGACGACGATTCAGTTTACATCCTAAGTGATAGGGCAATAGAAGTGTGGAGAAAGCACACAGGCTTATGGGCTTCCACGGGAGGCACTGAGTCCAGGCTGTGGCACTGGGCAAGGTTCCCAGAGGAGGGGACAGCTGAGCTGAAGCCTGAAGGATGGTCAGGCATTAGCCACAGAGGGGCAGATGTGATGGAGCCTCGCTGCCCCTCCCCGCTCCCCCCATACATAGAAGCAATAGTGGACTGGATTTTGAGGAAAGAAAAAGCTTTTATGGAGGTCGACCAGCAAGGAGACAGGAGACAAGGCTCAAGTCTGCCTCCCTGACCCAGGGTTCGGGGTGAGAGTTCAGGGTTTTCAGTCCTGGACCTTCCTGGACGATGGGCCTTCTCTCCGGAATGGGTTCCGGCATTCAGGTTCTGGTTGTGTCCTGGTCCTTCGGTTCCGTGGGCAGAACAGTTAAGGGTTTACAGGTGTCACTGGTAAACTTTGGTTCCGGGGCTCGTTAGAAACAGGCTAAGACCAGTTCGAGCTGGTTCTGCGGTTACACTGCTCCAGGTGGAAGGAACAGTGGGAGGAGAACCTTTAAGGAGCTGAAGGAAGTCCATTCTGGCTGGAGGTGGGCGCCGGACCACACCAGGCCCTGGGAGCGGGGGTCCTCCAGAGGTGGCTGTGGGGTTAGCCTTGTTTGTCTTTGCTTTCTCAGTGCTCAGCATCCGCCTAAGGGAGGGAAAGGGTGGGTGGGGGGGGAGCCTGTGCTAGGGGCCTGTAGCCTGTGAGGACTTCTTAAAGTTTCGGGGAGCCAAGGGGAAGCCTTGGGTCCTGAAAGGGGCACACAGGGTTGGTTTGTGGTGGAGTCCATCACCCCTTGGCCGGAAATGCAGGCTGCCTGACTGTCATGACAGCTTGGGAAGGGGCAGTGATTCTGGATCTTGTCTGTTGTAATGTCAGTGACCCAAGAAGGAGGCCCAGCTCCACCTCTCAGGCCTCGAGGTGCGCCGTGGCAGAAAGGAAGTCTGACTCAGGAATGCCACTTGCTAAAATATATTTGTTTATTCAGAGATTTAATTAACATGTTTAAATATTAAAGAGTAAACAACGTGTGTCTAGTGGGACTCCGCATTTACCAACAGGAGTTCTGACTTAATTATTTGTGCTTTCCAGGCCCTCAGAGCCACGTTCCGGGCTTTGTTTTAAGGAGGCCCAGGTTCTCCCTGAAGGCGGGAAACGGGCCAAGGCGAGCAGGAAGTCAGGGAGGAGAGCAGGGTGTGGGGAGCGGAAGGGGAGGCGTTTTCTGGAGAGGTGCTGCTGTCCAGGCATGAGAAATCGGGAGGCTGTATTGGGTTTGTGCAGAGGGAAGCAAGAGTTTTGTGTCCCGACAGTGGGCCAGGCTGCCCTTCGAGAAGACAGGCGACAGGGTCTTAGGGATGCCTGTTTTCGTGAGCTAACTAACGTTTGTGGGGCCCAGCTTCTCACCTTGTCACCCCTGGGCCCGCAGCCCATGGAGGAGCTGCCCATCCCCCGTCCTCACTGGGAGGAAAGGTACAGGCAGATAATAGGGCCCCAGGCCACCATAGGTGGAACGCTGAAGCCAGAGGTGGTTCACAGGTGATCTGCACCAGAGTGTCTCTGCGAATGAAGCCCTCGATGCTGGGAGGTTACACCGGGGCTATTTATTGGCAGTGCACTCTCTGGTTTTAATTTTTTCTTTTTGCTTATTCAGGCTTTAGCTCCAGAGGAAAATAGCCTGGGGTGGCTCCGAAATAGATTCTCTCTGCCCCATTAACTTATTCAGTGGGTTTAATGGTCCTTTTCTCCTCAGCCTTGAAGCTGTCATTAAAAAGCAGAGATTTATAAGAGTAAAGACCCTGAGCTTTAGTCAAACTTTTGCTCTGGGCTGGTGGAAGGGCACCCCCCGCCCCCACCTGCTGCTGTGGGTGTAGCCTCAGTGGGTCCTACCTTAGCACAGAAGCTTGAGGCTGGGCAGGTGGCATCCTGGGTGCTTGAGGGTAGTGACACTGCCCCACAAAAACTCTTCAGGGGCTAGTGACCCCGGCTTTCCCCAGCTCCCACGGGCCGGGCTGTTTTGGAGTGTCTCTGAAGTGTCACTCAAGGGCTCTGGGGCGAGAGTGCCCTGGTCCTCAGTGGGCCTCTGGAGCCATTTCTTGTGCGTCCCACTGCCACTCACCATCTGCTCTGGGTCAATTTACTGAAAATCACAAGTCACTTTACAGAGGGATCAACTTGTCAGAAACCACTTCTCCGAGAGTCAGGTGACTCGAGGGCCGACTGCCCAAGTGACCTATGAGAAAATGGCCAATTTGCCAACGGGCAACTCACTGAAAGTCTGTCTGCTGAATGCTTGATGTGCCAAATTTACCAAAACTTTGATTTAAGGAATATAATTATTGAATCAAGCCAAGTCAAGCTAGGGCTGTCCAACTCTTTTCAGTCCAGTTCAATCCACTTCACTTCCTTCATTATTTGAGCATCTGTGGTGTGTGAAGCCAGATATTGCAGAGGCTACAACAGAGGAGTAAACTAGTTCGGAGTGGAGGGGTTGGGCAAGTGCACTCGTTTTTCAAGAGAAGGTGGATGTGACACGCCAGGTTGCCACAGGGATGCAGTGGGGGCGGGGCGGGTTTAGGAAAACTTCAGAGAAGGAGGCGATATAGGGGTGTCCCTTGATGCACAGGTAAGATGGAGAGGGAGGCAAAGGGAGGGCACTCCAGGCCGAAGATATAGCTTAGAGCAAAGGTGTCCAGTGAATTAGAGGAAATGCAAGGTTCCCATTTGCCTGGAGAGTAGGTAGTATGGAAGGGCCCTGAGAGGTGACAGATAACCTTGAGACTCACTTGGGCAGCCCCTGAATGCTGGGCTGAGGCATCTGGACTTCATTGCATTAGTGTTTGGAGTCTTTGAAGGTGTAAGAAGACAATCTTCAACTTAAAATGGCTTTTTAAAAAATTATATTTGCTGGGAGAAAATTAGAAATAGCATGAAGAAAATAGGTAAAGAAATTACTCATAGTGCCAGTGACCCGGGAATAAACCATACTTTGGTGGATTTCCTTCAAGTCTCACTCTCAGGGTGATTCTAGGCTGAGTGCACAAGGCAGAACGTGCCCTCTGAGGACTCGTCTGTCACTAGGCGAGGCACCCAGGCTCTGAGACTAGCACGGTGTACAGCGGCCTGCACAGTCTGCACGCACCTGCTGACGGGTTCTCACTGGTGATGCATACATCTCCTGACAGGGTCTCTCACTGAGCAAGTTGGGGGGCAGAAGCACCAGCGTTTATACAGTAGTTGTTCTTAACTCTTTCTGGGTGCATAAAGCTAAATTCACATTAAATTGATCGTATGGGTAAAACTATTATTCTGTGTGTGTGTGTGTGTGTGTGTGTGTGTGTATTGTACTCGAGCAGGTAATTTTGATCTGTATTTTACAAATAGCCTGCATGTCAAGTGTACTGTGCGTTGAGGAAGAGGAGACGCAGGTAGTAGAGAAAGGAGGCAGGAGGCAAACGCAGCGGCTCGGGGATGGGCGACGTGGGCAGGAGGCAGGGTGATGGAGAAGGAAAAGATTTCAGAGCCACTGCATACGTTGCACACGACTCCGATTATACCTGTGGGGTGTAGGAGATGGAGGTGTTACGGGGGGGGGGCGGGCCGGGGTCTCCAGACTTGGGCGAGAAGGGAACAGTGCTGCCTTGAGCAGGAATAGGTATGGGGTGGGGCACGGCGACTCCTGTGTGGGCCACACTGAGTGGAAGGTGGGGATGATGTGCACGCAGGTCAGAAACCAGACTGGAGGAGGACATCTTGCTCCTGAGGGGAGCCTTTTCTGTGGCCCCTCACCGACATAAGGAAGCAGCAAGCACGCTTGGTGAAGACAGGCTCGGTGCCAGCGTGCTCTGGAGCTCATCCTGCCCTGGCCACCAGCTGGCCTTCTTCATTGGTGTCCAAGCAACTGGCGTTTCTTCAGGAGAGTGGCTTTGCTTGTGAGAGCTTTGTTAAACGCCGTTTTACCTTCTCTTTACCCTTCTGGCTTCTGTGGGCCCCTCTCCTGCTCGTCTCACTGCTTCCGTAGGTGAGATCGTGCCTCTCGCCGTAAGCTTATCCCAGAGCAGGTGCGCTGCGCGGTGAGAGGAGAAAGTCATGTTGCACTCTGGTCGAGCAGCAAGGAGATCGGTTGTTAGATGATTCTTAGCGGTAATGCGGTAATGGGGAGGGTTAAAATGATAATTATCAACCTATACTCAAACGGCTTTTCAAAACAACTCTTAACTACTTTATGGGGAAGGCTGGCCAGGTCTTATTGTTCCATTTTCCAGAGAAGACAAATGACATATCCAAGATCCAGCTGTCTATTAAGAGGGCAAAGGACCCTTTCCACAATACCCAGTCTCCCCACAACCGTGTTCTCTGACTCCAAAATGAGGGCATGAGCATCCTTGCAGGGACGACTGGTCCACATGAACTTTGAGCCAATTAGGAAAATCCGGACACCCTGTTCTCCCCCTCCTGGCTGCAGTCGGCAGGACCACCACGCACCCGTGAGCCCCGTGCTGTGACTTGGTTACAGTCCCCAGGCTGAAACAGCCGTTCCCAGTGTCAGTCAGTGAGAAATTATGCTCCATGGCCCCTGGGCTACGCTGATCCATTCACCTTGAGTACAATAACCATGCGGGGAGCTAGATAAAATATTTGTGCCGTCGATTGCTTCGTTTTGTGCGGCTGGGAGGTGGCAGTGAACCTGGTGTCAGGTAAGGGAGGCCGCGCCCACCTGTGTGCCGAGTGGCCGAGGCAGAGCCTCAGGGCTGCTGGCGTCCCTGGGGCATCGGCTGGTGCCCGCAGATCCAACTCTGAGCGACTGCCGGCTCCCCGGAGGGTAACTCACCCAAAAATGGCATTTCTGCTGAAATTAGTCTGTCTTAGAATTTCTGAGTCAAGGAGCCTTCAGAAGTTCATCAAAGCTGAATTTTTCTCATGTTTTGGTTCTCTGGCTGCTGGCGCCCTATGCACATGTGCTTGGTCGGCCACCGACCAGGGCAGCTTTTGGACGGGGAGTGATCAGGGCATCTAGCTCAAGGACTGCGTAGGCCTCCCCGCATCTCTGAAGGGTTGTGCAGAAGAGGATTTAGCCAGTGGGTGATGTTTTGCTCATCGAGTCACTCAACAGGCGTTGGAATTTAGCGTGGTGAAGCAGGTTGGAAGAGCCTGGACTTGAGTCGGCCAGATTCGAGCCTTGTTCTCCCACTCGTGGGCCCTGGGATGTTGGGCAAGTCACATGACCTCTCCAGGCTTCAGTTCCTCATGTGGAAAATACCCTCCAGGAGGGTGTCTGTTAAAGTGGGATGAGATCATGTATGTGACCAGACAGGCTTGTGTTTGGCTGCAAGTAACTGAAAACTAACTTTGCTGGTTTAAACAGTTGGGGTGTTTTTTTTTTTGACATCAAATTAGATACCAACCCACCTCTCACTACCTAATTTGATGTCAGAGAAATAAACCCCTGTGGGGTGGTGTTGGTCCAGCAGCGCAGCTCTGTCACAGGTGGCATCTCTGCGATTCTCTTGGCCTTTCTCTCGTGGCGGCAAGGTGGCTGCAGCCAGTTTGCCCTTGTGAAAGGCAGGATGCAAGAGGGAGAGGTGAGGAGTGTGCGCCAGGGAAGCAAGAGTCCCCGGAGGCACCCAGACCCAGACTTCTGGTTTCCAGACGTGCCCCCACCTGCCAGGGAGGCCGGGCGAGTGCGCGTGTGGCTTTCCGGGCTCTGCTGTGAGAGGAGGGGACGCTTTGGTCTTGCCCAGGAAGGACGTGGATGGTGTGGCGGGACCTGGCCCGGAGGGCGCGCAGGCGAAGGTGAGCAATGGCCAAAGCGCTCAGAGGATCCGGGGCAGGCGGGTGTTTCGTTTATGCTCCGGGGTCAGGGCTGAGGCAGTGGGGATGGTGTGACGATGGCGCTGATAGCAGTCAGAGACGGATCGTAGACACGTGGGGTGGGCAGACCTCCTGAGAGACACAGAAGCGTCTCCGAATGGAGGGGTGCAACCCAGTTAGGAGGAGCGCGTGGGTGAACCACAGGAGAGGGAGATGGCGTGGCAGTCAGACTGGCAGGATTCGGGCCGAGGGGGCACACGATCATAGAGCTGGCGTTTCCAGCGAGGAGCCTGGGAGAGAGACGAGTGACTCCCGAGAGAGGGAGGCAGACCAGGCAGCAGGGCGGGAAGGGGAGGGTGCGTCTGGCTTCACACAGGGCACTTGGTTTGGCTTGGAAATCCAGAGGCATCTGTCTGGCCAGGGGTTGGAATTTCAGGGCTGGCCTTGGGCACAAAGACCAGCCTGGAGATTTGTGAGTTAAGGGCCCAGAGGTGAGAGCTGAAGCCAAGGGTGCGAGGGAACAATGAGAAGGGCCGAGGAGAGGACCCTGGCTGCCTGCGTTTGGAGGCGAGCGTCAGGACAGAGGGCCAGACAGGGCGCGAGCGAGCCGGGGAAGGCCGTGGCGCTGCCGTCACGGGGACGCGGGCTCTGGACAAGGGACGTGGTCAGCCGAGTCCATGACCAAGTGAGGGTAGGGCTTAGGAGAGGGGCAGACATGGGCCGTTGAAGCAGCGAATGCTGCTCTTCCTCCGAGGTGTTGGGTTACCCAGGGACAGCCCGCACTTTTGTTTAAAGAATGGAGGAGACCGAAATGTGCTTGTGGGCAGGGTGGAAGGAGCCAGTGGAGAGGAGACCTGCAGGAGCAGGAGACGCTGGGCGGGAAGGAAACCGGGCTCCGCGGAGTTGGAAGAGGGAACGAGGACACAGACCAAGCCTACTGCCATGGTCTTGCACCCTCAGTCTCAGAGCTGGGGCGGGGTCACTTCCCGCATTCCACAGATGAGGAAACTGAGGCCCGAGGCAAGAGGTCTTGTCCGGAGGCACAGGGCAGACCTGACAGGATGAGGACTCACACTCAGGCCTTGGACTTTGAGTCCAGTGCTTTCTTGAGTTTTAGGCCACTTCCTAGAAATCACCGTTGGCTCGGTGGGAGCTCGAGGCTAGAGGCAGAAACAGCTGTGGCTGTGTGTGTTAGGGCAGCGAGTGACCTCTGACCAGTGCTCACTGGGCCCCAGGAAGGCACCTGCCTCGTAGGCCTCCAGCCTCCTGCGGACAGCCCCTTTCTTGCCTTTTAGGGGATAGTGCATGCTGGCCCAGCAGGGGTCCTTGCATTTCAGGATGGGGCTTAGGATCCTGTCCTCATGGACCCACCCTGGTGGGAAACGCATCAGAAGAGAAGTGGGCCATGACTGGCTGGTCCTGATGGTTGTGGTCTTTTATGAATTGAAACGGAGGGATAACTTAAAGCAGAGCTGTCAAGGGGTGTTTTACCTGTGCTGCAGCTGGGCCCCAGCGCCTCCTGTCTGCTCTCCGTTGTCTGCCACTTGCTTTGGGGGTCTCCTCTGAATAGCCTCCAGGGGTCTCTCCTACAAAACTCTGAGCATTCTTAGGGTTTGCAGAGGGAATACAGAGGGATGGGGGCTTCTGCAGCCCTGGCTGGCTGGTCTCTTTGGGATCAGGCAGAGCGTGCAGCCCCTGGTCCCTCCAGCCCAGCAGAGAAACCACATGTGCTTGAGCCCAGTGTCTGATTGTGTGTGCATGTACAGAAATGGCTTCTCTTAAGCAAAACCCAGACCCCTGTTGGAAAGAGACCCTGTGGGTATAAATTGGTCCCTTTTGTTGATCTTGAGGTTCCCTGCCTCTCATATCGCTGGCATCACCCTCTCCCCTGCACCCTCACCCCCCATGAGAAACACCCTCTTTCTTGTGTCCTTTTGGTACTGGTTGGCATTTAAATGAAAAAAAGCTTCACTAAATACTCAAGGAGAATAAAGTAGAGATAATTATAGGAAAGAAAAAGCACACGATATCAAAAGAGTCAGCTCTTAAAGCAAAGGGCTGCAGCGCTGCCCTGCTCCCCAGGGGCGGCTCCTTCCCCCAGCTCCTCCTGCAGAGCTCGCCTTTCCTGGGCTGGGGGTGGGGGGGTCCCCCACACCTCTGCCGCGCCCCTCCCCTGTCATGGTGCCAGGATCATTTATGTAGCAGCCTCCCTGGGAGATGGGGACTGCTCAAGGGCACTGGCGGGCTGTGTCTGAGCGGCACTTGTCACCTCAGCATCGTCACAGTGCTCGGCACAGCGCCTGGGCCCTGTGCGCCTGGGCCCTGCGCGCCTGGGCCAACAGCGGCGCTGGCCACATAGCGCAGCGGAGTCCAGCGCGTCCGACGTCCTTTTGTTCATCATCGGTTCGTTCTAGCATTGATGAGATGCTGTAGGCACTCAGCTCTTGTCTCTATCAGTTACCCTGTGAGACAATTGGTTTCATTTTAGGTCGTTTTGCTTCAAGTCGCAGGACCTACGAGGACATTAAGTGAGGACTAACTATGGTAACAGTCGTGGGAGCTACTCTTCACTGATGTCTAACGTGGGCCGGGTCCTGCGACGGACTTTACGCAGGTGATCTCAGAAATAAGCACAGCGTTCGTCTGAAGGTGGAGTTCACGCCATCGTCAGCTCCCCTTGACCAGTGAGGGCACTGAGGCTCAGCGAGGCTGGTAGATCAGGTCCCTGAAGTCACCCAGCTGGGAGGTGGAGGGCCGTGTGTTTGGACCTGGCTGCTCAGGCCCCAGAGGGCGGATGGCGTGGGGCTTGTCTGCATGCGCAGCGAGGCGCCTGAGGTTCCTCACGACTTGCGGGGGAGGCCTCAGCCTCCGCCTCCCAGCCTGTCCCGGACCCTTCCCCTCAGGTCTAGTTTCTGAGCCGTGGCATCTCCCCCACCTTGCAGGGGGAGGCCTGTTCTGAACTTGGGGTCTCCCTCATCCCTCTCAGGCCCGATTCTCCCACGGGGTCTTCTGACTGTACCCTGCCTAGGTGGGGGTCCAGGGCGGTTGCCTGTGCGGCTGCCCTGCTGCTCCCAGAGGGCTCAGAGGGGGTCCTCTCAGTTATGTGGGTGCTGCCTGTGTCTTGTTGATTCTGCAGCTCCTTGGAGTAGACAGAATACTCCCGTCAGAACCCCGGCTCTACCTCCCCTGTCTCCTTGTCCTGTGTCCCTTCGGTCCTCTGCCTGTGGGCACTGCCCGTCTACAGTCTCCACCCTGAGCCATAACTTCTCATGGCTTCTCCTCCCATCTTGTTACTAACGGTAACGATCACCTTCTATCGAGCACTAATTTTGTGCTCAGAGTTCTTAATGTGCAATATCACATTTAATCCTCCCGTGGCCTAAGGAGGTAGGTGCTGTTATATGCCCGTTTCACGGGCAAAGACACCAATGGAGACCGGGAATGGTCGAGTTCCTTGTCCGAGGGCAGAGAGCAGGGCAGTGGAGATGCGGCCTCACTCACGTCACAGCTGCCCGCTCGCACAGCGCCTCCCCAGCCCTAGTTCTGGGCACCTAGGCCCCTCATCTGCCCTTGCTGCCCACGGCCTCTGCCCACTTGTCCCCAGTGCAGCCCTCACCTGCCAGCTGCTGCTCTGCCCTGAGCGTGTGGCAGAGAGGGGCTCTAGGGAGGCAGAGGGCAGTGAGGCAGCAGGGGCACAGCTGTGACGAGCTGCCAACCCCCTACTTCTGGCACTCAACGCTTGATGACACAGGCCACAGTATCCTCCTGGGTGGCCTCCGTGTGACACTCTGCCCTGGCCAGCTGGTCAAGGGCATTCCGCTCGGCTGATTCTGGGGGAGGTCACTGTCTGCCCTGGGGCCTGTGTGCTGGGGCGGGGGTTCCAGTGGGAGATGCTGACATCTGCCTTCTGCTGAGCCCCAGCCGTGTCCCCAGCCTGCAGCTCTGGCCACCCCCCTCCTGCCAGCCTCTGCCGCCTCTCCTCACCCCACCGCCTGGTTTGAGCCCGAAGGGCACTCAGTGCAGAGCATGAGGCAGTCAGCGTCCCAAAAGGATTTGTAGGTCCCACAATGACCCCATAGTCCTTCTCGGCTGCTGTCTGGCTGTAGGGCCTGCAGCGTGCCATGACGTCTCCCTGGACCTTGGTTTCCTTGTCCGCCATTAATGATGGCACTGACCTCGTAGAGTGGTTGGGAGAATTCCAGATGTCGAGCAGTGTACCTGGCACCCAGCACTTCGGAAGTGGGTCCTCTGGTTATAGGTTATGGCTGTCAGCAGCCAGTCCATGTTAAAGTGCCAGTATTCAGCCACCGTTGGTTGACAGTAATGGTGGTTTTCTGTAGTTCAACCTAATGACAGCCTAAACATGATGGCAAGTCTTTGAGCTCTAGGTGCCTGCCTCAGTTTCCTCACTGTGAAATAGAAGTGTCTGGACGTTTCGCGCGATGATGACAGTGACTTCTGCGCAAGGTGGGATGTGCATGTGTTCTGTAAACTGGAAGTGATGAGTGAAATGAACACAAAATATATATATATTTTTTAAATTGCTGCATTATTGAAAGGCACTTTCTGGGCTAAGAGCACAGACTGTAGAGACTGCTGCCACAGTTTGAATCCATGCCGGGTGTGTGACCTTGACCAAGTCATTCAAACTGTCTATGCCTCAGTTTCCTGATCTGTAGTTTGGGGATTATCATGGTACCTACCTCATGGATTTGTGGGGTTTGAGCACCGATTGTGTGCCTGAGTGCCAGGCAGTATTGGGGCACATGTAGACTTGTGTATGTGTAGGAGTTGGGCTCCAGGAGTGGTGCCCACGCCTGTGTGACAGAATCTGAGCTCAGACCCAAGTTCCAGTTGGCCAGCACACAGCCCTCTGTACCGACCGCCCCACCTGCCTGGGCCGAGAAGCCTGCGTTCTGGCTCACGCTCTGAGGCAGGCTGGCCTCTGTGGCCAGTTGTCTAGAAGGTGTGTGAGAAAGCCTTATTCCGGTGGTTATCTCTCCAGTGTCTCGTAAGCTGTATTGATAAATTAATCTTATATCGGTGGGACCAAAAGCCCTGTAATTTTTCTATTGTGCAGCCTAATCGGTCTTGACAGCTGTGTCATTAGTTTATATTTGTTTGTAATCTGACTCCCTGGGCTCCCCTTAGCCATGGAACAAGACCCCTGCCGCCTATGTTCACGGGGGAGCCAGCCTCAGTGCCTGGACTGGCTGGTCAGGTGGGAGTTGGGGGAGGGGCGGTCACAAACTCCTCAGGTGAAGGAGTGTGCACCTCACCAGGATCAGGACACCTGCATCCTGGCCGTGCCCTTGGCATTCATGAGCTACTTACCTTGTGTATTTACCATGTTTAAAATCTCTCCATTTTTTCACCTCTATTGATTTCCTCTTACGAATCTGTAATGACAGCATAAAACACTCGAGATAAAATGTAAGTGAAGGAACGCTGGGCTTCGAGTGGTGCATCCGTCGTCATCTCTTCGGCCCGGGACTGCAGACGGGAGGACATGCTCCCCGCGCTGAGGGTGGGTGTCCCCGTGAGACGTCATGAGTGGCTTTAATTTTCTGGAGATCCTTTCATTTTTTTTTCCACACTTCCCACAAAGAGTTTGTGTTACTTTACAACCAGGAAAAGTGTAATTGAAATTAATCAGCCTGAAGTCCATCAGCAATAGCGTTGCCTCATCTGTAAAATGAGAATGTTGGACGTGATTTCCAACCCTGGCCGTGCACGAGAATCCCCGGGAGAGCGCGTTACAAGTACGGAGGGCGGGGCCCCGTCCTGGGAGTGTGACCCAGTTGCCTGGGGTCTGGCCCGGGAACCAGCACTTTTGTTAATGCCCCAGGAGTTTCAGAGGCACATCTAGGGTTTACACCCATAGACGGATTGCTCTCGGGCCCTTTCTGCCGTGATCATTTCTTGTGGGTGCTTCGTTTTCAGACCGAGTCCTACGGCCTGACTCTGTGGCTGGTGGGAGGTGCCGTTAGACTGTTCCTGCTCCAGCTGGGAAGAGGCTGGCTGCCGGCATGTGTGGCCATGTGCTGGAAATGGGTGGTCCTGGGCCGCCTGGAGAGGGGCCTCCATCCAGCCAACGTTTCCTAACAGCCTTGCAGGGTTGGGCCGCCTCCCGTCTCTGTTCACATTTTATCCTCAGTAACTTACACATTGGGTATTGCTCACCCCAATTCTCAGATCTGAGGCACAGGAAAGCTAAGTGAGCGGCCCAGCATCACACAGCTGCTGCGTGGCTAAGCCTGGATGGGAACTGCCATCGGTACCTGCACACGGTGGCATTTTCTCGTCCAGCAGGCCCCATTGGAGGCTGGCCCACCAGTCTGTGGCTCGGCGGTGTTTGAGGTCCCATCGTTCAATGGGTACGACAAGCTGGTTTTATTTGTTTTTCCTTGTGACCTCTCTTTGCCTCCAGTTGGACTCTTGCCACAGGGACCCCCACCCCCCTGCGGTCCCTGAAATACTTAGGCTCTTCATTTGCTGGGGGAACTTTTACAGTGTCTCAATGTGTGGCCCAGAACCACCGTGGTCATTGTCATCCCTGCTGCTGGCATCCTTTTTCATTTCATGTATTTTATTGTATCTTATTGTATTTTGGTCTACCGATTACATCATCTCTTCAACCCAAGCCTATTAAATTGTAGCCAGATTTGCTGGGGGGTTTTCTGCAGGTGTTACAGCTCCCCGCCCCTGGCAGTATGCAGGTTACGTTTTAGACATTGTTAGGGGTGAGAGAGAAGTGAGGACATTCCTGGGTTTGATGCAGGTCTTGCAGTGGAAGCTGTGTGACCTTGGGAGAGTCATCTGGGTGCCTTGGTTTCGTCATGCGTGCTTTGGGATAACCTACTCAGCGGGTTGCCCAAAGATCCTCAGTGCATGTTAGTCACTGCCATCAGTGTTCTTCTCATTTTTATTTTGACCTTCATCACCCTTGAACAAGTCACCGTTCCAGGAGCTTCAGTTCCCACCAGAACGAACTGCTTTGCAGCCGGAAATGCCCCACAGCTGGGCCGGTGGAGGCCTGGGCTCACTTGACCTTGTGCCGGGAGACGGGCGGCTTCTCCCAGCGTGAGACAGAAGCAGAGCTGGTTTCCACTTCCAGGCTGTGGCCGGGTTCCGTGGCTGATGGGCACTGGGGCCAGGAGGCAGGCTTCTGCCCTGCCCAGCCCCGAGTGGCGAGGGGCCCCGGGACCCCACCACAGTTGCAGCGGCCCAGCCATCAGCCGGGGCTTCTCTCAGCCCCGCCTCCAGGTACTGGGGAGCTGTTCTTACCGAGCAGATAGCACAATTGGAGCCCAGCAGCCGCACAGCTGGCCAGAGAGTGTTAAGTTTAATTTGCTTCAGGTCAAAGGGATTTCCAGCCTCCCCTGTCCCTTTCCCGTTGACTTTTTTGCTTTGATGTTGAAAGGGGAAGTTGGACATGGCTAATGGGCTTCCCTCTGTGGCCAGGCAGGTGGCGTCCTGCACGTGTGTGCACCGCTGGCCCTCCGCAGCCCTTCCTCCACACATGGCTGATTGTTGTTTACATATTTCCCATCGGTCTGTGTCCAAGAGCTTGTCTCCTGTCATCGTAGCTAGGGCCGTTGCTATGTCATCTGTCATCCAGGCTGCGTTGTGAGAGAGACCAGGTGGGAGATCTCAGGCCTCTTCGGGTCTCACTGTCCTGGCTGCTGAGATGGAGAAAGGCCTTGGTGGGGACACAGGCTGGGTTTGCAGGCAGGTGGCTCTGGATGAGCATGAGCAGCTCTTCGGCCAGTGGAGGCTCTGCTACCTTAAAGCTCCTCCTTCCACAAGGTTCACCTGAAATCAATCCCCAGTGAAGGGAGCAGACATAGGAGCCAGTGCCGGCAGCGATGTCATTGAGCTTCTGGCCCTGGTGGGGGCCTGGAAGCAACACAGTCACATGTGGCCTGGGGGTAGCACCTCTCAGGGGCCCAAGTCCTGCAGCTGACTGTGAGCCTGAGGGTAGGCGCGTGGCGGTTCTAGCTGACAGCGCGGTGGCTGAAACTCGGCATCATCATCACCGTGAGATCACTTATTCAGTGCCTTCTTTGTGTCAGCTGCTTAGCAAGAATCCTTTCAAACCCTCAGAACAGGGCTGTTGATGAGCATTATGATCCTGTTTTACAGAGGGAGAAATCTAGGCTCAGAAAGATCCAGTAGTCACACACGGTCACAGAGCTACCACGTGGCAGAGACGGGGTTCACATCCAGGTCTGTCTGGCTCCATGGCCTGGGTCTTCTCTGCCAGAGCCTGTCACCTTGCAGCGAAGGCCTGCTCACTTCCCCTTGGGTGGTGTTCTGTGGAGGCCTCCACATAGGCTGTCTGCTTACACTGACGGCAGGCGGTTAGCCTGGTGACGTGTAGTGGGTCAGGCTAGATGCGAAATGGTTCCTTGCTGCACCGCTGTGCTCATTTGGAGGCACAGAGGTGTCCTGGGGCCCCCAGTGGCCTCTGAGAAGAGCTGAGATTCCTGTCCTCCAAATATTCCTCCAGTATGGTGGCCCCCAGGGCGGCCTGGTGAATGGGCACAAGAGTCAGTTTTGTTTTTCTTTTCTAATTGTGGTAAAATACGCATCGCATAAAATTGACCATCTTCACCATTCGAAGTGCACGGTGCAGTGGTGTTCAGACCCCCAGCGCTCCTCATCTTGTCAAGCCGAACCTGTACCCGCCAAACGACAGCGCTCCTTTCTGCCCTCCCCCCGGCCCCTGACAGCCACCCTTCTCCTTCCGTCTCTGTGAACTAGACTCAGCACCTCATGTAAGTGGACTCCTACAGCAGTTATCCTTCTGTTACTGGCTTGTTTTACTTAGCACAACGTCCTCACGTTTCATCCCTCTTGGAGCATGTGTCAGAATTTCCTTCCTTTTCAAGGCTGAATAATACTCCCTGGTATGTGTATACTGCATTCTTTACAGTGGTGGCCACTTGGGTTATTTCCACCTTTTGGCCATTGCGAATAATGTTGCTCGGCGTGCAGGTGTGCAGATCTCTCTTCAAGACCCTGCTTGGAGGTTCTTTTGGGTCCATACCCGGAAGCGAGATTGCTGGGTCACATGGCAATTCTGGTTTTGAGAAGCCGCCATCTGGGCTTTCATGGCGACTGCACCGTTTTTCATTCCTGCCAGCAGAGCACAAGGGTTGTCGCTTCTCCACTTCCTCGCCACCACTAGTGGTTCTCTGCTTGTTCGTCATGCCTACTGGTGTGAGGCGATGTCACGTTGGAGTTTTGATCTGCATTTCCCTAATGAGTACTGCCGTCGATCATGTCTTCATGTGCTTATTGACGACAAGAGTCACTTCTGAAGAGCCCAAGACCTTGAACCGCAAACTGCTGAGGTTGCCTCACCCCCCTGGTGCTTTGGAGTCGCAACTAAATATAGTTCTTATTCTTAAGGGATCTGTAGACAAAGACACGTGGGGCCTGAGGCCGATCCACAGATAACTGCAGCAAGGCAGACTCAGCTGTTTCCCCAGAGAGGGAAAGAGAGTGGGTTCTGGAGCTCCTACTGGGGCGGAGGACACCCCTCAGCTCCCCGAAGGGTGGTGGTGACTCCCATTCTTCAGGCAAATCACCGTTGCCATCCTGGGCCACCCCAGGGGGTGCACCTCGTGGAGTCCTGTTTTGCATTAAGGAGAGGGCTCTCCCTCGGCCGGGCCTCACTGCCGCCTGGGGCTGCGCAGAACTGCGTCCCCTGCCCGTCCTGGGGCCACGTGCTCAGGCTGGGGTGGTCAGCCCCGGGGAGGGCTGTTGGGGCACATTTGATCCTGTAGCAAGGTTTCCCTCCTACCTAGGCTCCAGGCACACCAGGATGGCTTCTCTCTGAGCTGGGGCCAGTGCCCGGGCCCACCATGCGTGGTTTTCAGCACTCATCCCTGGCGTGGCCATGATGTTGGACCTTGAGCCCCGTCTGACCTTGGGAGGCAGTCCCAGTGCAAACCAGACTTGGCTTAGGATGCCCTTTTACCCAGCACTTTGTGCCTCTGGGGTCAGGGCTGGACAGCTCCCACCCTCTCTGCCCCACCCCTCATCTGATCCTGGATGAAATGCAGTGCCATGGGGTGAGGCCACTAACATCCATCCCTGAGCACTGCCCTGTGCTCTGTGTACATTGTCTTATTAGGGACAAGGATGATGAAGGATTGTTTCCTTCATCTCATGATGCGATTGCACAGACTGGGGGTTAAGAGCAGGGACCCTTTGCATTAATGTTCACACTTTTCTATTTTACTTATTCTCTGCACATGCCATTCAACGTGGTTCACTATTCAGAAGGTATAGTGAACAGTTGCCCTCCCCGTCACCAGTTTCTTTCCCCTGGGGCAAATTTCTACCCAGGGGTGGTCCACTTGGCATTCAGTTTTCAACATGCCTCTGTATTTATCGTGCATTCCCTTGTGGCATTCGATCCTCAGTTTCCTGGTCTCTCATTCTGGAATTCCTTAGGCCTCTTCTGTTCCCACCTGTCGTCACTGCATGGCCGATCTCTGCTGAGAGCTGCCCGTTGACCCTCCGGAGCTGTCTCCTGGCGGCTCCTCTGGTGTCTTGCAGGCGGCATTTAACGCTGAGATCAGGGGCCGGTGGGGCGGGGCCTAGTGCCTGGCGCGGTGACGC
The DNA here is from genome assembly GCA_003508835.1 of Eonycteris spelaea. Classification (NCBI taxonomy): domain Eukaryota; kingdom Metazoa; phylum Chordata; class Mammalia; order Chiroptera; family Pteropodidae; genus Eonycteris; species Eonycteris spelaea. Next base: position 3,847,053 of record PUFA01000115.1, read on the forward strand.
AGGCGTGGATGTGTGCACGCGGAGCGAGCGACTGAGCGAGCGAGGGATCTTTGAGGGGTCTGCCACTCTAGCCCTTCCCTGGGGACCGGGGTTCTCCTTCCCTGAACCTCAAGGGTGGCGCTCTGTTTGAATTTGAGCTTGTCAGAGACGCTGTGAACAAAGTGGCAGATCTGTTCTCTGATAAACATCAATTCCCAAACTTCAGAATTGCTTCCTGAACTGAGGTGCTAGACACAGGGGAAAACTGGGCGCAGGGTGGGAGAGGAAGGGGACCCAGAGAGCCGTGTGCCCCCCACGCCTTTGCCGGGCACCTGTCATGAGCCAGGCCCTGCTCTGGGCGTGAGGATGATCCCTGTGGGCCGTGCTCTTGGGGAACTCACCTCCTAGTGGCGGGCACGGCTGTGCCCAGCTGGCTGCAGGGATGAGATGCCGACTCCAGGTTGGGTCATCCGGGCCGGCGTTCTGGAGGAGGCTGGGTCTCAGCGGGGGAGGGTGCAGAGTGTTCCTTTGGGGGCTGATTTTTGTCTTGATTCTCTCTGGTTTCGTTTTCTGCTTTATTTTTTCTGGCTCCAAGGGGTCCTGGCTCTAGCCACCTCTCCTTCCAGACAGAGTGAGTATAGCACAGTGGCTGTACTGGATTGAATGATGTCTTCCCCAGATTCTTGTCTACCGGGAAACTAAGAATGTGACCTTACTTGGAGACAGGGTCTTTGCAGATGTCATTAGCTAAGATGCAGTCATACTGGAGTAGGGTGAGCCTTAAATCCAATGGCTGGTGTCCTTACGAGAAGGCCACATGGAGACCCAGAGACACACGGAGGAAGGACGACCACGTGATGATGGAGCAGAGACTGGAGTGGTGCATTTACAAGCCAGCGAGGGTTAAGGATTGCTAGCAACAGCCAGAAGTTACAAGAGGCAAATAAGGACCCTCTCCTGGAGCCGTCAGAGGAGCGTGGCCCTGCTGACACCTTGGTTTCAGACCTCTAGCCTCCAGAACTGGGTGGAATAAGTTGGTTTAAGCCACCCGTTTGAGGTGCTTTGTTAGGGGAGCCCCAGGTAACTGTGCAGTGGCCAGGAGCATGGCTGCCGGGCCACACTGGCTCAGGTCAAGTCTTGGTTGAGCTGTGTGGCCTTTGGCAAGTTACTCGGTCCCTCTGTGCCTCCGCCGCTTCTTCGTAAAATGGAGAGAGAGGTAGTATCTACGTCACAGGCCATGTGAGGGTTCCAAGTGAATGAATCCCAAGCGCTCTAAATAGTGCCTGGCAGCGAGTGAGCACTGTGCACGCGCTGTTACTATCTCAGGTCCACCTACACATCTGCTTGGAGCCACACAGCCCTCTTCACGCCCCAGGCGGTGCCAAGCTGCCGTGTCTGTCTGTCTGGACTTTGCAGCCTCAGCTCTTGCAGGAGGGGGGCTGGGATGGACTTGAACAGAATCTCAGTTGGACATGTGTAGGCAGCTGTTCCTTGTCCCTCCCTCCATTTTATTCTGATTCCAAGAATAGGTGAGGGGACCCAGATGCCTTTTCAAAGTAGACCGTTTCCTCTGGTCAGGGAGGGCTGTGGACCCCAGCTGTGAGACCTGGAGCCAGTCACTCAATCCTCATAGGCCTCAGTTTCCTCATGTGTCAGACAGGAATGATGCTCCAACTGCAGAGGCTCGTGAGGGGGGCATGGCGGGGCGTGAGATAAGATGTACTACTCCAGGCAGCAGGGGAGCGATTAATGCTCCTGCTCTTCCCGGATGTCAGAGATCCACACAGGGAAGCCAGTCATATTGGTCCCTGTAAGGCATAGAAGGGGCACATCTTACAACAGTGTAAACCTCGGACAAACAGGTGCATCTGTTGCGACCCGCTTCCCCAGGAGTAGGGGATGCTTCTGACCTGTTATGGAGTGAGGACAGAGTTGAGCCCCACTCGGTCCAGGGGTTCTGACGTTTGTTCTTCAGACATGCAGCCAATATTGGGAGGTTTGCTTGGCGAGTTTCCCCTCAGCCCGTGGCAGTCTTGGGAGTGAAAAGTAGTGCTGGCTGTTCGGACACCTGGTCGTGTGTGTGCATGTGCGTGTGCAAGAGAGATGGAGACAGAGATGCAGCAACTGAAGTAGGTTGGATGCAGCTTGGACCAGGCTGGGAGAGTGGGAAGAGCTGGGAAGGGGGAGTCAGGGTACCCGAGCACAGGTCCGGCCGTGACAGCGTTGGGTGGAATGGGGCTCGCTGACGCAGAGGCAGCTCGTAAACCCACGGCCGCATGGCGCTCTCCCTCTGGCCTGTCTCGTGTCTACGCTTAAGGCTCTCTTGTAAGGCAGTGCATCCTGGGCCTGTGCTGAAGAATCCAGAGACGTGCTGAAGGAACAAACCTAGGGACTTGCGGTGGACGCTTCAGCTGTTACTTCTTTGATTCACGTTTGATTCATGTATTGGGCATTTAGAAAGCAGTGTGTGGGGGCCATATTTTGTTAAGCTTTATCTTACAAAATTGATTTTATTGAATTACAGTTTAAATGTGTTCATGATCCATGTAGAGTTGATTAAAAAGAAAAAAACAAAATTACTCATTTGAAAAACATTTCTGTCTCTAGCAGAAATAGAAAGAATTTGTTTTCCACAGTGTCAGATACAATCTTTCATATAAGGATCTACGTTATAGATGCCTTTCTGGATTTATTTTATCTCTAAAAATGACTTAGTTTCCCTTTTCACCTCAGCTGCCAGGAAACCCATGGCAAAATTCAGTGCCCGTTGTGGGAATTAGTTCATCTTGGAGTCAGTCCTATGAACACATAATCCTTTGTTCTCTTTTAAGCACGTTGTATTTCTGTACCCAATTTCACTATTTTATATTATGTCTACGTTGTATGTTCCTTCAATCCTTTCAAAATGGGTGGGACTCAGGGTATATACCCAAAAGAATTAAAAATAGGCATTCAAACAAAAACTCATGCATGAATCTCCATAGTAGCACTATTTAAAATAGCTAAAATGTGGAAACAACCCAATGTTCATTAACCATTGAATAGACCAACAAAATGTGGCATAGCTACAATGGAATATTATTCAGCCATAAAAAAGAGTGAATTTCTGGTACATGCTACAACATGGATGAATTTCAAAAACATGCTAAGTGGAATAAGCCAGATACAAACATCATGTATCATATGATTCTGTTTGTATGAGATGTTGAGATTAGGTGAATCCGTAGGGACAGGAAGCTCGGCGGTTGCCGGCCCCCGGGGGTGGGGAGATGGAGGGCCTGCTTGGTGGATGTGGGATTTTCTGTGGTGATGAAAATGTTCTGGAGGTAGAAGCAGTGCTTGCATGACATTATGTATGCACTCAATGCCACGAAATTAGACACTTTCGAGGTTAATGTGGTTATACGACTTTTATCTCGAGAAAATATCGCATTAAAATTTAGAAAAATGAGGGAGTATATACAAATCCAACTTGAGTAAAGATGAGATGCCGGGGCCTGGATGGAGCTCCGGCTCCTCTGGGTCACAGGAAGGGTGCCTTATCACTGCTCCACGGGACTCTTGCAAAGCCGCCATTTATTGCAGATGTCACCTGTCCCAGGTGCCCCGTCTTTGGTCAAGGGCACAGCAGAGGTTGTACTCATTGGCCACAATCTCAGGACAAGCTTTCGTGGTCCATTGGCAAGCAAAGAACTAGGAGGCCTTGGTGGTGCTAGTTGTGAGGGCAGGCCTGGGCTTTCTCCATGGACTTGACAGAAATGAACTTAGAGAATTCTAAACAAAATCACACACAAGGTCTGGTCTGGGTCTGGTCTGGTCTGGTCTGGGTCTTGGCAACCTCCTGGGCCTGTGGAGGCCCCGGCAGCACCATTTCCAGGCACTACCCCGTGGCGTTCTCACTGCATTTGAGCTTCGCCTCTGGCCCGTTTGTTCCATTCCACACCTTCAAGGTGCAAAGCCAAGGAAGGAACGGAATTGCAGCAGAGTAAGTGCTGAGATATAGGACATTCTGTAGCATCCCTTCCTTCTGTCAAAGCCTGAGGCTGGGGCAGACTTTGTTTCCGTTTTGAGAGTTTCTTCCATCTTAGGACTCCCTGGAGAGGACAGAGCAGGTCCTTCTCTGTTTTGGAGCCAGCCCCTCTTCGAATTGCACCTCTCCTGGTGCTCCCGGGGTCCGCTCAGTGCCGTGGGTCTGGGCGGCCCGCCTTGGCAAGCCCTCCCTGTTCAGGAATGTCCTCTTCCTGGATGTAGCCTCTCTTCGACTTCTCTCTCTCAGCTTTGCCTCGAGCGCGTGCTTCCGAACATGTGTACATTGTCGCACACAAAGAAAGGGATGATATTTGTGTGGCAAATGGAGAGGGTCTTTGCAGCTAGAGATGATCTGCCCGGTCATCCCCAGATCTTGTGTGGGCAGTGTCTGTAGTACATTGGTTGGGCAGCCCAGATAAAAACCCAAAAGGGATGAGGGATATGCTCAGCCTGCTCCGCCAGAAGGCCAGAATGAATGAATCTGTTATTTATCCGAAAGTGCTCAGTTCCATAGATCCACTCTCTGCCCCACAGGGCCTGACCCCAGAAAACTACATCTCCCAGGCTGCTTTGCCAGCTGGTTCCTGGCTGGGTTCGGCCAGTGGGAGGCACTGGTTGAGCCTGGCATGCGGGGAGGAGAGGGGAAGGCAGGCTCCCAGCCCCCTCTCTGGGTTTCATCTTTGTGTCTTTAGCGCTGGCCATCTCTCTCAGTGTTGCCGGCTCCTGCCGGGCAGTCCGTGCTGTTGCCAGCTCCCGCCAGCCGGCTCTGACCCCGGGCTCCGGGCTTCGTGGCGGCACCTCCTCCTCTTATCGTCTCAGCCTGCGGGGTTCCTGCTTTTGCCAATCTCTGCGTCGCCGTGTGGTTCCTCTTGTTTTTTTTCAGCAGTTCCGGCATGTCACTGGTTAGCCCATTACGTTTCCCCGGTCAGGGGCCGCGTGCGGGCTCTGCTTTGCGGCTTGGACTCTGGCTCTCATGGTATCCTGGCCACTCCCATGTGGTTTTCCAAAGAGCGCCCGCCGTCACGGAGAACACGCAGGGGGTCGGCCTCATTCCCTGTGCATACGCTTTGGCCGTGAACCTCTGGCAGCGGTAGGTAGCGGACCCAGAATTCAGGACCCCGTTCCTGGCCCCACATCGTCTATATGGATGCCCAGTAATGGGGACGGACGGAGGTTCGGGACAGCCGCTTCCCTTATCGGCCTAGAAAACTCCTGTTCATCTTTTAAGGCCCAGATAGCACCACCTCTTGATCTCTGCCCTTTTTTCCCCTCCCATTTCCCCCAAGGCTGGACCACTTGCTTCTGTAGTCCCCAAACAGTTTATATATAAATATGCCTTGTAGTCCTTTTTTGATTAGAGCCACATGTGGACCTGGTCCCCCTCCGTAGTGTCAGGTTTCACTGACGCGCAGAGCAGACATCTCCCTTGCGCTTAGTCTCCACGTTCAGTGCCTGGCCGAGCAGGGGGACACAGTTTTGCTGACGTCAGTGGCACTTCTAACCCTGGCTGCGTGTCGGGATCACCTGGGAAGCTTTAAAAATACAGATGTCCAGGCTCTACCCCAGACCAGTGATGTCAGAACCGCTGAGGGTGGGGTCTAGGCGTTGGCATTTTCGAAAGGCTGACTTGATTTTAATGTGCAACCATGGTTGCAAATCATTGGTTTAGTTGACTGCTCTGGCTGGTTATTTATTCTTTGCTAGTGATTCCTGCCATCAAACCTAGTGTGGACAGACTCTTGCTAGTGATTCCTGCCATCAAACCTAGTGTGGACAGACTCTTGCTACTTACTCGGTGTGTATTCACTGGACCAGCAACACCTACGCCACTTGGGAGCATGTAAGAAAGGCAAGATCTTAGCTCCCACCCCAGACCTGCTGAATCAGAATCTGCATTTTCACCAGCTTCCTGTGAGTGTTACAGCTGAGAGGCGATGATGTGGATTCCTCATTTACTGTGACTCTCACTTCCTCTCTCATCCACTCCGTTTCGCTTCCCTCTGGAGGGACAGCTTTTGACGTTCCTTTCTCCAGCCCCTTTGGCACATCTGAAGGTGGCAGAGACCAGGCAGGAGTTAGATGCAATGATAGATCCCCCGAGTGTGGGAGGGCAGGGGAGGGTCGTCTTTGGGGGATGGAAGCCTTTCTGGCACACTGTGCACAGTGTCTGAGGCCGCGGGGTGGGCTGTTGGGAAGGAACAGCCCCGTTGCTGACATGGCTGTTTCCCTGGGGATGGGCCAGGTGTGCTGGACGGAAGGCTGCAGCACAATCCGACGGCCAGGGAGAAGGCTGGCACGGAAGCAGATGCAGCATCCTCGCGTGCTTCCTGCTTTTGGGGCCCAAGCACAATAGGGAGTTTCTAGAGGCTGCTCTGTCAAGATCCACCAGGTCACCTGTTGTTCAAGTTCAAACGGAACAAGGTGATCTCCATCCATGGGGTCGTGAATTTTCAAGGCAACCTGGAGTAGGGGCACTGCATGTTTGAGTACATCTCTGCCCTCTCCCCATAATCGGTGTGTCTGGCCCTGGTGTGTGTGTGTGTGTGTATGGGCCAGGGAGAGAAGAGGCTTGTCTGGGAGGGAGTCTCGGCTGGGGCTCTGCCCTTTCCCTCCGCAGAGGCCTCTGCTGGGTGCTGTTGCGCAGTTGGTGCTGGGTCTTTTGGGTCTTTGAGAGAACGTGGAGTGGGGACACGTGCTTCTCACTCCCACCCCAGCCTGCTGCTTGCCGCCCAAGCTTCTGTGGTTGGACTGGGCCATGGCGTAACCCACAACCTGCTTTAGAAGGACAGCCGTGTGTGTGTCATCTTGAGCCTTCAGATGTGCTTGGCTCTTGTAGAGGAACCGGGATTTTATTCGAGAAATGATCTAATAGAGGGTGGTTGTGCTGGGGGCAGGAAGGCAGAAAGTCGGGGCGAAAGGGCAACATCTGTAGGTGGCTCCGCTGTCACGACTGGCCCAGCGTGAAGTGGGACTGGCCAGAGAGGACACAGGGCGTTCGCTGTGGAGGTTTGCAGGGTCTCGTCCAGCCCCTGCTTATTTTCCTGCCGGCCCTTGGCACGTTTGTTTCCTAGGGAATCAGGAACGCTAGTCTGCTGTCGCTACCTTTCGGTCTGGGGCCTTGCTTGTTCTGGCTCTCACCTTGTGCTGAAACCAGGCGTGTGGGACCTGCTCGGCCTCTTGTGCACATAAGTTGCCCCTGCAGGTGGTGGCCGTGCCGCAGACGTGGGTGCCCGCCTGGCAGCGCCTCTGCTCCAGGAAGAGTGCTGTGCACAGGTCGTCGTGAGGGGGCGGGCTGGACCAGTGACGGAGAGGCGGCCCTGGAGGACTTCTGGGGTGGGGATGGCTCTGGGGTCCAGCTGGCCACACCGTGGAGAGGAGCATAAATGAATCTCTTAACCAAAAGAGCACCTTTAGCCCTGTAACTTCTCCAAACAGCAGTCCGGAGGAGATCGCTGAGCGCTGGCGGCTTTCGGAGACACCGACTCACCCTCTGGGTTCTTTGAGTTCTGCTGTAGAGAATGGGGCCTTCTTTCAGCCACCGCCGACTATGATTTCAGACCACGCAGGTCGGCCGGCTGGGAGAGGGGAGGATGAATGAGTGACGGAAGAAACAGGGAGAGAGAGCCAGTGAAGCGGGGAGCTGGCCAGTGGGAGTGAGGTGGGAAGACGCTGAGCAGGGCTGGGGAGACACGGGGTGGCGGTGGTGAAGAAAAGCGCCCCTGCCCCTCCCGCCCTGGGCGAGGTGGATCGGGGAGGCCTGTGGCAGGAAGCGAAGCCCACAGAGGAGGACTCCCTGCTCAGCAGGTGTCCACTGGGAAGAGCCTCAGAGGGGTTTGGGAGTGGTAATCTGTGGCCCCTGGCCTCCTTCAAATGCAGATGGATCTGCAAGTTCAGCCCTGGTGTACAGTCGCCCCCACTTACCCATGGACCTGGTCCCAGACGCCCAGCGGATGCCCGAAACCAAGGGTAGCACCCAACCTTGTGTGCACTGTGTTTCTCCTATGCATACATCCTCACGATAAAGTTCAGTTTATAAACGAGGCACAGGGAGAGAGTAACCATAACTGATAATAAAATAGAGCAACGGTAACAATACTGTTCGACAAGTTACGCTCGTGGCTCTGAGGCCGTTAGGAAATATGTAAGAAGGGGGCGACCAGAGTACCGAGACTGCGCCGGACTCTGTTGTCAGGGAGTGAACGCTCCCCCGGGGAAGCCGGGCAAACGATGCCGACCCGCAGCGACGCAGGGTCGCGCCTACACCGGTGGCCGCACAGACGTGATTCCCCGTGATGGAGGGTGAGGCTGGGCTGTCCATGACTGCCGCTGGTGGGGACAGTTTGCTAGAAGCTTGCTGGAGGGAAGCAGATGCCGCATATCAACCCCCGGAGGTGGTAGGCCCCGGGCATTCGCTGGGCGCCCAGGGGCTGGCAGGGGAGGGGCAGTGGCCGTGCAGGAGAAGCAGGGGGAGCCAGCCCTGGGCACAGAGCTTCGTTTGGCTGGCGTGTAAGTGCAGGCCGTGTTCGAGTAGGAGAAGGAGGCAGCGGGGGAGAGGTGGGGAAAGGGGTCTCAGGCTGCATGCGGTCACAGCCACAGCCACCGCGCCTACAAGCAGGTCACGGTCCTGGCCATGGGTGCCCAGGTCCTGACCTCGGTCCTTGCACCATCCAGTGACTGCTTCAAAAGAAAATATGCACTTCTCAGCACTTCAGTTCTTGCCACCAAACGTGTGGTTTTTCTCTCCATACCAACCGGTTCTCCAGTTCTATGTGGAGTCCAAGTCGGTGGCCTGCAGCTCAGGTCAGTGCTGACGCTGCCTGCCTGGAGTTGGTGTCAGACCCATAGTGAAGGGTTCAGGCCCACAAGACTGCCGCCCCAGGCCCACCACAAGTTCAGGTTGTCACTGAGGCTTTCGGACTGTTCAGCCATGGATGGGGGGTTCCCAGGACCCCCTCCTTGGGTTTGATGATTTGCTAGAACAGTTCACAGAGCTCAGGGAAACAGTTTACTTACCAGATTATCAGTTTGTCAGAAAAGGGTGCAACTCAAGAGACGCATAGGGCAGGGCACGGAGCGTCCATGCCCTATCTCTGTGGACCACCCTCCCAGCACTGCCATGTGTCACTGACTTGGAGGACCTCTGAACCCTGTCTTTTAGGTCTTGTATAGAGGCTTCATTCTGTAGGCACAGTTGGTTAAATCGTTGGTGATTAATTCAACCTCCAGGCAGATGGGGCTGAAAGTCCCGAATCACATGGTTGGTTCCTCTGGCCACCAGCCGCATGCTCAGGCTGCCTGGGGAGCCCCCAGCCCCCAGTCACCTCATTAGGCCTTGATAGACGTGTATGGGCGGTGCCAAATACTTATATTTCTTATTATGTCACACTGCTTTTCTTTCTAGAGGGGAAAGTAAACATTCTTTGAGCTCTAGTGTATTTCAAACAATGTGCTAGGCCTTTCACAAACACGGCTTTAATTCATTTTTTGGATGCCTTCATGAAGTTGGATGAAGAAACGGAGGCCTTGGAAGATCACCTGGCTAGTCCGTGACAGGCTGGAGATCCAGGCTCAGTGCTGATGTGAAGCTCATGACGATTCATATCCTAGCCCGCTTCCGAAGTCAAGGAGACGCTGGGAGAGGGACTGAGTGAAGCAAGCTCACCTCCCCAGAGCAGCTCGGCACCGTGTTTTCTGTGTCGGAGGATGAAGGGGCACAGGGATGACGGGCGTGAGAGTCACGGAAGCCATTCACCCGAGCCCCCAAGTAGTCCCCCTCCTTCCCAGCTTCTATCTGGATTCCAGCCTTAGGGCCGCATTTCAGCCACACCTGTGGGTCCGACTCGGGGAAGAGGAATCCTTGCTCTGGCCTCAGAGGGTCCGGACCTCTTTCCACAATCCCTTATCCTCACTCACAGCATCCCCGCAGGCTTACACGCTTCCTAAAAGAAGTTTTGGTTTGCCGTAAGGGGCCTCTGTTCGCCACCAGGTGGGTCCTGAGTCAGTGACAGACATGTTCAAAGTCATCATTGAAAATGTAGAGCCTCGTACAGGTTAGGGCACAAGGGCTAGAAGCTGAAAGGTCGGCTGAGAGGCTGCTGTGTCCCCAGATAGGGGCTGTAGAAATAAAAGATGAGAGGAGTTTCTAGAAATATCATGGGGGAGGAATTGGCAGGACTCAAATTAGAGAGAGAGAGGGAGATGTCAAAAGGTTTCTGGGTAGATATGGTTAGTAGATGGTACTTACATTGTTCTATATATTGTGCCCGTGGCAGACATCACTAATCCATCACTAGTTGTGTGTGTGTGTGTGTGTGTGTGTGTGTGTGTGTGTGTTTTGCTCAACCCCAGGAATCTTATAAACACAGCAATCGATGTTAGTTAGCTCTCACCAACACACTTACACTGCATGGAAGTTGAAATCTGCTCGCCATCTCTGCTGTAATATTGCAAGTCAGGAAGACTCAGCAGAGGTAGTTGGGAAGCGTTCAGGAGGAAAGAAAGCTATCCTGTCTTAGGAGTCTGGGGAAGCATATTGTGAGAACAAGCACAACAGGACAGGGGAGAGGTTAGGCGTCAAGGGTAGAGCTGTAGAACTGGAATTAATCTCTAATTAGGCAGTAATTGAAGTCATGTGAATGCAGAGATGGCTTCCAAGAGAGTGAGTGTATGGGGAAAAGAACAGAGGTTTATTGCCGGAGGAAAGGAAATTGCTCACCACGCTGAGCAAGGAGAAGCTAACGAGAACACCCTGCCTCTCCTTTACTGAGTGCAGGAGACCATCTCCGCCGCCCCTGAGTGGATCTTGGGAACCTTAAGGCCTTCCTTACAGATTGCAAGTTCCGAAGGTCTTAGCACCCCCTTTCCCGCCTCACACGTCAGCCAGGTTCCTTCCAGAGCTCAGGTCTTTAAAGGATCCAGCCTCCCCCCCTGCAGCCTTTCACTCCACATCCCTCTTCCAGCCCGAGCCAGCACCCTCTTCCTCCTCCATCCCGTGCTCCTCTCTTCTTCTCAGAGGCCTGCTGTGCAGGAAGAGCGGCAGGCACCACCAACGTGATCTTGTCTTTCTGATGTTCCCTTGACTAATCACTCCGACACCCTCAGGTTCCAAGGATAATTATTCCTGTGAAGTCAAGGACTCCCTTCCTTCCCAGTGACCTGGAATTACCCTCCCACAGTGAAAATGCCCCGAGCCTTGGAGCGACTTTTCTGCATTAGCTCTGAGGCCAAGTTGCAGTGAGGAAATCCACCCTTTTAATAGGGGAAAATATTGCCCTTGTAAGACTTTATGCAATGCACTTGAGCTTAATGTTCACTTACTAATTCGCCTCTGTAACTTCCATATTGAGTGAATTAAGTCCTCTAGGCGGGTAAGTATTAAAGAAGTGATAAGTGCTTTATAATTCAGTAAAGGGTGGCCTGGCCATTTCATATTTTCCTAAGGAAATTGGCCACCCGAAGGGCAGTACTCTCAGGACCCCCGGGGCCAGCTGAGCTCAGGCACAGAGCTTGCACTGCTGGAAGGCTGTCAAGCCAGCTGCCCTGGCCGGGACCACACTCCTCGCTCAGACTTTCTCTTCCGAGGCCCGCTGGGGAGAAGGGGTCAAAGTCCATATGTCTCTCCCTGCCTCAGGCTGTTTCTGCTCTCCATCACAGACCTCTCATTCTCTCCCGGCTCACAAGCGGAGACGTCTGGTAGGGACCAGAGGTTCTGCTACCATCACCCAACCCAGCAAGCACAGCTTGCCCTTTTTTATACTTAAATCTCTTCAAATGGTCAGAGAAAATACTGGTTCCATCAAGAACTTGGAAATCACAGCCTTTTCAGAACTCGCCACAAGGTCTCAGGGTTCTGAGGAAGGACAGTCATATATTCATTTGTTCGTTCCAGCTTTCTGCGATGTACCAGAACTGGGCTGAGTGTTGTGAATAGACAGTGAACAAGATGGGTTGTCTGCCCTCATAGAGCTCCATGACGTTAGGGAGAGACACAAGTAAACACGTAAGTGAAGTAATTAAAGATTTCGGCAAGTGATATAAAGGAAATGTCGAGAGCAGCAATTCTCAGACTTGGCACTGTTGACATTTTGGACCAGATCATTTCCATGAGGGCCTGTCCTGTGCATCGCAGCTCACTTAGCAGTATCTCTGGCCTCTCCCCACGAGATGCCAGTAACGCCACCATCAAAGATGTCTCTAGACACTGCCAAATGTTCTCTGTGGGTCAGAATTCACCCCTGGCTTGAGAACTGTTGATTGAGAGAAAGGCGGTAGAGGATGACGTTGGCTCGCTTGGTCAGGGACGGCCTCTCTGAGGAAGGCGAGGGCTGGCTGGGCTTTCTGAGCTATCAGGGAGGAGCCTGGAGCTCAGGGGCCAGCTCAGTAGAGGTACACATTTGGGCGCCATCAGCACACAGGTGGTGGTCAGAGCCAGCACGTGGGTGAGATCGCCGTGGCCTGGCAGGCGGTTAAATTTGGGAGACTCTAACGTGTAGAGATCACAGAATATGGAACCAGCAAGGGAGACTACGAAGGAGCAGGCAGGAGAGCAGAAAGAAGCCCAGGAGCGTGTGGAGTTAAGGAATCCATGGAGAAGAGAATGTTTCAAGAAAGAGGGCGGTTAACTAGGTACGGTGCTACCCAGAGAGTGGGCGACTCGCCGGCAGACGAGAGTCTATTGGGTTTGCCAGTGCGGAAACCACCGGTGACGTCGACATTGCAGCTGCAGTAGAGTGGCGGGGACCGAAGGCAGATCGGGGTGAAGATTCCAGGGAGGTGGGACGCAGGACCTGCGCGTGCAGACGTTCTTTTGAAAACATCCCCCATGAAGAGATGCAGAGACATGAGTTGGTAGCTGGCGGAGGCCGTGGGGTCAGGATGTCATGTAAGATGGGCTGTTCTAGAATGTGTTCGGATGCTGACAGAAAAATCTAGTAGACAGTGCGGGTACAGAAAAGAAAGGGACAAGATATGAATGAGCCCTTGGGAGGGTGAGAGGGGTCGCGGGCAGGTTCACGTGGGGCTGGCAGGGTGCAGAGTGCTTCAGTTCTGTCGCTCCCTTTGTGGGCTTTGTTCACTCATTCATTCACTCACGCGGGTGTCACTGAGCTTCCGCACGCACGGGAGGCGCAGATTCCCGGTTAGTGCCCTTGGGACACTCGTGGTCTGGAGGAGGCCGTCGCCATGCGGGGAAGGGAAGAATGAGAAGGGTGTGCCGGGTGCCGAGAGCATGCTTGTCTCGCTTCTCCCACGCTTCGTGAGGGGGGCTGCTGTCCACCTTCCCAGTCCCCACAGTGACGGTGAGCAGCAGCCTGAGGTCTGGCCTGGGAGGGACATCCAGCCCGCGGGCCTCCCGGGACCTCTCGCGTCACCGTTGCTGGGCTCTGCGTCACTTCCCCAGGATGCCCGTCCCTGATTGGGATTTGAATGGTGTGCCAGGGCTATGTTTCTTCTCAGAAATCAAGTTCAAGGTGCCTGTGGGGTCAGACCGGGGCTCTGGGCTGCTCTGGGGGCAATGTGGGTGGGTGGGAGGGGGGCGTGTTGCAGATGCGGAGCACGGTACGTACGTACCTGGCCCAACTGCCCTTTCGAGGAGTCTGGAGGTGAATAACTGATGAAAACAGCAGACACGATCCCCATTCCCCTGCATTGTGGTTCTAGTGTAGAGACGCCGACGACAAACATGTAATCGAATAATTGAACGAGACAGTTCCAGACGGTTATTACGGGCTGTGAAGGACATGAACGGGCCCTGTGCCCGAGCGCAGCTGGAGGGGAAGAGGGAGGCTGTGTGCACGGGGGGTCAGGGCAGGCTTCTGGGACAAGGTGACCTTTGAGTGGGGACCTGGAGGGATTGCAAGGAGCCAGGAGGAGTGTTTCCTGGAAGTTCTGGCGGGGAACAAGCCTGGCATGTTTAAGGGGCAGAAGGTGGATCAGTGTGGCCCGGCCCAGAAACCGAGGGGAAGGCGCTAGAAGGGGCCGTGGAAGCCAGCTCACGCGGGACCTCGTGGGCCATTTTTATTGTAAGAGCCGAGGGCAGTGGGTGGAGAGTCTTTAGCGGCGTTTTTAAGCATGACGGCTGTGGCACAGAGACCGGTGAAGGAGAGAAGGGAGCGCAGAGGCCAGTGCCACGGAGACGGCTGGGCGGAGCTGAGAGGCGGTGGCTACCTGTGTGCTGATGGGTGCGCGTTGCCGGGTCGCCCGCCTGAGCCCACCCGCCCAGGTAGGAGCAGTGCACATGGAGAGGATTGATTAGCGAGGGGCAGGCCAGTGCGGTCGCAGGCTAGGGTTCGAGCAGGACCGCTCAGACTCCCCGGTGGGCTGGCCGAGTCCCAGGTGAGGTCTTGCTTCTGGGAGTTCGGTCTTTTGCTAGCGAGGGCTTTGTGGGCTTGCCTTTGATCTTCTCTCTCTCTGTTGGGAGACGCGGCAGCTCAGCCTCCGAAGAGCACAGGTGTGGCACAAACGTTCCCTGCTCCTGGCGTGAGCTTCGGAACTGATCAGGAAGCTGACACAGATGTTGTCGTCTCCCATCTGTTGTTCTCCGCGTGATCGGAGTGTGTCTTTCTGCGGTCCCGGGGGGTCCCAGCTGTGGGCCTGGTTCCCCGTGGGCCTTGGCGTGCAGCTGCTTGTAGAGCTTGTGTGCTAACATGTTGGCATGCTGGGGTTGCCAGCCCAGGAGGGCTCCCAGGCTCCCAGGCCCACTCCCCAGGCATCGAGTATCCCCTCTGACAGCTGTCAACAGAGCAGAGCCGGGTGACCTGGCTGGTGTGATCTGATGCGGCTCCTCCCCAGCCCCCTTGGTGCCTGAGCTCCATGGAGCTGTTGCTCCAGACGGTTTGTTTATAATGCTAAACATATCAGATAATTGAAAGCTAATGCTTCTGTCTGGATCACTAGACATAATATGCCTGGATAACAAATCAATTTCCTCGTTGACCTACAAGATTCGAAGTCAAATGCGCAGCATGTTCCGTGTGTGTGCGCGTGCACGCATGCGCGTGCTCATGCATGTGTGCCCTCTAACGCCGACTTGTTAGAAAGTGGCGTTCCAGACCCCTTTCCCCAGGCGCCCAACTCCGTACTTCAGTTTGGGTCTGCATCTGGGAACAGAGTTCAGGTGAGGAGGGGAAGGGAGCCTCAGGGCTGCTGGGGCACAGTCTGCAGAGAAGGGACATCGGTACACATAGCCTTGTCATCCGAAGCCCTCGTGCTCTGTGTCGGAGGGGCGAGGTACTCATCTACAACGACACGTGGAGCGTGCCGGTTTCAGCGGCCTCCGCAGGATGCATCTCCAAGATTGGATATATGCGGCATCGTATTAGTGACGCCACCGGGGAAGTGTGTGTGATAACGGTATCTCCAAGAGTGCTTCACTTACCTGGCAACCTCAATCAGTCAGAAGGGCGATGCCAAACAGAGACAACAGAGGGCAAAGGCCCGCTGTCTCCTTGTGTGTGCGTGCACCTGCCTCTTCTCGTAGATCCTTGTTCACGTCCTCTCACACCCACATAACACCAAAGTCCAGCAGTAGTAACGCGGCCCGTGCTGGCCGCCCCGGCGCGGTGCAGCCACACTGCATCGGGGTCTCAGGCCTCACCGCACCAATCCTCACAACTGGATTGCCTGGGGGAGACTGAGGAGCGGCCCAGGGGCACCCAGCTTCTGAGTGGCAGAGCTAGGTGTCCTCTCTGGGGCAGCCTCTGGGTTCCACAGGCTGCAGAGCAGGGCAGACTGGTCCCAGCACATTGGGGGGACAGGGCTGGGGATAGGCATGTTCAAGGGGGTGATGGCCCACAGCCCGATAGCAAAGGAAGAGCAGGCGAGCACTGAAAGTGGATGTAGTGACCTTTAGAATTCAGGAGTCACGGCGGCCTAGGGCACAGACCCCGCATACTTGCGGAGCCTTGAGGGTATCTGTGTAGCAGCTCGGGGGACTGGCCACTTAGGCTGTGACGATCCAGGCTCATCAAGAATATGTGAGTCACGTTCCGTCGCCTCTGCTTGAAAAGTCAAGGAAGTGTGTAATGCATTTTAGGGGAGGAAAAAAGAAACATCCAGCAAGGAAGTTGAACATGCAAACGTGTTGCATTTAAATTTAGTTGTCTGGAAAATTTGGTTATGAAGAAGCTCATTAATAGCAGTGAGAATTTACAGTGCAAATACCAGTGATCTGACAGCGAGGGAGGACAGGAAAGATTGGAAAAATGAGGCAGTACTGGCCTGCCACATCTAAAGGAAAGAAGGAAGCTCCTTTGTCACATGAACCAACCCCTCGTCTCGCTGAGTGCCCGGCTGACGAGGGAAGTTCTGTCAGGCGTAGGGTGACTTACCCCTTTAACGGGCCTTCCCAACAACCTGCGTCCCTGGTGTTGGTTGGGGTGGACATCTCAGTGTCTAGAGTTTTCTGTGTATAGGAGTTAAATATTGGCATATAACAACTCTTAAACATATCCACATGACATGTTTTTAATTAAAATATGGTCCACACAGTCTGTCCCGTCTAATTTTCATGTGCACGGAGATTGCCAGTTCATTTCCATATTGGCTCAAGCCGAACAGGAGGAGGAAGAAAGCTGTGGTGCAAAAGCACACTTGAATTTATTCTAGCACAAAGGAATTTTCTATTTTCTATGGACATATTAATGAGTGTTTCACTGTGTCCTGGCTCATCCCCCAGATGGGTGTGGAGCCCCTGTCTGTGGTGGGTGTATCTGCTCCAGAGCTGGATGCTGTTTTACTGCATCGCAGGGAATGGCTTCCTTTCTGAGGGTTTTTCTCAGGCTTCTGGAGAGACTGCACCCAGGAGTGGTCCCCTGGCCCCACCACCCCCCGGTCCACCTGGCGGCAGCATCTTTGACCACTGAGGTTTCTGTGAGCTGCGGCCCGACGCCCAGCTCTGGCTGTGGCCCGGGAGCTCAAAGCTGTCACGAAAGCCTCACTTCCTCCCGCTCTCTGGAAAAGGGTTGCACGTTAGATCTTGGAAAGAGTCGTGATGCTCTGGTGTCAAGGACGGGCAGTGGCGAGGGGGTAGGGATGGGGCACTGAGCAGCCTTAGACATGCAGAGGAGCGACCTGCAGGGCCAGAAGAGGCCCTGGGCCAGGGGGTTTCAGCCAGAGCTCAGGCAGAGGAGGCCGTCGTGGCTTCTGGAATGTGTCACCCTGACTGGCCATGGTCCAGTGGGCCAAAGAGCCCCTCATTTCTCCTCCTTGGTGTTATGTCCTTGGTGCAAGAGGGCCGGCAGCCATGGCTTTTGATTTCTTCCTGTCGCCCGGATCCAGTGACCTGCAGGCAAGCTTTTTGGTTTCGCCTGGGGCCTCTAGTGTTTGCTGCAAAGTAGTCACTTAAAAAATTGTTGCTGTTTGAAGCCATGGGTCTCTTTCTTCAGTGGCAGAAGCCTTTTATGGAAAAGCAGGGTTTCCAAACCTCAGTCTCACGGATGTTTGGAGTTGGTAAATCTTTGCTCTGGGGCCTGTATTGTGAATTTTTGAAAGGTTTAGGCGCATCCGTGGCCTCCACCCACTAGGTGCCGGCGTTACTCCCTTACCCCCAGTTGTGACAGCCAAAAATGTCTTCAGACGTTGCCAGATGTCCCCAGGGAGGCAACATCGCCCCAGCTGAGCACCACTGTGTTAGCTGAGACTAAAGTGGAGGCGATTTACTTAGAGTGGGCATGGGAGCCTGGAGTCCCCCTCCTTGCCTCCCTTCCACACCCTCCCGTCACCGCCCACCGACCGAGACCGCGGCTGCCGGTCTCTGCGCCCGTGTGGACAGGTCCAGGCTCGCGCAGCCCCACTGACCACGCTCCTGGTGTCGCTTTGCGCCCCCCCCCCGCCCCCCATGGCGCGTGTGTCCCTGAGGCGCCTCCGCAGGGCTGGGCTGGTGCGTCTGCGGCCCCGGAACAGGTGATCCAGGACCGCCTTGCGCAGAGTTCATGCACCTAACCTTCCTTTAAAAATTATTGCCGTTGTGCTTCAAGTGACAAATGCTCAATGAAGACAACCTGGGCAGCCCGGAAAAGCTCCCCGCCAAAAAGTCACTTGTCGTCGTATGAGGCCAGAGTACCCACTGTTTACCGCGAACAAAAGCAAAGCAAACCTGCTCTCAGACTCGAGCTTTTATTATGTTTTTAGAGCCTGCCTTTCCCACTTAAACTCCTGCCCTCGCTAATAGCACTGAGCAGCCAGCAGAGTCACCGTAACCGAGCCTCCGGCGCTGGTACCAAGTGGCAAGTCACAGGAAAACTTGGCGGGTGCCCTGCCGATGCCATTGCCCATGTCGGGGACCCCTTCGCTGCCCTGCGTTCCTGCAGAACCCGCTGTGAGCTGCTGTCATGCAGCCTGGGCCTGTTTAAAAGTTCCGCTCGAACAGCGTTCCCGGGGGTCATGAATGACAGGTTCACTACCCCTCCACCCTCTGCCACGTGAGGTTTTTATCAATGACTGCTGAGAAATGCCAACTTCCAGTAGAACCACGATGCCATTTTAGCTTGAAAACTGCGAAAAGATTGCTCAGCTTCTGCAAGGCACAGGGTTAAAAATAATCCTCATGGCTAGCACTTCCCGAGGACCTACTGCAACACCGTCTCAACCCTCATGCCCTTCTCATGCCGGAGGTGTTTCATTATCCCCATTTGACAGATGAGGAGACTGAGGCACAGCCAGGCGAAGTAACCTGGATGGGGTACGTAGACAGGTGGTGGTGGGGGGGGAGCGATGTGCCCCTGGCCGCCTGGCTCCAGGTGTCGGTGGCCCTTTTCTGTGCAAGCCAGAAAGCCGACGTTTTTGACCCGTCTCTGCAGCCCTGCTCAGGCCCATCTTTGTGACGCAGAAGTCGCCATGGACAACAGTAAATGAATGGGTATAAACAGCGACCTCGGACGCTCATACGCTTTTCACATGTCACGAAATAGGATTCTGCTTCTGACTTTTGACAAACTGTCAGGCTGACGAAAGCCAGCTGGGTTCGGCCCGCGGGTATAGTTCGCCGACCCAGTTCTCAAGCTCTGTCTCCTAACCACTGCACTATGGCTAGAAACATTCCAGCTCCCAGTGCGGAAAAATCAGGCCCCGTCGAGGAAGCAGGGACCAAACTCTGGTGACCAGGGACCCCGCGGCACCCGAGAGCCCACGCGTCGCCCCGCCCTGCCTCGGCGTGTGCCCGTGTCCGGGAAGGGTTGGGTTGTGGGCCTGAGGATACCAGGGCGGAGAAGGGGGAAGTGTCAGAATGCAGGAAGGACTGGCAGCTCAACCATGATCAAAACACATTTTCAGAGTTCTAATGGGGCTAAGGAAGAGGATTTCACTTTATTTAAAGTACTTGATTGACGGCTGCTTAGGAGCGGGTCCTTGTCTGAAGCTAGGCGCTCGTGAATGAACGGTCGTCTGTAGGAACACTGCGATCTGCTTGCTGGTCGCTTGCGGGAACCGGCGACCCGGTGAATACACTGAGGGTGCCGGGTGGGGGTGGAGACTGGTGCAGGGCCTTCTTCTCCTTCTGGGCTTCCTTTTCATCTGAGCTGGAGCCAGGGTCCCCGCCTTGGTGGACCAGATCAAGTAAATGGTCTATGCCTGCGAGGCTTCCAAGGGAGACTTTGCCTTGGAATTTGATGCTGAGCGGCCACCTGGTCCATGTCCAGCAGATGTCCGCGTGTCTGGCTGCTCAGCAGGGGCCCCAAGAGAATGTGGTACTAAACAGGCTCTCGGCAGACCTCGTCACCGCGCAGCTCTGAAATTCTTCCAGAGACCCCGGCCACCGCCGCCCCGCACACTTTCTGGCTCTGGCTCCACGTGGCGGCAGATGGCAGAGCCACGGGTGTGGTGGGGCCGGGGAGGGGGTGTCGGGGCAAGGTGGCTGCCACGCTCCTGGCCCGAGTGTGCCTCCGAGTGTGCCTTGCGTAGCTCTGTCCCAGGGTGAGCTGTCACCTCTCTGTACTTCTCGCGAGGGTGCTTAGACCTTAGGGGCACTGGCAGGAGAGTCAGATCGTGGGAGGGCGGGGGGCAGCAGCAGGCCTTCCCCTGAGCCCTGCTGGAGCTCCTCAGGGTGGAGGCGTGAGGAATCCTAACCTCGCACAGCTCCGGAGCTGGAAGGGCCTCTGGAATCAGTCGTCTGGTGGTCCTGGACCTGGGGACCCCAAGAGCAGTAATAGAGGATTTTGTTAATTACAAAAAAAAAAAAAAAAAAGCAACACCCAAAACATACAGAAATCGAACCCAGACCCGTGACACACCCTCCTTTGCTTACAGAACTTTCGAGTTTCTTGGGTTTGGTTTGGAATTTATCTACCAGATGAGTTAGTGCTGGTTTATATACGTTGATAAAAAGCTCTGGTTAGCGGTGATTCATCTCTTTGATGGCTAAGTCCGAGAAGATGAATTCATTACTACTTAATAAATGGAGTGTGCTTGCCTGACACGAACCTCCTTGGGCACGCGGTCTCGCGGGAGAAAGTCCTCACCGCGGCTGTTTGTGAGAAGGGGAGAAGCCGCGGATGCCGTGCAGCCTCCCCCTTCCCAGACGGAGGCCCAGGGCGGTCGGAGCGCCTGTTCCAAGTCCCGGAGAGGAAGCCAGAATGGGGCCCCTTGACGGCCAGTCTCAGCATCTTTCCGTGACCTCCCCGGTCCCTCGGGTGTCCCCTCCGCGGAGTCAGTTCTGTGAAATCGAATCATGGTGCTCTTGACCTCCAGAGGGCTCGGGCTGCTGTCACCCCGGCGGGGCCGCCCGTGTGTGGGCGCTGGGGCGTCCTGAGGTGGGGGTGTGTCTCTCCTGGGCCACACCGCCAGCCAGCCCCCCCACTTCCCTTTGTTTACCATTGTCATTTGTATTGTCCTTAGGGGCAGGAACTGTTCTTAGGAAAGTCGACAAAGGAAAAGCCAAGGAGAGGCAGCTCAGGGAACTCAGTGACGGCAACCAACAGGGAGCCTGGGTTTCAGGTGTCTCAGGTGTGGAGTCTGGAGCTGAGGGGGACGTTGCACGCGGGCCGCGGGCTCGGGGCTTTGGCCCCACGGGCGTCACCTCAGGCAGGCGGTGCGTGTGGCAGCACGCCGGGGGAGAAGCTGAGGCTCGGAGGTGTTTGGTGACGTGGTGGACGGCCTGGCTCGTGCCTGGTGGGTCCCGCGCCTCTCGGGCCCCGCAGCTGACCCGAGCCCTGTGTTCCCTCCTCCCCTGCAGACACATAGAGAACTGGCGCGGCCTGCACACGCTCAACGCCGTGGACATGGAGCTGTACACTGGCCTCCAGAAGCTGTGAGTGCACCGGTCCCCGAGGGGCCTCAGGGGTGGAGGAAGAGGGGCCGCCGGGCCGCCTGCCGGGGCTGGGCGAGGGCGCTGCAGGTCTGCCGTCTCTCTCCCGGCAGAGAGAGACGTGGGCCTCGGCGGCCGGCCCTCGCTCTCCCACGCTGCGCCTAAGCCTGGGGGCCCGGGGGCTGCGTGCCGTCTCACCCTGCAGCTAGGAGTCTCGGGGCCGGACCCGAACCCGGGTCTCCCAGGCTGGTGCTTCTTCAGCCTCTGCTTGACTGGTGGTCCCCAGAGCAGGAGACTCTCCAGCCACCTCCTCTCTGGACTTCATTGCTAGTGACTGGGGGTTTGGGGTGGGGAGGGGAGGCACAGGAAGGGGCTTGTAGTCACTGGCCACATTCTTAAGCAGGAGCCCCTTTCTTGCACGCTAACCAGGCTGGGCAGAGGACATCCACCGGCACTGTCCCCCAGGTCCCAGGGGGCCGTGAGCCCAGGTGCCCCCAGCTTGGCATCCTTAGTTGGACCACCCAGTGATACCGATGATGAAAGAAAGCCCTCGCTTCACTGAGGTGGCTATGGATCCAGTCTTGGCCTGACTTCCCATCAGCCTCAGCCTGGAGCAGATGTCTGTCTGCCCCTGAGAGCCGTGGATGACACAATGTCCTAGAAGGCTCTGCTGACCCTCCTTCTCTCTCCCCAGGACCATCAAGAACTCAGGACTTCGGAGCATCCAGCCCAGAGCCTTTGCCAAGAACCCCACCTGCGCTACATGTGAGTAGAGCTGGCCATGGCCGCGGGGCCGGGCGGCTGGGGAGCGTGTGGCGGGGGACGTCTTGGCCAGTGAAGCCGGAGGCCGGGGCTCGAGACCCGGATTTGCCACCGTGCGCCCTGGGGCGAGTCCCTTACCTTCTCTGGGCCTAAGATTTTGCCTCTTAAATCGAAGGTTTGGGATATGATGATTTCTATGGTTCCAGTTAGAAGGAAGAACCTAGTACCAGGGCTTAGACGGAGGGGGCTCTTGACCTCCAGCTTGCTCACTTTTAATGATGAAGTTTTATGGAAATGTGAATGATAAGAAATTCCATTCGATAGGTTGTGGATACTGCTCTTCAAAGACCCTTTGTAGGTCCCTGAGTGTGTGTGTGTGTGTGTGGTGGACTTGGGGTTGGAGGAAGAGGGAAGGCATGGCCCGACCAGAAGCTATGTCTAAGTAGGTTCTGGGGTCGATGCAGAAGAGCCCAGGGGACAGAAACACCTGTATATAAGGCCACAGAGCTTTGGACAAGTTGCCGATCACATGGCTTGAGTGGGGTGGCTGTCTGTGCCCCCCTGCCCCACCTTTTCCTCCCCTGGCCTGCGGTGTCTGACGGTGAAGGGCCCACCTCAGTGTTGGCTCTGGCTAGACCTGCAGGGCAGAACCACATGAACTTGGTGCTTCTCCTAGCCTAGTTCTGGGCTGGAGACTCTGGGATTCGATGGAGAACCACCATTTCCTGGGGAGAAGGTGGGCTTGAAAGGAAGCTCAGGGTGGCCGATGGGGGAAAGGCCAAACTACTGCACCCACAGGGCGCTTGCTGCCTGGCCAAGGATAGTGGCTGCCGTGGCCATCTGTCTGCGGGCGTGTGCCCCAAGAGCAGAGAGTCCACGGAGCCAGGGTGGTGGTGTCTGCGTGTTAGGGGAGAAACAGCGTAATGACGTGCGGACGGGCCTTTCCTTGGGCCGCCTGAGAGCGGTAGGGTGGAGGCACTTTGCATCTGGTAAGGGAAGGGCAGCCAGGCTGGACTGGAGCCTCACAGGAAGAGGCAGGGCATCTAAGGAAGCTCTTGGGAAGTGGCAGGGAGGGGAGGTAGACAGAGATGAGATCATGGAAAATTGTGGTGGTGGGGGGGGGGTGGCCAGCCTCACCTCCAGGCCTCTGTGTGTTTTCCCAAGCACGCAGTGCGTTCTCAATAAATATTTTTTTATTGGTTACGGCCACCCCTGCCTCGTGCTGAACTTTCTTTCCTCCCTCTGGAAGCAGCATGGTGCGTGGCCGTTGCTCGGGGCCTGCTGTATTATCGGCTGCCGGGGACCGAGACCTCCCTTTCAACTGTCTCATCGAGCTGTCGCCCCCTGCCCTCGTCAGGCCCCTGTAGTGGGAGTCTCCCGATGTGTGTTCTTTGCAGCTGGAGGCGCGGCCGGGGCCAGAGGAGGGTCTCGGACCAGATGTTCCAGGCGTTTATTTTATCAGGGATCTGAGTTTCATGTAAAATACCCCAGGGGAGGGAGCTCTGACCTCTGAGGAGTCTCCCTTTTATCTCATCGAAGGGTCACGAAGCTAAATGCCTGCGGCGTATGGGGAAGGCAGTGGAGGCCGAGGAACACATGTCCCCTCTGAGGGGCAGCCAGAGCACCATTCCGGCTGAGGGGCCAGACTTACTGGTTTTTGTTTTTTTTTTTTAATAAAAAGTTTTTAATAAGAAGAATTGGAGGTCCCGTGCAGCCTCTTAAGTTTTAAATCTTGGCAACTAAACGTAAAACCCCTCAGCTCCATGGGCCAGACAGGCCTTCTCTGCGGGCAGGCGGTGACACGTGGAGTGCTAGTGGGGGCTCTAGGGTCATACCTGGGGAGAGCGGCTGTCAGCATGGGAGAAGCTCTGTTCCCTTTGGGACAGTGGCCGGCTACTTGGGCCCTAGAGCCTTCTAGGACACTGTGTCGCCCACAGCTCTCAGGGAAATCGTGAGAGGGCATTCACAGCTTCGAGGCACGTCACGTTTCTGGGAGCCACAGCAGTGGGAGCAGGTGTGCATCTCGGGTCACAGGTGTCCCTGCAGTGGGTGGTCCTGGAACACGTCTTTGACTTACCCTTGAGGTTTCAGATGAGGGCTGTGACCCACCGTCTCTTGGGGATGGTCTGAGGTCTGCTGGACCGTGGCCGTGACAGGCTGGTGGAGCTTTGCAAGATTCCCAAGGCTTTGGGGGCAGAGCGTCTACTTGGAGAGGGTTCTGATGGTACCAGGGAGCCTCCTCGTGACCTTGGGCCCATTTTCTCCTGGACACATTGGCCAGCTCTTGCCAAAGTACTCGCTGTGAGCCCTAAGGGGACTGAGAGCACGAAGGATGGGTCCCTGGCAGTCCCCTGCAGTTTGGGCCTGGCTGCACGATGGGGCGAACTGGATGGGCAGTTCGCTGTGAAGGGTCAGCGCCTGGCAAGGGGCTCTGATAAGCACTGGCAGGGGGTGGTCATCCAGAGGAAGCTGGGTGGTCATCCAGAGGAGGCTGGGGCTCACAGAGAGGAGTCGAGCGTGAGTCGTAGGCACGGCTTCACTGACGGGTTTATTTATTCACTTTCCCATTCGTGCAGACACACCCCAAATCCAACTGAGTGAATTTCCCAGCAGTTCCGGGACAGGTTCTCCTGGCAAGTGGGCCAGGTTTCTCTGCTGTCTCACAGCATCTTCTATTTCTGTCCCCTAAATGCATTTACACGTCTTCAGGCCCCAGCTGAGCAATCACAAGATGATCACTTACTCCAGCACTAATTGCCGAGCCCTGGCTTGGCGGCTTTTTCTTGCTTTCTTTTCTTTTCTTTCTTTCTTTTATTATTATTTTTTTTTAGGGTGATGGCTGAGAAGTCTTTTCCTCCCATCTCTGCACAGAGTAAGAGGTAGGGAGTGGAACCACTGCCCCCTGCACTGATGTCGGGCTGTCCAAATCGGTCTGATGGGCCCAGCTGTCCCCTCCCCGCGCTGCTGTGGTGTTTAGTGCGATTCTCCCTTATGCCAGATGTGAGCCCACCCGCTCGCGCTGGAACCACGCTGTCTGCCACGAAGCGGGCTGGGGGTGAGGATGCCCGGGCCCCACTTCAAGGCTCCTGAGTGACTGGCCATCTTCTCTTGGCTGCTTCGGTTTTCTTTATCTTTTATCACATGTGAAAAAAACTGGAATGTTTGATTCATACACATCAAGAGAAATCCTTTTCGAGAGACTGGAATATTCCTGACTCTTAGATCCTTTCCTCGATCTTAAGGGTTTTGGGGTAAGGATTCATAAGGAGAAGGATTTTCCACATTGACACTTAGCGTAGCTATTTGCTAACCCGTAAGATGGCATAACAACAACAATAATGCCTACTTTCGGGGCAGGGCGGGGTCCGGATGAACGGCAGGAACGCACACGGCACTCAGCCCAGCGCCCGGCTCAGAGCTCGGGAATGGCAGTTGCTGATACTGGTGGTGGTGGTGGTGGTGAGGATGGGCTCGGAGAGGAAGGGTGAGGGAGCCACCACTTGGTCCTGGAAAAACCGGACGTCTGTCCTATGCTGCAGTCCATTTCTCTGGGGACGAGAACACTGATATCCTCCATCTCTGGTGTCTTCCTTGAACACTGAGCAATAAACCCTGTTCTCCTCATTCAGCCCTTAGACCCTGTGTAGACTTCCCCCCCCGCCCCCACCCCAGTGCTGTTAGTTTCAAAAAGGGCCCAGACGATTGTAGCTGACGCGCTTACATGTTGTTTCCCTCTGATTCAAGACCACGTCCACCGACACCGTGGGACTCGGACTGTCGGCTGCGCCTCTAGCCCAGCCTCTGCAGCTGGCCCGTCGCCCCCTTTCGGGGGTTCGTGTTCTCTGGTGCAGCTCGCACACTGTAGCTCCGCAGCTGGGGACGTGGATGTCTGTCTATGAACCGCACTCAAATGTGGCGTCTCCTTTCATCTCCGGAACACTTCCCGGGTTTCACAGTGCTTTCTCCTGCCTGATCTCGTTTGATTCTGGTGCCACGCTGGGTGGGGACGGCCTTCTGTCACAGCCCCAGAGACAGGCCCAGGGAGGGTCCGACTCGTGAGGGCGGAAATAGAGCTGCCTCACCGTCCTCCGATTGTCTTCCCGGGAATCTTTCTGCTCTCCCTCCTAGGTCAAAAGGGGCAATGTTTTCCACCGAAGCAATTTCAAGAAGTTCTTAAGATGTTTGGAAAATTGCATTAAAAAGGCCGGCATCGGCCAGCACTGATGGAGAACTTACCAGGTGACGGGGGCTGTGCTGGTGCCTTTGCGGAAGTGCTCTCTCTCCTCCCAGGAGCTGAAGCGAGGGTTCTCCTGCGCCCGTTGCGCAGACGAGAACACTGAGGCTTGGAAGCGAGAACTGAATTCCCTCCCGGTCACGTGGTCGTTAATGGACCAGCCAGGACGTGGCCTCTGATCCCTTTAACTCTGAATTCCATGTACTTTTCAGCATCTCAGGCATTTTTGTTCCGGTGTCTAGTTTTCACAGAAAGAGCTCTTTATGGGAGGGGTGGGGTCTTTACGGTCGTATTAGAGAGCCTCTGTTTCCCTTGGGCATTTAGCACCAGCCATCTTCAAAGAGCTCTGTTGAGAAAGCTCTATTTAGTTTCTTTTGCTATTCAGGTCAAATCCTGTAACAACAGTTACATTACAACCTGAATTTCTTTATTATAAAAGACTTTTTAGCATTAGCCTATGGCCCACTTACTTCCAAGAATATGTAATGTAAGATTCTGGCAGCCAAAAGAATGTATTTAATCCCTTGGAGTTGTTGTTGTGGGATCTCTCTCTGGTGTTCAGTTTCTTGCCTTTTCCCCAAAAGCTCTGCATGCCATGTTACTTCTCTCCTAAGCAAACACATACTTGATCTTCAGCGGAGAGAGCCGGCCCGGAGCTCACCTTTGTGGGCGTGTGATGGGGTGAGGAGGGTGAGAGTGTCCTGATTTGGGCATCATGTGTCAACTGTGTGATATCCACAGGGAGAGAGAGTCAGCGACATTGGATGGGTAGGAGAGAGGAAGCAGCCAGGGACCCAGACCCTTGAGGACATGGCCGAGAAGGCAGTACATTTCTCCTGAGATTGTTGGGGTGAAAACATGGCGAGACTGGCTCGTTATGTATTGCCAATTACGCAACGCCTTTTCTCCTTGAAGTAACTTCCCCATTCTGGGTTCCAAGACAATGGGTAGCTGCCTGCCCCTTAACCTCTGCACTGAGACTTTTCTCCAGGTCCCACAGGGATTGGTAACTGGCATGCGCGTCCCCTCCCTGCTTCTCTGTATACGAGTCTGTGTGCGGGACTCAGCCATCGAGCACGGTGTAGCCAACAGTCCGGAGCGTGGGCTTTGGAGACCAAGTCCTAGATCTTCCACATCCTGCTGTGACCTTGGGAAGCTGGTGAACTTCCATGAACTCTGAAGGGACCGTCAGCGTTCCTGCTTCATAGGCTTGTTCTGAGCCTTAACCAAGATGACGGTTAAAAAGTGCTTACGACAGTGCTTTACAAGAGACTCAGTGTATGTTTGCTCTTAGTAATGACTTCTTCCCAGCTTGTTGGTCTCCATTTCACAGAATTATAGATAAGCAGAGCTGGACGGGGCTCTAGAGGTAACTCCCCAAATTCATATTTCCGTTCCTGCTCCCATCCTGCCCTTCAGACTCATATGTTCAACTGGCGCCTTGATGTTGCTACTTGGGTGGCTAAGATAACATCAGACCTAACCTGGCCAAAGCGAGATTCTTGATTTCATGCCACCTCCTCCCTCTAGTGGTACCGTCCACCAGATCGTTCAGGCCCAAGCTCTTCTCTCCCCTCTGCCTCCCGCCCGCTCTCCCACCATGTAATTCATCAAGTCCCGGGAACGTTCCGTGTCCGTCACTTCTCTCGCCCCCCTATGCGGCGTCGTGGTCCAAGCCGCCGTTGGCTCCTTGGCTCTGTGGTAACAGCCTCTGCATGTGTTTTCTCGCCTCCACTTCTGTCCCCTGCGTTCCCTCACCAGCACAGTTGTCGGAGTGGCATTTCGGCACACAGGTCCCACGGTGTCGCTCCGCTGCGCAAAGCCCTCCGTCGCTCCCCGCTCCCGCCTGCGGCTCCTTCCCGTGGCCGCAGGTTTCCATGCCCCCTCTGCCGCCCCTGCCCTCTCCCCCTTGCTGTGTGCCACGGCCCGTGCAGGCTCTTTCGCCCCTGGCCAAGCTGAGCTACACTCCCTTGGAGTTTTGTACTTGGCGACCCATCGACCCGGGCAGGTCTTCTGCCCCCAACCTCGGCCTGGTCGGCTCCTCTCACCCTTCACTCTGAAGTCACCTGCTTAGCAAGGCCGCTCTGACCACACTTCTCCTTTCACACCAGTCTTTCTTACACCGTCCTGCGGCTTAATAGTTTCCCCGGCCCTTAATGACCGTGGACTGTCTGAATGTACCTCATTCGGCTATTCGTTTCATTCTCTATACTCTGTTGCCCCAGCACGGTCTCATGGGTGAGAGCTGGGCCGGGACTGGAACTCGGGCCTCGCTGCGGTCGGTTGGACATCCTTTCCGTCAGCTCGTCCTGCTGACTTTTCTTCGGTCCAATCTGGTGAGAGCTCCGCAGACTTCTGTGTGTGGCAGACACGTGACAGCCCTGTTTCAAAAAAAGGATACGTGGGCAGACAGCACCTGCGAAGCATCGACGTGTAACACCGGTATCGTAACACTTACAGACAGGACAGAATCCTGTCGCGACATCACTCTGCTGAAACGTCGCGTGAAAATGTACACGGGCGGCAACTCCTCTTTTTGAGCTTCCTTCTCACGCTGCACCCCCTGCCCCCCCAACTCCCGCCTGCTCAGAAGCTTCCGTCAAGCCTGGTGCTCGAGCTGTTGCCTCTAACCGCACCCTGTCAATCAGCTCGGCTATTTTGATAGTTAAGAGAATGTGCTCTTGAACCGCACTGCCTGAGTTTAAGTTCTGGCTCTCTCATGCATGTCTGTATATCTGGGCAAGTTACATGGCACATCTCCACATCCGTGCCTTAAGCTCCTCGTTTGGAAAATGGGGATAAGATGGTTGTTAGTCAGATTAGATGGGTTAATGCACGTGAAGCATTGCGAAGAACGTCTGGCCCATAAGAAGAGCCCAGTCTCTCTTAGCTGTCATTGCCGAATCATTCTTTAAGCAGCACTGTGACTGACAGTCGCCTTCTCGGTGTGCAGTTGAATACATATGTGGAGACATGTATTATATTAAGACTTTGCTGTGACCTCCATGAACTGCCCCCAGCCCTTTAAAGTGCTGCAGGAGATGCATCCGTGTATGAGATGTGGTTTCTCTCCTTCCAGAACTTGCCGTCTCTGTGGGGAACCCGGAGCCTTGACAAAGCCAGAACAGTGGCTCCTAATATATATATATTACATATGTTATATGTAATATATGACATATAACATGTAATACATATGTTATATGTATTATATGTTATAGAATATGTATAATATAATACATGCATACATACATACATACGTACATATATATATATATATATATATATATATATTTCTTTTGAGAATCGGGTTAAAGCCATGGAATTTCTCCTTATCAAATGCCCCCTACACACAGCATATTTTTCACAAGTTTTCAGGGACTTCCTTTGGACCTTGAATTAAGAATCCTGTCCTCTCTAGGACGTCCTAGAGAGTAGGAGAGGTGTATGGTGTCTGGGTTGCATGGTTTATACCTAGTAAGTCTCAGCGATTTATAAAATACTATTTTAGATGTGACAGATGAGATTTATATTATGCCATATTTTCATGGGCATAAAGGAATGCCTCCATACTTTATAATCTCCACTGTGGTTAAGATAAGTCAGGAGCATACTGGGTATGGATTTCCTTTTAGGGTGGTGAAAAAAATGTTCCAAAACGGATATGGTGATGATTGGGTGACTTTTGATGACATACTTTAAATGGGTGAATCATATGGTTTGTAAATTAGATATCAGTACTGATAAGTGTGCGTATGTACGTGTGTGTGCATGTGTACACGCGTGTGTGTATCCTTTGTCCCTCCTCAGCGGAAGCTTTGAGAGCCTGCATGAGGTCCATCACGTCTCTTGCCCTCTGCCACGGGGCAGAGCGTGTGTCACTGTTCCAGACGGAGGCTGTTCCATTAGCCTGAGTCTCTCTGGGCAGATGATGGGAGCCAAGCCACAGCTGACCTTCTGTGGACATGTGTATGAGACAGAAATAAATGTTTTTCTGTGGTTATAAAAAGAAAACGATAAGCCAGGAATGACAGTGGCTGTAGCCAGTGCACAGGTGGGTGAGCTGCTGGGAGTGCATAGTAGCTCTTGGTACCTTACCTATCATCCTGTTCTTCTTTCTTTTAGTCAAGAAAGAGTCTCAGAACTCAAGTGAGAGGGATGCTATTGCAGACATGGCTTTGAACCCTCTCATATTTATACGTATAAAGAAGTAAATTAGGAAGTGGTGGTTATTTATTAGAGGTTGTGGGTTACTTGCAAACAAGCTCACACCTTCGACACACCGCTCAGATGCTTTGCTTTCTCCAGTCTTCCAGCATAAGGCAGTGGAAGGACCACTGGTTTAGATGGTGAGTGTGTCTGTCTATCAGGAGTGTGCTGGAGTGACTGAGGGGGCTTCATGGAGGAGGCGACAGCGGGGTGGGCTTTGGAGGAGGTGTGGGTCGGTGGGTTGGCTCGGTGGACAGGCCAGCCCACTTATAGTACAGGGGCTGCTGCTCACTGTACCAAAAGGCTGGTGAGCGTGGCCTTTTCCTACTTGGAATTCCTCCCAGAGCTGTTTAGACACATGTTCATGGTTCCAGGCCGCCGGGTCTGGCCAGCAGGTAAACTTGGAAGGAATTCCACGGGAACAGGGTTTGTAAATGGAGCCATTTGTCAGTGCAGTAGGATGTTCACAGATGTAATGTTTTGGGAGACTTGAGTCAGGACTGTCTGCAGGGCTGTATCTGGATGGTGCCAGGAGAGGAGAAGATGCTCAACTTTGGGTCCGCGTGGGTGTGGGAGGCTCGGCACCTATGTGGCTGCCGTGTTTGAGAGGTGTCTGGCCACGTGGTGCTCGGTGACCGCACCTTGCACGTTACTTGCTCTTTCTCTGCAGTGTTCTGTGACCTGGATGGTCTGCTTAACCCCTTTAGTCCGTCTCTGCATCTGTAAGATGAGACGGTGT
Organism: Eonycteris spelaea; assembly: GCA_003508835.1. NCBI lineage: Eukaryota > Metazoa > Chordata > Mammalia > Chiroptera > Pteropodidae > Eonycteris > Eonycteris spelaea. The sequence goes on from PUFA01000115.1 coordinate 3,878,238, forward strand.
TGTTAATGGCTCAGACCTGCCTCAGAGCATTTGGGGCAGTTCTTCCTGGATGGAGGGTAGCATCTACGGCCAGCTGTTGTCAGCTGACGTGGGCCCTTCCTTCCTCCTCCCTCCCAGAGGGGCAGGCATTCCGGTGCTGTGAGGTCCAAGGACGTAGCGTCCGTGGAGCACTAACGATACGCTAGGAGTTTGTCCAGGCGCTTTGTCGTTTTATGCTCGTGGTAGCAAGTGGGCACAATCGTCGCCCCTGTTGGACAGATGAAGGATTTGAGGCACAGAGAGGTGAGTGACCTGCCTAAGTCTACACAGCTACTACGTAGCAGAGAAGGAAGCCAGCCCTCCGTGGGCCGCCTCCAGCGCTCCAGAGCCCGTCCTCTTCGGGACTCTCCCGTCAGTGGCTGGGCCGGTGTCAGTTCTCCAGAAACCAGCTGGAGAGGAGGGGCAGGCAGTAAGCTTCAGAGCAGCACTTCTCAGAATGGGGACGTTGTCGGAGCAGGACCACGGGGGATGGCGAAGGGCGTGCCTGCCTCCAAGTCCCGCTTCACACCTGGTTGCCGGCGGGGTCTAGGTGAGTGGGCAGTGCCCTTGGTCCATTGGCGGACACTCAGATGGGCCATTAGCGGAGGACCACAGAGAGTGAGTGGTCAGCAAAGAGAATAGAGGCTGACGATGGAGCAGGTGCCGATAAATCCATGTTTACCACGTGTGGCTGTGAGAATGGCAGACTGGCCACACACTGTCTCTAGGGAGCATGGGGCTGCTTTCCATGTCACCAGCCCTGGCTGCCTTTGACCTGAGCCCTAGACAGGGCCATGTCTGTAGGTGACAGATCTCATTGCAGACTCTGGAGATGGGAGCGGGGTGCGGAACAGATTAGAGGAACCGTAAGGCCCTTCCCGGACGTGTCGTGATTTTGTGCCGCTGTGTGCAGCTTCACCCCCTGACACCTCCTGTGCAGCAGCGTGGCGGTATTTCTGTAGATGCGCTGGGTCCCTGTGTTCATCCCCATCCCAGCCGCCGTGACATCTGATGACACCAGGCGGAGCCTTGGTTGTTCCTCCTCTAAATGGATCCTCTTTCTCTTGAATCCAAAGTATGTTTTGTGCCCTAGAATTCACCAGGCTCTGGAATTTCTTAGCCTCCTCTTATTTATCTGCTGCCTCCAAAGAAAGCGAATTTCTAGTCCACACACACACCCTCGGTCTCCTGGGCGATTGCCACTCCAGGACCCTGGAAAGTATCTGCGACTTGTTCCCCAGTGAGGCAGGTAGCAAGGTTCCTAAATTGCGTTTCTTTTTTTTTTTTCCCTCCTCCCTTTCTGTCTCTCCTCCAGACTCCCTGTGATCCTAGAATTACTCTTGTCCAATCTGATGATTTCTTTCTGTTCACTCTGTTTTGTGGACAACAGTCTGATCCACCCAGGGAAGACCCAACATGGCCCAGGCTGTGTGGCCACGCACCTCACTTGCCAGCCAGCGTGTTTGTGATATTTTGCAATTCTCGTTCTTAGTGGAAGCCGTCCACTCACTGAAGAGGCTCTGTTCCTTTTGATTTGGGGCATGTCCATTCTCTAGGATCCTCTGGACTGAACTTCCAGAGTTTTCTTGTAACCTTGTCAGCTTTGCCCTTCAAAACCTCAGCGTGATGCTGAGTAAGCACCGTGGCCCCTGGGCGGCCTGCCCCCTGGCTTGGAGATCCATCCGATCATGTGCCCGTGTTTTCCAGCCTGTTTGTTCTCAGCTGATTTTCTCCCCCCACCCCCGAGACTTCGTTGCTTCCCATTTGTCCCCATCTCTTTTCTCCGTTTTTCTCGTTAAGGACAGATTTAGAAAATGAGATTAGCCTCGTGGCTATTTTGGAGTCGGCATTAATTCTCGTCCCTCTCCATTCCTTACAGCAGGCGGGCAGCCTCGTGGCTCTCCCTCCCTGCTCTCTTCTTGAGGGACTCGTGAAAGTCTCTTCCATTCCCTGGTTAACCCCTTTGTCGCTTGGGGCTTGCCTTGGTCCTGAGTGGCCTCCGCCCTGTCTGGGGGGTCTTCTAGGGGACCCAGCCATTGTGACTGCTCTGGGTTGGGGGCAGTGTGATGGGGACAGGGCTTCTGGGGAGCAGTCAGCAAAGGCAGGGGAAGGGGGGTGGCAGCAGGGAAGGTCCCCTGCATGATGACAGGCACCCTGAAACCTGAAGGGCGTTGGAGGAGTTGCATTAAAGAGATGTGGTGGGGGAGTGCGTGGCGGGGTGCCGGGCAAGGACTGTTCCAGGTGACGGAAGCCGTGTGCTGTGGGTCCAGTGAAGGAGAAAGTACGGCATGTGTGGGGGACCACAGGACCCCACTGAACCTGGAGTCAGGCAACAGCGTGACTCTCCACCATCATCCTATGCCGTGACCCTAGGTTAGACGTTCAGTTTTCCGGTCCCCTAGGTTGGTCCTGTGATCTGAAGCGTCTCTTGGTAAAGCAGCAGAGCCCTGAGGAGAAGCTGGGCGTGTTAGGGGCGTCGGAGCTGTAGAAGGACAGGGGCCCCCTCCCCCCGGTGCCCCATCTGCTGCCAGATGGTTCGTGCCTGAGGCCTCCGTGCCTCCTTCCAGAGGGAACCTCGGTGCTTCCCTGGCCGGGGCCCGGCCTCTCTTCCGGCCAATGTCCTCAGTGCTCGCTGAGAGCAGCTTCTCCATCCCACAGGTTTGCCGTGCAGCTGGCCAGTGGACTGTTCAGACATTCCCGTCTGATTCTCCGAAATGTGCCCGCAGTGCTCTTAGCTGAGAGCCAGGCTCCCTGCCAGGCAAGCACAGAGCCTGACAGAGGCCTCTGTGGGACGGCCTAGGGACCGTCGGAGTTCTCCACCGGCATCTCCCCACATTCCTCTGCTCGCGTTCTCTGCTTCCACTGAGCGAACGTCCATCCACACCTGCGACGAGTGTGCGCCCTCCCCTCCCTGCCGTCGTCTGTGCTGGGCCCTGTCGCAGGCCTTCGCCCAGCCCCATCGTCTTCAGCCAGTGCCGCCTCCTTCCAGCTTCCGCTCAGGGGCTCAGGGCTCGGCCGAGAGCTCCCCATGCCCCGTCCCCGCTCGGCCCCATCGCTTCCTTTGGGTTCCTCTTCCTTCTTCCACTGCGCCTGTTCCAAGAAGTTTACACACGAATTTAATAATTGTGCTTTTCATTATGTGCTAGTTGCAGTCCCTCTTGGGCTGGAAGCTCCCTGAGGAGAGGCATCTGACCTCTTTGCCACCTGATGCCCAGCACTCGGCAAGCCCTGGCACGGGGTAGATACGCCAGCGGGGGGACGGATGGACGAGTCAGTGGAGGCGCTGTGTGGTGCTTGGTTCCCCTTTTCTCTGGGTAGGCCCGCAGCCTGAAGGCTTCCAGCGAGTGGGGCGCAGCCGCAGGGCACAGGAAAGTAGGTTTCTGCCTTCGAGGGACTGAACGACCTGTGCTCGCCGAGCCCGGTTCTGTACCTGGTTCGGTTGCTGCTCCTCAGAGCTGGGTGTCCCAGCAGCGCCTGCTCCCTGGGAGAACCGAGGGGGGTGCCCTCGCCACCCACCCACTCCAGTGTCTTTCTCCAAAACGGAAAGGGCACCTCGGTCCTCTTGTCCTCTTCCACGTCTCGTGAGCCCAGCTGTGCCCCAGGGGCTGGCAGCTCAGCCTCCCCAGGTGGCGGGGGGTGGGGGGGCTGCCCCTGTGCATGCCGCTGTCCGTCTTCAATCAGGAGCCTCCTCCGGTGCCAGCGAGGGCGGTGTTTGCGGAGAGCGACCGTGTACTCCTTATTTATTGTGTGGAAAAGAAAACAAATTAAGGCCTTGTAATTATACACTCAGGCATGTGCTTAAATAAAGCTTAAGGGGTCGGAACTCCATTTAGAATATTAATAATTGCGTTCCCCAGCCCTGATCCCAGCAGCTTTCTGTCTGTCTACTCTTTCCCTCTCCTCCATCCTCCCTTCCTCCTAATCCTCTCTGTCTCTCCCCAGTGCAGTCTCTGCTTGGACCACAGTGGTCTCTGGACAGCCTCTCTTGCCGGCTATGGCCAGGCACACGTGGGAGCCCACGGTGGTCTTTTCAGAGATCATCTACGGTATTTATTACGTGATTTCGCAGGCACGGGGCTGTGCTAGGATGCTCCTGCCCTGCCCTGCTCCTAGCTACCCTCCCCCTTACTTGGTTAAGTGTCAAGAAGGGGCGGGAGTCGGGCAGAGCTGAGCTCCGTTCCTGTGTGGCCGCCGAGCAGCTGCGAGGCCTTGGTCGAGTCATCTCATCTCTCTGAGTGGGACCTTTCCTCTGGCGAGACAGCCTCGTAGGCTCGTTTTTGGATGGGATAACACATTTGCAGGCCTGGCACATGGCAGGTTCCTTACAGATATTTGCTCTGTCTTTTCTACAACTCCAAATCAGACAGGAAGTTTAGAGTTTCTGATTTCTGTTGTCCTGACTCAGTCTTTCATCGATGTGCCTAGAACATGCCAGGCACCTGTTAGGTCTCCCTAAGCGCCTCTGAAACGAGTGAATGTGTCTGTCTGGGACCCCGGAGGGAGACATGGATTGGGAGTGTTCACGGCATTGGCGTGCCTTCGTGGAGTCCCACTGACATCTCCCTGAGCACTAGAGCCACGTGCCTATCGTGCTTCTTAAACCACGGTTCAAAGGTGCCATCCCACTCAATATGCAGCATTAAGATGAAGTGGCAGTCACTCTCATCCCCATTTGTTGCTGAGGAAACAGTGCATTGCCTGAGGCCACATCACAGAGGCCGTGGAGTACGGACCAGGGCCCAGGTCTCAGACTCCAAGTTCGTCATCTTTCCTGCCACACTGGGCTGTTTCCTGCGTCATTGCCGACACCCGGGAGGGGATCACATGGCTTCTGGACGCTGGGATCTTAATGCCGCTCCCACTAAACGTGGATCAGTTACCACCTGGCTTTTTATTTTAAGTTCCCTTTCCCGTGACGTGGGAAACACAGACGAACACTGGTTTTACTGATGCTATTGTGGCAGCTGGAACATTGCCAGAAGCTAACTCAAAAGTAGTTTGAAAACATTCAGATATTGTTAGGTTCAAAATCTCTGTTAGGTGATTGTACCGATGGTGCTATCATGGGCCTTGTCAAATGTGGGTAGCAGGTGCCTGGAAGCGTCTCCCTGTGGCTAGCACTGTCACTGGGGGTGGGGGAGAGTGGAGCCACCAGAGCGGGATCTGGTCCAGTGGAGCTGGGATGCTCAGTCTTCCAGTCAAGTTGGGAAGAGAAAATTCACTTTCTTAGACCAATGATGCCAGTAGGTATTCCAGAGACGCTGGGGAGGGATTCGGAAGGGGCAGGTCTTAAAAGTCATCCTTGGTGTACGATACGCAGTATTCCATAGGAAGAGGGAGAAAACTCATGGACTGTGTCTGTGTGCATGCACACGTGCACGCACACTCGCAAGCAAGCAGGCAACAAAGCCAGAAAAAGAGAAGAAACATCTATTGTGTTGTCCTCTCTGCTAGGCACTCTTCCAGCAGCAATCCTGCTTGAATAAGTGATATTCAGCCTGCTTTACAGATGAGGGTTTCCAGGGCTTAGAGAGGTTATGTAACTTGTCCAAAGTCACACAGCTAGCGATACGGATCCATCTGTGAAGAACTCCTGTTCTTTCTGTTGCATCGTGGTGTGAAGACCAGTTCACCTCTCTGAGCGTGGTCAGGCGCCCAGCTTTCCTGAAGGAATATCGAACAATGATGGTCTCACTACCACTAGTTTTGCTTATCCAACTCAGCTTCCATGTCTTCCTCCCTGGGGGTTCAGCACCATGGCCAGAGCCCAGGGGGCCCTCCTGGGCACAGTGCGCTGTGAACAGCTCCCCAGAGAGAGGCTTCCATCATCACTGCAGCTGCTGGCAGCTGACCCGTGTCCTTCCGTGAGTGCCGGGTGGCATGCTAGAAGAACCAAGCACACGTAGGGGACAGATGGCCTGCTATCTGCCCACCCGCCCGGTGGGGTCCAGACATGAGCAGGGGGAGGGATGTGAGAAAGGCCGCCTCCTCCCGGAGGGAATGAGGACTGCGGTTCATGCCCTCGCTTGCCCTGAATGGGGACTGTCTGCGGCCAGGGGCTGGGGCAGGGGTCTGAGCCCCACTCCTTCAGGCATGGGGCTCCCGGGTCTGTTGTCCGGGACTGCCGTGCCTGCCCCTTTACCAAGCTGGTTCTGTGTCTGTGGATTTGTCACGTGCTTCCTCACAGCACAGTCCGGGGCGGCCTGACTGTGGGAGAAGCACGACAGAGGTGGCCGTGCGGTGAGGAGGCCGTCCTTCGTGGCGGTGTGCCCCTTCCTTCCTGCCTTCCTTGCACCTCGATGCACAAAACGGAAGTCCCCAGGTGGAGCTCAAGACACCTTCCGGCTTGTGTGTCAACACACACACACAGCGCAACACACACACGCCCCGGCGCACACCGTAGCAGTGTGCTAAGGGTGTGGATTCCGGAAGCAGCCGCAGGGATGCAGGCCCTAATTTAATGTCACCAGCCTTGTGACCTCGAGCTAGTTACCTAACCTCTCAGCCATGGATTTTTTATCCGTAAAATGAGACAAATCCTAACAATAAAATGGACCATAAAAGATTTTTTGGGAAGATTCAGTGGCCTGATATCTTTAAAGGATATACTGATTAATTCTTAACAGGCACTCAATACATGTTACTCGTGTATATGTTTCTCAGAAAATTATTTCTATACCCTGGTTTTCTTTAGTTTATTCACATGATTATTGTTAATGATTCTGGGAAAATCCCCATAGCAGCATAAAATAATTAGAAGTTAATTAATTGTTTGCACTTGTGTTCAAAGCGTAAGGTTTTAAATTAAGTTGAGGTCAGCCATAGCCACGCCGGTGTGAGAGAATTAGTTGAGCTTGGCTCCCTGTCCAATGCCAGATTTGTGAAGTTCAGACCCTTCAGGCAATGTACCTGCGCGCCTTTCCTTAACGACGCTGGTGGCCCAAGTGCAAACTGTGCCTTCCGCTTCGTGAGAGGAACGCGGAGCAGAAACCCAGTTCACGAACCCCGGTGGGCTCGGTCCCCCGAAGCAGCAGCCGTCACCAGGCGCCCTCATTCTTTCTCCTCTAATTTCTCGAAGTTTCCATCCCAAGTGCCTTGTCCCTGTAGACGCGTGCCCTCCCACACCCAGCGTATAGTCCAGTCCATGCAGCCCGGGGAGGGCGAAGGAACAGCCCCTTGAGGATCTCCGTGGGACGACGTGGCGTGGGGCTGGCTCTGGGCTCCATGTGTTCAGTGTGAGGGAAGAGTCTTCACTCCTCTCCTCTCTGCAGCAGTCTCTGTGCACTCTGCCAGGTCTCTGCGGGAGAGAGGCCACGGGGAATAGCAACGAAAACTGCTTTTCCCAAACATTTTGTGGAATTGGACAACAGTGGCCAAAAGGCTGTGCGCAGCATAAATTACAGAAAATAGTGGTGTAATGACATTGTTTGGTGAATAAATTAAAACCCTGAGTCATGAGGCCAATAACAGAGAGGGAAGCAGAGAAGTGTAATTAAAAGGAGAAAAGAGATGTTTTCAGCTGACACTGTGAGTGAGACCAAAATGAGGGTGGGGTGAGGGGATGGGGCAGCTGGCTCCTTCCCATGGCTGCAGCTCAGCAGAGAGGACGCGGCTGTTACTGGCAGTCAGGGACGGGGAGGAAGGCCGGTACTTACGGGACCGAGGGGAGAGAGTAGTGACATGGAGAATTTAGTGGAAGCAAAGTCACGCGGGCTTTGGAAGTAAGGACAGCCCGGCCGTGGGATCTGAACCCTGCAGCGCTTCAGCGTAAGCTGGGCTGGGAGAGGCCTGTGAGCGGACAGAAGGGAACCCGGGGAAGGAGGACGGTCCGGAGTGGGGCCGGGTCTCCCTGGAGTCCTGAGCTTCCGGGGATGGCTCTCAAGGTGTCTGGTATCCGCAGCTCTGGACCTTCTTATACTGCCCTCTGACTTGCCCTTTTAAGGATCAGAAACGATGAGATATTTTAGAGCAGGGGCAGATGTCCTGAGGCCAGCTGAGGTCACGGTATAGGGGCTGTGGCCAAGACGACTGCGTCCCACCACCCTGTGGAGCGAGCAAGGGTTCAAGACCGTGGGGAAGTTCAAATTCTGAGCGACAAACAAACCTTTTAGACAGATCTCCTCCCTTAGATTCTTCCAGAAACAGACTTTATGAACAGATTTCCATGAAGGAACGTGTCTTGTTGACCCCGTACACAAGTGCCTGGCCTTGACTAGGTGCCAGGATAGTATGTGTTGAGCGAGGGGCTGGAGAGGGCCTTTCCATACAGGCAAAGCTGGGATGATGCTAAAACTTACTCTGTTCAGAGAATTTGCTTATCTCTTTTGTTCTGTGCTGCAAACCAACACTTAGAAGAGTGTGTGGCGCATAGTAGGAATTTAGTAAAATGACTGTCCTAACTAGGGACACATTTGAGAGTGAAAGGGGGACTAACAACAGATGGGGCTCTCTGGGCAACCGGGCCACCGGTCATCAGTACTTACTGAATGGCAAATTGATCTTGTATCCTGGGAACTATGGAGAGGAGAGTGAACATTTTAGGATTTTGCCTCCTTTAATCAAATTGCTCCCCTTTCTCCTTGGGCTCATTCAACAAACATGTACTGAGCACCTACTACGTGCCAGGTAGTTTGCTTGCATCAGGGATGCAAATGGAGAAGCTGTGATTTTACTCTTAGGACGCCTACTGTTTAATAGGAAGCCAGACTGTCGACAGACAGATTATCTGACAGTGTGACAAGAGCCGAACTGAAGGCATGGACACAGTGCTCTGGGAGCATGTGAGGGCCACGAGTGGTGAGGTGACGGTCATGAAGGCTTCTTAGAAGGAGTCATAGCCGATAATTAGGAATTTGCCAGGAATTCTGGGAGGAGCCATAGGGTCACGGAAGGCAGTCAAGGGCAGAGAGCTCAATCCAGAGCGGCTCACCAACGCCACGTGGCTGGATGCTGGGAGCAGAATTGTGACTGGGACAGATGGGCCCTTGGTTTCACAGATTGTGTGGACTGTTTGCCATCAGATACAGCGTCTCATCCAGCAGGGGCCTGAGGGGGAAGTCAGCACGTGAGAATGGAGCCTGGAGGAGGGGCGTCTGCCCCAGACGTGGATGGCGTCTCTCCTAGGGGCTGGCCCCTGGCAGTGCCCTGGGTCGGGAGAGAGGCTTCCAGATACCCACGTGGGCTGTGAGCGGGGCTGGCTACCCCTCTCACTGTCAGGTACCTTCCAGCCTGCTGTCCTTTCTCTGCCCTTGTCGCCTGGATGAACAGAGGGGCCACAGGACTTGGTCGGGGCAGCAGCTGCTCGTGCGTGTGCAGAGGGGCGGTGTAGACACCTCGCTGGTCCACCTGGAAGCCTGGGGACTGGGAGGCGGAGGCTGGTGCGAGGCAGTGCGCAGACAGGAAGCCAGAGCAGGAGGAGGGGGCGGGGCGTTGCGTAGATCAGGCCCATCTGCCGCCCATCCAGAACTTTTGAATGTAAGATTAAAATATTCCTCATTATTTTCCTTGGATGAGTTTGCTATCCTGATGATATTAATTATTCTTAAAGGTCAACAGCACTCTTTCGAATCCCCTTCTGTTCTATCATGTAATCAGTTAATTAATTGGAAACCATTTAGCAGTGTCGGCTGAGCACGTCGTCTGGTTCTGTTGCTCCTGCGGCGATGGTTCCCTCCGTGCCTGTTTCCTCCCAAGGATTTGGGAACTTGGACGTGGCCACCGCCCTTCGTCCCGCCCCCGCCGCCAGCTTCATTCACAGTTGCTTTGCACGTGTTATCCGGCGTCTCCCTTTGTCTCTACTAGTAGTAGTAGCTCATTGCAGAGTGCCTGCAGACGATGGGCACTGTGTGGGGCATCCGCGTGGACGGTTTCATTCTCACTGCCAAGTGAGTGCCCCCATTTCAGAGGAGAGAAGACTGAGGCTCAGCACTGTGAAGTGGGCTGTCCAAGAATCGCGTGGCTAGAAAGGAGCCAAGCAAGAATGGGACCTCCCAGAAGTCTCATCGCCTTGCGTGCTGTGGTGCTGGTGCTTCAGAGTGTCTGGAAGAGGAGACCTGGGTTGTCTGGGTCGATAGGGTGTTACTAGACTTTCTGGTCCAAGCGCTGCTGGTTCATGACAGGTGCACGCATTCGATGTGAAGTCAGAGCCCCGTCGTTTCTCTGCACTTCTGTTTTGCTCACTGTCTCTAACACCTGTTGTCCACAGAGGGGAATCCTCAGTAGCTTGAGAGCAGCGTGCACATGGGAAGCCATGCTCGTGGGTAAGAATCCCCCCAAGCCATCCTGATTCCAGCCTGGATGTGTTATTGTGTTTGTGACCCACCAGGCCCCTCCCTGCCAGGGGTCTGGTCCGTGGCGGCAGGGGGGACGTGTAGGTCATCTCTGCCTGTCGGCTCTCTTCGCCGTTCCCTGCGGGCTCCGTGGTGCTGGCGGACGGAGCCCCATCCTTTCTGTCCTTCACGCGGGCCCAGTTCGGCCGGGGGACACAGTAGGAAACTTCTCAAGTTTTCCTTTCAGAGCCCAGATTTCAAGTCCTCTCTGGTGGGGGTGGAGAAGGCGTTCCAAATTCCGTGTAAGAACGGAAGGAGCCCGTCCAAGTGGACGTGACAGGTGGGGGTCATTGTGAGCGCAGGAGATAGGGCCTGAGTGACAGCTCCTCCTGCCGCTGCTGGTCACAATAGACACAGTTTGCTGGGGTTCCGTTCCCGGCCCCTCCGCCCGCGGACACAGGGCCACTTATCCAGCGCCCTGCTCCGTGATCTCCTCCTGCGAAGCAGAGACGGTGATGCGGTGGCAGCACATCCCCATGGGGGGGTCGTGGCGTTTAAGTGAGCGCTTGTGTGTAAAACCTTTCAAGAGAGCTGGTCCAGAGCCATCGCGGTGTGTGTAGCTTCTCTCCTGCCACCTCGAGCAGCCTGGTGACTGCGACAGCCGTGCGTTGAGTACCTGCCATGTGCCCAGCGCTGTGTCGGCCACTTGACACACACTAATTCACCGTAATCCTTAGAGCTGCTTCATGAGGCCGCTACTGTCTTCTGTGTTTCTGTGGAGGGATGAAGAAACAGACCCAGAGAGGCGCAGGAGCCTTCCCAGGGAGGGCCGCGCGATTTGGGAGGCTGGAGCCCGTCTGCCTGCCTCCGAAGTTCATGCTCTTTACCGCTGCACCAGCGGTTCTCACACTCGGCCCGTGTCGGCATCCTTGGGACGGGCTGACACAGCACCAAGTGCTGGGCTCTGCCCGGAGTTTGTGATTCGGCAGGTCTGGGTCAGGTCCTGAGAAAGTGTATTTCTAACGAAGTCCCCAGTGATGCCGATGCTGCTGGTCAGGGGACCACGCTTGGAAAACCTCGCCTGCCCTGCAGGGTGGAGACGTTACGAGTTCTCCATCACACCACCTCCCTGCGACATCGGTTGCCCATGCGCTGCATCTTAAAAATTAATCTGTTCGCCAGTTCTTCACGTGATCCTCATGACGAGTCCCCTGCTCAACCCTAGCAGGTGAGAAGGCCCCCAATACCAGTGGCATTCATGTGTCCTCCTGGGTGCTAGAAGAGAGGCGAGTGCTTCCAGCTATGGCTGTTTGAATCCACAAGTTCTGGGCGAGGGACGGGGGAGGGACAGGGGAGGCCTGAACGGCTGTGTTCAGAGGCACCCGAAGCCCTCAGACAGCTGTCCTCAGAGTCGCCTCTGTTCTTCCCTGGCCACTCCACAGAGTGGCCTCAGTTAACCTTTTCATCCTCCTCTATGACGCTGTGCTCTAAGCTCCGAGAAAAATACCTCAGGCCATGGGCTGAGCCTTCGCTTCTCAGCTCATCTCTTGACCTCCAGGGAACCCCTTTTTGGTGACCAGGGCTGTGGGCCTCCCCGGCATGCCAGGAGCATTGTTTCTCCTAGAGTGTGGCTCTGGCCCTCTGAGGCTGTGTGCTTGTCACCTCCCTCTCCCCACCCCCACCCCTCAGCCGTCACTGAGGCTACGCCTCTGCTCGCCAGGCTCCCCAGCCCCATCTGGGTCACACTCATTTGTGTGGATGCTCTGGTCTTATCTCCATCACCTTTTCTCTGCTCCCGTCTGCTGGCCTGTGTCCCCTACCGCAGTCTGGACCGCTCTCGCTGCCATTTCTCTCAATTCCAGCCCCCTTCGTCCTCCAGGCTCAGCACAGATGGAGTTCGGAAAGGCCTCCACAGGTTCCCTTAAAATAGTCTCCGGGTGGTGAACCCAGGCCCTGCACTCATGGCAGTCCTGCTGGAGAGGGGGGGGAGCAGGCAGGTTCACCCCGCCGGTGCGGGGGGCACGTTGGCAGCAGGGTCCCAGCTTGCCCATCGGGCCAGTTGCCAGTGCTGTGACGGCCCTAACGCAGACCACCTAGTGGCGCCTCCCAACTGGCAGTCCGCTGCCAAGTTTCCGACGGGGACTGCCGAGTCCCCTTTCCAGTTATTAATAATGGCACTTGCTCCCAGAAGCCCTCGCGGGAGTTCCTCAGCTCCTTACAGAGTCTCCCTTCACGCCTGGACACACGATGCTTTCATTCTCTCATATGCGAATGATTGTCTAGCCTTTCAGGACAGAAGGATTTAACAGGAACCACAGTAAACTCATCAGGAAAACAGCATTCCACTGACTCGCTGGTTGCGGAAGTGTGGCTCCCAAACTAGCCACCTTACCGTACCCCGGGGATTGGTTAGGAATGCAAATTCTGGGCCAGACCTACTGCACCAGGAGCTCTGGGAGGCATAGTCTGGCTGGCTGGTTTATGAGCCCCCAGGTGATCCTGACACCCAGAGCTGGAAAACCGCAACCCCCCCACCCCCCACCCCGCCCACCAGATCCTTTCCTCGCCCACCCCTGGCCTGTGTTGCCACCAAACCCTCATCCTGCAGGAGAGGTTCAATGCAGAGTAGGCCAGTCAGATTTCTTGATAAAACGGCCCAAAGCAACTTTCTGCTTAACAATTTTGCTTTGTAAAGAGAGCCATAGAGTTTCCTTGAATCCCAGGAGTAGCTCTCAGAACGAGGACAGGTGCCTGCTCCAGCTAACAGGTAATTAGCAGAAATTGCTTTCTGCATCCTGAAGACGGGTGGGGCGCTCCACCCTGCCCGCCCCACTCCCTACAGCCACCCTGGCCTGCGGGCTCAGGTTGTCTCAGTCCTGACAGTGCCCTGGGCAGATGCCTCACCAGCCCAGGGGTGTGGCCCGCAGCCAGGTCTGCCTCTGATTCTTTCATTCCTCAGTAGCTCCTGCTTTGCTTTTAATCAGGAATTGCACAGTTTCTTGATTTTCCCTCAGATGATCTCTGTGTCTGTTTCTCTCTTGCTATAACAGCTCTTGAGTAGATGTGAGTGTGATGCCTTGGCACCATCAGCATGTCATCGCTCATGCATGGGAACCTCTCCTGGGCCAGTGGGCACCCCGGGCCTGGCCTGGCCTGCTCTCCCCTGGGTGGGCCACTGGTGGTCCCGCCCAATGTTAGTTAGGCCGTGCCAGGCTGTGCCCCCTGGGGCTCCAGAGAGAACTCACATGCTTCAGGGCAATTAGCTTTTGGTTAATTTGTCTGAAAAGCAACTCCCAGGAGCAGAATCCCCCAAAATAGCCTTAGTAACATTCAAGGTCTAGTGTGAAGCAGATGGCGTGAAGGAACAAAGCTGACTCTGAGGCCTTTTTTGGGGCCTTGCATGTGGTGAATACTCGGATGCACGGGGATATCTGACCACACTCTGACCCCCAGGGCTCATTTTCCCGGAGAGGTGGGCTGGGCTGGGCAGGGGCACAGATCCCAGCACATCCCCCGAGGAGCAGGTGCTGTCTTGTCGAATTAAAGTGGTTTCCATGTTATTTTGTTGAACTGAGATTTTGTCGACGCTTGCATTTGGGGGCTTTGCCTGGGCCTCTGGTCATGTTTTTAGAGCGCGTGGGCCTGCTGCAGCTCCGTGGTGACTGGAGATGGCCAGGCGAGGGGAGAGACCCCATGCACGAGCAGCGAGGGCCTGCATCGATCAAGGCTTTGTGCCAGCTGCTTTCTGTGTCCCGTGTGCCGCACCCTATTTCATCCCCACCGCAACTCAGAGGAACACGCCCTTTTATTGTCCCCCATTCACACATGAGCAGACCGAGGCACAGAGAAGTTAAGCAACGTACCCGGGGTCACAGAGCCCGGCCGTGACAGAGGTCGGCCTGGCATCCAGCTCCACGCGATGCCGAAGAGCTGCAGGAATTCAGTCGAACTTGCTGCTCGTGTGCTGAGCGCTGACTGTATTCCAGGTGCTGTAAAGGGTCTCAGACTGGAGATGCGTGGTTCTTTGCCCTCGAGAACGACAGTCTGATGGGGGAGGCCCACACGTGCACGGGTGTCATTCAGAGTCGGCCGTCGGAAACGGGGACTGTCGTTGAGGCCCAGGCCGAACGCAGCAGGAGACAGAGGATGGGAAGGGCTTTGGGTGGCAGCTGTGTCTGCGGGGTGGGGCGTGACGGCAGGAAAGGTGCAGGGAGCGTCGGGTGCAGCGGCGGGGAGATGAGAAGCACGCGGTGGGGGGGGGAGCGTTCTGTTCGTGGTGGGTGGGCCCGGGGGGTTACGGCGAGGAGGATGAGGAACCGGGGAGGGCAGTGCGAGGTGAGCATATAGAGGAACAGGAAGTTGGGGTCGTCACAAGGAAAGACTTGAGCTTCACGGTGGGGTCTGGACTTGACTAGGCGGGCCATGGCTTCTGCAGCCTGTGCCCAAGGCTAACCTCCCATGCGTCCGGCCACGGTCCTTCTTCATCCCTCAGCATGTGGCAAGTCCTGTCCCCCCTTTTCCTTATGGCCCTTACTGAGCTTCTCTGGCCAGAGAGGACACCGACAGCTACCCAGTGATGGAACGGCACACTGGCACAACTGGAGTGAGTCCTTTCCATGCAGCAGGTTTTGCCTGGGTTCTGAGACGGATTCGCAAACGAGGAAAGGGCGTGGGCTTTGCTGTGTGGGGCGGGGAGACGTGAAGTCGCACGTCTCCACCCGCCGACTGCCCCTCTCCACCGACGGTCCCAGGCAGTGCCTGGCTTCTGCAGATGGCCTCGTGCTGCTCTGTCCAGTCCGGCAGCCTTGGCCACCCATGGCTAGCGAACACTTGAAATGCGGCCAGTCCAAACTGAGATGGGCTGTGAGCATAAAAGATACATGATTTCAGATCCACGGTTCCAAAAAGAGAAAGAAAAAAAAAACCATGCCTCAATATTTTCTTTTATATTCCTCACATATTGAATTGATGAATTTTGGATACATCGGGTTAAGTAAAATATCTTAATTTAATGAATTTTGCTTCTTTCATTCTACTTTTTTATATGTGACTGTGAGACAATTTTGAATAGCGTATGCGGCTCTCATCATATTTCTCTTGGCAAGTGCTGGGCTAGACCAGGGATTGGCATTTTTTTTCCCCGTAAAAGGCCACATCCTAAATATTTTAGCCCTTGTCGGCCATTCAGTCTCTGTGGCGGCCATTCCCGTCTGCCGCTCTAATACAGAAGTGACCTTCGTTAGTTTTCTGTTGCGGCTGTAACCAATTCCCGTGAACCGTGTGGCCGGAAAGCATGTGTGGCTTGTGTCGTCCTTCCGTGGATGAGAAGTCTGACGCGGCCTCAGTGGGCTTCCGTCTAGGCGTCAGGGGCCACGTCCGTCCCCTCCGAAGGCTCTCGGGCACGCTTCGTCTCCCTGGCTTTCCTGGCCTCGGAGGCCGCCCCATGCTTTGGCTCGAGGCCCCTCTTCCATCTTCACGGCCAGCACGTTACACCCCTCTGTCCTCTCTGCCATGGTCACGTCTCTCTCTGACTCTCTCTCTGCCTCCCTCTCCCACTGTTAGGACCCTTGAGACGGATTTCACTGGGCCACGAAGTGGTGAAGGGCGATCGCTCCATCTCAAGGTCCATTCTTTTCCGCACATCTGCAGAGTCCCTCCGTCCTGGAAGCTGACATAGCTCCAGTTGCTGGGGAGCAGGATGCGGACATCTCTGGAGGACTGACTGTTATCCCACCCTGAGCGGGGGCGCGGACATGGGCAACACGTGAAGGAACGCAGGTGGCTGCACGTTCCTAGAAAACCGTTTTGACACAGGCAGACTGCCGGCTCGCCGACCCCTCCTCTACACCACCAGTGACTCTGCATTAAACCCAACATGTGGGTTTTTCCACTACCCCAAGCAATTCCCAGACACTCAGCTCCGACACTATCTACCCAGGGAAAGCAGCAGATGCCGTGGGTAATGGGCTCAGTCCCCCCTGACGGCCCTCCACTTCAGATGCCAGTCGCAAGCCCAGGATGCTACCCGTGCTCCTGACCGATGGGCTCTGAGTCAGAGGTCCCCACGACTCTCTCCTCGGGTTCGATTAATAGCTGGAGCAGCTCCCAGGGCTCAGGGCCTCTTTTGCGCACTAGATCAGTGGCTTATTACAAAGGATATTAGAGGATATGCATCAGTAGCCAGGTGAAGAGATACGGAGGGAGGTTCAGAACAAAGGAGCCTTTGTCCCCGTGGAGTTGGGGGCCCAGCACAGGAGCACTTGGAGTCATTCTGCTTCCCCAACGTGGACGCTCTCCAAACCCCCTCCTTTGGGGTTCCCGGGGAGGCTTCATCGCATAGTATGACTGATGAAATCGTTGCCCACTGGTAACTGATTCAACCTGCAGCCCCTCTCTCCTTCCCAGAAATCTAACCCTCTCCTCATTCCAGTCTCCCTGGCAACCAGCCCCCTATCTTTAGGGGATTTCCAAAAGTTACCTCATTCTCTGAGGCGATTTTATGAACTGAAGATGAGAGACCAAACATGACAGCAGATGCTCCCATTGCTCTTAAGCTCAGGAAATTCCAAGAGTTTTAGGAGCTTGAGCCAGGACCATTGACAGGGGTCAAACATATTTCTTATAATCATCATTTCTCTAAGTACGTTATGTGGGGTGATTTCTTTGCTAGACTCTCCATGAAGAAGGTTCTGTGGTTAAATAGGTTGAGAGACTCAGTAAGACAGATCCTTCTTTTAGCAAAGGCTCTGTCTGAGAAGTTCTGAACTATAACCCTGTTTAGTTTTGTTGCGTATGACATTTTTCAAGCAACGTGAATTTTTCCCCTTGTAACACCGTCAACACTCCGGATTCTTCAGAATGTGCCCGGGCAACCCTGGCCTAGCCCAGCACAGGGCCTTGCAGGAAAGCTGCCTCTAGTCTCCTGATCGAAGGTCAAGACACCAGTCACGTCACTTGAGATTTGATTAGAGAAAGCATTTTGGCTTCATTAAAGTTCATTAAATGAGCCATCTAGTGTAATTTAGCTGAATAAAAATGGCTCAAATGGCTTTAACCCCCACCCCCTTTCTGAGCAATTTAATTGAGGGAAAAGCAAACATATCAGTGATGTAGAAGAATATTTTTTGGCCTTCAAGGGGAACATTGGGCGGCAGCACCTGCTTCCTTGTTACAGGCACTGGATTTTAAGGAGTTGGCTCGTGGGGCCTCCTCGGTGGCTGGCAGTGGGCCTTGGTGACGAGATTGCCCGGTGCTTCCTTCCCGCCGGTTCAACCGAGGACGCTGATGGCAGGTCCCTCGGCTGCGCCCCAATATGGGCTGCAGCCAGCTCTGGTGTGGTGGTGGCTGTGCACAGCCACCAGGTCCAGACCGATGAGGCGTGCGTGTCCTGGCTTGCGGGGAAGGGGGCAGTATTCTGTTAGCCTCGTCCTCCTCCCAGCGAACTCTGTGGGTGGGTTCTGTATCAGGAAATCCAGATTCTCCACCAGTTTCCAAAGAATCTTGCTGTGGAGGGGAGGGAGCTGACTCTCTCCAAGAAGACCAAGGAGATACTTTTATGGGGAAATTAGAAGAGGACAGACAGATAAATGTGGGGGTGTTCCACCTTAAGGAAAGAATTGCACCATTCAAAACGTTGCCTCCTTGAATGAAGGAAATAAGATTTGCATCATGATGATTGCAGCCAGCAAGCCACAGCCCTTTGAAGCCTGCAAGGCCTGGAGGGATGGCCCTTTATTGTTTTCTGGCTCGCTGTGCTTGATGCTCCGAGCCCATACTGTGCTTCGAATAGTGCCTTTTGTAAGCAGCAGAGAGAATCCTCTAGAAGTCAGTGAGCTTGGCATTCACCTTTGGGTAGCAAGCTGAACAGACCTCTGGGTCTGTTTTTCCTTTCCACAATCTTTGCAGGAGTTAGACTGGGGTGCCCAGTGGGGGAGCTGACCAAGCGGACAGAGAGCAGACCCTGGCCTCTGGCCAGAGCCTGGCTGCAAAGCTCGTTCCCTGGAGTGACTGAGGTTCAGGATGCGGAGGCTTTCAGAGATTGGGCCGCCAACTTGCTTGTCAGGGCCACGCGGTGAGCGAGGGGCTGAGAGCAGGTGTATCAGTTTGCTTGAGCTACTGTGACAAAAAAAATCCTGGGAGCCTTAACAAAAAGTCATTTTCCCGCAGTTCTGGAGGCCGGAAGTCCAAGATCCAGGTGCCAGCAGGGCTGGTTTCTCCTGAGGCCTCTCTCCTTGGCTTTTAGTTGGTTGTCTTCTCTCTCCGTCTTCACATGGCCTTCCTCCTGTGTGTCTGTGTTCTGATTCTTCTCATAAGGACGCCAGTCCTATTGGATTAGGGCTAAACCCATGGACCTCATTTAACCCTTTAAAGGCTCTGTCTCCAAGCACGGTCATGTTCTGAGGTACTGGGGGTTGGGACTTCCGTGTGTGAATTTTGGAGGGACACAATTCAGCTCATGACAACGGAAGATAAAAACCAAAGTGGGAGGAGCTGAGGAGATGCCGGGGTGGCATGAGCATCGGGAGCAGAAGTGGGGGCAGTGCAGAGCTAAGGCGGTCTAAGGTGTCGGCGTGAGAAGTGGAGATGCCAGGCCGGGCAGTGTGGGGCGGGGCAGCCCGGTGTAACGGCTCAGGGTGGCAGGGCATGCGGGTCTTCAGACATAAGCTGCCCACTGCGCCTGCCCTGTCCATAGACGAGAGGGCGATTTGAACTGTCTGTCCCGGTGTTAGCCCCGGACATCTTCCCCAGTGCTGGGCTCCATCGTGCTGCAGTTGGGGGCCCCCTGAAGGAAGGTCATGGGGGTGCTTACCGTGGCTGAGGTTTTTGCCTGGAGGCTCCCTGTTCCCCTCGAGTTAGTGCAAGGGAGGCCGTCTTAGCCCTCTCCTTCCTCAGGGTCAGAGGCTGGCCATCTGGGTGTCTGGTTCCCCATTCCCAGTGCTGCATTATCATTGTTTGTTACTCTGGGCCCTGGAGTCTGGGCTGTAGGAGAGCCGGCAGCATAGGACAGAATTAATGGCTTTGTTTGGTAGTCTCAGATGAGGGATACGGGGGCCGGGTTACAGAGCGTGATTTTGAGAAAGTGTTTGATGCATCATCTCATAAAATCGTGTTCACCCAATGAAACCCAGTGGTCAGGTGGCTTGGAAACTGGCCATTGACCAAGCAAAAGTCAGAGATGGGTGATAATGGGTCGGTTGGGGCGGGGGGGGGCGGTGGGCGGCTGGCAAGAGGCCGTTGTGGGCCCAAGGGCAGGATGTTCTTAATGAAAGTCTCGTCTGATGAGCAGGGTAACCAGCACATCACAACCAGTGACAGCTGAATGCAGGTGCAGCACCAGCCAGGAGGAGCACTGGGCAGTGCTCTGAGTGGGTGGTGGGTCTTTTAGAGCACTGGGCCTCAGCTTCCCCATTTGTCCTGCACCATGAGCATCTGTAAATGCCTCGGAGGGCAGGATGGCCAGAGGCATGCCCTGCTTTCGCGTGCGTGCGTGCGTGCGTGTGTGTGTGTGTGTGTGTGTCAGGGCCGGATGCTTGTATCGTGTGTCCCTGGTACAGCTGCACAGGTTGTGCGTGCTGCCCTCCTCCTGGGACGTGCAGCACAGTGTCACTGTCTTTGGGAGCACACATCGGATTGTGCGTGCATTTACATGTCTGTGTGTTGGTTGCTATGTTCCTGGCGATGCCTGTTGCCTGTTGCAGGAATCTCTGCATTAAGGCCACTCAGAGCCGTTCAACTCTGGACAGCAACCTCTGAGCCCCAGATTCCTCACCTGCAGCATGGAGATAGTAGTAATACCTGCCCGGTGTGGGCGCTGTGAGTGTGAAATGAGGTCGCGAATGCAGAGGTGCTTAGCACAGTGCGTAGCCCTCAGTGCGCCCTGGCGAATGGCAGCTGCGGGGCAGGGAGGCGGGGCGGCGTGAGGGCGGGGAAGGACCAGCGCTGTGCGGTGAGGGAGCCTCCTCCTCCAGCGGGAGGACGGCAGGCTGCGCCCGGCGGGCAGCTGGGCAGGTGGCGCACGTGGGCGCTCGTGGACAGAGCCCTTGGGTGCTGCAGTGGCCTCTGCACCTGGCCAAAGAACTCAGGAATCGGAGGGGCCCTTTCCTCCGGGCAGGGCGGGGTGTGGAGGAGCCAAAGCCAAGACAGCCCTGGGAGGGCAGGGCCCACTCCCCCCCCCCCAGGAGCACCAGGCGTCCACGCCCTCTCTCTTCTAACTTGTAAGATGATGCTGCTCCTTATTCTTTGTTTGCCCAGGTTGCCTGTTATTTTCTTTCTTTCAGAATCCAATTTTCTCTTGACATTTCTGCCTAATGTAGCAAAGCGTGACCTTTGTGAAAGGACCATGCTGGCAGCCTGCTTGCTCCCTGCCTTGGGCTCCCCGAGAACTCCTGCGCACTGCCCAGCTGCGTGTCCCTCAGACAGGCGAGGGTCCCCACTCCCGGCCTCCTCTCCCTGCGGGCCGCTCGTTTCCCAGGCTCCACAGAGCCAGGTTCGCGGTGTCACCCTCACGGGGTGCTGCTGCTCGGCTCCGGCACCTGGGCTGTGCGACAGGGCAGGGCTGCGGCGGGGTGGACGGCTCAAGGCAGCTGGGCCTTGTCCGACTTGCTGCCGTCGGTGCCGCTGTGGGTGGACAGCAAACCGGGACACGCAAAAGCGAACCAAAGGCTTCGCCCTGCACCGGTCCCTCACTTTTATTGAAGCATCCCAAAGTTCAAAGGTGACGGATGCTCATCAAGTCCTACTGAAACTTGTTGCCCTTGACCCCAAGGTCCACGCGCCAGGTCCAACACCTAGTGTAAGGTCAGCGACTCAGTGTGGGTATGCGTCCTGTCCCCTGCTCCGCCCTGCTAAGTTGCAGGGGCCCCCCGGGAGCTGCGCCCCAGCGGCCGTCATGCACGCCTGCTTTCGTCACCCCTTCCTTCTCATCTGTGGGCGGGGGAAGTCTGCAGGAATAAGGGAGACCGTTGTTCGGGGTTCTGTGAAGCTCAGCATGCGCATGGGTTAAGTATCATGTGTTGTTGATGAGGGCCCGTGCTGTCACTCACACCAGCAGTGGGTGTCAGTCTGGCCACAGGCCAGAGAGGGCTGTGTGGCCTTAAGGACTCTGAAAGGAGAGAGTGCTGGGTGCAGGGCAGAGGATGGAGCAGTAAGCTTGGGACACCCACCTGTGGTCTCCTTCCCTTCTCCACGAAGCCCCTGTACACTCAGGATGGGGGCTGCCTCCCCATCGCTGTCATGGACCGTCACCAAAGAGGGGCACCTCAAATGAGAAGGGGAAGCCCCATCCCTGAGGCTGTCCATGAATTCGAATCTCTGTCCCTGTGATGAGTGGTGACGCTTCGGTGCGATCTCACCCAGGCTGAACCCTCCCCTGAGCGCCAGACCCGCATCCGGCAGGACAGTTTCCTCTGTGAACACCTCGTAGGCATCTCAGACGTTTGCAAGGCGGAGGCCCTTGATCCCCATCATACCCCTAAGCGTGGCCCTTGGCAGCCTTCCCCATTGTACTGGGTGACACGGCCCCTCGCTCAGGTCCCTTCTTCTCCTCTCCCAGACCCAGTCCAGCAGGAAGTTCTGGCGGCTCTCCCTGCAGTGCTCACTTTGACTCTGTCGCCTCATTGTCTCTGCTCCCTCTTCCTGCCTGGGACATTGCAGCCGCCTCCGGAATGGCCCGCCAGCGTCCAGCGCTGACCTTCTGTTCTTAGCAATGGCAGTTAGATCGTGCCACTTCCCTATGAAGCCACCCAGTGTCCCATTGCTCCTTACGAGGAAACCCAGACTGCCTACCTTGGCCAGCAAGGTGGGCGTGGCACACCCCCTCTTCTGCTTATCCCAGACGACCCCCTGCACCTCCTTGTCCTCCGTCCTGGCCCCCTGGTCCTTCTCAGGTCTTTGCAGGTGGCACTTGCACTGCCTGGAGCACTGCTCCTCGCACGGCTCCTTGCACGGCTCATTCTCCCTCCTGTGCCTCAGCTCACAGGTCGCCTTCTCAGGGGGCGCTGCTCTAAGCCTGCCTCAGGTGGCCCTCTCCCTGCCCGCCTCACTTTGCTCATACCCTGTCTTCTGCTCATCACAACAGCAATTCTTATTCGTTTGTAACTTGAATGTGAGTTCTAGAGGGCCCTTATTAATTGCCCACCCCCTCATTCCTCAGCGAAGCCTCTATTTGGCTCTATACAAATATTTGTTGGAGAAGCCATCTAAATATAGATGTACCTGTGAGCATATGGATGTGTGTATAAACAAGAGTCTGTGTTTGTATTTATTACCTATTTGTCTAATAGACACAAATGCATGCGTGTGTGTGTGTGTGTGTGTGTGTGTGTGTGTGTAGATGTTTACCTGCTTGGAATCCTTACCGCCATTGCCGTCATCTAGACACGCACATTTTTCCTGGGGTGCCGCTTCAATCCTAGCAATGTCAAACCGCTGCCTTCAAAAGCTGCGATCCCATCAGAAGTTATTTGTTGAGCCTGGCAAAATAATAACTATGGGCGTGTTTCTCCTTCTCTTTAGAAGACTAATGGCTACCCCTTTACCCCAGCATCCTGAGGAGAACAATTAGATAGGCATTAGGAGGAGAAACGTGTGAACACAAGGCTGATGTCTCAACCATCGACGGTCGCCTTTGGTGGTGGGGGGTGCGGGGGGACTGGCTGGAGGCGTTTGAGGTACCGTGCAGAGTTTTTGACTTGTGTGGATGTTAAGGATGCTTGTTGGAAGAAGGTGAGTCCTAGTGATCTGCAGTACAGCGTGGCTCGTGGTTGACAACGCTGTGTTGTATACCTAATTTGTTAAGAGAGTTTATCTTATGTTAAATGTTTAGATCTTACAGAAAAAGAGAGAGGAAGGAAACTTTTAGAGGTGATGATTAAGTTTATAGCATCGTTCATGGTGATGGTTTCATGGATGTATACTTATCTTCAGACTCATCAAGATGTATACATTAAATATGTGACAGCTTTTTTTTTCTGTGCGAGTTATACCTCGATAATGATAATAAAAATTGAGTGTCGGCTGGTGTGCACTGAGTGCTTTCTGTCTTCCAGGGGCAACATGGCTTCACGAAGGCTCCCTGAACTTTTACTGTGGTGAGAGGCTATGGGAAAACGACCAAGAAAATTTAATTTAACTTTTTTTTTTTTTTTGATTTGCAAAACTTTGCCCTTCAAAAGCCGTCAGAGTTCCCTCCAAACCTGATCTGTGGCCTCAACTGCTGGCTGGCAAATGGATAGCAGAGAGGAGCGAAGGAGAAGGGCCACGACAGGGCCAGGCTCCCGTGGCGTGACCAGGCTTGCTGCCGGGGGCATCACCTGTGCCAGATCCGCCCTGTAACTCCCCGCTGTGTTTGTCCATCTTGCAGAAACCTGTCGAGTAACCGGCTCACCACACTCTCGTGGCAGCTCTTCCAGACGCTGAGTCTCCGGGAATTGTAAGTTTGGTTTTGAAGACCGTGCAAGCTCGTGGAACGGTGGTAGAGGCTGGGTGGGGTGAAGTGTGAACAGTGGAGCCACCTGAGGCTGGGTGCGACCTGAAGGGGCTCCTGGGGTTGGGTGACGGGGGGGCGTACCACGTTCAGTGGGCGTGAGCTACCCCGTCGCTCGATTTCTGATGCTCTTTCTGGGCACGATGCAGCTTAGAAGGCAGGTCCTGAGTAGGACCTAAGCGTGATCTGTAGGTAATTAGTAAATAGTATTGGTATTTAAAATCCTAAAGGACATTTATCAATTTATGATAAATAACGTATAATTTTATAGATTATCGGGCATGCTTTCATTTATGTGAATTTAGGTTTATCATCACAGGTGTCATGGAGGTAGGGATTATAAACTGTCTCTACCCTTTGAGGTGAGGGTTGAGCCCCAGAAAGTCATGTGAGATGCAGCTGAGATCGTGTTGCTAGGGATTGGCAGAGCCAAGATTTGAACCCAGGCCTCTGACTTCAGATTGTGTGTCTTCTCACCTCTCATGCTCTCTGTCAGTCTGTTTGGCTTGAGCATGGGTATTCCAGAGGGACTGAGGCCATATATTTATTTGATCCGCCTGTGGCCTGCTTAGGCTCGCTGCGTTCCGTGGCTGATCAGCACACCCTCCTCCCCCAATCACTTTGTGCAAACACATGTTGGATGGATGAGTGAAAATTCATCACCGCTGCTGGAAAATAACTCATGTTGATGTGTGAGTCATTGGAGTCATCTCTGTGCATGAAGGACAACATGTCATGTTGAGGGAATAAGTCAAGGAGTAAATTGGAAAGGAACTGAGGCATGGATGGAGTTAGGAGTCAGTGTTCCAGAGACACCGCTCATGTGTTCCCTTTTACTTGGTGACTCAGATCCAAATTCACCGAGTGCAGATTGCTTCACTGTCTCTACCAGGAGGCGATGGCCTTCGGTCCCTACCCATACGGTCGGCCTTTCAGCCTGTTCTCCCTCCACCTGCTGAGACCTGGGGTCATGGATGAGTCACACCCTTCCCTTTTCTGACCTGGTGGTCAGGGAGGGGGATATTTACACCTAGTGTCCCAGTAGCCTGCCACCCCGTGATGGCCTTGTATACCCCACACATCCTCGTGGACCTCAGTGCCCCTGCGATGCTTCAAAAAGCCATTCCAGGGATAGAAAGTGCAGCTCTTGTCTCGTCGACAGAACTGCCAAGCCTGGGGCCACACGGCTGTGGGTCGCTTTCCTTTCTTGGCCCCTGCCATGGGCTGCCCCTCTCGCATGGGCTCCAGAGGCATGGCGATCAGAGTTCTTCAGTCCCATGCGGCTGCGATCTAGATGTACACCGATAACGACTCCTCCTGGGCCTTGGGGACTGTAAACACACACTTACTTGTTTAGAAAACACTGAGAAACTAGCCTATATGTCACAGACATCTGCCAGACGGTCAGACTCGATGGGTTGTATTTGTTCCCATCTTTGTAGGTGGAAAAGGCCTTAGAGGTAAATGAACATGACTGCTAGGGTCACGCAAAACCATGTCTGAGATCTTACTCTGTGCCAGGGCATCTATCGAATTATTTGTTATTTTATTTAATCCTTATAACGATTCTATAGGGAGGAAATATTACTATCACTTCACTTTGGGGGACACTGAGGTACTTGGCAAGGTTCAGAACCTTTTGAAGGTCATGCATTAACTAAAGCGATCGCATGTGGACTCAAGGTCTGGGCCACTGGGCTCAGCTATCTCCCAGCTTTGTCCGTCTGTTTCTAATCCCACGAGCTGTTCTAACCATAATCTTCAAAAGTGCATGATTGCAGTTCTTCCTTACGCTGCCCTGGGACTGATGAGGGGCCCTGCCGTAAGGGAGCTAATTGGGGGCTCTCTTTTTTGGGAGTCTTGCGTCTGGTTCTCCTGAAACGTCTGTCCCTGCACCTGGGGGAGACCAGGGACAGATCTTCCAGGGGACATCTGGGGTCTGCAGTCAGCTGAATTATTAGGAAAACTTTCAGTGTTCCTTCAAAAAAAAAATCACTGGATGCGAAATCAATAGTGTGTGCTGCCCTGCTGACCTGTTTCGTGAAGTTTTAGAAACAGTTGTTCTGTGGATATATATTTAAAGAAAAATGTCAGATTTCCCTCAGAGGATCATGGGATTCTGCATTTATTTTTGCCCGGGATCAATACACCTGTGAGCTGGATGTGACTTATGGAGGAATGAAGATGTTGCCTCTGGTGCAAGTCAGTGTGTGAGCCGCCACGTCCACAGAGCATTTTGTTTCTGTTGTATTGTTAAATAAGAAAAAAAATTGTATTGGAAGGTAAAGACGCCCCCTCTAAGGAGCAGTCACCTGGTAGGGGTCTGTTCTTTGCAGAAGAATCTAATGTTGAGAGTGCAAAATTTATCTTTTGCCTGTTGTCTTGGCTGTGGCTGTGATTAAAATCCACACACTCTCCATTGCTGGCAAATGGAAGAGGGGACAGTGTTTTCTTGTCCGACTTCCTAATTAGTCCACGTGGCGCCATCTGCCACGAGCCATCCAGACCGCCAGGGTCTGCCCGACGTAGCCCGTGGGCTGGGGTGTGGGGATGCATCGGGATTTCCAGGAAGAAAGGATTTTGGCTCTAGGGGAGAGGCCAGAGGGAGGTAGCCCTGCATGCCCTGGCAGCCAGAAGAGTGAGTCTCCAGCGACATTCTGCGGGAACAGAGGGCAAACCAGGGGATTCCGTGATTTCTTAGCACATTTCGTTTCGTCACTGAGGCTCTCTGCTTACCCCAGCCAGCCCCTCCCGTGATGGAAGGTTCTTGATGTAGGAGCTGATGCTGCTGGGTTCCCCACCCGCCACCCCAAAGGAAGGGCTGGGCATTTACTTTTCTGGTAGTAGAGGAGGAGAAGGAAGAGGTGTGTATTGAGCACCTAACATACACGAGATCCTGTCTCATCCTTGGAATAGTCCCCAGGAGGCATCCTTATAACCAGTGCTACAGATGAGGGTGAGGCTTGGCCAAGGTCAACTGCTGGTCCAGCATCACGTGGCCATGAGTGGGAATTCTGAGAATTCATGTCGTGATTGTGACCAGCATCCAGGCCCGCTGTTTCCAAAGACCAGAGCTCTTTCCTTGTACAACTCAGCCACACACCCCACAGCCTACCGTCTCCTTCCAGAAGCCTCTCTCAAGATGGTGGCTCCCCTGAGCGGAATCAAGAGAAAAAATCCGAACATGTGAGCATATCAGAGCCCTGGCCGTGTGCCGAGACGTCCTTCACTCCTTCCTCACCGCCGTCTGTGTGGTGAGGGCTGCGGTCCTGGCTGAGCGCCTGGCCCCCTGCCTCGCACCAGGCCAGGCTGTGCTTCTCTTCCTGGAGAACGGAAAGCGTCTCTCCAGACTGGCTCTGGAGGCGTCCGCGGTGTCTCAGTGGCACGGGTTGGAGGAGGTCGGGTGGTGCTTTCCCTCACAGAGCAGACTGGGGCTCCCCGTCCAGAATCAGAGCAAGATTGTCCTAGAGATAGAAAATGAATGAGGAAGGAGCGAAGCCCCGATTCCGAATCCCATGACATCATTGAGGCTAAGGCAAGAGGCAGCAGAGTATGATGTAGACTCACAGCACAGACGCCCTCCAAAATGCCCAGAGGACCATCGGCGTATCTCGAACAGGCTTCTCTTCATACCCTGCACGCACGGAGCAGACATGATTAAAATAGATTGGAATATTTCATTTTCTTAAAGCAAAGTGATAATTACTTCTGGTATAATTTGCAGATTTAATCGACTTGGTAAAATATTAACTCAGTATCGGGAAAGGGTTTGAGCTGATCTTGGCATTTCCCTCCTCCCAGTCCTGGCCGTGACCACTTTTCAGAGCTCTCTGAGAAGTCACTCAACAGTCACGTGGATAATAGTGTCATTCTCTTCTTCCTCCTCCCCTCCTCCTCCTCCTAATCATCAATCAATCAATCATCAGTCATCAATCTCTGGCCTCTTTATAGCCCCTTTTAATTCACAAAAACATTAACATATATCACCAATTCCCATAACTTTGTGAAGAAGAAAGGTCCAGCACAATTACCCCCTTTTACAGACGTTACAGTCTTGGAGAATTAAGTTACTTGTGTCTTAGTCTCCTAAGGCTGCCTTAATGCATCACCACAAATTTGGTGGCTTTAAAACAACAGAAACGGACTCTGTCTCCGTTCTGGAGGCCAGAAGTCTGTCAGCTGGGGTTAGCGGGGCCACAGTCCCTCCAGAGGCTCAGGAGAACGCTCCCTTCCCTTTGCCCGCCTGGCGGCTCCTGGGGTTTCTTGGCTGGTGCCAGCGCCTGCCGCCATCTCTGCGTGGCCATGGTTCCTGTCTCTTTGTCCTTGATCCCTCCCTCTTTTCATTTAGAAGGACACCGGTCATTGGCTTTCGAATGATCTCATCCCAAGATCCTTAACGTGATTATATCTGCAAAGACTCTGTTCCCAAGTAAGGTCGCATTCACAGATCCTGGGGGTGAGGACGTGCACACATTTGGGGGGAACACTATTCAGTGCACTGTGTGTGCCCGAGGTGACGCAGCTGGCTCAAGTCAGATCTTTGGTGTGCCTTTTCTCCGTCAGACTGCTGTTGTCTCCAGGAGGCCTGTGCCCGTCACTGGGCCCTTTGGGCATGCTTTCTCTGTGACGACAAATCTGGGTCCCTTCCACATTTTCACTGCCTAACTTCGGGATTACCCCCTATAGCACCGACGCTGTAAAATGGGGAAAGGAAACCAGAGTGATGACTGGCGGCAAATCGGTGTTTTCTGAACACCCCGTCGTGGCCTTGGCTATGCAGCAAGGTGTCTGGTGCACGTGCCCAGGTGGGGCTGAGTTCATCTGTGGGAGCCCCCAAGGGCCCTGCGATTAGGCCCCGGGCCACCGTGGGGCAAGGGCTGGGTGTGATAGGCTCTGCCCTGAAGCAGCAGCTGCTCTGTTATTCATGGGGCCCCGGCATTGCTGATGGAGCAGCAATCACCTTACTTTAGGTCCCGAGTCTGCCCCGCAGCCCTGGCCGAAGGCTCCTCTGCCAGAGCCTGATCTGCTGGGCGGACAGACAGCGTCGTTAGACCCAGGGCTTGCCCTGCTCCGCCCCTGCCCCTCACGTCAGGATATAAGCGGTGGTGGGTGTGCTCGGAGGGGTGGCTACGGTGCCGCTGTTCCGACACTCAGAATGCTTTCTGCTGTGTCCGCCTTGCTCTCTAGGAGAAGGTCCAGAGGGTTGAAGGGATAACTCGGGGTCCTTTTGCCGTTTCCAGAAGACTGGGTTGGAGGAGAGAACTAGGTCTCATGGTGCATCCGTTCTGTTGGATCAGGTCCTGGAGGAAAAGGGTGGAAGGAAACAAAATAGCCGTCAGCATGCCCGTGCCCGGCGGTGTCCTGGGCCCGTCCCGGGTGCCCCACCTAATTCTCCTGCCAGCCTTGGTCACTTGGGTCCTGTCTGCCGTGCAGGGGGCCCAGGGATGCCAGGATATGCAGCAGGGCCGGGCTCAGACCAGGGGCAGGACTGAATAAAGTGCCTGCCGGTGGCTCGGAGCAGCCCAGCCAGGCCCCTCACTTGTCTGGTTTGTATTTTTACGACTCCTTAATGATGAATGACCACATCTTGGCAAGTAAGCAGCTGGGACCAGCCAGGCCGACCTGGTTCAGTTTGCATGGTCAAGCATCTGGACCCTCAGTGTCATTCCGCTGCTCCCCCTGCTCAGGCCTCCCTTCCCCCACACGTGCTGGGCAGCTACCGTGACCTTCTGCTTCTCCTGAGGAAGCCATCGGATGTCCCCTTCCCCAGGCTTCCTCCTGTGGCCAGGGTCGGGTGGGGTGATGCACTAAGGCTTTCAGCATAGAGCTGGGTGCACGGTAAATGCGAGGCAGATGTTCCCATTTGCTTATTTTATGTTGTTTTCTCTGTCATTTTCCCCTGTCTACCCTTTCTCTCCTTTCTCAGCCACAGGGGCATCTTGCCTTAACCCCGGGGCAAATGCCTCTAAGGCTTTTGGAGTCCATCCTTCCCTTTCCTCCTTGAAGACCTCATCTCTCTCTCCCAACCCCCCAGCTCTGCTCCGACCCCATGAGTTTTGGAGTCTAACAGACTCCGCTTTGTCACACAGCAGTCGAGGGACCTTGGCATGTGACTTAACCCCTCCAAACGTGAGAGGGGATCCATCTTCTGTATGGGGACAATACTGGCTGTCTCCTAGTATGGCATCTTCTTGAGAAGATGCTCAGTGAAGGTCGGTTCCCTTCTTTTTTCCTGCAAGAGTGCGGTGAGCAGAGAAGAGTCGCGGGAACTCTTAGACTCACAGGGAACCCTGCAG
This sequence comes from Eonycteris spelaea, assembly GCA_003508835.1. NCBI lineage: Eukaryota > Metazoa > Chordata > Mammalia > Chiroptera > Pteropodidae > Eonycteris > Eonycteris spelaea. Next base: position 3,908,303 of record PUFA01000115.1, read on the forward strand.
GTGGTTGCACGGTCTACCTGTGCCATCCTATCGGCTGGACGACACCCGTTTCCCACAGTGGCCTCACTCTTCCTGAAAGCCGATTAGTTGGAGTGCACACTCACCTAGGTTGGGGTTTATCAGCTGTCAGAAATATCTGGGCCTTCGTGCAGGTACCCGAGTACCCCTCCTTCTGAGCACGAACAGATTCGTCTCTTCACTGCTCCAGAAAGAGAGTCATGCCCTCCCTCACTGTCCAGGCACTCCGATTTATCGGGTGCCCTTTATTTCAATTAATGCCCTTTATTATCCCCTAATGATAGAACCCCATCCAGAGGGGAGGTGACTCCCTCTAAGTCACAAGGAAAATTAGCGGAGAAAGAAGGCCTTGAACGTGACTCTTACCCCCTCGGACATTTCTCTTCACCACGCGAAGTGTTCCTAGAAGAAGAGGGGTTGTCTTACTCATCCCCGCATCAACAGCGCTCAGCCCACAGCCAGACGTGGGACAGGTGCTTATTCAAGGTTTTGTTGAAATTATAAACTAAAGCTGACTCCGAGATGGGCTTTGAGCAAATCCTGGAAACAGCTAACTTCCTGCTCCCTAGGGAGCATGTCCCTCCCTCCCTTCCTCCCTCCCTCCCATTCCTTCCATGGGCATTTATATGGCAGGAGCAGTGGTAGGTACTGGGGATTCAGCAGTGAACTGAATAGACAATATCTCTGACCTCAGTGGAGCTTATCTTTTTTTGAGGGGAGGGAGACAAGTCATAAACGAGCAAATACATTTTTCAAGTGATGCTGGCCAGTGACAGATACGAGAAGGAAGTAGGCACGGGACTGGGCAGCGTGAGGACAGGTTGGTGGTGGCTTTTCACGGAGGTCAGGGAAGAGCACACGGTTCCTTAATGAAGCGAGGGCGCCGGCCTCACAGGTATGGTGTGAGTGAGAACCCTGCCGGCAGAAGGGACACGTGCACAGGCCTTGAGGCAGGAGCAGGTCGGTGACGGTGAACTTGACAGACAGCGGGGGTCAGTGTGGCTGAAGGAGAGAGCCGGGCCAGGTAGGAGATGAATTCAGAGGGGATGGAGAAAGGTGCAGATCCTTTAGGCCTTCGACTTTGACTTCTGATGTGGTGGGAGGCCCTCGGAGGGTTTTGAGAAGAGGAACATCCCAAGCGGACGTCTTTAAAAGGGTCTCTTTGTCAAATGAATTAAGTGGCGTGGATTTCTTTCTTTCACGTGAGTTTATTGGTTTAAAAACTGAAAATAAATGAATGAACTTGTACTTTTTTTTTTTTTTTTTACCTCTTTCGAGGCCTTGCTGAACCCCTTCCGTCCTTAATCCCCGAACAACAGGTGGGGGCCCCTGGTCCGCGCAGCCCCGGGAGGGCGCTGGGCCGTCTTCGCGTCAGGAGTTCCCTTCCCTCTCCTCTCGCCCACAGGAGATTGGAGCAGAACTTCTTCAACTGCAGCTGTGACGTCCGCTGGATGCAGCTGTGGCAGGAGCAGGGGGAGGCCCAGCTGAACAGCCAGGACCTCGACTGCGTCAGCGCCGAGGGCGCCCGGCTGCCGCTCTCCCGCATGAACGTCAGCCAGTGCGGTGAGCTCCGGGCGGGGGCGGGGCGTCCCTCAGAACCCAGAGCTGGTGCCGCACGCCAGCCTGGCGGCCCCGGGCCCGCCCTTCCCACGCCCTCCCAGCCTTGGCCCGGCCTTGGGTGCAGCTCCGGCTCACCCGTTACCTCCTTGCCCATCCCTGCCCCTTCGCCTGCCGGCCGCGAGGAGGGCAGCAAGGGGCTGGGTGCAGCCTTTCTCCTGGGAGTTACTTGTCAGCCGGAGCTGAAGGCGGGCGCCCCACAGGGTGGTCTCTGGACCTCCCACGTCAGGAGCATCTCAGGTGCTTTTAGAAGAGCAGATCCCTGGGCCCAGCCCCAGACGCCCGAGATCAGGAGGCTGGGGCTGTCCCAGAAACCTGAGCGTGTAGCAAGCTCCCCACGGGAGCCTGAAGCAGAGCAGCGTTTTGCGAACCGGCGCCCGAAGTGGGAGCTGCCGTCTGACGTCTCGCTGGAGCCGCGTCCCGTGGGCACCTGCCGTGCCGTGTCGGAGGCTCCAACGACGGGGGCTGAAATTCTGAGTTCCGATGTCCACTGGGCAGGTGGTGTGACGCCTCAGGGACTTGGGGGCCTTCTGAGAGCTCAGGCAGGTGGGGTCGGAGTTGCTACTGGGCAAAGCAAGACGTGCCACCATCGCCCCTGTGGACCAGGGTTTGCTAGGGTTTGCTTACCTTCCCTCCCGCTCGGTCCTTTCCCTCAGACCTTCCTGAGATCAGTGTGAGCCATGTCAACCTGACTGTACGAGAGGGTGACAATGCCGTCATCACTTGCAACGGCTCCGGGTCTCCCTTGCCCGATGTGGACTGGATCGTCTCTGGCCTGCAGTCCATCAACACCCACCAGGTAGGTGTCCTCAGTCGGGCCCCATCAGGAGGCCTGGGACCTGTTGCCTCTGTAATGAGCTAAATCACAAACAGAAGCAGGAGACGAGAAAAGAAGACGGAAAGTCTGTGGTCCTGGTTCTCCAGGAAGAAATGCGTAGACTTGGGTCCCATCCGGCCACAGTGTTTTCTAGCCAGCTTGATCTTAAACGTGCTAGGAAACCTCTCTGTCTCTTAGTCTCCTGACCTGTAAAGTGGGTGTCGTGCCGCCGCCCTCCTCAGCGGGGACACGTGAGCGTGGCCTGCACGCTCGACTGGACAGGGCCTGGCCCGGGGCCAGTGCGCTTCCCCCGGCAAGGCCTCCACCCCCTTCTGCTCTGCTCTCCTTTCGCTTCCTGAAGCTCTGTGGGGTCAGGCGACAGTCACCCTTGCAGGAACCTTTGATTGTTTTCTTTCTGTTGGGGTTTTAGACAAATCTGAATTGGACCAACGTGCATGCCATCAACCTGACACTGGTGAACGTGACGAGTGAGGACAACGGCTTCACCCTGACGTGCATCGCAGAGAACGTGGTGGGCATGAGCAACGCCAGCGTCGCCCTCACCGTCCACTGTGAGTGGACACTTGCGGGGGCCGGCTGTGGACCGAGGGGACACCCCTGTGGGAGGCTGGGGTGGGGCTGGTCTGCTGGCAGGGGCAGGGAGACCTGTCGGGCAGGACTGAGGCCGTCAGTCTGGGGCTGGGAGCCCCAGAAAGGGCGCCCTGTCCTTCACAGAAGGCGTCCCTCCGCTCAGGGATGCCCTCAGGGCTCTCCCCGTTTGCCCCAGCTCTGCCTCTTGTTACACCCCTGGGCGGTTTCCAGCCGTGATGGATCCAGGGCATTCGGGTGCAGGCAGACATCTCTTCCCCTCTTTGGGGGGGGGGGTTGGGAGGCACCCCTGAGGCTCTCAGGCTTTGCAGAGCTGGTGAGAAGAACTGGGGTTCCCGTGGTGGTTCCTGGAAGGCGGCTCCAGGCTTCAGCTGGCCTGTCCCCCGCAGACCCCCCGCGTGGTGAGCCTGGAGGAGCCGGAGCTGCGCCTGGAGCACTGCATCGAGTTCGTGGTGCGGGGCAACCCGCCGCCCACGCTGCACTGGCTGCACAATGGGCAGCCCCTGCGCGAGTCCCGGATCATCCGGGTGGAGTACTACCAGGAGGGCGAGGTCTCCGAGGGCTGCCTGCTCTTCAACAAGCCCACCCACTACAACAACGGCAACTACACCCTCGTCGCCAGGAACCCGCTGGGCACAGCCAGCCAGACCATCAACGGCCACTTCCTCAAGGAGCCCTTTCCGGGTGAGGGCCCTGGCTCCTTCCGGGAGCTGGGGGGCGGGCGTGGCAGCGTGGGAGGAGAGGCAGCCTCAACGCTCATCGTTACCGCGGGCAACCGCACACGTGGGGACACCAACCCCCCCACGCCCCCCCTTCCCCAGCGTGCTGCGCAAACTACGTCAAGCCTCTGTTTTCCAAGCGCCGCCCCGGCACGGCCCCCTGAGAGAGGCAGCTATGCACGCAAGGCGAGCAGGAGAGAGGGCGGGGGCTTGGGAGAGGGACAGGAGCGGCCGAGAATCGTGGCCGGGCCTTTCTCTGTGGGGACAGTCTGGGCACCATAGCTTGCTTTCCGGAGCCTCAGTTCCCTCCTCTGGGAAATGGTCGTGATTACACTGCAGCCTTTAAATGACTTACGGTATATAAAGCGCGTGCCACAGGCTCGGGCACACAGCGATGGTTCGAGCGCCTCCCGTTGCAAGGGGCTGCAGGGCCTCCCCATTTCAGCTCCGCGTTTTACAGGTGAGCGAACTGACCCTCTTTTGCTTGCTGCTCAGTAGCAGGCTTGGTTAGACACCCAGCTTCTGAGTCTGTGTGGGGCTCCCTTCTTCCATGGCCTGGGGCGAGCCGATGGGGACGGCCTCATGTCGTCAGCCTCTGATGGAGCTAGTTAAGGTCCAGTGGACCGGGGTAGCTGAAGGAAGGAAAGAACTTTGCGTGACTATTTGGGAGGCGATTCTGTCTGTCTCTTTGTTGGCTAGAGCATTTCGCATAGCTTCCTGAAGCTGGAAGAGAAGAAACACCCAGAGTTTGGGGGTAGAGGTTGCAGGATCTCTTGGTGGGTTCGGTAATTGATAAGTCTCTGTGAGTGATGCCACGTACCTTTGACGACCTTGGTGATTTTTGCTGGGAACAGGCTGGGTGGTCTCTTGGCCTTTAATTTCCAGAAATGGGGGGTTCAGATGAGATAAAGGCAAGTGTAAAGACTAATGTCACACGCACAGAGGCGGCAGCAAGAGCCAGCACTGTGCAGCATCTGCTCATGTGACTTTGTGGCCCAGAGAGATCCAGGGTGGCCGTTCTGGGAGGCCTCATGGATCTTAGTGCAAGCAGACTTGCACTAGAGGCTCTGTGAGTGAAAGTCGGGAGAAATGGGCCTGCGTGGGAAGCTTAGTTCCTGCCACTGAAATCAGGGGAGGACGGGGCCGTAGCTCAGGAGAGGGTCTGGTGTTTGAGGCCCTTGCGAGTTCGTTGGGTCCATTTCCAGCATCATCCCCGTTTGCTCAGTGAACGGCTTCTCTTTGCCGGCCTGCGGGGCTCCCTAACGGGGGGCAGAGCATCCGGCCCACACTGTGGTGGCGGTGGCTTTTAGAAGCGGAGACACTCTGCTCTTGTGGGCCACAAAGTCAGGGCAGGCCTCGGTGGCATAAGGGCCAGGGCGGCCCTGTGCCCATCTGCGGTCAGAGAAAGAATTCTGTTCCAAAGACGACAGTCTGTGCTCCTGGTGGGCGAGGTGCGACGCCCCCCAGGCCACGCTTGTGGTGGGGGGGGAGGGGTGGGCCCCACCCCCGCGGGGCGTCCTGGGCTATGGGGTGGTGTGGCGGGCTCGTCTTTTCCTTTGCCCTCCCTCCCCTTGGGAGGGAAGTAGTTCCCTGTGCCCCCCCAGCCACACAGACATGGCCTCTGTCCCCAGGAGACACAGCGGCCCCTTCTTATGGTCCCTGGAATCCCTGTCACCGAACCCCTCGCTTCAGGCCAGTGGCCCTGAGAGGACGGTCCCCACACCTGCAAGTGTCAGCATCGTCTTTCTTCCCCAACTCCTCACTTCTCGAGCCCCACCCGCACCTACCGAATGAGAAACTCGGGGGGGGGGCCTTTCAGTCAGTGTTTTAACAAGCCCCCCAGGTGACTCAGATGCTCCATGGTTTGTGACCTGCTGCCTCGGCATTTGGTAGGCTCTGGCCCCAGGAGGCAGTAGGGAGGACGGAGTCACAGAGCTCATCTGAAGTCATTGTCTCAGACCCATCTACACTCTGCCAAGGCCACCCTGTGCGTAGGCTTGCTTGTTTTATGAGCTTAAAGGAATCAGTGGATGATAAAAAGGCAATGACAGGGAAAAGATGGACCAGTTTCGTCAAGTGACAAAATGGCTAAATGTTCAGGAGAGTAAATTATCTAGGGGAGCAGGCAATAAACCTCACACCTGCTGAGCTCTGGCTTCAAAGGCGGCTGTGGATTCCTGCTCTTCTCATGCCGTGGGGGTGGAGGGACACCCTGTTTATCATGCGTGCCCCTCTCTGGCTTCCAGGCAGCAAAGCAGAGACATTAAAAGCAAGAGTCTGAACTCAGACATGACTGAGGTGCAAATGCCCTCTGTGGCCCCACCAGGCAGGTGGCCTGGGCTTCTTGAATGGGGCTTAGGTCATGGTGGGCATGAGGGAAGGACAATCACCGCTCTGTGCCTTCATCGCTTCATCTGTGAAATGGGAAGGGTAACAGCTTCTGCCTAAATTGCCATGAGGGTTACATGAAGTGTGCCAAGTGCTTAGCACTGCGTCTGGCCAGAGGCAAGGCTCGCCAGCCGCGGGCATCTCGGGAGAGAGAGATGCCATGACTTTCAGAGTCCTACAGCAGTCCTTCTCGGGGTACGCTAGTAAGGTCTGACAAGGTCTTCAGGCAGTTTCGTCTGGGCTTATGGTCATGGAGCCACATTGCCGGCGTTCTCATTCTTGCTCAGTTACTCGTCAGCCCTGTGATCTGTAGATAGTTACTCAGCCCCCCACTTCTTCCTCAGAGCCGTGGTGAAGATTAATTCACATACGTGGAGTAATCCACGTAGAGTGTTTACAGCAGTGCCTGACATAGAGTAAGCAGAGGATTACGGTTTGTTTTTATTATTATTTTTAAAAACCACCCAAAAGCATCTGATAGAGGATCTGTTTTTTAGAGAAAAGAGGTCTGAAGGTGAGGGTCATGGGCTGGACACTCATGGGAGAGATTTCATTAGAATGAATATGTTTAGTGGAGCAACCTGTGAGCACAGAGGCATCCATCAGTAAGGGCTTCCTCAGGGTAGGACGTTATAATGAAAATGTTCTAGAAAACTTTCTGTAAACGGCAGTACAAATGCCGGTGTTTCCGTCTCCATTTCCAGAGAAGCTCTGGAAAGTTCAGCGTGTGTGTGTGCACACACGCGCACGTGCAAATATCTGGGGAAACCTGGCAGTTTTTAGGAATGTGAGACTGCCATCACTCTCGAACCCTCGTTGTTCGCTTGGCCAAGAAGTCCCCTTCATCCTGCTTTTCATAGCAGCAGAAACCGGCTTTCCCTTGGGGCCTGGTGCAGACGGTGGGAGAAGCCGCTGCCCGCATGTCTCAGCGGCGGCAAGGCTGGTTTGCTTCCCCGAAGAAGCTTGTTGAGAGCAGAGTGTGGCCCCAGGTGCCAGGGAGAGAAGGGGCCGTGTCTCTCTCCCTGTGTGTGGACGCGGCTGCGTGGAACGGGCGGCCGGGTGGACCAGCGATGCCCGCGGTGCCTGGCGCAGCCTCCCTCCTCCCTCCTCCCGTCCAGAGCCGGGGCATCTTTTCTCATCGCCCCTCAGTATGTCTCTCTCTGGACACAGGCCGCTGCCCTGTCTTCTCCCTTCTCCAGACCCTACCGGCTTTCCCACAGGGCCCTTTTTGGGCCGCTTCGGGACTGGCAGAGACATGTGCATTGCGTCCACCCCCCAGCCCCCACCGCATCCAGATGGTGCTTCGGCACACTGGTCAGGTCGTCCTCCCAGCCTGCTGGTGGGGGTCGGGGGTGAGGGTGGTTCCTGGGACCCATCCTTTCCAGAGTAGCCGGGGTTAGAGTGCAGGTGGGACTCCTCCTCATCCCCAGCTCACGTGCTGTAGGGAGGTGTCCGGCTCCGGCAGAGGAGTGAAGCATTCATAGGCTGGTGACCAGCATTCTCCGAGACACGGGAGCCTTCCCGGAACATGCAGATCAGGGTGAAATGACAGTCGATCTGGCCCCTCCCTTTTCTCAGGCTCTGAAGCCAAGACTAGACCTCCCTCTCCTCCATTCTCCCCCCATCAGGCCTTCAGTCACCTGTAGTTTAGAAGAATGTGGTGGCATGTAGGACACCCTCAGGAATTGGGACAAAACTCTATTGCTGTTTCCCAAGACAACATGAAATGACAACAAGCGACCTCTTAACAGTGCTCACTGTACCCAGGGTTTTCTCGGAAGGACTCCTTCACAGAAAGCATCATTTTCCAGGTACTTAGAGAAGAATATTCGCTTGTGTGTCGTTAATGGAGGTGTCGTGACAATGACTGAGGGCTTAGCGGGGGCCTGGCGCACACAGGACCCACAAAGAAGGAATTCATGACGAATGAATGCACGAATGAGTCATTCTTATCACTCAGGGTGCGAGACGGTGTGGCCGGAGGATGCATGGTACGATGCTGTGGTTCCCTGAGGGACCAGTGGCATCCGCTGGAAACGTGTAGGGAAGTGGCAGATTCTCAGGACCCTCCCCAGACCTGAGTCAGACGACGCTCTGCGGGGAGGACCAGCCATCTGTGTTTCTTTAAACAACTTAAAAAAAAAAAAAGATTGTTAACGTTCCTTTTTGCAATAGTTTTCGATCAAGCCCCCCAAAAATAAAAATTCACAAAAGCCCAAAGACCTTCCTTCTGCCCTTTGTCGCGCACGGCCGCGGTACGATGGCTCGACGCTGCCGGCGACTCTGTGGGCCTGTTTACATCTCGCCGCTGCGCCCCCCGCTGTCCTTGCCCTCCCCAGGCCCCAGGCCAGGATTGCTCACGGCACTTAGCTGCCATGCCACTTTACTCTCCTCCAAGCCGGGGCCGCCCCTCAGTCTGTCTCTGTCTTTCACGATCTGCGCGCGTTTGGAGAACACTCACTGGTGGTTTTCTAGCCCTGCCCTGCGATGTGGGTTTGCCTGACGTTTTCGCACAGCTAGCTAAGTGGCAGGTCACGCGTTTCGGGCAAGAACGTCACAGAAGTGAGGCTCGCTCTTTCCATGTGTCCTGTCAGGGGCGTGTGGCGTCTGTCCATCTCATTCCTGGCGATGTTAACTTTATTCCTTGGCCAAGACGGAATCAGGCAGGGTTCTCCGCTGCAAAGGGACTGTCTTCTCTTTTGTAATTAATAAAGAGCGTATTTGGAACGTTTGTTTCTTATCGCCTCTCCACACATCCGTTTTGGCATCCATTGATGATTCTTGCCTGAAACAGCTACTGCCGTGGTATTTCCGTCATCTCTTCTACGTTTATTAGTTGGAATTCTGCTGTAAGGGGGAGCTTTTTCTTCCTTCTCACTTGTTTATTCAGTTATTTATTCTATCTTGGTATGGAGTCATGGATATTTCTTTTGTCCTGTGGTTTGTAATCCATGTATTAGTTTGCTAGGGCTGCCATAAGGAAGTACCATAAACAGCAGACATTTATTTTCTCGCAATTTCAGGAGGTTAGGAGTCCAAGATCAAGGTGTTGGCAGGTTCGGTTCCTTCCGAGGCCTCTCTCCTTGGCTGGCTGATGGCTTCTTCCCACGTCCTCACGTGGTCGTCCCTTGGTGCGTGTCTGTGACCCACTCTCTCCTTTTTGTAAGGACACCAGGCATGTTGGATTAGTGCCCACCCTGATGACCCCGTTTTAACTTAATCACCTCTTCAAAGAAAGACTCTATCTCCAAACGCAGTTCTATTCTGAAGTACTAGGGGTTAGGACTTCAACATATAAATTTCGAGCAGATGCAATTCAGCCCATCACAATCCATGATTGTCATTTATTTTGCTGTTCACATTGTCCCAGATCTGGCCATTGGAAACCCCTTCACGTGGGCCCCTGTGTCCTTTCTCCAGGCTCCCATTAATTTTTGAGGACTTTTTTTACTTTCTAGTACCACAGAATGTTCCAGACACATCTTGTACTTTCTCTGCCCGAGCCCTGAAATTATGTACTTCTCCCAGGAGCCCTCATTTCTTTTATGGAAGAATGGTAGTGCTCGTCCTCTGGACGGCTCTGTGGTACACTGGGGTTGGAGAATCTCCGACACAGGGGCGAAGAGCCCAGACTTGGATTTGAGCCCCTTCTCCGCTGAGTGAGAGCCCATGAGTTACTAAATCTCTATAAGCTGTTTCTTTGTCTGTTAAATGGGGACAATGCCACGTACCTCCTAGGATGGTCAGACGGATTGAGTGATACGTCACAGAAAGCCTTTAGCACGTCCCTGGCTCGCAGTTAAAGCCGAGCAAGGATGAGCTTCGTTACTAGTGACCCTTTGTCGGAGGCCAAAGAGCAGGTGACGCAGCTGCGTCTGGGGCTGGGGCAGGTTCTGGAAGGGTCCTCAAGCCCATCTCAGTGACCTACCGGGCTGAACTCTGCGCTGATTTGAAGAACTTTATCTTGAAGTCATGGCTGGCATTTTCCAGAGGGGTCCAGGGGAGCTCACCCTGCAGCATTTCTCCTCGGCTCTAATGTACCACCGACGTCCCTGGCTCTCACTCTGGGTTCCCGACAGAGGGAGGACGGCGACACTGTGCCTTAGACGTGAACCTCGATCGTTTGGTTTCTAGACCCCAGGTGGGCTGGGCCACCTCCCTTGAAACTGGGAACTTTATCTCTTATTCCTCCTCCACTCGGAAGACCAGCGCCAAAGTGGTAGTGGGGTGCGGGGGAGGGTGACAGGCCCAGGATTTTCGTTATCAGCCGCTGGGGTGTCGTGGGGTCCGGGTGAGTGGGAGAGGTCATACTACAGGAAGACAGTGCGTCTGTTCTGCATTTTATCACATTTGTTAATATCTGTTTATCTTTTTTGCAGAGAGCACGGATAACTTTGTCTCTAGTAAGTCTGCTCTACTTTGCTTTGAAGCTGATTTATTGGTACTTTTGGTAACTGTCAAATCCAGATAGTCCTCTTCCCTGGTCCACCAGCGTCCCCAGACCCGTGGCAGCCGAGAGCGTCTGAGTGAACTGTGAAAGGGAAGCGGAGAGTAGAAGTACTCCCTGGGCTGCTCTAAGCCCGCACCTCTCGGGCCGCTGCTTGGTGCCTCAGTTTCCCCGGGGGTTTCCTGAGGTCTGCCCGCGTTGCCAGCCCCCCTGCCTGGGCGGAAAGGACGCGGGACTGCACGTGCCTGCGACACAGACCCTCGCCGATTGTCTTGGTTCTTGCGGAGAGAACATGGAACCTCTAAGCCTGTTGGTGTTTCCCACCTGCCTCTGGGCTCTAGGATGTGGCCGAGACCCACCCTGGAGAGCTGCGGCTGACGAGGTCTGCTCACGGGCTGCTGCGTCCTCCATGGGATTGTGGAGGCTCAGTTCATACGTGATTTGGAGCCAGGCCTAGACGACCCTAAAAGGCCTTGGTGGTCTGCCCACGGGCTGTCGGGAAGGCTGTGCTCTTTCCTTTTCCTCTCCTTCCCCCCCGGGAGAGTGCCAGCAGGAGTCTTGCCATTTCTGCCCTGTGTGGCCTGAAGTAGTAGACGGTGCCGTGTAGGACACCCCATACTGTTGGGCACTGATGCAGACATCATCTGTGATTCTTTATTTGTCCTCGGTCCTAGAGGACCTGCCCTCTCACACAGCATCCCTCCAGAGGATTCCCAGTTGGGACCGTCTCTTGCCAAGGAGGCGATGCTGGACGGAGGGTGCCGTTGCCTGGCCTCCCATCCAGGCTTGCGGACGGCGGGGTGGCGCCGGTGTTTCCTGGCCAGTTGCACTTGCTGCCTCACCTGCCCTGCCACTGTGTTCTGAAGTCTGCGTCAGGGGGACGGACAGTGGGTTGCTGGTGGCGCCACAGGCCTCCTGGGTCTCGCTGAGGACGGAAGGGGGAAGGTGGAGGGTGAGGAGAGGGCGAGCCTGGGGCCACAGAGAGTGGCTGGCTGTCAGCAGCAGCTGCCACCTGACGGAATATGCCGAATTCAGACCCTGGCTCGGATCCCAAACCATTTTTTTTTTTTTTTTTGAAATGCAGTAGCTTATGGCCCATGTTGCTCAGGTGACATTATTTACTTTGGGGGCAGGAGAGTCGGAGTGCAGGTCCTTCATTGCTCATGGAGCTGGCCCTTAAGCTGTCAGCACCAGCCAAGTGGCCAGACAGGGGACCTGGTCTCTGGAGACCCCTGCAAAGTCTGGGGAGGCCAGGCAGGAACAGTCGGGCTTCAAGGGGGTGTTCTCCAGCAGGTCCTTCAAGGGACTTTGGGAGTTTGGGTGGGGGGGGGGACTGGCACAGGGCCTGACCTGGCCAGTAAACTAATCTCCTTTTCTGTTTGGTTTTCAGTCTATGAAGTGAGTCCCACACCTCCTATCACTGTGACCACAAACCAGAGGAAGACACTTTTGGGGTGAGTCACTGCTTGGTTAAGAGGAGGTTGCCCTCAGGCTTCCCTTGAGTAGCTCACTTTCCCAAATACCAGGGACCTGGAGCCCGGGTGCTTATGGCAGGAGGTGGTGGGTGGTGGGTGCTCTCCTTTTTGGAGCCTTCCTTATTTGGTGAGAATAATTCATTGTTTGAGGAAGTCTTTGAGGATCTGTTCCAAGCCCTGAGGCTCGGAAGAGAACAGTTTGAAAATCCCAGCTCCCTCAGGAGGCTGACCGGGCCAGACTGGAAGGGGCTGCTCCCAGTTGCCCAGAGCATCTTCCTGCGGGTGTGTGTGTGTGTGTGTGGGGGGGGGGTGTTCAAGCCTTCACCTGCCAGACTGTCAGAGTCTGGGATTTCTTGGGGGAGGAGGAAAGGGGTCTTTTTTGAGTCCAGATCTCTTAAAATTTCCTGCATGAGAATATTAGGTAAATAATTTCAATATGAATATGCAGAATTTGCTTGCTAATTAAAACATCAACAAAACGAGAGACAGAAGCCTCTCTAGGCTTTTTCTTGCTTCTCTGGCTGGCCCCCAGATGAGAGGGGCTTAGAACACTGAATTGTGGAACTTTCTCAAATCAAGTTGTGTCATTTATTATTTCGCTGTTCTTGGGGTCTCATAAATCACCTCTTCTAAAGACTTTACTCAGTGGCAGAGTTCTGGGGGGGCCGCGGCTGGCGCTGCGACGGGATGTTATCGTCTGGGCATGCGTGTTACTGCGGAGGGCGCTCGGGTGGCCGGTGACTGTCCTGACTCTGGTTTCGGGCCCGCACAGGTATCCATCGCCGTCGGGCTCGCTGCTTTTGCCTGTGTCCTGTTGGTGGTTCTCTTTATCATGATCAACAAGTACGGTCGACGGTCCAAATTTGGAATGAAAGGTAAGTGGGGCTTTCAGTGGCGAGGCCGTCGTGGGGGGACGTGGCTCCTTCGAATCACAGGGTGGGGTTCGCCTCTCCCCTGGCTCTCTGAGAGGGCCCCCGGTATCCGGCGCAGGTGGGCCCACTCCTGCCGCACCTTCGTTATTGGTAATGATGGATCGAACTTGTGGTATGTGTAGAGACCGAGCTGTGAGCATCGGGTTTAGCTGTGACTGCTGAAAACACTGCTTACCTGGGCTGGTGCAGGCAGCAGAATTTGGGAAGGCGGTTGGGTTTGAGGGCAAAGGAAGAGGACCTAAGCTTCTTTCCATCATCGGTGGGCGACGGGGCTCTTTATTTGAGTAGCTTGGTTTGTCCCTCATTGCAGCCGTCGTGGAGTTGGGACGAGGAGGCGCTAAGCTGGCTAGACGCAGGGTGCGCTCAGCGTTGACAAGTTGCCCGTGCAGTGGCGTCTCCGCATGGCGCTCCGTGCAGAGCTCCAGAACGGGTCCCAGAGCAGCGTGGCCGCTGAGTGCTGGCCAGCTTCTCAGAGCAGCCCTCGGCCCCCGTGCGGCCGGGTGCGGTGTGGGGCGCGGCGCTCCACCGAGGCACAGGTGGGACGGCTGTCACGCAAGGGGTTGAACGGTGAGTTAGCCTCCTCTGCCTGGTCCCAGGCGCGGATCTGACCAAGTGGCTCAAGGGAGGCTGGGTGCCAGTTCCCAGACAGGAACGTGAAAGTCAGGATAGACTTCCAGCTGGTTGGTGTTAGGGGGATGCCACCAGGTGGCTGAGCTGGGATTCAGGTCGGGGTCTTGTGAGATGATGGGATCCAGGAGCTGGGATTCAGGTCGGGTCTTGTGAGATGATGGGATCCAGGAAGATCAGTTGCTATGGCTTGTACACATGACTGGTATCTGCGGTGAGTGTCCTGACCTTGAGGCTCAGGGACAGAAGGACAGTGTGCGCATGAGATTCACAGGGACAGTGGTCCCCCGGACTTACATGCAAGTGTGTGAGTGTTGGTACCTGGGTCGGAGTAGGGAGTCCGGAATGGAACTGGTTCATAGCTTTTATTTTATTCTCAAAAGGTTTTGTGACTCCTCTGAAAGTGTAGAACACCCAAATACAGCAAGAGACATCTGTAGGGCCGAAGGACGGAAGATGCAGGCCGGGCTGCCCGGCTTCTGCCCTTTCCCTCCCTGATTAAGATGAGCAAGTCACAGCATGGCAAGCCAGGTGTTCCTCAATCATGCGGAACATTGTGATCAAGAGAAATATGTGTGCAGGCAAATTAGAAAGAGAGGTAGAGGTCTGGGCTGACGCCAGATGACTTAGACGAGATCGGACCACTGTAGGCACTTCGATTGGAGATGTTTTATCTGCCGGTACTCCCCGTGCCAGACAGGGCTGCACAGGTTTCGACGATGAACTGCCACCAAGTGAACTCTGAGCCTTCAACCTTAGCATAATCCCTGGGCTCCTGGCTTTGGGACTGGTACTGTTGCTCGTGCAGAGTTTCCTACCCAGGAGGGAACCTTCCTGGGGCTTCCTTCTTCCACCTGAGAACACATCAGGCCCTCGACCGATGGGAAGATTCGGGCTTTACTGGCTTCCCCCTGAGGAGGCCACCAGCTGAGGCCCCGTGACATGCTTGGCAGCACTGAGAGAGCAGATTTTTCCTGTGAATTGTCGTTTGGTGTCTGGAACAGCGTGTCCCCATGCCGGGTGGATCAGGCAGCACCCAGGCAGTGCCTTCCCCTCAGCTGTGCCCTCAGCCTCTGCGCCTCTGCTCCCCTCTTCAGGCCGAGCTGCTGCCTTGGCCCCTGGTTGGCCCAGGAGGGCATATTCCCAAAGGTGGAAGCAAAGTCTCCTCTATTCTCAAGTCAGGCACCTTGAAGAGGCTCGGCTGGAGTTAGAGGCCGACCGGGTCTAGAACCAGCCTGCGTCTTCTGACCCTTATGAGCCCGATTGTGTTTAGGTCACATTTTAGGGTGAGTCAGCGAACGCCCCAGTCCGCACACACCGGTCATCGTTTTCTGCTGGGGGCATCCCAGTGCAGGAAAAAGCGTGAAGGCGCAGGTGCCCGAAGTCGCCTGATTCTGGCTCAGGCAGGTTCCGTTTCTCCATACCCACCATCCCCAGCTTTGACTTTTCAAATCTGGGTGAGAACCTGTGATGCCATGTAATCGCTCTTTCAGCAAAGTTACCTAACTTCTCGCCGCCCGTTTCCACGACTTCAAAATGGGAGGTTTACTACCTCCCTCACCGGGTAGCTGCGCCTGCTGCGATCTGTGTGTGGTTGGCACACACGGGGTCACTGTCCTTCCGCGAAGGGCTGTTCCCCAAGGCTCGATCACGCTCTGTTTTGTTCCGCACAAGATTTTGTAAAACTACACTAATGCCAGCGCACTGTTTTGCTCACGCATCACCTGTCTGTCCTGCTAGACCAGGGTCACTTGGCAGAAACCACTCCTCTCTCAGCCCGGGACGCCTGAAACTTTGCAGTGTTTGACACATGCTTGTCGAACTTAGAAATGAATGACTTTCTTTTTAATCATAAAAAAAAAAAACCACACCACTTGTAAATCAATAATGGCCTAGTTAGAGCTAATTTGCAAATCTGAGGTGTCTGGGCAGTGGGAAATAGAGTGGGGATGATGGGGAACTCATAAATAATTCCCTCCGTCCACATCTGAGGACCGGAGCAGTGTGTGGGTGAGGAGGAATGATTAAGACGAACTTGACTTCCTTCTGAGAAATTAAAAAAAAAAAAAACATAGAAAAATACAAAAAAACATCCATATTCCCCCCACTCAGAATAAGTAACGGTGACTGGTTGGTTTTATATTTGCATTTCACGTTTTCTTGCTAGAGTAAAGAGGTAAAGCATTACTGATAAAACCAAGTCAGCTGTCCCTGTCACCCCTGGTCCCATTTGCACCTCCGTTTCCATAGCAGCCATCAGCCTGAGTTCAGTGTGTGTCCATTGTTTCACTTGTCTGTGCCTCTCTCCCTGTGTCTCCGCCGCCCTTTCTCTGCTGCCTCTTGCCCACCTGCCCTCCTCCCGGGACTCTCTCCCAGCCAGCCTCAGACCCTGCAGACGGCCACGTTAGCAGCCGCCTCCACCCAAGCCGTGGCAGTGCTAGTGGCCAAGGCCGGTATGCAGCTTGTTTTAACCTTCAGTGTATGTGCACGTGTGCCTACATATAGGCTTTTGCATACATGCGTATTTGTGTTTTTGTTTTACTTTGTTTCGTTTGTTTTCTATAGGTCACAAATTGAATTTATTTGCTGTCATCCATATAGATCTTATTAACGAGTTTAATTCGGGCAGGACAACTTGTGCCACGACTTTTTAACCAGCATGATGAAAACTGCAACACTCCCACGAGTGGGCACAGATACACACAGCATGTGAAGAAAGATATACATACACACACATGCTTACTTCTGTACCGTACGTGTGCACATTTACAAAGGGCATCGCTTTGTGCGTTTTAATTTGCGCACTGGTTTCTAGTCTCACCATCCTTCCACAGCTAGCTCTGTTTACTTGTCATGGGTTAGAGACCTCTCCATGTCGCTATGTGTAGGAATTCTCCTGGACGCCTAACTTATGGGAGGTGGATATGTTTACTGATCTTATAGAAATGAACTGAACGTGTACCGTCTCAGACGCCTCTTTACTTTTATCAGCTGCCATCTTGTGGATCAAAATTTTGGCTTGGGGAGGAGTCACCTTAGGATGCAAGCTCATTTTCTCTTGGAATCACAGAAGTTTTTGAATGGTGCTCAGTGGACAGTGGGATTTCTTTGGGCTGTTGATGTAACTCAGTCCCTGAGGGGGCAGGGGCGGTGATCAAAGCATCTGGCGTGGCGGGTACTGACCCTTCAGAGCAGGCACCAGCCCCTGCTGGAACAGGGCCACGGAGGCTCCCCACAGTGCCAGGCGTGGGCCCTCCTGTTGCCGGATCGTGGGGTGCTTGGAAGGTGGGGATCCGGGAGGTTTAGAGCAGGGGTCATTTACTGGAAGGTACAGAAACATATAAAAATATTTCAGTATTTTAACAACTAATTATATTGTGCCAGTGCATCCTGGGCTTGGAAGTGACAGAATTTACACCAAGCTCTTCCTCACAAAGTATTTTTAAATTAGCCATCAGAAGACCGTGAGGATGATCTAGCAGGTCTCTGTGACGTCTGTGTTTACAGATGAAGAAATGGAGGCTCAGAAAAGGAGGTGTCTTGCTCTCCTTTCGGGACTGATAGGCTGAGTTGGGTTTCGATCCCCTAGTTAGAGTCCCACCCACCTTTCATGATGGAGCTGCTGGCCTCTGGCTGCCCCGCCGAGAACATCCACAGTGTGCCTGCCTCCTTATTTCACGTGGCCGTTAGGACAATAACCAGGTAAAAGATACTGGTCTGTCTTTAAATAAGAAAGCCTGTCCCATAGTTTCATGTAAGGTGAGTATCACTGTTCTTTAATGGAGAAAGGACCAAATGTGTGGATTTTTGCAGCCCATAGAAAGAGCATACATTATTTGGACTCTCACCTTGTGACTACCTGGTTAAGTAACTTTAAATACTTCTAGATCAGAGATGCTCTGGGAGTTTACTTTGTACTTCTTGGCTTCCTCTTATTCCCACAGAGGAAACAGAAAGAATACTGGTATGTTAGAGCAGAAACAGACCTTAGACCTATTAGGCGATGTCCTCATTGTGCAGAGCAGGGAACCGAGCCCCAGAGAAGTGTGGTGGCAGCTCACACAGCCAGCTAGAGCAGTGCCCGCCCCCTTCCCCTGGGAGGGTCTGGGCAATGAAACTGGACTGTGAATTAATCAGCTCAGTCCTTCCAGTGCTTTGCTTAATTATCTCTGAATGCTATCCCACTAGAATGGGACTTTCAAAAATACCTCTTACCAGTCCACTTTCCTCAAGCGGGGACACACCTGGCCTGGGGGAAGACGGGAACTGATGGCGGAGTCTCGTCTCCCAGGCTAAGAGGACTGCCTTCCCTTCTCTCCAGAAGTGTGGGAGCCCACGTGGCAAGGCAGCGGAAGCGGGAAGGCTGGGGAGGAAGGGAGTCAGGACCGCAGCCTGGGCTTCGGCAGTGCCTCAGGCTGCCGCTTGCATTTCACCCCAATGGCTGGACGCGAGCCGGTGCCTCTGCCCGGCCCATGGACGGCCCCCAGGACTGGTCCAGCATGGATTAGCGCCAGTCAGTAGGTGCTTACGATAAAGTGGTTGCCTGTTTGATTGTGATTGGGGGTTGTTAACGTTTTTTCCGTAAACAGATGGTAACTGTCCTCTGCGTGGATTGCAGAATCATGCCAGAGTCTTGATTTGGAGGGACTGGCTCCTGCCAAAGGATCTCGGGGGCTGCTGCCCGAATTGAATGTCTTGTCGTCCGTGTGGTTTGACTGCTCGATCACAGGGAGTGCGTAGACTCGGGAAGTCGGGAGTCACTTCTGCCCTCTCTTCTGACCGTGGAACGTGGGCCGGAGAAGGGCTCTTTGCCCCCATGGAGGCGGGGCTGGGAGGCGTCTGGGAGGCCCACGGTGTGATGCTCTGCCCGGCACTTCCTCCTCGGCTGGGAGAGGGGAACATCCGGGCGTCTGTAGCCAGGAGCACAGTGTGGGGTTGGTGCAGGGGATGGTACACAGAGACTCCTAAGACCATCGAAAGAGGACCTGGACCCTCGATGAGCGTACAGAGCTGGCGCCATTAAGAAGAGTTTCTTTCGCCAGAACAGTCGTTGGTTTGGGCGCAGAAGCCAAGAGCGGAGCGCGGCAGGAGGAGGGTCGGGTGAAGGATTGGGTTTCCGCACTTCTGGAAGTGGGTCTGTTCTTCTGTCGTGCGCCTTTCTCTCTTGACCTCTTCTTCTCTCTCCTCTGGATTGAGGTATGGCGGGAAGGAGGTGCCTCTGGCACGGCAGTGACCCTGTGCCTGGACTCCTGGCAGGAGGCGGCTCTTCAAACACACTTTCTCGAGGCATTTCTGGACTCAGTTCCTGTGTGGTCCTCAGGGCCGTGGGCTCTCCTAGCAGATGCCCTTTCCCTCTGTCAGACTCCTCGACAGACTCGCCAACCCAAGGCAGGCTCCTGGCATTGGTTCACGTCCAAGTTCAGTAGGTGAGTTGTGTGGCCAGCTGCCGTCAGGACACAGACTGAGGCCAGGAGCCTTCTGCTCCCCTTCCTCGCCTTTGAGCTTTGGACTTCACTGTAAGTTCCTGGCGGTGGATGGAACCTCGCCCTGCTTACTGACAGTTCTAGAATGTGGTGCCAGACCTTCGAGAAGGAAGCCGGAGGGAAGCCGGAGGGCGGCGTGTGTTTTTCTGGCGTGCCTCTGCCGCCCGGTCTCTGTGGGGGCCGTGCGGTGTGCGCAGCGAACGGCGGGGAGGCCCCGCCCTGTCACCGCTGGTCGTGTCAGGGCTGGGCTGCTCCGTTCCTCCCCCTCGGGGCTCCAGGGGATCCGCTCTTCTCCAGCGGTGACTCTTATTTGAAGGGAGATCCCAGGATTTTGTCAACCGTACCGTGTTGTCCTCTGCGGCTCCCTGCTAGCTGGCTGTCCTGGGAGCCCCTGCGTGTTGCTCAGCAGGGCCCAGGGGAGCAGTGTCCTTGGCTCCGTGGCCAAAGCGGTCACCTCTGTGATCCGTTTGGTTTTGGCAGCAGAGCACGGTTCCTGGCAATCCGTGCCTCGCAGCTGGTCCTCACAGAGTTAACGGCCTTGGACGCTTCAATTTAGAAGTTCTCAGCCTTTTGTCTCCTGCTGCACATGTGACAGATGACAGTCATCTGCCTGGCATGGTGCTGTGGGTGCTGTGGTGTAACCAGGCTTTTGGATAAGTCCTGGCCCTCTCAGTAGTTTCACAGTTAAGAAAAACGTATTAGAGTATGAGTTAACAAAAGAGATTTTAAAAGGTAGAAACCAGATTCATACATATTTTCACTCTTAAAAATCCACAAACTTTAGTCCCTTACCATCTGTCAGAAGTTCTGGTGACACGCTCCCTCACCGGTCTTAGGCATCCCCAAGGACCGTGCCGCCGGGATGGAAGGCTGAGAGGGGCGGGGGCCGCCAGTCCTGACGGCCTCGCACCTGGAAAGCCAGGCTGCAGAGACTGCGCCACCAGAATGTCCACCTGCCCCCCGGCCTGTCGTGGCACGTTCTTTCCGACTCTGCATCTTCTCCTCTGGGTCCCGGGGCCTTTCGCTTGCTCCCGGGAGCAGTGACCATGGGCTTTGGCTGGTGAGAAACTTCTTCACGGCTGCAGGGCCCACGCCCAAGTCGGTGTAGCCCATTTTCCCATGAACTCTGCAGGGGCTTCAGGAGTGCACGGCGCGTGTCTTGAAACCACAGGCAGCAAAGCCGAGAGATCCACATGACCGTTGATCGGCAAACGTGATTTTGGACGAGTGGAGAAAAACCACACGCGAAAACAATGCCGCAAATCCCTGGTCCCAGCCCCTCCTCACATCACTGCCCCCCGTGCTGTGTGTGGCTGGGAGAGCGTGCTGCAGGACGAGGCCTGGCATCCTTCATCCAGCTGCGGCCCGGTGACCAGGTGTGCCTGCCACCTGCGTCAAGCCCAGGCTTCCAGAGGAAGGGGGGAGGCACTTCCGTTGGCCTGTCCCTGGCTCTTCCTCTCAGAAAGCTACCGACCCCTCTCTTTCTCCTTCCTCAGTACCCCAGTACTTTTTTCAAGAGAGAGCCTAGTTTGCCTCGAGACGCTGGTTCATTGCATCAGGTCTTGAAGTCTGGCTTATTATTGGGTTAACTGAGCTCATGTACATAAAACATGAACCATATTCTAAAATCCAGTACCCAGAGTTTAAGAACTGCTCAACCAAATAGTAGCTGGTAATATAGTTATTACCATTATTATGACAAGCAGCCATACTCTGAGATCCATATCATCCCTTTTTTTTACAGAGAGCAAACTGGGCTTCCAAGAACCCTGGTAGGGTCACCAGGTCTGTCTGACTCCCAGCCTGCTCCTAGCCATGCTCAAGCTTGTTAAAGTCAGGGGAGAAGGGACTCCAGGCTGCCCATGGAGGGCCCCATCCCAGGAGCTGCAGAAAGCCCTTGACTGTTGGTTCTTTACTTCCCTCTATCACCTGAGCCTCCTGTCTGTTCACAAACTCCCCAGCTAACAGCTGCATTTCCTGCTTATCCCGCTTCAGGCAGACACGTGGCTGCAGGTTAGTGGGGACTTTTGTGGCCCTGGTTCTGACACTTTAATCCACGCCGCTTCTCTCTCTTGCTGCTTCTGCTGGCTTCTTCTGCCTCGCTAAGTACACAGCGCTCAGAAACAACACAGCACGGCCTGGCAGAAACTGCATTTCCAGGGAGGTCGTGATTTGTAACCACCTGCCTTTGGGAGGGCTTGGCTCAGGTTCGAAGAGCTGGCTGAGAGAGGTGAGAAGCGCAGTTTCCGTAGATTGGGGCCAGCGCGCCCCAAGTCATGCTCAGGGGTGACCGCCCCAGCCTGCCCTTTGTTTCTTGGGGAGGATCCTCTAGGCCAGGGGTTTCAGAGTCGTTCGTTCTTGACACCCCCCTGTCCTTCACCAGTCCCCACCCCTCCGCCTCCGCCCGCTCCGGTGCAGCTCTGGTCCCGTCCGTGTTGGCTCCGGAGCAGCCTCGGACGCTGTGCCCGTCTCTCCTGCACGCTGCCACCCTCTGTTCCCTCCGGATTCTCTCCCCCACTTTCTAACCTGGCCCCCGACGCACCTCTGGCCCTGCCCACTCCCTGCTCCAGGCATTCCAGATGTCCCCCTGCCCTTAGGAGAAGTGCCCCACCCCAATGCCCCTGGCGTGGCAGCCCAAGCCCAGCCTGGCCCCCTGCATCCCCAGCTTCACCTCCCTCCCACTTCCGTGCCCGCCACGGGACACCTCTCTCCTGGCTCCCTGAGAGCACAGCGCCTCGGCGGGACCGCCCAGACGGTCCCCACCCCACGGCTCCACGAGCGCCCAGGCCCTCTTCCTTCTGTATGCAGCTTGGTCTTCACTCGCCCAGCAGGCCGGCCCTGGCCGCCCCAGCAGGGGGGCCCCGCTCGGCCGCTGCGGCTCTCGCCGCTTCCCCCCCGGCACCCCGCCCGGCGGTGGAGAGTGTTCGCTGGGTGCTTGTCTTTCCCAGCAGCCTGACTGTCGGGCTCACTCACGCAGCGTTGCTAATGCCAGCAGAGAGGCGCGTGGGTGTCTTCTGGCCCCCTTGGACTTTGCAACCAAAAGGCCGGAGCCTGGAGCTGCTCCCATGAGCAGCTCCCCCAGGTCTGTTACTACGGCGACGGGGCGTGCGGTCCGGGATGGCTTCTTTCGGTGCCTGTTGGTTGCCTGAGGTAGCAATGGTGATATTCTCCTGCGCCAACAGCTCTTCCCTTCCCATGCATTGCTTCCCTCCTCCCACCCCAGGGGTCGCACAGACGGGAGGTCCCGAGGACGACCCGTCTTTCCCTAAGATCACGTGGCGTGTGTGTGGTCCCTTGTCTCCCTCAGTGCCTCTCTCTTGCCCACCACCGCGTGCAGAATCAGGTAAATCGCACGGCTTCTCGCATCCACGCCACTAAGATTTCTTCCCTAGCCATGCCCCTGGTACTCATTACAGCTCGGAGTCTGGCAGGCCTGGGGCAAATCCCAGCTCTGCTGCTTGGCAGCTGTGGCACTTACGGTGACACATTAACGAGTGGGGGCCCCGTTTCTTCAGCTTACAAATGAGAAGGATAATCCTCACTGTGCAAGAGTTTATGAGAATTAAATGGAGTTACCTATATAAAGAATTAGTTTAGTCCCTGGCCATGTAGTAATCACTCAGCTAACGTGGAGAGGGGGGTGGGGGGGGAGGAATAATGATGCCTCTTGCTCCATGCAGAGAAGCTGTGAGTAACCCACAGCCCCATCATGGCTGCGGTTTGCAGCCTTGGGGGCCTGTTACGGATGCCAGTGTCTTCTGGGTTCGCTCCCTTGGCCAGTGCGGTCGGAGCCTCAGTGGGCGAGATGCAGCTAGCGGTAGTTTCCAGAGCTGGCCAGGTGATCTCAGTGGGCAGTGTAGGTCGTTAACCTGCTTCATGGCCTCCCCGCCTCTCCCTGATGGAGCCCAGACCCTTTGGGATGTAAGGAGGCCGGAGGGATGAAGACGTGGCAGGGAAAAATCTCATTTTGGGCTCCCACTGTGTGTCAGGCACTGTGCTGACCCTTTATCCACATGCTCTCAATTCTCACCATGGGCTAGTGACGTAAAAATTACTGTCCCTGTCTCTTATGTGAGCCTCAGGAAGGTCTGAGCGACTTGCTTAATGTCAGGCGCCAGGACGAAGGACCGAGAGACGAGGGTGCGGCCGGCTGCTCTCCTTCCACTCTGGTCCTTTGTCCCCCTCCGACCGCACGCTCCCTCAGTGGGGGCGGCTGAGCACCCTGGTCTCACCACCCCCTGTGTGGGGGCTGGCCGCCACCCCTGTCCACCTGCAGTGTTTAATGACCCAGCTCTCCTGCTCTCTCCGGGGCCCTCGCCAGTGACCTGCCACCTGCTCTTCCACATGCAGCAGGCCGTGCTGTTGGCATCACGGGGAGATGCAAATGCCTCACGGAGGCCCCGTGGCTGAGGGGAGAAGCACCCTCGTTCTGCTTGTTATTGCCATCAATTTCCAGGCACTATGCTGGGCTGGGGAAGGTTAAGGGGTGGGGCGGGCACGGAGAGGAGGGACACTTCCTTGCCCGCCTGTGTGGGGGCGTCAGAGGGGGAGTTCTCCAGGGCAGGAGAGAGAAGCCCTGCACTAGAGAATTCACAGCACGGGGGGTCTCGTCTAAACGCACCGTCTGACTCTGTGGGCCTGGGGTTGGGCCCGAGACGCCGCGCTTCCCACCGGCTCCCGCGTGCGGCGCATCCTGTTCGTCCGCCAGCCGCATTTGGCTTTGCAAGGCTCTAGCCCCCACCAAGGGACACTCAAGTCTGTTTTTCTGACCCCTGCGACTTTTATTTGGGGACGTGTCATGGTGGTTTCGAAACTAGGGTTCTCGCCCTGGATGTACTCGAATTTATCTTTGGATGTCACGTGAGCTTCACTTTCCTCCACAAAAGGAAGCCTTTGAATTAGGTGGCTTCCCAGTTCTCGTCTGCTTGCAGCGTTCCGTGATTCTGTCGGTCGGATTAGCGCGTGAGGCCAGGGAAGATGAGCGGGAGCATGGACGAAGGAGGGTGGGAACGAGTGGGAGGCGGCAGTCAGGAGAGGTGTGTGGCTGTATAAACTGGCGGTTCCTTTGGAATCACCAGATCTGAGTCAGGAGAGGTCAGACGTCGAGGGAGGTGGACAGTCGGTTCTCTTTTGCGCCGTGTGCCTTTCAGGGCAGACTCGGAACTCCTGGCAGGTAAGGGTGCTAGCTCTGACTTCCTCACTCATGTTATTGGCTTCTCTGGATGGCAGGAGTGGATTTGGGGACACCTGGCGTTCTACAGGTCCCATGAGAACTCTCTGTACCAGCACAAGTCTAGGCTCTGGGGGATGCAGACGTGAGTGAGACACACTCTTTTGTCCTCAACATGCACAGAATGTAAGAGAAGGGTGTAGTTTCCAGACCTGGGGAGTCTTGCCCTTTCTTTCAGGTTGAAACCCCTCTATATGAGCTGTCAGTCTCCCCATTAGGTGTGGGTGGGGGCAGTTCTGTGCCCACCAGCTGGGATCTCTGCCTATGGGCTGCTTTGGGATTCTCTGGAAGCCATGGCGATCAGCCCGGGCCTGCCCCTATGTGCCTACCACCACGTCGCTGCCTCTTGCTCTCTGCATCGGGGTCCTTCACTGGCCCGCCTCTGGGATGGTCCGAGTGGCTTGCCTCCTTCACCTTGTTGATCTGTTGGATCCTCAGCTGCCATCCATTTCCAGTCTGACCTCTCCCAGTGCCAGTAGTGACTTAGTAATGACACTGTTTGGTGAATTCAGGTCCAAGATTATGTGATATTTTCATTTTACCATTTCGTGCAGGAGTTTTTGCATGTGGGTGGGCTTTACCCAACCTTCCCCCCTAGACATGTCTGCCCGCAGGTGGATAGACATGGGCTCCTGTCTCTGATTGCTCTTGGAGGACCTGGGACGGGCCGTGGTGGAGCCAGGAAGGCCAATGATGACCTTCAGAATGGGTTGGGTGTTGTCGCCTCTGCTTGGCTTTTCTTAGGGAGCCTGGGAAGCTGCCATTGTCTCTACAGTCCTTGTAGGTCATCAAAGCTCTTGAAAGGAGGGACCCCAGTCACATGGTAGCCCCAGGAAGGCTTATGGCTCTACCATAGAAAATATAGAAAATGCTGAAAAAAATCTGTGGTAATTCTAGTATTCAGCAGTTGCCATTAGCATGATGCACGTGAATGCGTGTGTATCGCCGTGAATGTATATACACACACGTGGATCTCTATATAACTGTAGCTCTATACCTAAATGTCTATATTTACATGCGTATTTTTCACACATAGTTAAATGAAATAGTTTTGAAAAACCCGCACAGTTCTTTGTCTTATTTTTTTTCCACTTAATAACATTTCTTAAACGTTCCTCCATGTCGTTCAGTAGTCTCATCTCTTTAGCTTTTCCATTACTCTGCGAAGCTGATTTTTTTTTTTTTTTGCTTGCTTGCTTGCTTCTTTTCACGTTGCTTGTGTATTACACCACGTCATTTGGTTAATTCAGAATTCAGTCTGTTTGCCCATAGGCTACGTGGCAGAAGGTGCATTTATAAAATGTGAATGAGTGTAAGAAAGACACAGGCCGTGCCTCCTCGGCTGCTTGGCTCTCCTCAGCTCCCACGGTGCGTGTCTGCAGCCTGGCTTTGTTCAGGAAGCATCAGGTGCGAGGCTGGGCAGGCGCCAAGCAACCCGGTTTTTGTCGGCAGCCGTGGCTTCACCGCCACAGCAGTCAGCGGGTACGGGTCCCCCACGGCGGGCCGTTTCAGAGCGCTGCTGCGAGCAGAAACCAGGGGCGAGGCTGGGACGGACTCAGATGAGATTTGCCATCTTAACAGCAGAATCCTGGGTGCGTAGACACACACCAGCAGGTGCCGATAGGGTGAGACGGACCTCGGGAAGCAGTGGCTGTGGACACACGCTCTGGGCGCGGGCTGGAACTGGGGATAGACTGGATACTTTCCCGCGCCCTGAGCAAGTCACTTGGACTCTCTGCATCGTACGCGTCCTCTTTTGTGAGTGTGAATGAACAGTGCCTGCTGGATAGCGTGTCGAGAGCGTTGACTGAGATTACACATGGGAAATGCGCAGCGCGGTGACTCCCACGTGCTCGACGCTCCGAGTGTAGCCACTGGCCTATTTTTAGGGGTCTCGTGGGTGGGACAAAGGCAGCACTTCTGTGTGTACGTTTGTGTTTCTACTCTGAGATCCCTTCCTTTTGATGAACTTGAAGTATCTTATGGAGTTATTTTTATTCAGCCTCTGTATGAAGCACAGGGAAAAGCTACGGCCCGGCTGTCATTTTACAGAACGCTAACTCAGACCAAAGAAGCAGCAGTGAGCGAGTCAGGCCTGGTGGAAAGAGCATCAGACGACTGTACGGAGATGCTGGTTCTTTTCCTGCCTCTGGTATGGCCAGGGGCAGTTTCTGGCTCTCTCTCTCGTCCTCCTCGGCCTCTCCCATGCTGTCCCTCTGAGGTGGTGGTGGCTCAGTCAGTGGCCCTTCCTTGACTGTTCCCGTCGTTCTGGGTGGGCGTTTCTGAGGCACGAGGCATGGACAGCGAGGCCTGTGCTCGCCGCCGTGGAGGGCCACGGCGGTTGTCCGGACGCGCCAGTGTTGAGAACACGCTCGGGGGGCCAGGCTGGCCATGGTGTCGGCCCCCCGCCGGAACGCGCCTTCTCTCGGGGTAGTTCAGGTGAAGCAGTATTTGTGATCCTCCTTCCGAGTCATGGGAAGATGAATGCCGTCTCAGTGGTCGGAGCCCTGCATAGCCTTCTCTTGGCTGCAGTCTGCTGAGCTGTCTGTCTGTCGTGTGCTGGGGCTTGAGCTTTCCGGCTTGCCACCACGGTGAGCGAGGTCTCGCCGGGTTCCACCAGGCTGAGTGCCCCCAACTTGCGGCAGCGGAGTGGAGCCAAACTCCGTGTCCGAAACACAGAGAGGTGGGCGAGGAGGGAATCGGCCCCTCGGTCCCGGCCTCTTAGCTCTTCCGGGTGGATGATTTCTCCGCTGCGTTTCCCTTCCCATCTCTGCTAACGCCAGTAGCTGTCCAGGAACCCCTTAACCCTCGCCGCGGCCGCATCACAGTTCCCTGAGCTCACGGCACAGATACGGCCATGGGCGGCATGGGGCGAACCTGAGATGTGGGGCTCAGACTGCAGAAACGGCGGGAGAGGCAGTCAGCCAAGAGATGAGCAGACACACACACACACACACACACACACACGCACACAACGCGAAGCAGCTGACTTTGTGTCGCTAGCTGGGAAGTGGCATCCGCATGAGACTGTCAGGGGACAGCTCTCCAGAAGTCAAAACATTGTACCGACGACAAAGTGAGAAGCAGCCAGCAGCTGTAATCTTCATCCGCATGCGAGACCGTTAAGGAAGAAACGAGTGACCAAACATTATGAAGACACAGTCTCAGTTTGCAGTCGGGAACTCAGAGATTGCTCCAAGGAAACGCACATCTTCGTTAGAGACAGCAGAATGATTTCAGAAGGAGGCCGAGAAATAGCCTTTGCATAAAACCTGGAACCTGCCCGTGTCTGAGCTGGAAGGAGTCTCCCTAGTTCTCCTGGACTTCGCTGCACGCACAACAAGTCGTCGTCTTTCAGTGGTAAAGGTGGGTGTGTGCCTTACGCGCCTCATCAAACCACGCCACGTCAAAGCAGCGGTGGTAAGCTAGTGAGACTTGCAGCCGAGTCCCCTGTGGAGTGGGGCCGCCTGGCATCGGCCCTGAGCTTATAGGCAGCGCGCCGCGCCCCTGCAGGTGTCTGGCCAGTTAGGAGAGCAGGGTCCTAACACCACAGCATCACAGCAGGGGTGCGACTCTGGGGAGGCCACTCAGGAGCCCAGCAAACCGAAGTCAGTAGCCAGGCACACACAAGCGTGCCTGTAGTCTAGAATTGTCCGTTGGTGGGCCAGGGGATGAAGCCCAGGTGGCCTCGCTCCATTCAGGACCTCGGGACACATGCACAGTCTCCTGCTCTTCGGCTCTCAAAGGGGATGGAGCCCGCTGTCTCTCTTGGGGTGGGGCTCTGTGGGGGGGGGGGGGGACTGCAGGTGGATTGCATATACCTGCTTTCCTCATGTTCTTGTGGTAGAGGTCTGTGGCCTGGCCACCGTCCCCTTTGAAAGTCACTGTCCTGTGTGATTTCTCTCCCAGTGGCTTTACCGAGAGTGCATGACTGACATGGGCGGCTGGGCTTCTGATGCACAGAAGGAAAGGGGTTTCTATCGTCGCAGTGTTGGGTTGCTCCGCCTTTCTGATTCACAGAGCCTTTTGAAGCTGCCCCATCATTTAACCACTGTCAGATCGGAAGGATCATGCCCTCCTCTCCTCAGTGGGTGCTTATTGGTAGGTAGCTGTTGGCTTTAGCACTGGCCAAGAGAGAGACACTGAGAACCATCAGCGTGTCTCCATCGCTGTGGTCGGAAGGTGATGATATGTTTGTGCAGTAGGCCTTTTGAGCTCGTATAGATGGGCCTTGAAGGCCTGTGGGGTTCCAGGTCATCCTTTGGCTGAACTTGGGACATTTCTCATTTGATTGGTAGATGCTGATTGAAATGCAGCTATCAATGAAGATGTTGGGGGGATGGCAGATTCTTTTGAGAAACGTTAAGGAAATTTCTTTCTTTCTAATTCTTTTCTTTAAATAAATGTTTATTGAATGAATGGGCTACATACAACATGAATGTTTTGTCCTATTTACTTTTTGTTTATTTGTATGTGTACTTTTAAAATTCCCATCCATACCCCTTAGCCCTTTGGCAACTATCAGCTTATTCTCTATATCTGAGTCTGTTTCTATTTTGTTTGTTTATTTATTTTGTTTGTTTTTTTTTTAGATTTCACAGGTAAATGAGATCAAATGGTATTTGTCTTTCTCTGTCTGACTTATTTCACTGAACGTAATACCTTTGAGTCCATCCACGTTGTTTCTAATGGCAAGATTCTTTTTTATGGCTGAGTAATATGTGTGTGTGTTGTGTGTGTGTGTGTGTGTGTGTATCACATCTTATTTACCCATTTGTCTATCGATGGGCACTTAGGTCTTGGCTATTATAAACAATGTTGCAATGAACATAGGGGCATATATTTTTTTGAATTAGTGTTTTGGATTTCTTCAGATACCCTGAGGTGGAATTTTTGGGTCACATGGTAATTCTATTTTAAATTTTTTTGAGGAAGCTCAATACTGTTTTCCATCATAGCTACACCAATTTGCAATCCCATCAATAATGCACAAGGGTACACTTTTCTCCATTTATTTATTGATTTATTGATGATACCCATTCTGAAGTGTGAGGTGATATCTCATTATGATTTTTATTTGTATTCCGTGATGATTAGTGATGTTGAACATCTTTTCATATGTCTATTGGACATTTGTATGTCTCCTTTTGGGAATGTTTATTAGGATCCTCTGACTATTTTTTTAATTGGATTTTTTTTTTTTGATGTGAAGTCACATGAGTTCCTTATACGTCTTGGATATGAACCCCTAATTGGATATATCATTTGTGAATATCTTCTTCCATTTGATAGATTGTCTGTTCCTTTTGTTGGTGCTTAGTTGTTTCTTATACTTTTTTTGCTGTCGAAGTTCTCTCTGAGCTCCTCTCTTCCATCTCCCAAGTTTAATAAGCATCCTTAGGACCTTTTACTTGAATTCTTATTTAGGCAAATGACTTATTTCAGTTTCCTTAGGGTTTTTTTTTTTTCCTGGGGATTTTTCTTGTTCCTTCATTTAAAATATATTCTGTCTTTTCATTTTGTTTGACTTTCTATGCTTGTTTATATGAATTAAGCAAAATAGGTGCCTCTCTCAGTCTTGGGAAAGTGGCCTTTCGTAGGAGTGGCCTCTGCATAGGCTGTGCATGCCAGGTGCATGCTGGGCACTTTTGGGAAGACGCTTGGCTCGAGCATGCGCTCAGGTACCTGGCGCGGTGCCTGCTGGGAGGGGCAGGGCGGCCAGATGGCCCCGTCGACGCCCTGTTGTTCCCGCTGTCTCCCTTCTCTGGAGGCGAAGGCTCCAGGCAGTGTAGCTGGGAAGGCGCCTGGTGATCCCACAGGTAGGCCGAAGCCCCGGATTAGGACTCCAGCCGCCCTGTGGAGGTGGGGGTGACGTGAACCCCCTCCTCAGGCCCCGGAGTGTTCCCGTGGCCTCCGGGGCTCCCTCTGCTCCCCGCCTTCTCTCTCCTTCTCTTTCTCTTGTTGTCAGAAGCTGGCCGCTCAGAGCGTGGTCGGCTCACGGGAGTCACTGCCCCCTGCTCAGGTGCGTGTCTGGTTTTATCGGGGGGGGGGGGGGGGGAGAGCGAGTGTAGCTCCATCTGTGACCTCCTCCAGGAAACCTTTTATTTCCCAAGTTTCTTTTTCTTTTGTCTTTTCCAAGTGGTCTACTTGTAAAAAAAAATTTTTTTTGTTACAACAAATAGAGGTGCTTAGTTTAGGTCCAGCAGCTCGTGAGAAAATGGAAGCATCTTCCTGAATGCCTCTTACGTTGGGGCATCTCCAGAAACCCTCTCGGCCTCTTCTGCTAGCTTCCTCTCCCCCCACCATCGGTAGGTAGTTCCTTGTGTAGGATCGGGGGGTGCTGGCCAGAAGCTGGCACCAGAGGTCACTGTGCTTCTGGGCAGGTCACCTGTGCTGGTGGATGGGGCTCCCGCATCGCCTCTCCCCCTTTCCAGCCTACCCCACAGCAAGGGGAGTTGCTAGCGGATTGGCGGGAGCCCCAGACATTCATTCATAGGGTCAGGTCTTGCTCGTGGATGGGTTTCCTGGGCTGCAAAGTTCAGGACCCACGTTGCGTACTCTTATGATCTTCTCTGACATGTCCTGCCATTTCTGTTCCACCTACTTCTGCCCGCTGGCAGGAGGGCCACCTCGCTGAGGCCTGCTCCGGTTCACAGCGGGTGGAGTAGCGAGCTCTGTTCGGGCGTCTGAGTTCTACCAGAGCAGTGGTCCCAGCTGTTCTGGCACCAGGGACCGGTGCGCCTATGAGAATCTAGTGCCTGCCGATGGCAGGTGGAGCTGAGGTGGTGATGCTGGCGCTGGGCAGCGGCTGCAGATACAGGGGGAGCTTCGCTCGCTAGCCCGCCACTCACCTCCTGTTGTGCAGCCTGGTTCGTAAGAGGCCACAGATGGGTACCGGTCTGCAGCCTGGGGATTGGGGACCCCTGTACCAGAGCGCTCCATGGGGGGTGTTGGCTGCTGGCTCAGCAGTTAACTCTGTGCTGCTTGGTTCTCCTCTAGCTTCCACTTCTTGTGAGGCTCTTCACATGGGAGCCTCGTGCAGAGCAGGGGTGAATGGTAGGATCGGTCCTTCTTGGCACCTTGGTGGTAATATACTTTACAAGAGCACAAAACCTCTTGAATTGCTTTGGAGAGAGCTTGATTTCTGTTTCACCTCTCTGCCAAGTGTTTTCCTGTCCCAGGAGATTCTGGGGAAGCTTAATGACAGTAGGGCTGGGAATGAGGGTGGCGGGGCATGGGGGAATGACCTCAGGGGGCTCCGTGGCGAGCCTTCGTGCTCATCACTCCAAGAGTAATTCAGGAATCTGCAGGTAAGCGCTGCCTGCTCTTTGCTGCCCTCAGGGTAACTCCCCATCACAGAGTTCTCCTAGGGCCATAGGCACTCTAAATCACCCTGGTGCACTCCATATTTCCTCTCCAGAGCCTGTGGCGTTCTCACAGGATTCTATGCTATGTTGTCACCAACTGCGTGGGCCACCCCATTGTAATGTCCAGTTTCCCATTTTAATGTTTGGTCCCTGTTCAGATGAACCTAGTAACTATTAGGCCAGCATGGTGATGGAATAAAAGACAAATGGTCTTCGTCCTGTCCTCTGCTTTTGATGCAGAAGCAGAGACTTGGAGAAAGATCAGGTGACTCCTCTAGAACAGTGTATTTTGGGGCAGAGCCGGGCTAGAACGTGGTCTGTTGACTGACTCTCAATGCCATGTTCATTCTACCATAGCATTTTGCACCTCTGTTAGCTTAAATTCTGACCTCTTTGTTTCAAGCAATACTTGGTCAGCTAAGGAATGGGGTGAATCAATAAAGTTAAGGATCCGAATCTTGAATTCGTGTTCCTCTTTGGCGTATACACCAGTGCAGCTTGTCCCTCGCCTGCCTTCTCATGGTTAGAGACCGTGTCCGCTTTTTGCAGGTACTGCATCCGAGCTATTTTCTCTCTCCCACATCCCACCTCTAAACTGTCAGTTTTTCTTTTCATCAGCCAGGTCATGTTGTCCCTTCCATTCCCCAAATTAGTCATGCTTCACATTTTGAGTGCTCGCCCTGGCCCTGAGAACTCCCTCCAAGTTGCTGCCGTCTCTCAGCTAACAAGCTTCCCAGGCTGCTTCTGCTGGTCACGTCCCTGGAGCCTGTCATGGTCTCCTTGATGGCTTTCGGCCCCCGTTTTGGGATATCCAGGACTTTCGCTGCTCAGAACGTGCCCTGCCCTTTCCGCCTGTGCTCTCCAGCTGGCCTCTGCTGTCACACCTTGTCATCACACCACCTCCTCCCCTTTCCCGAGTGTCTTTCAGGAGCAAACCGAGGTGAGTGACACCTTGGGCACAAAATTTAAGATGGTACCGAAACCCCCAGTAATCAGGGTTAAGATAATCAATGGATTTATTTGTATTAATTTTGCTTTTTAAAAGACTGTTACATTACGATATTATTTCTTTTGGTTCCTGAGTTTTTTGGTGCCTCCGTAAATTTTGTGCCCGAGGCGAGTGCCTCACTTGACTCACTCGGACCCAGCGCCGTCATTCATTCTCCGTCTCTCCGTGCTCCTTTGCCGGTCCCTCCTTTTCCGTTATTCCTCTAGTCATCTGGCCCTTGTGGATTTATTCCCTGTGGATTAATGTTTCGTTTCATCCTTTTCCAGATTGTTAATAAAGATGTCACACGTTCTCTAGGCCTCACTCCCACCTCTCCACAGCCTGCATGCGAGCTGGGGCCCTCCTCGGGGCAAGCGTTGCATTTTGTTATGAGTTCCGTTGTTGACTGTCTCCCCGTGAGTGCTTCCATCGCACCCAGGTCTCTGTTATCCTGGGCCGAGCACCTTAATGGCTCACGTGCGAGACTTTCTGAAACTCCGCGAATGGCTTGGAAGACAAGCCCCTGTAAATAAAGCCGTGATCCTTGTGACTGTTGGGAGCTGACACACGTGCACACTCCAGCCAATTTGGTTTAATTTTTCAAGAAAGATTTCAGTTGCTCTTTCGTGCCTAAAGTCCACTGGTCACATAGGAAATGTGCCTCTCATATTGGCCTCCTTGCTTCAGAAGCAGCTTGAATTGGATTTACCTTCATTTCTTTTTGTCAGAGGAAAAGAGATTTTATAACATAAATTTGGCAAAACGGATACTGTAGAGCATATGTCCTTTGCAAACAAGCACACAATTTTAGCAGCTCATGTGTTAAAGAAGACTGTTGTTTTTCTGCTCCTTGTTATCCAAGATCAAATGCCCCATAAACTAACTTGGGAAATAGAGAAAAATGGTAAGTCACCCTTGTCCTAACACCCCAAAGTAACCACCGTTCACATTTGGCACGTTTCCTTCCAGGCCCTTTGCACATTTGTCATGCTGTGGATGCAGCTTTACATGCGTTCACTTTCACATAGCATGGCATCATAAATCGTCTCCATTTCATTACATAATCATAAGGATCATTTTGAAGGATTGCTTGCTTTTCAATCCAAGTAAATCTATTTCTTAAAATTTAACCATTCTCCTTTTATGGCTACTCAGGCTGCAGATACTATTATAAATAACAGTGAGGAACATCTTGGTGAATCTCATTTTCCTTAGGATGAGCCCCAAAGCTCAGAGTCCTGCTGGTGGGATTCCTGTGCTGAGGGGCGGGGCGGGGTGAACGTGCTGCTGAAACGCTTCACAGAAGAGCCACCTTCAGCATCTCCGCGTGTCTCTCCCTCCTCTCGCTCTTGCACTGGGTAAAATACTTTTCTCTGCGAGTTACTGTCACCTGAGGAGCCCTTCGGAGAGACACATAAGTAACTGGCACTCTTCCTGGTCCTCGGGCCCACGCGTTCGTCACGCCAGCGGCGTCGCTGAGAGCAGCGATGCCTGACGCTCCCTCCGCCAGCTCTGTGTGAGGGCCGTCTGTATAGGTGAGCCGCCGATGCAATTGTACATTTTCCAGTTAGGTGTATGAAGCTGAAACTGAACAGGTGAAGGCAATACCAGTACTGTGTTTAACCCAGCGCATCCAGAACGCCGCCACTTCAGCCTGCAGTCCTCGCTGCCTTTGGCCAGAGCTCGGCCAAGCCCGCCCTCCTTTCTTTGCGGTAGGCTGTTTACGTCTTTTCCGTCTTCCAGTCTTACGCTTCGGTTTACTGCAAGGCTGACTCTGAACGAGGACTTGATGTGCAGGTGGCTTATTTGGGAGGTGACCCTGGAAGCATGTGGGAGCAGGAGGGGAACCCGGAGGGGGACGGGGAGGGGAGACGAGAAAGCTCAGAGCGCCGTGACAAGGAGCAGGTGCTGCTGCGGGCATCTGGGGCTTACGCCTGGCACCCTGGGTGGGACGTGTCTCAGAATTGCTCCCCATGGGGCATCTGCTTACTGACCCCTGTCCTCCGGTCGGTAGTGATGCTTGTCTCTCGGGGTGCTCACGCTCCCACTCTTCTGGGTTATACCCGCTCGGGGCCACGCACTCTTGGAGGGCGCTGGGCAAAGCCCTCAGGGAAAGAAGATGCGGGCTCTTGAGCAGGAACACCTCCAGGTGTCAAGGCTGACTGCCGTGATTGCTAGTGAACTTAGTTGGGCCTGGGATGGGGTGGGGCCTCAGAGCATCTGCCTCGTTGAGGGATCCCGGGGTCTTCTCAAATGGGCATGGTCCCAGCCCAGCCATTGCCAGTCAGTAGTAATTGTGGGTGATTCGGTCTGTATTTTTATATACAGGCAACAGAAACTGATTCTGGCAAATTAGGCAAAAGGCGATGGAAGGGTGCTGGGGATGCTCAGAATGTAGTAGGACTGGGGAGGATGCTGGCTGGGTGGGAATGAGCGGGAGGAGGATTCTGCTCAGCACTATGGTAAACCAGCGTGGTCCACATCTGTGGTGGGCAGAATGGGTACGATACCGGATGGTCCCTTTTGTTGCGGGGGGAGTGAGGAGAAAGGTCCCCCTGGCTTCCTCTCGGAAGGTCACTCCCCACCTGAAATTACCCTCCCGCTCGTGCTGCGCACAGTGGAGGAGAGATGGTTCCCCAGTCGGGAATCCGTTGCCTTCCGGGACCGGATGCCAGGCGGCCAGGACGGGCCAGGCGACCGCCACACCTGCCCAGGGGATCGGGCTTTCCAGTGAAGTCCGGGGACGATCGTGCCGTCATCTCCTGGTTTCCACACTGTACTGTAGTTTTTTGAGATCTCACCCCTGGAGGAGGCTGCGTGTGTGGTGGGTGTGTGGGAATCTCTTCTGGACTATTTTCACAACTTTTTGTCAGTCTATAATAATTCCTCAATAAAGAGTTAAAAGGTGTATAAGGAACAAAGGAAGGGGCTTTGGTGACCAGAGCCGTGGCCCTGCCCTCAGAGGTTGACACGGCGGGGCACCCCACAGGCGTGTGTTGCCTGACCAGCCGGCCCTGATCGCCAGGGCGAGGTCATCTGTCTGTTGAGAAGGTGCATGAGGCCAGGTCCGGGCCGCCGGCAGAGTGGCCGGAGCTGCCAGGCAGCCATGTCTGGCCATTCATTGCCTCGTCTGTTTGCAGGGCAGGGGTGTGCCTCGGAGCTGTGGCTTCGCTTGC
Organism: Eonycteris spelaea; assembly: GCA_003508835.1. Lineage (NCBI taxonomy): Eukaryota > Metazoa > Chordata > Mammalia > Chiroptera > Pteropodidae > Eonycteris > Eonycteris spelaea. The sequence continues at coordinate 3,944,196 of PUFA01000115.1, forward strand.
CTCGTCGTGATGTGTGATGCACTCCGAGATGGGATGCACTTAATTGGTTAGCAATATTAAAATGCTGACTTTCACAGAAGACTTACTCTTTTTAATGCATTAGAGCAGATTCATGGTGTTTTCACTAACTGGTATTCTGATCATTTTTTGAATAAGACAGAAAGGGGTGGAGTTTTAGCGCACTGGTAATTACTCATAATGTTGGAAGTACCTGTTTGGCAGGTGAGCCATGAAAATAGAGTCCAAGAGCCATGACCAAGGGAAACTTACCACTTTCCTCCAGTCCACAAATATGGGTCAGATATGTTTGCTCTGCACCCCCTTCTGCAGGCAGACATCACGAATTGATCCTGTCACTATTAGCCCTGGAATCGGGCACCGAATCCTTCGCGTACAGCGCTCTGTCTTCTACCAGTAGGTCAGGGCGACATGCCAGGTGGCATGCATTTGCCATCCCTGCTAATTCCTTCCCCAACATTAAGTCTGTCCCGCTTCCCAGCAGGCATGCCGATCCAAAGTCCCTATGAGGCATCCATTTAATGGGGGTTCTGGGCCTTTCTTTGATCAGGACGAGCGGCAGGCAGTAAAATCAATTCCCAGTTTAGCAGAGCCCCCCTTTCAGAGTCTTGGCCAGTGTTACAGTGGAGAGCTTTTCCCTGGGTCACAGATCACAGAGGAGGCATGGAGACTAACTTTAGGAATCAGCAGCTCTCCGGGATAGGGGTCGGCTGATTCTTTTTTTAAAGGCGTGAGAATCTTGGTCAGATGCCTTGAGCATCAGCACCTTGCACCAGGCTCCCAGAGGGGCACGTGAGAGGAGGAACGTACCAAGGTGTCCATGAAACGCTTCTTTCCCCACTGTTTAGGGCCTGGGGCCATGGGCTTGCCCTGCCGCCTGCGAGGAAGTGACGGGAAGCGAGGAACCAGCAAGCATCTGCCTCACAGTGCTGCCGGGTGTCTGGCGCCCAGGCACGGGATGTGGTCGGCTGTGGGCAGGTCAGCGGTCTGGAGGTGAGGGGACTTGCGAGAGGGCGAGGAGGTGGAGGAGAGCGAGGCAGAGCTGGGTCCTGAAAGTCATCCAGAGATTGGTGCTGTGGACTTGTTCATGCTTGGCTTACACCCCTAGGAGTGGCCGGAGAGATTTGCTGTCCTGTCATTTCGAGGAGAAACACGACCATGGCTGGATTTGCATTAAAGATTTCCTACCACGGTTGCCAAGTGATTTTCTGATAGAGATCTGGAGCAGATCTCATTATTTTTCCTTCTTCGTGTAGATGGGATGGGAGAATGCTGATCTACGTGGCCACGGGGGTGGACCCCCCAGGTGGGTCCCTCCTGCCCTCCACCACGTTTGAGCATCCAGCACGCGTCAAGTGCTACTTTGTACATTAGGATTCAGCAGTCAATAAAGCGGAGTCTCTGCTGTTACGAAGCTTACATTCTCTTGGGGGTGGGGCCGTCGGGATAAACAATAAACCAACAAATGACTATATCACACGTTAGGCGGTGATAGGTGTCAAGGTGGAGAAGAGTGTAGAGCAGGGGTCCCGAACCCCCTGGGCTGCGGACTGGTGCCCGTCCGAGGCCTGTTGGAACTGGGCTGCACCGCAGAAGGTGAGCGGCAGGCGGGCGAGCGAAGCTTCATCTGCACCGGTATCGCCGCCTCAGCTCCACGTCAGGTCGTCAGGCATTAGGTTCTCACAGGAGCACCGGTCCCTGGTGCCAGAAGGTTGGTTTAGAGGACATAGCCTCGTGGGAGGGCTGGGGAGCTCTTCTGGGTGGAAGAGCCTCTAGAATAAGGGCCAGCCGAACACCTTACAGGCCCCAGGGGGAGGAATGTTCCTGGGGCAGAGCAAGAGCAGAGGCCCTGGGGTTGATCCAGAAAGGTCGGCCGAGACGACAGGTGGTGATCTAGGTGGGCAGTCAGTCACAGTGAGGGCTGGGGGTGAGACAGGCCTGGGTCCTGGGATGGGCGGGGGGCAAGGGGGGCAATGACAGGCAAGCGGGGCCTCGGTTCTGGAGGAACTGGGAACTGGGCAGGGGTTTTGCTTTGCTTCTTAGTAATATAAATGGACATCACTCTGTTCTCTTTCGTGATCCCCAAAATGACCTGGACACGGCTGTGCCTCCGCGCAGTGCATGTCAGGTGTGGAGGGGGAGTCGTGCCCAATAGCCCCACACAGTGAGGTCAGATTGTCACACGGCTCTTTGTTGGGAAGGCTGACATGATATACAGTCATGAAGAAGTGTTGGAAAATACTGAAGAGCAGGAGAAGAGAGTAGCAGTCACCTGCTTTCCCACCAACCCGAGCTAATTCCTATCAGCGAGTTGCTTTGTGTAAAATCCACGTGGGACCGCGTGGTGCGCACTTCATTCATTCAGCAGAGATTTACTGAGCCCCTGCTGTGTGCCAGGACCTGTTTTCAGCACCGGGGTAAGCAGTGAGCAAGACAGACAACAGAGCCTGCCGTTGGGGATCTCGCTTTAGAGTAGGGAGAAGTGGACACCCCAGTAAGTAGGCAAATTTATAAAATGTCAGATAAGCGCTAAAAAAAAGACAGACTGGGAAGGAGGGCGGAGGGCGTGGGTGGGAGGCCACAGTTTCTGAAAGGACGTGTGTAGAGAGAACTATTTGAAAAGGCGTCACTCAGGTTATCTGAGTGCATCTGGTAGGAGTGAGGCAGGGCGCCGCGCGGGAACCTGGGGAAGGGCGTGCCTGGCAGCGGGCCTGCCAGTGCGGAGACCCCGAGGTGGGTGCGTGTCTGTCAGGTTCACGAGCAGCGAGGTGGACAGTGCGGCTGGAGGGGAGGGGACGTGCGGGAGGAGGAGGCGGAGTCGGGGGGATGCAGGGGACGGGACCACGGAGGGCCCGCAGGCTGTGGTGGAGACTGGCAGCCGTTCCCAGTGAGCAGGGAGCCTGCACGGCAAGGGAGGGACTTGGCCCGGCTTTTTAGAAGGGGCACTCTCGCCCCACTGTGGGACGTAGACTGCAGGGGCCTGCGCTGGGGGCAGGAAGGACTGTGGGGTCCAGGAGGACAGGTCATGCCCTGCTCGCGGGCAGGGTGTCGAGGCCGAGAGGGCAGCGTCTCACTCAAACTCATCCAAGGCGCACGCCGGCTTTGTAAACCACTCTTCTGAGCCTGTGGCGCAGATGACCCCCACGTCTTTAAATAGTCATTGACAGCGTGTTCCTGAACAGTCGAACAGTATTATATCGCTTGCATGCATCATAATGTAATTAATCTCCTACGTTCGATATTAAGTTATTCCCAGTTTCTCACTATTTTAAAAACGTGCCGATGGACATCATTGCACATAAATCTCCATGTGCATCTCTGGTTATTTCCCTGGGCTAACTTTCTAGAAATGGAAGGGTTGGATTAAATACTATGAATGTTTAAGGCTCATGGTTCTTAAGTTATTTTTTAGGTGACGGAGCTGAGCTCAGAAGGTTGAGTAACTGGCCTCCCGGCGTGTAGCCAGGAAGTGGTCGAGCGGGATTTGAGAGCAGGCATGTTGGTGTCCAGACCCGTCTTCCCTCCATCAACAGCTCACATGTCACTCAGCCCACAGCCCAGGGCCAAGTGGCCTCAGCTTTGCTGGCTTTGCTGTGCTGGTGGCTGAGGACCTGGAACTAGGCAGCTTTCTTTAGTCGACTCTGTGCTGGGACTGTGCTCAGCGCACATCGTAAGGGTCCCCATTGGACACTCAGACGAACCCTGAGAGGCAGTAGTATATCTAGCTCCACTTCCTGCATGGAGACACCAACGACCGGAGAAGTTAGGCCACCTACCTGCGTCCGCAGGTTGAGCCCTGTCTAATACCTGTATTCTTATCCAGCTTTGCTACAGACCCTTCCCAGAGAGGAGCCATGTTGACTAGTTCCTTGAACGATAAATGTTCGCTCATGTGGGCTGCCAGGTCATCCCGTAGCCCGCACTTGGCTGGACAGCTTCCATTCTGCTCCAGCTTAACAGTAATTATCACCATTATTATTACTCAGTTACTTTTATTTATGACTATATTTTATACTGTCATGGTAATATGTATGCTGACATATGTAAATGTTAACATTGTATATATTATGTTGCTGTTATATATATTAGACACAGTATATATAATATATGCTATTATGTTACTACATGCTCTTACCCTTACTACTATTACTACATTATCACTATTACCATGCTCTGTGTTTTCCATTCCGAGGCCCCGGCAGAAGGGACAGACCATATTCTTCTTATGGCATATGGCAGGGGCCCAATAGGATGAGCAGAAACCAGCATGCCTCTTAAGTCATTGATTCATATTCCTGCTATAATTATTATTACCATGATAATCATCATCATCATTATCAGTAGGTGTTTTTCTGGCGTTCTTCACAACAACCCCCTGAGGCAGGTACCTTTATTATGCTAATTTTACACGTGGGAAACCTAGGCCCAGAAAGTTTCATGACTTTTCCAGAGGCTCACAGCTCAGCACTGATATTATTTTTAACAGATTTATCGAGGTCTAAGTTACACGTAAGAATCTGGAAACGTTTATAGTGCACGATGTGAAGTTTTGACATTGTATACAGCCATGAAGCCACTACCACAATGGGGATCATGGACACTTCCTGTGTGTCTGATGCCCTGGGCTCTGAGGACTGGCTCTGGGTGTCCCCTCCGAGAAGCTCATCCGTCCATGGACGTGGCCTCCTTCCGCTTTTCCTCATCTGGTCCCGTTGATCCCCGGAGGACAGTCTTAGCAGCCACGGCTTTTTCACAGCTGCACCCCTCTTCCGCTTTCTTCTTCCTGCTCCCACTTGTCACGGTGCTGTCTGTGGCCGAGGACTAGAGTTCTTGAGTGACAGCAGACACTATTTCCAGATGGTGCCTCTAGCAAGAGGAACTTTGTAAGGGCAAAATGACTGTAAGGCACGTGTGTGTGTGTGTGTGTGTGTGTGTCTGCGTGTGTGTACGTTTCATTGCTAGAAACCTCTCTGTGACCTACTAAAGTGTGAGCTGGCTCTTTGCAGGTACCAGGACGGAGGCAATGGCTCTTGGCTTAGGCGTGGCCACTCTCTCGATGGCTGGCAGGGCAGCCCAGGGAGCACAGGTGAGGGGAGGGGCTGGGGAAAGCTGCCCACGGCTGCCCCAGGCAGGAGAAGATGGCTGTGTCTTTCCCACGTCTCCCTGAAACACCACATGTGCGCAGGGAGAGCTGTGAGGGACCAGCCACCTCCCCTCGTGAATCCAGCACCTTGGTGCTTGTCATGGGGACAGACGAACAGTGACCACGTCTGCCCACTAGACGAAAAGGGCTGTGCCTCTTCTGTCCATCGTGTTAGAACAGTGGTTCCCGGACCCGTCTGCAGTTTGGAGTTACTGACGAGCTTCAAGATCACTGCTGCCTGTGTGCCACCCCTGGAATTCAGATTTAATTGGCCTGGGGGGCAGCCTAGGCTTTGCAAGTTTTAAAAGGTCCCCAGGTGATTCTCATGTGCAGCCAGTCTTGGACCTAGAGCCTAGCACAGCACTGTCTAAACGAAATATCATGAGAGTCATGCATGGATTTAAGTTTTCTAATAGCCATGTTAAAAAAAAAAAGTAAAAAGAAACAGATGACATTAATTCTAATAAGATATTTTATTTACCCTGTATATGCAAAATATTGTTTTTTCAGCTCGTTTTAAGAATTAATGGGGTGATTTAGATCCTTTCTTTTCATACTAAGTCTTGGAAATCAATGTGCTTTTAGAATTATGGTCATCTCAACGTAGGCCAGCCACCTTTCAAGTGCTCACTACCGAACTGGACAGTGAGTGTGTGGCATGTGGTAGGTGTGCAAGGAAAGTTTTTTGAACACTTGAACAGATAGTGGACGCGATCGTGGCCGGATCTGTGGGGGCGAAACTGGGCAGCCACACCAGGGGTTTGGAGAAACGCGGTCAGTCGGCTGAGTCCGCACAGGGAGGAGGCTCGGTGTCCTCTTAGGACTCAGGCCTCAGGCACCAGCCTTCCCAGGAAGCCTTCCCCCTCACCTCATCCCCCTCCTGCACCCCGCTCCCCACCTCAGGTAGGTGGGCCTCTGTCATTGTCATTATCCATGCCACATTGTACTGTCCTTTGTCTGTCAGGTGACCTCTAAGCTCCTTAAGGCTGTGGTCCTGTCCTCATTAATCTCTGTATCCCTAGGGGCCAGCAGTTTTTATTCAATAGATGTTTGTGAAATGCAGCAATAAGCTAACAATGACATAGAGGATTTGACTGCCATGGAGACCGGTTTTATGGAATAAGACTGGGCCAGGGCAGGTCCGCACGGAAGGCAGAGCTGACCCACTGCTTTTTCATAGTCTGATGATGAGAGATTGTAATCATGTGTCTTAGTCAGCTGTTGCTGCGTCACGCTGGGTAACAAACACTCTCAGACTCAGTCGCTTCCAGCACGCATTTATTTCTAGTGCCCAGACCTGTGGGTGGCCTGGGGTTTGGCTGATTCTAGCTGGGCTCTTCTGAGCTTTGCCCCAGGCTGTGGGTTAGGTCCTGTCCTGCCTCACATTTCTCGTTGGGGGGCCCCAGCTAAAGGGCATCTTCTTCTGTGGCAGATGGCAGGCGCGCGGAAGGTCGCGCAGACGCATGCTGTGCCTCGTCAAGCCTCCTCGTGTCACCATCACTGTCCCTGCTTTTCGCTGCCCAGAAGCAAGTCGCCCGGCCAAGCCCAGAGGCAGTGGGGCAGGGAGGGGGAGGAAGTCAGCATCAATAACCCAACCACCGCTGCGTGAGGCGCACCTGCCCCCCGGATCCCCGTCGCGTGTCGCGGGGGAGGAAGGAAGAGGGCCGGGGCGTGGGCAGCCACCGCTCTCCCAGCCGCCTCTGCTCTACTTGACTTTGGCGATCTTGTTTTCTGCCCTTTTGACCCGTGAATTAGTTAACATAAGAATTCATGCTAAATTCTTTTCTCTCTCTCTGGGGAAGCAGGGATTGTCAGCCCCTGAAATATAGGTCATCTGAAGGGCTGTTTGTGCAGAGCGTGTGTGCACCCATACTGGGGCTGGCGCGCGCGCTCTGTTCCCTAGTCTCCTGGGCGAGGGGAGGATGTGGCGGGCCACAGGCAGACCCAAGGACGGGGGCCCCCAGCCCATCCTTTCCAGGGTCCCTGCTGGCATTTAAAGCCTTTGCCAAGGTTTAAGGCAGCTCACCCACTCGTTTACTGTCACCTTGATAGCCTTCGGCTCCGCTGGGCCACAGGGCTGACAGGCGTCTGTGTATGTGCAGCTGCAGGGAGGACCTCACAAGGTGAGGGGGCCAGAGGGGGGCCGGGAAGCAGGGGCAGCTGCGTCTTCCTTCCGTCCAAGTTCACTGCCATGCCGGGGGCCTAACCGAAGCCCACGGTTGACCTGGGTCATTTCCAGAGGAACCTGCTTGTAGGGTTCCTGTTTTGAGTAAAGATGCTACTCCTAATGGAGCAGAACGGAACTGCTGGCCTGCTCCCTCTCCCTCCTGCAGCCTGGGGGCCTCTGTGGGCTGCAAGGAGCACGGCCCTGGCTGTGAACACAATAGTTTGGCCCCGAAACAGCCCAACTCCGCTTCTTTCCCCAGGCTTCTCCTGGTCCCATGTGGCTGCTTTGGGGATCTCTGGCTCCCAGCATGGTGCTGGGGACCAGGGGGGCAGCGGGACACCCTTCTAGTTGGTCAGGGTCTCTCAGGAAGCAGGATCTTTGAACCCAGTTTGAACCTCTAAGGGTTCAAGTTCCTGTTCTCTTGGCACAGTATGATTTCCTGTTTCAAAGAAAAAACCCGGGGTTTTAAGAGCTTTAAAAAAAGGCACTTGGACATGAAATGGCTCTTACAAAACAACATGTTGATGAGTTAAGTATAAATGAATCGGAGACATATGGATTAAATTTCCCTTGCAATCCACAGGGGTTTCAAAATTAGGGGAAGAGTGTTTGTCAAAATGTTTGTCTGCCTCTGCCAGGATCCAGGACAGAATGGGAGGCGGGAGGAGCCGGCGAGGCCTCTCCCACCGTGGCGGGCTTCAAGCCAGGGGTCATTGGCACGTCTTAGGCTGCTTCGTTTTACTCCTCAAGCCTGCTGTCCTTTTGCTCTTAATTGAACTGTTTCCCACACATCTCCTCTGTGCCTTCGAATAGGGGAATGGGCCGACGTCTAACTCCTGTAGAGACCTCGAACCCCTGGGGAGGAGAGAAATGGACACGAGCCCCATTGCCAGGTGGGACGTCGCGGCCCGCTCCGTGAATTGGAACCATCCCATGTGGCCCATCCCATCTTACCCCTTCTCGGCAGCGTAAAGGTTCCGTATTGTTCAGACGTGGCTGTGGGAAGCATCCCTGCCCCCGATGTCCAGGAGAGGGGGCTCCCCCACAGGGAGCGTGGCAGGGCTTGCCTGCTTCCGTCTGGGGTCCCCTGGTTGCCGTTCTTGCTGGCAGAAGGGGGGTGGGGGGTGGCTGGAGGGCTTCCGGGCTCGTGGTTGGAATAAGGATGCCTGAGGAGGGCTCCTACCATTTTTTTCACTTGGAATCATCCAGACGTCCCGAGGTGTGTTGGCCTCAGTGCTTTTATCTAGCTTTCTTCTCGATTTTTGACCAGGGAGCCATCACTGTATTCGGAGGGACCCTGAGCAGCTTCTGTAACTGCCAGTGGTGTTGTTTGGACTTAGAATCCTGCAGTCAGAGCCCCTGTGCGAAACAGGTAGAGAAAGAACTCACCAGATGAAGCAGAGGGCAGCTCACTGCCGCTTGTGAACCTCCTGCCCCTTCTTTCCTCCGTCCAGTGGGACCCACGGGTCACCATGGAAGCACACGCAGCTTTCTGGACCAGGACTTACTACTTTCTTTGGCCCTAGGTGCCAGTCGCGAAGTTATGAAGTGTCTTATGGACACGATGTTGGGTGAAAGAAGCCAGCCACAAAAGTTAATACACTATGTCATTCCATTTATGTGGAGTTCAGAAATAAGGAAAACTAATCAATGCTGATGGAAGTCAAATAGCGGTCACCTCTGCTAATGGTTGGGAGGAGGCCTGAAAGAACTTGCTTGGGGGACTGGAAATATTGTGCATTTTGACTTGGCCGCTGGTGGCACAGGTGAACAGCTATGCAAAAATTTCTTGAGTTGCACATGTAAGATCAGTATACTTTATTCTTTTAATTGTCTGCATGTGATCTAGTAATGAAAAATAGAAAAATCATCATCACCTCCATCCCCATCTAAAGTCGGGGCACCACTGTCAAGTGGACCTCTAGGCACAGTGCCTGGGAGACTAGGCTTGGAGATCGTTGGCGCAGGGGCGAGGGGGAGCCTGGATGGAGCAAGGCACGGGGAAGGGTCAGCCTCGTAGAGGGCAAGCAGGGTCTGGTCCTCAGACTGAGAGGGACTTGGCACGTTAGAGGCATGCAAGAGGGCACAGTGTCCACGACCAGCCGCCAGGCTGTCAGAAGGGGCTGCACGGGTCACGGGCAGTTGGAAGGTTGCTGGAAGAGACAGATCCGCCTTGTCAGGCGAGCCTGTCTGGCTCTGGCTGGAAAACACAGTCGGTCAGTGAGATTGAGGAATGTGGCCTGGATGAAGCCTGGCAGTTTACACAGTGTCAGGTCTCATCAATGCCCCAGCGGGAGCAGGGGGAATGTGGGGCCAGCCGCGTCCTGGCTGCCCATCAGGTGTGGGACGCCTCCCACCCCACCTTTCCTCCCCTCCTGAGCCTGTGCACCCGTCATTGCATGCAGGCCCTAAGGCCTTCCGTCTCGTTTCTAGGGTCCATGTGTGGATACCTGAACCTCTGCCAGGCCAAGCACACTCGTGCAGGAGCGAGATTCTGTTCTCTTTCAGAAAACTGTTTTCTTTCCAACCCACGCAGCTGCCCCCTGCCAATCAGGGCTAGAAGTGAGCTATGTACAGCTCTGCTTTAAAATTCCCCTCCCGATTAATTCATGCCAGCCCCTTTCAGTTTGGTGCTAAGGCAGGGGGAACCAAAACAGGCCACTCTCGGAGACCGAAGTGACCAGGAGCTGCCACTTTCATTCCCGATAGATAAGTCATTTTGTTTTTCTAACCTCACATGGTTGGACCCAAAGTGCCCGTCATACCCGTGTGTGCCCGCTTTCTTTCCTTTCTAATGGAGATGCCGAATGTCCGCCGTAGTGAGGCCACCAGTGCTACGCTTCTGTCCTCAACCTACTGCTGTCCACCTCTGGTGGACGCCGGGCCGGGGACGGCCTCCATCTTTACCACTCTGGTTCCCAACTCCTTCCGTTCCCCATTTGGGGTCCTTTGATCCTGAAGTTGGAAGAGCCAAGTCATCGTGGGGTTTAGCCAAACCTACCTGGACTTGGTGTAAAAGATGTTTGGTCCTCAGGCTCATGGTGGCTTTTGGAGTAACTTTTCTTTGTAAATTGCCTTTGGGTCTAATAAGCTCTCAAAAATCAGCATGAAAAAGATAAACAAAAGGCAGGAACAGGCAATTCCCAGCATTAAAAGAAAGTGAAATGGCTAATAAACATATGGAAATTTGTTCAGCTTAAGTAGGGATCAAAGAAACACTAATTAAATCAGTTACGAGGTTCGGTTTTTTCCTATTAAATTGGCAAAAATAATAATGCGCAATGGTTTAGACGTGGAGAAATGGGGGCTCTCATTCCCTGCTCTGAGAGTGTATATAAATTGGTACAACTTTTCTGGAGGGCTGCCTGACGGTATTTTTCAAAACCTTAAAAATGGATATTTTCTTTGACTTAAGAATTCCATGTCTTAGCAGTTTCCTCATCTTAAGGAAATAATCAGAGATGTTCACAAAAGTCCACGTACACGGTGTGTACTGAAGTATTGTTTGTAATAACGGAAAATTGGAAATGGCTAAAATGCCTAACAACACAGAATCTCTCTTATAAATCATGGTTCATTCAAATAATGAAACACCGTGAAACCATTATACTATGTCACAGAACAATTTCTAATGGCATGAACATATTTACAGTATTCGCTCCATAGAATACAGTCAGATTTGTAAGTTGGTATATTCAAAGCGATCCCAAATTTATTTCAGCAACAAAAAATTCATGCAGATGTATAGGAAAAAAAGTTTGAAAGACATATGCCAGCGATTTAATTATGTTTATTTTTAGATATGGAGGTTACAGGTGAAATTTAATTTCTACTTCCTGCTTCTCTCGTGCCAATTTCGAATTAGGGATTTAATGCGTCCTTAACTATTTCCGATTTTCCATTATCGATAATGCTTTGATGAATGTCTCTTTCTTAAATTTTTACACAAACTGTCAATTCATGTAAGTGGAATTTTGGGGTCAAGTGGCATGCCCACCAAATGTGTGTTACTTCTGTATTTAAAAACAAAATTAAGTCCTTTAAGGATTTTGTACTAAAATTTTCCGTAATCAACCCAGTGCCAGCCGGCCAGACTCTCGCGTTTGCTCTCTTTTTAAGCCGTGAGCTGAGAGCTTGTCACTGCTAGTGCCCTAGGACAGGATTTGTTGGTGACGTGGCCTCCTTTCCCCCAGTTCCCTCTGTGCCCATGTGTCTCCTAACCTGCGGAACCGGAAGGCCTGGGCGTCCCCTTCCTTCAGCCTGGTGGCGGCTGGCCGCCGGGGACAGGGAGGGGGAGGCTCTGATGTACGGGGAGCACCTGCTCCGTGCCAGGTGCCGGAGCATCTGCAGTGACTCACCCCGCACCTCATCCCGGCCCTCTTCGTTTTGCCTTTGAGTTGTGTCGTAAGTCCGACAATTTCTCAGCGCTTCCACCAGCGCCTCTAGTTCCCGTACCATCACTCCTTGCTCCACGGCTGTGATGGCCTCTTCTTAGCCACCCCCACTCCCGGTGGCCTCCGTGCTCCCCGTGGCCATCTGTGTTCCCCTCACCCTGATCTCCACCCAGCAGCCACAGGGTCCCTCTGAAACACACGCGGGTCCCTCTCCGGTCGCCCAGACCCACTGCGGCTTCCCATGTCACGTGGCCGCACGCCCAGGGCCCTGCACCGTCTGCCATAAACCTTGCCCCGTCCGCCCTGGCTCGTCCGCTGGCCATCCTGGCCCCCTGTGGATCCTCCGCCATCCTGAGAACAGCTGCCCTTAGGGCCCGGGCCCGTGTTCCCGGCGGCCTCATCGCTTTGTTCACGTCTCTGTTCTGAGACCGCAGGTTGGCAGAGGCCTGCCTTCTCCGACCTTGCTTTTTGCCATTGTTGTATCTGTCATGACTCGGGTCTTCCCCAGTGAGAATGGAAGCTCCTGAGAGTAGAGACTTGTTTGCATTGCTACGGCTCGATCCCCAGAACCTACGAGCAAGTATAAATGCTCACAGCAGCCCTGAGCCATGCCAATGAAGCTGAGGCTCAGCGATGTTAGTGGACCCACCTGTTCAAGGTCGCTGCATTACCACGGTGCAGATCCCGGCTCTGTCTAACCCCCAAGCTCGTTTTCTCCCTGAGGCACAGTGCCTGGGCTGGGGGCTGCTCTCCTTGCTGCCTTTCCCAGATCAGCTGGTTGGGTCCCAGGAGCCCACGTGGCCTGTGGAGACCCGCAAGGACATGCCGTGAGATTCCGCCATGTTCTGTCTGTCTCTTTAGCCGCCTGTTCTATGTGGCTGTTCTGTTCTGTTCTATGTGGCTGTGTGTGCTCGTTGGTGCCAGTGTTTCTAAGCTGTGTGTCTGGGAAGCAGATCTACCTACTTTCTGCCAATGGGGTAAACTTCTTGATCCACGGAAGTGCAGCCAGGGCTCTTATTCCAGGGTGCGGGGAGACCCAGGCCGCACCTGGGGCTGTGCCCCAGCTTGGTGCGCAGCGGGGACGTTCTTGCAGAGTGCTTCACTCCGTCTTCCCAACTGCCGCCTCATCCCCATAGTCATTTGTTGTTGAGTGCCCCTACTGTGTTCCACCTGCGAGGTTGAGTGCCCCTACTGTGTTCCGCCTGCGAGGAGACGGAAAGGCGGAAAGGCGTGGGTCCCCGCCTGAGGCCTCGCAGCCTGGGAGCCAGACAGATGAGTCAGGCAGACACCGCCTTCCGGAGAAGGCGCGGACCTCTCCCAGGTGGCAGTTTTCTCACGGTGTCTGTTTGCACGTGGCTTTCCATTGTCAAACTCCCCTTGGATGAAGCGGAGCCAGTTCTGGGGCGAGGGCGAGGGCGAGGACGGGCGGGCTGGAAGGGCAGAGCGAAATACGTTGTCTGTGGTAGGGTTCTGAGAAGAAGCAGCGCTGCGGGAGGCAATTCCAAGGCGTGTGCTTTGTGACTGAAGACATCGCACTGGGGCAGGGCCAAGCCGACGCTGAGCCGCAGAGGAGAGGAGGCCGAAAGCCAGCAAATGGAGGCAGGTAGAGGAGTGGGGGCCAGAAGCCAAGTGAGTGCCTGAAGATGTAGCAGAAATGTTTATAGCCAGCCAGCCATTCTTTCATTAATTCGACTAACCTTCCGTGCGTGTTCCGTCCTAGCCGGGAACTCTGCTAGATCATGGGAACGGATTTTTTTTTTTTTTTTTTGGCCTGCCCTCCAGGAACTCCGAGTCTACCTGGAGAAATGCAATTAACTGCATCCTCGAAAGTGTTTTAAAATCTCTTTCCCTGACTCACGAGGCGACATTAGGCCCCCTCTGTGATTTCCCTCCCAGAGCTCCGGACTCCTCCACGCTGCCCTTCGTCGCAGTGTTCGGAGCTGTGTGTGCTCGTCACGTGCTCGGCTCCCTCCGCACCCTGCGCGAGGCTAGGGGCCTGTCCCTTCTCTTTGCGCACCCCCAGCCGAGGGGGGTTTTGGCGCATGGCACGTAATAGTATTCGGGGAAACCGAATGAAGGAGGAATGAAGGAAGGAAGCCTGGGTGGAGCCTTGTGGGTGGGAGGAGGCTGGGGTGCGGCGTCAGGAGGGGACCCCGCGGAGGAAACCCCGCTTCGTCCTCCCGTGCTGCTCCTCGTGCAGGGACAGCACCGGCGCCATCAGCGGCAAATCTGGTTTCTACCGGGTGGCGAACGCTGAGTGTGTGCCGGGCTCCAGGCTGAGTGCTTCACTTAGGTCACATCGCGTGAAGTAGGGGTGACCGTCCCCGTTTTGTAGGTGAGGAAAGTGAGGCCCAAGGAAGCTGAGCAATCTGTCCACGGGCACATGGTCAGCCACCCCCCGGGGTGGAGCTTGGGGCTCCTCTACACGATTGCCCCCAAGCTGGTAGCGACTGCGCTCGCCAGTAACTGCCACAGGGGTGGAGCAAGAGAGATTCCAGCTGGAGAGGGGGAGCTTTGGGGTGCTGGATGCGCTTCAGAGAGTGGGAGACTTTGTCCCTTTGGGGATGTTTGGGAAGGCAGAACAGCTCGTGTGAAATGCTTCGGGCAGGGCCCTCTTTAGGGACAGAGGGGGCTCACGGTCCTCCTGGGGTTCCTTTCAGGACCATTGAACCACTAATGGAAGGCGACAGTGCTTGACATTTCGTAATTAAAACATCCGATGACTGCACGATCATGTTTTATTGACAGTCATAGTGGTGAAGGCAAAATTAATTTGATTTTCGGTGTCCTGGCTGCGGACGCAGCTGGGCAGGAGCCAGCGTTACGTGAGCAGAGTTGGGGTCCTGTGGACACGGCGAGGCCCTCAGGTGGACTCAGGTCAGGCCTGGCGTGGCGGGTGGAGCGGCCCCGCCCGCTGTAGGGAGCCCGCGCTGGTTTGGGCAGTGGAAGGCTGCAGGCGATGCTCGGTCACTCATGGGCTCCAGCACTGGCTCCAGGGGTGTTCGGGGAAACGCGGAGACATAGGGGCCTCCTAATCCGTGCGTAGCCGAACCCCCGGAAGGCGGGAAGCTCCAGGTGCTACGGGAGTCGCGTGGTGGAACACGGGCTGCGGGGAAGGGTGTCAGGAGCGTGGGAGGTGCCGAACGCCGTGTGTCAGCTCGTTTCCCTTCAATAACCATCGAAGGTAATGATTTCTTTCCATTTTTCCGGATGAGGAGACAGAGGCTCTGAACCCAGTAGCTTCCTGAATGTCATGTACTATTTAAAGGCCAGGGTTAATTTCTGACCAGGATTGACGGACTCTGATCCTGGAAAACCTGTATGTCAAGGTGAATCCCTCTAGTGTGATGGTGGAATAAGAAAAAGAGATTTGCTTTGTCAAAGCCACAGGAGAGCCAGGCCACATATGGCCATTGACGTCACCATTCGCTAGTGGAGGTACTGGGTAAGGGTGATCGCTGCTGGAATTCTGTCCCCACCCCCTCAGAGTGTGAGCCAGCCGGGGGCGAGGGTCAGCCTGAGATCAGGGGACTCACCACTGCCCAGGTCTGTACTCTCCGGTAAATGGCCACTAGCCATGTGGCCGTTTAAATTAATTACGATAAACTTAAAAACTGACTTCTTAGTAGCACTAGCCCCATATCCAGGGCAGGGGCCACCATTTCGGACAGCGCCAGACAGCTCCCTTATCACAGAAGTTTTTCTGACCAGCGCCAGCCCAGAGGCCACCGCATTCTTTCCGGCTGTGAGGCAAGAGCTGATCCCGCCGTGTGACTTTGAGTGAAATACTTATTTTCTCTGAGCCTCCATTTCTTCCACTATCACAGCGGACTGTCGCGGGAACCGAGCCCGATGACTGTGGGAAGCAAGCGCCTCCCCTGTGCTGGGCTCACAGCTGGTGCTCACCAGAGGCCGCACTGACTTCGTGTCCACGAGCGACAAGGGCAAGTCCCTTTGGTCCCGTATGTTTCTTCAGGCCGATTGCCACGCGGTGAATTTGGCTGAGGCCACGAGCTCGCTCTTTCCTCCTAGTTGCTTTTTGAACACACGTCGCCAGAAAACGGAGAAGCAGCAGCGGCGGCCGCAGTGGAGACGCCTGCTCTTTCCTCGATCGGCAGGAGAGCCGCCCTGTCGCTGTCACAGCAGACCTCTCCCTCCCGCTCCCTCCGGGCTGGGGCGCGCAGGGCCCTCGCCCGGCTGTCCCGTCTTTGTATCGCCTCTCACCTTTCTCCACTGTCCACATACCTGTCGCAAAGGGGGATACTGACTTCCTGAGCTCGTGAGTTGGCGACCCGATGCCCATCATTCTGAGCTTGGAGAGCCAAAGTTGTGTTACCACCCTGCTTTGCGTGAGCTGTCCTCCTGGACCTGAGGCAGAGGCAGCGGGAGGTGGGCGGAGCAGTGAGTGGGCCTCAGACCTGAGCATGCCTCCCGACCGCCTGGAGGGCTGTCGCAGGACCAGCCCCTGGGCCGCACACCCTGAGTTTCAGATCCCGGAGGTCTGGGTGGGGCCCGGGAACGTGCATTTCTAACAGCTCGCCAGGCGATTTTGGTGGAATCTGTACTTGGGGAGTCACTGTTTTAGGCCATGCCAGCCTGTCAGCGGAATGGCCTTAAAAGAATATTTGGATCAGCCTTACCTCTAGAGCTTGTTAAAATGCTCTTGCTGGGCCCCACCTCCAGAACTGCTGATTCAGTTGTGGGGAGCAGGGGTAGTGGAGCCTGAGAATTTGCCTTTTTAACAAGTTCCCAGCTGAGGCTGTCGCTGCTGGTCTAGAAACCACATTTTGAGACTCATGGGTGTCTTTTTGCCAGTGTTAGCTCTGGGATCTGTCCGACGTGAGGTCGGAGCCTCCCTCTGCCACTCTGTGACCGTAAGCTCTCTGAGCCTCAGTTTACCCTTCTGTCGAATGGAAATAAGGGCGAAGGCTGTTGTGAGGATCAGATAAACTTATGGTAGGAGCCTAACAAATGCCCGATTTCTTCTCCTCTAAAGGTGAGCTGTCCTGGCAGGGAAAGAGCATTCCTAGCTCTGGATTCGCCCATCTGTGGTTCCCCGCTCCCCGCTAGCCGGCACTGCGGCCCCCCTCTTTGCTCCCACCTGGCAGTCCTCGTCAGCCCCTCCCCGCTGCAGCCAGGCCGCCAGCTCTCCCAGCCTCCAGGCGCGCACCCCAGCTCTGCCCTCCTGCGACCACCTGCCCGCATCTCCCAGACAGATCGTGTGGCCCGTCACATTGTGCGTTAACTGCGTCACCATAGACTAAACGGTGGTTATTTACAGATGACGTGGAGGTTCTGGCTGCCTTACCTAATGTAACTAAAAGCAGTTTTAGAACAAGGAAAAAAAGAAAATGCAAAACAACAACAGGCAGTTAAAGGCATCTTCAGCCTGGTGCAAGACTCAGAAGAATGGCTCCTCCCCCACCCCCGCCACGCCAATAAATTGCTGGCTGCCTGGCGTGTTCTGCGTCGTCACAGATCCAGAGAAAACAAAACCAGCCCTGAGCTGAGCTGGTCTGGGCCGCATCTCCCTCTGGGGACCTGTGAGAAACCTCCTGGGGGAGGTGTGCGGTAGAGGGTAGGTTTGCCCTGGGCACAGCAGCAAGACTCAAAAGCTAGGAGCAGGGGTCCCCGCCACAGCGAGCTCCGAGCCGGCTCATTCCTGCTTCTAGCGCAGTCCTGGTGACTTCAGCACAGCCCGTCAATGCGTTTTCTCATCAAGAGTGTCAGTGCTTTCCATAGGTGTGACATGGAGTATGTCATTTAGTCTCCCCCGGCGTCAGCTTCTCTAGCTATATAAAATGGGAGTAATGACATCTGAACTCACAGGCTTGCTGTTGAGATTAAATGAGAATATTCGTCAAATCAGACAGACAGTATGGTGTCTAAGTACAGTAGGCGTCTGATAAATATCCGTTCCCTTTTCCTTGTCTCGACTGTATGGGAAGCACTGAACTCCACGTCCTAAGATGGGGGCAGTGCTCGTAAACGTATTGGTTCGTGCCACCCCGTACCCCGCTCTGGCGTTCCGGCCTTGGCCAGCTGGGCAGACAGCCTGGGAGAGACGCAGGCAGAAGGGGCATGCCGGGATCTTCTGAGCAGCGGGCACTGAGGCCCCCTCCGTTCCACCTGCATCACGTCCTCAGCACAGAGGCGGGCAAGCTGGAGACGGGCCCAGCGGACAGGCCACTCCCTGCAGAATCAGCCCGGAGGAGAGCAGCACCCACCCCGCACCCTGGGCCGTGGGCGGCACTGAGCCTCAGGTGCAGGGAGGCCTGTGCAATCCCCAGCTCATTGGGCCCTGGACTTAATCGGAGCCACCCCCTGCGTGACCGCCATCCGTCTTCCAGGGCGGTCGAGGCCCAGTGAAGATGAGTTAGGACGTGACAAATGCAGCAGGATTGAACCCTGAGCAAGAGAAAGAAATCGTGCCAGACCAGACTGATGTCTCTTTCTGTACCTTTTATTTATTCTCTAATAGCGCTGATTTATCCATTTTTCTGGTGGAGTTAGGACTCCTCCTTCTCCTCCTCCTCATCTGGCCCTCCCTCTCTCTCTCCATGGCTTGTAGTTGGAGCTTTCCTTCCGATGCCATTGAAAGTGGTCCTTAGGCCCTGGCAGCTGCGAGCACCACTCGTTGAGCTTCTAGTTCAGGGTAAGAAGGGGCATGTTGCTGTGCCCCTGCCCAGGCTCTTACCGCCGGCCCCGCGCACCGCGAGCAGACGCTGAGTGCGCACGTGGGTGGGCTTGTGCTCCGCCGGGCTGGGGGAGGGACAGGGTGGTGTGAGCAGGACCCTGTCCGGTCAGGAGGAGCGGGACGGGACGTGCATGTGGGAATGGAGGCTGGGGTAGCAGAGCCAGAAATCTCGGACGAGGACCATCAGGGCTGATTTTTGGCCATTGGGCTTTAAGGAACCCCCTAGGGAGAAAAGCTCAAGTCCTCCTTCTGCTTCCTTCGTCCTGTTTGCCCCTCTCACCACATCTGGATCAGCTGTGACGATCCGTGTGTCCGAACCTGCTGAATGGCCAGGCGGCGCTGACAGATACCTTGGTGCCTCCTCTGGGTGCCGCGCCCCTGCTTGCCCTCCTCCTGGCCACAGTGTAGGCGCCATCAAGGCAAGAGACGGACGGGAAGGGGAGCACTCGTGCGACCGTGGCAGAGCCAGCATAGGTAACGCTCGAGGAAGCTGCCCAGGGCACTTGGTTCTTGCCAGTTGTCCTTCTTCTGGTACTGACCTTTCCTCCTATTTCTTCAGGCTTTTTTTTTTTTGGAATGGGGTTTCTACGAAGGTCAACTTTCTGTTGAATTCGTCCATGGGTCTTCACTTTTCCCTCCGATGGCCCTGCATCGCTTGGCAGCACTAAGGATTGTAGGGGGAGGGAAGAAGGGGGCAGGGCAGAGAAAGCTGCAGGCCGGGCCAGGGGCAGCGGAAGCTGCCGTGCTTGCAGTGGCTAGTATGGCCCTTGCCGTGGCATCCTGGATGTTCCTGAGATCTCTCTAGACCCTAAACGGTGACCTCTGGATCCTGACTTCCTGGTATCTGCCAGAGAGGAGGCACCTTGCTTTTCCGAACCGTTTGGCTCCTGAGGTCCCTGGCCTTTTCGCCAAGCCAGCCTCCCTCGGTGTGGTCAGCGCATGTATTTGGACGTGTACCATGTAAACAGTGAGACACTAAAGGAGAGGATGCGACTGCACAGCAGATGGAAGGCCGGCGCTGGCATCTGGCGGTTTGGAAGCAAAATCCTGCGTGTTCTGTGCCAGCTTCCTCCATGTCGTGGCCCCATCTGTCGGCCAGCCCTGTTAACGCGGGCCGGGGCATCTCTGGATCCTGAGTGGCAGGTCCCTCCCTGCTACTAACCGTACTCCATCAGTGTCACTCTGCGGGGCATGCCTCTTCACACGGGGAGCCGGGGTGGCTCCGCCTGCCCCCAGGACCCCTACGTGCTTGCTCCCTCTGACACCGTTGGGTGGTCATTGGAATCCCAGATGCGTGCGTGCCACCTTCGTTCTCTGCCTAGGCTGGGCGATTGGTTTAGCACCTTTACTCTGTTCCTCCCTATAACTTGTGCCAAGTCGAATATGAGTCACGAAGGCTGTAGCAGCCCCAGGACTCGGAGTAATAATCACAGATCTTTAGGTGACCTACCATGAGCCCAGGCAGCCTGTTTCCTGACAGCACCTTACGCGGTCATGTCACCTTAGATTGAGAAGGAAGCAGCGTTTGCCCAGAGGTCATGATGGCTCTCTCGTGGCAAGGTTGTTCTCATGTCTCACCTTTCTGCTGTAGAACTGGAGAGCAGGGTGGAGTTCTGACATCTGGCCGATGCTGACGGAGTTCTGACACCTGACGTTGCTGATGACCCTCGACACTCCCCGCATCATTGACCCCGTTCCCGTTAGTACCTTTCACCTCCACTCGATTTCAGCCATGTCGCAGCAAGGCCACTCTTTGGCCTTCCCCATGGCTTAGAATTTCTCTGAGATGCAGACTTTTCTGCCCCTGTCCATTGCTCTTCCTGCCGTAACGTCTCCTACCTTGACGTCCAGTGTGGCCTCTGGGTCCTCTTGGCTGTATTTGCTTCCTCATTCCCCATTATTTGCCATTCAAGGCATCTCCCTACACCCCCAGACAACCCCTCCCCTGTCACTTGTTCATCTTGATCCCCATCATGTGATTTTTTTTCTGGCCCTGGGTTGCTGAGCAGGATAGCCATGACTCATGCTAAGTGGGTCCACTGCAAATCTGGCGTGGAGACCCCAGCAAGACTGTCAGTGCTCCTTGACAGGCCTTTGGTTCAGCTCCTGCTCACCCCACTGCAGCTGTCTGAGGCCTCGTCCGTCCCTTTTACGCCCCCTAGCTCAGCTCTTTAACTCGCAGTGGAGTATCCTGCAGACTTCGTATGGCCGGAAGCTGCCCAGGGCCGGCACCTGCCGTAGCCCTCCTTCCGAGCCTCGCTGTGGTCCTGAGCCTTCACCTTCCCGCTCCTGTGCCGCTTAAAGAGTCTAGGTGGACGCGTCCATTCATTAAAGGTTCGCCCCTTTCCCACTCTGTTCCTGAGCTACGAACAGACATACCAATAAGTCTCCCTCCTGAGACAGTCAGCCTGCCAGCTCTTGACTCTCACGAAAACTGCCAAACAGGGTGTCACAGCGTAACCAGAATAATGACAGCAGTTAGAAGAGGGGCAGTTCTCATTAGTGAGCACTTACACTACGCCTGTCCCTGTGTCATGAGTACCACACTTCATCTGGACCCCCAGTCCTACGAGTCAGGGACTCCCGACGTTCCCATTGTGGGGAGAGAGCGAGGCGGAAGTCAGCGCTGAAATGAAGGGTGGGGTTGGGGTTTGAACCCCAATGTGCCTTGGGTTCTCCCAGTCCGGCCCTCTTTGTTTCCATTCTCCCGCTTCGCAGGGGCCCCCACGCGGAGGGCCGCTGGGGGGCCTGCAGTCCCCACTCCGTTCTCTCGCCCCTCTGCCGAGCAGGCGCCGCTGCTCTGACCCACCATGAATTTAGCTGCCGAGCACGTGTAGAATCACATCGTGCCTTTAACTGCAGGCAAAACCCATCCCCCGGGAACTGTCCCAGTTTGAGGGTTAGGAAAAAAAAAAAACACGTCAGTCATGTTAAAATAGAGATAAATACTATAGACAGAGAGAGGCATGAAAATAGATGCAGGAGAGACGGTGGATACTCTGTCTAGATAGATATTAGTGATAAATACGTGGAAGCCGCAGGTATTTATTAGAGCAGCTTGTGCTCAATGGGA
Organism: Eonycteris spelaea; assembly: GCA_003508835.1. Taxonomy (NCBI): domain Eukaryota; kingdom Metazoa; phylum Chordata; class Mammalia; order Chiroptera; family Pteropodidae; genus Eonycteris; species Eonycteris spelaea. The sequence goes on from PUFA01000115.1 coordinate 3,965,688, forward strand.
GGCCCTATGGATAGATGCACAGACCAGGGCTGGTGGAATAATACAGAGGAAGTGAAACAAAAAGCATTTGGGAGTGGGCCCCTCCTAGGGCCCGTGCGGAATGGGACCGAGCCTTTGCTACCTCGTGTTCAACGGGGTTGATGCAAGGAAGGTCTAGGTCTGAGCTGCGAAGGCGCACCGCAGGCTTCCAGAGCACGTGGCATCCTGGGCAGAGTGAGTGAGTGAGTGAGTGGGATCGAGGACTGTCTGAGTCGGGGGGTGATGAAAGCAGACTCGGGAGAACGTGGGCCTTTCCAGCTGACGCGGGGGTGGGAAGGCCACAGAGAGCCTGGGAGGAAAGGGGCCGGCCGGAAAGGGAGTGAGAGTCCGTCCCTTTGAAAGGACCCGCTGAGTGGGGTGCAGGGCGCCCGCCCTTGGGGGCATTCAGAGAGGCGTGCCAAGTCTCCCAGCCAGTAGGTGAGCCAGCGAAGCTGGCTGTTTGCACGAGTGGGGACATATGTTGGAGGCTGCAGCCCGATGTCATGTCCACACAGAAGAAGCCATCCCAGGATGGCACTGTTCCTGTTCTGATGATTGTGCTTCTGTTGTGATTGGATGTGGGACTGGCCAAGTCTCTACCCACAGGTTGCCAGGGAAGATTATGGGAAGCTGGGGTGAACTTGGGACAGGCAGCCACTCACATGCCCTTCTCCCCACCCCGGTCACTGCCTCTCCCCTCTCCTGTTCGTGCAGCACTTCGCGATTCTGTCGGGCAGCTGTTCCTGAGTGTGGACGTGCATAGATGGGCAGGAGGCGGGCAGCGTGTCCATCTCTTTACGGGCCTTCAGTCATTTCTTTGGAAGATTGAATAGGAAGGGGATCTGCCGTCCTTAGCATGGACTTTTCTCCCGGGCAGTCATCCCGTCCTTACATCCTGCTGTCCTTTTCCAGGTGAAAGAGGGAGCTGTTCACTGTCCTTAGGGGCCTCGTGTTTCACAGGCAGTTACCCATTGTTCCTGCATCATGTCTGGGGTGCCCATTAATGATCCTGTCTTGTTCTGGGGTGGCTTAGGGGCTGTGGAGCATAGGAATGTATGGCCTTCACCTTCAAGGAGTTGGATGTCAGAACAGTTAATGTCAGAGAGCCAAACCGAGATTCTGTCCCCACTGGGGAGGAAGAGCCCAGACGGTCGATCCCTTTCCATCGGAGGTCTTGCCCTGCACACACGGTTCGGCTGCTGCAGCTTTCTCCCGGATGGTGCAAGGCCCAGATGTGCTTCCGAAGGATTAGCCCCAACAGTAGACCATTTTGATGAAGTCACCTTTCCTGTGGGCGTCAGGGTCCCTCTGCATCTGTTGGAGGAGGGTCAGGCAGGGAGACACTGGAGAAATCCAGCAAGCCCAGAGCTGTCTCATTAGAGAGTTGTAGATGGAGTGCAGCAGAAAATGTGGCGCCCTGAACCTCTTTGGGGTTAAAATTCCTGCCCCGTTTGTAGATGAGAGGTTTGCATAAATAAGAAGGGGAGTAGTTCCAAAGAGAACTTTTTCAGTGGGAATTTGGCTGATCATGTCTCTAGCTGGGCCTGTCCCCAGAGGATTCATGAGAATAAAAATCGAGGGGACAGGCATCCAGATGGCATCTGGTAGGGGTGTGCGTTCTGCTCCAGTGATATTTTGCAGGATCTGCCCAGTCCTGGCTGTCTGGAACACCCCGCCTTCCACTCCAGGCAGGAGGGTGTCCCAGAGAATGGGCAGCTCTGAGCAGCCATCTGGTCACCGGCAGAGCCTCAAGCCACCTGACTTGGGGACAGGGACCATATGGGTTTCTCAGGATTCTACCTTGTTTACTTTTGACTTTAATTTTAAAGTTCTCTGAACTGGAAACAGGACTAAGGAGAAAGGATTCCGCTGGAGAGCCAGATGCTGTGATTAGCCTGGAATTCCACCCCCGGCGATGGAATGGTCAGACTGGCGGGCAGGACGATGGTCCAGTAGACAGAGACGCATGCTGGACCTGGACAAACCAGGCCTCCGTGCTGGGTTGGCTGCTTATCAGTAGTGAGAAGCTAAGATCTGTGCCTCTCTCTCTTACGGGTGGAGGAAATAGGCATGGAGCTTGAGTCTGAAATTCATGGACACCATCGAGCCGTAACGTTGTAGTAGTTAGAGTTACCGAGTTTCCTTAGCTTTAGAGCATGAAAAGCTGTAACGAAAGCGTAAGCTATGCGCCGGTGGCTGTGCCAGGAGAAACGAAGGAAAACAAGATAAGGCCCTGCTCTTAAGAAGCCCTCAGTCTAAAAGACATTATTCTCATTTACGATTCCGCCCCCTCAACCTTAGGGAGCCGTGTGGTCCATTACTGTGGGCGGGGGTGATGCAGGCATTGAGTCCCAAAGTGAAGGAGGTAACACGGAATCAGGGATGGGACTTGGGCTCAGCAGCAGAGACCCCAGAACCTGTCTTGAACTATCTTTTAGCTCTTCTTTAGGGCTGCAGGGTCTGTCACCTCCACCCTTTCTTGATCTAGATGTGGAGCCCTGCAGTAGAGGGTCACCGGAGGAGAGTGCAGTGTAGTCGTTACGAACGGGGAAGCCGGACGGACCTGGACAGAAGTCCCAACCACTTATCGCGGAGCAAATCACTCAACCTCTAGAGGACTTAGTTTCCTTATCTGTGAAACAGGGACGAGAACAGCGCCGACCCCGTAAGGCTGTGGCCGTGTGCGCTGAGACAGTGCATGCATCTCTCTGCCATTTGGGGAAGGGAAACATCAGAAGCAGAGGAGGCTTAGACTGTAGGTGTGACGCTGAGAGCTGGAGTAAGGACGTGTGTGGCCTTGATGGACTCCCTGTAAAATCAAGTGGTCCACCCCTAGGTGATGGTATCATTTCTTAGGGCTGCTGTAAAAACTACCACAAAAATCCATGGAAATGTGCTGTCTCACAGTTCTGGAGGCCAGAGGTCCAAAACAAGGTGTTGGCAGAGCCACGCTTCCCCCGAAGGCCCGCGAGGAGAGTCCTTCTCTGCCTCTTCCAGCTGCGGTGTCTTTCTTGGCTTGTGTCCGCATAAATCCAGTCTCTGCCTCTGTCATCATGTGGCCTTCTACTCCGTATTTCTCTGCATCCTTTTCTGTCTCTTATAAGGACACCAGTCGCTGGATTTAGGGCCCATCTCGATCTTTACCTTAATTACATCTACAAAGACTCTATTCCCAAGTAAGGTCACATTCTGAAGTTCCAGGCGGCCATATCTCTTTTTACGGGGGTTGGGAGTGGGGGACAGTATTCAGCCCACTACAGTGATGAAGACAGAAGTAAAGGAGGTCCTTTCTTTTTTCATCCAACTCATCAGTTTCTTACTTCCAGCCTCCCGAGTCCTTAGACTTTCATGCCAGAGAAAAGAAGCCGTAAGGCACATTTCATTGATCCATCCGCCCAGTCAGCTCGTCCTAGTTGAACATGGCCACGTGTGAGGTGCATACTATGCCAGGAGCTGGGGCACGAAGGACTAGAAGTGTGCTGCTAACAGCTGGACCCGGGGCCAGCCAGGGCGCTAGGAACAGAGATGAAGGACGTGCTCGGGGGGTTAAGAAGTAAGGGCCAGCCAGGGCACGGGAGCACAGGGCCTCGGAGCACAGCAGAGGCCCCCGGCAGGGCATGGGGTTGTGCAGGACACCAGAGCTGATGTCTGCAGGGACGTGTAAACTCTTCCCAGACAAACTGGACGTTGCACGGATAGACTTGAGAGAGCAGGCTGTTTCACAGACCCACGGACGGCCCTGTCTGGCTTGGTGTGCGCATAAGTTAGTGGTGGGCACTGAGAGCCGGGGCTGAGCAGGTGGGCCTTCCCCCCCTTGTCATCGCCATCGTCACTCACGGTCGTGGAGCCCCAGGCACTCTCCTTGTGTTACTCTTCACAGCGAGCCGGTGGACAGTCACATTCCAGGTTGATAGTTGGGCGAGTGCGGTGAGTCCCACCCCGCCTCACCACCTGGTGAGGGAGGGAAGCCAGCTCGCATTCCAGTCTGAGGAATTGGGCCCCCTGACCCTCTGAGCAGTGGAGGCATGTCTGTGAAGGAGATGGAGGGTCCTCATTCCCCAGACACTCTTACCTGGAGAAAACAAGAAGTCCTGAGTGCCCAGGATTCCGGAAGTGGGGGAGAATCGGGGACGTTGGGCCTTTGGCACAGCGGAGCTGACAGAACGGGCACGTGGCGAGGGAAACCCAGGGCCCACTCAGCAGCCGAGGAAAGGCCCTTCCTCCCCCCAGACAGAAGCTGCAAGGAGAACGGTGACAGTAACGTAATGTGGCAACAATTCGTTTGGCTCCGAAAAGCAAAAACCTCCAAATAACAATGCTTTTAAAAAATCGACGTGTATCCCCCTCTTGTGAAAAAGAAGTCTGGAGATAGGCAGCCCAAGGTTTTCATTTGATTCTGTGATTGTCCTGGTCCTATCTTGCTACTCAACTACCTTTCCGGTGTTGTTTTCCGGGGGTTGATATATGGGCTGAGCTGGTGGCTAGGACCCCTGCCATCACATCAGCATTTCAGGGGCAAGAGGGAGGAAGAGCAGACAGTATAGACCTAGTCCTTTTTTTTTTTTTTTTTTTTAAAAGGATACTTCCTAGGAGTTTTACCCAAAACTTCTCTGTCCCGTTGGCCAAAATGGAGTCACATGACCATTACTAGCTGCAGGGGGAGCTGGGAAATGTAGTCTTTATGTTGGGAGGACAGTTGCCCAGCTAAAATTGAGATAAGGGCAAGCAACTATTAGTGCCAGAACCTGTTATCATATGTGGGATACTTGCTGTGCAAATCTCTTTCTTCCTTGTAAGACTCTTCTGTGGAGGTACTATGATTCTCATTTCCGTTTTACTGATGGGGGATCCAAAGCTCGTACAGGAAACAGAGGTCACACTGTGAAGAAGTGGCTGAGCTGAATCTCAAACCCAGCTCTGAGTGTCTCCAAAGACTGCAGCCTTCCGCACCAAGCTCTGCTGCCTCACAGCCAACCCCAAGCAATAGGCATGGGTGTGGGGCCTCGAAGCCCTGGCCCCAGCCCAGCCTGTCTGACATCCACTCTGGCCTGAATTCGCCACCCTGCCGGGTACCAGCTGAAGGAACAGGAAGTGAGAAGGACTGGTCCGTGGGCCCTGGCCCTGTGGGGGGTGACCGTCAGCGGGCTCTGTCTTCTGCATCCAGCCGCCATGGACCTGGGCTGCCGCCCCGCTCTGGACTACTTCTCTTAATTAGTGCCAATTTGTTCTGACCTGTTGTGGGTCCTGAATGCAGGGAATTCAGGATGCTCTTAGCATTCAAGACCCTCCCTACATATTGAGGAGGGAGGGGTGAGCTTTCCGTGTCCCCTTTCACAATTGGGGGTCCTGGAGGGGGTCAGTGTCGGGAGGTCTTGGTAGGGCTCTGTTCTCGGAGCCCAATTTGAATTATTAAGCATTCACACTTGACCACGATATTTTACTATTGCGAGTGCACATCAAGTAAAAGTTAAATTTCTTCATTTATTTAATCTTTATTAAAGACATTTCTAATGACATTGATTTTTTTTTATTAGTAGTGGGGAGAGAGAAGCTCACTTTCTTGGCAAGAATGTTATTACCTGATGCCAGGTTTGAAAGCCGCTAAACAACGGGTCTGTTTTTGAAATATTGAAAAATATTTTAACATGAAAATCAATAATGGTACATGAAAAAATCGAAGCGAATGAGCAAATGCAAAACTTTTTCTCTTCATGAAGGTCATTTTCAATGTTCATAAAAACATCACGAAAGAGGGAAAAGGGGAGCAAAGCATTGCAACCCCTTGTCAGATACGCAGGTGCAAAAATAACCCACTTTGACATTCGGGAGTATATTGGTGTAAATGCGAGGATGGCGAAGTGGCTGAAGGCAAATAGTTTTGAGCAGAAATCAATGCGTGCACTGACACGTGGGTTCGCGTCCGTCTTTTCTTTCTCGGGCTATGGCGATAGCCTTTGAGCGGGGCTCCTTGCCGCTGCTTCCGAAAGCACAGTGACGATGCACACGGCAGCCCGGGAGACCCAGCGTGAATCACGGTGAGGTCGCGCCCTTCCCGGCGCTTCACTCCGAGGGGACCACGGCACACGTCCCCCCACGGCCTGGCTCGGGCTGCCCCTCGCCCTCACCTCTCCCGTCTCTCCCCACCCAGCACTTCCCACCCGTCCCACCAACCTCCGTGCTCTTCCTGAGCCCGCTGTCTTCTTGGGAACTTGGCACACGTCCTTCCCTGTGCACAGGACGTTTTTTCCTGATGGTCTCATGGCTCTGTCCTTCACTGCATCCAGGCCTCTGCTCAGATGTCACCTCCTCCAGGAGCCTTCCTGACCGCCCCTCCTCCATCACACTTGGCCCTTACCCTGCGACAGGTGTCCCCACAGTGCCCAGCAGTTCCTCCCGGTGTGTCCTGTATTCACGCTTTCCTCTCGGTCACCGGTCTTGTCCCCTGGGGTGCAAGCTCAGTGAGGGCAGGGACTTGGGTTTCTGTGCTCCCACTGCCTGGCGACTGGCAGGTGCTCCGTCTGTACATGTTGCAGGAGCCAGCATGTGCTCCTCCTCATCTTATCATCTCATCAGGCCTCAGAATAATCCAGGCAGACGTTATTATCCCCCTTTTCCAATGAGGAGCTGAGGTCAAGAGCATCTATGGTCAGCAGGCCTGGACCAGACCCAGGGTCTGTGATGCTCAGACCCTGCTCGGAAAGTCACACCGGATTTCTGTCATGCCTGCAGCAGCATTTCAAGGGACAGCTTGGCTTGTGAGGCCACACCCTGTGCGGGGGAGTTAAGGAGGCCCTTGGCTGGAGGGACCAGACTTTTTCCAGCACTAGCATGGCATAGAACACAAATGCAGTCAATATTTGTGCAACTGGACAGAACCTAAATTATCGCGGTGATTAAGCCGGGGCTTTGTGTCCCAGTTCATCACTTATACAATCCCCTTAAATCCCTCTGAGCTTCAGTTTCCTCGACTCTAAAATAAGGATGTGATGGTGCTTACCTTGTGCGGATCGGCTTGTTGGGAGCATTAAGTGGGGCAATGGATTGAAAGTGCTTAATGCAGGCCCCGCACATTTGATGTGTCAAAGATGGCAGCCTGTGCATTGCGTCATCGCTGTCATTGGTCCGTGGTCTCTGGACACTGGGAACGCTCAGGCCTTGATGCCAAGTCGGGCTCACGTATGCCACAGTAGTCGTAGAAGCGCCAGCAGCAAACCTTTGCTAGGTGGTTGGCGAACCTTTGACATCCACTGTGGCCTCTGCTCGTTATGCCATCCACGACCGGCAGGGTCCTGCCGGCAGGGGCCCTCGTGCAGAACTTGACCGGCGTTTACGGACACAGGCTGAGCCGCCTTTATCGTGGCCGTGTGATGCCCCGAGCACCACTCCTTCCTGACTCAGTGTATTTGCTTGCCAGGGCTGCCATAAGAAATACCGTAAACGAGGTGGCTCAGACGAGAGAAATTCCTTTCTTACAGTCCTGAAGGCAGAATTCCAAGATCAGGATGTTGGCCGGGTTGGGTTCTTCTGAGGCCTCTGTTATTGGCTCGCAAATGACCATTTTCTCCCCCTTTCTCCACCTGGTCTTCCCTCTACATGTGTCCAGGCCCTAATCTCTTCTTATAAGGAGACCCTAATGACCTCGCTTTAACTAACTCACCTCTTTGAAGACCGTATTTCCAAATATACATTCTGAGGTGCGGGGAGTTAGGACTTCAGCATATTTTGAGGAGACACGTTTTAGCTCTTAACAGGCAACGTCGCCTCCTCTTTCTGCCGTAGTTCAGAGTGAAGGCAGCTCTCTGCAGACGTAGTGGGTGTTCTGGAGAATGGTGCAGGCGCCTGCTGGCATGTGCCTTTGCCATCTTGGTTGGGGGTCTTGAGGTGCTTGCCCGGACGTATGACCCTGTGATTGGAGCTATGACCCTATGATTGGAGCTGAGCACAGAACGGGGGGTGTGAGGCCCGTGCAGTGTGGAGCATGCGTGGGCAACATTTAAAAGGGTCCGAGGCAGTGTGCGTCCAATCCGGTCCCAGGTTTGCCCCTGGGACTCAGGGTTTATAGGGAGGCGGTAGACAGGAGCGACACCACAGGGAACACATGGGACATGTGTGCTGTTTACCAAGCGAAATCCTGCCTCTTGGAGGCCAAAGTTATTCTATATTCTGGACTCTTGCCTCCCAGCAGAGCCATTCCTGATCTGTCAGAATTGCAGATTAACTGGCACTGGAAGGCAGAATCCATTTAAATGAGTCGCTGTCTAATTTATTAAAGGGCTTATTTATTCTGCTGGTATCAGCGCTCGTTAAATTCGTGGAGTGACACAGGCCCCTCTCCTGCCCCTCTGACCCATTGCTGCTGGAATATTCTATGTGTCCGGGAGAGCTGTAACAGGCGTCAGACCGAGGGCCGGGGATAGGTGAAGCGAAGGGGCTGCACACCTGTGGGCTCGCGGGGGCTCTTATAGGTTAGCGATTGCTCGCTGCTCGAGGTGAATGCCTGAGCCTTTGGGAGGCGGCCATAGTCCCGCATCCCTCTGCGAGCTCAAAGGAGGACGAAGGGGGACACCTCCCCGACAACGAGACCTGCGTGTCGTCCTCCCCTGTGGGATGCATCGCGATTTCTGGAAGCTGGCGTACTGTGGCTCTTCAGTTGCTGTCCCGCCTGGGACCCATTTCGCTTTGCCAGACATGTGGTTTGGTCAGGTCGGACCAGATGTGGTCACTGCACATCGCTGTGTCTGAATTCGCACGAGACCGTCTGCTGGATCGGCTGGCGAGTTCCTTTCTCAGGAATGAGCCCTGGGCCGTGCTGGAGGGTGATGGTGCTGGGGTCACTTCGGGGTAGAATTTTGGAAGAGAGGTAGAGTCTTACAGGAAAGCAGAGAGGCTCAAAGACAGAACTTCCGTTGTTTGACCCAAGAGTTTCACCAACCTTTGACCTTTGGAATAAAACTATTCGGTTTCACTTATAATAATAACCTAATCCATGCTAAATACTTTTCACATGTTAATTCCTGTAACCCTGACAACAACCCTGTGGGTTCAGTTGTCTTATCATTGCCATTTATAGATGACGAAACTGAGAGGGAAGGTAATTAACCGCCCCAGCGCCACTCAGCTAGGAAACGGGGAAACGGGGCCTGGAACCCCAGATCTGCTCAGTGTCAGAGCCCTTGCGCTTAACTGCTGTGCAGGACACTCACGCTGTCCCCCTTGCCCAGGCAGCCCGTGCTCCCGCAAACCTGCTCCTGACCCCATCACAGCCCAGGGCCTGGGGCTGTGCTCTCTGCCATCTGCTCTCACCTTCCGCTTGCCAGGGGAAGGACGGGCTTGGAGGACGCGGGGGATCTCACCCAGGGAGAGCGAGCTCTGTCACCCTGTGGCTTCTGCGGTCTGAGCATCTGCTCTGCTATTTGTCCCCGGCCCTTCCTTTCCCTTTGCGGGCGATTCACCGTGTCAGTGTGTGTCAGCCGCACGTTGGCAGCAGGCTTCTCCCATCACGTCACAGAGGCAGAGGAAGAGCAAGACAGGCGAGGTCAGTTCTCCTCTCCAGAAAAATGTTGGGAGTCGTTTGAGTGGGTCGAGGAAGCAGGGCAGCAGCGCAGGGCTGTCGTGGGAACGAGCTCAGACGCACGCCCGGCTTGCTGGGAGGTGGGAGTCAGGGCTGTGTCAGCCTCTCGCCGCCCCTCCGGCCAGAATCCAGTGTCAGGACAGCGGCCCCTCCTTCCCAGGTGCTCCCGAAGGTGTAGTGGACGGCGCTGTAGAAGCACCGTCACCTTTTCTTGAAGGTCACCAGGAGCTTCCTGTTCCTTCACCTTCCGAGACTGGGCACGGAACTCAGATGACTGCCCTGGGTCAGGACACATTTCTTTCTGTTCCTGACGCCACAGGAAAGAGGCCATCACCCAAGTGAAGGGGGTAACCGGAAGGGACTTCATCCCTCCCCTGAGCCTGTCAGCCGGAAAGCGGGTGCTCCGTGCCCTCTGTCGAGGCGTCGCGGTGGGAGATGGCGGGAGAGTGGCAGGAGGGATCGCGTTGAAGCTGTGTGTTTGCTCCTGAGCGGAACCAAGGCCCCGGGGCAGATGACAAGCTGTATAAGCTCTGATAAGCTCTATTCCACCTACAGCCAACTGCAGGTGGAATACTTACTGTATTCACTTTTCTAAATTTGGATCATCAACCAAAAAAAAAACCAGGAAATTTTATCATTTCCCTGCATTTCCAACCCTATGTCCTAAAAATTTACTTATTATTAATATTTAAGAGTTATCACTCTGTATGAATCATTGGCTATAAAAAGATATAAATTTTGTTCTATTTCAATTTTATGCACATATTTCTTCAACTCTCTACCATATGATTGAGGTTCCACATTAAAAATACATATCTGTGAAAAGAGTCTGTGCTTGTAGCGCCTCCCCCAGCTTGCCTTCACTGACTCATTCAGCCAAGAGCTCGAGGAAATACTCACCGTAGAACCCAGGGGCCTGCCACCGTCCCTTCTCCCTCATCCGCCTGCCTCCTCTCCGGCTGGACCGCCGGCCGTGCCCGAACCTGCACTCAGCACCTCTGTGCCGCGTCCCTCGCTGCCCGCCGCAGACTCCTTACAGTGATGATGGGGGAGATCGTCTGTGAGCCCCGTCCAATCCTCCCCTCTCTCCCTTACCAAGGCAATGCGAATTCCAAGTCTGCTGCCAGGAGGGGAAAATGTTGACACCGAACTTAACACATTTTGTGGCTGCCTTGCTTAATGCCTCACTCCCCATCCGGGGTATTTTGCGGCGCGGACTCAAAGCGGGTGGAGTTGGAGGTCTCAGTCCTCATATTGGCTGGCCGACTGAGCCATCTCGGACAACTCGCTGGGTCTTAGCTGTGTCACAGTTTGTAAGGGCAGGGCATTTACTTGCATTTGTCTGTGTCAGAGGGTAACTGAGAGAAGGAAGCAAATGAGCCAGTGAATGTGGAAGTGCCTGGAATTGTGGAGTCTGTGCCAATGTAAGGAGACACTGTGACGATACCGTTCTGATGATGATGATGATGTATCCAGGGGTCATTGGCTTAATGCATCTTATATTTCCAGGAAATATGTTATTTGGTTGTTCTCATAAAATCGCATTACTGGATTCTGAACTTGAGCCCAGTCCAAAACTCAGGACGTGCTTTCTCTCCTCGAACTGCCACTGATTCACCGGCAGCATTGTTGGATGTGGTCACTAAGGCGCTACATGTCCCCATCTGCCTACTCCTCCCCCTTTAATTTTTTAAGTGGCACAGATCTCCTTTAATCTCCTTCCTATAGAGAGATGGAAGGGCTGGAAGAGATTGCTGGCAAAGAGCGTTGAGTTCGTCTACAGATTTCTGAGGCTCCAAGGCCCTCCATGGGCCTGGGATTTGCATTCATAGCCAGAATCTAAGCTCTCAGGAGGCACTGCACCCTCAGACATACCACCCCCTTCACCTTCTGCCACCTCATGGCTTCGTGAAGCACAGGAAGTGTTCAGGCTCTGAGCTTAGACACCTATACATCGAAATCCTAGCTCTGTCGGTTTTCATCTGCTTGATGTTGGGGAAAGCAGTACATTTCTCTGGGTCTCTTTCCTTGTCTGCAAAATGGTGAGATAGTAAGAGGACCTATCTCGTAGGACTGTGGAGGTTCAATGGGAAAAAACCCAGGAGTGTTCTGTCTGGGTCCCTGGGGATGCTGCCATATAATGTCAGCTACTGAGGACTTTGCAGCACCTCCAGAGCTGAAGTATGAGGGGCTGTGCTCCCTCCCTCCCTCCCTCCCGCCCTCCATGCTGTGTGAGATGCCTGTCAACGTGCTAAGCCTTTTGTGGTGTGCTGATATGACTTCAACATGTCCCTGCTCTGGAGGGACACGCGCAGACAGGGCACCTACGCCCACAACCGGAGGCGTGGCAGGGCGGCCCGAGTGCTGTGGATGCCAGGGAAGAAGGGGTCCCCGCCGGGCCAGGGGTGGACGAATGCAGCAGGGCACTCAGGCCAGGGTTTGTGGAGAAAGAGGCTGTGAGCAGGCTGGTGGGGCGCACAGGGCGTCACACCTGTCTTACGTTAGGTCCTCAACAAACGGTAGCTGTTAATGCTATTATTTAATGCTTTGCTCACAGTGGGCATTCAATATATTTTTTGGATTGACCAAACCCTAACTGGCAGTACAAACAAATGGGGCAAGTTTTATTATTTTTGTTTCTTTTGCCTAGAAGGGCCTCCGGGTTTTACAGAGCTGGCGCTCCGTCAGTCAGGGGGGCAGGGCCCACAGTATTACCACGCGATTCATTTTCAGACTTATTTCCCCTCCAGCACGCAGCAGGGCACATTCCATCCACCTCAGCACGGACGGAGGCAAACTTCTCTTCCGTCAGCTCAGCTTCCTGCCGTGTCAAATTAAACAATCAGCCCTTTTTGCAGAGCCGGATCTCGGGGAAGAGAACTTGCAGCAAATTGCCAAAGGACATGAAATTCCAATTCTTAGCAGTTCCGTTAATCACAGCATTTTATCTCAACAAGGTATCCATCCGTACACAGAATCCACACTTAGTAACTCTATTAATAATGTCTAGCATTTATAGCCCCCACTATGTGCCAGGCACCGTGCTAAGTATTTTCCAAACATTTCTTCATTTACATCTCCCAACAATCTTAGGATGTTGTAAGGTAGGTGCTATTATTTTTCCCACTATTCAGATGGAGAAACTGAGGCCCAGGAGAGGACAAGTAACTTGCCCAGCCGAGGTCCAAAGAGCCTAGATTTGAACTTGGAGGGCCTCCCACCACAGTCCTGACCTTTAACCGAAGTACTGTGCAGCCTTCCTCTGTGTTGGGGGTCAGGTTTGTGGTTGGCTTACTCTTGTCAAATGTGGATGAATTCAGGCACCTGGGGTTGCGGGTCTCAAGAACTGTCCCTGAAGAGTGCACTCTATGAGGATCTCACGTATCAGTCCCAGGAAGCTGCTCCAGGTTCCCACAGCTCAACACTTCCACTACTTAACTAGGTCCGAGGTCTCCCATTCCGTGTGCTGACTATGGGCTAGACCCTTTGAACCCAGCGGCTCCCATAGCCCTCATGGCTACCCTCTGTATAAAATTAGCTGCCTTCACTCTCTGTCCCCCCAGCTCTGTGGCCTGTCTCTTTATGGGTCTTATCCCCAGCTGACATGTATGTGTGGTTTATTTATCCATCCGTTGCTGCCACACGTTCACATGTTCACTTCACAGACGTGGGCTTTGCTCTGTTCACCATTATATTCCCAGTACCTAGGACAGCGCCTGGCTCACTGTAGACTCTTAATAAATGTTTGTCAAATTTGGTGAATGCGCATCTTAGGAGGTAAGCATATAACCTAATTCTACTGGTGGGGAAACACCAGAGCTCGGAGAAGTGAAGCAACTCATCTAAAGTCACACTGCTAATGAAGCCCCACGCTTATCAGCTGATGCCCCTTGGACTCAAAGTCTGATTTTAACTTCCGGTTCCTTGTCAGTCAGATACCTGAAGTCTAGCAGTTTGTTACGTGGTCACGTGCTTCTGCTGCTGTGACTCCCTCGGTGGCCATGTCTGCTGGCCACTTTCTGCACCCATAGTCCCCTCCCTACAACGCGCACCTCCAGCCCCGTTTCCCAAAGACTTCTCACTTTCTCACCTCATTCCTCACTGACTTATTAGCATGAGCCATTTTTAACTCACCATTATAATTTATTAATTCCTAGTGATTACAATCAGCATTCATCATGCTTAACCTTACGGTTTCGTAGAATGCATGGCTGGAGGGGAGACTCGGCTTTTGCACGTGGCCGCCCCTGAGACCCTGGCAGCAGAAGTCTGGGTGCCCCTTCGAGAGACACCGTGGGTTTTGATGTGTTGGGGTTAGAGCAGGTGTGTGCCTGCTGCCCAAGACAAGAGAAGTGGCTTTTAAGTCCCATGGATGTGGGTTTGAATTGAACTTTCCCCTTTCTAGCCCCATGCACTCGCCCCTCTGAACACTCTCCTCTCCTGTCTCACCGTGTCCTTGAGTGGTTAGGAGATGGCACGCAGCCTGGTTCCTCCCCAGGCCTGTCTCCAGGACGTGACGTGGCGTGAGGGAGCCCCGTGTCAGGTGCTCTACTTCCTGTCCTGTGCTTTTGGTTACTTCAGGTGAACACCTGGAGATACTTACATCACTTACTCTGCATCGCCCCTTCACATGCAGGAATTAGGGAACTATGTCCATCCAGCACAGTCAGCAGCAGCACCCTTTCGTGTGTCCTGAGTCCCCGCCAAGTTCTCAGGCAGGTGCAGAGCCAGGCTGACGTCCACAGAAGCCAGGACGCGTTAGCCAATCTGCCAGTCAGGGTCCTCTCTTCCGCTTCTAACAAAGCTGGCTTCTGAGTTGCATTATTAAGCACTCTTTCTCTGATTAGAGATGAGAAGCATTGGTTCATCCTGATTCCCTAGCACGGGATGGGAGACGCTCAGAAATATAAATGCTGCCATTCGTGGCTGTATTAAAATAAGAGGCTCTCAAATCAATAATTAGAAGTATCAGCAGCAAAGTTCTTGAGTTAGCTAAGTGCCATTCATTTTGTTTTGTTCTACCTATTAGTGTTATTAACATTTACTGAGCCTTTATGCTTTGCAAAGTGCTTTCCATACATATTTGATTTGACCCTAATAGTGGCCTTGACGAGGCAGTTACTATTATTATCCCTTCTTATAGATGAGGAAACAAATACTTAGGTTAAGGGACCTGACCGAGATCGTGGCCTTTAACTGAACAGTCAAATATGACGTTCTTCTCATTGTGATAAGCACTATTGTCTTGTCTTAGTCAAGAGAAATAAAAAGATAGTGTCGGAACCAGCCCTTCCCTTTAAGTCTTATTTTTTGGTGGCCGAGAATGAGAATCAGTAGGAGACAAGAGAAGTGACAGGGGAACCGTGGTCTTCAGAAGTGCTACAAGAATTGAAGAAGGAAATGACTTGGTGGGGAGTGCGGAGAAAGGAGAGAGAGGCAGCTTCGAGAAAGTCTTCCCTAGGGTGGTGAAAATTGAGCTGCGCCCTGGGCCGGAAGCATTAGGACAAGTATCGTGGGTTAGAGCACGTGTGTGCCAGGGATAGACATGTAGATTGAGTATTCGGGGAATTACAAAAAATACATATATTTTTACTCAATAGTAGGAATCGTGTGTGGTAGGTAATGACAAGCTTTGAGTGTCAAATCTAAAGTGTACATGTTTATGATTCGGGATACACCACAGTGAAATCAGAGAGGGAATTCGATGGAAATTCAGCAAAGGAAAATGTCAGATCTTTCCCTCTTCATATTGTTGTTTTAGGTTTTCATAAATTAGAGTGGGTGGCAGATAGTATGTTATGGGATGTGTACCAGCCTTGGCATAAAATGTCTTAGATTTGAATTCCAGCTTCACCGTTCATCAGCTGAGGGACTGCGGACAGGTTAATAAAATGCTTCTGAGCCTCCATTTATTTGTATAAAATGGAAATAATCGTTTACACATTCCTAAGGATTAAATGAGGCACTATTTATAAATTGCTTGGGACAGTTCTTGGCCATAATGGCTACTCATCCAACAGCAGTTTGTTTAAATGAGAAAATACGGGACAGCATCCCCAGGATCTGGAGCATAGAGGATTCTCCATAAAGCACATCCAGCTCGTGTGTGTGCACACACACGCTTACACACATCTATGTAGTGTGGATCACTTAGTCTACCTAGCGAGACTTTGAAAAGACACTTGTCTCACATTTGAAGTAGACACTTTGAATTCAGGCCAAGATGGGAATGATACCTAGGCTCATTAAAAGCCAACGAGTTTTAAAATAAAGGTTACTTATTAGCATCAGGATTACACTGTGGCGACTGCGAGAAGCGTCTTGTCTGGGACCCACCAGTTCCTCCCACTGAGCACTTCGTTTTCCCCGTGTGGGGTACAGCGTGTGCCTTTGGATTTGCGTCAGCCGTGGGGGCGGACAGCGAACAAAGACCCTGATGTGATGCGGTGCTTCCTTTACTTCGCTCAACTGCCTTTAAAAAAAAAAAAAATCTGGGGGCACATTGTTGATATAATGAAAACCTCCTACTTTCTATAAAGATGCTATTAAGTGAAAATGTTGCTAACCCTATTCAGGGTTTCGCAACAGCTGTGTTTCCAAATAGTCGGGTGTAAAGAGCATCCACCACAAGACAGAGCCGCTTGTGTGCCTGACAAAACTTATTTACCGTTCAGTGCTTTCCTATTGCTTTCTCCAGCGATTCCAGGGATCCTTCATTATTGATCCCAAACCATCTTTGATGAGCCGGAACTTCTAACACTTCAATTTTTTTCTGCCTTCCCCATTTTTTTCAATTGGTTAAATGATCTTAAAATACTGTGCTCTTAAAGAGCCTGCTATTTACAGGCACCTTGGGAGGAATCCCCTGATTCGCACATTTGCATATTAGGCCAGTGTTCTGAGTGTGTTTGGGAAGTCAGCAGTTCCAGATAATATTGACAACAGCCTCTTGGCCAGGGCTGACGTTGTCCAGCTAAGGCCTTCTGTATACTCATCTTTTACACGAGCATTTTGCTTTGCCTGACTGTTGAGGTCAATGTCAAGATCAGCTCACTAATATTGGCGTTCGCTAACTCCATAAACACCGACATAATCCGACATGGACACTTTAAAATAGGACAGATTTTAAATCCCATTACAAAACACTGTGGGGTTTTTGATAGAATGCTAACAAACAACATTGTTAAGCAATTAAAAAATAATAAAGCAAACCTTCTTAAATAGCTGTAACCTCACAGGCTTAAAATTATGCCTGCCGCCCTGGGAGCAGAAACTCGTGAGAACGAAGGGAAATAAACTGTTAAGCTAGAGGATTTAAAATAGGCTAGGCATACTGTGGGAGTGGTGTGAGCATCACGTCCATGCCCCTGGTGTGTGGCGCCCTGAGCACTGAGCTCGCTTCTCTCCCTCTCCAGTCCCACCATCCGCGGTGTCCTCGGCTCCAGGCTGCTCTTATGCACCCTCTGTTGAGCACAGAAGAAAAGCAATTTCTGCGCAGATCTGAAGGCAGCATCCTCCGACCCCCCATGGTCTTTGGTGCTGGTGGCATTTCGTTTCCTCAGTGTGGCAGGGCAGCAGCACATTGTGGCTGACCTTACATGAGGAATTGGAGGCCCCAGAGAAGTAAAGTGACTGGCTTCTGATCGCTCACAGTTGTATTCACAGTGAGGCTGGCGTAAGAACCTGGATTAGAACTCGGGACCCTTGAGCTCCATCTGTTGCTCTTGCCTTCCGTGACAAATCTCCTCTCCTGCTAGGATGGTTTGACTTTTACAAGATCTCGATTTCCATTTTAATAATCCCAAGCCTTCCTCGACACTGCAGTGGTATTAAATTTAAATATGTGGCTTACATTTTATCTTGACATTTTCTTTAGAAGGCAGGAAAAAGAAAAAGGAAAAGGGAGGGCAGATATTCATTCATTCTTGCCATCACAGAGCAAAATCCTTCTCTTTTATCAGAACTCTTTGTTCGGATCCTCTTGGGAGAGGTGTAGGGCCAAGGGCTGCTTTTCAAGCCTCTGGGCTCTCTAGTCACCCCTAGAGACTCAGGCGAATTCTGCATCCAGTGCTCCAAACCTCTGTGGGGAACGTACCGGTGTCAGCATTAAGCGATGTGGCTTAAAGATAGTCTTGTCAGTCTAATTAATCTTGAGTCATTGCCTTTCTGTCAGAGCTGTCTGTCCTAGCCCATAATCCTCATCACTTTGATAGTCCGTCAGGAAAATGGGACTTGGCCCAGCCTTGCCTTCATCCAATAACATTAATGAAATTGATACTGACACTTCCATTGGCACTAATTTCTCTAAGAGATTGGAGCCAGAGGACAAGTGGTTTAGCGTCATGGCAGTGAAGCTTTCCAAGTAGATCAAGATGGCCTCAGATTGATTGACCTGCGCTCCAAGGAAGGGGGAAGGGAGCAGAGGGAGAGGAAGGAGGGCGTGGAAATCAATGGCCGTGTCATCGTCATCACGTGATGGTTATGACTGCCCAAGAAGGACAGTGCCCTCTGTGCATGTTCTGAAGGTGCACGCCAGGCCCTTTCAAAGACTGTTTCAAAGGGAGTGCAGAAAATTAGGAGGGACGCGTGTCGGCTAGAGTGGTTCACCGCCTCATTTGTGACGTTGCCCCTAGTGTCTGGAGTCCAGAACAGGAATTCTTTTGCTGCCTCTGACTACCTTTTCTCTAACCTCCTCTCCCCCGCACAGAAGGCCTCCGGTCCTTTTTATTAGGATGGCTGTCATTTATCACCGAAACCAAAAAGGGACTATTAATAATTATGCTGGAACAGGTGTCAACAAGGACTGTCCTGGGAAAATCAGGGTGCATTTTTACTAATTCCTCTTTTAAGTACTTAAGATCTAAGCGTGCCCGAACTGAATGAGGAGACCTTCTCTCTTTGGCAGAGAGTGTCACTCCTTGCCTGAACCTCCTTTAGGATAACAGATGAATGAAAAAAAAAACAAAAAAAAAGGCTTTGACAAGAGGGTCCCATGAAAGTGAGAGGTTTTTTTTTATGAATTGGTAGGTTTAATAATGTTACCTGATCTGAAAGTCAGTATAAGAATTACACGAAAGAAGTGATTGTAGGGATAATGTGCATTTTCAGATTAGAAGGTTAGATCTTTGGGTTTTTTTTTTCCTTTGTATCATCTAGCCCATGCGTCTATCTTTAGAACCTCCCCACTCCCATCCACCTCACCACCCCTTTTTGGGGTACTTAATGTGAGCATTCAGTATCCTCGACATATTACATTTAAGTATATATATCCATTACCCATGGACATTTTGTCTGGTGATGGGGAAGGGGTGAAATTGTAAAGAAAGGCAGACCAGTAAGTCTCCTTGCACATTGGTTTAATGAGCGGTAAACGGGTATCACCTTAGGTGTGAGTTCATCCCTGTTCTTGCCCATGTGTGAGCACACATGGGTTCTGAGCACGTGTCTGAGGGTCTGGGCGGGGGGGGGAGTGTGCATGTGACTTCGTTGCTTTGCCCTTTGTGACTAAAGGGGCTTCTTCGAGAACATGGCACCCTGGGTGCTGGCCTGGCCAGCGGAGCCCCTGCAGGGGGCGGAGGCGGGTGAGTAGACAGGAGCAGGTGCTGCGGCGTAGGACGCGTGCCGTACGAGGGAAGAGATCGCAGCGCCGCTACAGTGTGCTTTCGATTGATCTTGGTATTGTTTACGTGCTGGGTCGTTCGGCCCTCTGCACCCTCCCCAGTCCCTGCTGCAGCGCTGTCCCAGTGAAATGCGTATGTCCTCGTTACAGCTCGTCTGTGACAGGGAGGAGTGAGCCAGGAGATTAATAGGTGCTGCCAAGGCCCCTGCCCAACTGCAGCCCACGTATGTGGGGAGAAGGGGCGGCAGCCAGGGTTCAAGGTGGCGCCAAGGAAGCAGAGACAGGGTCTGTGCGGCAGGGCGAGTCCTGCGGGGTGGGGCAGGGACCTTTACAGGGAGAAAGGGTGACGGACACAAGGCTTGAGAGTTTGCTGGGCCGGCGGTCCTTCCTGGGGCTGCCTCCTCCGTCTCGCTCCTGCCCGGGGCAGTGTCTCCCACGTGCCTCTCTGCTGCCCCAAGCGCCCTGTCACGTGTTCCTCTTCACACGTGACATCTCTCTTGGTTTATTGTGCCCCAGCTGTAGACCTGAGGGCCTCTTCTCGGCCGGGGTGTTTCTTCTTGCTCTTCCTCCCTAGTACTTAATCAGGGCTGGGCACACGCGGCAGTGTTTGGTGACCTTGTGGGTGGGAAGGGCTGATTTGGGAGGTGTGGCGTGGATCAGGAACTGAATGTTAGGTCACTCTTGAGGACTGTGGAATGGGATTAATGCTGCCATCCCGGGAAGTTGCTGAACTCGTGAAATCTCCAGACTACTTCCCCGAAGTGCATTTGGTGGGGAGTGTGCCCAGCTCCCAGAAATGCCATTTTTGGATCTTTCTCCCAGCTGGAGAATTGAGAGTCATGGCCACCCTTTACTTTTCTAGAGGATGTGAGTTTGGTAAGAGCTTAAGAGCACGGGATTGGGAGTCGAAGAGCCAAGTTCAAGCCACAGATGCCCCCTACCTGTGTGAGGGCACTTCAGCAACTCAGAGTGTCAGTTTACTGATCGTGAAGTGGGGAACATAGTCCCTATCTTGCGTGTGTTATTGGGTGCCGTGGGATTAAGTGGTGGATGGACAGGAAGGCGCCTTGTGACAATGAGTGTCATACAGATCTGAGGCGTTTCCGTTGCTGTTAGACTATGGGTTTTAGTGCATCAGATCATCAGGTGCCTTCATTCTCAAAGGCTCTGTGCTCGGTAACTCTTCGCCCTCCCTACCCAAGGTTCCCAGGAAGCCTCATCCCTTCCCGGTGAGCATTTTTTAATAAAGGGAAAACTCTGTTTTTTGTCTAACATAAAGGCGATGGGATCTGAGCCAAACCCAGGGTGAGCCGGGCATGAACCCCCAGGGTTCTCAGGGTTGGGAATGAGTT
This sequence comes from Eonycteris spelaea, assembly GCA_003508835.1. Classification (NCBI taxonomy): domain Eukaryota; kingdom Metazoa; phylum Chordata; class Mammalia; order Chiroptera; family Pteropodidae; genus Eonycteris; species Eonycteris spelaea. The sequence continues at coordinate 3,986,248 of PUFA01000115.1, forward strand.
TATAGTCTCAGAATGGCCTGGAAGAAAACACTGGCTTGTTATGCTTTCTCTCCAGCTAGACATTCAGGCCTCATTTCAGGTCTTAGACTTAGGGGCATTGTAGTTCAGAAGTGTTTTCATTTTGAATCTCACCGATTTGAGGTCAAGTGATTACGTACAATGAGGCAGGCAGGGGACTAATTAAGAATATGGACTCTGGAGTCTTTCATTTCCAGCTAGCGTCAGGATGCTGCCTGTTACTAGCTGTGCGACCTTGGGCCGACTGCCCATCTGCTCTGATTCTAATCACAGGAGCCACCTCAGGGAGCCCCCAGGAGCATGGCGCACAAAGGCCAGGGCAGCGCCCAGCACTGCATAGCGCCCAGCAGACATTAGCTGTTATTACAGGTGTTTTGTTTGCGTGTACAAGGCCATCACTGAAGAGAGAAGCTGGGTTTTCTATAGGTGACAGTGTGCCACGGCTCACTCCCGCGTACTGAGCTTTTCCTGCAGACGCACCTTGGCCAAGCTGTGCTGGAATGCCACGTGTGAGGCCCAGGCATCCGTGGGGGGCTGGCTGTCTAGTTGGGAAGCCCCCTCCCAGCCTTGCCATACGCCCAGGTTTCTCCTGAAAAGAATTGTGTTCTCCTTGGCATCAGCTCTTTCTGTCTCTCTAATTAGTCTTGCCTCACTTTAATCTAAAAGGACCTGACGTGGAAACCATGCACAGGTCAACCACTGGGGCTTTAGATATCGAGCTTGCCACTTGTGAAATAGGTACAATCTGAGGCATTTGGGCGGAGCCCACAGGGGTGTAGACTCTCATCCTCTTGGTTGTGGTATTGAAATTGATGATGCAGTACAGTCTAATTAGTGCAAAAAGTGAGGTGAGTAAGTGGGCAAGGGAGACAGAGATATCCGTGAATCGACATGGCAGTGCCTGGTGTAGCACGCTCAGAACAATGTTTTCTGTGTTGCCAAAAGTCCCCAAGAGGTCGGGGAAAGCTATTCTTTAGAGGAAAGAGTCCTTGCATTTTGGGGAACCATTGATGAGTCACAGGATAGTCGCTAAACTTGAATTTAGAATGCTGAGACTTGAGCCATAATCTCTTTACGGAGGCTTGGGCGGAAGCCAGCATTCTGTACTGTCTTCTGTATGGAATGTCCTAAGTTCTGTCTGTATCATCTTTGGAGAAATCCAATGGCGTTTACCTTCTCTCTAGGCTATATGTTGCTGCCTTCGCAGGCCCCTTGCTCCCTGCCCCTCCTCTGCCTCTGAACTCCAACCTGGTGTGAGTCTGTGGGCCCACAGTTCCCTGGAAATGTCGGGAGCTCCACTCCTCAATGCATCCGATTCTCCGAAAAGAGTCTCAAGGGAGTAGAGATTGGGAGCAGGAAGGAGGCGGGGTTGACCCATTATTAAACTTGTCCCCGTGTCAGAAAGACATGCTGGAGGGTCCGGCGGCATGGTGCTGCCACATGAGCCCAGACGCAGGTCTGACAGAGCTGGGTCTGTCTCGTATTTCTTAACTGCGACCTTGGGCAACTTATCAAACCTGGAGCTGCAGTTCCCTCGGCTGCATCCGCGGGATGGCGGGATCCACCAGTTTGTTGGCAATTACTGAGACGAGGGAGGCCACGTGTTCAGACTGCCCGTCCTGCCACCCCTTTCCTGAAATGTGGTCTGGCGCTGGTTGGTCAGCAGCACGGTTTTCAGTCGCCAAGCAATACCTCCAAGCCACGATGCTGTGAGGCATGACTGTGCCTTTGGTTCCCGTAAGAGGCCGGGAGGGGATTGGAGCCAGGGAACGAAGCTTGTCTTTTGGGAAATGATTCAGGGAGAGAAGCAGAGAGGTGAGGAGGCCATGCCTCGGTGGGCAGCCTGCAGGACCCGGCGTGCCCTGGAGGGCACGGTGGCCACGTCTGTCTGGACGCTGGAGGAGGCTGGGAGGGGAGGGCCCAGAGGAGCTCGTCCAGCAACAGAGAGGTGGCGCCTTGTCCCCAGGTGTGCTCTTGCGCACAAGCCATGTCCACTTGGCCTCAGTCCCACGCCTGCCAATAAAAATTAAGAAATTGACTTTCTGTTGTCTGCCTCTGAGGAGTAGGCTCTTTTTATGAGACAGTAAGTGGGCCCCCTCTCTGAGCATGGCTGGGGTTTCCTTTGTGTTTGTTGTGCTTTCACTTATTCTGTTTCATGAGTCCCTGCTCCCAGATGTGTTGCCGGGAAGCTTCCACCCACCAGGGGCACGCCAGTGTTTGATTTTTATCAGCAGGAAAGGGCTGAGGTTTTTAAAAAATCATTTTCTTAATCTGAAAGTTGGCTTGTTTGTTTCATTCTGACACATCAAAAAGGCACGAGACCCATCCGGGGTTGTTCTCCTCTACTTCCTAAGTCAGATCTCGGGGTGGGCAAGAGTCTTTTTCAACAATGAAAGTCATGGTCTGGCTCTAGGTGGAACTAGATCTGGTGAGATTAGAGCTCAGCTTTGGGACAGAGTGGAGAAGAGGGGTTTTCAGATGGATCACATCATCAAGGCCAATAAGTCCATTCTTTGCATAAAGTGCTTCTAAAAGACTCTTTGAAAATGGTGTGAAACATGCATACCATCTGAAGCAAAGGATTAAAGTAACATTGTTGAACGTGAGCTGGCTTCATTCCTGTCTCAGCACGAACTAGGTTATGCTGTGGTAACAAGCACGACTCCTGCCAATCTTAGTGAATTCAAACAAGAAAACTATATTTCTCACATGTGCCACATGTGTACTAGGTGTTGGCTAGAGACCTTGGCTCTGTGTCACCCTCACTTGGGGACTGAGGTTGACTGGGACACTACCTCATGCTTCTGCAATTGCCAAGGCAGGAAGAAGAAAATATGGCAGATCACACAATGGATTTTTTTTTTTTAGTGAGAGATAATTCACATATAACATTATACTAGTTTCACATATATAGCATAATGACTCAATATTTATATAAATTACAAAATGATCACCACAATAAGTCTAGTTAACATTTACCACCTCATATAGTTACAGACCTTTTTTTTCTTGTGATGAGAATTTCTAAGATTTATTCTCAGCAACTCTCAAATACGCAATACAGTGTAATTAGCGATAATCACCATGCTGTGTATCACATGCCCAGGACTTGTTTACTGTATAACTGGAAGTCTATATCTTTGACCACCGTCACCTGTTGTCCACCCCCACCCCTGGCAACCATTAATCTGTTCTCTGTATCTCTGAGCATATGTTTCTTTCATTTTTTTCATTTCACGTATAAGTGACATCATACAGTATTAGTCGTTCTCAGGCTGACTTATTTCACTTAGCACAAAGTTCTCAGGATCCATCCATGTTGTTACAAATGGCAGGATTTCCTCTTTTTAATGATTGAGTAATATTCCATCTGTCCTTGACACTTAAGTTGCTTCCATGTCTCGGCTATTGAACATAATGATTCTATGGACATAGGGGTGCAGATACCCAACACAGTGTTTTTGTTTCATATGGATATATTCTCAAAAGTGGAATTGAATTGCTGGGTCATAAGGTAGTTGTACTTTTAATTTTCTGAGGAACCTCCATACTGTGTTTCAGAGTGCGCAGGGGACCCTTTGTTCCACAGCCTCGCCAACACTTGTTGTTCATTGATTTTTTTGATGCTAGCCATTCTAACAGGTGTGAGGTGATATTTCATTGACACAGTGCGTGTCACTCCTGCTCACTTTATGTTAGCCAGAGAAAGTGCTAGGCACTGCTGACTTCAAGGGCGCAGAAAATTGCAGTCCCACCGGTACCTGGAATTACCTGGTGAACAGCAACCACAATGACCTCAGCTCCTAAGGGGTTTCTGAACTGCTAGGCGAGATTTCCTCCCCCACACCTTTGGAAGGGATAAATGAAGAAAAACAGAAATGGATGGATTCTGGCCCCAGGATGTTACAAATTAGCCATAAAAGTTGGCCTCAACTGCCCAAAGTTATCTTACCTGGGTTGGTCCACCCTTGAAAATATTTGGTCATCTATTACTAGATGCTTTGGTTCAGATGTCTTGGCTTCTTTTATGGGCTCATGTGTTCATTTCAAGTTCTAGCTGTTTAGAAAAAACTAGCTATCAGCAATACAGTCAAGAAAATGGGCAGTTTGATAGGAAGAACTTTGGAGACAAACATATGTTCAAATATAGGCTCCATCGCTTTCTGGCTAAGTGATTTTTGGACATCTGAACTCATTTGGGGATCAGTTTTCTAGTTGATCAAATGTGAATGACAGTATTTTCTGAGGGTCAGATGAGAACAGAATGCCCAGTAACACATCTGGCACGTAGTAGGTGTTCAATAAACATTAGTTTCTTTTCCTTCACTTCCCTTTGTTTACAACCACATCTTTAGGAGTCTGAGTCCTTCTTCTGGGAACCGGAGAAGAACCACTCCTAAAGCAGCCAGATAGATGCCACAATGTGGAACCAGTGGCCAGGTTTTCTTGGGGCCAAATTTCTGAGAACGGTTAATGCTTCTGGTGGAACAGAGGGGATTTTAGTGATAAGGCAGGACATTGGGGGACGAGTGGCCCCAGGGCCCTCCCCGTGCCCTGGAGGAGGCAGGGGGTATTTGTGGCAATGCATCCCCAGGGAGGCCGCCACTGCTTCCGCCTTTATTTCGTGAGATGTGCCCCTTCTCTCCTCACCGTTCTGTGCTACAGACCAGACCCGGTCACCAAAGACACGTGCTGTACCCCCGCCGTCCTCATGGCGGCTTGCAGCCCCCCATCCCCTGCAGTGGAGCCCCCCATGCCTGAGTCAGACCCCACTCACTGCAGTGAGATTCCGTCTTGTGTTTTCCTCAGAGGCCTTTGCTTCCCTGGGGAAAACTGAGTCCCACACTGGAAGCCGCCGTCGAAGATCTCAGCCATTCCAGCTCTGCCGCCTTGCATTTTCCCATAGAGGGAGCAGGGAGTGGAAGAGAAAGACTCTGGAAAGGCATTTTGGGCTATTTTCCTGGGCAAGACCCCTGCCGGGCCGTTACCCTCTCTCTGACTCTCCTGTGGTTTTCTTATGCCGTGACCAGAAGAATAAAACCCACCACGGGTCTGGAAGAGCTATAAAAAAAAAAAAAAAAAAAAAGGAAGGAAAGAGGGAGCGAGGGAAGGAAGGAAGGAAAAATAAAAGCACCAGTTTGGGAAGAGAATCACGTGATGTGTCTGAGCAGACCCGTATTCCCTCAGGGGTCCCTCGCAAAAGCTTGAACTTACCAGGAGTGCTACAAGCCTGTTTCTCTTTCTTTTGTATTAGTGTGCATAACAAAATAAGTGTGTCATTAGGAATGGAGTAGTGACAGCAGCGGCCGGCCACAAGTACTAGTCAGCCCGTGTGTGTAGAGAGCTCGGAGGACAGCAAGCTGGACGCCTTCTCCTGTCCTGCCTCAGGCCTTGATGGCTTCAGGAAAATAAAAGCGCTCCCCAGACAGCTGGGGTCCCCCCCAGCCCATTACTGCCCCTTCTTCCCATTCTTAATACAGTCTCCTCTGCGGTTATCAAGGTGAGCGGAGAGGCTTCCTCTCCCGGCAGCGCTGCAGGGCTGAGGGTTCTTCCCCTGAGGCAAGTGACATGAAAAGTGGCCAGAGCTGGAAAGGGAGGTTGGCTCCCAGCGTGGACCCTGGCGTCTCTACCAGTGGCTCTCCACCTGGGCAGTCCTGTCACCCCGAGGGGTATTTGGAATGGTGTTGCCTGTTAGATGGGCAGACTAACTTTTTGTCCCTTACGGTTTTTTTAAATAAGACTTTGTTTTTTCGAGCAGTTTCAGGGTCCCAGCAGAAGCGAGCAGAAGGTGCAGAGAGTTCCAGGATAGCCCTGCCCCCACACGTGCACAGCCCGCCCCATTGTCCATGGCCTGCACCACGTGGCACCCTCATGACAGTTGAGGAACCCAGGACTGCATTTGAATGCGCCAGTCCAGAGACGCTGAATACCTGGTGCACAGGGAGCACTCAGCAAGAACATTGTGACGATGGCGATGGCTTCTCCAGCTAACTGCGCAGGGCACTGTGCTTTGATTTCCTCCGCGGGAATCACTCCCGTTAGGCCGCCATCTCTGTCGCGTACAGCGGCTTGTCTCGTTCCTCACCCTTCTTGGCCTCTGCATGTGATGCTCTGGAGCGTCTCGGAATTCTCCTCCTTTGACGTCTAAGACAACAAACAGTCTTTTCTGATTCTCTTCTGCTTTCCTAGCCATGTCTTCTCCTTTCTCAGTTCCTGCTCCCCTTCCTCTGCCTACACTTTGAGTTTTGAGTTCTCCAGAGCTCTGAAGTCTGCTTTAGTATTTCATTTCTGTGACGTCGTCTTGGGCGATCCTGCCACTTTCTAATTCCTTTTCCTTTTGCAATGTGACCTGGCCCTCCCCCTGGACACTCTTAGCGTCTTTCTTTCTTCTCTGGGTCCTGCTGGCATTTTATAATGAGTGCCTTAATTGTGTGTGTGCGTGTGTGTGTGTGCACGCGTACATGTGCATGTGTTAATTGTGCCAAGAACTGGATAGATAAGTAATTTGGGGGAATTTTTTTTGTAATTTTTATTCTTTTCTAGTCTCTGTCTCTTTTAATCAGATTCGGATCTCTGGATGGAGTCTTCGATTTTCTTTTCTTCTTATTTACTACCTTTTTCCTTTTGTTTGAATTTCTGGAACATTTTCTAGACTTTATCTTCTACTTTTCTCTGACTTTCACATTTTGATCATCATACTTCCCAAGGGCTCTTCCTCACTCTCTGATGGGTCACAATTGAAGCATCATCTCGTCTGGATGCTGTGCCATTTATCTCCTGCGGATGTTCGTGGTACGTGTATGTGTATGTAAGGTCGTCTGCTCCCCGCGTGGCTTATGTTTGCTGCAGGTCCTGGTTTCTCTGTGTTGTGCTCTCTCTTTCACACGGAAGCATCCCTGGGGTGTCTGGTGGTCCTGGACTGCTCCTTCATATGTAGGAATCTAGAAAGCCAGCAGGATCACACACATCTCCTATTAGGCTTCATCAGGGCATGGCCCCAGTGTGGGTTCGACATCACTGGGAGACCCCCCAAGGGTCAGTATCTAAAGCTCTTGTCTTTTTTGAGGCATTCAGTTTCTCCAGAGCAGTGTTCTCCACCTCCTGCAGGCTGGGGTGGTTGGGTAGACAGGGGCTATTCCTGTTTCTGTTCTTCTCAGAGCAGGAAGAAGGAGACCGGCGTCATGCTTTACCTGAGCCCTGCCCTGAGCCAGTGTTTAGGAACCGGCCTCTCTTGCAGGGCAGGTGACAATTACAAGTATCAGGCAGCCATTCATTGCTGCCTTTGCACACGGTCTCCAGTCAGACATTTGTCATGGGTTGGAATAAGCCTGTCTGTGCCAGCGAAGTGGAGTTCAGGTCTTCTGTTTGCATGTACCAGTCCTCTATTTAGTTCTGCCTCATTGGCACTTCACCTCACTATTTGATGGGAAGCATTTCCCCATAAACTTCAATGCAATGTAATGGATTTCTGCAGTGGAAATATTGTTCAAGCCGCAAAACCAAATCACAGCAGGCACTTTGTCTTGGGACTGTGTGTCTCGCGATGCAGCCATTTAAAAAGCCAGTTGTATGAAGCCACAAACAGTCACAGCTAATTCACTTTATAGGACTTTTATTTGTACGTATGGGAGAATCACACCACCAAACAGAATCATCGCTCTACCAAGACTCTGGCATTAAATATCTGTCAACTTGTGTTTGTAAATCATCTTATTTACAGGGTTTCTTCTTTGGGTTAGAAAATGGTAGAGTCGAGGTTGGTAAAGATGAAAATAATGTTCTTTGAGGCCGTTGGGGCAATACGGCTCTTTCACGAGTGGGACAGCCGGCCCAGCTGCGGGCAGGCTGAGTGATGCGGCCCAGCCACTGCCCCTCGTGAGAGCTGCCCTGCTAGATCCAGCCCCACACTGGCCTGATCCCCACTGGGGCAGGGGAGGGCTGCTGGTAGAGCCCAGAGAAAGTTATGTCATGCTGCTATGTGAATCCGGTGGCCACTCTGGAAAAGCTGTCAGTCCCCAAGGCCCTAATCATAGGCTCTGGGTCTCAGGTGCATGGAAGCTCTGTAAATCCAGACACCTGGGTCACACCCCCAGACCGATGGGGTCGGAATCTTTGGGGGGACCCAGCACCAGCAGTGTTTAGAGTCCCTAAAGATGGAAAGGGCAGGGTACAAAGGACAGGGTGCTACGTCATCTTTTATTATTATCATTAATCCTGTTGCCACCATGTAAGCGAAGAACCTTACTTACGGTTTTTATTGTTTTGAACTAATCGATTTGGCAGAAGTGAAAACAATGCACGTCATAGTCATTTGGTTCACTCTTGTTCTGATGGTGTGATGGGGTAGAGTTCTCTCTCTCTCATGAAAGAGAAGCAAGGGGTGGTTCTCAGAATTCAGACATTTGGTGATATTCTTCCAATTGGTTTTGCCCGATGGAAAATATGGCGGTGAAAATAGTGCCGGGGTCCGCGGGTGGGGCTGAGCAGTGGCGGACGCAGCTTCATGAGGGCCGTGTGTCTCCCGGCGTGCAGGTCCCGTGGCCGTCATCAGCGGCGAGGAGGACTCGGCCAGCCCGCTGCACCACATCAACCACGGCATCACCACGCCCTCGTCCCTGGATGCCGGCCCGGACACAGTGGTGATCGGCATGACGCGCATCCCGGTCATCGAGAACCCCCAGTACTTCCGTCAGGGACACAGCTGCCACAAGCCAGACACATGTGAGTACTGCAGGAGAGCGCTGTCCCTCCGGGGAGGGCCGGGTGGTGTAGCAGTAGGCTCTGTAGCTGGGGTTCTGGAGCCTTCCGGGGCCACCTGCCACCTGCGAACCTCCCACTCTGTCAGAGACCCTCCCTGTTTGTCTCAAAGCTCGAAGAATAGCCTGGCCTAGGGTCCCCGAGCAGAGAGGGCAGGAGCAGCCCGGAGGCAGGGCCCTCGCCCCGCGTGCAGAGACTCCCAGTCAGGCGGGGGCCCAGGCAGGGCCGGCCTTCCCTGCAGGAAACGTAGCCTGACTCTGCCCGGCAGCAGCCCCGAGGTCAGCAGGCCCCCCTGCACAAGCCTCCATGTGGTGGGGGGGAGGCGGGGGGGGGACGGGCAGGAACGAGGGTGGCGGGCCCCGTTTCGGTGGGGACACTGTCGAGCTGCTCTGCAGGCCCCGAGTGTGCACCCCTGGGAATCAGGTCAGGGCCCCAGCACCGCTCACCCCTCCCCCCGCAGGCGTCTCGCTCAGACCAGAGGCCTCAGGACACCTGGTTCTTCCTGTCGCACCCCCCTGCTGGCTCCAGCTCTGCTCCCTGCTTCCCCTGAGCTCTGCTTGAGCCTCCCCCAGTTCCCAGAGCCTCCGTGGCCTGGCCCTTCAACCGCAGGTGTTCTTCTCGCTGTGTCCCCGTGTTCAATTTAAGCCCATCAACCCCAGTACACACCCCCCACTGCCCCCGCCACACCCCCCTAAATGTCAGCTGCTTCAGAAGGGAGCGCAGAGCCCCTGGAAACGGCCTTGGAGCTGGAAAGGACAGATAGATGGGCTAGGTTAAGGCTTCATCTTACAGACAGGACAACTGAGGTTCTGGGGGGCTGCGGGTTCTCCTTCTTTGACCCCGGACTTCTTCTGGTTGGCTCTCTTGATCTCTCACTGGTCCCGGGGACCTCTGGTCTTCGTCTCCCTGAGCCAAGCTCTCTGTGCTTGGACCACACTCTTTGTAGCTCACAGAATGGATGCTGTCCCCACCGGTCCATCTTACAGCAGAGTGGGCATGTGGCCACCCCATCCATCTTTGCTTCTGTGCTTCTGGTTCTGCTGTTAGGGAGAGGTTGACCACAGTGGGGAGGACTGGGCTCGCATCAGAATAAGGCCATCATCTGCCTCCAACCTGGTGCGTCCCCCAGAATCTGCGTCAGGGTCTACCCAGTGCTTCCTGTCAGTGTCGGCTAGGGGAGGGACGCCTGGGTTCTGCAGCAGGGTGGGGCAAGGGAGGAAAGATCCCTGTGTTTCACGCAGAGCGGGGTGCACAGTGTGAAGGACGGTCCTGCTCCGGCTCAGCTCTCGTCTCAGGTGGGCTCGTCCTGGGCTGGCCTGGGTGTGGCTGGCGGGGAGCCTTTCCGCGGTGGTCGCGTGGGTCCGAGCCCGGGCTCAGGCCCATGTCGCTGAGTTTTCTAGAGTGGTGTCCATATGCAGACAGAGACTCGGGCCCTGCTGTGTCCAGTGTGCAGTCGATTCTCATGAGTCGCAGTTGTTACGTTCCGTAAAGTCCCCGCCAGTGCAGAATCGGGGAACCCCGAGCCATCGCTCCCCGGGGAAATGCAGGACGCGGTTCCCGCCAGCTTCCGGTCACGGCAGTGCCATCAGCTGACCAGTGCGGAACCTGCTTTGCCTGTGCTTCTGTTTAGGACACTGCCTTTCCCGTGCGTTACTGGTTCGGTGATGTCGCACTCGGGGCCAGCAGCACGACACCCGAGTCTCATCCCACACACCTGCCTTCCGCACAGCCCTCCTGCTCCTAGGAGCACTGGACGGCAGCGCAGCGGCGTTGAGTGGCCACGCGAAGGGCGCTGGCTGGCCGTGCGAGCGCGGGAACAGGAAGGCCGCGCGCCGCCTCGCTCCGCCCCCGCGGGAGCGCGCGTGCGGGAGACTCATGTGCCCCGCCCCCGCTCACGCGTCTGTGGGTGACCGTGAGCGTGCCGCCGCTGTTGGTGTTGGGGTCACACGCAGATTTTAGTGAGTAGGCGACTGCGTGCATATGGAGTCCCGGCCCACCGAGGACGGGCTGTGCCGTGGTGGGCGCTCCGGACTCCGGCGGGAAGCGCGGCCCCTGGGCCACGGCTCTGCGGGGCGAGTTCGCGGTGCTGGCTGGGGCACGCAGGGCGTAGTCTGGCACATGGGAACGAGGTTTCCTCCGGGCCGTCGGAATAGATGGGGGCCCTGGGGAGGGCCGTGGGATCTGAGTGTCCTTTGGGCTCAGGAAACCGTGCGGAGGGACCGCCTGCCTTCTGCAGCCCTTCCGGCGTGTGGCTTGGAACGGCCTTGCCAGGGTCCCGACAGGGCTTCTGTGTAACCAGGACGGGGCTGTGGAGGCGAGGGCAAGCAGGGCTCCTGACAGGGACTCGAGGGAATGGGGACAAACAGTGCCTTATGGGAGGAAAGTCGCGAAGTGGCTCCAGACTGCCAGGCCCCACTGACGTGAGGGAGAGTGGCCTTTTCTGGGAAGCGGTGTGATTTGTCCTGTTAGTAGACAGCGATGGCTCTTAATCGTTTTCAGAAAACTGTGTGCCTATGACAGGGTGCAGGAGCCTCGGCTGGGGTTTGGCCCATCCCCCTCTGAGCAGCAGGGGCCGCCTCCCGCAGACTGGCCCACCCCGGCGGACACTCACCCACAGGAGGCCGGTCAGTGATTACAGAGGCCTCTTCAGTCCAGGGAAGTGACTGCCCGACACGCCTGCCATGTGACACTGTCATAAACAATTAGAGCCGCCCGCGCCTTGGCAGACAGATAAACAGAACATTTATGACGCCGCAGATAAGGCCAGGTTCACTCCTTGAGGAGCTGGCAAGAAACAGGACCAAGGGAAGAGATGCTCATATGTGGGTCCCCTGTAGGTCCCCCAGGGGCCCTCCCCTCGGATTCCCTTCTTTGTCCATTGAAGGTGGAGGTTAGCAGAGGTGAAGTTTTGGGGTTGGGTGAAAGGTGACAGGCGGTGACTAGACTCACCATGGTGATCACTTGCAGGGTACACACACACACACACATACTGAATTATTACGTTGTACCTCCGAAACTGAAACAGTGTTATATATCAATTTTACCGCACTAAAAACAATGTGTCACGTGGGAAGACATTGCAAGTGCCATCTGACTTTGAGCATCACTTCCCATGTCCCCCAGTCCCTGGCTTTAACGCAGAAACACTTTTCTTTCTCTACACGTGTTTTATCGCAAATGCTGGGACCTTCGACCAGAGCGATTGGAACTGCTCCCCCCCTTGCTGCCACTCTCCGCCTTCAGCCTGGTCCACGGCGTTTTTCATAGCATGTCAGGGGTGTTTAGAGCTCACCGAGCACACGCCCGCATCGGGTGCCAGCATCTCCTCGCCTACCTTCCCGACACGCGCTCTGCACCTGACGTGTCTTTATTCCGGGGATTCTGAAAGCGCAGAACGAAGACGCCCCGCCGGGGACGGGCATGGAACCGCGGCCTGCCCAGCCCTCTTGTTATGCGTTTAAAGTCCCTGGTTCTCCAAGCATCAGGAAATGGATGCATCCGTTCTGGTCACAGCCAGTTTGGGGTTAGAGCCTACAGACCAAGACACCGCGGGGCTGGTCTCGATGGGTCACTGGGGAGATGGATGAGGCACTGGAGCAGCATGGGGCCCTCGTTTACCTTCGTCACCTGGCCAGGCACGGGGCTGCACCGTCGCGCAGCGCCTGGGGCTGCTGTCTTGTCTCACGCAGGCCCGAGGGAGGGCTCCCGGGGTTGGGAGTCTCCCGTTTAAGGCCCAGGGGTTCTCTGTTCATCCCTTTTTCCAAAACCCAGAGGACAACGTTGCGTGTTGGTTGAGAGAGCAGCAGCCACCCAGGGAGCTCGGCCCTTCTCCTGCTGTCCCTCCCTCTGTCCTCAGGTCAGGACTTCTGCCTCCACTCAGGGTGTCTGCCTCAGAGGAGATGGTCCCCCGCCCACCTTTCCCGAGCCCTCCCTCTCCACGGCTCCACCCGTCTGGCCTCCCCGCTCCACACGGGCCTGCAGACGGGGCTCTTCCGGGGCCCTCTCAGGGGCCCCCTCCTGCAGCTCCGTTTCTCTTTCCATTTCCACAGGAGCTCCTGAGTTCCCTTCCTCGTCTCTGCAAAACTTGACCGTATTCCTTTGAGTCTCTTCTCTTCGTTAGCATCCCAGTCACTCACCCTGTGCGACTTTTCTCCCTTTCATCTGTTCAATAAATATTTATTGAGGGTTTGTGTTAGGCTTTCTTTTCAGCTCTGAAACAACAGGGAACAAGGAATGTGTGGTCCCTACCCTCGGGGGCTCACTGCTGACCACAGCCATCTGTGGGATGCAGGGTGGCACCCTCTGCTCTGTGGGGGCCGTGCTGGAGCCTCATGTTTTCTCTTCTGACTTATCTGCTGCTGATTCAGCAGCCTTTGTCCGAGCCCCTTTTTCCACATCTCCACTCCCACACCTCCACGTGCCACCTTAGTGTCACTCATGCGTGAGGCCCCATCTCCCCTCCTGCGTCACCCCCTCTGAGGAATGAGGACAGTGTTGTTTTATGGCACCTCGCTTCACAACCTGTTTCCAGGATAAGGACAGCTCTTGTCGATAGGCTGTTCAGGGCTGGGAAGCCTCAGGTCCCTATAGTTAGGATGGGTCGGCCGTAGTCCGGAATCGAGTCCCCAAGGAACCAGGGTTGCCTTCAGATGATAGGATACTTGGCTCGGGGGTTAAGTCAGATTTTTTGTTTGTCCCTTCCTCCCTCCCTCCCTGCTCCCCTCCCTTTCCAGGTTTAGGTTAACAGACAAATTGAGCAGAAGGTACAGAGAATTTTCAGACACCCACATATTCCCTCAACCACGGTGTCCCTTATTGTTAACATCTTGCATTAGTGGGATACACGTTATAATCGACAAAGCAATATTGATACGCTGCTATGAACTAAAGTCCATAGTTAACAGTAGGGTTCATTCTTTGCATTGTACAGTCCATGGGTTTCGACAAAGCATTGTGTCACGTGTCCACCAGTGCGGTGTCACACACAGTGGCTCCACCGCCCTAAGAATCCTCTGCGGCCCACCTGTTCATCTCCCCTCCGCAGCCTCCGACAGCCATCCACCTTTTTCCTGCCTCTGCAGTTTTGTGTTTTCCAGGCCATGACGTTGGAATCTAATATGGTGCGCAGCCTTTCCTGACTGGCTCCCTCCACTTAGCAGAGTGCGTTTTAGCTTCTCCCATGTGTTTTTTGTTTTTGTTTTGTGGCTCGAGAGCTTTTTTTCCTTTTTCATTTGAATAATCAATACTCAGTCATGTGAACGTGCCACAGTTTCCCTGCCCACCTGTCGCAGGACGTTGTTTGTTTCCGAGAGCTGCCACGAACTGGGTGTTTCAAACAACGATTTATGTGTCAGTCCTCGAGGCTAGAACTCCAAATCAAGGACTTGGTGGCCACGCTGCCTCTGAAACCTGCGGGGGACCCCCTCCCCCTCTCACCCAGCTCCGGGAGATGGGGGTGGTGTCCCTTCGCTTGCAGCCACGTCTCTGCAGTTCTCTGTCCTCTCGTGGCACCCTCCCTCTGTGTCTGTCCTCACAGGGCTGTCTTATAACACCTGCCATATTGGATAAGGTGCCAGCCTACTCCAGCGTGACCTCATCTGACTTAGCTACTTGTATCTGCCGCGTTTCTATTTCTGAATAAGCTCACACTCTAAGGTCCTGGGTTAGGACTTAACGTCTGTGGCGGGGGCGGGGCAGTGGACGCAACCGATAGTGGACATCTCGGTTGCTTCCTGTGTTGGGCAATTATGAATAAAGTTTCCGCGAACATTCGTGTGGACGTCAATTTTCAGCTCATTTGCAGAAATACCTAGGCTCACAATCGCTGGATCGTGCGGTAAGAGTATACTTAGCTTTGTGAGAAGCCTCCGAACGGCCTTCCCAAGAAGCTGCACCAAATCGAATCCTTCCCATTTCATGTTATGCTGGCCTCCATCAATCAGCTCCTGCCCGGGGGTCTTCTGGCACTTGTCAACGCGCACCTGTCTTAGCGTGCTTTCAGGAGCACATGTGTGTATGTTCACGGGTGTGTTTGTATAAACCTTCTCTCGCGTTCTAAAGTGAACCAGCAGCTAAAGACTGTAATTCTTACTGGACCCACACAGACTAATAGTGAGCACACCTCACGTTGGACTTGTCATTGGTCAGAGGCCCATTGCCACGTTCTCTGCAGAACTGGCCCCTTGATTCGTTGGCCGGCACGCTCATGCCTTCACCAGGTCTCTCAGTGCTTCTCCGTGGTGCTGACCCCGCGCCCTCCTGGCCCTCACCTTTGTGGGCGTCCTTTCTGGTTCCCCTGAAGCCTTTTCCTGCCTTCTCTTTCCCCACGTGTCCTTTTCAAGCTGGCTCTGGCCTTTTAAGCCTCCCACGCTAATCCTGTTTTCCACTCAGTCTCTACACTTTGAACACAGGTGTGTGTTTAACCTCAGCGCCACCCCCCCCGCCCCGGCCGGTCACCTCTTCATGCTGCTTAATTAGAAATGCCCCCGTCCCTGCTGGCTGACCTGGCAGCTCTGTCTTGGCGTCTTGTTCACAGGCCCTCGTTCTCATGAGGTTTGTCAGTACCCCGTCTGTGCTGGTTTCCTCCGCCTCCCGTTCTCCCTCATTCCTCAGTCAGCAGTCATGTGGGGCTCTTATTAAGTGCCAGGCACTCTGAAGTGGGCCTGGCTTAGGGGCGAGGACCTACCTACCCTTCCTTACTCCTCTTGGGCTATATTGCAGCTGTTTGAAGGGCCTGGTCTCACTCTTTTTCCCCAGCGCAATTGCCTGATGCATCCCACCTGATATACCCGCCTACAAGGCAAGAACTTCCACAAAGATAACCCAAGCTGGAACGGCCAGGTCTGTGGGAGCAGTGACTTCTTCATCTGAAGTGAGCCAGTGGCTTGTCTCCTCCCCGTCTCGTGGGCCAGGTGGCCGTGGAGCTGACCTTTTCTGGAAGAGTTGCTGCAGGGCCAGTTTCCCAGCTGGTGGGGAGCACGGAGCCTTTTGTGCGTAATGCAGTATTAATAGTGCATCGACATGTTACAGATTTCTGTCACCTCGTATACCAACAAACGTCGCTTAACACAGGGTAATGACGGGTATTTATTCCCAGCCACTTAATTCAGCGTAATGGACTCGCAGATGAAATATGGAAAATGGGCTCCTTTGTCTGGAAGGCTGGGCCCCTCCTGGAATTGGGAGCAGAGGCAGAGCACCTGCTGCTGCTGCTGCAGAATGAACCTTGCGAGGTTTTTCTCCAGCAGGAGTCCTGACGGACTTGCCTGATGGAAGGAGGAGATCTGGTTACAGGGCTGGGCTGGGAGCCCCTCCTGTGAGAGAGCAGCCAGGAAGGGAGGCTGGCGTCCCGGGGGCTCCCGTGCTCTCCGTGCGGTGGATTTAGGAGGCAGTCTTGACTCGAGGGGACGTGGGAGAACAGGGCCGATGTGGAGGTGGGCGATTCTGATGCACCCCCTCCTTTATTCCGCTGGTTGGGTCTTGGCAGTCCCCATCAGGGACTGTAGGTCAGATCTTGGTGAGGACGATAGTGATATTTTGCCTTACCTTTTTTCACCGGTTGGGTATCTCCAGGCCTTGCTCGCCCAGCAGTCTTTCATACAGCATTCTAAATGAACAGAAATTAGCATTGTTCCCCTTGGGCTTTTCTTCAATCCTATTTTCAGATCCAATTAGAATAAGTAGCAGACCCTTGAGAATCCTGTGATGCTAGATTTGGTGAGCCCGAGGAGGAAAGGTTTACTCAGACACATTGCAAGTTTCCTTTTTTTCTAGAAAGATCCAGCGATGCCAGAATGGAATATCTTGGGAATCCAGGCCCTGCGTGCCGGGCACACAGGCTTGGGCTCGTCCTGAGCATCTCAGCCCCTAAAGGTTCACCTCTCTTGGGTGTTGTTTGCCATGTCCCCCAGATACAGGCATAATCCGAGCATGGCATTTTGTCATTTTCTCCCCTTATCCCAGGAAGAAAAAATACCAAATGATGAGATTTCCCCTTAAATATCTGAAAGCACTAACCATCCTTGAGCACACACTTTGGAGCTGTAACGAGCTCGTCCAAGGGTTCTGACTCTCCCTCTCTCCCTGGCCAGGCCCCCCTGCCTCCCCGTGGGGTGTCGTGACCTCATCTGCCCCATGCCTGCCGCCACAGTCATACACTCTAAGTTAGAGCTGCGTGCAGTCATGCTAATTAAGTCATTAGTATAATTATGCTCACTGTAAATACACATTAATTGGCCTAAAAATGTTCTCGGGGGCTAAGCACGTGCTTCCTGGTGGAGGTGAAAAATGATGAGACCCCCCCCCCCGCCAGCCTGGGCTAATGCCACTCCGGGGTGGGGTGCAAGCCCAGGGGACGTAGCTGAAGGTGATGTGACATGGCGTGGCTCCCTCGTTTCCTGCCCGGAGCCCGAGGCGCAGAGGGCAGCCTGTCTCCTGGGCGTGTCCTGGCCTCAGTTTTGTCTTCAGGGAGCAGGAAGACTGCCCCCCCCCCCGCCAGCCCAGAGAGCCCCTCTCGCTCAGGAGATTTCTTTACCCCTTTCTCCTTCAAATGCATTCGAGCATCCCGTCTAAATTTTGGTTCTTAAGGGGGAAAATTCTGAACCAGCTGAGCAGTAATAGGGGTCAGATAGGAATAAAAAATGGACTTTACTGCTAGATGTAAGAAGGTTTCTTGGACTTAAAGCCAAAATGGGCTCCTCGATGCCTCTCCCAAGTCTTGAACTCGGAGGCACAGACAGGAGTTGGGTCTGCAGAGCAGACATTATCTATCCCATTGAATGGAGGGTCATGCTCTGCCTCCTCTTTTGCGATCTGGAAGCTTAGGGGCTCCCTGGAAAACCACACGTGGGGGAGTCTTCTTTGTCTGCATTAGCGCCCATGAGCGAACCACGATGTGGATGGTGAACCCTGCTCCTCTCACCCATCAGATACATCATTTGCTGCGCGTGGGGAGGAGCCAAGTGCACAGGCTGCAGGAAGAAGGTTTGGGGGGTCATTTATTGTGTTCCCAAGAAGACAAAAATTCTAATTTATGAGCATCAGCTAAAAGGCAGGAAAAGGGAAAAAAGACCCTCCCCCCCCCATTCTTAGAGATGGCAGGGGACTTTATTGTTAGTGATTGTCCCTGTTAGTGTTCCCTCTCCAGAAGCCCTTTTCCAGGAGAAAATGGTCATCAACTCCATTTCCAGTGAATGAGCACATGAGTCATCCCCCTGACGGGAGGTGCGCCAAGGAGGCTGGCAGCCTCTGGTTCCCAGTGTGCTGAATTCTTAATGGTCAACAGCTATCACAGTCCAGGCTCTTCCCACCTCTCAGCCCAAAATCCCAGAGTCCCACTGTCCTTCTGTCTTTAACACAGGGCTGCCTAAATTGGGCTCAGAGAGTTGTTAATAGATGTTTCTCAAAAATAATGTTCCATGGTCAAATAAGTTTGGGAAAACTTGGATTGAATAAGACTTTCACTGTGAGATTCTGAGAGCCTTTAATGGTAAAGGTCACCGCACATGTGCGAGAAGGGACTTGCGTCTGTAGCATTCCTCACATTTATCGAGCCTGATTTTTGAGGTATACCTACCTGTTAGCACCTCTGTGGACACAGCTGTTCAGTGGCTCACATTCTGGGCCGTTCTGGGGTTTAGGGTCTGCTTTTTGCCTCCCCAGCAGATGTTATCATCTGACAGAGTGCCCAGATGGATCTGAACCTATTTGGCACATGCATTGTCACATTTCTTCCCAAGCCTCTGGGAGGGACAGGAAGTGGCTATGTTCCGTGGGAATGCCAAGAGTTGGGGTGGTGACATTCTTTAGAATTTTTGGCAGAGCACTAAGTATCCTTCATTCAAATAGATTAGGGGGATTGTCTGTTGTTCTGCCCAGAAGCCCTTACAGGTGCCTCTAATACTTCCTAAACCCCAGATCCAGACATGCTGGTCATGCCGAATTGTCACTGCATTCCTTGTCTCCAGGCAGCTCTGCCCCGTAGGATTGGCACCTCGGAGAGAGGTTCCTAAGGAGAAATGCATCATCCAGGATGTAAGATGCGTCTCCCAAGCCACTGTTTCTAAACCATTGAGTAGAAGGTCAAAGCACCTCTGTATTTCAAGAAGGGAATAGAGTGCCCGGCATGGTCTGGCAGCTGAGAGAGGGAGTCGAACCCTTGGCTTTGGGGGACTCTTTTCCATTAGAACAGAAAGCGGAATGAGTGTGGGTGACCCTCAACCTTGGTCCCAGCATGCATGACTATGGGCAAGACATCTACCCTCTTTAAACTTAAGACAATGCGACCACCTTGGCTGGCATTTTTTTGAGATGAAGTGGCATCAGAATTTGAACGGGCTCTGTCAACTTGTATAAGTAGCATACATGTCATCACCCTTGCCTTGACAGCACTGTTTTTACAACTATTGGTACAATTCCTCATTCAAATAGCTTTTGGTGAGAACCAGCTCGATGGTTTCAAAAATAGAGATTTTTCAAAACTTAAAGTTATTTCTGATAAGATAAGAATCTGGTGACTTTTTCTCCCAACTCTACAAAAGAGCATTTTGTCATCCAGATCCACAGCCACCGAGATGCTCTTAGGAGTCAGGACGGAAATATGTCGGTTGTCAGGAAATGATTGATGTCGATGAACAGAGGGCTCAGGCCAATTTCCTTTTGGGTTAATGAGACTGAAAAGCCGTGGGCACCACTAGGGGATGGCACAGAGATTCATGGCGGGGTTCTTTTGTTTGTTTTTCGCTCTTTGTTTTACCCTGCCCCCTGCTGGCAAGCGTTTTGTTGAAACCCCACGGCTACAAGCCCCCCTGCTCCCCTGTGCACCCGCCAAGCGCCTCACACGGAGGTGCGTGTGTCTGCGTCCATATGGCACCCTCTGCAGCTAGGCTTTCATGGCCACCTGCTCAGGGGACTTCGTTTCCTTCTTACACACGAGTACACAGCCCCTTCATTCTTTCTCAGCAAACTCAGACACAAGTGCACGCACATATGGGTCTTGTTTGTATTTGTGTACGTATCTTATTTTTGGACACCGATCATATCAATTGGGATCGTTCGCCTGAAACTATTAGACAATCCCGATGCGCTGGGCTTAAACAAGAAGTTAACTGGTCATCACATAACTCACGTCAGCAGCTAGGGAAGGCTCCTGGCGCAGTGCGTCAGAACTCTGGTTCTGCTTTCCTGTGATCCTCTTGCTTCTCTACTTTACTTGACCACCAGGGTAGCTCCCCTCCTGGTTACAAAGCAGTTGCCGCAGCTCCAAGTGTCACAACCAAACGCTTAGATCAGGGGTGGCACAGAGATGTCTCTTTGCAGTCAGTTAAGATTGAGAAAACCTTTTCCCAAAGCCCCTCACAGACTTTCCCTCCAGTCCTGTTGGCCAGAATTATGACATGTGTTTTTTCTTAAACCAGTCACCTGTAAAGGAAGTGGCAGAGGCACTTTGAGCTGTTCTGGATTATTCCCTGGGCTTGGGCATTAAACTCACTTTCTCTGAGGCACATGGCTGCCCGGAGAGGAGTGAATCAGCATCTGTCAGCAAGGAAGAAATGACAGTGCCGGCCACCCCGATTCTTCCGAGGATGAAACATACTCTTACCTAGTCATTTGGCCTCCTGTTCTCCAGTAGGAGCGAGCAGAGGCCCCTTGGGGCAGAGGAGGTAGGAGGAAGAGGAGAACATGGATCTCATGTGGATTTTACTGCTTGTGTTTCTCCTCTGAGGGAGAGCAAGCTGGTAATTTGTGGTTTCGTCATTGCTGTTCTGTCTGGTAAATTGTCCTGCTAATTTTCAAGGCTATACTTAAACGCCCGAGCAAAAAACGTTTCTTTGTGGTTTTAGCTGATTATCCTGGTTGAGCAAGCAGTGTGAATTCTGGGAGTGGTCTGTGGCCCTTGGGGAGCAGAGTTCTGGAAGAGTAGGTGGGAGCAGGGGTTGGTGAAGCCAGGGCGGGGCGGAGTAGTGAAGAGAAGGGGAATGACATTGACGAATACCTCCCAAGGGCCAGGCTCTGAGGTTTAAGTACGTTAAAATAATGATAAAATCTTACAGGGCAGGGTGCTTACGGTGGGGCACTAAATGCAGTCTACATGTAATCTTTACAAAAGCCGTAGGAAGCAGGTGCTGTGACGTTCCTGTTTCGTAGATGAGGAAATTGTGTCACGAGGGACGTTAAGACATTACTGTACTGTCACAGCTTGGAAATGGCGAAACTGATATGACAGAGCTCGTCACCCCTCTTCCCCCGTTAGGTCTTTCTCTCCACCTTGGATCCTCCTGGATGCAAGTGTGGTGACCCCCGTTTCACAGACTAGGAAACTGAGACGGGTTTAGCAACGTGCCTCTTCTCCTGGCCAGGCCGCCTCTCCCTGTTGGCCGACCTCCAGTTCACCTGCACCCCCGCCTGCTGGGAGACTGAGGGTGGCTTGGGAGATTTGCAGGAAGATGCTAGTGTGGGTGACCCACATTGCCTACCATCGAGTCAGCAGAAGGCAGTGTCTGTGTAGCATTTCCATGGCTTCTGTGTGGGCAGCCACTCCTCACTCCCAGCCCCGGAGGACAATCAGAGGTTCTGAGGCCTGAGGCGGGGGGTGATGTAGGAGCCACGCTGCGGGGGGAGGATGGAGGTTCTAGGAGCCAAGTCAGCCTTTTCCTTGGCCAAGCCTCCTTTCACCCTGTCCCTGGTGGGCAGAGTTTAGTTTGTGGCCCGGATTGTGGCAGGCCAGGCCTCTCACTAGACATGACGTGAGCCGTCGGCCCCAGACCTGGAATTGGTGTTGGGGCCACTAATGCCTCATTGATGGGGCGAATTATGCTCGGTGTACTTCTGAAAATAGATTTTAAATATATGCACAGGGATTTGTGAGGATTTGTTACTTAGGCACTTTAACTCAGTTGTTGCTGGTTTGACACAGATATGAAATGCCAGTAGCCTAGGCTGGGGTCATGTCGTCCATCTCACCAAGACCACCCCCTCTGGAGCCAGGACAGCCTTCCAGGGGGCTGTGTGGACAGGCGTTGGAAGGGCCCCTTCCCTTTCACATGTGCTTGTTTGTTGGGCGTTGGGCGGGTCACCTTGGTGGGCCCAACAGTTGACAACCCTTCAGTGTTCCCAGAGTGGGTGGAGACAGACTCTGGCTTCTCCCTCTCATTTCCCTTTGCGGTCAGAGGGCGCGGAAGTTGCCCTCTTTCTAATTCCAAGTTTTTGCTTTTCCTGGAGCTGCCACTCAGGGGAAGGACTAAGGGAAGCCTTCATGGAGGCTCTGCTTATCGGCCTGCTGGCATGTTCTGGCATCACCTAGTCGCCTCGGCATCCTCGAATTCCAGGCCTGTGTGAGGGGCACCTGGTCTGTGGCTGGGCTTCTAACGCCCACGTTTCTTTTGGCAAATGTCAAGTTAACTTGGAGACAATAGAAAGCTAAGGAAGGTCCCTCTGTGAGGAAGCAACCATGGCAGACGATACACAGAGACCTCCCAACACACCTAAAATTACTCACTTTCTAGACTTCTTTCTCTCTGCCCTCCCAGGGGCCTAGAATGCCTTCCATTTTCAGAGCAGGACAGGTCAGAGACAAGTGAGGGTGTTGTTAATGAGCCTCCTTGAGGCAGAGAGGGAGGTACGGGGGAAATTGGTTAGCGGCCTTTTTTCCAGAGCTTCTATTCTACTTCTCCATTTTAACTTCTGTCTGCAAGGCTATATTTCTCTATATGTCCCTGGGGGTAATTTATGCCTAGCCAATCATTAGAAAAAAAAAAAAACAATATTATCGGGGAAGGTAGGAAGTAAAACAAAACCTGGAAGAAAAGAAAAAAAATTACATTGCTCTAATAAAGAAATTACTGACGTTCTACATTATGAACTGTATTAATTTTTAATGACTGAGAAAGGAGTTGATTTATAATGCATCATTCTCAGCTGCAGTGCCTGTCCCCAGCTAATAACTAAATGACAGGTCTCTTGTATTAAAAGTATCCGTCATTTTACGTCGTTGGAATGTAAATGGTGAGGGATGTTGACTGAGCGGCCCCTGGAGCGGACTCGCCCTGCTGAGCCTGGCTGGAGAAGGGGCTGGCCCCGGGGGCTGACCTAGTTCTGACACTGGAGGTAAGCTCATGTTTTCCTCTCAGTCTCAGCAAAGTAACCCAAATGGCTCCGATTCTCGTGGCCTGGGAGAAAGTTCATAGGAAGGGGTACTGGAATGCTAAGGAACAGTTGTGAAGAGGATTTAAATCCTAGGTCCGCAGGCAGAGTGGCCATGGCTTCTCCCCGTAAGCCTTGCCCAGCTGCCTTAGGAATTGCAAGTTCAGTAGCTGATCTGTGTGAGACGCTGATGTCTGATGCACAATTCTGGTTCATCTTTCTATGCCTCTCAAGAAAAAAAAAATTTAAACATGCCTACCAGTTATCTCTGGTTCCAAAGTAGTATCTACTTATTGTAAATACTCTGGAGAAAATCCAGAAAAGTACAAAGAAGAAAGTAGCGATCACCCCACATCGTGCACCCAGTGATGGCCGCTGTGAATGTTTTGTGCCCGTTCATGCCTTCTAGTCTCTTTTCTTTGCATAGATAGATGTACAAACAAATAGCACGCAGACATACATATACCAACACATGCATATATTATGCAAAATGAGATCGTGTTCTATATACAGTTTTATCTCAGTTTGTCACTTAACATTATGTCACAGGCCTTTATTTCCTATCATTAAAAAATGCAGCTATTTTTAATGGCCGCATATGGGCGGCCAGGCCGTATTTACATGGTAAAGCTGGAAATCAGTCAATCAAAAGGTATTCTCTGTCCCAGTGCCAGCTCCAGAGTAAGCACAGTGCTGAAGGAAAATAAGGACAAAAGATGGTTTGTACACAGAGCTCATAATTATGGAGCGACTGCTATGCTGCGGAGTCCACGCAGTGAGGCCGAGAGGGGAACAGGGTGGCATGTCCCACGCAGAGGAGTTGCCCCTCCAGCTGGGGAGAAAGGCCACAGCAGTTCCCAGGGATGCAGACATCAGGCACAGAGAGCCCATGACTAAGGGGCTGAGCGTGCTTGGAGAGCAATGGCTTGATTAAGTCAGGGGAGCAGAGGCTTGGGGTAAGGCCCCAGAGAGGAAGGAGTGTTGGAGCTGCAAAGCCAGGGAGGAGTTAGATGGGCAGAAATGGAAGGGAAGGGCCTTCCATTTCAGGCCGCAGTAGCAATAGCTGGAAGCGAAAGGAGGCTTCGGAGGGGCGAGGATGGAGGTCACAGGGTGCTGGGGCGGAGGGGCAGGTCCTGTTGATGCATTACATAGTACGGGTTCCTGAAACAATAATTATTAATGTATTCACAGAACTTGCACTCACACAGCTCCAGGCTTTGTTTACCACACTTGTCATTGTTGTCGGTTTCTCAGAAGTAGGTAGTAACTTGAGAAATAAAGAAACCATTGACATTATAATAATAATAAAAAAAGGATAAAACAAAGTAGGTGTTTCTCTCTGAATCGAGGGATGTTTCCAGGCAGACATAGAAAGACCTCTGCTCCAGAAAGGAGCGAGATGAAATAGTCGCTGTGTAGACCTTTCAGCACAAGGAATGTTACTTAGAAAATGAGATAACGTTTAGTGATGGCTGCCAGCAGGCTTTGACTCTCTGATTGATTTTTATTGTCTTCATAGGCTTATAAAAATGGAAGTTTGCCTGGATTTTAAGACTAGCATTTCTGTCCTTCCACATATAAATTTATTGCTTGATTTGTTGTGTGTGTTTCTAAACAGACCAGTGCCTTTTGCTTTTGAAAAAGAAACGGGAAAGTCTCTGAAGCTGATAAGAAGAGGAATCAGAGACAGCATTTCTGTGGGGAAGCAGCTCCCGTGCCGTGGGAGAGCTATGCAAGGCAGAATCCCAGAGCATTCATTTCTGGGGCACCCGAGAGAGCTTGTATTTTTGCCATGTTAAAAAGTGGCAACAGAAGATCAAGTGCTAGCTGGCCTTGGCTTTATAACCAGCCAATTGCATTTGCAATATGATCCTCGCTTTTATTTTTGCCTTCAAATCTTGGACCTAAAATTATTCCAGCAATAGGACTTGGCTGAAAGCAAAGTTTTTCCTTTCTTGCTCTTAAATTCTCTTTCACTTAACTTCCTTATAGCATAGAATTTTAAAAAACTTTTAAAAATAATTTACCAGCAATTTTACTTGTTTTTAATTTTTAAATTTTTATTTATTTTTCCATTCCCCAGTCCCCTCCCCTTTGGCAATCACAGCTTGTCCTCTATATCAGTCGGTCTGATCCTGTTTTGTTTTGTTTTGTTTGTTTGTTTGTTTATAGAGTCCACATATAAGTGAGATCATACAGTATTTGTCTTTCTCTGTCTGATTTATTTCATTAGCATAATACCCTCTAGGCCCATCCGTGTTGTTGTAGATGGCAAACTTTCATTCTTTTTATGGCCGGATAATATTCCATTGTGTGTATATACCATATATTTTTATCCATTCATCTACTAATGGACATCTAGGTTGCTTCCATCACTTGGCTATTGTAAACAGTGGTGCACTGGATATAGATATATCTTTTCAATTAGTGGGTTTTTTCTTTCCTACAGTGGCTGCACCAATTTACAGTCCTACCAATGGTGCACAGGGTTCTCTTTTCTCCACATCCTCACCAACACTTGATTATTGATATATTTATGATAGCCTTTCTGGCAGGTGTGAAGTGGTCTCTCACGGTGGTTTTCATTTGTATTTCCTTGATGATTAGTGATGTTGAGCATCTTTTCATATGTCTGTTGTCCATCTGTATGTCCTTTTGGGAGGAATGTCTATGCAAGTCCTCTGCCCATTTTTTTAATCAGGTTTTTTACAGCTATATGAGTTTTCTATATACTTCTAATATTAACCTCTTGTCGAATGTATTGTGGCAATATCTTCTCCCATTCAGTAGGTTGTCTATTGTTTTGTTGATAATTTGTTTGCTGTGCCAAAACTTTTTAGATTGCTATTGTCCCATTTGTTCATTTTTTTTTTGTTTCCCTTGCTCAAAGAGATATATTTAAAAAGATATTGCTGAGAGTGATGTCAAAATTTACTGCTATGTTTTCTTCTATCAGTTTTATGGTTTCAGGGCTAACATTTAATTCTTTAATTTACTTTAAGCTTATTTTTGTATATGATATAAAAAAATGGTCCAATTTCATTTTTTTGGTATGTATCTGTCTAGTTTTTCTAATAACGCTTATCGAAGATCTTTACTCCGTTGTGTATCTTTGCCTCCTCTGTCATAGATTAATTGATGTAAGTGAGGATTTATTTCTGGGCTCTTTGTTCTATTCCATTGGTCTGTATATCTGTTTTTATGCCAGTACCAAACTTTTGATTATTGCTGCTTTGTGGTATAGTTCGATATCAAGGAGAGTAACACCTCCCATTTTGTTCTTTCTCAGATTTCTTTGGCTGTTCATGGTCTTCTGTGGTTCCATGTAAACTTTAGGATTAGTCGTTCTAATCCTGAGAAGAATGCCTTTGGTATTTTGATAGTGATTGCAGTGAATCTGTTTATTACTTTAGGTGGTAAGGACATTTTAACAATATTAATCTCTCTAATCCATGAGCAGGATACATCCTTCCATTTATTTGTATCTTGTTCAGTTTCTCTCTTCATTGTCTTACAGTTCTCAGAGTACAGTTTTTTCACCTCATTAATTAAGAGCTTATTCCTAGGTGTCATATACTTTTTGATGCAATTGAAATTGGGATTATTTTCTTAATTTTTTTCTTTTGATAGTTCATTATTGGTATATAGAAATGCAATAGATTTTGTATATCGATTCTGTATCCTGCAGCTTTACTGAAGTCATTAATTCTAGTATTTTCTTTGTGGAGTCTTTAGGGTTTTTAGGTATAGTATAATGCCATCTGCAAATAATGAGAGTTTTACTTCTTCCCTTCCAATTTGGATGCCTTTTATTTCTTTGTTTTCTTCCGATTGCTGTGGCTAGGACTTCTAATACCATGTTGAATAGAAGTGGTGATAGTGGGTATCCATGTGTTGTTCTTGATCTTGGAGGAAAGGCTTTTAGCTTTTCACCTTTGAGTATGATGTTAGGTTTGGTGTTGTTATATATGACCTTTATTATGTTGTGATATGTTCCTTCAGTACTTTGTTGATTTTTTTTATCATCAAAGGATGTTCAGTTTTGTCAAATGCTTTTTTTTTTGCATCTATTGAAGTAATCGTATGATTTATTTTTATATTTATTAATATGATGTATCACATTGATTGATTTACAGGTGTTAGACCATCCTTGCATCTCTGGGCTGAATCCCACTTGGTTATGGTGTGTAATCCTATTACTATATTGTTGAATCTGGTTTGTTACTATTTTGTTGAGAATTTTTAAATCTATATTCATCAAGGATGTTGGCCTGTAATTTTTTCTTTCTTCCTTCCTTCCTTCCTTCCTTCCTTCCTTCCTTCCTTCCTTTCTTTCTCTTTCTTCTCTTTCTTTCTTTCTTTCTTTCTTTCTTTCTTTCTTTCTTTCTTTCTTTCTTCTTTCTTTCTTTCTTTCTTTCTTTCTTTCTTCTTTCTTTCTTTCTTTCTTTCTTTCTTTCTTTCTTTCTTTCTTTTTTTTCTTCTTCCTTTCCTTTTCCTTTTTTTTTTTCTTTCTTTCTTTCTTTCTTTCTTTCTTTCTTTCTTTCTTTCTTTCTCCCTCTCTCTCTCTCTTCTCTCTCTCTCTATCTCTCTCTCTCTCTCTCTCTCTCTCTCTCTCTCTCTGTAATGTCTTTATTCAGTTTGGTATCAGGGTAATGCTGACTTCATGACTTCATAAAATGGGTTTGGAAGCATTCCTTCCTCTTCAGCTTTTTGAAATAGTTTAAGAAGGATAGGTATTAATCCTCTGACTGTTTGAAATCACCTGTGAAGCCGTCTGGTCTTGGACTTTTATTATTTGTTGGGAGTTTTTTTATTACTGCTTCAATTTCATTGCTAGCAATTGGTCTGTTTAGATTTTGTATTTCTGCCTGGTTCAGTCATGGAAAGTTATATTTCTAGAAATTTATCCATTTCTTTGAGATTGTCAAATTTGTTGATATATAATTGTTCATAGTATTGTTTAATGATTCTTTGTATTTCTGTGGTGCCAGTTGTAACTTCTCTTTCATTTGTGATTTTATATTTAGGCTCTCTTTTGTTCTCTATGAGTTTTATCTAAAGATTTATCTATTTTATCTTCTCAGAAAAGCAGCTCTTAGTTTTATTATTTTTTTCTGTTGGTTTTTCAATCTACTATATTTATTTCTGCTCTGAAGTTAAGTATTTCCATCCTTCTGTTTATGTTGGGTTTAGTTCTTCGTTTTCTAGTTCCTTTAAGTGTAGAGTTGGATTGTTTCAGAGTTTTCTTTTTTTTCTTGAGGTAGGCCTGTATAGCTATGAACTTCCCTCTTAGAATTGCTTTTGCTGCATCCCATAAATTTGGAAAAGTTGTGTCTTAACTTCATTTGTTTCAAGATAGTTTTTGACTTCTTGTTTGATTTCCTCTTTGATTCCTTAGTTGTTCAGTAGTATGTGGTTTAGTCTGCACATATTTGTGTGCTTTCCAGTTTTTCTTCCTGTAGTGGATTTCTAGTTTCATACCATTGTGATCAGAAAAGATGCTTGATATGATTTCAGTCTCTTTGAATTTATTAAGGCTTGTTTTGTGGCCTAATATGTGATCTGTCCTGGAGAATGTTCCATGTGTACTTGACGAAAATGTATATTCTGCAGTTTTTGGATTAAATGTTCTAAAAATGTCTATTAACTTGATCTTATTTAATGTGAATTTTAAGGCCGTTGTTTCCTTATTAATTTTCTGTCTGGATGATCTATCCTTTCCTGTGAGTAGAATATTAAAATTTCCTACTATTATTGTAGTACTGTGGATTTCTACCTTTATGCCTGTTAATAATTGCTTACATATGTAGGTGCTCCTCTTGTGGGTGTGTAGCTATTTGCTATTGTCATATTCTATTCTTGGACTGACCCCTTGGTGTGTGTGCCAGGTGGCTTTGGCAGGCCTGTAGGAGCCCAATGGGTGCCACAGGTATCCAGGATACAGGCCTACGAGCAGGGGCAGTTCCAGGTGGGGAGTTGGGTGCGGTAACGCCCTGTTGGTCCTGCTTGCTCTGTTTGTCCAGGCGGGAATGGCTCGGGCGATGTGTCCAGAAACACACAGCTGCGACCTTGCAGGCAGGGTCAGGTCCTGGATAGAGCCCCCACCCGCCCTGGCGAGGTGGAGGGGACGTGAACCGCCTCCTCTGGATGCCGGGCTCCCCGGCCCCTCTCTGCTGCCTCTCTCTGACTCTCCCGCATGTTGCACAGAACGAGGTCCAGGTGGAAGCGGTCCCAGGCGGCTCTCGGGTGGCCGGGCGGCGCGCGCTCCGAGCATGCGCGCACACCCGGCGCGGTGCCTGCCGGGAGGGCCGCGCGCTCACGGCGGCCAGGTGGCCCCGTCGACGCCCTGTTATTCCCGCCCGCCGGCTCCCCTTCTCTGGAGGCGAAGGCTCGAGGCAGTGTAGCTGGGAAGGCGCCATGGTGATCCCGCAGGTAGGCCGAAGCCCCCGAGTAGGGCTCCCCCGCCCCCGTGGAGGTGGGGGTGACGCAGACCCTCTCCTCAGGCCCCGGAGAGTTCCCGCCGCCACCGCCAGGGGCGCCCTGGCTTCCCCGCCTTCTCTCTGCTCTTTCTCTAGTTTGTTGTCATAAGCAGGTCACTCAGGGCCTGGTGGTCTCTCAGGAGCAACTGCCCCTGACCCAGGTGTGTGTTTGGTTTTGCTCACGGGAAGGGCCCGCGCAGGGGCCTCCTACGCCGCCGCCATCTTGGACCACCTTTTTTAATCTGAAAAAGGCCTGAGAGATCCATTAAGAGCAGCCTCTTCATGCTGCAGAAGAGGACACTGAGGGCCAGGCACATAATTCAGTTATCTAAAGCCACACGATTATTTGGAGGCAAGAGTGAAACTAGGTCCAATGGCTACTGTCTCCTGATGTTTCTTTCTTGTCCTGAACCTGTAAGTGGAAATGCGATCTTTTCATTTCCCCCAAAGAAGTTGATTTTGTCTGGGCCATTTAATAAGGAATGTCTGACAAAAGTGAGCTGTCTGACTCAGGTGCAGTAATTGCTACAGAAATTGGTTTTAGTGTCTTTGGAGAATTCTACAGTTGAACCCAGAAGGCATCCTTATCAAGTACAGTTTGTTCTAACACTTCCACAAATTTTAAGAACCTCCGATATCACGGCTTCTCTTTGAAGTTACTCTTTGTTATTTTGGTAAACTTTCAGGGAACACTGCCACTCTGCCCCCATCTGCTTCCTGGTGAGATACAGTGTTATTGTCTCAATATTTTCACTAGCCTTTTGAAGTCAGGTGCAGCTCCAGGAGTCCTTGCATGTGATCTGAAATGTCATTTGCACCCAATAGATCTTTTTAAAGAGTGTCTGAGTTCCTAATGGTATTAAAAAGGAAGCAAATTTGTGGCCTAGCGTCTGTTTGATTCCCATGCGGCTTTCATGTTACCTAAGGTATCAGTTCTCAAAGGGAATTCGTTTCTACTCCTCAAGTTCTAAATGACTTCACGTGATTTACAGTTGACAAACAGCACAGTGGGGTTCTTCATTTGAGTGTTGCTGGGGAAAGCCGGTTGTTACATCACCAAGTGTATGGCTTCTTTTCTCCAGGTGTTTTATCAACAGACTCTGGTTGATGGCCCACTGTGTGCAGAGCCTGTGGTAGGCGAGACCCCTGTTTTTGTTCCACACCTTCCATTACCTAATTAAACTCTTACCTAAAGGAAGGTGGTGGTAGTGATTTGAAAATCTCTGACCACTATACAGTGGAAGTTAAGAATGATGGAATTTCAGACCACCATCATTTTTTATAAGATAATGGTGGTCCTGAGACCATTAGCATTAGCATCTTCTGGAAACTTGTTTGAAATGCAGATTCTTGAGTTTGCACTCCCATGCCCCGCCCCCCATGACCTGCTGAATGAGAAACTCGGGGTGAACTCAGTGATTTGTGTTTTAACAAGCCCTCCAGGTGATTTGGTACACACCAAAGGATGAAAAGAACTGTGCTAGACATCGTGAGTTTTTTCTTCCTCAGGATCTAAAATATTTGAAGAAGCTGGGGTGCGTTTCAGTATAGTTGTTGGTAATATCTTTTAAAAATATGTTTATTCAATAAGTATTTATTGAGCATCTACCAAGTTCTAGATACTATGTTGAGTACTAGGAATGAACAGCAATAAGCAAACAAGTCACTTGGGTGAGGTTGTTCTGGTATGAATATGCTAAAGCACTTTTTGGATAAGAATAATATAAACAAAAGACCCTCATTCTCACCCCTTTTCCTCACAAGACCTGTGGCTTGTGTGCTGTCCTTGGTCTCTCCAAATGGAGAACTTTGTCGAAACTTGGAGTTGGACTGTTGTGAGAGTGAAAAATGGGGTGTAAGCAAGGTGTGGGGAGGGCTCGGGGTGGGGGAGGGATGCTGGCTTTGCATGTTATTGGGGAATATTAAGGATGCAAGTGTAAAGCTTGGCATTTTAGGGTGTGTTAAAATGCTTCCTTAGATCAGACCCACCACCTCTCAACAGCCCTGTTGAAATGGCTGCATTGGATTGTTCCAGTCCATCCAGGGGACCATTGTCGTGTGGGTTTGTGGATGATGTAGGGATGGCAGGATGGGGGTCAGCTAGCCGAATGTGGAGTTCTGCAGAGAACAATCTGTGCATTCCCTTCCGTGGCCCACGAGGCCAATGGACATGCAGACTCGAACACTGAACTTGCTGCCGCGCCATCCCTCTAAGTCTTCACGAGTCTGTCGTAAAGTGAGAGTGGGACGACCTTCCTCCTTGGGGCTTTTCATGTATGAAACAAGGGGACACATGCAAGGGGCTCGTGACAGCTGCCTGGACTTTGGAAGCAATTGCTAAATTCTACCTATGAAGTTACTAGTACTATATATTTATGTTATTGTTACTATAGGCATTGGTATTATTACGTCTGCTTCACTTTCATTAGAGAAAGTCAGATGTAATGAGAACACTTCTGCTCTACCAGGTCATCTTAGAGGATGTGGTCTGCAGATTGAATTTGACACTTGCAAATCACACTTTCCTCTCTGTGGAGTAGTGTGTGGTGGGAAGCTTCTGCCTAAGGAGAAGCCAGTGTCACATTACGGGGCGATTGTGCAGTAACTGGCTTCTATGTATATGGCTAGGGCCTGTGTGTCTCCTCACAGTTAACCACAGCTGTGTCCAACCCCAGAGCTTCTCCTGTTGCTAAGGTTGAGGAGGTGGTTTTGCCAGAAAATATCAGATTGGCGAGAATTTAATTAAGATTTCCAAAGGTTCTGAAAATATGTAAATATAGCGAATGCCACTTAAGGTATTGGATTTAGACGCATCTAACCAGTTCCCTTCCAAAATAGATATGTATGCATTTTGTAAGTCTTTCAGAGATTTATTAGTAGAACCACAGTCTAATTAGTTTTCAGATAAACTTTCTCAATTTTCTCTCTATTTTGATTTTTTTTTAAAGCAAGCTGGAAACTTGAGTTTTGTGTGGGTGAATGCTAACCGATGGGTAGGAATTATAGGCAGCAAGATCTGAGAGGCCGACCAGGCAGAGGGAACAGCATATATGAAGGTGTAGAGCTGTGTTTGGGGGAGAGTCAGTACTGGAAGAGAGGGGCACAAGGTAAGTGGTAGAAGCTAAGTATTGATAGCCTGTGTGCCGTGCTTGTACATCCCAAATCATTTGAAGCTAATGTTGGAGAACAGGAATATCCCCCCACAAGCTACGGATCAAAAAGGAATAAGAAGAACATTTGTCCAAAAAGGTGGATTTTTCTCTTGAATACTGTAAGGATGACAGTGTTGTGTGATACGGAAAACTCTAAACTGCAAATTGGCAAGTAAGATCTGGGTGACTGCTCTTAACCTGTGTGTGTTTATTGGCGAGTGGTTTAGACACACCGACTTGCATATATAAGTGATACAATTAGACCCGTTGGTTTCCCAGATTATTTCTAGTGTGCCAGTTCTTTAATATTTGTGTGTTTGTGTGTGTACACACAACATATATATTCTAGCAGCATTGGCGGTAAACATATATTTTGCTCCTTTTGCTCTTACATTTGTAAGTTCTGTTATTGGACCTTAAGTGGACAAAATTGCAATGTGTATCTTTTAAAATAAAACTCTTTATTCAATAAATTTATTAAATTACTTTTAGGGATAAAATATATTAACTAATATGTGAATATCTTCAACATATTTTTCATCATTTATGATAAAAAGAGTTTAATTCATCTCAACCTTTCCTTTTACTTCAGGAAAATATACTAAAGGCTTGAGGAAAGAACTGCCAATTTATTTTGCATACAATTTTCTCCTTTCCCCCGGGGTGTTCATATTTTACATTGTCATGGGGGTAGTGGTTGGAGCCTTGAGAATTAGGTGATAGGGAATGAGGAAGCGTAGAGAAGAGCAGAAGTTTCAAAACCGGTGCCCTGGTCCAGGCCGTATTTTAGAGGGAGGAAGGGAAGGGCAGTGGAGACCGAGGGACATTACCAAGGACTACGGTACTCAGAGGTGGAAAGAGTTTGCAAAATATGGGTGGTGTCAGAGGCAGAGGAGCAGACAGAGACAAGGCCACCAGCTTTGGGGAGCAGCTGGGTCCTAGAGGCCCTGAGCGGAGGGATGAGGTTGGGCCCCGGATTGCAAGGCTCAGGAGGAGACTGGTGGTGGGTAAGCCAGCCAGAGAGCAGTGAGACAACAGTGCGAAGTGGACAGCGTGGCCGCATCACCTTCTAGATTTGAATGCACTTGGGGGCCAAGTCCCGCGCCTGACCTTTGGAAGAAGGTGTCTTTCTACATTATGTGTTTTGACGTAGATCGGTTTGGTGACTCTGGGGACAGAGAAGCCCACAATATCACTGGGAAGAACAACATTCAGGGTGTGTTCTTTCCTGACTGGATGCGAGGAGGCCCTGAGATAGACGGCTCGTGGTGTATTAGAAGTCAGGTGTAGACAAATCTGGCCTTAAGCTCCAACCCCACACCTGCACTTCAGCTGTGACTTCCTAAGTCATTTAACTACCTATCTGCAAAATGCGCCATGCAAGGTGGAGGTGAGAAGAGCAGTTCCGGGGCCAATGCTGTCCGCAGAGGCATGTTGTTTGGCCTGCACTGAGGATGTGATTATTTTTGCAGCAGATGCTGACAGCTAAATTGAGAAAGTTCACATAAAACTGCATTTTCAGTGTCTCTTGAAACACGGAGGGCTCTGGCCACACTGGCTAGGGCCTAGCAGCAGCAGCTCCAGACAGAGTATGCTTTCTGCCTTGAGCCAGAGTCCCCTTCACTCCCTGCTGTCTTACACCTGACTCCTCCACGCATTTACATTGCTCACACGCCTTTTGTGGCTGTTTTAGTTTGTGCCCACTCCCCTTTCTAATGTGAACTACTGAGTATAAATCAGTACAGCTCGTGAGGTTCACAGAGTGAGCACTCACATAACCAGCACCCCAGAAGCCATCTGTGGCCCTTCTGGTCAGTGCCCATGCCTCCCAGGGTGACCAGTCATCTTATTTCTATCACTGTATATAGTATTGCCTGGTTTTCAACTTTTATAAATGGAATCATACATCATGCTTGGGTCTAGTTTCTT
This sequence comes from Eonycteris spelaea, assembly GCA_003508835.1. Taxonomy (NCBI): domain Eukaryota; kingdom Metazoa; phylum Chordata; class Mammalia; order Chiroptera; family Pteropodidae; genus Eonycteris; species Eonycteris spelaea. The sequence goes on from PUFA01000115.1 coordinate 4,020,722, forward strand.
TAATTCTTGCTTTATTTGTAAGATTCATCCACATTGTATTGTGTAGTTGGCATTAGTTTATTCTCATTTTGTGAATTTACCAGAATTCATTTCTATATCCTGCTGGGGATTGACATTTGAATTTATTTCATTTTCTTTTCTATCCAAAATAATTTTTGCTGTGGACATTAAAATGCTAAAGCATATTTTTTGGTGAGTGTGTATATATGTGTGTGTGTACACATATGTTTCTGTTGGAGATGTACTTGTTATTAAAATTACTGGCTCTGGTTATGTTAAGTTATATTTTTTTAAAATAAGGATTATAGGATATATATATACACATATATATACATATACACACATACATATATACATACATATATACACATATACATATATACATGTATACACATATACATATACATATATATATGCATGCATGCATGCAGAGTGCTTGGCACATAGTCATAATCCATAAATTGAATGGTTAGCTAATATCATCATCATCATCACCATTAGAATTATCCTCATATTTTTAACCCCATGGAAAATTAAACTCCTTGAATGTGTCTCTGAGGCTGAGGTTTCTCTGAGACATCTTTAGCTATAACGGCTCAAACATATACAGGCAGTGACGATTTTCTCCCAATAGAATAACCTCTCTCGACAAGAGGGCCCTGCACCCTGCGAGGTAGACAGAAAAGAAAACCAGGAGTCTGCCCTCCACTCGCTGAGCATGGGCATCCCTCTCCTTCAGTCCTACTTTGTTTCTTCTCTGGGCCCAAGAAGGAGCTTGGACTGCGAAGGCCGAGATGTCTGCGCTGCTGTTGCTGATGGACTTGGACTCCTCCAGTGGGGCTGGCAAAGGGGGCGGTGCCCATGGAGGCACCTCTGATTATTCCATTTCCTGGTAGTGGTCTAGGTGATATTTCAGTGATTGGTATGACTTTATGAATAATGGAGCATAGATCAAAGGAATTGTAGGGTCTGTTTAATATGAAGAATTGCTGGGGGCAAAGCCCCGGTTACTTCTCATTGTAACTTCACTGCCACCAAGAACATCCAGTACCAGGAGACTGGGTTGGGGATGGGAAAACAGACTCACTTGCTAGTCAGAGAATTCAAAATGCAGAGTACTTAGAGGTCATCTGGTTCCATGGATACCACACATGTGTCCTCGGTGTCTGCTCTGGAATCACACCGGAGCTCTCAGAATCCGCTGTCCTGGACCCCACCCTGAGATGCTGTTCGTGGTCTGAGTGGGGGGCCTGCCAGCTTCTCACCGGGTTCAGACTCACAGGCGATTTTAGCAACCACCAACTTCGTCCAATCTTGTTGCTTTCCAGTGAGAAAACTGAAGCTCTGAGTGGCCAAAACACTAATCCCAAGTGATTCTGTGACTTACTGACATTGGTAGGATTAAAATCAGATGCCTTATATTTAAAAAAATTTTTTTCATTTAGTTTTCCTCCTAACATTGTCCACTTGGAACTTCTGGACCCACCTGTCTTCTCTCAGGCCCTGGAAGTGTATTCGCGGTTACTCAGTCTCAAGATTCTGGCCTTCTTCTTCCAGATAGGTCCAACCCAAATTAATTTTTGCTGATTTCTTTCAAGGGACACTTTTCTTCTGAATAGGAACCTTTTTCTTTCTAAGCATGGAAATATTTTGGTCCCCTTGGCTCTCTGCATGTCTGGAAAGATATGGATCTGTCATCTTAGTAGCTAATTCCTTGGCACGTCCTCTCCACCCATGGTGGTGGGGACCTGTAGTTGCGAAGGCACCTTTGCCTGGTGACCAGGGATTTCTGAAAATACAGCATGTCATAGTAGAGGGAACCTTAGGCGTCCCATTCATCTACCGCCTTATAGACGAGGCCACTGAGGCATAGAGAGGGGAAGGGGCTTGCTAGGAACCATGGCTGGCTGGGAGTGGATGAGAGGAGGAACTGGAACTCGGGTCCTTGGTCCCTTTGCCCTGTCCTTGCCTTGATTCAAACAAGCACATCTCTAATGGCAGAATTTCACATATCTGCCAACAGGCTGAAGGCAGGAGATGAAATAAGTTTCCTTAATGCAGACCTTCTCCTGTTACTCAAAAGGTCCATGTTAGAAAACCTCAGGGTCGAAAGAGGTTCGTGAGCTCCCCCGTGTGTGGATCTCCTCCACGGCCCTGCAGGCAGCCATCTGACCAAAAATCCCTCCTCCCAGGGTGGTGCCATCCACTTGCAGGTGGCTCCGATTGTGGGGAAGACTGCCCCGTCTCAGCCTGGGACTCAGCCTCCTGAGGGCCCACCCGGAGCCACTAGCAAGGAGTGCCGTGTCGACAGCAGGATCTGGCCTTTGACCCCGAGGTTTAGGTCTCCTTCAGCTCCCAGGTGTGAGCCTTGGATAAGCCTCCGCAGCCTTTTGAGTTTGGTCCCTTGTCTGTAAAATGGGGATAATAAAATGCCGTGTCAGAATGTTAATGGTGCATATGACACACGGTGTCACACACTTTGTAGCTGGAGCACGTCCCAGCACACGGACGGCCCTGGGTTCACGGAGGCTCCTCCCTGGGTTGCAGGCACACAGCCGGTGCTCGCTGTTTTCACGCCAAACCTTTTCACAGCCTTCAGTGGCTCCTCAGGTGGCGCCTGGTGACATGCTCCATGTGCTTTTTGGCAGTCTCCCCTTATCTCTCAACTGAGCAGGCTCTCATGAAGTGGTTCTGGTTACTTTTCCATGCCTGAGGAAGGGAATGGGAAAGTTACCCGTGGCAGTATCTTCACGTCTCTGAGCAGTGCTGAATTCTGGAATCCACAGTTTGGAGACTTTGTCAAGGCCTAGACGTGTGCGTGCGTGCGTGTGCGCGCGTGTACACGAGTCCAACTCTGCATGCTTCTGTGTGTGTGCATGTGTCTGTGCTCATGTGTATTTTGCCATAAATCTCGATGTTAAAGCCAAGATGTCTTGGCCCATTTTTCATATTAAGCTCACTGCTTCTTCAGGTCCCCAAATTGGCCATCCTGTGGGGCTTCTCGGTTCAGTCCTTATTTCCACCTGAAACCACAAGTGCTGTGTGCCCGTGGGGGCTGCCGCATCTAGATAGAGCTGCTTCTCTGCTGAGGCCACAACTGGCCCCCGGCAGTCCCTTTTCGTGTGACCTGTGGGTGTGCATGACGCTCGCTGTCAGTCCTCTTTCCACAGGCTCCTGGTCCAGCATGGCTCTGCACCAGGTGCTCCGAGAAACGCTGTGCCAGTTACTAATTTGAGAAGTGCTTTGCGACGAAAGACACCTGAGATGTTTGAGATGAAAAGCTGCAGAGGTTCCTGTGCAGTTGGAATCCCTTTCCCAAGGTTTATTCTTGTGGAGGGAATGGGAGAAAGGGAGAGAAAAGCCTAAAATAATTATAAGAAGTTGTGGGAAAACATGTTTTGATGACTGAAATATTCTTGTTTAGTGCCCACCCAATGCCTGCTGGATTTGGAAATGAGCACTTTTGTTTCTTCCTTAAAGTCAGGGTCTGTTTCAACAGCTACAGATGCTGAAGGTCGCTGGTCCTGGAAGGGCTTGATGAAGGGTTCCTCTGTGAGTCAGCTGGGCCACGCCGTGTGTCCTGTCTGCCTCCTAGTGCACCCAGTGCACATAGCGTATTCAGGGATGCGAGGCGCTTCCTACACCGACCTGTCACACTCGGTCAGTCTTAGATTTACCGTATATATCTGAAGAAAGATCCTTTCAAATCTGTCACCTTGTCTCTGCTAGGTTGTTAATAATGTTCAAGGGTGAAAATCTTAGTTGAGGGAGAATGGGGTGTTATGGAAATTGAGGTGCAGACTGTGTACTTGTGGGCAATGTCAGGGCCTGGACTCATGTCAGTAAGATAGGGAGGTTCCCTCCTAGCATCTTTTTCTGGTCCTCCGTCTGGATGTTAGTTGTGGGATATGCAGATATCAGGTATTCCAGGACCTAGAGAGTACCAGAGGCCCTTTCAGAGTTGAAATGTTACCTAGACCTCAGGCTTGAGGTAACCTGTTCTGTTCATGGAGTCCAAAGGCTTTATAGATAAAGGGGGTTTCCCGCAGATTGGTGAGGGAGAGCCCACCCACAGGGTAACCTCAGGTGACCTTGTGAAGGAAACCACGAAGGTGAGTGTGGCACTAGGGCAGATAAACTCTAGGCCTGAGAGATAGGCCCACTGCCAGGCCCGCCAACGGAGTCACTCATGGGTCTTTGGAGTGACGGACAAGGGAAGACTGTCTCCACAAGACGTTTGTCTTAGCACAGGCATCCTAGGTGGTGCCATTATTACTTCATGGGCTTGTCTGGGGCCATCAGACATCTTGACTGACCTGGAGGTCAAGCTCATAAGTGACCTGATTCCTTCTCAGAAGAACATGGCAGTCTACTTAGGCCTCTCTGGTGACACCAGTATGTGTCTAGAGAGCATCGATCAGGGAAGCCCAGCATGGGTGTGCCTGATGGGGATGCAACCCAGTGAGCAAGGGGCCCCGGGCCGATACAGAGAAAAGGGTGCACCAAAAAAACCTTTGGAGTTTTTTAAATCAACGCTCTACTGCCCTATCTTTAAACAAATTCCTTAAAGCTTCCTGGGCCTCATTTTCTCATAATAAGGTGGAAATAATACATGCCATTGTGCTAGGCATGGGGAGGATTGAATGACATGCTATTTCACACATGGAATACCCCTGTGCTGGGATAAAATCCATCCACTCCTTCTGCTGGCACAGATCAAGGGGATTTGAAGGCTGGTGAGACCATCATTCACTTGACTCAGCCCTTCTCCTCGTCCCATTTCAGCACCTTTGACATCGTGCACATGCGCCCTTGTGTGTCAAATTCTGAGAGTCGCCAAGAACTTTTAAATTTGGCCCCTCACACTCTCTCTACACCTGCTAATTTCTGCATGTTTTCATTCCTCTCCGCCTTCCCTAGCCTTTTCATATCTTTCTTGCCCCATGGAAGGCAGTAGCAGACACATTCTTCTTGATGCAAACACCTCTGACTTGAACTTGTGCGAGATTAGGGCAATGTGTTTTTGTTCCAATAGCTGTTTTGGTAATGTATGGCAGTGTGTTGGTGTTTTTGGCCAGAGAAACGCATATTGAGACCATATCCTCAAGGAATACTTTTCAGCCTTTCCTAAGTCTCTTTTCTGGGCTGCATAGTTTATATTTTCCATTGTAGGAAAGCACGCTCTTCTTTTTGCCCATGTGAAAGTTTATCTGCCCATTTTCTGGGACATTCTTCTCTTGTTGTCCAAGGCACATGCAAAAAGTCTCTTGGGATCTTCTTGTATGTACTTTATGGCTTTTGCTTTAGCATTATATTGCCTGAAATAACTTAGGATCACCTAAAAACCAGAGATGCTCTGATGTGGTCCCTCTTGGAGTTCAAGGATGCCAGGAGGTACCTTGGGGATGGAGGGAGCCAGTGAGAGTGAAGGAGCTTGGGATGGAGGAGGTGCAGGGCTTTGGAACAGGTGGAAGGTGGCACAGAGCCTGAGAGACAAGGCAGGTGCCCTGCAGCCCGGAGTCAAGTCCAGGGTTTCTAAGAGAATCTTTGCCCAGTCTCCCATCATGATGATACAGCTCCTCAATTACCATGGAGACTTCCATTTTTAAAATATCATTGGGTGCAATCTTAGAATAAAAAGAAAAACAAATCCACATATATCACAGCAGTTGGTTCCCCACACCCTGTGACTATTTACTCCCTTGAGGGTTTTCATCAGGTTTGTCTTTTCCTTATAGAGAAAGTGTTTGTTCCTCCATATGTTGTATTGGCTTAAGCAATGAGCGATTCCCTGGTTGGAGATTTGTTACATCGTCCTCTTCCTTCTTGGAGAGGCAGAGCATTGTAGTAGTTATGTGTATGGCTGCTGGAGGTGTCTCACCTGGGTTCACATCTCAGCTCTGCCTCCTAGTAGCTGTACCACTGGGAAGGTTACTTAATATCTCTCTGTGCCTCAGTGTTCTCATCAGTAAAATTAGGCAAACATGGTACCTGCATCATAGCATCATGTGATTTAAAGGAGATAAAACCTGGCAGGGGCTCAGAACAATGCCTGGTATATAATAATAAGTCTTCAGGACATGCCAGTTAAGATTTTACTCTAGAGAACTCCAGAGCACACTGGCACATAGCTTACCTTTGTGGCCTTGGCTCTCTGCAAAGTCAGGTAAACAGTTTAGTCAACAGGTCTGCAGTTCATAGCATCACTTTAAAGCTCAGAGGTAGCTGCATCCATACTTCCCAATTTATCTCCTTCTAGTGGTCACTTAGATCCAGAACATTCTCTTTTTGCTCCAAATCCGTTAGCTTCACAAGATGAAGGAATGAGTAACATTTGACTGAGTTTTATCTCTCTTGTCCCCTTCTCAACTTGAAGTGCGCTTTTGCTCTGTGATTATTGTGTGGAACTGAGGACTCACATCCTGGCATGCTGCCCTCGATAGATTTAAAGCCATCTCTCTGGTCTTGGAGAGTTTTGCAAAATGCCGCTTGAGGGTTTGGAGCTCACTGAATGTCTGGTCTAGACTTGGGCTTGCCGACCTCCCCAGGCTTCCTTTTCTTCTCTTTGCTTGGGAAGTCTGATTTTGTTTTCATTTTTTAATATACCCTAGTGGTTATGATAGGCTGAGATTCACCTGGTTAAATATGCTTCTTCTCATTTTTTAGCAGCCTTTTAGGGCCTGGGCGTTTTGATTCATAAGAGTCTTGTTTTTCCTGTGCTTCCAGTAAGTTGTTTTTTTGGCATTGTTTCTCTTTATTTCAACATGAGGTTAACAGTAAAATTGTACACCTTTTTGTCTATTGCTTTGCTTTGTTACCCCAGGATAAAAAATATATGCCTTAAAGCAGAGATCCCCAACTGGCAGTTTCTAGTTGGTTGATGAATGGGGATATTGTTTGGGGTAGGGCTCCCCTGTCTGTGTTGTAATCTGTGGTAACTCGGTCAGTGTGGATAGGGTTGGGGCACATAGACATCAATCGACTCACTGTTTCCTTGATGGCAGGATCAGGTTTCTGGTGGAAATGTCTTGAGCGAGGTCTTCCATCATCCATTCTTGACCGACTTTATGTCTGTCCTTTGAGAGTTTATGGTGGCACAGTTCTCCTATATGCTCCTGAGTGCTTTACAGCTTGAAGAATGGAGACAATCTCAAGACTGCCAAGCTCTTAGATTTTCACTTTGAAAGGAACAATATCCTCATGGGAGGAAGTCCCTTCTACACTACATTTGGGCACAATTATCAACCTTCTTCACAAGTACTTCCACTAATGGGAATTCACAGCCTACCACGGGTCATTATATCAGTGCATAAATACTTGTACTTTTTAATTTTATATTTTATTAAATGTTATTTTCATTTAACAACTGGTGTACACATACAGATTGGAAGACTAATCCATACCCCAAAGTTGATCTACATATTAAACTCAGTCCCTATCAAAAATCCAGCCAGGCTGCCTTTTTCACAGAAATTGCATGCTGATCCTAAACTGTATATGGTAATGCAGGGGACTCAGTAGCAGAACAATCTTGAGAAGAACAAACTTGGAAGACCTAAATCCCTCAATTTTAGAACTATTACAAAGCTACAGTAATCAGGATAGCGTTGATACTTGGCATAAGGATAGACATATAGATCAATGGAATAGAATTAAAAGTCCCCGAAAATAAACCCTTACATTTATACTCAGTTGGTCTTCAACAAGGTTGCAGGATAATTCAATGGGGTGGAATAATCTTTTCAACAAATGGTGCTGGGACATGCAGAAGAATGAAGTTGGACCTCCTACCACACTCCATATACAGAAATTAACTCAAAATGGAGCCAAGACCTAAATGTAAGAATTAAAATCTGTAGCCTTGAAGTAATGTTTTTTTTAGATAAAACAGCAAAAGCGTGAACAACAAAAGGAAAAATAGATACATTGAACTTCATCAAAATGGAAAACCTTCGTGCTTCAAAGGACACCTTAAAGTGAAAAGACAACCCACAGAATGGGAGAAAGTATTTGCAAATCATATATTTTTAAGGGAGTTATATTTAGGATATACAAAGAACGTTTATAACTCAGTGAAAAGACAACCCAATTAAAAAACAGACCAATGATTGGAATAGATATTGTTCCAAAGAGGTGCATAGGTGTGCGACGAGAAAATGAGAAGAGGCACACTGGCTGCTGGAAAGGTGCAAAGCCATCTTGAGTGATCACTGGACATCCGCTGGGATGGCTGCTGCCGAGAAGTGTGACAGCAAGTGTGGCGGGGATGCAGAGAAACTGCAGCCTTCGTGCATTGCTGGTGGGAAGGCTAAACGGTGCGGCAGCTTTGGAAAACTAACCGTCATTTCCTCAAAACTTCACAGAGTCTGGGTCCATGTCTGGGTGTGCACCCAAGAGAATGGAAAGTGTTGTGTGCGAAAATCTACACAGATGTTCACAGTAGGGTCATTCGTAATAGCTAAAAAGAGGAGACTGTCAATGTCTGTCAACTGAAAATAGATTTAAAAAGTGGTATATTTCTACAGTGGAATACTATTGAACCATAAAAAGGAAGGTGTATTTCTAGAATGGAATATTATTGAACCATAAAAAGGAGTGTCATATTGATACACACTATAACACGATGAACCTTGAAATTATTATTGTGTAACTGAAAGAGACCAGACACAAAGCCATATATCTTATGACTCCATTTGTATGATTTGTCCAGAAAAAGTCACTTCACAGTGACAAAAGGTAGATTAGTGGTGACCAGGGGCAGAAGGGAGAGAGGGGTGGGGAGTGACTGCTATTGGAAATGGATTGTTTTGTTTGTTTGTGGGAAGATGATGAAAATGTGTGTGGGGTAATGATTGTAAAACTTTTTGAGTGAACTGAAAGTCCCTGAATTGTACACTTTAAAAGAGTAATTTTATGGTATGTGAGTTATATATCAATTTTAAAAATTATTTGAAAAGCCAACCCTATATGGACACTGCCATATAGTGTAGATAACCTACACTAGACCTTGTATGGGGCCCTTGTTGCTGGATTGTAGAGATTCTTGGGGCGGCGAGCAAAAGGCCAGCTCAGTGGCATCTAGAGTCTGGGAGCTCAAGGCAATGGCCAGTTACCAGCCGGTATGGACGTACTCTAGCATTTTAACAATGAGGTCAAACATACCGTTTGACATCCACTGACTCTCAGCCCTTACCTGTGCCTGGATCCTGTGACTTCCACTCACGCCTCCCGGATTACCCTCCTGAGGGTGACGGAAAGCATATATACTCCACACATACCTTGAATATAGCCACTGTAACAGCAAGAAACTTGAGCTCTGCACACTCGGAATCCCACGTTTGTGGGTCAGGAGCTGATAAATCAGCATTTCAGTCCATTCTGAAATGAGTAGGGTATCACTGAGGATGGTGAAATGTGTCTAGTTGAATTGAATCTTATTATAATATAGTATCAGCCTTCCCCCTTTGTGATAAGAGTCATTTGTATTTGCCAGCAAGCCTCTGTGGTCTGTCCCAATACCATTTCTCTCATTGACTCAGAATTCCAGGAGCCTGTCCCAGGTCTCAGAGACGTGGTCTTGGAGGTGATTTCTCCCAGTGTGCTGATGTCCTTGGCTCCTCATCAAGCCCCTACCCAGCTTTGTAGAGGGAGCCCCATACCTCTCCCAGGGAAATATCTGCATGGTTCAATGTGTGGGAAATGATAGGTTTACATGGGAGAAGGGAAGATGTTGAAATGCTATTTATTAATATCCTGTCTCATTGCAAGAAGTGTTAGAGGTGGATTGCAAAAATATACATAGGCAATGCAATAATATTAATGAAGAGGTCGACAGTATCTGGAAATAGGGGGAATAAGTTTAAGAAAATAAGACTAGTGGCATGATTAGACGTCACGTGGCTGTCTCTGGAGGAAGTCTGGATTTGGCTCTGGGTACCACAGTGGCCTAAGCACAAAGGTAAACATCATGGGTTACAGGCTGTAGTTTGGAGGAAGAATAACTTTTCCAAATGTTGAGGCCTAGCAGAAACTTCTCCTGTAGCACCTCATAAAGAGCAGAGTGTGGGATGCAGAATTACACTCACCAGCATTCTGAAAATAGATCCAATGGTGTGCCTCTTAGGAGTGCCGGTTAAAATATCCTTGGATGCAAGTTAGTGGTTTCATTCCCAGACCCGCTTCACAAAGTGGATGGGTAGGTGGAAGAGAGAAGCTTTCAGAAGCACCCACGGGGGCCTTATCTTGCTCTGAGGAGATCCAGCACTGCCTGGAAATGGAAAGCCTTTGGGAAGCTCAGTTGTTGAAGACTGCTGGGATTGCCTTCCCTCATCCCAGTACGTCCCAGTACATCCCAGTACACCTGGGGCCTTGCAGATCAGCTCTGCAGACAGCAGCACTCTTTCCATCCCACGGCACCCCCACCCCCGGCCAGGCTTTCCTCCCCAGGCTTATTGGGACCTGGTCATGTGAGGCAGTAAATCATCGAAGTCTAGAACAAATCTCATTTGACATTTTTGTCTTGACTCTTCTGGGGGCATTTAATTAGTGATTGCAGCACAGGAGATTGCTCTGATGGAGTCTGTAGTGAAGGTTCCTAGTTTCTGTTTCTGGTCATCAAGGAAAGACTTTGATTAAAAGCGATTAAACCCCCTAATATGGTATAATGAGAGGTGGTTGGCAGAGTTTTCACAGATTAAAATAGGTGCATCAGAACATGAAGTCATATAGTTGTAAAGTGCTCACTCCTAAGGGTCCTGTGTGGGTGGCTTATCTCCCTGGCTCCCATGGCTGTGGTACTTGCAGCCACAGCAGTCAGCCGTGATGTTCTCAGCCCCTGGTCCATGGGCTCTGGAGAGCATCACAATAGAGAGGGATGCGAAGAAGCATCCCACAGTGCACAGGATGGCCTTCCGCAGTGGAGAGTTACGTGGCCCAAAATGCCAGTTGCATCGAGGCTGGGAACTCCTTAGCTGAAGCTTTCAAAGCAGATTCCCAGTTACCTGGCTTTCAGCCCACAGTGGCCTGGCCAGGGAAACGTGTGAGTTTCATCTCCAATGTTACAGCTCATAAAACCAAAGCTTGGAGAGGTGACGACTCTTCACTCTTGCAGGGCCAGGCCATCCAGCGGGTCAGCCCATGCTCACTCTGCCGCTGAGAGAGCATGTTGCAGGGGTGACGTGAGCTTTGGGGTTTCTACAGGTGCCCAGAGGGGCTTAGGTTTTCTCTCAGTGCTTATGGTGCATCTCTGGTGAAACCACGACCCGGGTTTCTTAAGTTGGAAGGGTACCTCAATTTCATATTTCTCCCCTGGGCGTCAAAGATCATGTATCTATCAGAGTACTCTTGATGTAAGACGATCACACTTGATGCTCTGGGGAGGGTAGGGTCTTTAGGGTGGACGAATCTATGCTCTTTCGCAAACTGCTACTAGGTGACACACTTCAAATTCTTTGGGGCCCTGATGGTTACGTAATGTGTGAGATGGCCTGTTGTGACAATAGGGAGGAGTGGTATTTTTGGAACTGAGAACACATGATCTGCCAAAAATTGTTCATATTGAAAAAAAAGCACCTCTCAGCTATCTGTCTGGGTGTATATTTGCAGGTGGAGTACCTGTCAGAGCCTATCAAGGTGGTGTAAGCATAGACGTGAGAAGGGTCACATGGGACCATAAGAATACAGCTGCGTTCATGCTGTTATTGCCGGGTGTTCTGGGGATTTGTGGTATTAGAAGGTTCTGTAGCAGAGGGTCCAAAGCCAATGTCTCATGGTCATTTCCCTGCCTTTCCTCTTCTTCAGGCGTGTATGGCTGCATCATTGCACCTTGCCTATGCGTCACTTTTGAAGTTAGGATCTGATTATGCTCATTGTGGCCAGGCGCCACCCTGTGCACCCAACATGCGTATATGGCACCCCTCAGACCTCCAAGGGAGGCATAATTATCTCCACCATGCAGTGGAAAGAGCTTAGGAGGCGATGTCGCTGTGTGCCGTCCACACGTGGTCGAAGAGGGCACTGGAAGTGGGACTGAGGTTTTGTCGCTCCCGTTTCACATGTTGCCAGCCGGTCACAGTAATTACACCTTACGCTGCTCCTCAGTCCAGAAACTCTCATTCTTCTTCGTGGAGGAGGACACAGGGCCTCCGAGGTGTCGACTGAGCTGCCTGTGTAACGTCTGGACCTGGGAATCGTGCTCGTGCTTCCTGAGACAGCCAGTGTGCGTGGGGCGGGCAGTAGCCACAGGGAAGCCCCAACCCCCAGGAGGATTCATCCACATAGCACGGTGTCTGGGATAAAGTGACCTGACGCTGGTCTCACTTCTCCCACTGGCCTTGCCAAACCTAGAGAGGCTCTGCTCGAGCTGGCCGGGCGCCGCAGTGCGGAGCTTCAAGGGCAGGGGTCTTGCCTGTATTCCGACAAAGTCAGGTCAAGGGCGCGAGCTTTCTAATTCTCATCCCCAATGTGGTCGCACTTCCTTAGGCGTTTGCAGGTTGCTCTCTGGGTTTGTGCTGAAAAGCATCACCTGCCTCCCACACCTGCTTCCTTTCAGGCGACCCCCAGTATTGCTGGCGGTCCTGTTACCGGCCGCACTCGGAGCCCTGGGGCTGCCTGGGTGCCCCCCCCCCTGACACGCTGCCTTTGCGTTGCCTTGGCTCTCCTCCCATGACCCCGGCCCTCCCTCACCACCATCTGCTCTGCTTTGGTTGCCCTTTAACCCAAGTGTCGAGACACTACAGCCTGTGGGCTCTGTCCAGCCCACTGCCTGTTTCTGTGCAGCTCGAGACCTAAAAGTGGTTTTTATATTTTTAAATGGGAAAATATCAAAAGAAGAATCATCTTTCATAACACGTGAAAATGAGATGAAATTCAAATTTCAGTGTTCATAAATCAAGTTTACGGGAACACAGCCACACTCATTCATCACGTGCTGTCTGTGGCTGCTTTTCACACAGCTCTGGCAGAGCCGAGCGGCTGCAGTGGAGACTGTTGACTCCCTGGCCCTGACAAAGCTCGCTAACCACTGCCCTGTTCAGTCCAGCCACCACCCACCCCTCTTCTGGTCACCTACATCTGCTCTCAGGTCGTCCCACCTTTCAAATGTTCAGGAATCACCCATTGCTCAAACTCCTGAAGTTTCTTCAAGGTCTACCTGAAGCCAGTCATCTCCATTTACTTCCCAGTGGGAACTCCATGCCCTTCCTCAGACATCCCTTGTATGTTCCCAGTAAGGCCGTCATTCACATGGTTCTTGCTGCTGGGAATAACTTTTCCCATTTTAGAAGCCTTATCTCTCTTTTAAGCCTCATTGCAAGTGTAGCCTGGTCCAGGGAGGTTGAGTTTCCCACTGTAGCCAACTCCTGGGAATGGCCTGGCTCTTCCAGTCTGGCTTTTATGAGGTGAGGTCCTTTATGTTACCCCTGGCTATTTCAGCCAGGGTTGTGGGGCCCTAAGTGGGGGTGAGGTCCCTCAGGGTGGAGACAGAGTCCCTGAGTGCAGGCTGCGTGAGAAGGGCTCCCTGGGACAGTGCTTTCCCACATAAATTCTCATGAATTTATAGGACTTTTGTTCTGCCAAACCTATGTGGGAAATAGAAAGTGGCAAACAGAATTTAACATTTGGGAACTAACTTTTAACATTAAGTAGAAAGGCCACTGTCATTAGTTGATGTATCATTTAATCTAAATCTCTTATCCATGTGTCCACCCGTGCCATATCTATTGATCCATCACCTGTCTTCATCCATCTGTCCATTGATTCATACCAGTTCCTGCTTCTAAATTCTCCACAGTGCGGGTCCACTACTGCCATTTGATTTGGTGACATCGCATTTTTATGAGGTGCTCGCAGGTGGGTCCCCGGATCCGCTGCCCTTCCCTGCAAGGCTAGCTCCCCACCTCTCTCGTACGCCTGCTTTATGCTCCCGCCAAGTTAGACTCTCTGCTTTTCTGGGAAAAACGTGCCTGTTTTAGTTGGCTAGGGCTGCTGTAACAGATAGCACAAACTTGGTGGTTTAGGTCAGCAGAGATTTATTGTGTCACAGTTCCGGAGGTCAGAAACCCTGGATCACGGTGTCGGCAGGGCCGTGCTTACTCCAGAGACGCTCGAGAAGGCCTGGCCCACGCCTCCTCCTGGCTTCCGGTTGCCACCTTGCACACGCCTCGTAGACGCATCATTCCCCCAACCTCTGCCTCGTGCTTCCTTGGCATTCGGTGTGGGCGTGTGTATGTGTATCTGTGTCCAGGTTCCCCATCCTAATGAGGGCACAGTGATGTTAGACTCGCGCTCTACCCTAATGAACTCATCTTCACTCGCTTATTGGAGGAAAGTCACATTCTGAAGTACTGGGGTTATCTTTTGGGGGCACAAGTCAACCTATAACAATCCTCCATTTGCAATACTTCGTCCATGCTGCCCCCACTATTTGTAGTGCTCCCCCTTCATTTCTGCCTAGTGGCCATCTGTCTCACCTCCTTTCTCTCTCACATGTGATCCCTCCCCACCTCTGAAGGGTACTTCTTTCTTGGCACTCACTGAAATAGATCCCATATTACAATCATTTGGTTAGGTAGGACCCTAGTTGATTTTAAATTCCCCAACCCTTTTTTTTTAATCACAGAAGATCAATACTCAGGTATTTGCAAAATCATTGCTAGATGAGCTTAGAAAGGTGTACCCTCACACCCTTGGCACTAGGTTTTAGACTTCCTAGGGCATTAGTTGTGTCTTTCTTACTTTGGCATTCCCTCTCCCTTTGTCCAGCTCTCTGCGTAGGGCCCGCTAGCACAGGAAGCCCTCAGCCAGGTTGTGTCAGTAATTTGGAGGTGTGGAGTACAGTGAAAACAAGGACTTGAGTCTGCATTTGCTAGTGTCATTGCAAAGTGCCGATGCTTTGTGACCTGTGCAGTCTACATCTGTACTCTTACTCGAGGTCTTTGGCTCGACTGCAACAGTTCCACTGCTCAAAGTGAATGCATCTTTTTCGAGTATATGTGTATGCTCCCCTCAAATTAAAGAGGGCCCCGAGACAGCTTGAGAGCTGTTGTTCTAGACAGATGACGGTGGGGCCCTTCTCTTCCACCTCCTTTTCATTTCCCCTTCATCATCATCTTTAATATCTTCTCGTCACCACTAATCATAGGAATCCAGGGCCAGAGAAGCACCACAGGTGTCGATGGTGTTTAATTGTCAGGGCCATACACGTAGAAAGTGCCAGCTCTCTGATCCTATTAGCCGTGCCCTGCTCTAAGGTAATCGGCTTAAAATTGATACCACCCCGGGATTTGGATTTATTGATTACATTTCCTGCTAGACTCTGGCCTTTGCCTTCTGCTCAACAGATTCTGAACATTATGGCCATGACTCTAAGAAAGCCAGGCACCTGGGGTGGCAGACGGACTTGAGGACTGGTTCTGGTAGGGCCACATGGTCAGGTCGGGGGTAGGAGACATTGATGTTAAGATGATAATTTTTTTTCTTTCCTTAACTCACAGAGTTATTTGAGGGTAACAATTCTTAAAGTTTTTGGAAGAACAAACGCTTTGCAAATGCCAAGATAGAGTAGAGAAGAACCTCAAAATAATGTGGCACATTGTTGAGCTGATTCACACTCAAACATGAGTCGTATCACGTGGTTAAGGAGGGCTGTTGGGCTCCCCACATGGGTGTCACTGCAGCAGAGGGCGAGGTGCATGGGAGCTGGCGTGGCAAAGCCTGGTTTCAGATCCCGGTTCCGCAGCTTATTAACAGGGCATTTTGGCACAAGTTACTGAGCATCTCTGCCTCTTTGTTTCCTCATCCAGAAATTAGGGATCATATTATTCTTATGTCATAGGTCAGGTGAGGAAGTCCATCACAGTACTTAGCACATTGCCTGGGCATGTGCGGATGCTTATAGATAGATGTTTGTTAGGTTTTAAAAAATATAACCTTATTGAGAAATGAAAGAAATGCATGAAACGTTTCACTGGAGTATATATATTTAAAGCAGTTCCAGATAACAAGAGAAGAAATATCACATAGAAATTCACGATGAACTGCCAAGTGACTTATATAGACACTGAGATTTGAGCTGGTTATTGAAAGACTAATAGGAATTGGATGGAAAAAATAAGTTAGGAGATAAACATTCATGACAGCAGAATACCACGGAAACGAGGACAGAAGCTAAACAGGGTATGGTATGGTCAGCGTAGTGTCTCTTTGGACCAGAGGCTGTGAATAGGGGAAGAATGTGTGACAAGGTCAGAATGGCTGGCTGGAAATGGGGTGTGGCAAGACCAGGGTAGCAACCTCATCTACTTGGGATTCATGCAAAGGCGCTTTCAAGTTACTGATGGCTTCTCAATAGGAGGGTGGGGTGGCAAATGTGATATAATTTAATAGTGACGTATCAGATGGACTAACCTAGGGACTGGAGTCAGGGGAATATGTTGCAAAGCCTCAAAAGCAGTAGCCCTAAAATTGAGATGGGTAATGAAGAAGCATAAACCAGTGCTTGTTAATCATCCAGTGTTTTTCATGTGCTAAGCTCTGACCTGACGCTTTTTTTTTTAATTGAAATAGGTAATGCTAGTATAGTTCAGTAATTTCCTTAAGGTTTAAAGGTCATAGCTGATAGGTGGTAGAATAGGGATTAGAAAGTCAGGTCAATTGGTCTCCAGATCTTTCTGCCAAGCTTTGCTGAAGTGGGATCTAGTAAAAGGATACATACATGAGATACTGTAAAACAAGCAGTGAGACCTGATGTTTGATTAGAGATGGGGGATTAGGAAGACATTGGCAAGAAATGAGGGTTGCTCCAAGGGTTTGTGCCTGGGAAATTGTAAGCATGGTAGTGAGTTTTAAAGAATTGGGCGGTCAGGAATGGAATTTGGGGGATTGGGATTATAGAAATTCTGAGTTTGTGGTTATGATACTCAGTAATGGAATTGCCAAGTAGCTCATTGGCATCATAAGAATGAAAAGTTCATGGCTGAAGTTAAAGGGTTAGATGCCAACCCCTGGAGGTGGACATTAATAGGAGAGCGTACAGGGAGAGGCAGAGAGGGGGACTCTGAGAGTGCACTCCCCATACTGTACTGTACATAGGAATAACCTGATGGTTCTGTCCAAATGCAGATTTTGATTCAGGTTTGGAGTTGACCCTGAGATTTTTCATGTCTAGCAAACTCTCAGGTGCTATTGCTGGTCTGAGAATCTCACTTTGCGTCGTTGGGGGTGTGAGGATAAAGAAACTACCATAGGGACAGGTGAAGGAAGAGAAGCTTGTAGAAAGAAGGTGAGTGGAAAGGTGGAAAGATGACCCGGCTGGTACAGTCTTATAAGTGTCATGGGGGATGTGAGGTGGTTAAGATGCCACAGTCTGTGGAGTGATCGAGGTGAAGAGGGATGGAGAACATCTATCTGGTCTTGGGGTAACCATTGGTGACCTTTAAGAGGGTAGTTTCTGTAGAGGGACTAGAACCTGGACTACGTGAAATCCACCATTTGAAAAGAAGCATCAGCGATCTGTGAGATGGTGGAGGTTACACTGGGAAGTGAATCGTGCAAAATTTGGTACCCAAAGGAATGTAGAAAATGGGAAGATGGCAAATTGTATGGTCAGGTAGAGAGCACTGCTCTGTCATTTACTAAGTGAAAGGTCGGGAATGTGGGCATTACGTGGGTTTGGTACATGGGCACACATCCAAGCATAGAGGTGACCGCTGAAAGGGGAATAGAACAGGACTGGTGGAAGATGCTGGAAGATAGGACATATTGAAGAAGGAAGCTGGTGATAAAATTGAAGGCACCAGTTAGGGAAACAAAGAAAATATTTTTTCTCTAATACAGAAAGAAAGAAAAATAATTGGGTTCTGGTCAAGATGGTAGAGTGAGTTCATGCTTTAGTGCACTTCCTCTGCTCAAACATATAGCAATGACAGAAAAATATAAGAACACATAGCTAGGCCTAAAAACAAGACAAATAACCTGATGGACCAGAAATAGCGTAGAAACACAAGGCTGATAAGCAGAGCTACATTCATTCTTATGCTAGGCTCCAGGTCTGGAGGCGAAAAGTAAGGACAGGAATTTAGCTCTGGAGGGTTCTGCAGAACTATATGTGCTGCAAACATTTTTTTTGCTTGTGTGTAGAAATGGCCTGAAGAGCTTGTTAAAATGTTGCTGTTGCTTCAGTAGGGTCTGAGAGCCTCCATTCCTACCAAACTCCTAGCTGCTTCAGCTGCTGGTTCACATGCCCACACTTCGAATAACAAGCCTCTAGAGTAGAGGTCAGCAACCTGGCCCGTGGGCCAAGGGCCAAATCTGACTCTGCCCTGTTTTTGTAAATAAAGTTTTATTGAAACAAGTACATTTGTTTACATGTTGCCTATAGCTGCTTTCAGGCTACAATGGCCGAGTTTAGTAGTAACAACAGAAACTATGATTTGTAAAGCCTAGAATTTTCACTGTCTGGCCCTTTATAGGAAAAGTTTGCCATCCACTGCTCTAGAGAATCTCTCACATGCACATAGACTTGTGCGATAATATTTATCGCAACTATTTTTGAAATAATGATAAAATGGAAATAAGTGTCAGTTGGTGGAACAGGCAGATAATTTGTATTTTCACACAGTAGACTACATCAGTTAGAATGTATGAATGAGAGGTACATGTAGCAACATGCATTAATTTAGAAAACATTCCTTTTTTTTTTTTAAAGTTAAACTTAGGCAAAACAATGCCATCGTTTGCTTATGGGTAGGTGCCTATGTTGCAGAATTATTAAAGGATGCCTGGGAGAGGACAATCCTGTTTGGGGGCAGTCCTTACCTTTGGTGAGGATAAAAGTGGGAACAGGATCAGGTGTGAACTCATGTGGGTTCATGACCAAAACATATCACTTCTCTCAAAAATTCAGAAAGAAGATATCAAAATATTGCAAAATGTTAATAGTGATGGACACATAATTTTTGATATTTTCTATACTTTTCTGATATTTCAGGTATTTCGAACATTTGAAAAGACCAAAAAGAATCAAGAAAGGAGAAAATACACTGAATTATAAAGACACTGTTTTGAAGTGCAGAAAGGGGAATGGAGAGAGAGAAAGGTTATTAATATGGAGGCTCTCTCTCCTCTCAATTAAGCAAGAGGAGATGTTCCAGTTTTACAAATTGTCCGTTATATAGTACTTTTGAGAATCATAAACCAGTTTTGCCATGTGACTAATTTTATTGCATGGCTTATGGAGGATTTTGATTCTAAGACTTTATCTTTGTCATGAAGGGAAAGAATTTCACTTTGGGACCGACTCCTTTAAGCCCAAACCAGCTTATTGTTGGGACAATCTTACTGATGCCAAGTGTGAAGCCCTCAGTACATACTCCTCCTCCTTTTGAGCATGAGCCTCGGAATATTGATCAGGGAAGAGTTATAGAGCCTTCAAGATCCTTCAGGGACAGACCTTTTGCTTTTGTCTGAGAATCTCAGTGTTCCATGATCTTTTATCTCACCGAGGCACGGAGCCCTCCTACTGTGACTTTCTGTGGGCAGAATTCGGTGAGCTAAACCATGTTTGGGGTAGTTCAGCCTCAGTCCCCTCCCTCCAAGTGTCTGCACACAGCTGGAACCAGACTTGACATGTGGGCTGGGGAATCTCATCGTTTATTTTCCCAGCAGTATTAAGAGGACTTTACGGGAAGTGGTGCTGTGTATTGAAGCTGGAGATCTCAGTTCAACGCTCTTAGCCATGTAGTATACAAGAGGGACATTTCATTTCTAAGTACATTTCAATATCCTGTAGAACCATTTGTAACATGTTTGTCATTGTAGAGATATTGGGATCCTTTGGGTCAGATCAGGCTACATGAAATATAACAGCTATATTAAAAAGTCCTGCCAGCAGGCACTTGACAACCTTCGGTCAAGTGCCTTATAACATCTCAAGGAATGTGGAAGGGACAGCCAAGCGGATGACACAAGTGCCACCTTCGCCCCCAACAGCAGCATCGTAACTGGTCTCTGGCACATGTTTTTGTTGGTAGCCTGATTTCCATACATCATACCCACTTACCCAGTGCAAGTTGGTTCCTGATGATCTCTGCTTTCTGAGCTAGCTCTCCCTCTGATGCAGGTTTTCACCCACTGTTTTATACTTGCTAACCATGGCCAGAGGGAGCGTCAGTTTGGTCGTTATGGGGGAATCAGTGAGACGCGCTGAGGTGGCATTTCCTGGTGTGTCATGGCCGCCACCCTGCTCCGGCTGATTACGCTGTGCAGAAGCGTCAGCTGAGCTTTGTCAGAACTCTTAGGTTTTCAAGGGAAGCTAGAATGGGATGTTTTAAATGTTGGCAACTAAGTAAAAAGTAACTAGAAACCATATTTATGTGAGAAAAAAGGCACAAGCTAGAGCCACATATGGCCTATAGGCTAAGCTTACAACCTCAGAATAACAGAAAAAGGCATGAGAATTGTAAGCAAGTTAGTCTGTGACTAGCAAGCCTAGGCATTTGGATCTCACCCACCTGGGTCAGTGGCACCAGCTTTCTGTTGACTCTAATAGCAGGAGAGGAAAGAACTTGGTTGAAAAAATCAATAGCCACATCAGGAGGCAAAGATACAGAGCAAAGCCACCATAGCCACATTCTAGGGACCACTAGGACTCCTTAGTGACCTTCCCATGACCTTGGAGAGACACCACAGAGGCAGGAAATGAAGCAAGAGACTCTTGTCTATGAGAGAGCTTTTATTCATCATAATGAATTTTTTTCTATCCCTTGTTCACATAGTGACCTAGGGAAGGGTTCTGAGGAGGGAACCCTGCTTGGCTTCCCAGGAGTTTCTCAGTTCACACTCTCGCTACGGGTGTGACTGTATTCTGAATAATCGCTGTACTCTTCAAACCCATTTTTATCTCTGTCATGAGGTTTATTTCTCATCCTTCCTAAGCGGAACCCCTGGGAGTAACATCATAAGGGATGTCTGGATATTGGGGTTCCTTACCTGGAAGGCACCAGTATATGCAGAGTGTTACTGTGAGGGCGGGAAGTGAAGCACCCAGGGAAGGGTTAGATTGGGCGTCTGCTGGGTGGGTGGGGCAGGCGTGGGGATGCCCATCTCCCGGGTAGGGAAGCTGTTAGTGAGGAAAGGAGACTGGTCCACCTGTGCTCTGAAGATGGAGCCAGACATAAAGCCCTGCTTCCCGTGAAGAGTGTCACCACACTGCTGTCTTGACCTCCATTTCTGCCTCTTTTCCCTGGATATCAATTTTCAACCAATGGAAGCCGTGTTGCAGAGTTGTTCATCGTAAGGACTTTGGGGCTACAAAGAGCTTGATTCAGTATCAGACTCTGCCACAAAATGAATTTTTTTTTTGCAATATTATTGAGTCTTAGTTTCCACACATGTAAAATGGAGTTAATAATGACAACCTTTTAAAGTTATTGGGGGATACAGAATTAACTGTAGTCAGTGATCTTTAGATTCCGGAGTGATCGGTGATGGCTTCTGATGGTAGGATTGTCACACCTGGGTGTTGCTTTGGGCTCCCTTTTTCAGCTCAACCTGCCTGCAACATGGTTCAGAATATTGCACTACTTCTTACCCCTTGGAGAAAGTGGGGAGGCTGTGGCAAGCATGCCCCTGCCTGGGGTGGCATGCAGAGCAGGCCCCCCATGTCTGTCATCTATCCCGGTGCCCCCTCTTGCTCCCACTTTCCCTTCGGGCAAGGATCTGAATTGCTCTGTGCCTTCACATCCCTATTATTGAGTCACCCATGACCTCAGCGTCAGGAGTCCTGGGTATCAAGTGCCTCTCTCAGAGCCAGTGCTACGTAAGTGCAAAGCGTTACTGTGACCTAGGAACTTTGGGATGACAGACAACACATTTGAAGAGGAAGTATTGGAAGATATCCAGTAGTGCTCCATTTGGTAGTGGGCCTTTTATCAAGGCCATACCCTAAACCACTTTACGGGGTTAGGTAATAAAATGATCGTGTCGGATAACAGAAGGAAGAAGCAGGGACAGCAAGGGAGGCCTCGGATGAAGAATGTCTAGGCTGAAGATTCAAGGACAGGTGCCGGACAGCTGGTGGCTCTAGACTCCCAGGCCAGAGTGGAAGCCCAGCGAGGGGAGATGGTTAGGATGAAATTCTAGGCCACCTCTGTGTTGCACAGCCGTGGGAACAGGGCCTTCTCGTGCTCGTGAACTTTAAAGGACTTGCCCTTGAAGACTTAACCTGCTTTTGGCTCAGTGGGATTGGCTTCGAAACCCCTCATCCAGTCCTAGGGGTGCTCAGCACCCCTTCTCCCCTGGTCTCTGCCTTCACAGCTCCCTTTCTTTTCCCAAAATGATCCCAGAGTCTCTGGCTCACTTCTCAGGAAACATATACCTAGACAGTCCCTGCAGACCAGACTCTGTTCTGAATTACTGAAGGCTTACGAGTGACTTTGTGCTGGATGACTTTGGGGAATGCTGTCAGCAGATGGAGGGAAAAGTTAGACACAGGGGTCCACCAGCCGTGGTTGGGTGAGATCTTCTTCGGAGGTATATTTGTTCCTCTCTGGCTTTCCGCCATCCATCTGCCCCTTGCCCAGTTAGCGCGTCCTGGTCTGCCCCGCCCTCCTCCACGCAGACGCCTTTTCCTTCCTGCTCCAGCGTGTTCTGAGGGGGGTGGGGGGATGCAGGGTTTTGGAGCAGTGCCTCATGCTATCAGACTTCGGCATTGGAATCTTGGAAGGGCTCCACCTGGGAAGGAGTTCCAGAGAAAACAAACTTCAGATCCCGGTTCATGTGGGAAAAGGCTTGTGTTCACAGAGGCAGCTTCAGGGACCTTGGCAGAGGCTTAGGCAGGCCTGGCCCCCGCCCTTGACAGGTCCAACAGGGAACCTTCCTGGGCCTGGGGGCTGTACGGCCCTCAAGGGAGAGCTCACTCTCCAGCTGTAATGACACCTCTTTCACAGGAGTCCTGTGTGTCCTTGGGTCTCCAGTGAACCAACAGCTTTTGTTTCGGTGACTGTTCATGCCTTAAGGGGCCAACCCCCCCCCCCCCGCCCCAGTTCCCCGGTCTCCTCCTCATTCACCCTTGTCAAGTTGTTTCCTGCTTGGAGGCTAGGTGAATTTCTTCTGTGGAAGAGAAGGTGCCAGGAAGAGGGTCTTGGGACCTTCAGGATCAGCACCCAAGTCATAAGAATCAATCCTTCCAGCCCTGGGTGGCCCCCAGAGTAACAGCGCTGGCCACACACTCAGGGCACTCTGGCCCGAGAAGGGGACATTTAGGAAAGGGTCGGACAGAGTTCACGGTGATGGCAAATCCTTCTTCCCCGACTCCCTGTGCAGTTCTGTGATGCCCCTGTGCCGTACTCAGAGGATACTATATCGAGATTTTATGCCTAAGATAAGCCAGGTGCCCTTACAGGTGAAGCAGCCTAATGCAGGAGTGGGGGACGCTTGGATTTCTGTTTCTGGCATTGTGCACTTAATAGCTCCCCATGTTTTGCACTTGGAGCTCAATACTGACCATTAACTCCCCTCATGTCTGCCTCTTCTGCCAGGGGTGTTTTCAAACATAGACAGTCATGGGATATTAAACTTGAAGGACAATAGAGATCATCTAGTCCCGTCAACTCACTATATGTATGAGGAGCCTGAGGTCCACAGTGGGGAAGTGTCTCACCCAAGGTCACATGGTGAGTTGCCTCCTTTGACTTTTGAACAGAACAGACCCCTCCCCCACCAATGCTGATTCTTAAGACCTTAAGATCTCGTTAAGTCTCCCAGTGTCCCAGAGGACGGGGGGATGACTAGGCGCCCAGTGTGGGATTGGTACTGAAATCCCTTAGGTTAGAAGAGTCCTCTAGATGAGGGATTTGTGAAGGACAAAGGAGGGACAGTGGCCTGCAGAGAAACAGTGGTGCCACAGACCTCCTAGGCAGGCCGCCCACACCAGTGACTTGCCCCCCTCCCATCTCAGACCCAAGAGAACGCTCACCCCATCAGCTCAGGGAGCTGTCACAGAAACATCCATCTTGAAACTGAGCCTCCCTCTTACATGACATCGTAGACAAGGAAGGTTCCCTCCATCATCACCAACCTGACCCTGCTGCCTGCAGAGGGAGGGCTCCCGACATCCAGGATGACCCGACTCTGTTTGCACCAGGGGAGGGACAAGTCTCAGTGCATCCAGTTCACCGTCTCCCCCTTGTGCCCCTGCCGCCCGCATGCCCTCCCCATGCCTGCACTTGCACGTGGGCTCACACACACACTCTTCACAGACATCATTCACCACCCTTTTTTTGACCTGATGTTCCCTGAGAAACCTCCCTCTGGAGTCTTGATTGGGAACACCCATGGCTCTGCACATCCCCATTCAGTCCATGGCTGTGTGACCAGGCAGGAGCTGGGCCGCCAGGGAAGCCCTCTTGCTTGAGGCCACCATGGCCGGCGGCCACTGGTGCTCCCCCACGACGGCTCCATCCCCCGTGAGACCCGAGGTTATGAGAAAGCTGAGATAGCTGCTCTCATTTCCTGAGCCTTCACTGACCTGGGGAAGTGAGAGGCACACGTCAGTGAGAGCAGGTGGACTTGGACACGCAGCGCCCCAAACCCCAAGGGTGCTCAAAGGCAGCTTGTTATATACTCCTAGCTCCTGGACGAGCAGTGGCCCTCTAGTGTCCCCTAAGAAAGTAGGTTCTGAGAAAGCCTTCTCCTCCCCGCCCCCTGGCCCACTCAGGTCACCCTAGCCTCTGCGGCTCCCCCACCTAGATGAGGCTTGCCGTGCTCATACGGGACAAGCCGTGGCCAAGCCCCAGAATGCTTTGCTCACTTCCCTTCCTCGGTGCAGTGGAGGCTGCAGCAAAATGGAGTGTTTCCACTTTCTCTGACCACTGTTGATTTTAAGTTAATTTCCTCCTCCCGTCCTTCCCTTTTGCTGACAGTTCATTTAGCTATTTCCAGTGTATCTGTATCCGTATCTCTAGTTCTTCCCCCACTTTCAAGCTCCCTCTCTGTTTCCCCTCCTAGTTTTGATCTTTGGGGGTTTTGGTTTTTACTTTATTTTGCTTTTTTCTGTTTTTCTGTTTTTTGTTTTTGTTTTTGTTTTTTATAGGTTTCAGAGAAATTATGTTGAATCCAATAAGCCTTCCCGGACATTCCAAGCCTCTTAACCATGGCATCTATGTTGAGGATGTCAATGTTTATTTCAGCAAAGGACGTCATGGCTTTTAAAAACTCCTTTAAGCCTCCCTGTGTTGATGTCACCTGGGTAGGCTGGGCCCTCTGAGAGGTTGGAAGCTCTAGGCGTTGTTCTCTTTGGATCCGGGGAAGCTAAGTAGAAACTGCATGAGCCACCGGTGCCCACACCCGTTACCACCGTCGAGACGGGGTCCCCCATGCGCCACTGGCAGGGCTGCCCCTTCCCTCCAATCATCACTGTGCTCCTTTTTCTCCGGCCTCCGAGGCAGCTCCTGCCACCATCTTTAGAGCCAATAAAGAGAATTAAAACCCTGTGCAACAGGAACCACCTTTTAAACACGGTAGCCCTTCTCTCGCTTTCCAAACACAACCCGAACAGCACAAGGAAGCCCGACGAAGTCCAGCCGTGCTCCAGCCTCCCTTGCCCCGCTTGGAAGCGCGGGGTCTCCCTGGCTCACCTCCTAGTCACCGCGTCGCCCGCAGCCTCCGGCGGGGAAGAGCCGCTGAGCGGAGGTGAGAGGAGGGGAGCCAGGCCCGAGTGTTGGCGCCAGATTAGGTCTCAGAGGAAAGAATGGAAACCGGTCATTTTCTATACTTTTTTTGATGGAGAAAACCGTACTTTTTTTTTTGGACACGCTTTCTCCTACTTGCTCCTCTCTCGGGATCAGCTCACAGTGAGTGTGGTCCTAGCGCACTCCCTGGAGGGAGCTTTTCTCCAGGACTCCTCCCTGGCCCCCAGAGCTGCAGTTGGGACACGCTTGGCTGCAGGAGACTTGGTCGTCCTCCTAGGACCACAAGGGACCGGGGGAACCAGGGACCAGGCTGTTCCTGCTGGTCCCTGGTCCCGGGGCTGGCTCTCTCCCCACTCTCACTTATCCTTGACTCTAGAACTTTCGGAACCCAATGGAATCACCATTTCAAGGCCAAGAGGAACTGAAGGGGAAGAGAAGTAAAAATTGGCCTCCTCCAGCCCCTCTCATGGCACCGTGGAAGTGTCATCCTGTTCTCTGGTCTGTGTGTGTGTTCACCTTGCTTGCTTTGACTCACGCCTTACTCTGTGGCCACCCTCTCCCAAAGAGCGGTGTTGTTTCCCCACTTTTCAGCTTGACCCACTGGGGAGAGGGAAGGGATGACTGTCCCCTGCTTTGATAGGACAGACACAGTCGTAGGGCTCGGACCTCTCCCAGACTTGCCGCCACCTTGGCTGAGTGGACTTTGGGCTGGACCCAGCTGCCCCTCCCCGTGGTGCCTCCATTGTGAGAGGTCAGCTCAGGCTTCGCCCGGATGGTGGAGAGTGTGGAGCAGGGCCTCCCCCGGGTGGGGGTGGGGGTGGGGGTGGGGGCTCTCAGGACAAAAAGGCACTGCTTTTCACCCACAGAGTTTCAGGTAGCAATGCACAGCAATAGGTAGAGTCTCTCTGCCTTTGGCAAATTTACCTGGGGGTGAGGATTCCCACTTAGGGTTTTACGTCCTGGGCGCTGTGGAGGGTGGTTCTCCATACCAGGTTCCCAGTCTGAATCTGTAGATGCTTCAGTGGGGTTTAAACATAACGCTTTCCTAGTTCTTGCTCAGCACCTGGGGTGGTCTCCCGGGCACCTGAGTGTGTCACACGGGGATTCAGGTTCTCTCTAGGGCCTCGAGCTGTGTGTTTATCTACCCCACACCCCAGCTCCTCTCCATCCTCCCCATTGCTTCATGTCAGGCTGTCCCCATTCTGTCCTGCCAGCCCATTGGGCCAGGACCTCCTCCTGAGTGTGGCTTTAAGGAGTAAGCTTGAGGATGATGTTTTTTAATTATTGTAAATCATTACCTCATTTCCAGCCTCCTCGGCTCCATCCATCCCAGCATCTTTTATTCTGCCATTTTTCTCACCTTGTGCTATGACAATGGGGCGTTGTGTTTCCACAGAGACTTATAGGAGTGTTCAGTGTATAGTTTCTTAATAAACACTTTATTTTCTAATGAAATGACTGGATCAGACCTCTTATTTGGCAATTTTGCAAAGAATATTAAAAATATAGAAATTCCAGGCTACCCACATTCTTCTTCCCTCCCATTTTACTGTGACTCTTTTAAAGAAGTTTCCTTAGCCCAGTCCTGCTTGCAAAGGTGTTTTATAGTCTGTTCCATTGATTGCTTCCATTGAAACCTCTCCAGATAGTTCAAGCACATTCGTGACGTGTTTACTTATCTAACCAAAGAGGACTTAGAAGCACAGAGAGATGGACTGGTTCACCCAGGGTCACACAGCACAAGAGGCAGAGGGAAGATTTAAACCTGACTCCCCCAGACACTACTTGGGCCACGGAGACGCTTGCCTCCTTGGCGGCTGGGGCCTGCCGTGCTGTCTGAGAAGCCGAGCCTGGCAGAGATGCTTCCTTCAGAGCTGACGAGTAGGGGGCCCGGGTCGAGGGATCCTTTGTGTCTGGCAAACCAGCGGGATGGCAGCTGTTTTGTCTCTTCTCTGCGGGTCTTGAGGACGTGATCTTGCCCGTAGGAAGATTGGGGCTCTAGGCTTACAGGCCAACTTGCTCTTCATGGCGCTACTCCCCACACACGCTCCCCCCGACACATACACAGGTGGGCTGAGCTCTCGTGGCACGTCGCGTGCGGGCTGCCAGAAGAGGGACGCAAAGACCGGGGGTCCCGCGGAGACCAGAACATCCGCCCACTCTTGGCCCCTGAGCCCTCACAGCTAGAAGGGGTGGCATGCCTTCCATAACTTTTAACACCCTCCTCTTCGGAGGAAGGGACTCTGTATGGGGGGATTCGGAGCAAGGGTTGAGGAGGAGGACGGGCTCCTGGCTGGACTTGGACTGCAGTTCGCTTTTTTGGGCCGTAAAGGTGAGACGGTTAAGTGGGAGTTGGACAGGGAGCTGCTGCGGTTTAGGGTGGTACTTTCCCTCCTCGCTCTGGCATACTTAATCTCTTAAGTCTGCTTTGGTTGAGCCCCCACCCACCCCAACTGGAAGCCTCTCTCCCCTAGAGAGGAGGGTCGCCACAGCTGTGCATTCTCCCGTTCTCAGGGGGTCCAGGGTTGGAACAGGGGTGGCCCGAGGGTGGAGACTGTCCTTGCGACCACCAGGCTGCATGGGGCAGGGGGAACATTCCACTCTTACTAGGACAGACGTAAGCTTTTTTTTTTTTGCTCTGATGCCTGGGAGGAGAGACAATGAACACAGGGTCCCCTAGAAGATGGGAGGGAATAGCACCACCCAGGAGAGGGGCTAGAGTGGGGGCTTCCGATGGAGCAGGAAGGAGGAGGAAAAGATGCGGGTTTTCAGGTTTGGGGAGAGGGAGTGTCGGAGTTCGTGTCTGCTGGCTCTTTGTACAGCATAAGGCGAGGCCTTGTGCTGCAGGTGAGCAGGTCTCAGGAGAGTCGAGGCCTGAAGTAGTGACAGAGGAGACGCCTGCAGATGACAGGGAAGCAAGGACTGGAGAGCGATGTGTGGTGTTCAGGACTCTGTTTTGCATGTTTTCCTGCTGGGTCCAAAGGTCCCATGGCCCTCACCCCATGTTAGAGGCTCCAGGGCATTCAAGCTGGCACGGGGCCAACCCAGAGAGCCCAACGCAGCCCGGAAGATGGGGCTTGGATTTGCTTCGCGCAGGGAGGCTCAGGGGACCAGCAAGACCTGCAGCCCCTGCCCTTCTGGGTTTGGAATCTCACCCGTGGGACTTCACAGTGTTTTTGTGGGACTTAAGCTTACATTTTGGCCCCGGGAATTTTGAGGCAGATAGGCACAGGTGACAGGCCGTGAAACCGGCATGCTCGCCATGTGCTCTCTGATCTTCATTCTGGAAGGGTTGGTTGAGGGGTGCTGGTTTTTGGCCCTATCCCCTGAAGCGTGGAGACCGGGGACTCAGTGTGCTCTTGCAAAGGTGTAGGACAGTGGTGAAATCAGCCGTAGGGCATTCAGGGACATACTCTGGAGAGGACCCGCGTCTTTCGCTAGGGTCAAGTGCAAATCCTAGGACTGGTCACCAAGCTCCAAAGTTCTGCGGAGCGTCAGGAATAACCAGGATGCCGGACTTACGGAGCACCTGTTCAGAGCCAGGCGTGTCCTCTCCACAAGGAGGCCGAGGCTCAGGGAGGTTGAATAACGAGGCTGGGTTTTTGCAGCTGCGAGCAGCAGAGCCCAGACGGACGCCAGGTCTCCCGGACTCGAGTGCGCTCTTGGCCGCTCTGCCGATCCCGGAAGGCTGCAGTCACACCCCTCACCCCTGCTCCCCAGGGAAGTCTCTCAGGGGTCTTTGGGGCTAGATGCCATCCTCGAATTCCCTCTGGAACCACCTGAACGGGGGGGGTGCTTTTAAACACCCCAGAAAAGAACGTCTGCAGTGCCCTTTCTTCACTGGTTCTGGCATTTGCGACCCTGGCTCCTGGAAGTGTGGTTGGTCTTAGGTCTGAGATTAGTCACCTGGTTTGCAGTTGGAGAGCTTCCCAGACAGTAGAGGCAGCTTCGATGGAAGAGACGCACCTCAGGATGATAGGTGAGACTCTCTGGGCTTCAGACAGAGAGGGAGTGACTTCCCCACCCCCATTCGAAATTTCTCCACCCCTCCCCCTGCCACCCAAGATCTCCTGGCGTGTCTGAGCTCAGTCACGTCCTTCTCACACAGGGAAAGAGCAGATGCCAAGCACGTCTAATTTGGAAGTTAAAAGGCTGACCTCTGCACTGCCCTGGCTTCCCCTTCTTGTGCGGGAACACCTTTCTGTATGTAGCCAGGCTCCCAGCCGCCACGACCTCACTGCCACCTCGCCCGCCACAGGTGTGACCACAGCACAGTGGTGGGCTCCAGACACCTCCCTGGCACAGCCAGGTTCCTGCAGGTCAAGCCCAGGCACGAACAGAGGCCGAAGCATCTCAGATACAGCCATGAGGTGCAGGGGAGGGTGCGATGCCGTGAACACAGCAGGGCCGAGCGGATGAGGCAGGGTGACGTCATCGTTCAGCTTCCTGAGTGACGCCACACCTGGGTTAGGCAGAGGACCTTTATGTTCCTTCAGTTTTATGGAGTCTGAGCTCCGGCGAGACACACATGTGGCTGCCAGGGTGACCGAAAGGGACAGCAAAGTGAAGGTAGCACTGAGGGACAGCCAGGGAGGGGCTTGGTAGGGGTGACCCAGGCTGCTCTGAGGCTCCCCCGGGCAAAGCAAAGGGAAAACTCTTCAGCATGACAGTGGAGGGGGTGGCAGGGTAGCGAGGGGCGAGAGCGTGGGGGGCCTGGTTTGCATCTGGTGAGGTCTGGGGCTCTTCTTGCCAATCTCCCAGCTCGGCCCGCCCACCACATTCCCACTCCAGTGGCGATGACGTGGGGAGGCTCCCACCTCCTCCACCTTCCCTGGATGGCTCTGCTTCTGCATTTGCCTTTAGAAATCCTGTTACCAGCCCCTGCACTTCCCACCTCCCGAGAAAACCTCAGTCTAGATCTGACAGTGTATTCCCAGAGCTAAATAAGCCTCCCCTTTCAACCCTCCTTGAACCTAGAAGATAGTTGGAGACAAGCTGTCAAGAGATAAGGCCCCTTGTCTGCTTTTTGGGTGATTCAGAAATTCCATCAGGATTCGAGGCCTGTTTGGGGAGGATTTTAATCCTAGTTTCTCCTCCTCGGGTAAAAGTTCCATCAAGTGGCTCCAGTTTCCTGTCGCTCAGGGAGATTTCTGCCAAGGGGACAATGCCGGAGATCTCTGCTTTTTTGTCCCTTTCCATCAGGACACCTTCCCCTCCTATCATGAAATATCTAGGTGTGCACCGGAAGGGTTGGATCTTCCTCACCACCCTTGACCTTTAGGTGGACGGGAATGCCTTGCCCATGTTCTGCATGCTCGAGTAGGGAATGTTGAGAACTGAGGAAGCCGTTGACCAGAGCGTACTGGCTCCCGCGAGGCAGGATCCTTGAGAGGCACAGATTTTACAGCATCGAGGATGCTGGTGGCTCAGATTCTGTGTCAAAGGCCTCCGGCCCAAGGCAAGGCCAGGTCTTTGTAGGTCCAATCTGGAAAGGAATTGAGAACTATTTGGGGTAGAGGGGAAAGGCAGGATTACCAGATTCCCAGAGAATAGCTAAAGCTGTAGAGAAATCCCAGCTGAGGAGTTTGGCGAGACTTTCATGGCTAGAAAACAGGAGATGTGTGAGCCTCCTGCACGGTACCAGACGCAGCCCTGGGCCTGTCGGGGTCGCAGTGTGTTCCCGTGACCACGTGCAGACAGGAGCTGCTCGAGGCCTTTCTATGTCGATGAACGTGGCTTTGGTTCGGCTGAGGGTAGAGAGAGGAGCATGTGGCAGGTGACCAGAAGAATGGAGCTTGGCTTTTCTGAGAGGCCAAGACACTAAGCAATTCTCCCTTTACCCCTAAGACCCATGTCAGGTGACGTCTGAGAGTTTGGAGGGTGGGTCCGAGCTCCCCGCTCAGCTGTGGAGAGGCTTTGGAGACTAAGGGCGAGGTCACCCAAAGGTATGAGATCAAGGGTTGTGGTCCCTGACTTGTGACTTCATCTGAGTTCGAGGGACAGAGTGTCACGTCGACTCAGAAAACCTCACCAAGCCTGACTTAGGTAAAGAACGCCAGAGGCTGTGGTGGCTGACAGTGACACCGAATCGTCTTCATGGCTCTCCTCTGCTCTCGGTTTCTGCCGCCTACACACTGTTACCACGACAGCAGAAAGAAACCTGGTCCTGCCTCTGGGGGTCCCACTGGAGCAATTGGCCTGTTGCCCTTAAAAAGAGGTAGTCTCCCCTCTGTTGTCCCAAGTTCATTCTTCAGTAAGAAAAGCAGGGATCTGTTCCTGGTGAAGTGACTCCATGGCTGTCAAATACGGCTGAGCAATGCTGCTTTTATGGGACTCTGAGATGCCGCTGACTTGCTCACTCAGAAGCTCACATCAGCTTTGGTCTGTATTCGTCCTTGGTGGTTTGGGATTGCATTGCATTGTCCTGTGCAAGGCTCGAAACAGCCTTTGACCAGACATCATGCAATCCTGACCCCCAAATGGACTTCTCAGGGAAAGAGAGAGTGTGGGGCCAGGGGCAGGTGGGTTCAGGGGTGCTGTTAGAGGAATGTGGTCTGTCTGCAGAGTCAGTGGCATGGCTTCCATCAGCTGCACAGGCCTAGGGAGGGATGTACTCGACACAGCCGGGTTCTTAAGGATGTCGGGAACACATGGCATGGAGAGTCCTTGAGCCTGAAGCTGGCAGGGCTTAGACGCTGGGACACAGGCGGCCCCTGGACCGACGCAGCCTCTCTAATTTCCAGTCTTTCTCAGCACTGGCCAGACAGCCCGTCTCCAAGATCTGCCCTCGTGCTGCCAAAGCCAGGAACACGGGTTTGGACATCCAGGGCCCTCCTACAAATAGTCGTAGGGAGAGAGAACATTCCAGAATACCAGCTAGTTGCTAACCAAGTCCCGCCAGTGTATTATGTGTACTCAAAGTGCCAGCATTCCTCACTGTTAATTGAGAGAAAACTCACATGACGGAGACCTGAGAAGAAACCTCAAAGCATTTTTGTCCTGAGTCAGTCTGGGTGGAGAGGACCCAGCCTGGGTCCATGATCATCTCCGATCGCTCCTACCTGAGGGGCCACAGCTCGGGGCTGGAGCCTGTCACTGCAGAGGGAGCCAGACGCAGAGCCGGCCTGTGAGAACTCGAGTCTATTCTTTCCCAGTCTGTGAGGAGCAGAGGAGGCACCACCAATATAGAACGGATTCTGAGACTGTCCTTCCAGGGAGAATTTAAATTCCGAGTCCATGTTTGAATGTCTCACGTTCAATCTTTATGGCTGTCAGGTTGACATTTCTTGCTGCCAAAACAGGCAATTGCTGCCTGGAGCCTTTAATGCCAAGTGGCCATCTGGTCATCAAGAAGGCCAGAATGACCCCAGTGTGCTTTTTAAGACGGCGCCTTTGGCCATCGTAATAATTTTATTGGGTCAGCCACTTGACCAAACTATTGGCCCATGTGAACTGCTCGGTTTTCTGGGCAAAGCTTCATTTCTGCAGTATGACGCTCTCTTAATTTGAAATCCCTAATTGCAGAGAAACCTCTTACTCCGTTTATTAGACTGTGATGCTGTGTCCAAGGTGCTAAGTCCATCCAGTAACTTTGGACACTGTCGCGTGGCATGGCCACCTGTTGTAGGCTCACGATGCACGTTAAGATACTAAAGGCTCTGAGAAATCCTGCCTCAGATAAACCTTTAAATACCCTACCACTTCCCAAATCTAATCGAACATAGAATACCCTTCGCTGAAGGCCTATTAATAGACAAGCACACACTTCAGGTAACACTGGGTTACGGTGACCTCAGAGCTTTCTAAAGAAGAACCAAGCAGGACGTGTCAACCAACCATCGGCCTTCTTACGTCAAGATGAGCAGCCACACCCTGATGCTGACTGACGCTTTGGGGCTCAGTCCCCCATTTCTGCCCTCTGCGTTGCATGGAGGCGGAAATGATTTGGGGGCTGGTTGGCAGGTACTCCAGTGAAGAGCAAGAATCCTTCACTGTGCTATCTCAGAAGGACACGGTAAGTCATTTCACGAAAGAGCTTAAGACTTAGCACTCACTGTGGCCACACTTCTGGGCTGGTGGAGGTGACGTCACCTCATGGTAGCACACAGACATGAAGACCTGGAGCCCAGTCTCAGCACTGCCACTGGCAAAATGACTTGGGGTAAGTTACCTTTCCTTTTTGTATATTTGTCGCTGCGCTTAACTCATCTTCGGATAAAAGACTCTACCTTGACCGGTGCCCCGAATACTGTGTCCCCATGAGTCACCGTTGTCTCCTAGAAGGAGATATCGTATGGTTCTTGGGTTCGTCTCTCTGCTGTGTGTCTCGGTGTATCATGTGAGAGGAATGACTTTTGTCCTCTCCTGAATCCTGGGAGGCTTGAGAGTTAGGTAAGGGTGATAAGGGTGAGGGAGATGGCTGCCCTTTTGGGTGAGGGCTGGTGGATGTCTCTGGACGAGGAAGGAAGCAGATGTTTGGGGGTTAATAGACCCTCTCTGTCACAGTTGGACAGGGCCAAGCGGGAGCTCTCGGCAAGATTTTCCGACTTTGATCTCAAGAAGGCAGCTCTGCCTAACAAATAGTCTGAAATGTCAAGGAATAAATGTTAAAGCTTGAGGGGTCTTTCTCCTGGGAGTTGCCTGGGCCGTCCAGGGAGGGAGAGGAGGAGGGAGAGACAGACACAGCAGAATCCTCCACATAAAGATTCCAGCTCAGTTTTGTGATATTTAAGAAAAAAAGAAAACTGAATAATTTATTATACAGAAGATGGAAGCTGTGCAGAGGTAGCCAGGCTTCAGATGAGAGTTCACTTTCCATTATTTAGCTGCCCCATCCTTGAACTTGTGAAATGTTTCTTATTGGTGACATGCTATAGACCTCTTCTTGAGTTTTCTACTGTTATTATTGCTATTGTTGTTATTGTTATTTTCATTAAGAGAGTTTATGTCCTTTGGTATGGGAGTCGAGGGAGGCGATTTCCATAAATGATTGTTGCAAAGAGCAGAGGTATCTTTTTCTCCTGAAGGGTCTTCAGCACGTCCTTCACCACCTCTTCCCCCGCCCCCCCCCCCCCGTCATCTTCCAGCCATGCCTCTTACATGGATTGAGAGGACCACCTCTCCAGGAGGGGTGGGGAGAATCTTGGCGTTGGCCTGACTGACGATGGGCCGTATCAGTCAGGGGCGGGGGGTATTACCTCTCTATCATTCCGCCTGAAAATGGAAGTGATGTTCTTATTGCCTCTTCTGGGTTCGTTGGGCACAGGAATGATGTCCTGTGTTCAGAACATCTCAGTACCTGGGTAGCTGTGGAGGGGAGGGAAACAGCATCTATATTATGAGAGGGGACAGAAAAAGGAAGAAAAGAAATTTAAAAAGAGAAAAGCAGAAGTGATGGAAGGATTGGTGGGAAAGGTAGAGGGAACAGGGTCTTTCATCTGTTTGTTTTGGTCAGTGATGGTGCTTACATGTTCAAAAAAAATGCTTCTGGTTGATAATCACATCCTGTTTCTGTAGTGTCGCTAATTGAAATCCACTGATTATCTCCAAATTGTAGTTCAGTTCACAGTGATAAGTTTCAGATGTTCTACCTTGAAGGCCCACAAATAATAGAAACATGCTCTTGGTCACTCTCCCTCTAATTGTTTCTCTATGTCCTTGACACTCTCAGAGGTGCAAACAAATGGAGCCAATTTTTGGATCATTTCAAGCTGTTCAGGTGAAGCTAGTCAAGCTGCAAATCAGATCCATCAGTAAACTCCCCAAACAAGCAGAGTGCTATCGAGGATGTATTCCTTTTGTTGCAAATATTAATACTTTGGCTTTTTTTCTGGACTTGTTTTTTTCCACCTCAAAGAACCCAGAGAACATTTTGCAGTTAAAATGTCACAGTGACACTCCTATTCTGAAACTCTGAAAATATACTTATTTTTACACCCAGTAACTTATCTACCTCTCACAAAGGTCTTGCAAATATTTTTCCACTCCGGGCTTTCAGTGATGCAGAAATGTGACCAGCACTGTCTCTCTAGGGCCATAGCTCTCAAACTTTTTGGTCTTGGGACTCCTTCCACTCTTAAAAATTATGACGACCTCAGAGAGCTTTTGTTTGTGTGGGTTATACCCCGCCACCGTCACTGTAATTGAAATTGAAACTGGGAAGCGTTGGAGGACACAAGCACACACTCACCTTTTCTTCAGCCATCAGAGAGACGTCATCCCATGTGAACCACTGGAAGAACCAACCCCACGTGTACCGGTGAGAGAATGAGAGCGAACAAATGGACACCCCATGTTAGTATCCCTGGGGAAACGGTCTCGCTCGGTGGACCTGCTGATAGGGTGTCCGGACCACGGTCTCAGACCTGCCCCATCTGGGGAAAGCTGAGGCCTGAGCAGAATCTGGAATCAAGTCTGGGTCCCCTCAGTGCCGGAGGAGGTGCCCGTCAG
Organism: Eonycteris spelaea; assembly: GCA_003508835.1. NCBI lineage: Eukaryota > Metazoa > Chordata > Mammalia > Chiroptera > Pteropodidae > Eonycteris > Eonycteris spelaea. The sequence continues at coordinate 4,056,856 of PUFA01000115.1, forward strand.
GCACTTTGCTCCAAGTGTAGGGCTCCGGCAGAACCCCATTTCTTTGCGCAGACATCACCGAACGCCCCACGAGTGCTACCCAGACCCAACTGGGCGTAACCGTGTGTGCTGGGTTACTGACATGGGAAACATACAGGGAGAACTTCGTCTCAGAGGGAAAAGTGTGCGAGGCAGGTGTCTGCTTGCTCTGGAGATGGAACGTTCCTTGCCGTAGCGGCAAACGTTATTGGCCGGTTGAAGCAACTCAGCATGAACAGGGTTTGCAAACCTCATTGGTGCCAGCAGGGAATGGCAGGGGGATGACGGGAAGTTAGGATCAGCACCTTGCAGGTCAGAAGTCCCATTATGTGCATCATAGCCAGCCTTGGACATCACATTCGGATTTGCTTTTGGAACCCGTAGTGCTTAGCAGTGTTCTGCCGGGTCCTTAGGAGTGCTAAGTTTAGAGACCCCACCCCTCCATCATCCTCCCTACCCGGGCAGCCTTGAGAGAGGAAGATCGGACTCTGAAGTACGTAATGTCTTAGGGAGCCTCCTCAGCTTAACTCTGTGCACGCGGCAGGCAGAGGGAGCTGTTCAATAGTGAAGTCTTGGCTGCAGGACAGTATTCCTGCCTCCCGTCACTTCTCCCTTCGTACCCCAGATTTACCGTTTATACCTCGAACATCAGGAATGGCCCTGGGCTTGTTCTCAGGAATCCCTTGTCACGAGTACTCATAGTCCTTGCCAGGAGGATGTGTGTCTTTTGAGAGTGGCTCTGAGACCACAGGCAGGTGTTGGTTCATCAGGTCTGTGCCATGCACTCTGCCACTAAGTAAAGCAGTAGTTTCCTGCCTTCAGGAGGTTTACAGTCTTGTGCAGTGGTTCTCAGCTGGGGGTGACTTGTCCCCCAGGGCACATGTGTAAAGACATTTTTGATTGTCACAACTGAGGGTTGATGCTGCTGACAGCTCTCACGACGAAGCATTGTCTTGCCCAAAATGTCAATAATGCCCAGGCCGAGAAACACAGTCTAGTGGGAATATAGACCAGGATCCCTTCCTCTCAGGCAAGAGGGACCCCATATTGTCCAGGGCCCTCCTTCAGCTGTCAGGGGTCCAAGGCCATGGCCAGTGACCGTCCAGAGCCTGCACTCCACCCCAACCCCTAGAGCATGCTTCAGTTGTCTCAACCAGAGCTTCTTACCAAAACAGCTTTTAGTCTATCTCCAGGATGTAGGGTCTGTGTTGGTTGTTTTTCTTCTGAGGATGGGCTACACTGCAGGTGTGCACACTGCTAAGCCCAGGAGTTGGCCGAGGGGCTGCTGCTGTTTGGGGCGGAAGGGAGCATGAGTGTGGGTGGTTTGAGCTAGGTGTGCAGGAGCCGCCCCTTTTGCTGTGGGACGAAGCAGGGGAGCAGGCTGAGGGTTGGCTCTCTTGCACAACATGTCCCAGTTCACAGCTCCAAGGAGCCTGAGATGTAAATTCAGACCTGGCCCTTTGGGTCATTCTGAAAATATATTTAACAGGGTAGGAGGATAAGATGCACCTTATTTAATAGTGTGTGAGGTTGATTTTATCACTCCTAATCTTTAGTAGACACGTGAGATGAGGGCTTCTAATTATTCTCTTGTCCCAGGTCCTGCAAATGTAAGAGAGAGTCCTGGTGTAGACAAATGAGTAATTAGGACAGAATATGATGAAATTATGCATGAGGTAAGCGTAGAGAAAGGACACTTGGTTCTTAAATATGGCTCTTAAGAAACACCGAATCATGACATCTGTTTACAGCTGTATAAACAGAAATGGCAGCTCAGGAAACCCCACAATCAGAGTGATCAGCTGAGTCTCTCAGTGTTCTATTGTTTAGAGAGAGATTTGTCTCTTTGAGCCTTGGGAAGCCTGATCCAATTGCCCCATAGCTAAATGCCATGGTCCTGTGACAGCCAGGCTTTTTGAGGCAGGCATTCTTGCTGCTGGACCATCTCCACACTAGGGCAGTGCTCATACAGTGTGAGGCCCTTGTCAGGTTGCCATGGAGACTGGTCTTGAGGTCTTCAAATTTTATTTATTTATTTATTGAGACCCGCAGTTTTTGAGGTGCTGTGACCAAAATTATATACATATACACACATGCATGCATGTATATGCATGTGCACATATATGTATGTATGTGTATGCACATATGTATGTGTATGTGTGCGTGCATGCATGCATGCATGTATGTGTGAGAGAGAGACAGGCAGGTGTGTCTGCACTCTCTCCATCATGGACTTTTGGAAGGATACCTTCCTGTAACAGAGAGGTAAAGACCTTGAAGAAATTGAATGGAAAGGTTGTTTTTATTTTTCTTCTAATAACATTGCATATTTTTTTATGATTACAAAAGTAATTTATATTCACAGTAGAAAATTTGTTGAAACAGAGAAAAGCACACAAACACATAAATTACCCACCATCCCATCACTCAGAGACAACACTGTGAGCATTGCAGCTCTCTGTCATCTAAGCTTTTTAATGTACATATTTAATTATTTAACAGAATCAGATCATTCTGTGTGCACATGCACACACATTGTTTTGCTGCTTTTTTACAAGATTGTCTGCATGTGCCTTTTAACAGGTCTTTTGCAATAGTAAATTTTCCTGTGTAGGTGATATATTCACGTGGTTCAAAAAATACACACACACACACACGCACATATATGTACACATACTTGTGCCGCTTGTCCACAGATATTCACAGCAGCCTTTTTCAAAGTAGCCAAAAAGTGGACACCACTCCAGCGCGGATCAGGGGGTAGAGGGATAAACAACAGGTGCCACACCTGTACCACGGAAGAGCATGCGACAGCGGGAGTGGGCTGCTGACCCGTGCTGCACCGGGAAGGACCTGAGAAGCAGGGTGCGCAGTGCAGGCAGCCAGACCCCACAGCACCTGTGTTGTATGATATTCGTACGAAATGTTCAGAAGAGGCAAATCTCTAGGCACAGAAAGGAGATTAGTGGTCGCCTAGAGCTGGGCTGAGATTGGGGGTCCCTGTAAATGGACCCAAGAGACCTTACTGGGTGATGGCTATGTTCTAAAACTGGATTATGGTGATGGTTGCACTGCGTGGTCGATTTACTAAAAATCATTGACATTAAAATGGGCGATATTTACAGTATATAAATAAAAACCCCAAACTGATAAGTAAACATATAATAAATATATGTAAAATAAATTTTACGTATAAATACATATATATTAATAAACATGTAATATATTGACGTAAAATAAGGGTATCTATATAAATGTCATTGAGGCACTATTAACTTCAGTTTCTGTTTATGTACATACACTCACACGCATACATATTGTGTCTATGTATGTGTCTTCCTATACTTGTCCCTTGTCTGCAGGTTCTTCCTTAGCACGTCATCACTGTTAATTTGTGTCCTTATGAATTGTATCTAAACAAATTATGTATAAACAAATATGAATATATTTTCTTGTTTGCCCTCTATTTTGCGCATATGAAACTCTATGATGCCCATTATTCTACACTTTTTAGTACTCTCCCCTCTGCCCTTTTCTTGGACCTTAGAGGGAACTTTCTCATTCTATTTTTAGAGACATACACCATTCCATTGCATCGGTATATCCAAATTTATTTAATTTCTTTACAGTATTTTGCTCTTGTAAATTAGCCACAGTGGGGTGAACCTAGATATATGGAACTTGAATAAATATGGTTCAACCTAAATTTAAATTAGTACAGTGCCAAATAACACCCATTGGCTATTCAGTATATCTGTTTTGTATATATAACCCAAATGGGGTTATACCAGCGTGTACCCTAAACTGTAACATAGGGCGAGATACCTCACAGCCTCCATAAACAGAAGGTCACAGCATGGTTTTCAATAGCTGGATAGTGTTGCACTGTGTGGATGTTTCATATTTTTTTCACTAGCCTCCTACATCTGGAAACTTGAATTACTTTGTTTCATTTTTCAGTTCTTATGAACAACAGCAGGTATATTGGTACTTTTGGTAGCTAAGCTGAGCCAGGAAGATGGCTGAGTGGCAGCTCCATCACGTGCTCCGTGTCACAGCATCCCTGCCGTGTGGCCCACTGTGCCCAGGGGAGTCCCCAGGCAGGTAGATACTCAGTGGACATCCCTTCTGGCTTCTCCCTTAGAGCTGACTCAGGGAAAGCTTGTTCTGAAACATGACGGTTTCAGAGCCTAGGATGCAAAATCAGTGACCTTTCCCCCAGTGACTTCAGAGTGCTTCCACGCTCCCGTAATATTGTCTCCCAAAAGGCTGGTCTGGCCAGAGCCTTACCGCATCGTAGGGCTGGGGATTCTGAGCTGTCCAGAAATGTTAATGGGATTCCAACCGAGGCCTCTGATCTCGTATGTCATACAGATGGCTAACCAAGCGTGCCACCTGGACTTTCTCAAGGTCAGGGTGAGAGCTGGGAGGCAGTGCCCGTGTAACCTGCCCTGCTGGCCTGGCCTTTGAGCAGGCAGCCTCCTGGGAGCCCACGGAGTGGGCCCTGCCAGCAGAGACGGAAGCCGGCTGTGCAAAGGCCACAGACAATTCAGAGCGAGGCTTTTCCAGCCAACCCATTGATCTGGACGCCAGGCGGAGGAGGGGCCAACACTGGACCGAAGTCAGCTCGCTGGAGGGACCACGGGGAAATGGCAGTGGGAAGGATGAGGGGGCGGAGAGATTCGTCATGAGATTATCTAAATCTGCAGCTTTCCAGGCCAAGTGACAGCCATGTTTTCTGTCTTGTAGCTCTCAGTGGTGACAGCAAAGCCCATGTTGGGTTCCAACATGCCGCCTGCTTTTTTACTAATGGGGCCTTTAGTGTCTTTCTGGCATGGCCATGGGGCAGAAGCTGACCAGGCAGGAGGAATTTCCCCTCCCCTCTTCTGAGTTCCCAGGCTCTCGTCTGCCAGAGCTGAGGTTCTGGAGAAAGGAGGGATTCAGGGACGGCATGGAACATGGTGCAGAAAGACCCCAAACGTGTCTGGACACACACAAGCACAGGGGGGGTGACATTGAGGATCCAGATCTGATGGCAACATGGAAGGGAAAAAAACTGGCCTTGGGAGGAGCGTCGAAGTCGAGACCAGTGAGTGCAATTAGGTTGTGACACTTCCCACAGTCCAGGCAAGCTGTTTGTTGGTCATCTGTTAGAGGTGACTGCCAGGATGCCATGTGTATCCCAGGATCCCTGGGCACTGGTCCCTCCTAGCTGCCAGGCTGAAGGAGGGGCAGTGATGCCATCTCTTGGACGCCCACTCAGGCATGTGCGGCCCACCGTCTGAGGCTCTCCGCCGTCCTCTGGGAAGCCAGGGTAGCTGGGAATCAAGGGTACGGGGTGGCAAGGAACTCTGAGACCCTGCCCTTCTCCCTCCTTGCCATGGGATTGCTAAGGAGCCGTTGTAAGTGATTGGAGCAGGGGTTAGCCACTGATGGCCAGGCCAAAGGGAGGCCCAGTACCCCCATCAATGCAGCCATGCCCATTCCTCGCTTATGCCACCGGCAAGGCGTACCCCAGCTCAGGAAGCAGGGCTCTCAGAGAGCACAGTGCACACCCAGGAATCAGCCCCGTCAGTGCTGCCACCTCAGACCTGGTTCGCTTCCTGCCCACCTCACTCCCCCTACCCTGCCACCGCACCGCCACCCGCACCGCCTCCACTTCCTGCTGCAGCTGGCCTGCCAATCCGCAGGGCTGCAAATGCTACAGTGCCCAGCACAGCAGGTGCTTAATAAACAGTTGTTTACTCTTCAAAAGTTATTAACTAAGGCATTAATTAAATGCTCCTTTTCTTTTAAAGATCTCTCAGGAAGGAGTATTTCCAGTTCCCCTGGAATTACACCCATAGAACTAACAGGTGGTGGTGGTGGTTGTTGTTGTTGTTGTTGTTTTTAATGCTTTGGTGGCATACGTTCTCTTAATGACATTCAGTGATTTAATGAGCTTATAAACAATGCAAAGTGCAGGTCTAGACATCCAGGTTACAGAGAGGATTCACACCTTGTTGCTGCTTCATAGGGAGACGGCCATGTGCAGTGAAGTCAGACACAAGATTGCAGTAAGCATCTGGATGTCTGGATGTCCTGGAATTCCAGAATCCTGATCACACCTGTTTCCGATGGGAATTATGAGCACGGTAGCTAGACATGAGAGAGCTCAGGTAAGCTTCGGTTAGATGGTGTAGGACTTGAGAGTCACCTCTGTTGAATGAGGACTAAGAAAAGACAATTGGATCGGGGCCTCAGGAGGCCATTGTGACTTAGCAATGGATGGGTCAGGGAGTGAAGAAGTAGATGTGTGTAAATGCTTGAGAAGGGGCAGGGAGCTGAAGGTCGGCAGGTGGCACGAGGGTAGGTAAACTGACCATCGGTGAGTCTGGTGATGAAGGGGGACATGGAGAACTTTCCAGGAGAGGTAGGGTAAAGCAGTGCTTTTTATTAGGATGGGAGAAGTAGAAGTCAGAGAGGGTTCATGGTATTGAACAGAGATAAACACTAGATGGGACAGGAATCAAAGATTAGGTGGAATAACCTGACCATGAACACTTGGGTGGATGGATTAACCTTGGGGGTGTGTGGGGGGGAAACTATGCATTCATACAAGAAGGAATGATGAAAATAAGTTAAGTAGAACTGAAGAGAGGAATTGCGGAAACCTATTTCTATTTCCTTAACGAAGTAGAGCGCACAGTCATTGGAGAGTAAACCGGTTACCCTGGGGGAGTTTTTCAGTCATCCCCTTGGAAGGAAGTTGCAGGCTAGTCAGTCTTGTTTGGGGAAGGGGTCCCAGATCAGTGAACTTCCGCTCACCAGGGAGGTAGACATGTGTCTTTCCACCACTGTGGGCTTGGGCTGGCTGACCTCTATTTCTCTGCACGTCTGCTTTTGCCTGCAGAGGGCAGGGACAGTCAACTTCGGGGTCTGCTCCCCTCTTTGACTAGGGGTGCAGCCAGGGGAATGCAGTAGGGCATCTCCTCCATCCTCAGTTTCTCACCTTGCCGAAAACTGAACCCGGCAGCCATGGCTGAGCATGCTGGCCCGTCCAAGGACACCCACCCCGTGATCTGGGGGTTGCGTGAGTTCCACACCTTGCCCATTCCCCGCGAAGAGGTTCGTGGAGCCCACCAGACGAGTCGAGCCTTTAATGAGCTATCGCTGGGGTCAAGTCATAGCCTGGGTGTAGGGCCTTAGGTCAGGGAGAACATAGGACTGCGGGGAAGACAAAGCGCACGAGGCTCTGGGGTTTAATAACTTCGACGTCCTTTGTGTTTGCTGGTGGTATCTCCGCTCAGATGCCTGGTCTTAAACTCTGTGTCAGCTCACAGGCAGGACTGCCCTCCATCCGGGCACTGCCCTGGCTTCGTAGCTGGCACCTCTGCCTTGGTTCTGGATTCGGTTCTGCAGAAGCGACAGCTGCCTCTGCGGCTGCTGAATCGTCCGTCCTCACTCGATATTATCAGAGTCGCAGGAGCTCGTGGCATAATGATGATGAAGCCCGCCGAGGCAGCCGCTCACCCATCCAGCTAAGAGGTGATGAACTGCTGGGGTACAGAGGGCCAGCCAGCATTCCCCTGAGGAGACCGGATGATAAACAGACAAATAAGTCAGTCGGACAATGGCCCGATGGTGCGTGTGCTATGCACGAGAATTAAGACAGGGTCCTGTGGTAGAATTGACCCTTTTCCGTTGAATGGTTGGAGAGCAAGTGTCCAGAGACAGGTAGTGGCTGCTGCGGGGCCCTAAGGCGCCGAGTTTGAAAAGCGTGAGAAGTAAAGGAAGGACGGTGGGAACGTGGGAGTCTGAGGGCAAGGTCAGAGGGCGGGCTGGATCGGGTCCGTCAGCAGTGACAAAGCGCATTTGGCAGGACATCGAAGGTCCTACTTTGTATTCAGGACGAACCTGGCTGACTGACCATGGTCCGGGGTGAGAGTGAGGGGTGGGGGAGGAACAGGAGCTCCTCTGGGAGACCGTTGCCTGGTGTGAGCTCCTTGTGGCTTGGGTGAGGCTGATGGCAGCTGGATGGGAGGAAGTGGATCTATGGGGGCGTGGGGGAAGTGTGGATGGATTTGAGAAGTGTTTGGAGGCTGGAGTTGACGGGATCTATCAGCGGGCGTGGTGGCACTGTGGGAAAGAGCCATCGAGGAGAACTGGTGGATTGGGGCTTGTGCCACTGAGTGAAAGCTAGTGTCGTTTACCACACAGGGGGCCCTGGGGAAGGGGCAGGGGCCCTGGGGAGGGGCAGGTGCCCCTGCGGAAAGCGAGAGTTCCCTTCTGACCGCGCCCCAGGGGAAAGACTGCCAGACACCCGAGAAGGGATGCCGGGTAGGGATCTGGGCGGTGAGGATGATGTCACAAGCCAGATGGCCCTGAGCACCCTTCAGATGGAGTAGTGGGAGCCCCACTGCACATGTCCATGTCACCTGGTCTCCGCAGTGCGGTGGGCCAAGGTCACCTTGCTCCTGTGAAAGCTGCCACGCCCCTGCCTTCTCCGAGTGGGTGAGCATCTGGACAGAGCAGCGCGCGCAGCACGCCTTCCGTTCAGCGCTCGGTGCTCAGAGCGCCACACGCACGTGAAGCGCGTGTGTCGGGAGCGGCTTCTGCCGTGGTCTCGATGTTAGGTAGGAAGGTTATATGGTAGAAACACAAACGAGCAGATATGGAGGCTTAGCCGTTGCTGGTGCTGAAAGCGCTCCACGCCCCCACCCAGGCCGCCCCCCTTGCTGCTAGGCTCCCCCGTTCTCTCCGGGTTCCTCGCTCATCGCCTGCTTGGCCTTGCTTCCAGCAGCACGTGCACCCGCGGGAACTTATGTCTCTTCCGGCTTCTTTCATCGTCCATGAGGGGCGAAGGGAGCAGTTAAAATTTGTTTCTCATGTGTCTGAGGCACGCCACCGCGCACGTCATGGGACCGAGCGACTACAGCTGGATCAGACCGTGGGCGTTTGCTCCCTTCACGTGGGCCCAGGAGGAGCAGAGCCCCGGCCATCTACCGAGAGCCGCGTTTTCCCAGGTGCCCTGCTGCTCGCTCGCTGGCTCTGTGAGGTCTCGTTGAGTCTCACAGCAATGCCCTGCGTAGACTTTCTTATGAGCCCGGTTTACAGGTGGGGAAAAGGGACGCAGCCAGTAGCAGTGCAGCCCGGGCTTGAGTCAAGCCCAGGGGCTCAGTGACCCTGCACAAGGGGGATGCCCACAGCGTAAGTGCCCCGTGTGTGGGACCCTGGTCGTCACGACGGTGACGGCGATGATAGCTGACATGCAGTGATGCTTGCCTAATTTAGGTGCTTTTCTCCAGTGTTTGTCTTCAAATCACTTGTATGAGGCAGGCACTATTATTATTATTATTATTATTATTATTATTATTATTATTATCGTACTCTTTTTTTTTTTACAAATAAGAAAGTGACCAGAGAACCTAGGAACTCTCCCAAGATCACAGGCTGAAATAGTGAGCGTAGGCGACATTTGATCCCAGGCAGTCTGGTTCCCTAAGTCGTGTTGGGCGGGGTCACCTGAAGTCAAGCAGGTTGGGTAAGGAGGCAATAAGACCCCTTACCCTGTCCCAGTGACAGGAGGTTTCTAGGCACCGCCTGGAGAATGAAGGGGTGGTGATCAGAGCAAGGCCAGCTCTCCAGGGCAGCTCCCCTCTAAACTGTCCCCTCCCCCCACCAAATCACAGTGCCAGCGTTTGCAAGCGGCTGGAGTAACTTGCAGCCATTTTTATTACTGTCGTTGCAGGGTGACAGAACTAGACCTTTCTCCGTCTGACCGTTGACGGAAGTCACTTTTACGTCTATTTTCACATTTACACATGAAGAAACTGAGGCTCAGAGACAGTAGACAGTTCCCCCCCACAGCCATCTTCCCTGGCTCCTCCAGACCTACCAGGGTGCACCTTCCAGCTGCTTCAGGGGTCCTCTTTTTTCCCCCACCATGGGGCTCAGCACACGGCCTCGCACTTGCCTGCTGACCCGTCTGTCTGCCGCAGAGCTCCTGTCCCCCGCTGCGTCCCCAGCACATAGCCCAGTTCCTGACACACTGGCTTGAGTGTATGTGCGGCCCTCAGCAAGTCGGTGGGAGAGTCCAGGTTGGTAGCTAGTTCCCATCGCTGTCAGGATGACAGCTTTTGCTAAACTGGCCTGTTATCTGTCCAGGACCCCCACTGTGCGGGGAGCTGTGGTGGGCCAAGGGCTGCACCTGCCAGAGAGGTTGGAGCAAGGGTTCCTCACAGGCTCTGTTGTGGGTGGATGTCGTCCAGCTCTCTCTCAGCCAGGACCCAGACGCAGAGCCACTCACTTGCCAGTGTCGCATTCAGCCGCTCCTAAGGCTCCATATGCCAATGTAAGAGTCACTCCAAGTGACTTCCATGCGCCGTGAGCTTATCATGTGTGGCTTGCTGCCCTCCAGCTTCCCTGTGCCTCGCCGTGTCCCCAGACCTTCTGACCCTCCTTAGCAGACAGCAGATGACAAACAGCCTGTGTAAGCCAAGCACGGGGCCTATGTGGAGGCCCATGGCCTGGAGCAGTCAGAGTTTACACCGATGTGGCAGGAAGAGGCTTCTGCAGACAAATTCCTGTTTCAGGTGGGCACGTGGAGCAGACATGTTTTCAGGGGGACGAAGGCCCTTTGGGCCCATGCTTGTCTCTGTGTCCATGGGCGCCAAGGTGAGCGAGCATTTGCGAGGCAGCCCAAACTGTGCAATCTTAGGAAAGAGACTAGAAACAAGTCTTAGTGTTAGTGTTCACTCAACACCTGGCTCTGTACCAAGAGGTGTACAGACCAATATGATGTCGCTTGCCAACAAACGTCTGAGGTGGATCCCACTCATAAGAAGAAATGTCATCTCAGAGAGTAAGTAAGATGCCCAGGGTCACAGCCAGTTGGCAGCAGAGCTGGGCGTGTCCAGCGCCCGTGCAGGGACCTTCGACCACCAGGGTGTGAGAAGTGGCTCCCCACCCCCCACAGGGCCAGGGAGGTGTAGTCTTGAGGTCTGTGCTCCCCTCTGCCATGGGACATGAAAGGACTTTCTAAAAAAAAAAAAATCAGATCCTTTGAGATTGGGGTGTCCATCCAGAAACTTACCAGTGCACTCGCAGGCGGTTTTATGAACCGGTTTATGCCTCTCATCCACTGAACTAGAGCAGAGCAGACAGCGCACCAGGCGAGGAGCATGGCTTCCTTCTGGCGGTGACGGCCCGCACGGCAGGCTCCTCCCCAGGCCTGGGTCCCCGAGAAACATTTTTTTTTTGGCAGGAAGGTGGGGGGGGGGGGGTCGTCTTGTTTCAGTAAGACATTTATCAAGTGGTTTTTGCTCTGTTGCAGATTACTTTTTTTTTTTCCCATGACTGATCTTCAATCCAAATATTTAATTCCTTCCTTATTTTATAACTTGGATTTCCTAAACCATTCTGCCTTAAGTCATTGACCTGGAGTAACTGGAGAACTGTGTATGTTTAATCCGACATCTCACAAATGTGGAGAAGTTATATAGGGTGACACCCATGTGTCGTGACACAAGACACATTTGCAGGAGGGGGCCGTAGCTGCCTGGTTGATCAGCCTCTATACTTTTTATGCTGAAAATGGGAAAGTGGGTAAGTTCCCAGAGAAGCGCTGGTGTAGGGTCTGTCTTACGTCACGTGGTCCCTGGGCTGCAGTCCGTGGGGCCAGGAGGACCTGCGCAAAGGGGCCTGTGCTCAGAGTCTGGCTTCAGTGCAGGCCTGGGCCCTGCTCGAGCTTGGCACCTGCCTGTGGAGCTTGCCCTGAGGAACTGTTTCAGAGAAAAAGGAAGCGCACACACAGTGCACACGCACACTGAGAAGGTAGAGCAGGGGCCGAACGGCTGCAGAAAGCGGTCGAGAGCAGGCCAGGGGTGACGGTGGTACCCACGGAGAGAAGGGGCAGGCGGGCTGGGCAGTTAGGAAGAGCTCATCTCAGAGAAAGCAGGGAAGCAGGATGTGTAGGCCAGGAGGGGGCGGGGTTGCAGGGGTCTCTGGTGAAGCTGGTCGCAGTAGATGGAGTGTGTGCAGATGTCCCCACATCGGGCAACTGTCTTGTGAAAAATGAGAGAGGAAGAGCCCCCATGGCTGGGGGAGGGGGGTTGTGGTCCACCCATGGGTGATGGGAGCACGGTTTCTTGTGGGGCTCCTGAGTATGACTTCTGTGGGCTCCTGAGGCTGATGCCCCAGAGGCCCCATCTCAACATTTTGGGAGCCACCCAAGGGTGTCCATTCCTAATAAGGAGAGGTGTGCACTTGCCACCAGCACAGGTCTGGTGATGTTCAATGTCTTCTCTCCTGATTTTCCACTGCCAGTCTTGATAGACCCTTGACCCCGAGCTTCTCGGATCTTCCTGAGGACGGATTAGAAAAAAGAGATGCTGACAGTGTTCGAAGCCCAGACTTGTATGTGGCTCTGTTTCTTTGGCACCAAGAGAACTAGAAGAAGGGCCTTCAGCTCTAAGGTCCCGTAGAAGTGTTTGCCCAAGGGGCAGCAAGCTTGGACCTTCGTGAACTTGAGACCTCCTCTGAGCCGCCAAGCTGTGGAGGGCTTCCAGGGGTCAGGTGGGAGCACCCTGAATTCCACCACTTCTGACTTTGTCGTGGGGAAGGGGGAGGTTCAGGAGACACGCCAGTGCGTTTCACATCTGGTGTGGGGGAACTTCTGGAAGTCGGCTCAGAGTGTGATGGGCGCAGAGTGCGTGGGCTTCCGCAGGGGAGGCCGGGATCCGGGGTCACAGGGGCCATGTGGAATGAATCCGCCAGCTGTGCCAAACTCAGGCTGCCCACGCCCAGGGCCTGCGTAGCCAGGACCCATGGGCTCAAGCCTCTGACTTTGAACTGCCTCCGATACAGAGCTGAGGAGACTGAGGACAAGGGCAGAGGCTGAGAGAGGGTGGCAGAGGCGGCCTGATGGACACCTTAGCTCTGAGGCGGGAGCTGGAAATGGAAAGTCCCTGTTGGAAAAGGCCCAGCCATGGACTCCCTGGGCACCCTACAGCCTCCACAGGTGCAGAAGTGAGCTCAGGGCCTTCCGCAGAGTCTGGTAGAATGAGTGTGCAAACACCGAGATCAGGTGCGGGAGCCCTGGCTGGGAATGATGGGGTGGGCACGCGGAGAGCCTGCAGCAAAGAACACTTCCTGCCGATAGGACTGAGAAGGAAGCTTGTGGGAGCCAAGCCGGTTATGGTGACCACCCTCCTGTGTCTGGGGAAGCCAGAGAGCTACAGTCCAGGGACCACAGCAGCCCGAGCAGGTCTCTCTATCCCCAGGGGAAAAGCCCTTTCAAGGAGAGCATCCAGATACCCCATAAGGTCCCAGTTAGGTCCCAGCTCAAACCCTGCACAAGGAGGAAGAAGCACAAGTCTTTCTTGGAGAAAGACTCTGAGGGTTAAGGACCCCCTATGGGGACCTTGGTTTTTAAATCCCTTAAACTAGGTATCCAACCCTTTATAACCTTCGGGGCCACAGCTCTCCTGTCTGGGGCCAGAGCCCTGCCCCCTGCTTTAGGCCGGACTAAGATCTCCCTGAGCACGAAGAGGGGGTACCACAGCCTCATTTGGGGTACCCCTTCACTTCCTAGAGTTCTTGTTGCCAAAACGAAAATCTTCATTAAGTTCATTGTCGGGGGAGAAGAATGAGCGTGAACAGACTTCCTCAGGCCACGAGACAGCAGCAACCTTTTGCAGCTGGTAAATGTAGGGGAGCACAGGGCCGGGCTGTGCCCATAAACCGACCAGACTCTCATGCCTCAACATACCTAACGCATGTTATGTGAAAGCCGAGCGCCCACCTGTGCCAATGCCGCTCCTCCTGGGGCAGCAGGACGTGCCAGCCCGTTTCCTCCGAGCCACTCCTGGGCGAGCCTAGTCTACGGAGGGGAACAGCAGAGAAGGCAGAAGTGGTCCCAGGGCACCTGTGTCTGCATCGGGACCAGACATTCTGGGGAAGCAAAGTGATCTTTTTAAAGAAGCGGGGGAGGAGGTCGTAGGGAGGTCAGCGGAGGGGCCAGGAACCGGCGTGTTCTTTTATGAACCTGTACAGCCTTTGGGTCACTGAACATGCTTCACGTCATCACTGTCCACAAGCGATTTCGTTGGCTCCTCATGACCTGCCATGAGATGGACATTTTGTTAATTTCACTCCTGAAACCATCAAGGCTTGAGACTGGTTCAGTAAATTGCCAAATGCTGCTTCCTCAGGTGTGTCATTGAATGGAGATTTATACCTAGTCCTGCCTCCCTCCAAAGCCATGCTAAGGCCCCGTTCTTGACCTTTCTTCTTCTTCTCATATTTGTTTTGTGTACTTGGACGTGGTGACCTTCTGCCTGAGCAGCTTTCTTAAGGCCCGTTCCTCTTCCTTGCACCTGAAGAGGCTCAGTTTTCTGTGGAGTCCAAGGTAGCTGGTAGTCATCAAGGTCAAGGGCAATATCCATGCATGGGCAAGTGTGGTCCTCGGTCGGTTCTCCTGTGGCTCCCCCAGAGTTCTCACAGGCTCTTCTGCTTCCCAATCTCACAACTTCCTGTGTCAAGCTGCAGCCTCACAGCTACACGGAGCCCCGCAGTCCCGGTCTGGCCCAGAGTGCCAGAGCCGGAAGGAACAACCTTGGACATATTAAGCTCTGTTTTTCCGGCGAGAAACTGTGATGGCACTGGACAGACTTGGGGAACAGAGTTAGACGCTGGGGCCAAGAGGTCAATGCAGCCCCCCTGGGCAGGTGCAGGAGGAGAGAGACCTCTGGGGAGACGGAGATGCAGAAGGAGCCCCTTGTATGGGCATTTCGAGTGAGAGTTCGTCACCATCAAGTTGAAAAGGAGCATCCAGGCCAGAGGAGGCGGAGGAAGTGGAGTCGGACAAGTCGTAGGGCGGACGGATTCCCAGCCGGAGCCTGAGATTCATCTTTCAGCACCTAACTCCTCGACTCCAGATGCTGTCCTCAGGGACTCGTCTGCTCTTGACTCTTGGCTCCGACAGTCAGTGCTTAATGAGAGCCAGGGGGTCCTATCCGCATGGGAAGGGCCGGCCCCGCGTGGAGACACAGGACGTGGGTATGAAAGGACAGGCTCGCTGAGGGAGGCCGGTGGCAGGGTCCCGTGTGCCAGCGAGTGTTGGAGCACCTGGGGGCAGGGACACATCTGAACGCCAGCCTCCCTCTCCAAATGGCTTGTGTCAGGAAGCGTGAGCTGGAAAGCACCCCAGAACAGACCGTCCTCTGCTGATCCCCTTCCTCCTCTGCTTCCAGAAACAGCAGGGTGTCTTATTTATTTACTCACTGTAGTGGGAACACGGCGTCTCTGTCCTTGACCGCTACCTCTAGCCTGAGGGTGCACATGTACCCTGGAGTGGGGACCTGGTATTCGCCGAGCTTTGTCAGATGCAGACCACAGAGGCACTTTGTTTAGAAGTCTGAGCCCTGGAGACCGAGGGTCAGGACGTGGGTCTCAGCGCTGGCCTGGTTCAACACGATCCTGGTTCCTGGGGCCAGGACATAAATAAGGCTGCTCCTTGGAGCTTCCTGGACCCTTTCCCACTCTCACTCGTCCTTCCCTTCTTTTTATGGCTCCCTCAGCTTCCCTCTTCCTCTGTCTTTGGAGTGTTCTCTCTGCTCCAGTCTCTCACAGTGCTTCGGAGGGCGTTTTCATTCATTGATCAAATATTTAGTGAGGCCCCGCAGTGTGCTGGGCCCTGTGCTGGTCCCAGTGTGCCGACTCCGCAACATGGTGTTGACATTTGCCTTGAGCAGCTGCCAGCACCCTCCAGGGCCCCTTTGCAAATCCATCAACCTGAAAACGATGGGCAGGGAGCCCCAGTCCAGCAAGGGGAGCCATGGGTTCAGACATGGGCTGGCCACGCAGAAACATCACGTTCTTAGACAGTCCTGAGTCAGCCTCACCCCAGGACACTGATGGTGGCAGATGGCGCTGGAGTTCATTCCACCTAAAATCCTTTTTCATGTCATTGTTATCCCCATTTGGTTAGTAACTGGGGACGAATTTTAAGTTCTAGACCTCCCAAGGAACATTCCGCAGAGTTCTTCTGTTGGCCTTCCAGCCTTCTTCTCTTAGAAACTCCTTGACATGAGCACAGGAGGTCCCCTCGTTTTGCGAGCACGTCAGTCATCCAGGGATTGCTTTGCAAGAGCAGCTGCTGGGACAGTTTAGCCGTGCTCTGCTCTCCGTCCAGGCGGAGAACCAGCCGGGTTGGCCGCGGGCCACCACAGAGAGTCTGCAGCTGTCTGGGGACAGCCTTACCTGGTCACGCCCTTACACAATCCCCATGGGGGAGTTAGTGCCACTTGTCCCAACGGGGGAGGGGAGATACTAACCAGCGGGGCGGGCAGTGAGAAGGGGCGAGGGAAGGCGGGGTCCTACCCTGAGCAGTCCCCTCCTCCTCAAAGGCTCAGCGCTGGCCCTCTGTCTCCCTCCCGCCACTTCAAAAACCCACAGTCAGAGCTCCAGGAATGTTATTCTTTTCCATTTAAAGACATTCCATTTCATGTGTGATTAAACGAGTGGTATTGAATTGATGTTTTCTTCTGAGCATTTTTGGCAGTCTGAGAACCTAGGATTTGGCTAGTGCAGAGAAAACAGACACTTTTCTGTGTCTGTTCAGGGACCGTCCCTTCCTCTCCCCATTTGCTTGTCCCCCCACCCCCACCCCCGGTCTCCCTCCTCCTCTGCTGCCCTCAGGACTCACCTCAGAGCGCCAGAGCCCCTGAGGCTGCCCAGACCCTCTTTTGTCCTGCAGGGTGCCTTGGGGTCTTGGATTTCTGCATTCTGGTGCCATCCTCATACCCAGAAGTCATCCTCACTGCTCTGGCTGAGCTCAAGTTGTGATGACCAAGGGCAACAGGAATTTAGAGTCCGGCAGACCACCTCTAACATCCAGCCGACCTTGGGCAAATTACTTAATCACCTTGAACTTCAGCTTCCTCATCTGTAGCACTGGGATAGCAGCACTTTGTGTTGAAGGGAGTCGTGAGAATGAATGAGACAATTCATGCTTAGTACAGTGCCTGGCTCTGGGGAAGTGCTCACGCAATGGCACTTGTTTTTATCATTAATCAGGGGACCAGGGGGTCATGACAATGTCCAAGAGCGAGACAGGGATGATGGGGCAGAGGTCTGAGAGGCTCAGCCGTGAGGCTGGGCGCAGTTAGGGACGAGGTGTTCCAGTGGGTTGAGGAAGAGGGGAAGGCAGGGTGCTTCGCAGATCCCATGGGGTCAGCTAAGGGGTGCTGGGAGGGCAGGCCTGCTTCTGAGTCCCTTAGGCCGGCGGTCCCCAGTCTGTGTGACGCCAGGGACCGGTGCCCCTGTGAGTCCAATGTCTGATGATCTGAGGGGGAGCTGAGACGGTGATGCTGGCGCAGGGCAGCGGCTGCAGATACAGATGAAGCTTCTTCACTGACAGGCCTGCTGCTCCCCTCCTTCTGTGCAGCCTGGTCCATGGAGGTTGGGGACCCCCGCCTTAGGCGACAGCCTTCAAAGACGGACTGTCTCACTGCCGCCCACATGCATGGCCTCCTAGGACAGTAACTGGCCAAAGCATGGGGGAGGCCAGTGCACTTCCATCAAGGCATCCGGCATCGGGGGACCAACTTTGCTGCCTGACCTTACGGCAGAGTCAGAGTCACCATTATTTATAACCACCGACCACGGGAGATGTGGTTTCTCTCTACTGATCAATAGCAGTCTTTACTGGGTGGCAGTCTCTGCCTTTGATGTCTTTATTCCATTGTCTGACCACGTCCTCCCACAACCCGTTTTGAACACTGGAGGGGGAGGCGGAGGTCAGACATCTTGGTGGCGGGCTCAGACAGGCTGCGGGCGACCCCCTGAGTCAGTGCTGGCTCATGGCATTTCTGGAGAATATCACCATCTTTCTCCAAGTTGTTTTCCAAGCCACTGTTTTGTTCGCAGGCAGATCGAGCTCTTAGTTAGAATGAAAATCTTGCAGAAAGGAAGGAAACCGACTTTTGTTAAATGTCTGTTATGTTTCAGATGTTTTCTGTTATCTCTGTTATCTAAAAATTTTAAATCATTCGCTTAACAACTGTGCCAAGTAGATGGATAATGTTCCTAGTCTATAGACAAGGAACCAGAGCCTGAGGGAGGACGAGGCGCAGCCAGTGTCAAGGTCAGGATTCAAATACAGACCTGTCTCTCAGCCCAAGGCCTCGCTCTATCAGCAGGACCATCTTATGTGGGGTTTATGCCTCCTCTCCACCCCTGCTCAGCAGGGCTGAGTCATTTTTGCGTGTCACATCCCTACTTTCCAGAACGTTAAAGTGAGCCGACTGTGGCCACCTCGTGTCTTGGGTCATGTCTCTCTGTCCAGTGGATCCATGTAGGTCACAGAAGGCACCGCAGGAACCTGCCTTTTCCTCCCAGGTAAATAAAGGCAGGACGTGGAGATGACCACAGCCTGCCCGCTGGCCTCTCAGGTGACAGAGGACTTCTGTACAGAGGTGGCTGGTGACATCTTGGATTAGCGATTCTGCCCGAGGTCAAGCTAGCTCCAGGCCAGGAAGACCTCCCAGAAGTAAATCTCATGGACGTGGAATACTTATCTTGGCCCTTGGTGCAGAGACCAACTCGTGAATCAGTAACTGGAATGCAGAATTCTATATTCGGTCGATGACCCAGTTGTCCAGTGGGGACGAGAAGCTTCTCCATAGCTTTGTCTGGTGTAACCCAGTCAGTGGCTCTCAGAAAAAGGAGCTGGGGGAAAACCTGGCCAGAAGGGGCCAGAAACCCTCTTCACCTCCGAAAGTCCCCTCCCCACCGTCTGCCAGCCCCTCGCTCTCTCCAGCAGCCCCCATTGCCGGAGACGGGGAGCTGTTCCTCTCATTGTTGTCCCCTCTCCCCTCCTCCCTTGCCAGTGTCTGCGCCTTGTGACCCCGACTCTACCGGGCCAGCCAGTCAGGCAGTAAAAGGAGACTGATGTCCTGTCCTCCTAGGAAAATCTATCACTTTTTGGCATGTGGGTCAGATGGCTTCACCAGAGGCAGCTCTGAACAGCACTGTGTGAGCTAAAAATACGCACAGGAAAAGGCCCAGATAGACGCTCGGATGACAGAAATGGCAGCGACTCACGTTGGCCGTCCCCCAGGGCCTGAGCAACACCCTTTACTCCCACACCCTCCCACCCCACCCCCCCCTCCCCAGGGCCTCCCGAAGGCTGCTCCTGCCCTTCCCCTGGGAACAGGGTCCAGAGTACCAGGAACAGCCCTGTGGGGAGGTTGGGCAGGCGTAGGAGGAGTGGGGTGATGGCAGGCCAGGCTACTGCGGACCGCACTCTCTTGGTGGCCGCAAATCAGGGAGGACATAGGACGGCCAGCGTTGGGTAGTGGAGAGAACACAGGCCCAGGGGCCACAGAAAGAAGAGAGTTCGTCCTTGGTCGTGCGTTGGCTCTGGGAGCTTTGAAAGTGATGCCCACCCCCGTTTTCTCATCCGCGTGTAAGGGATACAGTAGCCCGCATCTCTCAGGGTTATGAGAAGCGAGTACTGAGCAGATCTTAGGGCTGGGCGCAAACTCACGCGCTTCACCCAGCTTCCGCCTGCCTGGGTTCAGGAAAGCAGCTGCCTCGGTGGGGCCAGAGTCTGGAGTCTTCTTGGTGGTGGCGCTGTCCACGTGGAGGTGACTTGCTGCCTGCCTCTGGCCCGCATCCAGCCTCTCTCCGCTGCAGCTCCCGGTCACCTCTCGGAGATTCTTGTCCCCGTGGCCAGGAGGAAGTGTGGAGGAGTCCCGGTGGCATGGAGTCCGTTTTAATTGGCTGTTCCATCCGCTGCCCCCTCCAGATTTCGCCGCCGTGGGAGGACCAAGCTGAGGCGTTGCTGTCCCTGCAGACAGCTGCAGTGAGCCCAGGCTGTTTTATTCTCAGCCGCTGGGTGTGTCCGTATTTCTGAAAAAGATGCATTTGCAGACTTGGGGAAGAAAGTCAGGCCTGTGGGAGGCCCCTGCTTCATGGGTGCAGAGAGCAGACAGGTGTCCACTAATGTGGTCACCTGCTAAATCCAACCCCCTGGCAGGCCCCTGCGCAGTGTCAGTAGCCTCCAGAGAATGAAGGTGCCACGATGAGCAGGTGGCCTCCAGGACCCCGGAGCGGTCCCGGCCTCCCATTTTCTCTCCTCCCTGGCAGGTCATTTGGGGCATGGCGGGGATACCAAGAACTCAGATGGGGGGGGGAGGTGCTTTATCTATTCTGAAGGGAATCCGCAAGCCAACTAAAACAGTAAGCCGAGCCGCAGCCACCCGCTCTGTCCCTGCCATGCGTCTCCTCCTCGCCACTGGCGGGCACCATCTGCCACGATGCTTCGTCTTCCACTCTCGTTTCGTGGCGAGGTGATTTGAGACTCTCCTTCCTCCCGGCTTTGCACTGCTCCTCCCGAGGTTCGTACAGGTACTTGATGTGCTGCTGCTTGTCGATTAACGGGAAGGTCAGTGAGTCATCTGCGCTCGCCCCTTTCCCCGCCGGCCCCCGACTTGGGCAATTCTTTCCTCGCATTCTGTGCAGACAGGTGGGAGGGAGGGCCGAGGCCACGTCTTCCCTCTCCCGGGGGAGGCTGTCTTTCACTGGGCTGCGAAATTGCCGGGGCAGTGGCAGCCGTTCCCTGTGAGGGGACCCGGTTCCAGGGCGACCCCCTTCTGGACTTTGTCTCCACGATCTCACTGGTCTTGCTCTCAGAGAGGATTTGTTGGGGAGAGGCTCCCCCCAGGTAATTTTAACTGCCACTTAGTATAGTCCCTGTCATGACCCGGACTCTGCTGATTGTTACAGCTGTTACGTCATAAGCTCCAGCAGGTGTCCATGTCAGTGTGTGTGTGTGTGTGTGTGTGTGTGCACGCGTGCGCACGTGTGCATGCGTGTGTCCTTCCTTCCGTCCCAGGCACTGGACCAAACTCTTCATGTTGATTATCTCACCTAATCTTTGCAAGAATTCTGCGAGGCAGGTATTGGTGTTAATCCCATTTTACAGATGAGGAAGTGAGGCTCCAGGTGCAGTAACGTTCTGTGGCTCCGCTTCCTCAGTTTAGAGAGGCCGGGGGCTGCTCGGGGGCAGCGAACCACCACGCGATACCCATTTCCAGGCCCAAGCTGGGGAGTCGAGTGCGCCTGTCCCGCCGTGGACTCAGAAGCAGAAGCCCACGATCTAGACCCCTGTGCTCTCCTGTCTCCACTGTGACTCTGAGGAGGATGAGACTGACCTGGCCACCCCCCTCTCTGTCCCCGCCCACAGACGTGCAGCACATTAAAAGGAGGGACATCGTGTTGAAGCGAGAGCTGGGCGAGGGAGCCTTCGGAAAAGTCTTCCTGGCCGAGTGCTACAACCTGAGCCCGACCAAGGACAAGATGCTGGTGGCCGTGAAGGTGAGTCCAAGTCCTGCGGGCCTCAAGAAGGCAGTGGGGTGGCTGGGGACAGGGCGGGAAGGAGAGGCTCCCTCCATGTGGAAGAGGGTGCACACTGGATTTGTCGAATGCAGTCAGGGGCCCTGACCCCAAGGTCAGTGAGGTGTCCTTGAGGTGAAACCAGCCTCATTCGGGTTCAGAGGTCGAGAGTGGCCATACTGAGAGCACCGTGCCTGGAGCAGCAGGTTTTTGCCTGGGAAAGGCCCTGGCATCATCCTGGAGACCCTAGGCTCAGCCTTGTGCCCAGCTGCACCTCCTCCCTCCTTGGTGACCTTGCAGGGTGTGTCGTCTCTGCCCAAAAAGTCACCTGACCGTTTCTCGGGAGCAGAGGTGGGTGTGGGTGTGTAGCTGAAGGGGGCCCCGGGAGTCACTGTTCGGAGGCAGCCGCCGTCACTGGCACTAGATGGAAGGACGGGGTGTCGGATACTGAGTACGGGGAGGAGAGTGAGCGAGGCCAGGGAAACTCTCAGATGTCCCCCATGGGACCCAGGTTCAGACCCCAAAGGGCAGTGTGCCCGGGGTGGCTGCCTTCGGGCAGCTGCTTGGTGCGTCCATCGATCACAGGGCGCTTGCTTGCTGGGCCAGCCGTGCAGACTTGCAGCTGGAGCCTAATCGCGTGGGGTGAAGGAGAAGAGACTTGGTTGTGCCAGCCGCCCACCCCACACTTCCGCCATCAGTGCCGGCTTCTCCTGCACATGAGTGCTGGGCAAATCTTTGAACATGAATGGCACAGACAGAGTTAAAGCACCCACGGGTGTCGGGAGCCCTGCTCTGGAGCACGGTGTGGGCACCGTGAGTACAGCGCCGGCTGCTGAGGTCAGGTGTGAATTCTGCACGATGACCTGGGCCGGAAGGGAGATGTGACCCCTGTGAAGACCCTCACTCAGACCTCAGATGGGCCCCGTGCTGAGCACCGAGGGCTCTGACCGACCACCCCCCACGACGGCAGCTCCATGCTTCTGTGGCCTTTGGGTCTCTGTACTCAGAGTCCTGTGTGTCCTCAGGTCACCCATCCACGGAGGGTCGATGGCCCCCAGGAGGTAATGCAGGCAGTGCTGTGGGGTGTGACCACAGCAGGGGACGGAGACCCAGCCCCACACTGGTTAGCTGTGTGACCTTTTGCAAGACACTTAACCCCTTTGGGCCTTACTTCCCTTATCTGTGTAATAGGAAATAGAATATCTCCTCTCTAAAATGTTGGATTAAGTGACGTGTACCATCCTTAGCACGTTGCTTAGGACACAGTGTATGCTCAGTAAGAGTAGTTGCTCTGTGTTTTTATTATCGACATCATTCTTGATGTTGATGTTATCGAATGTCCTTAGACACAAGCTTGCACTGACCATGTAGAATGAAGCTTGCCTAACTGTTTTCTCTAAAAGGCCTGATAGGACAGATCTTAGGCCTTGAGGGCTGTACACTCTCTGTCACAGCTACTCAGCTCAGCCCACATAGTGGGTCCACAGCCTACGTGAATTGATGGTGGTGGCTGTATTAAAATAATTTTTTTTTTTTACAAACGTAAGTGTTGCCTGCCAACCTCTACTCTAGAAAATAAACAAGGAACTAGAGTAGTGACCCTGTAAAAGGCTAACAATGATTATTGCTGGACATCCTGAGAATCAGCTTACTCAGTGGGTCTCCATAGATGTGGCTGGCCCAGTGAGGGAGGGTGACTTTAAACAGCTTGCACCAGGGCTGTGGAAGACTTCTAATTCTGTCCCTAAACTTGGAATCTGCACAGCCCTGACACTTTTAATTTATGGGGTGACATGAATCCACCAGGCATCCCAGCACCCATCCGGGGACTGCTGAATGAACTGAACATTTTTGCGCTTGGAGCAGGAAATGAAACGATGGCCAAAACCCTGGGAAACGTCTCCTGCCGAGTGGCCCGCCCTGGGGAGCCATACCCAGACGGGTACCGCAGACAGCGTCCTCATCCTTTTAAGGGGGTTCCTTCTCTCCCGGCGACTGGGAGCCTTGAGGGGCCGAGCACTCTGGAATTTGCCACCCTTGGCAGCCCAGTGGACCCACCCAGCCCCCAGCCCCCAGCCGCCAGAGGAGACGTTTGCGTCCCCCGGAGAACAGCCACGGAGTGACCTTTCCTGCCTCTCGTCCTCGTAGACCTCACTCCTTTCCGAAGGCTCCTTCCAGTTCAGTTTGTTTGCACGTTGCTGCAGGGTAATTGTGGACTTTCCGAAAACACATCCAAATGTAACCCCAAAATAGCTTTTCCCAAAATCGTGGTTTTTAAATCGAGCGGCAAGAATTTTTTTTGCCCGCAGTCGCTGTCCTGAAGACCCTTGCATTCTGTTGAGGAGAAAAGGGATTCACCATGAAGGAAGTGGAGGGCGGGACCATATGGGGCGTGGCTATATTTGTGTCCTACGAGAGTGGCATTAAGGTCACGTGATTTCATGAGGTTTTTTTTTTTTAAAAATAGGTGATGCCACTTTTAAATAGTCGTTTGACAAACAATACATTTGCTTGCAAGAGCTCATCACCAAATAGCTAATAAGAATGCGAGAAAGGTTTCCAACCTAACGAATCATCAGAAAAATGCTGATTGAACAATATAAGGAGATTCCGCTGCTCGCCAAGCAGAATGGCTAACGAGGAATGACAATACCAAGTGTTGTCAAGGGCGTGGGGCAACCGAGGTCTCACACTCCACTGGCGGGAATGGAAAGTGGTGGAATTGTTCTGAAAAACAGTTTGGTATTCTAGAACATTAGTGTATTGTGTGACCCAGCACTTCCACTGCTAGGCCTGTCTTACACGCAACAGATATCGGGGTGGTGTGTGCGTGTGTGTGTACCTACCTACTTATCCACCCATCCATCCATCCATCCATCCATCGTCCATCATCCTTCTACCAAGAGACATGTCTAACAATGTTCATTAAGCATTATTTATAACAGCTAAAATCTGGAAACAACCTTGATGTCCATCAGTAGCAACGTGGATAATAAACGTAGTCTGTTCATACATTGGAAAACCATTCAAGGAGCATGAATGAGCTACAGCTATACACACCAGTGTGGAAGAATCTCAGAAACACAACACTGGATGAAAAAGATAGACCCGGAAATGTGTATAATGCGTTATGTATGATTCCACTTATTTAAAGTTAACAAGTAACACTAAACTTTAGTGTCAAGAGATTCATATTTAGGTAGTAAAAACTATTTTTAAAAATCAGGAACACGAGTTCTGTAATCAGCACAGTGGTTACCTTTGGAGTGAGGGAGGGTATAGTGGAGGGGGCAGTTCATGAGATGGGGGCATCTCTGGGGGGTTGACAGTATTTTATTTTTTACCTACATCGAGGCTCCAGTGGTATTGGTTTGTGGTAAATCATTGTGATATAAAATATTTTTCTTTTAAGGGCTTGCCATATTCTTAAAATGTGCTTATGTTATTCATTCCACATTTATTGACCACCTACAATGTACCTGATGCTGTATGAGTTACTGGGATAGAGGATACACAGACTAATGTAGCTCATACCTCGGAGTCATAGATGAGAGCCCAGAAGGGACATTTAAAGAGGAGGAAGTGATGACAACGACAGTGATGATGATGGTGGCAGTGATGATGACACTGACAGCAGCATCCAACAGAGCTTGTCATATGCCAGGTCCCACCGTAAGTGATGTGTGCAGGTTAATGTGTCATTCTCACAGTGACCACCCCCCGCCCCGGAGTTGGCACTCTCACTCCCCGTTTTGCAGAAGAGTCTCCGAGGCACAGGGGAAGGGAAAGCAAGTCGCACAGGGCCCCACAGCTAATCAGTGGTGGAGTCCCCCCTTTCCTCCACGGGTGACAGAATGAGACACTCGTCCCCACTGGTCCAGTTTTCCCTCCATCTCCCCACGTTCTGTTCCGGGTGAACCTCAGCGTCTTTCAGAGTCACGAATGCGTCTTGTGGCTTTACCTAGTGTGCCGTGTGTCTCTTCCGTGGAGGTTTTTGTTTGAACTTCAACGACTGTGTAATTTATTCCCGAGATTTCTAATTGGGTCTTAATTTTATTCTTATCTTAATTTTATTTTCCCCTATTTCTGCTGCATGTTTCTTGTTTGTTTATTTTTAAGTAATTGTTTCTTCACTCTCTTTGAGCATTTACCCAATTTAATATCTTTATCAGCCTAGTGCTATAAAATTGATTTTATCTTCAGGAAGTTTGTGTTTTGGTTACTGACCATTTTAATCCTTGGACTTAGCCTTGTATTTCTTCCAGTTTGCTGGACCCTCAGCTCTGGGTTCCCTTTGGGTTTGCAGAGTTGTTTTGTTTTTGTTTTGGATGTTCATGATTTTCACTTTCAGTTACTTTAAATTGGAACAGGCACTTGAAACACTTGTGAAACCATCTGACTGCAGAATCTCAGAATTTTACTGTTTTTCTAATTTTTAAAAACAGGTTTTCTTCCCATTCTTAATACTTTATAACCACTGACCTTCATTAGGTCTTCCTAAAGTATTTATTCTAGTTTTTGTAAAAACGGCCCACTCTTTGCACTTATATTTCATTGGCTGCCATGACATCTCATTACATTAAGCGATGGCATTAACAGATTTAACTGTCGTGCATGAATTTGGGAGCAATGACAGCTGAGTCTTGGTAACAGAAGTGTTTCTCTGGGTATCCAGCGAGCCCTGAGTGTTCGGATGTAACAGACACCGGCCAGTAGGTTCAGAGGTAAAGGGCGGTTAATCTGCCTAGTCATGTGACCACAGCTCAGTTAAGATGTTTTCTCGCTGAAGTATCTCCCCCCACGCATAACTGAAAAGGAAGATGAAAGGTAGCAGGACCTCCAGGCCGGACCAGATGAAGCTCTGAAGTGATACTGAGGTGTCGGCAGCTGGTGAGGAGTCGAGATTTTTGCCATGTAGCCTACTTCCCGCCCATCCCACCGAACGGCCCCTCGAAACCCAGGTCTTGGGGTGAACAGGAGAACCGATGTATGGAAGGGAAGACCAGAAAGGGCAAAGTCCTCAAATCTGGGTGGGGGAGAAGGAGCCAGGGAGGCGAGTTCCAGCTCCCCTCTCTGTTCTGTGGGTACCACTTGACCCCCGGAATGACCTGTCTCCCACATCTCTGGTGTTGCCAGCTGGCCACCCATTGTGAAGTTTTCTTTCTCCCAAGAGGCTCTTGGTGTAGACCCCATGGAGAGGGGCAAGGCCGTCTCTGGGCTGCTTTTCCTCCCGATTCTCCTTCTGTCACCTCTATTCCAGATGTCTCAGTCCTTGGGGACTGTGGTCACGTGGCAAGCCTTTTGCTGCACGAGACCTTTTTCCAGTTTTGTAAGAACTTTAGGCTTGACCCAGGAGCTGGAAAACCCAGTGAAGGTGGAGAGAGAACTGGAAAGTCTGAAAGTGGCAGCCCTTGCTTCGTGCCCCATCTCCTGAGTGAGGGGCTCCCATCTGCCTCGCAGCGTAGGGTGCCAGCCTTGGGGACACCGGTGGGTACTGTGGGAGAGCTGAGAATGGAAATACCCAGTGGCTGCCATTGGCGCCGGAGGCCATGTAAGAGAATGATTTATGGAGATGGAGAGAGGCCATTTGTCAGGCCCCAGACTTGGTCTACTTTTCCCTCGTAAATCCAGCGTTCACATAAATCTTCGTATTCTCCCATCCCACCCATGCTGGGTTCCTTCCCTCCATCCCCATCGCATTCTTCATGAAAATAAGTAAATCTCTGAAGCCATCCTGGACCCACAGAGTTCAGGGCGGCTGCAGGAGCTGGGTCACCAGAAGAAGCACCCTCTCTCCAGGGCTCTGCCTTCTTCCGCAGCAAGGCCTCGCCAGTGTCCGTTCTGGTTGCTGGTGGATACACAGCAGCCTGTCCCTTTGTGACTGGCAAGCGTCCCTCGCGGGGCCCAGGTGCTGTGCTGGCAGCCCACCCTCCTCACCGTTCCTGACCCTCACCCATGCCTGGTCCCGTCTTTTCACTTCCGTGCCCACCATTCTCTGGGGACCCTCCTAGTGACTGATCCATCTGATAAAATTATTCAAGCAGGTGTGCTGGACGGCAGAGTCTCCTGGGCTCCAGACTTGAGCTGTTACTTCTTTTATGATCTTTGGCAAGTCATTCCCCTGTTCTGGACCTCAGAAATCTCACCTGTGAAATGGGAAAATGACACTGGATAATGTCCAGCCTTCCTCAGCAGCGGAGTCAGCCAGACGCATATGTGCGTGCGTGCGTGTTGTGTGTGTGTGAAAACTCTAAATTTTGAAAATAATGAGAGGGGCTGCTTGAAGTTGGAGGGCTTGATCTCTGGCTGAGAGACCACAGCGCCCTCGATGGCCAGTGACCTGGAGACCAGAGGCTGGGGGACTGCCGAAGTCCCGTTTAACGCCAAGCTTCTGTCACTGAAGATGTGTGAATGCGAGCCGATTCCCGGACAGGGCTGGACCTCGGTTTCTCTAGCTCCAGAAATTAGAGGTGAAAGCAGATGACATCCAGGGACCTTTCTGTGCTAAGAGCCCATCGTCTAATGCATGCTAGTGAGGAGAGGTGATAGGCCCCCGAAGTACCGTTTTGCATAGTCATGTTCCTGTGAGCCCAGCAGCCCCATGGACGTCCGTTCATGGCTGCTGTGGTGGAAAGAGAGCATGCTGTGGCTAGGAGGCCTCCCAGTGTTAGTACGATCTGCAGGGGAGGTCGGTCCGCCTACGTAGCCAGAAAAGAAAGGTCAGGTGCCTGGCAGACAGAAGGCAAACCAACGTCCAGTCTGTCTAGATTCTCGCTACCTGAACATGGCGTGCAAACTCCACACTCACCCCCTCACTGCCTCCCGTGGTGTCTGGCCTGTCGAGGTTGCTAACCTGTCGTCTGGCCCCCTCGCCTTCTGACCGCGTGGGGAGGGCAGGCTGGGGAAAGGTGTGAGCACACCTGCCTGGGCCCCTCCTCCTGCGGAAAGTGCCCTGCCCTTCCCAGTTCAGCATCCACAGGGCCACTGTCGCCACGTCCCTGTGATGGAGCCCTCTCCGAGGTCACCCAGATGAGCTCAGAGGGTTCCACTTTGCTCTCCGCACCCCCTCCTGGTGCTAGGAAAGCCACACGCACAGCCGACACCCTGCCTGGCCATTGCTTTTCCTTTCATCTTCCTGGGACCTGGGGCCAAATGGCCTGGTCCAGTGTTTTTCCCTCACACTGGGGTCTCCTATTCCCACTGGGGCTGAGTAGTGACATTTTGGTGGCCACCAGATACCCCGCCTTGCCATCCCGCCCTAGGACCTTGTGGTGCTTTGCCCAGTCCATCCTGCTTACTGCCCCTCCCATGCCTACAGCCCCACCTACCCCCAACCCTCAGTGCTTCCTCAGCCCCCTGCTAAGAAGACACAAGTGCCTTCTAGAAACCAAAGCGTTCTAATTTCTTCGCAAATATACACTCCTTCACCATCTGAAATCACGGGCTAGAAAGGACAAGGAGACTTTTAGGTTGTCTGCCCGATTTTTAGTAGACTCTGGGCATAGGCTAATTTACAAAGTTACAGCAACGGGGGCTGTGGTTTCCCCACGGTTTGCTTTAGCTGTGGGACCGTTTCTTCAAGGAAACTTAGGGGGCGTGGCCTTTGTCAGCCCCGTCCTCTCCTACGGAGCCCAGGGCTCTGGGCCTGAGATGCACTTCATCTGAAGTCATTGGCCGGTGGATGGGATGTGGGTGCTAGAATATTGGCTACTGTTTCGGTGGGGATGAAAATAACGGAAGGAGGAAGGAGTCAGGCCTGGCTACTGTGACCTAGCTTTAGGGTCTTTCAACCCGACTAAAACCTTATTCATTGGGAACCAGCAGGGTCTTGATTATGGGACCACATTTCTTCTCAGGAGGCAAAGAGGCCTCTGCCCTCTGTTTTCAAAACAGCATTTGTCCTGCTCTGTTCCAGGCCCTGAAGGACCCCACCCTGGCCGCCCGGAAGGATTTTCAGAGGGAGGCTGAGCTGCTCACCAACCTGCAGCATGAGCACATGCAGTCAAGTTCTACGGGGTGTGTGGTGATGGGGACCCCCTCATCATGGTCTTTGAGTACATGAAGCATGGGGACCTGAACAAGTTCCTCAGGTAAGCCAGGGTTGCCGTCCCCAGCCCCGATCCCGACCCTGCCCCACCCAAGCCCTGGGGTTCTCTCTGGAGCTGGAAGTTACATCGCCCCTCTAAACACTTGTATCCGGGGATTGGAAATGAGAAGCAACCTTTTGTTCTTCTACACCTTCTCCTGAGCGGCTGGATTCAGGCTTCTAGTCCCGATTTCAGGACGGGGGGGTGGTGCATTGAGGATGCTGTGATGAGTCAGCTGAGCTCTTCTGCCTGATCTAAGGTAGACTGAGAAGAGGAGCAGGGTCTGAATGAGGAGGCTGTCAGCCCAACGGTCGGAATCAAGGTTCTAGGGCCACCCTCCCCCGGCCATGCGAATGGCTCCCCTGCTTCGTGTCTCATGTGTCTCGGTGTTGCAGAGTCAGGCTGATACCTTGTACCCGTCCTGGAAACCTTCTCGCCGGACGCGTTTCGGTGGTAACTAGGAAGGCACGAGTTTACAGACTGGTCAGGAAAGAGAAATGGTTGACAAAAATGGCAGGTTTTGCTTGGATAAATTTAGAAATGTGCTGTCCAGTACGGTCACCACATGTGGCTATTTGGATTCAAATGTACATTACTTGAAGTTATGTGAAACATAAAAATTCATTTTGGTCTCACTCGCCATGTTTCGAATACGCAGTATCCACTGTGGCTGCTGCATTGGGCAGTGCAGCATAGGTGACCTTGCCATTGATAAAAAGTTCTAGCACTCTTTTAGGACGATTGGGTTTGTTGTAAGAAGGGGTTCCCCAAGCCTGCAGCAAGATTGTCTGGAATTTGAGAGGCTGTTGCTGGAATTGGTGAGGGCTGGAACCCCAGCCTGAAGATCTGCACAGAGTGTCCGGGAGATCTGCACTCCCCAGAGAAGGCAGCATCTTCGCCAGAGCAGGATTAGCACTTGTCTGCTTCCACGTCTGCCACCGCAGAGTGGCGCCCACATGAGGAGGGGGCCACCGTGTGTGCGGGTCTGTGGCACTCAGGGTCCTGAGAGGCAGGAAACTGAGGGCCGGGTCTTTGTCACCTTCTGAATCCCACTGGGTTCCACACCGAGGATGAGATGCCCAGCGTTCAGAGGCGGGGCGTGGTAGAGTCTAGAGCACTCACCCGAACCCGACAAGCACCTTCTCGACATGGGGCGTTCGGCAGAGTGCTGTGCAGCTCGTGAGCCACGTTTCCAAAGATGGCCCGAGAGGCATTGAAAGCCCTTGCACTGTAGTCTAAAGCTCCCGAGCTGGGTCTCACAATGCAATTCATTTCTTTCCGGGAGAACTCTGTCCTTATCAATAAGACACACTTGGGTTCACATCCGGAATTTGTCACATCTTAGAGATGTAACCTGGAGCAAGTTATTAAACATCAGTTCTCTCCCGAGAAAATAAGGCTGTTAAGAACTTCACAGGTTTGTTGTTAAGACCGTTACATGACTATATTTCTATAATAGCTGGATGAGTTTTTCATGTAGCTAGGTGTTCACTAAATGGTAGCCACTAGTGAAGTTATCACAATTCTTGTTTTATCAGAACTGTGCCCCATGCTAGTTTCCTATCCAGGTGACACCCCTTCTCAGTACTCAGGGTCTTCCTCACCCAGACTTTTGTTGGGAACAGTGCTGTTAGACCCAGGTGCCACCAGCAGGGCTA
The DNA here is from genome assembly GCA_003508835.1 of Eonycteris spelaea. Lineage (NCBI taxonomy): Eukaryota > Metazoa > Chordata > Mammalia > Chiroptera > Pteropodidae > Eonycteris > Eonycteris spelaea. Next base: position 4,088,000 of record PUFA01000115.1, read on the forward strand.
AGGAGAGCTCCCGTGCCAGTCGGGGCCACTGTCGGCTTCCAGTATCAGCGAAAAGGTGGGGGTGGCGGGGAGAGAGCAGAGGCCCGCCCTGCTCCCACGTCTCCCGGTGGCTGGGTTTCAGGGGCGGGCCGCAGTGTTCTCCCCTGGGAGACAGCAGCGGGGCTTGCTGCTGGCCCCCCTTCCTGGGATCTGGTGCAGTAACTCTCCTTGCTCCAGAAGGGTGAGGTCGGCAAGCCCCCAGGAAACAATAAATAACCATGCTCATGTTTAATGGTGCCTCTCAGTGGAAATCGGAGAAGCAGTAAAACAGGCTGAGGCCCCACTGTACACCAGAGCTCCTCGGCCCACTGCCTCATAAATAAGGGCCCTGGGTGTGGTCACAGCTCCTTGGGCTTTCTGGGGAAGAGGGGAACACTGCAAGTGACCGATAGGACAGGGCGAGGTGTTAGGATAACAAATCCAGATGTTTATTTGGGCTGGAGGGAGTGTTGGGGCTCCCCAGGGCTCTGCTTGAGGGCCACAGGGTCTCTTCATCGGGCCCTGCCACCAACAGAAGTCCACCGTGCCGGGCAGTGTGGCCAAGCAGTTGGCAGAAAGGACTCAGGGGTCTCGCCACCCAGAGCATCAGCTCCCAGGAGCTGGCAGGAAATGCAAATGAATGAGCTGCTCCTAGCCAATCAGAATCCAGGGGGCGGAGCCTGGGAAGCTCTTAAAATCCCCTCTTGGAGCGCCTGGTTCCAATATGCCCCTGATCACTCCTGTGGTCACCCCAGGACCTCCAGGGACTCCATGACTTCCATCAGGTCATCCGGCCACTCCTGCCTCAGTTTTCTTATCTCGAAATAAGGAAGAAGGAGTGGGAGGATTAAGCGAGTTAATCTATTTAAGATAATTAGAGCAGTGCATGGAACATAGCAAAGGCTGTGTAAGAGCTTGTTGTGCTTTTATTAATTCTTCTATACTAAACCTGGAACCCTGGATGGCAATTAAATATTTTAAAAGAGTAGGTTCATTTCCTGACCCGCTAGAGCATGTCTGCTGTCATCTTAGCTGGGAACCTGGTGGTGGTGTTCCACCCATTGCCGTACTCAGGTCACATAATTCGAGGGAGATAGAAATGGGCCATAGGCAGGCCCGGAAAGGGCGGTTTCATTCGCTTTTGCGGTGCGTTCAGAGAACAGGGCTTCCGGAAGGCCTTTGCCCTCGATCTCCTGAGCTCTCCTCTGCCCCCTGTCTCCTCCCCTCCCCCTCCCACAGGGCCCACGGGCCAGATGCGATGATCCTTGTGGACGGGCAGCCACGCCAGGCGAAAGGCGAGCTGGGGCTCTCCCAAATGCTGCACATCGCCAGCCAGATCGCCTCGGGCATGGTGTACCTGGCCTCGCAGCACTTCGTGCACCGGGACCTGGCCACCAGGAACTGCCTGGTCGGAGCCAACCTGCTGGTGAAGATCGGAGACTTCGGCATGTCCAGGGACGTCTACAGCACTGACTACTACAGGGTAAGGTGGCTTCTCCCGCTGCAGGGCTCTGTGGCAGAGCTGACCTCGCTTACATGTCTTCATCGTCGTCCATCAACCCTGTCACTCTGGCACGCACACATACACAGCCATGCCCATGCATACACTCGACGATTGTCCCTTGGCCTTGCCTGCATCCTGACATACCTGTTCCCGCTTCTCCTCCCTCCATCGTGGACGTTTAACTCAACTGCATTGTTACATTGTAATGACATATGCATTGTGTACTTACTTGAATCATCAGTACTCATTCTTCATGCAAACAGATTATATATATATATGTATATACACACAGACACACACACACACATATATACATATACACACACACATCTTGGCACACAAAGACAAACTCAACTTGGTGCTACATTTTAGCACCTTCTAGCTCAACCACAACGCATTGTATTCTCTGATATTTCCTGCCAACCATGTAGGCTTTGTTTTCCAAGGTAGATCTTGATGAGAGAAGCCAGAACCCAAAATAAAGTAGCAAACATGGTTCAAGTCTCGCCGAGCATAGTTATCCAAGTGGCTGAGGAAGGGTGAGGGCAGAAAGCATGTTATTGCTGCCGACCCTGGAGAGAGAGGTGCAGGTCAGGAAACGCTTTCCGTCACGTTCAGTTTGACCTCACGCGGTCCGCTTTATATTGACAGGTGTCTCGCTTTGCTTCCAGAATTCCTTTTTCCTTTAGTCTTTGGGAATTTCCTTCCCACGGATCACTGAGTGGTTCTGACAGTTATGATTGCCAGGGAAAGGACAAGTGGGCATGAGTGTCATCGATCTCAAAAAAAGGGAAATAGAGGTGCGACCTGAGATACAGATGTGGAATAACTTCTGCAAGCTGATTGGGAGGCAGATGGCTCGAAAACATGGAGGTCACTCCATGGGCGTTGAACGGGCAAGGACTTTGGGTCTGCGGCGTATGGAGAGGGCGGGACAGGGTTTTGAAAGTCGAGAGGCTTGGTGGCCATTCATCTCATCTTCTTTGTAGGGAGTGAATGATCCTGCTGTGAGTCAAAGAGCCCAGTCATGACAGCCTTTTGGGCCTGAGTGTGGTGGGCCAACGGGCTGGGAGTTTGGGGTTGGCATCTGCAGAGCAGTTCTGTCTGAATGCCACCAATGCCTCCGTCTCAGTGAGACGTGATAACCGGTCACTTAAGACACTATGTTTTAGCCGTGGCCTAAAGAAAAATAGAATAGTCGAGAAATGCCCTTCGTGGTTAGAAAGTAATTTGTTCATGATGCGGGTGGTATATACCATTGTGAGAATATGAAGCGCAGTCAACCGAACAGTGCATGGGGGAGGAGAGCATCCTGCAGCTTCTCCAGGCACCTGCCCTGTCCAGCATCCCCGGATATGGAGAAAGGAGCACGATGCAGCTGTAGCCGCAGACTGATGGCCGGGGCAGGCCTGCCAGGGAATGTTCCAGCAGAGCCTGCCTTCAGCATCTAGGTCATTCCCTTCAGTCATTTCTTAGAGGGGCATTGGTACGGTTACCAAGGGCCCGTGGGCCACCGATTTCTTGAGTCCAGCTGGAGCTGGCACCGTTTAATTGCCTGTGCACTCTGTGTAATGGGGCTTGCTGGCCTGTCTGGCTGAGCTCAGATTTATATCAGTGTTGGTGAAAACAAGGGATGGATCGTTGTTTTTCTGTGTGAGGCAGACATTTGATTATGCCAGTCTGGTCCCCGCTGGCTTCACCGGGGTCTTGGGAGACAATAGCCAGCCAAAATGTGTGCACACTCAGCGTTCAGACTTGCTTCAAGGAGCGCACTTAATGTGTTTCGATTCCGATTTAAAAAAGAGACAAAAAATATGTGTGTGTGTGTGTGTATACACATATATATGTGAATCACATCTTCGAGTGACGCGCTGTGGCCTTGCGTTAACAGCCGTGAACTGTTGCCCTGTGCTCTTGGAAGAACTGCACTGAGTAAACCCATCTCATTTCTGTGGGCGCCAGAGCAGCCTGGAACTTAAGGAAGGGAGAGTGAGGTGTGTGGGAGGGGGGTGGGGGGACTGTCCCCATGGCACGTGTCCGTCCACAGTTGCTTTCCGTGGATTCTAAGCCAGGTGTAAGCTGAGCCCAGCTGGCTCGAAAACACACGTCTTCAGTCCCGAGGAGTAGAAATGAAAAGGGGTAGCTGCTGCGGTAAAGAAGTAGTGCGCTGCTGGTCCCTGCACGGTCCCTCGACAGCGGGCGGGCACTATACTCTCCGTATTTAATGAGCGGCTTGCAGATGTCTCCGTGAACGTCCCAGCGTATCCACAGCTCCCCCCCCCCCTGTCTGTAAGACACAAGGCAGACGTGATTTGCCTGAGGTCACGTTATCAGTGAACCTCGGAGTCCCGTCATCCCAGATCAGGGTGACGAGGGGATTTCGTATCGGGGCCTGATTTCACCTGTTTGTTCACATCCCGCCACCACCCTTAGCAGCCGCGGGACCTCAGTTCACTTTCCCTGGCCTCTGCTTTATTTTCCCATTTTTCCATCAGGGTGGAACTTAGGCTCTCAGTGGGGTTATTTTGATGTTAAGCAAGCTAATTTGGGTCGATAGCCTGGAATACACCACCTCCTGGGTAAACTATGGTTTACGTTATCTTCCTTAGTCCCCTTCACACCCTAGGCAGGACAGCCCCAGTGATAATCTGATTTCTGGAGGTAATTCTTGAGTGGGTGAGAGCGACCGCCTGGCTGCTGGAAAACATACTGGGGTCATTGCCACGGCCCCAAAGGAGTGGGGTCTTTAAGGCTCCAGCCTTCTTCAGGCTTCGGCTTAGAGAGAAGTACTGGGTCACAAGTACTTGGGTCAATGTTTACATGGTCCTGCTCGTGAATTTTAGAGCTAAGTCCGTGTTTAGGTGATTTACGAAAGATTTTTGTCGCGGTTGTTCAGTCCACCCACTGAAGCTCTGGGGGGGAAGCAGTGATTTATTAGATACCCAGAACCCCGAAGGATTCCGTCTGCCCCTGGGAAAGCTTTGCACCTCTCTGCTTCCGTCGTGTACTGGGGGTGGGAGTTTGCTGGTCTGATTAATTAAATGGTGCCAGCGAAATACAGATGGTTCAAGCGTGTGTGTGTGTGTGTGTGTGTCTGTGCTTACCTGCCCAGTGTAGATTCAAGTGTGTAAATGAGGGCAGGGAGCGAGGTTGGGATAAACTCCTCCTTACATTCTTTCCTTTCCAGTTTTAATTTCTTAAAACAAAGAGGCCGCATCTGGTGCATGCGTGAGCAGAATGCAAACACTTTACAAAGGTGAAGGTGAAGTGCCTCACTTCCCGTTACACATCTAGAGAGAGAAAGCACACGTCTCTGCACCAGACAGCCAGAGCCACCTATCCTCTCTCCTTAAGACCAGGTCAGACGACAGGTGCCTTTGCCCCCTAAGGGTCACTGATGCGTCGACACTTCTGAGGTCACCTCTGGCCAGGCGGGTGTCCGGCACCATTCTGCCTTTGTCAGAAGGTTGGACAACACTCGGAGCCTAGAATTCAAATCTGAAATCAAAGAAAGTTTCGCGAGTCTTGGAGAGGGGGTGGCTGGGATTTCAGATGAGAGATGTTTCCAGAGGTTCTAGTTTGGAAAGGAGGCGATGTGCAGAGACCCTGCTGGGTGGGGGTCGGAGGGAGTTGGCGTTCCAGTCCAACTGGGCCAGGAGCATGCCTTCCTGCCCACCCCACTGTCCTCTGTGCCTAGCACCGTCCCTAGGACTGTGCAGACACCCAGTGAAAATGTGAATGAGAGAATGAAAGAAGTCAGAGCGGGAATTTGGAGTCAGACAGGAAGTGGATTAGGCCGGACCAAGAGGAGCCTGGACAGGCAAACAGCTGCCCACCTGGGTACCACCTTCAGGGGTGATGTCTGGGCAGTGTCTGGGGACAGTGTCAGAGCAGGCAGGTGCGTGGTGCTCTGAGTCAGGCTGGCTCGGTGGAAGTTGGGGTGGCATCTTGGTAGGGAATGGAGCTGAGTGTCCAGGCAACGAGGAGGGAAAGTAAGCCAAAGTCTGAGCCGACACACGTGTGGGGGACACATGGCAGATCCGGCAGCTGACAGTGAGGCCCCAGTTCCAAGCTACAGATTCCAGGTCCAGGTTCCTGGGACCTCCTGGGAAGGGTGATGACAGTGACCCTCAGGGTGTGGGAACAGTTGAGAACAAGGTGATCTGGCTGGCAGAGATTCCGATTCTGTGGATGCCGTGACGTGCCCATGACGTTGATGAGTAACAAGTGCCGGCTCCTGAACCCACACTGGGCTCGAGTCTCCAGTCCTATCATTCACGGCTATGGGACCTCAGGCAAGTTAGTTAACCTCTCTGTGTCCCTGGCTGCAAAATGGGCTAATAGCCCGTATCACATGCATTTGCTGTCAAGATTAAGTGCTAATAAATATGAAATTCTTACAGTGATAAATGCTTAATAAATATTAATTACTGATACTGTCGTTGGAACTAAGATACAATCAGGTGCCTCCCCCAGTTCCAAAGCGTGCATCTGAACAGCACTTACAGCGTGAGCGTGTTAGTGAAGGTAAGGCCACCTGCCATAGCAGGGAAATGCAGACATGTGGGTCGGCTCCGACACACACGGAAGCCTCTTTCTAGGTCACGTGACAGTGTGGGCAGATGAACCTCGGCCACACGGTCATTCAGGCCGGTGGAGCTCTACCCTCCCCTTTGTGCCTTGTCCCTGGTCACCCCTAGGCGTCCATCCCCGTCCTAGCCAGCCGAAGGAAGGGAAGCCGGCATAAAGGAATGCCTGGCCTGGAAGTGAGGCCTGTCACGTCCCCTCACGGCACGAACCTCGTCGCGTGCCTGGTCTCTGCTCTGGAAGGCGGGCTGAGAAATGTCGCAAAGCTGTGTCTCCAGGTAGCGTAGCAGGCTGCTGGCACCCTCTGCCATGGTCTGGGTGAAGGAAAACCCCTTTCTCTTCCTCCATCCCGTCACCCCGGGTCCAATGATGCCCCAGGGAACAGCTCACCCTCTCAGCAGAGGGCCTGGGGTCTCGGGAAATCCGTGTGTCCTTCTTCTCTTCACCTCCGGGAAAGGGGGCCTGGTGCTGACCAGGAGACATGGCCACAAGAGGGACATCCGGGTAGGCTCAGTGCAGGACTTGGTGCCATAATGCTCGCACCTTAAGTGAATTTTGAAAAACGACTTACACGCTCAGGCCTGTTAAGATGCACAGAACTGCTGAGGGAACACGCAGGGGGGAAGGTGTGGAGGAGAGACTTGTGCTGATGGTCAGTGTTCTGGTCTTGTTTCCCTGATTAAAGCCACAGGGTTTGCACACTAATGATCCACGGGGGTCAGACCTTTTGAAATCCAAGTCTGCTGAGGGCCGGGACCACTGTTCAGGACACCTCGGTCCTGTCGCCAGCCCTGTGCCCACGTGGCCAGTTAGGGGCTTCATGGTCATCTGTAAGATTCTAGTTCTGTGGTTTTTTGGGGGGTTTCACCTTCTGTGAGGCTAAGTTCTGTGTGCAATGATAAGTGGGTAGCGGTAAGAAGACTTGGTTTCTTTAGGAAGGGGGCAGGGTCGATGGTACAAGAAGAAACCCAGGGTCTTCGAAAGCTTCTCCACAGACCACAGCCATTCAATACCCCAGCCCATTTTTCCCCTCCTGATAAAACCAGAGAACGGACCAGTTTTGACATGGGCTCTTTCCCATGATACCTGGATCTAGTTCAGCGACCAAAGTTTGCTTTCTGTTCTCCTTCTTCTTCTCCTTTGAGATACTTCAGGTCATTGGCCAAACTCAGCCTGATGGGTAGAAGAACTACTGGGTATCTCCTTTCTTGGTACTTTTTCTGGTGATGTGAATTCCCTGGATTCTTCCATCTGTCTCTGTTCTTCCCGACCTCCAACCTTCCTAGACCATATCATACGTTATTCCAACGCAGTGGCAGTCCCGGGGACATCTACCCACAACTCAGGCAGGAGTGACTGTGGTGTGGGACCCGGTGTTTTGAGCCATGGGACAGCAGTCTGGTGTGAAGATGTCTTGGGGAGGACCCAGTTCCTGGAAGGTTGACGTGCCCACAGTCAGACTCGAACAACAAAGTGAAAAAGTTACTTGGGGCATTTCCCTTAGGAATGCCAGTCCTGGCAAGTTCTTCCTGGGCTCCTGGCAACCTGTGGCCAGCGTGGTGACTAGGATGCAGGACGAGAAGCAGGAAACCTGTGTTCAGTCCCCACAGTGACCACTGACAGGAGACAAGGCCCTGTCCTACCGTGGACCTGCATTTGTCATATATAAAGGGAGTGCTTCCTGTCTGTCCTCTTCATTGTCTTAACACTCACCTCTCACAGGTGCGGGCCACACTGATAGCATTTTCTGTCACTTCATAGAAACTTGGATTGAGTTTCATCTATAAATAACTCGATGGTTTATTGCTCTTTTTCCTGGATGGGGCTTAAAAGACTGGGTTCTGGTTCAGCGAATCACTTACTTTGGTGGCATTGACTGTTCTTGATGCTCATCTAATGTTGTATGAGATGCACAGTTTCCAACACAATTTTTTTAAGCAGTAAAACCTTTTCTTCAAATGGAACCTTATAAAATAGATAGATAGAGATGGTCGGATGGATGGATGGATGGATGGATGAGTGGGTGGGCAGATACAAAACTATTCTAGTTGACATGGAAGACCCAGGGGCCATAGCCTTCGTCACCCCTCGTCTGCTCCAGCCGTGGGGTTCTTGCAGCAGTTTCATAGAGGGGCTTTCCAGCACCAGGTCCTGTGCAGTAGATGCCCCAGTTAAGATCTGGGGCAGCTGTTTAAGACACATATGATTATGACATTGATGACAATGGGAATGGTAGCAACAAGGGCTCAGGACCTTGTGATTCCTCAGAAGCAAAGTTCAGTGTGGGAGCCTTAGGATAAGTGACCCGATTAGTACGTTTGCTAACCCTTGTCCATGCCGGTTTATTTCCTCCTGTGTCAGATCTTCTAGTCTTCGAAAGGTCCATGTGTCGGGGAGAGGATTCGGCTCTATTCCCTGAGTATGTGCAAGCGTGAATACACCACAATATGTATTCCTGAGGAAGTTTAATTTTCGTAGGGAAGATGAAACAGGATGAGAACGTGCAGCTCTACCAGAAGCCTGAGGGAAGCGTTTCACACTAAAGGGTTTCCAGTTTCAGCCCGATCAGAGGGCTGCCTGGGGTTGTGAGGGGCGGGTTGGCAGCCAGTGGGGTGAATTTTAGCGGGGCTTTCCAGTCCGAGGGGTTAGCACAGCAGAGGCATAGATGAGGCTTGGAGAGGGGCAAACGGAGACAGTGACCTACGACAGCATATCACTCACGTGGCCAAAGCCGAGAGGACGCGTGGAGCACACTTGGGAGGAAATGCTTGTCAGGGAAGGATGAGGACGCTGTGCAGCCCTCGAAAAGCCGGCTGTTCCGACTTGCGTTGCCATGGATAGTCATGGACGTGTCCTCATCTGTTTTAGCGTAAGTGAGGTGGCATGTGAGGACAAGCCATTGGGCACTGGCATGTAGGATAGACTGCTGGAAGCTGAGACCATGAGGGCAGGCCATGATGATCCGAGCCCAGGGGAGAGGTGACGAGGCGCCATGCGGCCTCGTAGCCATGGGGTATAGAAGAGAAGCCGTCAGGGTCGGTGGGGCCTGGGACGTGAACCGAAGTCCAGGGCCTGGGCACTCCAAGCCCCTTCAGTTTTGGATTGTAACCTTGAAAAAGAATAATAGTGAAATTGAAGTTCAGGATGGAGTTTTTTACAAATGCATCTTTTAGGCCACCTAGTCCATTCTCTGTCCCTGGAGTGTTAGAAACAGATGAACAAATGCCACATCATTCAATTTTAAAGAAACATGAGACTGGAAAGAGTCTTAAATGTCATCTATTTTGTCCCCGTGGCCCCAGGCAGAATAGCATCAAAATCGCCTCAGACAGATGGTTTGCTCGTTCTGTTCTGTGCATCTCTGGGAATTCCACAGGTTCCCCCTTCTTCCTTCTAGCTCTGCTGAAGGAAAGCTGTTACCTGTGAGAGAACTGCCTTTTCCTTTCTTATTTGTAACACCTTTTAGAGGTGAGAAGTTCTCATTTGTGTCTAGCCAGAGTCCCACCTGCTGCAAGGGAAGTATAGTTCGCCTTATGTCCTTCGTGGAGATGAACGTGATTGCTGCTACAGAACAGACGTTACAACGTTCAGGAAAACGCTAAGAAGCTCCGTGAGACCAAAATGGTCTCCTGTGTTTCATAGGTAATTGGTTGTATTTTATGCATGGGATGTGTCCTCAGCTGGTAGGGAAACAATGACATAAAAATAGCTCCCTCTCTTGCTCTGTCAAAGAATACTGTCCTCTTTCTGAGAGACGTTTCCAGCGCGGTCTCCTAAATTTCACTTCTTGTCCCTGTAATTTTGAAATCTGGTGGTTTTCTTTTGGCAGTTATGGTGGTGCAGGCCTGGGGTGGACACCAGGGTCATCAGCCTCGTCTCCATGGGGACAGATGTTGGGGAATCAGACAGGGAGACATCCGCTCAGCAAATGGCATAAGCACGTGAGGCCTGTTTAGAGTCGAGCTCATCCTTAAGAAGGGAGAGAAGGAAGTGTCAGAGGCCATTGAGTCATGTGCCGATTCAATCCGTTCCCCCTCCCCCTGTGCAGGGTGTGGTGGCAGCACCCCTTTGTCACCCGACAGTGGCCTGCATTATAGTTAGACCCTGTGCAGGTTCCTCAAGGGTAAAAGGCCTTTCTTCCCCTCACCGGGCAAACTGAATATATAACATATAAAGATACATAAATTTCTATACAGATATCTTCTTTACCCGCTATAATTAAGATATTTGCATATAAAGAGAACAGCATGTTCCTTGACTTCCTCCTAGTAGGGAATTGTATTTCCTCATAATCCTCAAAACCCAAGACCTTGATCTGTCTGTGTCTAAACCGGAGGAGGAGATGGGACTGGGTCAATAGAGCATCTGAAATTCAGAATTTTAAACACAGTTATTATCCCTGCTTGTTCTTCTGGTTTAGCTAATCCCACAGGACAAAGGTGGAGGCGGGGTGGGGGAGTGGAGAGAGCATTACAGCATCCTCTAATTCTGGAGGCAGGTAGCTATTCTTTGAATCCTGAGCTTCTGTTTATGAGCTATGGGACCTTAGGAAATTTTCTTAAATTCTCTAAGCCTGAGATCCTCATCTGAAAAAAAAAAAAAGAGAACAATTTCTTTTTTTGTGAAGATTAAATCAGATAATGTATGCAAATTGTCTGGTACCTATTAGGCACTCAATAGATGGTAATTATTATTCTTTGTAAGTGAATAAGGTAGAAATTATATGTAAGAAATTTTAAATAATTTTAAGTTACAAGCCAGGGTATTTCCCATGGTGGTCTTTGGTGCTGGGATACTAAAATCAAAAGGGAGAAGAACCATATAATTGAGTCATGATGGTCTAGAAGCCTCTTAAGAGACCCGGGGAAATAATGAAGCCTCTCACTCCTCGGGATGGGTGTAGATGTTCCACTTGGTCTGCTGGAAGGCCAAGAAGAAAGAGAAAGCACTTCTAGCTGGCCTGAGGAAGAGCTTACCCATTAGAAGTTAGCCAACTTCTGAGACCATGAATTCTACAGTAGACACATGTCTTCAGAATTGGAGCCCCTTCCCCGGCCACTCCTCATCACACCAGAAAAAGGCTCCAGGCTCATGTGCCCTCGAGCCTTGCGGATAAAGACAAGGCTGGTTTAAGTCCAGTCCTCTCTCCACTCTCTCATATCAGACACAGCATGGTGGTCGCCACTCGTCACTGTGCGTCACACGAGAGGAGGGTTGGGTAAAAGCTTTGCAAGCGCTTGGCTCGGGGTCTCTAGGCTTCATTGCCACCGTTGTTGATATTACCACCAGCAGAGTCAGCTTAGTAAGTGGCCACGTGCATTCTGGAAAAAATGAGTCAGGTTCATCAGTCCCCAGGTCGATCGGCACGGGTGGTCAGCATGCTGTCTCTCCTGACAGCCAATTACCGTGATGGTTTTGGCTGCCCCTCCTTTGTGAATCATGCTCTTCAGCCTCTACAGCTGGGACGGACCTTTGATTGGCGGCCCAGTTTGTTCGTGGAGTTGACCATTTCCTTACCCAAGGGTGAGTCAAACCCCAACTTCCCAGTCTTTGTATTCACCCACCCACCCATCCATCCCATCCATCCATCCATCCATCCATCCATCCATGACGTCCTTGACTCATTCAGGAACATGCATGTCTTATAGCTCTACAGCATAAGTTCCTTTGAAGGCAGAGGAATCCATTCTATTTTTTTTCTTTATCACAGTGATTTTTCACGTTAAAAAGTGGCTTAGTAAAAGTACTTAATTTAAAAATATTTAACTTCATGCCAGGGGTTGGTAATGCTCAAGAAAGAACGCCCCTACTGGCCTAGGCATGTTTAAACAGATGCTCATAGGTTCCTACTTGCCAGACACCAATAGTCCATCTGGATGATGCAGTGGTGTTGCCTAAAGGGAAACCCCTGGCTCCGACTCCCCACCAAAGCCCCAAACATCTGCTTGTCAGTGAGGAGGCCTGAGAGGATGTCATTAAAACACCTGTGAGACTGGAGTTAGCACCAGGACAGTTTATTAATGCTCACAGGGGACCAGATGATTCACAGGCTGTATGGAGAAAGCATTCACTCCCACTTTCTATATGGGAAGCCTGCTCCTATTGAGAAGGGTGCTTATGGAGGACGAAATTAGAGCAAGGGGGTCAGATGAATCAAACGGTCAGGGGCATCCAGCTAAGAAAAACTGGCACACCCATCTGATAACGTGATAACGGGGGTGCCTTGGCTTCCCAGTAAGTTCAGAAATACTCCACGCCTTTTGACTAAATCCTCCTCCCTCCTGACCAACACCAGGAGAGGGACGAACATGGCCATCATCCCTCTTCTCGGCCCCTATGACTAGCCAGTGACCCTTCTGAGGAACACACTCCTTCGTCTGTGTCGGTCAGAGTATAATGGAGCCATGGTGTCCTGGAAGCCACTCACGCTTCTTATACAACCTTCCTTGGGTGTACGTCCATTTTATGCTCATCTTAAGAGACTCATTGTATCTTCTTCATTTCCAAATACTTAGAAGTCACTTTTTTATTAGAGTTCCTTGCTTTCCATGTCACTAAGTTACCTTGGCCTTTGAAAAAGACAATGACCCCATTGGTTGTGTGTAAATCGAGTCACCTCGATGCCAGGTATCACATGCCCCGGGATAGCAAGTCAATCACGTACCGATCCTGACTAACTGGCAGCGGGTGCCCATGGTGGGCGATGAGGAGAACTCGGCCACTGTGTTTAGAATCAAAGAAAAGGTGTGCTGTGACCAGCTGGCCACGTCTCCTGTGAGCATAAGGGGGTTGGCGGGAACCTTGTTCTTGGTAGATTTGGTTCTCTGTTCCACTCTGGCCAGGGTTTTTTTTGTGGTCTAGGTACAGCCGTTCCAGCTCTGTGCCATCAGCAGCTTTTATCAATGTATCAGTGTGACATTCCGAACATTTTTAGTCTTTTGAGACGTTGAATAGCCCAGGACTGGGGTTTTCTGCTGGAGTCCTGCTCCCACGCAAATGCTTGTCCGGTTATCAGCATTCTTTGAATATAGTCATTCCACGGCTATGACTCCACCCAATTGGACTCTTCTGCACACAATGACCTCTTTTGTTCAAAACATTTTTTGAGAGTCCTTGATAAATGCTTGGATGCAATTTGGGTAAAGACTCTACACTGGCACACTTGTGAAATCCGGGCCAGAAATGAACTTGGAGGTCATCTTGTAAAACCCACTTATTTGAAAGATGAAGACACTGAGCCCCAGAGAGTAAGAGGGAGAGAGGAGGTGATTCTCAAGTTCATTCATCTAATTGGTGGTACAGTAAGATCAGAAGGCCGGTCTGCCACCTCACAGTTCTGGTGCTGCTTCTCAGATCATCATCAAAGTTCTTTGAGGTCGACCAGGTATTACTTTCCTACTCAAAGACGAGTAGACTGAGGCTCCGAGGCTCGTATATATTCCTCAGATTACACTCAGAGTTGGGGTCAGTGTTCTGATTCCTAAGGAAGTTTTTTAAAGGACCATGCGGTCATTTGTGAGCAGAGTTTTGAAATAGCGTGCCAATATAGTACAGCCTCCACGAGGCCAGGTACAGTTTGGAGTTGGAAGAGGGAGCCTACAACAAGCCAGTTCCGTGATTCTTTTTTCTAGTAAGGTGTGTGGCAGGGATGTTCAAGAAAAAGGAAGCTAACCTTTGGGATGACTGAGGCCCAGCCATGTAGCAAGCAAGGAGACCTCAATCCGGGGAGTGTGGGGTTTCCAGGGTGGTAGAGAAGCAAGCAACGGTGAGGCGATTCAAGCCAAGTGTAGCCCCAAAATGTAGTACGGACTTAGTGAGAATGAAGAGTGTGGAAGTGATGCCAGGGGCAGGGGAGGTGGGGATTAGGGGTGATCCTGGTACCTCTAAATCACTTGCAGGAAGTGATTTTATTTTATTTTTTTTGCGTTTATTGTGAAAATGTATTCTCAAAAACATCTGTTGACACACATTTGCTCATAGTAGCTTGGGATTTCTGAAAGAGGTCGTATCTCTACTGCACCAGTCACACACCCCTGTGCTGTATCTGGTACTGGTAGGTGTTCCTTAAGGACCGGTTCAGTGAAATCCACAGGGAGATGGGAGCACCTCTTGGTGAACGCCCGCTCTGGGACTGTGCTCTGGGCACTGTAGCTCGGGGTGGTCAGAAGTCGCAAAGCCGGGTTTCATCCCACTCAGAGACGCACTGGGCGTTCGCCTGCCGTCACCTTGGTCCAATGCGTGGGTGCTGCAGCCGGTCCCCATAGCCACCGGGGTGACAGCACTGCAGAAAACCAAGCCGGTGAAGCACGGTGCTACAGGCGGTTACCTATACTCCGTGAAATACGCTGGAGCACCACGTAAGACAGCGGGTTCTCCCGCTCCGGTGATCTTCCCGAAAATCCAGAGAACCACATTCTAGGGCTGTTTTGGAGACACATGCATTGAACAGGAGAATGATCGCAGTAGATGATAAAGGTTTGCTTTGTTCCCGTTGTGAAATCTGAAGAGGACTCTGTGGTAAAAAGTGCTTAGACAGGTACAAAAGGGAACAATTATTTAAGGAGTCATTATTATGCACGGGCGAGGAACTGCATCAAGGATATGTTTCTGTGATGCTGTCAGATATCAGGCCAGATTCTCCCTGTCCATATCCCCATGCTGAGGAGTCTCCATTCTTTCCGACTTCCCTCACACCTCACCCTCTGTCACCTGCCCTGTCTCTAACCCACCTCTCTCTGCATCTGTGTTTGTCCCGCTGTGCTGCCTGGGGCCTTTCTCCCTCCTTTCTATTCGAAAATCCACAATCTCTTCCCCATTAAAGAAAAATCTTCCTCTGACCTTTCCGCCCCTTCCAACTTCCATTTGTCTTCTCTACTACTGAAATAGGTCGCTTTCATCTTCTGTCTTAATTTGGGGGCTTCTGATCTCACCACTTCATTGACTCTGCATTTGGGGGGTCACTAATTATCTCACCCTGGCAACATTTAAACACCTTTCCTCTGAAAAGTCTAACCCTCCTCTGAACTGTCTGTTGAGTGACATTATTAGTGGCTCCCCCATTCCTGCCCCTGTGCCATTGCTTACCCCTCTCGCCCCATGCCTCGGTCCTGCCTTCTCCCCACTTCTTTCCTTTTCGAGCTGACTTCATCCGTTTCATCATTTTTCTCTCCTCATTTAAAGTTAGGGTACCGCTATTTTTGACAGCTCCCTTGGAACCCTCACCCATGGTTATGACCCCATTCACTTTTGTGCAGAAGCTGTTTGAATTTGCATCTTTCAGCCTTCGCCTCCTCTCTGTCTGGTCAGATGAGCCATCCGTCTCCCCTGGGGAGTTCACTGGCCGTTGAAGCTTGGCTTGTTGGAGCTGAAACTTTCCTGCTTCTCACACAGGCTGCCTTCAGCAGCCGCTTAGCCTCGATAAACACCCTCTCGGGAGGTTCCCCAGGGGGCACTCGTTTTTGAACCTCTCTTCATCACCTATACCTAATTCCTCACCAACATCTGCTGCATCTCTCTCTACGGCACCTCAATGTCACTTGTTCTTTGCATGTTGGCACAAACTGCCCTCATGTACACCCTGCTCAGGCCAGTCCTTGGGTCAGCGCATGCCTCTTCATTCTCAGAGCCCTCCTACCCCTATCCCCAAACTCACCATCTTTCTACCTGATTGTTTAAGAGCCTTGTGTGAATCTTCACTTTTCAAAGTGATTAATGTCTGGCCCTGGCATGCAGGGCCCTCAAGCGCTCTTTGTCACTCTCCTTCCCGATTCCGTGCCCTGGAAGCCCCCTCAGTTCCAGCCCAGCCGGTCTGGGTCCCCCATTCCCCCCAGGCACTTGCTCATTTCTATCACTGCATGGGCCTTCTGCATACGTGCGCTAGGACCGCCATAAAGGAATACCGCAGACCGGGTGAATTAAACAGCAGACACCGACTTTATCCCACTCTGGAGGATGGAAGTTTGAGGTCAGGGTCTCGGCAGGGCCACTTTCTTCTGAGCCTCTCTCCTTGATTTTAGACGGCTGTCTCCTCCACATGTCCGTCTACATGTCTGCGTCCGGATTTCCTTTTCATTTAAGGACGCTAGTCACATCGGATTAGGACCCACCCATGTGACCTTATTGTACCGCCATTACCTCTTTAAAGACCCAGTGTCCGCTTACAGTCACATTTCGAGGTGCCAGGGGTCAGGACTTTGACATGGTGGATTCCGGGGCAGGCGGGGGGAGGTAGGAAGGGCACAGTTCAGCCCATGTCATCGTCTCGTCCCAATTTCCCACCTGTTTTTTCTCTCATTTATTTCCTTCATCGTTCTTTCTCTCTGTTTGTTCCTCACCGCCATCAAAACCCAGTGGCTCCCATTTCATCGTGTTCAGCGCTGAGGGTCTCAGCATCGCCCCGTTGGCGCACACACCCCCACGTGCCGCTTCATAAACGTGCTGCCGCTCCGGGCCATGCCCGTGCCGCTGTCTGAGCCCCTGGTTCGGCGGAGAGCAGGCGCTGTGTGTCGTGTCTTCTGTGCTCAGCCATCGACCTAGCAGGCGTTTAAAAGTTTCATTGCTCAGGTCCCTTCTCTCAGGCAGCCTAATGTTCCCCCCACTCTCAAGAGGCCTTTTGGGGGAAGTGCGATTCCCCGCGTGGTCATGGGGACCAGACACGCTGCCTCCGGTGACAGCAAGGAGGAGGAGGTGGCCGAGGCTGCTCTACGCAGGTGACGTTGGCCAGCTCGCTTCCCTTCCAAGCTGGAAAGGCTGCCGGGGAGGGGTACCTGGGAGAGAAGCCCTGACAGGTGGTGGTGATTCCGTGATTTTGCGGCTGAAGGCAGTAAAGACAGGTATTCCCTCAGAAGCTTTGGAGAAGGTGCTCTTTTTCTGAGCTAAGGGGTGAGCAGTCTAGATGCACCCCGCTTCCTTTCTGAGCAGTAGTGGTCTGGGCGGCCCATCTCGTGGGGAGTACGCTCAGCCTTCGGCGGGACGCCGGTTCTGTCTCTGTGGCTCGTAGAGCCAGACAGCTGGGGGCCGTGTGTCCTGTGACCGTGCGTCTGCTGAGCCGTGGGGGGCATCTCTGGCGGGTCCTTGGACGTGGGCCGATGTGCCCGGCCTCTCTCCCTGGTGGCGTGAGAAAGGTGTCTGGAGGCTGCACCCAGGGGAGACGTGCCACTCTGCTGAAGCCACCCCCGCTTCCCTTCTCCTCCCTTCTTTTGTCCTCCGTGCTTCCTTCCTCTCCCTTCATCCCTGTCTTCTCTCTTCCCCACCCTGCTCTCTGCCCCGTTCGCTGTCAGAAGGGCCCGGTCAGCGTGCCATGGCAGCGGCAGAGGCTAGCGGCACCGGCAGCTTCCGCAGTGAGTCTGGATTTCGTTTGGGGGCCCGGGGTTGGGCAGGGCAGTGCGAGCGCACACAGGGACGGCTCGCAGGCTTCGGGAAGGAATGCCAGGGGCCGGGGCTGGTCCTACCCCTCGGGGCACCACTTAGCATCCCTGGAAGTCTCTTGCCAGAGCCATGGACGTGCTTGGGGTGTCTCGTGGGGAAAAGCATGGTGGGGACAGAGAGGCCGTGGGCTGCTGGCACCAGGCGCACGTCGGGGGGACCGCCGGAGACGAGGCGGCTGCCGAGGCTTCCGCCCAGGCCTGCGTGCGTGGCGGAGGCCGGAGGCCCTGCATGGACGGTGGTTTGGCTGCTTCCTTGCATTCCGGGAGTGTGAGCTTGAGCTCTGAGTCTGCCTCGGGTGCCTGCAGTCCCGCTAAGGAACCGAGCATGCCCGCAGTCCGCGGAACCAGCGATCTCCCCATCGACCTCCGGGGGAGCTCGGTCTGAGAAATGTGATGTTGGGGGCCGAGTCGTGACCCCGAGCGTTTGTGGGAAGGCCCTTCCCCACCCCATGCTGACGTCTGCAGGAATTTCTGGCATAGCAGTGGGCACACCTCGGAGCCTCCGCAGAGCCGTCTGCCCCGCCTCAGTCCTCAGACCAGGCCCGAAGGCTTCCTCCCGCCTTTTTACCTGGGGGCCATTTCCTTCCGTTTAGGAAACGGTTCCCTTGGGGAATTACAGACACAGAGTTTACCTATCCAGCCTTAAAAGTCCTGCCCAGACTGGGCAGCCCCCAGTCCTGCTTGCCATCTCGAGGCTCTTCCTCACGGGCAGACGCCGGCCCCCGGCACTGGCCGCGTGTCCGGGCTCCTTTTTAAGTGAGAAGCCTCCGTGCACTCACGGGGGCACTCTCCCAGTGCCATGGTCACCCGCAGGTGCCTGGAGCTCCTGCCGTCCCACCCACGCCCCTCGGGGCCTGGTCAGGGGAGGCAAATTAGGCGTAGCCTCCCAGCTCTCTCAGGATCACATTTTATGGGCACCTCCTCTTGGCTCTGTCAGTAATAATAGTGTTAAAGTTTAGGAGTTTTCAACACTAACACCTGTGTATAGCTAGAGTTGATCAGAATGAATCCGATTGCTAGGCCTCTTGGGAATTTTGAAAACAGGACTATTACAGGGGATTCATCAGTCTCTTCTTATGCTTTTAAACCATCAGATGCATTTCATTCACATCAGGGTAAAACTCTTGGTTTGAGGCGTTAACGGATTTAATTCAAGTATCGATTTGGTCAAATTGGTCAATTAAATGCAACAAACATTTATTACTAATCGACTGTACGTTTGGTCGTATATTACTAATCAACTCGAATTGTACTGAGGATAAAAAGGGAAGCTATTAGTAATTGCATAGATACCACAGACAGACACTGGACCTTCCCTGGTAAAATGGGGACGAGTCATTCTCCCCATGCGTCATGAACTATTCTCAGAGCTAGAGACACAGCTGTGAATGAAACAGAAATCTCTGTCCTTATTAAGAGAGACAGAAAATAAAGATGAAGTAGACTGTGCGTAGTACGTTTGAGAATAATAGATGCTCAGAAGAAAACTGAAGCAGAGAAGAGGAATAGAAGTGCTTGGCGGTGGTCATGTTGTGTGTGTGTGCAGTTTTAGACAGAAAGGTGAAAACAACCGAATGGCTGAAAGAATACAGTCTGCTTCAGTTTATTTCGTATGTAATTCAGCCAAGGAGGGCTTCCGTGGCTTGCCGAAAATTTTTCTGAAGCAAGTCGGAGCTGGACATTCCCAGTCCAAAGCTGGAAATACTGATAAACTTTGGGATGACAAAAGTCACAGGGAGAATCAGGTGGCCGTGGCATCAGTCTGCCAGATAGTTAGGTTTCGGCTCCCACCGACATCCCTGAGGGTATCGGGAGGTGGTTAAGGCTCTGGATTCATGCCCTTGGGGACTGTCTCCTAGAGAGTCCATCAGTCTTTGACTGGCACTGGCCCCTCAGGGTATCCTGAGGTCCTTCCTTCTTCCATCTGATGTCCTTGGGGACGGTCGCCGAGCGCCTACACCAGTTGTGGACTTTGCCAGGGCCTGTGAGTCAGCCGATTGAATTAACCTGTTCTGTTCCCGTCCAGGAGTTATCCTAGTTCCCCTCAGGGATGAGGACACCGATGCTTGAACATGGGACCAGGGCACAGTGAGGCTGGGATTTAAGCCCAGGTCACACCAAGTCAGAAACCCGGCCCTACCTGTTAGTCTCAGCACCTTTTCATGGGTGCCAGTTGGCAGAAGTGGGAGAAAGCAACAGGAGAGAGGACTCACTGGATGACCCCTGCGAAGGGGCTGACGTGCACGGCCGCATCGGGGCAGCAAGGGTCTTGGGGTGGCCATGGATGTCTTTGCCGACTGAGCATGAGGGCACACCGACTTCCACTGCTTCTCCGTGTGTCGTTGTCAGGGTGGGGGTGTGGTGGGTAGGCATGCAAAGCTTCCGGGCTTGGGAGCAAGTCACCCCGCTGTGGCTCCCATGCTGGGAAGATGTGGGGCTTGACTTGGTCAACTGCGTCGGTGTCCCCGGGTGGCACGCATGTTGGGAGAAGGGGCAGTGCATGGGTCTGCGTGGAGATCATCAGGGTGGGGACGGTGCATGCAGAGGTCTGAGCCTGGGCGAAGGTCCTTTGACGGGGATTTGAGTGCGGAGTTGACTTTGAAGAGAATCCTACAGTTCCTGCCTGTGTTATTTTCTGAATGGAACCCACAGACCTCACCCCGTCTATGTTAGCAAGAAGCAGGATGTCTGTGGACCACATCTTATTATGGTTACACTTAACATCAGCATCGCTGTGTGACCTTGTATTTATTTGTAATAGACATTCATTTACTTGCCAGAAAAAAAAAAACTTAGGTAGCATCTCATTATACCCATAAGATGAGCTCTTAGTGAGGTCGTGTGGCCAGGAAACCACCCTTTGTGTGCACCAGAGAGGGCTGCCATAGCAAGGCGAGGAATTGTTTTGGATGTCAGTGACTTTCTCTCCTCCTTTTATGCTGAGGGAGGCTCTTTCCACCTGCGACGCTGCTGTTTCCTTGTACTTCTAAAACACACCTGTCCTGAGGCCTCAATGCGCATCAAGGCAGCGCCTCCTTCATGTTTACGATACGTGTCACACGGACAGAAAGAAGTTACCGCTCTGTCATTTACGAAGGCTTTGCCTCACCGTCTCAATGTCACTGTCACTTAGGAATGTATACTCTGGGCTCTTGACTGTCCCTCCGCGTGCCTTCTAACTGCTGGTTCTGGCAACCCCTTCGAGTCCCGGCTCTCCGCTGCTTCTGGCCTGTCGTCTGGCTCCCCTCTGTCACTCGGCCCCTCAGGGATAAGGAGCAAAGCGCCATTCATCTCCCTTAGAGGGTGTTCTTCCTGATGTATCTTTCTGAGTCCCCTCCTTGGCAAGAATGAACGAGCCAGCAGACTAGCCTTTCCTGTAAGACGCCAACCCGTCCCAACACCACTCGGCTTCTCTGTTCTGCATCCACGTGTTCTGGGGAGTCCCGGCTAGGCACAGGGGTAAAGGCTGCAAATGACTGATTATTTTTAAAGTTAACAAGGCTGTTTCTTCTTTCCCTGGTCACCTAAGGCCCACCCTGCCACTCATACATCCAAGGTCCGTCTTAATTCCAGGACGGACAGTGCCCAGGCCTTCGATACGTGTCTGTGAGGGCATGTGGCCAAGTGCCACTGTCCAGGAAGCTGCCCAGATACCCAGTCTTGGGTGCTGCCTTCACAGCAGCATGGCCGGAGCCCAGGAGTGTAGCTCCCCACCCAAGTCTTGCTGCGTCAGGCCTTACAATTCAAGACCGTTAAGGTCTCAAGGTCTTTTGGGGGAACCTAATACATTCTCCTGTGGGGGAGACCTCTGAATTACATGGTCCATCATAGCCTTGTAAGTTTAGAGACACTGTTCGTGTGTTCCCAGGGCCAGTCCTCGGGGTTCGCACCTGGAGATTTATCCAGAGATAGGAACTCTGACCATTACATGGTAATTAATTGTTGAACTTTTAGGTTCCTGAGCATTTTGCCCTCTGAAGATCTGAAAATAGATGTCGCAGATGAGGAGCAAGCCCCCCGGACAGCATGATGGGGGTATCCTCGAACGGGCGGGGCTCGGGTCCTCACGTGAAAGGGCTGTCAGGGGGGTGTCAGAGGGAAGGCGGCAAAGACTGGGGAGGACCTCGTTCTGGTTCTGCCATCAGGACTGCCTACCAAGGCAGTTGTCCCAGTCTCTGTGATGAGATTCTACAGTCCTCGTTCAAAATCTTCAAAGTCGGTCAAGTCTGTTTGTGTCTGTAATTCTTCTGGGACAAATGACTCATGAGAAATCCATGTGTCTGGAGAATCTTGACAGGCCCCCTTGCTCGGGGACGCTGGCAGGGGCAGAGTGAGTTCTGCTCTCTCTCTCGCCTGGGTCGGCTGGGCCGGTACCGACCTCTCTCGAGCATCAGCCAGTTCCTCTGGTTTTTGCTGTCTTCTCCCTTCCTGGCACCTGTGGCTAACCCTGATGAAAAGTCGATGTCTGATGCGACTTGCAGTCGTATGCTCCTGGCCGAAGAAGGCTGGATGCAGCTGTTCAAGGAAAGGTTTCAGCTCAGGTGCTGGCGTGATAACCACAGGCTATAAACCGGGTCCCTGGGTCCCTGGGTCACTGTGTGCTTTGAGGCGGGTGAAGCCCTGGATGTGGGTGCTGCTGTGCAGGGTGACGAAGGAGGAGGGGGCAGGTTACAGAAGGCAGGCAGCAGTTCCACCCTGGCTGGGCACACTGGTTTCTCTCCAGGCCTCTGGGATCTCTCTGAGTCTTTCTTCTTAGGTTCATTACTAGAAATAGACATTTTATTCCTAGAAATAGAGACAAACTTGAGGTCGAATTTTGCAGTGTTAGATCAAGATTCTTTCAGCTGCAAGTGACAGAAAATGTAACCCCAGCTAGCTTAAGCAAAAAAAGCCAATGTATTGTGTCAATATTCAGAAAATCCAGAGTTAGGAAATATTTCCGGTGTGGCTTAATTCTAAGACCCAAATAAGTCACCAGCCTTGACATGTGTTGCTTCTCTCTCCCTCCTTCCTGCCATCCCTCTGTCTCTCTGTCTTCCTCTTTTTCTGCCCAGAGAGGATAATCTTAGAGAAAGAGACGTTAATGGGAAATAGATTTCCAAACAATCAGGCTAATGAATTTTGAAGATTATGATGATAAATGCTAGAGCCCTTGGACAGATTATCTGAGACCTGGATGATCAGTGACAAAGGACCTGTCTTCATCGAGGGGCCTTGCCATCAGCAAGCCCAGCTGGCCAGACATGAAATACTCACTGTCATTTCTGCAGGAGTCAGGCCAGTCATTACACAGAGAAAAGCTGCAGGAAAAAGGCTGAGGAAGCAAAGCCCACAACGGCCTGCTTTTCCCAGTCCGCCCACGAGAAGCGTTTCAACGAGCATTCTATGGGTTGGTGCCGGTCTCAGCTTCACGACATCTGTAGATGTAGATATTTCTGAATGAAAATCCTTCTTCTGCTTTTGTGGATGTTTTTATAGAAATCAAATTCTGGGATCTCTGTCACGTTTTCCAAGATCTGCCACCCTCACCCATCAATTTATGTCGCTTAAAAAGCACTTTTTGCCGGTGCGTCTTCTTTCAAATTGAAAATGCATGAGAACGGAAAATTGGTGGTGTAAAAGAACACTGGTTTCAGAATCAGAATAATTTAGGTGTGAGGCTTGGCTCTTTCACTCTTCAGCCTTTCGAACTCACAAAAGTCGTTTAACCCCGTTCTCCCCCGCCCCTGTTCTTCCTTCCTTCATTTACGCAAGCCTTTCGACGACAATGATTTCAAGGCGCATTGGGAGGATTGAGGGAAGCACTGCGTTTTAACTCACTTAGCACGGATCCGGGCACAGTGTAGACACTCAGTGAGTTGCTATTCTGCGTCCCCGGGCACCGGGAGAAGGCTTCCGCTTCTGTTGTCCCTTTCTGCCTCTTTTATGGTAGAAACCAGAGGTTTAAGTAAATATAGGTGAGGGCTCTGCTCTTAGTCTGGCTCTACCTCTTGGGGCCCTACTAGGTGACCCCCCAGAAAGATACTTCATCCCAGTTTCGTGAGCCTGCAAACAAGAAGCCCACTTGCCCTAATTTTCCTTCTGTGCTCTTGAAGACGTGAATGACCATGAGAGTAGGAATGCCTTTGAAAAGAGCATCCAACTGTGCTTGCTGGCTTCACATTTAAGACCTGCTTCTGAGTTCATCTTCAGAGCGGTCTTCCCCCGCCTTTTGACCTTGAAGGAGAAGCCAAGGAGAAGGGCTCATTTATAAGGAGAGAGGAGCTGCCCACAGCTGCAGGCCTCCCATTGTGGCTGAGATGCCAGATCTGTGCGGAGGGTCAGCCCCTCCATCCCTTTCATGAAGGGCTATCCTTGGCTCACACCCCGCATCAAAAGAGGCATATTGGGGCCCAGTCATCGAGTAGCGGACTGTGGGCCTCAGCACACTGACGTCCTCACAGTGCTTGTGGGGGCATCCGGAGGTTATCCAGGCTCTGCTTTGGAACTAGACAATACCTAAAGGTCAACTAGCCCATCCCTTTCCCTCGCCTTTCCAGTTTTATAGGTGAGGACTCGGGGGCCTGAGGTGAGCCAGGTCACACACACGCATGCACGCACGCCCTTGGACAGTCGGCCTGCCGAAGCCGCTGATGCTGGGAGGAACCGTGAGATGAACCTTTGTTCAGTGCTCTTGATTAATTGGTTCAGATAAGAAATTTCGCTTTGATGATCTCATGCAGCGGCCGAGTGGAGAGGCATCTCGACAGTCCTCTGGTGTAGCCCTGTCATGACAACAGATGTGAACAGCGAGACCCAGCAGGAGCACAGGGTGCCAGAGCCACAGGGTGACACACTGATAGATCTGGGCAAGAACTCAGATGCCCCAAGTCTCTGTTCACGCTCTTTCCACTAGATCCCACTGCTTCCCATAGACCCTGCCTCCCTCCCACAGGCTGGAGCCGCCTCTGTTCTCCGTAAGGGCTGTGTGGCCAGGTGCATCACTACCCTCTCCTGGGATTTCTCAGAGCCAGGGCTGACTAGGAACCTGGGACGCATGAGAAGAGTTGAGGCCTGCACTGCCGTTGATCACGATCACTTTACAGTTCACAGAGTTCTTGGACTACCGTCGCCCACAGCCGCAGGCTTCCCTGAGAACATCACCATGTTGGTTTTTCTAAGCCAACCCTTCCCCCCCTCCCCGCCCTGCCCTTTAAATGAAGATGGAAGGCTGTATCCACTGCTTTGCGATTGTTGTCCTGCCAGAGGGCTAGCAAGTGATCTGTGAGCTTGCTTCTCTCAGGTGCCATGCGTCCTGCCTTCCTTTAGAGGTAAAGGGTCTTGTTTCACGACTCAGAAGAATCCTGCTTCCCATTGGGTGAAGAGGGGCATTCAATTCCCAAGAAAAGCTTTGGGCATAGAAAAAGTCCCACACCATTTACCTCCTCCTTGCCATCGTTGGAGCTGGTCCTGCTGCTAGTCAGCGGATGGATTTGAACTTCACCTCCAGTTCAGAGAAGCTAAACAAGGCTGCTCATAGTCTGAGGAGGAGTTGCATGTTTCATAGGTCATGTCCCATGATGCTTTTCCAGCTTTCCTTTACCTGGGGACAGAGCCATCAACGGCAGGTTTCCTCTGTGGAGAGTCATCCATCAGTTATAAGGACATCTGACGTCTCCCCACCGTCACAGGTAGATGGAAAGCCTAGGCCTAGTAGAGGTTATAGTCGAACTAGAATCATGAAGAAAGAATCTGATACTGTATCATCGTAAGGCCGGGTGGGTTATTCTCTCAAAAGGAAGTTCTGTTGTTACTACTCTCTCTGGGAGGATGGCTGCAGGATTTGCCTTTCAAAGAAAAAGATCTCTCATTCTTTGCTTTTAAAAATTCAAATCATGTTGCTTGCTTCCTTCCTGCCTGCCTGCCTGCCTTCCTTCCTTCCTTCCTTCCCTCCCTCCCTCCCTCCCCCCTCCCTCCCCTGGCCATGGGTCTGTGCTCACAGGCTGTGCACTCATTGAGCCCAGTCCAGAGGAGACCACCATGGTCCAACCAGCCCGGCACGGTCTTCCCTGAGACTCACGCCATCTGCTCGTCCCGAGCATCTAACTCCTACTTTTGGAAGCGGCTAAATATTCCAAGGATCCCAGAAGCTCCTTGAAGCTGCTCTCAGTGCTTGTAGGAAGAATTGTCTTGAACCTACAAAACCGGCAGTGAGAAGAACTGGGGGCGTGGCAGTGGGCTGACCCTTGGCTTGGCCTCTGCCTGCTGCGGACTCGCCAACACTCCACTCCTGGGCTGGTTTCCTTATCTGCAAATTGGGGGTGGTACTTCTCTCCTTGAGCGGGACATCCAGGCCCCTGGAGAAATGGGAACGTGCTCTACAATAAACATAAACATTACCATTGAGAAATTAGCATTTTCCAAGGAAGCTTTAGAGTCAGAGTACTCTATACGTGCACGTGTGTGGAAAACCTGCTATGCCTTTCCCTTCACATCTCATTTAGTTTCTGAATGGGCTCTGTGTAGACGAATTACCCCCATGTTACACACTGGACGCTGAGTCTTCCAGAGGTTAAATAAATTCCCTAAGGTTGTTAAGCCCGTCAGTGGCATTGGCTGAGTCATAATTATCCCTTTCGTTCCTTTGGACCTTCTGTTTCCTCATCTTATACACACATTTCCAATATCTGTTATAGTTTTCAGTTGTTTTTTTTTTTTAATAGTATCTCAATATTTAGCCAAGTCAGTCTGGTTAACAGGGAATGTCTTCATTTTTTTACTAAATAAATCTGAATCGAAACTGAAACCTGTTAGCACCTGAGCTGTACAGGGTAAATTAAAATCTGGATTTATCACAGGGGGACTTTATTCTCCTGCCTTCTTTCACCCATGTGTCTTCATGTGTAGCAAGTACTCGGAGTCTGAATGGAACACTCCAGATCCCGTGTGACCCCCTGGTCTGAGCTGAGCTCTCCAGCTCTGCTCAGTGAAGGGAGCTCTTCCCTCAGCAGCCCCACAGTTTATTTCCAAGAGAAGATTTGAGTGCGGCCAGGAGGCTCCAAGTCTGGGCATTCGGCAAAGAAAACAAGGGCCCAGTGATTTGTCAAACCACATCTTTGGGCCTGCGATGTCTGCTCTATAAAAAAAGATAGTGCTTGGGGCAGTAAGGGACAGCGAGGTCCCAGGACGAGTGCCAGCACTTAGGCAGGCTTTGGAAAACGGGAAACGGGACGTTCCAGAAGGCGTGTGTTCTGGAGGCTTCCTGCTGAGAACTTGCTTCGGGCGGGGTGGATGCAGCTCTAGGTGAGGGGGAGAGGGGAGACCCACCGAGTGCCCGTCTGTCCTCCAGGCCCATACCGCTCAGCCGTGGGCTCTTGTAAACTCCTTGTATTTTCAGAAGACACCAAGGTTTTTCCTGATCCTGGGGCTAGAGGCTCAGCCTGAGACAGCCGTCCTTCTGAGATGGCACCAGACGGCAGTCTTTTGCATAAACTGTCGCCCAGCCCTGCTCAGAAGGAGCAATGCTGTGATGATGTCATTGTGAGTTTCCTGGGCACCTCCCCTCCAAAGAATTCCCAGCGCCTCCTCCACCTGGGGCTGAGAGCTTCTGCAGCCACTGCCAGAAGCTGGGTAGTAGCTTGTCCTGCGTGGCTGGGGAGAGGCCGAGAGGCAAAGAGAAGGCATGCAGTTCTGCCTTAAAAGTCAGAAGTCCAATGTCACTGCAGAAAACTCAGACCCTCGTTCATCCACAGAGTTTCCATAACCGGGATGAAGCCGCAGACTCGTATTTGCGAATGCAGACATGTGTTGTACATCCAAGTCAAACAAATATTCGCACTGATGCCTCCCTCAGGCACCCGCCCACACATTGGGGTGGGAGGACACGGAGCTCCAGCAGGCGACCCAGAGTCTGTGAGCATCAGGGTGGAAAGAGGCAAATGACAGAACCGAAGTTTAAACTTTGTAAGACTCGATCTGTGTCTTTCCGATCTGAGTATCTTCCTGTGGGGATGCTATTCTCCATGGAGGCTTTTACGTTAAAACCAGAACACGAGTTCTGGAGAGGTCAGTTCCGTGTCGTTTAGAGTCCTGGTGAGCTCAGGCAGTTGGCCGCCTGTCTTCCAGCCAAGGTTTCCATGTCTGGAGGCGGGCTCGGGGATTTCCAAGGCCCTTCCTAGCCTGGGGTGTTCACGAGGACAGCTTTTATGTTGAATCTCTGCTTTCACAGCCGAGAGTCTGATGAACTGGGATTTGGGAAGGTGGAGTGGATGCAGTTACAGGTGGGCTTGGTCCCCAAGATACACAGGAACGCCACAGGGCATATGCAGGGGACATGGCCTCGGATAGCAAAGGGACGTGCCTAGCGAGTGAGCGGATGGGGCCGGGCAGAGGTGAAGAGCTGGTTGAAAATCCAGCATGCCCAACTCTGCATGGCCACGTAGGACAAGTGAGGGAGAGGGAGCTGGGGGAGGAGGAGAGAGGGAAGGCTTGGGGAGAGTTCCCGGAGGCCAACTGCCCCCTTCTAAAGCTCTGCCGGCCTCGCGTACATGCGTAGACGGAGCTGTTAAGAAGGCCCAGCCATTGGAGGCATGGGCGGTGAGGAGGGCTAATTCCAGGAAGAAGGGCTATGTCAGTCTGGCAAGTTTTGAAGCTGTCAGCTAAGCTCACCCAGTTCGCAGTGAAGCTATTTATTTTTACGGTCTTGGAGACAGGACACTTTGGAAGAGGACTTTGCGCCTTTTCTCCTACAGTTAGGCCATTTATTCCAGGAGCCATCCAACGAAGATGTCACGAACTCCATGTGGTGACGGCCTGATGGGCAGGCCTGTGTGTGCATGTGGCCATGTGCACATGCAAGTGTAGTCACAGGCACGCATGTTCGTGTAAACCCTCTCTCCCTGGATGCACGGACGTGTGCGTCTGCATTAAATGCAGCGAATGCTGGTGTGCATGCGGCCCGCGTGCGTGGAGTCCTTGGGCCCACGGGAACAAGAGTGGGGGCTGCCGGGACTGTCCCAGGTGACAGCCCGTCCCGGCTGCTGCTCCCCTCACACCCGCAGAGCCACTGGGGCACATGGGAAACCGGAGCCTTTCCAGGGGACGAAGCAAGCAGATGCTAAGCCTGCCATTCTTTTCTTAAGGCATAGGGTGTCTCTTCCGTGTGTTGAGACACACAGCCAGGGATGTTAGAGTCGGATACGTAAAAAATGCAGGTCTGCACCGTGGATGACAGTCTTTACGATAATCTTCCGATTAAGCCACTTTGCCCTTGATGTATGTGGCAGAGTTTTTATAGCTTTTCGGAAGCCACTGCCTTCTCATCCACTTTGGGATTCTGCCTCGGCCTGTGCAGATGGGTGTTGCAGGGGAAGCTCAAATCCCTCCGTTGGTTCCAGAAACAGTGCGATCTGTGAATCTATATTCGCGCACCTTTGCTGGGTCTTGGTTCCTTCGTCCGGACTGTGTGGGGCATTCTGTCTGCTTTATACTTTCTGAGAAGTACGTGAGGATGGGCATTTGGAGCTTCTGGGAGCGAAGACGCTGCTGTGTGTTGTTCGGAACCCACCAGCTGCCTCCTCCTCTGTGTCATTCGACGTAGAGGCCTGAGCTCAATGCGTTTGTCTTTGACCCAGAGCATAGGGTCCCCTCCCTGTCCAGGAAGGGCCGGCTCAGAAGAGAAGGGATGGCTGAGGGTGGGTGAGGAGGTGTCAGGTGCTCCAGGGAGGAGCTGGAACCTGAGAGCCAGTCGCCACTCCGCTGTCAACGTCTTCAGTTCCACTTACTCAGGGCAGGGTGGCGGGCGAGGGCTGAAGATTTGAATGCAAGAAATGGGATTGGGCAGTTTAGGCAGGCGCCCCGGCCAGAGGTGAGGCTGCTTTTGCTCCCCCTCTTCGCATCCTCCCCCCTCATACTGCCGGCAGACCGGGGGTGGCTGTGATTCAGCCTTGGGGGATGATGGAATTTATCCAGATGACCAGGACCCCAGACTTGGCCCCACTGATCCTCAGTCTCCCGATCTGTGCTCTTCAAACTCTTAAACTCTTATGAGAGTTTTGAAAAACCACATAGGCCTCTTCCATGTTTGACATTGCCATCTACAGTTTTCAACATGATTTTAAATAGTTGCCAACGATGCCATTTTCAGAATATTGTAAATATTGGCATTAAAAAACACATCATTCCTTTAATGTATCTAATGAACTTTAAATACCAAGCAATTTGATATATCATCTATTAAACACACGAACAAGCGCTTAGACATTTTTACATGGTTCCTTTTTCTTGAATTTGTATTTTCATTCCAGTTACCCTACTGAATTTTTGTCCTTATGTATTATGTTTTTATGCATGAAAGCCGTTTATTAGCCACTTTATCATAATTCAGTGTGACAAAAATATGTATGAAGATTTAGATTAAATTTTAATGTCCAATGACCGTAAGTTTCTAGACGTTAAGAGTTTTTGGATTGAGTTACCATTACAATTATTAGTAATACACAGAAATAGGCAGTGGATCAAAATACTGCATATACATGACAACTTTTGATGAATATGAAAGATAAGTAGAATGTTTTTTAGAAATACACCTCTTATGTATTTCAATACTTTATGTGTTTATTAATAAACATTATGCATTGCTAAAGTAAGGGAGGTTCAGGATCAATCCTATTCCTGTTTTCCATTTTTATAAATATAAAAACCGAGAAGCATTATTCACAGTAAACAAACAGATGAAAAAGGAAGGAATTTCTGTCCTTGCCACGCGACTCATTTTAATCTTCTCTCAGCTGATAATTCTTTTAGCTCTGCCCCCCTGCCACTGCTTAAAAAGAGTTGGAAGCTACCCGACTTGCTAAAGGATTTATTTCCCAGTCACTAGAGACATTTATTTTCAACATCTGTACCAATATTTCATGGAGATCATTTGTTTGCCCTCTATTGTTTTTTTTTTAAGATTTAGAATGAGTGAGAGATTTGTCTTTCTTTGGAGATGGCAGCCATGCATGTGCACACGCGCGTGTGTGTGCATGTGTGTGTGTGGGCGCACGCGCGTGTGTGTGCACGCACACATGCATACACGATGGAGGAAGGGGATTCCTGGACCACAGCGGGGTCTCAGTTCAATTTTAGAAAGAAATTCATATGAGACAGGTATGACTTGTTACCTTGTATCTAAGAAAGGGAGGAAAATGGATAAAATCCAGATTTGCTTATGTTAAAAACAATAGAAGAATAAACCAAGAACCAAAAAGAAAAAAAAAAAGATTACCTATAGGGGGAAGAGGAAACCAGGAAAGTGAACAGAGATAGAATTAGACTTAGTTTTCATGTACCTCGTTTTGTGTTTTTGGGCTTGGAAACCACGTAACGGTTTTCAGGTTATTATAAAACAATGGTAAATCAAATGAGAAAGAAAAGTCAAGCAATTCTTAAAAATAAAAAACAAAAGGAAACTAATAAACCCAGCTCTACATTAAGTTGGTGACTTCACCACACGGAGAGGAACTGTTTCAAGTGACTAAAATAGCGATGTTTCATGTACGTTCCTAGTAGGTATAGCCTAAGGATTAAAAAAAAAAAAGTGCAATGATTGTAGACAGCTCTCAGTAATCATATTGTTAGTAATGATATTGGAGCTGTTGTTTTTGAGGTATTTAAAAAATATATATGCATGTATGTAACATGCTAAGATAAAGCAGTAAGTAATATAACTAATATAGGAATAAAGATTTTTAGCATAAGAAAACCACACAGATATAAAATTAAAATCATACACACATATACAAGTTGGTAATACTTCTCAAAACCAAAGCAGACCTCTCATTGGTCCCCTTTGGAGGATGGAGGGAATGAATTTATTCTGAGAACTGGTCAACAAAGGGGGAGAATCAAGCATCTCTTGTATTAACCATTATCGAATTAACCAAATAGTTAATCGAGGAAAGTTTTAATTTATAGAAGATTTCCAGCTAATATATGCAGAGGGAATGCTAGGATTAGAATGTCAACCTTTTGCAGCCACTAATGAAATCTGGGCCGTGACCAGGGGTGGCTACTGATATCATTAGGTGAGAGGGAACTTTATAAAGACTCATCAGGCTGTTAACACCTGAATCCACAATAACAGAGGTACTGGAAGGTAGTATAATCCCGAGATCTCCAAGGGCTTGTTTCATTTCGAGATTCTTAGAATCTTTGCGTTATTCTTATGTTTCCTGTTTCAGAGCTCAGCCTTCAGACCTGTAATGTATCTCATCGAAAGCCTGGCTCACTAGCTGGTATTTCTCAGGCCGTAACTTGACAGGTTGCCCTATCTTCATCTGTGAAATGGGATAACAGTGAATTCTATCACATAGGATGGGAGGATATTAACATCCAGCAGTTGGTACTCTGTGCATTCATTAGTATTGTTCTTATTAAGGTTATTATTTTAGCCCATTGCTTTTCTGGCTAGATTTCACCAAGGTGATATTTGTCAATATTTATGACCAGAAAAGGCTTTGACCACTTCCTTTCCCAGACTGGATCTCTCCAGTGGGGGAGAAGGAAAATCGGTGTAGTCCAGGTGGAACTTTATCAGAAATAGGAACAATCTAGGTGACCAGGCTCATTATGCTGCACAGAGGCATGTCAGGACACACACAGTGCACAGTCATTGCACTTCATGAGGTTACTTTTGCATTTAATGATGCTCAGTGGTTTGTTTTTTTTTTTTTTGACATGCTCCGTCTCACATTAGGCTGGGCCATCCCTTGGATGTTGAAGGTGAGGAAACGATGCAGACATGAAGTGCTTGTTAGAAGTCACGTCAGAACCCAGGGCTTCTGAGATCCAATTTTTTTTTTTTTTTTTTGGTCTTTTTGTTACATCGCTGGCTTCCTGAAGTATCTTCATCCACTTCTGGAGGAATGCCATGCGCGCTTCACCCACGTTGGTGGGCGCTGCTGATGGATATTTTGAAAGTCTTGAGTTTTCATGCACAATATATCCCAGACAGATCTCCATGTCTCCACATATAACTCCACCATCTTCCTCTAAACTGCTGCATATACATTCAGTGACGAACACATTATTTCCCTTCACAACGATGAGATAAACATCTTCAACCAGGTGTTTTTGCCGGCATGAACAAGAATTTTTCTAAGACTCCTAGAAGTGAAATTGCAGGGTTGAAAGGCATTCACACCTTTAGATTCTGCCAGACCACTCTCAGAAAAGGGAACCTTAATCTCAGCTGTGGCATTTGAGAATAATTCCTTCCTCTTTCCAAAATTTCCCACATGACATTGAAAAATGTGTCTCTTTGTCATTTTGACTGGCATGTCTTCATACGTTTTGTGGCCATTTGTAGCTTTTTTGTGGGTCGTCTGCCCTTATCCTTCACTCATTTTTCTAATGGGTTGCCTTTTAAAACTAATTTAAAGGAGCGCTTTATAATACATGGGTTTTAATTCTCTGTCCATTACATATATTGCCGATATTTTCCCTGTCACTTGTCTTTTAATGATGTTTGTTTTGTATTTTGCCATGCAAAAATATTTACTTTTACAAGTTGTATGTATCCTTAAGTCCTGTCCTTTATGGCTTCTTAAATGTGTATCTTGTTTAGGAAGGTCTTCCTCTCCTGAGGTTATACAGATACTTTTCTGAGTTTACTTCTAATATTATTATTGTTTTGTTTTTTATGTTTAGCTCTTTAATCCATCTGGAAATGATTTTTGTATATGGTGTGAGGTAGGTATCTAAGTGTACTTTTTAAATGAATAGTTCATTGTCCCAATGCTTTGTTTACTAACCCGTCATTTCATTCATTAAATTCCAATATTTATACTCGAGTCCACTTTTAGACTCTATTTGGTTCCATCGATCAATGAAATTTGTCCATTCCAATGCCAGTAATACAGTGTGTCTGTTGCTGTAGTTTTATAATATATTGTGTTACCCAATAAAGCAAATTTCCCTTGTTTTTCTATTTTAAGTATATCTTAGTTTTTATCAAGTATTTATTCCTCTAGATGAATTTTGGTATCATTGTGTCAATTTTCATACATCATTCCTCTGGGATTTTTATTTGGATTGTGCTGAATTTTCAGTTTAATTTGAGTGAGGAGTGAGACAGTCATGAGATTTATGATACTGAGTCTTCTTATCCAAGGAAAAGACATATCTTTGCAATTATTCCAAGCTTCTTTTTTTGTTTTTCAACATTTTTCTTTAAATAGACCTTCTACATTTTCTGCTAAAGTTTATGCCTAGGAATTTTAAACATATTTAGTTGCTGTTGTACAAACAATCTTTTTTTTTCCACTGAATTTTGAAGTCGTTGCTACTGGTGTATGAGAATAGTTTATATGTGGGCAGCTTACTAAACCATATAACGATTCTAATTGCTTTTTAGTTAATTGTCTTGAATAGTCATGTCATATGCAGATAATGGCAGATTTTACCCTTCCTTCTGAATATTTCTATCTTGTTTTATTTTTGCTTTATTGCATTCGCTAGGATCCTACCTGGACAGTGTTACATAAAATCAGTGGTAGAAGATAGTTTCTATGCTTCTAATGTTTCATCAGTAAATATGATCTTTAGTGTGTTAAATAATGATACTTACTTCTGTTACTAATAGATTAGGGCTTTTAATCAGGAGAAGGTATTGGAAATTTTTGACATCTTTTGAAAGGATAGGTTTGCTTCTTTTATCTATTCAGTAAGTTAAACAGATTTTTTAAGGCATTCTTACATTATAAAACTTATTGAGTTATAATATAAACCATTATAATATGTTACCGATTTGATAATATCTTATTCAGATTTCGAGACTATATTGATGAGTTTTTTACACATATATAGATAAAATATCTATATCTGTATTCATATATTAAAGGTTATAGGCTCTTTGATTTTGTCATCAGGGATATTCAAGGCACATAGAATGGCTTGAGGAAGTTCATTACTTTTTGTTTTGGTTTTGTTTTGAAAAATCATAAATAAGATAGAAAACTTTAGTAGAACTCACCCATTGCAATTGTTTTTTTATTCAAGTTTTCTACTTTTCTTTTATTAATATTTTCTAATAAATGAATCATGACAACTATATTTCAAAATGTATATATTTGCAATATTAGTAACCTTTTAAACAGTATTAAATAACATTTAATAATAACATTTATCAATAATATTAACAAAATGCACTATTCTATTAACATTTTACATTGTCTCCTCTAGGTCTCTTATTAATCTTGCCAAAGGTTTATATTATTTTTTAAAAGAACTGGCAATTGATTGTGTAGATACAGTTTATTTTTTTCCTCCCCCTTTTGATTGTTTGTTTTCTTTGCTTTGTTCTATATCAATTCCTCATTATGTCCTTATTTATTTTCTCTTGATTTCTATAAATTTATCTTGTAGGTCTTTACTACCTTTTCTTATTGATTCCTTATTTAACTTAATTCTGTTTTACCTGTTTTAAAAGTAAGTGCCTAAATGTTATAAATATTCCCCCAAATTTTTAGCTATATTTCATAGGTCTGAATGAACAGGACTTTAGTAATAATAATAATCATAATCATAATTATTATTATTATTATTATTATTATAAAGAATTTTAAATTTTATTTTTATTATTTTTTTTACCAAATAGTTTTTTTTATTGTCCAAAGAGAACCTTTTACAAATTATTCTTCTTTTGTTCATTTCTATTTTATTTTATTTAGTACAGTTAACATTTATTTTTATTCTATGTAGTTTGGTTTTCCTCTTGGAATTTCAGATTTCTTTTGAGGTATAATAGTGATTGGTTTTTTATAAATGTGTTTTAGATAATTGAAAATAATTATCTAAATATAGGGAGGCTGAAAAACACACATGACACTGGTATCTGACAATTAAAACTTATTATTTGTATTTTAAAAATTTACCTTCATTTTATGTTGTATCTTGATCTCTTAATTTGTGAAAGAAGTGTTTTATTTTTCCATTATAATTGTAGCTTTGTCAGTTCCCTTTTATTTGTAACCTGTTTTGCTCTTTATACTTTTTTTGGTAGGTATCTTAATTGGAACATAAAAGTTTATAATTATCATAATGGTGAATTTTGCCATCTTCAAATGTGATAGAAATCACTTTGTTGCCATTTAGTTCTTGGCACCCTGAAATGTTTTCATATATGTATTCATTCGCTTTCAATATATAATGTATTTAATATATATTATATTATGTCATATAAACTTCTTCATTTTGTGCTTTCTAGTCACTATTGTCCCACTCCTTTTTGTAGTCATTTTGGTATAAGTTAGAGATATTTGGTTCTAGTTTCCTAAAACTGATTTGGAAGCTAATTGTACTATTTCTATTCTTCTAAAAGCTACTTAAAATTTTTAGCAAGCTCATTTAAATTTAAACTGTTGTAAGCAATAACTGATGACCGTCTGTCTGTAAGCTTCTCTCTCCCTTCTAAAGACAAAGTCTTTATCAGGCTTTTAATTATTTTTCTACTTAATTTCCTATGTACTTATGGCTGAAATTTGGAAGTTTCATTCCAAATAAGTATTGTTAATAGTAGCAGTGGTGGTACTATTAGCATTATGAGTATTATTATTTACTTTATGTCTCTATTTTACAGGAAGCCTTTATTAGTAATTGTACTACATTTTATTACCAAATTAGCAACCATTATTAAGACTTAAATTGGAATTGTGCGGCTTACGTGCTCTGCACTGTTTGTTATATCCCATGTCATTGTATATTCAAATTCTCTGTTTGTTTGTTTGGGTTTTTTTTTTTTTTTTGACTTTCTGGAGTACATCCTCAATTAATTTTTGCTTCTTCATCTTCTGAAAGACCGTGAGTGGTCTTTGCCTGTCTGACAGAAACATCTTCATTTGTCTTAACACTTGAAACAGAGCTGTCTTGATTATAAAATCCTAGGTCAAAAACAACTTCTGCCAACCATATTATCATTTACCTTCTAACATACTTCAAGTATACAAGGCAAACATGATCTCCCTTTTTCGAAAGAAGTTTGCCTGTCTCCCAGTAAGTCATTCTTTCTTAAATGTCCATTATTATTATCATTATTATTATTATTATTATTATTTATTAATATTATTATCATTCCTCCAACGGGCCCACCATAGCAATGAGAACTTCTGGTTAATTGTTCATCAAGCATTTGTAGAGCTCTTTTTTTACCAATAGTAATCAGGTTTCTAACAATAGATTCTATGTATTAGCCAAAAGTTCAGATTTCTAAGGCTCTGATGACTAAAGATGCAGTTAGTTCCTGAGTTCTGAAGCATGCCATGAATTGTCTTCCTCTTAGGCTAATACCACTCACCTGCTGGGCAGTAAGGGTTTCCTTAGCATTTTGCTCAGGAAAGGCTACCCTGGTGTCAGTCACAGCCTCGGGCCCTTGGCTCTCAGATGTGTAGTCCGCACCCATGGCTCGTGTCCTCCTTAGGCTGTTTTAAAAGGCTCTGTCCTTCCCGGCCTTCGAGATCTCACTAAGAGCTGTTGTGTGTCCTCTCTCGGCCCCCCTGATTCCTTAGTAGCATGTGGCCTTCCATACTTTTGGAACCTCCCTGTCCCCTTCACTTGAAACACTGAGTTCTAAGTTGTGGTGAGAAATTCAGGGTTGTCACATAGAAGCTAAAATCATATCATCCTACAGATTAGATGCACAGGGACCATATTGCACCTTGACCACCTTGGCCCAGGAGTCTGGCCCGAGCTCTGCAGACACTCTGATGATACTCGATGGCCTCACTCAGGGATTCTGCTGACTTCCCTGGGGACTTCCTCTGCAGGTTAGATTTTCCTGTAGTGCCAGACCCTGAAACCTTCTCTCCTCCTGAAATGATCCTGCGATCTCTCTTTATACTCCGTACCAAGGAGCTCACTTGTTCTTTGATGTGGTCTCTCATGGCCACGCTGGCTGCCTGCAGTGTCTTAGGTCTCCTGTGCCAGCACCTCACCCACTGGGCGCTCTGACACAAACTGCACCATGCCGTGTCTGTCTGCGCGTAAGATGCATCAGCGGGGTCCCTACCTCTGAAGAGTGTAGGCAGACGGGACTGGCTCCAGCCGTCTGGTCACTCTCCGTGTGCCTCTGTCTTGGCCCCCTCTAGGTGGGAGGACACACCATGCTCCCCATCCGCTGGATGCCCCCCGAGAGCATCATGTACCGGAAGTTCACCACGGAGAGCGACGTGTGGAGCTTCGGGGTGATCCTCTGGGAAATCTTCACCTACGGAAAGCAGCCCTGGTTCCAGCTCTCAAACACAGAGGTACCGACGGGGGCCCATGGGGACCTCGATCGCGGGAAAAAGGCTTTTCAGAAATATCTCGGGCCAGTATGTAGACACAGTGTATAAAACGGGAGGTAGGATCTGGAGCCAGCAGAGCAGACGTAGACGTAAGCAGGAGGAGAGAGCTTCTTAACAGGAAAAAAAAAATTGTGGCCATCTCTGGTATAATTGTCAAGAGAACATAAAATCAGATGTCTAAATTGAGACACAAGTCACGGTTCTCTTTGCCCTGCTACGCTTTAACATCTCAAGTGTTTCACTAAGGGGAAAGGTAACAAAGAACAACTATGAGTTTTTCAATTGTGCCATCTTGTGGAAACACCTACTACTTAGTATGCCCAGGTGTTGTTCTGGGTCCCTGGAGGTTTGGGCCATGCCAGGCCGGGGGACGGGCAGGGCGGTGAAGGGGAAGGCAAATTTCACACTATCAACAGAGCTGAGTGTGGACTTCCGGGAATAAAATGAATCATAATAGTAAACAAAATAGTAACAATCACACCTACGTGTTTTTTTATAATTTTGATTTATACTAGTAAAAAATACTAATCAAATTTTAACAGCAGCTAATATTTAGTGCCAGGCACATCCCTAAGCACTCCAGTTATGTTGACTCAGGACTTCTCACACAAGCACTTGCTGACCAAGGACAAAGGCTGGGGAACCGCTCGGGGTCCTGAGATGGCCTGGCTGGGGTCTCGGAGGTGAGGGCCTCTGCAGCGTGGGCCACCGTCACAGGACTCTTCCGCCCCCAGAGCTGGTCAGGATGGTTCTCAGCCACATCCGGACCGAAGCCGTGTTGACTCAGTTTGCAGGCAAAGCGGGGCTCGGTCCCCCGGCTCAGCAGACCTGTGCGAGGCTACAGTTACGTCTGTGGTCTTCTGTTTTCTGGGAACACGTAAACCCGAGGAGCTTTATCTTTCTTCTTCGAAGCTATGTGCATCTGTGCTTTCCCATTCCCTGACTTCTTACATGAATTTCAAGGACTGAAAAGAAAGTGTTTCTTTAAAATCATTCACAAGTTGGAGGGGGCCTGACCGTATTTCCCAAAGTAGAAAAAAATGAATGAGTGTATGTCAGGACCCATCTGTCATGTTTTTTAAAAATTGTTATTGTTTTTCTGGGGATGGGATGGGTGGTTAAGCGCGACCAGATGTAACTCGCCTAGGTTACGTAGTGGTAGAGTCAGTGGTCAGGGAAGTGAAAACTAACTGAGAACCAGAATCTGAAACCTTGAACGTTCACATATGGAGCGTCAGCAAAGAAGTTCTTTGGAGGAATTGCAACTTGCAGGTCGGGTCCTATAGTGGCCAGCTGGGGTTGGTCCAGCCACATGTCCTTTGCTTTCTTCCCACTCCTCTCAATGGCCTTCCCTGCCATGTGTGAGGCCCTGCGATCCCTTGTCTTGTCCTCGCTGGGTCCTCGCAGCAGTCCTAGGAGACAGCTGAAGCAGATACTTCACCCCATCTTACGGCCGAGGATGCTGAGACCCTGTGAGGTTCACCTCCTGGCACTGCCCCCCAGCAAGGGGCCGAATCAGGCGGCTGGTCCTGGAGTGTAGGACATTCCGAGACAATGGAATGTACGGGCTAGTGCAGAGAGCAGGGGACGGGGGCCCTCGCTTTGGCGGTGAGTGTGGGGGTGGGCACAGAGGCCATGACTGAGAGGGACACTGGCCAGGACGCGGAAGCTCAGGGGAGGCGGTCACGGGGGCCCGACGTTACGGAAGTCCTTCAAGGGGCTTCAGCGTCACGCAGCCTCATAAGGAGGGGGCGGACAGGGCGGAGGCCAGTCCCACTGCCAAGTGGGAAATGAGTGTAGCTCAGGCATCCAGGTGAGCTTCGGGCCTGGGGAGGAGGCGTGAAGTCGAAGGAAGAGCGTCAGGGGAGTCTGTGGAGGGGTGGACTACACAGGTGGGGCATGCAGGGTGCCGCCAGCCACGGCTGGTCGCTGTCCTTGTAACCCACCTGCACTGTCTCCAGCCCCGCCCCGGCCCTGTGCTCGTGGGTGCCAGGCTCTGGGCGGAGTGGGGGCCTCCTGCTGGGGGCCCAGCCGAGCTCCGAGCTCCGGCGTGACGCCCGCTTTCTCCTCACTTTGCCAGGTCATCGAGTGCATCACCCAAGGCCGCGTCCTGGAGCGGCCCCGAGTCTGTCCCAAAGAGGTGTACGACGTCATGCTCGGGTGCTGGCAGCGGGAGCCGCAGCAGCGGCTCAGCATTAAGGAGATCTACAGAATCCTCCACGCCCTGGGCAAAGCCACCCCCATCTACCTGGACATCCTCGGCTAGCGGTGGCCGCTGGCTGCGCACTCAGACTCCATTGCCTCGTCTCTCCCGGCCTCACGCGCCCCCTCCCACCCCACAGCCCCCTTTTCTGGACCGAAGCGAACATCTTCATATAAACTCAAGTGCCTGCTACACATACAACACTGAAAAAAAAGAAAAAAAAAGAAAGGAACCCTGTAAGGCAGTTTGGCGTCTATATATATATATATATTTATATTTATATATCTAACTATCTATCTATATCCACAGAGAGATACCTTCTTCTCTAACACAGAGAGAAGCTGCTGATCCAGAAACCACAAGACTCTAACCACAATTTAGAAAATCTTAAATATCGCAAACGAAAGTGAAGATTCTCTTTGACTTTAGCCACGGTCTATGCGGCTTCAGCTCCAGCGTTCCGGAGCAGACGACCTTGGCAATGCAGAGGCGCCGGGGTGGGGCAGGGGGGGGGCGTGACCAGGTGTCACCTGCACAGGTGTGCCCCCTTGAGGTCTGCACGGGCGCCTGGGCGGACCACACCGACTGCAAGGAAGCGACACCGGCCTCCCTGACCAGCCGTCGTCTCCCCGCCCGCCCTCTCTCCTCCACTTCAGGACACTGTTCGAGTTCGTCCCTTCCAGGAGGTGGGTCCCCAGGCGTCTGGGAGCTGGTGAAGGCGCCTGCAGGTGGACCCTGAGCGGACAGCAGCAGCGAGGCGCAGCGCTGCGGGCAGCCGACCACGTCCGTCTCGGGAGTGGGCCGTGGGCTGTTCCTTGCTAGGATCGAAAGGGAGGCGTCATCCACCCTCTGCACTTAAAGAACTGGACTTTTGTGGACTGAAAGAATCACAGAAGAACAGGCCACCACCGGGATCCCAGAGCCCCACCCCAACATGCAGGCCTCGTGGAATTGGGGGGCCGGCGACGTTCCCTGTGTTGCCCACGCATGTGGACACCGAGCCCCCGACAGCAGCGGACTTAGTCTTTGTAGGTCCCTGTGAGGCACGCCACTCTCTCTCCTTCTGCTTCCCGGAGGTCGTAGCCCCCACTTGCTGGACGAACCCTGTGCCAGGGGTGGGAGCCAGGTCGTCAGGGAGCCAGGCCGGGGAGACCCTGTGGCACCTGCCCGCACCCCCTGCCCCGCGTTCTCCCCACGTTCCCGGCTCCTGGGAAGATTCATGCATCTGCCCGCTGTGGAAACGCAGGGCTGAGCAATGGCCTTGTGGGCGGGGGCGCGGGGGGCAGTGAGGCTTCTGCAGGAGAAGTCCACGCAGGGCCACTGCAAAGGACTGTGATAGGGATACGTATCTGGGTCTTCCTGCCGTGTGGAGCCAAGCGGAAGCCAACAGCCTGGCCCCAAAGAGCCCTCCGCAGGCCGCCTGCCCCTCCACCTCACTCTAAGCACAGACGCACAGCTCCCCAAGGGACTGGCCTTTGCCCACCGGAGCCTCCCGGGGTCCTCTGACTTGCGCCCCACCCCTGCCAGCTGAAGGGACTGTGGTCAGCCGGGCCAGCCCGGCCATCTGCAG
The DNA here is from genome assembly GCA_003508835.1 of Eonycteris spelaea. Lineage (NCBI taxonomy): Eukaryota > Metazoa > Chordata > Mammalia > Chiroptera > Pteropodidae > Eonycteris > Eonycteris spelaea. The sequence continues at coordinate 4,129,611 of PUFA01000115.1, forward strand.
AGTGGGCATCCCTGCGTGGGACTCAGGACTGAATCTCGTATTTGTGGTTTCCCTTCTGTTTTTTAAAGCAACCAATGTTTTTATTCGAACAGAGATGAGCCGTGCTCAGACCGTGGGCCACCCAGCTGGCCCGGGAGGGGAGGGGGCAGCCGGGGCGCTGGTGGTTTTCCCTGCCTAAGCCTGCACCAGCCCTAAGGACGTTTAAGGCGAGTCCTTTGAATTGACCACCTCAAAGGAATCCTTTGCTGTCCCGTGGCAATGAGCCCACTTGTCCTTTCAGCTGGAGGCCCTGGGGCTCCCTTCGGCGTTCAGGCCAAACGGAACTGTGTCATCTGGCTTTGAGCCAGGTAACGACAGGGACAGTGCTCCCGGGACCCGGCTGGAGGGCCCGAGGGGGAAGGGTTTTCTGGTTAGACATGAGGCTCCAAGGTGCTGTGGCTGCCCCGTCCTCCACAGGACAGACCCTGCGTGGCCACCGTCATCCGGGCTGTGTGTTTCTAGACTCTCATGGTCACTGACAGGTTGGGAAGGGGGTGGGGAGGGGTCTGGAAGGGAGTGGGGGCTGGCGGGCAGCTGGGAGTGTGTTCGGGTTTCCACGCTGAGTCGCCACGGCCCAGTGGAAGAAGGCAATCCCTTTGGGACCGAGACTCCATGGCGGCCTCGGGGTTGCGTCCTCGTCGTGTCCACCGTACACATCTGCCTGTCGTAAGAGCAGACAGACGGGTCGTGGGGGGGGGCGCTTTCTTACTGCCCTTGTGACCCTCTGTGAGGAGTCGACTTCACGTGCCGACTTACTAACCTCAGCAAGTAGGAAAGTAAAAGGTCTTCTGGAAGGAGGCAGAGCATAGGGCAGTGGAAATGCAAGGGCTTTGTGGGGGAGGGGGTGTCAGTGGACGGTATTACTCTTCCCATAGTGGGATGCGACTTCCTGCTGTATCTCAGCGTGCCCAGCTGCAGAAGGAGGGTGAGCTGGCCGGGCTCTGGCCCCTTACGCCTCTGAAATCCTTGGATTCTCAATGCACAGAGTCACCGTCACCATTGTTCTCAGTGCCACTTGAATGAAGGCCAGGACAGCCCTCTGTAGGTCTTGCGTGGGTTGTGGGGGGCACTTGCCTCCGAGGGTTCATAGGCACGGGCAGGAGTAGGTTCCCATTAGGACACCCCTCTCCTTTGCACCTGCATCACAGCAATCCAAAGGCCGAAGTGTGTGAGGCCACTTTAGGCCCAGAGGGAGTATTTGGTCTCCGTCCTCATCCTAGGCTCTCTACGACACCCAAAAATGCACTGGCGAAAGGTTATTTATTTATTTTTAAAAAGCGCCTGATGCGCTCAAAGGGATCTCGAGATGACATCCCGGTAGCCACTGTGGCCACACTAGTCCACTCCGCTCTCCTCCCTGGGCACCAAAACCCGCCTTCTGAAAGCCCACGCCAGTGTCCGACAGCGTGACTCGGTGTGAGCACAGTGGTGACTGTGGGCGCACGCCCCAGGCCACCCAGCCTGATGTCCCTGCCGTGGCGTCCCAACCTGCTTCCGTGCCGGACGGAGCGAGCATGAGTGACCCGCTGTCGGATGCCCACCTCGCCATGTAGGGTCATGGCCAAGGGCTCCCCCGGTTTTTGACTTTGGGCGTGAACCACATGCTGCCTGCCCTCCGGTTATGTCTTTGACCTCTGAGTGGATGGATCGCGAGGGTCACTGAGCCTCCTTTACTCCCTCCACTCAGCAGATCACGCACAAATCACCCCTGGAGAGAGGCTCCCCGCCGGAGGCTAAGCGTCCTTGTTCCTTCTGGTCCAGTTGAATATTAACACTCTTCTCTCGTGATGCTTACTTTGCAGACTACACTAGTGCAACTATTTTTGGTGCTAAATACTACAGAAACCAATACCAACAGGAGAGCTGTCAGTCAGTGTCCGGGGCCGTGTGATATTCAACTCAGAAGCCAAAGTGAGTCAGTCGGTCCTGCCAGGAGAGCACAGGACACGGGGTGGGGGGCGTTAGGTGGGCACGTGCACGGGTGGGAGACCATCAACATGCCCAGCTTTCTCCCTAGACCAAGTCGGCCTTGGCCAAGTCAGCTAAGCCCTCGTGTTATCAGATTTTTTTTTTTATCTGAGACACTTAAGAGATTGTAATAGATATTCTTAGCGTCCCTTTCAGTTCAAAAAAAAAAAGTTCTGATCCCACCTTTTTTTTTTTTTTTTTTGACTTGCTTGTTAGAAATGAGAGAGAAAATGGGACAGGTAAGGGAGGGGAGGAGGAGGAGTCACCGACGGCACAGAAGGAAGGCTCAGTAACTGGCAGTCTGAACCCTGGGTCAGAAACTGAGAGGTGAATGCCCTTGAACTGCCGTCGTAAGGAGCTAGGAGGTCGGGCAGCGTTTACAGTCACAGACTATTCACCCAAGTTCTTTTCCATTCAGGAATGACTAATGGCTCCCTTGCCCCACTTTCCCAAACCGGACAGCCGCAGGATTGTCTTGATGCAAGGTATAGTTACTGCAAGTGGGCGATCCCGAGGTTTGGGGTCTTCCCTGCGTTTCGCAAAGGAACACCTGCAGGCGTTTGTTCAGTGAGCCCTGGGTGGGCGGTCCAGACAGCACCTTCGGATGGCCCTGGCGTGTCTCTGGCAGCTTCGGTGTGGGGCCCACCTGCGATCATCCCATAAAGACCAGTGGCGTCTGCCTTAGAGCAAACAAGCACCTTCAACCCAGAGCTCGGTTGCCATGACCACTGTTTTTGGTCCCCAGAGCACCAACCCTTTTTGGATAGCAAATACTTTTTTTTTTTTTCGTAGCCAACACTTAATAGGACTAAAGGAAAATCTCACGTTTTGTTCCATGATTAAGAGAGCCGTATGGGCTTCAGACAATGTTTTGGGATTGCCCAGCCACCCCGGGAGTGCTGGGAGCAGCCTGTGTGTTTTAATTAAAACGGCTTCGGGGCAGGTTCTGCCTGGAGTCAGCTAATTCCGGAACGTTCGGTCTCCTGAAGCCTTACGCTTCTCAGGGATGACCAATCCAGAGATAGACTGGCCTGAGAGACATCCGTGGAGGTCCCAGTGGGAAACCTGTCGTCATGCATTGTCTGATCATTGGGTGCTCCCCAAATTAAATGATGCTGACGACAGTATTGGGAGTGTCTGAAAATAGGACTTCCGGGTGTCTGGTAGACGTTTCTGCCACCTCCCACTCATTCGGGCATTGGTGTGTTAAATCCACCAGCACTGCAGGTGGCTGGGACAGAGAGGGAACGGGTGCGTATTTGTGTCACTGCTCTGGGTTTTAGGACATGTGCTGTGAGAATGAGCTGCTCCGCCCTCTCGGCTTCTGACAGGGTCTGTTCCCCCGCTGCGTTCTTCCCGAGCAGAGCTCCCTTGATTGCCTGAACAGCTTTTATACTTTGCAGGAAGAGGTGTCTCTGCCCCAAGTCTCAGTGTGCCAGCACAGATACCTTTCTGTGTTTCAAGGAGATCCGTAGGGATTGAGGGGCGGTGGGGGGACAGAGGGGCGATGCCCGAAGTACTCGGAATTCTAGGTCAAAGTTAGGAGATAAAGAGTCCCCTTCTTCTTCAAGTTCCAAATTTAAAACAAGGCCTGGTTTGGTATTTGCAGTCGGGGCTCGTGTCTGAAACCAGTGTGCTGGGCTCTCTCCCGTCACTCAGATGCAGGACAGTAAGCTCTGCGGACTCCTCCTCATCACCGGGGTAAACGCTGCTGTGTGTGTAGTGGCCACGGCCCTGGCTTGCCGCGTGTGGGAGATGCTTGTGGCCAGCAGGCTGCGAGTTTCTAGCAGAAGATTTATCATGCAGCATAGACGAAGGAAGGCTGAGAGGTGCTCGGCGCTCAGGTCTTGCCCGCTTACCATCCCGTGAGAGAAACTGGTTTCTTCTCGCTTTCGACAATAACGGTTTAGATCTTCCTGAACGTCCAAATACGGATAGAGAGCCCCAGTATCCACTGTGTCCTCTGATTTTCTCCTGGATGGTGTGACATTTTTGAAGCCCAAGGAAGAATGCGAATACTCAAGTCTGCTAGTTATTCTTTCATTTAAGAAGAGGGCAAGAGAGTCATTAGAAACAAAACCAAACAAAACAGAACAACCAAACGAACTTTGCAATGTGTTAACTGGTAGGACGTACTCGAATGAATAGCTTCCTGACGTGCTTCCTTTTTTCCTTGGTGAGGCGTCCATGCTCCCTCTCCACGTAAGAGGTCCCTGACATTTAGCTGGCATCTCTGAGCCCACCTCGGGAGTGAATTAAAAAACAAACAAAAACCTGCTTTAAGTGATTCCATTTTTGCTTTCTGCAGTGGAGAAGTAAATCTCAGTCAAGAACAGTTTCATTTTTGTTCCTTTTCCTTTTTCCTTTTTTTTTTTTTTTCTTTTGACTGCCATCCTCCGCTTTTGGGACCGGCAGCCCGACTTCTCCAACTCCACGCAAAGTCTTAATACGAGGTGAATCCCAGGACCACAGACACCGTGGACGTCAAACAGTGAGAGAATTGGGGCCGAACGATTCGGCACGCAAAGCAGAAAACTTTCATTTCCTGCAGCCAGGATGGAACCGACTGTGATATTCAGACTTCTGAAGGAGCCCGGCTCCGCAGTAATTTCTGTGCTGTCAGACAGCGTCGACATCTCGATTAACCTGTGTGCAGTGAAGTCTGCCGCGGAGCCGTTGAGATGTGTGTGGCGGATTGCTGCACCCCCCCCGGCTCGGAGCCCTCGGCAGCCCACCCTCCACGGCCCCTCCTCCTTCCCACCCGCTGCACGCCCCCCCCATCCCTGAACTCCTCGGCCCCATGAGCAGAGGCGCCAGGCTGAGCTCTGACCCCACGAGAGGCATTGTGACCTGTCTCTGGCCACGGTGCCGAGCCAGGCTTCCGGCTCAGTGGGTTCGATGACAGTGGTGGTCATGGTACTGGTTTTGCCCCTGAGGGGAACTGCAAATCAAGGCACGCAAGCCACACTCCTGCGGACAGACGGTGTTCGGCATAACTCCACGCTGCACGAAGTGAAGTGGCTTATGAAGAGTTAGCGAGCCCCGTGCGAGGGAGCCCGGCTCGGCGCTCCGTCCTTCGGCACTTCCAGGTCCATACTCAGCGAGTCCTGGCCGCAGCCGGGTGGCCTGGTGGGTCACCAGGTTCTGATGGACACCGGGCTTGTCCTGTTTCTGTGGCCCCAGCTCCCTGGCCAGCTCCCTCATGGGCTGATGGGCTCCAGAACCCTTTCTGACTGCGTGACGTGCCCCATGGGAACACAGAGGCCAGTGGAAACCCCAAAGCCGAAATCACAACTTCCCTACAAACCGGGGCCACCAAGGACATCTAAAGTCTTAAGCCCAGCCCTTTTGTTTAGATGCGGGCGACTTCAGGCTCTGAAGCGTGGCTCACACCATCAGGGGCGTTTGGGAAACTCGCCTCAGGATTGAGAATACTTTCCCTCATAACCGGAGCACAGCATTCCCCAGGGTTTTTCTGTTTACGATCTCGCCAACATTGTTTTTCCTACTTTGCTTCTTGTCTTTAATAATAAGGGTAACAAGAATCTCCCTGTATATTCTTGGATATTTCTTTAGGAGTACTGAAAGCTTCCAGCCAAGGACATTGTGTTTATTGACTGGGAAAATAGATTTCTGGGCCAAGTAATGTCACAATCGTACAGAAGCTCACTTGGACTTTATTTAAAAGCAGTTAGTTATCCATATTGTATTTTGTTCTAGATGTTCAAGCTCATGTAATGATATAGTACAAACTACATTCATTTTTCTTTTTTTTATGCTGCTTGTTCACAGGCACACTTGGGTTTAGGTACACACACACATACACACACCCACCCCTCTACATTCCTATTGGTCCAGTATGGTCCAGTAAGCCACTGTGCCCATTTGTGTTTCTCTCTCTGACCTGCCCGTGTATGCGTGTGCCAGTAAGTGGGCACCCTGCTTGTGGTTTCTTGACCTTACCTATAGCTCACTGTTCTTTATTATTATTATCGTCACACAGCCTTTAACCTTCTGTGCTTTAGATCCTTTATGACGTTAGGGCTTTTTCAAGGCAGAGTAAATCCTGCATCTTCAGAACCCTTCGTATTTACAGGCTGGACCGGTGTTTCTTGGAGAAACACAAAACCAAACCTAACCTTGGTGCAGATTTTATTTAATTAATTTTATTTATTTTTCTAGGGTGGGGGGGAAGCACTGAATTTGGGCTTGAATATCACATAAGTACAAATATAAATGTGAACTAGTTCAAGCCCATTACCCAACTATCCTGGGGCTGAAACACCCCAGACCTTCAAAATGAGTTGGCACTTGAAGAGTTAGACTTTCCTCGGGACATGAAAGGGACACTAGGTTGGAGGTGAACAGGCTGGACTGAGGGATCCCTGGTGGGTGACGATGCACAAGTCACTTATCTGGGTCAGGGCAGGACTGCCTTTTGTGTGGAGTGGCAGCAAATTGCAGACCTGTGCCCCTTGCAAGCCAGTCTCTCTCCCCCCATTACTCAGGTCAGGCATCTCTGCATGTTCTCAAGGTCTCACCTAGAACAAGTTTGCAAATGTCCCCATCCTGAAGACTCCGCCCATTTTCACCTTGCAGTGAAGTACCTCTCTTATTGCTCTCCTTCGAATGCTCTCAAAACTCTGGTCTCTGACACTCACCTGCTGTCCCCAGCCCCTAAAGGCTGGATTCCTTCCACCTCTGCAAAGTTAGGGAGAGCCCCACGGGCCCATCTGCCTCTCCCCAGCCGAGCGCCAGCCACGGTGTGATGTCACTGGCTTCCTGCAGAACAAAACTGTCCTGGTTCCCACAGCCATGGCCACTCTCCTTCTTGCTCCTGGCTCCCATGGACCCGGTGATTAGCTCCTCGTTAGCACCTCATCTGCTGCTTCTGCGCGAGAGGCTCTGGGACAGCAAGCCCACTATGAAGCTGCGGTCTGGTCTTTTTGAAGTCATTTCCTCCGTATGACTTGGTTAGAAAAGGCAAGCCTGCCACAAACAGCTTTTCATTCAAATTCCTCTGGCTTTTTTATTTTCCTGGCTGTTAAAATACTGACAAATGATAAAGCCTGTTTATTTCTCTCCCCTGCCCCTTCAAGTGGGTCACTAGCTCCCTACAGAACACGAGTGTTGCACAACAGCAAAGTGCTTATTTATTTAGTGCCGAGGCGGTAATATTGACACACAAATGAATCTTGATGGGGATAAGAGTCTTTTTCAATCATAGGAGGTCTTTACTGTGATGGCACCAGAAAGGTTTCTGCCTTAAGAACAGAATGGAACCTGAGGACGTGCTCCCTTTCTGGAGAACGATGAAGCGGAAGGAATCACGGGGAGCTGGGAGACCAGACTCTCTGTTCCTCAAATCATCGTGTACCCATAGGTGCTTTAACTCTGTCTGGTACGTGGCTCCGACAGACACAGCGATGAGCTGCGATCAACCATCCACACTGGCGATGAGAAACTGATTATGTCTAACTCAACCCCTGTTTTCCTTTGTTAACAAATGTTTTGTTTCTTAAAATTCTGGGGATAGCTCATTTTTTCTCTTGGTCCCTTCTAGTATTTTCGCTTCAGTTTCTAAGTCTTTTTCACTTTCGTTTCCTTAGGAAAGAGGCGGGGTCCACTTTAAATGCCATGGTACACGGCAGGCGAGGTGGAGGCCGGGGTAAGGGTGGGGTGGTAATGGGACCGGGAAACCGGGGGCTTTCTGAGCTGAGTGATCATGGAACCTCCACTTCTTGTTTCTTTATCTGTAAAAGAAGACTGTTAGCACACCCCTGTCTGCCACAGAGGATTATCAAGAACAAGTTAAGTCATGACTGTCACATGCTCGGTGGGACGCATGCTCTGGGCAGCCAGGGTCGCAGCCAGGCTTGCTCAGTGCTGAGCTGCAAGCAGCTTTTGAGAGAATCCTTTTTTTTGAGGTGCACCTTCCTTCAGTCTCTCCCGTAGTCTGGTATCGATAGTTTGTCACTGGTGTTTTCCTCTCTGAGCGAACACTGAGCACCTAGGAACGGAGAACACCTTCACGACAATCCAGGCAGACAGAGGACGTTTTACCCATCTGGCTCTGCCACTGGAAAGTGGTCGTTGGTAGATTTGGTTTCCGGGTCCGGAATCCTGAACATCTTGTAGCAAAATGGCATCTCTTGCTGTCTTGAACTCCATGTCATCCACTGTTGCTTTCATGAACTTCTGTAGCTATAAACGTAATTTTATTTTTAAAGTAAGGCTAGATAGCTGCCTCTGTAAATTGGTTGGTGAAACTAATCTTGCAGGAAGCCCCCAAAGTGATAATGACCCTGAAGCAGTATCACGATCATTCTAGGCCCATGATTTTGTGCACGGGGGAATAAGATGGAAGACCGAAGGCTAAACCACACTTCTGATAGCCTTGAGTAGGTGTGAGCCGGGTTCCCACTGAGAAATGCCTCTGACTGAAAATGAAACCTCCTACAACAGATCCGGAGGCAGATTGTCAAGGTTACAACAGTGATGTCATTTACAGCCCCTAAAAAAATCCCAGGTGTTTGTGACACCAGCCAGTATTTTAAGTACCTTGCAAGGGTGACTATTTGGCAAGTGAAATCTTTCAAATACAGTTTCCTTCAGATCTCCAAGCAACAATCAGGTAAGATGCAGCCGACTAAATTCTGTGCATAATTTTTCACAAAAAGTATTTGACCATTCCAGAAAGAAATCAGAATAAAACTAAGTACCTGAAATCCTAAGAAATTCACAGATGTTTTACTCAAGTGCAGGCTATCTCGGCTTCCCTTTTTTCTTTTTCCCTCGGGCTCCATTTTTCTTTGTCCTATATGGAAAAGCATTTACTCTGTCTGAACCTCTGTCCAGGTGACTTTCCGCCTGCAGCTGCCCCGCAGACAGAAAGCATTTCTGCTTCCTTTGAAATGAGAGTCCAGATTGGGTGATGACTAGGATTTTAAGTAACAGTGTGAAATTGGGGAAGGCAAGCTGGTTCAGAGTGAGGTCCCATGGCTCCTTCTGATAATCCTCGGAAGCTGACCTCAACACGCCGTTTCACTGTGCAGCTTCCTAGTGACAAGACTAATTATTTAAGGATTTCAGGCACATCATTTGAGAAATAACTCACTGGATCTGGAACATTTGATCTAATATGTTAAGAGGAACAACAAGAACTTATTTTAATGGGTTTTTTTCCCCCCTTTCCTCTCTTTGAGAGTTTAGTTTTTCTTGGGGGCACCTGAGGTATTTCCTTTGTAAGGCTGGTAAAGATTGATTACAGCTCATGCCTGAAAGCAAAGGCTCCCCCAAGCCCATTGGGGTTGGCGGCAACCAAAAATGACCTGTGTTAATCTTCTGTTACACCACAGAATTGAGGACCCCTCTTGGTTATGTGCATGGGCCGTGGCGGGCAAGCTCAAGGGCATTGTCAAAATAAAATGAAAGAAAGCAAGTTGGGGCAAGAAAAGTCTTTCTTTGAATGTGAGAGAAAGTAGCACTTCTGTTCTCTCCTGCAAAGATGCATGGAATGTTAAGAGAAGAATCACGTTCTTTCTCAAAGGTTTGATTTTCTGAGATCTCTTGCGTGAATTGGCTGGCGGGATGGGGTGAGTGTGGTGTAGTTGGGGTAGTTAGGAAGTACTTGTTTATGGGTTTAGACTTTCTGTTGAGCACGACACCAGCTCTGCTCAGTTTCTCGGAATGGGACGATTAAATTAGAGGTGGAGAGGAATTCGGAGGCCCATGTTTCAGTATGTGGTGGAGTTTCACCCAAATTCTTTCTTTCGGCACCGTTGCGTCGTAGCAAGCCAAGTCAGTCCTACGTCGGCACTTGGTGTCAGGAAGAAGGTATCAGTAGGTGGTATCTGCAGGCCCTGACTCTGAGTCCATCCGCTCACAGGCTTCTTTTCTAAGGGTTTGGCATCTTTGACTCACACGAGGGACTATGTCAACAGGGCCCGAATGGGGAGGCAGTTTGGGAGAGCTATCCCTTCAGCATGATGACGATGTAGTAACTCTGTCCCACAGGAAAACTAGGGGTATGTCAAGGATGCTTCCATTAGAGGCCCGTCACCTAACGTCAGCCTCTGCTGAAAGAGTTTTCAATTTCATATTCAGATATTTAGAGTTTCTTGCTTCTCCCATTTCTCAGTAATTTGCGGGTATCTGTTTTCAGCACCAGGGACAGCAAACTGGGTGGTTCCAAGGTCTGTCTGTGGTCCTGACCTCCCAGGTGAGAAAGGGCCTGTTTTCCCTGGACTTCCTATCCGCTGGGGCCCCAACCTGAAATGTGTCCTTCCTGATTTCCAGTGCTTGCATCTTATGCTTATTTCGAAGCCTGGTGGCCTACCTTGACTTTCTTGACCTACTAAAATGGTGGGTGTTGGACTAACACACTCAGGTCTGAGTGGAGAGAAAGACACTTAGATGTCACCGGAAGACACACTGTGGCACAGGCACCCCTCGCAGAAAGTCTCCACAAGGTGTCTTTGGTTTGTAAACTCCCCAAAGGGGGCCAGTTTATTGGCACTTTTTTAAAAACAACTTCCGCGCACCCCCTGCGATGTGCCAGTCTGTGTTCCACTCCGTGTGCATTCGGAGGCAGTACTGAGCAGAAGCTGTGGATTGGGGGGACAGAGAAGGGTCCAGAAATGCGGTTGCTAAGCATCGTGTAGACTCAGCAGCCGGCTTTGCCTTAAACAGTCACAGTGAACGTGCAGATGGCTCCCCGCAGCCTTCATCAGGGCAGCCCAAAGGGGTGCGCTGAGAAAGCCGAGCGTAGCAGAAGCACACGTCCCTTTGCTTCGTGACCGGCCAGTGGTCATATAGCACAATGATACGTAGACGGCATCCGAGAGGCCATGTTGTATCCTCTTAATCGGCGGCATCCCTCCTGCTGAGGGCAGGATGGCCCCAGTGCTGGAAGCAAGACGGTCAGTACGAATTCCATCCTAAATGCTGGTCTCCATTGTGCAGATGTCAGATACATTCCACACGCAGTTCCTCGGGACTGGCCAAGGCTCTGAACCCTTTCCTGCTCTCTTTGCCCCCCTCCCCGCTTCAGTGTTGCTTACCATAAATCATAGCATGGAATGGTGTAAGACCATACGGGGCTCTTTTTAAGGCAGTAGACACATGCCAGAGACCAAGTTCAATGGAACTGCAAATTTGAACCTTGGAGCGAGTTCTGAGGGGATCCATCCTCTCTGTCCACACTCCTCAACCTCTTGAGGGCGGCCTATCCCACTGCTCACACTTGCTATGCGAAAAAGGCATGAATGTCTCTCTAGAGTATTCACGTGAGGACTGGGCGAAGACAGGGTCAGAAATAGTGAAATTAGGGGATGACCGCAGTTTAGGAAGAATATGCACATGAAGGACCAGCAGCTATAAGACTTTTAACAAGAGGAGTGCTTTTCCCTTGGATCAAGAGTCAGGAGTTCAGGTCGACGGATAGCAGACAAACGGTCCACTGGCCAGGGGGAAAGATGGTCTGAGACTTGGCTGCATCTTTAGAAGGAGAGGGGATGCCAGTGGAAGCCTCGGGAGGGAACAGGCCAGAGAGTCAAACCCTGCAGAGGTTCTCAGTACTTCTCTGGACCGTTCCTAAAATTTTGAAGGGCGTTGCTAGCCCTCTGTCTCCTTAGAAGCGAGCTCAGTGACACATCTGGGTTCCTAAGGCGAATGCCCTACAAACACCAAAGTCTTGTAATTTCCACTCGCAGCCGACGGCGGCTGTCCTGAGTGGGCTTTTTTCCCCCTTCCCTCTGTGAAAGGGACTTGCTTTCAGGAGAAGTGTCCTTTAAACATCCAGCTAAAACTGGAGGTAATTTTTTGCATGAATGGCTTTTTACGGCTAAGTCTAAAGCAGAACAAAACTTGTATTCAACTAAGTGCTACTTTACATATCTTATTTCAAAGGAAATGAAGGATTTATTGCCATGTAAATGATGTACACTGATTTGTTTCTTGCTGGACATTACATGTCCCTTTATCTTTAGGCTGATGTTGGGCAGCAAATCTTCGCTATCTGGAAAATAAGCTGGTACCTACTTCAGTGCCCTAGTGGGCCGTTACGTTCCCAGAGAGGAATTTGATGAATGAGGTATAGGTGCTGCTGTAACTGATTTCTACCCCCATCCCTGAGCTTTCCATACTAACTATGTGTAAAGTGATTATATCTCGTCCGATCCCACGTGTTTGTGTGTGTTTCCCAATGTTTGTGGACATATTGGCTATTTGAAGGATGAGTTGAATTATGGCAACTGCTGAACAGTGGTGTGTGTGTGGCACGTGTGAATGTGACCCGTGCACACCCTCATTCCAAGGCCAAGGTTATCTCACGGAGTTTGGGGCTGGTGGGGGGCCGTGCATGGCTTGGGAAAGGTTTGCGGGCGGGTGGATGAGGCGTTGCCACGGCAGCATTCATCGCTGGGGCCCTTAGCAGCGGCAGAGTCGAGGCGTGCTCAGCTGGATTTTCTGTCCTTTGTGTTCATCTGGGCTGTTCCTCAGTGCTGCTTTATGACTTAGACATATTCCTTCACGATGCTTGTTTGTCTTTTTTCCAGGCCACTTAGAACGTGCTGCTCATGCTTGCTTCCTGTCATTTGGTCCCAAAGTTACTAAATTGAAATGGGTGACTGAGGTTTTAGTAATCCTGACATTTACTAATAGTGCCCCTTCTTTAAGGTACTAGTTCCTTTTTTTGTTTTTTTAATGACAGATAAATCCATTGGCTACGTGCAATTTATTTGTATCCTGGCAAGTCTTGGAGAATTAATTTAGCTTAAACGATTACTGTATTTGCCTTTGGAGAAGAGGCTCATGGTCTAAGTAAAATTCTTATGTAAAGGTGTCTTTTATACAGAAATAATATGGATTCTAACTTGGCCAAATGGCTCCAGGGTAGGGGGCTGTGTTGTCAGTTGATACCAAGGGACATGTTGAAAAGGCAAGTGCCCTCCCTCTCTGTGTCCCTCACCCCCCCCCAACTTCCTCCCCAACCTCACAAGAAAACAGAAAATTATTTTTTTAAATCGTATCAATAATTTGTGTTTAATACAAAAGGATGATTCACTGGCGTCACCAAAGGCCATTTCTCCCATGGGGCATGTCCTTCACTCTCGGCCCCGTGCCCATCACCCCATCCTTCACCCTCACGCTTCCGTCCCAAGGCAAACGTGTCTTCGTCGGGGTCGGTCCACGTCGGAGTTAAACGTGGGGGTGGGGATTCAGCACCCCGACACTAACGGGACCCGCCATTCTTCACTGTCAAATGGTTGACTCCTGCGAGAAGGCAAACTCTTTCCTTGGTTCTTGTTTAAACGCATTTTCTACATATATATGTGTATATATGTGTGTGTATGTATGGACATATGTATGTATATGCACATGCACATGTATATATGTATATATCCATCTCCGATATAAATATATCATATGTGAGAGTTGTAAATACTCCTCGTCATATGTCTGTGTCCTCATGATATCATATCCTCAGTGTTATGTTAACGACTCCATTTATTGATTGATGAAATTGTGCGTAGACCTGTATCCTCCTGACATAGTTTATGTAGGGTCTCTTCTCAAATAAAGTATAAAACCTTAACACCCTTGTTTTGTTCGGATTCATTATTTAGCAGGGAAGTGCGCCGAAGTGAAAGGCGGGTGGATGTGTGGGGAAGTCCAAGTGCGTGTAAAGATTGTGGAATCCAGCAGGATCTTGAAAGCCGGGCCTGGTGTTTGCTCAGGGTGAAAACGCCTTGCCCCAGGCGTCATGCCGCCCCAAAGCTGGATGTTGGATGGAGACGAGTGTTTCAAGAAGGACAGACATACACATTTATGATCTGATTTAAGGCAGGGCCCGAGAAAAGGATGGACCACTTCCAGCTCCATGTCCTGGTGATGTGCTGTCACTCCACATGTATTGTTCTTAAACTTCCCAGTTACTGTTACTTCAGGTAAGTCCGCAAGGTAGGATAAAATATGTTCCCTCGGATGTCCTTTTGGCCCACAGGTTTTGGCACAATTTCTCTCTCTCTTGCTCTCACCCCCACCCTCCAATTTCCGTTCCTTTCCCTATTTCTTTCTTCTCTGTTAATATAATGTGTTTCCTTTAATGAGATTTCAAGATTTATGTCCATTAATTTTCAAAAGCATCGACGGGCAGTACACGAGAGACAGAGAGGCACAGGCTGTAATTCCGCTTGTGAGAGTTCGGTGGAGATGGGGGACGGTTTAAACGAGGGTCCCCACACCTCACGCTGCTGGTATTCTGGACCAGAGAATTCTTCGGTGTAGGGGACTGTCCTGCGCACTGTGTCTGTCAGCGTTTTTACAAGATGCGGTTGTATCCCTCGTCCGCCTCCACCCCCAGGGTGTGTTGACCAGAAACATCTCCAGACAATACCAAATGTCTCCTGGGAGGTGAAATGGCCCTGGCTGAAAACCACTGGTTTCAGGGTTTAGATCTGACCACACGACATCACACATTAAAGGAGGAATGGCACTCAGAGAAGTTTAAGACTTGCAGGTTGTGCTCCAGCCTATTCTAGACCGGCTGCTTGGTGGGACCACCTTGCAGGCTTTCTCTACACACCTCTCCCTTCAAAGCCTGTCTCTGAGGATCCAGTTACAACACCACATCCGGGGTTCACACAGCAGTAAAAATATCTTCCTCATCTCACACATCATCCCTGGAATCCTCATTCATACCCCTTTTTTAAGGAATGCATAATTTGCATGGCTCTGAGCAGGGAGAAACCCAAATAGCCTTTGCAAAGGTTATATCCCGTGAAAGAAGCTGGCCTACCTAAGGGACAGAAACTTGTCCTTCGGTTGTGCCTTATAATAAATTGTATTTTTCATCTGGCCCTTGCCACGTGGCTGCGTAAATTATAAGGTCATAGGTCCCTTGTAGGCCTGGGACAAAAGTCCTCAGCATACAAGCTCCTTTCGTTGAATAAGCAGAACTTGCCTGGAGTCTTTCCAAGCAAGGGCTGATGTCCTCTGTGCAGTGACACATGCGTAGGACATACTTAACAGATATTTGTGGCTGGATTTCTCCTTCCCAAAGGGCCGGATCATTTGCACAGTATTCAAAGCATGACTCGCGAACCTCGTGAGAACACTTAGGATTCAGAATTCCGACCCTGCCAACACGGAAATGATGAGTAAATAGCTCTTCTCCCAGCATGTGGCTGCTCTGAATCAGTATCTCCCCGTGGCAGTGTGTCTGGCAGAGCTGGGCTGCAGGAAGGCTCATGTAGACATTTCTCAGAGTGGGATTTAAATGCTCTATAGGCTAGGCCTGGTGGCTTGGCCTTTTCCCTGTCTAGTCCAGTGATGGCAATGATTAAAGTACAGGAAGAGAACAGTGGGTCCCAGCCCACATACCTGACACCCTGAACCTCACCCTTCTCCAGGGAGACCTTTGTATTGCACACACAGTCCAGGGAGGCTGGGGGCTCACATCTCAGAATGTCCTCACACCCTAGTGAGCCATTATTTGCCATTTATTCCGGAATGACAGTCCAAGGACAGGATGAGGTTATGGACTTCTAGGCGTGGAAGGTCCTTGATCGATACTCTCATTCAACCGCTTGCCGGGAGCCAGGCTCCTCGGGTAAACAACGAACTGGAACATCCTCCCAAGCAAAAGCATTTTCCTGTGCCGGAGGGTATGGCTGATGCTGTTGTCTTATAAAGACAACATGCTCCTTAAAAAATCGCACCCTCGGGGTGACACAAAGCAAGAATGGTCTAAGAGAAATTTCAGAAGCAGCAACTGGCCATCGCTGAGACTGACCTGCCTATAACAGCAGCACCAGTAGCAGCAGTGTGAGGAAGGCCCTCAGGAGAGGCAAGGCAGGGAGAAAGCTGCTGTGCTCGGTGAGGGAGTAATGCTTGGCAGGGATCTTCGATGCACATTTATCTACAGGAGTGAGTTCCCAGAAATACGTGAGCCTCTCCGAACACAGCCCTCTCATATTTCAAGGTGAGGTGGGCCATGCCCTCTTCCTTGCTCCTGTTGGGATGAAGGTTACTTAGCTCTAAACGGGGAGAGGCTTGATATTAGCTTCTCTTTTTCACCCTCGCCAAGGTTTGCAACGTTCTCACTTATTCAGGTCGCCAGTGCAGGGCTCAGCAGAGGGTCTAATTACCATCCAGATTTGAATCTGGCCTCTGTCACTCCCTCACTGAGTAGCCTGGGGCTTAAACTCTTAAGAGTCCCTGTGTTTTCATCTCTACAGCAAAATAATGCGGTTCTCTTTATGTTACAAAGCAGCTGTGAGGATTAAGTGATAGATAACATGCAAACAATTTTTCAGAGTGTGTACAGGGTTTAAGCGTTTTAGAATAACATACAAAACAACGCGGTTATGTTTCCTTCCGCCAACTGAACACAGGCCTGTTCGCTGAACTGCGTCGTTTCACGTCCCAACCGGGGGCAAATCATGGTGCTCACTTCGATGAGAAGGGCGGATTGGAAAAACCTGGAAGGCCTTGGGCCCTTCCCTCAACCGGCTTAATCTTTAGAGGGGTGGGGGCGTGAGGGCTACAGACACGTTCACAGCTGACCATAACACTGGCCTTAACACGGTGAGGAAGAGTTGAACCCCAGCTGGCGGGGTGAGAAAAAGGACGCCCAGGGAATTATCTGGACTGGCCATGAAGGCGAAGGGCAAAGGGGAAGGCGGAATGCTGGCTGCGAGGAGGGGCGGGGCCACGGCGAGGGGCGGGGCCACAGCAAGGAGCCGAGCCTCTTTTCCCAGGGAGGCGAGCTTGGCGTGGTGGTCCCGGGCTGCTAGAAGGAAGCACCAATTTCGGGATTTCCAGCGTCTCGCCAACACCTTCGTGACCACGTCGCCACCCTTCCCAACCAGACACGAGCACGGAGGGCACCGTGGGCTTTGGAGACCTGACCCCGGTAAGTGGGAATGCGGCGGAGTCCTCCAGCTCTGAGTCGTGCACTCTGTCTCCACGTCCGGACTGTCTGACCCTGAGCCTCAGTTTCCTCTCCTGCCACCCATACCTCATAGCGCTTGTCGTAGTGATTCAGTACGTCAAACATGACTTCACGGGTGAAAAAAGGGTGACGCATAAATGTTAATTTGCTTTGAGAAGACAAAACTGGGGGTCCCCCCCCAGCGGTGGAGCTGGGCCTGCTTGCATGAGGAAGGCAGCCCCAAGCTCTCAGTTGCTCATGCATGAGTTTGTTGTCTTTGCTTTTCGTCGGAGGCGGTACGTCTCAGTTTACGGTGAAGCCCCTTAGAAGGTGCAGTTATTTGTGAAATTAATTTTGAGCACTTGTACCTTGTCGCCAAGGATAAAAGAAATGGGGAGGTCGTTGGTTTTGTTTTATTTTGTTTTTTCCTCTTGTGATGTTTTTTGGGGGGTAGTTTGCAATGGATGAGCGTTTTATTTAAAAAGGGTGCGGTTACTTTTCTCTCGTCTGCAAACTGCTTAGGTAGCAAACAGCAGCTCCAGCCGGAAGTGCGGGCGTCACAGAGCCCTGGCTCTAGAATTCCACACGCACCACGCTCATGTCCTGACTTTCCCCTACCAGCTGTGCAAGGGAGCGTAGTCGAGGTCCCGAACTGGCCCCGGGACCCCGTCCAAGCTATTTCAAATGTTCAGCATGACATAATGTGAGTGGGTTGTTTCAGTCCCCAGAACGTGGAAGAGGGAAAATTCCTGACCATGTAATTATGCCCTGACCTCCTGAAATTTACGAGGCTCCCGCTCTTTGCGTGGGTGATGCCCTTCTGTCCTTCCCCACCCGGGTGGGAAAGAAAAGACTTCTCTCATTTCATCCCCTTCCCCTGGCCGAGGTGGGCATGTTTCTCCACTAACAATGGCAGTCCCCTCTGTCTTTCGAGGACTTAGGCATCTTGTGTGTCTGATGTTGAGCGCATTCTGAACTTAAATTGTAATGGAAGCGAAGCAACACCCTGCTCACAGAGGAGCCGCCTTGCACACCTGAAATGCATGCAGGCTGTGGATCAGGACCCAGGTGTGCGCAAGGCGCAATTTGTCCGGCTGCAACAAATTGCCCTTTCTAGAGTCAAGTACAAACGGCTGGAAAAAGCGGTGGACTTCAGTTAAAGGGTTAGCCGCTCTTGTGTTGGGCTGAATAGATCTTGTTCTCAAAATAACCGTAGAGTTGGCTTTGAATGGCTTTTTATGTTTGGCTTTGTTTACATTTGTGTTTTTTCCCAGTGGTGCTTTCAAAGGATAATTTATATATGTAATCTCATCCTTAACAAAACTGGCTCCTCACCCAATTAAAACAAACATCTCAAAAATAGGTAAAGTGAAAAATCGGTTGTTTTCATTACTACCTCGGATTGTTTCAGGGAATTATACACACATGACCTCTTGAAGATGGACTTACTCGTTCCAGGCGGAGGACGTTTCTACAGCCGTAGCTTTGTAGCCCGCAAATGCTCCGGTTCTAAGGGACCTTTTGATTTTTTAGGAGCTGTTTTCTCTGACAGAGTTTTTAAGTCTGTAATATGTTCACAAATATATTTTAACACTAAACTTGTATGAATAGATTCAGCCTCTAATGTGCCTTAGTTACCGTTTTCTTCGCTTGCTTCTGCAGATTCCTTTCGATAGAGGAAAACTGTATGTTCAAGTTAAAGACTATCCTTGCAGACTTAAGAAATATATAACGGTTAAATCTGTTTTTTAAAAACTACCTAATATCTCATCGTCCTTCTAATTTGCTTTTTTTTCATTTGATGATGTATGTGGAAGTCCTTTCCATGGTAGAACATAGAAGGCTTACCGCCTTTAAAAAAACAGTACATTGAGTTTGTGGTATAAATAGAACATAGCTTATCAGCTCATTTTCTTGTTGATGGACATTTATGATGTCTTAAACTTTTTTCTGCTGTAATTATGCAATGAAAATCCTTGTCTGTGCCATTTTGCATCTGTGACAAGTATCTTTCTTGGGTAAGGTACTAGCAGTGAAGTTTCTGGGTTGAAGGATATGCATATTTTAAATTTTAATAGAAACTGCCAAACTTATCTCTAAGTGTGTTGTACCAGTTTATACTCGCCTTGAAGACTTGTTTCTTCTGCACACGTGAGCCAGTGCTCGCTATTAATTACTACTTTGATATTTTTTATAAACTGACGAGTGAAACTGATATCTCGTTGTTCTCTTAATTTCCCTTTTAATTTGGTTACTAATGAGATTGAGCAACTTTGCATTTGCCAAGATCACTTGGAAAGTGAATTTTTAAAATTGTATTTTATTCTAGCAAGCGAGGGCATGTCCATAGTACACAAAGCCAAATAATGCTAAAAGGGTTATATAGTGAAAAGAAAATGTCAGCCTTCTGGTCTCCTCTTTTTTCTGCTGTTTTCTTCCCAAAGACTTAACCTTTCAAATTTTATGATTGTTCCTGCTGGTGTTTGCTTTCATATTTGTGCATAATGTGTGTGCGTTGCGATCTCTTGATTCTTCATTTTTATGGTTATCTAAAGACTGCGGGGGCAACAATGGCAAGTGGTCTCAATTTCTCTTTTTTTCGCTTAGCGCCAGACTCTAATATAGTGGGGATGATGGTTCCAGCTAGACAGTCATGTTTTCATGGTTGAATGGTTGGTGGTTTTCGTGTAGAAGTTATTTATATAGGGAGAAAAGCTCTTTAAAGGGAAGCGACGCAGACGGCATGTAGGTAAATTTTGCCTTTCTCTCTTTTTTTTTTTTTTTTCCTGCTTGGGACCCAGTGTAATGGCTGGTGCTTGAGTGGTTCTTCTGTGACCGTGACACTGGAAGATGGAATTGTCACATTAAAGAGGCTGGAGCAGAAAAATGCAAGAAACCTGGGGTTTGCTTTCCATGGAACGTCTCCACTTTGACTCTCTCACACTCCGCTAATCATTTATTATTTTTTTTTCCACCTGCATTTTGATTTCGTGTATCATGCTCACATTTGCTTCCAAGTTTCATGGAAAATGGAGACTTTGGCCCTGTTTAATTTTTTTTAATGGAGTTTGGGGATTATTTTTGAGAGGCTAAACGACAAAAATGCCCTTGACCTTAAAACTGGAATTTTTGCGTATTTTTAATGTTCTGAGGCTTTTTAAAAAAATCGCGTTCCCTAAAGGTGAGATCTTTTTATAGTCCCAGTAGGTGTGTATCGACACGTCTGTCTTCATGCTGTCACCATAAAATATCATTTAAAAAAAGTTTGCCAATTTGCTAGGCTAAGATGGCGTGTCAAAATTTTTATTACTGGTGAGATTAAGACATTTTAGAAATCTTGTTATTAGTCTTATATTTTCTGAATTTTATTTTTATTTCATGTGCTCATTTTTGAAACTTCATTTTTATCTTTAATATTTTCTTACTGGTTTTTAAGACCAGTTTATATATTGCTGCCATCATTGTTTTAAATTTAATTTTTGACAAATATTTCTAATTTTTTTACTTGTGTTTTCATTCTGTCTGCTTATTTGGGGCTTTTACTTTTTGGTTTCAAAGATATTTTTCTCAGCTTTAAGATATTCATCTATGTTTTCTTCTAATTGTCTTTACATTTCATTCTTTCATATACCCAGAATTCATTTTGATTAATTTCTTTCCTAAGATTTCGTTGATTTTTCAAATAGTTAAACATTTTGCCACATCTTTTATTGACTAATAAAAGCGTCCTTCTACATTGCCTTGTAGTGCCCCCTTTAATAATTAGCAAATTCTCACTTATTTTTTTGACTGCCAGTTCCGTTCCACTGAGCTGTCTCTTGGTTGTTTGGATGACGTTCTGGTTACTAACCAGAGCTTCATATGATGTTTTAGTATCTATTAGAGCAAGTGAACATGTCATTATCTGCGCCCCTCCAGCTATTTCTTTCCTGTTTGTTCCTAGAAGTTAAATTAATTTTGACAGATGTTCAAAATATCTAAATGAAATTTTGATCTAGATTATCTTCATCTTATTCTTTTTATGAAATGTTAACATGGGGAAAATTCTGTCACCTAAAATCATTATTTACTCAAATTTTAATCTATTACCAATTTTTTAGTTTTTTTTTTTAATATAGGGTCCTTGCATATCTTTTTAGGCTTTTTTTTTTTTTTTTCCTGGAGGGCAGTTGATACTTTTTGCTGACTTCTGTAAATGCAATTTTACTTTCATTATATCTTTTAAATGATTATTGCCGGCATATAGGAAATCTGGGTTTTTTTTAACACATTTTTTACATTGCATGTGGCCACTGACAATTCAAAGTCTAAGAGCTTTTACATTGACTCTCTGATGTTTGCTGGACTCTAATTAGATCTCAAACCTGCCCGTATTTTAGCTGGTAATAGTTTCATTAATTGCTCCTGAACCATCGACCCGGGTCTCTCTCTCCGGCCTGCCCCAGTGGAGTCTGCAGTGGAGTGTCAGGGCTGGGAGAGGGTCTTTGAATAAATCCCTTCTCAAGAAGGCAAGGCTATAGAATTAAGTCTTGGAGAAAGACTAAGATTCGTGGAGATGATGACCGGCATGAGCCCATTGCCCGCAGAGGCAAGAGCTCGGGCGAAGACACAAAGACAGGAACGAGCCAGCGCTGTGAAGGGGATCGCCTGGCGTTGGGAGTGGCCGGGTGCGGGGCGTGGGAATCGCACGCGGACTGCTGGGTGCCTCGGTCTCGGTCCCATCTCCCCACTTCTGAGTACGTCATCTGTGCACTGGGCACAGCAGGCTTCTTCCTGTTCAGACTGTCTTTCCTGATCGATGTCACAAACTTCTGTTCAGCCTTCAACATCCTGCTCGCTAGTTTTCCGGGTCCCCGATGTTACGTGAAGCAAGGGCGAGTACTCTGGTAATAACAGTTTTTACAAATGTTAACACGTCCCTCTCCCTTCCAAACCGGTGCGCAAAAACAGCGTCTTACGTTTTCCGGCATCTAGCAAAGTGTCTGGCAGTAGAAGGCTGAATTCACCTGAATTGGGGCTTCGCCAGTTAGAAAAGGTTTTGCAGTTGCCTGTTCTGGGCACACAATACTTTTCCCTAGACTCGTTATTCTGATTGACCCAACATTTTATATTACTCTCTAGCTTTATCAGAGTCCATTGTGTATAGCATTCCCCACTGTTTATCGGTCGCTGGCTTCCGAAATGTTGGTTTATAGCCTTTAAGGTAGAAAAAGCCAGAAAAATTATTTTCCTAAACATTAGAGGGATTAAATTGTGTGTTAGGAAAGGCAGAGAGGAAAAGTTAATACGTGTCTGTCCCAGCAAGGGGGTGGGGGTGGGGAGCGCCTCCTCATTATAGAGCACCACGAAACACCGAAGGGCTTGGAACTTTTTATTATTATTTTTTTTAATTTCCTTTTAGGAAACAGTTCGGCTTTGTCCAGGTAACGAAAGTGAGGGCCACATGTGAAATAAAGAGGGGAACGTATTTTATTGAGGATATCTTTAGGGAGAGAAATTTCTGCTCAGATACTTCTGACACACTTGAAATTGTGTATTATTGTATCTGCAAATTTGGGGGAGAATGAAGTTGACAGGTCTGACTCTGAATCAAGGGCACACACACACACCTACACCACACACAATTTTTTAAGATGATGGTTGGCCCTATAGGTATGTTTAAATAAGGCAACATAGATTGGGTCAAAATAGATAAATCAAATGATCGTCATCTCCACCCAGTGCCAGGAAGCAGTTGGACGGGATACTGGGTTGAGGCTGGCATCTCTTTTGAGTTCAGTCAGCGGGTCTGATGATGGTTCGTTTTTTCTCCTGGGAGGCACGGCGGGCTGGAGAGGTCGCTGGCTCAGCGGACTGCTATGGGCCACAGAGGAGTGACGCGGGGTGACCGAGTGCAGAGTCAGTCCACGGAGGAGCGCCCTCAGACCCCAGGCCCTGGGCAGCCACAGGGTGGGGTGAGGGGTGTGTGGCAGTGAGCAGGTCCAGGGCTTTCCAGGGCCTGGGCCGCAGCTCCCAGTGCCCTCTTGATGACCACAGGCTCTGGGGTATGAGGGTGGGCTTGGAACAGAATAATGCCAGTGGATGCCTGGGCAGACTGATGGGCAGGCTGTTCTTTTTTTTTTCTTCCTCCCTCCCTCCTCCCTCCCTCCTTCCTTCCTTCCTTCCATACAACGTTGTTATTTCAATTATATTCCTATGGAGATACACACACACACACACACACACACACACACACAGTCTGAACTGCAGTGTAAATTATTTTTCTTCGTGTGAGACACAGCCACTTAAATTTGAAAACCACTGCCACATGACCACTCAACAGTTTTCTGGGGGTGTCTGCTAACTGCGTAGTATGCTGGTGGCTGTGGGAGCTTAGAGCCAGAATTGGATGGGTCCTGTAGTTGGAGGCTTTCAAGGCCTGGTGGGGACAGAGATGGGGTGTGGTGCGGGGGGCCTGAGAGGCCACAGAGGATTGTGCCATTTTGTTTTTCTCTGCGACGGGTGAAGCTCTCTTTCTCCCCATAAAATATTCTAGTACAATAGTTTTTCCCTGTTCCATTTCACTGTCGATCCTGCTAGGGAAGACACACCCAAGTAGTGAATACAGCTTCGGGGTGGGTTTGCACCATGAGCAGCAGCTGCCTGTCGGTGGGGGGGGGGACCTGCCACGTTGGCTGAAACAGACTTTGTTGTTTGTTTGTGTGTGTGTGTGTGTGTGTTTCATTTTTATTTTCCCCTTAGAGTTGGCATTCCGTTGTATTCTACATTAGTTTCAGGTGGGCAGCGTGGTGGTTAGACGTGTATACGCCTCACGAAGTGGCCTCCCCAGTTAGTCTGGGACCCCCTTGGCACCGTCCACACTTACGCCGTGCCGTTGACCAATATTCCCTGAGCGGTGCTCGACAGCCTCGTGGCTGCTCTGTAACTACCAACCTGACCTGCTTCATCCCGTCGCCTTTGCCACCCAGCCCTCCCCCCAACCCCCTCCCATCTCGCAACCATCACTTTGTTCTCTGTGACCCGTGAGCCTGTTTCTGTTTTGTGTGTTTGTTTCCTTTGTTCTTTCGATTCCGCGTGTCAGTGAGATCACAGGATATTTATCTTTGACTTCTTTCACTTAGCATCGTACGCTCTAGGTCCATCCATGGTGCTGCAAACGGTAAAATGTCGTTTTTCTCACGGCCGAGAAACATTCCATTGTATACGTACACATCTTCTTTATCTGCTTGTCTATTGATGGGCGCTTAGGTTGCTCCCATATCTTAGCCATTGTGCGTAGCACTGCAGGGAGCATAGAAGTGCATTTATCTTTTCGAATTAGTGTTTTGGATTTCTTTGGATGAATACCCAGAAGTGGAATTGCTGAATCATAAGGCAGGTAGTTCGATTTTTAAGTTTTTTGGGGAACCTCCGTACTGTTTTCCACAGGGGCTGAACCGGTTTGCGATCCCGCAACAGTGTGGGAGGGTTCCTTTTTCGCCACATCCTCGCCAACGGGGGTGGTTTGTTGATTTATTGATGATGGCCGTTCTGACAGGTGAGAGGTGACATCTCACGGGGGTTGAGTTTGCATTTCTCTATGCTTAGTGACGTCGAGCATCTTTTCATATGTCTCTTGGTCATCTGTATGTCCTCTTTGCAGAAATGCCTGTTCCGGTCCTCTGCCTGTTTTTAACTGGAGCGTTCTTTTCTTGGTGTTGAGTTGTGTGCGTTCTGTATAAATTTTGGATTTGAACCCCTTATTAGATGGATCATTGGCAAATATCTTCTCCCATTTGGTAGGTTGTCTTTTCGTTTTGCCGATGTTTCCTTTGCTGTGGAAAACCTTTTAATATGATGTAGTCCTATTCGTTTATTTTTCTTTTGTTTCCCTTGCCCAAGGAGATATATCAGAAAATTTATGACTAAGAGCCATGTCAGAGAGTTTACTGCCTGTGTTTTCTTCTAGGAGTGTTATGGTTTCTGGTCTCATATTTCAGTCTTTAATCCATTTTGAGTCTATTCTTATATAAGAGGATGGCCCAGTTTCTTTTTCTTTTCTTTCTTCTTTTTTCTTTCTTTTTTTTTTTTTTTTTTTGCATATATCTGTCCAGTTTTCCCAGCACCACTTATTAAGGAGACTGTCTTTACCCCATTGTATATTCTTTTCTCCTTTGTCGTATATTGAGGGAGTGTATAGTGTGGGTTTATTTCTGGGCTCTCTATTCTGTTCCATGGATCAATGTATCTGTTTTTAGGCCAGTACCCTGTTGTTTTGATTACTGTAGCCTTGTTGTATAGTTTGATATCAAGGAGTGTGATACCTCCAACTTTGTTTTTCCTTCTCAGGATTGCCACGGCTACTTGGGGTCCTTTACGGTTCCCTGTAAATTTTAGGATTATTCTAGTTCTGTGAAAAAGGCCATTGGTATTTTGATAGGGATTGCATTGAATCTATAGGTTGCCTTGGGTAGTATGGACATTTTAATGATATTGATCCTTCCTATACATGAGCGCAGTATATGCTTCCATTTATTTGTATCTTCAGGGTTTTCTTCAATGTCTCATAGTTTTCAGAGTATGGGTCTCTTATTCCTAGGTATTGTTTTTGGATGCAGTTGTTAATAGGATTGTTTTCCTAATTTCTCTTTCTGATAGTTACATTATTGGTGTATAAAAATGTACCCAATGTCTGAATATTAATTTTGTATATTGCTACTTTATTAAATTTATCAGTTCTTATAGTTTTTTTGGTAGAATCTTCAGGGTTCTCTTTATATAGTATCCTGTCATCTGCAATTATTGACAGTTGAACTTCTTCCTTTCCAATTTAGATGCTTTTCTTTTTCTTGCCTGCTTGATGGTTGTGGCTATGGTTCCAATACAGCCTTGAAGAGGAGTGGTGAAAGTGGGCGTCCTTGTCTTGTTCCCCATTGAGTATGACGTTAACTGCGGGTTTGTCGTATATGGCCTTTATTGTGTTGAGGTACGTTCCCTCTATTCCCACTTTGCTGAGAGTTTGAATCATAAATGGATGTTGGATTTTGTTGAATGCCTTTTCTGCATCTATTGGTTCGATCATATGATTTTAATCTTTCAATTTGTTTATTTGGTGTATCATATTAATTATTCGCAGATGTTGAACTAACCTTGAATCCAAGGACTAAACTCCATGCGACCATTATATAATCTTTTAAATATATTGCTGAATTTAGTTGCTAGTATTTCCTTGAGAAAATTTGTATCCATGCTCATCAGGCATATGGCCTGTAATTTTCACTTTCTTTTCCTTCCCTTCCTTTCCCTTCCCTCTTTCTTTCCTTCCTTCTTTTTTTCGTCTTAGTCTGATTTTGGAATCTGGGTAATGGTGGCCTCATAAGATGAGCTTGGGAGCCTTCCATCCTTTGAGTTTTTTTGAAATGGTTTGAGATAGGTGCTAATTCTTCTTTGAATGTTTGGTAAAATTCACCTGTGAAGCCACTGGTCCAGGACTTTAGTTTGTTGGAAGTTGTTTGATTGCTGATTCGAATTCCGTAGCCGGAATTGGTCGGTTCAGATTTTCTGTTTCTTCTTGACTCAGTCTTGGAAGAGTGTCTGTTTCTAGGAATGTGTCCATTTCTTCCAGACCGTCCAATTTTGGGGCCTATAATTACTCATAGCATTTTCTTACAATTCTTTGTGTTGCTGTGGTGTCAGTTGTCACTCTCTTTCACATCTGATTTTATTTATTTGGACCCTCCCTTTTGTCTTTGATGCGTCTGATTAAAGGTTTATCAGTTTCGTTGATCTTTTCAAAGAAGCACATGCTCTTAATTCTTCACCAGACCCCTGACGAAGACATGAAATCATACTGGGGTAGGGACCCATTCCAAGCGGTGTTGATTAAACTAAATGGTAGGTACTTCAGCTCATTGTACGTTCAGTGTTTACCCAGATGCTTAACATTAAATTAAGTGAACAAAAACAACAGGAAAGAAGGCAAGAGGAGACTAATGTGGACGCAGTCTCTTAGTTATTTCTACTTCATCTTATCACATAGAGTCATCTGGATTTCACTCCCGAGGGCTAGTTTATTAGCTACAAATTTGAAAAGTGGGGATGGGTTGTCCTACGATCAGAGCAAAAAGTCTAAGCCGTTAACCTGATAGAAGAGAGAGAGAAAAGCTATAAAAGGAAGACTCATGTTTCTGTACAGCTCTCCTGGGACTTGGAGCAGAAACAAGCGGTTTTAGACTTCAAAGGCCGTGATGACATCACTCTATGACCTCACATGTCATTTATTAATACCGATGAGAATCGCTAACGTTTATGGGATGCTTATTATATACTAGCCACTCTTCCAAGTACTTTGCATGTGTAAACTTCATTAATCTTAACAAAACCCCTAAGAGATTTAAAAAAAAAAAAAAACCAAAAAACAAAAACTGATTCTCCTGGTAAGGAAATCATGGTGCAGGGAGGTTAAACCTAGCCATGGTGACACAGTTGATAAATGATAGAGCCAGAATCAGGCTCTATGCTAAACATTTTTCATATATATATCACACACACACACACACACACACACATACATACAATATACACATACATGTGTATATATATGTATGTATGTATGTAATTTAAACACCTCTTAAGAGGTATCATTATTCCCCTTTTTACATTTGGAAGTCAAGGTTCACAGAGGCAGCGCAAACGGCCATAACTCACGTGGGGAATAAAACGACAGAGCCAGGGGTCGATCCAAGCTGGGACCGTGTTACCATCTAACGCGGCACACAGAGGCGCACACACGTCCGTTTCCGTGGTACTTGGGCTTAGGACATAACTTGGACCCAAGCCCGAGCCGCTGTGCGGACAAGTCACACTGTGGGACACGCGACGCAACAATGGGACCAGGCCGTCCAAAAGTGACCGCGTCGTGACGACCAAGAGGGCTGGCCGGGGACTCTGGCCGGAGCGTGCCGACCCGTCAGCGAGGCGCAGCGTCGGTTCTGGCCGGCGTCCGGATGAAAAACACCTCACGCATCAAGGACGGGGGCGCCGTGAGAGCCGGCAGTTTCTTAGACAGTAGCCCTGTGTGTCCCATTTCCCCTGGTGCATTGCGGTTTTGTGAGGAAACGCTCCTGTTCTTGGACAACACCTGCTGCGCATGTCGGAGTTGCGTGTCATGGTGCCTACACTTACCTCTCACATGGTGTAGCCAGAATAAAGTGTCTGTCTGCCTGCCCGTCTGTCCATCCACCCACCCACCCACCATCCACATGTCTAGATATGCGTGTACCCGAACCTGTAAACACATTCGCCTTTGTGGGGGAAGCAGCAGCAAATGTGGTCGAGGGTTCATGGGACTGTGCGTTTGCATAAAAGGTGTAGGAGTGTTCCTTGTGCTGCTCTTCCAACTTTTCTGTAGGTTTGGATTTTTCAAAGTACAAAAGTTGGGGAACATCTCTGTCTCCAGCTCAACTTCTTAACCTCTGCTGTAAACCAATATTGATGACCTCAGCCCCCGGCAGAAAGATAGATACTTATCACTTCTAACGATGATGAACCTTACTTAATATTTGTTATGTATTCAATCAGCAAATATTGTGTTGAGCCTTACTGTATATATAAGGCATCCCTCTGGGGCCTGAGGATAAAATAGTGACCTTGTGGAGATGGGGAAGCCAGCATAGGAGACAGATAATGTTTCATGTCACTTCAGGCAGCGATAAAACAGGGGTGAACTCAGAGAATGATGGAGAGACGTAGGGCTCTTGGAATAAGTGTAGTCAAGGAAGGCTTCCCTGAGGAGGTGACTCTTGGGCCAAAACTTGAATGAAGTGAGGGAGCAAGTATGGGGCCGTCGTGGAAGTGAGTTCCACGCGGGAAGAGCTAGCTCAGAGGCCTCGAGCGGGCCGTGCCTGGTGCCATCCCAAAGCACATCTCATCTCGCTGTAATCTTTACCCTGTTTTTTAAAATTTTACTTTATTTATTTAAAAAAATGTGCAAATGCTTTTAGCCAGATTTCTTTATAAAGAGCATAAATTCAAAGGCAGTCAGGTACAAGAACTATCTCATTCTTTCTCTTTTAAAACTAAAATGAAGAGATCATGTACTCATATTCCAAGTTCGAAGAGAAATATAGCTCCGGTCACTGGTACCAGGCCTGCTCTAAATGCTGGGTCCTATTGAAATGTAGAGACTTGCACAGTACAGGTCACTTAGGTGGCTCTGCCATCCGGTGAGATGCTCTTTCTGTGGACCCACCTGTCCCCACATTTTTTTGTATTGTTTTGGAAGAGCACTTTGCACCCTAAGTGGACCGCATCTGTTCCAAGCAAATATTCTTCCCAGCCATTCCTCATTCAGTTTTGTCTATTTATGACAATCGCCGCATATGCGATTTTGATTTGTATGTCCTAAAATCTGCCACCCATTTTTTTTTGACAACCTACTTTCAAAATTACTGAGATCATGACCAATGCTTTTTTTCTAGAGTTTTTTATAGGTTTTATTGCAATGAAATTGAAATTTATTTATAATTAATGTCGATGCACGAAAAGAGATACAGATCTAATCTTATTTTCCTTCAAATAACCCCATGCCGTTTTGAGGGACAGAACACATGTAAAGAAATAGAATTTTTGTAGCATGGCCTCCTTGGTCAGAAGTGCCATCTTCACAACAAAACCTTGTGCAAGGAGAATTTGTGGCAGGGTAATTTATGTTCAAAAACTTTATGGCCTTTTCAGAGGAACAGGGCTTGAGGCCTGTAATTGTGAGAGAGAGTTCTCATTCCTTGAAAATAAAGCAGTAAAGCCAAGAGCACTGAGGGGACAATCGGTGACAGTCTGCGCTATTAACAAGGAATAGAAGACAGTTTTCCTTTATTCTTTGTTGCCTAGGAACTTTTCAAGACTTCCATTCTTTGCAAATGTAATGAGGTGCTTTGTAATCTTCTTAAAACTATTTTTTAGACACGCAGAATCAGAAACGTTATTTTATGTGCCTGTTCCCATGTCAACGTTTTCAAAATAGTATTTTTTTTTTAATTTAAAAAGTGTTTTATTTATCCTTGTAAATATTTCGATATTTACCCCATGGCGATCAGTACAGACTACAAACAATGCAAAGTGAAAATAGCTTATATTAGCAGCATTCAGCTGACTCATTTTGGTCTATGTCCTTCTACTGTAATTCTTTTCCATGTGCATGTGCTCACATTCATTATTACAAAACCTCGATTATTTTTTTTTTAACCCAGGGGCGGGTCGGGGCAGTGTCGTGGGAGGGGTGGGGTTATGGGGCATGACTGATGAGACTACATGGCCCATGTTGTTGGGATGGAAGAGCAGAGAGGCCTAGGAAGGCTCTGAGATGCTGGTAGCCAGGACGATTGAGAATATTGCCTCTCAGCGTATCAATGGGCATGTGTCGCGTGGGGACTATTTGCAGGGCTTGTGTTGGTATACATTGTTTCTAACCCACTCAGGACTATTTGCAGGGTGTGTTGGATACATTATTTCTAAGCCACTCACCCGTTTCCAGAGTAGAAAAACATTCTACCCTCTTCTCCCCGCTATTATAGATAAGAAAAATGAGATTTAGAGCGGTTAATCATAGCCTCTTTTGGTACTCTTAGAGGTATTGTTCAAACTATTTAACAACTTGATATTCAATCAACACCAGTACCCGACCTATCAGCCTGTCTCGTTCAGTCTGTCAGACGAGATACGGTATTCCATCAGGCCCTGTGGATCTGAACTTGTTTATTATATTTTATATCCTGTTGAGTAATCTTTTAATCCAACTCCAAGACATATCATGATATCTTTCCATATTGTTAAATATGATTTTACTATATATATTTCAATGTACTTTTATGTAATACCTCTGAAGAACTCATGACTTTTCTAAACTCGAACTGCAATTCTCTCTAATGTGTAAAAAATACACAGAATTAAAATTACATATACTAGAATTTTGTATAATGAGAATTCTCAGTAGGGAGGGAGTATTGTAATAATGGAAATTAGTAGATACAAACTCGATCAAGAAACTTAAGATCTGAGTGCCTTCTGTTAAAAAAAATTAGTGGATTTTCCTTAGCAGATGGAAAGTGTGTGGGTGTGTGTGGGTGTGCATGTGTGTGTGTTTGTAAACTACCCCTTAAGAATGCTGATTGCCATTCTGGCCTCAATTTTCTATAAAACAAAATGGGGGGAAAAGTAAGGCGTACAGGAGGAAAAAATAGAAATAATTTGATATGGAAAACAGGGCCCCTTACAAAGGGAGTTTGCTTAGTTTAAAGAGAAGACAAAGGGGACATTTAGGAATTCCTAAAAAGCTTACTCAATGTAAGATAAAACATGACTTAAGTTGTAGCAAGAGAGAGAGTTCAACTATGCATAAGGATGAACTTTCAAATCACTGAATTCCATATTAGAATGTAGTGCCTAGAATCTTTAACCAGACTTTAAAAAAAAATTAATCTGCAAATAGGAATCTTTATGTTTTAGGTCCCGTGGTGATTCGAGTCCAGAGCCAGGCAACAACCTGTTGAAATTCCTTTCAGTTATAAAACAAACATGTTTCCTTTAGAAAATTTGTTAAGTACAGGAAATTCGAACGTAAAGAACTAAAGTTCTGCCCGCTCAGAGAGACCCCTTTCAGCCAAGAAGCGAACTCCCCCATGGAGCCTCATAGTGCTGACTGACTTGTCTGGCTCTACTTTTTAAGTTTAGCAGCATGTCAGGGGGGTTTCCTTAAATGCTTTCTTGACTCAGTTTTGAATGGCTGTGTCGTATTCCGTGCCGTGGCTCGCCTAGCTTATTGACTCAGTCCTGTGATTTCCTGCTGAAGCATCAGTTCTTGGGGTCAGACTGAGATGGCGTGGAAATGTGACAGATGTGGGAATCAGAGAGGGCCTTCTACGTTTAGGTGGGACCCTGCCCCCTTGACTCACACCAGGGCCACTTCCCAGAGCCAGCCTCCTTGGCTACGTTCACAGGTATGTCTCTCACATTCCCTTTGAAAAGCTATTACAGGTGTAAAAAAAAAAAAAAAAAAAAAAAAGGCTGTCTTCAGTGTGGCCTCAGAGGCTGCTGGGGCTCTTGTGAGCCCACATGGGTTTCGGGCTTCAAGATGCATTTCCCTCTGAACCACCTTCCCACTCCACACAGGCATTCTCTCTGTATTTTCTCAGTCTTGACTCTCCAAAGTCCCTTGTTTGCCTCTCACTGTCTATGCGCTTACCACACAGAAAAATTCAGTTTCACTAAGAATTTCCGTATTCAGGTGTGCTATTCATCAGCCACTTTCTGAACAAAGCATGCTATTCCCAGGGTAAGCAGGGAAGGAGCACGTGTGGTCAGGTGAGGAGCCACTGGCCAAGCCTCCACGGGACCAGGTGTGGGTTTTGATGATGCCACTTCTAGAATTCTGTGCGGGGTCGTCCTTGACACTAGGCAAAGCCCTGAGCTTCCAGCAGTCTGAGTGTGACAGTGTCTCTGGCTTTATTAAGACCCAGACGTCTTGGAGTAGACACGAAAGTGTTCCACTTACTCAGCCTCGTGATGGTGTGACTCTTCCGTGTCCTCGGGACTCCGGGCATCTCACTCGGTAAACGAGAATTCCACACGACGTTCTCGGAGCGTGTGCATTGCACACGGTATGTTGGCTCCGGGGCACAATCAAAGGAATCACACCCAAAGCTTAGAGCGGTCACACAAGGTCCTGGCGGCGATCGATGCACATGGACACGGCAGGCGAGATTTCTTTGGACCTTACATGCCCCTCTGATGGCCCAGATGGAAAACGAATCGAAGCACTCGCTCTCACAGTAAACAGCAGCTAACCCAGGATGTCGGTGATTTACCGTGAGGAGTTTATGAGTTCCTGGGGCCCACCGTGTCCCACGCAACATAGTAACACAACATACCGATTTGAATTGAATTTCACTGTGTAAATCAGTATTCAAAAAAACCAAAGTTTTTTTTTTTTTTTTTTCTTTAGTGCTGCCCTACTTCTAAATCGTCTGATCCCTGTCTGGGAGCTCAGCTCCCCTATTTCTTCCACAAGGGGCGGCGGTGAGCCCGGTAGAAGTCACAGGTCACGGCCGCTTTTTCTGCTGTGACCCAAAGAAAGAGCTTTAGTTAGCCTCTTTCTTTGGCCCAGGGCGCCAGGCAGCC
This sequence comes from Eonycteris spelaea, assembly GCA_003508835.1. Classification (NCBI taxonomy): domain Eukaryota; kingdom Metazoa; phylum Chordata; class Mammalia; order Chiroptera; family Pteropodidae; genus Eonycteris; species Eonycteris spelaea. Next base: position 4,162,705 of record PUFA01000115.1, read on the forward strand.
ACTGCCACTAAGACCTGGTGCAGGTGCAACCAGTTTCCTGGCCTTGGACGGAGTCAGCTCTGCGGCCCCGCTGGCCACGTTCCTGCGAGAGCCGTATGTGGATGGTAAATCCCCATTTCTCTCTACCAGTATTCCGTGCGTCAGTTTTCTAGCTTTTGCAGGGGTAAGGATGACTCTCTCAAGTGTCTGAGGAGGAGGGCTTCTGAGGTCTGGCTCCAGCGATCCTCCTGGGGAGACCCGAGGTGTCTGGATACCCTTCCTCTCCACTCCCCTTGGTGACCCCGTCCTTGATGTCCGTGACCTTTATTAGGATAGTGGGTCTCAAACCCGGGACCGTTGGGTTGGTGGAAGCCCAGCTGGGGCAGGGGGTGTGTGTTGTGGGGGGCTCCCCAGCCACAGTGAAGTAATTCCATGTGCCTTCCAAGTGGAGGAGAGAAAAAAGGTGAAGTGACTGCATAGAATTCCTTTTAAATGTTAAGTCCTCACATTCATCTTAAAACCCGGTTACTGTCTGTTAGTTTGTTTAAGCTAAGATCGAGTAGAAAGGGGTTATAATCGAATTTACCACCGAAATATCTATGTGGTTATTACAAGTTTAATATATTAGTGTCTAAAAATGTTCCAAAAAGCCCATTCCAGGCGCTTTGTCGTCGAAGTCGTTTGAGAGCCATTCCCCTGGGTGGTTTGCGTTTGGAAAGCAGCGGCCGTGCTCCGGTGAGCTCTGAGCCAGAGTGAGTGTGTCGCGTGGCTTCTGGTCGCTCTCGGCGGGAGGGTGGGCCGATCTCGGCCTGCCGGCTTTTGGATCAGGGCTGGGACTGGGAGGGCCAGGTGTGCGTTGTGTCTCAGAAGCGGAATGACCGACCGACCCCACTTAGTCACTGTGACTCTCCTGGTTGTAGGAGTTAATGACAGGCCCCCCAGGGAAAATGACGGCCAGCCCTAGCCAGGTCACAGGAGTCTGGAGAAGGGACAGTCACCTCCAGGTTCAACCCTGCCCAAACCTGGAGGTGGGGTGGGGTGGAGGGGATGATCCCCTGTGTCCTGCCCCCATAGAGAGGGACGTGGCCAACGGATACTGTGGCGCCGACGTTCACGGTCTAGGTGTTGATGCTCTTAATTTCTGGCGGAAGAACAGATTCGAGAGGACTCTCTCATGTCCTTTATGTGTGGCCCCTTCCCTAAACTCAGGCTGCGAAAATCTGCTACAGAGATGGAGAACATGGGTTTCTCTTCTGATGGCACAAAGATCTCATCGGCTCATCTTTAGGACAATTTATTCCATGAAATTTGGGGTGTGTGTGTGTGTGTGTGTGGTGTGTTCTCTTCCTCATAACATAGGACTGACTGGGCTTGCCCAAAGGCCCTGGCTGGCCCCAGGGCACAATGACCAGCTTGGATGTCTTCAGCATCCAGGGTGGGGGATGTCTGCTCCCATTCCCCAGACGTGTTTCTGAAGTATCCAGCTTTTCGTGCCTCCTCCAGGTCGGCGTGACCCCCACCGGTCACGCACGTGGTCAGCGTCCTCCTGGGAAAGGCCACGATTTCGTGCAAGGGAGAGAGAAAGGTGATTCAGGAAGGCAGCACATGCACAGCAGTCAGGCGAGCCACTCGGACAAGCGCAGACAGCCCTGCTCATTCTTTCTGGGCCCTCTGGCACACATTCTGATCGGCGGGTGCGACCCGGCAGATTTTGAACTCGTCAGCGGCTGGCGCTGTCACTTAAAGCTTCAGGCTGCCGTCTCTCAAAGTGTCCTTCTCCGATGCGGGCCTGGCTAAGGACTCCCTCTCAGCTGTCCATCTTGTGACTCGAGCAGAGGTCATTTCGAAAGGAGATTTTGGAATCCTGAAGGTCAGAGGTCACTTGCTTTTCCCCCTCCCGAGACCCAGAGGTTCAGGCTTCCTCGTCACAAGCATGAATGGCCCCCCGAGAGTGTTCGGGGCTATGTCTCCAGTGGGAACAGCGCAGGATAGATCTAGAACACTCCGCCCTGTCAGGATGGCGGCGTGTCTTTCCCTTGGTCTGAGATGCCTTTCTCCTCACGGGAGCATTTCCGTTCCTGGCCATCGTGCAGGGTGTGGGACGGTCAGGAGGCCAGCTACCTCTGCCCTTGTTCCACTCACTCGAGGTGGAACCACGGAAGACCTCGATCACGCCTCCCCGGGCTCCTTTCACCTTCACCAGAGACGGGAACAACGCTGGCTGAGTTCATGAGGAGTTTCACGCGGGCTCGGCCCTGTTCTGAGCTGTTACCGTGCGTTCTTTTACGTCCTCCCAGAACAGCCCGATCAGGAATTCCCATTTCATGACTGAAATGGCAGCTACAGAGAGCAGTGGGGTGACTCTCCCAAGCCACAGGTCTTAGGGACGAGGGTCGAGCCCTGGACCCTGGAGCCCGTTCTTGGAATCACCATCCAAACTTGTTCTGTCTTCAAAAGTCATTCTGGGTTAGAGACTAGACGGGGAAGGGGCCTAAGCTCATTGAATTCCCCTCCCCCCCCCTTTTTTTTAACATACAGCACTTCATTGCATCTTCCGAAACGCCCCGTTATTTTAGGCATTGCTGTTGCCGTTTGACAGATGGCGACCTCACAGGCGATTGGCTAGGCGGGCGTGTGCAGGACGGGATTTGAACTCACCTCTGGCCCATGCTAAAAAGCACGTCCTGCCCCTCCCCGGGGGGTGGGAAGGCAAAGAAGACAGAATATGCTCGTTCGCCTTGTCATGCAAGTTCTTCCTCTTGCGATTCAACAAATATTTACTGACACTCCAAAGGGCCGACGCGTTTCTCGGTAGACGAGATGCACTTTTAATGGCAGCGTCTCTGGGACTCACCCAGAAACATGGGCCAACGGTGGGCGTTCCGTAGATACTCGGTGAGTGACGAGGAGGCAGAACCGGACCCCGTTTCGGGGGTGAAGAGACATGACCTGTGCACCTTGGGGGCTGACAAGCTGTGGCTCGTGTGAGGGAAAGAACCTGGGAACGTCTCTGGTTTCTCGGGCGCGTTTGAAGTGCTGCTGCTGTCAGGATGGTGACGATTCCGTTGGCATACCTCAGCTCGGTCCCCTTTCCCCTCCTCATCTTGCATATCGCTCCTTAGTTCTGCAGCTCCCTCAACAGACTCCAGCACAGAGGGTTTCGAGCTGTCCTTCTGTCCCGGGGGGCGGGGTGGCACATGATGCTCTCATGGCCGATGCATGCGGGGGACACCGACTCGCTGGCGTGTGTGTGCACGGGCCTGGAGACCGGCATGGAACACACACACACGAAGCGTGACAGATAAACCCTCCGCCCCCGGGACGACACATCCACAGACATGCCCGTGCGCCCAAACTCGAGTCCATGCTGCCGTCACGGGCCCCCCGTTCCGCATGGTCGTGATTTCTGCGGTTTTCCCGGGATGGGGGGCGGGTTTGGAGAGGTGACTAAACGCAGAGCAAGCGACTGAGAGAAATCGGCAGGCGGGCTGTCTCTTCCGTTCACCGGGGAGACGGCGTGCTGTTCTGTGGTTGTCGTGGCTCCTGATGATGGAGGGAGTGTGTGTGTCTCCTTCAGCCGTCCGGATCCCGGTGGGAGGGGAACCCCTGTTCCCGTTCCTCGGTCACTCCTGTCCCTCGTGCCGAGGACAGACACAGGCCAGGGGCCTCGCCAGCCTTCCCCTCTCCTTCTCGGCAGGCAGGGCCCCCGGCACCTGGGTGCTCATCCTGGCACCTGGGTGCTCATCCATCTTCCCCAGGTAAGGGAGTGAACCCAGCAGGAGTCAGCGTCAGCATTTTCTCTTCCTCCAGGTGTCTGGCGGCTCCAAAAAGCTCCAAAAAGGCTTGTTCCCCATAACCTCACGTTGGCTCAGCTTCCCACTCTAAGGCTGGCGAGGACCAGGGCTGAGGTGGGGAGACGCTGCTCTCCCTGAAACTCGCCATCGGCGGGGAGGCGGGGAGGCCTGGTCTGGGACAGACTTGCTTGGAGGCCCCGCCGATGTTTCACAGCTGTGGGCTGGGAGGCGGCGCCCCGGGCTCCTCACACACGGCTGGCCTGTGACCCAGCATCTGTGTGCACCCGGGCATGACCCGGCTCCTGCAGGGCACAGGGAGCGCTCTGGCCAGCATAGCCCCCCACCCGTACCCACCCCCCACCCCACGGCGGAAGCGGTTTGTGCTTCTGACCCACTTAGTTAAGGTGGCTATGAAGTGGCCCTCACATGGCTCTCCCGGCTTCCAGTAAGTAACTCCCCGGCGTGGCAGCGACCATCATGTTAACTACAGACGGCTGCTCATGGTGGTGTTCCATTTCCAACATTACTAATCGGCGTTTAAGAGAAACGAAGGAGAGGAGAATGCGGGCAGAAAAGAACAGACTGCTTTGCCCGTTTGCCACTTACCTCTCTGGTCGGAGGCCATGGACAGCACCGGCGGAAGCAGGGGGCGGGGTTAGCCCCGCGCCCAGGACGCGCAGGCACCTGTTCCTGGAAGGGCACCTCACCCGTCACGTGGTCAGAGTCGAGCTTAGGTCCCCCGCCGTCCTCCCCAGCATCCTCACCCTGCAGGTCCCCAGTCCAGCCCGTCTGCCGTGACTCGCACGGCCCGGACGCACGTCGTTAACGGCTGTCTTTCCACGATGTCCTTCCGTGCTGGCTCTGGCCTCCCCGTTTCCCTCTTCCTCCTCCCTTTCCATCAGTCCCGTCATCTGTAAGGCCGAGGGGAGCAGAGTTAAAAACAGAGTTAATTCAGTTTACTAAAAAAAAAAAAAAAAAAAAAAAAAAAGATCCATTCTCAAGATGAGGAGCTGGGTTTATCGCCACTAAAAATAAACCGGGCTGGGGCCGGGAGGTGACAGGAGGGAGCAGGGACGTGGGTGGGGGCCAGAGAGGGACTTGGGGCTTTGGGGTCTTTGGACGCTGGGCTGATATTTAAAGACCTTTTACACTGCGCAAGATCTTAGCGAACAGCTGACGTCCCCTGGGGCGCTCAGGAGGTTTCTGTGATAACAGACGGCCCCCCTCGGAGGCTGAGGGGACTGTTCCCTTTCTGCGTGTGCAGAGACCAGGAGGAAAAGGGGGTCTTTGTTCATGCTGAGGCTTCAGTTCCCTCCTTGACTCCCCCGACTCGGCCCCATGCGCTCGCTCTACTGAAGAGCAAGACGAACGACACACAGACAAGAAGCCGCGGCCCGGGGTGCACGGTCAGCAGATGTCCCTGAGGGGACCGCTCTACAAGTCCCTCCTTCCCCAAACAGCAGGGACTCCCCCTCCTCTTTCAGGGGCCAAAAGTCTCCTGACTCGGGTCAGCTGGCAAAGGGCACGGATGCCTTTGAAGGGTCCTTCCCCCGGGCTGAGGGCAGGCTCCAGACGCACCCACGTGCCCCTGAATCGGTGATGTTATGGTGCCGGCCATTTTTCTTTCGACCGACCGACCGTGACCTTGCCCAGGCCGCCCTCCCACTGCGAGGCTCCTGTTCCGTCTTCAGAACCCTACCCGGGTGTCGCTGCCTCTGACCTTTCTTCACCATTTCCCGAGTCCAAGCTGATCTGTCTGTCCTCTGCTGACCCAGTAGTGACTCTCGCTCTGGCGCCCTGAGGCTTCCCACACTGGCGACTAAACAGGAGCATTCAGAGGACGTGGGCCACACCCTCTCTGCCTTGGTCTTCCCTGGCATCTGGGGTGGCCCTCTGAGGAGGCGCCCACGTGCTGGGCTGTGGCTCGAGGGTCCGGGGCTAGGGACCCTGGAGGAGAAGGTGGGACATACCTTGTGGCAGACCCGGTTTGCCTTCCAGTTCAGCGGTGTGTGGTCCTGTCACCAGGGAGACCTGTGAAGGCATCAGAGTGCGAGTGACCACTGACAGAGACGGTCCTGGCTTGACGGATGGCTGTCACTCTCCTGGCCTGAGCTCTGCCTTGGAAACAAGCAGAGAATCAAGTCAGTGCCTTTTGGATGAATAGACTCATCAAAGTGTCATCGTGCAAGTGCTCTGTGCCAGCTGTGAGCCGTCTCCCAGTTTTTCTTGCTTGGAGTGGTGGTCTTTCTCTGCTGGTTGTGGGGAGCAGGGGCCTGTGTTGGGGGCTCAGAATCCTTGAGGCGGAGGGCTCCCCTTGAACCAAGCTCAGGCTTCCGGGCGGACGTCCATGACAACATCCTTTCGCCATGCACATTTCCCTCTACAGCAGGCAGGGAAAGAAAAGAAGGCAGAAAAATAAACTTTGACAGGGATGGAGAAGGAAAAAAAAAAATCATTTTCATGGAGGAGAATGCATAGCACATCAAAGTTTTGTTTTTTTCTTTTCCCAGAGACAGACGCAAGCTCAAAATGCTATCGTCTACCAGGATATTAATGTCGTTACGTTTTAATTTTTCATCTTTCACATCCAAGGAAAAGCCGACCGCATAATAAAGCCGCACTGTGGCAACGCCAGGGCCCAGTGCAGGCTGGAGGACCAGGATTTCTTAATCACGCCCTGGGCAACACTCCCTCCCCCAGGCACAGATGCACACCAAGGGCAGTTTCCGCCCCTGTCGGCCGGCCGTTCTGCAAAAAAATGAAAAGAAAAAAACAAAAAATACGATCTCACCCCTTGCCCTGACTCTGGGCCAGTTTCCCCAGCTTCCTGGGGAGACAGTCAGGCAGTCCAAACACAGGGGAACACAGCTTCTCTGAGGCCTACTCACCTGCCTTCTTCGTTCTAGTACACTGCGCCCCATGTAGGGGACACGTCCCCTTCTGCACGGTCCAGCTTTGCATCGGGCGTTGTTTATTCTTTACGTTTGTGCACGCCTGTGTCTGCACGTTGAGCAAACAAAGGCTATAATGTACTTTAGACTACCCCGAAAGAGAAAACAGCAATCAATATGCCTGTCTAAACGATTAGAAGATGCTTCCCAGTTTCCAGAAGCCCTCTGGCACGTGTGAGATGCATGCATGCCGTTGGGCCGGCTGCCGTTAAATAGCTACTAAATAATGCAGAGACGATCAGATGTACAAATAAACAGTTCAATTTGGGTGATTGATTATTGGGATAATGCTCACGCACCCGTGACAATTCCAATCACGTCCCCGTTTTCATTTCTCAGGCGGTGATGATCTTTCCGCCTCAACCCGTGGAAAGTGATCTCATCGCCAGGGGATTTGAGCATGGGCTGGTACGCTCAGGCTCTATAATTGCTAGACTGTTCCATGGACACCTGACGCAGGTGTGCCGTCTTTGCTTCCTCTTGCCAGCTTCAGGCCATGTTCTCCCAAACACACACAGCATACGTTCAGGGACCTGAATGTCGAGGTCTGGCGGGTGACTTTTATAGGGCTCAGCTCGTCCACGTTCTGTCTGGCTGAATTTTTCAGTGTTCACAGCCCCCAGAAAAGGCTTAACGAGATCCCCTCTGTGACCTGCAGGCAGTTAGGATTTGGAGTTTTATTTCAAAAGGGCGCTGATGTAGCTCACAGTTGGAAAAAGTATCCAAACTCTCCAAGCCCTGGGTCTCTCTGTCTGAAGAACTGGGATTCTATAGTTGGTTAGTCATAAAGCAGAGCCTCCCCCTGACAAGGGGAGATTTGTCTAGATGAGCATGAAGCATGGTCCATGGGCCTCATCTAGGAGAAGGCCCCAGGCTGCTCCCCGGATGACCTGAATCTAAATGTAACAAGGTCATCAGGTGACTCATATGCACCTGAAACGTGGAGATGTGCTCTAAAGCCTGTGAGACGTGTGTTGGGGGCGGGGGAAAGGGCCCTGACTATGCCATTTTCTACTTGGTGACGTAGAGCAGCATCACCCGCCTTTCCTAAGTTTTAGTGTCCTGACCTGTACAAGGTGAGAGTGGAGATGAAACCTGTCCCTCCCAACCCCCGCACTGGGGGCCTGACGCTGAGTGAATTAAAGCGGAGGCTCTGGCCCGCAGGGGGAGGCATGGCTTCTTTCTCCAGGTGTCTGTCTGGCTTGTAGGAGAGGTCACTGTCACCACTTGGCAGTCTTCGGGGTAGTAACCATCCCCCTGCTCATGCATGGTTTCGCCCGTCCGCGGCTTCAGTCACCGGGGGCCAACCACGGTCTGAACATATCAAGTGCAACATTAGACAGTCCGTGCGTTTTAAGTCAGGAGCGCGTTCTGAGAAGCACGGTGAGATCTCGCGGGACCACTGCGGCCGGGCCGCGCGGCCTGGCGCATGCGCCGCGCGCCTCAGGCGGGCTGGCGCCATGTTGGTTGGCCCTGCGGCACTTCTCCACCTGGCGGAGCTCGTTTTACTCAGTCGTGGCCCCAACGTGCGAGAGGAGTGATGCCGGCCGCTGGGACGCGCGCGCGGAGCAGCCGTCAAGTGCTCGTGGTGCATCGTCAGGCGGTCAGGGACCCTCACGCGGTGTCGCGGGCCGGCCTCGGTCACCTCCCGCTGCCGCGGCCCGGAGGCGTTTCGTCAGCTCAGGAGAAGGGTGAGTCCAGTCCAACGAGACACTTCGCGAGCGTGTATTTCCGTAACGTTCGTTCTACGGGGCGTCGTTACAATTATTCTCGTCCATGAACAGCTGCTGTTAATCTCTTACGGGGCCTAATTTACAAAACTTTATCGGGGGCGTTTGCGTACAGGAGAAAACGTGGTCTGCGCAGGGTCTGGCACCGTCCGTGGTTTCAGGCGTCCCCTGAGCGGGTCTTGGGACAGGACCCCTGGCCTAAGGCGTGACGACGGTCCCCGCGGAACGCGTTCATTTCAGATAACTAACAGGACCCAGTAGACGAGGCGGCGAAGGAGCCTTGTCTTCCTCCGTTTCTCTGCGTGAGAAACGGCACAGGTCGGCTCACAGCCGTGCGCAGAGCCAGGATCAGCGCTCACACACGTGGCCGGGACCGTGGCTACTAATTAGTGCAGGTGGCCGGGACCGTGGCTACTAATTAGTGCAGGCAGAGTGTCCCGAACGTCCTCGCCTTTGGCTCTGCGGTGGGTGTTCTAATGCCCTGGGCCAGTTCACACACCAAGACGTCCCTCCAGATGGTTGACGCCAAGGACAGCTCGGCCTGGGAGCGAGGAAACGGGCCGCTACCCGGGGTAGGCGCTGGCAGCTCAGTGTGCGTCCGCCCCGACCACCTGGGCCTGGCGAAACGCCATCAGTGCAAAGGGGTCCGATGACGCTGGACCTTGGAGGCCGCGGTTAAGACTTTATTCTGGAAGTAATGGGGATCCCCTACGTGAAGGGGGTGACATGTGCTGATCTACGTTTGTAAAAGACTGCCAAAGGCCATGCTGAGAACGGGAGGTGGCGTGGGGTGGGGCGCGGGTGGGCGTGAGGCCAGTCTGGGCTCAGGTGGTCCAAGCACTAGAGAATTAAAACAGACTCAGGGGGGTACTGCAGCTCATGTCAAGCCCCTTCACGAAGGGCCAGTGGCCGGACCTTTGGCCTGAGGACTCCTGGGGACAGTGATGGGTCATGTCGCCAAGTCTTTGGTATCTATACAGACCAATCATTGATAGAATAAGTAACGTAATTTATCTCCACAGTATTTATAATTTCTTTAAATGTACACATAATTGTGATTAATAATACATCTTTAAACACATTATTAAATGCGTAGGGATTTTACGTACTGTTGTCATATTAAGTGAGCTCTTTAACTGGTGTGAGATCCATAAGATATTTTAAATTCACAATATATGCTGCCAGGTGAGGCAGTTTCTAAAACGTATCCTCGTCCCGGGGAACACTATGTCCTCGCCACACTGTCCCCTCTTCCTGGGCGCCCTAGAAGACAATACCGCCCAGCTGGGACCCGTGGGTGTGCGCAGCTGTGACGAGAGCTGTGTGTGTTCTTCTGTGGTCTCCATCACCAGCGTGCAAGGCCGACAGCCAAGAACTCCCAAAGCAGAGTTGCAGTTTGGAAGTCACGGGACCTGGGGTCCTTGAGTCGGCCTTGGAGCAGAGGAGGACGGCTGTGGGGAGGGCGGTCTGGTCAGCCTCAGGCCGAGAGCAGAGAAGGCGAGGCTGGGGCATTATGCGCTGAGATGTTAGGTTTTGTGTGTGGCTGCAGCCGAGTTGAGCTGAGGCCGACGGGGTCCAGCGTTTGCACCTGGGACTCTAAACCGCCGTGCATGCCTGTGCCTGTGACCAGGGAGGCACAGAGTGCACTATCGCTGGAGATTTGTGATCGTGAGAGGGCGGAAACTCAGTCTTCCTCCAGGGGAGGCTGGCCCAGTCGGGGCCGGGGTGGGGTGGGGGGCTCATCCATGTGTTGGGGGCCATCCTGGGGGAGCTGCATAAATGACACCGTCGGGGGCGGGGGGAAACACGGGGTTTGGTGGATGCGCGTAGGACTCGGTCATTCCTGGGTGAAAAGAATGACCTCCTGTACTGGGCGACATGCCATTCAGTACCCGACAGCGTTGCTTTCTGGCTGTTGGTAAAATGGGGAAGGTACTGGGACTTGCCTCAGGGCTGTCGCCAGAACGAATGACGTACGGGGGACATGTTGGAGGGGGACCCTGGGCACGCAGCCTTCAGGGCTCACACTCTTGAGGATTTCGTACTAGTGCATACGTGGGGAAGCTTATTTAGGTAGAGAATTCCTTGGGGAGGAAACATAAGAATCTGGCAAGACAAGGTAACTCCAGTCAGAACTGAAAAGTGGGGGACGACCCTGGGAGCAGGATTCTGTTTCCAGTGTGTGCCGTTTAGAGCCCCTCAATTTCCCCTCCTAATCCCACGTGGATGTTACATATTGGAAAATATAAATGCATCATTTCAAAAGGAGCGAAGGTACTAGAAGACCGTCCTCATTTCTCGCGTCCTGTCTCCCGTCTTCGGGACCCACTGGCTCCAGATCCAAAGGAAAAATCAAAATGACTTCTAGGATGACAGGAGAGTCCTGCCAGGCTCTTGGCAAAAACCCCGGTCCTCTCTCAGGCCCCCACCTCCACAGGCCCCAGAGACAGCCGGAGGAACACTGTGCCACTGACTGAGAATGCAGTCCTTGTTCAGAGAGACGTTGGCACTCCAACGAATGTTTGCCTTTGGCAATTATGCCATTAACAGCATCGCGAACGTCGCACTTGAAATGAACTCCAGAAAGGGTCTGCCCTTTTAGCTTTCTGGCTTTACATCATTCATGGTTTTGAATCCTTTTGAAAAAACGCAAAAGAGAGGCAGGAAAGGGTTCTCGGGCAGGCACACAGGGACTCTCATTCCTCTGCCCACCCCACGCCTGCTTCACCTCTGACTCACCTGGCCCTGGAGTGTCATTTAGCATTGAGGGGTGAAGACACCTCACAAAAGAGGGACCTGCAAGTCAAATCGTCTGCTTTCAATTCCTGATCCTCCCCACTTGCGAATTTGTGCCTCGGGGGCAAGTCGCTTTAACCTTCTGCAGGACCTTTTTGACGTCTGTGACCTCAGGCTAATAGTTTGCATCTGTCTCTTAAATGGTAGCTTGGATGAAAAGGCACACAGAAAGCAAAGCCTGATTAGCCCTGTGCTTGCACGTAGTAAGCACTTGGTAAAAATATTGGCTTTGGTATTTGAGGAGGTGGGACGGTGCAGGAGGCAGGATCCTTTTCTCTGACAGCCAGCCGAGTGGGCCTCCCGGGTCTCGCATTGAATAGCTGAGCCGCTTTCAGTCACTTCTCTCTCGAGTCATTTCCTCATCAGTGCAGTGGGGACAACATTGCCCTTCATCGTAGGATCACTGTGGGGAGAGAAGCAGCAGCATGTGCTCAATTGTACCCGTTGGGGGAGTGTAGGCCCCTGGTGTGGCCATATGCAGAGCAGAGAAAGACAGACAAGCAGGCAAAAAAAGGAAACAAAACCCCAGATTTCTGGATCCCTTGGAAATCTGTGCATTTAATTATTTGAGAGACCTGGTGGCCTCACCCTAACCAGATGCCCAGGCCAAGTTCCTCTGCCTCTGGCGAGCCTAACTGCCTCAGAAGGCTCCCCGCCCTAGACCTGCCCGTTTTCAGGGGAGGTGGGTATTCACTTTTCCCTCTGGCAGCCTTCCCCTCCCTGCCACTCCTCTCAGTGCCCCGCCCTCCACGCTCAGTTTGCAGGTGAGGAAGGCCGAGGCTGAGGACAGGTCAGGGAGGGCTGGGGGTTTGGGCCCCTGTGGACAGGGCCTGTGTTTCCCTCTCGATCGGGGCCAAGCTCGGTAGGGATGGTGGCTTCTGACCCAGGCCCAGAATTTGGTTTTCCCACTTCGGCTATGAACCTTGGCTAGGTTCTTACCTCTCCGGCTAGGCCACACTCTCTTCTCAGCTGTGAAACTGGAAACACAGCCCTGCATTCCTCAAAGGGTCGTTCCTGAAAACAGTGATGCTCATAGGGTAACCAAACGGCTTCGCAAACGGTAGATGAGTCACTGTTGGTGTGACCCTGGGTGGCGGGTCCTCAGAAGAGCCACAGAGCGTCCAGGTGGGTGGGGGCCCAAAGGAAGAAGGTCCCACCATTTTGAGATCTGGAATTTCCAGTGTGATGTCTCCTCTCTGGCACCACTCCTGGGGGCGCTGCCCTCCCAGGTCCAGCGGGCATGGTCCAGGGCAGGCTCCTGGCCACGAGACGCCCAGGGCTGGGGAAGAGAGGCCAGAGGGAACCCCGTGGTCCCAGCTCTGCGGGGTCTCGGCTGAGTCCACCAGTCGGCCTTCTCTCTGTGGGTGCTGCTCAAGTAGGGAGCCAGCATTCATTCTCAAGGGAGCAAACAAGTTTTTGTACCCCATCTCGTAAGAATGTCAACGGGGGGGAGGTGTCAGGTCTCTGTGGCTGGGACGATCCCGAGGAGGGCATCAGGCCATGATGCTGGCCCTGCGGGGCTGGAATTATGGCTCATCTGCAGCCCTGCTCTTCCAGCATTCAGCCCCCGGGGGTGCATCCAGCTGTGCCCCGAGCGACCAGGACCAACTCCACGCAGGCGGCGATAGCGACCTCTGTGTCCTCCAGCCTCCCCATCTCGTAAGATGGGGGGCGGGGAGGCGCGGGGGGTGACGTCTCGGTGCTTGGCCGGTCCCATGCAGCGACGCAGGTTCCCCGGGGCCGGAGGGCACTAGCGAGGGCTGACCCTGTGTTTCCATTCTTTCCAATCAGCCACAAATCCCTGTCTCTGAAAATGAAATTAACAGGAGCAGCTGGGAGATAATACAGACAGTAGACCCTAATGTAAAGTGCCTCCCCGTCCCTGTGATAAGGCGGCTCCCCGAGCACAGGCGGCAAAGATTACGCAGTAATCTCATTAGACAGCGTCTGCAAGGACAAAAGGAGAGTCGCTTCTCCCTGCCTGTGACATGTCCAGGGCTCCTGCAGGCCTCCATCCCTGCCACCAGGGTTGGCTCCCTCCAGAAGGAAGTTTCTCATTTCTCTGCTGCGTCAGGACAGCTCACTTGCTGTCCCCAGCCTTATACTTTCTTTGACCCTGCTGCTGGAGTGTGGATCCCTCATTTGTCAGAAGACAAAGGCTCCATCGGAGAGATTGGGGTCGGTGCGGGGCGGGGGCAGTAAGACCACACGCCCAGGGCCTGGCCCACTCAGGTTGCCCATAGCAGACGGCTGATTCCTGTCACCTTGGACAGCCTGCCACAGCAGAGGGTGCTCGATGAGCTTCTGTCCAAAGACACAGCCTTACGAGGAGCGCACGTGGCCAGGACGTGGGAGAGGAGATCGTCCCCCGCTACGTTCCCACTCAGCTGCCTGCTTTCTGAGTGACCGAGTATCGGGAAACTGTGCCTGGCCCCTGTGGAGTCGTCTCTGGAGGAGTGCGTGTGGCATAGTGGGGCTAGGCTGGGCCAGCTGGCATCGTAAGTTGCCGAGGGATGGGGAAACGCAGGTTCTGGCTAGTGAGGAGTAGTAGCAAGAGCGGGTACCCAAATGGAGTTTTACGTGCAAAGCCTGGGCCTTTTATACTGTTGTAACCAGATTCCATTTCCTGCGCCAGTGAATGGATAGAAAGTAGACAGTGATAAAGCCATGGTTTCGAGTTTCATGTATATTTCATGTGCACAGTGACACCAGAAGGCAGGTCTGTGCTGACACGGCATGAAGTCGTGTTTAATGTGCTGCCGTCACACGGAGCCGCCCCCAGCTGTGGCACGCAAACTCGGACCTCGCCGCAGCGCTGTCGAGACTCGCTGCGTGACGGGCGAGTGTCTGCCGTCTTGCGTTCCCACAGAGGCACAGGTCCTCCTTTCCCTGCCGAAGTCCCGTGAAATATTAAAAGTCATGTGGATGGGGAAGGATCGTGATTTTTTTTTTTTAAGACTCTCAATAAACCACGAATCTGTAAAGGCCCCGATAGTAAACAGTTCAGGCTTTAAAGCGATCATTTACATCGTTATCACTTCATAGTTCCAAGTAAATAATTTTGACCTATGGACGTCTCTGTCACGACTGCTTACTCTGGCCCCGTCACACAGAAGCAACCACAGACGATGCAAAAATCAGATGGTGGTGGCCGTGCTCCAGTAAATTTTCACTCATAAACACAGGCGGCAGGCCGGGTTCGGCTCGGGCTGGAATTTGCCCGCCCCTGATCGGAACCCCTGGCGAGTTCTGACATGGGGGGACCTATGTTTAAAAACAAATCTGGTGCCTCGGCAGCTCGGGCCTGAACCGAAAGTGGGAGCCCGCATGTTACCAGGAAAACAAGCGTAGAACTCGTTGTCATGGAAACCAGATTCATTTCCTGGTTCGTTGCTGTGGAGCGAGGCCTAAGCAAGCCACTCTGCTTACCTCAGCCTCAGTTTCCTCCCAGATAAGGTCAGGGCTTGCATCAGAAGGGCTTCAAAGTCTTCAGCAGAGCTTACGGGATTGCCTGTCACACACCTCCCTCACCTTCCTCTTTCTTTTATTTTTATTTTTTAACTTTGATGTGTTTTTAGAAGCTCCGTGTATGAGTCTCAGGGGAAACTCAGAGTTGGGGGTGTGGAAAGGCCTCACCGTGTCTACATTCTGTTTCTGCACATAAACAGTAACCACTTGTATCTGTCACGTTGTCCACGGTGCCGTTTATTTCTGGACATAAGGACACATCACAGCTTTTCAGCAACGTTGAGATCTCAACACTGCCCCTGAAGGCTCATTGCTGGCCTTTGGGCACGTGCCCCACAGTAAGAGAATCTGACAGCCTCGCCCCACACTGTGGGAGCAACAGCTTCTGCAGTGCCTTCGTCCATCCACTCACCTGGGCATTTATTGCATCAACATGTCCCTAGCACCGTCTGTGTGTCCAGTAAGGCAACAGGAGCTTACACTCCATGGGGAGGACACAGACGTGCCCTTGTGCAACTAATGAGAAGAACCCAGGGGTAAGCATAGGGTGTTTTCACCAAGAGTAGCGGGAGACCTTTTCTGATCTGTGAGGAGGAGTGAGGGAGGCTTCGCCAGGGAGCAGGCAGCGTTCGAGGTCTGAGCTGAGGGGTGAGCGGGCATGAGCTGGGCGGGCAGGGAGCCAAGTGGAGGGAACAGGGTGTGCGGAGCACCTGAGCAGGTGGCAGACTCCGTGCTTAGGGACCGAAGGGGAGCCCGGGGCTGGACTAGAGGGAGTCTGGAGGCCAAGTCGGAGAGCAGAGGCTGAAGAGCCACTTGCATCTCGTTGGCCTAGGTAAAGGCCCGGGACATCTTGCATTTTCCCTTTGCTTTCAAGTCTGGCTCTGACTACTGCGTAGAGGATGAATCAGAGGGGCCCCAGGGGGCCATGGGGAGGGCGTCTCAGTGCAGCGGGCAGCACTTCCGTGCAAGATGGTGATCGGGAAGGTGGAGAGAGGAGAAGTGACTCGAGAGGTGGAAGAGGTGAAAAAGACAGAGCCCCGTGAGCAGCTGGCGGAGGATTTCCGTGATGAACACAGGCAGGGTGGGTGGAAGTGATGTTTCCTGATGCAGAGCGTTCTGTAGGAAGAAGGGTTGGGGTCAGGAGGAGGAGTTTTGTTCCATTTACACTGATTTGTGTTACTATCACTTGGCCCCTGTGGACTTCGAGTTTTCCAGTGTGGCTGAACCAACGATGGCAGTGTGTGTCATGACTGTCCCCATTGGTTCTTTCTTGGGGATGGAGATTGGATCTCATGCAAGGATACTGGGTCCCTCCGTCTCCACACCATGAGTTCCTCCACTTCGGAATTTCTCGGTGTGAGGCCGGTGGCCCTTGATGAAATCCCTAGGGAGGCGCAGGGCAAAATGCCTTTGTTTTCTCCTTTTTCGTTCATGCCCCTGTACCGCTCCCCCGAGTGTCTGCATCTCCTAATGAGCGGGCCAGCAGTGGCTACCTCCTCATTCTTCCTTGACCTTTGCTCAGCAGAACTGCTGGTCCTGACCTTCCAGAATCTCCTGAGCCTCCTGTGACTCTTGGCCCTCCTCAGTAGGCATGGCTGGACCTCACGCCATGATCGATATGCACGTGCAGTGTCTCAGAAACTCAGAGTTTATTACTTGCCAGTTTTTCTGGATTTTCTCTCACGTACTCTGGGTCCAGGTTTTGGTCATTCCAATGCTTACAGCAATACAGCTGGAAACAGAAAACAGTTATGAAGCTCGGATCATAAGGCTCTTGTCCAGATTGCATGATTCTGGGTGACCCATGAGCACTATTTCCCTGTTCTCCTCAGCTGAGAATAAACTGGGACTGACTGTCATGACCGAATCCATAACAATGATTGCCAAGCCCATAGAAAATATCGAATATGAGACGTTAATAAATTTCATCCATAGAACCTGTAAGGGCTGGTCTGAGCTTTGCTCTCTACCCTTTATGGAAAGTTTAACTCCAGAAAAATCTTGGAGGTGGTCCAGACCAACATCCAAACCTTGCTTTCTCTCTCACCCTGAGGCACACAGACACCATATCCTTTCATTGTATCATGTCGTCCACTTTTTTCTCTATTAGAATGGGTGGCATGTGGGGGAAAAAAAAAACCAACGAAAAAACAGCATGGTTTTATCTGAAGGGAACACAAGGAAGAAAAGACCCCAAAGACAGAGGAGAAAGGGAATGAGTCAGAGCATTACAATCTTCTTGACAGTCCAGAGGAACAAGGCAAAACAGCATCGGCTCAGTAGCCCTATGTTGCTTCCCTACATGACCCCAAACATGGATAACGTCCTAACCAGTTAGGCTCTTCTTCCCCCTGTCCACATGGCTCTCAGTTGAGATGGGAACTTCTGGAGTTTGGAATCAATTGTCCAGAACGAGCCGCTGCGCTAATTACCATTTGCTCCAAGAGCATTTCACAAGGGGTCCCTCTGCCTCCCTGCCCCCTGCCCGTGCCGTCTGCCCGGCTCAGGAGACCCCTGGAGGGTGCACAGCCTTGGACGCCGTGCTGGACAGCGGCTCGGGAGAGGGGCCCATTGTGCCAGTGAGCAGGGAGCTGTGATGAGCGCCCGGAGTGACTTCATGGTCCCATCTTGTCGACCGAGGGAAGAGTCAGGACCCTTTCTTGAACGGAAGACCATTCCGGCTTAGCCACACAGTTGGTTTGTTTGTGTGCTTTTATTTTTTTAAATTTTAACTGGTCTAAGTGCTAGAACCGTCTGGGGAATTCAGTCTGCACAATTCTGAACCTACTTCAGGTGGCCCTGTGATGGCTTTGAAGTAGTCTTTTTTTCACTTCTACTTGAAAAGAGATCGGTGTGCATGTTAACACTTCATCCAGTTCGCTGGCTCGTTGTGGATCGACGCTGCAGACCCGTGGTGGCCCGTCAACACGCGGCTGTGCTGTATGTGGTGTGACACAGACACCCGATTTCAAAGACTTAGCATTAAAACACACACACACAAAACAAAAAAACAAAAAAAAAACCCCCAAAAACCTGTAATGCCTCATTAATTGTTTTATGCTGATCACATGTTAAAAGATAATATTTTGGATATATTGAATTAAATGCAACACATTACTAAAATTAGTCACCTACTTCTTTTTTCCCTTCTTAATGTGACTACTAGGATATTTTAATTTCTATAGGTGCCTTGCATCCGTGGCTTGCACTGTATTTCTGTCGGTTCACACTGATCCAGAGCCTGAAATCGCCCCCAGCCCCCGTCTGTAAAATGAGTTGTGTGTATGTACCGATAATCTCCATGCGGCCCTGACCAGGGGTCTGCCCCCACCTTAGGTGCTTGGCGCACTAGCTTAGTGTTCTTCCTTGGGAGACCACTCCCTCGTCCAGCTGTTAGATAGGATCCTGCTTCAATTCGGAATATTCCTGGAATTCCAGGGTTAGCGCCCGGAGATCCTGAACTCTGCCCGTGACCATCGTGTTCAGTCCCTTAAAGGCCAGCACGGCTTCTGTTACGCTTCGATGGTTGTCCCTGGTGCTCAGAAGCATGGCACAGTTGTGTCAGTCCAGGGCCAGCTTCTGGCCCCTGGCCGGAGTCCCAGCGTGTTTTCCATCAGGACCTAGAATTATGTTGGTTCCTCCTCTTTGTGTGGCTAGAGGCTGCTGCAGCAAGCAGGGCTCTCACTTGTTTGTATCCAGTGAATATCTTTATATACAGCCATGGCTGTGTTTTCATTAGAGTGAGGTTCATGAGAGCATAGCACGTTCGTCAGGGCAGTAGTCCATAGCAGGAGTGTCTGACCAAGACTTGGTCGGGGTTCTGTACCTGTTTCGGCTCCTTCCTGCTGGGGAGCAGGAGGGAAGCCTCTGTCTGAAGCGCCAGTATCCCTCAGAAGGATTCAGCTGCAAAACCGGTCCCTAAGGAAAAGGCTCCGAATAGGACAGGAAGCAGATAGCTTCTGTCCTTACCTTGATGATCAAAACATGGCCTATTGCTGCTGTCAGGCAAAGAAATATGTCTGCTTTGTCCGTGGGCCGTCCGGCCCGTGTAGGACCTGGCAAGTGTTCAGTAGGTACATATGCTGTACCTGAGTTGAGTAGAGAGGGAATGAATGATTTCATTCGTCAGTCATTTCTGCCTTCATTCACTAGAAAGTTAAGTGTGTCTCTTTGCCCACTCACGACCCCCTAGTTTTGCCAACTGCTGACAGTCTGGAGTTATTCTTTCCGTGGATCGATGATTGTGCTTTGTTTTGACATAAGTAACCATCTGGCCTCAATTCCTTCTGGACCCAGAGCATCTAATTAATCCCTTCTGCCCCGATAGGTGCTGCCCTGTTCCATCCCCTGCTATCCCTCCTCACCCATTCATTGTTGTGATCATCTTCCAGGGTCACTCTTTAGAGCAGGAACCTGAAATGAGAACCATGAAATGTATATAACCGACAGGTGGTTTGACAGGCACACACTGTGGTCCTCTTGCTCTGGTGAGATACTGTGTTCCCTGCCTCACCTGTGCTGCCTACCTCACCTGCGCTGCCTGCCTCACCTTGCTGCCTGCCTCACCTGCGCTGTTTTTCAGCAGACGTTTAAACACCTTAGTGTGGGGGATGGTGATCTGTGGATAAACTCTCAAGAGCTCTAAGAATTCTCCTTCATGGTATTTAAAATTTGTAATTTGATACCTATGCCAAATTGTAGGCAGTAGGCATTCCGTAGAGCCTGGCTGTCTTTACCACTGGTTTCGAATCACGCCAAAGCTGATGAGTACTATTCCGGGACTTTGGGTAAAAGAGGAAAGGGCAGAGGTGTGGCGTAAATCCTAAAGGATGTTTTTCTCTCCAAGTGATGTCACTGCACTCAGTAGACCAGGGGCGATTTTGCAGCAGTCTTCAAAGAACAAAAAAAAAAAAGTAATGGGAAAATTGAGTCATCACAGAGCCCACATTAGTATTAGAATGCGAAATTCCAAATAATTTATTCCACCGCAGTCTGTATTCACATTGCGAGCTGAAATTTAGACTTAGCACAAGAGCCATATCATTCATGTTAAATTAATGTTGTTAATTTATGTATTACTGGCTTTGTTTGTCTTTGATTGGAGACTTTGTGTTGAGTTTATGGTTGTGTAAGAGCAACGAGAACAAGGAACACGCGCTTGGTTGTATGTCTCGGCATATTTCAGTGTGTCAGGAATGAGAGAGTAAAGTGTCAACACTGTCTCTCCCTGTCTTAAGTACTGCCTAATAGCTCCCCCATCTCCGGTCCCCCTGAAGTCGTCTTTCCGGGTGCCACAGTCCTGAAGAGCAGGCCTCTGTCTTGGTTTGGGGAGGTTCCTCATCCGAACCAGTCTGGATGGGTCCAGGTTCTGTGCAGGAGTCACCCCGGGCAGGGCCCGGGGTTCATGGATTTACCCTCATCGAATCAGCTCTCAATGCACTCCAGTGCAGGCCGGCTCATAAGTCGGTCAAGGTTTTTTTCTTCTTGAGTTTTTGACAGTAGCAATTTGGGTAAAGGTCTCATTACTTCTTAACGTAATCCGGAAACCTCCATGTTGATTGGGTACCTGCATGTGCGTTCGCTGTGTTATCTCTAAGGCTTTCAGCTCGTCTGCAGGACGGGTGTTAGTAACCCCATTGTACAGGTGAGAACTCGAAGCTTAGAGACCTTGGGGGGGGGGCGTGGAGCTAGGCTATCATGAGCGATGGCATTTGCTGCAAAGCTCAGGTGACCTCCCTGTTTCTGTGAGTGCCCCACAGTGCTCCTGCTGGCATTCTGCACGTCAGGCCTCTGGGGCAGAGGAGGCAGTGAGTGGACCTGTCCCCACAGGAGCCACACAGATTGTGCCACACACAGGGCAGGCCGGCAGCCAGGCGCCCTGGGGGCCTGCACCCTCACTCCCAGCCTGACCTTGCAATAACGCTTTCTGGATGCTCACGAAACCCGACTCCTTCTCTTAAGCGCTTTACTGTCCCTGGACGGTGGCCAGACCTCCTTCTGCTTGTCGTCTTTGAGTTGTGACTGTGATAAAACCTTTCTCCCTCAGGGAATGAGGTGGCCTGATCTGAGCTCACCGTTCTAGAAGTCTATTCTGAGAAGCTGAACCCTCAAGGCTGTCTTTTGTCATTCCAGTTCCACTGGTGGATTAGTCTCTCCAGAGTCCCCAGATCTTTAGAGGTCATATTGCTAACATAAACTTAACAGCAATTACCTATCAAGTTCCAAACAAAACTCTCACCCATCTATTTTTAAATGCCCCCAAAATGGTACATATTTGCCAAACAAAACCAAACCAAACAAAAAAAACACAACAAAACCTCCTGCAATTAACTGTTAAAATTCCTGCAACAATATATATCTTTGCATCTCGTTTTCCTATCTGTTTTCGTCTGAA
Organism: Eonycteris spelaea; assembly: GCA_003508835.1. Taxonomy (NCBI): domain Eukaryota; kingdom Metazoa; phylum Chordata; class Mammalia; order Chiroptera; family Pteropodidae; genus Eonycteris; species Eonycteris spelaea. The sequence goes on from PUFA01000115.1 coordinate 4,183,817, forward strand.
TTTTCTTTGCCCCCAGTGATGGCATCAGACTGAAATATGGCTGTGAGGCAAGTGATTTCAGCAGTGGCCCCTTCCACATTTTAGTCAATTCTGACCACTTGTATTCTCCACACCCCTCACCCCTGCCTCTGGCTAGCTTCCCAAACATCCAGGGTTTTTGAATAATTGGGAACTCCGACCACCAAACGTGGTTCAGTGTGTGAGAAGCTCCTGATTTGTAGACGCTCTACTTCCTAGGCTTTTTCTTATCTAGCGTCCGTCCGGCAGTCACACTCTGGGTGAGGACGTCAATACTTCCTAATTGCTCCTGTTTCTTCTATTTCCTCCAATCAGACAGTGTGTTTTCTTTCTTGGCTTTTTGGTCCTGTCCCTCATACCTCGTTCCTCCCTTTCTGTGTTTCCTGAGCTGTGGTCCCTCTGGCAACCACCTCACTGACTCGTTTCTTTTCGAAGGTAGGGAAAGCCTGGTTCCGCCTTTTTAGACCTTTCTTTGTATTACAGAGTTTAGGATGAAGAGGAGCGTGTTTTTCAAACTTCTGGCTCCCCGTCCTTTAGATCGTCTCTCGTAAGCTGTTCAAGAGCACTTCTGCTCTGTCCCTGTATGTTAGGTGAAGCCCAGGCGTAATGACAAATACCATTTATTAATGTTAAGACCTCGCTTTCAAAATACTGTCTGTTTTCAATTCCTTTTTATATATTGTTTTAAGTTTACATTAAGCACCAGTTCTGAGCAAGCCCTGCTTCAAGGAACTCTATTCTCCCCTAATTTCCAAAGTAGAATTTCAAAATGGAAGAGGTAGAGATGAGTTTTTTTTGTTTGGTTTGGTTTCGTTTTAGACTAGGGGTCAGTTTTGAGTTGCAGTAATACTCAGCGTCACCATCATCTGTTTGGAGGCGTTTACTGTGCTGTGGATGAAGATGTTGCCTCTATCTGGTAAACTGGGCTTCTCCTGAAATATTTGCCTTCCCTCAAAGTGAGCGTGTGTGTGTAGGAGGCCGTGTGTGTGTACGTGTGCAGTCACACGTGTGTGTCCACCTGGTACTTCATACTGATTCTGATGCCCGCATCTGTGTGAAATCAGCCGTCATTTCAGCCGGTCCAACCCGCAAGTCCAAGCATCTGGCAGTCTGAAGTTTGTGGCTGAACCACTCCTGGCTCCTTGCTCCCTTCTGGTTGTCCTCCCTAGGCTTGGCGTCTGTGTAGACACCACCTTGGTGGTTCCTCTTGTAGACGGAGCCTTGCAGTGCAGACGAGTGACCGAGGTGAGCCCTAGAAAGAGTGTCATGGGCCTCAGCGGCAGGTGGCGGGATGAGAACCAGACTCTGCTTTCAGGGTGGGCCTTGCTGGAGGATTTGCGTTACGTTGTTGCAAATAAGAACATCACGAATAAGACATCCTCAATTTCTGGGAAAGTCGGTGCTCGAATGTGAAGAATGAGCTCTGGAGGGAGAAGGTGACATCTGCTGGGTTGGTGGGCCCAGCAGCCTTCTCTGCTGGGGCCGCCTCGTCACCGCTGAGGACCGAGCTCTGTTTCTTGCGGTGGAGAAATGGAGCCGGTGGCTCATCGTGTTGACGGCCAGTCCTGGGGGCCCGGAGGCTCCGTTCCCAGCCACAGCACCTCTGCCCCCGCTTCCCCAGCTGCAACCTCACCTGGGCCCTGCCTCGCCTCGGGCGAGATTCCTGCCTTGACATCCCTTTCGCCCCCCTTAGAACCTCATCTCCCAGGCCGGGCATCTCTCTCTACTGCTGCCACTTTTCCTTAAGATTCTTGGGTCAAAATCTTGATTTTTGATCCGTGTTTGGTTCTTTGTCCTGAGATCCTTTCCCCTGGGGCCTCCTCTTCTGTTACAGTTGAAACTTGTCTCTCAAGTGAGCCATGATACTCACGTTCTCAGGGACCCTGACTTTTATCCAGTCTTTCAGAGGGGCCTAGATCCTGGAGAAGGGCCTGTGGATAATGTCTTGCATGTCACCTTCCAGACCTGTCTCCGCGGGAACTCCCTGTGCTGAGAATAGCACCATGCTGTGGGGAATACTAAAATGAATAGCACAGTTTCTGCCATCCAAGAGGCTAGTGGGGCGGCCAGCAAGTAACCCCAAAATCACAATGCAAGGAGACAGGCGGAGCAGGGAAGGAACATTGCTGTCATAGCGGGGGCCGGGGCGGGGCTTCCTATGATAGGAAAAGTCTGAGCTGAGTCTTACGGAACGTTTAGAGCTGGTCCAGGCCAGCGGAGCGGGAGGACGAAGCCGTCACGGGAAGCCACGAGGTATGCAAGGGCGGCCGTTTATTAATGCCTTTCAGGACAGATAAAGGGAGAATTACCATGGATAGAAAAATAAAGATGGCGGATGATTTGTCTAAGACCAAAGCACGAAACAGCGCCAGGTTGGAACAGATTCCCAGTGTCGGGTAGAGCTCCCTTCATTCATTCATCCATCCAGTAAGTGCGTACTGAACGTCTTGTGGTAGGGCCCTGTGTAAGTTCACATCTCAGAGACAGCACAGGCGTCGGGCACGTTATTCAAGCGCTGTGAGCCTTCGTCTGTTGTCTGGAAAACTGAATGAAACTAGCAACCGTCCCTCTTGGTGGCTGTTGTAATCATCCAATGAGCTAGTGCTTGTGAAGCCTTTCGCATACGCCGTGTCTGCACGCACAGGGTCACATGCTGTCGTCGACAGTGTCATTGCCGTCATCATCTTCGTCACCCCTCCCTCCCTCCCTCCCGATTGCACCAGGGGCTGTAGCCCTGCCCCCCCATGTGGCAGTGAGGCTCCCGCAGGCTCAGAAGCAGAGGCACAGAGCAGTCAGTCTGCATTTTATTTGCCTCTCCTCAGAGAGCGGCTTGAGCAGAGCAGAGCAGACTGCTCACGCAGCCTGCCATCACCCATTTCCTGTTTCCCTGTCCGCAAGCTGCTGAAAGGTAGGGAGGAAGCTGTTTCGTTAGAGTCTCATTTACACCTCTCCCCGCCTCCTGCTCCCTCCAGGGAAAGTCGCGTGGCTGTCTGTGTGCTGCACAGACAGCCTCACAGACAGGATTGCAGGCTCCACTTTCTCAGGGCAGCCTCTCAAATGTCCTTCCCACTGCACTGCCCAGAGAAGGGGGGCGTGACCACCCTGTCCCCAGCCCACGTGGCACTTTCATGTGCTCTCTGGTTAGATAAATGCTCTTTGGGCAGGAACCATGGCGAGCCAGCCTGGCTAGACAGCTGTGGTGTCTGGGATGGGCGGCAGGGACAACTTCTGAAACTGACTCCTGTATGGCTATAGATTGATCAAAGACCGCCCTCGGAGCAGGTGCACCCCCACCCCCTGCCCGCACCCAAGAGGATGAGGAGGGCTCTGGACCCATAAACAGACTCGCAGATGGCTGGATGTCGCGTGTTTTACTTCAGGAGGGCTCAGTGCCGTGGTCCTCGGGCCGTTCAGGCTGTGACATGTCTGAGAGCTTGGCGGAATGTTCTCCGTGGGTTAGAAGAACCCTGCCAGCCTGAATGCATTGTGCACATGTGTGCGCGCGCACACACACATGCAGAGTGGAAGTTGTCTGGCACAGTGGAGAAAATGTCAGGCATCAGGCTGATGGAATCCCACAGTTCATTGCTGACGTGGTGGTGGTTGGGGATCTCCGTGAGGGTCTCTGTGACCTGTCTGAAGAGTCACCGCAGAAAGGAGGCCATCGACCCTCATCTCTGGACACCCAGGCACCACTGGAGTCCGCCATCCGTGTACTACTGTTTCTCAAGCTCTGGCGAGCGTCAGAATCCCGGGGTGGGGCACGTGAAACCCACGTTGCCCGGCCCCTCCCCGGGTTTCCGATTCAGTGGGTCTGGAGTAAACCCTCCTATCTGCCTTTTTTCACGAATTCTCAGGTGATGCTGATGCCCCTGGTCCAGGAACCACTGATGTAACTGGTGTATCCAGCCTGGGAATATGGTCAACAAAGGGAGCCTCATGGATGCTGGTGGCGCCTTGAGCGTGGGAGACCCAGACGAGGAGGTGTGGAGCGGGGAGCCCTCAGCTGCTCTGGCAGCAGCAGTGGGGGGCCTGCCCTGCAGCAGCCGTTGTATAAACGGCTGCCTGGGTCTCTCCTGCCTGGGCAGTCATGGACCCCAGACTAGGGAGTTCTGTCTCTGACTCTGCCAGAGTTTTATTGCAGCACTCACAGTGTGACACCGGCCCATCCGGTCAGGGTGCCCTCTGCGTCAGCCTCCCCTGCCGCACCGGCCGTCCTCCAGATCTGGGGGGTGGAGATGGGGGGGGGTGACAAGTTCTAGGTAGCCGTTTCCTCTCTCTGCTGCTCCCGTGTTGGTTCACGGCCTCATCCAAAGCAGGTCTCCTGACCTGTCTGCCGGACACCAGAGCATGCAGGTCCCTCCCATTCGCCCTCTTCCCAGGCTGTTGGATGACCTGTCCGAGCTCAGCAGATGCTGGGCCATCTCTGTCCCACAGGGAAAAGAGGTCGGAGAGCAAAAGCCCAGCCCCCGTGAACACCCGTCCCTGCTGCTTCCTGTCCTTAGTCTCTATACCCTGTTCTTCTTCTTGGCCTGTTGAGATGCCACGGGCCTTAAGCCAGCAAGGCATGGCAGTGAAAACACCCGGACCAGCCTGGCTAGGCACAGGGTGACAGTGGAGGTGACAGTGGAGGGGTGGGCAGAGCCCTGCTGAGGAGAACATCATGTGCCAGGTGGCGGAGTGGGCATGAGCTGAGCCAAGGGGCCCCTTGGAGGGTTTGGGCTGCAGGATGGACGTCATCAGAGAGAGAGGATGTCTTTTAAAGTAAAATCGCAAGTCCTTGTCCTCCATGTGGCTCTCTCATTTAAAAGGGAAGTTATCATCTGTGCGCGATAGGGCAAGGTTTTAAAAACAAGTGTTTGCTCCTGATAGACAGGCCGCAGGCCTGTGAGCAGTGCCCGCACACGCGCCCTGCACGCCTCCCGTCTGCTCCAAGGCCGAAGACGCCCAAGACCTCCCCACGGGTGGGAGGCGGGGCTCCAGCAGACCTCAGAGGACTCTGCCTGTCAGGTCCGGGGAAGCTTGGTGCCTGGGCAAGAAAAGGGCGGGAGAAAGGAACACACGGAAAACACTAAATAGGAAGCATTCGAGGGGGAGGGGAAGAGTGACTGGAAAAGACAGTTATTAAATACGTAGCTCGTGCCCGGCATGGGGTTTTAACCAGACAGCTGCAAGGTGGTTGAGACAGTCCTGTTTTTATGCTGCTGATAGGCAGATGAGCTAGGACAGGTGAGCAGCCTCTCCGAGTCTCTGGAATAAGCAAGCAGAGGGAGCAGGGTTCAAGTCCAGGTCTGTCGTATTGCGGAGCAGACGCCGTTTGCTTTGCCGATGCCATCATCACCATGTCGGGCGATGCAGAGATGGCCACGACCCAGCCCTTCTGGTGAAGCAGCTCGTGGGGCAGCAAGGGAGGAACCGATACCTCCAGATGATAGCTAAAAACAGCCCAATGTGAGGAGAGCCTACGGATGGGACAGAATGCTGAGCAAGCTCAGACCAGGGCCAGAGAGGTCCTGTCCACCTATGGGTGCGTGTGGGGAAGATATATCTATATCTATATCTATATCTATATCTATCTATATCTATATCTATATATATTTTTTTTTAAAGGAAAGATAGTATTGGAGCTGCCTTTGGGGAATGGTAGGGTTTTGGCGGTGGAAGTAGTGAGGAGGGAGTACTAGGATTCCAGGCCCAGGGAACCTCCAGGAAGAGGCAGAGGCGTGGGACATGCTGCTTTATTTCGGGGTTGGGTGATGGGGTCGTAAGAGAAAAATTTGCAGAGGCAGAGCAGACGGGAGGGTTTTGCAGGCCAGGGGGAGTCTGTGCGCGGGCGGGGCATGGTCTGATGAGCTGAGGGGAGCTTCCAGTGGCCTCACGAGGGGGGCGGTGCGGGCGGCGGTGCAGAGGCTGGTATTGGAGGGCTCGGGGCCTCTGCAGTGTTCAGGGCCACTTCGCCTTGCATCTGTGCGAACAGCGAGAGCAGCAGACGGGGTCTGAGCTGGGAATGGGGAGCTGAAGAGGCCGTCTAGACCATTTGGGGTTTGCACTGGGTGGAGAGCCCTTGAGTCCTTGAGTCAGGTCAGGTGTGAGTGAGAGCCACGCTCACATGTCGTTGCCCAGCATTGGGCGGGAGTGGCCAAGAAGGCGGGGAGGGTCGTGGAGAGCTCAGGGCAGCTCAGCGACCTGTCCTGCAGAGTGTTCTCTGGTTCTGAGAGTCTCTGTCAGGCAGGAAGCATGCCTCAGGAAACTCTGAGGACCTGGATCCTCAGGAGGCCTAGGACTGAGGAGAGCTTGTTCCTGGCTTCCCACAGGCAGCCCTTGCATTTGAGGTCAGGGACTCGGCCCCCAAGAGGTGGGAGCCACCCCGTTTCGGATGAGGCTGGGGAAGGCCTGGGCAGCGGGACTGACCTTGTCATGACCTCCATGTGTTTACTCTTTGGCGTTATCAGAGTCATCACCCATCTGCCATTATCTCACCAGCTCGCTGGCTCACCGTCAGTGCTGGCCCAGATGGCAAACTTATCTTTCCCATTATCTTGGTCAATTAAGTTTCAGGAACGTGCAGCCAGTCCCCTCGGCTGAGACAGGGCGGATGATGGATTGCCAAAGGCTCATTTTCACAATTACAGATTTGGCCAATTTTCATGATACTGGGGGAGAGAGCGAGAGAGGAAAAAGAAGGAAGGAGGGAGGGATGGAGGGAGGGAAGATGAATATGAGGATCTTCCGTGTTTACAGCGGACTCCTGACTTTTGGCGAGTTTTGCCAGGGTAGACTGGATATAGCACAGGCTCGGGCCAGCCAGCCGCGGTACCTGCTCGTGATTCATTTCCATGAGCAGACTCGGGATTCTTGGACTAGTCCTAAGTTTTGCAGTGCTCACCATGCTTAACTGGGTTCTTGGTGGCTCCGTGATTTCGCAGCACTCAGAATGACTGATGTTAACTGAGCACCGAATATATGCTGGGAGCTGCGTCTGAGCTCCTTGCCCAGACGTCCACTTTCCTCCTCGAGACAACCCCAGGTTGTCGTTACTCACCACATAGCACAACCCCGGGGGCCACCTCTTGGAGCCCAGGGTGCAGCTGATGTTTTCCGTGCGGGCGCCCAGAGTAGACACTTCGGGCTTTGCAGTTGTAGTGAAGCAGCCAGAGATGTGGGGAGATGAATGAGTGTGGTTGTGTTCCAATAAAACTTTGTAAAAGTAGGCCACAGGCTGCATTTGGCTGCAGGCCTGACACGGCCCCACAGGCGGGCCACGTGTTGCTGACCCTGCATCAGGAGTGAGGGCCAGCGCGAGGCGGGCACCCGGCAGGGAGCATCTGACCTCCTCTCCTTCGGAAACACGTGAGTGTGAAGACGGGCACAGGGTGCCGACCGACAGCTGAAGAGCCACGCAGGGTCTGCGGACGTGATTTCTCTGGCTCGTGCCATATTTAAGATCTTCCAGATTAGCTGCCTCCATTGAAAAATGGAGAGAATTCTCATTTTAAAAATCTAAAATTGCTGCACCTTTGGAAAAATCGGACGATCTTCCTTGTGGGATGATCTTCTACATTTCCCCGTGACGACAGTTGGCTGGAGACAAGTGGGGGACCTGCCCTGTCAGGTGAGCAGGGCCTCAGTGCTGCAGCTTGTCACAGTCTCCATGTGACGTGCTTCTCATTGCTCTGTGACTTTGTGAGCCGTCTTTTAAGGATACTCATTTTGCAAGTAAGATTTGAGTCCCCATTCCAGATGAGGCCTTAGCTATCTCTGTGTGTGTGTGGTTTTTTTTTTTTCTTCCCTTGTTGCTTTTTAATGTCAAAGCTCCTATCTCCAGGCAGGGATGATGCTGCAGTAAGGTCTGGGGGATCAGAGCAGTGGGAAGTGGGACAGCCCAGGGCTGGGTGTGAGTCACAGCCTAGAGAGCTCCAGAGATGAAGAGAAGCCCAGGAAATGAGAGGAGGGTGACGAAAAAGTCAACAGGTGGCAAGGTGTGAGCGGTGACCTGTGGCCGGACTTAGCAGGGGGAGCCCCGAATACTCGCAGCGGCGGGGCCGGGCTGCGAAGGGTTCCCACTGGGTGCGAGCTTGGCAGTATGCGGGCAGGGCAGCCTAGTGAGCGGACCAGGACTCAGACCGGCACTTCTCAAATCCTCATGCCAGCCCCCCAGACCTTCCTTTATTCCCCGCAAGGCTTCATCTCCCTTTCTTGCCTGCCTGTCTCTGTGTTAGGTATTGGACACGTTTTGTGGCCATTGATTTTTTACAGCGATGCCAAGACAATTTAACGGGCGAATAATCGTCTTTTCAACAAACAGTGTTGAAACACCTGGATAATCCACATGAAAACAGAGAACCTGGAATTATACCTCACATGATATGTAAATGCTAAATGCATCTCAAAAAAAAAAAAAAGTAAGAGCTGGAACTATACAACTAGTAGAAGAAAACAGTAAAACCTTCGTGACCTTGAGTTAAGCACCGGCTTCTTACATGAAACAGCAGAAATATAGGCAACAAAAGAAAAAATGGATAAATTAGACTTTCTCAAATTGGAAACTTTTGTATGTTAACAACATTATCAAGAATGAAAACATAAACCTGCAGAATGGGGTTAAATATTTTGCAAAGCCACATAAGAGGTCATGTCTAGAACAAGATTGTAATATACATGTAAATATAAACACATGTTTGTTACAGTTCAATAATAAGAGATAACCTGATTAAAAATGGGCAAAAGGTCTGAATAGGCATTTCTCAGAAGATATACAAATGACCAATAAGCAAATCAAAAGTAGGTCAACATCAGGGAACTGTAAATCAAAATTACAATAAGATTCTACTTCATATCCATTAGGAGGTCTATGTTAAAAAAATAGATGAACAGTAACAAGTGTTGGTGAAGATGTGGAGAAGTTGCAGCCCTTGTATATTGCTGATGGACATGTAAAATGGCCCAGCCCCTTTGAACAGCAGTTTGGCAGTTTCTCAAAACGTGAAACCTAGAGTTATCATATGGTCCAGCAATTCCACTTGAAGATATTTGAGAGAAATGAAATATGGCCACAGAAAAAAAAATTATGAATGTTCATAGCAGCATTATTTACAATGGCTTAACGTGATAATTGGCCATTTACAGGTGAATTGATAAAATGTATATAGATATATCCATACAGTGGAATATTATTTGGCATTAAAAAGTATTAAAGTTCTGATACGTGCTACATTGTGCATGAACCTCAAAAGTATGCTACATCAAAGAGCCAGTCACAAAAGACCACATATTGTATGAATCTATTTAAATGAAATGTCCAAATAGGCAAATCTTTATAGACAGACAGTAGATTAGTGCTTGCTTAGGGCTGGAGGGAAGAGTGACTGATATCAGGCTGAGTGACTATTCTTGGGTGGTGAAAATACCCTCAACCTAAATCATGGTCATCGTTGCAAAACTCCATGAATGTACTATAAAAAACCATTGATTTTCGTACTTTAAATGGGTGAACTGTAGGGCACGTATGTTATATTTCACCGAAACTTTAAAATCAATATGTAAAGATGATGATAATATTGTTATTCACACAGTCCTGGTCTGTGTGTGGTTTGGGGAAGTACAGGTGTCTTTTCCTGGGATTCGCATCTGCTTATAACCAAGAGCACGTGGCCACTGTGGTGTTTCAGAGTAGAATCCCCACCATCCAGCTGTGTGATGGCCGGTCCTTTTTGGAACCTCTCTAAGTCTCAATTTCCCTAGCTTCTACAAATAAGGGCAAAGACACTGAAACAAAGGATATAGGGAGAAGTGTTTACGCCTAGAGCATTACAGCTTCATGGTAAGTATTAGTTCCATCTTTTGTCTCAGAAAAGCTACTCCTGGTCGTCCACCCTAAATGGGACAGATAGGAGTCATGTGGCCAAAATTTGGGGTAGAAGACAGGCTGCCTGTGTCTGAACTTCTTTCCAAAAGGTTTGTTCAGGTCTTTAAACCTCTCCAGGCTTGTGAAAAGATTCCACCCCTACGTAAAACTTTCTCAATGGATTGCTTAGTCTATAGAAGAATAATTAAAAGGACACTGTAGAGTGGTTTTCAGAGCCTGGAACCTTTTTTTCTCAGAGTCCTTGGAGGGTTACAAACAAAGGGTTCCCCCCACCCCTCCCCAGGAGGAGTGTGGCAGGCCAGCCCCACCCGGGGGCAAGGTGGACGCGGTAACTGACTAGGGTTTTATTCCTGACTAAGTCAGTGATAGTGTGGTCTGGAGAGAGCTCAGGTTCCTTCCTTTCGAATGTGGATTCCAGTCTCCACAGCCTCTTCCCTCTGGGTGAGGGACCGTCGCTGACCTGTTGGGAAAGAAGGCCTCGAATGGAAACAAGGTTTCATTAGCAGCATTATCATTCCCACCTCTAATTTCTGTAATTTGGTGGCACTGTGTAATTACAGCAGAAAGACATAATTATTTAGGCCTTGCCTGGTGAGTCACGCGGCCATCCCATTCAGATTTAAGTACAATATCATTGCATAGTAACCCGTGGAAATCTGCATTTAATTGCAGCGGCCGACTTGCACTCTCCTCACCCACCCCCTCCTCCGTTCAGCCTGTGCTCTGGCGGGGACCGTCTCTCAGGCCCTGTGCTCCTGCTGCCTGGATCCCCAGGTTTCGTGACCACACGGCTGTGGTGGAGGGCGCTCAGATCTCCATCGGATGGATTAGAGCAAGTGTCGTAACTGTGGTCCCTGGGGGTCAGAAGCTTGTGGGCATTCTGCAAAGACACACGAAGCTTCTCCTATGTGCTAGACACTGTTCCGGGCTGTGGTGATGCATCACTGACAAAAAAACAAAACAAAACAAAGTCAGAAATCCACTTTTTATGTAAGTGGGATTTGGGGCGCGGGAGTGAGGCGCTGGAGAGTCAGACAGGACACAGATGAGTAGTTAAAACACAGAATACGTCAGATGGCAGGGAGCGCTTTGGAGAAAAACAATCTAGAGGAGGAAGATGGGGCAGCCTCTTATTGAAAAGACCACAGTTGACGGACAGGTGAAGAAGGCGAGGTGGTCACCGAAGGGGGAAATGCGATGAAAGCATTGCAGGCGGAGAATCTGGAAGGTCACGGGAACTGGGGCGGGAGGGATCTGGAGGCCAGCGTGGCTGTGCTGGAGTGAGCAAGGGGTTGGCACTAGGAGATGAGCTTAGGGCAGTGACAGGCGTAGGTTTGAGGATTGGATAGAGCAGGCCTTATCTGACCCACCACCTGCTTTTACAAATAAAGTTTTATTAGAACAGAGGCCCCTCATTGGTTCGCATATTGTTTATGGCCGCTGTGGTGCTGCAATGGTGGCGTTCAGTCGTTGAGCCAGAGACGATCCGGCCTGCAGAGCCTGCAGCGTTTACTACCTGGCCCTTTCTGGAAAAGGTGCGCCGGTTCCTGAAGTCGAGTCTTGCTGGCAGAGTTTCTTACCTGTGTCAGACAGTGTGCTGGGGATGCAGAGGTTAAAGGGTGTCTAGTCTGTGCCCTCAGGGTGCCACCAGTCTAGTGGGGAGACGTGTGTATCTAGGCAGTTAAAACACAGCTCTGAGTACCCACACATTGTTCCGGAATTGTGGAATAGGACAGCCGATTTAGAAGAGTGTCTCTATCCGCTAATGCTAAACATTTATGTACTGTAACCCAACCCTTGTACTCCTGAGCTTATACCCAACAGAAATGAGTGCTTATGTCTGCTAAAAGGCATAGAGCTAGGAAAGCTCCTGGAAACGTTACTCATGACAGTCCCCAAATGGACATACACCTACATATCCATTAACATTTGAATGAATACATACATTGTGCTATAGTCATACAATGGAATACTATGTAGCAATGAAAAAGAATAAATGACTGCAACATACGAGGATGGATTTTGCAAACCCAAGTTGACTGAAAAATCCAGACATGAAAGGGCACATGTTGCATGTTGGCGTCCATGGCTCTGAAGTCCAAACACAGGCATAACTGATCTATTCCGATAGAGTGGTGCTTATTTTTGATTCTGTAGCTGGGAGAGGCACTCACGTGTCTGTGGCTATAAGTAAAACTTCATTGAGCTCTGTGCACTTAAGGTGTGTGTACTTTGTACATTTTTCCTTAATGAAAGCGAAAATCCAGATCTGTCACAGAAGCCGGTCCCATGCCTGTGATGATGCAGGAAAACGGGAAGGGGGGTGATTAATGCCCGAGGGTGGGGGGCGTGTGGGTGTGTTTCATCCTGGAGTCAGATTTCGAGCTTATGCTTTCCCAGGACAGAACAGAACAGAAAGAATGTCCTTGGGAGAGGAAATAGCACATGAAAAGCAGGAATAACAAAGCTTATCCAGGGAGGTCTGGAAGGGCAGCAGTGTTCCTCATCAAACGCAAATATTTTTATCTTTTTATCCGTTTGTCCTTTCTTCCTTTTGCCCTCCTAGTCCACTTCCTTCCTGTCGGTGCGTGTTTTGTTTTCCATTTCATTCCATAATTGTCCGTTTCCATGCAGGAATTTTCACTCGATTCCTTTTTCATGTTTTTATAGAGACGTAACTCGCATTCCACGTGCTGCAGTTCCGTTGTTTTCAGTACGCGGTGTCCTCAGATTGTACAGCACTGGGATCCCACAGCACTTGCACCACCTCAGAGGCAAACCCCGTCCCCCACCCCCCACCCCCGGGAGCAGTCACTACCAGCTCCCCCCAAACCCCAGCCCGGTGACTGCCGACCCACTTTCTCCCTCTGGGTTCGCCTGCCCTGGACGTTTGCTCTGAATCGAAGTGTACAGTACGTGCCCTGTGATGTCTGGCTGCGTCTCAGGTTTCATCCATGTTTCAGCATGACCGAATCGTATTTTATTGGATAGACGTACCGCATTTTTATTCGCTCATCGTCAGTCGATGCACACTTTTGGTCGTTGTGGATAGTGTGCTATGTACACGCGTGTGCAGGTGTAATGCATTCCAGATCCTAGTCTTCTCGGAGGCATGTGTGTTGAAACCAGTTCTCCCATTCCGTGGGTTGTCTTTTCACTTTTTTGATTGTGTTTTTTTATTCGCAGTGGTTTTTAATTTCCATAAAGTTCAATTTCTCCCTTTTTTTCCTTTGGTGTGTGCGTGTTCGGTATCATATCGAAACAAACATGGCCTAACTCAAGGCTTCAAAGATTTACTCCTATGTTTTCTTCGAAGAGTTTTGTAGCCATAGCTCTTACTTTTAGGTCTTTGATCCATTTTGAGTTAATTTGTGTACGTGGTGATACATAGGGATCCAAGTTTGTGCATGTCCAGTTGTCTGAACATCGTCTGTTGAAAAGGCTGCTTTTTCTTCCCATTGAGTTATCATGGAAGACCTGTAAAATGTCAATAGCCATAGGTGTATGGGTTTATTTACGAACTACCAGTTACATTCCATTGATCTATATAAGTCGATCTTTATGTCACTTTATGGGAAAAGGTTCTAAAGAAAGTTTGTTTTTGGTTTGGAGCTAAAAGATGGATTGAATCAGCAGAGGAAGGTGGGGATCAGAGGAAGGAAGGAGAGCATTAGTCTAATACACACGATACTGCAGGAGGAAGAGCTGGGTATCAAAATGTATTCATACGGGGAAGGTATTGCAGGAAATTGTCTGCTCTCAGTATACAACATGAACGGGAATTTTGCGGGACGGCGCGTTCGAGAGTTCGAGTAGGTTCCATGGGTTGGAATGGGGAATTCCGAAACTGCCACGCTCCATTGCCAGATCATTATGCGAGAACACATCCTTCTGCGTCTGCCCAGGGAAGGGGAGCGGGACACAGAGTGACCAAGGCAGACCGGGTGTTCGGAGGCTACGTTTCTAAGCCCAACTCTGCTAGGCACTCACAGTGTGATGTGTGTGGCCTGCCTCTTAACACGGCCGAGACTTAGGGGCGTGTCAGCAGGGTCACACTGTTTGCACACCAGCAGTTCCTTACCTTGGAGACATGTGACATTTCTTCATGAAGCTTTCGAAAAACACCAGAACAAATGGAGCACTCTCTAGGGATGGGGTTGAGACGCCCGTGTAGACACTGGATTCAGAACCCCTGCTCTGTCCCAGGGCTCTTCGAACTTTAATGTGCGTATAGATCACGTGAGGGTCTCCTTAGTGTAAAGATCCTGGTTCACTGGGTCTGGGGTGTGACCTGAGGTTCTGCGTTTCTAACAAGCTCCGGGGTGACGTGGATGCTGCTGGCGTAGGATCCACCGAGGCCTGGATGACATTAAATAATACATCAGTTCCAGTCGAAAGCCTTTTTTTCCCCCAGCTTCACCAAATGGGCTGGCGATTTCAGCACTGTCTGAAAGCAGGCCGGGCGGGCTCAGGCCAAAAGACCCCCGGAGGCAGAAGGGAAATACTTGTACCCGAAGGCTAATCCATTGCCTTCTCCAGGCCCTCAGCAAGACGGACCCGCAGGCACTGGTCAGCCCTCCGGTCAGCACTCCGCTTGCGCCCAGGGCATCAGCACTGTCCCTGGGGGTACTGGACGGGACGGATGGAGGAGCAGAAAGCGCTGGAGTTCAGCCGTGCTTCAACACGGGCTGTGCTGTGCCACTGGCGAGGGGGGACGGAGGGACGATGCTGTCCGGGAAGCCTGCGGTCACATGCACGTGCATTCTTGCCCTGCGTTCCTTATAAAAATCCTTAAGGGTTGACGTTCTTCACTGCGTTATCTAAATTAGAAAACTGTGACTCAGGGAAGGAGGATTGCTCGTCAGCCCGAAAAGCATCTGTGTGACACCCAAATCTACCTTCTTTTCACTGCAGCCCACTAAGAAGGGTCTTACATTTTAAATGACGTGGGTGGCGGGTGGGCAAAGGGGGGTGCCATGTTTAGCAGTCAGTGTATCGTGGTCACGGTCATCGTGCTGTTCATCCAGTGCTGCTCTCGAGAATATTCCATTCTTCGTAGTTTATTTAAAGATCAGAAGACAAGAAGTGCTTTGTGAAAGGAAGCCGTGAAAAAGGAAAGCCATGCTAGGTCAGGAATTGTCGAGAATTGTGTTCCTGCCTCTTCCCATTCTCTGGGGTCTGCCATCATCCAGGCTGGAAAACAGGAAAAGCATCACATGCAGCGAAATTAGGATGTGTCATGTTTCGTATGGTTCCTCTTACTCCTTGACCCGCCCCCCCCCACCCCTCCATTCCACCTGGGCTTTGTGAACTAGACTTTCCACACGAGATGAGCTAACTCGGTTTCTCAGGGCATTTGATAATCCCGTGTCTTCCTTCTCCTGGCTTTCAGCCTTGGCCTTGAGGCCACCTCGGATCATAACACTTCCCTGACCAGCTTCTTCCGAAACAGTGTTCCCAATACCAGCTACCTCATAATTCTCAGTCCTGCGACCTTGCATTATTTTTATAGGTCCATGACTACTTGCTCTTTTTTAAAATTTTTTTTTAAAATCTGTTCACTACCTGTCTCACTCATCTGCTAGAACGGTGCTTGGCAAACTTTTCTCCAAAGGGCCAGCTCAATAGTGCATCTTTGCAGGCCGTGCAGTCTCTGTTAGAACTACTTAGCTCTGCCTCTGTCGAATCATAGACATTTTGTGCACGGAATGGGTATGGTTGTGTCCCTCTAAAACCGTATTTACCAAAATAGGCAGTGGACTATATTTGGACCGTAGGCCCCAGATTGCTGACACCTGATCTAAAAAATAAATGCCACGAGGACAGCGTCTTTCTTCTCCTCCACCATAGGCGTGCATCAAAAATCAGTGTTTTTAGCATCTACCTGCATTTTCTAAATTTCTTTTGGATTGAATGAGTAGAAGAAATCATGAATGAACGAATCCACTGTCTCCGGGAATGGGGAGCACATGAGAAGTTAGACCATGAAATAAGTAAATTAGAGACTTCTAAAGCTGAGATCTCCTCTGCTAGGGCAGTATGATATCTCTGCTACCGTGACGTGTCTCTCTTCTTAAAAAAAATAATAATTAAAAAAATTTTAAGAGGTAAGGTGAGAATGGAGCCAGATGACAATACGATCTGTCTGATCACTGTGAAGGGACCCTGCCTCCTGCCCCTTCTGAGCCAAGCAGGGCCAAGAGTTGGGGGTTTGGGCAGGTGGAAATCCAGAGAGTTGGGGATCTGAGAACAGCATTTCTCTGTCTCCTCTGTGCTTGGACAGTAGGAGAAGTGCTGAGCACGATGAAGGGGCAGTGGAGGTGGCCAACTGGACATTGTGGCAGGGGCCTGGTCGTCTTCACGGAACTCCCACTGATGCCAGCACAGTCAGGGGCAAGGGCCAGTGGGTCACCCTTCATCTGAAAGCAGCGTCGGCAGTGGCCTTGGGGTTCAGTGCCCACTTGGACCACTAATTTGCATCCCGAAGGGACTACGGCCTTCTGAGTAGATGTCAGCATATGACACATGCCTTTTTTTTTTTTTTTAACCTCAATATCAAGGTTATTTGCCTACCTCTTGGGCATGAGATCTGTGCAGTCACACAGCATTCGTGCTTAACAAAGCCAAGTGCTTCGTTTAATGCTCTGCTGTTGCCGTCCTGAAATGCTTAGTTTTCGAACAAGGGCCCCCACATCTTCATTTTGCATGGGGCCCTGCACAAACACACGAAGCTGAGGTCCAAATCCCAAAAGAGGGGAGGAGATATCATTCTGTGTTTGAACTAAGAAGACTTCGAATAGACGCATTGGACTCAGTCTACCCTAAATTGTCAAAGTTTAAATCTTTGCCAAGAAGCAAAGTGGGATGATCTTGAACCAGATTCATTAAGCCAGATAAAAACAAAGAGCATTGAAATTTGTGCCAGTATGCATTTCTGAGCCAAGATTTCTGGTCTCTACCGATAGTAGAAAGAGAGCAAAGGAGAGATGGGTGGATAATTTCTAGCAGATGAACTGAAGTCCCTATTGGGTTTTAATTCTTTGTGAAAATATTAGGAAACCGAATTCTCATTCTCTGAGAAACTTGTCCAGAATTATCCTGTGACAGCATGAGGCATTGGGGTCATTCGGGAGCACAGAGGAAATGGCCTCATTCTTATGCATCGCATAGTCGTTATGAATTAAGCAAAAACCACATATATTCAAGAACTCAGAATTTTAAAATTTTAAAATCAAAATTTGGTTTGTGCTAAAAAAAAAAAAAAGCAAGCTGCACGGTATAAGCTTCCTCTCAAGAGAGAGGAAATAAGACCAGTCCGAGGCCACTGGAGGGATGTGGGGATGAGGGGGCAGGACCAGTGGCAGCTAGCAGGTTGTTTGACCTTGAGGGTGACTCTTACCGCTGCCCTTTCTGGCTGAGACAGACATCACGCTGGGTGACTAGAAAATGGGCCTAGAAATGAAGCCAGGTCCTGTAAAGGGCGCTGTTTCCCAGAGGCTTCATGGTCCCAGGCAGGGCAGCTCACGTCTCCACGACACAGCTCAGCCCACCAGTTCCCAGCCCATCACGGGAGCAGCCAAACAAGGCTCCATTTTCACAGGCTCCTCTCCCCCCCCAACAGGAAGACTTATTTGGGGGACTTTGGTGCAATCTTTAGCCCCCACTCATTAGGTATATGATGACAACAGGGCATCTTGGAAATTAATGACGTCCCTCCAGGTAGAAGAGTATGTGGGGCCTGTGCTGCTCTCCAGGAGCTTAGAGTAAGGAAGGGCAGGTAGCACATGTCACGGACAACTGTCCATCTTACCTTTCTGCAAACTAACTGTTGGGGAAGTTGTTGTAGGTCCCTCAAAACAATCATCTAAAATGCTTACGTGATCATGGCACAACCCCGATGCTAAGCTTCAGCGTCCCCTGGTTAACCAGCGGGGCACATCTAAGGTCCTCAGAGTGGCCCCGAGGCTCCAGTGTGGTCCAGCCCCCACATAGCTTCTACTTCATCTCCGACCTTGCCATTTCCTGCCATCAACCTTTGCTGGTACCGTTTCCCCTGCCTGAGCTATCTTTCCTTCCTCCTTTGCCTGGTGATGATGCCTTTGTTCTTTCCTCCTCTGTAAAGTCTCACTAACTACTTGTCAATCACAGTTGCGCCTCCCTCCCTTAGGCTATTGTGAGTGGTCTGTTGTCACTCTGCCTCCTGGATTAGTCCAGGGGCCCATCAAGGCGAGGGCTAAGGCTGTGGTTCACCACTGTCTGGCCTGATGCATGGAAGGAAGAAAGGAAGGAGTAAGTAAGTAAATGGACTCTTGCTAGATGGTGAGCTCTCAGACGACACAGGGCCATGCTTTTATACTCATGCGTTGTCTGAATCTTACAGCGTTAGCAGTTAAGGAAAAGTGCAATGAATAAAGTAAATACGCCCTTGGAAGAGCAGCTCTTCCTCCTCGTAGCAGAAAAGGCTCTGCACGAGCCGAGGGCAGCTGCCTTGGGTGGGAACACCAAGGGACACAGGTGCCACCACAGGACGGCACCCTCAACCAGCATCAGCATGAGACCTTCCTGGTGTCCCGTAATTGATCATCAGCCTTTAAACGCGTAGAAAGAAACCTGCCATGGATGTGGTGATTGTCCCGTGAGCCCAGAACCGTATTGGTTGATGCCTGTTGTCTTGGAGTAACTAATTGGTCGAGCCCCTGTTACCCCCAACTTGTCTAGTGTAGAAGACATATGGCCTCCCTAGTTTTGTGCTAAGTGATGTGCATACGTTATAGGTATCGCCTTAGTAATCGTCCTCACAGAGCCTAAAATATGGTGCCATCTGAAGAAACTTGTCTCGAGGTAAAAAAAAAAAAAGACGAGAAAAATGCTCACCAGTTGAAATGCGTTGAAGCATCACCGTGTGAGGAGTGGAAGAGGTTGCACGTTGCTGCTGTCCCTGTGTTTGAAGATTCCAGGAGAGGCATTTGATAAAATCGGGCGTTTCCTGCCTCAGCAAGTGTCTCCTATTCCCTAGACTTTTCTTCGTGCACGGGTTGGGGAATGATGGCAGAGCCTTCTGTTAGGGGCTCAGTTTATGTGTCTCTCCTTCGACAGGCGTTCAGACCTCTTCCTGCAGCTTTTGTGAGAGTCCTTTCCCATCACCACCTGTTCCCTGCTCCTCTCAGCTCAGCCTGTTCAGTGCTTTTTGGGATCAGGCACATCTTGGACGGTGGGAAGCGAGAATATACCAGGAGCCTACTAGCCCTTTCCTGACTCATCGATCGGGTGCCTTTTCTCACCTAAGAAACAGCTTCTCACAGGGTGGCCGTGGCTTAGAATTCCTAGTGAACCAGGATGCTGACCCGGCCCTAGGGGCAGCTGGAGTCGCTGGGCTTGTCTCCAGGTGCATTTTAGGAAGCACTGACCTACAGGTTTACACCAGAACCAGCACCTTTAGGAAACCCTAACTCCAAAATGCCTGATTTTTTTAAAGTAGGAAGAAGCAGCAGCAAACTACCCTCCTTTTTTTTTTTTCCCCAAGGCCTTTTGGAAATTGAGAAACACTGCTTACTCAGGAAAAAGATAGGCATGGCATGAGTCATCAGTTAGCCTCCTCTCTAATCGTTAATTGTAAACTATTTATAATCCCCCTAATTGCCTGCGTCTGTGCCTTTAAAAATGCCGCTCCTGCTTTCCGGAACATCTTTCCTCCCCCTGGATAACCTATCTCATGCATAACATCTTTCCAGAAGTAACCAGCTCCAAAATCACCTCCTCTGTGAAGTCTTCTAGGATTTCCCCCCGATAACTGTAGGAGCTTTCTGTTTGGATCCACCCGATTTCTTTCTCTATCGCTGGACGTTAGTACTCAATTCAGTAATTAGGAACATGATGGCCACATGACAGGAACTCCTGTAGGCACTGGGAAAAACCTCATAAAATGAGATGAAGACCCCAAATCTCATCCACGAGATTCTTAAGCACCTTCCTCTGATCACCTGGGCGAGATGAGGACTTACACATCTGTTCTGTGCGTAAGGGGAGCACGGCATATGGAGTCTGGCTGCCTGGGCCCATATCCTGGCTCGGCAGCTGTCTATGGGGGGACTGGGTGGGACTGTCCCAGGTGGGACTGGGAATACCCTAACCTGTCTATGCTTCAGTTTCCTTTTCCGCAAAGTAGGCATCGGAACGTCACTTCATGGGGCTGTCGTGAGCGGTCCGCGGGTTCACGTTTGCGCAGTGCCTCGATCAGTACTGGAAATGTAGGAAGTGCTCTTTAAATGTCGGCGATGATTTCTCCCGCCTCCCCTCCCTCTGGGATAGGTCCCCGATTTCATATATAGTTGTATGTATTCTAAGCTTTGATGTAGTATGTAGCCTACCATAAGTCCTTAATAAATATTTGTGGAAAGAATGAACCATTATATAACAGATTAGCTTTAAAAAGAAAAAAAAAAAGAAAAACTCTAATTCATACATCTCTTTTAAGGTGAGAATTCGCTGTTTGTTCCCCTAAGACATTCAGCTCCGACAGCCATGCATGAAACCGTATTAAGCCTGGAGAATTTTCATCCGCTCCAGTGGCCGCTATTGATTTTACCTACTGAGATATTTGGCTCCTTCATAAAATGAAAAATTATTCACAAACAAAATAGGGAAACAGCCTTTAAATGCTTATATCTGCAATTCACATGTGATTTACCATTTTTCCCCTCTGGATAGGAATGAAAAATCTCTCTCTGTTTTGGATGAGAGTAAAAAATGGCTCCAAATCAATTGGTTATTTGGTCTATAGTCATTTCAGAAGATGTATGGGAAACAGAAAATAATTTTGCAAAGCGATTTTGCTTGGAAACAGCAGAAGATCGGATTTCCTCCCTGGCTCAGGCGGAAACGGAGATTTTTATGGATCGGGGTTTGTCGTGTTGGGATTTGCCGGGTAACCAGGTCAGATGTTTAGTCTGTGTCCTCTTTCTGCTCTGCCTAATGATGGCTTCAACTCGGTCGTCCTTTCTGGCATGGGAAGAGAGCTCCTGTTGCATGGGGAGTAAGGCCACAACCTGCAGGGACCTAGGAGGCCCCTGTGCCTTCTTCTGTCCTTCTTCCTCGATCACTTATCCCTGCTGTGACCGGTCTTTGGATAATGCCGCGTAAGCCTACCCCCGTTGCGTGGTGTCCCCGAGGCTGACGTAGAGACTCTCCGCTCCCTCCTTATGACTCTCCCAGTCGTGTCCCCAGTTACCTGGCACCTTTCCCGTGTCCAGTCTTTCACACACATAACCTCACTAGATTCCCATCACAGTGACACATTACAGCGGGGTTCACTGATCGTCTTGACTATGTGCGTTTACCAGTTTCATCAAATTGGGCTGCTTGGGGTTGTCCCACAGTTCACTGAACGCCCTGTTTATGTTTTAATTTTTTTTCTCTCTCTGTGTTTGTTTTTGAAGCGTTTTTCCATCACTCTGTCTTCAATTTTCACTAATATTTTCTTCTGGGAGTTGATCTGATATTGCCGTTAAACCCCATCCAGTGTTCTTTGCATCTCTGGAAGTTCGATGATGGTGCATTTAAATTACTTTCCATAATATGTTCAGTCTTTTCTGCATCTTCTTGAGCATATGGAATACAGCCTTTATAACTCTTTTAATGTCTTGTCTACTAATTCTGTGATCTGTGCCATTTCTGGGTCCGTTTCTAACGGCTGAATTTTCTCATTTTGAATTGTGTTTCCTTTACTCTCCTGGTAATTTTTGGTTGAGTGCTACACATCGTTGGTGCCATTGCCTTGAAAGGTGCTAGATATTTCTGCGTCGTTATAAGTCTTTTTTGAGTTTTGTTCTAGGATGTGGTTAAATAAATCAGAGACACGTTGACCTTTCAGGCGTTCCTTTGAAGTTTTGTTGGGTGGGACCAGAGAGCAGCATTTAGTGTGGGGCTAGTTTCCATCACGACTGAGGCAAGCTGTTTCTTAGTGCTCCCCCCGTAAATGATGAGGTTTTCCACTCTGGCATTCGGGAATCGGCATGATTGCTGGTCCTCAGGGATCTCCAGGCTCTCCTGCTCCTCCTGTCAGATGATCCCCTCCATGGGTTCAGGCAGCCAGTATTATTTTTCTCACAAACATTCCCTGATCAGTATTCAGCTGGATGCTTGATGGGGAGGTCCTGCAGGCATCTGGAGCTGTCTCTCTCTCTCTCTCCCTGTGTTTTTCCCTGCAGTCTCTAGCCATTTTAGCTTTTGCAGACACCTGGCTCTGTCTCCTCACCTAAGAGGAAGGCTGGGTGCTGCTCGGGCTTCTCTCCTTGTGCCATGGCCTGAAGACTTTCCACAGGCAGCAAACTGGGGCAATCATAGTGCTGGCCTTTCTGTGTCCTGTCTCTTGGGAACCGCTGGCCTCTGTTGCCTGTGTTGCCGCTGACATGAATGATGTCGGCTCATGCATTTGTCCAGTTTTCTGACATCGTGGGTAGGAGGTGCATCTGACCCTGTTTCTCCATTTTGACTGCGGGGAACACCGTGGCGCATTGAGCAGGCTCAGAAACTCTTGGTCACTCTTCCTATCGAGACCCGTGGTTTATGCCCGCTCCCTCACTTCCAGGTAAGCTGTGTGAATGTTTGGCTAATAGGATCCAGCAGAAGTAGCCCAGACGTGAAGAGACTGGCTGCTTCCTTTTCCCATCTCGTAGACCACTTTCCCTTGGGTTCCTGTCACCACAGTGCAAGGAAGCCCGTCACCCTATAGGGGAGCGTATGTGGAGAGAAACAGAGCCACCAACTTATCAGCCATGTGAGTGAGCAATCTTGGCAGTGGGTCCTCTAGCCTCCGTCAAGCTGTCCCAGCAGATGCCACATGGAAGAGAGAAAAGCTGTCCCTTAGCCCTGCCCAAATTGCAGATTCATGAGCAGAGTAAACGATTGCTATTGTTTTAAATTGCTAAGTGTTGGGGTAGGCTTTTATACAGCAGTTAGTACCCGGAACAGCCCCTCTTAAAAGCTGAGGACTCACGATTCAGCCTCCTTGCTTTCCCTCTGGCTTGTTTTTGACTCCTCAGCCTGAGATCTTTTCTCCATCCCCTTTCACATAGCCTTCATCCATCCGAGCAGTTACAGTCCTGCCCAATTCCTACCCTTTGCTGAAAATTCGTAGATGACTTCGTCTGAACCCCCTCTTCTCCAGAGGAGCTTCAGCCAGTCAGTGGGGCCACCCTGTATGGTCGGGACTCGTCAAGGGAGCTGGAGGGGTAAAGCGAGGTGGGTCCCAATAGGGGCACGTGTGATTCTGAGAGTCCCATGGGAAATGCATCCCGTCATCCAGACAGAAGAGCCCGAGTACGTCACTGAAATATTAGGGAATCCGTGATCCATGTGCAGGGGCTAGTAAGGTCAGGGCAGTGCTGGGAAAGCACCTGGAACCAGCATCGTGGCTGGATGTGGGGCCAGGGCTGGGGCTGACCTTGGCTGTGCTGCAGGGGCTCACTGGGCTGCTGGGGATTTAAAAAGCAGGACCCCCCGCCTTTGACGGTGTGACGGCGAGATTCGTGGGTCAGCCATGCCAGGCCACGGTGCCCTGTTATTTAATTGGACCATCATCGAGCTGTCACTGTGACGGTCTGCTCCGGAGGCGACTGACATCTCACCGTGTAGGGAAGAGCTCGTGCTCGATAACGCGCTTGGGCCACACCTGGTCGGTTGAAGGACCTTAAGGAGGAAACTGGGAAACGACGTACTTTGCCTCGAGTTCGTTAGCTCCTGCAGGAGAGCTCCAGTCTGCCCTGTGGGAGTCAGGGTGCCAGTCCCTGCAGCGTGTAAGTCAGCTCCTTGAAGCCAATTTGCACATGCACACACACTCTCTCTCCTGATCTGTATCTCTGGAGACCCCTGCCTGACACTCTGTAAGGGCCGCACGGAACACTGACAAGTGACCGTTTTAAGACTGCATTCGAGTTCTTTGCTGAAACCTCCGAGGATATAGCTATCAGCGTGAGGATTCAGTCACAGACGTTCAGGGAAGACCCAAGGGCCCCCGCCAACTTGACCGAATCCAGGGATCTTCAGTTACACCCTTGAAAGAGGAGCGTGAGGTCCCCCAGGCCCTGACCTCCATCGCTCAGCACATCCATGCATGCTCCTCTCGGAAGGCTGGCTTACGGCCCCGGGAGTCCAGGAGCCAGTCAGATGGCAGAGTGGCCTGTCGTGTCAGACGTTTGCCCTGAAGCTGGGGTTCAAGTGCTTGAGGAGCAGAGCTGCTTTGAGGGATGTCTGTGACAGGCAGTTATCTGCAGAGCTCAAGAGGCTGGACAGTGCTCACTGGACAGCAGCGATTTCAGTGCTGGTCACACACTGGTGGCCTCAGAACTAACTGCAGCGTCTGTGTTGGAAGGAGAGAGCAAAGTACGACAAGGAAGAAAAAGATCTAGAGCCAATGTTGTGATGCGCAGCTCAAAGGAGACTTCTGCTCCCTGCCCAGGAGCAGGTGAGCTGCAGCAAGGCACAGGACCCTGCGGAGGGGGATGGAGGGTGAATGAAATACAGAAACATTGTGATGCCGTTCTGTCAATCAGCGGCCCGTCCTCACTGAGCTCAGAAGTATGCTCATCTCAGTGAGTGAAGGGTGAGAGGCCTGAGAAAGGCCACCGAGCTGATTAGAGGCCTCAGGAACGGGACGGAGGGGCAGAGGTGAGAGGGTGGATCACTCCGGCAGGGAGAGTATGGCTGACTCGAACTTTAGATGGCAGAGACACGGGGTGAGGTGAGACAGGTAGAGGTATGTGGAGTAAGGAAGGGCTCCCAAAGGCCAGGAGGGTGTCCCTGTCTATTCCGCCTCATGAAATTAAACGACAGCACCTTTGAAGTGGTTGACAGGTTGTCTTTCCTAAAGCGTGAGATGCCTGGTTTTCAGTGGAGTGGATAGCAGGCTGCCTGGCTTACTGAGCAGAGCGTGAGGGCATTGAGGCTGGGGGTGAGGAAGTGCCGTTTCTCGGCGGCGGGGGGCGGGGGGAGATGTTTGGCCATCGCTCCTGACCGAGCCTCAGGTCCTGCTTTTGTGGCACAGAGCAGTGGGACCCCATTTTTTTTCAGACTCCTTCTGACTCTGAAGATGCTTATCTCTCTCATCACCCCGATACGAGCCCAGGGTAGCCCAGTGAAAACACCCTGTGTCACCTGCATTCTCCTCCACTCCCCATATGGGGGAAAGGACAGGGATTGGCAGGCTGGACACAGGGTGGCAGGGTGTCAGAGGCTGGGTTAGGGAGGGGTCTTCCTTCACAGACGCTCAGAATGCTCACTGGGGTGACGTGAACGCAAGGCTCTCCGAGATCACGTCAAGCTTCTTTTGCTCCCAGAGGAATCCCAGCTCATGTTGACCGGCTTTTCAACTTAAATGAGCCAATTGCCAAATTACTTGCCTTCCCTGCATCTCAGTTCCTTGCTCTTCAAAATGGGGGAATCACGATCACCTCACTTTCTGATAGTGCGTTTAAGGCACTCAGCCTCACAGGCAGTGTGCAGTAAGTGAAAGCTGTTACTGATCTGTTATTAAAATGATCGGCATAAACCCATCCGTGATCTGATGAATCACAGTGGCAGTTAGTGACGAATCAGGGAGTCAAATGCCAGTCCGTCCGTCATCGCTGGGAGTGTGTGCTTCCCCACTGGATCATATCCCTTTTAGTTGCATCCAGTCCAAGGCAGGGTTGATGAGTGCCGCATGCTTGAGGCAGATAGGAAGCGCCACAAAGGTCAGGGAAGGTGGGGAGAGTTAACCAGAATAGGCTGGGGTAGTCCTGGAGAGCTTCCTGGAGGAGGGGTCATTTGCATTGGATTTTGGTGAAGTAGAAGACTAAAGCGGAGGCCAAGAGTCATTCACAGCAGGAGAAACTTTGTGAGCAATTTGGGGAGGCCAGCTCAAGCCTTGTTGGGGTGGGGAGTTCCAGGAGGGTGAGGGAGACGGCTCCGGAAGCTGGCAGAGTACCCAGGGCCTTGGAGGGCAAGCTCAGGTTGGCCTTTTTCCAACAGAAAGTAAGGAGCTGTCAAAGGACTATGAGCTAGAGCAGGGCACAGTCTTCTCAGAAACCACAGAACCGCGCCTGAGGATTCACCCAGCAGCTGTGCTCAGCAGGGAGAGCAGGGACCGGACCCAAGCTATCAGAGACCAAGGGATGGCTGCGGTCCGACCAGGAAGTCCTGAAGGCCCTAGGTGGACCCGGGGGAGTGTGGCCAATGAGAAGTGTGAAGGAGCAGCCGGAAGAGAGGCCTCCAGAGGGCTCGCCGTGTGCCAGGCTGTCTTCCAGGCCCTTGCCGGGTCTTCCCGTCAGCCCTGGGAGGCCGGCCCTGTGATGTGGTCCACTGTGGAGCAGCCGGACCTACCCCAGCTCCTACGGGACAAGCGGCTGGGCCAGTTACCACCTCACATCTCAGTTCGCTCTTCTTTTCCATGGACTAATAGCACCCATCCCACAGCCCTCGTTTGGAGGGCTACAGATCATGTTTGAGAAGCATCTGACAGCCGGAGCCCGCCTGTCTCGCAGAGAGCACACCCGCGCTGGGTGCTGCTGTTGTCGTGTTTGTGTGTGAAGGACAGCTCCCTCGTTGGCTTGGATGTGAGTAGATGGCATGACACTTCAAGGGTCAAAACTGGCTCTGGAGACCCATTGTCGGAGCCTGAGAAAAGGCGGCCACCGCCAACAGAAGTAGGACAGTCGGTTTGGAGGGAGACGCGACAGGTCGGGTTTGATTGCGAGGTGATGGCCAGACCCCCAAGCAGAAAAGTCTGACAGGCCCTTGGAAGCAGAAAGCCAGATGTCGGGCAAAGCACCAATATGCTAGAAGAAAATGGAGCAATTCATCAAGTGTCTAAATATCTTGCCCACATACTGACAAACATCCAAGTTTTTGGAACCCTATTCATATGGATTTAAATTTCGACTTTGTGTCTCAATACTTGGTTGTGTTGACTTGGAGACAAAGGCCTCTTGTTTTTCTTTGGATTGTGAGTCCAGTTTTTTTTTGTTTTTTTTTTTGTTTTTTTTTTTGTTTTTTTGCCAAGATCCACATGCCTCAAATCACCGTTTACTTCTTTGCCCTTTGGCCAGAGACTACCAAAGGGCGAAGCGGGACGTGTATGTCCATTTCAGCTCCTGGCTTTCCGTGTCTTTCTTATTCACACCTCAACAAAGCTTCGTGCGTTACGATTTTGAAACGGCAATGTTAATTTTGGCGATCAACTTTAAATTGGGGCTAATACACCGACAGGCATTGACGCCAAAACATTTTCTTCCAGGTATTTCTTAATCTCCGTCAAATCCCATTTTTTCCCCCTTGTGGATCTTTATTAACATGCGATGGACAGAGCTCAGAGTCCTGGAAAGGACAGGTGATGACCGGGACCCCGTGTCCGCGATGATCAAGGCCGGCAAAAGGCAGCGAGGCAGGGCCTGGCATCCTCACGTCTCCCTCCCGGTCCGGGAGCAGACGCAAGGAGACGCATTTTGGAAGCGTCTCTTGGGATGTTTGGGTTGGAGCATGGCGGGTAGGAGTTTCGTTCCCATTGTCACATCTGTTGCCATTACCCAAATGGAGCCTGCATTCTGGCGAGCACGGAAGACAGCTTGGCAGGCCAAAAATAGCAGCTCAGCGAGGCTCGGCAACCAGACCGTGTCTGCCGAAAGAGGTCGAAGGAACACGGATCAGCGCAGAGAGTTCTCCAAGCACGTTCACTCCCGGGATGGCCCGCGCTGGGAATCCCAGCCGCTTGGTGCACCGCAGGTCGGTATGGATTGTCCCTCACCCATGGAAACTTAGAGGCGCATCACGCGACGTACCCCCAGCTCTCTGATGAGGGGGAGGCGGCGGCGTGTACCGGTTCAGCTTCCGAGTTGGGCAGGACCGCGTCCAAGTGCAGCCGACTCCCCCCGTCTCGTGGCTCCTCGTGCCAGGAAAGTAATTTTTAGCTTTGCAGGGTTTCAGTTCCCTCCTAGGAGCTTGGTGATGATGGTCGGGTGCGTTCCTCCTGGCGTAGCATCGACACGGGAAGCTCTCACTGACGGGTACCAGTGTCATCAGGGGAGGAGGGAGCTATAGGGCTGGAGCCGGCGTGTCCCACTGTGTCTACACAGCTGGACGCTGGGTCACACAAAGCAGGGGGAGGCCGGCGGCGGCCGACATAGTCCTCATGGCCCCCTCCCTGAGCCCCTGGACTCAGAACCACCAGGCTGAGGCAGCAGGGCCCCGGGTGGCCTTCCATAGTGCTGTGCACGTCCCCTTGCTAAGCCCCACTGAGCTTAACAAAATGTTTTGTCCCCATGGCTTGCTGTCTTCCAAGGGGAAGTGATTTAAATGAAAATGCTAGTGCTAGGAGATGGTAGCTTACGGGGGAAAGAGCCTCACACAGAAGAGGAAAAATCTTTTAAATGGGCGGTAAGACGCCAGCCGTGTTTCCCGTGGCATTTCCCATGGCAGCTGGTGTTTGTCTGGGTTCAGCCTGCAGGAGGCCCTGGGAGAAGTCGGGGTGTAGGAGGAAGGAAGGGGCCAAGGGGTTTATCCCCTTCTCTGCCTCTGCTGGCCTCTCCGGCCGTGGCGACAGCTCCCAACGAGTAGCCTCAGCGTCTGCCTCCTGGTGCCTCAGCCCCTGGGTGACGTGACACGGCCCACGTCCCCTCAGCCCCGGGGTGGTGACGGCTTCCCGCTGTCCAGGCTCTGTGCTGCCTCGCGGTCTCCGGCTGGCTTCTGAGCTCTTCCCGCGTCAGGCGTGTGGTGTAATCAGCTCTCCTGTATCGTTTCCTGGTCGGATCCGTGGTGCCCAGCACTCTGCCCGCTGCCTACACACGTCATAGAGGTTTGGGGAGGCGGGGCGGGGGGCGAGGGAGCTCGCCGCTTTGACCAAATGGAAAGAGCCGCTTGTTCAGACCCTGCAGCCATGGGGTATCCACAGAAACCCAGGAGGATAACTGCAGAACTGTGGTCAAATTAAGTCCATCGAGTGCTGGGTGGGGGTAATGGCGAATAGTAAGAACAGTGAGGCTAGGGAACGGGGTCATTCGTGACACCCTGCTGTGTTCTGTGACGTAGCTTAGTAACGACACTCCCTACCCCTGGACACGCTTGGGCAGGGCCCTGACACAGGACTGGCAATGTGCTCGAAATGATTCACGGAAGCCCACGGCACGGGAATCTCGTTTCATAAACATAGTTCCCTTGGGGCTAGTTCACCGCTCATAAAAGCCACCCAGAACGCAGCAGGAGTCAGGGACGTTGCGCGAACATGTAGGGGAATTTCATGACGCTTTCCTGCTGACCTTCAGTGGCTCTCTGGCCGTCAGGATCTTCCAGGATCTTCCATTCCACTTGGCCCGTGTTCTTGGAGGTGGGGTAGACCAGGACAAAACCGCATCGGCAGGCTCACAGCGGGAAGGACGCATCACAGAAGGAGCAGGACCAGCCAACGGCCTGCCACCTCAAGAAGTTTCAGGAGCTCCCGGCCCGGTGAGCTGCGAATGCTCTAAAGCGTTTTAGGCTGATGAAAGTCACACCGCCACCGAGGCGAGATGGCCCAGAACAGCACACCAAGTGGGAGGTAGATGCGGATACGGGCACAAAGCACGGCGATTTCAAAACCGCAAAACGAAAGCCGGAAGCAACAGTTCGCTGAGTGGCTGTGTGTGTGTGTGTGTGTGTGTGTGTGAGACGGTCGGGTATTCTGAATGGACAGCTAGGCTGACAGAGCAGGTTTGGGGGTCAGGAGTGGCCACGGCGGAGGCCCGTTCCTCAGACTGTCTCTGAAATGGAGAGTCGGGGGCCGCAGGCCTCCAGGCGGCTAGAAATCACGCCAGACTGTGAATGACGCAGAGCACCGGCACCGTTTCCCGAGAGTTTGGTTGGGCGGTCATCATAGCATCAGCATCACCCCTGCATTTCGGACCCAGGTTGATTGGGCTCCGGAGCCTGGGTTTGTACCGCGGGGCTTTCTGTCTGTCTCCAAGCCCGGCTGTGAGCACAGAAGGTGGTTGCATCTGCCTTTTGGAAAGGGCGAGGCTGCAGGCGTGCCTGTAGTGAGGTAGATACGAGGCAGAGCTTTTCCTAGAGGAAGTGAGCCCAGCCAGATCCCGGGGCCCCACAGCTCTGCCCGGTTGTGGCTTACCGGGGCCTGTGGCTCTCACTGTCAGCCCCTTGAGTTGCCACAAAGCATCCACTACCTCATTTCATCAGTCAGCTGGGGTGTGAACCGATATGGGGGCCTCAGGACCCTGATTCCCTCACGCCTGTAGGGTCCTAGGTGCCCACGTGCTCTGTGCACTTTGCCCGCTCTTTTTGCTCCTCCACTGAGCATGGTGAGCTTCTCTGTTCTTCACCATGTCCGTGGGTCTAGAAAGTCTCCTGAACTCCAGCTGGATCCTGTCAGACCTGCTGCACTCCTGCAGGGGGATTTCTGGTGGGCATGGCGATGGCCCCAAACCATCCCACTGCTGTCCACGGCCCTGAGGCCGCCCTCTGCCACCTGGACTCCCGTGCATGTCCCACCTGAGCTCTAAAAGCCAGCATGGCTGTTTGCTATCTGAAACCATGAACTTCATTCCTCTGAGGCTCAGTTACCTCGTCTGTGAAATGGGGGTGAAACAGTGTGGGAGTGTATCGAGCATCTGTTACGTGGCAGAAGCAGTCTTTTACATGTTACCACGTTCGGCTTCACAGCAGCCCGACATTCTAGCGCCTCCTTCTTGGCTAAAGCAGGATTCTTCTTTTCTGATCCCTTGTAGGATAAAGTGGAAGTTTACTGTGTTTTTTGTTTACTGGATTATCCAACTGCCCTTACAAAGGCAAGCCAACATAGTTGGGTTTTGTATAGTTTCTCTCTCCCCCAGTCAGAAATCCCACTCTGTTTGCCCTCCATGCTGTGAGCTATCCGAGTGTCTCACACCCAACCCACATGATGAGATTTCTAGGTTAGGGACCAGGTGGACCACATAACACCACGAATAGGAAAGTCTGACTTATGTTCACACAGCGGTATAAACGGAACATGCTTTGCAGTGGCCACCTGCTGCAGATGTGGAAGGAGACCAGGGCTTCGGTTCGGTCACTTCCCTTGGGACATAAAGCTAGTAGAGCCACTGGCATGATACTCACACCTGCTGAGCAGGTCTGCTCTGCTGAGGTCATTCATAGGCTCTGCCCGTGACCTCAGCAAGCTCCCAGACAGGTACACGCTGCTGCTCCCCAAGCCACGAAAAGCTGGGCCTCCCAACAAGCACACCAGCCACCCTTCCGAATCCCCGTTCAGTTCTGGATACTTTCATTTAATACCTACTTGGTGTAGGCTGCTGTGCCAGGTGCCCGGGAGCAAGATGAATAAGTAACCCTGCCTTCAGGACGTTTGCACTCAGTGCGAGGATCCGCACACCTCTTTAAGGAAGGGACACAGAGCAAACATTTTGTTTAGGGCCAGGGGGCCACACCTGGTGGTCTCTGTTGGAACTGCCGAGCTCTGCCGTTGGAGGGTAAAAGTAGTCACAGGCAACACGTGAAGGAAGAAACGTGCGCTGAGCGTGTGGTTAGACAGACACGCAGTGGGACGAGCTGGGCTGTGCCGGGCTGACCCTGCTCTGAGTGGGAGAAGTCAGGATGGAAACAAACAGTGATGGAAACATGCACACAGTGCTGGATGTACGCAGAAGGCACAGAAGCACTGCAGAGAAGGAAGCTCGGGGAGATGCCAGTAGCAGCCCCCTACTCCAGGTCCTGATGCTGAACACTATCCCCAGAGATTGCCAAAAATCCTTAGGAGAGTAAAAATGACCCCCAGTCGAAACCCACTGATCTAGGGCTTAGGATCACCAGGGGAAGAAGAGGAGGCAAGAAAAGTCTTACCAAGAAGGTGGCCCCTAACTAGGGTTTTGAAAGATGGGTAGGAGCGGGTCACCTGGCTAAAATACATGCGGGGAAGTTAGGACATTCTAAGCAGAGGACAGAAGTATGTGAAAGTAAACATGTGAAATATTGTAATCTGGTGAGGGATTACAAGTCACTGAGTGTCGTTGGATGCGTGTGTGTGTATGTGTGGAGGAGGAGGAGGAGGAGGAGTTGTTAAAGGTTGAGGTGGGAGGTGAAGGTAGAGATATACCGGGGGCAGGTCACAGACAGAGATCTTACGTGCCGGGCTGAGAAGAGTAGGCATTACCCAGTAAACAGGGACAGACAACCACGAGGCGTATTTTGGAGGGTGCATCATCCACGAAGAGTAACTTACACAGTGGGATGCAGTCCCCGCCAGGAGCCACGCTCGTAATCAGCAGAGCCTTTGCCTGCGCTACCTTGAAGTACAGCACAGGTGTAAGGACAAGCTCGTGCACCCCCAGCGAGTCCCCGAGTGTGAGCAGTAAACACATTTAGATGAGATTATAAGTAGGAATCCAAACATGCTCACACACAGCTGCTCCATGCTGCGCTGGGACAGGTTTTGTAATTCCGTGCCGCTGACAAGCGACCCTGGTACTTGATAAGCTTATTAATAAAACAGCGGAGTCGGTTACGTCGCTGTACCACTAAGCACGTGACTCCCCAGAACATTCATGGAGAATAAAGATGAGTGTTTATGCCTGAGAATGAAAGCCAACAACCAGAGAGGCTCCTCACTGGTGTGAGGGACACATTTCACTCAACACACCGGCGCCACCCACGAGGACGGCTTAGTCCGAGGGCCGAAGGGTCCTTGTCTGCGATTCGAGCCTGGATACGGAGGCGAGTTAGGTCTGCGTGTTTCAAACCATGCCCTTTTGGGGGAAGCTCAGGAAACTCGTATTGTCCTTGCTTCAGCAGAGGGCAGATAGAAGCTTGGCGGGGGTCCAGGGGCTTGCCCAAGTTAGTGCCTCGGGCAAGGCTGAAAACCAGAGTGCCCTTTGCTTAAGTGCGTTCTATTTATTTACTTTTTTCTTTTACACGTTTCGTTTGGAAAAATTGCCCTGGTTTAAAGTAGAGCGATTACTACAGTGAACCTTTAAGTACCCAGTAACAATTACTAGGATTCTTGTCAGTCCTTTTTATTTCCTTTTTATCTTAAGACCACATCATTTCCCCCACAAGTCTTTCAGAAGTCAGTGGCCTTTAAAACATACTCATATATGAATGACACTTCTGTCCTTCAATGTACGGAAAAAGGAAGCAGTATCTGCCTTATTCTCCCTACTTAGTATGCCTGTCTCTTATTTACAAATAATGAACCTTATGATTTCCTTTAATTGAACTTAACATAATCCAACACACATTGGTTGGGCTTCTACTATGTCCGGGAACTGTGGGTAATTAGGAAATAAATATCAGTAATTTACTCTCCTCAACTCTACAGTTAAAGCTAGCAAGATAGATCGATAAGGCCGAGGAGGACTGTCTTTCAAGTCCAACAGAGCTGACTGGCCGTGTGATTCTGTCACTTAGCTTGACCACTCTGAGCCTGTCGTTCTTCAGATCTGAAAATGAGGTTACGTATTTGTTAATCTCTTGCCCCGCGAATGCTGCACAACAGACCACCCAAGATGCAGGGGCATAAAAACCATTAGCATTCATTTCGCTTGCAAGTTTGCAGTCCAGGAATTGAGGCTGGTCTTGGCCCAACAGTTCTTCTGCTCGCTGGCTTTGCGTACACATCCGGGGGCTGTGCAGGATGCGGCCTTAGCCGAGGACAGTCTCCGCTGGGACGCCCGCGACACGTCCGCTCGGCGCCTGCCATGTCTCGCTCATGTGTCAGGAACACAGAAGTCCTTTTCCAGGCCTCTCCCGGCATCCCATTTGCTAACGTTACACTGGCCGTAGCGCATGCCACGTGTGAGCCCACGTGCAGGTGTGAGTGTGCAGCAGGCAGGTGACGACGCCCTGCCCAGCGGGAGGCAGAGCTACGGAAAGGCCAGGCACAGGGGCCGTTAACGTAATCCACACATCACCCGCTGTGTAGGAAACTTGCCAGATGGGGTCATTGTCAGGCTCAGGAGAAGGGGCATTTGCAGAGGGCTTAGCATGGTGTTTGACACACTGCAAGAAGTCAGCTCTTAGTTACCATTACTATGATTATTGCCATGTTATGGTTCACATGGCCGGGTAACGTAAAGGGACAATAAAGGACCATAGGGACATAGAAGAGGGAGAGACTCGTGCTGACCTGGAGTCAGGAGGAGGATGGGTGAGTGAAATAGCGTTAGAATATGATGCTGAGGGATGGAAACAGAATCCACAGGTGTTGCTTCAGGAGCCCCCAGAGGCCCCGAGGGTGGGACTCGCCAGGTGTCTGACTGCCTGCGTGACTCAGTGCGTTTCAAAATCTCTCCAACCCCTCAGTGCCACTTCTCTTGGCCTGTGACCTTGTGTAAAATCTCTCCCAGGAGAATCCTCCTCCTGGGTAGACAATGCCATCATCACTAAGGACGCGGGGCCCAACCATGCCACTCATTATGGTTCCCGGGGGCAGCGGTGTGAAACGGGTATTTGGGGGAGAGTCAGGCCAGTGGGGACTGGTGTGGACTGTGGGACAGACAGTGCATCCGCCAGCATCAGGCTCTGAGCAGCTCCCTCAGGGTCACCCCGTGGAGCATGCACCAGGGCGTGGGGCCCGTGGGAGAGAGGGAGCAGTGGCCATCCTGGACTGAGTTTCTCTTGCAGGGGACCCCGAGATGTGAGCGTGCGTGGCTTATTCAGTACGAAAGCCCAGGAGGGGACGAGGGGAGGAAGAGTAAGGCAGAGAAGGGTAGGGGGGTCAGGGAGTAAAGCACTGCAGTCACCCCCCTGGGGCTCAGGCCCAACCGGAAGACAGTGTGGGTCGTGGCTCAGACTGGCCCCCCAGGCATGGGGGAAGCAGCACCTTGTTACCCGGCGGTGGCGGCAGGCCGGGCATGAGCAGCCTGGCTCTCTGGTCCCGCCCCTCACACAGCTCAAGTCTGTTTCACTGGCCAGAGGGTGGAGTGACAGGTGTGCTCATGGTGACGCCTTGGAGTGAGTTTGGGAGCCCGGTGTGACAAGGGGTATGAACGGGGTGCCCTCCACAAGACCGTCCAGGACTGCAGAGGGCATCGCTGGGCTCCTGTTGGCCAGCCCTCTTCATGGGCTGCTCCCATAAAGTGTACTTTACATTCCATTCCAGAGATTTAAAATACGGGGTGGGGAAACTGTGCCGATCTGCCCTCTCCTTATGCTTCCTAAAGTGGATGCTAAACATTTCCTGTCATCTGGTGCAGTGGATGGGGCAGGGGGCAGGGAGGGGGATGCAAGCCGAGATGGGAGGAGGTGTGAACACGGCAGTAAACCGCAAGGGCTTATTTTTACCCCAACACTGAAGTTTTTGATTATGACTGAAAGGCGTAACTAGGTGTGAAGAGTAAGCAGAAACTGTTAAGAAACAATCAGCCCTCTTTAAATAGACTCACTTTCTTGTGATCTCCATTTTTATTGGTTTTTAGATTTCCTCTAACAGCATAAATCATTAGGACTATATCAAGTGGACCCATCTATTTATTTACAAAATATTTGGAGAGAGCATCCAACGTGTGTGCAAGGAGGGGAGGAAGCAGAGGAGGACCGGCTCGTGAGCTTTTTCCAGTGAGATGCTCAGCTCTAATCAAATGGAGCCACTTGAAAAACAAGCGAGAAAAAAAATTCCTGAGAGAGCATTGTATATTTAAAACGAGGGAATTGTTTGCAGGGGCAAAGGAGGGTAAAGCATGAATCGTCAGGAAACATATGAGCGATGTTAAGAAGAACAGCCTAAAAATAGTGTCTTCATCCGCTGTTTTCTGTTGTGGTTCTTTTCCCTTTGTCCCAGCTAGGTGTTTGCGTCCTGGTTAAGGAAGAGAGGGTCATCGGTGTGAATACAATTTGGGAGGCAGTGAAGTAGCCAGAAGGTTGAACATTGGAGCCATACTCACACCTTGGTATGGTACAGTCTGCAGTCATTTCAACAGCTGATTAATTATGGGGTCATCGTAAATAGTCTTGGGAGAGGGGGGTGAGTGAGAGCCTAATTTTATGAATGTGGCAATGTCTCAGATGGGTTATGTGACCAGTTCAGAACCACCCCGCGAGACCAAGAGAGGGACCCAGGGCGAGGCCAGCAGGAACTGTACTGAGGGGCCCGGGCAGCGTTCATGGCACCGTCTGTGAGCCAGTGTGTGTATCTGCCCCGACTCCTGGGGACTCGAAGCCTGGTGTCTCAGAGTGACCATTCGCTGATGAATTCTGTCCCCAGTCAGTGGACAGACAGCAGGAACCAGGCATAGTCCTCTTTGCCGTGGAACTCGGGGCCACCTGGCGTGGGGTGGCTGCATGGTGGCGGCCAGCGTCCACAGGCTGCGAAGTCCTGGAAGGCAGGCCACGTGGTCAGCATCTGTCCGTCCGACAGCAGTGACGCACTGTCAAGCCGGAATCGGGAAGGCATTCGTAGAGTCTGCGGGAAGAAAAGGGAGACATGGATAAGGCAGGGAGCTACTCTGCAGGAACATCGCTGGGCGAGACGGGCTGTTGAATCGGCGACTCTAAGCTGAGTTGCATTGGAGGAGGCAGGTCTTGGGGGCCCTGGACTTACACTAAGTAACAGGGTAGTGATGGAAAGGGGACAGACAGAATTACCACTTGGGGGACAATGCCGAGCCCTGTCACCCTAGCACAGTGTGATTCAGGGCCACTTTTCTATAAGGAAACATAGAAAAGGGACTCCACGGGAGGGGTCGTAGGTAGGGATGAAGATGGTATGTCTTTAGCTTTTCATGGGTCAAACATCACTTAATGTCGGAGCCAAGAGAAGGAGGAATTGCCGCTATGAGCCAGGATCTCTGCCCCGTTGTTCCTTACAGAAGCCCTGCAGCGTAGGCCCTATTAACTCCGCTGTTAACAAGGAAACTGAGGCTCAGAGCATATAAGTATTCTTGGGGTGCTGGTCTGAAGTGACAGAATGGAGATGAGAATCCTCTACTGGCAAATACCCCAACAGTGCTACTGTTTGGTAATGAAGACGGTGAATTCAAAGGTGGGGCGGCAAGCGGGCCACGTGTGGGTGCTGTGGAAGAACAAGGCGAGCTCGTCTGGACGCAGATGTGGGGAGAGGAGAGACGGCATAGATTAGGCACTTGGGTCTTCGTAATGTCGCCATCTTCTAAGAAACCGAGCTTCCTGCTCGCAGACCCACGGTCAGCCCAACCGCACACACACGTCTTGGTGCTGTTTCCTCGTCGCACAGAAAGCGGGGCGGCTGGATGGAGCAGGGCAGACCGTCTCACCCCAGGTACCGCCACAGGCCCTGGTTGCGTTTGAGGATGGCACGAGCGGGTGGGCCTGGCGGGCAGCTGGAAGCATCTTGCACTGAGAGACTCTCCCTTCCTCGCCCGAGGAGCTGGGCTGGGAGAATGCGTTCAGTGTGCACGGCACGGTGTGCATCCCAGCAGAAGTCAGTCCAGTAAGTGGAAGGAAGCCTCAGCGTTCAGCATTAGAGGGGAGTCAAGTTGGTTCGGATGCGTTCGTAAGATTGGTTTGGCCAGTCATTAAAATATCATCTGCCGAGAGTGTTTGGTCACTAATAATGCAAGAAAACATAACTGTTATGATAACAGTTAAAAACGGATTTGGTCTTTACTAAGCAATAGAAGACATGAGGCAGAATCACCTTTTTTATCAAGCACCTAAAGCATATTAGGTATTTTTACAAATATTATACTATTTAATCCCTGCAGTAACACTGTGTCTTAGGTGTTATCATTGCTATCATTTAGATAGGGAAACGGAGGCTTGTTCTATTAGGGGTGGTTCCCAAGCTCACACCTGGAGTGACTGGGAGTCATGGCTCCAGCCGGCATCCTAGCTCTGAGGCCTCCAGAGCAGACTGCCTCTACTCAGGAAGAGGCTTTCCAGAGTCCGAGGTGCACACGCCCCCTCCCCACCCACGATGGGGTTATGTCCCGACACACGCCTGTGTCGAAAACATCATACGTCGAAAATATCATTAAGTCGAAAACGCGTTTAATGCACCTGACCTACCAAACATCCTAGCTGAGCCCAGCCTGCCTTCAGCATGCTCAGAACACGTGCATCAGGCTACACTGGGAAGACTCTTCCAAGGCAAGGCCTATTTCATCATAAAGTGTTGAATATCCCATGCAAGTTGTTACGTGTCTCCCTTTTGCACCACTGTGAAGTTGAAAAATCGAAAGTCGAATCATCACACGTTGGAGACCGTGTGTATTGAGTCACCTAAGAGCGATGCAGAAAGAAGCCCAGTTATAAAGAGCGATGAACAGAATGGAGGGCCTTCATGTGTCGTCTTAAGTTCTAGCTTTGTTCTCATTGTTGCAATACTAAATTTAAGCAATTGGTCAGTATTTATAAAAATACATGGAGAATGTTTCGTATATATGAGAACAAATACAAAATCGTCTGGTTAAACCCTTCTTCTTGTTAGAAATGTAGGCGTTCGTTCCTCTTAATTTCTGGTTCATCACTACTCGAAGATACATTTCTCTTCCTTCTTGTGAGTGTTCGGGCCTCCAGCCCTAACTCAGTCCTGAGCTGGATTTCCCTTGAAGGCTTATGGAAACCCATCCCCCCCTCTCCTCCTGTACTCATTTCAAACCTTTTTACCACTCAGGACTATGTAATAATAGGTGAAAACCGGCTCAGTTTCTAATAAGACAGACATGAGGCAGAATCGCAGAAGAGAAGCACTGCTTGTTCACATATTACTGTTTTGGGTTATAAGAATAATAGTAAACAAGCCAGTAATAATTACTAAGATAGATAACATACTAAATACTATGTGTATACTCTCATACTGCAAAATTAAAAAAGGAATGTATACTAAATAATGCTAAATACTAAAACGCGTAATGAAGTATTGCCACAAAAGAACAAATCATGGTGTAAGTGGCCTAATGTTATGTCATCTGTAAAGCGATTTCACCTCGAGTGCATCCTTTTAATCTCTGCTCCGTTGGGTATAGGCAGGGCTGGTTGATGTCCTAGTCAGACACTTTGCAAAAACATTTCCAAAGGCGTCTCCTTTAAGGCTGATTTTTCTAGTAAGATGCATATACTGTCTAGTAGAAGTAAGAGCTTCCAGTTATCACTCCATTCTGGATATTTTTAAATTTACATCCAGAAAAATTAAATGAAACCGACAAACACGCCTTGCGGGGTCGGTCACGTGTGATATGGAGATGAACAGGGCAGAGCCCCGAGCCTGGAAGGGCTGCAGTCTCTTGGGAACGGCTTAAGTTCTTGGAAGGAAGAATAATTACAAATGATCTGAGTGATAGTTCAAGGCTGGTCTGCATAAGCTGTCTCAAGGGAACTCAGCAAATTGATTGATACCCAGGTGAGAGAGAATGAATGGGATGCTATTTGGAAGAAAGGCTTTGACGGAGGCGTTGGGTGATGACTCGGGGACTCACAGTCCAGGTCTCCAGGCAGAGACAGTAGAATGTTTCTGGGGCTGGAGTCCGACAGGCCAAATTCAAGTTCGTGGAATCGCTTACTAACGGGCTGGTTTGAGGCAACTTACCTTGCCAAGCCTCGCTTGCTCGTCTGTTAACCTGCACGAAGCTGTGAGGTTGAACAGGGACAGCCCCACCTAGCATGGAGCCAAGCCTCAGCAGACCCGTAGGTTATGGTCAAGTCCTTTCCTCATCCTTCTCTCTTCAGATGGGCCACACAGGTAAACAGGTCCCAGGAGTCAGCGCTCAGTCACATAACGACTTCCTGTACCGTTGTTTGGGGTGGAGGATTGTAGATGGGTTTCTTTTTCAGAGCTTAAAAACTTTTCCAAAACTCCAGCAGGGAGCAGAT
Organism: Eonycteris spelaea; assembly: GCA_003508835.1. Taxonomy (NCBI): domain Eukaryota; kingdom Metazoa; phylum Chordata; class Mammalia; order Chiroptera; family Pteropodidae; genus Eonycteris; species Eonycteris spelaea. Next base: position 4,223,493 of record PUFA01000115.1, read on the forward strand.
GGAGGTGAGGAAGGGTAACAGGGCCAGGTTCGTGCCAAGACTCACTGGCTAAGCCGTGTCCTGGCGGTTCACTGGTCTGCCCTTGACCTCTCGTGGGCACTTCCTTACCTGAGTGGGGGGGCCTTGTGGGGGCATGGTGACTGGCAGGCACCTGGGGCAGGGCATCCTGCGGATGGCTTGGTGTCTGCTCTCCAGCCGAGGTGCAGGCAGAAAGCAAAGGAGCTGTGTTTGATGAGATCCTGTGGGTTTTGGTAACGGGGCATGAGCTCCAGTGCTCGGGGACACTGTAATTCTCCCTGATGTGACAGACAAAACACAGTGGGCCCCTTCTGTTCAGAGCCGAACCCCATGCAGCTCTGGTGTCTTAGGGGCTCCGGGCAGAGGCACCAGTGTCAGGTGTGGCCATGGATCCTGACGTGCGAGTCAGGCCTCAGGACGCCTAAGGGTCAGTGGAGATGCTGACGGAGGTGGACGGCTTTGCAGACAGGAAGCAGAAGCCAGACACATGGCGGGAGGCTTGCAGGGAGTGGTCCAGGCTGCAGAGGACCCCCAGATTAGGAGTTTCGTTATCATGGCCCCATGCGCTTCCCACAAGGAGATGATGCTGGGCAGAGGCAGATCCCAGTGGGACAAATCATGGCCCCGGCTGAGCCTGGCTCCCCTCTCTCCAGGCCCACCCCAGGACGTCCAGACAGGCACGTGCTCTGTGCCGGCGTCACGCCTGGAGACAGGCGGAAAGGTGGGGTTCACGTGCTGCTGTCCCATTTCCCACATGGTGCATAGACAGGCCGGGTTGCCGGGGGCCACCAACAGCCATCTTGGGGTCCAGGAAGGAAGAAAATCGCTAGACTATGTTTGTCTTGAAAAAGTCGACTGGCCTCAAATAAATAGGTCAAGAGGGACAATGCCACCCCTCCCCCAACAGGTGTTGACAAGCAGCAATTTTCTATTTAAATGTTTGGGTGTTTTTTTTTTTTCTTTTTGGCAAAAGTAATACATGCTTGTTGCCAGTAATTCAAAAGTACAGAAATCACAGCATTAATAAGTAAAGCATCATCTTAAACCCCAGAAAATGATGTTTTGATGTACAGCCTTCTGTGCACATATAACGTAGACTGAAAACTTCTACACACATGGTGACGTGCACCCTGGTTTTCCCCATTCACCAGGATGCAAGGATATTTTCCTGCGTCATTCGTATAAATCTCGTTGTTTTCAACGGAAGCTTCTCGTTCCGCCTTATAGATGTCCTATCATTTGTTTAACCCTCTGCTTCTGAAACATGAAGTTAAGCCTTATACAGTTTTCAGAGTTATGGACGAAGACGAGACCAACATCCTTGGGTAAACGTCTTTGCTTTGGATCGTCTTGTCATGTCATAGTGCTAGAGTGAGGACCGTGGAGTCAGAGGGTGCTTAGGTTGTTTGTGCCTTTGGGATGAGGCAGTGGGTTTGGTCTGCCCCCCCCCCCCCCCCCCGGAGACCACAGCAGGAAACGGAAACAGCATGAATGGTGAAAACCCAGCCTCCCCATCCTCACAGCCAGAGAAGCTGTGCTGTGATCCGGTTTATGGATGAAGCTCCCAGTAACGATCAGGTTTATAGATTAGGCTCCTGGTAAGAAGCTGTTGGAAGAAACAACATCTCAGTTTAAAAAGAGATTTATAAAGTTTGAAGACTGCCGGCGAAGGCGCGTCACCAATGCCTGCAGCTTGGGGACGTGAAGGGGCTGAGTGAACACATGCTTTTGCTTCAGTCTGCGTGTCCTTGGGCTGCCGTGGGTCGTTCATTTTCCAGTGACTCAGGGACACTCTGGCCTTAGTTATCATGGTAACAATAATGATTCTCATTGAGGTCAGAGGCCAGAGGGGACTGTCTCTAATCCAGAGGTGGGGAAATGCCTCTAAGGCCAGGAACGCGGAACTTCCAGGAACAGGACTGGGAATTTTAAGCTTCCAACCCAGGTGATAGCATCCCGCTCCCCTCAGGAGCGTTGAGGTTAGGGGCCAGGGGCAGCCCCTGCTCCTGCCTCTCCGTCTCCCCATTTCTCTCTGTCCCTTTTCCTTCTTCCTGGACAAGCGAAACAGTGCACACACTCACCCGGGGAGCTATGGTCCACCTGCTGCTCAGGGCAGAAGGGCACCGCGCAGAGGATCTGCCCACCACTCAACAGCCTGTGAACGCCGAGGCGCATCCGGGGTGTAGGCAGAGCCCCCACCAGCTGGGGTGGCCCTGGCCGGGGGCGAGACTGCATCGTCAGGGTCCCTGGCCCTTGGAGAAGGAAGGGCTTTCAGATCTCCAGTCAAAGTGAGAGAACAAGAATTCTGCCTAACTAGTCAATTTTCCTAATGAGCTATTAGAAGCTGTTTTTGTGCTGAACACACTGCCCTCATTATCACCGTGCTTCCCAGGAGCGAGGCGCTCGCTCTCTCTGCCCATCGTAATGAGCAGAATGCTGGAGCGAGACCGAGCTTTAACGAGTTACGGCATGAATGCAAAAACGGAGCAGCTTGCATCTGGAGTCCCTCGAAGAAAGGCTGGGCCGCATGCGCAGCCGTGTTGCGCACCCCTCAGAGGCAACTTCTCTCGTCGGCCAAACTGGAAGAGACCAAGAAGACTCTCTGACGGACAGGTGACGACGGGAAGAGAGACGGAAGAGAGACCGAGGAAGTCCTCTCGGGAAGGAAAACGTACGGTGAGCCTGAGAAACAGAAAGATGAAATAGTTCCAGGTCACAGATACGGCAGTGGTTACGTTAACTTTTACAACCCGCGGTACTGGTGCCAGGCCCAGGGCGTGCTGGGAGCGAAGGCAAACAGAGCCAGAAAGCAAGGGATCCGTTAACGAGACGCAGGGCGAGTGAGTGAGTGGCGGTCACGTGGAGATGGCAGGGGCTCGCGGTGCCCTGGCTCTAACCCACGCCAGCCCGGGAAAGCTGGCGGCCCAGAGTTTAGGAGTTTTGTGAAGTGGTTATTAACTACAGTCATTGTTCAAACTTAAGTTCCATTTTGTTATAGACAGATGGTAAATCCTCAAAACTCATCCCTCCCTAATTATTATGTCTGTGGTATCTGTTAGGTAGACAGACACACAGAGATATACAGCGTCACGCTGCTACTCAGCCTCGTCCCCGCATGATACTCAGCCCCGTCCCCGCCTGATACTCAGTGAGGCCGCCGTGTCGGTAGCTCGACGTCAGCCGTGGCGGGAGCCTTCGCAGCGCGGAGATGAGCAAACGCTACACATCGGGCCTTGGTTTGTGGTGTTGCGGGTTGTCTGTGTAGGAGGTCAAGAAGCGTAGAGGAAAAGTGTTCATGATACAGATTAAACTTAAACGTATGTTGCCAATGGAGCACAAAAAGTTTAAGGACATGTTCGTCCATTATGTCCATTATGTGAGAATTCTTACCCGACTCAGCATTGATGAATGAGTGAAGTTCCATGTATGTCTTTGTTTCATTTCCATCTTATTGTAAAAAAAAAAAAATACCTACCGTTTGTATTAGACCTACACTCATTTATCAACTGAAACCTCTGATTGGCTATAGACGTAAAGGTTCAGCAAAAACCAAGGCAAGCATGCTGCAAGAATCCATTGGCTATGTAGAAATTTTATTAAAAAGTAGTGTATCATTTATTATGATTTGTAAATTATGGGCTACCTATCCTTTATGTCAGTAAATTTTATAATAAATGCATGAGATGTGCATGCACACACCCTCCTGTATCTCATATGTACGTACATAATTTTATTTTTCGGCTCCGTGGTTGTGAAACATTTCCCAGGACACCACCCAAAGCCACCCCCCTCTCTCCAGTAGCCTGTGACCTCTGAGCATCTCAGCTTGGCAGAGCGGTGGAGCAAGGGTTGGGGACCTTGGTTAGAACGTGGGTGCCGGGTATGACTGCTGTGTGATGTTAGACAGTCATGCTCACTGAGCTTTAGTTCGCTCACCTGGAAAACAGCTATTAATAACTCACCTTTAAGGACGGTGATAACGGAACATGAGCTCCAGCGTCACGTTAGAATAGGACCTGGCCTTTGCGGGCTCATGGCCACCTTCTCAGTATGATCGTGGTGATTTGCAAGCAAAGGTGTTGCAGTCCGGTTCCGTCCCGGAGAAGCCGACAGACCCGAGGCGGCTCTGATTTGTGGGGGGAAGAGAGAAATGACTCTATGCACCTTCAAAAGGGCTGCTCCCCATCACCAGGGAGTCCTTGGCCCTTGAGCAACACTTGGGGAACGGGGGCCAGGTTAACGAGCATCCACCCCGTGCCAGCTTCTTCCAGACGCAGCATCTTACTTCAGCTTCGTGACCGTTGCATGATGGACGGTGGGAGATCTTATTTCCCATCGATGCCCGAAACAGGCTTTCCCTTCCCATGTGCTCTAGAGCATTTCCATCTCCCCGTCGAAAGGTAGAGGCTAATACTCCTCTCCTTGAATCTGGGTTTGCTGCGACTCACTTAAACCCAACCGACCACACCAAAGACAACAGCACGTGACGTCCAAGATGACGCAGCCTCATCGACAAGGACCTCCCCCCCCTCCAACCGCCACTTCAGAGCCTTGAGCTACCTTGTCAGAATCTAACGCTTGGACACTCAGCTGCCAAGAGACTGTGTCTTCTGGTACCCTGGTCAGGTGGCCCTGAATTTCAAGGCCTCCCATTCATACTACAGATAGGTGAGTGAATGAGTGTTCACATGATTCTGGTTCTCAACTGTCAAGTCACCCCTGGCCTTAGATCGCAGGACATCCTGGGCAGAGATAACCTGTCCCACTGTGTCCTGTCCAGGGTGCTGACCTTCCAGAGCTGTGAGCATGATCAAGTGACTGTTTGATGCCACTAGACCTGAGGCAGTTTGGTACCTAGCAGCAGTCCCTGGAAGCAGCATTATCTTCAAATATATTTTGCAGACAGGACAATTGAGGATCAGAGAGGGCAAATTACCTGGTAGCGTCGCACAGTGGATGACTGGCAGATTTCACATCCACGCTCAGGGCTTCCTGGCCCTTAGGGAAGACTGTTTGCTCTGCTCACAAGACGGGTCCCCTGGCAGGGACGGCCAGAGGAAGGAGAAGGTGGGAGTGAGCCGTTGTCAACCGTGCCGCAAGTGGCCGGGCTCTCGTTAGGCACGGACGGGCCAGAGTGGGGACAGGAGAGCGGAGAGGCGGCATTCGGCCTCTGAAAACATTTCTCTCCCCCCTTAGCAAAACAGATAAACAGTTTTTTAAAAATCCAATTTTCACGTTCTGCTGTTCACAGCTGCTCCGGTGCGCACACAGCACATTTCCACCTGGGGAATGAATTGATGAGTGCATCTGACATCTCCTGGGGGTTCATCCCGTGAGGTCTGGCTATCAGACAGTGTGAGGACTGGCAGGATTTCAGCCCGCCCGCCTTGCGTGAGGAGGTAGCAGAGAGCCCGGTCTCTCCTGGAGGCTCCGGGGCCTTCATCCTCGGTGTGCCACTGCAGTCACCAGCCCGGGACCCACTCTGAGAAGGCAAGGGGCGCGACGGGCGCCCACGTGCACCTTGGTCCTCCTGTCTCGAGCCTTCTCCAGGTGCCTTCTTTGCAGTGTTAGGCCTCTACAATATTACCGTTGATCACGATCATTATTTTTAAGCAGCCAATACGTCTCGATCACTTATCAAACTATGTGCTAGACATTTATTCGTAATTAATTTGCAAAAAAAAAAATCCCACGGGGAGGGCACCATTATTTCCCTCATTTTCAGATGGGGAAGAAGCCACAGAAAGGGCAGATCACTTAGAATCCATGGAACAGTATTCATAGCTGACGTAAAACAACAAGTCTCCTTCCGTCGTGTGCTATGTCCTTAGCGGATATTGCCAAAAACCATCGAGGAGGAAGAAGAGAGGTGGGGAAGGAATCATGGATAGTGATAGCTTTCATTTATTCAATTTATTTGATTTATTGATTATTTGATTGAGTGCTTACTCGATGCCCGTTACCTTGGTAGCCCTCAAAAATAGCAATCAACATTCTAAAACCCTCTTTGGATGAAGAGTCAAAGGATCAGAGAAGTAAAGTAACTCTCCTCAGGCAGCGAGACCTGATTTCATGTGATTCCAGGTTCCACGTACGTAGCTACAGAAGTTCTCCAAGACCAGCCCCGTCCGTTTGAGCCTGTCTCTCCTAGACCCTCCCACTCACTGGTTCTCCAGAGCCATATTGCTTGGTCCACCTATGTTGTCAAGTTTCTCCCTACATGCAGAACCTAAAGGAGGGGGCGGATGCCGGTTGCCACAGCAGCACAGAGGCGTACCTCAGCTGAACAGGACCAGTCCCCTGTCCCATTGCGTGTGGGGACCCTCCCCCCTTGTCCTGACCTCAGGGTTTCCCTGGACTGGGCTGGCACCTGCCCTGGGGGTGCTCACTCTAGTCTAGAGCTGGCCGGTGGGCTGTGGAATCCTCCTCAGTTCCCTCTCGCCCTCTGAGATTTATTTCGGGCTTAATCTGCACAATATAAAGCCTCCCCTGCCTCGGCTGGGCTAATCTGGATGATTCTTCCAGAACCAGAGCGAATAATTCTTTTAAGACACTTACTTATTCCATTGTGGTGTGTATTTAGCTACCCACCTCAGTCTCTCCCAGACCTACGTTCCCGTGGGTGCCAGGAATGTACTTCCTTTATCCTCAGCACCTACAATGCCCGGCACAGAGGAGGAACTCAGAAATTTTATTTATGCAACCCCTACTTCTAAGTCCTTGATGTCAATTGACACAGTCCTCAAAAACAACCCTGGCACAGAAGTCCCATTATATCCTGCGGTGGTGAGTTTTACGTGGCAGCTTCCCTGGGTGTCTGCATCCTGATACTTGGTCACACGTTAGCCCGGATGCTTCTGTGAGGGCGATTCCTATTTTAGTGGTGGACTTTGAAGCGATTATTTTTCATCACGGGAGTGTGCCTAATCTAATCACTGGAAGGCCCGAATAGATTAAAAGGCTGACCTCTCTCCGGCAGGAGGGAATTCTGCCAGCAGAGGGCTTCAGACTTGAATTGCAGCAAACGCTGCTGGCTCTTCCCGAGTCTCCAGCCTGCCGGCCCACCTGCACGTTTTGAACTTGACAGGCTCCACAATCGCGTGAGCCAATTCCTTAAAATAAATCTCTCTCTCTCTCTCTCTCTCTCTCTGTACATGTTATCCATATCCTGTTGGTTCTCTTTCTCTGGCGAAGCCTAAGACACATCCACATCTACACAGGAGAAACCTCAGGCACAGAAAGAGGGTGAGTTGCTTGCTCCAGGGTTACACCGCCGGTAAGGGAAAGAGCGAGGATTTGAACCTGAGCTGTTCTGGCTCCAGGGTCTGTGCGCCCAGCCTTGTCACGTGACGCCACTGTGCCGTGGCAGACGACATTCTCAGTGCTGGAAAGAATAGGAGCAAGGAGCCTGATGAGGTTTCTGCAGCCACAGAGCTTGTGTCTGAATCGAGGCCATGCCACTTGACGCCAGTCTGCCAAGGGCCACAGCTCAGGGCTGCACCCCGGCTCACAGGAGCCGGGTTTAGGGAGACGAGGAGTTCTGGGTCTGAAAAGGAAGTCTGACAGAGGCCCAAGGGAAGGGCTTATGGGTTCCAGAATCCAAAAGCCGGTTTGTGCCAGGTGCACTCAAATCAGGTGCACCCAGAGCAGGTGCCAGCTCGGCCCGGCAGGCCTGGAATGAGTGAAACCAGGCTCGGTGCATTGACTGATGACCAGCTGGTTGAATGAGGTGAGGGGAGTTTGTCGGGGAGTTTGTCGTGCCTCCTGGGTAAAAGGCGGCCAGCACGGGGCTGGTGGCAGCAGCTTTCTGTACACATGCCCTCAGGTGGGCCTTTCCCTGGGGAGTTCTGAGGCCAGGGAAGGTCTGGTAAGGAGCAATCTCAGCTCCACTGCAGGTGTCGGGGCTGGGGTGGGGCTCGTACCCAGCAGGAGCCAGAGGTTAGAGCTAAGATCCCATTAAATGAGACCTTTCGCGGCAGGTAGCGCCTCTTCAGCTTCTTTGGGTGACAGCTCCACTGCCTGACACTTCTCCCCCATCGACCCGTTTCGAATGAGTGAGGGACGTCCAGACGGGGTTGGCGATGCCCACGCAGGGAGCTGCGCGGTGCAGGATGGTGTGTCTTAGTTTGTCGCTTTGCTCTTAGAACAGGAAGGCCCCATGTGAAGCTTGCCCTGCTCCCTACTCTGCAACGTGCGTGTGCATCCTTCCCTGGGTTTCCAGAGCTGGGAGGGACCGGGAGCGAGCGCCCATTCCTACCTCGTCCTCCCTGTTTCCCAGCTGCCATGGCTTCCTTTCTCCCTGCAGAGGGACCGTGGTACCTTGAGGTGCCTTGAGGGGACGTGGCGTCACCAGCTCTTGGAGTGCTGGGTTGGAACCAGCAGAGGAGGAGGACGGGCCTTTTACTAAGTGCCAGTGCGAAGCTCGCACCTGTCGGAACCTGGCGGAGACGTAGCTCTTGGTGTCTGTGTGACGTTTGCAAAGCACAGACCTCCCCTCGGGGTATCACAGAGTCTTTCCCGTCATTGGGGCGAACAAAGCACAGACAACCCCACGGGGCCATCAGCTGTTGGTTTGCGTTCGCTTTTTGTTTATTTGTTTAAAATGCCATGACCTCAGCGCCCAGGAAGCAGCTATGGCAAACTTGAAACGTGGGTGGAATTTCCTTCTGGTGGTTGCCCGTTCTTTCATTCATCGCCGGTTTGCTGGGGGAGGAGATCTCTCTGGAGAGAGAACGAGAGAAACCACAGTGTTGCTTCCAGAGCTTACAACATCGGGAGGGACATGTGGTCAGGGCAGTGCCCAAAAAAATACGTAAGAGGTGCAAACAGGAATTCACCTTTTATGCATGGGAACTGTGCTAGGTGTTCCTGGCGTGTTAGGTTACTGAATCTGTAACACCCCACAGTGTAAATAGCATAGAGGAGGAAATTGAGGCTGAGACAGACAAAGTAAATTTCCCAAGATGACGCAGCCAGTTGATGAATGAGCCAGGTTCTAACGCTCTTTGTTTGGGTTCAAGGTCTGTTTTATGTTGGCTATGCCATGCGCGGCAGGCAGATGTTAACACACGTGTGCATGCATTTATGTTGCACGGAGGGTGTTCTGATGGCTGTCTCGTGAAGGGACCATAGAGGGGGGCATTTGTAGATCAGCAGACAGGTAGGTCTTCCAGGTGTGTGTGGGAGGTGGCGGGGGAGGGGAACAGTGTAACAGTGTGGTGGAAATGGGAAGGCACATGCAAATTTGTAGTTATGTTTGCCGGGAAAGCATGGGATGTAAAGGAAAATAATGGGAAAAGAGGAGAAAGAGGAAATTTGTAGCCCCCAAATAGAAGAAAGTCAAATGCGAAGTTCAGGAAACTCACCTCTGGGCGCCATGGCCCTCGGGTGCTGGTGGATGGCCACCTTTCACAATTTCATGCAAGGCTAGAGTTCTCTCACCCAAGGCCCTGGAGGACTCAGCATGACATTTCCCCCACACCCCAAATAATTACGTCACATTGCTGGCATCGCCCCAATTTTTACGGACTGATGTCACCGGCAGCTCAACCTGATTGCCTTTTCGTTTCAGTCACAATAAGCTTGAGTGTTGGGAAGAAAACCCAAACAATCTTGGCACTGCCTCCTGGTCCCCTCTCCTGGGTAGTGTGAGCCAAGGACATCCCCCATGCCCCGAGCATCTCTGAGTCCCCCACGCCCCTGACTCCCCACCCCTGCAGCCCCTCACCACCGGCTGCTTCCTCGTGAATTCCTCTGCAGCTGGGGAAATCTGTGTCCTGATCTTTCTCCCCTCGAAGGCGGAACCAGTTTTACTCTGAGCCCCGTCCCTTCTCTGGCCACCCTCATGCAGGGCACTCACCCCGCCGTTGGCTCATTAATCCCCATGCCATGTGCTGGCGTCTTTAGTGCATGCGGCGTTGCTCACCGTTATTTCCTGCAGTGAATTCTTTAGAAGGCCACAAGGGATGAAAGAAAGCTCACCTGGCGTGTTCCCCACTTTCACTGCGATGCCCACCCCTTCATATTTTGGTTAGGAGAAAAAGGATTGAGTGGAACACATTAGATAAGACTTTAGCCAGAATGTAGAGAGAAGACGTCACCGAAGGCAGCACCCAGGCGGGCAGGGACGGATGGGGAGGGGACAGGTTGAGGGTCTGTGTACATACTGGTGCTTCCCTGTCTGCAGGTCCGTCCTGTCTGCTCATGCGAGGTCAGAGCCTGGGCCCTTTCTCAGCAGCCTCATGCACGCCGGGCTTCGGTCGCTCCTTTACGAGACAGTGCGTCTGACATCTAGCTCACACCTCCAAGCCCACATGTGTCACTTAGGTACCAAGCTCGGTTAAACACGGAGCCCCAATCTTTACTGGACTCTAAACCTGGCTTCTCTTTCAGCGACCAGAGCCCCCAGTTATGTGAGTCGTGCAGGATCCCCAACATCGGCCCCATGCCAAACACCTGTCTCCAAATTCCACGTGTAAGTCACCGATGACAGTATTGGTTTCATCAGTAACTTCACGTCTGTCCACTGCTGTCCATTCTCTTAAGTCCACAGCAATCGAGGCTGCAGTTTGTTCTAGACTAACTTGTCCTCCTGTGTGTACCCTTATTCTTAGTCTAAGTTCTGCAGTTTGAGCCAAGGAATCTTTAAAAAATAGAAATCTGAGCAATACGGTAGGTTAGAGGTCATAGAAACGTCTTCTTATAGAGAACTACAAGCACTGGATAAGTCCTGCATGGCCAATCTGGCAAAAAAAAAAAAAAAAATATATATATATAATATATATATATATATATATATATATATATATATATATATATATATATATGGGAATTCCTTAGAGACTAGACGTTAAATAAGGGTGCAGGCCTGCAGGACCTGGCACTTGCTGTGGGTATTTATCATCTGGGTTCTAACGGGCCATGTATACCAGAAAAAAAGATGTCAATGGCAGGTCCAACACAGGACAGGAGGAAGAAATAGAGATGCCTGGAATAAAGCAGACTTAAAGTGTGACATCCTTATGAAATAAAATAGGGGGGAAAAATGTCTGCCATGGGAAATAGTAGGAACATGTACACAGTTTTTCAGTGACTACTCATAGAATGGGGGGGGGGGAAGAAGTATCCTAGGCTTGTGACCTGAAGAAACAGAACTTAAGTTAAAAAAAGATTATACACAGACACACACGCACATGTGCACTGTCTCTTAAAGTAGTTAAGGTTAGTCATTCCCAAGGTGACTTGCCAAAGCAAACAGTTCCTGTCTGGAGGAACACCAACCCAGGCTGCAAAAAAGTCCCACACGTAAAAAGAACGTAACTTACAGTAAAAAGTACATTAAAACACAGGAAGAGAGGCCCAAGTCAAGATGAGCAAGGTTAAGCGAAACAAAGGGAAACAAAAACAAACTCACAGACAAACCCTTAAGGGCTGCCTGGGTTAGAATTTAGAAAGGAGATATCGAGAGTGTTTAAGAAACGGGAAGAAATTAGAATGTCCTAAACTTCAGTGGAATGTCTTCTCGTGCCTTTTGTCCATTTTTAAAATGACATGTTTTTCCTTATCGAGTTTTTTACAGTTCTTTATATATTCTAGATACTAGTCCTTCATTAGATATTTGCTTTGCAAATATTTTCTCCCGGTTTGTTTAGTCACATGTCTGTTCATTCCCTTAATAGAGTCTTCAGCAGAGCATAAGTTTTTTGTTCCGATGAGATCCAATTGATTATCTTTTCACGTCATAGATCGTACTTTGCCTAGCCCTAGACTCTGAAAAATTTTCTCCCGTTTTTAAAATTTTTTTCCTTAGAAGTTTTATGCCATTACCTTGTATATTTAAGCCCACGATCCATTTTGAGTTAAGTCTGGTATAATGTCTAGGTTCATTTTTTGTGTCTATGTACCTCCCGTTTCTTCAGCGCTTTTATTGAAAACGCTGACCGTCCTCTATTGACTTGCTTTTGCTCTCTTTTCAAAATTAGTTGGACGTTTTCCTGTTGGTCTGTTTCTGAGATTTCTGTTCTGCCCTGTTGATTGATATGTCTAGCCTTCAGTCAATAGCACAGTCGTGACCACTGTTGTCTCCATAATAAGGCTCGCTCGAAGGTAGATTAATTCCTCCCACTTTATTCTTATTTATCAGACTTGTTTTTAGCAATGCTGGTTCATTTTACTTTGCATCTCTTTCAGCAGAAGCATGTTCATATCCATAAATCATCTCACTGAACCTTTGACAGGAATTGTATTGGAGCTGTTTACCTGTCCTGGGAGAATAGGTATCTCTCTTATCGTGAGTTTTTCCATCCATGAACATGATATATCCCTCCCTTTATCCAGCCCTTTGATTTCTCTCATCAGCATTTTGTTCATTAGCATAGAAGCACTATGCATGTTTTGTGAAATTTATACCTGACATTTTTATTGTATCCAGTTTAAAGCGTGCTGCCTTTTAAATTGCCACGTTTATGTGTTCGTGGCTAATATAGAGAAATGCAGTTGATATTTAATATCTATCTTGTGAGCCAAGACCTTGCTGCACTCATTGTTATTTCTAGGAGTAGTTCTGTAGATTCCTTGGGCTTTTTAACACACGAAATTATGCCGTCTGCACATAGGGGCAGTGTTGCTTCTTTCCGGTGTGCCTGCCTTTGATTTCTGTTTCTTGGATGTCTATATTGACCGGAATGTCCAGCACGGCTTTGAATAAGGGCGATGTGAGTGGACATCCTTGCCCCATCGTCTCAGTGGGGAAGCTTTCACGTTTTTCGCTGTTACGCACAACGTTAGTTGCAGGGTTTGTTTGTTCGTAGGTGCTTTTTCTTTATGAATTAGAAGACAGTCCCCTCCGTTCTTTCCGGAGTGTTTTTCATCACGAATTAGTGTGGAATTTTCACAAGGACGTTTTCTGCGGTGACTGACGTGAGCACGCGATTCTTTCTTCTTCGGCCAGTAGAGAGGTTGGATGACAGTGGCTCCTTTTCAGCTGTTCAGCCGTCTTTACATTCCTGGAATAAACCCCACGGGGTCATGACGTATAAGTCTTTTTATTTTTATGTGTTTCGGAATCCTATTGGCCGGTACTTTGTTAAAGATATTAACGTCTGTCCTCACAAGGTTATCGACCTGTGGTTTTCTATTTTTGGTGCTCTCTCTGTCTGGTCTGGGTATCGAGGTCCCGTTTGCTCACATCCCCGGGCACACACCGCATGACACATGTGACTCTGTGGTCTCTGTGCTCGGGAGAGTGAAGCACTAGCGTGTACCAGGCCTCAGAGAGCGGCACGGTGAACTTCAGCTGCATGCATGCGTCAGCGACGGGAACCCGGGCTCTCTGAACAGACAGCCCTGGTGGCCTTGGACCCCTCACCATCTCTGCCTGGGTCTTCGTCCTTGCCTTGGACGTAATGCCGATCGTTGCTTTATTTGGAAGATCTGAAGAGCAGAGGAGAGCTGTTATTGGTGCGGAGGAGCACGTGGTTCCTAGAATATCCAGCTCCGGCACACAGCTGTCCCGGGCCATGAACACGCGTGTGCCCCTGTGGCCTTGGGACACGTGATGGTAAGATGGCCACAGACCAGGCTAGGGGAGGAAGCAGACCACACATGGACCAAATCAGTAATCTGGGTTTCTTCGCTAAGAAACTCTATCCAGGTCCTCTGGCTCGCTTCAAAGCGGGGCGTTTCAGAGCTGTTGGAGGAGCATGCGGAGGCTGCCGATGAGGCGTCTGCTCCATCGCGGGTCCTGACCCATGGGCAGTGGTCACGGGAGAGGCACGAAGGGACTCCGGATACGACTAGCCTCGTATCCTGCACGAGCAGAGGTTCATTTGACTGTGGCTGAGGTCCCCACCCGTGGATGCAGATGGCACGGCTTCATCTCTCTTGTCTCCAAACGGAAGCTCTGGTAGGAAGAGGGAGAGCCACGAGTCGGGGTATCACTAAATCAGCAGTATACTAACTCTGAAACTTTCAGCAAAAAAAAAAAAAAAAAAAAAGAAGATTTGGGTGTTGGAGGCTGCCGTCCGTAGGAACTAAATAACCAGCCCACACTTAGAACACCTGACAGAGCCCCTGGAGTCAGGCAGGCAGACCGGAAATCCTAGAGAAAAGGCGACAGAAGGTCGTCTGCGGAGACGGAGCACTTCTCAGCGGGTGGGGTGACGGTGGCGAGAGAGACACCGGGCATGGCCGGAGTTCCGAGGTGAGCTCAGCCCCGTGGCCCTGTCCTCCGACTGCTGAGGAGGTGACAGGGACGGGCTGATACTGTCCATGACCTCTCCTGTATCTATCTATCTATCTATCTATCTATCTATCTATCTATCTATCTACCTACCTACCTACCTACCTACCTACCTACCTATCTATCTATCTCACCCTTTATGGGAAGCAAAGAAAACAAGAAACTAACCCGAAGGCCGAAAGCAACAGGCTGCTGTTTCCGCACAGAATTCGACATCGATCGCCCGAGTCCTCGCGAGTTACCTTTCTCCCATGGTTAACCTTGACGCTGCCCTCTGCTCATCCTCACACGCACACTTGGATCGCTCCTCCTCTGTCTCCTCAGCTGTATCCTCCTCTTTTTCTTGCTCGGAAAATGTGGTATCACTTGGCGTTCTCGCCACACTCCTCTTAGGGACGTAAACCGTGACCACCATCACCTACTTGTGACACGTCTGAGCAAGCACGGACATGGTCTTTCATTTACACACCACTCGTTCTCGGCTCTTACAAGAGAGGCACTGAGCAAGCATATGCTGCTCTGGAGAAAACGGCAACCCAGAACTGCCATCCACTGTCCCTCCTCCCCGCAGGAATGCTGGTCATTTATCTGTTCGGGTTGCTTCTGCTGTCTGTACCAGTTGTTCGATATTTTGACCGTTTGCTCTACCCAGACAGAGTATATCAAGCGATAGGGAAAATTGACATCTCTCCTGGCCTCGAAAACCATTGTTAAGGTTAGAAAATTCCTGTCCAAATCCAATAGACAACGAGTTTTAACAGAATCCTGGTTTGAAAACTTCAGGTCTCTTCCTTTTGAAAACTTGCATCCTTGACTCTGAGCTCAAAGGAACGTCAGGATTTGGCCGGTGGCTTATTTTACAAACAGGGAGGTGTCCCTCAGCAGGGGATGTGACTAGCCCGGGCACAGAGTGGACTGTTTCAGGGATTTGGAGAAAATTTTCAATTTCCTTCCAGCCGCCCTGCCATGCAGACGTGATATTAGGATTCTTCAGAGAGGCCGTGGCAACGCATCCCCAAGAACATGTGAATGCAGCGTGCATGGGCAAGTGCATCCTCTGGGATGACGGGAAGTTACGCCGTGCCATTCTGAAGTCACACCTCACGTGGCCACGTGTTGGCTGCACACATATCCGGTGCCGTCTTACCTGCGCTTGCCACACGGGGCCTCAGCAAGGCCCTAGCTGTGGTCAGCTGAGCCGTCGTGACCACTGTATGCAAAGATTGCTCAGTATGTCCCATTTTTAATATCGACACATCCGGACACATGTTCCAAAGGGTTTCGCATACACGTGTGCAGTGACACACACACACACACACACACACACGCTCGTTCTCTCTCTCTCCTTCTCCCTCGATACACATATCCTTCGCCAGAACCGTGTCTTTTTCTTCGTGTAACATCATACAGCCGCTGGGCCAGTTAGACACAGCGGAGAGCAGGGGGCAGGAAGACGGACAGCGAGAAAGTGACGGCCGTCCGTCTGACAGGGAGGCAGCAAAAACAAAGGGTCAAAACCGCGGCAGCGGAGGGCCCGTCCTGGGCAGTGACAGAAGGCGCAGCGTATGTGCACATGCGACAGTAGAGGCCAGGGATGGGCATTCGTAGTGAAAAATGTCCTTGTCTTCCGTATCTCGTTTTAAAATGTCGCAATCGTTGTCACATCCTTTCGGAAGGTTTTCGCTGAAAGTGGTCGAAATGTCTCCCTGGTGCCTTAGGATGAGAATGGTAGAATAATACTATTGCTAATAACGGGGGGCGAAAGAGGCGGAGAGCGTGTCTTGTTTCTCTAGGTCGCCTTTTTTGCTCAGGTCCCCTGCTAATCCTGAACGCGTCCCGCGGCACAGGTGTCGCTCCGACCCTTACCGCTCAGGGGAACAGTGGTGAATCCAGAAGAATGGAACAATAGCAAACAGGATGGACGCTGAGTGGCTGCTCGGGGTGTGCCCCACCCGGGCCGTGTCCAGCCCTCTGTGCGCTCCCGGGCGGGTGTCCGGGTGACTGCCCTGAGGGACCCCACCGCCTCTGGGGCGTGCTGACCCCGAGAGGATCCACGACAACAGGCTCCTCGGTTGCCTGAACACCCCAAAGTCACAGCAGCTGTGTCCCCCGCCCCGCAGTGGCATCTGAAACTCGCAGGACGTCTGTCTGACGCGCGTGACTAAGCGTTCTCTCCCTGGGACTCTGACACCAACCAGTGTAGGGGCCGCAGCCAACGTGTCCCAGCAGGACACGGCCACGTCCCCTCCCCTAACATGCACGCCGCACGACACCCCACTCTCCTGTCCGCTTGGGTCGTTGAGGGTGACACATCCGTTCTCTAAAGCTTCAGGGTCTTAGTCACCGGGCCAGCCGTCAGCTCCGGAACGTGAGTCATCCGTCATTCGTATGAAGGTCCTCAGTGCTTGCGATTGGCTCCTGAGGGGGCCTGGCCTGTCAGCCCCCTGCACAGAGCAGGCTGGGTTTGAACTGAAAGGGTCACAGCCCCAGCCTTTTCTCTGGGACCCCTTTGTGAGGCACAGCGAGCATTCCCGAACCCCCTCTGCTGCAGGCAGTTTTCAGCCAGCTCCGTGTGCGTGCAAGGGGACAGCACCTGGCCCTGAGCCGCGGGTAAATGCTTCTGAGTACGTCCCCAGGCAAACTGCACTGCGTGGGGTCCTCAGGCTTTGGGCGGCCCCGTGCGCTTCAGCGTTAGTGCCCTGTGGCGATGGCCCATGGGAGAACGCACCCACACATGGCCTTTCCCTCCCTCTCTCTCCTCTGCCCCTCCTTCCTGGGATCACGTCCAGGACAAACCAGCGTGCCTGCGAGACTTCGTTCGCAGCTTCGCTCTGCATGGGTGGCCCTGGATAAAAAATAATAATAATGACAAAAAACAAAATAAGAGGCAATATTTATTGAGCACTTAACCATGTGCCAAACGCAGTTCGAAACACTTTGCACGTTCTACCACATCCGACGCAGTGTGTGCGTCTTATAGCTGACTGGCCACAGCGTGTGTTGAAGCGACGTGGTGAGAGCCAGAGCGGGGAGCATTAGGGTGCGGCGGGGAACTCTGCACCTCTTTTCAGAGTTCTCGCCACTCCCCAGTGCTGAGCCTCCGGGGAACACAGAGCTCGTTTCTTACCTGCCGAAGGCTATGCCGGTGTGCACACGTTTGGGGGAGCTGCTAGAGTTGGTGTGTCCGTCATCTCCTGCCCACTTTACGCTGGTCAGATGTCACGTGCCCGACCTCTCTCTGGTTTAAGGCGTGCCAAGACTCAGTGTCGAGGACTTCTTTGTGACGTCCCCGATGTGCGTCCTCTCTCGACACCAGGAGAGGGAGTGATGCCCCACTTGGTGCACACGCAGGGGTCAGCAGTCCCATGTCACGTAGTGTTGGCCTCAGTCACACACACACACACACACACACACACACGCACACTCCTGAGAGCTCGTGGGAGTAGATTCTGCCTTTGTCATAAAGCCTAACTGAGCTGCAGGATTCCTCGGTCAACTGAGGCACCAGGAATGCCTTCTGTCAGCTCCGCATTTTCTTGGATCCAGCCTGCTCACAGCCCCCTCTGCCCGCCCCCTCCCGACGGAGCTGACCCGACGCCTTTCACGAGCCTCTGCCTAGACCTTCATGCTTCACGGGCCCCGGTGCCCAGGGCCCACGCCCCCCCAAAGCTGCCTCTCACCTCCACTGCATAGCAGCCGGCCATGCCACTGGCCAGTTGATGAGACCGTGGCTTCCTCAGAGCGTGCTTATAAATATTTATAGCACCCAGTAAGCAGTAATGGGCTGCTATTCAATCACATCTGCTGGGGAAGAAAAGAATGAAAAGAAACACACACACACTCGCAGGTGTTTATGCCCACGATGTGAAGGTCATTTAGACATGCAGATGTAGAGAGCTCTCAGAATAGCCCACTGGTACCTCCCCCAGGCCTGCGGTGCAGGCCTGATGCTGCCCCTCCCCGCCCACCCCACCCCCCGCCCCCCCCGGTAATGAGCTGTTTGCTGAACTACATTTGGAAAATCCCGAACCGTACAAAGGATAAGGAGAGTATTACCTGTGTAGCTTACCTCCCAGAGGTGATAGTGTTGACAGTTCTGTTCTCAGAAATACTCTGTGTACACTCCAAGAGTCCTTCATTACAGTTGAAGCTACAGCCTTTTACAACCGTTTTTATCGTCAACACGACATTTCATCGTTCCGGCTTGCATCGATGCGATTATTGAGGGCTTCATTAAGTCAGTCGGTAAAACTATGTTCTCGCACGTCTAAGTGGAAAACCCCCAGCGTGGGCCCTGGCATGTGAGAGGCCAGGAGGGGACCCCACCTGGAGGAGGCCTGGAGACGCAGCAGCATCTTATTGTGGAGCAACGTCTCGGTGAAGAGATGTTTTGTTTCTGGCCTCTCTCCTACTGCCAGGCCAGCCCTCAGGGTCAAGAACGGCAGGTAGATAGAATGTGGCTTTCTTCCAGAGGATTTGGAAAACGCTGCCTCCTGCAGGCCTGGAAGCTGTTCCATCGGCGGCCCCAGCACGGGCAGAAGGAGGTTTTGCTTCAACTGAAGAAATAGAGTTAGTTAAATGTTAGATCCCAATTCAAAAAACATATTTCTGACAGTTCTCGTCTATTTCTCCCCCCTCCCACCCCGATAGTCCATGGTTCTTGTTTCTTTTCTTCATGGCCTGTATTAGAGTCGAAAGTGCATTTGATTTAGAGTCAGAAGTACAGGTTTGAATTCATATCGGCCACGTCCAGTCACGGGGCCTGGGCCGTGAAGTCTTTATATGTCTTCTCTTTCCTGAACCACACGTTTTTAATATATTATTTGCAGAATTACTGTGCGGCTAGGAGGATGTTTCGTATGTACAGTCTCTCTTATTTTGGAGGGGGGATGCGCCCCCAAACCCCAGCCTTTACTCTGCACTTGGCCTGCTGCTTGGCCGTCACGGCCTAGGATTCTGAATCATTTTCGAATAAAGTACCCCGCGTTGGGCTTTGCGAATTACGTGGCTGGTCTTGTCTGTGGGCCCAGCGCGGCGTTAGCACCGGGACCCAGCCAGTTAGAGGAAGGGAAAGAATGGGTGGCCGGGAGGTTCACCAAGGCCGCCTTCAGGTCCCGTGGTTCCCAAGAAGGTCTGACAGGAGTCCTCAGGGCTGTCACACCCACGGTCGTGGCTTGTTAGCACGAAGGAACACGGGTGAAAATCAGCAGCAGGAAACGGAGCGGGTGGTGTCTGAGAGGCAGCAGGCTGGGGACTCGCTGTCACACTCCCCCAGCAAGGTGGTCGGTCAGCACCGCTGCCACTGTAGGGCTGCGTGGTGGCCCGTGGCCCACTGTGAATCACGGTGCTCAAGTCGGCTATCTGGCATGGCCCAAATGTCCGAGTAAATCAGGACAGTTGTATCGGGCAGGACATTCTGAGGCTTGGAGGCCTAGGAGCTGGTTCGGGACTAAACCTTTCTCTGGGGGAAGGCTGACCCTTTACTGCCCAGAGAGACTCTCGGAGAAATTGCAGTTGGGAATTGGAAAAGGAAACGTGACTCTGTGAGGGTGGACAGAGAAAGGGTGGGCTGGTTACGCCGGAAGCATTGGCCCCCTGCAAGGACGCCAAGGAGCCAGGAGAACTGGCCTTACCGTCACTGTCTGTAAGACATTAAGTCAAACCACAAACCATTTATTAAAGATGGCATTGCCAACATCGTGCTGTGTCCGCTGACCAGGGAGGCTTCCTGTCCTTGTCTTTTACCCTGTCCTGCTGTCCCTGATAACCTTGGAGAACACAAATCAGCCTCCTAAGGTTCTACCTGGCTCTCCCACTTCCCACTAGCAACCCCCCACTACCTGTCCTGTCTCCCAGCTCCCACCCCACCCCGCACACGCGTGCCCACAGGACCCACGCATGCTCACGCACACGCCGGTGCACATAGCTCCGCTCTCACTTGGGGTACTGCCTGGATTGACTGGATTCGGGTGGCTACGTCTTTCTGCACAATGCTTATACCAAAAAAGCCACCTTCTTCATCAAACCCCGCCACCCACCCCCGCCAGTTCACCTTCAAATAAAATCTGAGTCTCGTCTCTAGCAAATATTACTCCCCTGTTCAGCCGCCCAGGTGGCCGCTTCATACGATGTAGGAAATTAATAGTTCTGAATCATTGACCGCTTGTCACCGTTTATCAGAAAACAGCTTTCCTTACTTTGTACTCTTCCCTTAAAAGAAAGAGCCAGCGACCCAGGCCTGCCAGATTTTCTCAGCAAAGAAGCAACATCTCTGGGCGTCAGCCCTCACCGTCATGCTCCCCTCTTTGTGAGGATAGAGACACAGACCATGACTCAGGTCAGCTTCTTTTCACCGTGTTCTGGATTGTGTTTTACAGAGATCCCTCAACATCGCAGCTTACAGGGGTGCGTTGGCTCTGGGGTGCCTCTGTGCACACCGGGAAGGGAGGGTTTCTCGGGCCTGCTCTTTGCCCTGTCAGACCCTCTTTGCTTCCGCTCCGGCTCTCCTGGCTCCCAGCCCCTTCCACCTGAGCTGCCCTGCGCCCTGCTAGTTTGCAGCGTACGCCTGGTAGACTCCTGTGCCTGGCAGTGGCTCGTGGTCCCTCGTCTTCCCAAACACTGATGCCCCTCACTCTCGCTGTCTCATTGAGACCAGCAGCGCAGCTGTGAGCATCATCGTCGTTGTCGTGTTTATTAATCCACATTGCTTTGTGAATGAAACATCATGTAAATTCAGTCTGTCGATCCAGGCGTTCCCATCGTTTTATTGGCTCTGGCACTAATGCTAAATGCAGGGGTGGCAAAAGCCGGGTGTTCCGTGCCCGCTTTTCACTGTGGAGCCCCCCCCCCTAAGTCTCCCCTTCTCTCTCTTCCTGAAGAGCCCGGAATGGCGTAGGAACCCCCAGAATACAGCTCTGGGCACAGGGCTGGCGAGCGAATCAGCACACGCAACCCCCATTCTTGGCGAAGGCAGCGCCTTCCCAGGCGACACTGGAAGACACAGCCCCTGCCGAGAAGGCCTGTGGTGTGTCGTGGACCGACTCTTCGTCGGAGCGGGTTCAGGAGCAAACGCAAGGGCTCTCTGACTTCGAGGCCTGCCTGCCTGCCCTTTGCCAGTCTCCGTGTTAATCCTCGCGATGGCTCGTGGAGGTGGGCCTGGCATTTCTGATTTCCCGTCGAGGAAACCGAGCCTGGCATTCAGGTGGCCTTTCCGGACGCACGTCAGTGCGGGAGACAGTCAGGGTCAGACTCAGTCTCCGAGCCAGGAGCTCTGCCAGCCTCTCCCCAGCCCTGTAGCCAGATTCCTTCCCATCTTTTTTTTTTTTTTTTTTTTGCAATAGTTTCTCAATATTACAAGAGAACAGCTCTAGAAAATCTGAGGGGCAGAGAGAAGGATGAAGTGACGGCAGGAATGGTGTGAAGATCTGCTGTGTCCGATCTTGTGTGTAAAGGGATGAATCCAGCAGTAATTTTTTTTTATACTGTGGATATTGAACTCTTATTCTGCACAAGGATGTAAAATATAAAACCTGCTTCCCAATTCTCTCTCTCTCTCTCTCTCTTTTTCTTTCTTTTTTCTCTTTTTTTTTTTTTTTGAAGATGCCCATGCACGTTTGTGTCACAGGTTTTCTCTTTGCTGCTCTGCGGTAAGTGGGCCGGGATCATCAGTGACTGAGCCAGCAGGGGAGGGGTCTGTAAGACTCCAAAGTCTCTCTCGGCCAGCTGGGATGGATGGCGCACTTTTTGCGTTTCTGTTCTAGGCACTGCGGGGAGCACAGAGAGGGTAAAGAAGGGCCGCTCGTCTCCGAAACGTTATAATGAACTTAATTTCAAAGACGATCTATCTGATCGAGAAAAAATTAATCCATGTCTCAGGCGCATCATAGAATCACAGAATGTTAGCATTCGAGGGGGACCGTGCATTTCTGTTTCATCCATCCGGGGGTTAGGGAGACGGGGAGCCATTGGCACAGCCCCCCACAAACGGGGCTCGCTGCCTTGTGGTAGCTGGTCTTTGTTACTTCTGCTCGGGGGACCAGTTTTTGCCATCAGGGTAGAAAAAAAAAAACCTCAGCAAAACTCTCCGCCTTCCCCAAAGAGCTCCCGATACGTCAGAGGGCAGCTGTCACTCCTTCCCTGGGCTACGTCTGTTCCCACTGGGACCTCCACTCGTCCATCACCGTTCTGCGGTCGGAAGCCTTCACCGTCCCCCGTCGGACCTCCCTCTGGCGAGGCAGAGCCCCCGTAAACGTGTCGGGCACAGCGAACACAGCCCCCCAGGGTGACGGATGAGAGGGGCAGAGCCCCTGCGGCTCTGGACACGGTGCCTGTGTGGACGCAGACGAAGTTTGTGTGACTTCTTTTAGCAGCTGCGTAACGCTCCCGGCTCCTACGCTTCTTCATGGCATTTCCGTGGGAGCGGATGCCCAGGTAGAAGCACTCTGGGGCCATTTTTAAGTCTTCGAAAAAGCGTGAGACTTGAGTGCTCATTTCGACTCCACTCCTAGGTGGCTGTGAAATCTCGGGGGAGCGCCTACTTTGTTTCCGAACTGCCGCCCCTGCCAAGCGAGGCACTTGAACTGGAGGAGTTTTCAACTTCCTGACCTTATTAAGTTTTCTGAGTCAAGGCGAGTCCTCCTTCTAAGAGGGCGATGGCATGTTTTTGAACCGGCACGCGGCATTCCACATTGGTCCCAGTTTTATTTGTCCTAGTTTTCTGGCATGTTTGGGCCCAGATTCCAGGCTTTTAAGATCTTTTTGCATTTACAACTCTATAGCTAGATGCCTGAGCTTTCATGCATGGCAAGGTTTCATGGGTAACACGTCAGCAGTTCAGTGAGCTTTTTAAAGATATCGCCTGACGGACCGCCTTGCTAACTAAGCTTGGTCTTTCCCAGCCTTGATCCTTCAACTCAGCCCTTTTCTTGCTGCCCACGCCCCCAGGGTTAGGGCTAGCTGGCCTCTGTCCACGTGCTGCAGCCCCGGTTGGTGAGGATTAGCATTCTGCAAGCCGTCTCCTCCCTGCCCCTCGCCCAGTCCTCGGGGACTGCCTCACAGCTACAGGTCCTGTTAGCACGTGCGACGGACATGCTGCCATTTAACTTTCCTCTAGCATTCAGCCCGCTCTTTCCTCTCACCATGTTTGTACATGTTTGAGCTGTTTCAAAAATATGTCCAGGAGCCTTTACTTCTCACTGCGTCTCCAGCGGACCGCCTGGGGCAGCCTCCCTCTGTTTCTCCCGGGAAGCGTGGTGGGACAGGCCTAACTGGTCTCCTGGCTTCTACCCTGGCCCTCGGTCCAGCACGTTCTAACACAGCGGCCGTGGCAACCTTCTTAACCCCGCTGCGTGCAGAGTTCTCTGCCAGGCCTGTCTGCGGGGCCCCCTCGTGGGAGGACACGTGCTGACTCCATCCGGACAGCACACCCGTGGCCTCCTGGTTCAACTGCCATTTTGGGGAACGTCAGTTTGCTCTGGTTCAGCCCCCCCCCACACACAACATTCCCATGAGGTGTTTGCACACCCATTTCATGTTTCTCCCCGCTCACCCGCCTCCCTGCCCATGTTCTCACCCTTGGTCTTCCGCCGTCTGAGCTTGTCGGAGAGCGCCCATGAAACCACGTGTCTTAGCTGGGCAGCATTCCCTCCTCCCGGCGGCCCTGCCTGCAATCGCGGTGTCCTGAGTTCCCTGTTTAGACATCCGCCGTCGACTGTCAGCCGCGTGCTCACGTGGGTTCTCTGGCTCTGGGAGACCCCCAGGCATTTCTTCACGTGCGGCGATGTTTCGACCCCAAGGAAAGGAATTGAACGTTTTCCCATGGCCACGAGGTGCCGGGCCCTAGGCTGAGCTGTTCCCGTGTATTATTTCGGTTCAGTCACGCAACAGTGTGGAATCCTGAGTGTATGTATGGGTCACCCCCTTAGGAAGAGAAAATTCAGAGAATTTCAGTAGATGTTCAAAGGTCGTATATAAACCGATTAGCGGAGCCAGAATGCAGATTCGAATCTTAGCTCTCAGATGCAAACTGTTAAGTGGCACAGTCGGAGAATGTGTTCCCTTTCCATGAAAACCAGAATACAGTTCCACGGCTCCTGCTTCCCCCAACCTTCTGCATCGTCCAGCCTTCCCCGTGGTCAGTCTGGAGTAAAAACCCTGTTCCCCTCCCCTCCCCCGCCCCCCCGCCCAGTCTCCTTGTGTTTCTCTGAGGCAGCGATCTCATCATCCATGAAACACGGCAGCAGCTTCCGCGACACCCTGCTTCTGGCCTCTTTCGAATTTCCTCCTTCCTCCTTTACGTCCGTTGGTTAACGTGCATTAAGAAGGCACCGGCCATGCCTGTAGGCTGTGGGGGAGGATGGAAGACCATCATGGCATTGAATGTGTCCCGCCCTTATTTAAAAGTAGACTATAAGCCCTTCCCCCAGGTACCCATCTCCATTCGCGGAAGACCCACTGTGTGCCAGACTCCTGAGACGTCTTGTCTCATCACCTGTGAGAGGAAGGAGGCTTCTATGCCAGTTCTGGTTAATTTTAGCTTTAAAACACACAGCTGAAGTGTGAAGTCTTTAGAGTTATGTAAGGGAAAGAGGGCTGGACTCAGAAAATTAGTTGAGTGGTGATAGCTGAAGTCCGTGGAGCGGGTACCACCTCTGCCAGGCAGATCCATGAGTGCTTCTATCGCGTATTTTATTTGAACTACACATCAGTCTAGGCAGATGAAGAACTGGAGGGGCCAGATAATGCCCCCGGTGTGCAGAGCTCATGAGCCGTAAGGCTAAGATTCGAATCTGAATCTTAAGCCGAAAGCCAAACTCTTAACCAGCACTGTACGCCATTCACTTGACCCTTGGACCATGCGGGACTTAGGGTCCCTGACCCCTGAGCAGTCAAAACTCTGCATGCAACCTTTGACTCCCCCCAAAACATAACTACTAAAAAGCCTACTGTTGACCAGAAGCTTTACCAATAACATGATAAGTTGATGAAACATGTTTTGTACATTAAGTATGTTGTATACCGTATTCTTACAATAAAGTAAGCTAGAGAAAGACATTTAAGACAATTATAAGAAAAATTCATTACAGTACTCTATGTATTTATTTAAAAAAAAAAAACCTATGTGAGAATGGATCCCCACAGTTCCAACCCGTGTTATTCAAGGGTCACCTTGAATAACTTTCCAGCTCAGTCATGACTCACCTGAGTCCTGGGGAAGTCGGTGAACTTCCTGACACTCAATAGATGGACATAATCAGAGTTGCCTCACCAGCAGTGAACTGGAAAACTTGCAGTGCATTCAAAGTCCTACATAAAAACATAAGGGATCGCCGTCGCACGCAATTGTCAGTGTCATTTATTTGAGATACAGTCCGGACCACTATTATCCTTTGCATTCCGTATCTCGTTTAATTATCCCATGCACCGTACGGAGGAGATAGTATTATTCCTCCAGTTTTAGAGATAAGAGAAAACCATGAAAAGACTATATAGCGCATAACGTAAAACTCGGCACAAATACGTTTTCTGAATGTCGTCTTTCTTACCCTCACTCCTTAGAGAACCCCTAATGGAAAGCAAATAGTGTTGGCGTGCGGTCGTGCTTGGCTGAGGCTGTACGCTCATCATGTCATTTTTTTTCCACAAGGATCACAGCAGCAGGTGAGAGAGCGAGAGTGACAAGCGCCTCTTCCCCTCCCCGCCTGCCAATCCACACAGCCCTGTGCGACCACACGCGATTCTCTTAAAAAGTCAGACACCTGGGCTTGTCATCTCTCCAGGAAGTTTCGCAGCCATTGTCAGAATCCACTTTCGGTGACAAGACATAATGGACTTAGGGTTTCATTAAGGGACAGAGCGCTTTAAGGGACAGAGCGCTCTGGAAAACGTGCAGACTTTTGTTTGAGCAACAGGGATCTCAGACAGGAGGTGACAGGACTCGGTCAATGAAATGGATTAGAAGACTCGTAGAATCGAGGTTTTGTATTTAGCTTTTTTTCCCCCTCTGTGCCCTGCGGAAATGGCCCCAAGGCCTCGGCACGGAAGAGCCAGGGAGGATGAGCAGAAGGGATGGGTCGGGGGCACATGCCAGCCCGTGGAAGCAGGGATCCAGCCTTCAGTACAAGCCTCTCCATTCTCCTAGAGAAAGGGGTTGGCTGAGGGTCCGTAGTTCAGGCCGATTAGGAGTAGGGTACCTTCTTCCCAACCTCCCAAAGCACACACGGCCTGGACAGGTTTTCGGTGTTCTGACGAGACCGGGTAACACCTTGTCAGGTTCTCCTGAAGGCGAGGTGGGCGGGAGCCTGAAGGTTTTGGCTCTGGCACAGTTAGAGGGATAAGTGCATGCTGAGCGGACAGCATCTTCTCTCTGTGAGCAAACTACACGAGCCGCACCCCTGCTTGGAGTCCGCGGGGTCCTTCCTCGGCCTTGGTTTGTGCCACCTCCTAACTCGTAGTCTCTCTGTCACTCCGGGCATTCAGCTGTGTGCTGCGCATCTGCGGGAACCCTTCCCCCCGTCCCTGGTCCCGGTTGGGGGCTGTGCCGCCGTGCTGGCTGGGCTTTGTGCGAGTCGTGGAGACAACAGCTAGTGTTCCAACGCTTTACCTGTCCCTCCGCCTCCGAGGCCTGTGAAGCCCCGAGCAGCACACTGGCCAGGTGCCCCGCATAGCCGTGCCTGGCACTCGGTAGGTGTGCCGCTCAGTGGCGGGCGGCTTGGGGATCTTAGGTAAGACGCTTTCACAGTCAGTTCCTACATGGAGTGGCTGTGTCCGCATGCACCTCCGAGGGGCAGGTGCCAGGGCTCACCTCTCGTGTGAAGTGATTAGGCAGGTGGCTGCCTGTGCGGCTTCCCCCTCGGCCACCGCCCCTCTGTCTGGATGCTCCATGAGGACACCGTGCAAGGGGATGGGGCGGGGGCGGGGTGGGGGCGCCTCCCCAGCGGCCCTGCTTCCATTTCATCGATGCCCGTGGGGCAGGGGCTCACGTCGTCCCTGGGGAAAGCAGAGGGTTGCTCACTGTCCGGTGAGGGTAGAAGCCCAGCTCCACACTGACCCTCAATGGTCTCAGTGGGTCGCTTGTTGGGCGTCCTGTGTCCTGCTCCCGTGACCGTGAGAAACAGGCTGTTCTTAGACGCTGCGTGTGCCTATTGGTGGGTTCGCTGGGGGCTTCTGCAGTGCCTTCTGGAGTAGAGGAAAGGCTTTGAGGAAGACCAAGAAGCCACGGCCGTGGACTCCTCCAGGCCTGAGGTCCCTGGTGGTCTCCGCGCCCCTTTGTGCTTGCCGGCTGTGCGGCGGGTTTGACGTGGCCAGAACCGGTGCCCTTCCCAGCGGCTCACAAGCGGGTGTGCACCTCGGGCTCATGGCTCAGCTTGTCACACGGCCGGCAGTGTGCGCACAGCAGCCCCATTTGCCTGTGGGTCTCGTTCCCTTGTGCGTGCAGCCCTGACACCCTGCAGGACGGTGCCTCGCCGAGGGCCGGCCCCGTGCCTGACGCCTCTCTGGTTCCCGGCCTGGGGCCTGGAAAATCCAAGCCAGTGGTTTCCAGTGGATCAAAGCATAGGTGCCTCTAGCTGAACCGGAAGGGCGCATGGGGCACGTCTCCAGTGTGGACTCCGGATCGATTCGAGCTCGGTTTGCTCCCAGTGGATGTGCTGTGTGGAGGCAGGTGGGGTTCGCAGCCTCCTGCAGGCGACCGAGGGCCCTGACGCCCTCACGGTCCCCAGGCAGCTCCGGGCCATGGCTCTGCCACTTTCCTGTCATCTGGTTCTGCAGACAAAGCGGCCCCTTTCCCCGCCCGCCTGCACGGCTGTCCCCCATGTGAGGACGGTGGGCCTCCCTCTACAATCGGCGTCATGGGGGAGCCTGGGTGGCAGTTTCGCTGGCAGGGGACAGGGAGGGGGGCTCCTGGTTGTGACGTTGCGGTTGGCAGTGGGCATCGCTAAAGAGGTGCCTCACCAGGAGGGATGCGAAATAGTCGACTACCCAGGAATAAACCATCAGAACCCAAAATGTGATTCGTCGTAGGGGTACGGATGGGGTGCCTGCTGCCGTGTGCGGCAGAGACGGCCCGATGGCGGCTCCTGGCAGGCCGGTACCTCAGGGGCCCGGTGACAGTGCACACGCCGTCACTGGTAGCATCAGTAAAACAATTACTGTCATCAAACAAGCATGATTATGGGGGCGGGGGGTGTGGGTGAGGGGAATAGAAGCCACGGAAGACCTGATTCGAGCTGGTGATAAGACAACAGTCAGCTTTGGTAAAAACAAAGGATGTCAGAATTAGTAAGAATTAACAAATCTAATTGTTCGACTCTGATCGTTGGGACGCTGGGCTGTCACTCACAGAGCTGAGTGCATTTCTCTCCAGGAGACCAGCTCCTCGGCTGACTCGTCTGCCGGCCGTGTGTGCGCCAAGCCTGGCCGTGGACGTGCGCTGCCGGGTGCCACCTTCTCTGTTCACGCCGCCCTGCACACTCCCACCTGGGCCACTGGGAAGGGTACCAGTTCTGGCCAGCATCCATGTCACTTTGCTTCCCTCTCCCTGACTCTGCACTGACGTTACTTCAGACCATGCTACCCCCAGTCTCTCTGGGGCCTCCTCTCACCCCTTTCACCTGTCAGTGGGCCCGTCTTTGGGGACGTAGGGCACCCAAGCAGAGTGATAGCCTGTCTTATCAGAGCAGGGCCCACAGGCACGGTGGACAGATCAGGGGTTGTGCATTTTTTACCTACATTAATCATTTCTGCAATAAATCAGTGGCCTAATTCCAAATCATTTGGAATTAGATGAACTCTGAATTCTCCAAGCCTAAGACACATCTGTCAGGCCACTAAGTGCCACCTCACTGGTAAAAGTTATCTCGGCTGCTGAGACCATGCCCGGCCAACTGCACGATGTCATGATGGACAGAGGTGGAGAACCACTCAAGTATTTGCCGAGGGCCTGACTCACCCCCGGCCTTGGGCCAGGCTCCTGTTAGTTGAGGAACTGGGGATTCGTGGGGTTTCTGGGACAGGGACAGGAGTCCCCATTCGTTTCTTCACTTCTGTGGAAAGGTAGAAAATGAGAAGGCTTCGTCATACCACCCCCCACCCCAAGTAAACCACAGGATGTCCCCTGGAGTAACTCCACCTTCCCGCCAAGATGGTTTTCACACTGACCACCGAATCCTGCTCTCGTTAAAAGAGCAGGATTGACCTACAAGGAAAGACTAAAGTGCACACACACACACACACACGTACACCTAGGCATACACCCCATCCATCCATGTGTGAACATGTATAGAACACTTGTGTGCACATACACACTTGTGAAAATGCGCATAAACACGCACATGCATGTAGATGCATACGTGTGTGTGCATATAGACACACATGTACCCGCTTGTACACCGTTTATAAGCACATAGGCACGCCACACACATAGGCATGCATGTGTATGCCCACACCGGTACACACACAGTCCTGAAGAGCTGTTTTGTCTGCATGCCCTGTAACACGAGGCTGCTAGAAGGTGAAGGACCAGTGCTGACCCCACGTATACCACACTCGGTCATTATTTGTTGACTCAGTGAGTGACACTCAGAAGACGATGCATTGCGGGGAGCCCTGCCTGATAAGTAAATGTGCCTGTGTTCGGGGTACACGTGCTGCCAGCCGATACAGGTCATTCCCCCATCAGATCAATTGCAGTGGTCATCATTATTTTTTTTTCTGTTTATATTTCGTTTTGATTAAAATGGGCACATGTAGGAAATCATTGGCGGATATTTTAGAATTCACAAGATTGGCTGCAGGTAGTTTTGAGAGGTCTACCATATTCCCGAGGGGTGTATTTTTTCTCTCCGTGAGCTTTGGTGGGCGTATGCTATTCTGATCTCATCTTCAGGTTACGATGATGGGAGGGTCCCGCTACAAGTGCAGCTAATTAAAAACGGGTTACTGTGAGAAGAAGGAGGATGTGCACAGAAAACACACATGCACACTCACTCACACACACACACACACACACACACACACAGCACACCCCTTCCTTAGGGAGCTGAGTGTGGAGAGTTGCTGCTCCTGTTTTGAATACTTACTGTGCCTCCTAGATGCTAAACCTTTAGGCCTCATACCGTCCATGCCAGTTGATATGATCCGTGTTATTTTAGAGATAAAGAGACTGACTCAGAAAGGCTAAGGACCGTCCCCAAAGCAGACACTAGCTAAGTGTCGGGTCAGGAATGGAAACTCAGGTTCTCTCCGTCAGGCTGACTCTCAGATCGTGGGTATGATTTGGCTAGCCTGGAGATCTTTTGTTTCTATATTTAAGAGGTGGCATTCCTGCTCAGTATCTTCGGGGCACCACAAGTATCTTTCGACGGTATGGTGATACGTGTACTCATCTAGCATTCTTAGGATCTCTGGCCTCTTGAAGGCTGGGGCCAGGTCTGAGGACCCTCTGTATGCGGCCTCTGTGCCGCTTTCCGAACCCGGTACAGATCCTGTTCGGAGTGTCTCATACCATTCTGAAGGCAGGAAGCAAGCAAGCAGTCAGTGGAGAGATTTCCATAAGACATGACTGTAGTTCCCTCAAACTGGGTCGAGGCAGCGAATGATAATCCTAGGAATCACATACGCTAATAAAAATATTAAAACAGAGGACAGTGTGGTGTCAGGGTGAACGTGAGCATGACCGAAGGCCAGAGTTTGGCTTGCAGGTGGGATTAGAATGAGATGGGCTTCGGAGGAGGGACGTGATCTGGCATCGGTGTGGCATTCATCCCCTGTGTTCCCTCTGCGTGTTGGAGAACACATGGACACCCTCCTGGTTCCCTCAGCTGCAGAGTGGGGGCATGTGTCTTCTCCTGCTGCACAGGGCACCGGGGACAAATGGCATCTAAGCCCTTTGGTTTCGTAGGAAGTGCTGAGGACGACCCTGGGGAGGTACAGGATGTGACCGTATGACTGCTGTTAGCTGTTGCAAAGTTCCCCACTGCAGCTACTCTAATTCCTAAGATTCATAACAGGAGGCTGCAGTCTGCATGTTGCCGTGTACGAGTGGCACACGTCAGTCAGTGGGCCACCTCAAACGTGATGTGTCACTCCTGCGTTTAGAGTCCAGTAATAAGTGATCCGTGGAAGAAACCAAAATAATTAGATACTATTTTGTCGATGTACAATTAGATACTGTTTATCAAGGAAGGGCACTAACTACAAAACGATATATTAGGCAGCTTCCATAGAACCCCACTGGACCCTCCACACTTGCAGTAGTTGGGGGTTTTGTTCTCTGTTTTGCTTTGAATGTGATCATTGCAAGCGATTGTGTTCCTTCCTTCCTTCCTTCCTTCCTTCCTTCCTTCCTTCCTTCCTTCCTTCCTTCCTTCCTTCCTTGTTTCCTTCCTTCCTTCCATCCTGTCCTTTACCTCCCTCCCTCCCTCCCTTTTTCTTATAACAGTTGCCTTAACAAGGTTTATGTGTGTGTGTGTGTGTGTTTATATATGAATTTGCAAGAATACAAAGTCTTAGAAGCAAAATTATACTAATATCTGGCATTTTGGGCCCCTCCTGTGTGCCTGGAACTTCATGCATCATCTCTAAGCCAGGCAATGACAGGAGGTCTTGTCACCTGTATATTACAGGTGAGAAAACTGAAGCCTGGAAAATCTGAGACTGTAGCGAAAGTCACCTAGATAGGATGGCAGGGAGCCGGGAGGGAAGCCCAGGAGTATCTAGATCTAGACGAACACGTCCTCTGGTTCCCTTGGGGGGGTGGTAGCAGCAAAGGTCTCTTGCAGGTGATGAGCATGAAATCCTGCTCTCCTTCCATTTGTAAGAAGTCAGTACTGTGGCTAGCGGGAGTCGGGGATATGTTGTCATCCTGTCCTAAGACTGTCTCAAAGCTCCGAAGAAGCACACAGACCGATGCAGCCTTGTGGCCCATAGTCACAAGGAGCTTGCGAGACGGGAGATAGACAAGCACCCTGGACCCCTGCGAGGCCCCACCACCCAGGTGCCCACAGAGGTTCATGGCTCAGGAAAATGGAAACACGGATGGGAGGTGAGGGAATCAGAGGCAGGGAAAAAGGTCCCCCCCACCCCACCACCACGTGACACACCCTTCCCAAAGGCTGTCTGTCTGCTGACAGCTCCGTCACCACGGGCCATGACATTCCATGGCATTCCCAGGGCGAGGAGTGAGCAATGAGAGGGACCGGCCCCCGAGACAGAAACGCACCCACGCCCCGGGAAAGGTAGATGATTGTACACGGGACGTTCATCTCTGAGGTGGTCCCCCAGCAAAACCAGTTACTGGCCTTTTCCTCGCAAACGTGCGCCGAGTGTCAAGGTGTGGGGGTGCCGGAGCAGGAAGGCGCTGTCATGTGCCTCTGCGACATTCTCCAGCCTGCTGGGGATTCTGAGGCGGAGAGTCTGGTGTTCCCGGGCCTCGGCGGGCGCGAGGCGCGTTTCAGCAGAGCTCTAAGGAACTGGGGCGTTGAAGTGGCAGATTTTTAAAACGTTCACATGTAGGAATTGCAGGAGGACGTGAGGGTCAGTCCGGCAGAGGAAGAGCCGATCATGTGACCGAGAGGCCTGCTCAAGGGCCAGTCCTCAGTCCCCTTGGGGAGGATGGCTGTGGGGTTCAGGCTGGGCTCTGAGCAGCTGGGGGAAGGGTCCCTGGCACCTGCCACACGACCCCGGGAAGTGGAGGCGAATGTCCCGGGAAGCTGCAGCAGCTACTACCACCTCTGCCCGGAGAAATGCCACCGCGAGGGGCGCCGCGGCCCGTTCGACAAGGTTTCGGCGTCATGGAACGTCTCTCAGCCGATCCGTCGGGGTGGGGGGGTGGACCCGGACGGTCACGGAGCAGAGCCGATGCTGCAGTTTCCTGTTGCTTGGTGTCCCTGGGCGTTTTCCACCCCCGGGCCTGGCCAGAGGTCAAGGTGTCCAGGGTCCGTCTGAGGCCTGCTCTCCACTCACGGTGGCCTTCCCCGTCCCCTCAGCGCTGCTATGACTGGCCGGGCCGCGTCGGTGTGGCAGGGAGGGGTCAGCTGCAGAGACCAAGGACCTAAGAGCACAACAGGCAGGTGCCAGCTTTGCTTCTCCCTTCTCTGTGCCCTCAGCGGTGAGCAGAACTGACCTGGAGCCCGGGAGCCCGAGCTGAGCTGGCCGGGCAGCTGCAGTGGGCAGGGCAGGGAGCTGGGCCCGGCCCCGAAGTATGACCAGTCGTGTGAGGCCACCTAGGTGCACGGCAGGCTGGGTAGCATCCCTGACTTGGCCGTCACCTGCAAGGGGGCAGGGGGGCATAAGTCTTTCAGGGTCTGTGAATTGTCCCAGCCTCAGGTTCCCAGGGAGGGTGCCGGGGCTCAGAGAAGTTGCGCAGACCTTTTAGGTGACTAATGCAGCACTGGAAAACGGGAGCAAACACTGCTAGAAACACTGGTTCGCTAAGACGATGTCCCTGAGGCCCTGGGTTTTCTGGTCTCACAGTGCCCCTGGCAGAGTCGGTTGAGGGGAAGGCCTCGCACGTCACAGCGTGGTGCCACCACTGACGAACTTTGTGATAGTGAGCATGTCGCCTCTCCTCTCGCAGCCTGGGGGTTCTCACTTTTGAAGTGACACAATGATGATACTGTCTGCGTCCAATGATTTTCCTGAGACTATAACGAATCACTGCGGGGAAAGAGCTCCGATTGGCACTTGGCGCGTGGTCAGCACCAAGTGGCACCCGTTGCCTTTGTCACTCTTGCGATCTGTTAGTTCCATTTTGCGTTCCTCTGCCTCGTTATTGGAGTCTTGTGTTCTGCCGCCTCACACTCCTGACACACAGCTGTGCCCCACGCACCCCTGATCTCGTTGCTCCTTCCCTTCTCCCCAGCCTCTGGGCCACTCGGATACGTGTCCCTCTCTTCACGAATATTCATAGCGTTTATTTAGCCAAACGACCCACCACTTCCTTTACTCTGAACGCGAGCGGTATCTTGATTCCTAATCATGTCCTCACCTTAGCAGACTTGCTGTGGCTTCCGCATGGCCCAGGTTTCCCGTCTCTGCTCTGAAGTAAGTATACAGGTTTGGTGTGTGATCCGCATGTCTTTTATTCTACAAATGGCCGCGTTTAAAGAGTAATAAAACTAATAACACTGTTTATTCAAACTGTGAAATAAATTGGGATTCAGGCATACCTGAGGACAGATAAATTAAGGAAACCCAATTTGTACGAAGGAATCCAGGTTAATAAAAAGAACAGGCTCTCCCCTTCTGACCTCGAATCCGGAGGCTGTGTATGAGGATAATACTCAACAGAGACTCTTGTTTGCTCTCGTCACCTTGGCTGAGTAGAAAAAGCCCGATGTTGAACTTCTGAATGTTAAAAAGTTCATTCATAATTAACTCGAATGCTATGAATTTTTTACGTGAACGTCACATGTTTTCAGTGTCTCTGACCTTCTCCCCCTGTGTCTGCAAACCACAAGAAACACAATGGCCCCAGCCACAAAGTGGACAGCACAGGGCCATGCAGTCACCTCTCCTTCACTCTGTGGCCTCTCTCGCCGTGGGGCATTCATGGCCTGAGGTCCGCTGTGGGCCCGCAACACTGGGCCATTGTGGGCTGCGCCAGGGCCCACTGCTTGGATTCCGAGGTCAGCCCGGCATGACATTGGGACCTCTTCTCAAATTCAAGGACATGCATGCACCCCCGTGTCACTCACATGTCCAGCAGGGAACTAGAGGCCGGAATCTGGGCGCTCAATTCAGTGCTTTATCCCTGTTCCAAGTTTTCTTCCTTACCTCGTCATTCTAGTGATGCTGCCTCGTGGTTTTCGGTGTGACTCGAGGAATCCTTAAAACTTCAGTGCTCAAAGGGGCATTGACAGTCACCCGCTCCAAATTCCCATCCTGAGAAAGTAGAGACTTTTAGTTGTCTTTACTAAATAAATAGAAGAATGCCACATCCTCTCACCATCACAGCATAAGAGCTCTAAAGCAAATCACAAGTAGTATTTGACAATCGTGTTTTGAGGGAGCGGTTTGGCAATATTTATCAAAATCGGAAAAGGTGCACACTCACCCTGACTCAGTAATTAAACTTCCAGAGATTTACCTACACCCTACATCATCTTTCCTAATAGGGGCAAATAAAACCTCACAGCAGTCTTAATATCTCTCGTAATGAGAGTGGTTCCGTAAATTATGCATTCTTAAGTGGAGTGTTCTGCAGCCATTAACAAAATCAAGTCGATTTGGGGGCGGGGAAATCTATGCATCAGAAAATTCAGTGGAAGCCAAGGTACGGAGGCAACTTGGGTGTCCGTCAATAAATGAATGGATAAAAAGAGGTGGTACATATATACAATGGAATATTACTCGGGCATATAAACGAACAGCATCTTGTCACAACAACATGGTTGGACCTAGAGGGTGTGGTGCTGAGTGGAATCAGTCAGACAGAGAAAGACAAATGCCATGTGAGTTCACTTATATGTCGAATCCAAAGACCGAAGTAAACAAAACAGAAGCAGACTCATAGATACAGAGCATGTTGCGATGGTTTGCCTGATTCGAGGGCAGTTGGAAGGTGAGGGAAAAAAGTGAAGGGATTAAGTACAAACCGGTAGTGAAAAAATAGTCACAGGGATATAAAGCGTAGCATAAGGAACATAGTCAAGGTTATAATAACTATGGTGTCAGATAGGAACTCGGTTTATCTTACTCGATAAGATATATAAATGTCTAATCACCATGTTGTACGCTTGAAACTCATATTGTATGCCAACTTTAATCAAAAAAATTTTTTTAAATATAGAAAAAAATAAAAATAAATGTTAGTAGAGGTTATTGTGGGAAGAATTCTTTCACTTTTTGTACTGCTTTGGTTTATTTGCATTGTAAAATATTTCATTTTTTAAAAAAATCAGCAAGGATTATCAAGTGGAGCTATATGCCATTTTTCCCCATATTATACCTTTGCATATATTTTATAAACATAATAATTGTTATTTTTATATGTTGAAACATAATTCATTGTAGAAGTTTTTGAAGATGCAGGCGTTCCGCTATGATTCTACCGCCCACCACTAATGCTTTATCATATGCCTGCTCCACCTTCTCATCATGCTTAATTTTATATATTCGAATAACATGGAGTTTTGGGGATTTTTTGATGAAAATATCATCACATTGTAAACACCCTTTTTACAGCCTAGATCAACTTTCCATGACATTAAATAATCTTTTTGGCACATACTTTTAATGATTTCAGGGTATTCAGTTTTCTAGATAGCTTACGAGGCCAGATCCCAGTTGTATATTTAAATTGTTTTCAGATTTTTTCTTTATTTAGTTTTTGTTATAAATGCACATTGTGTTATACAGTTTTTGTTATATATTTAAATTTTATCCCACTCCCCATCCCGCAGGCTAGCATTTTAGAGATTGTTATACTGGTCTAACTGTCTGCATATTTTTTAAACTTCTGATAAACATTACCAACAAATGCTAAAGAACTCCAAATTCTACCGGTTACATACAGGCACCCAATGAAAAGTTTCATTCATCCACACAGTATAATGGATGCTGTTTGTTTGTTTGTTTGTTTTGTTTTGTTTTGGTCTATGGGAAATATGCTTTATTTTTTTTCATTTTTTATTTTTTTAATTGAGTTTATTTGGGTAGCATTAGTTAATACAATTATGTAATCTTTAGGTGTACATTATCATTTGACATGTGTATATTCTATTGTGTATTCACCACCCAAAGTCCAGTTTCCTTTAGCTGCCATATATTTGATCTCCTTTACCCCATCTCCCTCCCCCTGAACCCTATATTTGACCCCTTTTACCCCGTCAACCTCCCCTTTCCTCCCCCACCCCCTACCTTCTGGTAACCACTAGTCTATAGTCCATGCCCATGAGTCTCTGTTTGTCCTGTTCATTTGTTGCTTTTAGGTTTTATCCCACATACAAGTGGTATCATATGATTTTCAACCTTGTCTGTCTGGCTCGTTTTGCTTAGCATGATTATCTCAAGGTCCATCCATGTCTTCACGAATGGCGGTATTTCGTCTCTCCTTATAGCTGAGTAGTATTCCGTTGTATGTATGAACCACGGCGTCTTTATCCAGTCATCTGTCGTAGGACACTTCGAAGTGTATGTGGGGTTCTTACCTCAGCATTGCCTTTGGGGTCGTCACCTCACTGTGGGTGGTTGCATCTTGGTCACCTTCACTGTGCAGCGTGCAGTCCAGTGTGTGCACCTCTGTCTTCCTGTTCCTTCTACTGGCAATTCCAGTTTGAGGCAGTTTTGAGCTGTGCCCTCGTGGGTCTCTGTGTACCTGACCTGTGTTTCTCTAGGGCACACGCTCAGGTCGGCACTGCAGCCAGCCTTCAGCTGTAAGAGGTGGCAACAAACTGTTTTGAAAGGGATTTTACCGATTTGCACTCCCACCAGCAGTGTGTAAGAATTTCTCTTGCTGCACGTCTTCACGCCAACTGTATCAACAAGTTATTCCTTTTTATTATTTTTTTCTTTTTTGCCATCAGATGAGTGTGCGAGGATATTTTATTAAGGATTTATTTTTCATTGTCTAATCTCTAATTTTTTGTTGTTGTCTGCTTGGGTTTTTTTGTTTTTGTTTTGTTTTCTTGTTGATTCGGGGGGGTAAGATTTCTATGTCAGTTTTTCTACTGGTTTTTTGGGCTTTTTTTTATGTTGACTTTATATATTTTAGATACTAATCCTTTGTCTGTTATGCATTTTTTAAATACTGTGTTGCATTTTCCTCCTTTCTGTGCTGTTAATGGAGAGGTTTAAATTGTACCTTTTCAAGTAAAATCGCTCCAGACAGGAACATACATGCCTAGGTGCCTCTACCCTCCAAGTCCTTGTGTCTTTGGATTAAATGTCCCATTTGAGAATGGGGGAGCCACCTTTGCTGTGCAGGTCTGCCCCCCCCCACACCCATGTGGATGAGGAACCCCCTGCCCATTTCAGATGTGGGCAGCCTCATCTCAACAGTAACAAGCGTGGCAGTGGCTTAGCAAACATTAGACAGGTCTCCCTTTTCCTTTCGTTTGAAAAGAACATCTAAAGATGCAGACAATGCGGGGGAAACATCAGAGCCCACAGCTCAGAAGTGCCAGCAGTTACCGGTAGGCCTTAGTCAAGAGGAAAGGGCCTTGAGAGGCACGGAAGGCTGCTCGCCAGTCCTACCCACGTATCTGTCTGTCTGACCAAATCCAAACCCATTTCCTCCCGCCCCCGAATCACTGCCTGCCGTTGAGACCCACAGAGGCACTCCCCACTTGGCGTTCGGTTCTGAATTAATGCACATTAACGGGTGGTAATACATTCCTTCCAGTCCCTATATTTACTCGAAATACAATTTTCCATCTCATGCATTTTATTCACATCACCGCATGGTAACTGCATCCAGAATAATATCTCTAGTGATTATTCATTACTGAAATACTCGATCGGTGCCAAACAGCAGTTTTTAAGTGGCCTCAGTTTTTTTTTTCCTTTAAATTGAACACGTTATTATGACACAGATAGAATAATCCCATTATCCCACTAACTGAAGACGACAGCTTTTCGGGAGGTGATTTCACAAAGCCTTGCTCAGGTGGGAATGGGGCAGGGGGGCTTTGTCTGATCGG
This sequence comes from Eonycteris spelaea, assembly GCA_003508835.1. Taxonomy (NCBI): domain Eukaryota; kingdom Metazoa; phylum Chordata; class Mammalia; order Chiroptera; family Pteropodidae; genus Eonycteris; species Eonycteris spelaea. The sequence goes on from PUFA01000115.1 coordinate 4,262,388, forward strand.
GGGGTGGGTACAGGTGCTGCTTCTGATGTGATGTTGAGGGGTCAGGTGGAGCAGAGAGCAGGTGAGCAGGCTGGGTATGGCTCAGAGCAGAATGCGTATGCCGTCTAAAACAAAAAGAGGGTAAGAGTAGATGTGTCTTTTGAAAGCTATGAATGAATGTGTGTGAGAGAGCGAGAGAGGGAGGGAGAGAGGGAGGGAGGGAGAGAATTAATGCAGGAAAGCCCCTGGGATTACAGAGTGGTATAGTAAAGCATCCCCGCTCCATGCAGAAACCCCGTGATGAACCATCAGGACCTGCCAGAAACCAGTACCAGGTCTTAGAAACAGGAGAGAAACAGGAGACATCCTCTGAGTGACGTTTCTATCAAGTTACTTCTTATATCTTTTTCCTGAGTAATACTTCTTCCTGTCCCCTGTTTCTCTCAGACTAGGAGACTGAGGCTCAGAGAGATTGAATTTAGTCGCTATCTTATATATGCTAGGAAGATAATTTGACTCCAAATCCATGTAATTCTAAGCTCAGTGTTCTGTCCGCGGCATTCGGAATTGAGTGGTTACGAGTATTTAGCTGTTCAGATCGCCTCCCGTCGCGTGCAAAATGGGGGAGATTGAAAAACTTCTCTGTTTAATGACGGGTATTTTCCTGTAGGAATTTTGTAAGGATTCAGTGAGCTCGAACACGTGGACAGCCCTGAATCATACATAATTTTTCAGGTGCTGGAGAGCCGTCCTTTCTTCCCACTTTATGATCTAGACAACTCTTCAGTGGCTTTGCATCTCAAACCAGACGTGGGCCTCCCCTCTGTCCCCCAGAAAACCTTGGGACCCTGTGCCTCCTCTGGGCCCTAGATCCATGCCCCCTTGCCCCAGGCGCTTAGTTCTAGAACTGGACTAACCCGCAGCCTCTCTTTGCGTTCAGCATCAGCATTTTGGGGGCACAATAGCTGGGCAGTCGACTGGCTGCTGAGCCTCACAGGAGCAGCCGAAGTCGTCTTTGTGGTTTCGTAGAGGTTTTCACGTTAGGCTCCCTGTGGAAACGCTTTAGAAAGAGGGATGCTGAGCGCTCAGTCCAGGAGATGAAGCCGCGAGGCATTGGTATCTTTTAAAAAACTACCCAGCTGTCTTAATATTCTGTGATTCCACCAGGGCTGATGACCACTGATCTAAAAACCGATTTAGGATTCAGTCCACAGAAGGGAAGATCTGTGAGGTGATGACCATCGGGGATTCATTTAAAGTGGAGGGAAAGCTGAGTGGAGACCCGAATCCACCCTTTGCCTGTGTGGGCCTAAGCTCCTGATGCAGGTGAAGGTGTGATGCCACACCCAGGTGACCGGTGGGGGGGGCCGAGATCTGGGGAAGCGTCAGAATCGTCCAGTGTTGTTAGGGAACCCATGAAATTCCACTTGCATTTTCTTTTTTCTGGTTTTGACCTAGTTTTCCTTTATTTTTAGTTCCCATGTAACTTGTTTTTTTGGGGGGGGGTGTACAGTCTAGCACATGTGCACATTTGGGTAACCACCATGCTTGGAGTACAGAATGGGCACCCCCCAAAAAAGTCCCTTTTGATATCAGTTTATAATGGCATCCTCTCCCAACCCTGCTGCCATGCTCATCATTGCTACAGTTTGGTCTTTTTGTCGTTTAGTTGAAATGTAATTACAATGTAGATAGCCATTGAGACTGGCTTCTTATTCTCGGTATGTCTTTGTGATTCATCCAAATTGTCAGTGTGTGTCAGTGGTTTATTTTTTTTATTGCTAAATAGTATTCTGTTATAGAGATGCACCACATTTCGTTTATCCCTTTGTGAATCGAAGGACATGTGGGTTGTTTCCAGTTTTCGGAAATTACAAATAGAGCCGCCATAAACCTTTGTGTGCAAGTTTTTGTGTGAGCATAAATTTTCATTTTCAAAGGTCATATGGTAAGAGTATGTTTAACTTTCTAAAAGCTGGCAGTTTTCCAAAGTGGCCCTCCCGGTACCCTTTTGCTTTCACGAGTTCTGGTGGCTTCATAGCCTCACCAACACGTAATACCCTCATCTTGTGTTAATGATTCTAATAGTTGGGTAGGGGTAGCTCATCATGATTTTAATTGGCATTTTCCTAATGGCTAAAGGTGATGAGAATCTCGTCCTGTGCTTATGCCATGCTTAATCTTTGGCGAAGTCTGTTCAAGTCTTTCAAATGTTTTTAAAATTGAGACTTCTTACCACCAAATTTGAGAGTTCTTTGTGTAGTCTGTATACAAATCCTTCATTGTGTGATTTGTGGATGTTTCCTCCCAGACTGCAGCTTCTCTTTTCATTTTCTTAATAGTGCCTTTCATCGGCAAGATTTTTTAATTTTGAGGAAAACCAATTTATTAATATTTCTTATATGGATTATGTTTTCGATGTCCTCTGTATGAATCTTTTTTTCTATCTTCAGGTCATGAAGGTTTTCTATATTCTAAAACCTTTAGAATTTTACAATTTACATTTAGATCTATGATACATTTAAGGTGTGTGAGGTTTAGGTCTTTTGTTTGTTTGTTTTAAATTTTGATTGCGTGTAGTCTCCAGTTGCTCCCACATCCCTTTGGAAAAACATCCTTTCTCCATTGAAATGTTTTTGCACCTTTATTAAAAAATAGTTGGCCGTATTTGTGTGGGCCAGTTTCAGGATTCTTCCATTGCTTTGATGTGTGTGTCTTTCCTCTCGCTGAGAGCACACGCTCTTGAGTACTGTAGCTTTACGAGAGTCTTAAAATTAGATAACGTGACTCCCTCAGCTTTATTCTGGTTCAAAACTGCTGGAGCTATTTTAATTCCTTTGCCTTTCCATATCAATTTTAAAATCAGCTTCTCTGTAGCTACCCAAAAAATAAATAAATCAATCTTACTAGGATCTTAATTACAATCGGATAACTGTAAATAAATTTGAGTAGATTAACATCTTAAAAGACTGCTTTGAGTCTTTTAAACCATAAACGTGGTGTATTTCTCCATTTGTTTAGATCTTTGTTTTACCAGTATTTTGTGATTTCCTGGTCATGGATCTTATGTATGTTTTGTTTAAGGTTCTCATCTGTAGGCCTTTTATTTCATTTTTCCCATTGCACTAGTTATCAATTCCAGTACTAGGATTGGGAATTCTCAGTCTTCACAGGTAAATGTTCAGTTTTTCACCAGGAAGTGTTGATAGTGATCAGCTTTCTGTGGAGGCTTTTTTAATGGGCAGAGGAAGTTGCCGTCCACTCCTCATCTGCTTAGGGTTTTTATCAGGAGTGAATCTTACATTTAACTAACCAGTTTTTGCTTTTTCTACATCAGTTGATAGGACCCCGTGGGTCTTCTTTGGACTGTTCATACAGTACACAGTGAATTACGTTCAGAGGTTTCAGAGTATTCATCAGGCCTTGCATTCCTGCGACAAACACTATGACTGTGGTATGCTATTCTCTGTATATATTGATATATTGATTTACTTATATTTCGTTGACAATTTTTGCATGTTTTTCATGAGGGATCTTGATATGTATGTGTCATTTTCGGCACTGTCTTTGCATTTCTTTAGAGTGACACTTGCCTTGTAAAATGAGCTGTACCATATTCTCTTCTGTTTTCTGGAATAGCTTGTGTAGTAGAAATGGTGTTTTAGTATCTTTAGATGTTTGGTAGAATTTCCAGTATCTACCTGGGCCTGGAGATTTATTTTCTTGGAAGGCTTTTGACTACAAATTCAAGTTATTTAATAGTTACAGAAATATTCGGATTATCTATCTCATCTTGGGTGAGTTTTGCTACTTAATCCTTTTGAGGAATTGGTTCCTTTTATCTTAGTTCTTAAATTTATATACGTAGAGTAGATTATAGATTATAATTCCCTTACTATCCTTTTAATATCTGCAGTGTCTGTAGTGATATCTGCTTCTTCATTGGTAATTTTCATCTTTTCTATTTTTTCCTTTTTATAAATCTTGCTAGAGTTTTCTCAATTTTATTGATCTTTTTAAAGAAACCAGCTTTTGGTTTCATTTATATTCTTTATTGTTTCTGTGTTTTCAATTCCATTTATTTCCGCTTTTATCTTTATTATTTTCTTCTTTCTGCTTGCTTGAGTTTAATTGTCTCTTCTTTCTCTGGCTTCATAATGGGAAAGCTGAGCTTACTGAATTGAGACCACTCTTTTTTCAGCATTGAGTGCCGTACCTTTCCCTGCAAGCATTGCTTCGGGTGAATCCCACGTAGTTGGATACTTTCGATTTTGTTCTTTGTCGATGTTCATGTCCTGTTTTCCCCAGTCTTATTACATTTTAAACTGTTAGGATCTGTAATGGGTTGGAAACTGTGGCTTTGCTAACGTACCTGATGCTGGCGTTCACCACTAAAGGGAAGTTCATGTTTCATCATTCATTCGCTGCGTAGCCGTTAGTGGAATGTTCATTATAGTTCAGCCAGCCTGCTAAGCATTGCAGATGCAGCACTGAGTTAAAGGGATGAGAATTCCTGCCTTTTTTGGAAGATGGATAAGAAGCAAGGATACAATACAATGTTAGGTAGTGATACATGATAAGAAGAAACTTATTAAGTTCCACCATTTCATTTAGTAAGACTGTTATTTTATTTTATGTTAGGGTGACGTGTGCAGTTCAGCAGTATGGCATGTGTATGTATATTGCATTGTGTGGTCCCCTACCATAGTTAGATTTCTTTGTCACCACATATTTGACCCCTTTTACCTCATCTGCCTCTCCGCTCACCCCCTGCCCTCTGGTAACTGCAAGTCTGTTGTGCCTGCCCATGAGTCTCTCTATTTGTCATATTTGTTTGTTGCTTTTAGGTTTATATCTCACTTATAAGTGATATCGTGTGGTTTTCAAACTTTTCTGTTTGGCCTATGTCGCTTAGCATGATTATCTTGAGGTCTATCCATGTTGTTGCAAATGGCAGTATTTCATCTCTTCTTATGGCTGAGTAATATTCCATTGCATATATGTACCACAGCTTCTTTATCCATTCATCTTTCGTAGGACACTTTGGTTGCTTCCATGTTTTGGCCACCGTGAATAATGCTGTTATGAACATTGGCATGCAAATACATTTTAGGATGTATGTTTTCAAGACTTTGGGGTAAATACCCAATAGAGGGATTGCTGCATCATATGGTAGGTCAATTCTTAGTTTTTTGAGGAACCTCCATACTATTTTCCATAGTGGCTGTACCAATTTGCAGTCCCACCAGCAGTGGATGAAGGTTCCTTTTTCTCTGCATCCTCTCCAACATTTGTCATTACTTGTCCTGTTGATTATAGAGATTCTAACAGGTGTGAGACGGTATCTCATTGTGGTTTTGATTTGCATTTCCCTGATAGCTGACGATGTTGAACATTCTTTCATATGTCTGTTGGCCATTTGGTAAGACCGTTGTTTTAGGCAGGGATCAGGAAATTTTAGAGGTCTCATCTGAAGAAAGACCTGAGTGAAGGAAGGGGCTACACTTGGTCACGTGAAGAGCCTTTGAGGCAGAGAGAACGCCCAGCAGCAGGGTGTAAGAAATGAGCAAAACAACAGCGGAGAGGGAGAGGATGGGGCATCGTGGTAGGAGGGTCATGTCTGGATCGCCCGGTCCCACCAGCAGCAGCCGATTTCCACCCCAGTCTAGTGCAGATGGGCCTCAGTCCATCCGGGGAGCGTGTTAGAAATCGCTGAGTTCCGTCTCTCATACCTCCGCACCAGGGAGATCTCGTTGGTATCGCGTTGTCTGGATGCCACTCCAGCCCACGGGGTGAGTCTGGCGCAAGAGGTCCTTGGCCCATGCTGGGCACACTCCGCTTTCTCTGCTCGGTCACATGGAATTTCTAAAGGCCGTGCGTGGTCACGAGGCCGGGACAAACAGTAGCCAGGTCAAGCAGCCAGCCGGACAGGCCCCCAAGACCCGCCCGCCCTCCTCACACAGGGGGCCCAGCCCCCCGCGAGGGAGAAGAGTGACACCGCCCTTACATTGTCCCCCACAATCCGGAAGCCTTGGCCGTTTGAATCACAGACTGTTATTTGAAAGGAAAGAAATTCGTCTCTGGAAAGAGAAATAAAAACAAACAGACAGACAAGTAGAGATGGTGATTTGTCAGGAGCCCAGTTGTTAGAGACAGCCCCACCGCTGGGCAGTGCTGGGACAAACCTCTTCGTCCCCGTGTGGAGGCTCCGACCCACGAAATGCTTGTCACCCCTCGTTCTCCAGGGTCCTCACTGGCACTGTCCTGCCAAGACCTTGGGGACCCGCAACAGCCGTTTCCCCCACGATGTGCAGGGAGGACGGAGCCCAGGTGCTCGGGAGATTAATTAACTTGTCAGACAATTAAGCAGACAGGCTGTAATCGAGGTTCCCATTTCATAATTGATTTATCACTTTGTAGCTTCTCAAGTCCCAGGGCTCGGGCTGGCGGGAATCTGTGCAGGGCAGACCTTTCAGAAAATGGCGGGGGGCTGCAGGGGGCACAGGAGGACAGCTCCTCCCGGTCCAGCCCGGTTCAGCCCAGCTTCCGAGCAGCCTGCAGGCACAGTAAGGGTTTCATCCCCTGCTCTCAGGAGCGCCAGCTGGATAGCTCCTGTCACGTCCTCAGAGTCTCGCCCAGTCTTGTCTTGGTTGCAGAAGCAGACTCCAAGGCATGTCCATGGGGAACACCTACAGTTCCGGGGCCACCCTCCTCTGTGATGAAAGGGGCTGAGGAAATGTCACACTTTATTAATTCATGCTGAGAATGGGACTCAAGCCTGCCTTCACTGTTCTCAGCAAGACTTCACGGGTCCTTTCTGGGACACCGCCCCCACCCCCCAACGCAGAACCTGCGGGGTGTCAGAACACTGGCTGCCAGCAGCCTCCCTGGGGAGCGCATCAGGCACGCTGGGGCCCCAGCCGCACCCCAAAGGTTCTGCCTTCGAGGGCCTGGGTGGGGCTTCAGAATCTGAGTCTGCAGCAAGTCGGAAGAGGTGGTGTTTCCTGCAGAAGAGATGCCTAGATCGAAGACGTGGTTTGGGCCCTTGGCCACCCACTGTCCTGTCTGCAGGCCAGGAGACAACCAGCAGACACGTTCTGCCTCCTGGCCCTTCACCGTGCAGCCCGGCACCCTCTGGGCTGACCTCTTTGGGGGAAGCTCTGGTTAGCCAGACCGAGAGGTAGGGCACACGTTTTCTTCTGCTCTTTTTGGTTTCCTTCCTCTTCTTACTCGTGGATGGGTTTGCTGTGTGTGTGTGTGTGTGTGTACGCGTGCGTGTGTAGTGCATTTCTGTTTCATCATTTCCCTGCATCTCATAACTGACTTTTTTCAGGCAAGGCCTTCCATCACTCTCCTTTTCCCCCAGCTTGGCCCTCATCCTCACCTCTCTCCCGGCCCTCACGCCCAGCGGCTTCCCAAAACTTCCCAAAGCGAATATGAGCTGTCATCAGCGCTCTCGACTCCTACGGAGTGTCATCCACCTCCGGCCTCTGTCTTTGATAATAAGCTAAGAGAACTGGGCTGCGTTTAGGGAGCTGGCCCTGCTACAGTCCGTTTCTTCTTCGGATGTTCAGACTGTGTGGGTCGAGTTTGGAAGAGTTTCATTCTATGCCGTGTGACAAGAGTAACTTATTTATTTGCTCCAAAGCAAATGGCTCTTTAACAAAGCCTCCTCCTAGAAGCCTTCTCCTCCCATTCATTCTCCTGTCTCTTTGCCCTGCAGCCACCATTGTCCTGAGCCAATGCGTTTCAACCATTCCTTTTTTGGTTACTGTGTATGTATATGTATCCATAAGCAATGCATCCCGTTGCTTCTTAAACGTGTTTCTATTTGTACTAACAGCATTCTTTACCTATCCTTCTGCAGTGTTGATTATTCGTCAACTCTGCACTAAATAGTATTTTTCCAAGATCCATCTTTCTTGGCCTTTTGTGCGTCAAGCCCAGTCCCTTTAGCTGCTGGAGGTGACCCTTCATGCCTGTCATTGTCCTCTTCAGGTCCTCTGTGTCGTGGCTCAGGCTTTACCACGGGATGCAATACTGTGGTGACCCCGGCATTTCCTGTGTCCCATGTCACATGGGCAAGAGATTCTTTGGGGCGAATCCTCACTCAGAGGAGGAATCGCTGAGTCATAGGCAGTGCCTGTTTTGAATGACATTTGAGCAGACAGGGCGAAGCTTCTCTAAGTGCTTGTACCAGTACATGAGGGTATGGGAGGTACGTTGTCTCATGTCCACACCAAAATACGGCATTGTCAAACTGTATAAATCTCTTCCAAGTACAGTTTCAGCCCTCCTACCTGGAGTTAGGAAAGAATCATAAATTATTGCTTGCATGACATTGTCATAGGAGGTCCTAGGCTTAAATGGATGACCCACGAAATGAAGGAGATGACTTTTAAACTTAGGGCACGTGTTCTCAAAATACAATAAAACCTCATTTATTGAGCTCTCCTTAAGAAGTGTACACATCAGTAAAAAAGCAAAAAAAAAAAAAAAAAAGGTAGAGTCTATTCGTAACGGCAGCAGTGTGAACCGAAGGCAAACGAATGTAAACTACCGGTTGCTGGGTCTCAGCCCCACGTACGGGAGATGTGTGAGGCAGGCGGCAAGCACGGCGGTAAAGCGAGGTCCCTTGTCCGGGGCGCCTTACTCGTGGGTGCCTCTGGCATTGTAAGTACCCAGCTGCCTTTCCAGACACTTCGCTGTCACCTTTGGGTGGCTTACCCCGTCTCCCATGACTCTCCTTCCCACACGCTTTATTTTCCTCTCCCCAAACATGCAGAGAGAGAAACTGGAGGCCAGTCCTCGTGTGAATTATTATGCTGTCTGCACTGGAGGAGCCGGCGTTAACGAGGGCTTGTAGAAGCTGAATAATTGATGCGTGTGTGTTTCTGAGCTTAATTATCAGCAAAACGGATTCTCTTCTGTCTTCGCTTTGAATTTAGAGACACTGCCTTACTGGCGGCTGCTCTGAAGGTCACACGGCCAGATGAGTCGTAGGTAGGAAAGCTTAGAATGTAGGGTGCACCCCCAGAGTTAGCTCGTAACGTCCAGATGTGTGTCTGGATAAAATTCAAGTAGTTATCGACCCTCTTTTATAAGAAAGCACTGGGCTGCAGCTAGGCTTGAGCGAAGCTGATGAAAATGATGTCTCTCTGCTCTTGGCGTTCACGGAGCACACATAAATAACTCTAAAACTAAGCAAGATAGGTATTGAATGAAAAGTGAACCAGGAGACTAACAAAAAGGCCACCCGAAACTGTCATTGATTTTCTGAAGAGGAAAATTTGAACCTAAAGCCTGTAGAAAGCACTTTGCAATATGCAGAGCAGCACCTGAATGCAAAGTGTTCTGTCTCCCCAGAGATGAGGTTAAAATGCAGACTCTCAGGCCTGCCCCTCCCGAAAAGAAAACTGACTGAGACTCTCTAGCCGGGGCCTGACCATCTGCATTCTTAGGGAGTTTCCCTGGACCAGTGATTCTCCAGCTTTGCTTGCTTGAGGACCACATGGAGGTCCTTTGAACCCACAGGTCGCAGGGCATGAGCACTTTCTGATTCAGGGCACTGGGGTGGAACCTGAGAATCTGCATTTTTGTAAAAGTTCCCAGACGATGCTGGTGCAGGGCTTCTGGGGGATTCTTAGGAGCAGCAACTTTTGAAAACTCCTTACCTAAGTCATTATTTGCTCTCAGTTTTGTCACCCAAAGGTAGGGGGTAAAAAAAAAAAATAGCAAAGAAGAAAACCTTGTAGGTGTGAAGAAAAACCCAGCAGTCCTAAGCAGTTTGCAAACAATAGGGAAGTCACACCCTCCTTGGAATGAAGCCCTACTTGCTGGTTTTGTAGAAGAGTTACAATGTAATAGGTTCCTGCATACAGCTAATAATACCTTGCAGGTGACAGCAACACAAAAGTAACACCAGAGGCTTGCTCCCAGGGAGTAAGTCCATTGCGATCCTGCCATCGGGTTCGCCTCTTGGACAGTGGGTGCCTGTAAGTGGAAGTTCGGACTCAAGTCTCATTGCCAGCAGCTTCCAGTCTTTACACCCGTCCAGCTTTGGAGATAAGATCTCATTCGGAGCATCAGCACCGAGGGCTGAGGTGATGGAGTCCATTATGTTATGAATCAGGGCAAGGAAAGTAGCTTCTCCAGATTTCCAGGAGACTTTATAAATCCCTCGACGCTCGAGAAAGAGCATCGTGGGAGGGGAGGCACAAGCCTTGGCCAGAAAATGAAGGCAAGCCCAGGAACGGGGGCACAAACGTCCAAGATAAGCAGAAGGGGGTGGGGGCAGCCCCCTGCTTGGCGGTGGGACTGGATCCTGTGATGTGGGCAAAAGAGGGAGGAGGGTTAACAAGCGAGACAGGGAGAGACAAAGAGCTGGGCTGTTCTCGACTCCGTGCACTCATTTCACGGAATTAAAGCAAAGCGAAGGACGCGGAGTCGGAAGGGGGAGCAGAAGTCCCCCACAGCGGCAATTCTTTCTCTGAGCTCAGCCTGTTGGCTGACTCCGTCAGGATCTGCCGGCATTCTAAGTCCAAGTTCCCCGGCCGCCGGGGACGGGGATTCCACGTGTTCCCGCCATCCCGTGCTTCTTAGGCACGGTGGCACGCGGGCCCCTGCTGTGGCCAGTGCAGCGAGGCCTCCGGCTCTCCCCACCGTGCTCGATTCATCTCCTTTCAGTCCCTGTCTCCTGACTCTCCCTTACACATCTCCGGGGATGGGGAGCTCATTCCCTCAAGGCTGGGCTCATTCCGTTCTCCCATACACTGTCTTGGGTTAAATGGCCCAGGGACCAGGCTGAAGGGCAGCATGGCAGAGGGATCAGGAGCCGCAGTGCCACCAGACGGGAGCTGTGTGGGTGCCTGACAGCCCTTGGGTGCCGACCCTAACCTCTTTGTCTTCTGAGTTTCTTAATCATTTGGAGATGACAACAGCTCCCATCTCCAGGGTCGTTGTGGAGAATTTTACTTCATGAACACGTATAAAGCACTTGGAATGGTCGCTGGCCGGCTTGCTCAGAATGGCCTGTGTTTGGTTTTGCGCTCTGTTTAATCATTTTTGAGCACAGGGCCCCACATACCCCTGTTGCACTGGGCTCTGTAAACTATGTAGCTAGTCCCGGGACAAGCCCAGGATGTGTTAACACTTAAAATTTGGCACAGTCGTTCTAACATTTTGAAAACTTTAAATCATTAACATGTTTTTTTTGTTTGTGTTTTTTGTTTTTTACATCTTGGCTTCAGGACCGTGTGTCACATTCGCAGGAAGTCTTGGGTCTCTCCCTCCGCAGAATCTCAGGCTTGTTGTTCCCACGGCAGGAGGGTCTCTAAGCTCCACCCTGAAATGGGGACTCCCCTGGCGTGGGCACACTCTGCCCCTGGTGGTGTTTCTCCCTGTCCTCAGTGTTGCCGTTGCACTTGACCGTCATCCGCCATCCTGCACGGGCCACCCCTTCGTCTCGGGCACTCCCGTTTCACTTCCCGTTCGTATGTAACCCCATGTGGAGACGTTGGTTTCAGAGCACAGGGACGTGCCCTGGAGGCTGTGTCCCTAACTGCCTCCGACAATAGTTGGGAGCTGCCAACATCCGCTTTTGTCGCATATTTTGTGCATTTGGCCTTGAACCCAGGTCACCAGCCTCGAGTTGCTTCCTTGGCATAGCCATTTTTCATTTTTATTTTTGGGGTCCTGTTTCCATTCTCTGCATGGCTCACCCCAAGATGTAGCCTCACTTCAAATGTCAGGAGCTGATGTGAGGAAACAGATGGACCCTCCCCTCCCAGAAGCTGTTTATGAGGTTCCGTCCACCTTCTTCCCAGGGACCAGTTTCACCCGGCGGGGTTGGTCTACCCCGGTGCCAAGGTACTGCTGGCCTTGCATTTATTCAACCAATATGGCCCTGGGTTAACGCGTGGGCCAAAGACGCCAGCGCAGCCCGGCCCTTCTCTTCCGAGGGTTCTGTCCTGACCTCTGGCTGAATTCTTCTCCAACTCGAATCTCTTTCCAGAACGGAAAGGCAGTGTGTGCAGGGCGCTCCACATTGGCCAAGATGACCCAATGGTAAATTGGCAGACAAGCCAGTGCCCGAGGCTTCTCTCCAGCTGTGGCGTGCCTTGGATGCAGTTCTCAGAGAGAGCCAAGTCCAACCACCAAACGGGCCTTTCCTGACCTTGAGTCCTATCCTCGTGCTGGGTCCCAAACACCCTGTTCCTGCCCAGGGACCTTTCTTTGCCCTCTCTCCGGGGGGGGGGGAGGCTGGGGGAGGGAAACTTCTTGCAACTCTGTATGGTTTTCACAGAGACCACATCTGGATGATGTGTGCTCTTGCAGGGGATGTTCAGAGAGAGAGAGAGAGAGAGAGAGAGAGAGGAGAGAGAGAGAGAGAGAGAGAGAGCGAGAGCGAGAGCGTGGTTGCTCTTCATTTATTCGTAATTGTGAACAGCTTGGCATGAGCGTCCCACGGAGACTGGTGTCAGCCCTCTAGCGGGGGCCAGGTGGGGCCCCAGCCTCTCAGAGCCTTCCAATGGCGCTGTGCACCCAGCGTGGGTTTCTTACCCTGGGGAAGCAAGCAGAGCCCATAGGGGGAAGCAGATCCCGAGTTCAAGGGCAGATCCGAGATGCTTTCTTCTTAAGTCTGAGCTAGTGTCAGCCACTCAGTGGAATTCACTTACAAATAAAGAGAAGCTACACACTTTTCCCTGCAAAGAAGGTAAAGTAACGCTCTGCAGTCCGGACCCGCCGGCTTCCCTGAGACTGCTTTCCTCTGTAGCCAGCACCCACACCGCCCCATTTGGGGGACTCTCCGGTTCCTCTCCCTCTCCCGCGACCGGCGAGGCAGCCCCCCTCGGCCCGCCCAGAGAGTGGATGCTCCCCAGGGCCCGGAGCTCCTGCTCACGCTCGGTCCTGCTGCCGGGCTGCAGACAGTGCCACTCATTTTCATGCAAGAGGCATCATAAATGAACCCGGACAGGGAGGAAGACGTGGGCTGAAGGAAAGATCTTATTCTGCTCCTCAATTGCTAATGAAGAGCTTTAGACTTGAGAGCTGTTCCTTCTGAAAGGACTCTGAGGATGATGCTGACTCCATAAATCTTTTTTTTTTTTTTTTTTTTTTTTTTTTTTTTTTGGAGAAAGAGAGATGGGGAGAGGGAGCATGCCGAGGAGAGATTGAGACCAGATTGTTCACTTTCCTTCATGTTTCTCCTTCCATTGCATCATTTCTTCTCAGGGCATGCGTGATCTCTCTAGGGGTGCAGTGCCCGTGACTTTCTTTAGGGGGTGCTCACAGAAGATGACGTTCATAGCATCCTTCCCACATCGTTCCGATGACCGTGTTTCTTGGCCCTTCAGATACAGCCTCAGGGTCCATGCCGGTCACAGGCCTACAGCATCAGCCGGCTTCTGACCACATCTGGACCGCATCTGGGCCGACCCAGTGCCAGCCCGCACGCCCGTGCCGTATCTCCGATCACGCTTTAATATTTTGGCCTCGACTTGGCGCACCGTTCTAAATATCCTACCCGTTTCCGTGAGGTTTCATGCTTTTCATGGCCAGCCAGGCATCTCCTCCGGCCCTCCATGTCGGCTTTCGCAGCCGGCCCGGTGCAGACAGCATCTCACCTTCTTTCCTGCCTCACACTTAAGCCAAAGCCCTTGGCGACTCCCTTCTCCCAAACCCAGGCACTCGCTCACTTCCGGAGGGGCGTGCGGGCTTTTCATCTCCTCTCCCTCCGCGCGACTGAAGGGGGGGGGTGGGGGGGAAGGCTCTCATGGGTCACACAAAATACAGTCTGCAGCACACCGCAAGGCTGCAATCCTGAGGTCTGTGGCTTTTAGTTGGAGGGACGAGTCATGAGGGACAGTGTCTCCCCCACTCAGCTGGTGTGCTGGGGAGACCTGCTTCGGGGGCAGGTATGGTAGGTGCCTGAGAGGAAGCCCTCAGCGCCAGGGAGGCCGGCACTCCCAGACTTGAAGGAAGAAAACCTCTTTGGCCCCACCATTCCTCACGTCCTCCCCTCCCCTTTGCAGAGCTGACATGTAGAGGGCCAAGGCTGCGCTGGGGATTCTGGGGAAGGCGGCCTGAATCCAGCTCCTTGTCTGTCTGCCAGTCGAGGCCCCACGCCGTACCTGTGAGGGGGCCTTGAATGGTTCCCCTTGCCTAGAAGCCTGAGCCGAGACCAATGCGTGTGCTTTCAGCTCAGCCGACAGCCGTGTCACAAAAGGAGGCGGTCCAACCACTGTTCATGTCCTTTGGGGACCTGCCGTGGACACATAGGTGGCCGCCGTCTGCCTGATGGCTCCCTTGGTTGCGGGGCTCTGGGGTCTGTGTTCTCCCTGCGTCGTTTTGTCGTTGAGTTGGGGACCGCGACTCCTCCCACGTCCCCGATGGCGGGAGCGAGGGCGTCAGCGGTGAGTTCCCTGTCCAGGTTTATCCAGACAGTTTCACTGTCACGTCTGGGGGCCCCCCGTGGAGGCAGGGTTTGGACTCCGCTCTGTGTAAGTCCTGCGCCCTCGCCATCAGCCGCGGCGCCGTGCTGCGGAGTCATTACGTTGGGTCCATTCAGCAATCTAATGGTCCTGCTGGTTTGGCTGGCTTCACATGTCTGGACTGGGTCCTCAGGACACCGAGAGAGAATAATAGGACACAGTGCATGCCCTTCAGCCTCACCGTCCAAGGAGGGGACACATAGTAGGCGTCCTCGTGCGTCCCACCATTGCCATCGGGGTGCCATCTGTGACCGTCCTCCGCGTCTGCCCGATTCAGTGACTCCCCTTTCGGGTCTCGCCCACCAGAGCCTCTCCCCCTCATCCCTTGGACTGTCATTTTGCTGTCGCAGGCTGACAAAATACAGGAAGAGCCAAGCTATGGATGCAGAGTGACGCGAGGAAGGACGGAACGTGCCCCAGACTCGGCATCTGTGGGACAGGGTGACAGCTGGAAGAGGAGCCGTGCCCGGAGAGGTGGCTTGCCGGTCGCCACACGGTGACCTGGGGCAGCACCGCGGAGGGCCCACGGCAGCCTTTGCAGGCTGCCCGGTCCAGTGCGCTCACTAGGCGCGTGCCGGGCAGAGATGGCCGCTGGGTCCTGCCGTCCTCGACTCAGCCGTGGCTCTCGGGGCTGAGCACTCGGCGGGAGGGATTGCCCAGGACGCGGGGTGTCGGTGGGGCTGGCGGCGGCGGCTCATGCCTGCACTGCTCGCACCCCTCCCCCACAAAGATAATTATTTTGGCATGTTTCCGTTACTCCCAATTAGGATGCAGCAGCTTTTCTATCTAAAACAGTGATTGCCCTCTGCGAAGGAGTCGGAGGCCGATAAATGGTTCTCCGTGATGGGTTGTGAGGTCTGCTGGTGACTCCCCTCTCCATTCCTCAGCTCCGGCCTGTCCGTCCATCCGTCCATCCGTCTGTCTGTAGCTCAGTAGCAGGAGCTTGGTTTAACCCTTTGTCTGATCCCAGTGTTAGCAGCCGAGCTCACTGAGGTCTGGGGGTGGGGGAAAGAGAGAAGCAGCCTCAGTCACCCTTGACAATGATACTCATTAAAAATCAATGGGATCCAATTAGCAGAGACGGGACTCTGGCTCAGTTTAAAACGCATCGCACACCAGTGTGTCAGCCACGCGAGAGAGCACGTGGCCGGGTCCTGACAGCCATGTGTGGAAAGGAGACACGTCTCCTTCGGGGACTGCATGTGGGGCCAGCTTGTCACTGTCGTCGTCTAGCGTGTGTTTGCGTGCTTTCCTTCTATGCTAAGAGTTGTGAAGAGCAACGGACGTCGTGAGGAACACGAATTGCCCTCACGTAGGAATGTGCAATTGTCATTAAAAAGGGCCACAGGCTGGGAGAGGGATGTCCCCACGCGCGTCTGACAGGGCCTGTGCGGCTGTCTTCCACAGGACATTGTTATGAAATCCCGTTTTCACTCTAGATGCTCAGAGGGATTGAGGTCACAGGATCCTCAAGGACCCTGCCCTGCAAACCATGGCTCGCGGCTTCGGCATAGTCACCGAATCAGCTCTCAGGTTAACAACGAACTCACTGTTTATGTAATTATATATAAAATCCCAGAATAATAGAGCCGGAGGCAATTATTAGTATTGGCATGAGGAATCCCTGGTAAAACATAGCATCTTGGATACTTTGTAACACCCGAATTACACTCGTTACAACTGAATTTGGAGCACAAAGTTCTAGGAAGTGAAATCCTTAGACGACTGTGAGTAGTTGGAACATTGTAACAGTATGAATTCTTGGGTCCCGTGAACATGAGATCTATTTCCATTTATTTGGGTCTTCAGTGTCTCTCATAAATGTCTTGCAGTTTTCAGTGTACAGATCTTTCACTTCCTTGGTTAAATTTAGTCCTAAATGTTCTATTGTTTTTGATGTTATTGTCAATAAGATTGCTTTCTTAATTTCTCCTTCAGATATTTTGTTGTTAGTGTAGAGAAATACATCTTCTGTGTGATGATCTCGAATATTCTAACTTTACTGAATTTGTTTATTCTAACAGTTTGGGGTGGGATTTTTTAGGGTGTTCTGTATATAAGTTTATGTCATCTGCAAATAGAGACCATTGTAATTTTTGAGTTCTGATTTGGATGCACTTTACTTCTTTTCTTGACAAGTTGCTCTGGGTAGAGTTTCCAGGACGATGCTGAGTAGGAAAAGTGGGAGTGGGCACCCCTGTCTTGCTCCCGATTTTAGAGAAAAAGCTTTTAACTTTTTACTGTTGAGTATGATGTTAGCTGTGGGTATTTTTTTTTTTTTTTGTATATGACCCGTATTATTTTGAAGTCTGTTCCTTTGATGCTAAATTTGGACAGCGTTTACCATGAGAGGGTGTTGAATATTTTTTTCAGACCCTTTTTCTGCGTCTATTGAGATGATATGATTTTTATCTTTTATTCCGTTAATGTGATGTATCATGTTTATTGACTTCCATAAAGGGAATAGTCCTTGCATCCCAGGGGTAAATCTCACCTCATCATAGTGCATGATCCTTTTAATGTGTAGTTGCATTGGTTTGCTAGAATTTTGTTGAGAATTTTTGCATCTGTATTCATTAGGGTGTTGGTCTGTATTTCCTCTTCTTCTAGTGTCTTTATTTGCCTTCGGTATCATAATTCTGGCCTCATAAAATGAGTTTGGGAGTGTTTCCTTCTCTTTAATTTTTTGGAAGAATTTGAAAAGAATTGGCATTAATTCCTTTTGAATGTTCTGTAGATTTACCTATGAAACTGTCAGTTCCTGGACTTTTCTTTGGTGGGAGTTTTGATTACTGCTTCAATCTCCTTAGTCGTAATTGGTCTGTCCAGATTTTTCTATTTCCTCATGAGTCAGTGTTAGGAGAGTGTATATTTCTAAGGGTTTATGCGTTTCTAAGTTATCCAATTTATTGGCAAAAAATTGTTCATAATACTCTCTTGTGATCTTGGATTTCAGAGGTGCCAGTTGTAATATCTTCTCTTTAATTTATAATTTTGTTTTTTGAGTCCTCTTTTTTTCATTGTTAGTCTAGCTAAAGCTTGTCAACATTGTTTATATTTTCAGAAAAGCCAACTTATTTTCATTGATTTTTTTTTTCTATGTGTGTCTAGTCTCTTATTTATTTTGGATGTTGAGTTTTTAGGTTCACACCTGACATCATGAAACACTGTGGGATAGATTTTACTGAGGATATTTACTTTACCAAGTCTTACTTCAACAGAATGGACTGTAGATTTTAACTGCTATAAATTAATTTGGCTTACCTAAGAATGAAAAAACAGTAAAGAAGAAGTGTTTTCATTCATTCACTCATTTAAAAAAATATTTATAGAAGCAGAGAGAAACACTTCTGAGTAAAAAATTTGAGTGTTCTGATATGTTCATATTAATCTTGGGGTACTCATTCCACATCTGCACAGAGGTCCAACATGAAATCTGGTATATCAGTCTTGGAGCTCAGTTGGAGAATTTACACCTGGAGATGTAAATTTGGGGATCACAGACATAGGAGTCACAGGAGGGGAGAGACCCATAATGGAAAACTGTATATAGGCAATAGCAATGGCATTGGACAGACCTTGAGGACCCTATGTCATTAGGAGTTTGATCCAAGGACGCATGGTGAGCTAAGGAACCAGTGAGGAAGGGGAACACAAGAAAAGTGTGTGTTGTTTTGGAATCCAGGACACATAGGTGTTTCAAATTAAGGGAGTGGTCTGCTTGCCAAATGGTACAGAATAGTCCAGAAAAGGAAGATCTGAAAAGCGACCAGTGCATTTTATAATACAGGGGTGCATGGTTTCAGTGAGCTGTTTGTGAGAAAGAATCGAAATGGGTAACGAGGCAGTGGGGTGGTGACCAGAGAAGCCTTTCTGGGAATGGACGGAAGAGATACGGGCTGTAGGTACGTAGGAATTGAGTCAGAAGTGTTTTGTTTTGCTGTGTTTTAAAGTGAGAGAGTAGAGCATGTAACAGATGCTACAATACTAATGAAATTGATGCTACTGAAGTTAGTATCTAATTGCACTAGCAAATTCCTTGAGAAAGGATGTGTAGTTAGGATCTAGAACACATTGAAGAATTCAGGGCACACGCTGGTTGTGCAAACCGTGAAGACCTGTGATCCTAGAATTTTGAAGCTGACAGGGGCACACGGAGTCATCTACTACGATCATTCATTTGCTGGTGCATGCCTTCCAGTAACAGGTTTTGGAAATGTTCAATGCAGCGTGCGTGATCAGAATAGATCCTGTGCCTGTAACACATAAGTATCCTTTTTATAAACGAGAGAGTGGAGGATCTCAGAGAGTGGCGTACCTTGCATGAAGTCATACCTTTTATTTCAGCAGCGAACGCCCGCACGAAAATCCATGAGACCGTCGGTACTTTGTCTTTTAAGATTTTCTTTTTAGAGGAGTGTTAGGGTCACCGCAAAGTTACGAGGGAGGCACAGGAAGTTCTCCTGACTCCCCCCCCCAACACACACACCTCCCTCCCATTATCACTGTCCCTCAAGTGGTACATTTGTGATGCTGGACGGACCTCCATGGACACGTCACCATTGCCTCGTCGCGTTTCATGTTAGCATTCGCTCCGGCAGGGTGTGTGCTGTGGGTTTGGACTACGTGTGATGATGCGTATCCATCACTATAGCATAATACAGAATATTTTCGCTGTCCAAAGAGTCTTTGGTGCTGCGCCTGTTCATCCACCCCGTACCGGAACCCTGGCAACTACTGAATTTCACACTATCGCCACAGTTTTGCATTGCTGAGACTGCCATCGAGTTGGAATCCGACGACACGGAGCCCTTTCGTAACGGCGTCTTTCCCTCAGTCGTGTGGTTCGAGTTGCCGCTTACCTTTTCGTGGTCATTGTTGCAGCCACTTAACTCAGAGCCTCACTTCCCACCTGTTACGTTGGCATGAGAGACAGTGAGAACTGTGCTGGGTTTACCAGACGCGCATGCGATCCCATGAACACACAGTTCCCATGCGGGGGATACTATGTATACGTTAAAGAATTCTCGTGCAGATCGAATAAGAAATAGTAGGGGGTGCCTACTGCCAAAGGAGTGTGTAAGTTATACACGGTGTTACATTTATAGAGATAAAGGACTGTTGTGCCAACTGGTGGGCTTCCACCGAGGGCATCTCAATTTTTCTAAAACCCGCAGAGTAAAACATGGGTTGTTGCAAATATTTATAAAGTAGAAATGGAACAGCTCAAGCAGCAAAGCAGCGCAGCAAAAGCAGTGAGTGACAATGTTAAAAGGTCAAAGCGTGTAGGTGTTCAGGGCATTTTTTACCAAACAAAGCTGTTGGATTTGAAGAGTCACAATGCACGTGGTTGAGGCCCTTCACTGAACCTCTTGTGTTTTGCGGGGAAGGAAGTAACTGCCAACCTCGCATTTCATGAAGCCCATGACATCTATCCATGTGACCGACACGCCTGTCATTCTACTTAATCTGACCACGTCCATCCAGAGGTACCGCAGAAAGTGCTGGAACCTCCGCAGCCACGCACGGCGCGGACGGCCTTGGCCTCCTCGATCGTCAACCCACCTGCCCTAGCTTCAGGTGCCTGGCCCTGAAGTCCCGAAATCAGCACCGTGCCTCATTCCTGGAGCTTTCTGCTGAGGGCTGGATCAGAAAGCTCCCCCGAGCCCAGCCAACCTGGAGAATTATGAGAGATGGAAGACATCACTGCTTTCAGCCACTGCACGTTGGGAGTGGGTCTCAGCTGGGGATGGTTTTAGCCCTCGAGGTGACATTCAAACGTGGCCGGAACGGTTTTGCCTCTCACGCTTGAGGGTGGGCGGGGGTCTTAGTGTTGCCGGTAGGCAGAGCCAGGGAGCTGGCTACACACCCTGGCCGCGGGATTGTGGGCCCGAAACGTCAGGGATGCTGAGGTCGAGACACTTCATGCTTCATGATCACCGTCGCTTCCTGTTAAATGCGTCCTGGAACTAACTTGTTAAAAGTCCGTTTGTCAGATGTTTTGTGCCTCATCCACACTCCTACCTTAGTTTTTTGGGTCACACCTAACTTCCCTGGAAGTACGTGAGGTGCTTATTAAAATTCAGGTTCCTGGGGCCTGCCAGTGATTTATTGAGTCGGACTCACTAGCAGCACAACTCAGAACCTGCACTTGTAATACGATTCCGGGACACTGATGTGTCAGGCTTCCTTCCCCATGTCTCATCCTGAACACCCTTACTCAGTCTTCCCTCTCAAACCCTGTGAAACCCTGTCATCCCTCATCCACAGGAGCCATCCTGACCTCTCTTCCCTCCAACTGCAGTAAAATACCAACATATCACCTGCCGCTAATTTCTTTTCTGACATTCAGTCCTGTTTTCAGGTCTGTTAGAATGGTACAGCTGTAAACTGCTCAAGGTCAAACAGCAAAGTGCATTCTATTTCCAGACACCCCAAGGCCGAGCACAGCGCCTGCCATAAAAAGGGATCGGAGGTTGACTTTATTGACTTCTCATTTTCATGCAATTTTTATGAAACCGTGCAGGAGTTTTATACTGGACTTCTCCTAGAGACACTTACATTTCATGAAATCGAAGCAGAAACTACGGTGGCGATGTTAATCACACGTGATTTTGCAGATGGTGAATCATCAGAGCCCAGCTGCATAGACCCAGCAAGAATAAATACGCAAAGGCAGCTGACCTCACTAACCCCTCAGACGCTGGCCCCTCATCTAAACAACGGTGCTGGTCCTTTGGCACAGGTCTCGGTCAGCAGCCAGCATTCTCCCCACAGGAGGAAGATTGTGAAGAAGCCATGGCTAGTCAACTAGGTTTGAGATTGAGGAAAATGTGAGGGGAATGGGTGGCAGCCAAGATGAGGGAGGAGGCACGGCAAAGATGGTTTCAGAGTGCCGGGCACACTAGATCCAGGGGAGGTTTTTAAAAATGGTCGCTTGGTCCCAGCTGGGCTCCGAAGGGTTGATGGGCCATCTCTGTGCCCTGTGGTTTGGGCACAAGTGGCAGTCTCGGAAAAATTTAAGCAGCTCCTAGAGGGGATAACATTAGCAGGGTCCCCTTCCTGTCCTCCAGCTCCGCGACGGCCTTGCCAATCAAGGGTCTGTGATAGTGCAGACCCAATGCCAGGCGGCTGCTGACTCAACAAACCAGCACCTTCGAGGCCCAGCTCCCAGAGAGCTGTCCTTACGTCACCCGTTCACTCCTTCTGTGCAGGATGCTTATTCTCAGGGCTGCTTGACTTGACCTGACTCAGAACTTATTCCAAGGACACAGCATTTCTCTGGCACGTTTATCAACAATAATCAGATGCAAACATTTAATGCCGTGGTCACCGGAGGTAGTGGGTAGAGATTGGGGCAAACAGTTAACTTAAAAGCCGAAAAGGAAAGCCGGAGAATGAGATGTCCACAGAGGCTTCCAGAAGCCCTGGCATGTTCTTGGGGTCTGGACGGCCACATGCCTGTGGAGGATGGGGCACACGCTCAGGAAAAGAAAAGTGGGTTCTCTGATCTGCTTTTGCGGTGTGTACGGTAGTGTGTGGATTACTCAAAGGACGTTCAGCTACCTGAATGGGCAGAGTGGCTAATAATTAGAACCTGAGAGACTGAGGTTTGGGACAAAAGACAACATTGAAGCAGATGGCTGATAGGAGGAAGAGATTTCTATAGTACAGTCTTGGGAAAGATAAAGAAACTTTATTCTAGCCTGTTACGTGGAGAAAGCAGAGATGTAGGTTTTAACAAAGGGCTAACGGAACTTAGTGTGTTCCGTTATACTCTGGAGTGAAATTATTACAGACTGTTAAAGCCTAAGTCTAAATTGGGATGGGTCTTGGGGTATCCCAGTGTGAACTAAAGGGGAGTTTCCCTTCAGCAGGCTACATGAAATAAGTCAGGGGTCCCCCGAAGAGAATGGAAGACACATAAGTCAAGAGGAAGCTTCTTTGTTTTCTTCAAATAGAAGTCCAGATATTCTAGAAATATTGGCACTTTAAAGATATTCCAGTGAAAACATTAATTGATAGGAATAATTCCATTTCAAAAGTGGTCTGTCATGGAATAACGCTTGTTCCCAGCCTTTTGTCCTTAAGATTGGGGAATGTAACCTGTTAAAGTGATTTCTTTTTAATGTTAGCGACATCACAGTTTACGTTGGGGGAAGGGGCTTGGCAATAACCACATTTCCCACAAAAGGGAACTAAGTAAACTGTCCCGAATGATGGCTTCTATAAAGGTATTAAAATGGTAACATGCGGCAATTTCAACACGAAAAACTCTAACCAGGACCTGCATTAGCAACCTACAAAATTATGTGTCAACTGATGGCCACGTCTTACGTATTCAGAAATACTATATATATGGATTAAGAAAAAAAAAATAAAAAAGGCATATGGAGAGAAAGAACAAACGTATTTGCCCGGTTTCCTGTCAATTCTGTTTATATCACCCCATGAATGGCTTGGCGAGGTCGGTAATATTATTCCAATTTTACAGATGAAAAATTATCACGTGGAACAATTAATACGGTTTGTCCAGGGATAACCAACTAATGAGGACTGAGACAGGAGTCAAATCCGGCTTTGTCGATGCCCAAACTCATTGATCCACAGCTCAGTGGGATATAATGTAATAGTTTTTCTATTCATTTCTTGAGGTAGCAACTCCCTGAAGTCTAAATACGGTGTGAGCTCACAATCAGAGGTGGTTCTTCCCACCCCCGACTCGCTGTCCTCATGTTGAATCTACTCTTAATGATGGCAGAGTCCATAGGCACCTATCCTCTGCCGTTGTTAAAAAGTCCGGTCTCCTCAAAGTTCATAGTTTTTAAACCTCAGCCTCATAGTCTCATTAAATGTTTGTCATCCCCCTTTCTCTGATATCTGCCAGATTTTGGCCCAAGGGAGTTGCAGCCCAAAAGTGAGGTCATGAGCAGCACCTGGGGCATTTTCTCCTTTATTTCTCTGCTAGTTCCCGCTCCTGTGATCTTAGGAAAAGAGAAGATGAAAGAGAAAGGAAATGATCTTATAGAACTAGCACCCAGTGGGTGGTCCTGTTCTGGGTTGTTTTTGTTTTGTTGTTGTTATTGTTGTTGTTGTTTTGGCTTCTTTGTCAAATACTTCGGGCATCCTTAAAGATTTCCTAAAAATTTAATTAAAACATGGGCTGGATTCTCTGGATGACCAGCAGATAACTAACTCATCATTTCAGTGTCCAAGCAAATTGGCATGTGAGTTTGTGATCACATTGGCCCCAGGAGTCCCCTAAGAATGGAGCAGAGATGAACTAAATGTATAAATAACAGCTTCATGTCAAGGAGAAGCTCAACAATAATTTAGGGGATTCTGTGAGGATGGTTTTCCTATAGGAAAAAATTAGGGCAATGGCCGGAAACCTCAGAAGAGCTTGTACAGTGGCCCTCAGTACTGTATTTAAATAGAAAATAGAAATTTAGCTAATGTAATTATTATTACTTTATTGGAAGCTTTAAAGTGATACCATCCATCTCACTGAATTAGTATTGTTGATTTAAATATTTTTGTAGTTTTGTCTGGATTTAATTCCTAAATTTGATTTGGTTTTACAGTTTTGGAAGTGTGGAGACTTGTGCATAATCGAGATTTGCACATATTAAGTAACGTATGTGTTACAGCATACCATAGTATTTTATGTCAATGCTGAGACATCTGACAATTTTTTAAAAAAAAAAAATATGGAATACTATTCAATTTTGAGAAAGGGTGGCTCAGTATTTGAATGTTGTCATTTGGACATAGAAATATCTTTTTAAAAAATTATTCCCTCTACCATTTTTTCCATGGATTTAATACTTTTAAAATTCTTCCCTGGGGAAAAAAAAATTCTTTTCTGGAATTTTATTGAGATTTTTAAAAGAAGCAGAGACAGATATATGTGTTTAATAAATTTTAACCCAAAATATCTTGTACATCTTCACTAGGTTTAATCTGAGGTGCCATGTAATTTTTATTCTACTAAAAGTGGGCCATTTTTTTTTTTTCCAATATCTAATTGATATTGGGTATATTCAATATTACTGATATTTCTGCATTGATATTGCATTTAGTAATTTTAAAAGAACTATTGCTAATGTTTTTCTGTGGATTTTCTTATGTATATAATTTTGTTGTCTGCAAAGAATAACCATGTGTTCTCTTTTCCTCTCTAAATATTCTTTGGTCTTTTTTATTGTCTAGGAACTCCAGTACATCATTGAATACTGAAGGTGAACACACAGAGCCTCCCTTCATCCTGCTGCGTGTGAGGTAAGTTACACATTTTCATTGTTTAATATGTAGTTACCTTTTGTTCTTTTTGATTGATGTTCTTCGTAAATTTAAGTACGTTTCATTCCAACTCTAATTTGCTAAGAAATTTAGGTGTACATTTCTAAATGACACATGAGAATTTTATGTCAGCAAATATTTCTTCTGCATCGACTGAAGTGACTAGTTTTCCTTTTTTGTGCTGTAATTCATGGTACGAATCTTATTTTTCTATTTGTTTGAATCCATTTTTATAAAACAAACATGTCATTTTTTTTTCAACACGGGTGTCAGTTCTTGGAGATCAGGGATAGTTATTTCTGCCTCTCCCGCCACAGCTAGCTGGGCATCTTAACACGTAACCTCTGCTCAGTAACATTCGCCGATGACTGTGACGGTGCTTAAAGCTCTCAGAACTTCCGTGTTTCATGTGGAGCATGAAGTCGATCCATTCATACTCGGCTTTTCTGTCCCCTGCCTACTCCGACATTGCAAACAGTTTGCAAGAAAAGCGGGTTATGTCCGTGCTAAGGATCAGTCTGGTTGGGAGATGCTTTTTATGCCAAGTCAAAAACGTGTGTGCCCGTCGGGAGGCCGTCTGGTTCCACATCCTTCTTTTTTTTTGAAAGCGTGGGGGTGGTTCTCTTTTCAGGGGGCGTAAATCACAGGGCTCCATGCTGCCGACGGGCAGAGATGGTTTTGCGACTGTGTGTGTTTTATTGTCGTTGAGGGGAATGAGGCTTTCTTTTCTCTTGGAGATAGGCATAGATTTTTTTATTTTTCTACATGTTGGTTTTTCCTTGGTCCCTGTGTGTCCCGAAGTCACCAGCTGTCAGGCCAATCAAGTAAGCAAATATAGCCTCCAGTGTAGACTGTGCTGGGGAAGATAAGATTGAGCTCAGCCTAGAGACACATTATGAGCCTGTGAAACGCCAACACAAACAACCCTGGAAGCCTCAGCCAGGGTCAGGGGACAGACTCAGGGCAGTCCTCCCGGTTGCCACGTCCTCATGTGTGGCTCCGTTCTGACGTGAACGTTGGCCCGCCCACGACTATGGTACCGGCTTGTGAGAAAAGAAAACGCTGTATTGTGAAGTCTGCGGGCACAGACACAGGAGGCAGGGCTCAGATCTGTCTCTGCCACCCAGGGCTCGGGGCGAGATTTCTGGGGTTTCATGGGAACATGGAAGAGCTGACAGGGAAGGTTTGGGTGGGAGGGTTGTAGAACTTGGCCATTTGTAGTAAGACCTGGGACGGGGCTTCAGCTCCGGCTCTTCCTGGACAGCGGACGCTTCACTTCTGAAAGGGTTCTGGTGTTCAGGGTCCAGGCATGTCCCCCCCCGTCTTTGGTTCTATGGGGGCCAGGACTTTGGTTCCGGCTGTGATTGGAGGTCAAAATTCTCTCCTATGAGCATATTTTGGCTGCAAGGCTTGTGGTTTCGTGTTGTTATCTCTGAAAAACAACTCAGTATCTTGTTAGAAACAGGATAAGGCCATTGTGAGCTGGTTCTGCGATTATACATCTTGACCATAATCCTTAAGCTTTCTGATTTAATTCTCAAGAATGGCTGACCCAGTGACTCCATGTGGACCACTTTAATGTCAGAGAGCTGTGAGACGCACAGACCCCGTGACTACAGGTGTGTTACCTAGGACAGATTCCCGAAGCTTTCTTAAGATCAGTGTTTTTCATTTGTAAGATGGGGGCAATGTTGATTGATTGTCAGATATATTATGAGGCTTGTGAGATTCCATATGTAAAGTCCCTAGCTTTAGATCAATGACCCAATAAATGAAAGTTGTTTTGTTTTGGTTTTTTTCCTATTACCTTTAAGAGTTGAAAGAATAGTGACTCAGTTCTCTCTGAGCTCTAAGAGTGCTTCTTCATTCTGGTGAATTATCAAAATCATCTTGGGGAATTTGAAAGACAAATAACATTAGGCTCCACCTTGCTTTAGGGGATCTGAGGTGGAGCCCAGGAATACACACTCTAAAACACCATCCACCAAGTTCAAGGATCACTCTGTCCTAGGGAGCAGGGTGAATGTCACTTATATTTTAGATCTTTAATTCCTAGAAAAGGATCTCACACAAAGAAAGTGCTCAGTGGGAGTCTGTTAAATGAATTATAAACAATCCTCTCTATCACCGGTGAATGATGGAATCGATTCTCCTGTTATTCAAACTGACCATTCAGAAGATGGATTGTTGGGCTAAGTATGGCTGGTCCAATTAGAGAAAAGCACCATTATAAAGCACCTGAAAGTAAAATTGATTTGGCTATGTTATATATAACATGATACAGAGTAAACTTGTCTTCTTATGACATAAAAGCCAGGACTTACAGCCTTTCTTATGTGAGATACTTGTAACAGAGACCTATTACCTGTGTTTCATGGCTGTCTCCTACATCTGTCCAGGGTAGGGGCTGCCATGTCACTTCAGCCGTCACCGTGTTGAGAAAGAATTACATCCAAGACGTGCACTTGACTGCACCAGGCAAAGTTCTTACCTTATCCTTCCTCTTCTCCTTCTCATATTGCCTGGCGCAGCACTTTGAATCATGAAAGTTAGTTTGTAGCAGTTTGTGTATCGATGTTTAGAATGTCCAGCTTTAACAACTCAACAGCTGAAAAATAGAGAAAATAGCAATTAATGTTAATCAACCCTCTAGAGGAGACTTTTTAGGTTTCAAGCAATGAAAGAACTCACAAATAGGACTATAAAGATATGAAGTAAATAAGTCTAAATTAAAGAGCAAAAAATAAACTGGAGAAAGTATTGTAGAAAGAGTGAATATTTTACATCTAAAAAGAGTATATGAATTGTTATAAAAATTAGATATCCTAAAAATAAATAGACAAAAAATAGTATCAGTTAATCCATAAAGGGGGAAAATGCAACAGGTGAGTATGCATCATATGCAAAAATTCAATTTATAAACAAAATCCAAATTAAAAATAAGTTTCCATGTTATTTCCTCCTATCAAATTAACAAAACTTAAATATTTATATGTACTTTTTAAATGACAAAACCCTGTGAAAGGGGAGGAAAGGAGTCATATAATAACTGTGGGAGGATTATTTTACACGAGCTTATATAGAAAGACATTTAGCAACATTTATGAAGAGATGTAAAATGATCAGATCTACTGACTAATAATGTTACTTCTGAAAAATGATCGTAATGAAAAAAATAGGAAAAAAAGAAAAGACAAAAACAAGAATTAAAACTCAGATCTGCAAGAAAAGATTTATTTTTTTTTTTTGCAATATAATTCATTGCTGTAGAAAGTTGGAAACTAGCTAAGAGTAGAAATGAATAATGTTAGTTTCAACTTGATTCATTATCCAATGAACTATTATGTGACTATTAAAAATGTATGCAAATAACACATATTATAATCCATTATATAATTATAGGAAATGCAGAATACCAAAAAAATATGCAGAATAATCACAACTATGATTAAATTTAACCCTGTGCCCCCCAAAAAATAGAAAAAAAGGGCAAAGATCTTTTCCTAGAAGAATTACATCGATTTGGTATCTCATGGATTGGTTTGTTGTTGAGTGGCTTTGATTGCCAGATTTTTTTCTAATTATCTCCCTTCGTATATTACTTATATATATATTTTTTCTTATTATCATGCATGAGGGAAAAATATTAACCGACTCAAAAGAATGCCCTCTTGTACTTGCTAACACAGGAGTGTGACTCCGTCCTGAAAACTCCAGTTTAAGGGTGCTAGGTGGACTTCACTGTCCGCAGAGAAAGTGTCCAAGTCAAAGAGCCTCAGAAGATTGTCCCGTTCACCTTCATGAACCAATGAGGAAATCAATGCATTGAGTTGAGGACAGATGATTAGAGCGGCGTTGGCTAGGAAAACAAAATACAGAGATTAATAGTTATCCGTGTCCTAGAGGAAATTGTCTAGGCTTTTAAGTAGTAGAAGGCAGAGAAGAAAGATTCGGCTGTAAAAATAACTCAAAAGTCTGCAGGTAGGCACATAGGACGAAATTAAAAGCTAACAAATGGGACATGCTCTGAAGGATATGTGTGAGCCTCCCTGAAGTTTGCTGTTCCTAGGACTGTTTTCATTCACTTGCCCGCAGAGGGATTCCTCTGGCAGCAGCAGGAATGCATCCTTCTCAGGGGGCCATTCAGAAACAAAACCTCTTTTCTCTTACACAAACCCTCACTGTCTGCCCAGGGGATGGATGAGGGCTGCTGTTTTCCTCAGAGCTGTACCTGCGATTGTACTTTGGTAGAAAATTATTTATTCATTGTGTGATTATGGGAATGTACATTTTCC
This sequence comes from Eonycteris spelaea, assembly GCA_003508835.1. Classification (NCBI taxonomy): domain Eukaryota; kingdom Metazoa; phylum Chordata; class Mammalia; order Chiroptera; family Pteropodidae; genus Eonycteris; species Eonycteris spelaea. Next base: position 4,291,456 of record PUFA01000115.1, read on the forward strand.
AAATATGATGTTAATGTTACACGTATCCAGAAAAGGAAGTGGGAATTCATTTCATGTGGCACCTGTGAATCACCTTTGAGGAGGCTTATGGGACCGGACCGAAATAGTTCTTTGCATTAGATGTTTAGGATAGATTAATTGTAGACCTGGAAATAAAAATAAAATAAAATAAAATAAAAGACCTTAGAGATATTATTTAGTTTAATAACCTCATTCACACAAACACATAGTTGTACCCATAAGCCGAGTCTCTGAATTCCCAGATCTGTGCTCTTTCCTTTATTTTTTAAATTTTTCTTAAGGTGAACATATTAATAAGTAAACGGACTTCATGTCTCTTCACATTTTCCCACTCAGATTGATATCTGCTGCTTTAAATGCCTGAGTCGAAAGCTGCTAATGATCCGTGTAAAGGCATTTTAGAAAAAGAGATGAACAAGCATTTGATAGTGATCAACCTGAACTTTGTATCTTCTAGAATAGGCAGAAAGAAAGAGTGGATCACGCAGAAGAGTTGAATGATTATGCATTTACTTATTTATCGGACCTATGTCTTTAAAGCATCGTGTACTCTATAAAATGTGTCCTAGGGGCTATAGGATTCACAGGAATGTCATACTGACACCTGTCCTGCTCTTCAAGTCCTTTGTGTTCAGTCATTATCTACAAACGATATTCCTCGGACTGCAACACTGTGTGAGATCGTTTCAAGTAGCACTTTTCGTTTTTATAGCCAAGTACTTGTTTCGTTATGCGTGAAATTGTAGCTAGCACATGGAACCTTACGTTATGGATAGTACTGCTTAGGATAGATACAAAGACACATTTTAAGTAATTCGTATTACAGGTGGTATTGGACAGTGGTGTGAGAATGACCTAAGTTCGAGAAGTGATTAAGACGTTCCTGCACTGAAGGAATAATAATTTGCAGAGGTTAGAGTGGCCCTTTTGGAGGTATTTGCTTGCAGGTTTGCGATTTAATTCTAGGCCAGCGTGAGGCAACACATTGATTAAATGGTCTTTGAAGCATCGGTCACTTAATGACCAGAGAAAAATAACCCTTGACTCAGCCCTCAGTAAGGAGTCGAACAGAGCCAAGGCATCCGTCACCTTGTGCTGATGGAACTTGCCAGAGCAATGGAGCCAGATTCTCTCAGGATCCATTCATTACAATGCACACTTTTTTTTTTCCATACGTGTTTCAGAAATTATAAGTGTGCAGTGAAAAGAAACAAAGGAACCGTGAAATCCTAGCATTTTTTTTTTTTTACATCGTTACCTTACTTTACTCTCAAACACTTTGGCTGGAGAGTAAGCACACAGTCGTGTTCCCCTTAGTCACCCAGAACTCCTGGAAGGTGGGCTGAGGACACGTCGCTGATGTTTGCAGAGTGAGATAGAGGGACTCAGAGCCGTCGCTCGAGGAAGCCCAGTGTGTAGAGGAGGAAGACAATGCCCAGGTTTTCCAGACCAGAGCCTTCTAACGCTGCTTCAACCAAGAGCCGATGCAACTGACCAGCTCCTCTCCCCAGTCACGAAGGTCCGGGGTTTTGACAGGCACCGGGCCTGAGTTCCACGCTGCTGGGAGTGAGCATCCACAGAGGAGGGACATTCAGTGAGAGATGAGGCGCTCCTCCCCGGGGTGTTCCTTAGGACCCTCCTTTTTCCTTCGGTCCCGTCTTGCTGCCTTTACCGTGGCTTCTGCCAGGACGCTGACTCTGTCTTCATACTGAATGTCGAGCAGATCCAGCGAAAAGTAGGGCCCCCTTGTGTGGGAAAGGCATTTACCACCTCGGTGTAATTTCTGTACCTGCCGATCGTGACGCGTCCCATTCGCTGGCAGAGATGAAAAGAAATTGCACGCAAACAGCCTGAATTTAGCTTATGAACTACAAGATGTTCCATTTCGCGCACTGTGTTTTTTTTTTAAACCTCTGCCACTCATTTTCTTGGGAGACTCATTCCGTATTTCATAAAATACAACGTATTGCATTAAAATGTAGGTGTCTTAGTAGAGAGTAATTTCATCTTCAGTCTACCCCAGTCAAATAATTTTCTTTTTCGGGAGAGCTAGATAACTTTCACTGTTCTTGAACTCAGAGCCATGAAATCTGAGGTCTGTTGTAACTGCCTGTCACACCTGACCCCTCACAGCCGTGCGTTAATAATCATCCCAGTCCCCCCTTACATTCATTAAGCTCTGTCCTGAAAAAGCTGCCTTGCTAGGGTTTTTTATGTGGGTAGAGTTTGGAAAATGCCATCTATACTTTAAGGACATAGCCTCTTTCTTCTTGGAGTTTGGAGTTTATCAGACTAAATGTTCATTTATTCATTAATGTGTCCATGAATTTAAAAAATGTGCATGTGCTACATTCCTGTGCTAAGTAGTAGTTCATTTTTTGTTTGTTTGTTTTTACTTACATCAAGCCATGATTTTTTCTTTACCCCAAATTCTTAGACATAAACCTTGGGAAAGTAAGACATACGTATGAATTACAGGGTCTGTCGAGGTAAGTCCAAGGCAGAGGTTGAACGTGGTACATGACGTTACGGAGAAGAGAAGGCTAATTCCAGTGGGGGAAGGAAGACGTATCCATGGAGCTGGTGACCTGTGAGTCACGTTGTGAATGATGAGTAGGGGGGACCTTGAAAGGAAGAGCAGAGGTCGGTGTGGGGAGCCAGGATTTGCAGAAAGGGGCGAGTCAGACCGCTGTAGGAACTGGGAGCAGGTTCGGAGGAAAGGCAGGCTGGTTGTCCACAGTCTCACTGTCATTCTCAAGAACTTGACCTTTATTCCACAGGGAGCCACTAAACGGCGAGATCAGTATTTCTATCACCAGACACGTTCGATGGGTGTTTCTCCCCCCCACCCCCACTCCCTTCCTCACTTCTGATGCTCCTTTTTCCTTCACCCGCCATAAATTCACTTAAAGTACAGTTGGGAAACGTGATTCGCCTGCATTGTGTTTCCACGACGAAGACGCACGTCGACGTGCTGTGTCTTCAGGGTGCTGCACCCAGCTCAGGCTGGGGAAAGGGCTCGCCGCCGCGGTCTCTCACCGCTGTCAGAAGCGATTAATGCAGATTGCCTGTGTGTAAAAAGAAGAAGTTCTTTCATTTTAAACCTTGGAGCATCTCCAGGGAGAGGATTAGGTAGGGAAATGAGCGGCATCATTTGCATAATTTGGGGAAATGTGAATAATAATTCGTATTTGGAAAAGCTTGCTCAGATTCTCCCCCAATATGTTGGTGCCATATGGCTCATCGCCCCAGCGCAAACAGGAAGTAAAAATTCCACATGATGCAGTAGTCGTAGGAAAGCAAAGGGCCCCATGGTCACGTGCTTTGATGCCAAACCCAAAGTGCATAAAATCACAGCAGCCAATTTTAGATTCAGTCTGTATAGCTGTCTGATGAGTTGAAAAAGAATATGTTCTTTAGGGCTCCAGGGATACACTTAAAAGTCTGACACCACTCTTGCCAGTGAGATGCACCGAAGAGAAAAACGAGAGCGATAGGTTTACCTGATGAAGTTAGAGGTTTCAGTGGGATGAGAGAGAAGCTGTTCTTCAAGTCAGTCTCTTTTCTTAGTAAGCTTAGAAGCATCGCTCAGCCTACAAGCGGGGACAGAGCAGTGGACGTCAAGCCGAGTGCTGTCTGTGCTAACATCACGGTCTGGTGGGCCAGGATAGCCCCACGACCTGTCAGGGGTCAATCCACTCACCTTGACCATTTTCACCTCCTCTAGGAGGCACACCCCCCAATTGTTTTTCACGATTTTAACCAATAAGCAGTGCCAAGGAGCAAGTCACTTCTGCAGCACTGGGCTTCCCCTTAGAACGAACTGCGTATTCTGGGGCTGAATTTAAGTAGTTCTAGGTTAACGACTTCTAAGGGGAGCGTCTCAGGCTGAGCAGGTCTCCATGTCTGGTTTCTGAGCTCTATTGGAAATGAAAGACAAACCTTTCTTGAATTCATCCCATAGCTTGGCTTGGTAGCATCTTTGGGTTTCCGAGGGCTAGCGTGGTGCGGGACCCCAGTCTGTGATCAGAAATCCACCCGTGGAAATCTGTGCTGAGAAGCCATGGATCATTCATGGTAGCAAAGCCAGCGAGAGTTTTTAAAGTCTTCGGATAATAGCACAATGAAAAGATGTAGAACCCAAGTCTCAAGGAAATGGGTTAAGGATACAGCCTGCAAGTGATTTTTAAATATTTCTTTTCAGCACAACTTTTTTATTGGACCTCATTAAAATGTCTCTCCGTTGTTTTCTCCTCATACCATTTAATTAAAACCCTCTGCTAGATTCCTCCCAAGTTTCATTTGTGATCCACATGAGCAAACATTCTGGAGACTTACGCTGAAGAGAAATGTAGGGGAGTTACAGCAGCTCGCTTTTATTATTGTGAACAGTAAACGTTTTAGCACTCCATCTCCATTTCTTAAAATTAATTCCTTTGCATCATGTATTACTTAGATTTAGGTAAAAAAAAAAAAAACAACACTGTACATGTCTGAAATCAGAAAAAAAGGAAGAAGAGACAGAGAAAGACACCTTTTTAGCACTTACTTCTTGTTCCGAAGCTTTGCTTCTCACATGTAAATCCAGGAAAGACTAAGCAAAGGCACCATTTCCACAACCTGATGTTGTCATTTGGCAGGAAGACAGTTAACAGGTCCTCATCCTGCTGAGGGTGTTTTCATGTCATTTATTGTAGAGAGTCAATAAATATGTCAACTATCAAGTCAAGTCAGGGGAGTAGAGGACTGTCATTTCACAGGAGAGAACACCGAGGCCCAGAGAGGTTAAAAGTGATCACTACTTTGAAATCATTTGTCATAATTTTAGTGTAGGCTTCCCTTTTTTCTCTGGGACGTCTCATCCTCCAGAAGTGCATTGTCTCCATGTTAAGAAAAAAAACTTTTGTAGCGGGAGTGATGGTGTGCACACTTAGGGCCCCATCACAGTCCTGCCAGGAACTGCACCCCGAAGGTACATGGACCCGACATTCACCGCCACTGCCGTTTGACTTCGAAGAACGCGGTGGGCGAGCTCAGAGGCGAATTTCCTCCACGGACGCCGTGAAAGCAGGAAGTGCGGGGCCTCCCATTGGGTGAGGCTCTTGTCGAATCTGCCGTCAAGGGGCGGACCCTCGTTCCTTCCCCTGGAATCTGGGTGCACTCTTCACACTCTGTCTGGTAGGAGAGACACTTGTTAGAAGCTCCCCTGTTTCGAGGACACCAGAAGTAGCCCCCATGGGGTGACCACACCGAGAGCTTCTGGAACTGCAGCTCCCCCCGCCCCAGCCCGCCCTTTCCAGCCCAGCCACTCTTTTACCGTAGCTGCGGGACATATCCCAAGTCAGAAACGTCCAGCCACGGGCATCCCAATTCCCTGGCTCATAGAAACTGAGATACAATAAAACGGTTCTTCTTGTTAAATTTGGGGGTGATTATCGAAAGACCATATTTTAACCTACGGACTCCTTGTGTATGAAAATCCTTTTGGTGGTAAGCGAACCTTTGAATGCGGACACTGCACATAAGAGTTCTTATTGTGACATTTCACGTGCCTGTGTAACCCGAGGCCACACTCTTCCGGAGGTACCTTCTCCCGTCGCTTGCGTGAAAACCCCGTGCTCACATTCCTGCTTCCGCAGCGTGGCTCGGGCCGTTCCCCTCACACGGGCCCGTCTGACTCTTGAGGTCCTTTCTTCGGGGCCCGTCTCCTTCATGACAATGATGCCGATGCCCCAACCTTTCGCACACTCACTGTTCTCCGTGCGTCTTTTGAACGTATTGTCCGTATCGGCTGGTGGGAATTGAAGCCGCATCGTGAAGATGTGCCTCCCTTTGCATCCGCGTAACTTGGGCAGGGTCTGTCTCAAGGTGTGGCGGTGCCTGCCTGCCTGCCCTGGTATGTGTTGAAGGAGGAGCAGCTGGGAAGGGGTGACACGCTGGGTGGTGGTAAGGTGACCCACAGCCTGTAGTGGCTGCAGGCGCTGTCCAGTCCCATGTGCTCCCAAGGCTGGGAGTAAAGGACCCTTAATGAGTTAGGATCCTGTTAGGGCCTTGACTCCATTAGTGTCTCTTAGTTTTCTCATTCATAAAGTAAGGCAAAAACGTGTTTTAAAAGTTAAAAAAAATAAAACAGCTCTCATAGGGTGACTGTGCAAATTAAATCAATGAACTTCATACAAAGCACATCACACCGTGATGGATATATAATAAGCAACCAAAAAATGATGGTTATTATTATGATCATCAGTAAATGAGAGGTTACCATCGAAGTGCTCCCGGAACTTCAAAATAAATTACTCTCCAATGAGAGACAGTAGGGGGAAAAAACCAACACATAAAAAATGAGATTAACCATCTGTGGAATTAAGCTCTCCCAAAACGGGGTGCGTGCCTGTGTGTGTGGCTGTGGAGATTGGGGTGACGCCCAAGTCTAATCAAACAGGCAGAGGTAGGGAGGTAGAACGTCTCAAAGACCCGGCCGGAATGCGATTGATGAAAAAGAAACCCAGGCTCCGATCAATTGCATTAGCATAACTGAATCCAGACGGTCTGGAGAGAATGGAAGAAGAAAGGGTCAGAGACCAGGTCTGGCCATGTGTCATTCAGTACCGTGGGAGAGGAGGGAGATGGGCAGAGGTGGAGGCAAGAAGGAAAAGACAGAGGCAGGAAAACAGAGAAGGACAAGAGAGAGGCCAATGGAGAGGTGGAGAGACAGTGGGGGAGGGAGGAAGCAGGGAAGAGGAGGAGACGTTGGATCCCGCAGACAGGCGCGGTCACAGCGGCAGACGCATAGAACTCCGATGGTTCGTCTGTCTTTCCCTCCGCGACAATCCAACGCCATTTGCCCTTCTCCTAAAACAGTTTCTGAGTGCCGTTTTAACTTCTGAAGCTAAGGGATGTTCCTCACAGCCACTCCGACCTCACCAGCGGGCCTCAGCGGCCAGAGCGACGTAAGTCCTCGTTATTGGGGAGGAAAAGTGTGGGAGAGATACGAGGCAGGACAGGAAGTCTGTGCCTCGCTTCCTGTCGGGTCATGGCCAGCGCGGCTCTGGGGGCGGGGCGGGCTGAGCCTGCAGAAGGCCCATGTAGCTACCATCATCACACCCACCACGCCTGATGAGACGTGAATCCTTTAAGCTCAGTGGACACCCATCCTCAGTCCCTTCTGTGCCGAACACCGGGTCACTTGGGAGGCGAGTAGGGTGATGAATTCACTTTCCAGAACAGTTCATCCCGGAGATCTGTAAGGCTCGCACACTAATCCTCAAATATTTGATGCCGGAGGGGATCGAGGTACAGAAAACAAGGACTCATTCTGCAGGGACAATTGTCCCTGAAAGGTGGGCATCCTGGAGGAGGTGGTGTGGGACCTGGCCCTTACACGGTGAGGGCATTTCAGCTGACAGTGGGGTGTGGATGGCATCACAGGTCAAAGTCAGAACGTAAACAATAGGGATGCTTTCAATGGATGTAGGGGGAGCAGATTGGGGATCAAGTAGGCGTATGAGCAATAGACATTTGTGTCTGCACTTCCGGAGGCTGGGCGTCTGAGCCAGGGCAGCCGGCATGGTCGGGGTCCGGGGAGGGCCGTCTCCAGGCTGCAGACTGCCAGCCTCTTTTTGATCTTCACGTGTTGGGGAGCAAGGGCAAGAGAGCGCTCAGGGCACGCGCCACATGCTGAGGGCCCCGCTGTCATTCCCGTAACCTTTCCCGAGGACCCATCTCCTCATGTCATCACTTTGGGGGTTAGAACTGCAATGTATGAATTTGGGTGGGGGGCACAGATACTCAGTCCCTTGCAGCTAGCTGTGTGGGTAATGGAGACAGAGAACAGAGCGGCTTTGGTGTTGAATCTGCTGATAGTCACAGCGGGCTCCATGCAGTAGGTGTTCAGCGAACACTCACAGTTATGCCGTTGGCTTTCGATGCTCGAGAGACGTATCACGTCTGACAGGGAACGATAGTCCACGTCAACATGTCATGTCAGACGTACCAGAGAGTCTCCAGGAAGCTGATGAATCATGTCCCGTGCCCAGTGGGGTGACTTAGTACGGGAAAGTGAAGAAACGGTCAGCCCTTGGAGCTACTTTTAGAAAAATAGGGGCAATCCCCATTCCCTTTACGGTTTTCCATGTCCCGAATGCATCCATTTTATATCCATTGATCTATTTTAAATCCACAAGATAGATATTCTTTTTTTTTTCCTTTGGCAATTATGCCAAGAAAGTCTGGGTGAGTGTGGGGGTCTTTGGCAAGCCTGGGAAGGGTGTTCGAACTGATAAAGTCTTAAGAAGCCACCTTTGGGGCAGGATTCATCCATTACCATCTAAGGCTCTATCTAGTCAGGAACTTAGGGAAAGGACTCAGATGAGGTAAAGCTAACACTCCCTCTCAGATATAGATTAGATAGATGGACGGGTGGATGGATGGTAGCTGGCTAGAGATATGTAAAGTTAAAATAGATACCTTTAGAGCTATCTGATCTACAACCCCTAGTTAATTAATAAAATGTCCACCTCATACACAGCAGCGTCTACCGCAGGGCCCAAATGAGATAGTTTGAGAGCAAAAATGGATCTAATTAAGAAACTTGCCGAGGCGCTGCGTGCAAATGGGGCATGCCCCAGGCATCCAGGAAGTATGGCTGTCTTACCTCCACTTTTTTTCCCTCTTCTCCTCTGACACCTCGTTTTCATGCCAAGCTCCGGGAGAACGTCAAAAAAAAAAAAAAAAAAGCCAACTCAGTTTGCCAAGTCGGCCCCCTCCACTCATTTTTGGGGCTATTATGAGGAAGCTCATGATGGGGGAGATTGGTAGGCTTTGAGCTCCTACATATGCATCCCGACTTCGCTGACAGCTTCTTTGGTTGGGGACGCACTCGCCGACCATCCCCGGGGGTCACCTTTGGTCTTTGTAAAATGAAGATCGACCTGTTTCTCGGGTTTGTGGTGAGGACGAAGGAGCTGGTGCCCTAAGAGGATGGTGGGCTCTTAGAAACTGGGTACCACTTCTTTCTGTTAAAAGCACTCAGATGGGGCCCTTAAAGTACCGAACGGCATTATCTGCCCTTCCTTCCTTCCTTCCTTCCTTCCTTCCTTCCTTCCTTCCTTCCTCCTACCCTCCCTCCCTCCCTCTCTTCTTCTCTTCCCTCCTTCCCTTCCTCCCTTCCATCCATTTTCTTTCCCCCTTTGGAACCCCACAGTAAGGGGCCACGCCCTCCCGGGGACAGAGTCGCTTCACGGGCGCCCAGCATCACCCGTTTTCCTGAAACATTTTCGTGTAGGTGAAGTCTGACCACTTTGCGCACCGGGAGGCGCCGGCAGATTCCAGGTTGCCGCGGGTGGCCCCTCAGCAGGAGAGTTGCAGAGCATGCACACTGGACTTTTATGCACGGATGCAGTAAGCTCTGCATGGTTAAGTCCATCCTTCGCTGCAGGAAATGCGTTCCACCTGACCTCTGCAGTGCACCTTCCTCCGGCCCCTTGGGGGACAGTCTGCCAAGTCACGCACTCGATGAATGCCAGCCAGTTCCTCCTCACTATTTGTTTCTTCTTCTTCTTTAATATGTTTCTGCCGTTTTACGCCTTACAGAGGATTTTTTTTTTTAATTCTAGTTCATTTCATTTCACAACAAATGCATAGGTGCATTCTTGTTTTAATATACTATTGGGCAGATACTGAACCATCGCTCAGAGAGGCTGAATAACTTGCCCAAAGACGCTCAGATAGCAGTAAGTGACAAAAGAGACGTTTCAGCCCAGGAATTTAGAATGCGTCATTCTGAGCCGTGTCTCAGGTTGTGTTCCGTTGTGTCTAATCTAGAAAAATCGTCTCCGAAGAGTCATCTCTTTTAAAAAATTACTTGCCCTCACTCTGGTTTCTCCAGAGTGAGCTTGATGCCTCCAGACGGCCAAAGGGTCACGTTGTGCCCCCGACCCTCTCCCCCCGCCCCGCCGCCATCGTGTGCAGTTAACAAGCATCTAAACACGATGTGCGCAGATGCTGAGGGTAAAGTAGCCCGGGTTTTCTCTCACCCTCAGATTCAGGGTCCTTTCACTTCCGCTGAATTTGGCTAATTCGTTTTGCTTTTGCCACTTAACAGCTTTGCGTGACGCCCCCTTCACCGACCATCTCAGTGCCCGCTTGGTCCCCTGGCAGTCCATCCAACACCCTCTCTGTCCTCAGTGGGGGCGGGGGGAGGGCGGTTGGACCAGACACTTCACTTGGCTCCACGCTGTCCCCCTTGAGGACTCTTCTGGGACCCTGCCTCGCCTGTGCCGGTTGTGGGGAGGCCGACTTCAGCTCTGCTATTGGGCGGGGGGAGGGGGCTTCCCGGCATCACCGAGGGCTCTGGGGTCCAGGCTTCACCGCATGAGGGCCACAAGCCCTCTTTTCTCTCAGAGACCTTTAAAACCCACTCATCCCTAGAAGGAGCTTGGCATCAGGTCGCCCTTTCCCGGGTCTGCCTGTCAGCCCCTCGCCAAGCTGCCTTAGGCCAGCCCCACACACCACGGTGGCCTTCTCTTTCTTCAAATCGAGTTGTGTTTTGAGGGAAAATGATATAAAGACAACACATGCCTAAGAGAAAACTGTAAGAAAATGACCTTTTCATCATCACAGAGGTGACGTGTGACATTTGCCAGCCAGTCCTCCCATCCACATCCACTTTGTCCAGACAAGAGACGGCAGGTCCATGCTGGCCTGCTCCACCCTCCCCAGGGTGCCCGGCTGCCGCCTCCCGTACCCGGTTTCCTGCCAGGAGGACCGAAGAGAAGACTCAAGATGCAGCGTGTGTCCTTGCCGGGTTGGAGAAGCGTCTGTGGCACAGCAGGGACTGGTCCCCCTCCACAGAGGGGTGGCCCTTCCTCTTCCGGGCTTCCTTGGCCCCGGCCGAGCCCCTCCTGGGCCATCCGGGTGTTTCCGATGGGGAGTGTGACATCGCGCTGCCCCCGACCTGGCCCAGCTGTAGGAGGCACAGGGCCCACAGCCCACTTACTGCCGGGCCGAGGAGGTGCGGGTCGGCGTCGGGCTGGGCCTGCCGCCAGCTCCCCCCACCCCCGCCTGCTCCCCGACGACGCCCATGCCCTGGTGGACCCGGCCGCACCTCTTGCCGAAGGGAGAGCGCCATGCCCTCGCCTCCGCGGCCTGAGAGGACTGACCGGCCTCTTCACGCGGAGCTGCTGGGTGCTCCGCCCTTCGTCTTCCTCTTTGCACACACCGATGGAGCGACCGAGCCTTCTAGGTCAGGGCGTGTGTCGGATGTGGTTTCCGGCTTCGGAACAGTTCTGACCTTCCGGCAGAGAAGACAATAGTTATCACAGTCCAGCTGCTAAGTGCTCTAAGAGGTATGCAGTAAGCTCTCCACGAGAGAGAATCACGCAAGGCGTCTGGATAGTGGTGAGGCCGGAGGGGGAGGGGCTGCGAGCATCCTCCCTGGTGCGGCGGGCGGGGGAAAAGGCTCCGTAAAACCGGTGACTTGCAGGCTGCGTCTTTCTGGTAGTCAGCAAAGGCTTCAGACGGACGAATCCCTTCCCTGCTGCCCCTGACCCTTTTGCCCTGGTGCCGGCAAAGTCCCCTCTCCAAGGCCCAGCCGCCTCCCCTGAAAAGCAGGAAACAGGGCACCCACTTCATGGGATTGTGGGGAGCACAAGGAAGAGACATCCAGCGCTTAGCGAGGTGCCTAACTCGGGTAGCCTTAGCTATTTCTCACATGGATGTTGTTTTTCTTGTCACCCAAGGACACATGAGTGGGCAAGAAGGAGAGCATTCTGGAAGCTAGCACAGCCCGCAGAAGGCGAGGGGACACCTCGTCCTCATACTTTCCCAGGACTAGGGCAGCAGGCTGACCGCATGGGTTCTTCCAGACCCTGTTTGCAGAGCTGTCGTCCCTCCTCTGCCCTCCCAGCCCCCTCCCGGAGGCTGATTCTGCTCCTGGGCCGGGGCCGAGCCCCCCTCCAGCCCCAGGCATTCCACAAGACGGCAGGCGGATCAGCTGATTGATATCTCTGTATTAGGAAATCATTACCAAGCCTCAGAAAATGATTTTTCTGTTACAGTGCTGGGATTACTTATGTCTGTCTGTACCAAGGAATCTATTTTTCACTCAATGGAGATTTCCAGTCTTTGGCTCACAGCCATATTGGGGGGTGGGGGGGAAGGGGCAGTGAGGGTGGGAAGAGAGGCTTGAGATTCCTAACGAGCGTGGGGCAAGGCTGCCACAGCACGCGGTAATAACAAGGCGAGTTCAAATGCCGCGAGGTGGGCACAAGCTTAACTTCGGGCGTCCGGACGCTTAACGCACGGCAGGAAGGCGTCGCCATGAGCCCCAGCTCCTGAGATGCCGTGTGGACGGACGGACAGGGTGAGAGAGGCACAGGATGGTGGGGAGGGGAACGTGTCGCTCTCACCGCAAGTGGAGATGGACGCTTTCGGCCACGAGAGAGGCCGAACGGAGCCGTCCATCTGGGTAGCCGCTCTCGTCTCGGCCCGGCTCCCACCGAAGCTGGACGTGAGCATTGCTGAGCGACAGGCAGCGGGTTAAAATCGACACCTGCCATGCGGTCCCGCAGCAGCTAACAGGCTGACGGGCAGGTGGGCCAGAAGGTGTTAATGCGTTCAGCCCACAGGCCGGCGAACTCCAGATCTTGCAGTCTAAGGGCTCCCGGGGCCACACCAGCACCTGGGGGAAGATTTGGGTTAATCTACTTCAATTTTATTTTATTCTGGGTTTTTTTTTGTTTCTAGATGAGTTCCATTCCTCCTTGGTACAGAAACCCTTGCTGTATGGAATGTCCTCTCTGGGCTTTCGAACTTCATTAATTAGCATCTTTTAAATGGTTGGGTAATATTCTTTTCTCTCTTTTCTGAGCCATTTCCCCAAGCCCTAATTTTAATAAAGCCGGTGTTCATGAACATTTGAATTTTAAAGCCCTTGGTTATAAGAAAGACAGAGGATGCATTTTAAAAGAGAGCCAATCAAGGATGACTCAAACGCTGAACACGACTTCTCTGCTTTTATGAATCCACTTTTAAAGATACAATGTTATCTTAAGACATTTGTTTTCTCCCTTCCGATATAGCAGAGAACAACATAAAAAAAAATCTGCAGGCTTGATTAGGGAGGCAGGGACGCTGGGGAAGAGGACAGTGATGCTGGCTTACTTAGTGTAGGTGGCAATTTCATTAAAAATAGAGCAATAATAAACGTGTTTTTATAGAGAGAGAGAGAGAGAGTTAGAGAAGCACTGCATTTCAGGTGGTAAAGGTGAACCAGTTAAGAGCTTTCTGAAAGGGAAACGTGTGACTAAAACTCTTTAAGATCCCAAATTGTTTCGCAGAATTTGTGCAGAGGTGAACGAATGCGTGTAGCCGTGCGGATGTCACAGGCAAAGCGGCGGGGAGGACGACTCCACAGCGCCCCCACCTGCCTGGTGAAAGGTGATTCGTTTCCCCGGCAACTGGGAGCCCATCCCAGCCACCCCCAGTGTGGCTGAGCAGCAGCACTCGGGGCGGCTTCGGGCGGTCGTGATGCAATCAGCCATTGCCAGGGGAACGCAAGACCAGGACCTTCTGAGACCTGCCAGGCAAGGAGTGGAGAAGTACAGCTTTTGAGTCCTCCTAGGGAGGTCCGTTCCTGAAGCAAGGGGTATAACGCTGCATCTGGCTGCCACTTGTGAAATCTGCATACACTTATAAGTAAATACGTAATCCCTACACAGGACATGCATGCTTCCAAGCGGGCTCTCTTTTGGTAGGCATGCTTCCATCTGTATTCGCCAGTGGCATGTGACTTCTCTCTGGTATTTACTCGTTGACAGTGGGTGGTGACATAGTTCTCTCGGGACTCTCAGCTTCACCAGCCCTTCCTTGACCCAGACCGGCATGGGGATGGAAGATGCCCTCAGCAATTCTTCTTCAAACTTTTTACGTGTGGGAGATCTGGGGTTTCAGAGCGGTGAGCCGACTTACCCAAAGTCACGCAGATCTGGGGGAAGAGGAGCGGAGTTGTTCTGCTCATGTGTGTGTGTGTGTGTGTGTTATTTTCCCTTAATCTCTCCTGGCTGCCTTGTCCTTTCTGAGTTTTATACATAACCGTGGAGTCCTTTGACATCTTCCTTCTGCCACACATGTCCTCAACCTGCAAGGCACCATGTTTTCTGAAGTCTTCCTACACAATTTTTGACCAAATTATCACTGTCTTCTATGTGACATATTTTCAGAAGGGAAGACAGGGTGTCTCCTGTCTCTGCCCCCATCGGCTTACGATGGCCCGGATTGCCTTGGTCTGGGGCTGGGGGGTCCGGAGGGGAGTCTAGTCCCTCCAAGTGTGTCGAGTCTCTTGTCATTGGAAGAGTTTAGAGCATGCCACCCAAAATGGACCGCTTAGGCATATTGATGATTTTGGGCTGAAGGCATTTGAGAAATAGCAGAAGCAAGAACTCTGATCTCCTTGTGTGTCCTAAAGGCAGGTTGCAGCATCTCCCATGAGAGAGGAGACCGCCCTGTACCAGGAGGAACCCTTTCCTATCACTGGAAATTGGGGGCCGTCAATGCAGAAATGGATATGAGCAAACAAACCTACTAAAATAGCCTTATCCTCCATTATTTTCTCCCATCTTTTCCTGGTTGGTGCCCCTAGCCCAAGCCTCTTTGTCTGGTCACAGCCCCACAGTTTATTGTTCTTCGTTTAAAAGCTTTGGGGCCTCCCAGCTTCGTTGGGTCTCCATTCTTCTCATGAAGCCTCTCATGCACCTAAGACTATTAAACCAACTTGAATGCTTTTCTCCTGTGAATCCGCCTTAGGTTAGTCTGATTCTCAGGCCCAGTCACAGAACCTGAAAGGGTGGAAGGAAGCCCCGTCCCCCATCATCACGGACATTCCCCGGCCTCCATCAGGAAGGGCGTTCGCAGTGACCTGCGTATCGGAGAGAGGATGGAGGAGACCTAGGCATTTAAACCATGTCGGTGTCATGCAGAGGAGGAGTCCGCTGGTGGATTAATGTGTGCAAGGAGTGAGTTAAGCATCACAAATCTCCTTTTTGGTCAGGCTCAGTGAGTCTCACTTCTCTCATCAATAAACCAGGAGCAGTCTTTTTTCTTTTTCTTTTATTTTTCCTTTTCTTCTTCTTCTTTTTTTTTTTTTTTTTTTTTTTTTTACCTATCTGTAAGGCTGTGAAGATATTCAACAAAATGTTTGCACTTTTATTGATCCCTCTGTGCTTCTCCCCCCCCCACAAGTTTAGAGTATTTCGGTGGTGCCCAAGCACTATTTCTCCTTCATTCGGGTTTTTTTACGATCTCAGTAACACTCTAAATAATGTGTCACGAGGAGAAAATGATTCTGAAAGGCTCACCCCTTCGGTGGAGATGAAAACCGGTCTTATTTGTTTCTGGTGGTACTGGGACAATGGCCCGGGCGATCGTCTAGTAGCGGGGCAAGATGCTCCCCCAGACGCCAACAGTAAAGCACCGCGCGTATCGTGGGGAGGATCAGATCGTGACAGGGCATCGAGTACCGCGGTCCGTGACGATTCCATCCCTCGTGAGAGTCGGTCCTTTCTCTCTTTTTCTGGTAATTGCATTTTTTTGGCCACAATTGCCTGCTATCTCTGGGTGTCCTACAGGTGGGGGTATGGGATCCCACCGAGGATTCGCTGTAGCAGTCCAGGCTCTTGGCTGCTTTGAGGTGCTGAAGGCCATTTTGCTGAGCGATCAGCGTGTTTTCGGAATGAACGTGGCCTGCCATCTGCAATTCGTGTGCTCAGCTCAGCTCCATCCCTTCAGTGGTGAAGAGCGGAGCTTTTACAGCAGAGATGGGAAATGGGTTCTTCACAGAAACGTGCTTATTACTTACAGAGGCAGAGACTGTTAAAATGCAAAGAACTTGAAAAAAAAAAAACTCAGTTACTTTGGATCACTGATGATCACCCTCAAATCGATGTAATTTACATAAATTGCTGAGTGGAACTTAGAGTTTTGGGTTTCTCATTCAGCATGTAACTACTTCATTTCTCTGATACTTAGAGTCTCTCCAACGCTACTGTTCAGCTTTCTAAGATGGATTCAAAAACGCCAGTAGATGAAAATCCAAATTTGCAAAATAGGTCGGCTAGTGGCTCCGCGTCTCAGTTACAGGGAAAATTCACAGCATGGCTCTTTAAATAACATAATGCTTCCTGGTGGCTGGAAGGAGAATTTGATGAAAATCTGCCATTTACGACAACATGGATGGACCTCGAGATAATCATGCTAAGCCAAATAAGCCAGGCAGAAAAAGTTGGAAATCACATGGTATCACTTATATGTGGGATATAAACCTAAAGGCAACAAATGAACAGGACAAACAGAGACTCAGGGACATGGACAGTGGACTAGTGGTCACCAGAGAGGAGGGGGGAGGTAGATGGGGCAAAGGGGTCAAATAGGTGCCGACAGAAAGACATTTGACTGTGGGAGGTGAACACAGCATGAATGTATATGTGCCTTACTGTTAAAATGTACAGCTGAAGTAGAATTTGATTTTCCCTATTGTACAGGTGAAGAAACCGAGATTAGAACTGTCTCCCAAATATAAAAAACTGACTCGCAAACACCTTTTAGGAATCTGTGTATTATGTAGAAGACAGTGTGCTGGCACTGCAGATGGCGATGTCCGTGACAGAAATTCTCAGTGGGGAAACTGCCATAAGATTTGAGATACAGTTATGACAGCTTTGAGTCCCCCAAGGATATCGGAGCTCCACTAATAGGCTTTTCACTTCCACCTGAAGATTTATTTCCAGTTTTTCCAGGCCCCACCATAGGAAACGCCAAACGGGAAAAAAACAACCATTTATGCACAAGCAGATAGAATGAAGTATATGGATAACTATACTTTATACTTCCTTGACAACTTACCCTACCCAAAATCCTTGTCACTGTCCAAAGTAGCCTCGTTTGTGAGGGAAACCTATTCTCCTGGCCACAGTGAATTAGCCTAGGGGTGGACCCCACTCCACATCAAGTCAGTCATGTAACCTCTCTGTCACATTCGAATGAAATGACATCAACGTCAAGTCAGTCCAGTGGTTGTGAGTCCTGGGAAAAGACAGTCATGGGAACTGGGGTCTGGCCATTATTTCCAGGGACGTGACTGGTAACAGGGAAGCAGAGAGAGCTAATAAGAGATTGTTGGCTTGAAACATTGTCGCATTGCAAGATCCCGCCTCCACGCCCTTCTCCTTTGTCCCGAGAAACTGTCTTCATGATGAACCTCTTACTGGAGCTGGTTCTAAATCAGTTTGCTCTCCCTTCCAGCTCAGGGCGGTCCAAGCATCCTGCAGTGCTTTCTTCTTTAAGAAATCGCCTTTAGTAGGGCAGTTGCATCCTTGGCAGATACTGAATGTGGTTAGTAAACAGATTATACCCTCAAGGATTTTTCAACTGGGGCTTTGTGGGCCCTGGAGATGTGTCCATCTGAGGAATCCCTTAAACAGTTGCCTGGGGGCAGGAGGAGGTGCCCTCTCTTTCCCTGCATTTCCTGTGAACCCCTGGAGCTTATATTCTCCCAGGGTCTTTGTATTCTGACCTCCCATATCTTTGCATACTGTTCCTTTTACTCCCTCCTTTGGTCTAAATGCAGCCCTCAACCCTTTACACTTTCCAGAGGCAATCCACTCCCACTGAGTTCTCTTCCAGTGAATTTACTCAAGATCTGGGGGTCCTGGGAGGGCTTCTTACCACGCAGAGCAAAACGTAAAACAAGAAAGAAGCCAGCCCTCCCAAAGCGTTATTTTGCACATCAGCATTCTCCAGCTCCCTCGACAGCCACTCTGCCCTACAATTTTATTTTTAAAAATATGTCTCGCATTCCACCTTCCCTTCCCTTTCCCTTTTCCTCTGGATCCTCTTTTCTTCCTCCCCCTGGTGTCTCTTCTCCTCTCTCATCTGCCCTTCAGGTCTCCCAAAGAAGCCCAGAAACCCCTCTTCGTTTGCAGAAAGCCCAAGTTCCTCTCTTCCAAAAACCTGGCAGCAACCGGGGCTTCAGCACCGGGGGCCACAGCTTCTCCCTAAGGCCTTGAATGGCTGTCTGCTCAAGGCCGGTGTCCTCCAGAAACAGAATTCTCCTGTCGGTGGCTCTGATAACAGTGGTGGCCAGGGGGGCAGTAGGGATGGCCATTCTGTCCTCAGCTCCCAGGCTGTCGGTTTATGCTGCTTAGACTTCGTGGCGTGAACGGTCCCCAGCCCAGCCTTCCACGGTGCTGAGGCGAGGAAGTGCCTCAGGCCCCCCATCCCCCATGTCCAGGTGCAACTCTCCCCACTCCCCTCGGCCACGCAGCACGCGGTGGACTCGCTTTGCACGACCGAGTTCCACGTAAGACTTTTATTTTTTTTAAGAGAAAGTTCACACTGCCCAAAATAGCGTGTAACCTCCTGAAGTAAGAAATGAGGAGCCACCGAAGAATTTTAAGCAGGGCGGTGACAAACTTTGATCCACCGTGGCTGGACCGAGACACCCTGGGGTCCGAGATCCCACTGGGGGAGGGGGTCAGCATGGGAATCCGGCACGGTCACGAGAAGCGGCGTCGTGATGCGAGGTTCCGAACAGGGCAGAGTCGCGGGACTTGGAGGCCGAACGGCCTGGGCATCTAGCGGCGAGGAAGGTCTCTAACCCGGTGACTCGGGGAACATCGGTGCCCGTACCGAAAGGAGGGGACAGTGTAGGAGACCTCGATTCGGGAGGGTAGCGGGGAACCTGCTTTCTAGCTGGGGCGTCTGCAGCCGGTCTGCTCAGGAGACGTGGAGTCGGCCATGGACCTGGGCCGTCATCTGCTGCAGGGAAGCCGCACCCAAGCACCAGGTGGCAAGGATGCGGATGACGAGAAGGAAAGCCCAGAGCACGAGGTCCTGGGAACGTGCACATTCAGGGCCAGATGAGGAAGCTGAGGGGCCGGGGATGGGGGGCGGGGGGGAGTCGGAAAGGCAAGCGGGTAAATCAAAGTGAAGTTTTTGGAAGCTGAGAGAAGGCTGGAGCCGCCAGCTGGGCTGAATCCTACCTACCATGAAGTCACGTGGCCAAAGCCCGGCTTGGACACACGGGACGTCGCTGACGAGAGCTGGGGATGTGATCTCAGGCTGTGGGAAACAGATGCGCAAAGGTGTGACCATACGATGACAACAGGAAGAAGGGAAGAAAAGAGGAGGCTGCGACGTATGGCAGTTTGGAGGACAGGTGTAGGGCAGGGGGAGGGGAAACGAGACGGAGTCGCAGAGGGCACGGCCTGTGGGGTGCACAGGAGGTTCGGAGGGAGGAGAGTGAATGGGTGACCAGCCTCATTGGGGGTGAGCTCGCCGTCAAGGGGACGTCCCTTCAAGATCGGATAAAGGCAGATTGGGAAGTCGTTTGGAATTTTCCGTGTCTTTTTTTTTTTTTTTTTTTAAATGTGTTTCATCGATTCCATCATAGAAAGTCTGTGACAGCCCCGAGATCAGAGGGGAGAAACTGAGGGGGAAGGGTCAGGCCCCGTCGTCACACTGCCGATGGCGGCTTCGGAAACCTGGTGGCATTGCATGCACACCAGGGAGCAAATCTTAATGGCATCAGCCCCGTGACTAAGGCGAGCAGAACAGTCGTCAGACAGCTTAGCACATGGCTGACCTCCTGGCAGAAAGGACTGGCATCACTGAGAAAGCAGCCAGGCCGCTGGAGTCGTTCAGACCGCCTCAGGGGCTGCAACCCCCTGGGAACAGACGAGGGAGGAAAAAGCTTGCATCTCTGCGTCCACGCAGAAGCAGCCAACGGACGGGCTACAAATAAAGTGAAAGGGCAAACGGATACGCACGATTCGACACGAGTGTGTCCGACGGTGGCTCTTCCCGGAACGGAAGGAATGAGCCGGTCGTTCCAAGTGCCGGCGGTCGATGCGGCCCACATCGAATGTGTACGAGGTCGGTGCGCTTTGGCTGCCCGCGATCTAGAACACAGATTTCACCCAGAAACGGGTGTTCTCCCTCTTGGCTGCGAGGTGGGCCGCGAGGGCATTGCGTTCCGCGGACGTAGAGGAGAAGCTCACGCAGCAGTCAGGTGACGTTGGGGTCTGGTTGTGACTTCACAATCCGCACAGCCCGGCTTCCGCCCCAGGCTCGCTAGCCGGCGAACGTCAGCGAGCTTTCGCACTCGATAGTCAACGTTTGAAACCAGAGCAGACCATCCTGTTGAAACAGGCCGAGCCCTTCAACAGTCAAGAGCCCCGAGTGTGTAAGGAATGCAGAGAGTGAGATTTTAAAGGCTCAAACGCTTGGGCGTAATTGGATTGATGTATTTTATTTTTTTTGCATGTGGCTGTAGTTTGTATAGGTACACAGCCGGCATGATCGGCCGCACGGTCCGTTGGTGGCTTCGCAGGAAACATTGAGTCAGGAGGCTCAGGTGTGCACGCCACATCCACCACCGGCACCTCTTGGTCGTAGCCTCATCCCGTTAATGTTTGCGATGGAGCCACACGCCTCACCCTGCCTTGTGACCCCTGGATCTCCGAGCAGCATATTCCGATTTTACCTGAGAATAAACGTTCCTATCCTCTTAGGACCAGTCTGATAGTCCTGTGACCAAGACAGAACTGTGAGCTGGTGGTAAATGTGCTTAACTGGTCAGTGACGAGTAGCTTCAGTGATGAATGAGGCTTCTGAAGACTAGCCAGTCGGGGACAGCCGCGTGCTGCTGAAGTCAGCCGGTGCAGTCCGCTGCCTCGCTTTGTCTTCCTGGCCATCGGCCGCTCAAAACCAGCCTCACCTGAGTAACCAAGCTTCACCCCCCCCCGCCCCCGCCGAAGGTTGACTGGTCCCCAAGTCCTGCTGCATCTGAGGTCCTACCAACCCCGAACCTCCGTGCTCCCCTGAATCCTGTGCAAACGCAGCTCTCTGCTTTGCTCCGTCTATGAGCCGCTCAGGCCGCCATCATAAAATATCGCATACAAGCTGCTTGTCAACAGTTTTCGAGGTTGGAAGTCCCAGAGACGAGGTTGGCAGGATGGTCAGGGGAGGGCCGTCTTCCAGGTCTCAGACTTCTGCTTCACATGGCCTAAGCGCTCGGGATCCATCCGGAGCCAATGATAAGTGATAATACTTATCTGCTATTGAGGTAAACCTCAGTAAATGTGGTTAATTATATTCGTTACCTAATTTGTTTCTCTTGCCCAAATCCACCGCCCTTGGTTGCCGCCTATCTAGTGAGTGGTCCACTAGTCCTGGTGGCCCAAAGTGCCACACACCTGGCAGTCTCACCGTCCACGCCTGATGTCCCTTCTCACTGTGAGAAGTGGCCACATCTTTTCTCACCATCATGCAGCTCAGGCCACAGCTGGCTTTTCCCTGGCCCCCTCCACGGCCGTCTCTTAGTCTCCGGGCTCCAGCTGAAGCCCGTCTGGCCTGCAGCTTGGACTCCAGACTCACCTTTCCAAACAGGGGACAGGATCGTCTCGTCGCCGGCTGAAACCCCTGGTGACTTCCCTTTGTTCTTCGGCTCCTGTCTCAGCCTGTTTACGTGATGCGTAAAACCGCATGCCCTCTTCGAGTCTTACAGCCCAGGACACCCTCCTGACACATGTCCCATTGATTGGGAACTCCCCCGCCTTCCCTTCGTCCTCTGTCCCGTGCCTCTCGGAGCAGCATCCAGCGATAGCTCCTCCGCCTGGAGCATTCTCCCTGCGCCTGCAGAATGAAGGTATGTGAGGTGCAGGGGGGCGGGGGAGCAAAAGAGAGGCCTGCTGTCTTAAGACCCCTCTTGTTCTAAACCCTCACATCCCATGGTAAAGGTGCTCACCTCCCAGGCTGGTGAAGATGATGCTCGTGCTGGGCGGTCTTCATCTGCTCTTTGCTGCTGCCCAGATAGCAACTCCCCAGCCCATGTCGTGTTTGAAGGTGGCCGTCCCTTCAAAATCTGCACCCGACACCTTCCTGGGCTCATTTGGTTCCCATTTCCACTCTGTGAGGCCGTCTTTGATTCTTTTGTGGTTCTTCCATTTCGACATTTTTATTTATTTTTTTTATTTTTTTTTACTTCATTTATGCGTAAATCGAAGCTTTTCGCAGTGGACTTTGGATAGCTTGTTCTTGGCACCTGGCATTGTATTCGGTAGGAAGCCTTCACTCCTTCTGCAGCCCCGGGACACACAACGCAGACCCAACCCCAAGCAAACAGCACATCGCCTGCTTTGACCTATCGTGAAGTTGGAAGAGTGAGACCTTAGTCACTGGACTTACGATGACTCTTCCAGAATATAATGCACAATCAGCAGGCTCAGTGTTATACTTAATTTTCTTACCAGGGAAAAAAAGTCCAGGTTATAAGCAGTACGTGTGTGTGTGTGTGTGTGTGTGTGTGTGTGTGTGTAAACATCTAAATCAGAAGACCGAGAGGGATAAATCTAATTGTAGCATTAATAGTGAAAGAAACCTTGCCGGACAAATTTCAACTTAATTAGTGGCTTTCATTAGCAAACGAGAGCACAAATAGAATCCAGTGAACGTCCCTGCTCTTGACTTTATTAATATATCGCACAGAGCACTTCACAGAGCGACGGCACACCGGGGCATTTCAGTCAGCTTGGGGACCAGCAGTTGCAGCAGCCCGGAGTGGCTGATGGCTTGATAATGGAAGGAAGTAGAAATGACAGCCTTTCACAAAGACGGTGACGTGAACCGGTCCTAGTCAGCATCTTTCCTAACGAAGTGCGAGGAAGCACACAGTGTATTAATTAAATTTGACAAGGCTTCGGATTTGCTTAGCAGAGTGAACCTGGGTTTAGAAACATGCCAAGGAAATAGGAATAATACAATCATAATAGTAATAATAAATACAGTTTGCAAAAATGCAAATGGAGCATTCTGGGAGAAGTAAGCCATTAGACAAAGATTCAGGGATCCCCAAACAAGAAGTAGGGCACATTGAGGGAATTAGCAATGGAAAGGCCATACTCTTTTTTTTCCCCCAAAGAAGGCTTGGGGCATCACTCACTCCTTAGGCGTCTCCTGAGGCTGAACAGACACAGTGCCATCCCAGAAGGCTTCAGCACAGGAACCCTGTTATGATGTTAAGACACCTTGGAGTTGACGTTTTCCATGCATTTCATTTAAATGGTTCTCGGTCTTAGCTGTATCTCACTCCCATTGTAGTTCTTAACAAGTCGTCATTGCTTTCTCTTACCTTAAGGATGAGAAACATGTCTTGAGGGTGAAAATCTTCCTTCATCTGTCCCCTTCATCTTTATTTAGCCCAGGGGTTTCCATCAGGTTTGGAGCTGGCTTTCGATGGGGATTAATTTCTGCCTTACAAGTATGTTCAAAGAAGTTTCTAAAATAATCAAAACCGCGCCTTCGTTTTACCTAACAGTGTTCCGTTTCCTGGCCTTTCATAATGACCCTTCAGAGACTGCCCCTCCTTGGAATGTCATAATGAACCTTGATTCCCTCCTGTCTCCTGTCTTCCCCTTTGCAAACGTGAAAGGGTGTCCTCTGTCTGACATCTGGGGTTCTCTGGCTCAGTGTGACCTCAGAGGAATGCGGCCTGGACTAGGAAGTAAGACTAAACGTTAACTGTACTCTGCCATCCCGTGAAACCTTCCGTGTTTGCCGTAAAGTGGCCTCCAGCATGATGGCCCTGTCCTCTAGAACTGGCGTTGGTGACTTGTCCTGTACAGGACCAGTTAGTAACATCAGAGGCTTTGCAGGTCGTGTGGTCTCTGCTCAGGTCAGCCATCATAACCCAAGGCTGCCATAGACAGTGTGCAAACAGATGTGTGTGTTCCCGTCAGACTTTACTCACACAGCCAGGCCATGGGCCGAATTTGTCTTGTGGACTGTGGTCTGGGGACACCTGTCCCATAGGGTCATACTGATAAGACAATATTCTACAAGTAGTAAAATGCTTTCAAGGAAATCCAGGAAGTTACAGATTCTACCTGCAACTCCATTCCTGATCCAAAAACTTTTAAAAGGGATCAGGTTGACAAACAATCTAAATTATTTCAGTAGTGTAGATAAATGGACAAAAAGCCTGGTTTAAATTTTCGGTGTTTCTTTTTATAGTTAGCATATTAACTAGATAGTCATTCAACCCACCTTCCAGAGTTCTGGAGACAGACGCCGAGGTCTCTGTTCGGGGTGGGCAAATAATCATCACCTCATCCTCCAAGATAGTTCATTCCCTTTTTACCGAAAGAGCACACTTCAAGAAGTTTGAGGAGGTCTGGAACAAAGCAAAGGGAATGATTAAGTCTCTGAAAAATAAGACTTGTGAAGAGTGCTCACAGTAATTGAGATTATTCAGCATGAAAAGGAGAAAATGAAATCTTAAAACATGATGGGCTATTATATAAGCCTAATGTCTTCTGAGATCCTTTTACTGAGTCCCCCACTCCCTCCCCCTTATTTCTTTTCTTTTCTCTTTGCAATCTACTTCAAAAGAAATCTACTGAACTTAATGGGATAGGGGCAGTTCAAATGCCCTTAAGAAAATAGTTTGATTCTTTAGAAAAATCATTCACTATTACCGTCCCTCAGGAAAAGAGTACTGTACTGTACAGATGAGGAAACTGAGTCCCATAGAAGTTAAAGAACTTGTTCAGAACACAACAGCTGTCCAATGACAGAGCTGGAGTGAGAAGCTTGGCCTCCGAGCCGGGGTCTCTGTGACGTGTGTCAGCGACTCCCCACACCTTCCTGTTAGACTGTGACTTGCAGCGTGTAGAGTGTTCTCTGTTTTCAATATCTCTGTTGATTCTCGCATCAATTCTGTAGGTCGGTGACCTTGTGTGCAGGGTTTTAATCGGTAGTTCACTCCTAAGTAGCTTTAAACAGCATTATTTAATCTCTCTGAACCTCCCGTTCCGTCAGTGAACGTGGGACTTACCTTGTTCCAGGAAACACGTGATGAGACAGGCATACACATGGCATGACCCTGGAAAATGCCCTCTTCCAGAAAATTCCGAGACTCAGAAATGTGACTTGTCCAGGGTCGAGTTAGTTGGTGACGGGATGTGAAGCTACCTCCCGCTACCCTCCTCCTCTGTCCTGTGCTGTGTCCACTGTCATCACCACTGTCAACAGGTCTAGGATGGGTGAACGTGGTGGGCAAAACCGAGGTCTCGTAGACGTCCGTGTGAAATGTCCCTCTTCTGGTCTCCGTGTTCCCTGGTTCTTACAGATCTGCTCACACTAATCCTGTTTGCCTCAGTGCTCACTTCAGTAAACAAACCCAAGGGGGGGGGGGAGGAGAATAAAAGAGAGAAGGAAAGGAAGAAAGAAAATACAAAAAATAAAAAATAACACATTGTTGGAAGACATGAAATCTTACACGCGGTCCCCAGTTACGATGGGTGCCCATCGATAAACCTACAAAGAGCTTTGTCAGACGTACCCAGTACCCACAGCCAGGAAGTCTTTGGGGCAACATGACCCAGAAATTCACAGACCCCACAGTGGGGACCTGTTCTTTCCCCGTTTTCCTAAGAATGTGCCAAAGACGCAGAGAGGGCATTAAAAGGACTGTTGCGGACTGGAGCTGCATTCGTGGCTTACAGACGAGACACAACATGAGGGACTTGTAGCCAGACAGGCCAGAGGAGTGATGACGCCTTGGTCATGGGATCCGTGACACAGCATCTCCGTCTCTGGCAAGGACCCAATGAGACGATGTCTAGACATTGCCGGATACTATGCCAGGCACATAACGAACATGAACGTGATCGTAACTAACATACCGTGCACTCACCACGTGCCAGACATGGGCCCAGGTGCTTTACATGATTTGATGCTCACGGTAACCCTGTGCGGTAGGTGAATGTCTTCCCCTTGTGCAGTGGAGGGAATGGGAATAAAGACGGGTAAGTTGCGAGCATCGCATAACTCAGGAGTGTTGGAGCCAGGATTTGACTCCAGACCCCTGCTTTTCGTTCCGAGACCTGATTATACTCCACAAACAATTTCTTTAAGCATATAGTTTGCTCAGGTTTGCCATGCGTACGTACCCATGAAAACATTGCCACAATTTAAGATGATCAGTGTATATGCATCATCCCCCAAATTTCCTTGTACCTTTAATAGACCTTCCCATCTGCCCTTCGGTGTCTGTGCCTGGTCCTCGTTACATCCCCAGGCAACCGCCGGTCAGCTTTCTGATTCTACGGCTGCATTTGTGTTTTTTTTTTAGCATTTCATAGAAATGAGACCACCTGGGATGTCCTCTCCTTTTTTGTCAGGCTTCTTTCGCACAGTGTAATTCTGTAGAGGTTCTTCCATGTTGTTGTGTGTATCAGTGGGTAATTATTTTTTTTTTCCCGAATGGCCCCTTGTTAATGAATGTAGGCATGGTTTCTTCTTTATCTACTCACTGTTCATGGACTTTTGGTGTTTCGGCTTTCAGCTGGTACACATAAAGCCACTATGAATATTAGTATACAGATACTTCTGTGGGCGTTGGTTTTCCCTGCTCTCAATCACGAAGCCCCCGTCATGCCGACCTCTGTTATTGAAATTAGCTCGGTAAACCCGAGCGGAATTTAAACATGGTGGCCTAGCATGAAACTCCTTTCTCGCGATTGCATATTGACCAGGAAAGAACCCTGTAGACACATGGTCTTGTGTCTTTCCCGAGTAAGGGCAGAAGGAGACCCCTTGTCCACCCCATGTTTGTACATGGAAACCTTCCTGGGGTCGAGGGAAGAGTCAAGAGAGGCCAGAGTTACTGAGTTACTGAAATTTGCTTTGCTGGAAAGCAGGACCCAATGTACCCATCAGTATATTCAGCCCGATGCGTGTTGAGGGCAGTTACCGGTGATGACTGACAGGGCCCACCTGACCCACCAGAAGTCTGTGCGAGAGCTCCGGAGGCTGAGGCAGGAAACGAGACCCCGGGATGGGCCCGGAGCTAGAGGACAATTCATCAGATTCACATCCGTGGCGTTGCAGAGAACTCGGGTGTCATCTGCTGCTCCTGAGCGTGCGCTGGGGGGTGGAGACCACATTGCTTCAGGTGAAACCCGTCAGTCCAGCTGTTTATAAAGTGCGCGGTGGCTAATGAGGGTGGAGAGCTCAGAGGAGCTCCGAGGTCACAGGTAGCGCCAGACAGGGCTGCGGACACGTGGGATGAAGAATCGGATCACTCGGGTTCACGCTCGGGCCCAGCAGAGAACACAGGGACTAGATATGTCCCTCAGACCAACGTGATCAACGAAAATGTCCAGATGGCAGGAAGAGACAAGAGGTGGCTTCCCAAAGCAGGAAATGAAAGATTCTTGGAGATTAGAAAGGAAAAAAGCTGAGGTCTCATGACAGTATTTATTATTAGTACTTTTTTTTAGGTCTCTCCTGTAGGATTCACAGTCACGAACGTGACACGAATGAGAGGGAAGTGCTGTCTAGAGGGCAGGCGGAAAGTGAGCTGTGCCACAGAGGCCGTAGGTCACAGACGGGTGGAGAGAGCCAGCTGCAGGGAACTGCCCGGTTTAGGGTGGAAGGGGCGTGGAAGGCGGCCGTTCTCATGGCTCAGTTTTTCAACACGCTTGCACAGCTCTCCCTCACTTCGCCGTTGTCTTTGAAATCTGCGCCCCGAGGCACCACTCACTGTTACCTGTGGCCGTGACCACAGACGTCAGGTCGACTTGGGGAAGGAAGAATGTTTGGGTAGTAGGTGAACCATTCTTGAGAGGCTTGATTTGTCTCAATACGGTTGTCACTGGTGACACTGAAAGGTGAAAAAACAACAACAACAACAAGATTTCAATCCTGAGGTATAGACGTCAGGGTTCCGGGACTAACTACAGATGTTACTAGCAGGCAGGGGTCATGGTCACTCTGAATGATGTCCGTGCTCTGGCCGGTCTCTTTCTGGGCAGTTCTCAGCAACTCTCAACTCCAAACTCCAATTCTCAGCAACTCCAGACTGGGCCGTTCCAAACTCTCCTCTTATGTGAACGAATCTTCGTGGAGAACCCATGTGTAGGCGGTAGAGAGACGAAGCCACGGGCATTAGGACCATGTCCGGGGCGGGGGTGGGTTCCCTGTGGGGGTGGCCTGAGCTACAGTCCTGGTGGGAAGCGGAATCGGGTTCGAAGGACAGTATTTGCGTGAAGAAAAGTATTTTAGTATTTTCCCGAAGGATCGGCGAAGTCAAGAGTGCGAATAGTGGTGACAAGTCGCCCACACCCGCCAGGGCAGGAAGCCGCTGGGACTCCTGTGGCCGGCGACAGGTGTCCAGGGGGAGCCGGAGCCGTGGGACACGATGGCCTGGCCCAACCTGGATGGAGGGACGCTGAGATGGGGGACGGAGGGGCAGGGCAGAGGCCGCCCAGCCGCCTTCCCTCCCTTCTCCCTCTTCTGTCTCCCCTTCCCCTGTGCCCAGTCACGTGCCGATGCTCCCCGCTGGCCAAACCCAACCTGCAGCCGGGGGACAGGGAGCAGGACAGAGAAGGAGCAGCCCTGAGGTCCGGGGAGGCAGGGCAACTGAGGGTAACCCTTCCTGCTTTCCACCCGACAAGGAGACACGCCGTCCCCAACACGGAGAAGAGGAAAAGCCCCGTCAGCGCCCCGTGGTCAGAGGACGGTGTGAATTCTGCCATGCATCCGCCCGGAAGTTCAAATGGTGGCGGCTGCCCCTGGGATACTTCGTCTAAAGGAGGAGGAAAGGTGGAGGCAATCGAGAAAGGCAAAACGTGTGCCGTCGTTATAGTTACCCCCAGCGCAGCTAGTCATAGGACCTGGAAGTGGCCACCTGTTCTTCCTCCTCATTCTGTCGTCATCAGCTCAAGGTTCTCCACCCGATGACCCTTAACGTGATGCTTGCGCTTCCTCAGCTGTCCAGTGCGTGCTACGTAGCCTCCCATTTATCCCTGGACTGTGGGGTACCGAGAGGGAGCCCAGCGAACCCCCAGACTCCAGATCCAGTCCCCTTCGCCCCACGGTGTCCTTGCACAGCTCTCCTTGTCTGCTTCTTCTTCTTGGCCCATTCTACCCGGAAACAAGTCAACAGCAAGCCGAAGAGATGCCACCTGTGCCAGGCCCCTGAGCCACAGAGCAGAAAATAGCAGGGAGGAGAATGGCACATGTCCAGAACAGGTGGCCTCGGTGCCAACGGGGCCCCAGTCGGGGCCGTGAGCCTGCAGAGAGGGATGTGGGCTCAGAGCTGGTCTGGGATGCCAAAGGCTCCGTCTGGTGCCAAACGACTTGCCGGCATGGGCGAGTGTTTAGTGACCCTTTCTGCTGTTGCCCACCCCTGACCTCCACCAATTTAAGAAGCATCAAGTGCCCCTTGACTCGCAAAAACAATTCCTCGTTATGATCACGGCTTTATTCATCAAACACCTTCTTATTACAATGGATAATTAGCATGGGCACATACCAGGCGCTCAGTATTTGCCAAAGGCTCTTAGGCACAGCCTGAAAATTAATACGATGAATTGATGGTTTACTCAACTTTTCAGATAAGAAATGGAGAGTTGGAGAGGTTAAGGACCTTGCCCTAAAAGAGAAAGTGAGTAAAAGGCAAAGAGGAGATTGCAGTTCAGACAGGGCGATGCAAAAATCTGTTCTCTCAAACCCCTGCTTTATGCAGCTTTCCTTCAGCTGCGCTGCGGCCCCACAAAAGATGACTTCTTTCCACGTTACGGGCAGCAAAACCGATTGCGAGAGGTCCAGCAACTTTCCTAGATCCCAGCTAGCAAGTGGGAAGAGCCCAGACCTGCCTTTCTCCCAAACCCATGTTCGTGTTTGTTTGCTTGCTTGTTCTATTCTACGGAATAGAACGTGAGCTTAAACCACAGAGTGGGTTAAGAGGAGAGGGATAGAGACGTGAGTGAGCTTTCAGGCGGGAGCCAGGGGCAGGGCAAGCCGTGGACGTTCAGTACCGACTTCGTGGTGGAGAGGATCACATACACAGAGTGGCCAGGCTGGGATGAGCCGGACAGACGCGGGAGGGAACCAATGAGCTGGGAAGGGGTGGGGTAGGGGCCGATTCTGCACCCAGTTAGTTGTAGATCACGTTTTATTTGCAAGACACGCAGCCTTTCTTGAATTCTACATTCGGTCATGGATTTTATTTTTATTTTATTTTATTTTTTGAAAAGGAAATGAGCAAGAAAATACAAAAACAAATCCCTCTTTAATTTATGCCTCTGCACCCCCCACCCCCCACTCTCTCCACCCTTGTGAAAAGAGAAATAGAGCAGTTCAGTGCCTGTTGGTGCGTTGCCATGGAGACGGCCGGCCCATGCTCTCCAGTCATGACTCACCACGGCAGGAGTCTCCAAACTTAATTATTTATTAATAGGCTTTTACCCAGGCAGTCTCCAGAGGCGGAGCATCTTGTTTCCAAGGCTGAGAGAGTGTGGGGAGAGGCAGAGGCGAGGGTCCTGTGCAATTACAAAGAATTAATTAGAAGCTCTGTAACTACCGGCAGACATGCCCTAGGACGGCCTGCGGTGGGATCGGGGGTCGCCAGCGTCTGGGGAAGGACGGGCCGTGCACAGCGGGTCTCCGATCATCCTTCCTCCTGTGACACTCAGCAAGGCTTCCACACTAGTCCTCCCGTGGCCTGGTTGCTCGAGGGGAGTTAGTGCGCTACAGATTCCAGGAAAAAAAAAAACTTTGGAATCCACAGGAAATATAAATATCCACAGACCATATAGAAATACATTAATTAAATATATACAGATATTTATGGTATATGGCTACATATATACATGTTGATGTATAGTGTGTGATATTTGTATTTCTCTTTGCAGATATTTGCATTAAGCAGATTAGCTTAGCTAAACCAATAAGTAATAATTACGGGGTGCTTAGAAATGATATTAGTGATAGAGTTAGGCCTTACAGGGAAGCGTAGTTGATGCCTGGGTACCTCTTTACACGATTGCATATGAATTATTTTTTCCTATATGTTAAAATGTAGTGGATGGATAGACTGGGCAAAGCATAAAAGTAGTTGATTGACTTGTTAATTTATTGGTTCATCTATTCTATTTATTCAGCTGTGCATCTATTCAGGCATTCATCCATACTCACTAGCAGTCAAACACTGGATTACTAGCACATGGTGCTGGACTCGGGAGACATGACACATGGAATCAGGTCACTAAGTTCATGACGAAGAGGGTTATTTACCTTAAAAGATGTGTTGGCGAAAGGGTGTGAGAAATGGCATTCCCGATCAACTGAGTTACTCAGAATGGTGATGCTGTGTGTCTGAGATGGAATTCGTTCACCTCGCCGTTATCTCTCACAGCTCTGAGTCCTCTCAATCTCTGTAGAACAGTCAACAGATTTTCATATTAGACTGTGTGAATAGGACACAGAAACTTAACGTCTGGTCCACTGTTGAGTTTTCTTATATTTTTTTGTGACAGATCTATTTGCCATAAGTAAATCCTTAGGGATCTGACTGGGGAAATTCAGTCCACCCTTGACTCCCCTGAAATTTAAACTTCCACTCTCCTTCAAGTTAAGGGATGGTTACCTGGCTGGCTTAGTTGACTCCAGACTGCGAAAAGCTACATGCAGAGTACGCCATAGTGTTTTAGAGCTAGAAAGGTTTATAAGTCAGAAAACAAATCCAAGTTGCTGTCTGTTGGTTGTTTATGTCAAGTACTTTCCATACATTATCTCTAATCCTTAAAACACGATGAGGTAAATATGATTAGTCAGAAGTAGTCATCAATGAGGCATTTAGGCTTGGAAATACTAACATCTCAGAGCTGGTTAGGAAAAGTCAAAGGTAACACAGTTGCCTCTAATCCTAAAGTCAGCATTTATTTGACTGGACTCTGTGATCCCGTCTAGCCTCAATTTCCATAGATAGGGAAATCAAGACTCAGAAATTTGAGAGAACTTACAATCATTGCTGATCAAAAAGTCTTAATGGACCGGGAAGAATTCGATCAAGAATGTTGTATAAAATGAATAGCCACCATCATAATTTAACAGTCAGCCTTTAAAATAATTCTCACTGAAGTCAGGAATGGTCCATGCCATTACTACTGGTTTTTGTTTTTTTTTTTAACATTGATCTGAAATTTCCACGATGGAAGTGAGGGGGAAACTTAGCTAAAAGAAACAGTAGAGATGAGGAAAAGTTCACAACTGCTCTCTGGATAAAGTGGAAGGAAACAACTAAACAATCTAATAAAGAAAATGATTAGATGTGAAATGCTGGCATGCGTTTGAGCTATATGTTCAAAACCAGCAACTATGGAATTGCAAAGGAACCCAGAGTTGCCAAATCACCCCCAGAAAGGAACACAGTTAGAGCACGCCAGCCTCCCGGCCGCAAAACCTGTTACAGTTTTTAGTACTCAAGATAAGGTGGTACCTGCCCAAGGGTAGACGTGTGGGTCAAACAGTAGATTGGAGAGTCTAGAAGCAAACTCTTACATTTACAGTCAAACGACTTTGCAAGGCTGTCAGGGGAGCTCAGTGTGGGGGAGAATAGTCTTTCCAAAGAATGATGGAAGGATAGCCGGGTATTCAGATGCCAGAGAATAAAATTGGACCCTTTCCTTACGCCCCATACAAAACTTAGCTCAGAAATGGATCGCAGACCTAAAAGTAAGAGCCGTAGCTGTCACAGTCTCAGAAGGAGACACAGAAGCAAATCTTCTTGACCTTGAGCCA
This sequence comes from Eonycteris spelaea, assembly GCA_003508835.1. NCBI lineage: Eukaryota > Metazoa > Chordata > Mammalia > Chiroptera > Pteropodidae > Eonycteris > Eonycteris spelaea. The sequence goes on from PUFA01000115.1 coordinate 4,324,117, forward strand.
GACCTCCTTCTTAGACACCCCAGTGAAACACCAGCGATACAAGAAGAAATCGGACTTTATAAAATTAAAAATGTGTGCTGCAAATAGTACCCTCAAGAAAGTGAGGAGACAACTCGCAGGTGAGAGCCACCATTCTCACATCACATGTCTGATAAGAGGCTGGTGTCCAGGATATAATGAGCCCGTAGAACTCAATAATAAAAAAGGAAAATAAAACTGCAAAGGATTTCGAATAGACATTTCTCCATATAAGTATTTTGAAATGAAGAATTTTGATGTTTTTTGGGCGGAGGCGAACTCTCTAATGGAAGCAGAACACTGGCAGATATTTTTGAATTTTCCGAAGAAAGAAATGGTAAAAGATGGTAGTAAATTACTCAGGAAGCTGTCTAGATTCCCTAAGCCATGATATCCAAACTGGAAAAAAAAAAAAACTAGCAAGTAGATTGAGTAGGAGGATAATCAGATAGTCACTGATGACACCCAGATTTCTAAGCTGGAATACTAGGTAGAAGAAGCATGTCCAATGATGCAGAGATGGGAATCTGAGAGATCAGGTAAGAGAATCAGAGACTAAAACTCAGAGAGCAGAAGTGCAAATAAAGTTATTTCAGGAGGACATAAGGCAAAATAGAAGACAGGCAATCAATTGGCCAGTGAGAAAAGAAACTTTCCCTGAGAAGTGTGGATGGGGATGTCTATGCAAATTAAAATGACACAGTTTCGGTTAGAGTTTTTGAGAAAAGGCGCACACGCTGAGATCCATCCTGACAAGTGTGGAGCTGCAAGGAAAGGGAAATCTAGCAAACTTTAGCTACAGGTACACGAAAAAGGCACCTGTACTGGCCTGCCTGGGCTGCCTGCCGTGGGACAATATCACAGACGAGGTGGCTTAAACAACGGACATTTATTTTCTCTCAGTTCTGGAGCACGAAGTCCCAGGTCAAAGGTTTGGTTTTTCTAATGAAACCTCTCGTCCTGCCTTGCAAATAGCATCTTCTTCTCACAGTGCCTTCGTGTGGCCTTTCTGCTGTGAGCGCGTGGTAGGCAGGTGGGGAGAGAGGCGGAAAGACGAAGCAATGTCTCTGGTGTCCCTTCCCGTTTCCTAAGGACAGCAGGCCTGTCACATTACAGCACCACCCTGATGACCTCATTTAACCTTAGCTCTGCCTTCGAAGGCCCTATATCCTGCTGGAGTCACATGGGTGTTAGGACTTCAACATGGGAGTTTGGGGGAGATACAGTTTAGTCCATAATCGTACCTTGAAGGAAAAAGTACCAAACCGTCATTGTTCTCAGACCTGCAGGCTGGAGGCTCGATGACGGTGGCGTGCCCAGTGGAGGCTGATGGGACAGGGACTGTCTGTGACCACACTGTCGTGTGCCGAGTCACCTCAGGACTGAAAGAGGTGCATCAGGGTTCAGAGAGTTGATCACACTCACTCTATCAGAGGAAAACAGCAGACCCATCAGAATAGAGATGTCAGGGCAGGAGAAATGAAGGGAGAAGGGAACATGTGGAAGTGGCGAACCCACCTTTACATATAGATGTCTAAATGGATACTGACAGGCTCTCCAGTAAAAGGAAGTGGAGCACTAATATGGGTTATTAACATAGAAGGAGCATCTGCTAAGAAAATGATAATAGCGTACCTCTGAACGTTAATTAGCTCTGTGGAAGCAGAGTTGGGTGATCCTGGAGAAAGAGAGAGAGAGAGAGAGACAGAGAGACAGAGACAGAGACAGAGACTAACTCAAGTCTTTGGAAAGGGTAAGTGATCAGCTAGAATATGAAAAAGTGTACTAGAACTTCCAGAGGAAGGAGCCAAAAAGTGGAGTGAGTGAGTCAAATTAGTGGGAGAAGAAAAATGAAGAAAAAAAAAGATCACTAAAGACGTGAAATAGGAGATACAGAGATTGAAGGATAAAATGAATCTGTTTGGGAATGGAATGAGCATTCCATTGAAAGCAAGAAGAGTTAACACTGGACTAATCATGCTGCTTATTTTTTTAAAGTAAAGTATTTTAAAAGTTAGGAAATAAGAGATGTAAAAGAGGTATTAGAAAGGAGAATAAAATTAGCAGTAAAGATGGCAATATTAATTTAATCAAGTTCACATTAAGATTAAAATATCAAACAGAGAAACATAATGCAATGATAATAGATATAACTGAGGTATAAGATAATACTCTCATAACCTGCAAATAACATGAGCTAAAATATATAAATCTATTAGAAAATCAAGAGGAATTTGGCAAGCATTTAATAAAGTAGATTTCAATGCACTTAGTTTAAAAGTAAATGAAGCTAGTGGACAAAAACAAATAAGCATGTGAAGAAATTTAATGATGTAGTTAATAATTTTATTTATGATACAATTAATGTATTACTCATCAAAGAAATAATATCCAGTTTTAAGTCCACAGAACATTCACATAAGTTGATCTGAACCAGATCACAGAGAATATTAATAGCCCACATGCTCTGATTAAAATTCAGTAAAATTAAATGTAATATTAAGACTACCAGATTTAGCTCACTCACTTGGATACTGAGAATTTCAAGTCAGAGCAGATCAAATCTGATAATACAAGCTACTTAGAAACCAATGAAAATATTTGACACACAAAAAGAAAGAAAATGAAACATAGCATAATATGTATAATACGCTTTGATGACTTTATACATAAAGATAATAAAAACTAAAATAGAAGGTATCATTCATTTCAGGATTTTAGAAAAAGAACAGCAAACAGCAACCAAAGCAGAAGAGACTAGGAAGGAAGGAATTTAAAAAATGAAAAGCCGAAATTAATGAACATTAATGCTGAAAATAGTAAAAAGGTTATAGACATTATACAGGTTACAGAAATGAAAAGGCGGTTGCTTGAAAAAGACCATAAGCCTGATGAAAGACCTAGAATGAGGAGGAGGAGAAGGAGTGGGAGGAGGAGAATGAGGAGGAGAAAGAAGAATAAATAAAATACAAGACTAAGGAAGTATTATTACATAGCAATGGGAGAGAGAGAAGAGAGTACATCCCAAACATTCGAAATCTTAGGGAAAAAAAATGGATTATTTCCTAGCAACATATAAATTACTAAAACTGACCCAAGAGGAAATAGAAACTTAAATTGTCAGTTAACATAAAAAAGAATGTAAATAATTACATACCTGACTCTGAAGAAGACACCAATGGATTCAGTTAATTCTATCTACTTTTTAAGGGAAATATAATTCCAATACATTAAAACTACTACACACCACCAAAAATGTTAAAAACTTCCCAAATTATGTAAGATTTCTCAACTTGAATTCCAAAATTCAAATAGATACATTTAAAAAGGAAACGCATTTAGAAAGAAAGAACAATGACATGGTGATGCATGCTGTAAGTGCCTGAATCTCAAAAACACTGTCAAGTGAAAGTGATTCAACACAGAGACCACATATCATATGACTTATTTATATAAAACGTTTGTAGATAATCAGTTTATAATCGCAGAAAAACAGATCAATGGTTACCTGGGACCAGGGATGGGATCCCCATGGGCAAAAGAGATTCTTTTTGGTGGTGACAGAAATTCTCTAAAATTTAAACTGGGTGAATTTTATAGTTTATAAATTATATCTCAGTAAAGCTCTTTTCACAAAGCAAATGAATAGTAAAGCAAATCAAGATTAATATTTATGAATATAGTTGCAAAAGCCTAAATAAAATAGTAATAGATTTCATGAGTTATCTATGCTGTGAAAAAGTCGCATTTCTTCCAGGAAAGGGAGAGTAGTGGCTTTTTGTCAGATACTGAACTGACATTATCCATTCCTTTGTGGAATTACAAAGAAAAAAACTTTTGAGCATATTAATGAAAAGTCGCATGATCAAAGTCATTAGTGGTTATAATAGCAAAAGTAGAAATAAAAAGATATTAATTAAAGTTACCAAAAGTCGGTAGCAAATATTTTCAGTCACAGATCACTAAAACCATTTAAATCAAGAACTAGATAAATATGCCCATTGAGAATTGGTATTTTCTCATAAACTCTAAAGAAATGCAATACGAAAATAAGTTGCAATGAGGATATCACTATGAGGAGAAAAGTGATGAGCCTGTATCCTTTAGCTAATGAAATTGTTTTATGCCTAGAAAACATAAAAGCCCATTGTTAAAGATGAAAACAAAGATCTCCTTCAAGTGATCAGAGAATTTGGTAAGAAGATTTGATATATGGTAAAATACAAAAGGAAAAGCTTTTCTTTGATGTAACATGAGCACTTAGAAATTGAAATGGGACCCAAGTTATATTCAAGATGCCAAGAAAAAGAACAATAAAATTTAGGCATAAACATAACATGAAAGTAATAAAACTTTTATAAATAAAATTTCAATAAATTGTATTACAGGCTATAAACTGAGATCTGAATAAGCAGAAGGACATGCAGTGGTTGATAAATAACATGCCAGGTCTTCTGACATCAAGATATGGCTTAAATATAGTTGCAATTATTATCCTAACATGTCTTTCTTTTGAAATTGGATAAAATTATCCTGAATTTACATGAATGAATAAATGTCAGAGAATTGCCAAGAAAAGTATGCAAAAGAAGACATGAAAGGGAGAACTTGACTTACATAAAATATCATTCAAAAGAGCCACGTAAGTCAGTTTATCATAGTACTGGCGTGTAGATAGACAGATAGATTAGTAAAACCGATTGGAGAATTCAGAAATACATTTGAGGATAAATGAGAATTGAATATATAATGACAGTAGTATTTCGACCAGTAGAAAAATATGGATTATTCATCAATGGTACTGGCATAGCTAGCTATCCCTCCAGAAGAAAGTAAAGTTAATCCCCATCTTACTCCAAACACAAAATAATTCCAGAAGAGTTAAAGATTAAATGAGAAAAGAGTAAGACAATAAACTATGAGAGAATGAATATTTAGGATACTTCATGTATTATTTAGGGATAGGATAAAGCAAAATGATGTGTCTGAGGCATACAAAATTGAAAAAAGCCTTGGTATGGAAAACGATTCCATAAATAAAGCAAATAGAAGAGAATGATGGATTTGTGGGAGAAATTGTAATGTAAATGATATGAGTAAACATCCATTTTACATGAAAAGCTATTTCAAACATCCCAATAGAAAGATTAGCAAAGAAGTAATGCACAGGAAGGCAATTCTAAATGACCAACAAACGTTAAAATGCCGAGCCTCACCAAACGTCAGTGAACACACATTAAAGTAATGAGATGTCCCTTTATGCCTATCGGACTGGCAGGCCCTGAGCAGAGCCGTAACACCTATTGCTGGCCGAGACACAGAGGAAAGGGAACTTTAATATATTGCTGGTGGAAATGCGCTTTATTACAGCGTTGTGGGAAAGCAATCTGGTAATGGCCATTAAATTAAAACTATGCTTTGACCAGACATCCCACTGTGGGAAACCATCCTAGAAAAACAGATGCAGCGTAGGTGAGGATACATGCAGAATGGTATTTGTTTCACCACTGTCGTGCCAAATAAATAAATGAATGAATGAATGAATGAATGAATGGCGAGGCGGGGGGAGGAATCTTAGTTAATTCCTGTGAGTAGCGGAATAGTTGGATATTGTGCATATTAGAGAACAGGATGCCACTTCGTCCTGTAGCTCTGAACTTGAGGACGTGTACAGGACGTGACTGTGGGGAAAGCAGGATGTCACTGAGGCGGCTCACATTTTTTCAAGGGAAAAGGACGATAAACATATCCGTGTGTGTCTAGGTCCATATCTGTTTGCATGTTTTATATCTGTGTGTCTGGCTCTCTGTGTATCTGGCTGGAGCGGAATATGAGATGATACAAACCAGGTGGTTCAAACAGATTCGCTGAGAGTAGAGCCGATGGGGGATTAGGTAGGCAGGGGGCGTGGAATGCTGAACGGATCAGGGCATAAGTAGAACAAAAAGAAGGCGGGGGATGGGGGGCTGCAGCTAAAACGCAGTCTGTGTGATTTGACCCCGGGTGTGACAACAGTAAGACAGCCCCCCCCCGACCGCCGCCATGGCCCCTTTGCCCTGATACTAGTGCCTTGTGTGGTCCCCTCCTTTGCATGTGGGTAGGACCGGTGACTTGCTTCTAACCAACAGAGTATGGTCGAGGTGAGGGCACGCCACTTTCACAATCACTTCCTCTTACCTCGTCGCTTCTGTCCTGCTCGAGGCTCTGTTCGCTCTCTCCCTTGCTGGCTTGACTGACGTAAGTCGCCGTGTGGAGAGGCATGACTAGCGAGGGACTGAGGGCAGTTTCCAAATGATGGGGAGCAGCGAAGCAAATCCTGCCACCAACCACAGGCCTGGGAGGTGAACCCTTCCTCAGTCTCACCTTCAGACGAGACCCCGGCCTGGCCAACGCCTTGATCACAGGTGACTGAGCTAAGCCATGCCTGGACTCCTGACCCACAGCAACCGTGAGACACTCAGTGAGTGTTGCTTTATGCTGCTGAATTTCTGGCATATTCATAGGCAGCAATAGTTAACTAGTTCAAGTATTTATATACAATTGTGTGTGTGTTTAGCTAGAAAAATTAATCCTCGCTACTACTTATTGAAAACCAGGATCTTCCAGAAACTTTACTCTATGGTATCTCAAAGCCTCAAAAAAAAAAAAAAAAAAAAAAAACAACAAAAACAAACAAAACAAACAGAAAAAACCCTAACCCTAATTTTTTAATGTGAATTTATTTGTGCAGGGTTTACATTTCATGGGGAAAGCATACATTGAAATCACATGATACGATGCTCAACCTCATATTGCTAAACACCTGGCCCCTGCAAGATGTTATAGTTTCTTACCTCTTGCATAAGCCTCTGAGTAGTTTTTTGGTTCGTCCTGTTGCAGGTGTGGAATAGTCCTTTGCAAAGGCCAGTTTTCTGACGTTCAGTGGTGGTCCAGCTCCCTGGACTTGGGTTCTGGTTTTATCCCCAAGCCCGGTAGGAAGTGCATTGCTTTAGAAGTCTCTCCTTCAGCTCACTGCAACAATTCTTAATTTCCTCCAGGTTTCTTTCGCTAGGCACTTGAGGATTTCCCTCTCTTGAGGATTTCTGTCTGTGTTTATAACGTTTTATTTATTTCTACTCACTTATTCATTCAGTAAGTCTGTTAGCCAACTGTTGACGGTTTAAATTAGGAAGGGGAATTTTTTTTTTCTTAGTTATAGTAGATAGCTGACTTCTGTGTCTTAAATCGTATCACTTCTCAGTATTAATCTTCTCCTTTGAAATCCATAAAATAATTGGCATTATGGAAACAGTAATTATGGCCTGCTCATAAAATCTCAGAGGACTGGAATTAGGAAGCAGGCGATGGAGTGAAAAGAAGTAATTGACAATAAATGGAAGGACATGTGTCACTTGTTCCAACAGGTAGCAGACCTGTTACAGTGTTTCTCCGCATGGTATTTCACTCCTGTTAATGAAGTGCTGAGCATCCTAGAGTATCACTCATGCGAGAGATTGTTTCCGTAAAATCACAGATAATGCTTGAGCTAGATCCTGCATCAGGTAGTGCAGACGCAGGGGTTAACAGGTGGGTCGTGGCTGGTGCTAGATGAGGCGCACATTCTGGTGAGACGCGGCAGGAACCACACAGTGCTGAGGGATGGGGAACCCACAGAAGGCCCAGAAAGCAGTCTCCAAACAAGCGATTTTTAAGACAAAATGGGAAGGATACAAGGAAATGTGATGTCATCTTTGGTCACGTTGACCTGGATCAAGTCCTTCCGTGCGGGGATAACCCAGTAGCCAGTCAGATGCACAGGTCTGGAGCTTGGGCGGGAGGTCTGAATTGGAGATAACAATTTGGTGTTCCATTCGGATAGTAATTTATTCCTCTGTTATTTTAAACTTTAATTCCACATATTTACTAACACATCTCGAATTTGCAAAATTCCAAAAGGACTCACAGGTAGACAATAAAGAATGAAACTTGCTTCAGCCCCTGTCACCCAGTGAGCCAGGCCCCCCCAGAGACAGCCATCGCGACCATAATCAGGGCAAAGCTGATAGCCCGGTGCGGTAATGGATGGCACGTAGGAACAGAGCTCCCCAAACATTTCTCTCTCCCGCTTTTGTGTTCTCTTCGGCAGCGTGATTTTTATATTAGCTAGCCCAAAGGCAAGAAATCAATGAGAGATTCTTTAGCTATCTCAACTACGATTTTTAATTAAACTTTGCTAGACGATGAAGTAGATGCACGGGAATATAGATGGTTTTACATGTGTCGTTGTTTTCCTCTTTCATTAATTTCACTCACAGCTTTTCTGCCTGCTATCTGTTAGGTGCTAAATTATATACTGGGAATTGGTGACTAAGATGTGATCCTGTGCCTCTACAGCTCACAATAAAAGAAAGATAAAGGGTAAAAAAATAAAATAAAATAAAGCTCTAATATAGTACAATAATTCCATAGTAATTATAAACAGTGTTTTAAAAGCACAGAAAATATTAATTTATTATGCCTTAAATTACGTTTAAATAGAATGGTAGCTACTATTTACTGAGCCTCCCACCCTCTGCCACACTCGGTGCTGTCTACTTCTCGGTATCCATGACCCCAGTCAATCTCTACATCCGTGAAGGGCGGGCATTTTCACTGTTACCAGTTGGCACGTGAGAGTATTGAGTAGTACAGAGGATAAATAAGTTATCCAAATTCTCACTGCTGCCTGGTCCCCGAAGTGGAAAGAACTCAGGCTGTCTGATGCCAAATGCCCAGGAGTTACTTCCATGCCCGTGTGTGTGTGATGTTTAAGCTTGGCCATGTTTTGAAACCATAACCAGCTATGAGATTCACAACGACTGTGATCATGGACACATGTTCCTCAGAGCTTTAAAAACTCCCCGAGTAGCTGCAATTTCTTTTTGTTTTTTTGCTTTTGTGGTTCCTCTAACACTTTTCTAAACCCGTACCCTGTTCAGAAGCTTTTATCTCCCAAGGCTACGGCAGACATCGCTAATCAATCATGGCGCTAGTTTCCAGTGAGCTGAGTGATCCCCACGCTCTCCTACCTGGCTCTCTAGGTAGGCTTGCTTAATTGATCAAAGTCAACAGGAAAATTGAACATATTTGCTGCCTCTTGTTCTAAAGGTAAACTGCTCTGGCGAATACAAATTTAGGAGGGAAGTGCACTTTTGAAGGAACTTAATTAGGTTGAGGAGGCCCACGGAAAACACCTAGATGAAGATTTAGCACGTAGTAGGGGCTTTTGTGTTTAGTAGCCCGTTGATGAGTGTAGGTTGAGTACCTTTTGAAGTCAGACGATCTTTTCCTTCCCTTCTTTTTCTCTGTATTATTGAATCTCTTGCATTGGTGACGCATCAGGCGGGCTTCTAAGTAAAATTCCCCACTTCCCTGTTGAGAATGTGGAGACCGTGACAGGACGTGCCCCAGGATGAGCAAGCAAAGGGAGTGTGAGCTTGTTGCCTCCTCGGCTCCAGATGGCCCGCTTCAGACCCTGACGGACGGCCGCACGAGGGCTGAGGGGAATCACGTTGGCCAGCTGGAGGGCTTTCTCCCAGTCCAGTGATCTGTCACCCCTTGATGCCTGCCTCCCCCTGGAATGTGACAGATGGTGCATCCAGTCCGAGCGGTAATGCAAACCTCGGTGTGTTCCGGTCCCACGTCTGCTGTCCTCGTGACACGCACTTCTGCTGTGTACAATTTATTTCTCTCTGGAAGGCTCCATCCAGACGCAGCCTTGGTTTCAGGAGCGATCCCCCGTCGTGGATACAGGCTTCCCGGGTCTGAGCATGAAGTGCGGCGTGGACCACGAGTCTTTCCGGAGGTCTGGGTGGGAGTCCGTTTAGAATTGGAACTGCGGTCCACTCTAAATCTCAGCTCGCTACGCGTGGTCCCAGAGCTCAAGGGTTTAATGCCCCGGCTCCTACTGCGGTGGCTTGCTCACCGCATGTGTGATTCTCGAAGATGGCATTTCTGTATCCTTTCTCCAACTTATATTAATGGATCGTAGTCCATCAATGTCTGGAATTCATAGGTTTCTAAATATGTAAAATCATACCTTCTCTCATCCTTCTGCTCTCACTATCCCCCTCACCTGGCCTTTTTTTTTTTTCTTTTTCTTTATGACACTACCTTCAGACTTATTCCATACTTATTTGGTCCTTGGTTGACTGTCTGACTTCTTACTCTAGGATGTGGCGAATGGTGACCTTGTCCTTTTTGACCCAGCAGCCTTGGAGCAGTGCGCACTTGTTCAAACTTAAATAAAAGGCAGATATGAACAATAATTCTGGGAGACAGAAAATGTCACATGGTACAGCAGTGTTAGAGGAAGTCTTTGGGACTCTTTGGGGCGGGGAGGGGGACACTTGGTCTTTCTGGGACCCAATTTCCCACCTAAGAGCAGGGATGATAATTCTTTCTCTACATCACAGGATTTCCTGTGTTCAAAGAAAAAAAACTGTGCTTTAAATTAGTTTACACATACTATGCAATCATAACGTTTTTCTGTGAAGATAAACAGGAAGTTGATTTTTTTTTATTGTTGTTTTTTTAGTTAGTGAGGGTGAAAAATAATTTTGTGTTTCCCTTTGCCAAATTCGTCCATTTCTGGTCAAAAACCTCAGCTCAAAGTGACGCAAGGAAAGAGGTAACTTTAGGTAGGTCTGTCTCAAGCAATGGGAGTGTCACGTGAGCAGGTTCATGACTGGACCCTGGCCTGAGACACCAGGTCCCTGCTGTCTCTACATCACCAGCAGGATGAAGGACCAGAGTTCTTCATCACGTCGATGATGGCTGGACGTGAACACTGTGGAACTGGAAAAAGAGTGAGAGAAATCGAGTCAGAGGGAGCCGGTTTTGAGGCCTGGTTCTGTCATCCATTAGCTACAGGTTTTTCAGCAGACGAGCCTCTGAGAACACAGGGTGTCTACCTCCTACGGGAGTGAGGCTGAGCTGCTAAGTCCCACGTAAAGCAGACACGGATTATAATGCAAGATCAGTGATCTGACTTAGGATACTGCATAGAAGCACGTAACAATCAGGCCCTGCCCTCACAGTCACTGCTTCCCTCTGCGTGACCAGTCTGGCTGCCCCCTTGTCCTGATTTCTGACATGGTGGGCCCACACCCAACCTCTAGTTATACACACTACAGGCCACTGTTAATGCCATTCCCAACATACTTTGAATTTATAGGGCCATGTCATTGCCACTCCTAAGAATCTAGTTAATAAATATGGGGGATTTATTCCACTCTGGTTTAAGAAGGTAACGTAGTAATAAGAGGTTGGAGACTAAGCCCAGAGTTGTCTCTCCAGGGATTTTAAGAAGCAAGTGATATGTAAAGCGATTTTACGTTATGGATGAACGATACTTTTAGTTTTAACTGTTATGTGGTTTACTTTTTTTTTTTTTACAAGAAAAAAAACAATATGTGTGTCGAAATCATGATTGATTTTATGTCTATTATTTTTGAAAAAGTGAGTCAAGTGAAAATCCTAAGTAATTATGCAGTTGTTAAACAGAGGTAGGGAAAGAGAACAGGCAGAGTTTAACTGAGGTTTGGAAATGCCCGTTTAGAGATTTCCTTCATTTTCTTACGTATTGAAGGAGGAGTTCTTGAGGTAAGAATTTCCAATTCACACAAAGGATCAGTTGCTAGGGAATGAGAGGGTGAGAGAGAGCAGTAAACTGGAGGTGAAATGTGGGCTAAGGATTATTACGAATCCCTGTCGTATGAGACCATCACAGAAAAATGACCGAAATTGTGGTTGTTCAGTAAGTCTTACTATATGAGGATTTATTGCCAGACCAGATGATCGATTTAATGAAAAGATAATTTAAGGAAACAAAGAATTTTTCTTTTAAGTGTTAATGGCTATTTTGCAGAAGTAGAAACAAACTTATTCTGCATTGATCCACAGAGAGGAACGAGGATTAACCGTTGAAAGTTTCAAGAAAGCAGCTTTTTAATCAATGTAAGGCTGACCCTTCTAATAATTAGAATTGTCACAGTCAGCCCCTGGTCAAATTCCTTAGGTTGCTCTGGATTCTTCTTGCTGAATTCACAGTTTTTCTAAATATTTCAGGTTCTTTGTCAGCTGTCCCCCAGGTTAGAGTCACACAACAGTCTCTTTTCTGTCCCATTTCCTCTGCATGGACGTTAATAGAACCCACCTATTTTATAGCAGAATCAAATAAATGCTTCACCTCTGTTACTCCTGGACTGATACATTAAACGTACAGATGCTTTTTATTTGAAGGTGGGTTTTCCCTATGTTGGAATAGTCTACAGTCCTTTCCCACAAACCTTATTCTCAATCAACATAATTTCGAAACTCTCTCATCTTTAGTGACAGGGGAAAGAAAAGGCTTGGACGTCACGTGGCCTGGCTTTGCCCAGATGACTTGAGCAGAGCGTGTCCTCATTTTTGAAAATTAATCATTTGGACTGGACAGTCTCAGGAGTTTCTCTCAGCCCTAATTTTCCATGATTCCGTTAATCAAATTTCTTCAGAGCAGAGAAGGCAAACTCTTAATTATCCAAAGAAACTTTGATAAATTCTGTGCGAATGGTTATACTTCTTTCTTTGTGCGGTGTTTCCCCTTAAATAAACAATCAGCTGCCTAACTTGGAATTGTATCCTTAACCTGCTTGGTGTTGAACATGTAGGTCTGAGTGACCGCCCCCACCCCCGCCAAAAAAAAAATGTTTTATTCACAAATGTAAACTTTATTCATTAGTGTTGGACTTGAAAACACAGGAAAATGCCTTCAAAGCTTTAAATCTTAGGGTGAGAAGTGTGCGACTTTTCATGTCTAGGTGAAATTAGAGATGCTATTCTTTCCTAAGAAATTGATAACTTCACGTCTTTGCTAGATATTCAAGTATGAGTCAAAAGAACACATGTGGTCAAGAAGAGTTAATTTATATATATCTATGTACGAACAGATTTATTGGGTATGATTCGTATATCATACAGTAACCATTCCGGTGGGTACGAAGGGGGATCTCGTTGCCATTTTGATTTGCATTTCTGTCATGTTGAGAATCTTTTCACGTGCCTTTCGCTCATTTGTCTATCATCTTCAGAGAAGTATCTTTCGGGATACTTTGTATATTTTTTCATTGGATTGTGTGCTTTTTCATTAATTGGGTTATAAGAGTTCTTTATATGCCTTATAGTAGTTACTTATCGGATTCGATTTGTAAATATTTTCTTCTATTCCGTGGGTTCCTTTTTATTTTCTCGATGGTGTCTGTATCTGAAGCAAAGACGTGATGAATTTCAAAGAAGTCCAGTTTATCTTTTTTCTTTTTGTGCTTGTGCTTAGGTGGCACACCTAAGAACCCCTTGCCAAGTACAGTTTAGTGTGTACATGTAGGTTTGAGATCTATTTCAAGGTAATCTTTGTGTGCAGTGTGTGGGGAGGCTGTGAATCTTCATTCTTTTCCATGTGCATATCCCTTCACCTGCCACAGGGCCATTTGTGGAACAGACTGCTTTCGTGACATTGCCTAGTCTTGGTCCCATTGTCAAAAATCAATTGGCCATAGTTAACATGGGTTTATTTCTGAACTCTTCATTCTGTTCCATCGACCTGTGTGTCTATGCTGGTACCAGAACCACAGTCTTGATTACTTAGTTAATTGGTAATAAGTTTTATAATCAGAAAATAGGAGTCTTCCAGATTGGTTCTTCTTTTTTAAGATTTATTTTGGCTAATCTGGATCCCTCGAGCGATGTAATACCTGATTTAATTGCAGTTTAACCTCTCCCTGAAATTTAATCAACCTGTCAGGAATTGTCTGGTCAAGGACCAGTACGGTCATCTGTCGCTTGGGCCCTCTCCATCCTCCAAGGGAAGAAGGTGCAGTCCGCTGTGTGATAAAACTTCTGCCTTCCCCTCCTCACCAAAAGGTGTTCTGGTCAAAAATAAGCATTTCTTTTCTTTTTCTAATAACTCCCCTGCCCCACCCTTCGAACTATAAAGACCATCTATTTTATGCCTTTCACTTGGTGGATGGGCTGCTGCTCAAGTCAATTAGATCTTCAGATTCACTCGGTTGAATTCTGTTCTTCAACACGATTTTAACAATATGAAGTCTTGTCATCATTGAACATAGATTCTTTTCATTTATTTAGGTTTTTTTCCCCCACTTCTTTTAAGAAGGATTTGTGTTTTTCAAAGTACATTTCATACTCCTTTTGTTAAATTTATTGCTAAGTACTTAATTCTTTTTGAGGCTATTGGAAATGGAATTGTTTTTGTAATTTCATTTCAGAATTGCTCACTGGTACTTGTGGTATAGGATAAAAATCTGCTTTTTGTCTCTCCTTCTTGGCATACATTCCTAAAACTTAGAATTTCTAGAGTAATAGGAATATTTTCTGTTATTCATAACAAGCCCCTTTTGATCACACCAGAGTGTATGCTGATGAGGTGACCTAGGGTGGGGCTTCAGGCTAAGGCTGGTCACTGGAAAGACTGAGTGATTAGAAGGGGAAATCTTTCAGCCCCACCCACCCCCAGGATGGAGCTTGGTGAGGCCTGGAGGTGGAGATTAAGCTCAATAATTTTTTTAAATATTGCTTAAAATTATGTATGCATTTGTTCATACAGATTTGAGGTACTCGAGGATACAAGTGTTATTCTAAAACTAAAAGGCCAAAGTAAGAGGCAACAAACATTGTTTTTAGATCAAAAAGTATTGCAATTCAGGAAAGCACCGATTGAGGCAGAAACCTAGACTTCTGATTAAGAGGGCAAGGGTAGTCAGGAGAAAGAGAAGGGAGATATTCCATAAACGGAAGGCAGGGGTTTCTATCGATGTCAGTACGCCAAGGAAAGAATTTCTCGATAAAAATTCTTGAACGGCAAAATTGGATGAGCTTCTGGGCTGGTAAGCACGCACAGTGCTTGGAGGGTTCTGCGCTAGGAGAGGGCTTAGAAATTCCACACAGGACTCCCCGGTTCCCTGCTGTGCCCGATTCAACTCTTCCATCTGGTCGTTTCTGAGTTGTACTCTTCGTAATAAACCGGTAAGTGGACATTAAGTGTTTCTCTGAGTCTGGAGTCATTCTAGTGAATTATTGAACTTTCCTAAGGGGTCTTGGGAACCCATGATCTATAGTCAGTCTGTCAGAAGCACAGGTGGCTCCCAGGACTTGCACCTGGCAGGTGAAGTGGGAGCAGTCTCGTGGGACTGAGTCCTTACCCTGTAGAAAGTATGCTAACTCCAGGTAGTTCTTGTCAGCATTGAATTGGCTTGTAGAACACCCAGTTGGTGTCTGCAGAGAATTGATCGTTGGTCTTGAAAAACATCTCAGAGTATAGAAAAAAAAAAATTGCTTTTGGCTTAGGACTGTTATATCCTGCAATCTTGGTAGACTCTTTATTAGTTCTAATAAGTTATAGTAGTTTCTTAGGAGATATATTTTATATATCTATATATATCTATATATATCTATAGATATATATAGATATATATAGATATATTTAAAAAAACCATGTTATCTGCAAGAGAAGATAGTTTTACTTCTTCATTTCCAGTCTGGATGTGTAAGATATTTTTTCTTGCCTAATCAGTCTGGCTAGAGCCTACCGTGTACTGTCAAACAGAATTGGTGACAATGGACAGTCTCGTCTTTTTCCTAATCTTAGGGGCATTCAGTCTTCCCCTGTTAACACTGATGTTTGGGTTTTCAAAAATACCCTTTCTCAACGGAAGAAGTTCTTTTGTAGTTGGCTGAGTTGTTGTTGTTGTTTTGTTTTGTTTTTGTCACAGAAGGCTATCAGATTTTGTCAGATTCTTTTCCCACATCTACATAGATGATCATGTGTTTTTTGTTTTTTGTTTGTTTTAGCCTCTTGACAGGATGCATTTTATTAATTGATTTCTGAGTGCTAAACCAACATTGCATTTTTGGCATAAGCTGTCCTTGGGTGTGGTGTATGTATAATCTTTCGTCTGTGTCGCTGATTTGGTTTGCTGGTATCTCCTTGAGGATTTTCACGTGTCTATTTATAAAAGATACTGGTCTGTAATTTTCTTCTCTTGCGATGTCTTTGTCTGGTTTTAGTATCAGCATGATACTGACCCGAAAAAGAGTTGAGGATGTTGCCTTCTCTTCTACTTTTTGGATGATCTTTTGAAGAATTAGTATAGGTTATCTGTAAAAATTTTTTTGGAAAAAAAAATACGCCTGAAACTTACTGGATTTTGTTAACCAATGTCACCATGATAAAAATAAATTAATTAAAATAAATATGAGAGCCCCAAGATTTTTAACGGGGTGCGTTTATTTCTGGATAACTGTCGACGGCTCCTTCTCACACTTTCTCCTCTGAGCTCCTCTCCCCAAGAGGCGTTCACGCCTGCCCCCTCTGGAGTGTGGGCACTGTGGCAAGACCCACCTGTCATCAGAAAACAGAATTGTGTACCCGTGGTCTCCCGCTTGGTGAATGGATGCTGAACTTGGCTCCCGAGCCCCTTGCCGGAGAGAGGCTGCAAAGCCCTTGGCAACAGAAAGCTGATTATTTGCGAAAGTGAGACTCCTAATTGGAAAATGTGATGGAATGAGTATAGTGAATCCCCGGTAATTTCCTTCTAAAATGACAATGCGTTCCCCTTAATGAATATTAACATGTCATATTCATGAACCCTGAAAAATCCGAACGTGTGAGAGAAAGATTGGTTCTCCCTCAGAACCAAGGCTCCCTCATTCACACTCTCCCCACCGTCCCAGTGTGGACGGGACACCGCTCACAGACAGCAATTAGCGCGTGTGCAGACCTCTAACTGGCTGTGAATGCTTTAATTATTTTTTTTCTGGTCTGGGAAAAATGACACATGCTTTCATCCTCTCTGTTCTTTTCTAAATTTCCAACAGCAAATGGCCATGCATGTTACCTCTTCTTTAATTCCTCACCACCCTCAGGGGTTGTGCAAGGTCTGAGGTGTGACGGTCATTTAGAAGGACCGTTTTATTCAGAAATATAAGGGAATCTGTGCATGCAATTGTGCGCTGTTTGTGTGTCAAGACGAAGTTCAGGTTCTCCATGGAGTTATTATGTACAACACGTTTGGAACTCTTCTACGGGGCTGCGTCAGTTTTCCTGGGAAAATAGCGAAATGAGGTCGGTAGTGGGTTGAACTGGGTGGAACCAAATGTGATTCGATTCTTTGAAGACAGTGTTTGGGTAGCGATCAAGGCTAAATCCCGTCAGGGTCCTGACATCATCGGAACCCGTCCTTGGTTTAGTTCCCATTTTAAAAGCTTGAAACGTTCTTTTTAAAAAACAAACAAAAAAATGTAAAAACCCTTATGGAGATATAATTCAAATATCATAGTTATACCCATCCAAAGTGTACATACAGTTCAGTGACCTTAGTAAATTCAGAGACTTGCGTAACTATCACATAGTCAATTTTAGATTTCTGTCACTTCAGAAATAAATGCAAAACCCACTGGCATCACCCGCCTCCCCTCACCCCAGGCAGACACTCATCTCCTGTCCCACAGAGGGTCCCCACTGCTGGACATTGCGTGGACCCGGGATCACACACTCCGTGGTCCTTTGTGACCTGCTTTGTTCACTGAAGCATCATGTTTTCAGGGTGCATCCATGTCGTAGCATGTGCGAGTGCTTTGTTCCTTTTGAAAATTTTATTTTAAAACTTGAGACTCTTAAAGAAAAATGCCGGTAGAAGACCCATAGACGTGGATTTATTTTTTGGTCAGTTGAACACATATAAATGAATACTTGTTAAGTCTAAAAATATGTGACAAGAACAAAAAAAGCATTCCTATGGCAGGGAAAAATGAGATTTTGCTCTGCCATTTTCTACAGAAAATAGAATCGGATAATGTCGGGATCTTTTCTTTTGCTCCCTGTCTGTAATGGCTGGTTTGCTTAGAGCTGAAATGTTGGTTTTGTCCAAGAAATGAGAAAATGTGGAGTGTATGTTTCTGAGGGGCTCTCTGGTAGAGGAGAATTCTCAGGCAGATGAGAGAGAGAGACCTGACAACAGTAAGAAAGAAGAAATTGAGGGAAAAGAGAGAAATTTGAGTGGGATTTAGTGAAAAGTAAAATGGTGTGCCTTAGGTTACTATGGGCTGAATTGCATCTCCCAAAGGCTGATATTTTGAAGCCTTAACCCCTAATGTGATGGGACTTAGAAGGTGAGGCCTCTGAGAGATAATTAGGGTTAGGTGAAGTCGTAAAGATGGGGGTCCTCACAAGAGCATTTAGAGCCCTTATGAGAAGAGGAAGAGACACCAGAGCTCTGAGGTGAGGGCACAGTGACAAAGCCACCATCCGGAGACCAGGAACGGAATGGGCCAATGCCGGATCTTGGACTTCTTAACCTCTAGAACTGTGAGAAATAAGTGTCTGTCATTAGAGCCCTTGGGCCACGGGATTTTGTTCTAGCAACTGGAGCAAACTTATATGTAAGTGTTAAGAAAAAAAAGAAGAAAAAGAAAAAGGAAAATCTATGCCATGTCCTTATAAAAAATCCTTCACGAAAACTGTTTCATTTGGCATCCATGGGGCTCTGGGTCCGGGGCTGGCCTGGAAGCTGCTCATGCCTCCATCGGCTCCCAGCCCCGCGGCTGATGAGATCAGCTTCACGACCAGTACCGAGTTAGGGGAGAAAAAAATGATGCACGCGGCGTTGTATGTATATGCGCGTGTAAACAAAAGTTGCAGAAAGCGTCCACTCCCCGAAGAGAGTAGATGTTCATCCCTCTAAACCTGCTCAGGCAGGGGGCTGGCCACCTGCTGCAGGCTTCAGGGCTCACTGTTGCTGGGCATCACAGGGCCCATGCTGGCATTCATTCCCGGAGACCAGGCTCCTCTGTAGACCTGCCCTCTCCCCGGTGGCCTTTGTCCCTTGGGCGGAGGAGCAGCAGGGGGTGGCAGCTGGGGCCCGGATGTGGAAGGCTGACAGCGGAGTTCGCGGTTTCATGGCTTCCCTGCATTTCATCGCAGAGGCCAGGCTTTGCGCCGTGATGCTGACGCTGGATGCTTTCCTAAGACAGGGCTCTCTCTGGAGCCTGGGGCATCGCTGTAAGAGACACTTCCGGTCTCCACAGTCACCACCACCCAGAATTAACACAGAGGAGGAAAGTACCGGTCTCCCAGTGTAGATGGCAGTATTGTTGTTGTTGTTGTTGTTGTTTAATTTAAATGTTAAATATACCCCATTTAGGATAATATTTCCTATTATGTTTGGTAGTTTATATTTTATTTGTTTTCCTTCATATTTTACTTACAACTTTACTAAAAAGACTGCTAAATTTTATCAGGCATCGCTTCAGCGTTGATTCATTTGCAAATGTTTAGTTCTTTATTTTTTACCATAATGCATTATGTTATGTATTGATTCCTTGATATTAACCTACCTAGTTTGTTGGAATAAACCTGACTTGATCATAATGTAGTATTTTTTTAAATAACTTTGCAGGATTAGTTTTTTAATATTCCATTTGAATTGAGAGCGTTTGATATTTTTCTTTCCTGTAGTAGCATCTTTAGTATGTTTTGTTCTTGACGTTAAACCTACACGTAAATGCATTGGATCAATGTCCATCTAATCTAAGGCCTGTTTAAATAACCTCTGGATCACCTATTATATAAAGATTAGATAAACTCGGCTGGAAATTCACCTCCTCCTGTGCCTTTTGTTATCCCTTTTGTGGTAATTAGCCTATTCAAATTTTTCATTTCTTAATAGGTCAATTTTGGTAATTGATATGTTGCTAGGAAATAATCTATTTCGTTCAGGTTTTCAAATTTATTGCCCAAGAGTTACACGCTCTACAAAATGTTAATGGAAATGTAAAAAAAAAAAAAGTGTAATTTTATCCGTAATATTTTTTAACGTAAATAGGTGAAATTAGATATGAACATGGTAATGTATTGGATGATGCGAATGAAAGAAATTGGACTCAGGGATTGGCTGTTAGGTAATTATGGTCCCTGCGGGTTGCTGCTATGTTAATAAGATGCTAGCGATGCTATTAAAAAGACGAAGCATTGCACCATCGTGGTTGAGGACGTACGTACGGGATCTGGGCAGACGTGGACTCAACTCCGGTTCTGCGGGTGATCATGAGGTGGACCGGGCACTTGGACGTCTTCCAACCTCCACCCTCTCATGTGTAACACGGGACAATCTCAGCCCCTCTCCAATAACATTGCAGAAGGGCTCGGCCCAGGGTCTGCTACATGACTAGCCCTGACTCATGGTGAGCTGTTGTCACCGAAAAGCAGACTGGGACGCCCGGTGGCTGCAGCTGACTTTCACCACCACCTGGGCCACGTCCGGGTCCCATCAAGCCTTCCCAGCCGTAAGGGATGAGATGCTCCAAACGAACAGTCTCCTAGTACAGCCGCTATGTGATTATCGAACTTCCAGACCCGTGAGTCTAGAGTTCCGTGGAATTCAGATTGGCATGCAGATGGCAGAAGGATCTCCGGCCAAGGGTGCCGAGAATGACAGAGGGCATTGGGAAGGCGAATGAACAGGCCAAGGTGAGGGGCATGGGGGGACCTGGAGGCATTTAGGAGGCGGCAGCGTGCCATTGCCGGGGACGCAAGCAGTGTCAGGCCGTCGGGTGTAAATCTTACTTCCACCGCTTACCAGCTGTCACTTTGTGACGGTGTTGTGCCTTTAAAATGGGGCTAAGAATAGCACCTGTCGCATCGGGTTGTTTTGAGAATTAAAGTAGATGATGGATGAAAGGGGCACTCAACCAGCGTTTCACGGTAAGAGGTAGTCAGAGCGACACAAATAGTTGAGGTTCTCGGATAAAACGGGGAGTGGAACAGGAACAGACCTCCAGTCATGGGGAGAGAGATGAGCGATCAGGAATTGCTCAGCCTCCTGATTCCCAAATGAGGACGATAATGGAGAAAACCGTTAAACAGTATGCCATCGTTTTGAGACAGGCGGGCAGCTTTCTGCTGCTGCGTTAGAAAGGTCAGCCGCTAGAGCCTGGTTAAGTTTCATAAGAATATTCGTCCTAGGGTCCCGCCCGTCAGCCTCCAGGAGCCTTGGGAGGCTCAGCAACAAAGGACAGTCCCTACCAGCATGCATATGCAGCAAAGCCTTACAGTGTCCCTAAAGGGAGTGTTCCCTAATTTAAATCATGCTCAGGGGCTGGAGATTTAAGATGCTAATGAACATGCACCTCAGGAAGCGGTGTGAAGTGTGCACTGTGAATGCTAACAGAAGCCCCCCACCCCACCCCCACATGTGCTGGAGGGACGGGAGAAAGTTGAGGGGCCCCCTCTACCCTCAGAGTGCCCATGGATCTCCTCTCCCTGGAAACCGGTCCCGCTCTGAGTGTGCCCCCTTGGTGCCTCCCACTCCGCTGTCAGAAACCTTGCTCTCTGTAAAACCGTTTCCCCCGCTCCCTGGAGTTCTGTCCCGAGAGAGGCAAGGCCCCCGCGCCGGTGGCATCTCTCTATCCCCCCCTCTTCCTGGAACTTAGGCTGGATTTGAAAGCCGTCTGCATCGGCCAGGGACCTGGCATTCGAAAACAGTGGGATTTTCGGATGCTCATAGTTCCAGCAGTGCAGGTGGTCGGAAGTGGCAGGCCGTGGCAAGTGTGTGTCGGAGCAGAGTTGATAAGAACAGATGCCGGTGAAAGGCCGGGCTGGGGAAGAAGTGGGAGGCAAGGTGACTGGCATACGTATTTTTCGAAAATTATTTGTTCTCGAAGTCATGGCTTTTTCATTGTCTTTTAAGCAGCTTATGTCCAACGGAGCCGACCCTTATGGGGAAAGAGGTTTATTACAGAGAGAGTCTAAGGGAGAAACCCAGAGGGGTCACAGAATCGTTCTCTTGGATGACAGAGAACAATTTTGATTGACAGCTGAAGGACACACTCAAGCTGTTTAGAAAAGAACCCACCGCCCCATGACAGAGCGTGTGTTGGAAAGGGAGCCTTTGGGGGTAGATGGGAGAAGAGGGTGGGCTGGCGGGCAGGCGAATGGGCTGGGGAGGAGGAATAAGTGTGGTCACGAACGCCGAGACTCTGTGTGCCTGTGAGTCGCCCAGTCTGCTTGACGTTTGCACGCCGATGTTCCCTTTGCAGCAAACAGTAAAATAACCTGAGCCCTATGTAGGGACAGCCGGGCTTGCTCTGCTGGGAAGATGGGGTGCACCAGGAAAGAAAGCCTAAGTCAGAACCACTGGGTACATGGTGTGGACCGGAAGCCCTGCTTTCCCGAATTGGGGACGAAGGGAAGTTAACAACAACAACAACAACAAAACCCCGCAGAAACCAACGGCCACGTGTCAGGGCTCCGTCTCTAAGTTCCTAGTCAGAGCGGGCTCTGTGGGGTGGGGGCGCGAATTGGAAGGGAATGGGGACCCTTCAAAAGAAGGAGCCGGAAACGCCAGTGAAACAGATAACCATTTATGGGCTACTAAATTGGCAAAGGCTTGAGGAGTATTGTGAGACCGGAATTGCCTGGCACAGATGGGGAATGGGAGTGCAGCCCACGCATCGCTGGTGGCTGTAACTCACCAGCCGGGCCTCTGGACTGCGGTCTGCTGTGCCTAGAGAAAGCCTCGGAAACGTGCAAGCTTTCAACGCCGTCGTTCAGTGAGGATGAGTTTAGCAGCATATGACGGAAGATCAACCTCTGAAGTGACTCAGGGCAAAAGCATATTTCTCCTCCTTTCTGGAGGTGGGTGGGTGGGTGTGGTGCCAGGGACCCAGAGGACGCCTCTGTCCCTTGGCTTGATCAGCATCACACAGGCTTCTCCTCACATCCTTAGAGCTCCTTCAGCCCCAGCCAGCCTGTCAGCACTGCCGAAAGGAAGACAAGAATTAGACTCTACCTTTAAGCAATATTTGGCACTTCCTTTTGGATCCCAATGCCTGGGGCTTCTGCTGAGCAGGTGCTGGACAATGGAGCTTTTACGGTAGGCATCTATGGGTACACTGAACATTCAGGGCTCAAATACTAAAAAGAAAGCAGGGGGCCCCTCTCGGGGATCGCTTAGCAGCAGTCTCTGACCCATTCCATTTTACGAGTTTATCTCAGGGAGTAGCCAGAAATATTTTTAAAATATAGGTACACAGATGTCTATGGCAGCTTATTATAATATGGGGAAATGAGAGCTAGCGTCTAAAACTTCCAGTAGAGGGCCTGGTTCAGTAGGCATGGCGGAGAGTCCGCAGTCATTAATAGGTATGTAAAAACACATTTCCTGAACATGGACGAGTAATTGTGATGCATCACCCAATGGGAAAAACAGTGCATGAGGTGGTGTGGCCGGTGTCATCCAAAATGTGTGGAAAAAAAGTACACATAAAAGGACGGACATACCTTCTTTTGAGGGGTGGAATTACTGGCTATTTTAATTTTCTTCTTGGACTTTTGTGGGGTTTTTTGTTTTTTTTTTTTTTTTTTTGTTTGTTTTTTATTTTCAGAGTTTCTCTCCACTAAGTATCAATGCGTAATTAAAAAAAAAAAAAGTCCCCACCCAGAATTCCATATCTCCTTTGCACGGTCACGGACAGTCCCCTCTTTGAAATCTTGCTGTCTTTCCACACTGTCACAGTGATCTGTGGACTCTCCCGCTTTGGGCTTTTTCCGCACCCATCCTTCATAACGCAGGCACGTCAATTTCCCTGTAAGACCAGATCTTCCCGTACTCTTTCTCTGTTAACCGGAAACACTCTGTGACGGCATTTCTTGCATTGTAATCGATACGAATTCCTTCCTTCGAACCCGGATGCTCCCTGCTAGGTGTTCCAGACCTGCTTTTTTTGCTCTCACCTCGTCATGCCAAAGGCACCTGCCCTTCATAGGAAGCTGTTCGCCGGCCCTGACACCTCCAGCCTTGTTCAGCTCCTGCGTCTCTATCCAGGCTGTCAACTGTGCCAGAAATGTCCGTCTTCCTCTTAATTGTGGCCTTAGAAATCCATCCTCCCTGAAGTCTGAGGTTCTTCTCCAATGCGCTCTCCTCCCTGAATCACGTTCTGGAGAGATGGTCTCCACTAACTTTTTAAAGTAGCCGGGGTCATCTTCTGTCTTGTGCAATCGCGGTGTCTGGCCTTGTCTTTTTGTTAGAATCTGGAGAATTCCCTTAAGCCCAGGCCTCCTGCTGTTCATCTCGTGTTCCCCTTACCCATAACACAGAACTTAAGCAGAGGGGCAGTCAGCCCGTGCTCACCGAACAACTAAACTTAATTGAATAAAACTCACAGGTGGTGATAAGGAGGCTGCCACAGCCCCTAGGGAAGAGGGGCGGTGGGGAGGGGAGAAGTGGTCACGTGACACTGAGGATATTTCAGGGCTGAGAAGGAAAAGAGGCAGAGACGATCTGAGAAGACTTTCCAAAGGACAAAACGTCACTGAACCTTAATTTAATGAAAAACAGAAGATTTGGGGACATTAAAAAAAAGCAGTAACCAGAGACTTTTGTTATTATGCAGAGACTTCTCACTAAAATCGACATTCGGTTTCATCTTGACATGGCTGGCAACAAGGAGCTCATTCCCTCACGTGGGAATTCCTCATTCCCTTATCTTTTGAGAGGACAATGTTAATTGATGAATGTTTCGTTCTGTGCGTAGAGACGAAATACACCGGGACCTGTGTTCATTCTGTTTATTTAACCTCAAATCTCCTTTCTCTGCAAGAGCCTTTCATATAGAGAGACGGGAACAAGAAAAGATGACCCAGACATTTGAGCCACCAGTCTGCTACCCACAGGATGGGAATTCCAGTAGCTTTAGCCAATAGAATAAGAAACGAACAAACAAACAAATAACAAAATTAGAATTTCCTAGGGGTCTCTTAGACGGATGTGGGAGAAGAAAGAGTTACAAATTAAATTATTTTCATCTCCGTAGTGGCTCCCTAACTTTTGCAGGGTGCTAATTTCATTAATTGATTTAACCGCTGACAGTAATTAAGGGAAATGAGGAGATAAGCCAAGTCCTCAAAGGTAGCAGAGCAGCCAGCCACTCCTGACAGGATCGAGCCCGGCTCATTGCTAGCTGTTTGTAGCCAGTGACTCTGGGTGGGTCGATGTCTGTGGACTCCCTTAAAAAATGCACACGGACGCCGCCACTCGCCTGTCTCAGGGGCTGGCAACACAGAGCCAAGGACAGAATTGCGGGCCTCCTTTAGGTCTGGGACTGCCGTCAGATTGCAGCCCGTTGAGGACAGGGGCCACTCTTCCTGAACCCACCACACTTCCGCCAACTCCTTGCCAGGGTCAGGGTCGGGGCTTGTGAAGGGGGAGATGTGAATGTCCGTCAATGTTTAAACTGTCAGGGCATTCTGCCCTGCTGTTTGGAATTCTTTATTTCTTTGAGGCTTGTTAGCCTGATTTTTTTTTTTTTTAATAAAAAGAAGAAGAAAAGAAGGGAGCTTCTTTCTCTGTGACATCATTCCACATTAGAAGGTTTGGTAAAGTGGCTGTGGTTTAGGGGAACAGACATCCTGGATTTTCTAGGACAGTGCTCATTTCAAGCAGATATTCTTAATGTTTCTGTAACTGCACACCATATGCTGTGAGTTGAATGTTCAGGGGTCCCCTACCATGTCTTCCACAGGAAGGACAAGCAAGTTGAGAATAAATAGTCTCAGCTTTTACCATCCAGTGGTCTTCCTTTCTCGTCTTGTCGATCAAGGCATAGGTCTCACCTGAGAGGGGAAGACCAATCAGAAAAGCCCATGAAATCTACAAGAAGAGGAAAATTTTGTGAATATATTTTCTGTACGACAACCACAGTGTCAGTGTGTCCCTTCGCCCAACGAGGCTGGCCAGAAATCGGCCCAAGCGTCCTAGGTGGTTCAAGGAGGCACACCATTATTTAGAGCTTGAGTGTACTTTAGTTGAAAGGGAGATTACCTATAACTTGTATATTGTACTGAACCCCCCCCCCCACACACACACACTTTTTTTTCATGCCTTGGATATCAACTTGCCTTAGAGACTCGTGTCCCGTTAAACTGTGTTTTTCTGGCTGGTCGGGTTCCCGAGGCCGCGTGGGGGCGATTTTGTACGACTGTGTGCCACGTCCAGGACATGTGCCACTGCTGGGTCAGGCCGCACGCCAGGGTGTCCTTGACCTTTTTCTGCATAATATGTGTGCCCTGGTCTTGACAGGATGTGATTAAGAGAGAGCAATTAAAGGGCAAAAGTGAGGTCCGGTTCTTTTCAAAGCAACTGTAATACAGCCGATCAATAACGAGCGGCTTGTTTTTACACCAGGTGCTTATTGTTTCTGACAGTGCCCGCCCCACATGAAGGGCTGTGGGCCTCCGTGCTGTGTAGGCACCTCAGACAGGTCCGCTGATTTCACTGGGATCATTTCCTGCTGGGTTGTGGCTAATGGTTCATCCTGGGCCCGCGGAAAAGCAGGATTTCTAGCAGTGTGTGAACCCGATGACTCACTGGTGAGATTGCGATGATGAATTGCTTGCCTGAGGGGCAGACAAAATGCTCTGAGATAAACCAAGGCCATTATCCAGGGTTTCTTTGGTGTGTTTGCTTTGTTTTCAGCTGTGGATGCTGCTCGCTCGTTTCTTTCTTCCTTCCTTCTTCCTTTCCTTTCCTTTCCTTTCTTTTCCTTCCTTCTTCCTTCCTTCCTTCCTTCCTTCCTTCCCTTCCTTTTCCTCTCCGCCCCCCCCCCCTTAAAGATGAAGTGGAGGGAAATCTCTTTGATGGTAAATCTCTTTGATGCTGGAGGGACAAAGATGGAGCATGTTTTCAGCTTAGAATTATGAGGCCGAGACAAATCTCATGATATAATATGATCAGAAATTTAAATTGTCATGAAGGCATGCTTCGAATATGTATAGTACAATATAACATCATAATTGATAATAGATTTCTTGATTTTTTTGCTTGTCGTCCTTAAAAGAATTCCAGAGTTGCCCATGGATAGACATTTCCGTGTCTCAGAACTATTAAAGTCACTTCCTTTTCCTAATATCTCATCTTAACCATTCTGTGTCGTCTGTTCTTCACTGATAGCAGAAAAGTAGTATTTATGCTAACTAATGCTTACCCTCAGTCTTCACAGTAGCCAGTCTTCAGAAAGTCTGTAAAATCGAGGCAAACTAATTCTCTTGATCGCCACAGATGACTTTTCCTGTGCTAAGGCCCCGGGACTTCGGTGTTTGTGTGGCAGCACAGTGAGGGCTAAAGGCAGGAGTTAAAAGGTCACCAGGGGGCTGCTTGGCATCACTGTCACCCACATCCCATCGGGCAGTCGTATGGCCCACTGGGAAATGAAGAGTAAGAGTTTGGTATGTTGGATGTTTGATGAGCACACAGTTTCTACCAGCCTGGTTCCTTGCGGTCCTTTCTCTCCTAGGCAAATACTCTGGGATTTGTTTGTTTGTAATTCTTTACTGCCTGCCATTTATTTCCAACCTCTAACACTTTATTCTCAGTTTACTCAGTTGCCTAAGACCACAGAGGAGAATTTTCATCCATCTGAAATAAGGTTTGTATTATCTGTGATCCCTGGATCCATATCAGGACGCAAAACAAATATTCGGTTTCAATTATCTAAGCTGGCTGCTGACATGTTGATTTCGAATTTCAACCTCTTTGAAACCATATAGGTTTTCCCATCTACAAGTTGTTTTGTTTTGTTTTGTTTTGACTATAAAATACATACACAATCCACATTTCTTTCTCATTCTTAATTATTATTTATTATTATTATTATTATTGAAGTATGGTTGGCATACAATACAATATATTATTAGATCCAGGTACAACAGCATGGTGATTCAACTTTTATGTCCCTTCTGATGTGATCACCCTACTAAATCCGGTAAAGCTCTGTCCCCATGCTGTGTTCACTCTGCTGTACACGGTACCTCTCGGCTTGTTTATTTTATGACGGGAAGTTTGTAGCTCTCATCCCCTTCTTCTTTTCAGCCACCCCTTCTCCTCCGGAAGCCATCCTCTGTTCTGTTACGATGAGTCTGTTTTCGTTTGCTTTGTGTTTCCTCTGTCCATTCCCTTTTAAATTTCACATGTACGTGAAGTCGTACGGGGTCGTTCTTTTTTGACTGACTTCACTTAGCATGATACCCTGTAGGTTCATCCATGTTGTTACACATGGCAAGACTTCATTCTTTTTTATGAATGAGTAATCGTTCACTGTGTGTACGTGCGTGTGTATTTACCATATATTCTTGTCCATTCACCTGTTGGTGGACACGAGGTTGCTTCCATATCTTGGCCATTGTGAATAACGCTGCAGGGAGCTAGTGCATATGCGCATACATCTTTTCAATTGGCTTTTGTTTCTTTGGATGCACACCAAGAATTGGAATTGCTGGATCATATGGTAGTTTGATTTTAACTTTTCGAGAACCTTTACTGTTTCCATAGGGCTGCACCAATTTGCAGTCCCACCAACAGTGCAGAAGGGTTCCCTTTCTCCACATCCTCACCAAAACTCATTTGCTGACTTTCTGACAATAGCCATTCTGACGGGCGTGGGTTGGTATCTCGCCGTGGTTTCGGTCTGCGTTTCCCGATGATGAGTGATGTTGACTCTCCTATATGGCTGTGGGCCATCTGCGTGTCTTTTTGGAGAAATGTCTATTCAGTCTCCTCATGTCAGGAAAACGAGTAAAAAATAAATGAGACAACATCGAACTAAAAAGCTGCTGCCCAGCGAAGAAAACCAACACAATGAAAAGACGACCCACCGAGTAGGGAAAGTATTCGCCCATGGTACTTACCGTAAGGGGTTAATTTCTAAAAATCTGTGTAAGGCACTCCTGCAAGTAGGCATCGAATAGGCTGTCTCCATCTTTTTGTGGGTGCGGGCGCCCCGCTGAGGCCTCGTGCGGTGATAACACCGTGAAGACGTTTCCCCACGAGCCGGTTTTGCCAAATAGTCTAGAGCAAGAATATTCACTTTTCGCTCAAGTCATTTTACTTTATCATTTCCCTTTTCGATAAAAGGTACGCCTTCTGGATGAATTCGCATCAGGAGGCAAGAATCAAGTTCCACGCAGCCATTAAAACGCATCTGAAATGAAACAGCGAAAGATGAAAAGAGTGTTTTGTTGTTTTTTTTTTAAACAGCAAATGCGACATTTTGTAAGGAGAACAAACAGGTCGTAAACGTAAGGGCTGTGCAGGTCCTAGGAGTGGCCTCCTTCCGCGTCACCTCTGAGAGCCCCTTTTTTGATGAGCTCCACCTTTCTCTTCCTCAGTTCTTCACTTGGGGAACCGAAGCTTCCGTTCAAAATTGTTTTAAAATCACTGGAAGCTCTCAGAATAGAATATGACGTTCCCAGCTATCCATCCGAAAAATGGATGAGTGAGACAAGTTTGCATTTCTCTCTATCCTGGGGGAAAAAAGGAAAAAAAAAAACAAAACCATCTTAAGCAGTAAACCATCTTCCCTTGAGTGGGACAGACTCGACCCAAACTTTGGCCCTATTGGCTCTCCTTAACCTCTGTCTGTAGACTAGAATGCTCCACGCTTGGGAGGTGGACTTCTTGATGGGGTGTCCCATCGTGGAGTGGCAGTGCAGTGGAGAAAGCAGCGTGTGAAGTCGCTAACCGGGGACACTGCGTCTAGAGCAGCACCCCTGGAGGAGGCGGATGACTTATCAGATAAACGGACACCGATGAGCCTTCATCACAGGGCCCTCGTGGGTATAGGGATAGGCGGGCACGAGTGCAGAGCGAGCACAGCGGCTCCTAAACTCTTCAGCTTTTACGGTCTGTGTCGCCGTGAGAGGTTTGCTTGTTCTGGATCTGCTGGGTGTCTCACAGAGCAAAACCTGGCACCATTTACATTACCGTTGACTTCAAAACACAGTCCTGTTTCATTTGAATTCACAAAGCGCGTCGAAGGCCGCCTCTTAGGCAGCATCGCCGCTGTGACCAGGGGAATAGGGGAGAGCCGGCTGGCACCCTGGCCCTCACCCTGCGCAGACTGTCTCAGAAGAGATGAAATTTCCAGGCGCAAATTACTCACAGAATTGGGATCACACGATTAATTCATTGTCAGAATTTCAGTTCTAGGCAATAAGAGGTTTCGAAGATGATGCAGAAGGAGGCGCCAAACCCTGACGAAGTATCTGGGGCGTGTGTTTTAGGGGAGCAATAAGGAGGTTTTACCCACATGCTAAGAGAGCTTCCCCAGCTCTGAGGACGAGCTCAGCGGGATTGAAGGAAGGACGCGGTCAGGACGAGGCGTGGAGACAGCCCTGGGCCCCGCGTGGGGCTGCCGGCCGTGAGAGGAAGACGTGTGCAAAGTGGTCTTCGAACAACACGAACAGGTGCAGGAATTCTGCAGATGCTTGCTGATTTAAGAACATGTTTATGCACACTTAGTGTCCTATTAGCTATTGAGACAGTAGTAAAAACCGCAAGTTTACACACACGATGAAATATGCTCTGTGCCAGATTTCAGCATCCTAGAGCATGCTTATGCGTTAACTGTGTTGCCAGTATAGTTCACTTCTGCTTCTGGATATATATTTGATCTTTTCATACAGGAGCCCTGGATTTGTCCTTTTTTTTTTCTAAATGTTGGCATTTCTGTGTCCAATCATGGAAACTATTACAGGCAAATTCAATCACACATCCCGTAGTGACAGCATTATGCTGTAAACAGTTCCGAAGCTTCTTAGTAGCTTTGGCTGATAGTGCAAGGGATTCAGCTGTGAAACAAAATGTCCAAGTGCTTAGGGGGAAAAAAAAACAGTTTAAAAATTCAGAAACCAAAGCTGTTACTGATTGCAACAATTTATCTGTGAGAATCCGGATTATCTAGATACCATGCAACTAAAACAAAACTCTGAGACAAATTGAATGCTCTGTCTGATGTAACAACCCTCCCTCCCCCAAACTCATCTCGTAAACATTGTAGTTTCTTGACATTGGCCTTATTGTTCTCATTGGTTTGTTTTATTTATTTATTTTTTAAGAAGTAGCTGCTATGATCTGGAGTTTAAAATACATCTATGGTGAATGTATATAAGTCTTTTCAAATATTGCATATCTGTATTTGTTTTTTGGGCGGGTGGAGGGGGGTGTAAAAAGGATTGTGAAGAACAGGTATTCGAAAACTATAGACTTAGAGCCTGAAAAGCTCAGGGTTTGGTTCTGAACCTTGGGACATCCAGGCCTTGGGAGACATAAGGGAGAAGTGCAGAAGCAGGGACGGGAAGAAGAGAGTTAGCAAAGCACAGAATTTGCTGCTCTTAAATTCCAGCGGCTTTGATTTCCCAGTTATCCTCTTGATGATGCATCAGGAGGGCTAGGGCATCCCCCAAACTGGATAATTAGTCCCTTAATAATTGTTAGGTGACTACTGCTTTAGTGTGAAACAAAAGCCTTTCTCAAAATCCACATGTGCGCCTGGGAGCAGCCCCGGTCCGGCCAGGGTCACAGGCACCGTGTGCTTCTGAGTGTGCGGGCAGCGTGGGTGGCAGCCACCTCTTTCTGAGAAACCTTAGTGTCTTGGAGACATGAGGGGTCCTGAGACAGGAGCCCTTGGGAGAGGAAGTAGCGGCTTCTGGGTGATGCTGGAGTGAGGAAGTCTGGAGAACAGAGAGCTCGGCGCTAGCTGTGACGAGAACAAAACATTTCTACGAGAACAGTCTCTCGTTTCGGTTACTCAGAGGAAGAAAAGCCATGCGAAGGGCCATCTGTCGCTGGGGTCAAGCAGATGCCAGACAGACAGAATTCTTTTCCACCTGGAATGGCTCCTCTGGGACCAAAGAGATCGGCTGAAGATGGTAGAGGTGGCAGGAAACGTCGGGTTGGGGAACGATGCCCAGCCCCAGCCCACTCCTGCTGGGGAGTGTCACCACGGCCACTGTGCGCCAGGCTCGATGCTCACTCCTGAGGCCAGAGAAGTGAAAACACAGCCCTTGCTCATCCTCCAGCGGCTTTCAACCTTGCGGTGACGGAAATCCACAGGTCATGACGAGAGAGTGCGCTTGGGAGTGTGCGGGGTGAAGCGTGAGATGGGATAGAAGGCAAAGCAACTTCCTGTCTAGGTGGATCAGGCCTTAAAAGATTAGACACGAATTCGCTAAAAAAGGATGGGCCGGTGGGGGCATTTTTAGACGTCAGAGCTAGTCAGGCAAAGGTCAGGGAGAGCAGCCACCGGGACCCTCGGTCGGAGAACTGGGGAGATGAAACTGGAGATGAAGGATGGGAGATATCCTGAGGCACCGTGGTCCCAGGCCTCAGGTAGCATATACCCTACTAGCGGAGGAGAGGGACAAATGGTTACAATACGCAGTGTAGTGGAGAAGCGGAGTTTAACTTTCTTTCGCTGGAAACCGTAATCAAAGTCAAGAGCGGAAATGGAGAATTGAAGAGGTCACTTTGCCTTTGTGCCTGGCTGGGAGCCGGTCGGAACAAGCCACGCCACAGAACTCCTCGATGACCCCCGTGTGTGGGACACCAGCAAGGCTTGCTCTGGTCGTGAGGGGGGGAAAGCACAGTGTTTTAAGTACGATACTAAATACCAAGAAATCGATATGATAGAGGAAGAGAAAATGAACTTCGTACGAGAGGAGGAGAAAAAAAAAACTTCCTAGAGATGATGAGATCTAGTCATGTCTCTAAGGAGGAAGGAATATTCATACGGAGTCAAGGAGGGTGAAGGGCATCTTCCGGCAACAGAGACCAGCCCGTGCAGGGTCATAAAAATGAGAAGCAGCGGTGGACCCCGGGGGAAGGAGGCTGAAGTGGGGGGCCTCCGCTTAGGGGCTGAGAAATATGTGTGCTGGCCAAAGGCAAACAACAGAGAGGAGAGGCGGCCCATTACGGGAGCGTCGGGGAGTCGCGGAAGGGTTTGGAACCGGGCACGGATAAGAAGTACAGAGTTTCATGAAGAGCTTAGTCGGTTAAGAAATGTTCGTTAGGCAATGTGAGAAAACTGCCTCTGTAATTTTCTCAGCCTGTGCATAGCGGATGCTTGAAACTTTGTGGAAATGGAGCTTCGCTTCATGTGTTCCGTCCTTCTTCGAGAGGTAACCGGCGTGTCCGAAGCCCTGTGCCTCTGGCCGGGCGGGTTGCAGAAGTGTGGGGTTGTCTCCGGGGAGGAGAGTGAGCACACAGGAGGTGGCCGGAGACTTCTGTCCTCAACCTGTACCAGTGTTACCCATTTTTGACCTTGCAACCCATGTGTGTGGTTGTCTGCCACCGTATTGTTTACTTAATCACCTTTTCCCCCAAATCATCCTCTGTGTAGTTTCATGACACACAGATCTTCTTTTCTGATAAGCACAGATTTTTTTTTTTTGAAAGAAGCAAATTTTGCAAGAAGAGCTAGTAACCCAAGGAGAAGGAATGTGAGTGAGAAACATGGCACCTCGTTGCTCTGTCGGGAAGAGGAAAGCTCAGAGCGAGGTGAAACCCGCAGATCCCAAACACAGCACAGAAGGCCTCTTGAGCTTTGTTGATAGCAAGAGGTTTGAGCTCTCGGCAGGTGCCGTCATTGTGACAGGTGGCAGAGGAAGAGGGAGGCATTCTCAACTTTGCTGTGAAGTTCTTTAGCAGTTCAGTTAGGCTTTTCATTGGTAAGAGCAGAAGGAAAAAAAATGTAGACATGCAGAGCTACTCAAAATAGAGTAGGAAGGGAGGGTTCAAAGAAGTCTAAATCCTCAGCCCATGTGACCTCAGGGTCACCAACCCTAATCTTTGAGGATTCTTGGTGATCAGAAGATTCAGGGTAGACAGAAGAGAAATCCTGAGTTTTGAAGCTGGATGAAGGCGGTTGAATTCTAGGCATGGTAGATTTCAACCTAAGGGTATTTTTCTCCTGGGTCAGGTGTCGGGTCGGTGATTCTCTCCAGAGACTGCTCGCTGGACCCCGAGTTATCTTGCGTTGACACAGTCCTCGTGGGGACAGACCACGGACCCTACATGTGAAACCAGGGCCTGCCGTTCGTAAGCAGTGTTCTTGGCCAGGAGGGGACTGAGTGACCGCGGCCAGCCTCGAGCTGGGAGCGCCTCGCCCGATCCTTAAACCCATCAGAGCCTCGGGTTTCTGTTTGAAAACAAACTAGTGCTCATTCCGAGAGCTGCCGGGCGACCAGTAGAGACGGAGAATCCTCGTGATGGGATGGGAACCACATCAGCTCATGCGCGTCCGGGGAACGGGCTCTCTGGGCAGAGGACTCTGCGGGGAGCGGGGAGTGTGACGCGTGGTCTCCAGCATCTGCCAGGTGGGGCGCCCCCCGCAGTGTCCATGTCAGTCTCTCTAGCCTGTCCGTGCGTAGCCTGGTGGCCCACGTGCCACAGTGCTCCCAAGTCCACGTGGCGACTCAGGTCCGTGTGAGGCTGCTTCGCGGTTTCTCTGTCGCGAAGGCTGTGCTTGCTACCAGTGTCCTTTAGGCCATGACCTCTCTTGGGACACACAGTGCCAACGTTGTTTACGCTCGCTCTCCTTTTCCTTCTCCCCTCCCCCTGTGACCCCCTTCTGTCCTTCATGTCCCTTCGGAGCTCCGTCGTGCTGAGGAGGAACATGGGGTGATGACGGGCGGACCCCATCCTGGGTTTTGGCCCCGGGGGAGTACGCGTGGGTTTGCATCTGAGAGGGAGAGGACACCCCCCACACACACATACACCCCATCCCATGTCCTCGTTCACGGCTGCATTCATACACAGCCTGCATCGTCACCATGGTGACTGCAGTTACTGTGGAATTGGGTATACTTTCTCAGCAAGAGGTGGCGCTCTGGACCTCATAGTCTCTTCCTGTGGTTGGGAAGGCATTATCGAAATTCTCTGAGCCCTTGGGGGTAAACACTAGCCTCTCCCCCACTTTTCCCAGGAGAGCCGGCGCCTTAGGACCCGAGGTCACCTGTTACCAGAAGATGGTCACATGGGTGTCTGTCGAAGGCCAGACAAACACAGCAGGCTGTGGTTTGCAAGCCGTGGGCACCTCCAGCGTAGAAAGCCTTTTCTGTTGTCTTCGGGGAATTTAAAAAATGATGCCACGGGTAGAGAGGGGGAAACGTATCGGCTATCTGAAGCTTAGTGCTAGCGCAACTCAGATATTTTTGTTTGAAAAGGGACGTGTGGTGAACAGGGCTTTGACCTTTGCCTAGCCTGGTCAACGGGCCAGACGTTGTTTATCCAAGACAAGGTTTCACGAAAAGTCGACCTCAGCACAGAGGGTATGGTCTGTGAATCAGGCTGGTCATTCATTCTGCACGCTCTGCGTGTACTTCTCCAAGCAGAAGGTCAAGGCAGTGTGGGATTCTTCCTGCCACGGAGAGGCTTTCGGGAGGACAGGAAGCCTGAGTGGGACTTTATTCATTCAGGTACTTTTCATGACAGTCTGTGGCGGGAAAATTCTACACAGCCGTTGTGTAGGCCTCTTTCCTGACCGCCGTAAGGCATATTGGATGGCATACTAAACATCTTATTATTTTTATCAGTTGTATTTTTTTTTTTATTACTGTCTCGCTACTTATGTATTTCTAACTTAACCCCTCCCCGGTTAGGTTAAAAGCTATCATGAGGATTCTACTTAAGCTTGCTTCTTTCTTTCTATTAGGAATTTATAAAGAAAATTGGCAGGAATAGCTAAACCAATATAGGGGAATAAAACAGTTTAATATAGAGTCGGTCTATGGGGAGCGCGGGCCGCCTTTCATCAGTACGCGTGATATTTGCTCTGGGCTTTTTTGTAAATGACCTTTCTCACTCTGAGGAAGTTCCCTTCCACTCGTAGTTTGCTCAGAGCGCTCATGAATAGATGTCAGATTTCGTGAAAGGCTTTTTCTGCATCTGTGGAGATGATCGTGCGATTTTTCTTCTTTAGTCTATTAATACAGTGAATTACAGTGATTGATTTTCGCGTGCCGAACCAAAGTTGCATTCCTAGGATAAACTCCCTCTTGGTCATGCAGTTGTTTTAAAATCTTGCTGCCCTCAATTTCCTAATACTTGGCTGAAAAATTTTGTTCCTGCGATCACGAGGAATATTGTTCTGCAGGTTTGTGTTCATGCCCTCTTTCCATTTTCATCTCAGTAATTCTGACTTTATCACGTGAACTGGGGAATGTCATTCCTGTCCGATTTTCCAGGAAAGCTTACCTAGAACTGGTGTTATTTCTGTCTTCAATGTTCAGAGGAACTTCACAGCGAAGCCATTTGGGTGCCATGCATTCTTTTTGCCCCCCCCCCTTTTTTTTCTTTTGGTGGGAAAGATTTGGCCACACTGTCAATTTCTTTAACAGACCTATGACTCTTCACATCATCCATTTGTCCTTGAGAGCGCTTTGGTAGTTTGTGTCTTCCCGGAACTATCTTTATTCCACCTAATTTTTCAAATTAAAGTTTTTAACATATATTTATTCTCCTTTTAATAGCTATGGGATCTGTAGTGAAATGACCCGTTTCAAAGTTCCTGATATTGAATATTTATTTTTTTTCTTTATTAATTGGGTGAGAGCGAAATAGAATTTGGTAACCTTTTTGTGTAAACTTGCTGGGCTGTGTAGTAACTATTTTTTGTGTATGCATGTCACTTCATCTCTGTTTTGACTACTCTGCTCTCTCATTGATCTGGAAATGAGCCAGAGAAAAGAAATAAATGAGTGTAACTTTGTTCCAATAAAACTTTATTTACGAAAACAGACAGTGGGCTGGATTTTGCCCATGAGCTGCAATTTGTTGACCATTGGGCTAAAAGATTATCAATTTTATTGGTATTTTCAAAACACTAGTTATTGTTTTAATTGGTCCCTTTCCTTTGTTTCTCTGTTTTCAATTTTTTTTAGATTCTCTTATTATGTCTTTTTCTATTTGTTATAGGTATAATTTGTTCTTTTTCTAGTTTCATAAGGTGAAAATTTAGATCATGGATTTGAGACCTATTTTATTTTCTAATATAGCCCTTAATTCGATAATCTTTTCTTTAAGTGCTGCTTCAGCTGCATCCCATACGTTTATTGTTCCATTTTCATTTCCATTCATTAAAAATATTTTCCGTTATCTCATAACTTAGTTGACTCCTTGGTTATTTAGAAGTGTGTGTTTAGTATTTCAATTTGGGGAGATTTCCTAGATAGCTTTCATTTATTGAAAACAGTTTTAATTTCTTTATAGTCAGATTATAGTTTGTGTGATTTAAATGATCTTGACTTCCTTGAGGCTTTCATGGCACAGAATACAATTTATCTTGGTGACTGTTTCACGCGCACTTGAAAGCGGTGTGTGTTCTGCTGTTCGATGGGTGTTCTCTGAATGTCAGCGTGGTCACATGGGAAGATACTCGCATTTAGGTCTTCTGTCGCTGTACCGATGTTTTGTTTGCTTGCTGTGTGTGTTCTCGAGAGAATTTCTGAAGTCTTAAAATACTCGTTTTTGCTTCATCATGCATATCAAAGCTTTAATGTTAGGTGCGTACCCATTTAGGATCTTTTTTTTTCTTTTTTTTTTTTTTTTTAGTAAATGCAAGTCCTTGATGAGTTTGCAGTGCCTCTTTTTATCCTTGCTTCTATGTCCTGTTCTGAAGTGTGCTTTGTGTGATCCTTGAATGGCCACTCCAGCTTCCTTTTTATTAGTATTTTCATGGCATGTGTTTTTTTTCTGCCTTTTTACTTGACACATGCATTTTATACTTAAAGTATATTTTTCACCAACAGCTTATAATTGTCTTTAGGTGAGATGTTAGTGAAGTTATTAATACAGTTCGTTTAAAATAAAGCACCTCTTTAATTGTTGTACGTTTATAACATTTGTTTCTTCATCCTTTCTTCCACTATCCTATTTGCTTTCGGATTGATTGATTCCAAACAGTCCTTGCTTTACATAGTAGTGTGGAAGTATAAAAATGACCCAGCAAGTTTAAATCACCTAAAGTGATTTTAAAAATCAATGGGATAACGTATAACTGTTCTGTGACCTTTAAGTTTTTTCAAAACATTAAAAACTCTCTTACTGACAGTTATAAGTATATAGAAAAATGGCAAAATTGATGTTGCTCTAATATGCTGTAATTTCAAACATTAGAAACATTGAGAATTAAGGGTTTTATTTTATTTCTTTTTGAAATTCTTACCAGGAGTAGGCTGAAAAATGCGTGCCTTCTTCTTGTGGGGTAATCTGCCACATGGAGTGAGCATCTTTTCTACGTCTTGGCAAATGGTCATATTCTTTTCTGTATCTGGATCAGTGTTCAGCATTTTCTCCTTTGTGCTTCTGATGTCATGGAATATCTTTGAGCATTCTTTTAATGGTTTTTTATTTCCCCCAGTGTCATTTCTTCTGGGATTTCTCCCCTTAACCTTCCTCCTTTAGGTCAGTAAGTGTGTCCTCATTAATTGCTTCTGGCTGCGTACAGGCTGTTGGGTGACAGCAATAGTATCAGTATATCTATGATCGGCTACTTTTTGCATAGCTGCATCTCTGTCGAATGTGGATCTCACGTACAGCAGCCTCACTTTTTTGTATATGTGCTGCGTGTTCATCTTCGTTGGCGAACTCCCCTCTTTAGAGTATCCATTTTTGCAAACTGTCACATGGATTCATCACTGGGTGACAGGGAAGCAGCAGAACTCCACACTTGGCTGTCTGTGTGAGGACCGAGTAATGGATGGCCCATGACCAAGCCCTGATACGGTTCCAGAGAAGCGCTTTTTGGCTGATGATTGATCACGGTGCACATCGGTCATTTACACAGTGATTTGTCGATGAGAGAGCCGGCGGTGAGGCTTTTACTTTAAGCAGTTCTTTGCAGTTATTATCCTGCAGTAACTGAAATTTGACGTGGTTTGAGGGAGTCAACTAGACCATGGTCACCGAAAACTTTTCCATATCAGAAACATGTGAAGGAGGGACCACCTGTATTTGAATGAATCCTTTTATTTTTGTTATTGGGTCACTATACATAGTTTAAATTTTTTTTTCTATTTCCTCTGTGATTTACAATATAGTATTATCACAGTATACCTTCAAATAATATTATATTACCTTATATAAGGTGTAAGAACCTTAAACAATATATTTCCAATTCTTCCCTTTCTACCTTTTTGACATTGCCACCATACATTAAACTTTTAGATATGTTATAAACCTCGAATTAAATAGTTGTTGTTTTTCCTTTAGTCAATTACCTTTTAGAGCTATTATAAGTAAGAACTTTGTCTTTTTATATTACCTTTATTTCGAGCATTTCCAGACTTCATTATATCTTTTTGTGCAGAATCAAGCTTATATTTGATATCATATTTTTTCTGAGTGAAAAACTTTAATATTTCCTGTAGCATAAGTTTGCTGTCATTAGTCTTCCACCTCTTTCAATTGTTTGTTGTATTTGTTTTCTGAGAAAGTAGCTATTTAATCTTAAGTTCAGAAATATATTTTTATTGGGTATAAAAATGTAGCTTGACAGTTTTTTTCCTCTTCTAGAATTTTTAAGATGTCACTACATTTTTTTTCTCCTGTTTTTCATTATCCTGCTGAGAAATATGTTATAATTTTTGTTTCTTTGTGTATGATATGCCTTTTTTTTCACTGGCATCTCTCAAGATTTTCTCTCTTTTGTTGGTTTTCATCAGTTTGAAAAATATGTCTTGGTTTTTTAAAATGAAAAATTCTTGCATGGAGGTTCTCTGCACTTCTTGAATCTGTAGTTTGATATTTTTTATTATTTTGGGAAATGTCTTTATATTTATTTCTACATATGTTTCCTCACTACCAATTTTTTCTATTTATGGGAATACAACTACACACATTCTAGATGAATTAATATGTTCATATAGCCTTGGGTGCTCTCTTATTTCTTTTTCTCTTTGTGTTTTTGATTGGGTAACTTCTATTGTCTTATCCTTGAATTTATTGAATCTTCTCTTGGCTGAGCTCATTCAAGTAATTCTTTACCTTTGATTTAATACTTTTTTTAAAAATGTATCATTTCCATTTGACTCATTTTTATAGTTTCCATCTCTCTGCTGAAATTTCCCATCTGAGCACACATATTCTTTATGTTTTCACTACATCCTTTAACATGGTAATCTTAAATATTTTACAATTCCTTTTCAACACCAGTGTAATCTTTAAGTCTAATTGTGGTGATTGATTGGTCATTTTATATAGTTTTTTTTCTCCCTTGACTATTCCTGTATTATTTATACTGTTTCATTGAGTGAAGGACATGCCATGCAGAACAGAAGGGACGGAAGTAAACACTAGCACCGTCTGGAAATGCTCTTCTCAGGCAGTGAGCGTGGGAGGTTGAGTCAACCGAAGTCGGGAGGCAACATAGGTTTGCTTGTTGTTCTGGTTACTTTTAGCGCACCACGGTCTTCGATCTTCTGATGCCTTTGTCTTAGAGTGGCAGCTGGGGTAGCAGAAGGTGTTCTTCAATGCTTACGTTCCACTCCCAGCCTTTAGCCATCACTGTATGTGTGTACCGCAGAGCGGGTGGGCTCCCTTCTCTTTCCGCTCTCCCAGCTGTGTGCTGTCTTTGCTTATTACCTTGGCTTGCTAACGTCATACTGCCGATCTGAAAGGGTCTAATTTTAACTGTTCCTTCGTCACTTAGGTGGGCTCTGTGTGCATGCACTAAAGGAAGAGATTCTTAGCATTTCTCCCATTTCCTCTGCGGCAGGCAGCAAAGTCTACCTGGTATCTGTGGTAGGTCTTGTGTGGGGGAGAGTTTCCTGCCCCTCTCTCCGTGTGGGGACCATCAGGATCCTGGGCTCAGAACAGTTTGGTACCCATCCCGCGGGGATAAGTGCTGTTTTCTTTCCCCGATATTTTCCTCAGTTACAATGGCTTTTCTTCTGCGCTCTGGGGTGACAGTTTGCTGCTCTTCCCTCCCTTGCTCAAGGCATTTTGCTTCACGTGGCAGAAGGGTCTGAGCAGGAGCCTGAGGCATTCTGCCTTCCCTAGCTGAGTGGCACCTGTCCTCTCCAGGTCAGTATTACTGCGATAGGTTCTCTCCGGTTTCCAACCCTGCCTCCATCTCGCTGAGTGCACCTGGCGGTGACCCACAGCAAGCGAGCTTGGGAATGAGGGCAGACTCGGCCTCTGCCTGCAGCTCCCAGAGGTGCCGGGCTCACGTGCTAGCTCACACTTGTCCATTAGCAATTCATGTACACCTTAACTCATTTCTTTTTCCCATTCGTATTGCAAGTCCGTCTTCCTCCCCTGCTTGCACAGTGCATCCCTCCTTGGGCGGGGAGTGGAGGGATCTTTTCCCACGGTGTTTTCAGTTCATCTGGTTGCCCCGGGACCTCTGCAATCTCGCGGGTTCAGACACAGTTGTAGTGTTCATAGTTTAGCTGGCCTTTTCTTGTTTTTTGTTTGTTTGGTTGTTGTTGTTTGTGTGTTTGTTTGTTTTTAAGTGGAAGCAATGCTCTCTGCAGCAATCTACACTCCTAGGCTGTTTTCTGTTGCATCTCATTATTTATATGATCTGGCTTTAGCAAAGGAAACATATACATAATAACAGAAAAGAAAACGAAGGACCCTTTCTGATGCGCGCTTTGCGCAGTCGCCTGGTCTGCCTGGTGGAGTGTCGGGTGCAGGAGAGCAGGAGAGAGAAGGGGGAGGTGAGCCTGCCGTGTCCGGACACAGACCGGGACGGCAGGGGTGGTGGCGATGAGAAGCGGGGGGATTTCAGTTCCATTTTAAGGAAGTACTCGTGGTGCCTGTAGTTGGACAATGTGTGAGCGTGAGAGAAATAAAAACAAACAACAACAACAAAACAAAACAGGATTCCTGTGAGGTCTGGGACCTTAGGAACCTTAGCCACTGGGTAACCAAGCCGACAGCTAGAGTTATTCTACAACAGTATGGATACAGATTTGCTCTGATGTGAGAAAATGAATTTTCTGCACACACGTTCATGCACAGATGTCGTCCAGATTGGCTGGGACAATATAAAATCATAACAACAAAAATCAGAAGAGGATCACATGCCGTGTTCAGAGGGGCAGCTGTCGACACTCCACTCAGTCATCGCGTTCGGTCCCGTGTCATGAAGAAAAAAAATACTAGGTAAACTCAAAAGTGGTGTATGGGGAATGTTTGTCTAAACTTTGTGTTTTTATGAAATGCCAGCTGATGTAGAACTTCATGTATTGTGAATTGTTTTCATTTACTTTTGTGGGTCCCTTACCATTTGCATAAAAGACTTTCCTGTTGCATCTCATTTTTTTGTAATATAATGTCCGGCTTTAAAAAAAAGAGAAGCATGTGCATAAGAACAGCGAGGAATGAAGGGAGTAAAACATGAGAGGAGGAATATGAACGACTTTCACAAGTGCACTGTGACTACTTAACGGAATTGTAGCTTATGCTTGAAGCACTCACACATCTCAGATTCTTTCCAAACATGACTCTTAATTTTCCCAGCAATGCAGGGGGCGCATAGTAGGAGGACGCGGGGGGGGGGGGGAGACTTGGTGCCGTTCGTCGATGACGGCTTGAAGTCACCACTTTGAGGCTGGAGGCAGTAAGTTGCTTCCAAGCGGCCACGCTTCCAATGTCACTCCTGCAGGCCTTTACTCTTCCTCCATCCCGACAGCCTGTCCATCGCTAAGGGAGAGAAGAAGGAAGAGCTGAGATGGGGCTTGATGAAAGGGCGTTCAGATGGTTGTGCGGGAGAGGTGGGGAGGACTCTGTCTTAGACTGCAGGACAAGCAACTCTTACGCAGAGACTCGTTTAATTTGAGGTGACCGAGCCGGGACCATGCGAGCATTTTCTTCTTTGTATCAGTCATGTAAATCACGTGTGCCCGCGTGGGAGCTGTGAACACTGGTCCAGCGTGTCCTGATGAGAAATGTACGGGCATAACTCTGCAAAAAGCAACCCTCATTTACGTTTTAATGGTTGCTATGGACAGTGCACCAGAGACACAGAATTTCGAGAGATGGGAAATTTCACCTCAAGTATCAGTGGAGCCCAAAATGATGCAATAGTTTTCGGAGATCAGATGGAATGTCGTTGTTGACGGACAGCAAGATGCTGAGCCTCTTCCTCTGACTCACACAGGAATTCCAACAGGGTTCCTTCTGCTCACGCCAGGACTTGCCTTAGGTTGCTC
This sequence comes from Eonycteris spelaea, assembly GCA_003508835.1. Classification (NCBI taxonomy): domain Eukaryota; kingdom Metazoa; phylum Chordata; class Mammalia; order Chiroptera; family Pteropodidae; genus Eonycteris; species Eonycteris spelaea. Next base: position 4,367,195 of record PUFA01000115.1, read on the forward strand.
CTTGCAGCAGAACTTTCTAGAACGGCTTCATTGTCCTCAGGTTGCAGTGGTCAGTGCTGGTGCGCCGGTGGTCCAGGCCAGCAGGGGAGGCTCCAGCTTCCTGAGGCTGCTTGGCAAAAACAAAAGCTGGGAGGCCCTGTCCGGCCTCCTCAGGCAGGTGACAGAGCCCCGGTGCCCTTGCTGCATCCCTGTGGAGGAAGACAGGTGTCCCGTCCCGCCGGTCATGCTCCCAAGACCTCCAGATCAGTCCTGGGAAACTCTTTCCCTCTCTGCTTTCTGTGCTTAGTCCGACTCCTCAATCACCCCTTTCTAGAATCATCCTCTCTCTGGCCTGTCTTCAGTTTGGATAACGAAGGGTAGGAAGGACAATTTGTTTTGCCCCTGCAGGTTGGGCTTCCGAGCGTGTATGGTAAACCGTGCTGGGTGGAGAATGTCTGGTTGGAGCTGTTGCAGCAAATGTGGAGGTGAAGGGCATTTGCACAGGGAGGCAGGGCTCACGTAAACCCTCAGAAGTGTGAGGAAGGGATGGGTCGCTTGAAGAGGACGAGTCACAGAATGACACGAGCAGTAGACGGCACATCTGGGACTCAGGAGGCGGCTGATGCCCCGTCATACCAAATCCAAAGTGATTTGTGGTCTGGAGTATTTACTACTGCTACTGCTACTGCTACTACTTGGGAAAATGTACTTTTTGATGGAGAGGACAAAATAATGAGGAAAAGTAGAGTACAAATTTGAAGAGTCACCCTTGAGAACTTGAATTGTGATAATTAACTGTTCTGTCTCCACAGTAAAATGTATCCCCTTTCTAAACTGCAAGAGGAATTCAAGTATTTCTCAGAGTTACTCAAAGTGTCATATGTGTGTGTGTGTGTGTGTGTGTGTGTGTGTGTGTGTGTGTGTGTATATATATGTATATGTGTGTATATATATTATATAACACTAAGAGCCATACTGACTGAAAGTTGCCTGTCGCCAATCATTTCAATAACCTAGGGAAGCAGGAACTTTTGGTGCTCACTTTAAGAATGAGTAAACCAAGGCTCAGAAAGCTCAGAAACATGGCCAGCCAGCAGGCCAAGAACACTTGACTTCCAGCATGACCCTGCCTGTCTCCAGCTTACTGGTACCTCGCCTGACGTGCGGTGAACAGGTGGAAGAGGTTTTCTCTGTCGACAGGTAGACTCATTAGCATCCTGGAGCCAGAGCTGTGAGGTCACCAGGTTACTTGGCCTAAGCACACAGTGGTAGAATCAGAACTATTCCATAATACAAACAGGGATCTAGTTTTTGTTTCCCTGGAGACTAATGACATCGCTCGAGCAAACATTGCACACCCAGAATCTCTGCTGCTGAAGCAAGATTAGTTTGGGTAAGCGCACACTGAGCTGCATGGGAATGAACAGCAGCCATGACGTGCGCATGAAAGATGACTTGGAACATAGCGTGTTAATAGAATTCGCAGTGAGATGCGGCTGCACCATGAACTCGGCAGGAGCAAGGCGCTGTATAAACTGAAGGCAGCTTTAGTTTTATAATAGTCATTGCTACTCACATTCCATCTCTCGTAACAGTCGTACCCTGTTTTCCAAATTGTGTGGGTGGTGGTTTGCCTGGGTGATGTGTGTCGAATCCTGTGTATGCGACAATGTTCTTTAGCTACTAAGGTTGTCAGTTTCCGAGCCATGGGATGAGGAGAATGTAGTACGCTGACAGCCCGTGTTTACCATTTTCTCTGGTCATTTCTCAAGGATCCAGAAAGAACGTACACAGTAATAAGTGCAATTATGTATCTCATCTTTTGATTTGTATATTTTTTTTCTACGAGTAGATTGCAGATATTTAGATATAGACACACAATATGGAAGGCAAATTATGTTAAGGGGAAAGATGCTTAATTTGAATAGGATTTCCATGGATACAGCAAGAACTCAGAATTCTATGCCTGGTCAGTGGGAGAATGCCCAAATCTACATCATTATTTTACAAGAAAAAATGAGGACCTAAACATTTTCTTAACTGGCATGCAAATTATTTTTAACTTCTATGAAGTTGAATAGCGTGTTTCAAATTATACTTTAAAACGTCCTCATGTTTGTATTTTACTCTCACGTCAAATAGGAAGGCGAAGGGACTTTTCCAGCAGGCTGGTACCGGACCCTGTGTGTACACACACCCCTGCGATACAGTTGCATTTATAAATCAGGCACAGTAAGAGCCTAACAAGAAGCAAGAGTGAAATAAAACAATTATAAAAATATACTGTAACAAAAGTTAGTTGAACATGGCGTTATTAAGAAAGGGTGACTTGAACGTGAGCCCTGTGGTCCATGACAGTGGTGGCAGAGAACGTCCACGGGGTGGACATGTGCTGGACACAGGGGGTGGTTGGCATCCCAGGGGAGACGGGCACGACGGGGCAGCCCCCTCCCTCGGCTGCCCACTTTTCTGTGTCTCTTCTGCAGCGGAAGTGACCCCTGCCTTTGCAGTTTGGGCTCCAGTCCTGATCCGCTCTGAGTTCATCAGCTTCCCGTCCTTCACCCTGGGTGAAGATGTCACACGCATCAACACGTTGGCTCGAGTGGTGGCCAGACTCCAGAGGAGTCGCCCATGCAGCTTCATCCCCAGTCACAGTCAGGATTCCGTTTCTCGTTAGCCATGGCGTGCCCCTTGACCTCTCTAGGCTGCACGACATCCTTCCCTTATCAGACACAGGGCGTGAGCGAGCATCTTGTTTGGCTAGCAATGGAAAGATTTATTGTTGTTATTATGGGGTTTGGAACACACCTTTCAGCAGTTTTGCATGAAAATGACTTCTGGTTCGTCTTTCTTTCGTGGGCTGTGTTCTTGCCCTGATGACATCCTGCGTTCCCACAGACGCTTCAGACTGCCTCTCATGCTGCTTCGTGAATTAATTTACCAAACCCGGGAGGACTGACGTGTTTGCCAGTGGTGGAGTAAACACAGACTGATTTATCTCTGTGATCTTCAGTGGGGCTTTTTCTAGAGTCCGTCATTCAGAGTGGATTTTGGAGACCGAAAACTGGCCATTAGCGATATGACCTTAGTGGATGCTTTTTAACTTCTCGGTGGCTCAGTTTCCCCATCCGTAAAATAGGGACAAAAGTAGGACCTAGCTTACAAATGTTCTTGAGAGGCTTGCATAAACTAAGTGTTTGCGTTTTGAAAGTGCTCCATGTGTGGCCGTTTTTGTTATGGTTAAGCTCTGAGACGTTGCCACTCCCCCCCCCCCCCCCCAAGAAGGTCCCTAGGAGTTTGGAGAGTTTGCTCAGCATGATGAGTTATTGTTTCACGGGCACCTAGTATAGCCTCAAGCACCTAAATAATTGCATAGAACATGATATTTTAACATAAGGAAAACTATCTCGAGGATCAAAAACCACAAGATCGATTATGTAGGGTCCGAACGATGTAGGATGCCAATTTAACTGCAGAGGTCGAGACTCACTAACAGTGACATAAACAAGACAGTTTTCTCTGCCACACGAAGGTCCAGGCTGACCGCTGGGCTCGTGCACCTTCCTCAGTCATTCGAGACCTCGGGCCGCCTCTGCCCCGTTGCTCTAAGCCTCTCGTCCTGGTCTCAGGGTCTTGGAGAGCGACCATCCCGTCTGCATTTCAGCCAGCACCGTGGGGGGAACACCGTGTGTTCCAAACCCCATAATAATAACAATAAATCTTTCCATAGCTAGCCAAACAAGATGCTTGCTCACGCCCTTCAGTCACAGGCCCAAGAGTTGAATAGTTTACTTCTCGCGGCTCTCTCACGTGGCCAGCCCCATCTGCGAAGAAGTTTTACATATAAATGCCTGGCACAATGCCACAGCATCTTTCTGGCGGGGGGCAGGGGAGGAGGAGGGTGCCCAGGATGCCACGTTGAGCTTCGCAGATACGCTCTGTTCTGGGGATAGTTCTGGTGGATGAGATACAAAACAAACAAACAAACCCCACCCATGCTCAGCCAGAGCCCACTGGAAGAGATCCTCATTGATCTAATTCACTTAAGGGCATGATTGGTCTTCCAGTTGCCAGACTGGCTTCCTCAGAATCTTCTCTCTCCCTCATGAAAAAAAAAAAAAAATCCAGCAAGTTGCTTTGTCACCTCTCACGCCTCTGATACGTGTTTCCTCTTCCCGCTCACGCTACACCCCTCATTTAGGAATAATTATGGATCGCCCAGGCAGGTGCAATGATATCCACCCTCCGCGTTCTGGCTCAGGCCCACCTGCCCAGCTCTGTTCATCCTTCTTCACGACATCTCATGGAGCCTGGATGGCTCCCCGTTTTCCCGCCCCCCCTTCGGCAGAGAACGGTCTGCTCGTCACGGAACACACCGTCCCCTCGCCGTGAGTCGGAGCTGTTCCCATCTCCACACCGCCCCTGGGAACTCTCTCCTCCTGGGAAGAGCTTCCCACCACTCCCCCGCCCCCACAAGCTCACGTCGGAATTCATTTTCACTCTGTATTGTGCGACGTGTCTTAGATGCCGTCGAAATGAAACGGCTCACGTGTCCAGATGCATAGGCTTCTGTAAGGTGAACACACCCCCGTCCAGCAGACCAAGGGGCAGAGAGCGTCATAAGCAGACCAAGAGCTCTCTGTGCCCCCCCATCCCTCAGCCCACTCCCGGGGAGGGGGGGCCATCCTGACTCCCAACACCGCAGGGCCGTCTGCTTCTGCGTCTTAAGTGCAGTCACAACAGTTGTTCATATCGTCTGCCTGTTGTCTTCTGATCGACCTTTTTTTTTTTTTTTTTTTGCAATTCACCCATAATGGTCCAGAAAGCCGTGGGTCATTCAGTCTGTTTTTCGACGTAATGTTCCACTGGGCGAATGTCCCATAGTCGCTTCATGCCCTTGTGTTGCCGAACGGCGTTTGGGTCCAGTTTCCAGCTCAGAGTTATTCCCAGCAGTGCCGCGGTGAACATTCTAGAATGTGTCGTCCGGTGACCGTGGGGACGCACAGGGCATGCTGGGTCGTGGGTACGTTCTGCTCGAGTCGAACAGTTCTGGCAGTTTTCCAAGGGCCTTTGACCCATCGCCATTGAACCACATCCTCACCAGCACTTAGCGTCTTCTGGGTTTTCGATCCTAGCCACCCTGAACTGGATTTCATACCGCTGTCGTATTCAGTGATCTCATGCTGCTGTTTTAATTTCCTGTTCTCGCGTGGCTGATGGGGCTGAATATTTATTTCTACATATATTAGTCATTTGAATGGTTTCTTTTGCAAAGTGTCTTCACATATTTTGCCCATTTTTCTATTGGATTTTCTGTCGTTTTCTTATTGAGTTAAACGTTTTGTTTTATTATTTTTTTAATGTTCTTTAGATATCCTAGGTATAAGTCCTTTTGTCAGTTATGTGTGTTGTAAATTTACCTATATTTTAAAAATACTTAAGCTCAATAAGGGCAAGCCAATACATACGTACTATGTATGTACATATGTGAGTAGTTTTTTAAAAACCTGTTCTCTCTGCAGTGTCTGGAGAGTGCGTGCCATGGGATGGGTTCTCTGCACAGTTGCCAAAATGAACAAATGATTCAGGAACTACTTCACTGTGCACAGGTATTATTAAAACAGGGATCCTCTCTCACTCGTGTCCTGCCCTCATCCAGTGCCACACTCACGGCAGCCCTTCCGTACGCCTGTGCCAAGCGAGTGACCACACGGTGTGCCCCTCCCTGCCCCCAGCAGCCAACCATGCGTGAGCATCCCTAGCCTGAGGCTCTCGGGGTTATGACCCCGGGAGGCCCAGCGTGCTGGCTCAAGGCGGGTTGCTGGTGCATAGGCTTCCAAAATGCCTTGTTTACACTTAAAAAGGGATGCTCGAGTTTTTCAGCCCGTGGATAAGTCCAAAAACAGGATGTTAAATGTGCAGAGTACCCCTGTGCTCAGCACGTGCTGAGAAACAGTCTCATGAGCGATGAAAACAGTTAAGACGAGCAACAGAGTCGTAGCGGTCAAGATGCCATGCACGTATGTGTGCGCGGCATCAGGAGACGCCTTAGAATCAGCCACTGACTGTCTCCTTGACTGTGCGGGTTGTGACGCTCAGTGAGCGTCCTTAGCCGTCGCCCGCAGCTGAGAGCTCACCTGCACCTCGGGGATGTCGGCGGGTTTTCTGGCGCTGGCCTCTGTGTTCGAGCCGTGCGCTTTGCTGTTTTTGGAAGGCCCGAGGCCAGCGATCGTGGCTTCGGGCTTCGGAGGTTTCGTTGCCCCCTTGTCCTCAGCCACCCAGTAATAATGAGGGATTAGCACGTTCTGACGGTGGCATGCCTCTCTTCACACGCAGGTGTGTAAGTGATTAAAAATGTGTGTGTGTTTTTTTTCTTTTTGACTTTTCCACCCCTGCGTTTTAAACAGAAACGTATACTGTACCTGCTGATTTCTGCGTCAAGTGGCTTTGATTCTTGCCTTCTGTTCTGCAAGTGCTTTTCCAACCCGGTGAGGACTTGGGCAGTAAAGGTCTGATGAGCGATGTCGGGAAAGGCTGCAGAGTGGGCCTCGCAGAGGTAGGAGCTGGAGCTCCTGGTGGAGGGTACACATGTATGCTCGGGAACAGGAACGGACAGACTTCTTCTGTACAGGGCGGCCAGGCCCTCCGAGCATTGCTGCAGCTGCTCAGCCGTGCGGCTGGAGTCGGAGCAGAGTGGGCGCCGACAGCGTGTGCAGATGAGTGAGCTGCTGTCTGGTCAGGCTCGGTGCACAGAGGCAGGCGGCAGGCCGGGCTGGGCCCATGGTCTGTAGTTCGCTGACTCCCCACCTAGACGACTTGGGTTTCACTTCTGCTCGTTGGGTTGTGGTCTTCACTTCCCCATAACCTCACCTGTAAGGGGGCGCTACTGATGCCTGCGGTCCCTGCTCACGGCGGGCGAGGACGGCCTGAGACACGAGAAAGGCCTTTTGGAACTCGCGAATCGCGACGTCTTTAGGGCTCTGCACACGGCAGGTGTTAACAGTGTTATCGATGTTTCCTAATAGCCTTGTTTTGAAAATAATAAAGACAAGATTCAGAGAGCTTAGGAGAGATGCTGTAGGTCGCAGATTCATAACAGAAATGCCATTGTCATGGGCAGGCACAATAATGAAGAGACGGTGGCTCTCGTCGCTACTCTCCTAAACATGGTATCTTCACATCCTTTCATCCATAACATGGTGATAAGTATCAGCTGTGTCCTCTCTGGCTTGGGAGACACCCTGGGGAGCAGTGAGCCTCGTCTTCTCCCTAGGGAAAGGTCCTCCCTAGGGACGTGTGAGCCCGAAGGAGGAGCGTGGGCCTGAGAGTGTCTTCATCTGCAAGATGTGTGCTTTGTTCCCAGACTAGGCAGGGGCGAGAGAGAATCCCCACGTTGGTGACGGGCCGTTTGCTCCTGGAGCTTCCTGGCCATCTGAGATTTTCTTAGCAATTCGGGTACAAGCAAAGTCTGGCTTGGAGGTGTTCCAGCTGACACCAGCTCCAGTGCCTGGAGGACAAAGCCCCCTTTTCAGGCACCTGTGATGAAGTAGGACAGGCCCTGGGCTTGCTTCTCCTGAGCCTCTTCTCTGGACCTCAGTGGAAGAGAGGGAAGGCCCGATCTTTTCGTCACCCACACCCGTCCGCAAACAGACCATAGAACAAAGATGACACCCTGTTAAAGAAAACACTGAGATTTAGGCTCCAGTTCTAGTGGGGGTGAGGAAACCAGAGTCCAGTCTTGGTTCTGCCCTTGAGCAAGTGTTGGGTCTGGCACCCGTCTTCCCGTCTCTAGACCTCAGTCTCCCCAATTGTACAACACAGTGATAAGGCTAGATGACATGTGAAGGTCTAACCTCCACCCCAATCTTCCCGTCATCTGCAGCTCTGTGATCCAGTTCTGTTACCAATGTTTCCCGTTATTCATTCATGAACTATTTTTATTGAGCACTTACATTTACTGGCACGTGCTGAGAGACAGGCAAGGTGGTCGGTGCTAGTGACCTTCCGTTTTGGGGCCATCCAGCTAGAGGAGCTCACTCGAGGAGGAGACTCAGAAGCTGGGTTTGGGTCAGTAGTTAGGCACATGAGGAAGGCTGCCCTCGAGTCCTACAAAAATATCCTTTTCCTAAAATGAGAAGCTTAAGACACTTTTTTCTAGAAGGAGTGACAGCCTGAATATTTCTGGATCGTTGGATGAAACGATAACAGCCTCGTGTTAAGATTCTTTGGCAGCGGCGTACTGACTAGACTCCCCCACATATTCCCCGGTATTTGGGGGAAAGTAAATTCTATAAAGCAGGCAGCGTGTGGGCGGCTCTGGAGATGACGCAGGTGTGAGGTGCTGAGATGCTAGGCGTGGTGAGAACAGACGCGGGTGGGAAACGCGGCTCACGAACAGGTGACGACAGAACGTGGCCGTCTTATTAGGTTTGGGACTCAGGTCAAGGAAGAGAATTTTCCTAGGGTGTTAGGATGACAGTAGTTCAATTGCCCTCCATGTGGTTTTATTTTTTGATACGGGCAGGCTGTTAGCCTACAATCCCAGGTGTTAATGTTGTGTGACAAGGCATTTATTTTATCCGTAAGTGTCACCAACATAATACCACCAGAAAAGAAGGATTCTGGCGGGATTGCTCTCTCTATAAAGATTTAAGAACTGTATTGATTTCTAATTTGAAACGTGAATTAAAGGGCGCCTATTTCTCAGGTTATTAATTTTGAGATCATTCTTCCTTCATCTTTATCAATATCCCACTAATGACTTGTGACTCTCCATTGTGACTCGCTGACTTGGTGTGACATGGTTTTCCATGTAACGCCTTTACAGCCACAATCCCCCTTTTGCACAATTCAGGGGCTTGTAGTATATTCACAGTCATGTAACCATCGTCACAATTAATGTCGGAGCATTTTCATCAACCCCGCAGAAGCTCCGTAACTGTGAGCCATCACTTAGCCCCAGCCCTTACAGCCCTAGGCAAACACTAACCCAGTAATATGGTCTCTGTGGATTCGCCTGCTCTGAATAATTCATACCAATATAGAATCATATGTTATGTGGTCTTTTCTGACTTGCTGCTCTCACTTAGCATAATATTCTCCAAGCTCATCCGTGCGACAGCGTGTATCAGCACGTCATTCCTTTTATTTTTATTTTTTTTTTTTTTGGCCAAATGGTAGTCATCATATTGCTACACAACGTTTATTCATTCACTCGTCAGTCCATTGACATTTACGTGGTAGCTTTGAAAAGTTGTCTATTCAGATGTTTTTATTCGTTTTTAATGGTGTTATCTGTTCTATTACGGCAGGATCGTAAAAGCTCTCTGAGTGTGCTAGATACAGATACACAATTACGAATGTTGTCCCTTGTCTTTTCCCTTTCTCGATGGTAACCCTTTGAAACCAGGGAATATTGTAATGCCGATGAAGTCCCATTTATCTGTTTTTTCCTTCCATCTTTCTGGTGTCACGTCTAACAAGACTTTGATTAACCCGAGGTCTTAAAATTTCCTCATATTTGTGTTTCTTCTACGTTTGACAGTGTTAGTGCTTACGGGCACCTCTGCGATCCATTGTAATTAATGTATGTGTATGGGGCAAGGTATGGGGTTGCATAGGGTGTGAGGTGTGAGTCCAGCTTTATTCTTGTCCATGTGACTCTCCGGGGTTCTCAGCATCATTTGTTGGAAACGCTCCCTTTTCCCCCACTGGATCATCTGGTGCCCTTGTCAGGAAATTGCTGGGGACAAAACTCTGCCACCTAGAGAGCCAGTGTCAAGCCAGGGCTACCACGAGCCACACATGGCACAGCTGGCCTCCAGCTGGCCAGCTGCGTTTCGTCCCATAGGCACCTGACGCACTGAAGACTTACAGTCAAGAGAAGTGATAATACTACTGAGAGCAACAGTCGTAAGAACAGCCCGTTTTAAGCATCGCCGCATACGGTCCCCACAAGCACCTTGCCCAGCCCTACTGCAGAAAGAGAGAAATGGAAAAAAAAAAAAAAGTAAAAAAATGCGGTGTGGAGAGATTGAGAAACTTGCCCACAGTCACTTAGCCAGGAAAGGGCACAATGAGCTTCGAAGTGACACAGCATAGCTCTGGGGCATGTCCCGTCGGTCACTGCCCACGGCTCCTCTCCTCTGATCGAAGCTCACCAAGTGGTCAGTGTGGGTTCCTTTCTCCTTCAGACATACAAATATCTTCTTCCCAGGGCTCCTCTCGTGACCCAGACGAGGAGGAGCCCAGGTACTGAGATACACCATTGCGTGGGAGCCGGGGAGAAGCCGTGAAGGCTGACGAGAGTGTTCGGAGTTGCACTCCAGGGTTTCACTCCATCGACAGGGTCTGTCAGAGCCGTGCAGAGACGTGTGTGTGAAACCTGGGCCCGGATGCGTGTTTTGGAGCCAAATAGTCATGAATTCAGTGGGGGTGTGTATGTGTGACATGGGACAGGACCTTAACCTCTGTGAACTCTCATCGGTGGGATGAGAATGTACAGATAATGTAACCGCCTGGCACAACGCCTACCACAGAGAACAAGTCCAGTGACAGCTGTTTTTACTTTTATTATGATGGCGTTTACTTTCTCCACGTGGGAAATGGCTTCCAAACCATGGCTAAAAACACGCGTAACACACACACGCACACAAGGCTTGGCACGCGGGAGTGCTTTTGCATACCTGTCAGTGATGTTCGAGAAATTAAGACTACTTTCTGGAAGTTCTTCCCTGCTTTCCGTCTGCATTATCTCCTGACTGGAACGGTTGGGTGCCCGCAGCCCCTCTGCATTAAATTGCACGTTGATTTTTGTGATATCCAAGTACTCCAACTTCTCAGCCACTTGTGTTCCTCTCCCTGGTGTGGTAGGAAATAAAGTTCACAGCAGCATTATGATAGACAGTTTGGCCCGAATTCAGACGTGGGGGTTAACCAAGTAATTGTCTGGAGGAGAGTCCAAAAATGTCTATTTTTAACATCCATATATAAAACCGGTGTGACATGGTTAGGGCTGGAAGGCGGCCAAATTTTCCCATGTTAGGGGGTTGCCCCAACTTGGGTTCTTGGAGCTTATTGCTTCAAAATGTTGTCCTCTGTCTCCCTCTCTTCACGTGCAAAAGAAATAAGAAACAGACCAGAGCAAATAACCAAGGTCTCAGATGGGGCTGGGTCCTCAGGAAAAATGGCGCTCCTCCCTCCTTCCCTCCCTCCCTTCCTTTTTTTCTCCTTCCTCCCCTCTCTCTCCTCCTCCTTCTTTTTTTTTCTCTTTTCTCTTTTCTCTTCTTCTTCTTCTTCTTCTTCTTCTTCTTCTTCTTCTCTTCTTCTTCTTCTTCTTTCTTCTTCTTCTGCTGCTGCTGCTGCTGCTGCTGCTGCTGCTGCTGCTGCTGCTGCTGCTGCTGCTGCTGCTGCTGCTGCTGCTCCTGCTCCTGCTCCTCCTCCTCCTCCTCCTCTCTCTCTCTCTCTCTCTCTCTCTCTCTCTCAGCAAAATTGGGCTCATTGGATGTAGGGAGATGGTCATTCTAAAGTTAGAAGGACACCTGGGACCAGCGAAGTTCGTGGTTATCACCCAGAGGTGCCCCTGTGCCCAGGGACACCTGGGGACAGTTTCCAGACACAGACTCTTATCACAGTCCCGAAGAATTACCTTCCACATGATGCTCATGGCCACCCGCAGATACGGTCAGCCACCCCCTACAAGACCTGCATCCTGTCTGTCGAAGGCCGGGAGAATGGTGGCCTCGGACGTGGAGCTCCCCTCGTTTTCCTCTGTTCCCCACGCATGTCCGCTGTCGGCTCCCCCACCTGCCCGTCTCCCCCTTCTGGTGGGTCCTTAGAGCAACGTCTTCATCCCCTAGCAGAACTAACTGGCCCAAAGGTTGACACTGAGGGACACGGGCCAACAAGTACGTCAGCGGACGCGAGGGCCATCAGGTGCCCATGTCACCACCACACAGGCGGCTGTGCAGACGTGCGGTGTGGACGTAGGGCCAGCGATCAGACCCGCAAGGCGTCCTGGAGCCTGCAGGATGGGTGTCTGGGGAGGATGGAGGGGGTACAGTGCTTAAGCAAACGGTGGCCTTAGATCGTATCGCACAGCCCTGTCTTCTGTTGTGCTGTGAAATGGCACATTTGGTGGGTGTGGGGTGGAGGGGGTGGAAATGTGCATTTAAACTTTTCTGCTGAGATTGAACAGTCGGCCTAGTGGGTTTGTCACGTGATTCAGTTGTTCCTTCTTCACACACTTATGCCCTCCACCCCCAGACTGATTCCTTCTTCCCTCCCCGCTGTCGCTCCCTCCTTTCCTCCTTAAACCTCCTTGTTCCGCCGCTATTACTTGTAGGACTTTTTGACCAGCTTAGGAAAGTCTGAGGGGGAAAATAATACGCATCTCAGTGGGCCGTCGAGCATTTTAACTGAAACATAGTACGGAACAGACAGAGCCTTGCATCGCTCTGAATCTTGGGAGGTGCTCAGTTTAAGTGAATTCGTCTCTCTTCCAAAAAAAAAAAAATGACGCTGCATCTTACGGATGGGGACATCTCGGGCCTAATGTTTTGACCCTGGTGGGAACAGAAGTCAGGATGTCTCAGTGGTAGCTGTCCATAGGCCCAGATGCTCCCGCTGTCCCCTGAAGACGTCTCTGGACAGGGGAGGAGATGCTCAGCTCTCATTTCGCTTTGAGACAATGAGATCGACCAGCGTCGGGGGCCGAACTGCGTCCCCTGTAGGTTCACGTGTTGACTTTCTGACTCCCTGGGATATTTCATCACGTGACTGGGTTTGAAGAGAGGGGCTCCTAGGAGATAGTTCATTAAAATGGTTTTTTTGTTTTTTTTTTTTAGGACGGGCCCTAACCGCCCCGCGACGGGTGTCCTTATAAGAGATTAGAACAAGCACGAGCGCCGAGGGAAGACCTCACATGAGGACATGGAGAGAAGAAAGCCATCTGCAGGCAAGGGAGACAGGCCTCAGAACGAGGTAGGAGCGTGAGAAAACGCGTTTCCGTGGTGTGCACGACGCTTGGTTACAGCAGCCCTGGCAAACCCACCCAGCCCGGAGTCCACGGCTGGTAGTCCCGCGCCTGTAAAAACCAAGGTCAGCCGTCGGAGGAGGAAGCGCAGACACTTAGGCCACGAAGGCTCGAGAGTGTAGAAGCATTCCTGGGCCAAATAAGTTGTCCCGTGACCAGTGGATGGTGTGACTGACCGTCCTGGTTCCACAATGTAGGCTAAGTCGGCAGTCCCCAGCCTCGGGGGCACTGGGGATCAGGGCTCCTGTGGGAATCTGACGCCCGACGATCTGGGGCGGAGCCGAGGCGGTGATGCTGATGCCGCCTCTCACCTCCTGCCGTGGCCACAGACCTGGACCGGGACTCGGAGACCCCCGGGTGAACGGCTGGAGACGAGGCGTGCTCTGAGTGAACGCCGCCGGCTGGTGTCAGTCACGCCTCCACACGGTGTCTACTCAGTGGCTGCTGAGCATTATCTCTGCCTTTTAGTCCTCTCATCTCAGAGTCGTTTCAGGCAGATTATTCCTAAAAACCACATGCAATTAATACCAATTATTTAGATTGGCTGCTTTGGTTAGTGTCAGGTTTTTTAAGCACAGGACAAGATGTTATTACTATTATTACTGCTAATTACCATGTCGAAGCGCTCATATGACAACTGGACTTAAAAATGGGAAAACCGAGCTTTAATTATTGCAAACATTTACGTGCAGGAAATCTGGGAACACTGTTCGTTATCAGACGGTTACCTTCTGGTAGTTCCTTGGGCTGTGGGCCGTGGGCTTTGGAGATAACACTGCCCGGTTCAACTCCCAGCTTTGCCTCGTATCCGCTACGTGACCTTGGCCACACACTATTGCCCCTGTGCCTTTTAGGGTCTTCTTGTTGTGGTTGCCGTGAAGTTTAAATGAGTGCATACACGTAGAAGGTTGGCACATAGCAATTCCCAAACACATGTCATGTATCATGACTGGTTTTGTTAGCAACACATCCGAGACAGTATCCAGCAGACAGGGAGCGAGGACTCAGGCCAGCTGAGGCCCGACTCCCAGCTCAGCCACTCGCAGGTGGCTCTGAGCAAATGACTTGACTTCTCTGAGCCTTAGTTCTCTAAGTCACCGGTGGCCGGATGTGTGGTGAATATTATGAATTGCTCGTGTTTACCGAATGCTTATGACCGCCCAGGTACCGTGCTGAAATTTTACCGCATCTACTAATTAACACTCCCTTTAAATCTGTGTGATAGGTACTATGATTTTCATTTCCTCGATAAATAAGGATTGGGAGGAAAGAGGGGTTGACTTGGGGTCATCAGCTCAACACTGGCAAGGCCAGGCAGTTTGATTCCCAAGCCTCGTCATGTGCTTTATGGCCTAAAGCATCTAGCATAGCATGGGTCCTAGAGGAGGTAGCAAATAACTGTGGTTTATTTTGATTTTAAACGGCAGGCAGAACACCCACGTCCTAGAGCTTGCATCCTGCAGAAGCGAGCTGCTTCAGATTTGAGTCGATGCAAGGTGAAATTGGCACTGTGGGTATTAGCAGGCTCTGACTACCAAAGACACTTAGCCTGTCTGACTCCCAGCCCAGCCACCGCATAATACCCAGCCCTCACGGCCAAGTGCAGGCCTCCGGTAACTGCCCTTGACCTTTTCCACTCCCACCCGACCTCTTATCTGATGTCTAGCTCTCGAACCCTGCTCCGTCGAAGCTGAAATTTACGTCTACTTTTGCTAGCGCGTCTGATGATCGTTACGTTGCAGGAATGAAATGTCACCCCTTCTTTATATGCATGTTCATCACAGTTGGGAAAACAAATAGAGCCTTAACAATAACGGCCAGTGAAGTCACCGGAGGGGCAGCCCACATCCTCCGAGCGCCCTGAGCCTGGCGGAGCTCCTGAGGGGCGGTGCCCCTAGCTCCGGGTTGCACTGCCCCCTGCCGGCGCAGCCCCCGGTCCCTCGCGGGAGGCAGCTGACTGAGTTTTTATGACATAATCAGAAGCTGTTCTAGCTTCTGGGGCCACAGCGGTGACAGAAACGTTAAAACGTCCCTGTTGGAATAGAGCTTGCGATTCTAGAGGAGAAAGACAGTAAACGAATGATTTCAAAAATAGGTTTTTATTTTTGCTTTTTTATATTATTATTGTATTATGGAAGATAGGTCTTTTGAAAAGGTAGCGTGGTGTGCTGTTCAGGTGCAGACCCTGGGGCCAGACTCCTTGGTTCTAATCCCGGCGCTGTCTCTGGCCAGCGGTGTGACCTTGGGCAAGTTCCCCACTTCTCTGCACCCCGTTTTCCCATCGTAGAATGGGGCTGTGGCTAACGGTGCCTGTCTCGTGCAGTTGTTACAGCACATCCATGAGCTCGTGTCTGTAATGGCACTTAGAATAGTGCATGTACATGTTTGTACATGTTTGGCAAGGGAGGAGGAGGAAAGCCAGTCATGGAAGGTCACGGTGAGCGTCTGAGGGGACGCCCTGCAGTGTGTGACAGGGATGTGGCTAAGCAGGTCTGCGTAGCCAGGCAGGAGCTGTGGACCAGAAGGGCTCAGACTGATGGGGGATGGTGCTGCGTGTGTTTTGGTCCGTGTAAATATGGGGTGCGGGAGGCAGGAAAAAAAGCAAAGGTGGCCGCAAGGATTTGGGTATGAAGAAGAGCAACCGAGATGAAGGAATTGGGGTGCAGCAGGTGTAGGGTGGGCGGGATAAGGTGAGGGACACCTGTGATGTTTGAGGTGCGTCTAGGAAGTCTTTAACGGAGAAACAAAGTCGGCAGGAGGAGTTCAGAGTTGAAAGAGAGAGGCTCACGATACACGTTTGCAGTTATTACATTCAGACGGCGTTGAAAGCGTGATAATGTAGGAGCTCCAAGGAAGAGGGCTGAGAATCCCTGATCACCCCGAAACTAAGAGACTGGGGACAGGGGAAGACATTGAGATAAGGTCACTGAGAAATGACCGGGGTGGCGGGAAGAAAGCAGGAAGGTGTAGTGAAGGGGAGAAAGTGTGTGGATTATAAGGGAATGATCCGCTTCTCTGAACGCTGCCGACAGGTCAGGTGACCTCAGGCTGAGGATCAGCCATTGGCGTTAATGATACAGAGGCCGTTGGTATCCCTGCTGATCTGAGCTTGAGGCATGCCTGTCGAATTCCAGGCATCTCTTATTTGCAAACCTTTCATCGGTTACCCAAATTTTGATTTTTTTTTTTTGAAAAGGGGGAGGTTGCCAACAGATTATGGCCTTTTGTGATCAACTGTTTATTATAAACTCATCATTTCTTAGAAGGGGAAAAAATGTTGTATTTTGCGTTTTCTACGACGGCGTCAACAAAAGAGGGCAGGGAGAATATTATCTCTAAAAGCTTATGCATCATCCTCTTAAAATGTTAATGTCCCATTTCCAGCTGAACAAATAAACCGCCGCTACTTGGATGCATCTAGTTCTAATGAATGTGATGCCAGGTTAGAAAATAAAGAACCCACTTTTGATGGAAGAAAGCATCTTTCACACAGAGGGGGGAAAAAAAAGTCAGTCATTATTTAAAAATTGCTCCATTCACGCTTCTCGAACCAAAAACAGTCAGCTTGCAAAGACCAAACAGCTTTTATTTTTTGAGCACTTTATTTTCAATGGGATTATAGACGCGGTCCTCATAGAAACTCTTCAAACCGACCGAAAACCACAGCGAAATACCGAGCAGCCTGGGCTCGCTCACCACCCAGCAGAGCCGGTTTTGTCTTGCTTCCTCCGCGTGGTTGCCAGTTGCTTGCGTTGGTCTTGAGTTGGAGGGAGATGGAAGCGCCCTCTGTGCTTGACGGAGGAAGGGAGGGTCGGGCAGAGGGGAGAGGGTTTCCTTACCCAAGATGAGGGAGGCCCGAAGGCAGACGCTGGGGCAGCAGCACAGAAACCCTTTCGAGCGCCACTCGGTTCTATGGTGACTTGGAAGACGATTCAGATAGTAAACCACCATCTACGGCCATGCCAGCCCGAACACAAGGCGCAGCCACAAGCAAGGTCTTCCGGAAGATGCGATCACATTTTTGAGAGCTTCTTGAGGGCCCGTATCTGTCGGGAGGCGGGATCTGGGTCAGCCACGAACTCGCCCCTTCTCTCCAATGCTGCCTTTTTATGCCATGAAGTCTGCCAATGACGTGTCTGCGCCTGCTCCACTCAGACAGGGCCGTCCATTCGTATGGTCAGCGTGTCTCGTTGCAGCCTGTGCCTCTCATGCATGAAACGCTCTGTCTGTCCCTTTAAGGGGTTTACTGCCTCGGTGACCTTTAGAGTTGACAAAAAGGCTTTTTAATCCACCATGCCGCTGCTTCCCTAAGTGCTCTCTCCTCCGACTGGCATTATCGGATGGCCTTCTCCCCGCCGACGGGTGCTATTAGGACGTGCTGTCTTTTGTATTGAATCAAAACTGTTCTTTTATACGCTTTTATGTATTTCTTTTTCTAAAGTTTGCATTAGGCGACAACGTGTGCATTTACAGAAGATAATCACATCAGTACACATGAGCGTGACCACAGCACGTTAACCTTAGCTGCCGACTTCCGTGTGTGCCTCCTGCTCTGTCAGACCACCCACCCCTCCATGGGGACAGTTGGGGTTGGAGGAAATAAGAGTGAGCTCTCCAGGATGCCTCCCACGCCTCTGAGGACCGGGGCCCGGCGTATCACTTGGCTTCCAGATTCTCTATCGGAGTGTTTTTGGTGGGAGGGTGTGTGGGACGAGACCTAGGCTCCAAGCCCTTCCTTCCACATGAAGACGTTTGTCCTCAGATCTCCGAAGGGAACAGAGACAGCGCCAGCGAATAGGAAAAGCGACCGTGCTTTCCGCGTGTGCTCCGTGACCCCGGGCACCCAGGACCCTCCGAACGGAAGCCGCGTGTGCGGAGGGCGCCGCCAGCTTTCTGAAAACGAGTGGAGCGGGCACACAGTCCGCGCGTGTGGTCTGGCTGGACCATGTTGCATGATGACAGAAGCTGCCTAGAGAGGAACGTGAGTGCAATGAGAAAGAGTCCACTTAGCCCTGGAAGAAGAAAAGGAAGGAAAAGAGGGAAGAAGAGAGGGAGGGAGGGAGGGAGGGAGGAGGAAGGAAAGCAGGAGGAAAAAAGACACTCGGGGGACCTTGAGCGGTCCCCTTGGTGCAAGTTAACCCACTCGCCTCGTGTCCCTTGGTGCGAGTTAAGCCGCTTCCCGTCTCAGGGAGCTGTGTCTCCTCACCGAGCGGGAAGCTCCCGCCGTGTAGCTCACGGAAGAGGATGTCTGTCGTGAATTTTCAGGATCTAAGTGTAGGCTGCTGCGGTGCGATCGTGGAGAACCCACGGCCGTTGGGCAAAGACGGCTCCGTTATCCGTCAGATCGGGCTGCCCCTTCGCGGACGTTCGCCAGCGGGGCCCTGCGCTAGGCCTTTTGCAATGCCTGATGTTTATTTTTTCTGACTGCTGGTGAGAGAGGCTTTGTTATTTCTGTTTTTAATATCGGAGGGTCTCATGACCTGAGAGGGGAAGGTACATGCCCCGTGGTCACACAGCATGGACATGACAGAGCTGGGTTCCATCGCGGGCCTGTAGGACCTAAGGTCTGAGGTGTTCCCCGCCCCCCCTTCTTCTTAAACATAGAAACCATGTGATCTGGATGTGGCCCCAGTGGGGCCTCCCGTTCCCCGGCTGGCGTCTTGTGATCTCTCTGGATTTGCCCGCTGGTGCTTGAGAAAACATCAGCTCCTTATATCACTAGGTCGAAGACTAACGACAGGTATTAACTCCCCTGCCCCACGCCCACGACAGTATTAAGGGTGATGCGACCACCATGAGCAACACGATCAGAAGCAACTACCTGATCCAAAAAAAAAAAAAAAAGAATGATCGCTTTTAATGACGCATGGTGACTCATTAGACTTTGAGTAGAAAACCAGATGAAAAGGCGGGCGGGCTCAGCATTCCAGAGCTGACAGTCTGACCTTTTCGGGAATGGGCACGAATTATTTTTAATGAACACGACTAATCATTTCCCACTGTTTGGAGGCTATTGGCTTCATCTCCAAAGTCGTGTGCGGGGTGCTGCGCCCTGCTTTGTGCGGGGTGCAGGGAGCTTCAGAAGGAGGCGGGGGTTCTCTACATCCAGTGGCAACAAGGGGACCCGCTCAAGGCCCCCCGAGTGTTCCTCCCTCCTCTCTCCCTCCCTCTCTTCCTTCTTCCCTCTTTTCCTTCCTTTTCTTCTTCCCAGGGCTAAGTGGACTCTTTCTCGTTGCACTCACGTTCCTCTCTAGGCAGCTTCTGTCATCATGAAACACCAGCCTGCAGGGATCAAGCCGAGGCGAGGCTGTTCCTTCTCTTGTCTCCACTCACGACGACAGCAGTGTCTTCCCGGAAGTCTTTGGGGACCATCCCGTTCTCCCTCAGTCTGCCCCTCCATCCTTAGGACCCGAGGGGAGCTGGCCTGTGGACGCCCCGCGCTCTGAGTGGCCCAGGGCGGGGAGCAACATCCTGCGCCCTGTGCCCGAGGGCGGGCGGAATGCGAGGGCTCGGGGGACACAGTCCGGAGGGCTGTCCTGGGCCACCCAGACACTCTCTCACACGACGGCCCTCAGCACCTCGCAGGAAGGCCAAGCTGGGCCCTTCTGCCGGGTCCTGGGTGACTCTGAGGTGTGGCGTGACCCCAGAACAAATCCAGTTCTTTCCTGTTGATAGCAGTCCACTGTCCTAGCATGACTCTGACGTCTTTTCAGGGTCAAAGTTTCTCTCCCTGCTGCCGTCTGGCCGACTTGGGTTTCCCACCCGTCTCTCTTCCCTGTCATTCCTGGGTCCCGGAGCTTCGCGGTGACAATGCCCCCACGTTCTCGACCCAGAACCTCAGAGTCGTAACCCCCGTCCCGCTCCTTCTTCCGATTTCATGCCCTTCGGCCGATTTCGCTTAAATATTTGTTTTTAATTATATAAGCAGGTTAGGAATAGATGTCCTTATGAAAAATTCAGACAATTTCAGACCAGTCAACTTTAATAACACAAAATCTCCCGTTGACCTCAACATGCATCTCCTTCCAGGAGAACCGTTATTTTTAGGTTGGGCGCATATTTTTCCATATTCATTTCTTGTGCATGTATGTGTGTGTGTGTGTGTATATATATATGTATGTGTATATATTTATTGGCAGAAGTGTGACATTTTGTTTGCATTTGCTTATGGAGAGGTAGGCATCATTCTAGAACATAATTTTTTTAAACCATTTTTGACAGTACAGTTGAAAGACTGTCCCATGTCAGCGCACATGCTTCTCACTCATGTTCAACGTGCTGCAGTGTGTCCAGCCACAGTTTTGTCTGCTCTCCCCCGCGTGGGCGTCTGACCGTGGGGGAGGTCCCGCCGTTGCAGGTGAGGCCGCAGTGAGCATCCCTGCATGTTGTAACTTTGCGCAAAGCCCCGCGCCAGCGTCTCCCAGGTGCTCACCCACACGTGGACGCACCGAATGAAGATTTTACAGCGTCCGTTTTAACGGCTGTTGCCAGACCGTCCTGCAAAACAGCTCGCGTGTTTGAGTCTCCCACAAGCAGCATTCGAGATTATCTACGTCCTGACTCGCTGACCAATTCTTGACGTTAGCAAACATCTAAGGGTATTTTTTTAAAATGTATTTCTTTAAATTATTGCAAGTATACAGTACATTGGTTAGACATCTATACAGTTCATGAAACGACCCCCCTCCGCCCCCGTCCAGTGGCTCCCTCCCTCCCCGGCCCCCTACCTGGCCATCACGTTAATGCTACCGTGTTCCTTAGAGTGCTGTCCCTCTAAGGGGGGAGAAGTGGGGTCTCATTCATGCATCTTTCATCTTCCTGATGATGCGTAGATGTCCTGTATTTCCATAGCCCTTTGGGCACGTCTCCTCCTTTTACGAACTGCACGTGGACGTCGTTCGTGTTTCTAGGGGTTCCGTCTGACGGCTGACGTCTGTCTCAAACGCCCCGCACCCGGTGGACCCCGCGTCTGGCAGACAGGACGTATCAGTGCGTGTGGGGTTTGAAGTCGTGTGCGGGTTTAAACCCCAGTTGCGTGGCTGTGGCAGGACGATCACACACTCACGGCGATCTTCTGCTTTCGTGTCTCTGACGTGAGGGCAATGTCGCCTAAGGCGCGGTGGCCGCCGTGCGTGGTGTGTGGTGTGTCCTCGACAAGTGTGTTAACGTGGAGATACACGTGAAACGGCCAGTAAGTCGTTGCGATCTGCCTGAGGGAGTTATCAATTCTGTTCATTGTCTATTTGCTTTTTTTTTTCTTTTCTGTATCACCTTCTTGCCAAGTTCCAAGCTCGTGTTCCTGGGGCCTTGACTGGGTGTTTCCCCAACACCCCCCGCAATGAGGACCGCTGACTGAGGTATTTTCAGTGAATTCCGGGGCCAACGCGTGCGCCGTCTGCTCTCTGTGTAATTATGTAGTTGCTCTGCTCGGGTTCTGAAGCCTGAGCTGGCCTTGGCCTTCCGAGGTCACTCTATGTCCATGTCTCTTACGTCCATCCCCGCCCAGCCCCGTCATGGTCCACTGTCTGAATGTCACGCTGAGGTGACAGCCTGACGCTCTCTGTCACCCCTCGTCCATAGTGCGAGGACTGGACCCCACGCTCTGAGCCAGTGCCGACAGCTATGCACACCCCACCCGCCTCTCTGACTCGGTCTCGCTGAGCCTCAGCTTCCGGACCTGTGAGCAGAAGTGAAAACGCCCAGCGTACAGGCCTGTCGCTGGGATTCAGGTGTGTACTCTGCACAATGTCACAGTCCCCTCTCGTCTCCGCCACAGACTATCACCCACCTGACTTCTCCTCTGTTTGTTTGCTTTACTGTAACTCCTTTGCATAGCGAATCCTTGGTACACGGTGGCTTTTATTGCGATTCAGGGAGCATTTGCCCGTCCTCCTCCTCAGAAACCCGGCCAGAGGTAACGTGAACATCACGCTGAAGGAATCTGATGAGAACTGAAGTCGTGTTTGCTCAGCGTCGTCTCACATTATGACTTTGGCTACATGGGAAACGACCCGTTAAAAATTAAAAATTAGTTCCTGGGATTTGGGGAAATGAGATTTTATAGAGATTATTAGTTTTCCAGAGAGACGTATTCCTGGGCTAGGTGAGACGTTTCCCCGGCTGTGCTGGCCGGCCGTCCCTGCACGCCATCGTGTCTGCCCACAGGCTGGGGGAGGGAGCCTTGACTGCTCAGGACTGTTTTTAACATAGCTTCTAAAGAGGCGGGTGAAATCGGACGAGTGAATGTTTTGCGTGACATTCAGGAGTCAATGAGAGGGACAGATGGCATCATATACCGCAGGCGGGAGCGTGACCCCTTGGCCGGCCGGCAGGTGTCCAGGACGGAGGGCGGGAGGGGGGCCGGAGGCTGGGCAGGGCCTGTAGGAGGACACCTCCCTCCACCCTTCTGTGTGGATCCTTCTGTCGTGGGCCTTGGTCACAGCAGGGGAGTTGAGGCTGCGGAACACGCGCTCAGCCAAACACCTGATCCGATTGTTAAGGAATCAGCGTTGCCCTTTTTGTACTGAATTTCCCAGTGACTTTGCTGGCTCCCCACGCAGGACAAAAACAATGAAATAGAAGTCTAGGGGGAAAAACATGCGCTTTGAGGACTCTTAACATTGCCCGTGTTACTGTGAGGGGCTAATCATGGCGTTTCTTTATCACTCTGATAAGACTTTTTTTTCCCCCTACGTTAGTTTGATTGTGGGGTTCCGCGCCGCCAAGTGCTTATTGACGACGCGTGAACTTGAAAATAAATGGGCCCGTCTGGGTCTCACTCCCGGGCTGGCCCGAGGACAGCGTCGGCATGTGTGCGTGTGTGCTTCCTTGCAGCTCCCGGCTGGAATCCACTCTTTCCTTTTTACTCGGCGAAACGCATCTACAAGCAATGTGTAGAGGATGCGCTAATTAATGGATGGCCAGACATCGGGGGGAGGAACAAGCAACGTGACAGTTACTCAGATGCAGAAAAGGCGGACCGGTCGAGCTCCTCAGAGCGCCGGTGCCCCTCTGCCCCTGTCTGAAGGGAGACCGTCTCGTCTCGTGTTCACGTGTCTGTCTGAACCTGACGCCTGGTCCTGTCGACTTCAGGCATCTTACGTTCTGCGGGGAGGGTCCCTCGGGAAGAGGGGGCGTGATGATGCTGTTGGCAGTCCACGGCCAGCCCAGGAACGTTCCTGAAGAAGCCCCCGTCTGTCCCTCCCGTGTGTGTGTGTGTGTGTGTGTGCGTGCGTGTGGTGCGCGGGGTAAAAGGTCGCTTCCACCGTCGCCTTTCAGCCAGCCTGAAATCAGTCTTTCCCGTGCGTTCTCCACACCGCACCCCTGCAGGCGCACGGACGCAGCACAGACAAAAAGTAATAAGAGGGGGCCGTGCCGAGTGCCTCACGCGCGTTACCCATCGACACCTCTCCGCATCCTTAGGAGTCAGGTGTGGTCCCTCTCTGCATTTCACAGAGGAGAGGACTCAGGGACGGAGCGGTCGAGTGCCTGGCTGAACACCAGACGGCTGTTGACGGCATGGCTGCTATTCACAGGGCCTGCCCAAGCTTCACCTGCCGACTGGTCACCTGCCCACCATGTTCCACCTGCTGTCCAGTGCGTTTCCTGATCTTGGACTCTCTCTCTCTCGTTTGGATCTTGATTTTCCTACTTGTAACAATTTTTTTTTAATTTAAATCATAGACTCTGCCCAGTTCTTATTAAGTCTGCGGTCTCTCTCAAGGGCGCTAGCGTGTATTGACCGCAGGGGTTCACGGCGTCGTGGGTGCTGGTGGTGTGTGACAGGGTCACGACGCTGCAGCCACGCACTGACCTGGCCGTAGGGGCGGGGCCGGGGACCGTTCTACAAACTCCCAGTCATGTCTCAGGCCTTGCGTGGCCCTGCTGCTCCGGGCCGTGACCTCCATTCAGACGCGTTTCTTCTCCTCGAGCATCGTTTGGCAAGAAGAGAAGGCTGGAGGGGCCTAGAACAAGACGAAATGTCTTTCTCAGGGCCCTGAGACAAGGTTCTGCTAGAATGTTCTCCCCGAAGAGCCAGCCAGTGCTATGGGGACGTTTCTGGGTCTGTCCACGAGGATTATTACGCTCTCCCCGCCAGTGCCCGAGCGGAATCTTTTGAGACCTTTTCCGGGCAGAGTCCTGGAGATCCTTGCGAGCGAGTCCCATGGCGGACGTGTGGGAGCCCCACTACGGCAGCAATCCCAGGGGTTCTCACTCGCAGTGTCGGCCACACTGCCCCCCAGGAACACATCAAAACGAGCGCTGAGGTGTCAGCAGTGTGTCCCTCTCACGGTGACCGTCCTGTGTCAGCACACCGTGCCTGGGACTCCGAAGTCCCCTCTCTGTCCAGGGCTCAGGCTGCTGGTTTGCCCTGTAAGCTCGTTTCTCTGACGAGTCCGGAAAGCCACGGCTTTGCACGTGCCTAGATTTTTCTTGTCAGGATGGCAGTGAAGACATCGAAGTTCTTTCCATGTCAGAGCTGAAAGCTGGAAGTCTCTGTTGTGTTTTTGTTGTTGTTTGAGGAACTGAAGACCTACATTCCACCTTTCCCTTATGGAGGGGTAAGAATGGTGATTTTCATTTTAAAGTGTTGACCCCTCAGGGACAGTGTGGGAAAGGCCCCACCTGGTTATGTCCTTGGCCTTGCATGCCCACTGGAGAATCCTATCGGTACCTTTTTTTTTTTCTTTATGATTTTCCTGGAGATCTCTCTGTTTAATCGGATGCTTGAGGACTGAGGCGAGTAGGAGCCTTCCTGGGCAGCTCTGTTTGAAGATGTCACCCTTATATCTCTTTTACAGTGCGCCCAGAGGGTGTCGTGAGCTGAATCTTACCTGAGCCATCTCTATCTTCACTATGCTGAGCTGAACAGTTTTAACCAACTGTTTCCGGCCTAGGAAGAGACCTTTGCATTGCATTCCTGCCACCCCAGCCGGGATCCTTAGTTATAATTCCAAACCTTCACATTCCCTCAAGGTCCTGGGTTCCAGGGAGCCCAGCGAAGCCTCACAGAGAGCACTCTCAAGAAGCAGAGGATGGTTCTTGGATGCAGACTTCCCATGCATACCTCCCTACCCTCCACTTAAAAAAAAATGATAAAACACTGTCCAGAATTTTTAAAATCCCAAAGGGATTCTAAATGTCCAAGATTACAGCCCACACATTTATCCACAGAAAGATTTAAAGGTTTTCTGATTTCAATTAAGATTATTATCTCCTCTGAGTGATGGCTCCTCCTTTCTCCCCCCAGACATGCCTTTGGCTGATCTGTTTTGAAAGAGCATTAGCTGGGGATAGCTAAGCCTCCTCGTATTAATAAGTCTGGTTTCCCTCCAGGTCTCTTTGTCTTAAATTCTGAACTCCTTTCTCCTTTTCCTGCTAAAGGTTTGGAGCTTGAAATCGAGGCCATGAGTCATTGTTCCTTTTTGTGTGAAAGATAAGCTCTGTGACTTTTATAGCGAAAAATTATGTAAGAGTCTAGAAATAAGGGGAAGTGAGGTCATTAGGGGCTGTGAGAAGCCCTTTACTGTCTAAATCGCAAGGCCAAGGTCACCTTCCTGGCATGCCTCCTTCATGCCTGGATTTCTTGGGTCACGTCACCCAAACCTCTGAGCCTCCGTTTCCTTGTTTTTCCGGGGGGGGGGTCGGGGGGAAGGTAATAAGATGTGCCCCGTCATGTGACTCGGTACTGGGAGGTTCCAAGGACAAGCACAGTGCACACAGACACTTGTACTCCCGGAGCACGTTGGAACATGGCCGCTCATCCCTTATTCTGAAGCAAACCTGTGGATGCTTGAGGTGGGGTGGATGTCTTCCTGCCCCTTGACATTCAGTGGGATGCGGGCCACGGAACAGCCTCGACCTACCGTCCTTTCCGCATAATGGGAGCAGTGAAACTCCTTTGTTGATTGCTGCGAGACCAGTGATGCCTCCAACATAATGTATGAGCGTCCTGCTAGAGAAGATTCCCAAAGCGGTGTGCTGCCTAGACTCATGGGTCCCAGAGCAAGTTATGCCAGGGAAAGGATGAACGTTCCTCATTGAAGAGGTACCTGTCCCTGTCGGGCGATGTATGATAAGGGTCCGGGTACTACCATTAATAGGTCTGAAATTCAAATCTCACTGATTAATACTGTAAAGCGGTGTCCCTCCACCTCGTTTTGAGGAAGCTGCCCCTGTATGCTTGACCTTTTCGTGACCGGTTGTGCCACGTTCACCTGTGTATGTCCAGTGTACTAAAGTGACCCTGTTCTGACCCCAGTTCTCAAGAACTCTTAACACAAGACTATAGATATAGGGTATAGAGAGAGAGAGAGAGAGAGAGAGAGAGAGAGAGAGAGAGAGAGAGAGAGAGAGTCAGTCTGTGTGTGTGTGTCTTGCAAAATATATGCATACTAAGTATGCACATGGGTATTCCCGAATCGATCAGTGTGACTCTAAATGTTATGACCCTACACTCCTGGTCTTCCGAGGTTTTCTTCTGTTGCCTTCCCTGCTGGAGGGCCCCTCCTGACAGGCCCACCTCTGGCATCTCAGCCTCACACGTTCAGCCCTCACCTGGGAAATTGAATTCTAGGTGCCTAATTTCAGAGCATGCTAAATAACAGTGCCCTTTGACTAGGCAGTGCCTTAATGCATCTTCGAATTGCAGGAGGTCAGTTTCTGTTTCTCTGGGCTTTTGCTGCTAAGCTCTCCTATTTGCACTTCCCTCTCGTTCTATTATTGTCACAAAATATTGGTCCCATTACTAAATAGTACAGCTCCCAACACACACACACACACACACACACACACACGCACGCGCACACAGCCACAGCGGAAAACCGAGCTCCAGAATGGACCGTGAGTTTGACGTCTCGGATACCCTGCCGACTTGGTGCTCAGATGCCCAAGCCCTCTTAACACCTCGCGTGCTTTCTTCACATCAGATGAGTTTGATCTCCAGCTTCTCATATTTATTTGAGAGGAGCAGAATGCACAGCCTGATTCTTTTCCAGTGGAGGAGCATGCTGAGTAAGGCATACAACCTAGTTTACGTTCTCTCTGGTCGGCCTGTCCTGATGACGCTCTTCGCGGTTGAAGAATTTAAAGCAGGCCTCCCTCACCTTCTAAACTGTTCGCTGAGGCGGAATGAGAAGATTTACGGAGGACTCTTATTCTGGCTTCTGGAGCCCTCCTTTCTGTTATCGAGGCGTAATTTTCAAAACTGTCATGCTGAGATCTTAAGTTGGATGAATTTGGACCGTTGGATAGCTTGGGTAACTAGTACACAGAACATGATACAGGGCGTTCCACCTTCCCAGAAGGATTCCTCCTGACTGCGCCCCAAACCCCAGAGAGGCAGTCGCTTCCCAATGGTGTATGTTCTTTGTTGTCCGTTTTTGTTTTCTTTTTGCTTACTTACGCATACTATCCCATTTCTGAGATTCATCCAGACTGTTGTATGCGCCTATAGTTTCTTCTTTTCAGTTGCTGAAGAATATCGCCTTGTGTGAATGTCACAATGTGTTTATGCATATCCCTCTTTTTTGGTGAACTTTTACCATCTCTCTTAGCAACTTTCAAATATGCAATATCCTCTACTTCTTACCGGTCCTTTCCAGTTTGCATCTCATGAACAAGGATGCTTTCAACTTTCTTGAAGAAATGTGTCGATACATATTTCTGTTTCTCTCGGGTGCATGCCTAGGATGAGAATTGTTGGGGTGCCAGCTATATGTTTGCTTGATCTTAGAAGAACAAAGATACCGGAGAGGTTTCAAAGCTCTATGGAGTTCTGGTCACTTCCTTTCCTCCACAGCATTTGGAATTATCAGTCTTTTCCTGTTACCCATTTTAATTGTGGTTTCACTTAGCATTTTCTGATGAGTAACTGAGTGTATTATTATAAACTTATTGTCTACTCATACGTTTTCTCCATGATTTACTAGGTCTTCGCCTGTTTGGAAACTGGATCGTTTGTCTTTTTGTCATTGATGTGTGAGAATCTGTACATTCTGGATTCGAGTTCCTTGTCCAGTCATACATATTGCAAACCTTTTCTTCTGTGTAACTTGACACGGTTTGTGTTCTTCACGGTGCGTTTCCCTGAGCGTACACTTTTAATTTTAGTGAAGGCCTGTCAGTCGCACTTTTCTTTTATGATTATTGACTTTTGCGTCCTGTTTAAGAACTTTTTGCCTCACCCAATCTGTGAAGATAGTCCCCTGCACTCCCCTTTAGAAACTAGGTGGGTCTCACTTTTAAGTTTGGGCCTCTGTTCCCAGCTCGAATTGATTTTTGTGTCTTGGGCTGAGTTTGAGGTCCAGTATGATGCTGTTTCTTTGGACGTCTGTTGGTTCCAGCGTCATTGGTTGGCAGGAACACCCTCCCCCGTCTCTCTGGCTTGGCACCCGAATGCCTCCTCTCAAGCACCGGGAACAGCTGGCATTCCACCTTCTTCCCACAGGCACGTGGCTGATTTCACGCATACCTCAGATATTGAAAACGGCCGTGTTCTTCTGACACGACGTCATTTGTTTTTCTTGAGTACTTACCCCAGAACACAGCTTCACAGTCCTTAGAAACCTCCCTTGATTGTTCCCATCTGGGCGGCTAGGTAGAAAGATGCCCTTCTGGGGGCGTTGTGTAGCCCTGTGTTTCTCTTTCAAGCTTCTCGTCGTGCTGCGTGTCACTTTCTCTTTCTTTGACCATCTCCACAATAAGAGGGTGATCGACCTAAGACAGGCTTGGCATTTTATTTCTGCGTCCTTAGTACTTAGCGCTGTGACGGGTGGGGGAAAGGTAGCCGCTCAATTCTTGGCTTTTGGTGGAATGTCTCGAATGTTCCAAAGAAGCAGGGGATATTGTAGGTTTTGCCGGGAGATCATTTTGATTTCAAATCTCTTTTCCGCCACTCACTCGCTGTTCGAATCGGGGCAAGTCGTTTCATTGCTGAGTAATTGCTAAGTAATAAACTGAGGTTTATTATTCTGTTACATGAAGATACTTCGTACTACTTGCAGGATATTTGTAATAAAGCAAAGAAATAATGTTCACTTACGGGATAGTTACCAGATCAGTGGGAGCTAACGTATTGTCTTTTCATCTTGCAAGGGCAAATGAAAGACATGTCTGAGCTCTGCTAATAACTTATGCCAACACCCAGGGGCTTTGACTTAATAGGTGCAAAAAGTTATGTTATCTGCTGTCCATCGAGTGACGGCGGTACGAACACAGTAGCGGGGATGTTGTTTCAGAAAGGAACGTGCTTTAAACATCTGCATCTATCAGGTCACACCGGAAACACTGAAATCCAGCAGGAATGGCCTCTGGGAGTAATGATATCACGGCATAGGAGTTGAACCAAGGGAAAATCTATGACTCGGTGTCGATGTCACCAGGACATCAAAGAGAGCGAGATGTGTCCCGGCCCCCCCACCCCCGCCCCGCAGGTGGTTCCCACCCTAATCAAGGGGACTTCCGTGGAAGGCGCTTCAGCCTGAAGGCAGTCGCCCCCCCCCCCCGCCCCCGAACCTCCACTCTGCCACCCTCTGCCCCGGTTATGCCGTTCACACCCACCTGTCTCACTTGGAGGCTCCGGGAGAGCCGACGGAATTGCACTGTCTTCCCTCCGAACCCCTTTTAAGTGCACTGTTTCCCAGCCTCGCTCCCGCTAGGACGTCCCTACAGCAGGGACTGTGCCTGTTGCTTCCTCGGCTGCTGGCTTTCGTGCCTGGCAAACGCTGTCCTATGTGGACCGATACCCGTTAAACCTGAAGGGGACATTTAAGATCCAAAGAACGTTTAATCAATGGGGCATTAGATTAAATAAATCACAGCCGCGATGAATGCTGTAAATTGATGCAACCCGTACGGAGCATCGCACTTGATTTAATAATCTAATTATTAAATACAACTTTAATAATTGGTAAATTGAACACTTGCCTCAGAGCAAGCAATTAGGGCTATTTTTATTCCGCATTTGTTTCCCTGAGTTGAGACAGGATTTATTAAGTCTTCAGCATATTGAATACATCTTCCAATTGTTTGTTTATTTATTTTTTTCAATGAAACGCTAAATATTAAATCTTAGTGTTGGTTACAGCCTGCTTCTTGTTAAATTACAGCGCGTGCTTACAGGCATGAAGGAGATTTCCTAAGTTCATCATAACTAGTATCGAATGTCTAGTGAGTTTATAAAATGTGAGTAATAGTTAATGAATCTGTGTTAAGATCGGTTGACTCTCTTCCCTCTATTAAACCCAGCGAGGATGTGTGCAAGAGGCTCTGTCACATTGAAGCAAACTTTAAAAAAAAATCATATTTTTTCCCCAAGTCTCACCCAGTGCACACATGCAGGTTTTGCATTTTCTTCATTTCCTTTTAAGTTATCGTTGGTTACCACTTAACATATTTATATGTAAAAGTCCCATCTTCCGCTGGTGGCCTCGCACAGGCCCTGGGGACTGGCGGTGCCCTAGGCCCATGTGCGTGCCTGCCCTCTGTCGCCAAGTCCTTGAGGAGAAGAAGCTGAACTTTATATATATTTTGTGAATTTCGGTGCAGCTTCAGAGAACACCTTGAAACACGCATTATGCATTTTCTCTTTAGCGCTTTGTAACACCCCAAAGCAGACCACTGAAGGAAGCGTGTAAGTTACGGTGTGGACCCAGCATCGAGACGGGGGCAGCTGGCGGGAGTCACCCAGGAGAGGCAGGACGGAGCCAGTGACCGTGGGAAGGGGGTTGGAGGTTCAGGTTTTGGGGGCCGGCGATGTGTTCTGTGCTAAGGGTGCGCCACCAGTACGATATGCCCACGGACCATGTCCGGCAGGCAGTTGAAGACGGAGGGCAGGAGCTCGGTGATCTGGGGGTCGCCCGGCTCCGCCCATGGTCTGCTGAAAACACTGGATTAAATGTTGAGGTGTTTTGTCAGGTAGTAATAGCTAACTTGTGCCACGTGGGAAGGTCTGGTGTTTGTGTCGTTTATCTGTTTGCTTGTGTCTCTGCCGTCGTCCTGCCCGGGCTCGTCGTCCGAGTTTGCAGAGCAGGGCGGCCTGAGTCCTTGCGTGGAAGCAGAGGCCCTCTGCCTCACCTCGTTAGATCTGCCCGCCCTTACTTTCTCTTACCTTGAAGATGCCGAGAGGGCAGGAAGCAGGGCGCCGCCTCGCCTGGTCCTGTTCGGGGAGGCTCGGACGAGGATATGAACGAGAGCGCTTCAAGAGCTCATCGTGTTGGCAAGAGCAGTGGGGAGGAGTGTTTATTCACTCAGGTGTTGTTTAAACAAACGATAGCCGGAGAGGGGCCTCAGACCTCGTGTCCCACGTGTGGATGGGTCAGGGTGAATGTGTAGGTCTTCACGGAGCACACATGCATTATGAACGGAGCAAACAAGACATGCGGGTGGAGAAGTCAACAGTGACTCCCGAGGATTAAAGAAATCCTCTTTTCTAAATGTCCGCCCAGCCCAGATCCCATCAAGCACAACTTGTAAAGATCGGCTTTGAGACAATGCAGAGCAACCCAAATACACACATCAGAGAGCACCCTGCTCTGGGAGGAGCCTCTGCCCAGAAGGGCAGGGCCGTCCCTTGTGAGCGTGACCCCGAGAGCAAAGCAGACTGAGAAACACGGCGTGTGGGTTCCTCGCTGTTTGTTCTCCGCGGTATCGAGAACACGTTTTTCTCGGCACGTGGCTCCTTGGTGGCTTCTGTCACTGCCACTCTGAAGCTGCTCTTCAGGTCTGAGCACCAGGCGGGGACGTTGTGGTCTCGTTGTCTCAGGAACCATCCCTGGTGATGACGGGGCCACGGTAGTGGCCCCACCAAAGCTTTGCTCACCGACGCCCCCAGTCCAGACGCCAGTCCCCATGGGTCACTCGGAAACTCCGAGAAGCCGAAGCCGACCAGGGTTCCGAGTTGAGCTGGAGGAGGGTTGGAATGGTCTGGAGAGATAGAGCCATCACTTTGAGCTGTTCTGAGCCCAAACTATGTTTAAAAGGTCTGTGCCCCTCACCATGGCTCTTAGGTCAGAGAAGTGGAGGTTGTAAAGAAGCTTCTGGAAAGGAAACCCATCCAGACTGCACATCTGCTGGGAGGGTTCGCTTCACCTGATGACCCCATGACCCGTGCGAATCGGCTTCCGTCGCCTCCTGCAGGGAGCACATGGCCGCCGTCACGATGCACCGTGATCTGCTCGATCGTTCAGTGCTCTTTTTATTAACAATTAAAAAGGAAGTATGGAAATTTACTTCATCCAAGCTCGGTCACGTCGCCAACCTGAGCATTTGGAAATGCTGCTAAACCTCTGAACTTGAGTGTGGTCCTGAGGAAAGATCATGAACACACCAGCGAAGGATGCTCTACAGATGGAGCCCAAGGAGCCAGGGTGGCGGAAGGCCTGGATCCTGGGCACCAGGAAGACGAAACCAGTTCTGAGAACATCATGACATTCGCTAGAATTTGAGTATGGCGATGGATTAGGCAGTAGTAATAGACAATGTCGATTTTTCTGATTTTGATCATCGTACTATGGCTAGATCAGTGTTTTCCCCATCTGGGAAAATACACGCATTGAAATGTTCTCAGTAGGTAGGCACCCCGTCTTCAGCCTACTCCCAAACGGTTTATGAGAAACAACATACATGTGTACGCTTCCGACACAAAGTCTTAGTGCAGATTTAAGCTGCGATAACTTTAAGAATATAGATGCGACAGACTTATGAAAACATACTTTGAACCGACAACTACTTAAATTTCTTTTGCACTTACTGGTTTTGTGAATTTTAATTAGCTTTTAATTCTGTTTCATTTCAGTCAGCATTTTTTATCTTTAGATAGGGGAATGGAACAGTACAAATAGATTTGATACGTGAAAATTAACGTATGTCATTGATTAATAATATCAGTAACATTAAAGTCAAACGAAAAAATGAGGTGACAATAACAATAATGAAGATGTCCAAATAAAAAAAATTCACCAGCATATCCCTCATTTAACATAGCAGCTATTGCCACTTATGCCTATTACCATATACTCCCAATGTGGGTAGTTATAGTTTATATAGTTACAATGATAAAAAAAAAATCACATATTATTTCATAAATGCTTTTGAATTAATGCCGCATCGTAAATGATTTCAGCTCCCTATATTTTTTAATCATTATGTTTTAAAAGTCTACCTAATGATTTCATTAAAGGGTGTAGCATCTACTTAGCTGTTCTTGTACCATTGGACATTTGGATAGCTTATAATAGCTTTTACATAATCTCAATGAGTATTTTACAAGTGTTGTGTTTGTTTTCACATCTGCTGAGTTTTTTGTTTTTTTGTTTTTTGTTTTATGATAAATTCCCAGGAATGCTATCCAGAGGCAAAGTATATAAACATCTTCAAGGGTCTAAAGAGGCAGGCCAGTGTATACGTACACCAGCAGAACTTTTCACTAAATATCACACCACTTGGGAAAACATGCTAATTAAGCTGTGGCCCGTGCGGTGAATTGTTATGCTAGCACAAGCGATAAGTCAACGTTAGTAACTTTTATGTTTGTAAAGATAAGTGTCGATCTTAGATGGAGAATGATGCCTGGACGCCAAAGATGGCTCCGTCTTCAACAAGAAGTCCAGATCAGTCGTGCTGGAGAATGGGACAGTGTCCCTTGACTCCTGAGGGCCTCAGCCTTCATCCCTGTGGAAGCCTCGGCGGCACATTGGGATGCGGCTCCTATGGGCCTTCCAGCGGCCGAGGTCCTGTCTCATTCAGAGGTAGAGGGTTAGGGCGATAAGCCTTGCCAGGGTCATAGATCGCAAGGGGGATGTGCTCGCTCAAGTGTTTCATTCATTCACATAATAAGAAAAAGAAAACATTTCAAACTCCATATCTCCTCTCTTATCTTCAGCTCAAAATAGGATTCAGCTAAAGTTAATATTAACCAGGTTTCACACAAATGGCTTTCACACTGAATTAAACTTAAAAGGAAAGACTTTTTTTTTTTTTTTTTTGAGGTAAACCTCTATGGGAATTTGCTGAGTGTTCGTTGCTACAGTTTCAAGTATCTTGGGTCTATTTCTATATATCTGTATGTATCCGCAGATGCAAAAGGAAAAATATATATAATAGTGATACTATCTCAGCATCTACTGTTTTCTGCCATAATTTCAGAAAAAGGATATTATATATGCTCCAATCCCGCCGTCGAAGGTGAACCCAATTAGACATAAGCCATAGGGCTCTCCTCCTCAAAAGAAGAGAATGAGGGAAATGTGGCCGTGTGTTCAGATACGTTTTTTTTTTTTTTTTTCCGGAAGGTTTTGGCTGCGCTAATGTGTACTCTGCACTCGTTCTCACTTCTCTTGGCTGGGCTAACTTTCAGCTTGGAACTTTAAATCGGGACCAATAACCAGGCAGGTGATGACATCCCGAGTGCCCTCCAGGACGTCTTTCACTGATTCTTTGGATGACATCCTGGGCTAAGGAGTGAACAGATTTAAACGACGAGAGTGATTTCTTTTTCAAAAAGCATATGGTAGATGTCATCAGAGATGGGAACTAAATCCCTTTCCAGCAGGGTTTAAAATCCCAACTGCGTGATTGTTAAAAAAAAAAAAAAAAAAAAAAAAAAAAAAAACCTTTACATTTCCCCTTTTCAGCCTCTGGCCCAACACTTGCTTAACTCACGGAGGTTTTTCATGAGCGTGGGAGTGGGAAGGGGAAACTCTAAGGCCTGTTAAAACACAGCAGACTTTTTTTCGCATTTTGATATCGTTCGCCCTCCTGTAAATCCATCTGCAACTCATCTGCATTTTGTGTTTTCTCTCTCAATCGTGATTAAAGCTAGAAGCTCTATAGACTGAGGACAAGATCAGTGGAGGCATGAAATTTGGGGCTTCCCGGCTCAGGGTTTGGCTTTCTCTCTTTATAGCCAAAGCCAATCAGGAACCCTTGAAATAATGAAAGAGTTATTCCAGTAGGTTGCTCTCAGCACTGCTAGGAACTGGATGGGGTCTAAGAATGTGATTCTTGTTGAATGTTGGATGTGAAGAATGAGGGTCCACACAAGCAACTCGAATATGTGAGTGATACACATAATCTAGGATGAGAAAGACTGCCTTTATTTAAGTCGTATGTCACTAAAGCTTGTGTCCTGTTCAGCCACTTCCTCTTTCACTAGAAATAAAGGTAAAAGACAGAGCTCAACTCCACCCGAGTTTGCACACTGATTCTGTTTTG
The DNA here is from genome assembly GCA_003508835.1 of Eonycteris spelaea. Lineage (NCBI taxonomy): Eukaryota > Metazoa > Chordata > Mammalia > Chiroptera > Pteropodidae > Eonycteris > Eonycteris spelaea. Next base: position 4,402,419 of record PUFA01000115.1, read on the forward strand.
CCGTAAGACACAAAATCAATACATGTGAAAAACAAGGCAGAACCCATAATTTACCTTTTATGAGACCAGTTAAGAATTTACAATATACTTGTATATTTACAATATACTTTGGAGTCACATTTGTTTACCAGGTCGTTCCTTGAGGTATTGGCCAGTTTATACACTAAACATGGCAAACTATGGGGACCCGTTTCTTGTGAGACACTTAGACGGAAGGGCAGGCAAGGTTATGTTGACTGGCGGGGCTACCGGGGCATACCCAGGTCATGCACGGTTTCTCTGCGCCCATCTGCAAATCACAATGAACACTTCCGTGGAGCGCCCACTTTAGGAAAACAAGGAGAGTTCCAGAATAACTCCCACCTTCCGGAACACCGTCTCTGGCCGGGCCTGTAAAGGATAAGACTCTCAGGAAACATCTAACATCACTTTATGCAGGGCTGTTCCTTTGCCTTCACACCCAGTATCTACCAGTCACAGAAAGAGAGAAGAAAAGATACAACGGAGAGCGATGAGTGCAAGGCGGGGAAAGGCTCTTCTAAAACAAAAAGCACACAGACCGAGTTAGTGCAAACGGAGGGATTCTCAGCAAAGCATGGGATGGGGTGGTCAGACACCAAGAAGGTCGATGGATCCGGTTGGGAGAAACAAACAAACAAACAAATACATAAGTTTCAAAGTATGCTGATGTGGTCAAAACAATGAACTTGAAATCACCTCTCTGTAATTTAAGGAATATAATAGAGACAATTTGAGGACAATGTCAGGCTTTTGTCTTTTACAAAAGGATCCTTTCTCTAAGAGTCAGCAAGGAATAAGTGATTCTTATAACAGATGAGCATGAATTGGTTTATCTGACCAAAGGATAGGCCATTGGAGGTTATAGAGTAATTAGACTGACGTAATTACAGGGGATTGGGAGAAATCAGAAGGGGTGTGTGTGTGTGTGTGTGTGTGTGTGTGTGTGTGTATTTTCCCCCCCATCTTCCAAAGAAGATGGATGATCCTAGATATTAACTGTCCGATGTCATCACGAGAGTAGATCAGGAAACGTGTCGCGGGCAGTCAGGTGTCCTCCTTTTGTGCAAAGCAACTTACCTCTTAGAAAGGAGCACAGTAGCCCTGGGCAAAGTGAAGCCTTGGTCAGCGACCATCTCCAACAGGAGAGAGAACTAGGGAGGAAGAAAGACGGCCATTTTTAACAGGGTTTTTGAAACACAGTCTGTTACAATTTCAGCACATCTTAAGGTGTGCCCGTCTGTTTTAAGCCCTAGTGGTTGGCAACCCCATTTTCTTTGAGGTTCGTTGTGTGTGTTTTTGTTCCGTTCCCAAAGCTCAGCCTGAACCTGGTAAATAATTGAAGAATCCTGACTCAAACCGCCAGAGCGCGTCTTTCTAAATCATGAATGTTTTCTCTTTTCAAAGAGCCCAAACCCGCCCTGGCTCCCTGTCCTCATGAAAAAGGAATTTCTGGGAACATTCCGTTCAAAATGGCTGATGGATTATTTGAGGTAGTACCTGCTCTCTCCCTAAAGCCCAGGGAAATGACAGGAAAGAAAAAACAAAAACAAAAACAAAATATCCCCAGCCCCACCAGGAGCCTGGGGAGCTGTCCGTCAGCAGGCAGACGGTCAGTGAAGAATCTCTGGATGCTCAAAAGCCTGTCATTGACAATGTGGCAAAAAGGCAAACCAAGAGAGCATCCCATCATACAAAGTAGGGAGGGAAGAGAAGGTCCCTGAAAAGGGGTCAAACTATGACTCTACGGTGGGAAGGAGGCAGTTGGGACTTCCATGTAGATTTACTTTAAATATGATCGTTTACAGGTTTCCATTTTTGCTGGCGTCGTATAACCCCACGGTGTTGGCAGCAAGTGAGCGCAGACACGTTACTTTGTACCTCACGTGGGCTGCGGTGCAGCACGTGGTCAGCGTGTGTAACGGAAGTGTAATCTGGGAGGTGACAGCTCCAGACTCTTGCTGCCCTAAGTGGGTCCGCAGACCCCCAGCCACCACTCCGGCTGAGAGATTGTTTTCCCTGCTGAACCCCAGGCCCAGATCCGCAGTTCCTGGGTCAGAACTGACATTTTCACTAGATCCTTGGGTGTTTTCTTTGCCCACGAAAGCTTGGGAAGCGTAGAGTGTTGGCCTTGTAAAGCCTTTCGACGGCGAGTCACAGGGATCCGTCCCGTGAAGCAAAAGGCCAACCGGGGCTTTCCTGGTCCTTTCGTTCTCTGACTGGGAGAACAGGACATTTTCGTCCCAGGCTTCGGCTTGGAAGAGCCGTGGGGGGAGCGGGGGGCTCTGTGTTCTTGGCAGATGGATTCTTACCACCCCCCCCCTTTTGTTCAAACCCATTATGGTTTGAAACCTCTGTGTTACTTTCCTTCTTGAAAAGATAATTCCCTGTGGACAGATACCTGTGCTCAGGACTGTTTTGCAGTGTAGAGATGAGAGACACATCTCCCTGATTCCCTGAGATCTGCTTTGAGTCTTGTCTCGAGTATCCAAATGGCCTGGTAGCTGATGGGGCCTCTCACATTTTTCCTCCACTCCGCCCTCTGTGATATCACCAGTTACCCTGTCACAACTAGATTTTAAGGTTAATCCTTTATTTTAAAACATTTTATTACAACAGTGGTTTCTGATTTTTTTTACAGTGACTGTGGAATTCCTCAAATGTCCATATGTGTATTTTCATATCAATATCTAAGGAGTGCATATCCATGAAATTCAAAGAGCTCCAGTTAGCATACGTACTACTGCATTGCATAATAATATATCATGTAAGAAACATGAAAATAAATTGTAAATAGTATTATAAGTGGTCTTGTTAATCAGGCTGAACTTATAATATCAATAGCTAACAGCTTATAACAAAATACACACTGAGGACAAAGTTTACTATTAACAATAGCAGATGTAAATATTTCAAGAACCTTCTTGATAATTTCAAGTATTTGTTGCCGATGCCTTTTCAGAACTGAGTCCATTACCATTATGGTTTCTTCATCATGTGAGTGTTGAGGAGATGCTCTAAGGTTACAGAAAAGTGTTGACTTTGCCATTTTTGAGTTACTTTTATTTGCATTATTAGTATTATCTTCCGTCTGCAGTCTTGGGGAAAAAAATCTTTTTAAACAACTTGTCTATTTTATATGATAGTTTAATTAAAACCTGATAATTTAAGACACAGCTCCACTCACCCAGGCCCACAGAAACTGCAGCATGTCGCAGTGTGCCGGAAGCATGCAAGAAAGATAGGGTAGAGCAGTCAGCTCCCATCGTGGGGCCCCCGCAGACGTCCCACGGGACACCCATGTGCCAGGCGAGACTCGGGACTGTCTGACGTGTCACCCGAGCGAGGGTCTGCTGACAATCAACGTGGTAATGCGGTTTCTTTAACTCTTACTTATTTTTTAGCTTAAGATTGTAAACAGAGGTCTAGCAATTTCTACATCTCACTGGGGTGTTTTGTACCCTGCGAAGACCGCTAGCCTTGCCAATGAAATAATTCAAATTCCCGCCGCAGTGTTTATTAGATTAGCCTGCTTCTAGTCGTTCAGACCTTGAGCGGGCAAGGTTCACTCGCTTCCTCAATGTTTATCCAGAGCTTGCTTTGCCCAATAGTAATGCCAGGATGCCATTTTATTCTTCTCATTGGAGCCTAGAGTTGTTCCCTGATTATAGTGATCCTTGAACCATATTAAGTAAGGTACTTAATTTGAGCATTAGTCATGAACTTCTCTGCACATTACTCTCTGACAGAGCAGAGAAGAGGCACTCTGTAGGGAAGTCACCGACAATTCATTGATCTTTGACCTACTCACTGCTACTTAAGAATCCATCAAATCTCCCCAGAGTTATAAAGTTATAGGCGTTTATGGGTTCCTTTCTCCCATCAGACCGATTGCTCACTCATTTTCTTCCTTATTCTCAGTAAATAAAAAATAAATAAAAATAAATTTCTGTGACCTCAGGAAAAAAGGCGGGGCAGATAAGAGATCCCATGAGATCTTTCCATCCACCAAACGTGCTTGCGGCTTCTCTGATACATGATCAGTGAGTGAGTGAAATCGTGACATGGACAGACTAATTTCTACAGTCTTCCTCCTTTGGAAGGAAACTGAGCTCAGGAGGAGGAAGGGGTCGCTAACGGGTCTTTGGAGCATCCAAGTCGTTGGCTTTTCATTCTGTGGTTGGAACAGGAAATACTGCGCTCCAAACCGGAGGACTCTACTTTAAAAAGAAAGTGACCCACTTTTATTCTTCAGCACGTGATCTGTCCAGTTTTCTGGACTGTCCCTGCCCCATTTTGTATTCTTGCCTCCTTGGTCACGGATTCATTGACCACACAGGTTGTGTTTACTTCTGGGCTCCGTATTGTGTTCCCTTGGTCTATATGTCTGTCTTTATGCCAGTACTGTTTTGATTAGTATAATTTGATATTCGGTACCATGATATCCCCAACTTTGTTCGTTCTTAAGATTGCTTTGGCTGTTTAGGAAGTTCCATATAAGTTAAAGGATTATTCTAGTTCTGTGAGAAATTCCATTAGCGTTTCAATAGGAACTGTATTGAGTCTGTAGTTCGCTTTGGCTTGTGGGACACTGTAATGATTTTAATTCTTGCAGTACGTGAGTTCAGGAAATTTTTTATTCGTGTGTTTTTGGTACTATAAACGAGACTGGGAACACTAGTATTGCCATAGTAGGACTTTGTGTGTTGTGTTGTGTGTGTGTGTGTGTGTGTGTGAGAGAGAGAGAGAGAGAGAGTGAGAGAGAGATTGAGATTCATTGATTTAAAGAGAGGTGCGTACTTTATAAAACAATTTGATGAACTGCTCTAAAGTTGGGAAAAAGCAGTATTGGGGGCTGATTTTCGTTCTGTCCTCGGTATGCAGTTTCTGGGTCTTGGTATAAAGCAGTGTCCCATCATGAAATAAGTTCTTGGGCCGCAGCCCGCCCCATGGCCTGGCAGGCTGCCTTCCAGGTCTGTGTGCTCTGCAGAGCCCCCACCCGGCCCTCCGCTGGAGGTGAGGCAAAGGGGTGTGTCTGGTCTCAACTGAGTGACCAGTTGAGCCCAAGCCCCCCCCCGCCCGCCCAGAGTGATGGAACCCCTGTGACCAACAAGACTCTTGATAACCCTTGTGCTTCCATAGCATATTCCAGTTATTCACACCTATTTACCCATGATTTCTTATTTAATTCTCATTGCAGTTGAGTGGAGAGAGACATTTTTAGCCTCTTATTTTTAGATGGAATGCTCAAGGTTTAGTTACTCTCGAGTTTTTGGCAATATTGGCACTTTTTTAAAAATTTATTTTTTATGGTGATATTGAGTAATGAAATCCAATAAATTCCAGCTGTATACTTTTACAGTAAATATTGGCACTTTTTATAGGTTTTTTTTTACATGGAATTTTAAAAGATGAGCAAAGGATATTTGTTTTGTTTTATATTTTTAGTAAGATCAATGGCAGTGCATACATACATGGGAGTTCCATGAAATTCCGAATCTTATTTGGGTTGCCCTGTGCCCAAACCTTTACAAGGTTTCATGTCCCTAACTCGGAGACAGAGACTCTGGCAGAGGGTCGAGTTTTCTCACTAGGAAACATCTACTCCAACACACAAAACACACGAGTCTGTCTTCGGTGCCTTCTTTCATCATCTCTCAGGCCTTTACGTTAAGAAGTCATTGTCTTTGGGTCTTGTTTTCCATCCCAACACATCAAGGAAGTGATTGGTGCCCTCAGCGAGAAGGGGCATGGTCACTCATTTCATATGTGCTCATTAAAAAGGGGGGGGGAACTCGATAGGAAACTGCACAGTGAGCACTGAATGGATAGGACAGTGTGTACCGCCCCTCGAACCTAAATCCTTTGCGTGCAGTCGTCACGCAGGGCGGCGGGAGGGGCGGCGGATGCCCGCTCTGCACCAGGCTGTGTCTCGAGTGAACAGATGCACACTCAGCACCTATTACATCTAAGCTGTGTTGGAAGGCTTAAACAACAGTGCGGGAACAGACTTGACCTCACAGTTATTTTCTTTTGAAAGCTACCGTTGTTAAACAAGCAAACAGAATACTTTCAGATGGTGTCACGCTAAGAAGAAAAACAATGTAATTGGGCATGGTTAGGTGAAAGTTGGGTAGAGAGGAAGGTTATTTTAGGTGGATGGCCTAGGAGGTTGTGTTTGAGCCATAACCCACCTGATGTGAAATCCCCAGCTCTCCCAGTCTCCTGGGAAGAGGGACGAGCCCGGAGAAAATCCTAGGGCCAGGAAAGAAGAGTTGTGAGAGGTGTGTGGAGGTGAAGTCTCAGCTCTAAGCAGAGACAGACTGCATTGGACATCTTTGGACCTGCTAAAGAGTTTCATTTTGATGTAAAACCTGGTAAGAAGTCATTGGAGTGTTTTGAGCAGGGGAGTGACATGACCCGATTTTCTTGCTAAAAAAGGAGCCTTCTGGCTGCTTTGCATGCAGAAGCCGCTGTGGAGGGCACCGGACACTGTGTGCTGAGCCCGGAATCAGGGTCTCCGTCAGAGGTCTTGGTGGTGATCTAGGAGAGAGACGATTGGGCTTGGCCGTGGAGGGGCGAGAACCGATCAAGTTCACCATGCAGTTCAACCATAGTGATGACAGCACTTGTTCAATGGAGTACTTATCAGAGGAAGGCGGAATCACAGAAGATGGCTAGACTTTGGGACTGAGTAAGTGGGGGAAGGATGGCGCCGTTTGCTGAGATGGAGATGTCTCGGGGAGGAGCGGGTGTAGGAAGGAGTTGAAGTTCTACCTTGGACGTGGTTTTGGACTGTCGTACAGCTATCGGGACTTAGTAGCTGAATAAATTAAATAAAGTTTAGGGGAGAGGCTGGCTCTGAAAAATACACATTTGGGAGTCACCAGGGTAGAGAGGTGAAGGAGGCTGAAGACTGAACACCAGGGATTTAAAGGTTTGAGGCGTCTCCTCTACTGCCATCCTTCCTAGGTCCCATGGGGGCTCTGCCCACTCCAGAGCTGGCTCAGCTTCCTTGACTCTCTGCTGTCCACGTGGCTCACACATATGCGTCCAAACACAAAGCCACTGCTGGTCACTGGGTTGACAGAAGGAGGCTGTTTCTGAGGGCCCCAGTCTTGCGTATCATTAGTGGTTTCCTGTGTGGATTCAAATGTGAAGCCTGTCGTTGGCGGCGGATGCAAATGTTTCCGATGTCGTGGTGGAGAGAGGTCAGCTGTCTCTCTGTGTGCTCAGAGCTTGTCCAGAGAAATGGCCGAGGAGCGTGACTCTATCAGCCCAAAGGAGACGCTTCACAATCCGGGAACTGGGGTCCGGAGACAGTTGCGTTGGAGACACCAGGCGTGTTTCAGGTTTAAGACGGTCCCTTTAGAGCATGTGTGTTTATCACCAAATCTGGTGCCTGGCGCTGCTTTCCGGTCTTACTTTCTCTCTAAAGCAAAGTGCAGCGTGGACCCTTCTGTGTAAGCATTTGGGTTGGGGGGGGTGTGTGTGTGCCCGAGGAACTCCCGAATCCCAGTGCTCTTTGGGGCACATCAGCATTTCTTTCCCTCTTGAGAAAAGTGCTGAGACTTCATCATTTCCTGTTCAAAGTCTTGCAGTTGCATGCCCTCAACATGGTCAGGCCCATCACGCAGGACTAGCGACTGTAAGGATAACAGAGACTCCTGTAGGCACTTACAGGGCAATCATGCATAGGGTCCCATTTCCATGTCCTCCGTTCCGCCTCCGCCAGCCATGTGATTTTCAGCTAACACGTCTTTGACCTTCCGTCTTGCCAGTTCTCAGTCGCTTTCTTTTCCCCGAGCTTTCGCGTTCCTCCTCACACCTGCCGTCATTCTTCCTTCCGAATGAGAAGGAAACATGGGTAATGACACATACATAGTAGGCGTTTCCCACTACCTCTCCGTTCCCACTCGTCGAAATTCTCTTTGACCTTCAAAGTCCACATAAAAAGACGCCACCTCACGAAACCTCAGGGAATTGCATTTTTAAAAATTAAATTTGCCTCATTTTTTTGGTCTGCCCAAGTTCTTTGTAGCTGCACTTGGAACTTTGCATCCTATGCTGCTTGAGTCATCTGTCCCTGTGTAGGTTTATAGACTTGTTAAGGGCCAAGGCCGCCTTTCTATATTCTATATGATCAGCGGTGATCACCACGGTGCTGTGCATATGTCGTCTAATAGCCATGTGTTATTCGAAGGTAAAGACGATCCCTTGAATTTTGGGGCCATTGCCATCACTTCAAGGTTGACGGCACAGTTATGTTCTGAAAGATAAGTTTGTTGGAGGGTGAGGGGACCTTTCAGCCCTGAGACCCAAGTCCGCTGAATAAGGGTTGTGGGGGACACTATTGTGCTTGGTCAATAGCGAAACTTGAATGTAGAAGAATAAGATTGATTTTGATCCTCCTTTGTTCTTATATTAAGTAGTATTTCTTTGTTTCAAAAAACCATAGATGCTCAGTAATTTCAAGGTAATAGAATACAGAGATGAAATAAAGGGCGGGGGCACCCACCTATCATCTTTTAGTGTTTGAAAACGTTTTGCATCATTTTGTCATTTTGGGGGGGGCATTGAATTTCTCATTTTGGACACTGCAAATCTTAGACTTACATGAATGGTCTCTAAGTTGGCCCTCAAAATAACAGCTACAAGTGACTTCAGAAAGGCACCCAAAGGTACTGCTTAGAAGTGTGCGCTGTGAACGTGACTGTATCGCTCCTGACTTTTTTTACGTCTTAGCTCCTTTGCCCTCTACCCTGTCGGCCCCGTCTTCCAACTTCCAGCTGGTCAGCTCGTGAGAAAGGGAGAGTGGGGCGTCGACTTCGGCGGACCCGGGTTTTAATTGCTCTTCTGTGACCGTGCTGGCATTTATGCTCGCTGAACCTCATTTCCTTCGCCGGCGAGATGGCGATCTTAATAGGAATTTTACCTAATTAATTACGAGTATGTGTAATGGACTTAGCACTGCGTAGGTGCTTGTTAGAACACGTGGGTTGTGTAGTTTGAAGAAAAAGCTCATTTTTTTCTCATCTGCATAGCATGAGTAATGTGCCTCGCTCATTAGTTAGTTGTGATGATTAAATTAAATGATTAGATAGGACGTGCAGTAGGGAGGCCAAAATATGACAGGTGTCCAACAATCCTTTGCTGAAGGAATGGATATTTTTCTATTTTATTCCTAGTCTAATGCTTTGTGCATGGTAATCAGATTTTTTTCCAAATTTAAACCAAATTTTATTTCTTTGTAGTCACACACTTGATATTTGAAACATGGGCAATGCTTGATCAATAATTTTGAACTGTTTTCAGTTAATTCATGCTGTATGGACATATAGATCGATAGAGCTGATTAGTGTTTTCTTCTTTCGTAATTGAATGTCACATCCTAGATATATAGGGTTACGGTTTTCACTCTGGTGGAATATTAACATCATCTCGACTCTGAGTAGCATCGTGCCCCAGACCTCAGCTCAGGGGATTCCGATGCTTCAGGTCTCGAGCAAGTGTGCGGTAGGTGTCATTGCTGTCCCCAGGTGCTCCTGCTTATTTCTTCCTAAGAGGCTCAAGCCCTGGGCTTTAGCCTAAGGGTCTAGAGGTAACAGGTGTCCCCCACACGCTCAGAGACACAGACACCAAGCTGAATAAAGGAAAAGGATTTAATGAAGGAAATTCCAGAGAGAAGGCGGAGCACAGCAGGGCAGGGGAACCCTGGGGGCGGGCGGGCCAGACGGACGCTGGTGGGAGGCCCGACAGTGCCACCGAGACGGCAGGGTCACCCGAGGCTGCACCGCGGACACCTCTGGGTCGGGTGCAGGAGGCTTGAAGGCAGCAGGTCTTGTCACGCCATCCCCGGGGGATGACCTCACACAGGAGCACAGTCAGCGTCATCTGACCACAGGTACGAAGGGTGCGTCAGGGGCCCAACCGCGGTCTCTCTCTCCTCTCCTCCTCTGTTCCTCTCTCACTTCTCTTCTCTCACCTTTCCTCTGTCTCCATCTCTCTCTCTCTCCTCCCTCTCCTCCTCTGTTCCTCTCTCTCTCACTTCTCTCAATCGCTCTCTCTCTTCTCCTCTCCTGTCCTCTTGCTCTCCTCTCTCTTCCTCTTTTCTTCTGTCTCTCTCCCTCTCTTCTTCTCCTCTCCTCCCCCACCCTTTCTCTCTGACTCTGAGAGGACAGGGGGCAGAGGGAGAGTAACCGCTGTTGGCTGCCACACTCGTGTCACGGAAGCCCATCCCGGGCTTTGTGCGCAGTGCGTTCCTCCTCGGGGAGATTGTAGCACGTGACTCTCGGGCTGGCGTCATCACTGGGGCCCAGAGCCAGGAACTTTCTGCCAGTGGGTGAAAATCTTCGCCAGGAACAATTACAAACGAGGCAGGTCCTTTGCGTCATGGTTCGTCAGCGCTACAGAGTGAAACAAAGACAGTTTTTACTGTCGTTCCTCTCCTGCGTGCCCTTTGGAGGCTGCTGTAAAATCAGGGGCGCGTGGATGCAACAGGGAAGGCCCTCCTCTGTGTTTTGGCGTGGGGTGCTCGTCTGTCACCCCAGAGTTCTCCAAGGGGGGAAGGCAGCGTTTTCAGGCGGGATTCGGAGGCGGGCTCACCTGAAATGATCCGAGGAGCAGCGTTAAGTCAGTTGTAGGCACTGCGCGGTCCTCCGCATGCCAGCTGTGAGGAGCTGGGCTTTCCGTCAGGAGGGGCAGCGGGCATGCTCTCGCTGTCCACCAGCCGCTTCTGCATCCTTGCGTTCCTGTGTGTGTGTGGACGGAGACAGCAGACGAGTGCAAAAACCTTGAGCAAACTACGTGACGTCTGGTGGCCTTGGGTGCTTCCCCTCTAAAAGGTGTCCAGGAACGCAGCGAGCTCCCCGGAAGAAATGCCGGCTTGTGACTGGCTCTGTGGGCACACGGCACATGTCGTCGGTCGCTGTTCACGTCACGTAAAAACAGCTAACATGGTATGAGGGCTGCACGGCAACACCGTGACGGTATCGTCACCTCCGTGGTACAGAAGAGGCGTGTGGCCCAGCTCACTTTGAATCTAGACTTAACACGAGTCCATGGGGTCTTTCTGTCTATCCACTATAAACTAGAATTTGAAAGCAATTACATAGATTTTTTAGAGGAAGTTACAGATATCCAAGCAGCTCCATGCCCTCGCCTCCTTCCCCTCATCCGTGCTGCCGCCAGCATCTGACCCCGGGAGCACGTGCTGTTTTCCTCCTAGTGACTTCTTTATATCGTTAGTTACACAACTTCGGCTAATCTTTACATGCTGTGCTCAGTGTGTCTGGTAGTCAGGGTCTTCCCAGAAATGCCTGAAAGCCCCTGAGCAAAGTGGTTTCTTTCCGCTCCCGACATGCAAAGAGCCTGAATGGTTCACATAAGATTCTGATAAGCCTCTGGCCAGACTTGTTATTATAGTATAAACAAGCACAGAGGAAAGGCCCAGGTCAGACTGTGGTAATAAAATGTCTTGGCATCGTTTGTCCATGTTGAATGAGAAGATCAGAGGACTTACTTTGTGTAGACCAGTGTGCGTTTGGTCCACCCATGAAGCGCGAGCTAGCAAGCCTCAGTGATTCCCATTCTCTCGATTTCAGAATGAAGTGAAGCAAGGATCATAGGCCAGACGCAGACTCTTGGACCTGGAGGCCGGTGATGACCAGATTTGAAAGCCATTCTCTGCTTGGCGAAGTGTCTGCAAAGAAAGGTAAAAAGGAAGGAAAAAAGATGGTGAGGCGAGGACGTTTCAGATGGGCTGTCTTAACATTTATATATCAGTGAAATCAAGCAAATGTCATTAATATCTTTCAGGAAATCATACTGTAATGGAAGAAAACCAATGATCTTCCCTCAGGTTCAAGAGAAAGTCCTGGGCATCCATTGCAGCCTGTCTGGGTAAGTGGCGGTGTCATTGTGGACCTTAGATGGGCTGAGTCCGCTGTTTTATGCATCTGGGGTGACCGACATACAGTCTTGTCTTTTCCTAGACCAGATGGCATGACCACCAGCATCAGAGGAAGACAAGGGTTCCCCAGGACCCGTTGTTTTCAGCCATATATGCAGTTTACCTTTGCCCAACAAATATCTCACACGTCACCTTTGAACTGTTGTCTACGATTCTACACCATGCAGTAAAACTGTCATTTTTGAGACCAAACGTTTAGTTCTAAGAGTATCTAGTCACATAAATGTAGTAATGAGATAAGGTAATTTATTTACAGTTATTGGAGAATAACTGACTTATTAAGGTAATGTAAATTAAAAACAAAAAACAATTTTATGCACATGTGAAGTTAATTATCAACAAAGTATACAATTGATTTGTAAACTAAATAAACTAATGAATATACTGCCTGTTTAGTTCATTTGGGCAAGAAGAGAAATGTAGTGACTTGAGAGGTGAGATTTGTGGTCTGGGAGAATATAGGAAGGATGGAAAGCCTGTCCAGGCCAGCATTTTCACAATAAAACGGGGAACTGTCCATCGTTCTGAAAATGAGCTGTCCGGCATTATCCATGAAACTGAGAACTGTCCAGCGTTTTCCCTAATGAAATCAAGATCTTTCCCCAGAGACCCCAGGCCAGCTGATCTCTCGGGTCTCTCTCTGGACCTGGCTGGGGTCTCTGGTACCCCTGGGGTCTCTGTGACCTCTGGGGACACTCTCCGTGGTGGCTTAGGGTCGCTGGGGTCTCTCTGGGGTAGGATGGGGTCTCTGGGCAATCTCTCTGGTCCCCAGAGACCCCTGCCAGAGAGAGAACACAAAGGACTCAACCTGGAGACAGAGACAGAACCCAGAAACCCCAGTCCAACCCAGAGAGAGACACCCATGAAACACCAGATACCCCAGCCTGGCCTAGAGAGAGACCCCAGAAGCCCCCAGCCTGGCCCAGAGAGACCCCACAGGTGCCAGAAAACCCACTGACCCCAACCTGGCCTAGAGAGAGACCCAAGAGGTCCAAGGGACCCTATCCAGGCCCAGAGAGTGACCCCAGAGGCCCTGGAGACACTAACGTAGACTCGAGAGAGGCCTCAGAGATCCAAGCATGGCCCAGAGAGAGACCTCTGAGCTCCAAGGGACTCCAGAATGCCAAGAGAGAGGCCTTGAGGAAGCTGTCCAGCATTTTACCTATGAACCATGGCAGTTCAAAGATGGAAATTCCTAGAACACGATCCCATTTAGAATTGCATCCACCACCACCACCACCCCAAAATCATGGATAGGAAGAATTCACATCATTGAAATGTCCATAGTACCCAAAGTGATCTATATATTCAATGTGATTTTTATCAAAATGATAATGGCATTTTTTACAAAACTAGAACAAGTCATCCTGAAATTTACATGGAACCACAAATACCCTGAATAGCCAAGTAACCTTGAGAAAGAAGAATAAAGGTATAGGCATCAGTCTACCTGATATCAAGGCTGTAGTCATCACGAAAGCACGGGACTAGCAAAAAACAAAAACGGACAGACAGATGAATGGGACAGATGAAAGCCCAGAATGAAAAGTCATCACGCCTATGTGGTCAATTCATCTATGACAGAGGAGCAAGAATATACGATGGGGTGTAGACAGTCTCTTCAATAAATGGCATTGAAAAAATGGGACAGATACATGCCAAAAATGAAACGATCACCTTCATACACCATATACAAGAATAAACTCAAAATGGATTAAAGACTTTTTGGAAGAACCAAAACCGACCCAAAACCAAAACCATTAAACTTCTAGAAGAAAACATAGGCAGTAAAATCTCTGACCTCACTCTGAGTAATATGTTTTCTGACCTATCATGTTGGGCAAGGGAAACAACAGAAAAAATCAACAAACAGGACATCATAACAAAAGTTTCTGCACAGCAACAAGGAAAAACCAAAATGAAAAGGACATGCTGACTGAGAGAAGATCTTTGGCAAAGATATATTACATAAGGGGTTAATATCTAAAATTTATAAAGAACTCATGCAGCGAACACCACATAATCCTATTTAAAAATGGACAGAGGACCCAAAAAACCATTTCTCCAGAGAGGACATACATATGGCCAATAGACATGAAAAGATGTTCAAAATCCTTAATCATCAGGAAATGCAAATTCAAACCATCATGAGACACACTACCCCATACCCGTCAGCATAGCCATCATCAATAAATCAACGAACAACCGGTGTTGGCGAAGATGTGGAGAAAAGGGAATCCCTGTGCATTGTTGTTGTGATCTATATTGGTGCATTTACTATGAAAAAGTATGGAGTTTCCTTGAAAAATGAAAAAGTAGAACTACCACATGACCCAGTCATTCCCCTTCTGGGTATTTATCCAAAGAAATCCAAAGCATTCATTTGAAAAAATATATGCACCCCTGTGTTCACTGCAGTGCTATCTGCAACAGTTTCAAGATGTGGAGGCCCCCTACACGCCCCTCAATAGACAACTGGATAACGAAAAAGTGGTACATATCTACAGTGGACTAGTCAATGATGAAATCTTGCCATTTGTGATGACATTGATGGACCTAGAGGGTATTGTGCTCAATAAAATAACCAGAGAATGACCAGTACCGTATGACCCACTTACATGTGGAATCTAAAACCATGAACAAACAAGACAGAGAGAGACTTGTAGATACAGAGAACAAACTGATGTTGCCAGATAGGAGGGATTTGAGGGCTGGGTATAAAGTGAAGGATTAAGAAGTACAAATCGGTAGTTACAAAATAGTCACGGGGATGGAGAGTCCAGCACGGAGACTCTCGTCTGTGATATTGTGATAACTATGGGTGGTGTCGAGAGGGTAGCGGACTTATCAGGGGGTAACTTTACAGATCATATATATGTCTGACCACAATGCTGTTTACCTGAAACTAGTATTTAATGTCAACTGCAATTGAAAAGTGAATTATTTAAAGATAAAAATAATAATTTGCATTAAAGAAGAGATATTGAAAGAGCATTTAACATAATTCAAGATCTTGACATGATCAGAAGCCCCAAAAAAGTAGGTACAGAGGGAATGTATCTCAGCATGATACCAGCATATATGATAAGCCCACAGCTAACACGATGTGCAGTGGTAAATGGCTGAAAACCTTTTCTCTAAATTAGACACAACAAGGTCATTCACATTTACCAGTTCTTCTGTATAATATTTGAAGTCATATTCAACACAAACTGAAGGCATTTAAGAAAGGAGGCATTCAAGCATCTGTTTTCAGGTGCCATGATGTATATCAAAAACTCTCTTTTGCATAATCTTACTGGTAACCACACACAAAAAATCCTGAACTGAAACACATGGCATCAAAGAAGAAACAAAGGGGGAAAAAATCATAGAATAACACCAAACTAACAAACACAAGGGCAAAGGGATGAGGGCGATGCCAAGCTACCAGAAAACAAAAGATAAAAGGGCTATAGGAAATCTTTATATAGTGATAATCACCCTAAATGTAAGTGGACCTAGCTCATCAATAAAAAGGCACAGAGTAGCAGACAGGATTAAAAACAAAACCCAACCACGTGCTGCCTTCAGGAGACACATCTCAGCAGCAAGGACAAATATGGACTCTAGTGAAAGGGCAGTGCATGATACTCCAAGCAAATGGCATCCAGAGAAATGCAGGTGAGATGGTACTTACATCTGACGAAATAGATTTCAAAACAAAAAATGGTAATGAGCGACGATGGACACTTTTTAATGATAAGGGGGACAATACATCGAGAAGACAAACACTTATCAGGATGTACACACCCAATCAGGTAGCACCAAAATACAGAAAGCAGCTAACTGACAAAAACACGGGCTTAGCAGGGGATCTGCATACCCCACTGTCAGCCACAGACAGATCATCCAAACAGTAAATCGATAAGGAATATCGGCCTTAAAAGACACATTAAACCAAATGGATGCAATCAATATTAAGAGAGCTTCTCGTCCCCAAACACCGGATTATACCTTTTCTCTAGTGCATGTGGAACACTCTCAGGGAGAGACCATATGGTGGGACACAAAACCCAGCTCGACAAATTTAAGGAGACTGAAATCATGCTAAGCATACTGTCCAACCACAGTGCTTTGGGGTTGGAAATCAACTGCCCCCAAAAAAACAAAAACAAAAAAAAACAACAACAACTGGAAAGCAACACAAATATGTGGGGATTAAATAACATGCTCCTGAAGAATGACCTGGCCATAGAAGAAACAGGAGAGATCCAGAGATGCGGAGACAAATGAAAATGACAAGATGACATACCAAAGCATTTGAGAAGCAGCAGAAGTAATAAGAGGGAACTTTATATCATGACAGGCCTATTTCAAGAAACAAGCAAAAGCCCAAATAGACACCCTAAATTACATCTTTAAAAAGGCAGAAAAAGAAGACATGAAGCCTAAAATCAGAAGAAACAAAATAGTGAAAATGTGAGTGGAACTAAATGAAATAGAAACAAAAAGACAATAGGAAAATTAATTCAAAAAGAGCTGTTTCTATGAAAAGATAAAATTGACAACCCCTGGCTAGACCAAATAAAATCAGAAATGAAAAGGTTACGGCAGACACCACAAGAATACAGAGGATCATACAAGAATACTCTGAAAGGCTGGGTACCACCAAATTCAATAACCTAGAAGAAAAATCGGCAAATTCTTAGAAATATAGAACCTCCTAGAATGAACTGGGAAGAACTGGAAAAATCTAACTTGACCAATCAGCAGTAAGGAAATGGAAACAATCATCGAAACCTCCTCAAAAGCTAAAATCCAGGACCACGTAGCTTTACCAGTGATTTCTACCAAATATTTAAAGATGATTTAATACCTATTCTTCTCAAACTCTTCAAGAATAAATGAATGAATGAAATGAATAAATAAATAAATAAATAAAAGGAAGAGACATTATTTCCTAACTCATTTTTGGAGGCCAACCTTACCCTGATACCAAAACTTGACAAGTCTCACACACACAAAAAGAAAACTACAGGTCTTTATCTCGGATGAAGACAGATGCAAAACTTCCAAATGAAATACTAGCAAATCAAACATGGCAATACATTAAAAAGATGGGACAAAAAAAATACAAGCAATTATATGCCATCAAATTGGACAAAGAAATGGACACATTCCTAGAAAATACAATCTCCCAAGACTGAGTCAAGAAGAAACAAAATCTGAACCAACTCATTACCACCAATGAAATAGAATCAGTTATCAAAAACTACCCAAAAAAAAAAAATCCTGGACCAGATGGCTTTATAGGTGAATTTAACCATTCAAAGAAAATTATGACCTATTCTCCTTTGACTAGTCCAAAAAATTCAAGAGAGAAGGCTCCCTAACTCCTTTTATGAGGCCATAATTACCTTGATTTTAAAACCAGACAAAGACATTACAAAAAAAGAAAATACTAGGCCAATATCTTTTATGAACATTGATGCAAAAATCCTCATTGAAATGCTAGCAAATCAAATTCAACAATCCATTAAAAATGTCATACACCATGATCGAGTTGGATTTATTCCTGGGATGCAAGGTTGGCACGATATCCTCGGATCATTATTAATGTGATACACCACATTAACAAATGGAAAGCTAAAAACCATATGATCGATACAAGCAGAAAAAGCGTTTGACAAAACCCAGCATCCAGAACACTCAGCAAAGTGGAAATAGAGGGAACGTACCTCAACATAATGAAGGCCATAACATCATACTCAATGGGGAAAGGCTAAAAGCATTTTTCTTAAGATCCAGAACAAGACAAGGATGCCCACTCTCACCACTCCTCTTCAACATTGTATTGGAAGTCTTAGCCACAGGAATAAGACAAGAAGAGAAATAAAAGGCATCCAAATTGGAAAGGAAGAAGTAAAACTCTCTTTATTTGCCGATGACATGATACTATATAGAGAGAACCCTAAAGATTCCACCAAAAAACTGTCAGAACTGATCAATGCATTCAGGAAAGTAGCAGGTTACAAAATAAATATTCAGAAGTCAGTCGCATTTTTATACACCAATGATGAACTTTCAGAAAGAGATATTAAGAAAACAATCCCATTTACAATTGCTTCGAAAACTATAAAATACCTGTGCATCAACTTAACCAAGAAGGTAGAAGACCTGTTTTCAGAAAAGTATAGGTTATTGAAAAAAAATTTAAGAAGATACAAATAAATAGAGCAAGAACCGTTTTCATGCATAGGAAGAACCAACATCGTTAAAATGGCCATACTACCAAAGCAATCTATAGATTCAATGAATCCTATCAAAATACCAATGGCATATTTCAGAGAGCTAGAACAAATAATCCTAAAATTATATAGAGCCATAAAAATCCCAAATAGCCATGGCAGTCTTGAGAAATGAACAAAGTTGGAGGTATCACACTATCTGATATTAAACTATACAAGGTACAGTAATCATAACTGCATGATACTGGCATAAAAACAGATACATTGATCAACAGAACAAAATAGAGCCCAGAAATAAGTCCACACCTATATGCTCACTTAATATATGACAAAGGGGTAAGAATATACAATGGGGTAAAGACAGTCTCTTCAATAAATGGTATTGGGAAAATTGGACAGATACATGCAAAAAAAAAAAAGCTGGACCACCTTCTTACATTGTATACAAGAATAGACTCAAAATGGATTAAAGACTTAAATGTAAGACACAAAACCAAAAACTTCTAGAAGAAAGCATAGGCAGTAAACTCTCTGATATACTAACAAGAATTTCTTTTCAGATATATCTCCTCAGACAAGGAAAACAAAAGAAAAAAGTAAACAAATGGGACTACATCAAACTAAAAAGTTTTTGTACAGCAAAAGAAACCATCGGCAAAACAGAAAAGACAACCAACTGTTTGGGAAAGATATTCACTAATGATACATCTGATAAGGGGTTAATATCCAAAATATATAAAGAACTTATACAACTCAAATGACAACAAAAACAAATAATTCAATTAAAAAATGGGTAGAAGACCTGAATAGATACTTCTCCAAAGAGGAAATACAGATGGCTAATAGACATATGAAAAATGCTCAAGGTTGCTAATCATCAGAGAAATGCAAATTAAAACCACAATGAGATATCACTTCACATCTGTCAAAATGGCTTCATCAATAAATCAAAAAACAAGTGTGGGCGAGGATGTGGAGAAGAGGGAACCCTCATACACTGTTGGTGGGATTGCAAATTGGTTTAGCCACTATGGAAAACAGTCTGGAGGTTTCTCAAAAAATTAAAAATAGATATACCTTCTGACCCAGCAATGGCACTTCTGGGCATGTATCCAAAGAAAACCAAAACAATAATTCATAAAGATCTCTGCACCCCAATATTCATGGCAGCACAACTTACAATAGTCAAGATATACAGAAGCGACCTAAATGCCATCAACAGACAACTGGATAAAGAAGTTATGGTTCATATATACAATGGAATATTGCTCAGCCATTTAAAAAAAATGAAATCCAACCATTTTCAGTGACATGGATGGACCTAGAGGTTATTATGCTGAGTGAAATGTCAGACAGAGAAAGATAGATACTGTATGATTTCACTTATATGCGGTATCTAAGGAATAAAAAGAACAAACTAATCAAAATCAGACTCACAAATACAGTACACAGTTTGGCCGGAGGGGAGGGGGTTTGGGGGATGGGAGAATGTGGGGAAGGGTTAAAGAAGTATAAATTAGTAGTTGATCGATGGTCACGGGGATGGGGAGCACGGCATGGGGAATGCAGTCAGCATTAATGTCACGACTAGGTGGAGAGCCAGGGAAGAGAAGAGCAATTTCAGGGATTGTTTTATACTTGTCAGCACCCTTGCATCACCAGTCTCCCTCTGTCACTGCTTCACCCATAGGGGGCGTGGCTAGCCACTGTGCCCTGTAGCCAAGAAGCTACAAAGCCCGGTTCCCATTTCCTCTTCCGGAAACACACTGTCTCCGGAAACACACCTTGCTACGGAAAAGCAAAGCTCTGGGTCTTTGCGCCTGGGACGGGTTCCTCGTGACAGGGTGGTGCAGAGTGGCCATTACTGGATAATCTGGGCCAACAAAAGACCAGACCTCAAAGGGGAAGTCTCCCCATTGTATTTGGCCACTCAGGCTCCTTTTGAGGGCTTGGTTCGCACCAAACCTTCGTCATCACCCTACGTGCATGCCCGCGACACTGAGCGAAGGTCCTGCCCACCTGCAGGGTGAGGGCCTCAACACAGGGCAGGAGAGCTGCACACTTCGCTGCTCAGCACACTCCGAGTGGCAACGGCCACGAGCACTATCTCCTCAGCCCCTCAGGGGACGCCCAGAACGCAGCAAACTCTCTGGGTCCTTTTGCGGTATCTGCTCTGGACGTCCCGGGCCAGCACCCCACACGGCGGATGAAGTGGCCCTGGGAGCTCCAGGCCCTGGCAGCATGGACCCCGATGAAGTTGCCCACCACCTGGCCGCACGGCTGCCCTGCTCGGCCTGGGACTGAAGTCAGGGCACGCTCCAAATTACAGGTTATGAAGTTCAGCTTTGTAATTTCTGCTTATAACTCTGTGTATCTTTCTCATTAAATGGCACTCTTGGGTTATTTTTTCCTTCTGTAATTGCCCTGGCCAGGGAGCTAGATCTGGTACTTGTTCCCCATCAACTAGCTTTCTTTTGACTCCACAAAGATGATCATGAAAAAACAAACAAACAGAAAAACAAACCAAGCTATAGGAAACTAATTGCTTGAGGGCCAAAAACACGCCAGAGATTGTGCTTAAAAATCATTGCCAGTATCCCTATTCAGAGACAACTATTTTGACAATGTGAATTTGTTCTAATGTAATTGATATGCTAATGAATACTTTGATCATGATGCAAATTTTGCACTTGCTTATGCATGATTTTCTTCGCATCGATGAGAAACACTAGGTGAACGCGGAAAACTGCATTGCATCATGTAAGCATATCCAAAATGCACACACTCGCACACTCTCAGCATCTACCAGCAAACTCGGTTTACCTCATGTGCTGTGGGCCATGCCTACCTGCGTCTGGCATTAAACCTTCTATTCGATTTCAGATACATCGCCCTCCACCACTTTGTGAGGATGCATGATCTACGTACCGTCCTTCCGATGCCTAATTCCAGCAAACTTCAGATCTTTTTTAAAGTAGCACATTTTACTGTAATATTTAAATATTTGTCAATCATTTCACATACGTAAAACTATGCTACCATTTTTGTTAAACGTCTTTTTTTTTTACGTCTCTGTCAAGGTTTTGAGTGTTTTCTTTTAATCGCTGTAGTTTTCACTGCGCAATTTTTCACAGCACAGTGTATTACTTTTCTATTGCTGTCGTCAGAAATAACCTGGCTCCCTAAAACAACACACATGCGGACTTCAGGCCAACATGAAGGAGTAGGTAAACTCTGTACCCACCTCCTCTCATGATCACATCGAGATCCATAACTAAGTTATAGAATAACCATCACTGAGGGCCACCTGAAGACGAGATGAGCAGAATTCTGATAACTATGGCTATAAAGAACAAACCATAATGAGAATGGTAGGAGGGGTGAGACGCCAAACAAGCAGGTCTCAGACCAGAGTGTGCAGATACAGAATCAAGAGGGATAGAAGGCATAGAATCAGTCGATCACACAACAGACCGCTGGGTACCCTGTCCTATCACCTTTGTCAGCGGTTCTGATCCTACAAATGTCAGTCAATGTGTCATTATATTGGGTTCAAGGGAGGCTCTGCATCTCTCCACCAGCGCATGTCAGTAACCTGATTCAAGTCGGAACTATGAATTGGTCCCTACTGAGACTCTCTTCCAACCCTTTATGAGGAGGAACTATTTGAATACCAGCACGGTGTTACACTCCGTTATAGGTGCCCATCGTGAACAGCTATGAGAATTCTTAAGCTAGGTTACTGTGCTGTGGGTCCAGGGTTGTTCTGATCTGTGTCCCCTGTAGCCTCTCTGGAAGCCGCCTTACACTTGATCCATCTGGGACTCCGGAAGTGATGTCCTCTAATCGTCCCCAGTGGACCGAGTGAGGCTGGAGCAGATGGCAGTTTCCGTGCTTCTGCTACAGGTGACCGCTCTGACGAGGAGGCTCCTCCACAGAGCCTCACTGAGTCGGCTGCCAGGCCCTGCCATCTGAAGACCTCCAGCCCTTCGGCTCTGTGCTCATTAACATCTCCAGAGAACAATTTGGAGGACAAGCCAGAGGGAGGACAGGGAGCCCTGACCGGATGCACCCCAGCTGCAGGTGTGTCTGCCACCTGTCGGGGCGCATTCGGACGAGGAGATCATCTGATTAGGTGAACTGGGAGTTAACAAGACGGACTCATGCAACATATTTCCACATGACAGACAGATCTGGAGATTGCTGGTAACTAGTGAAGTACGTGTAGGCTGGCCGATTCAATTCCCCAGGCTCCCTTTCATTTCTCAATTGAAAAATCTAACCCTCAATTCCTCCTCGCCGGCTAAATCAGCATAAACCTATCTTGACGTGCGACCCACTCTGACCTAGGAAAAAGCTCCTCCAAATCCCTATTATTCACATTGATCTTGTATTATCCTAGGTCTTTTATTAATTTTCAGAGTCTCAGATATAAGTCACTCTGTCCCTAAGAACACCATCCAGGTTCTGAAAAGAAAATAAAGGGATATCGGAGATATTTAGAGGAGAAAACCTAATCTTTTGAGATTGAAAAAAAAAAAAAAAAAAGGAAACGTCTCTCGCTTTAACCAAAAAATGACTCTGAGAGCTGCTGTCAAAGCCAGAGCAGGATGCACTGTCTGATTCGACCTTCCATCTTTCTTACGACACACATTTCAAAGATTACTGCATAAATGTTTAAGACGTCACTATTTAGTAGAGGCCATCGGGCATCACAGATGTTGACATTCAGTGTCATTGCTCGGGGTTTCTGCTGCGTTCTTAACAGTTAGAGTACAAATGGTGTTTCTGATTTCTGAGATGTCAAGATGGCTCCCAAAACTACAAATGAAAGGTCCATGGTTTGAGAGCCCCAAATCATACTGTATCAGCAGAGGTACAATTTTAATGAAGTGTAAGCTTCAGATGGTCTCACTTAAATAGGCTTTTTCCTCTACTGTGTTAACTTGGTTACTTTTTTTTTTTTTTTTAAGTAAGATATTCTAACCACACTCCATTAAGACCACCATCTGATTCCCCTGATACCCACTTCCTCCCATACCTTTCCTGCCATCAGACAGCACTGGCGGGGGCTGTTGGGGGGGGCGGGGCGGGGCAGGCTGCAGGCACTGCTGGTATTCAGTTAAGGTTAGGTTGGATTTAGTGAGGTATTTCATTTTTTGTTTTCTGTGCTCATGTCTACAGTTAGGTAGAACTCTAAGTAGAAGATGCCTGATAATATAGCACATATACATTTAGAAACTCACCACGAATAGGCTCTGGGCTTAAATGTAAAATTTGAAACCACAAAACTCCGCGAAGGAAACATGGGCAGTGAACTCCTTAATGTCAATCTTAGCAATATTTTTTAAAAATGTCTCCCCGGGGAAGGGCAACAAAGCAAAAAAAAATAAACAAATGGGACAACATCAAATGAAAAGGCTTTTGCATAGTGAAGAAAACCATCAACACAACAAAAGGATGACGTACTGGAAGAGAAGGCATTGGCAGACGCTTTATCTGTTAAGGTACTAATATCCAAAATACATAAATAACGCATACGGCTCAATATGAAAAGACAGACAATCTGATGAAAAAATGGGCAGAGGACCACATCGCACATTTCCAAAGAAGACGCACACCGGTGGCCAACAGACATAGGAAAAGGTGCTCAATGTCACTCATCCTCAGAAAAATGCCAATCAAAACCACCATGAGCTGTCGCTTCAAACCTGCCGGCATGGCTATTACCAGAAAACCACCCAATCCCAAGGGAGAATGTTGGGGAGAATGTGGGAAACGGGAACGGAAGACGGGCCGGCCGGCACCTTCTGGAAGTTCCCAGGACTCGCCCATGTCCTGTGCTACGGCCTCCTGTCTGGGTGGATGTCTGTGCGATCACCATCTGCTTTAGAAAACCTTATTAGAAATGTCTTGAGGTTCAGTACACTTCGTATGTTGTGAGCAAATTTACATAAATCGGGACTGAAAGAATGGAGAGGAAGGGTCACAGGCAGAAGAGAGACTCGGCTTCCCTGTTCCACAGAAAACCCAGCCGGGAAGAAACCAAAGCAATGATGAGGGAACCTAGAGAAGACACAGGGTGTCCGGGTCCCCCAAGCCTGTGAGCCCCGCTCAGGCCCCATCTGGCACCCAGCACGGGAGACACTTATTCCGATAGGGTTGTTTCTGTGGAGGGGTGACCAACTCTGTAGCATAGGACAGTCCTGTTCATAAACTGTTAGTAGAGGAGGTGGCAAGGTGGGGACGGCCGTGCCGTCCCTGGAGCAACTCATGTCAAAACACCAAGGAGAAGGTCTGAGAGTCAGAGATTCTGCATAAGAAGGGGTGTCCCGGGCAGGGGTGGTGGTGAGGGACGCTGTTGCCGTGAGCTTTGAAAGGCATGTGAACCATCTCTTAAAAGAACAGGTTTTTAGGGAACAGACTCGAAATCATCTTCTGGCAAATGGCCATTTGGTACAATGCCGGGAAAATGTGTGAGGCACGAGAGGGTTCCAAGAGATGGGTGTTTACGTGGGACGAGGGGCAGCAGACCACGACCTGCCTTGTGGTCCCCCCGCCTCTCCCAGCTCCCACCTCAAACCTCACAGAAACTGCTCACTTAAAACTTGGCGAAGATTGACAGGCGTTTTCAAGAAAATAAATGACTCTCGTTATGAGAAGTAGACTCGCTACAGGCAAGGAGATGTTATGATACCTCTCCATCTTTCCTTTCTTCACACATCGAGTCTTTTTTTTTCCTTCCTGATCATTAACATATTAGGATGGCAGCCCAGAATGGCCCGTGACTATCAAGAAAACCCTTTAGATATATTTTAAATGTCCATGTATTAGATTATAAAGATAACTTCAATAATTAAAAAATAATTATACAGGAGATTCTTAAAACATAATAAAAAATGGCAATTAGACACAAACCTAGGAACAAAATATACTCAACTAGTTTTACCTTATTTTCTTAAAAAGCCATAGGCCACCCAGATCTGCAACTTCTGAATACTGAGTACAGCATTTATGAAATCAATACATACAGACTTCATGAAGTTCAATTACAGCTGTAGACAGAGATAAATTCATAGCCTCAAAGCCTGTCATCATTACAGAAAAGTTACTAAAATTAAATGAATCCTTTATCAAAAAGAATAAAAACCTAGGAATAAATTTAACTAAGGAGGTGAAAAACCTGTGCGCACTGAACAACATAAGAAACTGATGAAAGAAATTGAAGAAAATACAAATAAATAGATATCTGTGCTTAATGGAGAGGAAAGTTCCCTATTCTTAAATGTTCACGGTACTGAAAGCAATCTACAGAGTCAATGGAATCCCGATCAAAATTCCAAAGACAAACTTCACAGAAATGGAACAAACAATCCTAAAGTCTACATGGAACCACTAAAGACCGGCAGTTTCAGAAAGAAAAGAGCCGGAGACGCCACACTTGCGGGTTTCAAATCATGTGACAATGTGACGCTAATCAAAAACAGTGTGGTCAAGACCGACACACACATCAGTGCGGCAGAACAGAGAGCTTGAGGTGAACCCACACCTACATGGTATTAATTTATGGCAAAGGACCCAAGAGAATATAAGGAAAAGGTAGTCTCTTCAGTAAATGCTGCTGGAAAACCTGCACAGCCACATGGAAAAGAATAAAACTGGGCCACGACCTTACACAAAAATCACCTAGAAATGGATTAAAGACTTGAACATAAAACCGGAAACCATCCATCTTAGAGAGATCACTGGAGGGAAGGGGTGGCTCCACGGCGTAGTAGTTAGCATGTGCGCTTTACACGCAGAAGGCCCTGGATTCATGCCCCAGGTGGAGCCACGAACCATACCCGGGTGCGCCAGCGCGCCCCCACCACCCAGGTGCGCCAGGCCCTGGGAGCATGCCACGGGCCTGTGAGAGGAAACACCCCGCCTTCAGAGACCCAGTGCTTGAAAAACGGGAAACAGCAACATCCATAGGTCAGGGGTGGAAGTGGCTGCGGGGGTGAGGGGGAGCAATTGAAGGCGGAAAAAAGAACATCGGAGGGAAGATTCTACATACCGATGCCAGCGATGGTTTTTTTAGATTTCACGTCAGAAGCAAAAGGAACAAGGGAACTGCCTGAAACTAAAAAGCTCTGGACAGCAAGAGACACCATCAACAACAAAAAAACACAGGTGCCCTACAGAAGGGAAGAAAATGTCTGTGCATCATCTATCTGACAAGGGGTTCATATCCAAAATATAAAAAGAAACTGATAGAAAAATCAATTTGATTAAAAAAGTGGCAAAGGGTCTGAAATAGATCTTTTTCCAGAGAAGAGAAGAGATGACCAAGCGGTACATGAAAAATGTTCCCCATCGTAAATCGTAAATCATCAACAACCCAAGTGTCCATCACTGAATGAATGAAGAAAATGTGCTACACACACACACACACACACACACACGGAAATCCTGTCGAGATGACATGGATGGAGCTGGAGGGCATTATGCTAAGTGAAATACATCAGAAAAAAGACAATTACTGTGTGATCTCACCTCTGTGTCGAATCTAAAAACAACAAACACAACAGATAAAGAGGACAGATTGGTGGTTGTCAGCAGTGGGGTGGGGGCCTTCGGGAAGATGAACAACATGGATGAAAAGCTGCCAAAGAATACGATGAAAACCTAGAGAGTCAATGTAGAACGGAAAAAAAAATCAAAATACACTAAAAAAAAATTAAGAAACTCATAAAAGTAGAAATTGGTCATTTAGAAAACAAAAAATAAACTGATCATTTTTACTTTTGATTCATCTCACAGCTGGTTGATTTAGCCACAGAGGAGTTTTTTTTTTGTTTTGTTTTTGTTTTTGTTTTTAATAAATAAACTGAATGAGACACATCTGGGCTGCGTACGATGCAGTGTATCAGGGAGTTTGTCGGGAGGAACCGGAATCCTACCTTTTACTTATGTTCTCATCATCTATCCTAACGTATGAAATTTGGGATCAGGCCGTTTTGGAGGGAAGGGTCTAACATAGCTTGCCATATAAATGAACTCTTCTTTTGAGCAAAGCATCTTGGAGCTTTTCAAACTTTAAGAAATCAAGTTTTGTTTTCTTTTTTAATATCATCTTGAACTCGCCAGATGCCTTTGGATTTTCTAAAAAGAGTTCCTTAACTTAAGAGGTATAAAGCAACTGAAATGGTAGAGCTGCTGATGCTGGCGCAGAGGGGACGGCGAATACGACAGAAGCTGGATTCTATGATTGTGACATGTGGCTTTTAAAGAATGGGACCCGGAGAGAGTGTTCAGGTGTCTACAGGTCTGCAGAACAAAAGATAACAGCTCCGGGAGGTATCAGAAGAGAAGGGACGGGGCCTGAATGCCAGACATGATGTTTGAAGCTTTCTCGTCTGCCAGAACATTTTATCTTCACCCAATAAAGCTGGAGGGAAGGAATTACTGTCATTGCGCTCAGATGAGAAAATGGGTCCCCTCAAAAAAAAAAAAATGTGATGACTTACCCAGAGCTCACACAGCTAAATGTAAGAGAACCAGGACACCAACCCAGGCCTGCACGATGCCAATGGCTTCCTCTTACTCAACGTCCCCTGCCCACGCTTCACGAGCCTTTGTCTTGGCTTCTCCGTGAGCTCAGGCCTACCTGGGCCTCAGCCATGCCACCCACCCTCACCCCCACCCCCAAGCATCTCCCTTGCTGGCTTGGGAGCCAGAGCCACGGCATTTAGTAGTTTCCAAAAAAACATACATCTGCATCAAGTTTCAGTGATTCGAGTAGAACCAGGCCATATTTATGAAGTTCAGAAACGCTAAATCCTTCCTTTCCTGGGGTTGAGGGGCCTTCTTGCTGCCAACAACCACTGCCCACCCCCCCACTCCCCACCCCCCAAAAAGTGGTTTCTCATTCTCCAAGGCTGCATTTGGAAGCTCAGGTTTCCAAGATGTAGGAAACACAGACAGGCAAAGATTCAAAGCCCCAGGGGAGAGAGGAGCCTCGGAAGTCACCCCGGGTCGAGCCCACGCTGGATGGGCACACTTCCCCGGCCTTGGGGCATTGGACATAAGGACTCGGGTGAGGGGGGCCGTCAGAGCGAGGGGGCATTCAGTCAGTCGTGTGTTCGTTCATTCGACCGGCATTTATTTTAGCAGGTTCGTAGAGGACCTGCCGGAAGCCCCGCAGAGCTGCGTGGGGGCCGACGCCGTGAGGTGGAGGAGGACCGGCGTGATTCTTACCCACCTAACGCACACCAGATCCCCTACGATCTTAAAAAACGCTGAGTCGGGAAGAGGGGTCACAGGGGCAGTGGGCTGGGCAGTTCTGATGGCTCGAGAGGCAGTGTGGGCCTTGGAAGATGCAGGCTCATTGTACCCTTCCACAGTGGAAAGCAGACGGACACTCCATCTCGCCGCGCCCAGACCGACACTCCGGCGTTCTGTGAGGTCCGATCTAATCCATGCCGGCGACACAGAGAGATTCACGGGCTTACAACTGCGCGAGGTAAGCCCTGCTGAAAAATCACGCCTGCTAAAATGACCTGAACCCGCACGGTGCCCATCGACACCAGCTTTCTTATTAAGACTGAAAAAACAAAAAAACAAAAAAAAATACTGTCTATTTTCTCAAGTGTCCAGACAAGAGATTTAAAAGCAAACCCAACTTTGGAGATTTATTTCTAAGATTTACTACGCCAGACAGAATGACTTTTCACCTATTCATCTTATCCTAGCTTGAAAACTTAGGAGCATTTTTATGTAGGTTACAATTTTAAAATGTCAGCATATTCTAGGAATTGCCAGAAAAAAAAAAATCTGGTCCACCTTATTAATACAAATAAAAAATGTGAACGAATGTCCCTCCAGGTTACGCTAATTGTGACAGAGGCTACTTCTGCCACTGCCATGCACCCCACCCCTAAGAGTGACCCAAATAGAAGACCTCAGAACCCCCCGGCACCTACCAGTGAGTGGGGTCCCTGGCGGGACGCACCAAGTACCTGCTTTCACTTCCTCACTCCCTTAAGTGTTTCTCCATCTTTCTCTCTATATAAATGTGTTTTTTTAAGAAGTTATTTTTCAATCACAGTTGACATACAATATTATATTAGTTTCAGTCGTACAACATTCCGACTCCATATTTATAGGCCTTACGAAGCGATTTCCTTGTTAAGTCTAAGTAAAACTGTCATCATTTGCAGGGGACAGGATACTACATAAAAAGAATCCATGGGGGGGGGAAACTATTAGTACTAAAAAATGAATTCAGTAAAGTAGCAAGATACCAAATTAATATTCATAACTTGGTTGTGTTTTTATCCACCAATAACAAACTAATGGAAAGAGAAATTAAGAAAACAATCCCACTTCCAATTGCATCGAAAAGAAAATACGTAGGAATAAATTTAATCAAGGAGATAAAAGACATGTAGTCAGAAAACTATAAGATGGTGAAGAAAAAATTGAAGAAGACGCGAATAAATGGAAGCATACACCGTGCTCATGGACGGGAAGAATTAATGTTATTAAAATGTCCACACTACCGAAAGAATATACAGATTTAATGCAATCCTGATCAAAATACCAATAGCTTTTTTTTTTTTTTCACAAAACTAGAATAATGCTAAAACTTATATGGAACCACGAAAGACCCTGAATAGCCAAACCTACCTGGGGAAAGAAGAGCAAAGTTGGAGGTATCACATTACCTGACATCAAACTATACTACAAGGCTACAGTCATCAAAACAGCATGGTACTGGCATAAAAACGGATTCATGGATCAATGGAAGAGAATCGGGAACCCAGACAAACCCCACACCTATATGGTCAATTAATCTATGACAAAGGAAACAAAAATACACAATGGGGTGAAGGCAGTCTATTTAACAAGTGGTTTGGAAAAACTGGACAGATACATGCAAGAAACAGGAAACTGTACCACCTTCTTACACCCTATGCAAGAATAAACTCAGCATGGATTAGAGCCTTAAATGGAGGACTCGAACCCATAAAATTCCTAGAAAACATAGGCAGTAAATTCTTTGACATCACTCTCAGCAACTATTTTTGCATTGGGTTATGTCTCCTCAGGCAAGAGAAACAACAGGAAAAAAAAAAGAAAGAAGGAAGGAAAGAAATGGAACTACATCAAATTAAAAGTTTTTGCACAGCGGAAGAAACCGTCAAGAAAATGCAAAGACAACCTACTGAATTGGGGAAGATATTCGCCAGGGATACATCCGATAAGCGGCTAATATCCAAAATACAAATTAACATGCATACAAATTAACACCGAAAAGACAATTTGACAAAGAACCAGGCAGAGGACCTGACCAGACGCTTCTCCAAAGACGACATCCAGGTGGACAATAGACGTGTGAAAAGATGCTCATCGCCGCTAAGCATTAGGAAGTTTTCACGTACACCCATTCGTGTTTACACCTGATAGGTTCGTTCCCTGACCCCCTCGCCCTTTTCCAGCTCTGCACGAAACTGGAGGCCATGCTCAGGACACCGTAACAAACCGAGTTAGAGGAATGGGAATCCGGAGAGTTGAAGCCACCGTGTCCAGCACACTCACCGCCATGACACCTGGCAAGACGATGCCCCACACCATAGCTACCACTTTCCTCCCATCCTCTGCCATCTTTCCCAGACCACCCAGGGCCTCCGTCCACGTCTCTCTCTTGGAACACCACCCGCCCCAGAGAGCAGGTCAGAAGTCAGCATGAGGACACGGCCTCATCACACAGCACCCTGCTTCCTGCCTCCAGCCCGGCCTGGTGCTTAGGAGAACACAGATCGCTGAGTCGCTCCTAGATGGTCCTAACAGAGCTTTCCTTGCTCGTTAACTAATCGCAACGAGGAGGTGGCCAGGGAAGGGTGTCAAGCAGAGAGAGGCAAGGCTGAGAGGGAGCTGCAGGGACAGAGGACAGAGGCACAGTAAAATGAGTGGTGGAGACAGCAGTTGAACCCAGTATGTGCTGCTAATCACTCTTAGTTCTCACTAATGATATAAAATGCCTTTGGGGAACAAATGTAAGTAAATAAATCATTAAAGCCGTTTTAATATTAAATAGATATCAAATAGTAATAAATACTCCTGACAGTGGAACGTAAATTACAAGGAGATGGAGGAGCTCGTGTTATTTACTTATAATTTCCATGGTGTCTGTTTTCTTCCATTTTCACAACTGAGATAAAGGACGGGGTTCTGACCAATCTTCATTAATTGGACATTTAAAATACGCGTGTGCAACTATCACTGCCCACAGTCTTAAAATGCTAATGAAGCACTAGATTCTGCACAACTGCTGCCCCGTTTCCACTGGGAGACTCTGAATGTCTTTGGTTGGGAGCCTGCATGTTGGACACGTGCCAAGGTCATGGGATGCAGAGCACACGCAGCGAAGACGCGCCCACCCTGCCAGGAGAGAGTAGCGGGGCACTCGAGGTCCACCTCTGGAAAACGTGAGAACAGTTTTTCTTTCATCATCTCAAGAACTTCCTTTCTCCTCTGTTTCTCTGCTCACAGAGGCCGTTCATAAACGAATCTAACGTCGTTTCCGTAAATATCGAAAAAATAAGTGTTATATGGCTGGGAAAACAGAGAAAGTCTCTATCCTCTAGGAACTGGGGTTAGGGGAAAAAGAGACGTCAACATGTCATATGTTGATTTGATAGAAAAAAAAACAGGTGTGGCACTATTGCGCGGTAGGCATGGCAGAAACTCAATATTTGCTGAGTGAATGAATGAATAAATGAGTGAATCCTGAGGTCAGAACATGTACTTGTTTTTGGAGTCTACAGATTGACTTGCTTTTTCAGTAAAGCTTCTCCTGACCTGTCTTTGATGCGTTCGGCACCCTGTAGCTTATCTCCTCTGTTCGTTGGCATGCCAGCCTTCTCCCCCATACTGAGGGCCCCTTCAGAGGAAGAGCGTGTTTGATGCCTGTCTGCCCAGAGCCTCGCACGGAGCAGGCACCTACGACACGTTTCCTGAATTCATCTTGTTCTGAGCCTCGTTTCCTGGGATGACCTCCTTCTCACTCTGGTACCTCTTGCATGTTTTAGAAACTGGGGGTGCTCATGGAGCCTGCAAAAGTGACTATTTACCCAGCATAGGAGGAGATGAAATGACTGAGGTCATTTTAATAAAACTTCAGTTTTATCCTCTGGTTATTTTGTACCCAGCTCTATATGATGATATTGTCTTTTATCGGTGTATAAATCAGTTTCAGTAAGTTCATAAATTTTGTATTACGTGTCACAAGGATTTGGCCCTGACTTGAAACACTGGCTGTGCTGATTAAAATCAAGGCCAAGCCTTATACCCAAGCCAGCACTGAGCCTGTCTTTCTCCTAATGACCTCTCTAGTTTCACATGTTTTTTTTTTTTAGCAATGCTTCTTATGAATAGATTATGGACATGGATATTTACACCTGACTAAATCGGTAACTTGAGAAACAAAATGTGATATTCTCATCCTCTGGTGGAAATATTTCTGGGAGAGGAGGGTGAGAAGAGATGAAGGCAGATCAGCGGGAACTGACCACTGCATATAAGGTTCTCTGCCTTGACCTATGTGAAAAGCCCATCACACTCACTACAGCTCTTTGAGGCCTGGTTACTTCTCACTTTCACGATGAGAAGGCATTTCAAAAAGAGATTTCCATCAACCCAAGGTTATGAAAAAATGACAGAGCTTAGGATTTAAGATCCTAAAGGACTCTTTCCACTGGGAGGTGAAGACAGGCAGACAGTGGGAAATCTAACTGACTTAGCTGTCTCTGTAGAAAAACTGATTTTGAAGAGACTGCCTGCCATAAACATCCATGGAACTAACATCATCATCATCATCATTAGTATTTTATTATTTTATTTTTAATGCCTACATCACCTGGTATTCCAAGGAGGTCTCCCATCCAAGTACTAACCAGGCCTGACCCTGCTTAGCTTCCGAGATCAGACGGGATCAGGCACATTCAGTGTGGTATGGCAGTAGACGGAACCAACTTATTATTTGAGGAATCCATTTAGTATGTCAGTGTGTTATGGTGATGTCAGAGCATCTGAGGATGTCCCTAAATGAGGAAGACTAGGGCAGATTGTGGTGAGTGTTCAGGATGTAAGTACTTTAGAAAAGGGTAATTTTTTTATCATTTGATTTGGTGACTGTGGTAAGAGATAAAGATGAACTAAAAAGGAAAGCATGAATTGTACAGAGGGGACACACGCACACACACACACACACTTTAATATGTCTCAATGCTTCCTCTTATCCTTTGGAATAAGCGCTAATTCCTTTTGCTGCCAGTCTGTACTAACTTGTAGCATGTATCCAGCCCTGCCGAACAAGTTAACTTAGGGTTCACCCAGTTTTTCCTCTCCTGGCTGTATCTCACCCCACACTGAATGGTCACTGATCTATTTGCTCTGACTATAGATTAGTTTGAATTTTCTACATATTTAGATAGAATCATGTAGCTGATATTTCCTTAGCTCTTACATGTAACATATTGTTATATATCCCAAGTTACATTGTCATTATTTTTATTTAAAAAATTATCTTAAAAATATTTAATTTTTAAAAAATCTTATGTATTCCCCCATGTAGTTATCAATATTCTTCATGCACTGCATGGATCCACATTTTCGAGTATTATTTATTTTCTGCCTGAATGGATCCTTTTAACCTTTCTTATATTGTGGGTCTGTAGGTGTTGAATTCTAAACCTTTCATTACGTCTGAAAAAGTCTTTACTTTGCCTTTAGTTTAGAAATATATTTTGTTAGGTATAAAATTCTAGGTTGACAGGGTTTTCCCCCAGTACTTTAAAAATGTTCCTTCACTCTTTTTTCTCTTTTGATGACAAATCAGCTCGCAGCCTCATCTTTGTCTGTGTTTGTAATTTCTCTTTCTTTCTCTGCCTGCATTGAAGCTCTCCTTTTTATCACTGGCTTAGCAAACTAACCACAATGCATATGTTTTTCTTTATTTTCCTTCTGCTTTCAGTTTGTTGAGCATCTTGGGTCTGTTGGATAATAGTTTTCCTCAAATTTAAAAAGTTTCACATATTTTTCTTCAACTACCTCCCAATCTTCTCTCTTTTGGGAACTCCAATTACCCATATATGAGATCACTGAAAGTTGCTCCAGAGTTCAATAATCTTTCTTCTTTAATGTCTTATCTCTTATCTTCTGCTAATCTTATCCAATGTATTTTTCATCTTATGCTTTGTAGTTTTTATCTCTACAGGTTTGCCTATATGCAATATAGTTATAACCATTTATATGTTAATTTTAATATTTGTGGTTGTTCTGCAGTAGTTTTGATGATTTTTCTTCTCATTATGGGTCATATTTTCCTACATTATGTTTGGTAATATTTAATTGGATGAAAAGCATTGTCAGTTTTACTTTTAAGGTGTTTTTTACTCCTAAAAACTATTTTTAAATTTTCTTCTAGGATGAGCTTAATTAGAAACAGTTTGATCCTTTTAGATCTCGCTTTTAAGATATGTTAGGAGACTTTTGATCAAGATGAAGAATGTAAGTCTGTGATCACCTCCTTCTATGACCCCATCAAAATTAAAACTAAATCCCAGAATAACCATCACGGAGAACCACCTGAACACTAGCTGAAGAGAAGTCCTGCAACTAAGGATATGAAGCAACAGTCACCTCCTGCCTGGTAGGAGAGATGGAGACAAGAGATGGGGGTGGTCCCACGCCCACGGTGTGACAGTTAACACTCGGAAGGGATAGCTTGGCTGCAGAGGTCCCTCCTGAGAAGTGAGGGGTCCCAGCTGCACACCGGGGTCCCCAGCTGGGGCACCAGTGCTGGGAAGAGGAGGCCCCAAAACATTTGGCTGTGAAAGCCACTGGGAGCTGTGTCCAAGAGAAAAGCATTGCTAGAGACCAAGACACAGGGGCAGCAGCTCAGAAAGCTCCAGGGACACATGGTAGGCACCCAACTGACTAAGATCAGGGTGAGGACTGGAGGGGCTGGGCAGCTCTCTCCGGGTGTGGAAGTGCCACCGGGTGCCACAGCCCCTCTGTTGAGCCCTCTCCTGATCAAGCCAGCCTCGCAAAGGCAGGTGCCCATGTGAGTCTCTGTTGACCTGGCTGATGCCATCCACCCGCCCTGGAGATTCCCCGAGATGCTGTCCCACCCAGTTGGAGCCCCCAGCCTGGGCCTCCCCCAGTGCTCCTGCACACACGTGTCCTGCCTCGGCTCATGCTGCAGGCTCTCACGAAGGGCTGCAAAGCCCACACGAGCACGGCCAGCCTCTGCGTGCACCGTGGCTTCTGCCACGTGGCCCCAAGCCCAGGACAAGGGGCGACCAGTCTCAACTTGCATTGTTTCTGTCGTCAGGTGGCCCTGAACCTGGCATAAACCACGGCCAGTCTTGGCCTGTAACACAGCCCCAACTACATGGTCTGAAGCCTGGCGCGGGTGGCAGCTGGCTTCGGTTCACGGCGCGGCCTCACGTGAGAGCCTCCAGCGCCCGCACGAACAGCAACCAAGCATGGATCACTTTGCGGCTTCTCCTAAGGGGCCTCAAGCCTGGCACCAGTGGTGACTGACTGACCTTGGCCTGAACCAGAGCCCTCCCAAGAGGCTCGAGACCCCACACACCTGGTGGCCAGCTTCAGCCAGCATCAGACACTCACCCCGTGAGCACCACAAACAGAACGCCCGAAGGGCAGACTTGACGACTGGCATCAGAGTCTCACTAAACAGACCCTGCTCCCTGGGGAGTTTCTTAGAAGAATGGGCAGGTCCAGGGATGGCTGTCATACTCAGACACAACCATAGAGATCAGCGAATCAGAAGCTCAAATGTGTCATACATTGGCCAGCTTGGATGACAAAGGGCATGAGAGAGATAAACAGTCTGAGAAAGCATCAGATAGCATCAAGACGTCATTTGCATGATAAACAAAATGCAAAATCATTCCTAATGAGAGTTCCGTAATAAGGGCTGATGTTGATGATATGTGCCCCTAGAAAGATGAAAGAAAGTGTTAAGACTAGAAGCCTCTATGCCAACCACCACAGCAGCCACATTTCCTGATTGAATACCTGGCGATTACATCGTTAGGCTATTGTTTAACTTTGCTGTCCCACAAGAAAGAGTAGGAGGGATTTATGGGAAACATGGTATGGGAATCTGACCTTTTAACGTTCCGCTTTCTGCTTCATCTCGCCCCATTTGGTGACGGGTAATGAGTAGATGATGTATAGATCCATTGTAATTGGGATATAGTGATTAATAGATTTTTAGGTATAAAACTGTGGACCTGAAATGGGTCGAGGCTGGAAGGACAGCCGCCGGCTATTAAACTGCCTCTAATATCAAAGCACTCAGGTTGAGTCTGGTTATTCTGGTACAACAATGTCATCCCATGATGACAATGAGCGGACTTCAAGAGATGAGGGTTTACACCTTGCTCCAAAGCAAGGTGGAGGTTTGGATGCATCTCTCTGGAGAACACAGGTCCTCAGGGCTCCCCACCCATGGGACACCTTCCGGCACTGCGCTGGGCTCCCTCACACGCGCTTGTGTGATCAGCCTTCTCAAAGCCGTGCTCCGTGCCTTCCTGCCGGTGTCGGGAATGAGCATTCGTCAGCATGTCCTCCCTGTTTCCTGTGGTCTGGGGGAGAGGCAGCTTCCTGCTGTAGTATTTATGTCTGGATTGCTTGTCTTCTAGGACACGGCTAAGCTCTCTCATTACCTGTGTAAATCCTGAAGTAAATCCCCTCTGCTTAAATATTCAGATGGCATTTGAATCCCAGCTAGATCCTGATTGCTTAGGTAATGGGCCAAAATTCACTCACGTGGGATCGGATCTGAACCCTGGTGTGTCTGCCTGCAGAACCCACGTTGCACCCAATACCCTGACACTTCCTTCAAACCATGGTCTGGTTTCCAAGTCCCCGTTCAAGCTGCCGCTCATGGCCCACTTAGGATGAGTCATCAAAAGCTCCGGGAAGCTCCACGTAAGGCCACCACGAGGGGATCCTGCAGAAATGCCCTCACCGCAGCCCAAATGGGAAGGATCCAACTATTCATTTTTTTTGCCTGAAGTTGGAAAATAAAGGCAATTAGATGCGCTTCCCTAGGCTTGTTTGCTGTAAGAGTATATGATCTCGCTGCACTTTTGGCCCAAAATGGAGATAATGTGATATAACCATATACGCCTGACCCACTGAGCTATGTTGGTTGTCGAAATATGTCAGTTAGGGAACAGGAAACAATTATGGAATGCACGCATTACCCTGTTTTTCTGGTTCCCTGTGACTCATTCTTAGCTTTCTTTGGATAAAATCTCACCCAGTTTTCCTGCCCAGGCTGGTCACAGGGGCAGGTGGCTCTCGTGCACTTGGCTTTGCCTTGTCTGGTGATGAACAGGAAGGTAATCTCCTGAGAGGCCAGGGATTGAATTTCCGCACGGGCCCCTGTGTTTATTGACCACTCTATTCCCTGCTTCTCACCCTTCTACCCACGGGGTGCCTCAGGATTGGGGGAGATGGGAATGTTAATGAGTGAAAACGGCCACATCTTACAGTGTTGACCAAAGAAACATTTAGAAGCCACGTGCCTGCCCTCGCCCGATCCCCGAGTTAGAAATTTTCGTAGAAGAGCAAGATTTCAATTATTTTACAAGATCTTATTTTCATTTTTACGACAAACAGCATTTGCAGTTTGTTTATTTTTCATCTTTTTTTTTTTTTCACTCTCTCCTCACCGCTCTCTCCACCTCTGTCAGCAGGATAGTGTCTGGCAGAGTAGGAAGGACAGACAGAGATATCTGTTGCTTGAAAACAAGTAAATGTATGAGTGGCTGCAGGTCAAACATCACAGGTTACTGTTTATTAAGGGCTGATGTCGCGTGCACTGTACTTCACGTGCAATGCACGTCATCTCACACCTCCTCTCTGCGTCCTTCTGGCCCTCCATCCTGTCCTCCCACAGGAATGAGCAACCCAGACGGTCCCGGGCTGCTCTGAGCCTCAGTTTCCTCTCTACTATACTGAGCCACATTGCTTCTCACCTTCCTTCCTCAGGTGCTTTGATCCATGACTTCTAAATGAAAAGAGATCTGGAAAAAGAAGGCTACTTCTGCATTTGAGAGGTGGACTAAATAAAAATATTCTGTATTTGGAAGAAACACCTCCTCCTTCTCCACCACCACCCTAGCTTTAAATAAATCCTCATCACTTGGGAGCTGCGTGACCAAAGACAAGGCATTTAGCTTTTCTGTCTTCCATTCTTTTTCTCAGACATAAAACGCCAGCAATAATTGCACCTTCTTTTACTAAATTCATGCATTGCTGAATGCCTTAACGGTGGTTTACTTAGACAATATTCTGGCTCCCATGTGACCCCGTTTCCTCTCTCACTTTTTCACAAAAATTCTAAATTCTTCAGCCTGTGGCTGTCATCCAACGTCCCAAAGGAACCATCTCAGCAATCAGTCTTGCTATGGTGATGGAGTGACCGATAATCAATCGATTCATGCCCTTCCCAGGGCAGTTTATGTGAAATATGGTGTGTGTTTGGCCAAAGTGATCCTCTTCTAATGATGGGACCTACTGCTATTTAAAACAACAACAACAACAACAAAAAACTTACTGGGGAGCTGTTTGGGTCCAGCGAGAATTCTTGAGGTCTCTCGAAACTGCATCTCAAATAACAGCCTTTCTCATCTATACCTAGTGTCAGGTGTGCAGTCGATCACCTGCCGGACATGCTTGGCCTCACAGTCGCCGGGCGGGGGGTGCCTGACCACGCACACTGCCAATGCTTCTGAAACTGGCGAGGCACAGAGCACGTGATACCGGCTCTTCATAAAGCCCTTGGAAGTGACACACGCCACCTGAACTCGTGGCTCAGCTGCCAAAATACAAGGAGAAGAAAAAAAGGGAGCCTTCCACGCCTCTGGAGGAGAGTCGGGCAGCCACACAGGTCACATCGACTGCAGCTGTCCCCCGGTGAGCGCTTCTTAACCCGTTTCACATCATAAACTCACCAAAGGGCTGCTTCAAGATCTAGGGATCAGCTACTACCCAGAAAAAAAAAAATGTAGATGGCTGCATAAACGCTTTCGCCTGCTACTTCGTTGAGTTCACGGATTTCGGCATGCCTCGACTAGAAGCCACCCACCCCGCCAGGGCGTGCTGCGGCTGGTTCGCGGGAGCCTGGAAGCGCCTCTCGCGAACTTGCGGCGCGTTGTGCGAGCCAGCGGACCTCGCAGGGTCAGCCTCGCAGGGCTGCGGTCGGAGCCGTTGCACCGCAGAGAGCGGGCGATGCTGCCGATCAGCCCACGCCACTTTTTTGTTTTTCCTGGAGAGTTGGTTGCGAAACACGTCCCAGCGCCCAACGCCACCGGCCGTCCCTTGTTTCGATAGACACGACTCTTATCTCAGACATGCTGCCTCTCACGTGTCCACTCCATGTGACAAGACAAGACCGAAAGCGATTTTCCGGGGGGAGGCGGGGGCACCGTTTTGAGCAGGAACGTGTGGCGTGGAGGAGCGACTATGTGACCGCGCGTCAGAGCCCGGAGCGGCAGCCCAAGTGCCGAATTCCCGCCCCCCTGAAACGGAGACCTCGCTATACAGACGGCGTGACTAAGACCCGGCGAGATGAAAGGACCTGCTGCAGAGGGGTTCGCGGTGCCAACCGCCCCGCCACGCGGATCTCTGGATTCCCACGCTGTGTGTGCGACCACGCCTCG
Organism: Eonycteris spelaea; assembly: GCA_003508835.1. NCBI lineage: Eukaryota > Metazoa > Chordata > Mammalia > Chiroptera > Pteropodidae > Eonycteris > Eonycteris spelaea. The sequence continues at coordinate 4,442,387 of PUFA01000115.1, forward strand.
GAACGAGCAGTGAGCCGGCTCTGTCCGCGGCAGCCCGCCATGACCGCGGCGCCCAGGACCCGGCGATTCGGGATGCCCTGGCCCCTCTGCGGACTTCATGATCTTGAACGTGGAAGACCGTAGCCCTCCCTGTGGGCGTGCACCTCCTCTAGTACCACCCAGCCTACGGGCCTGGGGGCCAGGCCTCTCCCTGAGAGCTGGGACTGTGCTCGCTACAACCTGGGACCCCGGAGGTCCCCCATCTGTCACGGACATGACACTTGGAGGTCAAAGGACAGGCCCAGATCACCCTTGACACTGGTGGGCCCCTGTTGGCATGACAACCCCTTGGCCCTAGCCCCCAAATTAAGTGCTGCTCAGTTCATCACCTATAAATATTAGATCAATTAAAATATATTAACCTTGGGTAGGTTTGTTTTCCCCCTTCACATGCAGTTTTAAAAAAAAAATGTACACCAAACTGAAAGGCAGAGGAAGGAAAGAAACTAGAGACCTATTTAAGGCAGCATCCAGCACAAATGGTCCTACGTGAGGCTGTTACGGCGCTTCTCTGTGGACCACCATTGTTCCAGAAGGAAGTGAATATATGGGGGAGGGGAGTAGGGAGGCACTGGGGTACACCATGCCGGCCATTTGGGACGCCAACCGAGGGTGCATAAAATAAAACCCTCCCACGCCTCATCTGCTGTATTCCTACTTGACTAATGCCCTCCAGAGCAAGGAGGACGTGCTGCATGAGCCTTGTTGCAACGCTTAAGCTGAACATCAAAGGGGTGCCAGGGACCCCGGGCCTGCTCCCCAGCACCTCCAGACCAGTGGAAGATGAGCCCTGCCCCACACGCAGAGGGGTGCAGGCAATCATGCCCCGCTTGGATGCCCAGAGTTCCCAGAGTCTGCCTGAAACAGAGCCCCACGCCCCAGACAGAGAGGCGCTGGCCACTGTTCTCCCTGACGCAGCAAAGGGTCTGCCCGAGGACGCGCGGCCACTTCAAAGCTCACGTTCAAGACCTAATACGCTAGCTTCTAGCCCAGTGTGCTAATCACTGGCATTTTAAACAGAGCTGAAATTATCTAAAATTTCACCGAAAAATTATGCCAAGCTTTATGCTACTCATTTACATCAAATAATCATTTTGTTTCTAAAAAGTTGTGGGGTTTTTTGTTGTTTTTTTTTTTAACCCTGATTAGCCCTACTTGTGTTTTGTTGATTTGACTGCTCTGGATGTCTGTTTTTGGCTTGACTGTCTTCTCACTATTCTGGTTTGTGCTCGTCATTAATTATCACAGGAGAAATTAGGGCAGAGACTGAAAAATGACTGACGGAAAACATACCCATTCATACCGCGCTCATTGTTTTTCGAGGCCTTTTCTGTACTCGTTCCCTGCGTTCCTTCTCAAGCGGCGCTGTGAGACTGATTGATTATTATGATCTGACCCATTTCACCATTGATCCCACACGGCACTGGGAAGTTAGGTCCCACGGCAGCAGAGTCTGCCGATGTCCTGTTTAGTGACAACGGGGGATTAGGGCTGGTTGGCATGATTTGAAGTTCCATGCTCCCTCCATGATTTCAGTGTGTAGCATCCACCTTCATCTACACATCATTCCTACCAGCCTGCCACTACAGGCCGCAAGGCGGATGTCCACGAGAAGCCGCTAACATGATAAACTGCTCACAATCCCTTTAGGGTTGTTATTTGGAACTTTTAGAACGTGAAGTTCCGCTGATGGCCTAAGCGCTGCTTTCTGCATGAGCAGGGTCTTGGTCCCACGGAGATGAGAAGGGGAGCAAAGCCCCCCCCGCGGCCCGAGGGGAACACCTTTCCTTTCATCCATGGCTCCCTGCGATGCCACCAGCACTAGCCCCCCCCCCCATCATCCTGGTTCTTCAGCCTTAAGATCACAGGTGTGAGGCTAATAATGCTAGTTTCAGGCTAGAGTCGAGAGGACCCCAAGAGTTATGCTCAAGGGCGCTCAATGTTATTTGTAAAGCTCTTCGAAATGATCACAACGGCTGAGTTCAATAATCCAAGAGGGCCCTAAGGGAGATAGCTGTGGTGGTGTCGAACGGAATGAGTTGGCTGAAAAACCGGAAGAGATGGAAGACGGAAGCCACGTTAGAAGGCTGCGGTCCGGGTGAGACGATGGAAAATGAGTGGCGCTGAGACATCACAATGAAAAGGCGATCGCAGGCTGTCAGGGGCCCCGAATTCACAGCAATCTCAACATACCGTACTAGAAATAGACACCAGCCTCTCTGCCCTGCTGCTCACATTAGTAGAGAGGATATTATTCGCAATAAAAAAATAAAAATAACAGCAGTAATGACTGAGCAGTTGCTACGTACCACACACTGTACTTCAAGCTTTATAGTCATTCGCTCATGCACGGCCCTCAGCCATTCTCTCGGGCAGGCCTCTTACTATCCTGCTTTTGCAGGTGAGCGTAGTGGTGCTTCGTGAAGCTGAGTAACTCGCCCAAGTTCTCAGGCAGGTAAGCAGCACGGCTGGAATTGAAACCGAGGTCTCCGTGACCTTACAGTCCACCTCCTTCATGACATGCTGTCCCTCTTCTCTACCATATAAAGCGGTCATCTGCTGTGCCCAAGGAGGGGAGAAGAAGTGTGCTTCTTGTAAGCGTATGACAATTTCCTATTTGGATGAGAGGGAGGAGAAAGCACGTCCAAGCCGAAGGCTTTGACATAGAACAAGGGAAAGGCAGAAAAATCGTTTGCTCAAATGATATTTTTTAAATGTCATCTTCATGTCTGGATTGAGAGAACGAGAAAGGGAAAGAGCGAGTCCAGCTGTGCCCAGGAAGGAATATTTTAGGGGAGATGGACCTGGGCGGCACAGGAAGGTCAAATGAAGGCAGGAGCAGAGGATCCCTGACTCGCCTCCCCATTCACGGATCTTGCAGCTCGCGTTCTTGGGCATGTCCGTTTTTGAAGCCTCCGGTCTGGGAATATCTCTGACACCCGCCGAGAGATGATGTCAGCCACCCGGCGGACTTGGCAACTCTCTGGGTTTGGAGGGGGCTGAAAGTGGACGCCTCAGCGTGGGTCTGATGTTTTTTAAACTCCTGGGTGAGCGTGAGGGCACCTTTTAGTGCTGAGTGAGAAGAACAGTTCGGTGTGGCGTGTACCTTGGAGACCCATTCAATAAAGAGCGCCTGACACACACAAGGAAACCAGGTTGCCATGCAAACACACAAAACAGTCACTGACCAGGGGCAGCTTCAGTTGATGGCTCCTAGCGGCGAGCTCTGGGGCAAGGACTCTCCCTGGGGACAGACGCTGAGATGCATGCGGCTTCCGTTTAGAAACGGGAAAGTATTTAACAGAAGTTTGCTGCTAACAAGAGCTGTGATTATATAGAGGAAATGTGTCTCTTTGTGATAAAAATGCTCATGGTCGTGCGTTAAGCTAGATGCAAGACACCCTCATTAACACGGCCAATCTGGTAAATAAAAACGCGTCACAGGGAAATGTCTGATTAGTTAATAATTAGGGCTTTTGCTTAACAGAATGTTGGAATCCTGGTTTCAAAAGTGAGACTCCCCTCCCACCTTGTTCTATTTTTTTTTCCCCCCGTATGCTTGGGAAACTAGTAACATTAGGGAATAATAAAAATACACCTCACAGGTGAATGGAACTCTGCTTGGTGCTAAGCTTGGCTCTGAGCTTATCTCTGCGGTGAAACTTCCGCTTTGGTTCAAGGGCAAAGTGAACGCTTCTCTGGAGCTTCACCGGTGCGACAGGTGTAGACACGCGTCCAACTAAAGGGGACTTCCGACATCATTTAGTTCGGTCTCCCACCTGCGCGGGCTGCACTGAGCCAGGGCTCCAGTGCATTGCCATGCCATTTCTAGTTGTTCCCATAAGGTGGGACTCGCACAAATTTCATGCTGCTGACACCGCTGACAGACGGGTCAAACTGACAGGAGGCTCCTAACTTGGAGCCAAAACGAGACTCCTTGAATGCTACGTACTGATCCTCAGTGCGTCTCTGGTGGGCGCCCCCGGACCGCGGTTCCCTTCCTGTGTTTGCACCCTGGCCGGCAACTCTGCCATGGCCCTTCGGGTCCAGTCCGACCTTAGCCGTTCCCTTCGCTTGTTCGTTACATGATTCCTTTTCAAAAAAAAAAAAAAATTATTTTGAGTACGTCCATGTGGAAGCACAGGGAGAGACAAGATAATAACACCCTGCCCCTCAGTATTTCAGTTCTAGGAAGAAATTCGTAATTCTTTCATCCAAACACTTAGGCACGTCAAGAAGATCATATTTCAGATACATAAACACAAGGTGAAGAAAATCAAATCGGTTAAGACAGTAGAGGGTATTTGGTGGGGGCAGTGGGGGGGAGTTAGGGGGTTAAGTTTGAATAATGGCGGTAGAGAACTCCCCTGAGGAAGCCTCATTTACACTGAAACCTCGATTCCCCAAGGGACCCAACCTCGCCAAACCCAGAAGGCAGAACGATACAGGGGAAGGGGTGGAGGGATATATCAGCATATTCCACCTCCCCGCGGTCCTCTCAGAGCGGGGGCGCTCAGAGCTGAGCATGGCAGAGTCAGGTGCAAGTGACAGACGTCTCACCAGCCAAGGTTTCCTTCAGCTACCTTACGGCACAGTGATCGTGTTGAAGCTTCTGACAGCCTCGACCCCCCCAGAACCCCAGACCTCACGGGAACGGCCCCGCAAGCCGCCCTCCCTATACCGCGTTTGTACAATCAATCGTGTCTAATGTAAACGTAGGAATCCCCGGATTTCCTGTTTCCTTCCTCTTATTTGGTTTAGGTGGACTATGACACCCCTAAGACATTCTAAATTTTGTTGCCGCCCAACGGGCATTTGCTAAACACATCGCATGGGCTTCTGTGCATCAACCGAATGAAGATGTTCAACAAAGCGAGACCGAAGGTTGCGTGGCACGGGTCTCCTAGGAAACCTCCTCTCCACTTCCGGGGCCATCGACATTCATCCGCGCATCCCCTTACTTTCCAGCCAGCTACAAGGTCACCTAAATAATTACGACATCTCCGTCTCAACTTCGCCATGTTTTCGTAACTATGTCGTAAGAGATTATGTCCAATGCGCTCGTGAAGCTAAGATAGATTTGGCATTCTTTTAATTTTTTTTCGCTAAGTAACTAAACTGAGGGGGGGGGGAAGAATGAATGAAAGGAAGAAAGAATAAACAGAAACGAAACGAAGGAAGGAAGGAACTGAATTTGGCATAGCTCACTATCTGGACACCTATGGGTATATATAGCAGAATCTTTTAAAATGCCCTCAAGCTACCTGCATCCTATAACACACTGCAGAATTTCACGGTTGACCTTGCCTTGCTTGTTTTATAGGGAGAAGGCATGGCGTCCACGTTCCCCCCAATCTTTGCATAGTGGGTTCATCCTCAACCTTCGGCTCTCGGCTTTGATCTCATTTCCTCCAGGAGGATGCCCACGATTCTTCTTGCTCAAGAAGGTACCATTTAGGACACCTTTTATTCTTTACCTCAATGTCCTGCTTGTTCCCTTTATTAAAAATTGCCCTATTTACACATAGATTGATTAAATGATAACTTATAGCTAAAATTAAATTTGTTCGATTAGAATTTACCATAATTATGTGTATTTATTCATTTGTTTGATTTTTGGATCTCTCTTCTACCAGACAGTAAGGCCTGGGAGTGCTAGCCTAGTGACTGCCTAGTTTATCTCTCTCACCCTATTGCCTGGCGTTGCTGAATAAATGAAGAAAAGAGTATACAAATGTGAGAATAAGGTATTCATGAAAATTCATGGATTTTGTAGGGAGACACACCAGAGTGAAATTCTAGCTCAATCGCTTACTAGCCGTATTCCTTACTAGTCTCACTGATCCCTGGATTCCTCCCACCAACACTGAATTGTTCTGGATTCAAGAATGTGAAAATGCTATGCAGTAGGCTTTCAGGGAATACAAGTGTTTCTCCCTGTCGCCCATATGTCTTTTGACATAGCCTGTGCCCTCCCCGGGTTCTCAGAGATGACCCACCCTGTCTCTGACACATCTGTGGGTTTTTATCAGCCCAGAACTCCACTTGGTTTTCCTGCCTTAAGCCTTTGACTTAGCCATATGACTCATTCACTGTCTCATCTTTCAAAGTTATTTGCTTCCTATTTTCTACTTGGAGACCCATTTTTCCTCCAGAAACAACCTTCACATTCCCTACTTTTTCGAGCATCGTGACTTGCGAGGTCAGCGATTTAGATTTAGATGCCCAGGTCATATTTGTGTGCTGCTGGTCAAGGAGGCTAAGTTTGCTGATCAGTAAAATGGATCTATCTAGCAGTGCACATGAGGCATGTAAGTCTTTCATTCTCCGAGGTCATATTCAGAGGCCCTGTCTCAAATGAGAAGATTCAGGGTAGAGCAGAGACCTTGAAGAACTGTTTTGCCTTTGATGAACTCAGAATCTTAAAGTTAAAAAAAAAAAAAAAAGGATCTTCGAGATCCTACAATCCAACCATCCCCCTCACTTTTTGTTTAATAGGCAAAAACAAAAACGAAACCAACCAGACAAAAAAAGTGAAAGAGGATAAGTAACCTGACCTGGAACATGGGCAAATCAAGGGTATGTCTCATGTATCCTGACTTTCGGCCACTCTCCTACTCTGAAAACGAAGCAGGAGCATTTGGCAAGTAATGATTACCATGTGCCAATGAACCAATCCATTTAATCTTCACGATGAACTCTAGGCAGAAAACAACATTATTATTCTGATTTTACTTATGGGGAAATTCAGGCTGACAGCACTTAATTTGTCCAAGTTCTCATTTTTCATATGCGAGGTCGATAATAGCTTGAAATATTATAGCCAGTTTCTCAGCGTTAGAAGCCACCTGGGGAAAACAATCACTATCTTTTGCGCAGGTACCTATGACCTCTTAGTGTCTAGCACATATGTGCATTCTGACATAATCCTATAATGATCCTGAGAAATAAGAAAGTGACCTCTATTTTGGGGTCAGATCAAGAAGGTTGTAGCTGGTCAATAGTCCCTGTTTTACAGATTAGAAAACTGAGGTCCACTTAAGGACTTCACGGCATGCCACTGGAAATCTTAGGGTTTTTTTTCGTTTGTTTGGCTTTGTTTTCCAGAAACTTTGCAATGGAGGGATCATGTTTTTAAGTCAAGAAAAGTGTGTCTTAGAGACGAGAAACTTGTCTCAGTTAATAAGTGACAGAACTAAAATGTGAACCAGGACAGTACAAACCCAACCCTTGTCCTTCCTATTATACTATGTGACATCCCAAAGTTAAAAACACACAGAACCAGTTTCTAGCAATACATTCTACGGCCCTAAGACCAGGGCACCTCACTCATTATCACACTGATCTCCGAAAAGGTATATACCTCTCTTTCTCTAATCAGATGACTCATTGTCCCGGTGTTGACGGAAACAGAGGCATGAAGAACCAGTGAAGGGGACGGTTGGTGATAGCGCATAGTTTTCTCTGATGCTCACGGTTTCTCTCTTCTGCAGAGAAGCAAAAGGATTCGCAGCACCAGTGCTCTCTGGTCAGCGCTCCAGCCCATAGGCAGAACCACCTGACGCTGTGCAAACATGCCCCATACGGGCTCGGGGTGGGCAGGACTGGGAGAGAAAGCAGAGGAAGGATCTCTGATGGCAGCAGCAGCTGAGCGGTCTGGCAGAGTGACCCCGGATCCATAGCCACTGATAACCAAGCCGGCCCGATTGATTTCAAACGTGGCTTTGTGCTAGTCTTTCTACAACTATGCTGTCTCATTTCCAAAGACGCATTGAAGACGAGAGAGACAAGAGAGGTCAGACAGACCCTGAGGGACCAGAGAAAATGAAAAAGAGTCCTACTTCTCGGACGACTCTAAATCAGCAACACAATCAACCTCTGAGGAAAGACATGCCGTACCCACAGGTGCCGGTCTGCGCCCTTCCCGTGGCGTGAGGATGCTCCGGGTTCCATCAAGAAACAGAACCCCTTCTGATACGCTTCCCCAATCGATATTTCATTATCAGTTTGTTATTGTTTGCAGGAACTTCCCCTTCAGACTCCTAGCAGGGGTCAGTAAATCTTGCTGATCGATGCAGCCTTCTCAATGAAGGCAATTTTTCTCCAATCATCTTTCTGGATTTGGTAAAATGGACCTGTGTTCTCGAGTTCTCAGCCTACAGGTAAGTGGGTCTCTTGAGATGATCACAGGTCACTACCTTTGGGCCTTTCCCAGAAAGCGCATGAAATCCAAAGCCTGGACACGGCCCCTGCGACCCCCTTACGAGCAGAAAAGTTACCTAGTACCTGGTGCGACAGGGTGTCAAGAAACATAAAAGTAGGAAGAGATATTTCAAGTCTTCTGTTGTGTTTCTTAAATTCCATCATCTGTTAACCGATTGGACCAATAATTATTGAATCTGCTGTGTGTCAGGCATTTCGCTAGGCACTGGGGATTCGGTAGTAAATAAGAGATGACATTTAATAGATAACTTCTGTAAAAATAAATAGAGTTAGGAAACAGGTCGCAATTGGGATATGCAGTGGGGGGGGGGATACCTTAATCAGGTACTAACTTTCTATATGAGGTTACAATGACGTGGAGACCTGCATAGAGGGTACGAGCCAACCATGAAAAAAACTACTGAGAACGTCCCCCCAAAAAGATGGAAAGACAAAGGCAAAAAGCGCAAACTCAAGGAGGAGCTTGGTTTCTTCAAAGACAGAAGAAGGTGAATGTGACTGGAGAAGTTTATTTCATGGAGAATCTGATTTTCACTCAAAATAAATATATATATATAGGGATCAGTATAAGTATCATTGACCAAGAAAGGCATTAAAAACTAAGAATATCCAAAACAATCTCCACGCATCACCAGGGAAAGTGCCATCCCAATGATCAATTTGCACAAGGGCTCGGGGGGTGCGCTGCACGAATTCTGCACCAATCAAGGACCTAAGTCGATACGCCCTCTTCTTACACAATAACCGTTTACCACGTGCCGCGCAGCCTGGGCGCTCGGGAGGATGTGGTGACAGAAACGGTCAGGGCCGTATGAAATTCATTTCGGTCAAGTCTGTATCCATTGTACCACGGACGATACTGGAAACGGGGGCAGGGGGAGCCCCGCTTATTTTTGTGGGTGCTTCCTGGAGTTCTCGGGGGGCACAGCAAAAGCCCAAACAGGAGAAACGGAGAGGCCCAGGACATTGGTAAAGAGCGCAGCTCTGGGTGGGCGGCACGGCTCAGAAGACGGTCTCCGCAGATGAGAATGGCCCGATTTCGGCAGCCGCAGGTGACAGCCAGTTTCCCGCCACGGACAAATGAGACCGAGACGTCTACGTGGCCAAACCCGACCGGGGCGAGTCAGGGAGAAAGGGCACTTTTCAGCCGTCACAACTCACAGAGCCACCGAGTCCCGCTGCTCCGGGAACCTTCATAAGGCATTCAACCTGCGTTTGAAGCTTTTGTGACAAAACGCAAAGGAAAAAGTTTCTTTTTTTCAAAAAAATATATTTTTACTCATTGCTGATGAAGGCCATTAGTAATAACATCCACAAAAGGTGGCGTTGTAGGTATCGGTTACGACTGTCAGGATGGCTTGGTGTCGTCTGTTTTTCATGAGGTTTGTTACGCGTGACAGGCGTCACAGCTGCTTGTCCTTCTGGAAGTGTCTGTATTAGAGTCAGTCATAATGGACCCGCTTTTTCCTTGAATCTGACATTCTCGGGAATAAGCATCACATTGCTTTCAGTCAATTGCTATGCCGACCACGGTTACTGATATGTGAAAAAGCAGCGGCTGCCCACATGAATGAATGAATGAATGAATGAATGAATGAATGAATGAATGCATGCATGCGTGGGTATACAAATGCATGTGGTGACGCCAGCCCCAAAGTGTGTGGGTTATTGATATAGATTTGCCTCATGGAAGCTCACTATCTTGTACCTCCGCTTTAAATTTTCACTATGGCCCTCAAGGATTCTGAGAAAAAGGTAACAAAAGAAAAAGAGATAGGAGCTTAAAACACATTATATTTCTTTGGGGCCATACTGTGTTTTGAAGTCCTCTGCCTCTTTGAAAAAGCATGAAGCATGTTGTTTATTTTTATTTATTTTTTCCAGTTTTATTGAGATATGAGTGCCGGGATATTGTATAACTTTTGGGTGTGCAACATACTGATTTGATGATTTGATGTATATGGCGAAATGATTACAATGCTATGCCTGGGTAACAACCATCATTGCACACAGTTACGAATTAATTTTCTCATGCTGAGCACCAAGCAGGTTTCAGCTTCCCAGGTAGTTAAAATAGGAAGGAGGCAGGAGGAAATGCAAACCAAACCACAGCTTCCAAAAGGAAGCCGGTCTTTGATTTGCACAAGGTGTCAATTCTCGGATTAGAAAAATTCTAAAGAGCAATTCAGAACTGAGTCTGGACTGTGACCAGCAACCTGGACTAAGATAGTCCTTGAACCAGACACTGTCCCGGAACCAGCTGGAACAGAGTAGAGAGAGCCAAGCTTTACAAAGCCAAAGGTTCTTGGAAATGCCTATTGTTTCCTGGGGTCCGGCTATTGATCCTTTTTGCTTCCAACCCACCCAGCAAATCAGGAGCATTAAGGGGATTAAAAGGAAAAAACGTAGTGACTTCAAAACCGGGGCAGTGTTCAATGAAACCATTTCTGGGCAAAGAGAATGCAGAGAAAAAGGCCGAGGGAAAGGCGGTGTGAGGGGAAGAAACACCCCCAAGTTTGTTCCCCTCTGACTCTTACCCAAGGCACAAGGCAAGACCAGATGCATTTCAGGATACAGGCCCAAAAGAGATAAAAGTCAAAGGCACCGAGGTTTTGGGGGCTGCCGCTCCTCGCTGCTGGAGGATGCTGGTAGGGAGGTGACTCAAGGGTTTTGGAAAGGACTCTGGCAGCAAGAGTCAAGAGCCTTAACACTCCCTTCATCCATTCATTCCACTTCCGGAAAAAGGACTCTACAGAGTGATGCACACAGATGAAGAGCAATGCTTGTCCGTCATACAAAAATCTGAAAATAATCTAAATAGTCCGCAATGGAGGAACTTCTTAGAGATTTTGGGAAGGGATAATACCCCTTGTAAATTCTCAATCTTTTAGCAGGAAATGAAATGGGGCATCTCTTGCAGAGTTAATCTTTTCCATAAACCTAGTCAAGTTTTCTTCCCTCCTTTCTTTGGAAAAAGGCTCTCCCTCAAATTCTGATAATTGGCCTGGGGACTCTGATCCTCTGGCTATTGATATGGGTCATCAGCCCATTATTAAGCAGAAATAGTGTTAAACCAGTCAGGGCCCTTAGAGTCTGAGGGGAGGGAGCTTTAAGCCAAAGATCTTTCTTTTTACTCTTTAAGAAATATATTAATCAAGTCTGTTTCCCTTTACTCACTTAATAGGCAAATCAATTATAAAAATTAATAGATGTATGATTTAAATAATGAGTTTGGATCTTCTTTTCCTTGTCTAAGGACTGAGGTGGCACTAAGTAGGAAACCCAGGACCCCACCCTGACTGAAGCAGGAAGGGAAGGAGTTCCATGAAACCCCTGTAGGCAGGGACTAAAGCCATTCTCAGCATGAAGAAGATACTAAAGAAGAGACCTCCTGTCCCTCAACATCCATACCAATAATAAGGGGGTTAGGGGCTCTTAGAAAAGAGGTAGGCAGGAAAGTTAGTTAGGGGGTTTCCCTCTGCCTGTAAAAACACTGAGGTCATCCTATCCTAGAACGGGTCCACCCTAATCCACCCACAATTAAGCAAGCCAGAAGGCATTTTTTTAACTCACCCAGAGAAACCAGTAGGCAGAGATTTAGGTACCAGTTTAAACCAGTCACTTGCACCTGCACAATGAAGATCCCAAGGACCTTCAACTCCCCTGAGTCTCATTATACTATCATTATAATATGATGCATATGCCCAGAAGTTCATCAATATCATTATAACAGACTGAATTCTGGGAGCAAACATGCACAGAAGACAAAATGTTGACTCACTGAGTCCTGTCGATCGTAGCTGTCAATCAAGGAAGCCCACTCCTCTAAGAAAAGTAACCACCCACAGCAAAAAGGGATTAAAACCCTGAAGTCTTTGTGACCAGGCCTTTTGAGCCACGCATCTCCTGCTCAGGCCCACTTCCACGTCTACAAGTGGACTTTCTTTTCTAATAAAACCTTTCTTTTCTACTGTATTTCGGTGTCTTGCCCAATTCTTTGTTCCAGACATCAAGAACCCGGACAAGGCGCTGGGAGAGGAACTCACTCTCCAGTAACGATTTTGTTGGAAAAGTCCACAACCCCTCAAGATGATTTCTGCACCAAATTAGGTACTGTAAAGTGAACGGTACACACCAGGAAAGTACACGCGGAATTCAGCATGGGCTAAGGACATTCACTTTGCTCACTCACTTGAGACACTGCACTTTTCATGATGGAAAATGTCAGGTACCTTAATGTTAACTACAGAGTCCCTTGCAGGGCTTACTGAATGCAGCTTTTTAACGTTAAAAATCAAAATAGTCGATATCTTCAGTTACTTGAGAATTGTTCTTTGTCCCAAAGTATGTCCAGAAAATGTGCAAAGGAGTAGAACTTTTAATAGTGGGCATAGGTGAAGTCAAAAATTAAACATGGCTGTGTGTGTGTGTGTGTGTGTGTGTGTGTGTGTGTTTTAAATGAATTTAAGCTCATTTGATTTAAAGATGTATAAAAAACATAGGGACCTTTTACTTAAATCCAAACCTGACTGTTTAATCCTTACAACTGGATTTTGCTGAAAATAGGAAATACTGATGTTTTATACTGATTAGGTATTATAACTTTAAACCCACGAACCACCAACAGTTAGCAAGCCCTCAGCTTGGCCTATGAGAGAGTTTGGGTCTCTGAGTTTGTAGACGGTTCTGTGAAAGATACCCAGGTGACCCCATCTTTTGGTTATTAAAAATTCATCCGTGGGTTATAGCAGGCAGAAATCAGAGAGACATCTGTCCCTTACTGTAGAGAATACTCTTAATTTAAGGGCAATTTGGGATCAAGAGCTATGCTTACTTTGGGGAATATTTGAAAAAGCAGTCTGACAAGAGTTGTCATATTTTTGGTAAGTATATTGAGAACAGTGTTTACAACAATTCACGGTGTTTCCGTTATTTCTCCCTGGTCTCATGTAGAAGTCATGCTTCTCCTGATTAGGGGTTTTATTTTGCAGACAGGCTGAAATTAGTAATTCCTCATCTGTCCTTTCTATTACAAAATAGTACAATGCCCTAGAAATAGGGGACATCTGTTTTGTGTATTTCTATCTGGACACATCCAATTTTCTTCCTTTCGCCTTCGCTTTTTAATTTAAATTTTACGTATCCTCTGTGTCTTTTTGCAGGCCATCTTCAAGCATTTCGCAATGAAACATAGTAAAGAAAATGCAAAAATGTAGAAAGAAAGATAGGACAGAAGAGGAAGCAAGCGAAGAAGGAAAAAAACATGAAATTTTTAAATAAATGGTGTCTATCCAAATTGTGTTTGTGGCAGAACTGCGGTGATGAAAAATTGATTATAACGGATCTAGAATTAGGAAGCAGACATTCGAGAAAGACAGGGCATAAACATTTGTGCAACGAACGTATGGCTTCTCATCCAGGAAGCGGACTGCCAATGACACGATGGGTCTTCCCTGAGCCAAGAGCAACGACGCTAAAAACAGAGCTGGGACCTTTGCAGCAGTTAACTGCTCAGACCGTCCAGGTCCAGCGAAAACAAATTTCAGCCCTGTAGCTCGTCAGCGTGCCCGCGTCTGGGGGCATCTCATCCTTTCCTTCGACGATCTCAAGTAGGTACGAAGCGGGCAGGGCGCGAGGGCGCTGCTGACTGCCGGCGGGCCCTTCTGCTCTCAAAGCCCGCAGGAATTCGAGTCTTAGAGATGCAGAGAAAAGCAGCGCACGAGCAAGCAAAGACAAGACACGAGATCAAAAAGATCTGTTTAAAGACAGGACATACCGCAGCCCCGGGGCATTTCAAATATTTATCTCTCTCTACATATTTAATCTGTAAGAGTTCTTAAGACGCTGTGTTCAGACCGGGATGTGCCCGACAGGCTCGGCTGAGTGCCGATTCTATCGCCGTTACTGAAGCCACACAGGGGCAGTGAGAAAGGGAGCGACGGGAAAGAGACGCGATCATCAGAACTCCTAGGGCGGTCCACGTGCCGCGGTTCATAGAGTGACAGGACTGAAAGGGGCTGCGGAAAGCCCGTGCCTCCGTGTCACTGAGAGAATGCCAAGACGCGGGGTGATTTCCCGGCACGTCCGCCTTACTCAGACACGTGTGTGTCTTTGGGGCTACAACCTCGGTGCTTCCATGTGAGATGAACGAACGGTGTTTTGCCAAAATCTTAGAAGAGTCACTTGAATGACGTAGGTTGGCCTAGCACATACCTCCGGGCGTCAATGGAAAACATCAGCTACGGACGTTAATAATGCCGCTATGAATCGGACATCATTTTACGTACTTATTGGGGATTCCGGCGTGACCCACTAGAAGGTGGGAGAAGCGCTTGAGAAGGACCTTCCCCAGCTTCGGAGAGCTTCCATTTTAATCGGGAGGACCAGAGGCAATTAGAGGGAACGTAGCAAATGGTACGGGATCTTTCACAGTGTGTCGGTTGCGTGGTTGACGATGACAGGCTGACACTCATCTCCATGCTACAGTTCATCCTGTTCAAGCCTAACTCACTGAAGGGAAGTCATCCCTCTCCTCTAAAAGGCCCTGGAGGTGATCAGCCTGCAACTGCTTAAATTTGGGGATTGACAACTGGTTTTTCCCAATGCAGCCCATTCCAATCCGGAACGGTCCTAAATGGTCCACCTATCCCCCTGGCACTGATCCAGGCCACCCCGCACTTCCAGTGGTTGACGGTCACATAGGAGAACTGTGTTTCTCCTTCAATGTGGCAGTCCTAGAGACTGTGAGACAGGCATCACGATTTACTTCCACCCCAACCCTGAATCCCTTCAGTCACTCCTGACGTGACACAGATCCAGGGCACTCCACGACACGGGGGCGCCCTGGCACCCAACCCCACACTCCGCGTGGTGTCTCGTGGGCGCAGAACGCAGTGCAATGACTGCCTCTTGTTCTAAAAAGGTCGATTCTATTTCTGTTCTTGTTGCCTAAAACTGCATTAGTATTTTGGCAAGTACATCACACAGTTGACTCACGCTGAGCTCGAAGTCCATTAAAACCCCTGCCTACGCCTTTTCCACATGTGTTATTGATTAAATTCCCCCCAATTGCTCATGTGCGAGATTGTTGGTGGTTTTTATTTTTAAATCTCAATGTGTGCCTGTTCGATTTCGTGTTGCATCCATCCATCGCTGCAGCTTTGGGGCCCTTCTTTAGCCCTCCCTCCCAGCTGGGTCACGCACAGGTTGATCTGACTACACGCGTCATCATCCAAGTTAAGAACGAAAGCGTTCACCAGGTATAGTCCAAAACCATGATCAAATGAATGCTGTTTTTTCAAAGTAAAGCCTACCCGTTAGTTATGAGTCTTTGGGTCTTATCATAGTAAACAGGTGGACTTGGACATGAGGCAGCCCGAGACTGGACAGCCGTGATGAGAAAGGAGAAGTTCCTTGGACTGGTCAATAATTAGAACAATCAGAGCTCCGTCATGGGTCTGACGTATCTGTTTATGTAGAAGCGGGTCCTCCAACGGTAATTTATAACAGGGGTCGGTTTTAGCTCGTGGGGGAATGGCGACTGGCAAGAATTCCAAGATTTAGTTCCACAAATCAGAGTTCCTGAAGAACCCCAGGTACTGACGGCAGACTAGTTCAAGTGAACAGAAAGGTAAGCCGGGGAGCGTTGCGATGTCTCCACAACGCTCACCAGTAACCTGCACGGCGGCTCCCAGGTCTGGAAGACGGCACGGTGTTAGTTACCACCCGGGGATGTGGCTGAATGTATCTCGTGTCCTTAAGGATGACGTGCATTTGAGCCTGCAGTGGGGACCCACAGATCCAGATACGAACAGCTGGGGCAGCCGTCAGAAAGACAGCTCCATCAGGAGCAAACCCTCCGAGTTAATTACTATTTGAGCCCATATTGTCTGTAAATTTTATAGAGAGGTTTAGTAAGTGGTATCCAAATTTAGATAGCTATGACAAAGTACCACGGGCTGAGCGGCTTATAAACAACAGAGAAGTGTTTCTGACAGCTCTGGAGGCTGGAAATCTGGGACGAGGTTGCTGTCGGCACGGTGGGGATTTGGGAAGAGCCCCCGCCGGGCTGCAGACTGCCGCTGACTTCTTGTGGCATCTCGTGGCAGAGAGAGGGCACTGATCCCCCTCACGAGGGCTCCTCCCTCAGAACTCCAGCACCTCCCAAAGGCTCCGCCTCCAATATCACCTCTGTGGGGGCTAGATTTCAACATACACATTTTGGCGGGGGGGGGCACATGCTACGTATTAAATAAGTAGAAAAGCCCAGATTACGTATCATTGAGATCAGCATTGCTCTGACCTACACACGGCAATCTCTCCAGGGAGGGAAAGAGGGTGCTGGGTATTAGGCTTATTTTACTCGTTTTTAAATAAACTTCGTGAGCTAAAACAAACCATTTAATCTCTCTGAATTCTGATTTTCCTGTTTGGTAAGCCCGCCTAACATTATCTACTTTGCAGAATTTAATAACCATCAAATGACAAAGAAGAGCCGCCTGGCACATCGTAGTCACTCAGCTAACGCTGGCTGTCACAAAAGTAAAAGCAGCAAAAACAACAACGAAGAAACATCAAACAGAAACAAAGACATCAAAGACCCCTGTAACGGGAAACCAGAATGATTGCAAGAATGGGTAGGAAATTACAGGAAAAAAAAAAAAGTGTTTTTAAGAGTCGTCTTTCACCAGCCCCTCATGTAGAAACACTAAGTTTCTGAAAGAGGGTATTTACCGGGTCGTCCACAGGCCTCCCTTCTGACAACACAGCAGCTTTCATTGTCTGTTCCTCGTGTATGCTTCACAGCGACATGCACAGATCTGCGATGACTCTGAATTCGGGCTTCGCACCCATCCACACTGACTCTCACCCCTTCATTTCGAATCAGTGAGGCCTGACTCCGTCTAGAGAACCCCATGCTCTCTCTCTTCCTTCTCTGCACATGAGGGGTAGGGAGCGTCTTATTGCAGCCCCTGGTGGCCCCAGGCCAAAACGTGACCAGGTGAAGGGATCGTAGGTGGTCCCCCAATCCCGTGCCACCTGCTCCCTCTGTGCCCTGAGAGCTGTGTGATGGAAGATGATGGCATCTCTGTGGCCAGCATCATCACTGCCCTTCCCGAGGGTCCACAAGCGGGTGCGGACTCATATCTCAAAGTGCACCGGGGAGCAATTCGCGAGGGAGACGAGGTTCCCCTGTCCCTGCCGCGCTGTTCCACACACACACTGAGTGAGCAGAGCTCAGTTGTGTGGATGGGGGGAGGGGGCGTGGAAGGAAGGAAGGGAGGAGAGGGGAAGAAGGAAGGGGAAGAAGGAAGGGGAGGAAGGGAGGGAGGGAGTTGGTGCCCAGACACTGGTGTTTTTCATCTGGTGTCTTCCTATCTTGGGCGGAGCAAGGCTGCACCCTCTCCACTCTGTCCCCCATTTTTTATTTTACCATCACCCACTCTCCTGGCTCCACAATGAAACAGAAATGCCCCACCAACAGCCCCCCACCCCCACAGCGCCCGCAGCACCTGGCACCCCTTGTGCGGTTCTGACCGTTCACGCCACCCACTGACAAGGTCACGGCCGTGTCTGAAGAGAACCCACTTCCCTTCGGGTCTCCTTGAAGCCTGGCTCGCCCACCCGATGAAGAAAGGTCCCCGAGTCAGCGGCCCCTTCCCGCCCCCAAATCCTTCATCCAGCCTGGAACTTCCCACCTGACGTCAGGAGCTGCTGGCTGACGACGCATCTGCGGGGCGGCCTGCGGGGTGCACGGGGGTCGCGGGGCGCAGGCGTCGGGTGGGGTGCAACGTGCACGCGGAAACGTGTCCGGGAGGCGCGGGTTGGCGCGGAAAGAGCAGCGCGGAGCAGGAGCGTCGTTTTCAGGGCTGGGGGGAGCCGGCTGCCAGCGCCCGAGGTGTTTGGGGGCGCACTGCCGCGTGGGGGCCCAGACGTGGCCGTAGCGCCCTCCGGCAGGTTCCCCCTGACACCTCTGCAAGCCACGGCCCCGAAGAGAAAAGCCATTCGCAGGCCCCCTCGGAGGGCGGGGCCGGCGGCCCCACTGTCCGAGGTTCCAGGGGCTCCCGCCGGCTCCCGGGGAGGCCCTATGAGTAAGATGCCATCTACGTCGGGCAGGGATGAAGGGCGACGAGGCGGAGGGGACAGGAGCGATGCGTGGACCACGCGAGGCCCGAGGGCGGGTGGGGGCGCTTTGCGGTCACAACCGAACGTCTCGTGCGCCTTTGCAGAAACTCGCTCGCGGGGAGCAGCCTCTGTCGTCCGTCCACCCACCCGCGCGCCCCTGCGACACCAGTGCCACGGCGAGGCCCCAAGTGTTCCTTGGCGACGCTTGGCGACGCCTGTCTGCGCACTTGCGCACGGTGCCTCTTTCAAGAGAGTTAGGACTCAGTTTGGGCCCGTGTAGACGAGCCGGCGGAAAGTCCTCCCTGGGAGCAGGGGCCGCGGTGCTCAAAATCAGAAGCGCCCTTTAAGCCATCATGCAGCAAACAGTTGAGACCCCCTACGTCCTGGGCACCGTTCTGGAAACGCAGCGTCTGGGTTGCCACCCCCGTCACACCACGCTCCCTCTCACTCACTACGGGGCGCCAGCATCGTCCCCAGCACAGGACCCCCACCCTAACAACTGCTTTATCCCCTAAACCTAGGGCAGTGTCTGGCAAACGGCAGGCACCCAGGAGTACGTCCGAATAAATAAACCGACAGCCGAATAAACCGGTGAAGACGTCCCTGGGGGTTAAATCCCACTGCCTGACTCCCTCTGCAGGCGGTAAATACTGGTCCTAGACACCCGCTGTGTCTGAAATGGGGGTCGGAGCCCCAGATAGACAAGAGGAAGGGTGCAGAGATGGGAAAGTTGGGGGGGGGGGAAGGGAGGACTGTATCGATTACAGAAATGACTCGCCCAGGGGTCACACCGCAGAGTAAATCTCGGGGAGCACGGTCTCAGAACTCGGGTCTCCCCGCTCCCCATCCAGCAGGGCTGCATGGGTCCTGGCGGGCAGTGGAAGGGAGGTGATGATCAGAAGGCCTCAGGCTGCCGCTAGAAAAGAGGAATTCGATTGTCCACCCCTGAGGAGCGGCGGAGAGTGGATGAGATGAGGGATCGCGGCATGCCTCAGAACACGCACCGGCCACAGGAAAATTCCGAGGAGTTTGTTAAGCATCGGTTTTACCAGGGCTGCTCTCCAATCACATACTCTTTAATTGGGTTTGACTATTAGTAGCCTGCCCATGCAGAACAGGAGCATGAGAAGTTACTCAGGTTTCTTCAGCTGCTAAAAATATATGCCCGACCGAGAACTGTATCTTGAGCAGTTAGTTTCTCAGGGAAATCTGCTACTCATCAGTCCACAGGAATCCACGCATGCACTTATTAATTCAACCAATATTTTTTGCAGTCTCTCAAAGTACACGGTAATTGAGATCTTGGCCAACCCCTGGGGACACACGGAACAGCACTGAGGTTCATCTGTTCACACAGGATGCTTCTATATCTTGGAGGGTAGGGTGAGAGACGAAAAAGAAAACATGTGGGCGGAAAGAGAAATTGTCAAAAGCAATCCAGAGATACGGAAAATCTTCATCTGTGGATGGTTATTATTATTTTTTTTTTTACCTCGCAATGAATGATCCCTGCTGCGGTCTAGTTAGTGGGTTCCACATAGTTCCCAGGGGTCAGAGAGGGAAGCAGGCAGGCGGCTGGCTCAGGATGGGGTGCTGCTGCCTGGTGCGGTCCCCCCTCTCGTTTCTCTGTTACGTGCATGACGGTCTCCCCAGGTTAACCTGCAGGTTCTAGAGTAAAAGGACCCCGTCGTCCTCGTGCCGTCATTCCCAGTTACAGCTGTCACGATGAAATCTTTGCAGACGAAACTTAAATGTCAGCCAAGATGCTTCCTGATACCTAAGCATCCACTGACAGAGCAGCAAAACCCATTCATGCATTTGCTGGACGTGCAAAACCCACCCAATTCCGTATTCCGCCCCCCCCCCCATTTTTGGCAGGGTTATTATATTGGATCCCGCTTAATTTCTCACCTAGGATCTCTTCAGTCTAGCCTATTGTTTCAGGAAGTATACTCCCTGTTTTAACTAACTTTCCCTAAAGAAGACTGAATTGACTGTCAAATGTCCGCAAGATTGCAGGAGACGGTGAAGGACTCGAAAAAAAAGAGTTTGGGAACGATTAGGGGGCGGAGAGAAAGACGGCCCACCGCAAAGCTAGCAACGCAATCGTGTATTACACAGCCTTTTCCTCCAGCAGCTCGGCCTGTCCTCTCTGGTGCTCGGTGTTTCTCTCTTGGCCTCTGGAGTCCCCTGTTCTCCCACCTGCTCGGTGCACTTTTTCCTCTATTCCACACCCTTGTCAGGACGATGACTATACTCGTTCTCCATAAAGCAGCCTCGTCTGGCCTCATCCGGCACGGAGGCCCTGTTTCCGTAACTATGTGTTCATTGAGCTATATAGTTCCAGCCAAACACGGTTTGTCTTCCAGGGAGAAACTCGGAAGTTAGTTGTTGACATTCTGGTCACACTTCAATAGAGTTGGGCAACTTCGAAGTTGCTCCAGCCGCCCTAATCCACCTTTGGTGTTTCTGCCCCTCGGTGTTCTGGCCGGAAGGGACACTTCTGGATGTTGGCAGCGTCTGACTCTAAAACTTGGGAACGTTTATTTTTCAGGGATAAATCATCCTACTTACTTTTACAACCGGTTTAAAAGTAGCCTCCTGTAGCAAGAGTTGCCTATCACTGCACAATGTCACCCCTAGCAAAGAGGTGGATGCTCGTGTCACTCCCGTGATAACTTCTGCAGTTGGCCTCATCATCATAGTTTAACAATCTGCTCACTGTCTTCTCATTCCCTTCAGTGTCATATTAACTGAGGACAAAGTCACGTTCCTCTCCATAGTCCATCTCCATGTATTGTGTGTGGTTCATAAAATACTTCAACTAGCTGCAGAAGGGAGGGGAGGGGTGGGGAGGGGAGGGGAGGGAAGGGAAGGGAAGGGAAGGGAAGGGCAAGGGCAGGGCAGGGAAGAACAAATGAGTGAAGGCGTGGTGCTGTGGATGACTACTCCCTCTCACTGTCTCTATGGCAATGACGCCTCTATTTTAAAGTAAAGATGAAAACACACCAAATACGACATTCTCTCGCCTTTCTTTTCTATTTATTTTTTAAACTGCCATGGCTTTTGACAGCAACTGGATCAGTAGGCTGCAAACACGGTGATGTGTTTTGGTCCTGGAATCCTAGAGGGTATGGCATACAAGAAACGAAGCCGTCGTTTCGGGATGACTTGAACGGAAACGGATGGCCTTTCGGCGGTGGTGCACGTGGATTCTTCCGTCTCGCAGGTCACAGTCCCCAAGCCCTCTCCTTGCGAAAATATTCCGCTTGCCACACTTCTTTCCCCCTCTCCCTGTTCCCACCCCTCTGGCCATATGCTTCGTAACGAGGGCACTTAAAATATCATAGAATGGGCCCGTCCTCGTGATACTTAAAATGTGAGATGGGACAATATCACAAGCATATTTCAAATACATGGCTACAAGGAGAACCCCCCCCCCAAACACACGCACACAATGGGAAAAGTTTGCGCCATGCTACTTTACGGGGGGGGCACCCCAATGTTAGGGATTTCGGATAAGAGAAAAACTGGCTGCTCTGGTATGTGATGAACATGTGATTGATGCTTTTGAGAAAGGGACCATCGGCCGGAAAAGAATGCATTTTAACTTGTATAAGCAAAGATCCTGGGCCACCCAGAGAGGGTGACTATCTGCCCTCTAATCTGGAGAGCAGGAGAGAGAAAGGTCCCCCGTCTGGGTCTCTGGCTGTGACGCGTCCACTCTCCTGGGGTCGTCTGCCTCCGGGCCAGCTGCAAGAGGACACTTGGCCGGGCACAGGTGTGCTGGCAGCAGGTGAAATAGCCACAAGGTGATACACACTAAACGGGCCCATTTTTCATGGTTTGATGGAGGAAAACGCTAACGAAGTCAGGAAACGATTGGCTCCCTCGTTCCAAAAAAAGGGAGGCTTCGTTGATTTCGAGATGGACCGTTCCGTCTCCGAGAGCTTTGGTCGGCAGCTCTGTCCACCAGAAGGTGGAGCAGCGCGGACTCTGCTGAGAGTCTGCCAGGCCTCGCTTCGTTTTGGAGGTGGGACATTTACAGGTCCAGCTGCTTCTGAATCCCCACTTGTCCTCAGGGTAAAGCTTGGTAGATGGGAAAGCTGAGCTCTCTTCACAATGCCTTCTTCTTAAAAAAAAATTGTATATAGATATAGAGATATATAGTTATATATATATGTAATCTATATCTATATATCCATATCTATATATTTAATCTATCTATCTTATTGGTACCAGTCTCCAGGGGGCACGCGGATCTGTAGTGAGGATGCAAAGCCATCCCCTGGGGTAGCACGGCACACCTGCCGTTAGCAGAAATTTCACGCCAATCACGGGACAGAACAAATCACTTGTACGTCAAAGCAAACCGGATGGGAATGGAATGGAAGACACAAATTCACGATAGTTCTGGACATAAAACATAAACGCGAAAGTGAAAGCAGAAAACTTTAAAGACGTGTCCAGGCTCCTTGCAGCCTTCTTTGTCTACACCTCCATCCAGATCCCTGAGCAAATCTTCTCACTCTCTTCTGCCGTTAGTCCCACGGGTGACGGCACGGGTGGGGTGTGAGCCGCGTCCCCACAGTATCTGTGGCTGCTGTCAGTTGCTTCTCACTTGTCATCTCATCGTTTTCCCTGTCACTGTGGTACGAAAATCACGGGATGCTCCCTGTCTTCAAGGAAGTGACACCCGTTTGAAATTGGAGCTCTGTAGAGGGAGTTCGGGCCCGACGGGAAATCGGAGGACTCCCGACCCACTGACGTGTAGCTTGAGGAACCGGTGCGGGCTTTAGGCTCGGAGAAATGATTTCCTGCGGTGGCCATGGGTGCGTTTAATGAGAGATGCCGCCATTGGTCATGACCACTGGTTGAGGATGTGGAGGCTGGAGAAAAAATGTACAGACGCCTAGTGTGTATCAGCTGGAAATCGCTCGGGAAGCTTCGTTCGGAAGGGTGACCATCGGGGTCGCAGGCTCAGACACTGCGCTCCTGTTCTCTTTCCCTCTGGGACCAACATTTTCTTCGCGTCTTGATTTCTGGCCAAGGTACCCAGGCTTAAAGCATCGTTTTCAGCTGCCTCACGGATCCCACCTCAGTTTCCTCCTTTCTGCCCCAGCAGCCCGCACTGCGCTTCCGCTCGGGCTCTCCCCCGGGACTCTAGGGCTGCTCCCTTCAAATTCCCTTTCCATCCGTCTTCCACGCCGATGTCGGAATGGTTTTGCTTAGTTACCACGCCGATCGTGGCACTTGCAGGACCCGAAGTGGCTCCTTCCAATGGCGCCTCATTACGCTCATTGGCTAGTCCCAAAAGCATACCCCTATTTTGGGATTCGTTTGATGTTTTTTTTTAGGCTGGGATGACATGTTTTGGGGGAAGAAGACCACAGAGGCAAAATTATGTCTGCCCTGGTTCTTCTCCTCCTGGATTTTCCCGTAAGTCCACTCAGAGCTCCAGTTTCTGGAATGATCACACTGATTTCCCAGCTGCCTTGTCCACGCTCCCTGGAGAGCCCTCTTCCTCCGGTTCTACTTAACAGCCTCCTACAGGCCTTCGAAGAAGCCTTTCCTCAGAATCCCAGCTGGCAGTGTGCTGGTTGGTCTCCCTGGGAATTTATGACGCTGTCAGAGTAACCGCCAGATGCCCGTCTCGAGTTAGGGACCTCTGGTCGGTGCTTTTTTCTCCCCGATGGTACAGAAAACACTAGAAAGGCAGGGGGCTTCACCTCTGAAAGCTCCCAGTGCTTAGTGGAGTGCTCTCAATATAGAACATGTTTGATAAATACTGGTTGTGTGAATGACTGGATTTTAATATCCTAAGATAAAATAACTTGTAAGATGTTTGTTAATATTCCGAGCAGCATGCTATCAATTACGGAATGAACGGTTTGCTTTTAAATGCTGCTGGGAAAAGAGATTGATTGCTCTGGGTGAAATTCACCTGCCTAGCAGAGAGGTGAGCCTTCAGACACACGACAGGAAGCTAATATCAATGAAGGAAGAAAGGAAAGTTCCGGAAAAAAAGAAACGCTGACACCTGCAACAGGTATGGCAGTTCACAGCCAAGTTCAAGGCCAGTTCAAACCCTTCATATCTGTCAGGAACAACGTCATCTTCGCCACGACAACTGCAGAAGCCAGACCTGGCTTCTCTCCCAAGTTGGAGTAGACTCGGTTTCCAAGGGGGCGTCAGATCTCGTTACGCTGTAAAATTCAACGGGC
Source organism: Eonycteris spelaea (assembly GCA_003508835.1). Classification (NCBI taxonomy): domain Eukaryota; kingdom Metazoa; phylum Chordata; class Mammalia; order Chiroptera; family Pteropodidae; genus Eonycteris; species Eonycteris spelaea. Next base: position 4,466,998 of record PUFA01000115.1, read on the forward strand.
AGGTTGAGAGGTCTTGGGTTTTCTGTATGGCAACTAATTTCACGGTAAGACACTTAAAACTCAGCATAGATGGTCTCATTTCCCAGTACTCGTAGACAGAGGTTAATTCACAGCTGATGATGCAACTGAAAACAAATGAAGATGTGCTACTGCCTGACTTGGCTGAGAGCAGCTTTGAGAAGTTAAAGGCCATGATCCTTCATGTTAGTTTTCACCTATTTCTGTCCATCCAGGGTGCCATAGGAAACTTTGCCATCTGATTTTAGGGTCCTCTTCACTGTGACCGTATCTGAGACATTTCTTATTTTTGATGGCCGTGACAGTTTGAGAATTAAATTGTCATATTTTTTTCTCAGAATATCCCTCCTTTGGAATTGCTCTGATTTTTTTTTTTTTTTTTGCAAAGAAGACCACACAGAGGAGGAAAATCCCATTTTCGTCCTATTGTATCAAGGCTCCGTATTACCTGCATGACATCGCCGTAGATGCTGAACTTGACCAACTGGCTGAGCCACCATTTGTCAGGATTCTCCGCCGTCAGCTTAGTCTCTGCTGCCCGTTTGCACAGTGAACTCTTGAAAGGTAAATCTCTGTGCGCGTCCAACACTTCAGGAGTAAGGGAGCGTCAGGTTCCCTCTCCCGGAAGGTGAAAGTAGCGAATGAATTAGTTGCAGTTCTTCTGTACGGGACCCGAGTCTAATCCCCACCCTCCACATAAAAACATCGTTTGTTCATTCATTTATTCGCTCATGGTTATATCGACACAGACCCATGTGTGTTTATTTTAGATTTTAAGTTACAATCCACCAGGAGTATTTTGCAGATTCTTGGGTATTTTCTACCACCGCAACCTTGTCATTGGTGAATAAGAACCTCTATATATATTTTCCCCAATCTATATACCTTTTACGTGTTTTTCTTGTCTTACTGCACCTATTAGGACATCAACATCACTTCTGAACAGTAGTGGTGAGTGAGGACATCCTCGGGTTAGAAGCAATTTTCTTACTGGGATAAGAAACCCACCTGTCTCTTCCGATTTCGGGCTGTGGGTTGACCCCGGAACCTCAGTTTTCTGTGAGGTCTAAGAAAAGTCACTGCTTTTTGGTTTCCCCAGCTTTTTCTTCTCAGAAGAATGGGAATGAGGACGTCTAAGCTCTTTATGCTTCAGACTGACACCAGAATTCCCAAGGAGCAAATTTCATATCACAAATTCTCTCTTCGAAAAGTCCTTGCATAAAACTAGTGGTACAGGTAACGACAGACAGGTCTTTCTCTTTTCTTGGAGAAAAAAGAAAATAAAAAAAGGAATATACAGAAAGAGTATCCATTGTGTGTGTGTGTGTGTGTGTGTGTGTGTGTGTGTGTGGACAGACATGTGTGGGTTTTTAGCAACACCCACCAAGTCTCAGTAAACTTTTGAGGGTCAGGATCAATCGTTCTCACTCTCTACATATTAAAATCCTACGGAGTAATTTATATAGGATTATAAATTGAGCCTCATTCAAAATCAATCAAATTTAAAACATTTTTTAAATATACAGCCATATTAAAAACGATTATTCTAGACGCGTTTCTTAAGATGTAATCTGAATTTTACTGTTTCCTAAATACTCTTGTGACATTTCTGTATATCTTCTTAGATTACAAAACCATGATTTGGGGAGTGGGGTGACCCATACGCTATCTCTTCCACTGAGAATGTAAGATTTTAACTGGTTTTCTCATTCCAAGGCTTTCAGGGAACCTATGCACGGGCTATCAAGATGGAGACCCCCAAAAGTAGTCATAATAGCAGACAAAACACACAACGAAGGAAGCCAGAGCTTAATAAGGACGGAAGAAAAACTCCCCCAGAACAAAACCACTGGTCTAAGATTGACCTCCGTTGGCTGACTAGGAACTAGCCGGCCTGTCAGTTCAGCAAGGCTGGAGAGGACTTGCCAGCCACGTCCCTCCCCCGAGGCCACCTTGCTTGGTACAGAAAGGCAGACAGAAGCCTTGTGTCCCAACCCACAGTGATGACAGTCCTCAAAGGAGAAAGGCAGAGAGACAGAGGAGAGATGTTCCCTTAGATACCTCACCAGCCAGTAGATAAAGACTAGGAAAGCACACCCCAACAATTCTGAGATGTCCTGAACCGACTCCTCAGAGAGAACTGCCGGGCTCGGCAGGTTTCTAGACCCAAAACATGTGACGAGGGCAGATTAGGGACACGTGTGAAGACGCGTAAGGCATGTCGTCCAACCTCACGTACGTCCGTGTGACGTCTGCAGTGGTGTTTACTCTGACCGTGGTCATCTGCACTACTAATCCGAGCCCTTCGCCCCTCTCTTTCCATGTTCTCCTGAAGTTTCTCTCAACGGCGGTGTGGTGCCCTTTGAGCCTGGCTGTGCGACTGGCTGACTTAGGAGCTTAATGATTATCATCTTAAGCCACTGAGTTGTATGGTGGTTTGTTACCCAGCATTATTTTAACAATAGCTGACTGATGTAATTGTATCATTCACAACATTAAAAAAAAAGTCAGAAACGCATTGAATGTCCAAAACATAGAATTGTCTATACGGTATATTCATGTGACATTTATGCCAATACTAGAAATAATTTAGAAGAATATTTACTGGCACAGAAAATGCTCATAATATACTTGTTAAGTGAATATATGGCTACATAATACTGTGCATAGTATGCTTTTTGGTATAAAACATGGATAGATTTCTATCTGTATGTATCTATACATTTACATATAAATTTACATTTTCACAGGGAAGATTAAAAAGGTGAAGAGTAAAATATTAAAAATGGTTATTTCAGAATGTTGGAAAGATAGGCTTCTCCTACCTTTGTACTTTTCTCTGTGCTCCAAATTTTCTAATTCTAAGTAAGGGAAAGGGGGAGATTTAAAATAACTCAGTATTCCGTACGGACAGCTGCAGATTGCTCTTTGCTTTTTCGAATTCCAGGTTGGCCCCTCCACATGCTAATAATACATAATACTTTTTGGAAACATCTGAGAGCGTCTGCACATTCCAGTGTTTGAAAAATTTAAACGAATGAACATTTGAAAGAGACTGAACGGCTTATTGCTGTCAATAAGTGTTTCCATCGGTGCAGTGTGCCGTTTGGAATTTGTATCAACTCTTCTTTCTTGATTCAGGGTGGAGCTGTGCGCAAAACAGAATTGCCAACTCAATAGCCACTTAGTGTCTGTTTGGAGTCGAAGACGGAATGGCTGTGTGTCTGACGGGTCAGAGATTAGCAAGCAAAATGATGGCTGTTGTCCAGACCCCTTGTCCACAAGGGGACCAGGTGGGAGGCTGGCCCAGCTGCACGTGGACTCGCACCCCTGTTCCAAAGTGAGAGGGATGAGGCCACACAACGCATCATGTGACTGTCACCGTGATATCGCTTCTGCTCATAAGCAACTAGTCTTCAGAAATTGGGTAAGACCTGTGTTGCAATAGTACGTTAACATGGGTCAATGAACTGAACGTCGCATCTAAATCTCTGTGCGTTTAAACAACTGCCTTCAGAAGAGCGAGCGGCAGCATTTTTTAACGGGACGTCTGAGCATAAACATATTTGGGTAAAGATTTGGAACTGGGTATTATCTGTCTCACAGAAGAAACCAAGTCACCCGGGAACTGACAGCTAAATCTTCGCCTCTCTCCGAGACTTGCCTGTGTTCTTATCAGGAGTAATTCTGAGCTGCATGGCCGGCTTGACTCAGCACCTCAAAACCACCACAATTCCTTGCACTTCCTCAGTAAGGAAAATGCTTAAGGATGCCAACAAAAGAACCGTCCTCGGGACAGCGGGGATCTACTCCTTGCCACCCTAGTCTCTCCTAATTTCTTCCCCCTCACGTACCATGAATTACAGACTCAGAGCAGGTATTTCTTAAGGAAAACTCCCCTGTCAGGTGGCAGGGGTTTACCTGGGCCACAACAGGAGGAGGGGACCCGGAAGAACTGTTGCTGCAGGTGGGTTGACTAGATACGGAGACATTTGGATGAACACATTTAGCTTACACGTAATTTCACTCCACTGCCTGCTGCAGAACCTTCCTGTCCCTGCGGCCACAGCTCTCGAAGTAATACAGTCACACACCTCTGAATGACGGGGATGTGTTTTGAGAACCAAGTCGTGAGAACCTGCGTCCTCAGGTGACTTTTGCCATGGTGCGGACACACACCTGGGCTGCACGGCGCGTGACGGAACGACAGGAAATCGAATCAAGCGAAGAAGAACGGTGCCGTCAAACGCCGCACACATGCGGGTGCTGATGGCACAGCCCAGCATCCGGTTTCACGGCAAGCGTCTCAGAAGGCATAAGGAGAAAGAGGACTCTCCAACATAGCGATGCGTCTAACACAGCAAATGCATAAGCCAGTAATGTAGTTGTTTATTAGTGTTACCAAGTATCAAGTATTGGGCATGATTGTATGTGCTACACTTTCCTACCACTGGCAACACAGCAGGCTTGCTGACGCCAGCATCACCGAGACACGTGAGGAACGCCTTGCACTGTGCGCTGTTACGATGCTACGAGTCATCGCCAGACGAGAGGAATTTTTCAGCTCCACTATAATCTGAGGGGGCCACTGGTGTCCTGAGGTCCGTCACTGAATGAAACATTGCTATGCCTCATCAGCTCTACAGAAGACCATGAATTGGCGAGATTTTAGCTTTGGGATAATTCACGAGATTTTTTTTTTTTTTTTAAGAAAAGTATTTGCCAAGATTTACACAAGAAGTTTTATCTAGTATTACAATATCTTCTCTAGTCTTTTCCCCATTGACTCTTTCCTAATGGCTAAATGATCTAACTGTTTTATCATTAACAAAGGGGGCCAGATAAAAGACTTTACTTATTTCCTTTTCTGTGGCTCATCTTCTTTAATGCTGCATTATCTTTAGCATTGTGGTCTTGAACCTGAGTCTCCAACTATTGGTAAATACTTGGGGCTAATCCGTGAGTTTTACGTGTTTGAATCTCTCTCCCACAGTCCCATGACTCGCGGTATCCATTCGACATTTCAGATTACATAGATTTGTCAAGGAGAGAAGCATCTTATAGACAAATGTGGAGGAACAGACTCACACATGTATATTACCACAGAGACATGGACTGTTGGGGACAGGTAATAATTTTCAGATTCCTGGTTACAACCCACAGAAAAAGGGAGGAAAGAAACAGACTGTAAAGCCTCTTGTTAGTATTTTACCCCAATTCCATTAGACAAAGTATTCCCCCAAACACTATTATGAAGGCGACCCCTATTGTTCAGATATGGTAGCCGAGGCTTCAATAAGTTGAATATCTTTCTAACCAAGAGTCATTAAGGACTCAGCAGACCTGGCCTTTAACAGAAGTGTGGGCAGACATCAGCCTTGCATGCACGTGCACACTCACGCACGCACACACACACAATTATAAACAGAGTCACTTGGATGAAACTATAATTTCTTATAAGACAGTGCCTGAGTGCCATTTGTTCTATTAATTCAGTCTCCAAATTAATCAATTTGGTCAAAAAAATAATAATAACAAGCCATGAAATCCCAACTTTCACTTTTCCACAATCTGACGACTGTATATACATAACCACACATCCCTATAGATATATCCTTGAGTGGTGACAGGTATAACTGACAGGATAACATGAAGGAGAGCCAAGAGACGAAAATTAAAGTAACTAGGAGACAATCTCGAGAAAGGAGTGAGAAAGGGAAGCGGGGGGGGGGGGAATGACCGTTTACGGAGGACACAGCACACACGGCCGGCCTCCAAGCTGAACGCGCATTAAAAAGACAACAAAATAGCCCGACGGAAAGGCTGTTATTGGTGGAGCCTTTATCACAATGAGCCAAGGACTGTCGTAAGCTCATGGCGCGTGTTTCTCTCTCCCTCAACCCAGAAGTAGGGATAGTGGTATCGTTCTCATTTGCCGTTTGTAAGGCTGAGAAAACAGAGGACCGATGACGTGTTAAGCAACTCCCCAAGGTCGTGAACTGGAAAGAGAGTAGCCGGAGGCTAGTGGCCCCAAGCAGCGCAAATGTGTGGGTCCGGGCGTCCCCGTTTTCCCGGGCCTGGAAAGAACCCAGAGGGGTACGCGAGTATACAAGACAGCGACATGGGGCCGTGAACTGAGAATTACGTTAGTGCCAAGCACGTGGCAGACGCCCGTGTGCCTTCCGTACGTCTTGAGGGGATATTCAAGCAGCTCGATACTTGCGGTTGGTGTGGGGGATGGAGACAAAGGTGGGAAGTGGGCTCGTATGAAATCAAGCCGGGAGTCGGACCAGTCAGAAGCGGAGAGAGAAGAACCGCAATGCGTCATTCACGGAGCCAAAGCCTTGAGTTTGACTGACCTGCCGGCCTGTCAGCACCCGGCCAGGGCCAGCCCGCTGCATCCGCACAGCCGAGCCCCACACAGGAGTGCGGCCGCGGAGATGCTGGGAGAGGGAGGCACATTCTGTGTGAGGACCTGAGCACAATACCCAGCAAAGATGCCAGCCCTTTACTCCCTGTGCTTGGTACTACTACGTACAAGGTACCTACTGTGGTTAGGCAGTGGTGGCACTCAACAGGGCATAATCCTCGGGCGTTGTGGGTCGGGCAGTTCGAGCTTAGAATACTCCAGCTCTGCCACTTATGATTTGCAGATTCTGGCAACTTTCTTTACATTCTTCTGTCAACATTTCTCTTCCCCCCCCTCCCCAAAAAGGTGCTAATAGATGTTAGCACAATACCTGTGCATCATGAATGCTAACAACTGTTAGCTGTCGAGGGCGCGTTTTTCATTATTATCCAACCGTTAATGGACAGCCCTGCGGGGGAGGGAGCTCACAGTTGAGGGAATAAAACCCGGAAACGGTCACAAATAGAGCATGACGGACGCTCTGGGGAGCAGAGGCGGCAGCCTTACAGGTGGGGTCACGTTCACCCACCTGCAGCTCACAGACTCTGCCTCCCATTTCAGGAAGCCGCCCTGGGAGGTTACCTTGGACAAGGCCAGGTGACAGACACAATTCAGCTGTTGGCAAAGCCTGAGGAATGACAGAAAGATGTCTCTGGAGTGTTTCAGACTTGACTCTCAACAGGCAGCGTGGTCCGTACGTTTCAATATAAATTTCATCGGAAGCCGAGGAATATCTCTGAAGTTGAATTCAGGCCCTATACCTGAGAAGAGCCTTTGTCAGGGGAGAATTCCCTCACGGAGCAGCGCCTCACACTATCTGGCGCTCTCTTGTCACACTGGTAATTTCCTATTAATCCAAAGTAATCCTTATCTGAGGTTCTTCATCCACAGTGTGAACACAACAATTACTCAGTCTCTAAAAAGGACGGCATGCTTCCTTGTCATGAGGGCAGACCTGTGTTTTGGCATGCAAGAAAGAAACATTTTTAATACACATATAAGAGCCGAGATGATCGCATGAGCGTATCTAAGAAAATGACATAAATTACAGGTTTTTAAAAACCTTCAAAGTTCTTCCAGTGATCTCTAAGGAGAATCTCAAAAGGCAAGCTGGCTTCGTTACTGGGTGGATCGGTGCCTCTGGCACCTCATCCCAGAAGCGTCTCTTTATTTAACTAGAGAACCCTGTAAGAGACCTTCTTCTAATACAGGATCCGGGACAAAGGGCAGTGGCGCTGACCTCCTTGCGCCCGACTTTCCAAATGTCATGGAGGGGCCCTGTGAGGCTGCTTGGTAAGAACACCCAGGGACTCGGAGACATTTCTGAGCCCCACTTCGGGAAATTCTGCTCAGTAGGTCTGGAGCGTGGTTCCAAGGCGTGCACGTTTTTCATAAAGCTCTGCAGGTGATTCCGAGATCTAAGAACAGAGAGTCCTGCCGAACGCAAAATGCGAGCCTTGCCTGATCATGAGGTCTTGTGGGCGTTAGGTAACAGCTCAGATTTCCGGACCCCCAGATTCCCAGACTCTCTGGGTCTGAGATGTACTCAGTTCTGGGCCCGATAGTGTTAAGTGCCCACAGATCAGCCTTGGCTGCTGGCTTAGTGCGAGCTTATGCATCAATGTTTTGATGGCTATAAATCAATTTTCTGACATTATCGGTCTGTTCAAAAGTAGAGACAATTCTGAGTTTTAATTCGGTTCCTGGATCTACGAGACTTCTAACTCTGAACAGTTCCTTTAACCAGAGAAAATCTCAGATGATTCACCCGTGGAATAATCACGTTATTATAAAGATTAAAAAGTAGCAAATGTAAAACCACTAGTAATATGGCAGATAGGGGGTAGCGAATACTCATTTCTCCCCACTATGACTTTATTTACCTCCTAACATGAATATAAACTCACAAATGAGGTCTAATATAGAACAGTTTGATCAAGAAATTATGCAAAATGAAAATATTTCACTTTTGCTAAAAAACATAACAAATGAAAAATAATGAGACCACCAATTTCAGATGAATTGAAATGAAAATAGCACACTCATATACTGCTACGGGCAATAAAAACTAGCGAGGTCTTTTGAAGATTCAATATGCTTTTACATTAGAAGAATGCCCAGATTCTTCCCATTGCCTATGGAAATTGCCCCCAAAGATGAAAAGTACTATTTTCGTAAAGGTGTCCATTTTGGCACTATTCAAAATAATGGAGAATTTTAAAACAGCCAGACTATCCAACAGGTATTTAAGACAAGGTACATCCATTTCTGTGTAATATTAGGAGGCCACTAACCGTAATTGTTAAGATTACCGAGCTATATGACAAAGTACCTACGTTGAGATGTGAGAAAAACAGTTTAAAACTATCTCTTCTCATTACCAGTGTCCGGAAGACATGGAAAATGAATAATTACGTCGCGATGGGACTGAGAAATTGTGAGGTTTCTCTCTTTATGCATAATGCTATTATAGATAATAGCATTATGTATACTGCTATACAGGGCTGCTGTAGAGCCCTGACTGCTTAAAAATAGGGTCCATCCTTTCTATTATGTAGGAGAGAAAGAGCTCAGGGGCATCGTTACAACGCAGAGGTCCTCACATCAAGCCACTTCCGCTGTCTCAGACAATTAAATGTGAGTCTGATTTGCATTATAAGGCCACCCCCGCCCCAGGCACCAGGCTGTGACCAGGACGCCAGGATTCAGTGGCTGGAGACCAAGGGGGACAATAGGACAAAGGGCACGGCCAGCCGGACGTGGGGAAGAGGGTTGGGCCAGGCGTCCATGCGCACGGGCTGGGGAGGGGGTCTGTCCACCAGAGCTGCTCCCGGAGGCGCGGGGGCATCAACGCTGCTGGTGAGGCTCCTTTGGCGTCAGGACCCCACAGTGGAGTCCGCAGGACTCTCTCATGGGTGTGTTTGAGCCAGGCACAAGGCCCGTTCCCGAACCGTGGGGAACCGTGTTTCGTCGCTTACGAGCTGCCCAGTCAGTGGCATCGTGCAGCAGACACAGTGGCTACTCCCTCTGCCTGTGAGTTTTTCCCTTCAGATACCCGTGTGGCAAACCCCCCAAGTCCTCCCTCCCCCCACCCCCTTCTCTCTCTCCCTCTCCCTCTCCCTCTGAGGCTTCCTCACCCTAAATTGCAAGCCATTACAGGCCCCAAGCCCACGCCTGTGAGGCCTCCGCTTCCTTTCTGGTTTTCCGGAGCAATTATGATATTCTAATTCATTCCGAAATGGATTTACTTACTAGGCCTTGCTCTCTGGCCTGCTGTCCTCCACGAAAACACACGCAAGGCAGGACGCTTTTCGTACGGAACGAATGCCAAGGATAAGGAAGGCCTTCAAGGAATGTCTGTCGAAGGAACGTCTAGCCATCCAGACTCTGGGGCAACTGAGTACCATTTGCCCAGCCAACTTTAGTTTCCCTGTGAAGCCGGGGGGGGGGGGGGGGGGGCGGGGTGTGTGTGTGTGTGTGTGTGTGTGTGTGTGTGTGTGTGTGGTGGAGGAGGAGGAGGAGGAGGAGGAGGAAAGGACAGACAGAAGGGGAGGGAGGGTGGGAGAGGATGTTGGCTGATCCTCTGTGCATTGGTTTGAAAAAGCATAAAAGTTTCAACTCTGCGTATATAACTATATAAGAGGAAGCATCTGACATTTACTGAAAATCTACATGGCTCCAGTCGATTCTGCATGTCCCCTCACACACTGACTTCATTTTACAGATCCACAAACTCAAGTTCAGAAAAGAATGAGGTTGCTGACTAAAAGTCACACGCCAAGTAAGAAGACCCAGATTAGCCATTGTATCCAGCGCAATCTGGACCCCATGTTCAAATGCCTTCCCTACATCATTGTGAGAATCTGTCCTTCGGGGGCACATCGGGGTGCTGACGCTCCCTCTTCTTCATCTTCACTGAGGACCAGCGGCGTTCTGAGCTGGGAAGATGAACTCTCTCAAGATGCTGGGTGAGACACGGCCTGGCCCCGACTTTACGCTGGGGGTGTGACCGCCAACATTTATTACTGATGAGAGATAGAGTGCTGTCTTACAAGACTGGAAATTTTATGAAGTGGAGAAGCTGCAATGTCATCTTAAGAGCATCCTTTTGCTTTGCTTTTCTACGTTCTTTCTTAAGTGAGAGAAAGAAGGAGTTACAATGAGCTTGCCCAAAATGCCCGTCAGGGCCCACAGCTGGTGTGAACAATGACGTCACATAAGGAGAGTGAGAAAGAGAGTATCCTTTTTCCCGAAAGGAAGATTTACAATCTGTCTGACGTCCCCATTTTGATGGCTGCAAACCTTTACCCTCATTGGACATTAGGGATGCCTTACCCCTGGGTGTGTCTCCCTTAGTGCTGGGGAATGGTCACAAGATGCCAAGCTTTGCGGGGGACGGGGGTGACATAGGTCTCCTGTCCCGAGTCTCGGCAGGTTTTTGCCGCTCATTCTGGAAGCTGACAGCAAGGCCTCCATGAGTTCCCGGGTTTCCTCGTGCATACTGCCTTCATCTCTTCTTGGAATCCCAGAAAGTGTCCCACTGTCACCGCCCACTCGGGGACGCCAGGAATGCTCCCCTCCCATTAGGGCTCCAGGAAATCTGAGGAAGCCCCGAGGCAAAACCCAGCTCCTCTCCCTCACAGTGTGGGGCGCTACACCTCAGCCTGGCGCAGGGCCCCTGAGCGGCCCTGTCCCACCTCTCTTCTCTGAGCCTCTTCCCCACTCAGCCCCGTCACGTAATGCCTGGGGTGGAAGCAACTTCGCTTGCATTTTTATGTCTTCTTTTGCTGACAGTTCGAGGTTTCTATCCCCAATTTTTTGTGGCTGAAGATTTTGAAAATAAGAGCTGATCTTTTCCCAACTCCCAAAGCGTGCCCTCCTTCAAAACCCATCTTGAAACTCAAAAGCCGATCACTGACTTCTTTATTTGCTAGTCTCCGCTGTGGATCCTCTCGGAGTCTTTTGAATGAAGAAGAGCCATGAGGTTTTTTTTTAAAAAAAAAAAAATGGCAGGAATGAGCTACACTATCAAAAAAATCACCCCCTCCTCGATACCTAACCGGTGAGGAAAAGAAGTGATCAGATTCACCCCGAACCACGACAGCCTTGCTAAGCACGAGCTGACAGGCATCATCTCTGCTGCAGAGGGCAGACAGCCAAGACTCTGGGGGGCCTTCGGACCCAATTCAGCAGCTCACCCTCTTGCTCCCTGGCAGGCCTGTGTCCGTCAAAGCCTGGAAGCTCTATCTATTTTCATCTTCGTCATTTCCCCCACTAACCTGTCAGCTATCGGGTCCCCAAGTCCAACGCTTCTTACGCTCGTAACGTGCGTGCAAGTCACCTGAGAGTTTCCCAGAATGAAGATGGGGAGGCAGCAGGAACTGGGGGGAAGCCTGAGATTCTGTATTTCTACCGAGTTCCCTGAAGCTGCTGATTCTGCTGGTGCAGGGACCACACTTTGAGCACAAGGTAGGAGCTTCATTTCGCCTGTAACTTCTCCGCATGCTCCCTCTACTCCAAGCTTGCAAAACACCAGTAAATACATTCTTTTTTTTTCCTGTTTGTGTGTGCTGGTAGGCCGCTTTCCGGAAGAACTACAAAGATTCGTTGCTTGTTTAGATCTCTGTACCCTCCAGTGCCTGACTCACGCTCCTCTGATCCCCTGGTCTCATTTATCTCCCGTCCAGGGTGTTTGGATACAACTGACGTGTCATGTGACACTCGAATTCTGTTTTCTTCTACACATTATTACGAGCTCATTTAAAGACAGGAGTGATTTTTTTTTTCCCCTTTCTCACTTACGTGACAGGGCATGTGGCGTACGGAGGTAACAGTGACACCTTGAACGAAGACAATGACGAAATGGAATGGAATTTAAGGTCTGACATGTGGCCGAAGGTACGAATCACAGGAACCATGCGCAGGTGAACGCCCCGATCTCCCAGTCCTGACAAGAACAGATCCATGCTGTGCTTAGACTCCTGGACTTGTCTGTGACAGAGAAGGGCCAGCGACCACCATAGAGAATTCCGTTCTGTCACTAAGGGGACGAATCAGGCGCTGGGGGCTGTCTGTGTCAACCGACACATCTCACGCCGCCAGCATTCTGGGCGTGGGGGTGGGCAGCCAGCAAGAAGGTGAAGACGAGGGTTTCCTGCTCCCCAAAGCTCCGGGGGGACCCTCCCTGCGAGCGCACACCCAGGCCGATTCTTCCCCTTTGAAGATGGTGGGCTTATTTCTGCAAAGGCCATTTGCAGGTGTGTTCCCGTCCCCATCCCCCCACCTCCCCCACCCTGGCTCGATGAGGATGGTGGGGTGTGTGGCTAATGGTTTTCTGGTTGCTTGTGGCTGATGAGAAATGCATGTGATAATTAGCTTCACTAAATTAGTTCTATTCTCATTATTTTTTCATATAAAACCGTTTCGTAGGGATGGCCTTTTTTTTTTTTTTTTTTCCCCCTTTAACAATGGTTTCTGGTCTAATTTCTCATTATCACCATTGGGGGAAAAAAAAAAAGCTGAGAGCATTTTTCTTCTCATTCTCCTGGGTGTCTCACCCACTCACCCCTCTCAGGCCTTCCTGACCTGCCTGTGTGCTGACGCGCAATGTCTGTTAAGCGCTACAGTCCTGGGGATGCCCTTCCCGCCCGTCTTCTGTCTCCCCATTGGGCTATCACTCCCGTCACTGTTGGATTTCCTCCTGAATATTCACAGAGTGGTGGAGATTATTATTATTATTATTATTTCATGGCTCTCCAGGCAGCGAGAGGCAGAAGACTCTTACCCAGAGCTTCTGCTACGTACAGGCACTACAGACTTTGCTAGTTGGTGTTCCAGATGGGCGCCGTGAGCCCCTCCCTGGGACCGCCCCTCTGTCCTCCGTCTCCGCCACCTGGTCGTGATGAAGAAAGAGCAGAGGGCGGCTTTTTGGCCTGGGGTGGCCGTTAGGTTCCCGGGCCATGCCGTTCCCTGCGTATCCGACCTGCGCTGGAGAGGTCCCACAGCGGGGTTTTTCGTATTGCTGTGTATCGAATGGTTTTCAATTAGTTGAATTTGCACCCTTTCGTAGAGGCGGTTTCTTAGCTTTGAACACGTCGATACTGGGCAGTCTCAGGAGAGGGCAAGTTCCTACACAATGCTGTGGATGTGATTGCATGGCTTTGCCTTTTGCATCTCAGCTGCTGCAGCACAATAAGACATTCTCTAGGGTTCAGTTGCCTGAAATGTGATAAAATGCAGTTGATTCTCCTACCGAGACAGCAGGGCAAGCCCATCGCAGCTGGCCGGGAACCCTGTGACACTCCTTCCCATGACAGGTGGGGTCTCATCCCCTCTCTTTTAATTTGGCCTGGGCTTAGTGACCTTCTTTACCAAAAGAAGGGATTTCTGAGACTCCTGAGAAGACTCGCAGCCCTGCTCACCGCCCTGACAGCCACCATTATCAGAGTTTGAAAAGCCTCACGCACACCGCCATGCTGTGAAGGAGCCCACGGTCACCATGGGAACGGTCGCGTGGATAGGAAGAGAAATGCCTCGCCAGGTCCCTGCTGATGAAGCCATCTCAGCTCAGACAGCGGTCATGGGACTGCCATCGTGGCTGTCCGACTCGGCGGAGTGGTCAGGCGCCTTTAGTCCGGCGACGTCTTAGAAAGCCGGAGCAAGAGCCGTCCACCCAGCGAAGCCCAGCCACCCCACGAAGCCATCGGAGAGCACAGTGAAACATAAGTTTAAGCCACCAAGTTGCACGTGGTTTGCACAGCAGCAATAATTCCCCAGAACATACGCGTGAGCAGCTCAGTTTCCTCATCTACATCACAGAAATACCGACGCTTGTCTCCTGTGAATATTGAGAGAATCGAGGCAAAACTAGGGACCTCCTTAGCGTATTTCCATGCAAGGCACTTCCTCTTCGCTGTTGGTCCGGCAACTTACACATCTGAGATTAACGCGTTGTAGTTCTGTCTGTGGCTTCCTGAGTGCACCTGCCTGAACGTCCTCAGAAAAAAGAGGCACTTAAAATCACCTCTCTCTTTTGTCAGTCACCATTTCCAATGACAGCTACGTGTTAGTCTTCCAGAAACAGCGAAGAATGGCAATCTAGATGGTTGAGTTTTACAGAAACCTCAGTGTACCTTGTTGCAATTTTCAGAGTTTATCGAGTTTAATTCCTCAAGAGAAATAGTATAAATATTTGTGACAATTATCAGGCACCCTAACATTGTTTCTTCTCCCCCATAGATCCCTTCTCATCTTTCATTCTGCTATGAGTAGGTGGGAATGATTTGGCAAATTAGAAAATTCCATAAATATTCAGACATCGTTTTTATAATTAGCAATTTTTACTAAACTCTTCTTTACCTCCTTCTTAACAACAGCTCTTCGCCAATGCATTAATTAAGCTTCAATTGTTCGAATGTCCAATTTTCCTCTTATTGCGGACTTAAAAATTATCCTCATCATTTCATTTTTAGTCCCCACCCATCGCTCACTTCAGTAATGAATAGGCTGATGAGCCTATAATTCTAGTTTCTTTCCTTAAAGCTGTGGGTAACTTAGTGTCACAGGGGATTCAAACACTGAGCGTAGAGCTAAGGGTCTTCTAATTTTGTTTTGTCCTGAGACTGCCTAAAAATGAAAAGCAGTAGAATGACTATGTTGGTTTTGAACTTCAGAAAGCCTAATTAAGATGATTAAAAAAAATCGCCCTGATAAAAGCAAGTTCTACCCCAAGGCTACCAAAAAAAACATAGATAAAAGGAGAATCAGAGCTTTTTAAAAGATGATGTTTCTTTCCTAATAACTTCATTATTCATAGGAAAAACAATAAATGGCTATTACAATGAGAAATAGGAAGGGAGAGAGAGCAGGTGAGATATATAGGTCCATCTATATCTAGGGTTTTTTTGTTTGTTTGTTTTTGTTTTTAGAAAGAAAACTTTGCCTCAAAAAATTAAGAGACCCAACTGAGGATGGGGCAAACAGAAGTTGCTTTCTGGGACACGGAGACAGGTGCGGCTATGTCCCACAGGTTCCTTAAGTGGAAGTAATCAGGAAAGCAACCCATTTTTGAAGTGGGTATACTCAGAATTTGTAATCCTCTCATTTAGATGCAGCCTCGTCAGCCAGGTCCTGAACCATTTATTTCCGTTCCTATCTCCTAACCAGATGAGAGCCTGTTCTTATCCATAGGTCTGTTTGGTGTCTCTGTTCTTTGGTCCTCCCCCATCCCAGAAAGAGACAGTTCTACTTAACATTACAGCCACTTCAGGCTAGATGAACCGCCCACCCCACCAGCTAACTCCTTCCAAACCCACCGCTTCCCTGGCCAGGTCCTGTGAGGCTCTTCAGCCCTGACTAGTGTAATCCAGTCTCTCAACTGGAGAGGTGCAGCCCGATTCCCTTCTGTTTGATCAGTACATTCCACACATTTGTCCACCTCTCAGCAACCCTCCAGGGTAATTGCCTTCGACTCCCCGTAAGCCATGACAACAAAAGGCCACTCTTTAACTGTCAGTGATCCCTACGCTGTCAGTGTTTGGTCTGCATCAGGGTCAGACTAGGGAAAGAAGGGTTCGAGGATTCAGAACAACCCCTGCCCTAGGCCAACCCTCCAAGGAGGGCTTCTGCGCACACTTCCACGCGATCTCTTGAGGGCGATGAGTGGAGAGCTGGTGAATGGGACTCTAGGGGAAGCTGGGCAGGACAAGCAGAGCATCGGAGACGGGGATCTCAGCGAACTAGGACACGAAGAAGCATGGGATTTCAGTCCAGGAAAGAGAAACTGAGACTCGGGTGGGATTTGCAACGAAGACATGGCAGGCTAGACAGGGACTCATACCATGAGGCCAGTGTTAGCCTAAAACTAGAACCGAAGACACCACAAGCAACTAAAACTACAGATTAACAGCCCTTATAAATATGGACCCCCAAATCCTAGCAACATGAACCCAGCCAGCTGCTGAAAGGATGGTGTACCATGAGCGAGTGGCATTTATCCCATTATAAGGTTCTTTAACGCATGAAAATCAAGACAAGTAAAACATCTGTTGATAATAAAGGACAAAAACTGCCATCATCATCTCAATAAATGGAATAATGATTCGACCCAACTTCGGTATCCTTTCATGATAGAAACAGTCGACAAACTAGGAATTGAAGAGAGATGCCATCAACCGATAAAGGCCACCTATGGATGGAAAACCCATGGCTAACACGATGCTTAATAATGAGAAACTCGGTGTTGTCCACCTCAGACTGGGAACCAAAAAAATAAAAAATAAAAAATCCCTTCTCACCACTCCTATTCAACGCTGTACTAGACAGGGTAACTGGACAAGAGATGAAAGACATCCAGATTGGAGAGGGAGGAGTAAAACTATCACTCTTTACAGATGACAAGATCTCGCACATAAAAAAAATCCATGGAAACACAATTAGAAGTAAAAAGTTCAGCAAGGTTACAGGATAAGCTACCGTTACAAAATTTCTATACCTTAGCACAAACAACCTGAACATGAAATGAAAAAGCAATATTTATAATAGTATCAAAAATAATAGAATACTTAGAAACAAATATAACTAAAGAAGTTTAAGAATTGTACAGTAAAACTGTAAAACATTGTTTAAAAAATCGAAGACCTAGGTAAATAAAGATACCTCTCCCTGTAGATCAGAAGACTTGATATTAAAAATGGCAATAATACCCAAATTCTTCTATAGATTCAATAAAATTCACATGAAAATCTGAGCTGACCTTTTTTTTTGGTGGTGGGGGGAACCTGGAATTCATAAGTTGATCCTAAAATTCACACGGAAATGAAAGAGATCCAAAATAACCAAATTACTCTTCAAATAGAAGAGCAACATTGGAAGACTTCAATTCTCTATTTCAAAACTTACTGCAAAGCTAAAATAATCACACCCTGTGGTAATCGTACTGGCCCAAGGGTAGACTTCTAGATCTGGAATCGAATCGAAACTGCAGAAATGTGTCCCCAGTCTACCGGATACATCCTTCAAAATAAAAATCCATTCCCTGGCACCGTCATTCCTCGATCTAATGCTTACAGCACCACCATAGTTTCATCATCAACATTGACTTATTACTACGCCCCGAGAGGCCACGTCAAGTGGCCTCCGTTTACGTCCACAGTGTCTCGAGCCCAGGGCTGGTGTGCATACCCCTGCTGCTAGCTGGGACACTCACCCCCATTTCTTTCACTTGGTCAACACCCAGCCATTCCTCTGACTTTCCCTCAAATGCCACTTGTCAGCAGAAGCTTTCCACGACTCCCAGACGAGGCGAAGCCCTGCTATGTTTTCCTCTTATCACCAGGAGATCATCTTTCCTCACGCTGGGAAGAGTTTTTTTTTTTTAATTTTCCAAGTATAGTTTTCCTTATTTGACGAATAGCTCTCTCCCTACGTAAAAGATAAGTCCCATAAAGGCAGAGCTTTTAGCTCTTATGCCTGGCGCAGTGGCTGGGATAAAGCGAGCATGCACTAGTAACGTGTGAAGGGAATGAACCCATGCGCGTAGCTGAGGTCATAACAGACCTTTGTTGACCTCCCACTTTTCCACTTCCTAGTCGTGTAATTTTAAGTCCTTTCTTTACTCTCCTGGCCCAGAATTCCTTCTCTGTAAAAAAGGATGAATGACGGTATTCCTAGTCACGCGGTTCTCCGGGATGTTGAGAGTGAGAACGAGGCTGAAGGACAGCTAGCAAGGTGCCCAGCGGATAGCGGCTGCTCGGTGCTCTGTCAACAGGCAGTGTTAAGTGTCATCTTAGAGCGAAGACCTGCAGAAGAACGTGGTTTGCCCGATGCCACAGCGCCCACGACTGAGGCTGAACTGCTGTTTCCCTTCTCAGAGCTACTGTGACCTCACTGCTCCTCAGAGGGTATGCTCCAATCTCCGCGTGTAAGATTACTCTGGCAGCTCTGTGCGTGTGCGTGTGTGTGTGTGTGCTGGGCACAGCCACCGCTCCATTCTAAAACCATGCCCTTTAACAGCACACCCTCCTGTTACACCATTCAAACATCCTTATCTGCAAAGCGTCTGTGTGTCTGTGTGTATACGTGTGTGCAGGGTCATCCTAACCCCACATCGTTGTTGGTCCTTAAGTCAAGGCGCATGACACAGATGGATGATGACAATGTACACGCCTGTTGTCAAACACTGCCTACGTGTTCCTATTACTCTACCGAGGAAGTCGAGCCTGATTGCGCCTTAGAAATGGTTTCACAGCAAGCGATTTGGTGAAAGCGGCGTCTGCACCTTCTGCATGCCGGGGCTAGGTCACCCGCTTGGTCTCTCTTCCTTCACAAGGATGGCTTTCAAACAACCCAAGGTTGTTTTACAGGAATCCGAAATAATGATGTGAGAGAGAGAGAGAGAGAGAGAGAGAGAGAGAGAGAGAGAGAGATCGATCCCGGGGACCAGCTTTGGCTGGGAGGCAGGGGGCCTGTAACTGACGATTCCTGGTTCCCGGGACAAAAGCAGCTGCCCGACCCACAGCCTGAGCAAGGAGCCTCTTCCGGGCTCCTGCCCTGGGCTGCCCGCACCACCACCGGCTCCTGCACTCTTCCTGGCTTTTCCAGCCAGGGCTGATAGCTGCCCACAATTAAAGTTATCTATCGTGCAATCTTCTTAACAGAGCTGAGCCAGAGAGCCCATTTTAATTTCCTTGCCCAAGTAGGAGTTTTCTCTCCCAGGTCTGCCTTTTTCTCTCCTTTTCTATTTTTTTTAAAGGGAAAGCAGCATTATTGCCTAATTAAATCAAGGGCTAGAGCTATGAACTGGATGGCTGTGTTGACCCAAAATTCGTAGGTCGAAAGCCTGCACCTCCAGTGGGGGTGGTATTTGATGTTGGAGCCCTTGGGAGGTGCTAGAATTTGAGGAGGTTGTGGAGGTGGGGTCTCGTGATAGAATTACTGTCCTCACAGGAAGAGAGGTGGGGGCGGGCGGAGGGGGTGGGGGCGTGAGGGGGCTCCACAGGCATGCACAGAGGAGAGGCCCTGTGACAACCCAGCAAGATGGTGGCCACCGGTAAGTGAACAGAAGAGGCCTCACAAGGGCACCCAGCTTGCTGACATTGTCATCATCTTAGATTTCCAGCCGCCAGAACCCTGAGAAGAAACATTCCTGTGTGAAAGCCATGCAGGGCGAGCATTTTGTATGGTGGCTCGAATGCCTCAGACAGACGCCAGCATCCGGTGAGAAAGATGTCACTTTCGTGCCCTCAAAGAGGACACTGTGGCTACTTGCTGGAGCAGAGGGACAGGCTGTCTGCGGTTAGTACTTCCTTCGGTGGGGTTCTGCCTTGCTTTCGAGCTGCTCTGGATTGAAAGACCCCGTTGGCCTTTCTAATGACCTCAGACTCCAGCAGGGATGAGTAGAGCACAGCATGATTTCTGCCATTTTTAACCTCTTGCAGGTGGTCACTTATTATTATAATTATAATAATAATTATTATTATTATTGTTAGTCTCCCCATCATTCAGATCACCCTGGAAATAGAAGCTTGGGGCACGAGGACAAATGGGCTGAATGCTTTCTTAGTTCCTTGCAGTTAATTCTTGCGTTCATCCTTAGACTCAAGAGTATGGGGCCAGCTGGAGCTGAGTATACTGTGGAGGTTTTTGTTGTTTTGGGTTTTTTTTACCAGAGAATTCTAGCCTTTTCTTAGACCTGGGACTTTGAAGAAACCACAGGAGCTAAAAGTTGCCAGTAAGAATTACAGATCCAGGTCAGAACTTAACCTCGTGGTGTAACTCAACCCTCACGCCATCCTCCCAGAACGCAAGGTTCCGCGCTTACAAAACGACGGCATTAAACGGTCCTGTGCCTCCAGTATATTCTTGCTCTCTCTGAAATAAGTGGGACTCTGCGTGTGGCCCAACCACTCTATGACTCGGGGAGAACATTTCAAATACATCTCTCTGTGCACCAAAAAGCACGAACCAGCAGCCTCCCCATCACACAGGAGTTTGTTAGAAACGCATCCCCTCGGGTTTCCCCAAGACCTACCAGAGAGGAGAAGCTCTGAGAGGGGAGGATGCTCCAGGAGAATCCGATGCAAACTCAACTGTGATAACTGCTGCTCCAAGCGAACCAGATTTCTTTCATTGACCCGGCTTTTAAGTACCCCTACCGGTCTAAAAGTGCGGGAAGCCATGTAGAGTGATTTCATTCCCTCTCAGCAGGGTGATTAGCTCAGGTTGATTCGACTGCAGTCAAGCTTGTGCATGCTGATTCGCATGTGCTGAACCAGACATTTTTCTCCCCTGGGATGCAACTGAGGAAAGCTGAGGTCTAGGGTTGGCACCTCTGCAAAGCCTTCCTGAGGACAAGGTCAAGGTGTCGGTGTAGGGACGCAAAGTGAAAGAGAGAACTGTGGAGAAACGGACCTAGATTCTTGATCCATCATGCCTGAAATCTGAACTGTTGCTGGAATTTGTAATTAAGTAATACATATAAATTCTCTAAATCCCTCAGCCCGTTAGAATTGGATTTTCTCTTATTTGCACCCAAAAGCATGCTGAAAATAGTGATGACAGGAAGTCCGATTGGAGGCTGTGGTAGAACCAAGGAAATGCACAACGTGCCTTAAGCAAGCGGGTGGACTTGGGAATCAGGACAGGTTAAGGATTCCTACCTATTTGGAATTAAGACAGTACAGGGCTTACTTAGCCTGGGCTGGGAAAAAAGAGCAGAGAATGCACTATGAATCAGGAACAGAAGTCAACGCCAGAGCTCCTATTTGGAGACTTCACTGCTGATGAGCAGCGCAGAGACGCCATCATTTGTGTAACCTCGTGCCCATGCTCCTCATCTCTGTTATGATCCTCTCTCTCAATTCGTCTTCAAGTCTCTCTTCGTATGTGAACCTCGCCCCTTATCCATCTCTGGCCCACCAGTTTTTGCTGCCCTTCTTAGATCTACCCCTTACCCAGCTGCCGTGAACAGCAGGCAAGCAAACGCATACAAATACGTAAAACCTCAAGAACCTGAACCGAAAGATGGAAAAGAATAACCCTTCCGATCATTCATCAACCCCAAAACAATTGTCTTTGAACACCATCGAGGACTGAAGTGCTGAGGATGCTGAGATGAGAACGGTATCAGCTTCTCTGCAAGGTGTTTAGGGTCAAAAATATGTCAGAAACCTTTTTTTTTCCTCTGAAGAGTCAGATAGTACATGTTTTCAGCTCTGTGGGCCATACCGTCGCTGTGGCGACTCCTCAGCTCTGCTACGGACAATACGTAAACGAACGGGTGTGGCTGTGTTCCAATAAACCTTTGTTTACAAAAACAGGCAGCAGGCAAGCTTTGGCCCAGGGGACATGGTTTGCAGACTCCTGGCCTAGACAGACATCTAATAAGAAAATGACAACGGAACCTAGTAGACACATTAAGAGAGAGAGTTATCGAGGTGAACTTGTTAAGGGTGGAACATTTTCAAAGTGAGCCAACTCGCTAAGTCAGCTACAGGAAGAAATAGCTTGAGATACCAGAAGTTGTCCTACTTGCTGGGGTGTGGGTTTAGGAAATGTATTGTATCGGATATGAAGATGGCCAGTGTCTGCTTCTGTAATCTGCTCACTTATTAACCAGAGTGTAGTACGAGGTGATGTATCTGTATTGCGTTAATGGTCGACTTCTGCTTCTGTGAGCTGCTTACTTGTTTAATGTAGTTTTGGGCTTTGTGAGCTGCCTCTTTTGAAATTCTAAGCGTGAAGACTTCCCCGGAAATCAGTAACAAGGAGGTGATTCCTCGAGGCACCAAAGTCCCAGGAAGAGGCACAACATTCCAAGATACAGATAACAAGACTGTCTACCAGGCCATGTTTGATCTAGCAATTCCCCAGATACATTTATCTTTGTAAAGGACATTACCGGTTAACTTCTGCTTTGTAATTTCCTTACTCTCTCTCTTTGTTCTAAGATGTAGTCAGAGCCTTCAAAAACTGCCTCAAACAAAGACCCCGGGCTGATCTCCTCTAACCCTGCCTGGTAGAGAGTCAGTCGCCGGTGGCTAATAAAGGCTCGTAATTAATCTCAGTTGGCTCCGTGGGTCTTAGATTTGAACACACCACAACAAACTCCTTCCTTATACATGGCTTGGCGTACCATTTATAAGCTCATTAAATATTTTCACGTTGACTCTGTGTTGGCTTTGCCACAGACATGCTGTGAGTTAAGGACTAGGGCATCTGGATCCACTGTCCTCTTCAGAAAGTATAAATTAAAAAGGCTCTATAAGAAAGGAATTGTGTTATGAGTCTCACTACATATAGTAGGAAAACAGTGGAAGCGAAGTATCGTAATGCCCTTCGGGTACCCTCTACCCCCTCGTCCTAGGCCACTCTCCTCGAGACACCCAAACTCCATAATGAATTTACAGATGAATTTAGAAAGACGTGAATTCTTCACAACATTGTATCTTTACATCTGTGAGAAAGGTGCCTTTCCCTGCATTCAATTTTTCTTTTATGCCTCTCAGCAGAGTGTTACTCTTTTCTTCCAGGACACACAGAACAGTTCTCCAGTTTATCCCCAGATAGTTCATCTTTTTTTTGTTGTTCGGGGTAAAAGGGATCCTTCCTGCATTTGATTTTTAAACTTTACTGTGTGTGTCTAGGAAGCAATTGATGCTCGTATATTAATTTTGTAATAATTTATAAAATTTTCTTACTGTTAAAATATTTTTTAGCTAATTCTGCTTCCAAATACACTATCATATAATTGAGATGGGACATCACTCGTAAAATTCTTACTCTTTTAACAGGAAATGAAATGGGACATCTCTTGCAAAGTTAATCTTTTTAGTAAGCCTAGTTAAGTTTTCTTCCTCCTTTCTTTGGAAAAAGGCTCTCCCTCAAATCCTGATAATTGCCCTGGGGATTCAGATCCTCTGGCTATTGATAAGGATCATCAGCCCATTGTTAAGCAGAAATAGTGTTAAACCAGTCAGGGCCCTTAGAATCTGAGGGGGAGGGGACTTTAAGCCAAAGTTCTTTCTTTTTACTCTTTAAGAAATGTATTAATCAAGTCTGTTCCCCTTTACTCACTAAATAGGCAAATCAATTATAAAAATTAATAGATGTATGATTTAAATAACGAGTTTGGATCTTCTTTTCCTTGTCTAGGGACTGAGGTGGCACTTCAGCAGGAAACCCAGGACCCCACCCTGACTGAGGCAGGAAGGGAAGAGCTCCATGAAACCCCTGTAGGCAGGGACTAAAGCCATTCTCAGCAGAAGAAGATACTAAAGAAGAGACCTCCTGTCCCTCAACATCCATACCAATAAAAGGGGTTCGGGGCTCTTAGAAAAGAGGTAGGCAGGAAAGTTAGTTAGGGGGTTTCCCGTCTGCCTGTAAAACACTGAGGTCATCCTATCCTAGAAGGGGTCCACCCTAATCCACCCACAATTAAGCAAGCCAGAAGGCATTTTTTAACTCACCCAGAGAAACCAGTAGGCAGAGATTTAGGTACCAGTTTAAACCAGTCACTTGCACCTGCACAATGAAGATCCCAAGGACCTTCAACTCCCCTGAGTCTCATCACACCATCATTATAATATGATGCGTGTGCCCAGAAGTTCATTAATATCATTATAACAGACTGAATTCTGGAGCAAACATGCACAGAAGACAAAATGTTGACTCACTGAGTCCTGTCAATCGTAGCTGTCAATCAAGGAAGCCCACTCCTCTAAGAAAAGTAACCACCCACAGCAAAAAGGGATTAAAACCCTGAAGTCTTTGTGACCAGGCCTAAGTGGACTTTCCTTTCTAATAAAACTTTTCTTTTCTACTGTATTTCTGTGTCTTGCTCAATTCTTTGTTCCAGACATCAAGAACCTAGACAATGCGCCAGGAGGGGAACCCACTCTTTAGTAACATTTGTACCCTTTATTTGTATAAATTGCTTTACCATTATTCTTGGTGTTGAGTTTAACTTTTATATTAATATTGTTTTCTCTGATTCCTGTTTTGTGTTTTCCTGGTATGATTTTATTCTTTCTTTTTACTTCTAATCTTTCTGAGGGAATTTCAGACATGTCATACATATATAATACAGCAAGTAGTTAGGTCTTATGTTTTGATATCATCTGATTCTTTTTATTTTAATGAATTAGTTTATCCCACTGACATTTGTGGCTATAACAGATAGTTTTGTTCTAAATTCTGTGTTTGTTATTCCATTTGTTTCTAATGTTTCTTACAGTATCTATTATTTGCTCTAGTCTACGTTTTCCTTTACTTTGTGTTTATGATTTGAGTTACAGTTTTCATAGTCTGTAATGTTTATAGGCTATTTATTGTATCACTGCCTTTATAACTTTAAATACCACATATATAATATATACCATATATATATAATACCATATATATATAATATATACCATATATATATAATACCATATATATATAATATATAATACCATATATATATAATAAATACCATAATATATATAAATGTCACTATTAACCTATCGATTTCAGGTAGTATCAAATAAAAAATGAGGGCAAAGTAATACTCTTACGCTTTCCCCCAACTTCTGTCCATGGGTAGCACTGAATTTTTCTAAGCTGCCTTATGATTTTTGAAACTGTCAGGATTAAAAACATTCACGCTTTATTGTGAAACTTATCAAACATAGGTTTAACATGGGTCTAGCCACAGTTCTGAAGGTCAGTGACTTTTATGCATGCTTGCCACCCAGCCTTTCCCCTCCCAGTTAGTTCCTCTAGCTCTGGGCTTTTTTAGTTTAACTGTGGGTGTGCGGGAACATTACCCTCTTTGGAAATTCCCTCTTTGGAAATCGCAAGCCCCGGGCCCCCTTGCAACTACCTTCCCCCCTCTCGTTTCTATGGTTTATAAACCACGGCTGTTAGCATTCCAATCCGAGTCTCTCCATCCCTTCGTGTGGTTCCTGCTTTTCTAGGTTCACCCCTCCTCAGTTCCTGCCTCAAAGCTTGCACTTCACACTTCACCCCGGTAGCTGATACAGTTCTCACACTCGTCTGCTACTTTATGTTCCTGGACCTGTGCTGACATTGCCTACTTGACTCTCCTTGCCTTATTTTCTGCTCATTGGATGTATTCAACTACGACTCAGAATTTAGATTTCAAGCAAACTGTGACCTACAAACTTACATTGTGAGGACGACAAATCCCGGACGTACGGTTTGATGAATTTCACAGACATCCCCCAAGAGCACACACTCATGTCGTTCACTCTCCAGACGAGGACGAGAACTTTCTTGGCATGTCAGAACCCTCAGCTCTATCTCCCTCTGCAAAGGTAACCACCATCCCGGCGTGTCTGCGCTAATTATTTTTGCCAGTTTGAGTGGAAAGATATTATATGAGTCCTTCAGTGCCTGACCCCACAGACCCTGTAGTTTGTGCCTGGCCCCAGCATCATTCTCGGCCCCAACCCCTCAGACCTCACCAGCCCCTCTGTCTGCTGAGTTTCAGCCCCTAAGCCTGGCTGGTCCAGGCCAACTCCTTGGCCTTTGAAAATCCTCAGCCAGGGCCCAGGGGCCCTGGTCTTCCCAGGGCAGAGAGGAGAAACAAAAGAAATGGAAAACAAGGAAAGGGGTGGGTATGGAATCAAAAAAAAAAAAATTTTTTTTAAGGCGTCAAAAGGAAGAAAAAGAGGAGAACTCATCTGTAGCATTCTTATTTTGAGGTATTGAGATAGTAAACTTCAGATCATCTTAAATGATATGATGTCTGAAATTTTCCATGTGGCATTTACTTTTGAACATAACCGAAAGTTACTTTAAATCCACGTCCGACGGTAAGGTTCGGCCGCTCAACAGACAGCGTCTGACTCACGATTAACAGGCGTCCTTTATTGAAAGGCAAGCGGTCCCGGGCCAGGTTCTCTGGTCCGGAGGAAAGGGGGCCAGAGAAGTCACACTGGGGCGGGGGCGGGGCAGGGTTTTAAGGGTCGCGTCCAGGAAGGGGAAGATTCAAAAAAGGCAAAAGCATAGCGTGGGGCTCTTTCGTGGGTGCAGGTGTTTGGTGCCACAAGTAGTCCTGACACCCATGGATTGGTCCATGGGCCTCAGGCGGCGAGCAGGCGGGAGCTAGGGGCGGGGACCTGACGTCCTTGGGGCCTTTTCTGGGAGCGCTGGCCTTACACCAACAACTTCAATAACTGCAATTATGGATATGTCTATATTGCCTATTTCTCTTCTTGGTTCTTTGCTTGGAATTCCCAATAATTTGAAAAAGAGTGGCAGATACTAATTATGCAAGGATGCTGGTACTTTGTATATAGTCTGTAGACGACATGTTCTCATTTCAGAAATTATTTTCCTTGGTGATGGTTTGTAGCAGGAGCAGGCCACCCCTCAGGGATGGAACCCATTCGAGACTGGCTTTTAGATTTCATTAAGACACAGGCTATTTCTAGTTGACTCTCCCAGTTTTGGGGGATCCCTCTTTGAAATCGAGGGGTGTTTGCTGGGGCCCCTTCACCCCGAAGTGCTCTGGACAGTCATATTCGTCTCACTCATGCCATAAAGCGTCTCACAGCCCCTGCCAGGTAATGAGAGCCTTCACTAGGAGTTCTCTACCTTCCACCTGTCACACATCAAAGCAGGAAGTTGTTCTTACTTCTCTCCTCTTCCCTTCTTCTTGGGATCTCGGGCACCCGAGAATTAAGATCTGAGAACTCCAGTTTCTTCTCATCCCCACAGACTGCTAAAGCTCTGCCAAGTTTCTCTGCCTTCAAGCAGCTGTGTGACTCGGTTGTCAGACCCTCCCCGTATCTTAGGGAGCACTAACACATGCTGGGGTGAAAAGGTGGAGGTGAATATCAGAGTCACATCCATACCTTTCCTTTGAGGCTTGGGCATCTTATATCCTGGCTGTCTTGCTAGATGTATAAGGCCTTCTTTATTTTAAAAAATAATAATAATAAAATAAAAATACATGTTCGCCAGCTTTCCTAGTGCTGGTCTGGTGTGTGCTAGTCTAGCACGTCATCCATGAGCAGAATTCAGGACAGGGTTTTTAAGCAGGACAACCATGAACTCAGTTCCCCTTTCTCCCACATTCACTTTGACATGGCAGAATGTGAGCGTAAGAATTATTTGCAATATCGTTGAACCCTACAAAGGTGTGTTGCTCTCATCTCTGAGATCTGGGCATTGTCAGATGTCGTGGGTTTGGGGCTGGGTGGAAGGGAAGGCTAACCCCACCTGCCTTCTCACCCCATGATCAGAGTCCCCAAGTCGGAAATAAGCAGCACGTGGGGTAAAGGATCACAAATGCCCATTAAAATCCATTAATCTGGGGAGGTCAGAGGGACTTGAGGGTGGTCTGTGTGGAAACCAGGGTACACATTCGAACCCCACCAACACTCCAGTACAATACAAACCACACTTTTTTTTTTTTGCATGTGTGTCTCCTGCACTAGAGTGTAAGAAGCCTGAGGGCACAAATTGCACTGGCTTTTTTCCTCTAAGGCCAAGTTTTTCAGGAAACGCTGGTTCCACTGTATGCCCCAATGTCTCCCTCGATGCCTCTTTTGGAATTTACTTGGTTAATGCATGAGTTACTTATTTTTTCCTACCAACCTACTCTGTGTTGGAAATGAGGCTCTCCTCTGGGGAAGCTGCATGGCCACTAGGCTCCGTAAGGCAGGGCTGCCTCTCCCGAGAGGTCACCCATGTGCTTGCATACGAAGCGCCCCGTCGCTGACTAATGCTCTGGTAGGTCGCCATTTTGCAACATGCAATTGTAGTACATCAACCCATTTTACGCCTTAAACACAGACGCGATGTTATATGTCAATTACATCTCCATGATCCCCAGGGGAAAAAAGAAAGAAAGAAAGAAAGAAGGATGAAACCAAAAGCCGCTTCCTTTAAAGAATTGATAAATTCGATTTGATGAAGACGACAGAGGGAAGACACATCCAAGATATCAGGAATGAAATCAGGAACGCCTTGACAGAGGCTACAGGCATTAAACGCATCATCAAGGAATAATGTCACTTTACGGACGTCCACTGCTAGGGTCTGAAAGTTGACGCCCTCCCCCAAACTCATGTACTGAAATCCTAACCCCCCCAAATCAGCTGTTTTAGTTAAGTGCAGCCTTTAGCAGATGCTTCAATGAAATTAGTGCTGTATAAAAGAGGCTCCAGACACATGTCCTGGCACCACGTGAGAATACAGCAAGAAGCCCGTGTCTGGGACCTGAAAGGCCTCACCGCCATGCTGGCCCCCTGACCTCAGACGTCCAGCCTCTACAACTGTGAGAAATGAATATCGATTGTCGATGAGCCACCCAGTCTGTGGTATTTTGGCATAGCAGCCCGAATAGGCTACGCCACCCATAAATTTGACGAATTGCATGAAATCAATCGATTCCTTAAAATATATCAATTCCCTAGCTCGCACGTGACGAGACGATAACCTCAGTCGCCCAATAAATTAAACACCCTGAATTTGAAATTAAAAAAAAAAAAATTTCAACCACGAGCATTCCGATTCTAGATAGCTTCACTGGCAAACGCTATCAAATATTTAAGTAGAAGATAATACCAGTCATAAACTCTTCCAGAAATCCGAAAAGAGTCAGACGACTAACTTCCTGGCTCATGTTATTGTGGGATTAACATGATACCAAAAAGCAAAGACGTCACAAGAAGAAGAATTACAGAGCAGTATTCCTCATGAACACAGATGCCAAAATCCTCAACCAAACACTAGTAGATAAAATCCAAAAAGATATAATTAAGTAAGCTTTATCCTATGACTGCAAAGTTAACTCAACATTCGAAAATCATTGTTCATGTATTCTTGGTGGCTGTAAAAACTATTCTCTGATTTCTGAAATCAAGAAAAGCATAAATAGATTCAGAGATATTCCAGGGTCCTGAGAGGTAAAGATAAACATTTTTAACTTAAAATTCTTAGCCAATTAATAATTATTCTGCAAGCTCATGAAAGACGTCAAATGATATTTTTAGAGAGCATTCAAAACAATTTTAGAAGAACTTGGAGTTATACATATATAGGAAAAAAAAGAGAGAGAAACAGAGTAATCTTAATAAAAGTTTGTCCTAGTCAATGTTTCAACAATGTTTTTAAAGACTAATATTCAACCTGGTACTGGTACATTAATCGACTCCTGGAGCAAAGAGACTCCTGCAATTCTTCCAAACTGCTCAATATCTCAGTTTTCTCTGCACTTCCTTTGTGGTATGCAGAGATAGCTTTTTCCTCTAGATATTTTGTTGTGGTTTCTTTTGTTGTGGTGGTTAATAGATGAAATGTGCTCTCTTCTTTGCAGCCCCTTGGTCATTCAGCTTCCTCGAACTACTTTTAAAATAAAATCCGCTTTGTTATTGGGGACGTAATTTTCAGGGCCATTTGATGCGCTTATGATGAAACTACGTGGTGTGTGATTTGATTCCGAGGTTTGCCCTTCCTCTCTCTTCACAGATTCTTTTTCTTTTGGCTGAAGCATTACCTCGAGTTATTTTTCTTTAAGAAAAAGTACATAGAAAATGGTGCTGTTGAGTTCTTGCATGTTCGAACGTATTCTAAATCTGTATTCACATTTGACTTACACTTTTGATAGATGCATAATTCTAAGTTCAAAATTATTTTCTCTCAACATTTTGAAAACATTACTTTGTTTTCTGGCATAGAGTATTACTGAAGGGAAGACTAAGGTCTTTTCTCTTTTTATCCCTTGTGGGGAACAATATTTTGTTTATTCTTAGTTTGCTTTATTGTTCTACGACACTTCGGAAGGCCTCTTTTCTCCATTTTTGGTACGGACGTGACTTTTTTCATTTATCCGTCTTGGTACTTGGGTTCTTGCAATATGAAATCTCCTTTCTCTAACTCTGATAATATTTATTACTTTAGCTTATTGATTATCTGCTCCCTGCATGTTTCTTTCTTTCTTCGAAACTTCCTATACGAATGTAGTGCTCCTGGTTAATTCTCACTCTTTGCTTACTTCTCAAGCATCTTATTTTTTCTCCTGCCAAACATACTGGACTTTTAAAAATATTGACTCAACTACCCTATTAATTTTTAGCTTACATAGCATGTTCTTACTTTTCTCTGATCATTATTTTTTATAAAATATTAACATATTAAATCATGTTTTCCTATCATTTCTTCTTTAATACTCTGATGAAAGAATTCCTTAAAAGATCTTTTCTGTTACCCAAGTAATTTCTTTTACTTTCAAGTTCAGGTGGTCTGTGTCTAATGATTGTGTGTGTGTGTGTGTGTGTGAGTGTGTGTGTGTGTGTGCTGTTGGTTTCCTTTAAGTGTCTGGTGATCTGCCTTACTGCTGTTAGGAAAACTACTTTTATATATTTGCTCTGTATGTAACCTAATTAGTAAATCCTTGCAAATTATAAGTTTCCCTTTTAAAAATTTTTAGGTTAAAAAATTATTATCTGTGAATAACTTTTAATCTAATAAATATTTTTATTTATTTTTAGATTGTATTGGTTGGACTTCCAGGGAAACTTTAAATTTCGTATAAATATATGTTTATATATTATAAAGAATAATATACATATTATATTACATATTATGTATTATAGAAGATATAATTTTCTATTATTTAATCATATTGTTATTAGTGATTGATTTTGCTATCTTTATCATGTGGAGTTGGTATTTTTATATCTATAGTTTGCTCAAAGTTTTTTATGTTGTTGAATGTAAAGAAATAACAAAATTTCTTCAAATTATTTTTATATCTATTAATATTTTCTTTGCTTATCAAAGTGATAAATTACATTAACATGTATCTTAATTTGGACGAGCCTCACATTCCTATATAAAATTCACTTTAATTACATTACTTTAATATGTTTAGATTATTAATATTTTATTAGTACATTTCTATTCTTAAAAAATTAGTCTCTAGATATTTTTGAATATAATTTACCATGAGAATTACACTTGATTTATAAATTTAATTGGAAGTAATATATTGCTTTCCACAATATAGAGAAATTTAAGGAGCATAAGCATTATTTGTTCTTTGTTGATTTTATAGAAATTAAAACTCTGGGCCCAGGGTTTTGGGGGAGACTTTTAACAACACGTGCAATTTCTTCCTTTTTAATAAACTTATTACTTCTTGTATTTTGAAACAAAGCATAGGCAATAGCTCATTTAATATAGCTATTCCAATGTTCTTTATATGAATGTGTAGTATTATACTTACAATTCTTTAATCTTTCCCATATCTGTGCCCCTTTTTATTTTTAGTTTCCTGAAATTTGCTTGATTATTTTTACAAGAAGTTTGCCTGTTACTATAATTTACTCCCAAAACTAGTTATTACATTTATTTACCTTTTTATTTTTTTTTCAGTTTTCTAATATATTAATTTCAGATCTTTGTAATTTATCATATTCTCCTCAAATTATGTGTGGGGACTGAGGGAGAAGAGGGAGTTATCATTTGAAGAGTTCATTTTCATTCCCCTGGTTCAATAATTAATGAGTGTGCTTCTAAAAACAGATTTCTCGGCCTCCTTTAAGTTTCCATTTATGTTTGTTATTCTAACTGGCATTAATACCGCAGACTGTAACTGGACATATTATGTTGCCTTTGATCCTAGAGCTATTTAGTGTACTGTTCTCATCTTTTTTTCAATTTCGAAGTTGGTACATATTCTATAAGCAACTTATACAAACCATGATTTTTATTAGTGAAGTACTTGAGTCTCATTTCTTGGTAATATTTTATCTTCTCCTTTGCTAATATTAGGCTGACAGCTCTTGGAAGCTACTACTATTATGTTTAATAGTCAGTCATATCCCTGGTCCTAAAAATGGTTTCTAGTATTAAATAATCTATAAAGTCAGATATCCAACTCACTATGTTAGTGCCTAAATCAAGAAACCCAGGAGAAAATTTAGGGATCTTCATCAGCTTCTGAATTTGAGGGCCTACGTCTAAATATAAACCCAAAAGATACCATTTGTTGTTTTAAAACAAGAACACAAACTAGTTTCCCTCATCGCAAAAGTAAACCACAATTTAAACAACTTTTTCAAATAATGGAACCATTTGGGCCAGAATTAATAATGTGGAACCCTAAGAATAAATGAATTCTGACAAGAATTCTGTTCTTTAGTCCTTCAAAATAATCAAAGGGGAAAAATAAAGCTTTAGCAGAAGCTGATGGAGAGGAATTTCTTCAACACATCGCAAATATAGGCAAAGTCTATACTGTTTCAAGTTACTCTATTGATTTCTCTCTTGACCTTTCGATAAGTGCAGGCTCATGTTCATCTCATGTTCATCGTGGGCTCTCAGGACCTGGAGTAGGATGTCCCTGACAGCTGCTATCAGGAAGCCAGTGGGCGTGTCCGAAGGTATCCAATTTCCTGTGAGACTGCTTTCTACAGAGAAGCTGCTGTCGCTTTGATATTAAATACACCAGTGCAAAGCGGTCCATACTTTCTGAAGCCTCAGGAGTGAGCGAGGATAAGTTTGTGGGATGCGTCTGAAACCAGGACTTTGGCTAGAGAATGTGACTGACCTTGGCCCTCATTGGATTGATTGCTGGAAAGCCAGACCCCGAACCCTTCCCTATGCATTCTGAGAATCCCTAGCTTGTCTTAGACTGGTATCCAAGCAGCCACAATAACCCTTCTTCTCACCTTTTGACGTCCAGCTTATTTCCTATGTCCTACCACTCACATCTTGGCACCTGGTCCCTATGTCAGCATCACCCTTTTGATTTATGACTGCATCTCCTCACACCTGGTGAAGGTCAGCTGTTGCTTTTGTTTGGCAGAGAGTCACTACCATTTTCATGAGAGGCCACTTCTTTGGTCTGCAGCAGCAAGAGGTATGTTTACTTATTCAGAATCATTAAAAAATTCCATTTGAATCGAATAAAGAGGACTTTGTCCATAACCTTTTCACAGGTGCAGCGTAGAAGCATGGCATTTGTAAGTTTATACACGGCTTGTCTACAGAAGATGTAGACTGTCCTCTAACTTTCCTAAATTTAGACTGGTGAGCTCCCTTCTCTATCAGTCATTTTCTAACATTGCAAAGCCCAGGACACTTTAAAGGGTGTATTCCACTGAATCCAAGAATAGGAAACCCCATAAAGACAGCTAAATGTAAATGCGGTGACATAATACAGAGACCCCAACTAAACCTGCACCTATATAGTCAATTAACCTATGAGAAAAGAGGCGAGAATATATAATGAAATAAAAGTAGTCTCTTCGATAAATGGTTCTGGGACAACTGGATGGATACGTGCAAAAACAATGAAGATGATACCACCTTCTTGCACCATTTACAAGATAAACTCAAAGTGAAGACAGGCTTACATGGAAGACTCAGAACCATAAAACTCCTAGAATAAATCACAGGCGGTACACTTTTGATATTGCTTTCAGCAATATCTTTTTGGATGTGGCTCCTCAAGCAAGGGAAACGAATGAAAAAAAAAATACACAAATGAGACTGCACCGAACTAAAAACTTTTTGCACACTGAGGGAAACCATCAACAATGAAAAGACAACCTACTGAATGGGAGGAGGTATTCATCAATGATACATCCGGTTTGGGATCAAGATGCAAAATATATAAGGAACTCATGCCACTTAACACCAAGCAATCTGATCAAAAAACGGGCAGAAGACATAACAGACATTTCTCTAAAGAGGACATACGGATGGCCAATAGACCTATGATGAAAAGATGCTCCATGTCACTAATCATCAGGGAAATGTAAATGAAAACCCCAATGAGATACACCTCACACCTCTCAGAATGGCTATCATCAATATCAAGAAGTGTTGGTGAGGTTGTGGAGAACAGGAGCCCCCTGCACGGTCGGTGGGATTTTAAATTGGTGCAGCCACTATGGAGAATAGGATGGAGGTGCCTCAAAACATTAAACTACAATTACCGTATACCCGGCAATACACTTCTAGGTACTTACCCACCCCCCCCAAATTCAAAGCACCAATTCGAAAAGGACACATGCCTCCTGTGTTCACTGCAGCCTTACAGACAACAGCCAAGATGCAGAATCAACCCAAGTGTCCACCGGAGGCGAGTGAACATAGAATTAGTACGGTTATACAATGGGCTATTATTCCACCATAAAAAGGAATGAAATTTTACCATTCGCAACCGCATGGATGGAAATACTAAGTCAGTCGGGACAACTCCCCTACAGTTTCATTCACACCTGAAATCTAACAAACAAACAAAGCACACCAGAAACAAACTCATAGTACAGAGAAGACACTGATGGCTGCCAGATGGGATGGGATGGGATTTGGGGGGCAGGGTGACAAAGGTGAAGGGATTAAGAAATATACATTGCCAGTTATAAAAAAAACAGTCACAGAGATGTAGAGTACAAAAGCATAGGGAATATAGTCAATAATATTGTCAATAATATAGTCAATAATATCGTGAGAACTATGTATAGTGTCACATGGGAACTAGATTTATTGGGGTGACCACTTTATAAGTTTTATATATATATATGTCTGATCATGATGTTGTATACCTGCAACTAATATAATACTGCATGCCAACTGTAACTGAAAACCACAAAAAAGAAACAAAGAAAATGAATGCTGGGAAACTAGACCCTGACTATTTAACCTTCCCACCTCTTCTCCCTCAGCAGGCCCTGAAGCAAGCCTTCAAATATTTAATTTGAGAACCCATTTGGAAAAAATGTACATCGTCCAGCCATCTGGGTCTAATCGGAGAGCCTTGGTGATGCTTGTGGGGACAGTTGTTGCAACTCAATCACCCTTTCTACCATCTTCACAGGCATACCAAGCACTCCTAACCCTCTCATCTGACACAGACCTGTCCATCCTTACTTTCCTTAAATGCACGTGTGTACATTTCTGTATAAACCATGTGTGAACGGGAAGCTTGCCAATCATCGTTCGGCCGGTATCACTGACTGCTGTGTGTGTAGACGCCTGGTTCGATGCTTGAGCATCCATCGCACTGAGTACAGGGAACAACCTGGATGAAAACCTCACGTGCCTATGAGATGCATCCTAATCGCATCCACGCACGTGGCCTCCGATGGTGGTGCCTCCGTAGCAGGGTGAGGTGTTCTGGAAGCTGAGAAACTTTAACCAGAGATTCGAGGAGGCTTTGCCCCAAAACAGATTTGACTCAAGCTAACCGGTATCCCAGCCAACACACATCCCACCCCAAACTCCCAGTGTTCCTTGACTAGCATTCTGCTCCTGTCTTCTCTGAGGCACAGCTGTATTCTGTCCTTGTCACATTAAGGAACACGTCCTCGTCTTAAGCCAGACTGTGAGCTCCTTGAGGACACAGGCTGACAACTGACTCACTTGTGCATCTCCCTGTATCTGATGCACAGTAGGCTCTTAACGAATGTGTCTCTAACCAATGTGTGAATGAGTCACACAAAGTTCAATTCCATTATGCAGGTGCATGCTGTGTGAGCGAACGGTTTGGACATCCTTGGAGAAAATGTCTACATTGAGAATGGAAAACCGATATCTCCTGGTATCACTAGTCATGGAAATTGCAAGGAAAAGCAAATCGCCGTGGCTCTCACCCGACACGAAATGCATTTAGCATTATTAGAGCAGTGGGCCTCACTGAAAAAGGTTGACTCTTCAACAGAAAGTTAAAGGACTAGACGCATAAGAAACCGCGGCTCAGCAGGGTCTTCCAACGATCTGGACCTCCTGTAGCGAGGCGCCCACAGGAGTGACCTCAATAGCAGAGCACACCCAGCAAACATCTCCAGCACCATTCGCTAATTTCTCCAAGTACCAGGGGCCTGCAGGAAACGACATCCATAAAATATTCTAATAGCACCGCCATCTCCAGAATGAATCCCGTCTACCCGTTTCGGAGACAGCAAAAACATTTCCATCACCGCGGCACTGGGCAAATATTTTTAAAGATCAAATAAATTGGCCAATTTGGAAATGCTTAAAAATGGAACATTTTACATCACCCCATATATTACCCATCCCTTAACAATACGTTTTGTGAAGCCTGCAGAAGGGGCTCAGTGCCTTCCCTCCCCTTCCACCACCTCATGGGATGAAAGGGCTGAATAAATGCTGTTGGTGAAAGGCCCAGTGATGACAGATTCCTGAGATTCCCCTGGAGGTCTCTGCTTAAGAGGTTGATGTTCTTTTACTTTGCAGGTTCCTATCAGACTTGGCCACTTGGAGAAAAATTGACTTGGGCAGAGCTATCATTATTATTACTAATATTTTCTCCTTGCCAGAAACTGCTATTTCAAAGTGTGTTCCTTTCTGGGTTGAAAAACAGAATAATGAGCCCGTATTTTTATTTCCTGCGGAGGCCACATTCATTTGCATTCACTTGCTGTTTAGACGCCCCAGGTCTTGTAATTTGCACAATGCTTCTAGACCCAGGCATACAATCACAGCAGAGGAGAAGAGAGTCCCCGAAGCCAGGATACTCAAGAAACCTCGTGGTGCCTGTGTCAGCCCAGGGGTCCTACTGCCTTTAGCACCACATCCATGCAGAAGTGCCGAGGCTGTTGATGCAAGAGCAATTTGGGTCGTTGCTCCTTGCGTTCAATCTCTGACGGGGCCATGCCTGCCTGTCTACTCCCAAGCCTGTCTGCAGAATCCAAGGACCACGGTGCTCCCTGCTGGATGAAATCTATCAGGCCCCTGACCTGTCTTTTGTTTTGTTTTGTGGCAAGCTAGTAACACTAACTCACATTTACGTAGCACTATCAGACGAAGAGGCTCTTTGTCCCAGACCAAATCAGACTGGTGATGAAAAGTGACTGAGTTACCAGGTAATATTTCTTCAAGTCTTCCCCTGATCCCATGCCCTGAGTACCCAGGCCTCTGGGCCATCTACCCATGGGCACCTGCAAAGAAATCTAGATGCTGCTTGTGTGCGGCTGCTGTGACCTGTGCTTTTCTTTTCTCTCATGTCCCACGGGGATTTACATCAGCTGCTTAAGTCATCTGAGCATCCGAAGGAGGCAAGGGTGGCTTCCATCCAATCTTTACCTATGGCTGCCTAACAAGCACACTAAAACTTGGTGGCTTAAAATAACCAGCATTTTCCTTCCTATTTTTCCTTCCTTCCTTCCTTCCACCCACCCACGATGCTAGTTTGTGGGCCGGGCTTAGCAGGTCTTGCTCCTGCAATTGCACTCGGCCGGGGGCCAGTTGGGGCCTGAGCTCAGTGGGGATGCTGGCATGTGGTCTTGCAGCCCCTCCCGTTCATGCAAACTCTCCCCTGCCAGGATCCTGAGAACACAAAAGCAGTAGCTTCCAGACACTGGTAGGCCTTAGGCCCTGTCTGGGCACAGCGTCCCTTCCCACACGTTCCGTTAGTTACAGCGAGCTGTAGGCTGAGACCAGAATCCAGAGCGAGGCAATAAGATGCCTTGGACCCAAGTCTGAGTGATTGGAGGCTTCTGCTTAGTGTCTTAGGCACCTCGGTTGCCCAACCCTACTCCTGGCCCTTGCAAAAAAGGGCCCAGGGAGGGCAGGAAGATGACTATCAGGGACCACCGATGAGGAGAGGACCGCAATCCACTCTCCGCTTCCTAATGACTCCCAGTCTTCACACGTGCCAAAAGCCTCACCTCCCACCCACAGGAGACCCCAGATTGTGATCTGTGGTCACCACAGGTGAGAGTTCTGCCAACTATTTTGCCGCTGCTACATGACACGAATCGCTGTGTCTCCGACTTCCACGGACGACGTTTCCGTCTCCAGGCACCAATCGTAATCCAGGTCCCAGGGTCACGTGTGTGAGGCATCCGTTCCGGCAGCACCCCTCGCGAGGCACTGATTCGTGTGTTAGACATTTACTACCTCATAGCGAAGGGCCTCGAAACACAGCCACGTGAAACACCATGTTAGTTCCTCCAATTCTGTGCGTCAGGGCTTTGCACAGGGTGCCGATTGGACATGCCATTGTCCCTTAGAGCTTCGGTTTGGGTCATTCACCTAACTGCGGTCAACTAGGATGTGGGCTGGCGTCAAGGGCCAAGGTGGCTTCACGCGCATGCTCAGCTCGCTTTCCCTGCCCTCTGACGCCTCCCTTTGTGGGTGGCCTGAGCTGCCCACACAGTGGTGGCTTCGGAAGAGATAAGCTTTTTATATCTAATACCCATGTTCAAGAAGAAACATTCCTGAAAAGAGGGAAGAAGCTGCATAACTCTTTAGGCTCAATCTTGGAAGTTACCCAGAATTATTTTCCCGTTGGACTCTAGAAGTAAAGTGAGCCCCAGGTCGGGCCCCGATTCAAAGGGCAAGGATAAGCCAATGTAATAGACTGCATACAGCTTATTACAGTTTCCCGCTATAGAACCTTCCTTTTTCACTGGAATGGGAGAAGCTGGCCTCTCCTCTCTGACCCATGTGCTGGGTCACCCCCTAGAACATTCAGCATGCTCCCATGAGTTCCAGCTACAGCCTTTATAAGGAAATGAGTCCTCTCTTCTCTTGGGTCATCCTCTGTCACACGGCCTACAAAATCTGCAGTGTAGTTTGAGTCCTGTAGAGATGGTACCGGATAAGTGCTCTAATTTTCTTAACTGCAGCTCAGTTTTTTGATCTCTTGGCCTCAGGTCTGAGGAGTTCATGAGAGCTGGGCTTAGTTGATGTGAGCAAAGAAAAGTCGCTCTTCTCAACATTTCTATACATATAATTTATCTTTCTGTCTTGTAATCAGCTGCATTAAAGTTGATGCAATTATGGTGTTTGATTAGCTTTAAAGTATTTATATTTAATGTCATTATTGCTGTTAGATTTAAGTTTTTATTATGCTGTTATTTTCTTATCGCCCGTTTATATATAATTTAGTCCTTTTCTCCTTTTTCACTTATTTCTTTTCGATTAACGAGCATATTTTTTGTATTCCAACTGATCTCCACTTTTGACTCCTGGATTTACCTAACTTTTTATTTAAGTTTTTGGTGGTTGCTCTATGGTTTAAAATGTTCATCTTTAAGTTCGGGTATGCTACCTTTGATAATATTAGACTGCTTCCCATATAAGGTAATGAATTTATAACAGTATACATCCATTTTCCCGGCGTTCCTTTGTGGCATTGGCAGCATAACTTTCGTTTCTATGTTTTGAGCTTCACAACCATAGCTATTTTTTTTTTTTTACTTTACATGCTAAGATACTGTTTAAAGAAATTTTAAAAACGGGAAAGGAGTCTTGCATATCACCATTATTTTCTGTGCATCCATGTTTTGATGGGACATAATTTTTTTTTTCCCTAAGAGAGTTTCTTCGAACATTTCTTTCAGGCCAGGCCTGCTGGCAATGCATTCATTCTCTCAGCTTTCATTTGCCAGAAAAAGTCGTCATTTCGCCTTCGTTTCTGAAGGCCATTTTCACTGTCTCTAGAAGTTTGTCTTCACAATTTTTTTTTTCCTTTCAACACTTTTAGGATGCTGGTCCTTTATCTTCTGCCTTGCTTTTTTGTGATAGGATGTCTATATTTATTTTTATTTTCATTCCCCTGTACCAAATATGTCTTTCTTCCCCTCAGACTGTTTTTAATATTTTATCTTGAACACTGATTTTCAGAAATTAAATTGTGACATCCTTTGGTGTATTATTCTGTGACTTTTCCTTCCTTGGGATGTGTCAAGTGTCTTGAATAAATGGATATACAGTTTTCGCAAATTTGAAAAATGTCTTCAGTTTTCCCCAATATTTTTCTTTCTATTTTACCTTTTTCTGAGACTCTCATTAAAGATTTAGGGTTTGATAGTGTCTGCAGGTCACTGTGTTCAATTTTTCACTGTCTCTTCCCTCTGTTTGGGTTTAGTTTCCCTTACTCTGTTTTCAAGTTGACTTGTCTTTTCCTCTTCAGTGTTTAATCTTTTGTTACTCTCATCTAAGGAATATTTTTAGGAGGAGAGTGAATCACCTGAGTTAAGACTTTTACAGAGTCGTTCTGGCTTCTGTGCTGAGGATAAATTCTAGGGCAACAGCATATTAATACAGATTTTTTTTTTTTAAATCTTCTTTCAGCTCCATGAGCCTGTGCCCCTGTCCTACTGAGGTTTCCAAGGAAGAATTATCACAAGGATATGACATCCTTACTTTTTGTACCCAAGTCCCATAAAGCCCGGTCGATGAGGTCTTTGTCTGGATCTCAAGACAGTGAATTCAACACCATTTCACAGTCTGTTAGCTTCCCCTTCCAGCATGGGCAAGATTTGGTGCCATCAACTTTGCCGGATTTACAATGACTTTGCACTTAGGGTACCACTTCCCATCACGAGTTAAGATCCCTTGGGTTGCAAGCAACTTAATATTAAGATAAAGGATTTCTTTACGCTGACAGCCATGTTTCAACAGACCCAAAGGCAGAAATGCAGATGAGCCCTAGGAGGTTCTGGGATCAGGATCTGGAAAACCATGGGGGAACGCATGCAGTCCTCAAAAAGGGCATGGGATTGGATCCGTTTGGGGAGAATTGTCAGAATCTAATCAATGACGTCCAATTGGACCATCACATTGTGCAAAGGCAGCCATCGGGCGCCCCTTGTGGAAAGAGGGAGGGTATTTTCAGAAAAGGAAAGATGGTTTGAGTATTGTGGTTGCTCTTACAGGATAGTGTATATTACATGCAGGACAGAGACAATGTGCTTCCAGTTTACCCTATTAATTTTTCTGACTGTACCACTTAGTGAGAGCCCAAAAGATCAGCTCAATAAACCAGCTAGATGGAGGCTATCCAATGTGGTAGCCCCTAGCAGTGTACTGGCTGTTGAACACTTGAAATGAGACTAGTCCAAAATGAGATGTACAATAAATGCGAAATACACATTGGAATTTGAAGACCAAAAACAGAATGTAAAATATCTCATTAATTTTTTTTATTAATTACATGCCTAGGTATACTGCAGAAAACAAATGACAGAACTTAATTTTTGCTTTCTCTGCTGTGGCTACAAGCAAATTTTGAGTGGCATATTTAGCTCACGTTTCTATTGGACAGCGCTGAACTAGATTCCTAGTACAAGGAATGAACAGCGTATAAAATCCGTGCAAATTACTGTGACAAATACACACGGTGTGGCAAACACTGCCAGCAACCCTCAACATCTCCTGGGCGACCCTTTTATCATACCTGTGAATTTATCTCCACCTTCTGTGCGCTTGGCTTTTCTCTTCAGATGCATGACTTTGGGGACTCCTGCCACCTCCCCTGGCGTACCTGCAAGCTGCATCCCTCCAGGGAAGCTTATAACCACTGGCTGACTGTGACAGGATTGAGAAAGCCCAGTTCCCATGCTTTAAGTTTTGACAAACGGTAAGGTGCAAACTGCACTTCAGAGTTCCTCACAGGACAGGGCCGAGATTGGACTTTGCCTGAAAACACACCCTTGACCAACCTCTTCCCCTTCCCTGCCCGGCTTCCCCTATTCCTACCAATTTCTCCTGGGAGTACTATTTTAACGAATCACCTTGGACCTGGACCCTTGTCTCAGGCTCTGCTTCTGGGGAGCCTGACCAAAGACACATGGTGATTTTCCTGAGGTGGCAGTTGGACAGATTTCAATAATGGGCTGTGGATCCTGATGAGCCACATCCTCCCATGCTGCCAAGATTATTCTGTGTAGAGACATGGCGTCTACAGAAACTTGTAACGGCAAGATCTGAATCAATATTTCTGTCCTCAAAGTAGTCAGTGCAGACAACACTGAAGGATAGCATCTAACTGTGAAAGCCTTTTCCTTAGCTACTGAGAAAAGTCATATTTTTTTTCCCAAAGAAGACGAGATCGATCTGAAAAATTAGCCTCTTATTGAAAAGCGTATTTGGATTTTCCTTCAAATGTCATGGATAAACGTGTGTTACACCATGAGACATCCTTGACTAATGAGGTATGTATCCTAGGACTTCCCAGGACTATTTGTCTGATTAAGTATGCAACACTTCCCAACTTCGACATTGGCAGACGCGAGGCAATGCAACAATAACAACGAATGAAGTCAAAACAATGTAATAAACCATGTGGAAGCAGTGACAATTAAAATGGAAAGCACGGAAAAAGAATAGAACTTTTGTAACGAACCTGAGAGGCAAAACTACAGTGAATAATAAAAATCCATTTGCTTGCCCATGTTAAAAATATACCATAATTTGAAATAAAGATCAAATGTTTTATTTGCACTTAAGGCAGTTCTGTTGTCTTAGTAGCGGAGGTGAGCAATGTATTCCTGTTTGGCGTAAATGTGTATTTTCTGTAAGAAATATCTCTCTATCCTGTTCATACATCTCGTTTCTCCAATCTTCTCGCTGACTCATCCCCCACACTTTGCAATCATGGTTACATCAAGGCATTATAGATGTTCATTAAAAAAGTTTTTACACTGAGAGAAAAATGAGACAGAATGCTAGCAATGTCAGGAAATATTGGGAAAGTTGCTTCCTTTAATGCACAAAGCTGACGCATAAAAAAATAAGGAAAAGTTGAGTGGATCCTGGCTTAAAAAGAAAGCCCAAGGCACTGTAATGGAAACCAAAGATCTAGGCAAACATTGTTGCCTGAAAGAATCCTTTTTTAGATAGATAGATAGATAGATAGATAGATAGATAGATAGATAGACAGACAGATAGATAAATGACAGCAAATATTGGCCTTCAGTTTCAGCAAATCAATGCCACCCTCTCAGAAGCAGAGTTGGTTGTATTAAAAAATGAGACTTTA
Source organism: Eonycteris spelaea (assembly GCA_003508835.1). NCBI lineage: Eukaryota > Metazoa > Chordata > Mammalia > Chiroptera > Pteropodidae > Eonycteris > Eonycteris spelaea. The sequence continues at coordinate 4,510,179 of PUFA01000115.1, forward strand.
CGATGTCACTCTCTGCCACTCCTCATCCCTGCAAGCAGCACGTCACACCTATGGAGATGCGTATGTATGTGTGGGTGACAGCCTGCACGGGGGGCAAGCAGGATGGAAGAGGTCAATCACATGGACAGCTGGGAAAAAACATACCCAGTGAAGGAACTGGGATGTTTTATCAGGGGGAAAAAAATAAATTTTATTCATGAGGGAAGTTAGTCAATTTCCTGGGTGGGGAGGAATGAATTTTATTCATGAGGTAGTAAGTTGGTCAATTAAAGAAAAATTAAGATACTCAGAGTAACTTTGTTCATATCCACCAACCACCAGGAGTAACGTCGTCAGGATTACTTAAAACAGCTCTTTGCTCAAGTGCTTGCCGTGACGGGAAAATGACTTTCATTGTTTTATATGCTAGACGTCAATAATTTTGCTAGTGACTTGATCTACATCCAGGCACCAACCTTTAATACAAGGAAGAGTTGGGAAGGGCATCTACCTTTATTTACTAATGCTCAGTAAGGAATAACTCCTCTATATTCAAGTTTCCTCAGTGGAAATATAAATAATATCCAGGGAATTTGGTTCTTAACAATCCAATGAGTATTTGAATTACTTATGTTCAAAGTTGAGTTTGGCACAGAGTCTTAATAGATATCGCTTGTTCTTTATTAATTTTACCCATTGAGCTAGTTAAGCTTATACACAAATGTCCACATCCACCATTTCTACCTCCATATGTATTATACTAAAAATGGCACAAATATACCAGAGATGCATGAAAGAGTAAAACTATCAATGAAGCTATCAGGAGCTAATCAATAGAAGCACATTTCCCAGATACCTCAAGTGTAGTTCATTTAAATACCCACACTTTTAATTTTAATAATTTGTTTAGACACATTTGCAAATGCAGGGGTCTCTTCCCTTCACCCCTCTCCTCTCCTCTTTCTCTCTCATTTCTGCCTCTCTCCATCTCTCCATGTTTTCGGTACTACGGGTTAGGAAATCACGTAATTGAAGGCAAAGATCATATTGTAGAGACAGAGAAACATTTAACGATGCTAACAGTCTTGTTTCCCTACTGATTACCTTTATGACACTAAAAGATACGTTAAAGTCTGTCAACCTCAGTTTCTTCACTATAAAGTGGACACGATAGTTATATTGGCCTTGTAGGGTTTGCGGGACGATGAAACGAGGTGGTGTGTGTGAGCGCGCACAAAGGGATGGATGTCCTTACTATTCTTTGTAGTGTTCCCGTTATGATTATTGTGGTGGCTGTTACTGCAAAACTCTTTTGACGGAGGGTCTCAACGTCACTCCGTGCTGAGTGCACGCACTCGGGACTTCTCTCTCGGCTGCTCACCGTGTCCTTGGCTCTGCCTTTTGGTCTGTCTTCAGGTAACGTGCGCCCCTAGAAAGGGACCTCTGGAATACTGAGTTGTTTCTGTACTCTGCCAAGGACCCTGAGCCCTGAGGTCATAAAAACCGCTCACGGCTCTTTCCACCAGGAAGAGGGCCACGCTCTCCGAGACCATGCAGCCTTGGGAGGAGACGTTTTTAATGCGTGAGAAGAAAATGGCTGAGGTCAAGTGCCTTCACGGCCCTTTCCTCCACTTCGCGAACCCACACTTATCGAATGTAACTTGCCCCGCCCCCAGCTGTTCTATCTTCTGGAAAAGACAAGTCGGAGAGGTGGAGCCTATTTTTAGAAAGCGTATTTGTGCAAGTTAGAAGGGAGTTGAGGCTGGTTTACACAGTCAAGTCATGTAGCAGCTCACACACGCATCATGAAGTCTAAACACACCGCAAGAGGGTTACGGTTTGACTTGATGCGTAATTGCGAGAGGATGTCTTCCTGGAGTTTCTTCCCTATCTCTACCTTGTTGTAAGCGGCCCTAACATCATTTGTAGGCTGGTTTCCCTTGGGGGTATGACACGGTCTCTTAAGTCCACGACAGTTTTATTTTTCTCTCAGAAAGCTGTAGATACTCACTCCGAGTGCTTTAATACCCCCAACTGCCTTTGACCTACAACTCCATCTCTGAACCTAGCGGGAAAAGTGGGGTGTTGGGACCAGATTACTAGTATTTGCTGTAACATAGGGATAATCAGCTGTGGACAATTAGCCACAAAATGCTTGAGGCATCTGTAAATCGATGTATTTGTATACATCTGGTCTCCTGCACTACACTATTTCTAAACGAGGTCAAGAAACATGGTGGGTTTATTCCTGTCTCTGTAAGACCTCGTACAGAAGGGAATCAATGTTTGCAGAATGGATGCGGTGTGAATCACAAAGCGTGGTTGGGGCTGAACTGGTAGACGTGTTTTAACTCCCACTTCGTCGTTCTTACCACTACACGACGACAGAGAGAAGTCCCCTTAAGTGAGCTTCTAATGTGCCACTAGGGAAACAGGAAGGTGGAAAGGGTATTTGAAATAGGCTTCTTTGTTCAGTTCTTCCCCCACTGAGTCTAGCAATACACATGATAAAATAACTTCTCTGCCTGTAATGTTCAGGAGAGAGAAGCACTGAAATATCAGGGTACTTTTCTTTACCTTTTCTGATTCTGCCTTTGTAATGGACTTTATAATCACATATCCGTTAATCTGAACACTTCTTAAGAGGTAATCATAATAACTCGCCTAGATCTAATGTTGTAGAGAAACATTTTATGGCCCTAGGATACATTTTCATCCAAGTTATTAAAGTCCAATTACATCATGTTTTCTTCCAAGGAATGCCAAGTACTCGAGGGACAATATTGCAGTCACTCTCATTCGTCTCTTAGAAATAATTTACACAGATATAGCCTTGATGTTGCAGATAAAGCCTTCTGCTCTTCCTTTCCAAAGAGATGGAAAAATGCACTTGCCTGCCTAAGATCTCACAACTGAATTAGGGAAAACTGGGATGAGGATGCAGACACTCTTTTCCATGAGCTAACACACGTCACCTTCCTTTATGAGACTGCAAGATTCATGCATTAGGCTTTGAGATGAACAAGAAGCTGCCGTGTTGGATGGTCCAGTAAATTTCAAGTAAAATGAATAAAGCAGGGTTTTCTCAACCTGTCTCTGGGCTATATCATGACTCACATCACAGGCGCCAGCCTGAAACCAAGAGCCTGTTAAAAATAATAATGAGAGAAGTAATAATCATAGAATTTCTTCTTTGTTATTATCATTATATTTTGGGGTAGTTCAAAGGCAATTTTATAAGAGTGACAACAACTCCTGTAATATTAAATTTCCTCTTCTCCTTAGGGACCTATTGCTTGGAGCTGTAATGTTATAATGTGGAAGGTCCAACAGCTGGAAGTGGATGGCTCCCAGAATTCAGATGAGTATATCTATGTCCCGAGTGCAAGACCTCTCAACTACCCCAGGTTGCTCTGGACTACTTCAACTGGAAATTCAGATCTCTACTGATGGAAGTGGAACAAGTAACTTAATACCTCACTGAGCAACATCCTTCAAATGAAGACAACGCCTTCCCCTCCAAATTCTACAGGTGGGTAGAAATCACGCAATTCTTCTAGAACAAGGGACACGATCTTGTTATCACCTGGACCCACACCAAGTGTGTACTCATTGTCACAAGATCACCCCGCATGTGTCTTAGGACCCTGCCTACTTATTTCTTCCATCAGGATAAACCCTCAGAAATCCTGTGGGAAATTCCCCCGACACAAAAGAAAAATTTGCTTAGTTGTTTGCTGTAACCAGGGTGAAGTATTTTCAACACGGTTGAAAGTTTCAAGCCACCTCTAGACAGCAGCAATTTGTGCTATCATTGCAAATATAGCAGAACTCCAGGGGGCACAGAGGGGTAAGCTCCATGCCCAGCACCTAGAACGCATTCGATGTCCATGGAAAACCCATTGAGAAGGAGCCAAGAGAACGTGCAGTTGGCTTCGCTTCATGTGGCCCCTCTATCCTGCCAAACCTTTCAGATAACAGAGCATGCATATTTAAGTGTGAAGGTTTTTTAAAAATGATTTTTTTAAAAAATGAAGGTGAACTGAGCAAATGACTATTAAGAAGTAACGTTTAATTTCCAAGAGTGTCCTGAGAGACATCTCTGAACTGAAGCCATGGCAATTTCTTGGAATTCATGGTCGGAAACTTTAAACTAGTTCAGACCATAGGAAAGTCCCCTCGAAGTTTCACCAAGTAGGTGTCAGTGGCCCTGGTCATAAAATAAACACTGCGGCACCAGCATGCAGGGCTGGGGTTGAAGATGAACATTTTCAAATCTAAGGCAAAATATCCAGCCAGTTATCTCCCAGCTCAGAATCTTCTAGCATCAAAGTGCAGAAGTGGAGAGAGATTTCAGATGCCCTCAGGGGCAACTGGCTCCATCTAGGGAAGATATTTCAGCCATCTTGACCTGATGGGTTTTGACATGTTTTTAATTTCAAGTTTCACTTCTTATTTTGCTCTGAGCTCCCCATCTGGCCTGCTCTCCTGTTCCAAATGCTAAAAATAGCTTTTCATTGACCACACGGAACATGTTTAGGATGGCACTGAGAAGCGGCTCCTCCCCCATTTTAACGCCAGGCTTGCAAGGGAAGAAGTGGCAGGACATGTCTGCAGTGCAGATTCAGCATCGGTCCCTGGCTTCTCAATCCCCATCCTCCCCTTGTGCATCATCAGTACGTACGTCCTTCTCATCAGATGACGGTAAACCATGTGCTTCAAGTTAAGCCACTGTGTCTTATTCATGTTGAAATGAGAAAAAAATCAAAAATCAGCTTTATGTACTATGTTCTTATCGGATTTTTTTTTTTCACCTTGCTTGGGCTGGATACTGATGCAGTCATACAAATATGTACAAATATGTCTACGCACACATAGAGGCACAGTAAGACGCTAATACAAAAGGTCACCTTGACTTAAGGTAGCCTTCCTGAGCCTGTTCTTCTCAGCATTTATATTTCTAAATAGAGCTATCTCTATTAGAAATTACAGATAGCAGCCTCTGTTGGGTCTTTCATAAACCTCAACAGAAGAAAATTAAATTGGCTATTGTTTTTTTTTTTTTTTAAATAAGTTTCATGGTGAGATAGCTCTATGGAAAGTAAATGGAAAATGTCCCAGCTTGTTCTCATCTTGAAAACTAGGATGAGTCTTTTATTTAGATTTTCTGCAAAGTAATTAAAGTCCAATTAATTGGAAAAATATACACAATGCGTATTCTGAATATTATACCTCCAACGGAAGCAACTTTTATTACCTTAAACGAGTGGTTCAGCCAATGTTGCAAGTTTAAATTCTGAGCGGCTAAGCAAATATCTCAGAATATACACTGTTGCATTTTGTTAGCTACAAAACACTCTCCAGAGACGATGCCTCTCACCACTCGGGGCGTCCATGACCGTGCGGTCAGTTTGAGCGGACTATGGCTATGCACACAAAATTATGCTGTAAATATAATCATTTTAAATGGATGGGAGAAATTGACCACTGATAGGAATGACTCCAAGGGGAATCTGTCTCTGACATAAATAAATAAAAAAAAAATAAATAAATAAAATTAATTAAAAAATAAATAAATAAATTACCAAGCACTTTATCCATTCTCTAACCTAGAGGCTCACATCGTAAACATGCACACATTCGTTCAGCTGTTGATACATGAAGCTCCCCCTTTTCCTCCCATTTACGTTCTATTTGTAAATAATGCTAGCTGCAGTTACAATGTCAGATTCTCAATGGCCTATCACAGCACGGGTTGCTTTTGCATGCCTGGTCTAATAGAGACGGTATGGGGGTGAGCCTGTGCTCCTCGCAACCACTCCGGGACTCAGGCTCTTGATATGTGATGGCTCTTCTTCAATACCCAGCTCAGGGTTTCCCTGGCATAACCCATCTGGCAGATGGGAGGGAGGGAGGCTTGGGAAAAAAACGCGTTTCTGTATACCTTCTGTCACTTAACTGCAAACGACGAATTACTTCCTCTCACTGTCCATTGGCAAGAATGGCTCCCATAGTCTCCACCTGCCTTTCAGGAAGAGCAAATGGGTTGGGTTGGCATCTAGCCAGCCTCTGCACCATGTGTTTGAACTTTATTTCTCTCTTCCCAGCTTTCTTTCTTTCATCAAAGAAATCTATCATTGGAAGATGATAACCCAACTATTGTTCTTACGACCTCCATTCTTTCCCCGTATGAAGGTTCCACCGTCTCAGATTCGGCAAACACCATCCAGGACCACTACGTAGCAGGCAGGACACAAGGACATCACTGTCAGTATGAGGCGATTTACTATAGAAGCAAACATCACACTCCGAGTTTCAGATGAGGAATCCGAGGCCCAGGAAAGGACTCAGCACACACCGGAAGTAATTTGTGGGTGGACATTCCTATTTGCTCCTGCGATGGATTTACTTATGCACTGCGCTGAGATGATTCTTTCACCCCAAACATTTTTTAAAAATACACAGTTATTTTCTTAATTCCTGTCCTGTCTGTACTTTCCAACTGCTCATCTAGTTATTCTAAGCAAAACCCTCACCCCTGCTGTATCCCTAGTCATGCCTATATTATGAATAAGAATAGTGCTAACCAGGTATGTGGACCAAGAAAATGTTGTTTGGTACAAAATTAGACACAGTGTAAATAAAGCTAGTGGTATCAATGTTTAGAGCTCTTATAAAGCCCAGAATCCCCACAAATTTTCCAGTAAAACTGATTTTCTTGAGGAAACAATTTAGCAATTTATTTGTCTACCTTACTGAGTTCGTTTTGCTGTTGCTGTCTAATATGTATCATTTCTAGAGTCTGGTGTTCTGCCATTTTTATTATTAATGTGTAGTATTTCAGCGGCTTTATTGTTACATATATTTCTAGCTAGCCTAAGAATCTGGTAACAAAGTAAAGCATTGCTTTCCTGGAAAAAATTTGCTATGTATTTCGAATGACTACTAAAATCATTTCTTGCACTGGCTTAATTAAAAAAAAAAAAAAGGGCATCATCTCTATGGTTCTATTTTGAGTTCTTTTTGTAAGTTTATTGGTCACCTGTTTCTTACCCAATACTAGAGAGTTCAAACTAACTTTCCTTCCCCTAGAATATTATTTACCTAGATCACGACTTAGTTTTCCCTTGCATTGTTTAACTGCCTCTTGAATTTTGGGGCCACCGCCACCCATTCCACCGAAAACTCTATCCCCTGTCCCCTTCCTGACACACGAAATCAGGATCTCATCTGACGCTTTCCTTCCTTTCTCCTACCCCCGTCTTTCACTGGATCTAGCCTGCATTTTTGATTGTCGGCTCTGCGTGATCTTGAGCAGGTTGAGATACTTTCTCTGGACATTCTTCCCTGTCTCTTCTCCACATAGTCATGACTGTGTACCAGCCGGATTGGCTGAGACCGAATGGGGCTGCGAACATCAGGTGTCTCTCTTCCCTTGTCTAGCACAGACTCGGCACGCCACGAAGGTGACCTTCCTGTGTTATCTATTTCTATCCAACAGATCGTAACAAACTTGGTGGCTTAAGAGATACGCATTTCTCACCTCACAGTTTCCGTGGTTCAGGGTCTGGGCGTGACTTAACTGGGTCCTTATTTCTGGGTCTTGAAGAAGCTACAGTGAAGGCAGTGGTCAGGTCTGAGGCCCAACTGGAAGCCCAATGGGAGACATATCTGCTTCTAAGCTGCTGTGGCTCTTGGCAGCGCTCAGCCCTCTAGGGGCTTCTGGGCTGGCTGCAAGACACAGAACGCCCTTAATGCCCTGCCTCCTCAAGACTGCAATTTGCCAAGTTTACCAAAGGTTGCCTGGCAGACGGACAGTCAACCGAAAGAATCTGCAGGCAATATAGAATGAACAACCTCTTTTCAAACTGGTCGCTGAGGCGACATCCCATCACCTTGGTTGTGATTGGTTGGTTCTGTATAAAGCAAGCCGCCAGGCCAGCCCATTCTCAAGGAGAGGTGATTACGCACAGAGGGAACATCAGGAGGTGGGGGGCCACCTCAGAAGCTGCCTGACAAATGGCTCAATACTGGTCTCCTCTAAATTACAGTACACCATCTACACTGAGCTTCTATTCTGTTTTGGCCAATCCATTCGGTATTTAGTATATAGGTATGAAATATGGTCCCCTGTCATTAAAAAAACTCACGGTCTGGGGGTTTATGTTAGTTTTTCTATTAAGCCTCTTTTAAAAAAAAAGGAGCAGAGATAGTAAGAATGTGGTCTTCACAAACAGGCTTAATGGCTCTCTCTGTGTGCGATTTAATAATCAGGTACGGTAAACCCAAGAGAAAAGAAAAATGTAGCAAGTCAATCATTCATAAAATCATAGACTCCAGGCATGGAGGAGACAGTCAATCAACGATCAGTCAATCTCTACTGTGGGCTTTGTTTTCAAAGCCTTTGCTAGTTGCCAAAGTCCAGAGTCTGAAGAGGAATAAAAGCCGAAAAGGAGCTGGATACATTGAAGCTGAGAATTAATTTATCCTCCAATTATTTTTATATATAAACAAATGTGGAAGCAGGCTCCTGAGGGGCAGGCGGAATTGAAGAAGAGGATACTTCAGGGAGCAAGATGGAAAAAACCCCAGAAAACTGTAAGAATGCAGGGAAGGTGGGTTCTACCAGGAGGCCGTCGGGACACGGTGACTCTAATTAGGGAAGTTGGCCATGCATTTGGTTCTCTCCGAGATACAATGTATGGAAATAAGAGACAGGCATGCACAGAAAGACTGTGGGGTGCCGTGGGACCAAGAAAATGTGATTAGACCACATACAAATCATTTAAGTTCAGAAGAAGGCTAGCGGATGAGGGACCGAGTTCATTCAAGATGCATAATTGAACAAATACAAATTAAAACAGCAAGCGAGAAAAAACTGGCTATGGAACTCTATTTTTCTCCCTTTTCACATTGTTTGTTTTCTACTCTAGCTTTACATAGAGATGATAAATCAGGATTTTTGGAAACCAAGTGTAATAATGCAGATTTTCTGTACTTGACTTTCTTAAGTAATGTTGAAGGCTAAATGTACATGGAAGTATTAAGAGGGAATAAAAAGAAATATTTGTTTTCTTTTTATAGTGTTGAACTCGAAGTTTCCTCATTCTAATTTACATAAAATTCAAAAAGTGGGAATAATATCATTCGTGCTGGATTGTAAATGATTCTTAACTGTCAAAATCATGCATTAGGCTTTCAAATAAAAGACTGCAGACTGATGCAATGTATTTTTTTTTTGCCCATTCTAAAACCTAATGAAATGATGGGAAATATTTACTAATAGAAAAAACCAAAACCACAAATTCTACTTCTAGGTATATGCCTAACGGAACTGCACATTGTTCGCAGAAAGACACATAATAGCAAGTTGAGAGTAGCCCTATTCATAATAATCCCAAACTGGACACCATCCAAATATCCTCAACAATGAAAGTGTAGATAAATTGGGTAATAGTTGCACACTGATATTATAGACAACGAAGAGAATAAAGTAGAAATGCTCATGACAACATGGTTAAACTTTCAAACATAAGGCTGAATGAAAACTATCAGACACAAAACTACTGCAGGAAACCATTTATGCATAAAGCACAAAATCAGGCAAAACTAATACGCGTTAGAGCTCAGGATATTAAACGTCATGGAGAGCAGGGAGGTTAGAGACAGGATAGCTAATAAGTATCAACATCTTGATCTAGGAACTGGTGAGACAAGCACAGACTTTCTAAAAATTAATCAAGTTATGGTTTTAATAAGTGAGCTTTCCGGGATGTAGCTTCAATAAAAAAAATATATATGGAAATATGAAGAAACGAATGAAAGAATAAATAATTAAGTGAGAAATCCACAGCAGGGCTGGAAAGCCTGGAGCGGCACCATCCACCCACAGGCTCGTTAGAGTTTGTAAAAGCTGATGGAAAGAGCAATGGAGCAGGGAAACTGTGAACACAGGTCTGTGAAGAACAGCCTCCGTGAACAGTTATTATTTTTACCTCGTAGATTTCGGCATCATCTCAAGATGAGGGCGTCATAAAATCAGGAGCCGGGGGCTGGAGGAATGCTATCAGGACTGAGTGATGCCGACCCTCGTGTATAAACACAGAGAAATACTTCCGGTCCCCACACGGGTGGGCAACCCACCCCTGTGGGAAAAAGTGCTGAACCAAACACACACAATTCAGACCCGGCAGGAAAACTAGTTACATTTTAAAAGGAAATCTTACTGTAGCAAAGTACTATTAACATACTCAGAGACTTTTATCGGCAACAGGCTGTCTTTTAGGTCCGAGGAATTTTCTTCTATTATGTCTTTACATATTTTCTCCTCTCTCTCTCTCTCTCTTTTTTTTTTTTTTTTTTTTTTTTTTTTTTTTTTTTGCTTCTTTCCTTGTGGAAATTATACACGGAACATTTTGAAGCTTTAAGCATGTTTCTCTGTCTCCTACAATGACTCTGTTTGTTGGCGAGTCCTGGGCCGATCGACTTTACCAGCCAGGTGACACCTTGCTAGACACCTCAGTATCTATATTTTTAAAGCAAAATATAATATCGTACAGGACTGTCGTATAGATGAAAGGAAATAATGGGATAAATTTTCATCATAGTGCCTGGCCAGATGACAAACATAAAACTACCTTACCACCCAAAGTATTTAGCTTTGCACTAGTTAATGGTCACAAAAGAATATTATAAAATCCAGCTCCTTCCTCACCAGTTTCAATAAAGGAAGCCTCTTGGGTCCTTCTCAAGTATAAAGATTTCTATCCTGTGCAACACATCCCAGAATCATATGCAACCAAAGCCTCTCGCATTCCCCGGTGGAGTCTCAAGCATCTTGAAAACCGCTCTTCGCAGAGTTCCCATTTGTCAAGAAACCTCCCTGCTCTTGCTCCTGGTGACCTTGAACACTTTCCTAGTGCCATCTTTAGAGGTAAACTTATAATCAATAAAGCACAGTATTAGCAAAAGTATAGACATACAAATCACTAGAACAAAATGGGGAGTCCCAGAAGCAGATCCAAACATAGTCAACATTTTTGTAAAATGTACCTAGGTAACAGAGGAAATGAAATTTTTGGTTTCTAGAGAAAATGGTGATAATGGTGATAGAATAGTTGATGTCCATACAGAAAAGGTCGAATCTCACTCGCCTCATATCGTATACAAAAACGAGCTCAAAGGAAAAACAGGAGTAAATGTAAAAGCTAAAACCATAAAACTTTCAGATAGAAACAGATTTTTACGGACTAGATACAATATCAACAGCATTGACCACAAAAGAAATTAAACTGGTCTTAATTTCAATGAAAACCTTTTTCTTTCGGAAAGACATCACTAGAAGAATTAAAAAGGAGGAAATATTGGTGAAACACATGCTCGATAAAAGACTGCGTGTGAACAAAAACTATTATGCAACCAAAATGAGAACCCAAAAAGACCGTAAAACGGGCAAAATCTCGGTAAGGTATATCATCAAAGACGTTTTAGCGATGTCAAAGCGGCATATTACACGGTGCTTGGTAGCACTAGTCATCAGGGCAAAAGCAAATTAAAACCATGATGTAATGTAATGACGCACACATTAGCGCACGCGAATTCAAAAGGCTGAGAATGCCCAATGTCGATGAGACTAAGAATAGTTTACAGTCTCCCATATATTGCTGGTAGGAGGATACAAGGATGCAGCTATTGGACAATCATCAGGCAGTTTCTGAGTTAAACATAACCAACCACAGGAACCAGCCATTCCATTCCTAGATAGTCACCCAAGAGGAATGAAAACAGACGCCCACACAAAGGCCTAACGGCTTTGCTCATCAGGAAAACCGGATGCAGTTCAAATGCCCACCAACAAGAGAATTAGCATAGCATTAACATACAGTGTGCAGTAGAATGCTACTTCACGGTAAAAAAGTAGCACGCTGCTAAACCATGTTGACAGCTGGATGAATCATTACTACGAGTGAAAGAAGTCATATATCAAATCTGTATGTTTCCATTTATATAAAATATAGAAAATTCAAACTAACCTATTTTGACGGAAGGCAGAGGAGTGATGGCTGTTATCAGAGTGCAGCCAGGGACGGATTGCAAGGAGAAAGAAAACTTTTTGACACGGGGGAAGTGTTTTGTATATTTATTGTGGTGGTGGTTTAACAAGTGGATTTATCTGTCAAAACTCATCACGTGTGCTTTCTAAATGGCTGCCGTGTATTGTATAGCAATCATACTTCAATAAATTTGGCTAAAATGACATTGTTAAGAAATGCGTGCCACTGATGGGTAAAATTATTTCTAATATATGCATATATTAGAAATACTCATCTATGCACATAATTCATATCTAGAATATACTAAATAAGGACACTTTTAATGCCTTAACTTGAAAAAAAAAAGCCAATAGACATGTTGCACAGAAGATACATATGAATGACCAACAAGCACAAGCAAAGGTACTCCAACAGCGTTAGTCCTCAAGGGATGCAAATTAAAATTACAATAGCTAAACTTTTAAAAAAGTAAACTACACTGAACCTATGTAGTGGATATGGCATAAGTGAAACCTTCATGCATTTCCTGTGCGAATGTGACACAGTACATTTTGGAAATGTAAACACAATCGCATGTGACAGATTTTATGTACGACCCAACACTTTCTCCTTCAGCTACACATCCAAGGTAAAGAAAAACATTCGCCCACACAGAACGTACTTCATTAATAATAGCTGAAAAGAAACAACTGTCCATCAACCGGAGAGTGAGTATGCAAATTGTGATATACGTTGACAGGCTACTTGAAATGAAAAAGAAACGACCTAGTGACATGTGCTATGACATGGATACGTCTCAAAAACACCATGCTGTGTAAAAGCAGCCAGAGGTACCAACAAGATACGTGTGACGTGAGATGATTTATATGAAATTTGAGAACACTCAAGACCGATGTGCGGGGCCAGTTCACCCTGGTTATTGGGTAACGAGAAGGGTTACGAATGGCAGGGGAGCACACAGGGACATTTTGGGAGTAATGAATATACTCTGTATCTTCATCATGGGCGTATAAACTTGTCAAAGGGTATCAAACTGCACTTAAAATATGTGCATTTTATTGGATGTAATTATATCTCAATACAGTTGAGTGTGAAGAATTCAAAAGCGTGGTTAACCCAGGGAAGAATAAAGGGCGTCTGAGGGCTTCAAAGGCATTGGTGATATTTTTATTACTAGGTGCTATGTGTGAGTTGAAAACGAGGGTTTTTGTTGCATTATATTTTAAGCCTTTCTATGTACATCATACCTACCCTTTGTGTGGTTGAAATATTTCATAAATAAAAAATAGATTAGCCATGGTCTGGGAGATGATAATGGCCATGCATATAACTGACAAATATCAAAATACTGACTACACTAAAAATTCCTGCAAATCAATAAGAAAAGATAAACAACCTAATAAAAACTGGGCAAGATGTAGGAGTAGGTAATTCACAGAGTAGGAAATATGAAAGTCAATATACATATAATAAGAAGCTCCACTCAATAATAATTATGGAAATGCAAATTAAAACCATAAGACACCAATTATTACAACCATAACATCACTAATAAACCAGTGTGATAATAAAAAATTCTGATGATGAATTGGTAGAACCATCTTGAAAAGCAAATTTCAAGTCAAGCTGAAAAGTGGGCATACTCTGATGCAGGAAAACTTTCACACAGGTACTCAAGGACAGGTATAAATGTTCTTATAAGCAATGTTCGTAATGTCCCCCCCCCAAAAAAAAATGGTGAAGGAAGGAAACAAGCTAAACACCAATCAACTTTATTCATATAACAGAATACTCTAAAACACTAAAATGAATATCAATATGGGTGAATTTCCAAACAATACTGAGTGAAAATATTGTCCTATCCTTACGAAATCTGAAACAGGTGTATTTTAAAGTTTAAAACCCTCCTTCCTGTTGTTTAGGATTATGTAACTACATAATTAATTATAAAGAAATATCTAGCGACAATAAACCCTTTATGAAGACAGATTTCCTAGCTGGGGAGGGAATTAAGAGGAATATGATCAGCATGAGGTACCCAATCTTTGGTCTTAATTTTTTTTTTCTTTTTTCTTTTGACAAGTATTGAAGCTGAGTATTCATTCCAGGAGCATTCATCACAAAGGGGACGGAAGCCGTGGGGCCAGTTGTTCCGGTAGATACAAATGCGCTTAAACTCGGTGCCCCTCTTGGCATACCTCAGCTCGCACGGCTGTACAGGACGAGTGGTTTGGAAGGGTGACGGACCCTATTTTGTCCCAAGACAACTTTCGTTTCCCTGGCACAGAAGCTGGCCTTCATAGGAAGCAGATATCGCACACAGGGATTCAAAGAAAAAAACGACAACAACTGATAAATCAAGTTAGGCCGATCATTTCGAATTCACAAAGGTGCAGCTACACTCAAAGTTTCAAAAGCATCCTGCACTTATGTGCCTAATAACACAGAATAAAAATCCACGACAAAGGTTTATACCATAATTATGCGAAGCACACGTACAAGTCACAGAAAACTGAGACCGAGAAGATGCATGGACGAAAACAATAAAAATAGTCATAAGGTAGACACAAAGAGCTGAGAAACATATACAAACTCTTAAAAATACTTAATGAATTGCAAATTAAACACAAGTCAGCTTTGGTTCAAAGGCAAATGTCAAGAAACTGTGAACATATTTTTGCACAGTGTACCCCTCTCTAATGCAGCTAATTGATAAATTCTTGAAAGCACACTGCTAAATTTGGTAATAGTTTTGAAATATCCATGAGTCCTGGTTAAGTAATTAATATTGTGGAATATACCCTAAGAAGACTGTAAGAGGTGAGAATAAGGTTCATTTGCTTTTGACTATAACTTACATGCCATATGCTTTCAAAAATCATGGACGCTTCTTAAGAAAAATGATCCGGAGACATGCAAAAGAGAGCCAGGTGAAAATGATAAAAGAGACCCCAAAGGGCTCCCTCTTCACAGTGCAATATGGAAAAAAGAAATGGAGGACATATATGTATGAAGACGTTTTCCAAGTATCGTGTATAATATTTAATAATCAGGTAAGGCGTAAACGTTCATCAGAAAAATAAATTATGTTTGCATAGTCGTCGTGTTTTTAAATCAGTGTATGATACGACTTTGCATTTAATAATGATATTAATGGCAAGAGGGGGTGTGTCCTACAAGTGTGCACGTTGCAGGCGTCCAATTCGAGGGAGGCACAGCGCAGCACACTGCAAGTGGGCCCGTGTCGATGCTGCGCTGTATTTGAGTTATGTGTGGGAGATACACCTCTCTGTCTATGACACCGGTGAAGGAGGCTCCTTCCTGAACAAAGCACTCTAAGAGCTCTGTCTCATTCCACGACGTGGGCATGGACGGCGGCGACTGCCCAGGGGACATCAGAAGTTGCTTTCCGAACCTTATTGTCAGAGGATTAGACCTCGGGGGGAAGCTGCCTTCGCTGGATTTTCTGGGTTACTTCCCCTTCACAATTTTTGCAGCTGCTTTTCGGTTTAACTGACGTTGCATTCATGTGCGCGGGTGACCGATCCCGTTTTCTAAAATGCTCCCCGCAGGGGGGAAAAAAAGCTCCCCTTTCCGACAGCCCATTTTAAAAGCAGTTCAAAATCACGACGATACAGAAGCAAGCGAGCCGCACCACGCGCTCTGACTCCTGACCACCTCCTATCAACGGCTGGTCACGTTCCTGCCCCAACCAATTTCCCAAAGGATATTGGCTGAAAGACCCCTTCCGGCTGAAGACTGGGATCTTATTATTGAGTTGAGCTGCTTTATAGCAAGGTGGCAAATTCAAGATGTAGGGTAAAGACAGTTAGAGGAAAGCTTTCTTCCTCTTAAGAAACCTCTTCTGGGACTTTGATCCCAACCCCATTTTTTTTTTTTTTTTTAAGCTACATTTGAAAACAGGCTTTAGGGAAGAACAGAGGGAAAGAAAATGAGGAATCACTCTTGACTGAGAAGTGCTTTAACAGGTACCAGTGACAATCCCTTCTCTGTTGACTTGGAATGGGAGAGGGGGACGAAGGGGGTGTGGTGGTGGAGGTTGGGGGTCCCTCTCTCTAAATGGCTTCGTGCTCTTCCGCAAAGTGCCACTATGTCGCTTTTAATTACCGGCTCGTTTCCCTGTGTGTGTATGAAGAATCACGAATGCCCAATTACTCCAAATTTGCCTCATATGTTCGACGCAGTCAGATGACTCGGTTATGTGAGGCTATTGGGAAAAAATATGTGTTCTTTATCTTGTGGATATTCGTGTTATTTTATTAGAAGTAATCTGCAGTCACGTTTGCATTTTGAACATCGCGTTTTCCATACTGCCAATTTTTCTTTCTTTCTTTATTTTTCCTGAAAGAGAAGCCTATCCTTCACGGCTTATCTTTTCAATCGCTCAGATAGATATGCCAGCCTTTGAATAGTTCCAGGCCAAAATTTACAAAAATCGTGTGGTTTACAGGGCAGGTTCGGTGAAAGGAACACCAAGCTCTGCAAGTAGAATTGCCATCCCGAGAAACGTTCTTGCCACTTTAGGTGACCGGGAAGCAGCGGCCCAGAGCTAACCGCTAATTCCTTTCCTGCTGCCTGAGCCGCAGCTGAGACTTGAGGTAGTGTGTGACCACGGAAGCTGTGGAGACCGTGGAAGCTTCAGTGACCACACGTCTGCCTCTTCCCCTAGGACCCATCCCTGGAGCTTCCTCTCTGATCCAAACTTCAGCGCTAGGTCAGTAACTTTCCTGAGGTACCCCTATTCCTTTAAGGAGTACCGCTTTTTGTATTAACTTGCTATAGGGATTGGATGGACCTAGCACGTAAGCTCTCAACCTAAACGAATGAACAAACAAAAAAACCAAGGTTTCCAGCTCATGCCCACCTCCCCGAAGTTTGTCTGAATTCCTCATTGCTAAGTGTAGCCTGTGGCTACTTTCAGGACTTGTGGGTATTCACAAGCACCACTGATGTGTGTGCCACAACTGAGGTGTTCTATCCCTTTGTTGTCTGGTCAATTCCTTCGACACTCTCTGGCCCACTCTAGGGAGAGGGTCTATCTCTATTTTCAGAAACTCAGCCCATATTACCAGTCCATATATATGGGGATCCAATGAAATAAGGGAGAAGCACAAGAAGCATTTATCTTAAGTTTGAAGATCAAGACTTATTTGCTCAGTTAGTCAACGTTGATCTAAAAGTTAAGTAACCCAGAAGAAAATAACATCAGAAGTAATAATAAAAATAGGATGCACATCCATAGTCTACTTGCAATAAACTAAAATCTAGTAGAACTGGTCACAATTTAAATTCATAAAAACCAATAACTGACCTATCCTTAAATAACCAGTTGGAGAAATGTAATGACACAAAAAATCTCATTCATAATTCCAAGAACGAAGATTAAATGCTTAGAAATAAACTTGACAAGCAATGTACATGGGCTAAGGAAGAAAAGAAAAAGGTTTTCTGAGATGGATAAGATATGAATGAAGGCACAATCACAATTTCTAATTTTAACATGCAATGACAATCCCAATGAAACTGGTTAAATCCTTTTTTATTTATAAAAATAAATGCATGGCAATAGCAAAGTTAAAAAAAATCAATAAAGAAAAATAAAGAGGAACTTACTATGTATTACAACACGTTATAAAATTATATTAATAAAAGGTTTTCTAGCATTAGAATAGCAGACCATTGAAAGTGCATAGAAAATCCAATGCCACAATCGAATATATGGAAACATTGTTATATGTTAAGGGTGGTATATCAAGAATAACTGGAAATTTGTTTATAAAAAGAATGGGAAAATGTTACCTTGCAACTTATAGTGACAGAAACATCAGATCTTTACTAAGATGTAAATCTCTCTCTCTCTCCCTCCTCTCTCTCCTCTCTCCTCTCTCTCTCTCTCTCTCTCTCTCACACACACACACACACACACACACACACACACACACACACACACACACCATAAATACCCGGAGAAAACAATAAATGATGTAACTTTCATTACATTAAAATTCATGTCACTGTATGGAAAACCAATAAATCAAAGTTGAAAGGAATTGGCCAATTGAGAAAATATACTATATTGCAAATGTAGCATTTAATGTATAAATGTAACACTATTTGTAGTCAGAGATGCAAATTAAATTAAAATACGAATTTTGTCTATCAATGTGGAAGAAATTAAAAGTAGACTAGAAATAATATTGTTGAGAGAAGTATGACAGATCCTCATATCTCATTGGAAATCATTTTCCTTTTAAAGAGATTTGGCACTGTGCATTAAAACGTTAAACTAAATAATTCTATAGTTAGAAACTCATTCTCAGAAAAAGGCACAGAAAATTAGAAAAACATCTTATTCTGCCATGGCTTCTAATGAAATATTTAAAATAATCTAAGTGCCAATGATAAGCTATTGGTCAAATAAATTGAGATTCTTGACAAAAAGCCATAATACTGCTTAGTTATTAAAAAGATTTTGGTGAAAAACATATAATGACTTTCAAAATTTTTCATGGTATTGCTAAGTTATAAAAATAGACTTATGAACAATGTGTGTCCAAAAATCCAAATAATATATATATATATTACTGGAAGGGATTATAACTTAAGTAATAAGCTTTATTAATGTTAATAAAGAATAGTTAAAATGAATAAAATTATAAATTAATCCTATGTGACAGAAATAAAATATTTTTTCCTATTTACAATTTTATTATTTGCAATTTTCTACATTGACATGCAATAAAATAAATTTTAAAAATTTGAAGTATGCGGTGTTTATGCTCATTGATTCAGTTATTCACGAATGCATTTAGCAATTATTATGGAACAGGTGCAGACCTTTAATTTGGTACCAAAGTCACCAAATTAGGCTGCCTCTGCCATGGGGCTCACAGCCTAATGAGCAGCCAGGCCAAAGAACCATGCGGAACGTTCCATGATTTCAAACACTGGCTATACAGGAGAAGCACGATGGGGGTGCTCCTGAGACCGTATAACGGGGATCTGAGTTACTCTGACACGCGGAGGATGTTTTACTGGGACCTGACAGGTAAGTAACAGGTGGGTTAACCAAGCAAAGAGGAGAAGACAGGGGGATCTCATAGAGGGGGTGGGGCATCACTGCGACAGCCCTTTGGGTCTGGAGAGAGCCTGGTGCATGAGAACAATTGCAGAGATGTCGCTGCTGAAGCTGAAGCATGGAGAGCAACGGGGATGTTTGGAGTTGGAGCCTTCAGTTACAAAACAAGATAGACCGAGCTTGTATCTTAAGAGCACCGGCATGCCACGGGGGATTTTTCTCTTATTGCTTCTATCGAAGGCTCCTGGGAGGAGGGCAGAAAGTGTGCACTTGGTCCTGTCTTGAGAGCCTCAGAGCTGAGGAGAAATACATCCATGGAGTCCTCCAAGAGCCGCTTCTCCTGGAGACTTCTTATTCCCTGGCCCCAACCGCACGAACGGGCTCGGTTTTCCCATCAAGAGTCTTTGGTTTCAGATCCTCCCTCGATAATACAAAACGATCACCCAGAAGCACGATTCCGTTTTCAACCCGCTAGATTGTCCCCACTTAGCGACGTGCAGTAATTTCCACCTTTGTTTCCAACTAACTTGCTTGAGATCCTGGTTCGGAGCTGGCCCAGAGTGGAAATGCAAAAACAATGGTACTTATAATTCTCTGTTATCACTCATGTCCTCTCTGTTCTGACCTCTTCTCCTCCTCCTCCTCCTCATCATGATCATGATCATGATCATTTTGCAGAAAAGTGATCTCTAACTGTTCATGGCATATTGTAGATATTTTGAAGCCTTAAGAAGCCTGGCGGGGGCGGGGAGGTGGGGGTATGATTTCACTTCTCAGTGAGGAAACAGAGGCGGAGATGTCAAGTGACTTGCTGAAGGACACACTGGGGGAGCGAGGTCTCTCGTGTCACCTGAGCGGATACACTTGCTTTCCACCACCTTTCTCATTATGTGCACACACCGTCTCCGCATCCCTGGAGAGGCGCTTGGTTCATTTTAAGGGGCTGGATGGGAGGGACGATGGTGGTGATGTTGACTCTGCACAGAGGTCAGCATAGCCTTGTGCCCTTTCAGGTGTGTGCTAGTAAATGCCCCCGGGGCATGGACGGCCAACCTGTGATTTTTCTCTGATGGTGCCAGGTGAGTCTGCCATGAGAACTCTTGGGAGGAAGTAGTTTCCTGAAGGGCAGGTAGCCTTTCTGACACTGAGTGGCTTAGAAACGACGTGAAGTCAATTGCAATTGCCACCGTAATAAAAAATAATGTAACAGTATGTAAAATAGCTTTTTTACCATCAAGAAGCTTTAACTGTTGTTGATGGTATCGCAGGTACCAATAGTTGACTAAGTCACAAAAGGAAGTTGAGGTCTCAGGGGTACAAAGTCACCAGGGACCTACTTAGTGTTGCTCGCACGTCACCATGTTCTCCGTGTGGTAATTTGATGCCATTAGCGTTGCGAAGAAGGGATAATGACAATAGCGGATATATGCAGAGTGATAACTATTGCGGCTGCTAAACCCTTTCTTTCCCATCCGTTCGTTAAATTTTCACGGTGCGCGTACAGCGTTGTTAATAGACGCTAGTACTACTATGGTTTTGAAGTTCACCAAAGGTCACACGACTGAAAAGCCATACAATGGGATTTGTTTGCTCCAGATTCTTCACTCCTAACCATACAGCTGTACTGTTTGTGCCTTGGTTCTAATGGCAGGAACAGAGGGCTCCTCTAGAGAGTTGGTTCTGGGTGGAGTTTATCAAGACACTGGATCCACCACTGTCTGAAAAGAGGAAGAAGAAGAAGAACCCAGGAGATGGCTTGTCGGGCTGTGCAAAACACTCAGTTTTCAGGGAATGAAAAGAACTGAGATCGCGGTAGCCTAACGCAGAATGCGAGCGAGAGATCGCGCTTTCGTAAGACAGGATGCTCAGCAGTAGCGTGATCGAGCATTCCTGCCCCGGAGGGAAAGGAGAAGCGGACAAAACAAATAGGTAGGTATTTGGTGATGGAACCAGAGAAATGCAAATGAGTCTTCTAAATTCAACTATCTAACGGCATGCAGCCAAAACTCAAAGTCTCCACTCTTTGACCCTGACACTCGTATGGTAGAAGCACAATGGACACGATGCCCTATTTCAAATTAGAGATGATACATTTCATGAAATGAAATGTAACTAAAAATGCTCTCATTAAAGTCAGTATCATTATTGCTCATAGACCGTCTAAGCCAGGATGAAATCTAAGCCTTGGTCTGGAACTGCATCAACAGGTGGTACCGCCTGGTGGGAGCTGACATGACATCACCTCTTCTTCGTGTGTGGGGCCAGCTCAGCCTCGTGCAAGGGTGCCAGCTATTGTAACCATGAAGCTCATTCCGCCTTTTCTCTTCTGATAAATAATCTATGACAGAGTTGGCAAGGAGGGTTTGCAGAGTGATGACGATCGTGGATCAACACTGACTTTACGACATGCCTTGGGTTCAGAAGGGTTTTGAGGCATTACCCAGGGTGAATGGAAAACTCTAATGCTTACTGCAACTGGCAAAGGGTATGAGGGAGGGGGCTGGCATGTGTCCAGGTTATTTGTCATCTCAGGTAGGATGGAAGTCTAAAAACCTAAGGGATTTAAGTTACACAGGAACAAGACCACATCTTCTCTTCTCGCCGGGAAGGCAGCAAAGTCTGTCTTCTTGCTTACCTTTCTCACTGAGTTCAGTCAGTGTTTCCTGCTTTTGTCTATTCAGCTAGAAAACACGCCCCTCCCCCTCTGCTACACGTGTGGGTCAGTAGGATTAGTACAAGTGAGACAGGAATTAGCATTTATGTTACCCGGTGGGTGACCTTAATGAATGTGGCTTCTCCTATTGCACGGCTTTCACTTGAGTGCAAGAAACCTTGGCAACAATTTGCCCCCTGTTTGGTGTTCGTTGGTCCCAGGGGTGGATCCTATTAGAAGGACCCCATCCACAGCAGATGAGGTCCAAAACACTGAGGCAATCAGGACGGATCTGCTTAGATCTTTTACATCTTCAGCCAAACTCAGATGGTCCTGTACTTCCAGTGCAGAGCTCGGTTGCTGGGCTCCAAGGAACTGTCAATTGTCATCTGATCTTTGCATCTTAGATGAGGGAACAGTAAGGGGCTTCCTTATACAAAGAGGAGAGGAATGGCAGGCTATTGTGCAGTAGAGAAAGCCAAGAGAGGGAGCTGAGAGGCAAGGAGACATACGCTCCCTCTTCAAGAACTGCAAGTTCCATTATGGTTTCTTCAGCTGACGTCACAGGTAATGGGAGCTTCCCATTTCTTCTTTCTCCTTCTCCTTGTGTTTGTTTGCATCTCTTCTTCTCTTTATCTTCTTCCTTATTTTCCCTCCTTCTCCTTGTCTATCTTATCAATTATACCTTGGTTCTAGGAGGACAGGATACTGACATTTCTTATACCAAAGGTTTAATCTTTATTCCCAAAAGGCTGACTCTTGGTTTCCTGCCTGTTCTAGCAAACCAAGTTGCAACTTCTCTGAGGGAAATTAGGACCCCTTGTTCTTAACTATCATGAACTCCAGCCTAGTTCAAGAAAACAAAACAGTTGGTCTCCTGTTCTTCTTTTTGGGGGGTTTATGTTAGGGTAACCTTTGATTATCCAGAATTAATGCTTTTTCCCAATAGAAAGTTATGTCAAGACCTTAAAATCAATGTGATAAAATAGTTTCCCCTCCATCCCCAAAAGTCTTAAGAAATGCATCCTAATCACCATTATAGCCACCTGAGATTTATAAACACTTCCCTGACCTTCAGCTACAGCAGGGTTATCCACCCTGTCTCATGGTGCCACTTGTCCCCAGCATAAATATCCACTTCATGTCCACCTGCTGCTTTATCTCTGTGGGAAATACCTTAGTTTCTCCTCAGCATCTCCCACTTGGGGTTACTGACACCGTCTCTTCTCTATGTTTCAGACACCATTTGCTACATCTTGTAATAATATTTCAAGATTGAGTCTTCCAAATTGTTTCAACACACACACAGACACACACACCACACACCTGCACACGTTTCCTGGCTCAGATATTCCATTAGCTCAATTGCTCACAAAGCTGGATTTCTTAAACTGTGCCAATGCTTTACCCACGAATGACTCAGAACTCCTCTTTCAAGATCTTGTATCCCTGGGCTTTCTAGGTACGAACTATGAGCCCAGCCCAGCCCTGTGCTAGGTAGCGCTGGGAAGAATCAGAAAGCCATCCACTGGGAAGCCACCGCCTTCAGAGAATCATTGTGCAGAAAATTGCCGAGCAGTATTTCAACAAGAAAGGCAGGAACTTAAAAAGAACTCGCAGATCTAGGAGAAAGAGAATCTTACCCTGCTCTCTAACCTGCATATACACCAATTCCCCAGTAACTCCAAATGGCGTGGATGCATAGATAAAGAACGACACGGGGATTCTTCCAGATTTTTGTCCTACTTTTATCATGTAGATTTCCTATTTATGGACCTCCTTGCTATAACTTTGCGATATGCACGTTTCAGCCTGGCGGGTTGTTTATAATCCAGCTACTATATGAGATTGTGTGTTCCTCCATGGGAAGTTTATGCATGTATATGATCAGTCTGAGGACAGCTCGAAAGGAAGCATTTGTAAAATGAATTAGTGAACCACTGAATGAGGAAATGAATAAATATCAAGACAGTTATTTTCAAACAATTAGAATCTTTCTCACCTTAACATTTGGCCCTCTTAGAAGAGGATGGATGAAATGAGGATTCTACATAAAACATGTCGAGATAGCTATAATGCGTGTGTGCTGGTAAATGCCTTTCGCTTCTGACAAGTGAATTACTCTAAGTCCTAACGAGGTAAGAGTGTGGTTTCCACTCTGGTTTTGTACCTGTCTTCAGCCATTCTTCATTCCTACGACACACTGACCCAGGTATTATGATACAGATCCAGTGTTGACATGTGCTCATTCAAAGTGGTCAACTATTCAAGGCTTACGTGCTACTTTAATTTTACTTTCTCATCAAATTGGTCAATGCTCAAAATTTAAAAGATAAATATCATCAACCTTAAGTAATTCTTGTTTCTTTTTTTTTTTTTTTTTTCAGTTTGCCTGCAGAAATGCATGGAATCCACATACTCTTTAGCAGGTTTGAGTCTCCTAAAATACTCTTGCTCAAACCTTGTGTGCACAAAAGTCACCTCGGATCTTGCTGATGATGCAAGATTCTGAGTCAACAGCTCTGGGGCAGGACCAGAGTTTTGTATTTCTAAGAGGCTCCCTGGTGATGCTGATATTGCTGTTTCAAGAACCACACGTAAATACCAAGTTCCAAAGTAGCCTGCCTCAGAGTGTGCATATAAATGTCCGTGGCTTTTCACGGAAAGAGATGACCTTGGGAGGCTAAGGTTCAATGGTATGTCCTTCAAACCTTGAAAACTATTCATTCTGTATCGCTTTTTCCCCAAAGTGAGCTGTGTGAAACCAAAGTTCCCTGAACTGGCCGTAAGGGTTTCTAAGTATTTCTGTTGTCAAATGAATATGAAGAATGCAAAGCGAACAACGTAAAAAGAGATTTTAAGGATTTTTGGAATTTTGGTTGTGTCAGTATGCCTGTGAAACTCCCTAGGAAGATGGTTCTCAGGCTTTCCTGTGGAAGATCGTTTTTGGAATACTGTTCCAGAGAACACACGAATGCAGGAATCTGTCTTATGTCTAACCATCAAAATCCTTCTCTACCACTTCTAACCTGGTCCAGAGTTGGACGCTCTCCATTTTCGGTTTTGCTGAGGCTTATGTTGTAATAGTTTTGAATCTCTGCATGTTTATAAACTTGAATGCCCCTTGCTCTGCTTTTTAAAAACTGCTAAGCTTGTTGGCTGGCTGTGTCCAGCCTAACAGAATTTGAGAATGGACTCTGTGATTTGTATCAGAAAATGGTAACGTCACGTGACTGCCTAGAAGGACTCGCCAACACACCTCAAGAGGTTCGTTCAGTGCTTTATGGGGAGAAATGAGGCAAATGATGACTTAGCCTCACGTTCAGACCCTCTGGATATTCCATGATAAGGGTGGCATCCAGTCCTTCTAAGCAGTCATGGTCATCCTACTTCCTCTACTTCTGTCTCTAGGTTGACCTTGATCTCTATGGTGACACAGTTGTATTTTTACTGACCGGGTTTTCAGGAATCCTATAGGAGAGCTGCATTGCAGACAGTCACTGGCTCCTTTCTGCTTCTCGGACAGGGAAGGGGAACTCAAATCCTAAGAGGATTTATATGTGTCCTCACGGAGTTCATGATAATGATTATCTCGGTGTCAAACCCAACGCGAACCCAATCTGTGCCCTATGGAATAGTGTTTCTCTCATTTCCTAAGAGAGAGGTAAATTCGGTTCATTTTGTAAAGATAATTCATACTTAGAAATAACACGGGGTTACCTACAGTGTGTAGATCGGAGTAGGTAAGTAATATCAGGAAAGGAAAACTATGAAATTTAGAGTGACAAAGACTTGAGTGGATGAGAGATTTGGAAGAAGCACCTACGTAGAGACAACACCAACAAGGAATATCATCTGTTTAATGACTAAGAAAGTTCTGAGGCGGAATATGTGGAAAGCAAGATAAAATAGTACCCCGTGTTTTCAATTTTGTTTCACTTATTTTGTTTTCCATTCAATGTAGAAAGGTTAAAAAAAAAAAAACAGGCAGCCTCCTCTTGAATTATTTAATTTTTTTTGAATATATTATTCACTATATATTTCCTCAAAACTTTAAAAGGGTTCTTCTGTAAATCAAAGCAGGATTAATCCCATTTCTGCTGAATAAGACAAATGAAGGGAGCAATAATGACTCAGTGTGGCTGTGTGAACATCTAATCAATGATCCACTGGTTAAGCTAAATCTGCTGAGGAAATAGAGAAGTGAGGAGAGACCCAGATAAGAAGAATGTGCATCCTTATTTTGCTTTGGGA
The DNA here is from genome assembly GCA_003508835.1 of Eonycteris spelaea. Classification (NCBI taxonomy): domain Eukaryota; kingdom Metazoa; phylum Chordata; class Mammalia; order Chiroptera; family Pteropodidae; genus Eonycteris; species Eonycteris spelaea. The sequence goes on from PUFA01000115.1 coordinate 4,536,217, forward strand.
AGGAGAAGATAAGGCCAGCAAAAGGACCTTAAAGCAAATGAGAACAGAGATGAATGTGTCGAGGTGAGAAAAAGAAAGTAAAAGTGAGGAGGGAGAGGAGAGGGAGAAGGGAAGAAAAATAGTGTAGACTTATCAGGTATCTGTAACACAGAACTTAAATTTTAATTCATCTCTGCTGGAAAGTCACAAAACCCAAGGTGGCTTTGAATGCATAGGAGGCAATGCTCTCACGAGCAAATCTTTTCAAAGCGAGAGAGAGAAAACGTCCAGTCAGACCCCACGGAGGAATACGCAAACCTTGCTAGTGAATGCTGTCCCCTGCTCAGGACCAGGTCTATAAGGCAAAGTTGTCAGGTTTCGGAGCTAGAAATTACTCAAATGGAACTGTCTCTCAATTCTATGATTCTTTGAATCAATTATTAAAGCACAAAATTAAATGACAGTTCACACCCCCAAATCTGCATAGGCAGCAGGCACCAGGCAACTTTCTGGTCATTACAATAAGCAAAGAGAAACATGTATCAGATCACTCTTTGCCGTCTCCCCTGCCCAATTTAGCACTTAATTTTCAAAGAAATAGCAGTGGAGAATCTTTGTGTTTCTAGCTGATTAAATTCAGTATTCCTTGTCTAGATTTGAGCCCTGGCAGGGAGTATGGCTCACTCCTCATGAAATCCTGAAAGAATTTAAAGCCCAAATGAGTAGATGGCACACTGACTTCTGAGATCTAAGCAGAGGGCACGCCAAAGGTTAATTAACACCTAACTTCCTTCACTCTCCTGCATAATTTCGTGAGCATCACCCAAGATACATTATTAATAATAGTAAATCTATTAATAAATAGAAAGCTTATGGTCTCATGTCTTAATTTCTGGAAAGAAGAAACTAAGTTAATGTTTTAAACCACATAAACTAGCCTCAGAATAAATTACACTATGAAGTAAAAAAAAGATTCTCAATGTTGCATCCTTAAAACTCAGTGAAGTCTTTGGATTATGGGAATGGAGTTTGAATTCTGATTAATTTCAGTGTTTTCATTTTCTGGTGATTTGGCAAGACCCAGTCTGCTGGACACATCGCTTGTGCCTACAGAGTTTCCAGACACCCTTTCCAAGCAAACAGGGATCTCTTAGCACTCTCCATAATGAAATTTAGGGTCACAACTAATGACCCAGGATGCTTCTAAGGAGCTACTTTAAAAATTCTATGGAACTTGGAGTTGGGATATGTGAGTTATAATTCCAGCTTTACCTCAGAACATCTGTTTGACTTAATTAGCAGTTAAGCTAATTTTTCAGAAATTCTGATCCTAAAACTGTAAAACGAGAATTATAATACCTGCCTACCGGTGAGCAGGTCAAATCAGAGAATGCACAGGAAAGCCCTTTGATGTAAAAATGCTATGCATTCGGAAGAATTATTATTCTTGACTCCGAGCTGCCCTTCAGCTGAAACTACAGGTAAGAAACATGGATGAGATACAAAGTAAGTTTTCAAAGTATAGACTGCCAAATTGCTGCCTAGTAAGAATGAATCAAGCTAGAAAATAAAACACACACACACACACACACACACACACACACACACCACCTACATTCAGTCATTCGAATGAAACAATTTTAATAAGCTGTAGCAGTTTTTCACTATCTTTTCCACCACATTATGAATGGAAATAAATTTATATATATATATATTTCATATCTTGCTATATGGTGAAATGTTTCCCTTGCATTAAGTATTTTATTTATAACATTATTTTATCAGCTGCTTACGATGCATCATTTTACATGAGAATTTGAATACCTGTCGATTTGTTTATTGCTATTATTTATTTACTTTTACACTGTACAGAGCGATGTGATACATTTCATGATATTTACACAGAATTTTCATAATACCGTAGATTCCTTTTGTCCAGGATAGAACCAGTTTACACTTGTCTCACTGTAATTATTTATCGCGTATCTATTCACTCACATAACTGTCCTACTTTGGTCAATAAGTTAGGATGTCACTATCTTATAGAGCTATGATTATCGCCCTTAAAAAAATTCTTGAAAGTGTAGTTTCTGAATGAAAGATAAGAATCACATCTAATATTCTAAGTAATCTGAAATGTGTACTCATCTCTTTAAAAGGGCCTTGCAAATATTCTGATCAATTCGTAGGTGCTGCATAGTTGTGGGAGATTCCAAATACTGTATGTCTGTTTCGCCCTGCCTATTTCTCACCTTTGAATTCCACGTGACCCCAATATTGCTGAAGCCCTGAGAGAAGTCCAGTCTAATGACACCATGGGATATCTCTCCATTATCAAGAATGGTTTTGAGCTGATCCCTTGATTCTCAAGCCAGTAAAATCCACAAAACGGCACCCTGCTTCCTCTGCACTCTGATCCTTCATTCTAGACCAGAGTCACCCTCCCTCTTCGTTCGGAGAAGACCCTTTCCTTCACCCCTGCCATCCTGATCTTGAAGTTGGTATTCTCCTGAAGTACAGCCTAAAGGTAGAATAAGGCTGTGCGATCTCTACCACATTTGGATTAAATGAGAAATAATAATTTTCTGATCACTTGGGTTAGGTTTATAGGAGACTCACTTTGTCTCAGGCACTGTTCTAAATGCTTTGATAGATCATCTCAGCTAAAACGACAACCCAAGAGGTCTATGTTATTATAATCCCCAGTAACCAGATCAAAAAATAAAGGAGAGGAAAGGTCAAGTAAGCGTCTCTAAAACAAAATTCATGTTTTACAATGTACGTTTTCTCCATGAGAAACAGTGCACTCCACTCTCTCAGCACGGCCATCAAGACTCAGGCTTGAGTGACCTGTGTATTTTGCTGGCTTTCTTCCTTATTCTGGGCTTTGGTTTGTTTCCCAGTCAAGTGGCCAGTGAAAAAGGTCAGGAAAAGTGGCACTGGCGGAAAAGGTAAATTCTTACCCAAAGCACTGAGAACTGCCTCAGGCTTGAGGGAAGGGATGAGCCCCCAGACAGACTCTGCAGGGATCCCAAGAGGAGACTGTGTTAAGTGTCAGAAATGGCAAGAAGCAGGAACAGAAATGGAAAGGGTGAGGGCTTGCGATTGCTGAGTTTCCCCCAGAGGGATGGGACGCCCCGCCCCTTTCCACTGTATCTGTTAGAAACACGTTCGGCTGTCTGTCATAGAGCATCTGGTTCCAGAGACTTTAAAGGGACAAACCTGTTTCTACCACGACGAGAGCAGAGGTAGGCAATGCTACTACCAGGCCATGCTGCTATCATTTTAGTGACTCAGCCACGTTAGGTCCAGAGTCTCTGCCATTCTCGTGACCTTCCTCCCCTGATCACAGGAAGGCTGCGGTGGCACCAGCCATCACATCTGTGCGCTGGACAGGGAGATATGCAAGGAGTGCTGGTGACCACATCTGTTCCCTTGCGGCAGGAAAGCAAATGCTCTTCCCCTTCCTTCCCCGGGGACTCCCACTTTGATTTTATTGGCCAGATCTAGGTTGCACATCTTCCCACAGATTCTGGAAAACGGGAAATCAGGTTTATGGAACTGTCTCTGAGCAAACATGCCTTCTGCTGGGCATGTTACTGCACCTCCTCTCCACCCCCCCCCCCCAAAAAAAAGTTGGTTTCTCAGAACAAGGCATAGTGGGAGACTAAATGGTGCATGGGCATTTTACTGTACTGGCCACACCTCCTGCTTAATTTAGCACATCAGACTCCACTCTGCTCCCCTGAGCTATGCTGTCTGGCGTCTGGTGATATGTCTTTGACGCCCCTGCATGCTTTGGCTTCGTGTCCTGGGATCAGGCCGTAGAAGGAAGGGGCCCCTGTGGAGCCGGAGATGACATGTGATTCTTCACAGGTTAAAACACACACACACACACGCACGCACACACAACAACAATCTATTAACAGGGCTGCTAACGTTCCTTCTGCACAGATGTGAGCGCTGACACAGGGCCTGGCCCAGGGGGCAGGGGTGGGTCTGGGCCCCTGGGGGCTGCGCGTGAGAGGACCTGTCAGAACGCACCAGATCGTGGCCGGCGTGCGGCGAGCACGGCGGCGCCTGGAGTTTTCACAGCCTGATCTCACCCCCGCCACACGGTCAACACTTTCCTCTTATTAAAAAAATGAATTGCTCTGTTTACAGTTCGGTGACGACTTTGCTGCCCTTCCAGAAGCACTTGCTGACGGCGCCGGGCTGCTGTGCGGGTGGCTGGGATGCTCTGGATGAACCAGCACCATAGAAACCGAGGGCCGGGCCACCTGCTCGGCAGAGCCGCCGCCTGTCACACGCGTCTGTCACCGCCTCCGCCCGCTCCGGCCGCTTCCCGCGGCCTTCGGAGCTGCTGGCCAGGGCGCTTCACACGTAGAAGGACAGCACGCGATGCTGCTTTATTCCTGTCTTTTTTCTGAGCTTCCCACAGCATTTGAGACTCTTTTGCTTATATTTGTAAACCAAGTGCACGTGACAGTCACCGAGGCGGGATGAATCTCGAGCACCGAAATGCCATTTCCTATGGCCGCATTTCTAACCCTACCTGCTCTTTAAAACCCGCATACAAACATCACCCTAAGTTCCAGGGGCTTCTGTTTGCAGCGTGGCTCTCTGCAATCCCACAGCGTGACGCAGATGAGACTTGGTCCTTAGACCTGACGCAGGATAAAGTCTCTCCGCACAGACCCGTGTTGGAGCACAGCAAACTGAGATGCGTGTTGTGGTTAGAGACCATTGTGCTGCCATGCTGGGTGCTGCGGTCACCGTGATTTCTGAGAGGCGTGGGGGGCGGGCAGCCAGCTCGGCCCTGGGTTGTGGGGGGCAGTGTCTCTGCCATCACTGTTATGTTGGCAGCGGGCAATTTCCCGTCGGCCAGCTGCCTCCAGGCTTAGAATTCATCCTGTCCTCTCTGACTTCTCCCGAGCCACCCCTCTCTCCGAGCAGAAACGCTGTCTTCCAGCACAGCCCACAACAGATCCGGGCGTACAATTAATTTTAAAGTCACATGTAAAACCACATTCTCCCCCGAGGTAACTCACGGCGCCCACATTATTGTCTCAGCCGAGTTACTTGTAAAACACCGACTGACCTTCTCATCGATCACGGCTGTCAGACAAGACACGGGTAGGGGGCTCGATGGGCCGAAGCATGGGATGGAGGAATTTGGAGAGTGTGCAGGCCTGAGAAGAAGCAGCCGAGTTTATCACCATGGCTGTAATAAAATCTTTCGCAGCCTGGAGGACTATAAAATAGGGCCAAACCACTGTGGCCCAGGCCTTTCATATTTTGACTTAAAGCCCACGTTTGTCCGATTTATAACACGAGCTTGGGAAATGGGGCGGGATGGGTCCAAGAGAACAGTCCAGAACGCAAGGTTTTCGCGAACGCAGTGCTTAAACATATTTCTTCATGTAGATAGGGTTTATTCAGAAACCTGTTATTTCCCTCACCTTCTATCTGGTACTCAGCACTACCAACCACTCACGATGCTGCTAAAGCTAACATTTCTTGTGTGCTAGCTCAGAGACAGGCGCTGCTTTAAGCACTGAATTAACTGGTTGTAGGGGCTGGCATCTTAACCCCTCCACACAGTCAGCACTCGACAAATATTCATTTTAGTTATGCACCGACTTGGAGCCCATTCCAAGAGCTTTGGGGGTGGTTTGCATCTTCCGTTACTTCCCTTTTACCTCGTATAATTGAAGACGGAAGGGCAGAGTCATAGAAGGGACCGCGCGAAGAGCAGAGAGAACATGAAGCTGCTTCATTCTCCCTCTCCTGGGTCCATTTAAAAAATACGCACACCCTGGTCTCGTGTCCTAAATGGATGACCCCAAAGACTCATTCTTTGGGGCAATGAGGAACGGGTAGACCTTCTGTCCCCACCTTGTTTTAAGCGCTTTCTAGTCCATTAGAGAGAGATAATAACGGATAAATCACTGAGGCCTCTTTGTGGCCCCCGGAAACTTCCAGTGGACAGTGCTCCCAGCCCACATACATGTTCTGAAGGATGACCAGACGCGATTCTCCTCCAACAGGAAGACTACAGTTCCTCCCCTCGCTACCTCATAGCAACTTTTAGCTGCATCTCATGATTCTAAATTTGAAGAGATAATGGAAAACAAAACAAAACAGCCCATCTATTAAAAATAAAGAGCAGGAAAACAGTGCTGTCGGATCACTGCCTTATTCTGTTTCTATTCTCAAGAACCTATGGGTGCAGGACATTTGAAATGATCATGCCCAACTTGCTCAATTTTTAGAGGGGGAAAACTAAGCCATCAGGAAACCAGAAACAAAAAATCTACAGAGATCGCTTTCGACAGAATGCGAACCAAGGCCTATGGACGTCCAAGCTTGAACTTCTCCCCAGGGAGCGGCACCTGGCTCTCTGGACTGTGTGAGACACCAGGAATCACAAGGAGTCAGCATCGAGGAAAGGGCTCAGGGCCGGGGGGGTCGAGCTGCCCCTGAAAGGAACCAGAGACACAGAAAGTGGACAGAGTGAAGGAAAGCCCAGACGATGATGACTGGGGCAGGGACGCCCTTGTCACCTTTAGGGACCAATGTGAAAGCCAGTCACGAGCCAGTCCGTGGAAAGTCTCCAACGCCAGAAGAAAACCTGATGCCATGTTGTTGATTATTCTAGTATTATTCATGCAACTACATTCCTGAATTATGCCTCAATCTTTAGATTCAAACCGGGCCTTTAAAAAAAAGTCACTATGGAGACCATCACCAAGTGACAAGCCTACTTCCACCAAGAAGGCACTCGTAGACAGTCAAGAGCATTTAAATACGAGCAAAAAAAAAAAAAGAAAAAAAATCTTCTCATGGAAAGAGAATCAGTCTGAATTCATGTAACTGGATTTAATGGAATGCAATGTCTTCAAAAGGTTAATTTCTGCCTTCGGCAAAGCCTTCATAATGGGCCATTATATGGCAAACGTCAGAAGGGGAGGATGCAGCGTGTGTGCCATAGTTGATGTCCTGGCAAAGCGATTGTGGGAGAAAACACAACAGTCAGGTCCAGCCCGTGAGGAGCAACCCTGCCCCGGCCTCACGGGGTCCCCTACATGTGGCCTAACTGGCGACTTTCCGCTCAAGACTGGCGATGTGATTTATTCTCCGCAACTGTCTCTTCTAGCGCCTGTCTTGGCCTCTGCTCCCACGCACATCTACCCAGGAAGAAGTCTCCGTGTGCCTCTTTCCACGTAAGCCCTGACTACACATGATCGGATCAGCTCCTTGTCTGCAGAGCCTGCATTCAACGGTCGGGTTGATGACACCGTGATACGGAAAATTACTTGTTTGTTGACATGCACGTTAGGGGCTTTTACGTGGCGCATCAGTGACAGCTGATGTAAAAGGGTTCGTAGCGGGCGTGTGTGGGAAGGAGCTGTGGACTAGGTCTTATGACACTGGGGGAGTCCTGGTTCCCTAGCTGAGTGTCCGCACGTCTCCCTTTCTTTCATCTTTACTTCCTCCGTCAGCAAAGTGTGTGAGCTGGAGAAGACACGTGTTACATTCCTTCCAGCGTGACGATTCCGTAATTCCACAATTATATTTATCTTGTCCTTTAGAAGTCCAAACACGGCCATAAATAGGCATTTAATAAATGTCGCTCGATAGCATCACATTTTTTTTTTACTGCTTATGCATCTTTCCTCAAACCATTCCAGATTTTTAAAGTGCTCAGCTAAAGATCCTGCAAATTGTACATTTCATCTTGTTTATATATGTAGGCAACTATGATGCCTTCAGGGTTATGGTGATAAATAATGGTATTGGCTTGTTTTAAGGAGCAAAGAAGTCCAGAAAAATGTGCCCCAATGGAATTCAAAGTGTTTTCACCCAAAGCTCTCCCCTGCCATCCTACCCCCGACCACATGCACACACTTTAAAGTTTTGAAATGTGCAAAAATGAAGAAGTCATGTCAGTATGGAGAGAATACAACAAAATAACAACATCTAAACCACCACTATTCATTGTGTTGCTATATTTTCTCACCGAAACAATTTAACACTTTTTTAGGAAGATGCCTATGAAAACAATCACTAAGTCATCTGGGGTATTTCCTTTGTTACCGTTTTCTTTCTTTTAGGTCTTCGAATCCTAAAATGGAAAGCTAATATGAGTTTGATGTCAGGGAAGATAAATTTGCTTCCTTCCACCTACATATCGAAAATTATACCGTAATAATTATTTCTCGAAGGGAGTTATCCATAATAGGAGAAAATATTTATTAAACACATGGGTCAAACTGAAAGTAGGACCTCGAAGCAAGCATTTCAGAAGACTCTCTTGCTTTTTAGTAATTATAAAACAGTAGCATCTTCTGAAACACTGCTCTGTTACTGGCGACTGCCAGCCCCTCACTCTTCCTCCCTTAGTAAGAGCGTTCCACAGGTCGCCACATGCTTCATTTCATCCGCTCGTAGTAGCCCTACGTGGAAGGCAGGACACAGTTTTTATTGTGCACTCCAGAGATTGAATTCCCTGCCATCAGCAATCAAACCCGAGTTTCCCAATTCTCGTCCCAGTGGCGTTTGTGCCGTATCCTGTGGGTGGGGAGGAGTGAGCGAGCTCTGGTCTTCTTTGTCAGTTACGTATGCCGATTTTATCGGAATTTGGGGCAAGACAAATGCCAGGTTTATCTTGTGGTTCCTTGAACAAGCAAGGCCGGTAGATGAAAGGCAGCAAAGGGGAAGACATGGATTATTGCGATTCGAGAGAGCCAAGCTACACGCACCTTTGCCTAGCTGCTTACCAAAGCATTCGCCAGCTAAGCGGAGTTTATCATAGGAGGGAAAGGCACGGCAGTGATTTCAAAGGAGAGGCACCTCCCGGCTGATAGAGTCCAGAGGCCATTACCTATGCCTAGGAATATGATGCCTAGGACCTCAGCTGGAATGCTAATGACCATAAAGATAGCTATTACTGGGAGTTTGCCTGTTATTATTATTTTTTCCCCCAAAGTTGAAACGCGGGTTCTCTAGAAAGCCCAGATTCCTCCCAAGATCACCAGGCTGACTGGCAATGCCCAGCAGATCGGAGACTTGGGAGACTCCTGGCTGTTCAGCTGGTTATCTGAAGGGAACCTCTGGCCACTGCTCTCCTATGATGATGTGACTTTCAGACTGGCAATGTCTTTCGTTCCGGGCAAAAGTGTTACTTACTACATCCATTCCCCAAGATGGGAGCCATGCAGGCAAAGGCGGTGGGGAGTCGAAGGTGGGGTCAGACTTCTGAGTTGGTTTGTGAGGATTGTGACACTTAGTTATCCCATTCTATGCCTTGTCCAGGGGTCTGGGAAAGGTAGTGGCGAAGGCCTTCCTTAATCATACTTGCTACTCTCTGTCCAGACCTTGCAAGGTATCTCATCGAAGGGATTTTCACTCTCAAAACAGGCGAAATCACGTTTCCCTATCTAATGCTTTTACATCAGCACTTTGCTTATCAAGAAAATGGCTGACGTGAGGACACTGGATAATGGTAAATGAAATGAAGCAAAAAAAGAATATGAGTGAACAGTTGACTGGGAAGGGAGGAATGAGACACTGGAAAAAATCGTGACTGACTCACGAATTAACGTAGGATAATCAGCCTCCAGTGACGTCTAATACCAAAATTAGCAGGCGAAACGTAAGTGAAAACTTTATGATGTTCCTTCATCTGCGCAAAATACTTTATTGCCAGAAACTCTGTGATGAGAAGAGGCGGGGTAGAAGATACAGAGGGGCCACCTTTTAAGTTGTCGAAAGAAGGCCCAAACCAGGCGCGAAATGTGAAGAAATCAAAAGGAAGCGGACAGGGCAGCCTCTTCTTTGAGATTCCTCTCTTAGTCACCTTTGATCATCCTGTCGTAGAAAGAGCAGAAGCATTCGCACCAACAGCTGCTGGATTCCCGTTCGACGACCTGCTCCCACCTCTATGTTTGCTGGATCACCTCAGGCAAGTAGCTTGACGTCTCTGAGCCTCGAAAAACTAGGTTTATCATCAGTATTGATCTGGACTCTCTTTCTCCCTCTTTCCGCTGCAGGACACATTCTGCCAAGTCAGGGGCTCGCCATCTTTCCATCCTCAGTCTGCGTGTCACCTTCCAAGGCCTCAGTGTGGCCTCGTGGCCTTTCAAAACGTCTGTTTCCTGGGCCAGGGAATTCATTCTCTCAGTCTCCGAACTCTAAAAGGCCCACATAGCTATCCTTTCTGTTGTTGTTGTTGCTGGTGTCGTTATTTTAGATCTTTTTTTTTTTTTAATTTCATGAGCTGTAACTTATATACAATGACAGACATAAATTTCGAGTGCATAGCACATACATCTACCTCTATCTCTGTCCCTGTCTCTACCCCTGACTATGAACTTGCTGCCCTTGAAAGAGCTTGGGTCTACTGCTATCAATGGAAGGATAGGGTTGTGTAACGACACAATGTTGCAAACCCAGGTCTGTCCTTCTGTCAGTGGGTCCCATCAGGGGTCTGCGATGGCAGGTAAAGGCTGTGATCGGAAATTCCAGCCCACTGCTACAGGGACTCCACCCCTCCCCAACCCTCCCCGCCCCAGTGGCTGCTACTGATCATGATTATCGATCCTGTATTACATTACTGATCTTTCATCTCCTTATGATAGCCTTCTGCCTACATCTTTGTCTACAACGACTCTTCCTATTATTTGTAAATTGGGTCTTTTTGAGGCTAAAGGCACAGGGACTCTGAGCTTATCTTTGTGTTGGGATAATACATGACCAGCTTCCTAGAGCGGGAACTTTATTCAGTCATGGCATTCATTTTAAAGGGCTGACTGAGGCTCTAATGACATAGACATCCTTGTGGCCGCCCCGTGGCACCCAATCCTTCAGATTCCTGCTTTGGTGAAGCTGGCCGTTTTCCACCTTGACTTCTGTTAATAGTGCTGCTCTGTGTCATTACACCGCCTGTGTCTCAAAGTCAGACTCTTCAACCAAGAGAAAGTCTGATTGGTTTGGAAAGTTGCCATTCAGTCTCGGGCACTCCTGTTAGACAGAGCTGTCACCCCGAGTTACTTCCGAAGGGGCAGGGATGCCTAGCAACTACCAGGCTCCTTTTAGGTCAGGGGTCATGTTGACTGGGTCCAGGGTCATGACGTCACTGTCACGAATACTGCAATCTGTGCAGACCGAGTCTTCGAAAGAGGTTCTTCTGTACATGTGTCCTAAGTGAGTCAGAAAAGGTCATGCAACCAGCAAATCCCTTGCCTGGCCTGAGAAAGGCTAAAAGCCTGGGGCAATTTTCTGGGATCAGAACTAATGGCATTCATTTCGTTGAGGAAAATAAAAAGGCTTATGTGCTGAGGATAAAGCCAGAGGAAAAAAAGATGGAAGTCGGCAAGGCAGAGCCTGATACACTCCTCCACGTCAACGTCTGGAGGAGAACGGGGAGGGAAGGGAGAGACAAGCCTTGTAAAGAGAACACCGGGGAAGGGGTCAGAGGAACGACAGGGAGACGTGCAGGGGACGTGGGGTGGAGGTGATGGAGAGGAAACGGGGACTAGAAGGGCATGGGAGGGAGGGGAGAAGGGAGAAGCAGCAGGCAGACTGTAGAGCTTCCTTTCCCCGACAGGGTAGACGCTTCTCTTCTCGCGGGTCCGGAACAGAGCAGAGCGAACGGAAGAAACCTACCTGTACAGTTAGAGGTGACAGGAAGCCGGTCAGCACCGAATTCATGGACAGCAACTTAGCTCCGCAGAAACCAGGCTCGCGCTGACGTGCGTAACAGAAAGACCTTCTCCGCGTGCTCTGAGATGTGAGAGGAAGTGTTGACATCGGACTAAAAGGAACTGCTTAAGACTGATGTTAGGAGAAGCTCCCTGACTTTTAGGATTATAATGCATTTTCTGGAAGGGACCCGAAATGCCTATGGCCTATGATCACTCGTCATGTCTGTTAAAACAGTGGATCCCAACATGTGTTCTCTAAACCAGCAGTATCAGCAGCCATGGGACACTCGTTAGAAAATGCACATTGCTGGACGCCACCCAGAGTCCCAGGGAATCAGCGTCTCCAGGGCGGGGCACAGGACTTGATCTCTTGACAAGCCAGGCAGGTGGCTGAAGTCAGATAGCTATGGTCTTGGGAAATGCTGTGATTCTCGCTGTGTACACGGAAATGTCTGCTGTCAGGAGGTAAAGGCCAGTGACCCAGGGACCTAACACCATGGAGTCTGATCTCTTCCCCCACTTCTCCCTCTCTACTTGCCAGGCTCCTTCTCACTTCTGAAAGATAACATTCCTCTCTCTCTTAAATAGGGAACAAACCAAGACTCTGAACAAACAACATGCCAGCTGAGGGCTCTCCACATTCATGATACTTTCTGATAATCATACTTTCCTGATTAACAGATGGACTGACACATCGCTTTTTGAGAGAGGATCCTTTCAACGCTAATTTCACAACTAATGGGGCGTTTCAGCTTCAAACTCAGTGAGTAAACTCTGGGCAGCCTTGCAATAAAACTGAGCCTTGAACCACCCTCAGATGGTACACCTCTCTACCCACAATGGGATTAAAAGTATGAAGACCATTCATTGTGCCATTGAAAAAGCAGTGTTTTTTTTTTTAGGCAGACCTTAGCTAATCTATCACAGTACAAATGTGTGTGTGTGTGTGTGTGTGTGTGTGAGAGAGAGAGAGAGAGAGAGAGAGAGAGAGAGAGAGAGAGAGAGAGAGAGAAAGAAAGAAAGAAGAGAAAGAAAGTATAAATAGATATTCTGTCTGGGCATTAGATTTAACTTGACGAATCTATAACCCTGACACAACCATAAAAGTTGCATGGAAATTAGGCACGAGAATTGAAATATAATATAGAGAACATTCAGTGCGTGTACATGGGGCAAGTATTTTCTTTTGGTGCCTGATCTGCAGTGATGGTTCTAGGAAGGTGTAATAATACCGTGGCCCTGTTGGGGGAAAGCAGAGGGTCTTGTCCAAATCGCACGATTTCAGATCTTGATCCTGCCACTTATTAGCTGTATGGCTTCAGGTCGGTTTATCCTATTGAACCTGAAGTTTTGTAGTAAGTACTTTCTGAAACAATGATATTGATAAGCAAATTGAAAGTAGTGGGTGCTCAGGAATGAGTATGCCACAAAGACGTGGCCTTGCCCTCAGGCAGCAAACTGAGTATGTCCTTTGCAGACAAAGGACAGACACATGCGAAGCACTAAACCACAATAAAAGAGAGAAATGGCCAAATGAGCAGAGCGTGAAAAGATATGGTTACGTGCATAATAAATGCTTTCAGGGGTGAGAGCTGGAAGAAGAGAGAGCAGGAGTTGCAGGAGGAGATATTCACATCAGGGGAGATTGAACTGGGCCTGGAAGGGCGGGAGGAGGAGAAGGTGATACAAGCAGGACGGACAGACGTAGACGGTGGATGAGCCATCGTGCCTAAGGAGCTGGCCGTGGGGCCATGTGCCTTTGAAGATAAGCCTAGAAAGGCGGGCTGGGGTGGGCGAGACGAGAGGCCGCTGAATGCCAAGCTAATGCATCATGCAGATGACTGAAGGAGACTCTTCCCAGCTCACACTAAATCTGTCCTGACTCCGCACAGCTCAGCAGATCTACTGATCCCTTCTCCCTATGCCTGGCGCAGGACGGAGACCAGTGGCACAAGACGGGAGATTAGGCGCCTCGCCTGGTGACTGATGGGTATCTCTGGCAACTGCATCACGTTGGCCGTCACACGGCTCCTCCTTTCACATTTTCTGTCCCCTTTTTCCACACACTTCGGTCAAGTCTCCCCGGTCTGACGGAAAAACCTCTCCTGGCCGTCAGGGCCTTCTCTCACAGCTCCGATAACACACCGATGAATGCTTCTCGCAGTTCCTTAAACCAGGCTCCCCATCTCCTCTGTTCATTTCCAATGTCAGTTTTCGCCTTTGTGATTCCTTCTCGCTGGTAATGGCTCTCTAGAAATTTGTACTCATTACTTCTTTTCCACTCTAGACTGTTTCATTGTGAAACTTTTATTTAGTTTTGTATAGTAATTGAAACATAGTTTTAGACTTCCTTTTGATCACAGTCGATATTTTGTGTGACTTACTGGTATCATTTATAGCATTATCTTTATAACGACAATTATAAATATCTCCAGTCTTCTGTCTTCTGTTTCATTTTTACTTTTAAAAAAATTGTTTTTTTTTTCTTGTTATGCCTTTTGTTATATGAACTATAGTCTTTCGCTGCGATTTTATTGGTGAATTCTATTGGTGAATTTCCAACATTACTTTTATTAGTTATTACATTAAGGCATTCCAAAATAAATACTATTATTAAAATCAATTTCATTTCATCTTTACTAGCTAATTTCCACTTCTAAACTGGTTACTTCTTTATGGATTTATTTCGATCTCCTGTCTAGGCCAAAAGAATACAATCCAGTCAGCGGAAGATTGAGAAATTATAAAAGGATCTCAGTTTCCCCTTGTGACTGTGCACAGACCCTTTCAAATGAGCTCATGTGCAGTTAGCACTGGCCAATGAGGTCACTTTTCTGTATAAACCTGAGCACCTGCACATCACAGCCCTCAGTCCAGGTGGGAGGGAGAGCCCCAGGGACATGGAGGGGGCATGCCTGTTTCACTCTGTACTTCAAACACCTCAGCAATCACTGTTAGACACATGGGGAGAGGACACTCAGGGTCAATATGTGCTCTATAACTAAACACTTCAGCTACGAGGTGGGGAGCCCAGGATGGGTAGGCACGTAAGCCTGAACTGAAGTCCAAACCGTGGGCCATCTGTGCTGCCTCCTGCCTACATCCCATTCTGTCCCACCAGGCTCTGTGCTCACACGTAAGCTTGGATCGAAGGACAAAACCATGTGTAAGAGAACACGTTTTTAGATAGATCCACAAAGTCATGCTCAAGAAATCAGGCACAAACCTGGACCCACGTTCCTGGGGTTCAAATCTCCACTTGCCCGCATGCCAGCTGTGTGCACTACAACAGCACTCTGTGCCTCTGTTTCCCAAATGTAAAATGAGGACAGTAACGGTGCCTATCTCACAAGGCTGCTGAGCAGATTCAGCGAATCAACGTACGTAAAATGCTTACACGGTTCCTGGCACAGGGGGAGTGTTGCATGATGTTTGCTAATATTGGTGATAAGCAGAATTACAGAGATGAACCCAACGAGTCTTGCCCTTATAAAACCTCCTCCCTTTCCCATCATGGGCAGAACTTATCAATACGATGCCCTTTTACTACTGTGATGATGCGAGGTCACAAGTAAGACAAGAGCGAGATGATGAGGGTGAGGTCATGTAATCACAGGAGCCCTTGAAAAGCTGAGTTTCCTTTAGCTGATAGCCCAAGAACAGTCAGACATTCAAAGCATGAGGGGGGCAGGGTGGAGTTCAACATACCGCTGCTGGCTTTGAGGTGCCAAGGATTGTGGGCAGCCTCTAGCGGGACAGTCCCAGCGGACGGCCAGCACGGATAGGGGGATGTCAGTCCTACAACCACAAGGAAGCGAATTTCTCCAACAGCGGACCAAGCTTGGGAGCACAGTCTTTCCTTGGCCTCTAGACAAGCTCCCAGGCTTGCTCGCTCTTCGATCTCAGCTTTGAGGTGCCCTGGACAGAGAACCCAGTGCAGTCACCCTATACATACAGAACGTGAGATGATTCAGAGATGTTGCCTTGGGCCGCTAAATTTGTGACTGTTAATTTCTGCAGCCATCTAAAAAACTAAAGCACGGTCATCAATATCACTCGTGAAATGGTCCTTTCCTCCCGAAGCCCACAGCAGAGTGGGGATGCACTCCTACCTCTTCTGCCTTGTCCCACTGGGATTTCCAACAGAGGGGGCATGCCCTGTACTGGAGACACCCCTGTTACACCAGCTTTGCCATATTCCCTGGCATCAGGTATTGTGACAGCTGTTATAAAACACCAGGAGGGAGCCTGCCTCGGTCACTCCTATTTACAATATTCTTCCTCTTGCCGTGTCAAGTCTACTCTCTGAAATCGTCACCAAATTAGTGTCTTTGAAGGCTTCATTTTGTCCTTGAGCCATGTAAGAGATTGTTCCTTAGGAAGTAGAGAGTGTGTGTGTGTGTGTGTGTGTGTGTGTGACAACAACAGGAGATGGGCCCTAATCACTGACAATTCGCAGAGCTTTGAGTATGGACGTCCTTTCATGTTTTGGGTCCCCCCCTTTTTCTCGGTTCTTTTAAATGTCAAGTGTCTCTGGTCCTGTCATCTTCTAGTCACTTAGGATGAGAGGAAAATCAAACCAACCAACAAGAACAAAAAACATTAGAAGAGCAGCAACGTGGCTCAGGTAAACTGCTGTGGTGGCCTTTCACCGTGGTGTGAAAACGGAGTCCGTTTCTGGGAGGGGGGAGGGGAGGGAGGCGAGCAAGTCCTCTGTCTCCTGTTGCTCCTTGCTGAGTGGCCTTGTTGATGCGGCCGGCTGCCTCAGAGAGCTGGGGTTTTTAAGTACAAAGTAGGTGAAGTGGAGAGGCAGGGATAGCTTCGGATGGGGGAGAGGCGCGATGCCGGCGGAAGAATAAAGTTGACTGCGGATCCTCTGAGGCGAGGCCACGGTTACCCTGTGCTCACAGGTCTGCGGCGCTCAAGGCACGTCGAACCCTGAGCACCCTTATTCCATGGGGGGCTGAAAAGCTCAACTCTGAGGAAACCAGAGCCACTGGGAAGATCTTGTATTGTTCAGAGTGCACGCACGGGTACGGTACATAGAAACCGGAAAAGCCATTTCCTGACCACAGACAACCCCGTTCGAGAAACCAGGCTTAGCCCAACCCCACCCTGATTTTGCTGGGGTGGGGCCCCTATTCCTCTAGGACGTTCTCTTAAGCGCTCTTTAAAATTCACGCTGCTGATCTTTGAAGGAAACGTTGCTCTCAACGTTCGCTTCGGGAGACTGAGAGCATACGCTTCGTGTACTTCTCATGCACGCAAACATCAGTGACAGCAACCCGTTGGGAGAATCCTGCAACGGGTCACCTAGCATTTTCCACTGAGCAACATGGGAGGAGGCTGAGCAAAATTAAGATTAAGAGGCGCATGGAGGAAAGAACGGGAATTGACGGAGTTGGAAATGAGATGCCGAGAAGCCCAGATTCACTTCTCATTGAGTCTGCGGGAGGAGGTATGAAGCCCCAGTTTGCTGGAGATTGTTTCCTCTTAGGAGAACATGGGAGGAGGAGACACACAGTCCGCTCAGACCCTAACCTGGGCCCTGCCCCTGCTACTTCCCTTTGCACGCACTACGCAATACCTCCAAGGCTGTGTTGCTGCCTCTGCAAAAATGGGGATAATAACAGTTACTCACTTTGTAGGGACGTTGCAAACAATAAAGACTCAGCCCAAAGACGGGGATGTGGTAAGTGATTGCGGTGACGGGATTACTGTGATGATGACTAATACCATCATTTTCACCTCCAAATAAAACGGCTGAGACTTCCAAGCTGCGGTATGGGAATGTCATGCCCTAGAAGCACGTTTTGCAGATTCTCTGCTTCCGGTGAATTCTTGATGGCCTCTACCCATGCATATTTTTTCTTTTTTTTTTTTTTTAATCTAAAACGAACAACATCTTCTTTCCATTTATTCAAAATCTCTCTAGAACCTGGCTATGTGTAGTCGACTTTTACTCGGGATTTGAAGGTGGAGGGATAGGGTGAAAATAGCCCCCACCGGACAGGAAACAACTTAAAACGAAACCCCAGACGCCACTTTCTGCGTGTCAGGATTTCTCACGCGCAGTCCTGTCTCCTTGGATTCGGGTCTCCCGTTTTGTTGGGAAGTCATCGCCCTCTTTCTCCTCCCCTGCCAAGTGCAGACACCCCACATCTGTTGCTGTCTGATGCACAGAGCAGCAGTTTTGTCCTTTGCCCCGACAATGCTCACATTCGCAGATCCCCAAACGCACGGAGCCGCCCCAATAAGCAAACGCCCACCTCCCCGCTTAGCGGCGTGAGAAGCGGAAGGGGCAGGGCGGGGCTTGCAGGGGCGCGGTCCACGCGCCCCGTAGATGTCCTGCTGTCGCCATCGCCTTGGGCGCTGCACAAACGCGCCCTGGCCGGGTGCCTGGAACAGGACACCCGCGTCGTCACCATCAGTCCCTTCCCCGGACTAACCCTCCGGCAACATCCCGCCCCCAAGTCGCCAGATCTGAAAGTCATTTGGGTGGAAATCCTGAGCCTGTGTACAGAGCAAGCTGGGCCCCAGATGCTGAGATGAAGTCCGTGAGGGCGGCCGGGCCCGGAGCCCGAGCAAAAGTCCAGTGGCCGGAGAGGGACTGTTAGAAAAGCTCTCCTTGAACAGCCAACACAGAGTCAGGGACAAGTGGGCGGGTCGGCTCTGTGGCAGAGAGATAAGCCCGAGAAAGTGGCCACACCTCTGCTCCATCTCAGTGCCCCCTGCCCCTCGTCCCCGCCAGGGTTGCCTACAACCCCCATTTCCAAGGGCACTATCATCCCTGAAGTCCAGCCACCTCGCCCCGATCCCCGCCCCCCATCCCCGCCTCATAAATGCAGACTAAAGTGTATTCGATTCTTCCTCACCCCGGCCCCCACTCTCCAGTTTGCTGACTCAATTCATTCCCCCCCCTCACCCCCACTTCTAGGTCTTCCTGTTGATGTTGTCACTTGATTATTTATTTTTAGCCCTGCGTTCGGAAGCTTTTATTCTGCTCGGCGTTGGCACGGTGTCAATGGAATAAGCCTGGACTCTGAAAAGATCATTGTGCAGGCCTGGCCTTGGTCCCTTCCCGGGGACAGAGTGCCAGTGTGAGCCACCTCAGGCTGCCCCTGCACCCGCCTGGCCGGCCAGCGCAGAGTCAACAAATATCAGAAGTAGAAGTGACCTTAAGTTTTACCTGGCCCAGCCCCTTACTCTCGAATGGAGAAACTGAGACCCAGAGAAATGACTGATCGTCCCCAAAGTCATACATCAGAGTGACAGGACCAGATCCCAAACCGTGAACTCTCGATTTCTCAGCTAAGACTCTTTCCTAGACACTGAGGAATATCTTACGGAACGAAACCATAATTCTTAAATGTCAGGATGTCTCCATATTTATGACTAACATTTATTATTTACATATCTATTTTTTTTTTCCGGACTCTGCACTTACATGCATGAAAAACAAAAGTCTAGACTATCAGTGGACGCTCCTGTCATGGTACCCACACGCCCTCCATTGGTTATTGTTTCTCTTTAAGAAACACAAAACCATTTTCCGCCGAGAGCCAGGAGCAGCAACCTGGTGTGGCTCGCCACCCCGGACTGGCCGCCGATGCAGTGAAGGGACACGCTTCAGTGCCCAGGACAATAGCCTCTTTGACCGGGACGATACCAAACCAGAATGACAAGTGTGCGAGAACAAACAAGGCCGGAGTCAATCTAAAGTTGTTCTACACTCTGTTTCATCAAAGTCAATGCATTTCCGTTCCTATGTGCAGGGCCCGGGTTTGCTTAATTATAAGCACGCAGGCTGAATGCTAACGGTGCCTGAGGACAGTCTGGGACTAGAATCTAAGGCCCTTTTCTGACCTCTACAGGCCATTTGGAGGAAGAAAAAAAAAAAAAAAAAAAAAAGGAAGCTGCTTCTGGAAAATTACAGAGCAGGAGCAGGAGGCATCGCAGACCAGGGGCTGAGGGAGAGGTTTCCTGGTTCTGGACACAGGCGTGCCCTATTTTTCTGCAGCTCTGCTATCGGTGTTTAATAGGTTACCGAGGCAACAAGGAGGCAGCCATTCTTGGGAGGTCTTTGGACTGGAACTTAAGATCTCAATCAACCAGCGTCTGTTTCATGAAGGCCCACCATGTCTGGGCACAGTGCTTGGCCCTCAGGATGTAACAGTGAACAGAATTGTCTTCGTTCTCCAAGAATGCACAGTCTTGCGGTGGGGGTGTGTGTGTGGGGGGAGGGAAGGTAAAAGAGAAGTCCACTGGCCATGTCACACGGCGAAAGCTAGGGTAGGGCTTCTACGAGGTGCCTGGGAAACTCAGAATCAGGCCGAGAGACCAGGAAGTCTGCCATCGGCCGAAATAAGAAGGGCCCAGGTGCCAGGTTATGCTTGTATTTTATCCTTTGGAGCAAAGGAGGCCGCTGAGCAGCACACACAGATTTTCATTCCAAATAATATCTGGCAGCTCAGGGAAGAAGGGGCTGGAGAGGAGGCTGAAAGGAAGGTCAGCAGAGTAGCAGGGCAGCTTTTGCTGAAACCCAGGTGGGAAATGAGCCAAGAAGAAAGAAGGGCGGATGGGTTCGAAGCAAAGTTAAGAAGAAGGCTTGACAAGACGGAGGACTCATCTGTTTCATGAGTGTTTGATTACCTGTCTTGGTCAGACATTGGGCTGTGCCTCAGGCACACAAAGAAAGAAGACAACACAGGTATCCATCCAGATGATCAAGTTTAGGAATTTAGAGGCAGAGACTTTGGCGCGAAGATGCAGTGAAGACGCGACTTTGAACCCGCTGAGTTTGAAAGCGGGTTGTAAAGGAGGCTGCAGAACAGAGATGACCAGTAGGAGTCATTTCTATTCGACTTGAGGATTGAAAGCAACAGCAACATACCATCCCAGAGACACGACACTGGTGTGTGTCCTCTACAACTGGGGTCCACAACCCCCTGGCTGTGGATTGGTACCAGTGGGGCCACACAGCAGGAGATGAGCATCTGGCGAGCCAGTGAAGCTTCATTTGCATCTGCAGCCACTCCCAGTGCTAGCATCACCACCTCAGCTCCACCTGAGATCATGGGGCATTGGATTCTCATAGGAACGCCGGTCCCGGGTGCCACAAAGGTTGGGGACTACTGCTGTAAAAGGCCCTTAGAGGTCCGCGCAGAGACACTTTTCCTTGGAGTGCAGGCTCGGGTGCCAGGCTGTCTGGGTTAAAATCATAACCCTGCTCCTTGCTAACTGTACAATCCTAGGTAAGTCTTGCCTTCCTTATGCCTCAGCATCCTCACCTGTAACAGGAGCATAACGAGAGGCTTACCTTACAGGGTTAGGTTGTGAGGCTGAACCCTAACAATTGCATAGTGGTCTCTCGAATGTTGTTCTGGTGCATGTTTCATTCAGCACGTGATTTGCCTTCAGGACCCGAACGGGCTGGAAGCCCAGTCACGCATAGGCTGAGGAAGCAGGCCTCACGCTCTATCCCAGGGCCCCTGTTTTTGATTTCTGTGTGGCAGGTGCATTAAGTCATCACCTCGCTATTCTCTGCCTTTATAAGATGTGTCTGATGATAAACCCTCACTCACCCTGTTTCTTGCTGAAACCTCAATTTCAACTGCCACTGTGTTAGAATGTGTGAAATTGATGATTTTAAGTTATATACAACTGCATTTCCTTTTATTATTAGGCACTGGAAGGCTATAATACAATCCATTTTTTTATCTTAAAAAGAAAAAACAAACTATTTTCCCACTCTTCCGAACAACATTCTCTATGAAGAATCATTCGGGCACACACGAAGCCAAACTAACAACGCCAACAAAAAAGACATTTGCTGGGAAGAGAGCAGACGGTTCCAAACCCAATGAATTATTTTTGCCCAAAGAAGCTGTCACGGTGAGCACCCCAGGCTCCTGTGTGCGTGTCTGACCAAGACTGGAGCCCTCCGTGGGGGCGGAGCGGATTGACCCAGCAGGAAGAAAGGAATCCATCATTCTAATATGCATGTGAATGTTCAGGCGCACCGCATGGACCACCACCTGGAGTCTCGCACAAGGACGACTCAGGCATTGCGCGAGGGCGCCCTCTCCTGGCCGAGGGCAGAGCCCCCCCACCCCGCCACCCCCGGAACACGCAGTGGACCCTGCAGCTCAATGGTGCAGGCTGGGAAATGGAAGCTGTGCTGGGGGACCGCTCTCCTTGCAAGAGCGACGGGACCTTCCTTCTGCTGGCGGCCCTCAGCGTGAGCTTGAACTCAAGGGTCAGGTTATTTGCAAAGGTTCTTTGTGGCTCTGAGTCCTCTTCCTGGAGGCCTGGAAGAAACGGGCACCGATGGCGAGCATTCTTGGGTTCTCACGGACAGGACCGCACGGAGGGCCCTGGAAGCCAAGCTGGCACAATGCGCATGCGGCTCACGGGCCGGTTCTCACCCAAGTCAGTGCAGCCCCTGGTCCAGAGCACCTGGATGAGTCCGCGGCCGCCCCGGACAGACTCTGTTCCTCCATTCTCCCCGCTTCATCTAAACATATGCACATCGCAGGCGAGGACAAGGCAGCCCTGCACCCTGAGAGGTTGGGCTGTTCCAGGCCTAGGTGACCTCTTAGAGAAAGCGGTTTCCCTTCCGGTGACACGAACTGATTTAAGACGGACAATGGAGGAATGTAAGGGAAATACACAGGATTTCATTACAACGTTGGATGTCCGGGCTTGAGGCTGGGATGAAGGTCGTCCACATGCCAAGAAGTATTCCAGGAGAGGGAAAGAGAAAGGTAACAGCAGGCCCGTGCCTCTTAGAGCTGTCTATTCATTGGCGGGTGGGGTGGGACTGTCAAAAACACATAAATAAGGTAGTAGACGGCGAGCACGCTATAAAACGGCCACGTAAACAGTACGGTCTGGGCACAGAAGGGAGATTAGATAGCTTGGCTGCGGTGATTAGGAAAGGTTTCACAGAAGAAAGGTGATATTTGAACCGCATCTTGATACCCCAAGTGATGTACTGGGAGATGCTTATCAGACGGAGGAAAACGGCAAAGGTTTGAAAAATCAAAGAGGCCATGTAGGGAGCTGTGTGTGTGTATTTGAGCATGTGCGTGAGCGTGATGAGGTAAAATGAAGCTATGTCCCGTGGCAAATGGCACATAGACTGAAGAGTAGCAGAACTTGACATTGAGGCCAGGCTGGGAAGGCATTTGCTAAGAGATCTAGACCTCCTCCTGTGGGAAACATGGAGGGGAGGTGTACCCAAACTGTCGGCAGATTCCACTCTAGAGGCTCATGGAAGCATCATCCTTAGCAGGTCACAAAAAGCCTTGAGCGTCTCTACCCACATTAGGACCATCCTAGCGTGAAAGAAAGTGAGCGCCCCACCTTTGCCCATCAGAGAAGGGACACGAGGCTGCCCAGGAACCTGCAGGTCTCCCACAAGCCCTCTGTCCCCAAGTCCTAGCCGTGTCTGCAGGGCATCAGATGACAACTGGTACAGGACAGCCTGCCCATGGCCTGGCCCCAACATCGCCTCTCTAGACCCCCGTCCCCTCTGACACTGTGGACCACATCTGCTTCCCATCAGAGCCCGCAAGCCCCTGCATTTCTTGAGTGAGCTCATGTGGCGCTGAGTGGGTAGAACACGGTTTTCAGAACAATTCGCCAGCGTGGTTTGGCCAGCAACAGACACATCTGGCCAGGTGCAAAGAGCCGCTCTTATGACTCTCTGGAGTTGAGCGGCCAACGAGCCCATCCCAACCCCAGACTGAAAACGGGTGAGGTGTGACCCAGAATGGCCTCCCATCCTGGTGGGAAGAGAAGTCTGCTCTCTCTCCCACCCCCCATTCCCTCCAAGCAAACTGCTCCTCAGCTGACGGGCACCTGGGCTCAGCGGCCCAGGGTGGGACCCCAGGGGTGCCAGCTCACTCAGTCAGTACATCTGCCCTGTTTCCAGAAGTGCCTCTGGCTTCTGGGGATCCGCTCCAGCTGCATATCTGATGGACCCCCAATATTCAGCGTGGCCCCAATTGCACTCATTCTCTCTCATTTCATCGCGGATCTGCTGCTCTTTAAATACGAGTGTGCCACACCCAGGATGTTCTCCAGACTACCAACGGTCAGCACAGCTAGGGCGCCACACCATCGGCCGTCAACGAACGGGACCTCGGTCCTGAGGCGGACGTGCTGACACCCGCCCCGGAGGTGCTGACACCCGCCCCGGAGGTGCCTCTGGCATAGCGTCTTTGTGTCCCCAGCACCTTCAGAATCAAGTTCAGCCTTTTCATCGCGGCACAGCTAACGTCGCTCGGTCAGATCGATGCCAACCTTTTCGACGTCAACACCTGTCACTCTCCCTTCTCCCCATGCAAATGCACCTCTTAAACTACTGACACTAAACGTTCTGTTCCAAGCCCTCGCCCCATCCCAGGGCCTTTGCACGAACGTTCCCCGGTCCCCGGTACGTTTTCCCTTTTATTTTTTTTATTTTTTACTAGAAAAAGCTCGTGCGTCCATCACGAATCACCTAAATTATTGTTTTCTCTTGGTTGGCTTTTCCCACTATTGCTGCCTGCATTGGATTAGGCCATTCTGCACTGTCCTCTGCACACATAGCTCCATAACGGCCTATGCTGCTACAATAAAATGTTTATTGTTCATCTCTTCCACAGAACTGTGAGCAACTCGTGGACACAGAATGAGTGTTTTTTTTTCTCTCTCTCTCTCTCTGCATCTTTAGAGCTTAGTAAAGGACATGACACACGGCAAGTATGTAATATATTTGTCACACAGATGAATCAATAAACAGACCATGTTCCTGGTGCCTCCTGAACACGCCACATAGAAATTTACCTGCCCTGGTCACTTTCCATCAGAAACACTCGACGACTGGAAGGTAAATATTGAAGATGGCGAACTTACGGGGTGTTGTCAGCTTGCATTCGAACTGGGTCTGTCAACTTCCTGAACCCTCTCATGTATGTTACAGAAATCTGAATGCCTTAACACAGAGGGTAGATGTGCGATTTATAAACGACAGCCAAGAAATCTGGGGAAAAGTCGGGAAAATAAGGCCCTATCCATAACGACATCAATCGTTAACAATCCACAACACACAGCACACACGCCTTGCTCCTGGGCCCGGGGTCTGAACTACGGCCCGGTTTTGCTCTGTGGAGTATGTGCGTGAAAACAGCATAATCACGAAGCAGCCGGCCTCTGTGAGTGGTGGGACGAGCACAAAATCCAGACACAGGGTTGCTGAGCTCACGCGGCCTGGCTCTTCACACCGACACCGTGGTGCGTGTCCGATGCTGAAGAAACGACAGGGTCGCCAGTCCGACGGCGGGAGACACAGACCTCGCCGCCAACTCGGGGCTATGGGCTGGCTTTTCCCCGCTGTCCCGGCCCCTCCTCTTCGTCCTCCCCCTCATCCTCGTGGAAGGCCCACTCCCGGATCTGCCGGTCCAGCTGGAGCAGCTCCCTTCCTGGTCCGAGCTGCTGTCTGTGTTGTAATCGACCTCCTCCATGCACGGGGGCTCGTCATCCAGCTCCGAGGGGATGCTGCTGCTGCTGCTGCTGCTGCTCCTGCTGCTGCATCTGTCATGGGCTCCCGGAAAACATGGAGGAGACAGGAGAAGGAGGAAGGGAAGGAGAAGGAAGGACACGCACAGAGGGGGAGGGGCACAGACAGAGGGAAGTGGAGAGAGGAGGAAGAGGAAAGGAAAAGAAACGTTACCCAGAGGAAAGCACATTCACAAGAGGTTGGGAAAAAAAGAGAGCATCACATGCACGGTACCCTGACCTCCACCGTCACCTGGACACTAAGACAGAGGGAGGAAACGGTAGGAAATGGGCGGCTTCCTTCTTCCTTTGCCAGCAGAGTCTGCACTTCTAAGTCCCCTCGGAAGGCTGGCAGTCACAGCGCGTGGACGGCCCCACGCACTTAAAAATCTTCGGTTTCGAAGTGAACAGCCAGAGAAAGCCACCGCTGAGGGTCTGAGAGTGCCGTGGCTTTCGTCCGCCCCCAGGAAAGGGACAGGTTGGAATGTGGGGAGGCAGGACTCAAAATCCCTCACGCCTCCCACCCTCACAGAGTCGTATTGCATAGCCCTCCGTCACGACGAAAGGTTGGTTGGAATTAGAAATTTAATCCAGGTGGAAATTAATAAATGAGAGAGTGAATTTTAATAAATGGGAACAGCCTCCCCTTTCCTCCCTTCCATTTATTTCCAAACGGACGACCAGCAAGAGGACCCAGTGAGGCAACAGGGATAGACGATGCACCTTGGCCATCTCTCGCAAACGAGGAGCTGTGCATCTCTTATTTGCCTGCGGGGGCCTTTCTCATCACTTCCTACTTAAGACGTAACCAATTAGGATTAAGAGCGTGCCGGGTCCCCGCTCTGTGATTTATGGAAGGCACGCACTCCATCCATCAGGCAGAACCGTTTTTTTCTATTTGCTTCGTCATACACGACGAAAATGGGCGATCAACGGCGTGGTCACACGTTAGCTCGGGAAATGAACCAGAGGCCAGCTCTTCATGGTCTGCTACCTGATGGGAGCTGTGTCCACGCTGTCTGTCCGCAGGACCCTAAGTGGGACATCTGGTGGGGCATGGTGGGGACGGAGAGCCAGGGGGAGAAACGGGAATCTCGTTTCTGCGTGACGTGGTCACCGCCCTTCGCGAGCTGGACGGTGGGTGCTGAAGGGAAGGTAAGAGCCGCCCAGCTGTCACCTGAGCTCGGGTCAGCAAGAACGCCGAGGGTCTGTGACTTAACTGTCACCATGTGAGGCGCTGAGCTCACGTGCTGTCCACCATCAAGAGCTCGAGTTTCAATACCGGGCAGGAGACTCTGGAACACCCCTGACGCTCACAGAATAGCAACGAGGAGACCTCGAGAGTTGCGAACATTAAATGGGCCATCATGCGATGCCGCCCAGAGGAAGGCCCCGCAGAAGCAAGGCCGTCGACACACTTTAATTCCACCGCTCACTGTGGGTACGAAGGACGTTCGCATCAGGAGAACCCGCGTTGAGACCTGCTGCTCCCCACCTCCTCCGGGGTTACTGCAGGAACGACTGCCAAACCATCCACGCTGACACTGCTAATAATTTCTCGCAACCGTAATTCCTGGTGTGCCATTTCCAGATTCGGGAACTGGCGACGATTCTCTGTAGCTTATCCCAGGCGTCGTGAGCCTTGGTGGACGGGACGTTCACAGAGTCCAGTCGGTAGGAGTCTGTGCGTAAACACGAGGCCGGTCTCTCGCTGACGAGACCCTGCCTTTGCTCAGGGTGGAGCAGAGTCCGAGCCCTCATGATCTAGAACCTTTCCGACTCCTGTCAGGCTGCCGGCACTGCTTGTGAGTGGGCGTTCAGACACACCAGACCGATTTTTTTTTCTCAAGTTTTCTCTATGTACAGTTTCTTACACCTAGAAGGATCTCCCTCAACAGCCAACGAAATAAGGTATAGCATTTTTAAACGCTCATCTTAGTTTTCAACAAATGAGTATTTTGATAATTCCATCTCTTACTGAAATTTTCTTCCTCTAAATATTAATCTTCACATCATCCCTTAATTTGTTTTGATTCTTAATAATGTTTACAGTCTTATTGTGAAAGATGCCCATGCTTCTGATTCATATTCACGTTATTCTATAGAACACCTAGAATGTGCTGAGCACATAGTAGGCATACAGTAAAGAGTTTCCAAATTGAACACAGAGCAGGTATATATGCAGAAAAAAATCTATATTTTTGGATCCTCTTGTGGAGGAATTCCTTTTTAAAATTTCTTTTTCAAAGGTTCTATATATGAATTAAACCTTAATTACATTAGTGTATTCTAGCATTTGGAAACAAATATAGCTTCCTTTATCATTAAGATATGTTAAAAATGTAATATATAAAACAAGTATGATATATAATGAGTGTATAGAATGTACAATGTATATTAGTGACCTGGCAGCCACTGTAACATTGTAACATGATGCACTCCTTGCTGTGCGTGCGGTGATGCTGGTGTAAACCTACTGTGTGGCCACACAGAGTACAGCACGTGTGATGAGGGCAGCCGGTTACGTCACGCAGGTTTGCGTAAGCGCCACACTCTGTGATGCTCACGTAACAAGGACCTTGGCGACCAGCACACATCTCAGAGCACATCCCTGCCATTAGGTGGCACGCCACCGCACAGACGCTCCTTGCCTCACAATGCGGTTACCTTCCGATAAAGCCATCGGAAGTCAAAGACGCATTTAATATCCCTAAGAGACTGAGCATCACAGCTCCGCCGTGTCGACCTGAACTGGGCTCAGAACTCTCACGCTACCTGCATTCGGCCAAGCCCCCTAACACGACATATGCGCTCTCGGGCATCGGCGGTCACCCCTCATGATGGTACGGCTGATGGGGAGCTGCAGCTCTTTGCAGCTGTCCACATCAGGAGAGAGCCTCAGACCACACAGCAGCCCAGGAAAAGTTCAAAGCTCAAAGATTCAAGCACAGCTTCTACTGAAGGCGTATTGCTTTTGCACCATTGTAAAGTCCAAAATTCGTAAGTCAGGGGTTGTCTATATAGATCAAGAAGGTCGAAAATGGTTTAATTATGTTTCCCACTTATCTGCCCAAATGCAGTATGAATATTTCATCTGATAAGTAAGGAAATCAAATCACATGTGTGGGTACTTCTTCTTCTCCAAAAACCTAAGTATTTCTCCCTGTTCCTCTTCATAAATCGCTCTGGATATTATATATAAAACAACTACAAGAAAACTCTGAAATGTGGATGAAATATGGCGAGAAGAAAGAAAACTGGACTGGGGTCTCGGGACCCGAAACCACGGTGGAGGTGAGTTCCCTGGGTTTTCTTTTGGCCTCATACATCTTGAACTTGGAGCTGGAGGAGCTGGCGACCTGAACATGGTCAAAAGCTACAGCCAAAAAAAAAAAAAAAAAAAAAAGCCTCAGCAACAGCTAGTTCTCTCTGGAAAAATGATGAGGAAAGGGGCAGCTCAGCAAGACAGATACATTTTAAACGACAAGACCTCTACGCCAGCCAGACCCTACACACACACAAAAAGTGGCCAGCCCACTCCTATTCAGCCACAAAAGTGGAAGCCCAGACGTTTGTTCTTGCCAGACTGTGACTTCCCCAGCCCCCTCTTTCCCCATGCAGAGCCATCAGAGAAGGGAGAAGAGGAGGCCAGAACTCACCACCTGGGTGCCAGCGTGGCCTGGTGCAGAGCCTACACTCTCACCCCTCTCTCTCCCCACCCCCGTCAATAACGGGCCCCCCTCCTTCTCCTGAGTGCTGTCAGAGGGGACCAGTTTACACACAACATTTAAACAAAATCCTCGTCTCATAGCCGAATACCCTAAATGTCCGGTTTCAGTTTAAAATTGTCACACCAAGAAGCAGGACAATCGACAGATGCCAACATCAACACGACAAATGTTACAGTTATTGAACAAGGGTTTTAAAGCAGATGTCATACAAGCACTCCACTGAGTCATTATGGATACACGGAAAATACAACCGATGTCTCAATGAAGAAAGAGAAAACCTCAACAACAACAACAACAACAAAATAAGGAGTATAAAAAGAATCGAATGAAATTTTAGAAGACGTGTACAATAACAGACGTATATAATGGGGATAATAGAAATTCTTGGCAGAGGTAAAAACAGAGAAAGAGAACAAATAGAAAAACAACGAAATAGAAGACATTCTGAACCTGTCAATAGCGTTAAATGTGAATCATCTAAATATACCACTTAAGAGAGAGATTGTGAGACAGAATTAAAAACATGACCCAACTCCATGCTGTCTATAATAGCTCACTTAAAATATAGTGGGATGGGCAGACTGAAAGTAAAAGAATGGGAAAGATATACCATGCAAACATTAATTAAAAAAAAAAAATCCAGCAGGAGTAGCTATATTAACACCAACATTTAACGAAGTGATCAGGGCAAAGGAAGTAGCTAGGAACACTGAGATGTAGATAATAAAAACGTCCAGATATCAATGACCAAAGGACTCCTGTATGTGTAGGCACTAAAGAGA
Organism: Eonycteris spelaea; assembly: GCA_003508835.1. Taxonomy (NCBI): domain Eukaryota; kingdom Metazoa; phylum Chordata; class Mammalia; order Chiroptera; family Pteropodidae; genus Eonycteris; species Eonycteris spelaea. The sequence continues at coordinate 4,565,962 of PUFA01000115.1, forward strand.
ACTGCAAAATACATGAAGCAAAAGCAGACAGAACTGAAACAAGAATTGAACAAATCTATAAATTACTGCTCAGGACTTCAATACTCCTTTCTCAACAGCTGATTAAACACTTGGACAGAAAATCAGCTGTGACATCATCAACCAACAAAGATAGAATTGACATTTATAGAATATGCCACTCAATAACAGCAGAATACATATTATTTTCTAAGGTACATGGAATATATACCAAGATAGGCCATATCCTGAGCCATAAATAAATCTCAACAAATTTAAAACAAGTGAAATTGTGCAGAGTGTGTTCCCTGACCAAAATGAAATCAAGATAGCAATAAAAAACATCGAACGAGTGAAAATGAAAAGAGATCAAAATTTGTGGGACACAGTTCTGTGGTATGAGGGACATTTACAGCAGTAAATGTTTACCTTAGAAAAGTCTAAAATCAAAAACCTCAGCTACCACCCTCAAGAAAAATAGGAGCAAAATGAACATGAAACAAGTAGAAGAAAAAAACTAATAAAGATAAAAGCAGAAACCAATGTAATTAAAATAGAAAAACTACAGAAAAAACTATAGAGAAATTCAATGAAATGAAGAACTATAAAAAGATCTATAAAATTGACCAATCTGTTAAAGACTGTCAAAAGGAAGGAAGGAAGGAAGGAAGAAGAAAAGAAAAGAAAAGAAAGAAAAGAAAAGAAAAGAAAAGAAAAGAAAAGAAAAGAAAAGAAAAAAAGAAAGAAAGTCACTAATTATTATTATCAGGAATAAAACAGGTCTAATCCTATAGACCCTGCAGGTATCAAAGGAATAGGGGGACACCACAAAAACTCTATACACATAAATTTGACAACATAGATGATATTTGACCAATTCCTTAAAAAGCAAAAACTACCACAACTCATCCAAAATAAAACAGATCATTTAAATAGCTCTAAAAATACTAAGGAAACAAATTCATAATTGAAAACCCTCAAAAAAGAAATGTGTAGGCCCAGATATTTTCACTGGAGAATTCTAAAACATGATAAAAGAAGGATTAACACCAATTCTACACCATCTCCTCCAAAAATAAGAATGATAGAACACTTTTCATTCATTTTATAAGTATTATCCTGATACTAAAACCAGGCAAAGGCAGTAAAAATAAACTACAGATCAATATCCCTCATTAATATAAACGTAACATTCCTTACAAACTATTAGTGAATTGAATTCAGCATTATGTGGAAACAATTATACACCCCAACCACGTGGACTAAATTCTAGGGATGCCAGAGTGATTCCATAATCACAGATCAATCAATGTAATGCAGCATATTAACAGGCTAATACAGAGAAATCACATCCTATGAAAGTATGCAGAAAATGCATGTGACAAAATTCAACAGATACTACTAATCAAAACTCTCAGAGAAGATAATGATGGAAGGGGAATTTCTCTCTTTGATTGAGAATATCTAAAACAAAACAAAACAAACAAAACAAAACACCTGCAGCTAATATTATACTTGATGGTGAAAAACTGAATGCTTTCCCCCTAAGATCAGAAATAGGTCAAAGATGCTTTCTCTCGCCATTGCTATTCCACAGAGGACTGGAAGTTCCAGCCGGCATCTGAAGACAGGAAAAGAATATAAAAGGGAGATAGGATAGCAAAAAGTAAACCTACCTGCCCAGGAATATACGAGTGCAACAGGAAAAATTAAATAAAAAATAACTCCGAGAACTGTAAGTGAGGTCAAGGGGATCATAGGTTATAAGACAGACATAAAAAATTAATCGTACTTCAAATTAGTAGTTGATAGATGGTCACGGGGATGGGGAGCACGGCATGGGGAATGCGGTCAGCATTATTAATGTGATGGCTAGGGGGAGGGCCAGAGGAGGGAAAGAGCAATTAGGAGGATTGTTTTGTAAACTATACAAATGTTAACCAATGTACTCTATACTTGAAACTAAACTAATCCTAAACTTTTAAAAATAATTTAAAAAATGAATCATACTTATAACAGTGAACATGTTAAAACCACTAAACACTGATAATCACTAAACAAAAATGAAATACTTGGGTATTAATAGAACAAAATGTATACCAGACTTGCATGCTAAGATAGATAAAAAGCTGATGAAAGAAATCAAAGATTTAAATATGTGGAGAAACGCACCTAGCCTAGAAGGCAGCATTATGAAGATGTCGGTTTCCCCCAAATTGATATACAAATTTAACACAATTCCTATCAATATCCCCAAAAGATTTTTCTTTGTCTAGACAAGATTACCTTACCATTTATACAAAACGGCAAAGCAACTAGAAATAGCTAAAATAGTTTTGAGAACAAGAACCTATATGTCCATCGACAGAAGATGAGTAAACAAAATGTACATGAATAAAACAATATTATTTGGCCTTGAAAAGGAATGAAGTACTGACTCATGCTAAAAGATGAATCCTGACAAAATTACACAAAGTGAAATTAGACAGATACAAGTGGCCACATATTTTATCATTCTATTTACTTATGATGTCCAAAAACAGGCAAATCTATTAAAACAGAGAGTAGACTAGTGGTTATACCAGAGGCTAGAAGAGTGTGGAATTTTCTTTTTGGGCGATGAAATGTTCTGAATTAAGACAGTGGTAATGCTTGTAAAACCTTGTAAGTGCACTAAAAACCACTGAACTGTATACTCTTAAATGGTGATTATATGGTATGTGAATTTATCTCAATAAAGCTCCCCATCTCCCCCCCCAACAAAAAAAAGAATCAAATGTGAGGAATCACTGTACTCAATTTCACGTATCATATAGTTGCAGTCATCAGGATGGTAGGGTTCTGGCAGAGCGGTTGGCAGGTCGACCAGTAGAACAAAACAGAGGACCCAGAAATATATCCACGCAAGTAAAACCAACAGATTTTAGATCAAAGTCCCAACTCGACAACTAGGAAAGTTGAGATTCATGGGGCGGTGGAGGCCTCTAGGGGACATAAGAAACATACTCATCAGAACCCAACTTACTACCTCGGCATAGTGTTCACGGTAGGATGGAAGGAGGGGCAGGCATGGTCAGTTTTTATGATGCTCATGACTAGTTTAATAAGCCGCTTCATGTGAGGTGGGAAGGAAGAAAGAGAAGGAATCAAGGCTTGCCGCTGTTGATTAGTTGGCTTCGCAGAGGGGAGAACATAAATACTCGACGGCCAGGCAAAAGGAAGCCGCTCTGTTTCGGGGCCTTCATAAAGCCCAGGGCAAACTTTTTTTCGGTATTTTGCTCCCTCTCATTAAGTAATTATTTATTCATCGATGATTGAGTCGACACCTACCAGGAGAAAGAGAGTATGTTTTTATAGGTCAAAGAATAGATGAAAGGGGATTAAAAATCGGAAACCATAACCAATGAGAATTAGGATAGAAACTAAAGAAAAAAAAAAAAAGAAAAGAAAAAGAACAGAAAGGAAGGGGACAGATACAAAAACCTGCTGGTGGCAAGTGTCCTGGGGAGTGGTCAGCGATGCCAGATGCACCTGCCACCACGCAGTCCGTTATCTTGTTTTCTTTGAATGCAACAGCTCATGTCTAGCAAAATGCAATAGCATCGTCCTTGACGCTCCTGCTAATTCTTTCCATCTCGAAGGCGAAGCCAGCCTCCCACTTCTTTGACATCTTCCTCTGCACAAGCACTTGGGTCAAACCCTCTCTCTGATAGGCTACTTGTTTTTGTCTCATCTTACTGCCAGTGGTAATGCACAATTCTACGTGTGTTGACCTTTGGCTAGTTGTAGGACTGTTAGCTGCACTGTTCTCAGGTCCGGGGCAGTGAGGAATAACCTAACGGGTACCAGACTAGCCCCATCTCTTCGGCTGCTTCCTCATGCCAGGTCATTCCCCACCCTCATAAAGCCCCTTACCCTGATGTCAGCCCAGCAGACGGGAATGTCCAATGGAGCCCCAGTCTCAGGGAGAACCTTCTAATCAGGATGCCCACTATTCTCTCTGTTGATCTCTCTTATTTTTCAAAAATGATGACTTCAATAAGGAAGCACCACACGCAGTGTAAATTAAATACAAGAAAAAATGAAATAATATTACGTAGAAATCAAGCTGTGCTCCCTTTCACGGGGTGGCCTATCAACCAGATGCGGGACACATATGGGGAAGACACTGAAAACGGGTTTTGTTTCCCCCTTTTTCACCACTGCTTTGCTATCCTGTAGACGCACGTTTGAAAGTCACTGTGGATGGCACCGGAGAATCACGTGGTGCAGAGGGAAAAATGTCAATCGGAAATAAAGCATAGAGCTGGAGTTAGAGAAGCAATGGAGGGTGTGAATCCTGGCTCCAGTGTCCAAGAAAGAAACAAGAATCTCCCTTCTCTGAATTTTACCATCTTCCTCTGTAAAATGGGCATCTTACTAGCTTTCTTCTCAAAATGATATGAAAGGAAGCAAAGCACAAAACCTGACACATCACTCAGATGAAGTTTTACTCCCTTTTCCTCTCCCTCATGTTTGCAGACAAGGCTTGGAACCCTAGCAAGTTCATCATCCTCATCCTCGAATTGAAACCCATTAAGGCAGCTTTCGAGCAGTTTCTAAGGAAAGTCGTTAAGAAATCTCTATCTCTTGCAATTCTTCCAAACCAGCCAGTACGGCAATTTGCAACTTTATGATGTGATAAATAGAATTTCTTTGTTTTGATTTTTCATTTGCATATTTATTGAGATATGACGATCTTAATTAGTTCTGCTTTTTTTGTTGTTGTTTTGTTTGTTTTCTTGGTTGGGAAAAGACAGCTTTCCACGGTGCAAAATAATTTAGCATGCTAACAGGGTGAACAAAACCCAGCCTGTGGCATTCCTTGCTGTTGATGCTGCCTGAAACGAAGCTTCCTGGGTTCCCTTTTCCATTTTTTTTTTTCTCTTTAGATGCTGAGGTAATGCTCAAGACCTCAAGAGGCAGCGAGGACCCTCCAAGAAGAGACCACTGAAAATGCCAGACACTTGTACACATGTGACATGTCCTTCCCAGCCTACCTATCGCCCATCTCCTTGCTGAAAAGTCTCAGCGCCTCTTCCCAAAGAAACACAGCCTCACCGCGGCTTGGCTCTTGTAGGAGAAAAGGAGCAACTCTGAGGTCCTGGGGAGAGAACACCCCAGGGAGTGTGTGGATGTGACCCTCTGATCCTCTATGCACTTCCTGCAGGAGCAGAGCTGTGGAAAAAGAGTGCCCCCTCTATCAGACCGTGGAGAAACTCATAAAAAACACGGGCGTGGCCCACTATGAAAATCACCGTCATCAAGCAGAATATTAGCAAGGCTCCCTAGCATTTCCTATTTGCTAAGTTCTCCACAGCATCGCAAAGTCTGTTACTGACTCGACACTTTTAAGAGGAAGGACATTATTTGTTATTTCCCTGTTTCATCTTAAAAAAAAACAAACAAACAATAACAACAACAACAAAACACTCCAGTAATGGAGCATTTCTTGTGGATAAAGCACTAGGCACTATTGGTAAAAGAAAAAAAAACATTACTACTAATCACCTACTGTGTGCCAGTACTTTTGCATTGTTCTCATTTCATTTAAAATACAAACTAACAAACAAATCTATGGAGTGATAGTATCATTCCTATTTCACAGTTGGGAAAAGAAGTATCTAGATAATTTGCTCAGTACCTTAAAGTTACATATGGCATGGAAAATGTATGATAATCAGATAAAGAATGGTGGGTTTTGCAACCTTCAATTCAATCAACAAATATTGGTACACAAACTCTACCTCCTCAGAGGAAGAACTGGGATGGATATTAATTCACTTAAAATTAAAGTCATAAACTCCGTCACACATTCCAGAGGTCTAGAAAGAGTCCAATGCCGTTCTCGCACAAAGATTCATAGGAATAAATGTCCCCTTTTTACTGAATGAGTGAATCTATTCAAACGGAATGGGGTCTGGGGTGCACGGTTGGCTTCACTCTGTGCCTAAGGGACCTACAGAAGTTAGCTAATCCATATACGTACCAAAGCAAGATTATATGGGTCTGATGCCAAATGACTAGAGAAGGTGTTTGTGGGCAAGTCGTTTGTCACTTCAGAAATGAGTGCGGTGGTATTGCTCAGGCTGCTATTGTCACAGTGTCCAAAACATATCCACTCCATTGCTGCTGCCCACCATTCTCCCCGTGTGTTCTTGTTACATAGCTACCAATATATTCTGTCAGTACCTGTGGGTCATTTCTGTTTAGCTGCAGCTAACTTTCCGGTTAGGTATAGCCCCTTAAGCAGAAGAAAGAGTGGTACGATCTACGTGTCAACAGACGAAAACAACGAAACACTAAACGCTAAACAATCAAACCGTGTTTGTGTCTACACTGCTGTCAAACTCATCTTTCCACCACCGCAAAGGAACCTTTCCTCATTGAAACGAAATCACGAGTCTCTAAGAGAAGTACACGTTTGTTGAAACCACTTAGATGTTTGTATATATCTCGATCCAACTTTCTATGCTAAGTGGTATCACCGCTTCAATTTTACATTCGAAGAACTTCCCTTTCTGACACACGCCAAAGCCACAAAGAAATACGTTTGATTGCCGGATAGAAAGTGAGCAACATAAGGATGAATTACACAAGGGGAAATGTCAGAAGTGATTTCCCAGCGAAAACGAATCCAGAAATTGTATGGACATTGGTCTTGGTCTTTTGACAAGTTAAAAAAAAAAAAATCTGTGCATTTATTTTCTAACTCACAATGTTATAGACATTCTCCTTAAGTGCTGTTCTGCACTTGAATAAATGTTTATATACTATTAGTCTCTCATCGGAACCACCTATTGTTCTATGTCGGTAAACGTAGCATGCCATTCTGTGCGTTTTATTTCAAAAAAAAAAAAGTGCTCATTTTTAAGCTCCTCCAGAGTTTTCTCTTTCTGACATAATTTTATGTTCTAGAGAACAATTGTGACTCACACTGACTCACAAAAGACATGCGGATCGTAGTAGGGGAGGTGCCGACGCCGAAAGCAAGTTTTGAAGCAGCTAAGGGCCACGAGCCCATTTAAGGAGACGGAGGGTCAAGTCCAAAGCCAGCTGATGCCCCCACCGAAGCCGCTGGGGAAATCCCTCTTTTGCGGGGATTTAGAACCATCCCTCTCCCTCCCGTCCCCAGAAAATCCCAGTTTGTACCTAGATCTTCTTTAATTAACATACTCTCGCCTCAAAACGTTGACCTCTACAAGCCCTAGCCATGATTCTGGATGACAGAACTTGCCCAGGGTCAACGGTTTCAATTTCAGCATTAACGATACCTTAACCGTGTAAATGTAGGGTCAGCTTTGCTGTGTACTTTACACGGATTGGCGAGGTTGGTTGGTTGGTTGTCTGTTGTTTTCGCAGAGGGCTGACCAGGCCACTTTTGACACAATCAGACACATCGCTTGGCTTACTAGAATGGCGGGTACTTGAAGGTGCCTCTCCACTGAAGTCTGAGGCAACAGAAGGGGCCGTGATGCATCATGTCCTCTTCCCCATGTTGCTCTCAGGGACTGACATTCGGGAAGGGGACATGATGCGTCACCTCTTTGCTCCCTGGAGGAGTCTAGCTTCCCACAAACTTGGGGCACTCACGACGACGCACCCTCTCCGACCCAGCCTTGGCACGTGGAGGTGGCAGGAGTGATGAGTGTAACCCTACAGTAGTCCTCTTCCGCGTTACCTGTCCCCCTCCCGATTTCCCAGAGGAGTTAGAGCCAGCGGAGGAAAATGAAAGTTTGCCGGCGTTGATATACATACGTCACTGTGAACCTATGTGTCTGTGTTCAGCTCTCTTTCTCCAGAGGGGAAAATTTTTGTTTTTTGGGTTTTTTGTTTGTTGTGGGTTTTTTTTCCCTCCTCATTCATACTAACTCAGCTGGAGATTTTTGGAAGTCCTTTGATGTTAATGAAGACTTGCATGAACCTGGCTGTACCCGGGAGGGTGTCTGCTCTACATGACGTGGTCTGCGGCTGCACAAATCTGCGATGAGGTGCCCGGAAAAATGCTAGGGGATTAGAAGTGAGGGAAACAGCGAGTGGACAGCATCACGTCAGGAACGCGTCTCCAGAGGCGCTGTGTTCTACGAACAGGGAGAGCTTGGTGTTCCCGTTTCCACAAACGCCTCCTCCTCCCCAAACTCAGGAAGCCTGCACTTATGAGGAAGGAAAAACCTGACATGAGAACACAGCAAACTCCAGCTGGGGGCAGACACTTGAGCCATTCTAGACTAACAGGGCTTAGCTGAACAAAAGCACCGGTGAGATCCAAGGTGGAGGCCAGGCCCATGGCTTCGAGCAGTTAGGGAGGTGAGTGCTAAAGGAGCTGTTTATCTTTAAAGCTGAGACTGATGGTTCGAAAGATGGAAATATTTAAAGAACCAGGACAGACAGACATATATCTTTCCATATAAGCCTCTTATTTTTTATTTAATAAATTGCTTTTATGAAGCAGAATCTTCATATAAACAGGTTAATTGGAAGTTACCTAGTATCAACATCTCAAACACAGGTAAGCAAAGCCCTTTCAGCTCTGAGCGAACCATGGCTGTCTTCCCCACCCCATTAACTTAATGGCGTTTTAGTTCATGTAGTCTCCTATTTTAGAGACTTGCTGTCACATATGTGGGGAGGAAAAAGGAGACTCCACCATCCGATCTCTACTTATTTCCGCATCCAAATTTTCGGACTCTCTTCTCTCTCCTACGTAATCTCTCCACGAAAGTTACCTTGGCCTTTCACCTCTCCTCAAATGCACCTGGGGCTCTACTGTTTCTGACCAATCGACGTGGACCTGCAAAGTCATTGTTCTCACCCGGCAGAGGTCTTAAGATGAAGTCCAAATGTTATTTCCTTCCTAAAAACATCCACCACTATGCAGACTAGAAATAATGACTCATTGGACTTGAATACACTTACTACGTTTTTCTTTACAAGTCAGATTGGCTCATCTCAGATGAATGCGAAACTCTCACAGCTCACAGCTCTTAGCTCTGGCCTTATACACAGAAAATGCTCTGAACAAATACCAATTAAAGAATGGCAGACAAACTCCCTTTCTTAATACAAGAAAAATACACTCTGCCCCCAGATTAGGGATAACCCTGTGCCACTCCTGATACCTACTGGCCTTACGCAAAAAAAAAAAAAAATGAAGAAGCGAGAGGCATTTAAGAGAATCCACACTTTAAAATATGAAACTGCAAAGGTGACAGGGCTAGAACGGGCCCGTTTGTTTAGATGATCCGTTTGCGAAAACTTTAAGTCAATCGGTGTTTTTATGGGAGAGTCTAGTTCACGTGTGTGGCCAGATACTTATGTTCTCTGTCCTGGGAATGAAAGGCATGGTGGAAGACGACATTTACAGTTAAGCTGAAAAAGGCAGAAATAGAAAGGAGCCCCACATTTGCAGGGTGAGGCAGAAGTGCGGGAGCACATATGAAAATACAAAATCAGCACCGCTATTTCAAGATTCTCTTCTGTTATCTTGGGAACTGTCTCCCAAATTCTATATTTCTATCAGGCGCTCAGGTTCCAGATAAAAGGATTCTGCATTGCTATTGTTACAGACTGAAAGGATTCTTCACACGGGCCTTTTTGTGTAAGAACAAAAATCACATTTCCTTGCTTCAGAAACACGCAGGGATTTCAAGCAGTTTACAGGGCTGAGAAGTCTCGTCTCAATTGTAGGAAGAACACCAGATGGCTCTTGGTTCTAGAAGGTAGAGCTGTCCATATACACTGCCACGACCACCGGGTCTGGGGTAAAAACCACCACATTGCGGATGTCTTATTCGTTTCGATTGAAAGTAGCACATTGACTGTTCCCTACAGGTTATCACTGGAATCAGACACCGTGTTCCTGACAAATGTACCCGGCGTTCGGACACGGTGGTCCACGATGAGGGAGCCATTTTCACCGAGAGGAGTCGCTGGGAAAGGGGAGGAGAACCGAGTAGGTGTGTTTCTCAGGTATCATGTGGTGTAGCGAGTGGCGATCCTTCATCAAGTAGATAAGTAATACCTGGCACTGGAAGAGAGGTGAAGTGTCTGCGATAGACCCGCAGGTTGGAAAAGCAGAGGACTGAGAAATCGAGTCTTCACAGGCACGTGAGGGAGAGCCGGCAGAGCCTTCTTCAGAGAGGAGTCACCCTGACACCGGCGAGCCCGTTTTACTTTACCCCACATTCAATTCCAAGGGTATTTAATTAGCAAGATATTAATTGATAAAATCAATTTTGCTATAAACGTGATTATTGATCTTTAAAGAAGTATTTCGATGTGAGCCGTTAACTGGGCACAGCTTGAATTCATCGAAAACAAGTTATAATTTGAAGTGACGATTTTTTGTTGAATAGGAAAATATTAACTCAATCGAAGATAGTTTTTGAGGATAATTGTCCGTGTGACAGGACACAAAAGACTGAATGTCAGAAACGAGTCACAAGGAGTCAAAAATAAATATCACTATTGGAGGGGCTGTGGTAATTTCTTAGAGGCATCATGATATATTATGTAATGTAATAAATTTAATATGATATATAATATGTCGCATAATTTGGCCTAAGGCAGGAGTAAATACACATCACTATTTATTAAAACAAAGCCTTGATACTGTATTATAAGATTATAACAAAGAGCAGGCCATCTATAAGCAAAGTTATCTTATGCATTACATAAATTAAACTATGTTTTTCATTATAATTTATTTCAAAAGCATCTTTGATGTAAATGAAAATTGTGCTGTTAAATAGATGCGTTAGCATCATCTGGTAACATCTGTCATGTTAGGAAGTTTTTTTCCATTTACTAATTACTGAGTAACACGGCAATCAGAACAATAAGCAGCATGATAAAATGCATCTACTGTATTTGAAAGCTTACTGAGAGGCATTTGGCTAGATGCTTTAAATAAATCGCCTCGCTTAACTCAATGGCACTGCTTCACATTTTGTTTTAACTTTCGATTTTAAAATATAAATCGTCTATTTCTGATCTGTTTTTCCATGTGCCTAGGCCATATAAATCCTAAACTCACTAAAATTCTTAGAGTTGCTTGTTTATTTGACCCATACATTCCTTTGATAAACATTTATCCATTGTCTATGGGGTTTCTTTTGCTCATTTATCTATTTGTTATTTAGGGGGGGGAAAAAAAGGAAAAGAAAACCTTTCATCCACCTCCTATGTGCTGCTGGTTATTGCTGGGGAGGGGAATACAGAAGAACCTGGGAGTGGAGTAGACGGATGTGTCGAGATCAATCACAGCACTGTTCACGGAATGTTCTAGCAGAGAAGCAGGCAGTGCACGCTGGGAGTTCAGCGGATGAAACAAGCGACTCTCTCAGAGGGAGTCGGGGACGGTGTTCCCCATAGGGGGGACATCTGAGCTTTAATCCAGGCAAAGATGTGAGCAAAGGACGCCCCAGGAGGAAGACTGACACGCACAAAATCCTGGCATCCAGGGAAAACGTGATGTGCACAGCACGGGTCTGATCCTTTTACGGGGTTGGGAGCGTGAGCTGAGCGTGGGTGGCAGTGAAGCCCTGAGCTGGGGGGTGGGGGGAAGGGCAGAAGCCCAGGGGCTGGTTAGCCAAGGACAGAAAAATCAGACTTTAGTTTACAGGTCATTTTATTTTCCATCTATGAAGACGCTGCGGGAGCACACTCTACCCCATTAGCATTAGACATAATTATTTAAATTTAACTTGTTAGAGATTAGCTGTTTAATTTAAAAAACATAATTAATTGGAGCAATGTATTTAAGTAATAATATTTGACATCATTAAATAGCTCATAATTATAGGAGCTATTTAAAAAATTAGCGCAATACCAATATTTTCTCACAAAATGAAGCAAAAAAAAAATGATTAACTACAAAGTAACTTAGCAACTTGACTAAATTCATTCTGGAATTTGCATCCCTGGCAATAATCACTCAGATTTAGAAAGTCCAAAACTTCTTCATACAAACTCATTTAAGAAAAATGTCATAACGTTTTCATAGGGAAATTTTTTTTTTTTTAAGGGGGAGGGAACATGCAATTTGGAAAAAGACCTCTCCCTCCCTTCGGACTTAAGAGAACATGGAGCAAATGTCCTCACAGTTGCCATTTTACTGTAAAGCCTCCCAAGAGACCAAGAGCAGCCTGGTCCTCAACGAGCCGGCCTTTCACTGATCCGATGAGTTCCGTGCTATTAAGATGCCTATTGTTCAGACGAGACAAGTGAAAAGTTACGTGATTTGCCTGCTGTCGTTCACCTAATCTAATCCGTGGCATGAGGATGGGCACTGGGGTTCTGGTGACGACTCTATCCTGGGAGACATGGCGTGCTGAGGTCAGAAAGGGTGCAGTCCAGTGGACAGTACAGGGAGCCATGGACATACTCTCTATTGTTGGGTCTGCAGCTGGCATTTTCACGCCGTGTGCCTGCGCTTTGCTGTCTCTTCTCCAGCAAACAGCATCTACGGGGACTCGGGTTCGGGAACACCACCGGGGCTTAGTCAGTTCTGGGGAACGGATGTGGAAACGCAGCACAGCAAGTTCCCCTCGAAAACCTGGTGTCACGCACATGCCCATTTGGATACGTCAGGGCTCACACACAGACTTGTGGGCCAGATCGTGGCATGTGGGTAAACTGTATTAAATGACCATTTTTTTTTTTTGTAGGTCGAGAGAGACCCAACATGGACAATGTTATATGTCTGACCTTGATATAAGCTCACCTTGGAAAGGTGTGCAGAATGGAGATGGGGAAATGGAACAGGGAGATGAGTTCGAAAGGTCTCGCAGTGGCACAGGTGAGAAAGGACAGCCCTTTGCATAGAGGCAGTGACTCAGGAAGCAGGCACCTGGATCTTCTGCAGACTACACTAACCGATAACCCAGTGGATACGAGGAATGAGAAAAGGAGACAAGTTAGGAAGACTCAGATTTTCAGTAAGAGAAGCAGAAAGTGTGACCAAGGGGAGGTTTCTCCCAATACAGAAACATTTTCAAAGAGGTTTTCTTCCTCTTTCTATAGAGTTCATTATATATTTCATATGTGGTTTCATGCTAAGAAATACATTTCTGTGCAACATCATGGATGGACCTAGAGAGTATTATGCTCAGTGAAATAAGTCAGAAAAAGACAAATGTCCTATGATTTCACTTCTATGTGGAATCTAAAACACAAAATAAATGAGCAGACAAAACAGAAGCCAACACGTGGCTACAGAGACCAAACCGATGGCTGCCAGATGAGAGGGGAGTTTGGGGGCCGGGTGGAAAGGTGGAGGGGTTAGGAGGTACACACTGGCCATTGTAACAGCGGTCATGGGGATGTGATGCACAGCACAGGGAATAAAGGCAATGCTCTTGTAAGAATCATGTATAGTGCCAAGTGGGTGCTAGACTAATCGGGGATCCCGCTTTGGAAGGGATAGAAACGTCGAGTCACTATGCCGTGCACCCCAGACTAATATAACATCACACATCAATTGTCATTGGGAAAAAAAGTGCACAGTGACAAAACCAGAGTCCCAAAGCTGCGTGACAATTCAGCACTTCGGGTGAGGGAGGAGATGAGATGCATCTGCCGGCCACGCCGCCATTGCCCACGCTCACCAGGGCTCGGTGCGATCCCTTCGCTCAGCAGATGCTCAGTCAGAGCCGCTGGGAGCCAGGCTCAGGGCCAGGTGCTGGGTCTGGGGTGAAGAACCCCCGGCCTCTGCCCTCCGTCCAGTCTAGTAGGGGAGGTGGTCAGTTCAATGCATATTCAGTCTAAGACCAATGGATGCTATCACAAGCAAGCAGGGGTTGAGGCTGGATGAGCAAACTGGGGGTCTTACCAGACCTAGTGCATGCCCCCGACACACATGCACGTGCAGGCACACTCATACACTTATACACACAGGTACAGGCACATGAATATATGGACACTCTGCACACCTATTTGCACCCATACCCACCAACACACAAATGCACACATGCCATCCATACACATGTCCATGCACACACACACCTGCACATTTGCACGCATCCATGTGCACACACACCCAAGGATTCACACATGCACACACGTGCACAATACTCAGACCTACACCCACGTACACAGATGGATGCACAAACATGCCACACCTGTGTTCAAGGAAACACAGGACCACCATGCACAGGACACCCCAAATAGGAAACACTGACTACCGTTCAGAGTCGAAGAACTTTGTCTCCTTCTGTAACCAGCCTCGGCCCTCCCGACATATCAAAACTGCCCCCTCGGGTTCTCCATCCTCTCACGCCACGCTTGGAATCCGTACGACTTTGCTTCCCCGTTTCTTTCTGGGCCCCGATAATCACATTAACAGTTCTGAACAACAGACTAGCACTTGCCACGAGGGGCAGTTCCAGGTGAAGGGTTTCAGCTGCGAGGACGTGAGTCCTCCAAACGGGCTGACTTCCTGTTTTTATTGCTGATATAATTCTGGAGTCTGCTTTCCAATTTCATTTCCATCGGCGTAAGCCTTTCTTCGTGCTTACAGCTGAGATGGGGCCAACTCTGAGATCCCATTGTCTGTTGTTACTGGGGACAAACATGGAACAAAACAAAACAAAACAAAACACCCAAAGTCTGCTTTTGAGTTTCTTCTCTGAAAGCACAGGTTCCTCTTGTGGAAGGAGGTTCCGGCTGCTTCCGGGGACAAGAGGCACGAGTCTCTTTGCTTCCCCTGCTTAGGTCCCCCAGAGACTTGCCATCTGCTTTCTATCGCCCGCCCCCGGATTTTTCCCAAGTAAACTGAAATTTCTCCCTGATGTGCAATGACAGGGCAGGACTCCGCAGATATCACTGTCACTTTGCCCAAAGTGGCAAACGATGATGTGGCTGCCACCCAGAGTCCTGTTACCCCATCCAGGGGCACCTGCAACTGACCCCTGAAAACATACCACTCGGCCAAATAAAGAGCAAGATCACGATCGTTCCCGGCAGGGCAGAAAAACACGCTCGCTCTGCTTCCTCAGAAAAGAGTTTTCTGGAACATCAAGCCAAAGTAGTTTATTGTGGCGGCTGCGTATTAATTAGTCTTAGGAGTTCCTTGAGGGAATTACAACTGTAACCTGTGTAACTGATGCGGCCAGATTAAAATCGGATGCTTTGGTGCATCAGTGGAATCAGCGAGAGACCACGGGGAAGTGGGGGGAGGCCACGTCTTCCTGAGGAGCACTGAGGGAAAGACCCCGGGACAAGCCCTGGGGCTCACCTTCCCTGAAGCCGAACGTGCCGCAGGCATCAACGACCGCACACACGCGAGGGGTGCTCTTCCTCCTAAAGGCCATCTGGGGTGGTGGCATTTACCAGCGAGAGGAGTGCTTCCCCCGAGACCCATGAAGACAGATCCCCCTGACCCTGCCTGGACGCTGCAGACCAAGAGAGAAAGGAGGGACAGAGAGGAGAAGTGGCAGAGGACAGCAGCACTGAGCCGTGAGCCATAGGCCCAGTGGAAAAGAGGGATGGCCTTGTGGCGACAAGACTGCACTTCTCTCCATAACAGGTCTGCCCACTGTGGACCATGGGCCAGATGTGGCCCACTGCTTGTTTTTATAAATAAAGTTTTATTGAGACACAGCCATGTGCATGCATTCACGTACTGTCTGTGGCTGCTTTTGTCGCACAACGGCCAAGTTGAATATTTGCAAGAGAGACCCTAGAAAATGCCAGAATATGTCCCGACTCTACGGAAGTTCCCTAAGACTCGCCCTAGAACAAAGACCGAATCCCCAAAGCACACTCCATCCGTACACAAGAGCGTGTGTTTACTCTTTCTCCGAGGTCTATGGCAGTGATGCTTCTCAGGGAAGCACTGCTGAGCGACTCAGCTCCCTGTCAAGACCGGTCTTCGTGGGGGATGTTTTCTGCCCCAGGAGAGACAGTTCACATTGTGCCACTGTTGTTTATCTTTCCCAACGTGAGCATGAAGCGGAGGTGGAAGTACAGTTTGCTGTGATGGGGAAGACTCGTTTTAAAAGTTCAGCTGTAGTGTTAGCAGTGTCACTGTGTTGAGCTTACTTCCTGAGGAGAAAGAATGTGAGGAGAGAGAGAGGCACATTGGTGACCACGTACGTGTGTGTGTGATGGGCTGGGGTGGTATCCTGGATTCACATGGTGTAAGTCACGCAAAGAGTGGCCACAGGCCAAGTTGCTAAACTATGGGGCACTAAGGTCCCTTGTGTCCCTTTGCCCGGGTGTATTTCTAGTAACTGACAGTTAAAGAATATAGATAGAACTCTACTGTCTTCAGCGTTCAGAGCATAAGGCTGCTTGTTGAGGATGAGGAGTGTCAAACTGGACTTGGAGGTGCCCAGATTCATGTTTTCCTTCTGTTGATTGGCTCATACCTTATTACTCTCTAGTGTCCCTCACCTAATGCTGACAGGAAAGAGAGGTGCCACGTATCTGTTGACAAGCTCTGTCTTCAGAGGTCACCCGTTTTATCCCCCATGTCCAAAAAGAACTTTAATTTTCCTACCAAAGGGATGGTTATCTGCCAAGCTCTTCTACTGACAGACTTTTTAGCAATCCCTTCAATTAAGTACCAGCACCTTTTGTGCTACCCATTTGGAAAATGGCACAGAGCTGGACACCAGCCACCTTCTTCCATCCGTGGGTTTGTGACTCAGGTTGTCTTAACCAGTCTACTGCTGAGTAGCCACCGGGATGACCGCAACACAGTAAGCTAGATGAGCTCTTGGTGACCTAAGGAGAAGGAATTGCGCGTGGTGATGGGGCTTCCACAGATTTGAATAGAAAAAGGTTTGAGTCTTGATAATTGAGCCATGTACCCTGTCTCATGTGGACCTGGGAAGATCTTCTGAAGCCAAATGAGTGAGATAAGTGGGGACACTTACTCCGTGAATGCTCCTTACTAGCCCAGGAAAGAAAATTAAGGATAATAAAGATTACCCACGCCTACCACACGATTAGCACGCACCTACTCCTTCCGACCTTTCAGCAGCCCTAGGGGCAAGCATTATTACTCCACTTTCGAAATGAAGAAGGTGAGGCTCAGGGAGCCCAAAGTACACATCCTGATGCGTAGAAGCGGATCCCGGCCAGTCAGCTACAGACTTCATCTTCCCCTGACCAGAACCAAAGCACCCGTTCCCAAGAGGGACTCTCTCCCATGGGAAAGGAGTACCCAGGAGGAGTCATCTGCAGCATCTGATCTGAACACGGCTTTGGGAGCCCACGCCAGCATCGCCTCAAGGCTCCTGGCCACCTCTGGTTTCCCACAGCCACTCTGAATCCCTGTTGGCCCTGGGGCCCCGCCTGGAATTGTGGATCAGCTCAATAGGATGTGGTCTTTCCGCCTGTCCCCCATGGTACCCTCCCTTGTGGTTGAGCTCTGCCCTGACTCCTGTTCTCGTGGGATCCTTGGCTTATGCCTGGAATCCAGAATGGCAACTCCCGAAAACACCAAATCTAAATGTTCCACTTTTCAGTGTCTTGAGTATAAATGCTGGCCTGGATTAAACTGAAGTTGGTGACACTTAGAAGTGATGACAGAAGGGCCTCCAGTATTCATGGCCAATAAAACCTGGTGCTCTATCTGACAAAGCTGCTAGGATGTTTTGGGACTTGAGGGACCACTTTATTTCTCTCTTTACCAATTGCCCGGTGGCCCAGAGGACTTGCCTGATGGTGGAGGATGAGTGATGAGAAGGAAGTCAGGTCTCATGTTGAGGTAAGATGATATTTCAGCCTTGATCCTCCAGCCTACATTTCCTTAATCCCTCCCCCATTCTCAACGGTGAAGCCCCCTGGAGGCCCTCGCTAATCTCTACCTTGAAGCCAGCCTTTGAACACAGAAGCCAGAGAGTTGAAGGAAAGCCAGGGGGCTCCATATTCTATGCGATCGTTAATTTCCTTCTCATAGAAAACAAATCTATATGTCATTGCTGTGCTAACATTGCATCTTTAACATCATGGCAGCAGCTTTAGGCCAGTGCGTGTGAATAAAGCAAACTGACTTGAACAGGTGCAAGGCACACAGTAAAAAGAAAGCTATAAGGCTCAACGCTAATCTCAACCACAAACTCATTCCCTCTCTGGAATCTTCTATTTAAAATAAATGAATGAATGAAATGAATGAATGAATGAATGAAATAAATAAATAAATAGATAGATAAATAGATAGATAAAAGTGCCGATTAAGTTGCAGCAAAGAACCTGTTGTTTGTCTAAAGGAAGCTGCCACATTTGTCAACTGCGATCTGGGTACAGAGATGCGATTTGGCTCTGGGCTTATCCCACGGAGCAGGAGCATTTCTCAGACCCAGCGCTTATGTATGGTGGCGGAGGCAGAGCCTGATGAAGTGGGCGCCCGGGGTGGAGTTGGGGGAGACCCAAGATTGATTCCATGTTTTTATTGCTGTTAAAAGATTCTCAGCCTTTAGGCTGAAGGAGACTGGGGGACTTTTCCTCTGGAGGTATTACAAAAAGTCCAAAAAAAAAAAAGGTATATGTTTTTCTGGTTTATTTGTTTGTTTGTCTGTTTTTGGTCTCTTCCAAATTCACAATTCACAATCCTGGTTATGACCTCTTATTTTTCTCATTTGCAAAATGGTGACAGTTGGCTTTGTTATTTGTCAGAGAGGGACTTCTTAGGGAGTGACAAAGTTACAGTGGTAGAGGCTGTGCTTGGAGACCCTTGCAAGCAGCATTTTAGAACGGTGGGATTGTTACCGCTTAGTGTGTCATAAAATCTTGTTTTTAAAGGTCCGAGGACTAATGCACGAGAAAGCAGCAGGCATCCTGAATAGCAACAGCGAGGGTTTGGTTTTGCTAAATTTTGGCTTTGATTATATGTTTGCATACAGTGGGTCACTGCATAAAATGTACTTTATCATGTGGGTTACATTTAAAAAAAAAAAAAAAAGCATGCGCAAGTCTGCTCTAAGAGTCGACCCTCGGGCAGTGAGGGAAGCAAAGGGCACACTTGTTTTTTCTCCCTGTACTTTAAGCCGCACACAGGGGTTTCCCTGCTCCTAGGTCACCTGACACTTAAATGGTAGCTGGTGTTTTCCAGCTCCTCCAACAAGACTCTCATTCACCACTCTGAGTCCCCTTCCTAAGGACCAGAGGCTTTTCTCAAACCAGGAACAAAGCAGACTGGATGAACAGTGGAGGCAGAAGGAGCTGTCCTTAATTAGGTACTTAGTATGTGTTGGTTTCTGGCCCTAAAGCACTGACCTATATGACCTTGACAACAGTCCTAGGGCAGGTATTGTGCCTGTTCTGGCACATACGAACATTGAAGCTGAGAGACGACAGCGTCGTTCTTTTTCCAAAAGCCCTTACCGCCTATAAAAAATTAATTCGTTTCTTTTTCTCCTTATTGAAGTAACTCCTGGGACTATGACTACGCTCTGAGGAAAGAACTGAGAACAGCGGGAACACTGTAGATCCCCATAAAGGCGCTTCACATTCTTTTATTGGAAACAACGCACGCGGACCTGTGAGTCTTCACGGCGAGCGGAGCGCTTCCGTGGTCTAGTCTGACTTGCCCTGGACCCGTTCTCCGGCAGGTGGGTAGGGAGAGTACGCTCTCATCACTGAGACTGGGAAACCGATGAGAAGGTGAATGAATGATCGACATGCTCACCAGGAGCTAGAGCCACATCTCGAACCCGGGTCTTGCTACTGAGCTCGCTCTTCCTCGTAGGACAACTACCACTATTATGAGGTCATCAAGATTCTACGGTTTTCATTATGCCCGAGTGTGGGGTGGGGCAGAAGGGAACATTACAAAGAGAAAGGGAAAGTGGGCATTATTGGAAGGAAGGCGTGGAGATTCTTCTCCAACATTTTTAAGAGGCTTGCGCAAAAGTAGATTCTTAAAAAAATTTTTATTCTCCTGAGGACTATCTTCTGGTGTTCAATGGCAACTAACCAGATTAGTGACTCCTTTATAGAATTCTGAGGATTCTGTTCAGAAACCAACTCATCGAGCTCAGCGGGGAAACAGAAAAGACCAAAAGGCCTTTGCTCCCACCCTGCAGGCACCGACTCTCAGAAGGAAAAGCAAAAGATAAGGATTTTCTCTGTCATTCGAAACAGGGAAAATTAATTGCTCCTGCAGAGATGAAAACTTGATGTTTGAATTTAAAGAAGAAGAAAAAAAAAGACCACTGCAAAACGTTTGCTCCTGTCCCCACCTGTGGAGGCCTAGGGCCTGGCAGCCAGGGAGCGTACAAAGTGTAGTCACCAAGACAAAGAGCAGATCCCTACCTGATGAGGACGTGAACCGTGTGGCTGAAGCCTGACAGTGGAGGGCAGAAGAGACGAGATGCATAACATGCGATGTCAAAGGAGAAATATCTTCGCATCGGCTCCATTATCTTTACCTAGGTCTGCCTCTTTGACTGCAGAGTGAGTCCTGACAATTCAAGCCGCAAGCCTTGCTGGCCACACGGTGTTGGGTCTGTACCTGGCGCGGGAAGCGCCTCCACGTGTCGTTCCGTGTTCTCTGCAATCGCAGTGGACCGACTTACAATGGCGCCGCGGCGGGTTCTGACACACGAATTCCCGGGTGAGGGAAACCTGGCCTAGTGCTTGCTGTGGCCCTGAGATTCAGCACTTGGGCCTTCCGTCTCTCTTCAGTTCTCCAGTGGAGCAGTTTCAGTCCCATCGGCCCACGGATGCGCGTCTGCTCCCTCTGTCCAAAGCAGTGGGGAGAGGGGCTTGGTTTCTTGGTTTCATAACATCTATTACGGAGAGGCATGCGAGGGGATTTTGTGGGAATTCGTAGGCGCTGTCTGGGATTCAAACGAGCAGCATTGCTGTTCCAACAATCTAATTACTGCGGTATCTTGACAGAGCATCTGACGTGTTTTGGACTGCGTGGCAGCTTTGAAATCTACTCTTTGAGTTTTAGAGATGCCTCTGTTGATCAATATACATTTGAGAAATCCATTTCAATATCACTCAAACCACATTCTCTTCCGAACGAGGAAACTGGGATATGACTATGGCAGCATTGCAGGGAGTATCGGATGTAAAAAATACATAGCAAAAATGCTTAATAACTACAGCTGTAAGTATTTCAAAATGAAATGTATCATGTGGCAATCATTCAAATAAACAATCTGACCCATTATGTTTTTTTTTTTTCCCCATAGAAAATAGAAAGTCTTTCTCCCTAGAAAGATGAAGTCCAGGTGTTCAGACTCTCTTTTGGCACCAAGTGAGGTTCCAGAGCTCAATTTGGAAAAAGAGACCTGGGAGTGAGGGCCTTAGGCATGGAAGAAGTTCAGGGCTGGGTGTCGCCCTAGAGAGCAAGAAGGTAAAGGGCATCTAATAGTCCAGATGCCCATCTGCAGATGGCTGTGGGCCAAGCTGCCTCCCCTCCCCATGTGGCACACTGAGGCAGTCAGAGACCTCAAGTGAGCAAGTGAGGAAGGAGAAGAGCAGGTGGGAGGACAGACATCCCTGAGGACTCAGGCCACACGCATAGCAAGCTCTTCCCAAGGAGCCTGTGGGAAGGAAGGAAGGAAGAACTGTGGGGAGTCCATTTGTTCAGTCTACAGAGATTTAATCACCACTGGTCCGGCAAGCCAAGGAGTTTGTGGAGGCTTGTTTTATGCATGTACAATGTTCCAGGGTTTTCTAGCAGAGCAGTTGTCAGGTTCAAGGTAAGCCTTATTCTTTTGTTTGTCCCTGTAGATGGATATTCCCTCTGAGTACTGGCTATGTGTCTGAGACATAGCTGTCTCTATGCGCTATAGATACTAGAGACACTGTATTCCACTTTATTCTCTGTCCTAACCCCTACCCACAAGTCATGGGGTGGGGGTGTGTGAGGAGGCAGCACAATGACAATGACTTTTCTTAGTCTGATTTCTTGAGTTACTTTCTCATCAAGTCAGTCAACGAAGTTTATGTGATCTGACAGAATGGTTCCAACGGGAACGCGTCACATGAGTCGCTAGGTATAGCGAGATAGAAATCGCCATCCCCTAGCCAATTCACTGCCGGGTTCCTAAGGGAACTTCTGCAGTTTCTCTGTCAAAGCAGCTAAGGAAATGTGTATTTTAGATTGCACTCGAGCTGAAAACTTTGTTTGCAATCTTCCAATGTTGTTCCTGCAGCCCACTGGCCAAATTGAAAGATGAGCTCCAAAATCATCTTTGAGGAAACAGCAACCTCAGTGCATCTGATGTATGCCCCAGGGCCCAGACAGCACCGGCATGCTAATTCATCCCAGAAGGAGTCAGGTCACTATGACACTGCATCTTCATCCCTCACGCTGTCTCCCACTCAGTTATTCATCAGATGCTTTTGTTTTTTGTTTTGTTTTGTTTTGCCTCTCTCCTCTCCTTGCTTTTCATGCTCCCATTTGAAAGAAATCTGAAGCAAGTCCCATGGCTCCCCAGGAAATTTCTGCTCATGTGAGCATGTGAACAACTTCTATCCTCACGTTTTCACGCAAGCAATGTTTTATGCGAAAAGATGCCTTTTTTTTTTTTTTTTTTTGCGAAAGGGAAGGGGGCTTTCTTTGGGTTTTGTCTTCTTTTTTGGGCAGATACGTCTTACTTCCTTAGTGCAGTTGGATGCCCACTATGGGTTCTCTTTTAAATGTCTTTTCTGAGGCAGAAAGAGGTCATGGAAAAACTTACATCCTGGCCTTCCCCCTCACTGCCTGTTTGACCTTCGACATGTGACTTAAGTTCTATGAGCCTCAGATTTCTTCCTCGTAAACTGAAGATGAAAAATAAGAGCAAGAGTATTGCACTGAGACCATGAAAAGCACTGGATATAAGTGACTATAAATCTGATTAGATGATCTTAAAACAATTTAAGGTCACGTTGTTTGATCATTAACATAAATCTCCTAAAAATCAGAGTTATCTGTGTGTTAGAATCGGAGTCTCTACAGTACCATGGTCTGAACAGGAGCGTGTCAACACAGTAGAAGGGAGTGGCGAGATGTCATTATTCTGTTGTTGTTTCAAAGAAGGAACTGTGGGCAGGGGCATGGCCTGTTCTTTGGCTCTTTTGGGTATGAGCCCAGATAAGCACCAGAGACTGCAAGGTCCAAAAAAAGGATGCTGGCCTCTGCCTTACGAACTCCTTGGGAAAGCAGGGAGTCCATTTAATATGGCTCTAGAGCTGGGGAAGACTCAGGAGATGACTGAACTTAGACTTTAGCCAGCTGAGACAAGGTATGCAAAGCGCTTGGTACATGGCAACCCGTGTCGGCGTGTGTAACAGCTGGGAATCAGAGGTGACTCTTGTTATGTCATCGTTATTATTAGAAGCATCTGTAAGGAATCAAGCGCGGTCGGCTCAGTAGCATCTTCTTCTTCTGTCTCCGGGTTCTACGTACGTATCAGGTCTACAAGGTCTAAATCGACATCCCATCGAGTGTGCTTCTCATGACTTGGGCACGAGGACCCACGCTCTTCTCCAAACAGTTGCCCCCTGCACCGTGCGGAATCTCATTGGGCTTCATCACATCTTAGACGACCATGTCCACAAATCCACTTCTGAAGAAGGAAGACGAGGGTCGGAACACGGCCAGGATGACCCAAGTATGTCAAGCAGGAGGAGCAGAGACCTGGTCCTGAAGCAGGAGGAGCAGAGACCTGGTCCCGGAGCCTCTGTGACGAGCAGCTGTGACAACACCCCTGTGGCATCAGAGGTGGTCGTCACACTGACCTCTGGGAGATGCTGTGGGTGGCTTTCGGGTAACTGCCCTGATCCTCGAATCCCTTTCCAATGCTTCTCCTGGCACCTTTCTCTGACTTCTCCACTGGGGAGCTTGGGGAACTATTAGAAAATTCAGCAGCCATTCAAGTACGGTTTCATTGGGGTTGCTTGGCTTAACTCAAATTCAGAAGCATTTATCACCCTGCCACCAAGGCAGTTGACAGCTAGGATACAAATGCTCTAAAAATTCTTCTAAAATTATGCCTTTGCTTGGTCCTTGAAACGATGTGATTTAAGCGCCTTGCATTTGGAGCATCCTGCGCTGTGGGACAAGCTGGGCATGCCACTCTCTTCTTCTCTATTAAAAGCTCAGGTCATTTAATTGCTAAGTACTTTTTCCTATTCTTCCTATTTTGAGATTGCTTTATTTTCTCGACACCTGTTTCCTGTCACTGTTCCATTAATTTGCATCACCCCACCCCGCATCAACTATTGGTTCACAGTCCCTACGTTTTAGCAGTTTTGCTGGACTTAAGCCCAGATGCAAACCAGCAGTGTGAAGTCACAGAACAAAGCTCTTTTTAATGCATTTCCAGGTGAGCGGAATCCATTTAACACAGTTCTAGATAGTCACGTGTCCTTACAACATTGCCGTCATGATTCCTTTACACTTCTGTATTTCTTAAATAGTAACGCCTCCCAGATTTCTAAGTACTTAGACTTCTGTGGTAGCTGAGTGTGTACCACGTGTAACACCCTCGTGGAGAACTTAACACCTCTTCCATGGTTTCTAGTGACTAAATTTGAAGGAATTCCCTTGGCTCAGTGCTATAAAGAAAAGTCACCAAGTGCTGGGTAACTGCTTTCCAAAGAGGACCTCTCATCCAGAGAGACCTGCGAGGTTGCAGTCTTGTGTGGCTGGTTATCTATATGAGAGGCCACCATGAAGCTGATGCCATATCAAATGACCCTCTGGTGACCTCACAGTGCCTGAAGCTTCCCTTGTCACCCACTGAACAAAACCATCTGCCTTCCACTTCCATATCCTTTCCTTACTATGTGTCTATTTTTTCGACCTCACCTGATGTTACATCCTAACGTCCCTCAGTGATCATGTATCGCATTAGTCACACTGACAATTCATCATTCTGACAAACCGCAAAACACACACACCGTCTTACAGCTCTTCAAACCCCAACAGCATGATCCAGACCTAGACGCTTACGGAACAGCGAGGTACATGCTCGGTTTTCTATGGTGATGGTCGTTTCCTTTATTTCTTATTAGAAGAGTCTCTAGATTCACTGGGATCTGTGAATTTGGCATTCACAGTGAATTCACTTAGCAATGCACATTTAAGGAGATAAAGCAGTGTCTCTAATCTTTAAACTCCATCTTATCCCATCCCTCTGTTTTAAATTACAGCTGCTAATTTATTTTCCTCTGTTCTTAGGGCTGGCTTATAGCCTGTTTCTTTTGAACATCTATTTATTTTTGTACAATAAAGAATACAACTGAGCCTAAAATATGTAGCAAAACAAAGCCCCGCCCTGCCCCTCCCCACACTTTGCTATCTTGTTGTCCTGTTTTTCAGCTTCTGCCCCATGACTGAAAATAAAGTTAAAAGTGCCCAACGTAATTTGGCACTAGAATTTATTTTTAAACTACTTTTTTTTTTTTTTTTTAGTTTTTACTTCTGTCACATACAGAATCCCTCATTCATGGGGCGTCCGATAAGTTAAAACACATATCATAAAACCCAGAAGGCTGTCCTCACCTACGAGCAGGAGAGATGATTTGTAAAGTGTGGAGTTAGCACACTGCCACCTCCAGGTGCGAGGGAAATTGAAGTGTCAGCGTGTCCAGCCTGGTCCTGAAGGAAGTGTGATGCTGGCATCGTGGGGACCATGACCGATGTGGGCCAAGGAAAGGTGAGGGCTGCATAAAACTCCAATGGATTCCTGAAGTGTAATGGCCGTTCGCAGTTGCAAAATGAACCTGTCTGCTCCTGAGAGATACGAGACGCCTAAGTCCTTACAGCACGAGGTGCAAGTGTTTTGATGACATGGCTCTTCTCTCTCATGTGTTCTTCCAGTCTCAGAATCCACCTCGCAGCACCCTGATTTGGTAAACGTCTCCCAAGGGTGCTTTGCCCTCTCACCTTGTGCCTTTGCAGATGTTAGCTCATCCAAAGGGAGCTCTGTTCTCCACCTTGCCTAACATTTGCGCATCCTTCCAAATCGCTTCTTGTGCCCCCGAGAAGCTTTCCTGACTTCTCTAGCTCACGTACAGGAATACGGTAGACCAATCATAGCCCAAGATATGACCTTTTTTTGCCTTGTATAATGAATGCCCTGTGCATCTTTGCTCTACAATAAAACCTTTTCTTCGATGAGCTCTTTGAGATCAGAGGCAGCACCCTATTCATTGTTAATTCACCAGCGTGTAGCATGAGGCCCTCTTTGTCAAGTAGTACCGACTCACTAATTGTTTGCTGAAAGGCTTGTGGAAGACGTGGGTGACTAACGGGTTCACCATTCCCCTGACCTGGTTTTGTCCGCAGAAACAAGAGCCCAGCTTACACGCCCCCTTTGAGTGACAGTGCCAAACTGATACAAAGTGAGCATTTGCTGGGACCATCAAGGAATGACACTAGGGAGCACAAGAGAGTGATAGGGAGGAAGTGATCCTGGTCACGATAAAAAAAAAAAATCGATGGTCCTTCATTTGACAAGATGACCTGTTTAATTCTTTCAATGGAGTGTTTATTTTGAGCCATATTCTGGCTCTGAGAGGTAAATGGTCCTGTTTTTATATTTAGAGTGATGATGATGTGGGAAACCATGGCTTGAGAATTTAGAAGGGAGGTAAAGAGGACAGCAGAGTAGGAACCGTGTAACAGGGGGGAGGGAAACGTGGTGGTGGCCAGGCCATTCGGATATGAGAACGACAAGGAAAATAATGGTGACAGCCAAGAGTTACCAAACACTAGGCAACATGCCAGGCCTACATTAAGCTCTTCATATATATCAACTCATTTAATCCTCCCATAATCTCAGAAAGAGGCAGATCTAGGGTTTGAACCTGGGCAGGGTACCTGCATGCTCTAGTAACTTTACATGAAGGGCTGGTGGGGCAGGGAGGGAGGTGCAGACAGAAACAAGAGGCGAGCACTCTGAGGAGTGTGACATGCTGTGACATAAGGTTGTAATGGATGAAGCTTAAGGTTTTCCTTTGGGAAGGAAATGCAATGATTAGCTCTAGGTACCTGAGATTTTTCTCTTAGTTATCACTGAGTCAAGACAACTAAAACCAGTTTATCTAAACTTGGTGGCTCAACCATCTGCACTCTATATTTCGAAGATCATCACGGAGCTGAGAAGGTAGAAATTGATTCCACTGGCCTATATAGTAAGTCCTCACTGAACGTCGTCGATAGGTTCTGTGTCTTTAAGCGAAATGACGTATAACGATACCCATTTTGCCGTAGCTAATTGATACAAACAAGACTTAAGTTCCTACAGCATCTCATCAGCTTTGTAATGGAATGAAGTCATTCTAATACGTGCTGTACTCACTTTTCTGGTCCACTCATGTCGAGTGCCTATGCTTTTGAGATGCTCGGTTGAGTTAAGTGGTCCCTCAAAAAAGTTATCCTAGTCTCACGGGCGATGTGGCCTGATAAAGAGTATGGAGCATTGAGT
Organism: Eonycteris spelaea; assembly: GCA_003508835.1. Classification (NCBI taxonomy): domain Eukaryota; kingdom Metazoa; phylum Chordata; class Mammalia; order Chiroptera; family Pteropodidae; genus Eonycteris; species Eonycteris spelaea. Next base: position 4,593,384 of record PUFA01000115.1, read on the forward strand.
CTAAGGAGCTGGAGCCTGCCATGTCACATGACCGGATACTTCCCTTTGACTCTCGATTCCTCCCCCGGAACATGAGTGCAATGTCAGTTCCCTCATGGGGCTGGTGAGGAATGTCAAACGGAATACGTTGTCTGAGAGCATTTTCCCAAACTTCAGGGATGTAGAGTGTTGTTCAAGGGGATGCCACTGCGGTGTCCCCTGCTCACGCAGCAGTTACTTATGTAACACCCACAGTGTGCCTGCTCTGGGCGGGTGCTGGGATCCTACAGCAGACAAGACCCCACTTCCAGGGGGGACTAGCATTGCCAATGTGGTGGTAAAGGGGAGAGAGGCAATGAGCAGGGGAACCAAGGTCATCATTTCAGATTCTAAGTGCTATGAAAAATTAACATAAGGAGAGATTTGGGGGCTCCTTTTGCTACATGCTATTCCAACAATTTGCACCGACCAACTGCAGCATAGCTAGTCTAATAAACTACACTTTCTAGATGTTCACACCACAGTGGTCTGAAATCCAGGGTGATTTGCTGCATCGTTAAGAGCCCACTGTAACTCCTGGCACATGCCTCAGACACATGCTTGTTAAACGCCCCACTAAGCACATGTCAGTGACTGGTCATTTTTCTGATGTCCTCTCACCAGAAGATATTCATAAACGAGTAATGGCATCTGGAGTTGATGGTAACTTAAGGCTTTGATGAGTTTAGTACCTTGATTTTGGTGGAAGTAGGTTAGCACAGTGTTACGAGTACAAGCTCCTTGGAAGACGGCCCTGGACTGGCCCTCAGCGAATACCAACTGCCCTGGCCAAGTTACCTGAACTCTTTGCATATGTCTCATTCAAAAACGAGGGCAGTAATCATACCTCAACTAATAGCGTTGTTGATTGTGTCTTATGAATCAATGCAAAAAGTACGCAGAACGTTTTCTGAGTGTAGTAAACCTTCTATGTCTAGTTAGCTATTATAGTTTTCCATCCTTCCCTTTTCCCACCCTCCCTACTCCCTTCTTTCCTTTTTTCCCTCCTTTCTTTTCGTTAGAAGGGAAGTCTAAAGGCCTCAAGTTATTCTGCCAGGAGTCAAAACAAATTAGCAGAAAGACAACTAGAAATCAATGTGCTGGTTGCTCTTTTCTTATACTACAATTTATAGCCACAGGCTCAGCTGTCCACCTGGGCTTGGCCCACATTTCTCCTGAATGGATCAGGCTACGGAGAAAGTAAAACTTCTCTCCTAGATATGACTGGAGACAAAAGACATCAGCCTTCTTTCTGTTTCACGGGCATTCTGTCTTCTATCTTCACGCAAAGCCATGTCACCTAAGTAGTGAGAAAGGCGGCCCACACCAACGTGCCTATGCTGGGGCAAACAGGTGGCTTTGCTGTTCTGATTACTGTGAATAACCCTAACCATCACCTTTCACGGAAACCTACTGTATTCCAGACCCAAGGCTCAGTGGCTTACGTATACCATTTAATTCTCACAACAAATCTATGAACGAGTTGCTCCTTATTGTAAGGTTGGGAAAATGCAGTTACCTATCTTTGGTGCCACACGGTGAGATTCTAGACCGTCTGATCTCAAAGGCCATGCGTTTTGCTCTGGAAAGCATTGCAGACGGAGTTACATCACCAAAATGAGTGTTACGCCATGCCCATGATCCACACAGAGCTTCCTAAAATGCCGTTCATAGAGGTATCGTGGCTGATAACTGACATAAACACTGCCCAGCAGCCACACGGGCTGAGTCCTTTGCCTCGAGTAGGAAGTAGTGATTGTCTTTACTTATCCTAGGGAGGGACAATAAAACCCACCCCGGTGACATGTGCGGCTGGCGGGGAGCGTTCACCAGCAGCGGGTGCTACGGCTTCCGGGACACGTCGCACACAAGATATCCGATAGACCCCAAGGGCTCGGTGGCAGCCCGAGCAGAGGCTGTGGCAGTGAACACAGTGTCAATGCTGATGACTCTCAGCAGACATCCAGTCCTTGGCTTCACGGCTGCTTTTCCTCATGAGGAGGAAATGCAGCTCCTCAGGGGGTGAACGCCCAGCGTTCACAAATGGAGAAGCATTGGATGTACCCTGAGCAACACTTACTTATAGGAACCATTTATCCAGAGTCTCCACGTGCCTCCCCAGCTCAGTAGTCATCTGTGGCCTCATCCACGACCGCAAAGCACCCACGGGTCCACACTCCATTTATCGTTTCAGATCTCTAACCAGTGGATACCGTAACTCGCCTCCATGCCAGATGGCAGCATGTGCTTCTTCGTGACTTCTGATTCTACCCACGGTAAACCAACCGGCAAATCATTTGCCTGCCCATTCACAGTTTCTCTCCCCATCAATCAGCAAGGACTTTTGTTTCTATCTACAGTGTCTGGCCCGGCCAGTTTTTTCCATACACAGTGTATTTTCTACATCCATCTTTTTACTTTCTTCTTCTCCTCTCCTCCTCTTCCTCCTCCTCTTCCTCCTCCTCCTCCTTCTCATCCTTCCATAAATGTCTGCATGAATGTACATTGTTGGCACAATCAATAATTCTTACCTAATGCTCATGGCCAAGAAAGGTGAAAAGAACATTGGCTTTGCACTACAGAGGTGTGATTCAGACCAAGTGCCCAATTTTATGGCTGTGACACTTTGGGCTAACTTTATAAACTACTCAAGTCTCTTCATCCATAGGAACCTGATCAGTAATACTAATCGTCTGTGTGTGTGTGTGTGTGTGTGTGTGTGTGTGTGTGTATTTTTGGAAGGAAAGTAGTAAGTTATGTGCTCTGCCCATAAACGCTGGTTCTCCATGCAACAAACTTTCCCAAGGACTTATTTCCATAAGTAACATTTGCTAACTACTCGCTCTGTGTAGGGAATATAGTTTACATTCTTCAAGTCACTTAATCTCCCGATAATTCTAAGAGGTAGATACTGGTGTTATTTTATAAAATGAGAAAACCAATGCCGTCAAGTACGGTAACCTGCACAAGAGTAGCGACTAGGTATGATACACACTCTCGTTTTCCTAAGCCCAAAGTGCCAGTGACGCTGTAAGGCTGTACCCGCAGCACCTAGGACTGTGCCCAGCTCTGCAGGTCTGCCTTGCCATCTAGGAGCTACTGCTAAGTTGGAGTGACATTATGGTTTTTATTATTGGGTTTTTTGTTGTTGTTTTGTTTTGATACTTAATGACCATGTAATTAGACCATGTGGATAAACCTGACAGTCAATTCATAAATGTAAACGAATCCTTTAGAATTGGTGATTTCAAACACATCACTTTCAGGGACACTGATGTCATTCTGAGGCATGGATGAAGATAAAAAGAGAAACTGTGAATGGCAGGCAAATGATTTGCCAATTGGTTTAGTATCGTGTACAGCAGCACACGATACTAAATACTTAATATGTATGATTTTCATTGTTCCTTGCAACAATCCAATGAAGTAGATAATAACATTGTTACCCCAATTGTATAAATGTGGAAACTAAGTAACAGAGAAGTAATTTGCCCCAAATCGTGTGGACAGTAACTGTTTAAGCCGGGCTTTGAACTCTGGCATTCCCACTCCAACGCATCCTTAGAGTTGAGCCAGTTTTAAAATGTCTGTAAGCCTCATTTCAGGAATCAACATAATGGAGGTAACACTATTTCCTACATCAAAGGGTTTTGAGAATTAAATGAGATACTGTATTAGTGAGACAGTCCTTGGCACACATATGGATGAGTGTAATAAGGAGCAATCATTAGTATTAGCATCTGCTGGATTTCAAGCTCCCAAATCTAGTCCACATTTATTTCCCCACAGTGCCCAGTGTGTCCCTGCCGTAGGGTTGGTGCATAATCAATGCCTTTGAGTGAAACTGAATGGGGAAGAGAATTGAGGAGCAGTGGCCTTCAGGAGTGCCCAGGGCTTGGGGAATCCATAAAATAAAATCACTGAACCCTCCACTCTCCAGAAGTCCCATCTCTTGGGACTCCACTGACTTCTTGAAGGGCAGGAGCCAGCCTGACATAGCTTCCAAGCTCCTACTCATCCCTGCATGGTTTGACTGGAGGGATGGGAGCAGCCAGGAGCCAAGAGATAGGTAATCCAAGTGTTGTCTCTTTATTGCTTCCTGCCCACAGGAGACACAAGAAGAGCAGACTCGCTGTGGCAGGAGGTGGGCTTGTTATTAACATGCTCAGACGCACAGAAGAGTATCTGCACCCAGACACGTGCACATCTACCTACCTGTGCATGAATAAATATTCACGCACAGATGATTAACAAGACCAGAGGCAACCGAATCAAGCTATTTAGCAGCGTCCCCTGCTGCACCACCCGGTACCCAGGCTTCATTTGTCATCACGTGCCAACACGCCCGCATGGCGGTGTGCAACATTTATAAATCAGACGCTAATGAACAACCTAGGGGCTTTAGGACTGCGCTTAACGCTTTCTCACTTCTCGGCTGATAGGAAACAGCAATAAATAAAAACATGCACCGGGAGAGGAAAACCACATTCGTAACAACTTCACTTGTGAGAAGAGAAGGAAGGGAGAGCAGCTGTCTTACTACACTTGTGACATCAGTGAGCGATACCAAGCCTCACACTGCGCAGAGAGCGCGCCCCGTGCTGGGTCCTGAGCTCACAACTGGACACGCATCATTTACAAGTCTAAGAATGCAGCACGGGGTGGGGGGGGGAGTGGAGGGGCGCGTCACTGTTCTCTCTTGACAGAGGCAAAACTGCTTTCATAGAGTGTCTGTAACTTTTCCCAGGTCACCTCCGGTAAGTTGCTGGAGATGGAAATTCGGAGCCGAGCATGCCTGACTCTCCAAGACTTAATCATCCTAGAAAATCAGGATGATGAAGGTGTGAGCTTTCTTTCGTGCCTGTATCTGAGCCTCCCAATGCTGCTCACCACACAGGCATCCTCCTGGCACATTTTCTGTCAGGTGCCCTGTCCCTTCATTACATCTACGGTGACTTTCTCCAGACCTGATACGGCTGGCCAAGCTTTTCAGGACACATTGTATGCCCTTAGCACCCTCATAGCATAGAACTTGTCTACATAGCATAGCATTTTACCAGGACCGAAAAAAAAAAAAAAAGAAAAGAAATATGTAGTAGTATCAACGTTTGCACGCACAGGACCACACGCCAAGTGGAACGGGGTTTGTGACAGACACAGTAGCTGTTCGTAGGGAGGAATTTTAGGACAAGGTGTCAAGGTCACTCTCATCTTGAAAAGAGAGCTGGAACACAGCTCTCTTTTCAAGAAGGAGAGATTTGCCTTTAATTTGGAGTCTCTGTCCTATAGTTAGGATGATTCCTCCCTCCTCCACAAGCCTTAGATTTTTTTTTTTTTTTTTACTAATTATACCGCCGCACAGCAAAACGAGAAAGTGACAAGATTTGAAACAGCACCTGTGCCTCTTCTAGAATCCCCTCTATGTGACCTTGGGAAAAAATAACTAACCTCTCCGAGGTTCTGATTATTCTCCGTGAAACGGGGACTAACATGATGGAGCTTTTAGGAGCGTTTAAAAAACTGCAGATGACACAGTGGAAACTGGTCTGAAAAACGAGACAGGCGGGCAGGCAGGTCTGGTGTCTGCATGAGATGGCTTTTCAGGCTGGTTGTGACAACTTCACTTCACGCACACACACTCACTCACTCACTCCAGCACGCACTTGCACACCAACAGGCTTTGCACCAAGAACTCCTTGAGGTCAGAATCGGTGTCGCATTCATCTCTGGCACAGTGTCTACCACCGTCTTGAAGGGACGATGGTTTGGGCTGGCGAACGTTCTCAAAGGATGACCCCGGAGCCACATCCCACTGAGCTATAACAGGCTCCGAGAAACCCGATTTTGTCTCAATCCATTCCTTCACGCCCGTATTTCCTTCTGTGCAATTATTTCTCCACATCCATTCTGAGTTTCTGCCTTTTTCCCTTGTTACACACTCATCGACCACGAACCACAGGCCTCCCTCCTGGGGGGTTTGCTTTTTAAATCCGTGCTATGAATACCGTATCACCGGCATGCGCTTACATAATACTTGCCAAAGGAGTGTCCGGGAGCCTGGCCTGAGTATAGTATCTACGAGGTGTTCTCGAGGCAGAAGGAAGAAGAGAAACAGGAAAGACTATTTTGGAAGGCAAGGAACTATCTGGCTAGGGCGCATCATAAAGACAAGAGCTAAAGACCATGGCGCCAGAACAAAACCCAGAAAACCCAAAACAGAAGAGTCTCTGCTGTGGGATTTGGTAAAGACGTGGAAGGAAGAGGAGGCCAGACGGAAATACAGGGAGCAATGGATTGTGCGCTGCATCGACTGTATTCGCTCGTTAGTGCAAGCAGTAGTTATTGGACGCGTTGTCGGTATCAGCGGCCATGCTGGGTGCCGTCATATCCTGATGAGGCGGACACGGTCCCTGCCTGGTCACGTCTTAGAACTGAGCAGGGAACCGGGTTGGGACAAAAACAGTCACGCGAGCACTGAATGCTGAGTATCTGACAGGGGGCTCTGGTACCTAGAAGGGTCAGGAGAGGCTTACTCTGAAGAAGCCGGTTTGGGTTAAAGTTCAAGGATGGCCCTGTCCGCAGTTCACTAGACAGGAAGTGAGGGGAGTCGAAGAGTATTCAACGTAGAGGGGATGATGAGTACAAAGCCACGATTTCGGGAGAAACATGTACGAGGAAATGCAAGGGACTGAAACGTCCCCAGTAAGGAGGTAAGCGGATGGGCCTGAAAACAGGCCAGAGATGGGTGAGGACCCTGCAGAGAAGAGAAACGAAGGCCCTGCTAGAATTATTATGGCCTTTACCGTAGCAAGAGGAAGCCCTGAGAGGGATTGAAGCCCAGGAGTGACATGACCACGTCTGCATTTTTTAAAGTCCACTCTTGTGAATATGTGTCAAACAGGGAAAACAGAATAAAGAGGACACCCAGGTGGTCGCTAAGTGCAGGTGTTCAAATGAGAGACTGCAGTGGCCTCAACCAGCATGCTGGCCACGGGGGTCGGGAAAGGGGGCGTATCTGAGGGCCCTGAGAATGTAAGATGGACAGGGATCGGTGGTGGACGCATGGCAGGTGAGGAAGGGAGTTCCCAGCATGGTGCACAGGTACCGGGGTTGTGCAGGTGGGTGTCTGGGTGGCCGCCCGCTGGGACCCAGGGTCGCTGGGTGAGGACTGTCCGGGCATGGAGGATAGCACGTGGTGGGGCTGGGGCCAAATTCCTGCTTCATCCCTCTCCAGCCATGAAAGTTGCTGCCGTGAGCCTCACCTCTTGGAGCTCACGTTGCTCACCTGCAGAGTGAGGGTGATATGCCTCGTCCACAGAGTTGTGAGAAAGACACAAGATGTGGAGAGTGTACATGATTGCAGAGCTGGCTCTAGGCTCCATGGACAGGAGAGGTCACTGCATTGCTAATTTCTTATCTCAAGCCAGGCAACTGATCCCTTATCGATGGGCATAAAAATGGGGACGATAATGGTGGCTACCCTGCACCTCACTCTGAAGGACAATGTGTGAACAGCGGTGCTCATTACACCCTATTACTATTAAAGTTCCAGAAATGTACCCATTTCCTGTTTGGCTTGAAAGAGTAGGAAGTAGGAAGCATGAAGGAACCAATCAGCCAAGAGCAAAAACTAAGACGCAGGCGGCTTTTTTGTTCGTACCTGTCTTTGCTAGAGTCATCTCTCAGATCTAAACCTCCACTTTTCAACCCATAAAATGGAGCCGACGTCAGTGTCTGCTCTAACTCCCCGTCATCAGAGGTCACTGGAGAAAGGGCCTCAGGTGCTGGGGCATGTGTGCTGGGAGGGGAACAGCGGAACACTGGCCCCTGCCCACCCACAGACAGAAGGCCTTCTCCTTCAGAACACTCAGAGACAGCAGCTCAGTCTCCAGGGAGCCAAGGACCGGAGAGACGAGAGGGAAGGGAGAGGGAGAATGGTGGACAAAGACGTGGCCTGCAGCTAACTGTGGAAGACAGTGTGCCCGCCGGCTGTCCACCCGTCCGCAGCCCGTCCGTCACCGCTGATGAGAACCCAGATGTGGGGACCGTGAGTCATCTCTGAGGGCTGAACCCCGGCGACGTTCTCACCGGCGTCGCGCTCCTGGGTTACGAAGCCGGCCGCCAGGGAGAGGTTCCATTTTCCGTAGTGAGTCATTCTGGCTCACCAGGCCCTCTCATCTCGAGCTGCTAAAGACGACGCGGGTGGGTCCTCTGCAGCTTCTGAGCAGGGGTCCCAGGGGAGGGGAAAACGCTCGGCGAGGGTCTCCTGCCCCGAACACGCAATGCCGCCGCCCCTTCCCTCAGCAACACCGACTCTGCGGGCCCAGGAGGACGATGGGGTCTGCGCGTGATAAGGTTATGATTAAATCAAGGTTTCTGCTCTAATTATACTGCATTTAAATAAATGCAGCCTAGTAAGTAATTGTAATTGATGTGCAATTAAACATGTATTTATATCGCCACGGCCTTTCCGCCCGTGCAGCTGTCTCCTCCCGCTTGTCACTGTGGCTGGGGACCCGGGAATTCTGCCTGCTGCTCAGGAGGAGTGAGCCCCACTTTCCTCACATGGGTACAGCTCGGGGGACAGAGGGGCGATCATTATGGAGACCCTGGACCTCAGGGGGGCACTCTCAGAAATGCCACAGCATTCACAAATGTGTGGTCTTCTAGGTCCCCTTAGCTTGAGCCTTGAGCTCCTTCGTTTAGTCATCAGATTTGTTTAGGTTCAGGGCCTGACACTGTCTCTTTCACGTGTCATAACTACCCGAAACGCGCTTTAGAGAACCAATTTTCAACGTGGTGAAGTTACCCGCTGACTCTGCATGCCTCATTCTTTTTAAATCTAAACAGGCTGTTGTAGGTGAAGAGACGGACTTTGTTGCTGCATTTTAAGGTTTAGATCTTGACCTTTTATTAGGCAAACGGGTAAAGATGATGTACTAAGAATATGGTGATACCACATCTTTCAGCCCCATTTCTCCCTACTCTTGTGTGTCCTTAACCTGTGGGTGGAAAACACATTTTTGATCTTCTCCCTGTGCTGGAGGGGGCATTAAACATGAACACTGTGTGGGAGGTGGACAGCAAATCACAGCTACGTAAGATACCCCGGGGGTCATAAAAACAAAACAAAACAACACGGTGAGGATGATATGTGAGATGCTAGGTGGAAAGCCTAAGAATCCCTACTTATTTTACCTCAATGGAAGATAACACTGAAATGTTGCACGCTGGAAGAAACACAGGTAAGAAATTGCACGAAGATTCAAGTTCTATTTATATTTCAGGGAAGCTCTGTCGATGCTAGGAGCTAGAATAAATCATAAGGCTGAGGAAGTTATGCCCTCAGGTTGTTCACAATCTAAGCCAACGCCAAGTCAGAAAAAAGAGCTCAGGCAGAGGATTAGAACACTGGAAACAAAAGAAGGTCAGGGGCATTCATGCTGAGCTCGAAGCTGATCTAGAGGAATATCCCACCCCTTGGGCTCGATTTTCCAGAGGCTGCGATGACACACGTCTCAGCTGGGCCTTTCTTCACCCTCAGAGTCCTAATTCAGGGGCCAGAGAAATGCCACCCGCCACCTTATCTGTCCTTATTCTCCGGGCTAAAAGGACATCATGCATCCCCCTGACAGTGCGTCGTTACACGCTGGGCTTGTCAGGGACGGCGACGCCCCTTCACGAACCCAGACAGAGACCTGAACGACACCGGGGCTCAGAAGAGACGCACACTGTCGCCAGCTGAGACGGCTGGTGTGGGTGGTAAGACTCCCAGTGCAGTGTGGTGAGACAACCCTCAATGGACTGAGAGTGTTGGTAAAGGAGAAAGACAGGGAGGAGGGAGAAATAGCTGGTTTTTGCTGTTGCAACTCCCTGAGTGCAATTCCAGACCTCAGGCCCCTAGAAGGTGCAAAATGGTTTTCAGAATATTAAAAGAAAAAAGAAAAACAATTGGAGTGCCTTCCAGGTCCTTGGCTCTTCTTACTCACCAAGCACCTCTATGCAAAATTTTATGGGACGTCTATCTAGGGTCGGTAGTATTCTCTCTAAATGGCTACTTTAAAAGAACCGAGACCCAGAGAGGTTACCAAAGTCTTCAACGTCGGAGGGCCATGTAAGTGATGGGGCTGGGAGTAAAAGCCAGGTTTTCCGATTTCTAGCCCCAGGTCCTTTACGAGGCAGCCGAGTAAACAGGTACCGGGGATGTTTCAGAGATGATGGAAATGTTTTAAGACTGGACGGGGTGACGGTGACACAGCCAAACGTTCTAGAAGTCACTGTGCACTGAAAACACGTGTGCTTTATGGCATGGGGATTCTGTTTGGATCGGCTCTCGCAAAGTTAAGGTGGCCACGTGTAGCGAGCAGTGCAGGGACTTTGCTGACATTCGGCCATGGTCCAGATCCTGATTCCGGCTCTTCCGTCCTTGAACGAGTTCCTTAACTTCTTTAAACATCCATTTCCATCTTTAAAAATCCGAATACTTCCTACTTCTCCAGACGACTATGCCGAGCTGGCCCTCCAGCAATAATGGCTCATTTTCGCTTTGTTACGACCGTAATATATAAAATAAGGGACTTTGCCCTCCACCGTATGGTCCATCACACGTGCTTATTCATGTCGAGGCTGAACCTCCTATGAACATCGGGCGCATGATACTCTTTTGGTGAAAGCCCCACGTTGGAGCTTTTGATTGACATCCAGCCAGCAGAGGGTGGTGGAGGGTGTACAGCGCCTCCCCTCTGAAACTGCTGGTTCTCAAACCTGACGGCCGCTGGCATCATCCGTGCGCTGCACCTCAGAGCACCTGATTCAAAGGAGACAGAGTAGGGCCTGGACCTGGGGATTTTGGAAAAGTTCTCATGTTATGCTAATGGCAGTGGGGCAACAAAACCCCAGCTCACGGGGTTTAACTGCCAATGAAAAGTGTGATGCACGTAAGGACTTAGAAAAGGGCAAGTCCGAGCCTCCCACCCGGAGATTCTGAGACCGTCGGGCCAGGGCAGTGTGTAGGCATCTGTGCACGTCGCAAGGTCCCCACGCGATTTTGCCGTGTGGCTTAGGCTGAAGGAACTGCTGCTTCAAACCATCTCAAGAAGCCAGACGCCTTGCAGGTGGGGGATCTGCTCTGTAGCATCCTCCCGCCTTGGTCCGCTCCCCTGCTTCCAGGCAGAGAGTCACAGGATGGTATGTCAGGCATTGCCCATCACTCATCGGAGAGCAGCCTCAGATCACAGACCTGCGGCAGTGAGGGGATCCCTGGGGAGTAAGACCTCCCAGGAATGCAGGAAGATCGTCACGGGGGATGACTGAGTCCAGTGTGAAAGGGGCCTTTGCAGGGTGGCTGGTGTCCGCGTCACATGGTCTACACGGTGCCTGGAGATTGGGGGGGGGTCACAACGGAGTTTTCAGGCGATGTCAGAAGCCATGGGGTGCTTTAGGAGACTCGAAGGATAAGATCCACCATCCATTCACCCGTTCATCAAAGGTGGATGCTGGGATGATGATTAACAAGACAGACATGGTGCCCTCTTCAGAACTTAACAGTGAAAATAAAGATGTACTCTGCTGCAGAGGAGTCCTTTGCTAAGATGCGTCTGAGGTCACCCTCATCTTTCCCTTGTATTAAACCCGAATCTCTGCTGGCCACCCTAGCTACTACTAGTCTATAATTGCTCCCACATCCCCCTACATGAGTGCATGTCACGGACCCCACCGCTCACCATCCCCATGACATCCAGATCCAGGCTCAAGCCCATGCCCCGCACTTCCTTCCTGCTCCTGTCCCTATCCGGATCCACATTCTTTATCAAGCCAGTTCCCACTCTATAGACCCTGAGGAGGGAAGAATTGGTTGGGGAGTGGTCCATGAGTCAGGGGGAACAAAGACGGGCAGCTCCGGTCAGAAAAACGTGCTTTTATAAAGGAGTTTGCGAAACGTTTTAGGGAGACAGAAACTCACTCACGAAACGGGTTCGATAGGCATCACTTCAGCCCCTTTCTCAGTTCTCCTGCCTGGGCCAGGACACCGCTGTCCTGTTCCTGGCCCAGTGATGCATCTTCCTATCTTCACTATTTGCCCCCATCAGAGTCATTGGTGGCCCCTCCGTATGTGGTTAGGTGGGAAGGTTGAGCCGGGTCTGGTAGACTTAGCTGGGAGAGATCAGCATTTGCCTCAAATCCTGCTGATTTGTACTCTCAGGAACAAGAGAACCCACAGGTCCAGCTCTAGTGTGCACTCCTGGCTGTATAGCTGCCCTCCTTCCCTCCCTGTCTTGCTTTTTTCCCCCCAGAATAGATGAGGGTGATGCTATCAGGACAGCACTCAGAAGGAATAAGAGGGAGTGATCCTTCCACCGCTGTGTTCTGTGACATCGCTCACACTTAATCAGATGGTCTGAAGTATCTCATAAATCTAGTCCATTCAGCAATTGATCAAAAAGCCCTTCCAAACACATTTTAGAGGTGATGTCAGAAAACTATTATTGATTTTTTTTTTACAGTCCCATTCCTTTATCAGTAAGATGGACATGGCAATAATTAATGAGATAAGGTGCTCCCCCTGGTATCTAATTAATATAAATGCTACTCTTTGTGGATGTTTTTGGTGACTGGGAAATCACTGTGTAACTATTTTAAGCTTCTGAAATGATTCCATGATATGAAGAGTAATTAATGAGAGTTTGCCATGTGGTATGTATTATTTTCAGCATTTTACTTATCTCGTTTAAGCCTTACAACAATATATCAGATGCGTACTGTTATCCCCATATTGTAGTTGACGGGAGTGACCACAGAAAATGTAAGTAACTACACCAATAATTATTTCTGTGTGGAATAAAACGTTTGACAGACTCTAGAGAAAGTGAGAGGGGCGGGGAAGGGAGAGAGATGTGCCTTGACGGGAAAGAATGATCTGAAAAACAGGAGCGGACAGAGAAGAGGCGACGAGCAATGTGGCAGGCGGGGCACCTGTAGAATGAGACACCTGGGTCCTTGGTTCTTTGGCAAAGTCCAGTCAAGTTCTGTTCGCAAAAATGGCACATGGTAGGCAGGCATTGTAGCACATGAGTGGAAAGCAGGCTGGGGAGGGAGTGGAAGGAACAGGGATACAATGGGGAAGTCACGTAAGGCAACAAACGTGTCCTCTGCATTCGGGCCATTCCTTCCACATTTAATCCGTGCCACTACAGACCCTGTTTAATAAAATAACGGAGGAGGAAATGAATACAGAATGTCTGTAGCCTCAGGCAGCAAGTAGGGTGATGTCTTGCTACTTCCCTAGCTCTGAAAACGCGTGTCCCTTTGAATCCAGTTACGAGTGCAGTGCGGCCTGGGCCAAGCACTTGGGGTACAGAGGAACCAAAGTCTCCCATCCTCTTCGCTGAGCACGGTTGGGTAGAGGGAGACTGAGCATCACGCCAGCAGAGAGGGAGAGAAGTTTATGCTATGGAAACTACAGTGCAAGAGCCCTGGAGGCTCCCAGGCCAAAAGGATGAGCTGGGGAAGTAACACAACCTCCTTTATTTTGAAAACCATAAAACGATGGAAAAGAGCAACCCCTTCTATGGCCCTCCATTAAAATTAAAGCATATCATGGAGAGAGGCCCTACTCACCCACTTCTGAAGCGAGCACAGCACCCCCGAAACAGAAGCCTTGACTTTCCAGCGGGGGGAAGGATTTGACCTCAGAGGCTAGTGGAAACGCCCCAGCAGGTCCTAGAGGCTAAGCCTGGCCTAACCGGTGACACTTCTGTTGCTCTGGGGGATGAACCTGGCCACTACTGTTACTTTCTCCAGTCTACAGACATGATTCCATTTTCACCTGTCATAAAGGCTGTGCATTTCAGCCAGGCTGTTCTCATGTGACTCACTAGTCTGATTCTTTCCTTGTGGGTTGTGCACGATTGGACAAAAGAAGAAAGGAAATACGGAATCACTGGGAAGTACCAAGTTATTTTCACAACCCTATCTTAAGGCTGTCAGATTCGGGCAGCTACCGGCAGTTCTGGCTTGAATTCCCTGGCCCCATCCCAATGTGTGTGCAATTGTTCCAGTGGAAGGCACAGCTCCTTATTATGCAGGATGCACTTCCGCTGTGCATTACAGCCTGGATGCTTCAGCAACCAAGGGACATGCTTCTTAGGGACCTTCCCTCGGGACCTGCAATTTTTTGAGGCAAAGCGGAGAAATCTGTATCGACTGGGATCAGGCAACACGAAAATGTGCTGTAAGTTGGACTCACCTAACATTTTACACCAGTCATGTTTACATCTCCTCCCCAAATGTCAATGGCGAAGCAAGGCATTCTCAGGTTAGCTGCAATGAGCAAGCTCCCGTCACGGGATAATTGGCAGCCCTGCGTAAGCGGTAAGTGCCCAGCCCTGGGTCCACTGTCTCCACGTGCAAACTCTAGCTCAGCCATGTACACGCTCTGTGATTATAGGCAGGTCACTTACTCCAGCTGATTTCAGCCTCCTCATCAGTAGGGCTGCAAAGATGAAAGGAGTGATCACCTGCAAGGCACCAAAAATAGTGCCTAGAACACGAAAAATTCTCAAGAAATATGGGCTTTTATTGATATTACTTCCTTCTGCTTTTCTCTTATGGATATTCCTCTTGCTACCACCAAAGATTAACGGACAAAACGGTTATGCTAGCAAAGCCAAATTTCTCAAACAGACATGTGGTCTAGTGGGGTTTCCTCACTGTTTTCCCACCACGGGTCCTCAGCCCAAGTTCAAGCGCAGTCTAGTGAGAAGATCAACTTTTATTGTCTGCTATTTAATACAGGATGATAAATTCTCAGGGAATTCGTTCTATACAGGTCAGTTATAATTACTCAAATAAGTGAGACCCTGTCCAAGATACTGCATCCAGTTTTGGGGACTATATAATAAAAAAGTATGTTAGTAATCAAAGATATGGATTAAGATTATGAGGGGACTGGATAATAAAAAAGATGAGCATGGGATATCGTATCTTATTATTTTTTTTTAAATGGGGGAACTACCATAGCTACCTTCTCACTGATTTACTTATCCTTCCTTCAAAAATTACTTTTGGAGATAAGACTTTTGATAAGACTTTCGATAAGACTTTCTCCCCCAGGATCAGCTATACAACTGGACAAAATTGTAAACATGCATGTGTGCGCATATGTGCATGGTGTGCGTACACGCACACTGAGGACGTGTGTAAACCAAAAATGCATATGCCAAATTGTGAAGCAGTTATTCATGAAAAATACTAACTTCCACGTAAGAAAACTCAAAGTCTGTGGCATTTTGCCTTGGGTTGTCCCCATCCCTCATTCCCACTCAAGTGACATGACAGTTCTACCAGAAGACACCAGCTTTGCTGGAGAGGGCTGACTTCATTTTCAGCAAGCAGGAAACACACTCCCCACACCAACGGTGCTGTCAGGAACGATAGCTATCTCTGTCAAACAAAGGAAAGAGCAGTTGCTCAGTTGAGCTGTAAACCTGGTTAGGCTAAGCAGTAAAGTGGCAGAGTAGCCAGACATTTAGCAGAGAAATCTGGGAAATGACACAAAGAGAAAAATGGTAGCTGTGATTCAACTCGGCAATAATTACATTAAATGTGAGTGGGATACATATCCCCAGTAAATGACGTGAATCGTCAGACTAGATTTTAAAAAGTCACTATCCAACTTTATCCTTTCTATAGGAGTCACACTGTAGATTCAAAGACACAGAGGGCTGAAATTAAAAAGATAGAAATCTCCCTCCGAAAATATTAGAAAATTTTTTTGACATGCTTCAAAAGGAAAATATATCCAAATTTATAGGATGCAGGTAAAGCAACGACTTGAGAGAATGCATAGCTTTAAATTACTATATTAGAAAATTAGAAAGTCTTAAATCAATTCCTTAAACTTCCACCATAATAAATTAGAAAAATACAGACTAAACTGTAATAAAGCTGAAGAAAGCAAATAATAAATATTTTGGTAAACCTTACCAAAATAGAAAACAGAAAAAATAGAAAAAAATCAATTATGCCAAAAGTTTGTTCATTGTAAAGATTCCCAAAAATGGTAGATATTTTTACTGTTGAGAGAACAAATTACCAAAGTTAGGAATAAAAGAGCTTTAAACAATTGAAAGGTGTTATTTAAAGGAACAAAGTTATACCAACGATTTAGATGAAATGAACAGATCCCTAGAAAGGCACAATTTACAAAAACTGACTCAAGAAGAAATATAAAATCTGAATAGACTTATAAAAAGTAAAAAATAAATAAATTATTAATTTAAAAAATTACTCCTAAGAAAAGCCTAGGTCCAGAGGGCTTTCCTGGAATTCTATAACAACCGGCAAAATAATACTGGTATTTCACAAAATCTTTCGGATAACAGAGAGGGATGAGACATTTCCCAACACATTGTACAAGGCCAGTATTACTAGCATACCAAAGCCATTACAAAGAAAATAAAAACCTAAACTACAGGTCACCAGTCTTCATCAACACAAACATTAAATCCTTAACATGATGTCAGCAAACTAAATCCAGAAGAATATAAAAAAAATAAGTTTATTCCATGACTGCGATTTACCTTAAGAATACAAAGTTGATTTGCTATCCCTAACTTGCTGTAATAAATAATATAGCATATTGTGTATAGAGTGTAAAGAAAGAGAGCACAATTGTCTCAATCACTGTCTTTAAAAAAGAGACTGAACAAAATCCAACACCCATTAATTATAAAACTTTTAAGAAACTGGGAATAGAAGGAAACTCTCTCAATCTGCTAAAGGGCATTGGTGGAAATCCCAAAGTGAACATCGTATTTAATAGTTGAAGACTGAATGCTTTCTCTTAAAGATCAAGGACAAGGCAAGGATGCGTTGCACTATGCACCTCTAGTCAACATTGTACTGAAGGGTCTAAGTAGCTCAATGAGGGATTGATAAAAGACATCCAGATTGGAAAGGAATAAGTACAACTGTCTTTGTTCACAGATGACATGACCCTAATGGAAAAACTCCCAAGGAATCCACACAAAGAGCAAAGCTACTAGAACTAATGAGTTCAATGAGTTCAGCAAGCTCACAGGATATAACAGGCAATAGGTATGTCTATGTACTAGCAATGGATTACATTACACTTGTTGCTTTCGAATTCTGATGCTTCATCATTTATAAATCACCATGGAAGGGAGGGAGGGAAGGAGAGAGGGAGGGGGAAAAGAGGGAACAAAGGTCCAGCCCCATCTTGCCTGCATTTAAACTCTCCTGTTCTTACTATTGCAACACCTGTCACTCTCCCCACAGCAAGGTCATCAGGCTGAGGGCTGAGTGAAGTTTTACTGATCCGACGTGCTCTGCTTTCAGAAGCCCCTGTCAGAAGCATCAGGCTGTGACGGGCGCAGCTGTGTGCTCTTCAGGCAACTGGCTTTTCTTGCTATTGTCCGTGAAGGACACTGTTATTGTTTACTCATCTGTAGATTGGAGTCAGAGGCACACACTCATTACCTGCTGCTCCTTCCTTGCAAAACTGCCTTCAGATTCACTCCAACTCCTTTCCAATCATCGTGCCCTCTCTGCCCCAAGGTGTGACATCTGACTTGTTTGCAGAGCCCTAAACCCTATCTTGGGTACATTTACTCATGCTCAAAGACTTGTAAGCATTTTCCAGGTGGGGCTCACTGTCTAGTGAAGTCATCAAGGAAACAAGGGACAGGGAGCACAGTCCCCTTCAGTCAGTGATCCCAAGGAGCTAGTGCATGCTGGCAAAGAAGGCTACACCTCCAACACTTGTCACCAGGCTTCACAGCAGAGAGGAATTGTGCTTCCAACTGCAAGGAAAGACTGTATTCTCCCACAGAATGCTTGGATAATTGGAAGAATTAAGGAAAAAATCCATTACTTCACTTGGATGCAGTACTAATTGGAAGGAACCAAACAGCTCACCATCATGCAGCCTAACTCCTTACCTTTCTCCTGCAGAAAGGAACATCTCCCTACATAATGAGCCCCTGGGGTCCCTTCACCAACAGTTAGATTGCCCCTTCTTCCAAAGAACCCCGTGGGAAGTTCCCGCACCACGTCCACCAGCCGGTTTCCAATTCAGAACAAGAAAGCCTCCTCATCACGTGGGAAGGAAGAGGAGCTGCGTGGTGACCCTGGGCTCTTCCTGGCCCCCGAGCTCCGCTCCGGCAGAGGTGTCTGCCGATATCACAGAGCGCATTTCAAAGGTTCGGTGCATAGAGAGAAATCGATCTCTCAGAGGTGCTTAGAGTCCAGAACAACGTTCGTAGGCAATTCCTGCACCGCCACTTCAGTAAAAGCACTCCCCTTCCTGACAGCGAAAAACACTCAGGGCAGGCGCAGTTATCTTTCCTTTGATATTGACAGCCGAGGTCGCACGCCCTCCCTAAAATGAACGCCTACTTCTTCTGCGCTGTTGGTGGGAGCGAGCAAAATAAAGCCACTTCCTTTATATCAGAATTCAGATCATATTTTTCCTTTGGATAAGCCCAGAGCTTCAGATTCTCCCACTCGCCCACCCATTCATCCATCTGCCTTGTCTTTATTGACCGCCTAACATGAGCCACGCTCTACTAATGGATTGGTCTCACTTTATAGATGAGAAAATAGAGTCTCACAATAATTTAAAAACTTATGCAAGCCCCATATCCAATAAGTGGGGGAGCTAGTATTTTAATCTGATTGCCCTTGCTTTGTACTATAATTTGAAGTTGGTCAGAGTGATACCTCCAGCCTTGTTCTTTTTTTCTCAGGATGGCTTTGGTGTTTCGGGGTCTTTTGTGCTTCCATACAAATCTGATGATTGTTTGTTCTATTTCTTAAAGAAGTGCCAATGGGATTTTGATGAGGATTGCATTAAATCTGTATAATGCTTTAGGTAATAAGGTCAATTTAACTATGATGATTCTTCAATCTAAGAACACGGAATATCTTTCCATTTCTTTGTGTCTTCTTCGATTTCTTTAAATAGGGTCTTATAGTTTTCATTGTGTAGTCTCTCATGTGTTTTGTTATGTTTATTCCTAGGTATTTTATTATTTTTGTTACAATTGCAAAAGGAATTGCTTTTTTTCCATTTCTTTTTCTGACAATTCATTATTAGCGTAGAGGAACGCTGTGGGTTTTTGGACACTATTGATTTTGTATTCTGAAACTTCACTGTATTTGCTTATTATTTTTAGTAGTGTTGTGAAGTCTTTAGGGTTTTCTATATAGAGAATCATGTCATCTGCAAATAGTGAAAGTCTGACTTCTTTGTTTCTTATTCGGATGCCTCTTATTTCTTTCTCTTGCCTGATCTTTAACCAATGTCACCATAATAAAAATAAACAAACACATAAATAAATCTGATTTGTCTCATTCAGAGCCCAAATTCTGGTATGTACGCTGGAAATGCCAAGTTTCAGAGACAGGTTGATTGAAATAAATTTTAAAATAGTAAATGAAAAAAAATACATTTAAAAGATGATTCATAGTCCCTTCAAGACACTAACATCACACAAAACATTCTCTTAAATCCTCACCTTCATTCGGCATGTGCCTACAGGCCTTGCATTTTTCCACATAGAATTCTACACCATTATTTTCTTTTTCTGTCATAAATCCTGTACATATCTCACTTTTTGAACTATTTCTCTCTCCCAATAAAAATGTGTTGCTCCATATAACTGAGCAAAATTTTCTGCTTAGACACTTTAAACTTGCTACCCAACAAGACAGGAGAAAATTGTGACTTTCCTGGGAAGACAGTTAAACATAGAAATTTTATGGAAAGAAGTTAGAGCTAAGATTTGCTTTTTTATAAACACCTTGCTTATGGTAAGGGGAACTTTGGAGGAATAAAATTAAAATGGTCAGTGGCATGAAGCTGCTGGCTTGACTGGGTTGAATGCTGTTTGCTCTAGATTCTTGAAAACAATCAGGAGGACATAGTCTTCTCTTCCTTGTACCCAGTGGTTCTCAACCAGGGCTGATTTGGGCTCCCAGAGACATTTACCAATGTCTGGGAACAGTTTTATTGTCACAGCTGAGGAAGGAGGCTTGCTAACAACTTATAAGTAGAGGACAGGGATGCTGTCCTATAATGCACAGGACAGCCCTTTGTAACAAAATGTTGCCCAGTCTATGCTGGTAGTGCTAAAATTGAGGAACCCTGTTATATATGGATAGTCCATAGAGCCTCAGGTGAGATACTCCCAAGCTTTGTGAGTCAAACTGATAAAGCTAACATGCAATGGACCAAGTAAGAAGTATGAGGACCCTGCCTGCAGAAGATGAGCATCCCTGAGTGTAAAGTATAAAGAGTAGGATTTAATAGAACCATCGTGTGACAATGTCTAAAGCAAGAATATGTCAATAAATTTTATGTAGAGTGTCAGGTTTGTAAGAGCCCAGAATAAAGGTGTTCATCAGGACTTTGCAGAAGATAAGGTATTTGCTACGTTATTTTGTAACTAGCATCTCCCCTTTCCTCTGTTTGAATTCTCCTCACCAATCTTCTTCTTATAGTTTGACTTCTCATCTAGCTCCCCCTACAGAAGATAATGTACTGATCAAAGAGATAAAATTATTCTAGTCTGCTTGGCTATTCTCTCTCCCATACTGATTTGATGAACTGACATTTTGATTTCATCAGATCATTCATCAGTTCCATGGGAAGCACTCAAAACCTGAGACCCCAGCCACAGACCACGGCGAACTTGCTAGAATAACCTCACCACTGACAGCCAGCCAAACCTTATTCCCGGGCAATATCTCTTTCATAGCCTAAAAACAGCAGCAACAGGAATAAGCAAAAGGGTTGAAAGGAACTAGTGCCACCTGAGCTCTTCTGCAGTTTTTCCTGGTTGACCTAAAGAGAGGCTATGACAAAGAGGGAGCGTCTTCCTTGCAACCACTGTATAGCCTCTCACATGAGCTCACTGTTTATACCACACCACTGCCTTACACGTTATGGTTTGTCGTTTCATAAGAAGAGTGCCTTGTTCGAAGAAAAAAAAAAATAAATGTTTCAAAGGGGAAATATGAAAGTAAGATTTTTTTTTTTTTAGAGTAGAATAAGGAAATTAGGGTTAAGTTGGTCAATCAGCCAAAAAAAAAAAAAAAAAAAAAAAAAAAAGAAGAAGAAAAGAAAAAAAAATCCCACATGGCAAAAAGTAAGATCTTGTGGGAATGCTTTGAGGTAAAGCCAATTCAATTAGTTTCTGCAGCATAACTGTCAGGACCCCAAAACGAGGTGAAATAATGAACTGATTAAAGCCTGTAATTGCAGTTCGATGGAGGAAACCATTCATCACAAAGATGGCAGCGTTTCCTATGCTCCAGATTGCACGGGGAGGAGACGCCAGTGCAGGCAGGAATCGGGGCCTGATGTGACTCCAAGGAGAACTGTGGGTCTCTCAGCGAGAGAATCACAACTAGCTTGAAAGGGGAGCTTGGTCTTCATCCAGTCGACTTCTGATTTCTGGCTTAACAACTGACATGCAGGCTTCTCTCTCACGCTCTAATCCAAGATCGTTTTGAGGATACACTTCTAATTTGATCACTATCAAATTTCCTGGATTTTACCCAAAGCCAACATTAGTCAATGCTCTCTGATGTTTTGCAGGGCTGATATCTCATACAGTTTCTATCTTTGAACACACACTGCTTTGTATCAAGGGTCAGTCAATTCTTCATGTAAAGGATCAGATAGTGAATATTTTTAGCTTTGGGGGAGTCA
The DNA here is from genome assembly GCA_003508835.1 of Eonycteris spelaea. Lineage (NCBI taxonomy): Eukaryota > Metazoa > Chordata > Mammalia > Chiroptera > Pteropodidae > Eonycteris > Eonycteris spelaea. The sequence continues at coordinate 4,615,138 of PUFA01000115.1, forward strand.
CACTGTGTCTGTTGCACCTCCTAAACTCAGCTATTGTGTCCCAAAAGAAGTCACAGAAAATATATCAACAGCTGAGTGTGGCCGTATTCCAATATAACTTTCTTTAGATAAATTGGTGGTGGGTCAAATTTGGCTTGGGGGCTGTAATTTGCTGTTCCTTGCTCTGTATACTCAATGCTAATTAAGATAACATGTAAAGCAAAATAATAAATGCCATGACCTCTTTAGTTTTTTGGAAGACATGAGAATCATTTTGTACTAAAGAGCATTTTCCTCTGATAGCTGAGAGAATTTTGGATTAGCCAATAACAAAAGCAGTAATCAATGCAGGAATCCTGGGAGCGAACAGAACATGAATTGCAGTAAACATGCATTGCCTCATTCATTCAATCATTCATTTATTCCTCATTGGCTCAACAATGTTTGTTTAGGCAAGGGGTGTGTGTGTGTGGCCATCTGGGCTAAGCATTTTCTAGGTTCTGGGGATGTGACAGCCAAGAAGATAAAAATGATTCTTTTTTTTACAGATCATAGTCTAATATGATGAGACATATAATAAACAGAAATATATAAGCAAGGTGATTTCACATTGATGATTACTACAAAGAAAACAAGACAATGATGTTGGATGGACCAGGAGATGGTGATTGATTACTACAGCTGGAAAGAGGGAGATGGCCCCTCCGAGATGATGCTGAGACCTAATGACAAATCTGCAAAAGGATTTAGGGAAAGAAAAGAGAAGACACTGGTATGGTTGGAACGTATGGGTGCAGTGAGGAGGACAGTACCAAATATAAGGGGGGGGAGGGGGAGGAGAGAGAACAGAGAGAGAGAGAGAGAGAGAGAGAGAGAGAGAGAGAGAGAGAAAAGGAGGGAGGCTGGAGCCAGGTCATGCCTTGGGACCAGGGTGAAGAGCTTGAATGTGATTTCTAACAGGAGCAGAAAGCGTTGCATGCTTGGAGGAGGAGATCTAACTAGAGCCTTTAAAGGAGGGCTGTGACTGGGGTGTGAGAATGGATGACTGTAGGGTTTGGGGGAGACTGGTAACAGGAATGTAAGTTGCATGGTGGTGACTTGCTTTGCAGAGTTTCTTGTTCACCCATTTGCATTGTGGGAATTTAATCAGAATTGAGCTCTTGGAGGAAATTTATATTTTAAGCCCTATTCCATTTGAAGAAGTTACTTCTACTGAAAGGACCAAGGTCTGGGTCTACTAAGAGCTGATCCTTTTGTTCTCTTAAGTCTCTAGTGTTGTACACTAACCCCCTTGATTGAATTGGTTTCTAGTTTAAGGGTCGACCATGTGGCCTACTGGACAAATTAGCTATTGGATTTAAGAACACAATCTCCAGCATTTTAGTCAGTGAATACACTCTTAATCTGGTGCTAATTTCAAGATTTTTAAAAAAGGGAAAACAGGTAATCACCATTTAGCAGTGTAAAATTGATCTCCTGTCTCCCGTGTGTTTAAGGGTAATAAGTAGTTGCCTCTGTAAGACAGCAGAATAAAATAAATACAGTTTAGGCGAGAAATAAGCTAGAAGCAGCATGTTTTTGCTCAGTGACAGACTCAAAAATGAGAAACTGCTTTTCCTGCACTTGGCGGGCAGGACCTGGCCCACACGCCTACGTGAGAAAAGGTGGGCTTTTCTTGATATGATCCAGACGGCAACTGGATCATATATGTCTGCGAATGAAGTCAGAGCCAGCTCTGATTTCTGCTCCATAACTATCTTTTCGTAGGCTGATGTCTCACACCTGTGCTCCCTGCCCAGGTCTCTCATTCCAGCCAAGTACATCCCAAGTCTTATACTTTGAGTTCACGCCCTGGGTATTCACCACTCTTACCCTCGCTGTCTATTTCACCCACCAACACATTCGGGTTCTCCTTCCTCCCTATCTTCTCTGTCCTCAGTCTTTACAAGCCTACTCACCGAGGACACCTGTCATCTCCCTCCTACATTATTTCCACATTGCAGAATGCGTGTCCTACGCTGGTCTACTCCACAAGAGACGGCACTGGCATTTTCCTTACTCCCTGGGATTCACCATCATCTCACCTCTCCACCGGTGAGGCAGCAGTCCACACTCGGCCAACACCAGCATGGGCTCGCCCACCTGTGAACAAGGCCCACGTCCTACTCCCTTCTGTTTGCCGGGAGTAGGCAGCTGTCCGCAGTGCTGTGGGGATGAGTGAGGCCAAGGTGTTAACGCAACAGAAACAGGGGCAGGTGCCTCTGAGCCACACACTTCTATCATCTCCTCGTGCCTTCTGGACCAGCCAGTCCCCAGTCCCAAGCGATTCCCACCGACGGTGTGATTTGTGAGATCGGATCATTCCCAGCTCCTAATGGGCAGCTCCAGGCACACCTCACTGGGTGTCTTTTCATCAGGTGCTCAGTCTCTGCGATGTCTCGGTCACAGAGAGGAAACTGCTTTTCACATCGCAGGTGACCCTCTGCCACAGAAGGGCAGATCTTGCTTTAGAACTGCGGGATTTGAAGTGTCATGCTTGCCTCTGAGGGGTAGGATATATATATATATAAGGTCTGATAACTTCATAAGGACAAGTGAATGCAATACTATATCCATTTACACCTGCTTGCTTCTCTTATGGTCACTGATGTCAGGAAGAAGCAGTTTTCCAGCTGTCCTGAGTCTATTCTCAGCTTCCTGAAGGGTTTTGATTCCTTATTATTTCTCAATTTTAGTACTCCAGATTTTCCCTCTTCACGGAATGGCCTTCAAATATGTCATTTTTTTTTCTAATTCTGAAATGATTTTTAAATGGCCCTAGCCATTACTTTTGCTTGTCTCCTTTCCTTCACCGCCAAACTTCCAGATAAATGCCCTATTACTGTGCTCCCATTTCCTTTTAAAAGATTCTCCTGATATTTCTTTGGCTTCCATGTCACCTGTCAACGGAATGGATTTTATGATAGTCTCAACGGCATTAAAGAATCATGGCACTGGAAACAGCTAGGTGGGTGCAATGTGTCCTTCCTGGGTCTCCAAGCCTCGATTCTGCTGTGCATCCCAGGAGGAGGTCCCTCCCCTGCGACTGTCTCTTGACTTCTGTGACATGATGGAAGGCTCACTTGGTCCTTTTGCCTTTGTGAGTAAGACTTCTCAAACCTATTTGTGACTACGCAGAATTTTTCCTCTTTGACCTAGATGTGGGTGTTCCCCAGGTCTCTTTCATAATGTGTCCCTCTCTTCAATGCCCTTGGAAGAATGACTTTTACGGCTTTGACTAAGACCTCATATTCGTCTTCCTGCCCCATCTTCTTACTGTGTACCTATCTCCTACTTCTGGCCAAATGTGGAAAATACTTGTACAAATGTGAAATACGTGCATGCCGCACCTGCTCCCACCTGATGCTCAGCAGGTCTAAAACAAACAGCAAACTGACTTTCTCACCCCTCCCTTTGCCAAATCATCCTTTACTAAATTCCTCATTGCTATGAATGTTCTTTTAGCCTTGAAACTCTGAAATCTTCCTGGACTACTTCATACTCCTTGCTTCTCTCTCCAAGAATTTCACAAAGCTTTAAGATCCATTATCTCCGCCTCAGTCCCACAATCAGCACCCCCCAAAACCTGAAACACAATACTTATCTCCTGGGCATTTGTCTTTCCTCTGTGCTGCAACTATTCTTCCCAAAAGTGCCATAAGGTGCCTCCCCTGCCTCAATATAACTTGCAGTTTTTATCGAAGTGGTGAATCTGACCTTTTCAGTCTTAACAATTTCCTAAATATGAACTCTTTGCCAGAAATGATTGGTCTCTGTAATGTCTATTACACACAGATCTCCCCACAGCCCCTGACAACTAAACCCTTGCAGTCAGTACGTTTTGGAAGGAAGCAGACCAACACCGCGCTAGAAACTGGGAATGGGTCCTATTAGTTCCTGTTCACTGACCTAGCCCGGGTCACCTAATACCTGTCATCTCATTTACTTGCATAGCCCCAGTTCTAAAATTAGAAGACTACAACTTACAATATCTCCTAAATCGTCCAAGCAATAAGAATTTCTTGAGTTTCTGCTGAGTGCAAGGTACTTAGATCATTACTTTGGGTGGATTAAAGGAAAAAGAAGTTTCTGAGTCAATTACCTCACAAATAAATGTCAGTTATTTACCAGTATACAGAATATTATATACAAGTCCATAATTCTTTCCCAAGAGATACACTGGTGGCCAACTGCCATATACCAAAAAACTTGGTTCTCTGACCATCGTACATTAAGTACACAGGGGCGCAAGAAGGTGAGAGAGAGAAGTCAATCAACATTTGTTTGCAAATTACTGCTAAGAGGTAGGTATTCGATACGTTTAATCAGTAATCTTCACAAGAATACAGTAGGTATTCTCTACATCTATTTTATAGCACAGGGAAATAAAGTGCAGAGTCATAAAGTAAAATCCCCAAGAATCAACTTTTAGGTTAAGTCAACAAAAATCGATTGTTTTCCATGGCGGGTGCTGAGGTACCAGGATGATGAAGGTAATACGCAGCCTTTGCCCTGGTAAAATATAAGTATTAACATGATCATAGAATCTGACATGAACCAGATTATCCAGATGCCAGAGTCCTAACTCCTACTCTAAGAGACTCTCTTTTCCTCCAGTCTCCCTCCACCCCCAACTTTTTTTTTTTTTTTACCTCCAGGAATATGAGGGTTCATCTCCAAGCTCCAGAGAATGTATTTCTGTGCCCAGACCCTCCCACCAGTGAGCACTTGTGGATATCAGTAGCACATTAATAGTTGATATTCATTTTGAACTTCCTATGGGGATTTGTTCCCTGCCTAGTGACCCGATCCATCCCCATCAGTCTATAGCATCAGTCTTCCCAGGCCTTGAGTCAGCTGCAGGTGAGACAGGAAGCGAGACTCAGTTCTACCACCCTAAGTCTGGAGTCTGTCCATTCGCAGCCAGGTCCCAAGGCCAATCATAGCTGGAAAAGGAGGCTGTTACTTCTTATCTCTTATAGTAGATGCATGGTACCCAGGGCGGGAAAGATGCTCCTATCTCAGTTTAGAGCATTCATTCTCTCTGAAACTGAAGCTCAGTTCTGAATCTCCTGGCCTTTGACTAGCCCTAAAGACTGTTATTCATTATTACCACGACTCCCCGCCCTGAATGCTGCTCTTTGTCCAGTAACTGGTTGAGAACTTGTATCAATTGCCAGAGATCTCCTCAGAACAAAGAGCCTGTTGCCCACTGAAAGGAGAGTTGGGTGAGGACTCCAGAGGCTCTGTGTGTAGGCGTGGAAGGGATGACGGGCAGAGGGGCCACTAGGATAAGGATCGCCAGCATTGATCTGCTTCGGAAGACAGCAGAGAGACAGGCGGAGGTCCCAAATGATATTCACGACTCTTTAGAAAAAGGACATCGATGATAGACCCACTTTCATCGAAACACCCCTTCTGGTTCAGAAATGTTTTCAGGACTATCTCCTCAGAAGAGTTTCTATATATTAAAACATTTACATTTACGTAAGCTTATATAAATTTAACGCTACTTAAGATATCGCTAGCATATTGAGAACGGGGAGTCACACTGTGTGTTGAGCACAGCACAGTAGAGCCTCAGACTCAGGCACCTGAGGTCCCGTCTGGCCCCTGCCGGCCTCACCATGCTCCTTCACAGGGGCCACCCACCTCTGCAGCTTCCCTCCTCATCAGTCCTATCCGAAGGTCTCACACACTCAAGGCTGTTCATACCTCCCGACATGGGCTTCCTCCTCTTCTGATACCATCTTCCAACCAGCTCCCTACTCTTTGTGTTCACTGCCTTGACTTTTTCTGTCTGGAAAGTTCTCATTCATCCTTCAAATCTTGCCCAATAGTTGCCTCTTCTGGAAAGAATTTTACTTTCCTACCCTACCCCTTCCCCTCCGCAAAAGTGCTCCCTGCTTTTTAATCCTTCTGGACTTTTACGTATGTACGTCACTGCAAACTTCACAGTCTTATGACATTCCCTTCTTCACATGCTCTGCAACCCCCTAGAAGGCCTCATGGGCAGCCACTGTGTCCAGCCATCGGACACGGTGCCTGGGCTGTGCCCGAACTGTGGATCTGAACAAGGGTGCATGCTGTGCACTTCCAATGACACACGAGGCGTGGCTGTACAACACAAGGCGAGTCGGGGACTGTATTCACATGAGCAGACCTACTGTGATGGATGAACTTACAAGCCTGAGGCTGTGGGAACCAGCTGTGTGACTTAAGCATGTATTGGAGTCACCTCTGGCTGCTTTGCTAAGTCCCTGGGCCTGGGTTCCATCACTCAGGGAACTTCCGGACATCTTGAGGCCCTTGGTGGGGTCTGGACACCAAACTTTTTTTTTTTTTTTTTAAGAACCCCCACAGATGATTTTCATGCCAAGTGAGCATTTCATTAGTTGTTTGTAAGAAGCAGCTTAACAAATCTTGTTCTCTTGGTATATTTTTCTAAAGTGAATTTCGGCTCACTGCTGGACGAAATCGTTCTACGTTCCAAACAGTGTTAGCTTCGAGAAGAAAGCATATGGTGTGTGTGTGTGTGTGTGTGTGTGTGTGTGTGTGTGTGTGTCACATATGACGCTATTAGAAAAGAAAGAATTTCGGCTAGATTACTTTTGGAACTGACTGTGGTATACGGAGAAAAATAGTAAATGTGAACAAATTATCATATGGTTAGGCTAGAAGTCAGGAGGCCTGAGCAGATCTTGGCTCTGTCCCTAATTAGCTACTTGCCCTTAGACCTTTATATTCTGAGAACACGTTAAAGTTTATAAAGCATTTTTCCACATGTTGACTGATCTGAGAAGCAAGCCAGACAGCTACTTTCCCATTTTTTTCAGAGTTTGAGAAACACAGAGCCTTAAACATGGATATCATCAATCAGTATGAATTAGCACACATGGTAGACACAGAATTGACTCTATATTGGAAACTCAAACTAGATGTTTCCTGTAACTCTTCCCAAACTCAGTGACAGCTCTTACCATGTTAATAGTTTAAGAAGACTCACTCAAAATAGTTGTCGCATCTTATATGACCCTATAACTTTCTTTTTTGCTATTGAACTTCCGGTAGGTCTTTCCAACATTGTGGAGTTTGGGACTGACCTCACTAAAATCGTAGGGGACTAAGAATATCCCATGCCCATTTACTGACAGAAGTGCCGTGGATTTAAATATGCAATTATATTTAAATAAAACCGAAGGGGAATTTAGAGATTTTTAAATGGGACCTAGAAGGGCACAGAAAGCCCATTAGTACTCAGAGAATATATTTGTCCATCACAGAGAGTTGGTTTTACCTTTAGATTTAAGAAAATGTTACAGGGCCATGAGACAGAAAAGTCTCTACAGCAAGAACACAGTCACATCTATAGCCTCAGATGCCACTACTCTGGTTCTCTCTCATATCTAAACTTTTCCAGGAGCTTCCTGACTGTTCTCCACATCTTTCATTCTCCTCTGGATTCTCTACCAGAGTTAAAAAACAAAGCAAAACAAAGCTCATCTCTGCTAAAACGTGGTCAGGGTTTCCCATAGGACACAAAACAAGCTCCTGGTGCATCATAGACGCCCTTTATTTAGTTGGCGTTCATGCCCATTCTTCCTCACCTGACCCTCCTACTCTAGACATACTCAATTACTTCAGCTCCGATGAATGGCCCCAGAATGATCCACATATTTTCATGTCGGCCTCCCCTCTGCTTACATCAAACTTCCTTGGTACATCTGTGCAGCAGACAATAACCAGTCCCTTGAGATCTGGTTCAGGTGTTGCTTCCTGTGGTGCTGTAGGTGAGGTTAAGTACTTTCTCTCCTGTGTGTGTCCAAAAACCCTCATTCTTATAAATTACCCCTTTGAGACCAACAGCTCCTTGAGATGAGGTCCAGGTATCACTCAAGTTGATCCTCACCAGTCTCATGCTCAGTGTCTAACACACACCAGAAGTGCATTTGTTGATCAAATGAACAGTTTTAGAGACGAGAACTGAGGTTTAAGAGTAAGAACACTCCTCTAGCAAAGATAGAACACCAGTGAGGGAAAAACGTCTCCCCTGAGCTGGCCACTCCCGAGCTTCGGTACAGAGAGAAATCTGGACTCTTAAGGATTCTGAGAAATGGGGCTAATTAATCACAGCAGCCCTGGAGTCTGAGACGACGTTAGGTCATTTAGCCCTGCCAGGACTATAATATTCTGCATGGTATATTTCCTGGTGTCTTATCCTTATTCACACTTTTAATATTCTCAGTAATGGGGCCTTTCAGAGATGCTGATTAATAGGGTTTGAAGAAAGACTGAGAGAAAAGCTTCATGACAAGGAGCCCAGGGAGAGAGATGGGCAACCTCGTGTCCTTGAGTCTAGAAGGTGCAACAGTCATTTCCTATAGGCCGCGTGTGAGAGACACACAGGGAAACATTAGGCTGTGCTGTTACTGAACAGCAGACGAGAAAACCCTGACTGCCAATGACCCAAGTCTCCAAGAAGGTCGGATTACAGGCGGTGTCTGCTTCTCTCTCACTCCTCACTCACTGCAGTGGAACTGAGAACCTACTTCGTCCTAAAGAATAGACAAGAAAACTATTTGTTTGTTTGTTTGTTTTTAAACAAAACCTTTTCACTTTGAACTCATTTGAGAGATATCTGGCTGCCAAACCTCTCACTTCAAGATGGAATGAACTCAAAACTAAATTAATGCGATGTTTTAATGAGTTAAAAAAAATCCCAAACCCTGGAACTCAATGGAACTTATACACACACACACACACACACACACACACACACACACACACACACACACACACACATACACACACGCACATACATACATATAGTTTGTTTTGGTTAGCGGGAATTATATATTTATCTTGTTAAACACCTACTGATCCCACAGAGCCTTGACCAAAGAAAATGCAAAACTCATACCAAGGAACTACGAAGCCAGATTTAGCATTACTTGTCCTCTTAGAAATGTTCCAATTTTTCCTGGGTGGCCTGAATTTCAGCAATTGCACTGAAAATTTGTGGTCTACCAAACTTCCGTAGATTGCTGGGGTCTCTAAAATACTCTTCGTTTAAGTCAAATAGGCCTATGTCTTTAGAAAGTGATCCAGTATGACTAGAAGTTCCCCAAATCCACACATTCTTTCAATCATTCCCAGGTATTGCTTGACTCTCAGCTACAACACTTGTGGATTAAGGCAACGTGTCCAGAATGTTGCGGACAACATGAAGTGGCACCAACACTAACAGCTACTCACAAGGTAGCACATAGGATTAATGCACCGAGTGAGCTAGTTTCTGAGTAAGAATATAAGGGAATTGGGCAACTAGCAGACACGCATTGATAAGGAGGTAAAAAGAATCTGGTTGTGGAATGGTTCAAGGTATGCATGTGTCAGGGAGGGAGGTGTTAACTTTTGCCAGAGACTGTTTGGAGTAGAAGGAATTGCCAAAGTCAAACTCTCGACTTCATATTTTGTCTTGGGAAGACCTTAGAAGTAAAAACTTCCAAGTAACCAGTTCAAAAAGAAGAAAAAGGAGAAGAGCAACATGAATTATTTCACTGAACACCCACATTACAATGGACCATTGTGCCTTTATGAAATGGATCTTAAATTGAATCATGAATCTAACACTCTCTAGCTAGTGACCTCCAGCAAGTTAATTATCTTTCCTAATCCGTACACGTATGAAAATGAAATGAGACAATGTATGTAACAAGCCTCTCTTCCTCTATGTACCCGTATATAATTTTCTGAATAGAGAAGAGTGATTCATTAAAGAATCCAAAAGATTACACCTTTATTCTCCTCATCAGTATCTCACACAGTGTCTGGGCCAACTGCAGGTGATCAATATTCACTGAGTATATTACTGAATAAATTATGCAAAGAAAAAGGGAGAATTCATCCATGATTAGTGATGATAATGGAAAAATAGACAATCAAAATCGAAGTCAAGAAGAACTGAGCTAATGAAATTATGATTCAGACAATAATGGAACCAACCAATGCATCAATGGAAAAGACAGAAGGAAAGAAAAAAAGACAGGAAAAAGTAAATCAAAAAAAGCGAGTATAAATAGGCTTTCATCTTCGCAGATATGGAAGAGGTCAGCAGCTGTCTTCCTAAGACTCATTCAGTTCCTATGGGGACTTGGTTAAGGATGAGGGAAGACCTATGGGGTTCAGAGACAAGAACTTCTCCACTATATCAGGTCAATGCCATGCTATTAAAATTTGGCCAACAACTCCGTTTTGTTTTTGTTTTTTTTCTAAAAACTGTTGGGTGGAACCTCGGGCAGGTCCTTCAGCGAGAGCAGCACCTTCTCTGTGCGGAGACCGGGGGGTGGGGTGTCATGGAGAAGCACATCTGACATTTTCCCAACTGAGAAAGCAGAGACTGCCATGTGTCAGCTGGTGTTCGGAAGCCTTAGGTCTCAGGATGGTCATTCTGTCTCAGGTTTAGGGATTGAAAACCCGCTGGGAGAAAAGAAGGGAAGAACAGAAGAAGGGAAATACCACCTAGTAACTGTCCTCTCCAAGTCATTTTCTTCTTTCATTTCATCTCCTTCTAATCTGTAAGGTCGGTATCGTTATTGTGATTGTAAAGCAGATAATACGGAAGCTCTGAAACTTCCTACGGTTTGTCTAGCTTCACATAGCTACTGAGTTGTGCGGCTCACATTTCCACTGGCTGTAGGTGGGGGAGTGGGGGGCAGACCAGGTGTACCATTAGTTTTACTTCTCCTCTATGATGTACTTTATAGACAGTTTCCTATTTCATAACAAAAGCCCTACAAATCAGACTTGATTTTCCCATGTGACAATAAAAAAAAAAAAATGTCGTTCAGAAAGTTTAACGCACATATTCAAAGTAAGGATGCACTTAACACACGCTGAAAGTTCTAGGTCCTGAAAACCCTCCCTTTTTACCCAAACGGGGACAGCTGGTTGCACTGTCCACGGTTCCAAAGTCAACCCACTTTGCACGATGCCCAGGGCTTCTACGGTACACAGACAGCACTAGCACGTGAGGCTTCCTGCCTTGTTGTCCAGGTATGGGAGCTTCGAGTCCGCTTTTACAAGAACCCAATAACGGCAGCCAAACAGAGTTGTTTTCCCTCTTCTCCTCCCTCTGCAGTCATCACTGCCATCCACACCGGCCGACGACAAGAGTTACCCTTCTGGGGAGCACAGGCGATGTGCCAGGTCCTGCACTCTGTGCTTCATGTGCAATGTCTCGCGCGGTTCTCCGATTACCAACTCGGAGAAAATGATGAACTTTGCAGGGGACGCTGAGATCAAAGGATGTTTGTTGTCAGAGACAGCTGGCCCAGTGCTGATTTTCCCAGACTCTGCCAGCTCATTTGCAAGGCTAACGCGCCCGCCTATTTGGTCCAGCTGCGACTCAGGCAGAGCCCCCACTGGCTGGGCCGCTTTGTTCTGCCTTATTTAAAGCCTCGCTCCGCCCTATTTTCAAGTTCCAGAAATTGGGACTTAGGGAGATTTATCAAGGTCCCACGGTCAGGATACATTAGAGCTAGCTTGCAGTGTATGGATGTGGACTTTTCCTCAGAAAATCCAGAAAATAATTACAAATTCTGAGGGGAAAAAAATAGACAGAAATTTATCTTCAGAGCTGCAATGTAAAGTCACCCATAAAGAACAATATGTACATTGTAGCCTATAAAAATATAATCGAATATAATCTATGGATATATAGAATTATAGTATTCATATATTATGAAAATAATGCATATAATACACATTAATAAATTATATATAACAACACAGCAATGAGCACTTGTATGTTACCTCACATGCATCTGAATTGTTATAAGCCCTTTTACATATAAACTCAGTTCACCCTCTCAACAATCCTCTAAGTGCTATTACCCCGTTTTAAAATACGCAAGGAGAATCACAAAGAAGTTGTGTACTTGCTTAACTTCCCATAACTAGTGAGTATTAGAACCAGCATTTGGACATGGCCAGCTCCAAAGTCCCTTCCTTTAATCACCATCACAGCACGTAAAACGAAGCTGAGGTATGTCTCTTGAAATTTACAGGCCCAGAACGCATTTTACATGGTTTTAACGACTCGATTCTTCTATTAATAGCTTCAGTTTTGCTCAACCACTTCTGAAATGAGATCTCTCCTTAATTTCTCTTTCCCGGGTCATGTTTCCTGTTCTTGCTGAAGACTTGGGTGCCCTCCCAGTCTGTTCGAGATTGACCTGGTAGGGTCGTCTGGGTGGTCCAGACCGGGCCTTGGGTTCCAGTTCATCCCAGTGACTACGACTATGTTCTTGTCATCTGAACACCGGGTCTTGTCATGGAACACCGGGTGCTACTACATGGGACTGTCCCTGAGGGAAAGAGCTGGTTCCACATCTCTAGAATCCATCTTTGTATTCCCAAGGCCTCCCACCCTTCCTCCCAACCCCGAACCCACAATAGACCCCCGGTCGGTACAGCTGAGGTTCGGGTATGCTGGGCCTTGAGGTCTGATGCATTCTTGCCAGGAAGGAGATCCCGGGAAAGAAGACCCTGAGGTCAACAGAGTTTGAGATGCTGCTGAGCCCTGACTCTAAACATCTTATAATACACAAGGCAGCCCGAGAACTATCGGGCCAAGATGTCAATAGTGCTACAGTGGAGGAATGCTGGCATAGAGAGAGAGTCTGGCCTAGAGTTCATAGCACGTCTGTCCCTCAGCTGGCTGAAGCCATCTCAGACAAAGTGGCATGAAAGAAGCCAGCTCCCAGGAACGCAGTGACCACTGTGGAAGACGGAGAGGTTTAGGCAAAGGGAAGGGATGGAAAACGTGGTGCCGGGAATTCTTAATGTCGTGTGTTTAAAATTAGTCAGAAATGCTAAGGGAGTGAAGAGGAATCACCGTCATTTCTGAAGGGAGTCATTTCCACATTAGCACCTCTGAGAACGGGAGAAGGGGACGCCATCTGTTAAGTGCGTGTTCCGTGACCAGCTTCAGGCGTAGCTCATGTTAATTATCTTTCCAAAACAACTCCAGGTAAGTGGCGCTACTTACCGTTGCGAAACCGGGTTTGCAAACACACGCATGGTTAATGACAGCATTTAATACAGCACTTGCCGGCCCATTTCTAACGCACGATGTTTCCCGCTCGGCTGGTTTCGCGCATCGAGCCCACGGCGGAGGCAGGAGCATCATGAAAACACATCAAAAATCATAACAACAGCGACAACAACGAATCCCACCTCAGGAAAGACATGGGACCGCAGGCAGCGGAGCCAGGTGTGAATGCTACGTCTACGTGCCGATGGCAGTGCCGTGCAACCCTAACCTGGACGACAGGTGATGCCAGTCCTCGAGGCTCCGGCCCAAGACGCACCTGGAATGATGGGTCATGCTGATCTCGCCCACACAGACATGGCTACGTCGCTGTCCCTGGCGAAGGCATAACGGGACGTGGAGGGGAACGTGAAGGAGAGGGGTGGACAGAAGGCCCTGCGTTTCTACCCCACGTGGAAGGAACGTCTCAGAGGCTCTCAGCCCCTCAGGACCAAAGCCACTCTGGAAGACTTGTTTTCCAAGCTTCCTCTGCACACGGAAGAGCAGCACGGGCAGCCAGAAAGCATGGGATACAAGCCGGGGGCTCCAGGCTAAGGCAGGACACGTTTGGATTAGCCAGCAAGGGGAATGTTGAGACAGAGCCGTCCGGGAAAGCCCGGGTCCCGTGAGAAGGCGCTGGGGACTCCCAGAGCATGTTAGGTAAAATGATTGCACAGGACTCGAGGGCTCTTCTTCTGGACCCGGGAGATAATTGGTGAGCTGAGTAGAGCTCTCTCACCCAAGGGCCAATGATAAAGTTTAACAAACCATTATTTTGGCAGAAAAGAAAGGAAGGGAAGGGAAGGGAAGGGAAGGGAAGGGAAGGGAAGGGGGAAGAAAAGAAGGAAGGAAGGAAGAAAGGAAGGAAGAAAGGAAGGAAGAAAGGAAGGAAGGAAGGAAGGAAGGAAGAAGAAAAGAAAAGAAAGAAGAGGTTCTCCCTACTCTTTTATCTCGAATTGAATTTGATGTCTGTAAGGAGCACCAGGCGAATAGGCCCTAGAGGCTGACATTTTTATTCACCCCCCCACCCCCCCAGGATGGTGACTTAAGCGAGTGAGCAGTGCAGGGAACTCCAGACATTCCTTGGCCTCTACGCCCAGATGCCCGGGCTCAGCCCTCCTCCCCGCAAGGCGTGAAGACCTCTTCACACGAGGTCCTCGCAGCCTCTGATAGTCCCTGCTGAGCCTGCCGGCCAGGGTGCTCGGAGGGACAGGGGGATGCTGTGATGTGGACGTGTGCTCGTGAGAAAGCAGACTGGGAACGGTGCTCAGCCAGGACAAGACGAGGGACTCCTGAGGATGATCTTCAGCAGTTAGGAAGAAATGAAGGCCCTAACACAGCCCCTTGGCATTGGTGGGATGTGCCCATGGGTTTTCTCACTCGTCTCTGAAATGCCCGCCCGCCCTGTACACACATAGATGCAGTTTTTCCATGAAAAGATGTATGTTCTTCTAAACGGGACACTAATTTTTCTCTAAATGCACAGGAAAGGCATGGAAAGGCGTTCCATAACCAACCCTAGCAAGTCAAACTCTTTTACCTGGTAACCCATTTGCGGCTCCCCAGGGTCCTTTCACACTATGTCGTCCTAATTAGTTTCTGACAGTCCCACGGCAGCAGGAAAAGTCCCCCTGCTAGTATTATCCCTAGCCTGTATCTACTAGATGCCAGTAGTATCACTCTCCCTACCCAGCTGTGAAAACCCAAAAAGTCCTTACACACTGCCACGTGTCTCTTGGAGAGCACAATCAGCCCTGGTTGAGAACCGCTGCCCTATGCACTTCCCATCCTCTTCCCTTCAAGGCTTTTTGGGTAAATTTGCTCCATGCCAAGAAGCAGAAGCAATATTACTGTATCGTTTCATAAGGTCCGAATAGCCAAAAGATCAGGGAAAACTCAAAAGAGAGATGCCAGTGGTCTGACACGCTTCAAAGGGAACACCCGTGAGAAGCCAGAATTTCCTCTAACCTTTTCTGCAACGAATCAGGATACATATTAATCAGTATACATCTTAGTGCTACATACGTTGCCTATGATGTTAAACAAATCTAAATTTCTCACCTTCCTGTTGTCCCTTCACTTAGGGGGAATTTCCTACAAGCCAAATAAAAAAGAAAACTCATTTCCCTAGGGAAAGTTGCCATGATTTTGGAGTGAGAGTTAATAATACTACAAACACCTGGTCAAATACTATGATAAGCTCCTTACCCATTTTATATTATCAAAACCTTACAATAGCCTGTGCTGAGTGCTTTGTTGTATCTTTTCTAGCAGTGAAGAAACTGGAAGTGAGGAAAGGTTAAGGGACAATTGCCATGCATCATAATTAGTGAGTGACTGAGTCACAATTTAAACTCAGATCTGGCTGGCCACACATACAATGAACTCACCAGGATTACATTCATACACAATATTGAGATAATCTCCTTATTTTCCTGTCCCTTCCATTATACTATGAGCATGTTGAGGCTGGGAACAATATACATACACACATACATACATATATATATATAATTTCCTGTTCTTACATTAAAGAAACTGAATCTCTCGATTTGTTTGTTTACTTGTGTTAAGTTGATACATTAAGTGCTAAATCTACGTGAGAATTAAGAAAAAGCAGGTGTCTATCACCACACTGGGTTCTCTAACATCAAAACATGGTTCTACGTGTGATTTAAAGAAAAGATGCAGCAGACCTGTGGCCGAACTTGGGCCTTTGCCCAGGGAAAGTACAACAGGCAACAGGTGTTTAGAGAGCTCCCGCCGAGTGACAGGCTCCGTGCTGGGAATTGGGACATGATGGTGAAGCAGGAGACACAGCCTCTGCCACCACGAATTTCTGTTTATTGAAAGATTTGAAAAACTCATTAGAACAGCATTCGGTCCATTTGAGAATGGGAAGAGTAGCCCCAAGTCAAAAGCCACTGGAGGTTTGAGCTAGCGAGTTGACCTTGAAAAAAGCCAGCAGTGCCCACTGGTTGTGTGTATGATGGGATCACGAGGAGGCTCACGAACTTAGTATTCTTCCACAATCGCAAAAAAGACCCTGGCCAAATTTAAATCCCTCACTGTCATCGACAATGTCTTCAGGGTTTATTCCCACCATCTCGGGGCTGCTTAATCTCCAAGGGAAGCAGTTTAATTCTTCTGAAGCTTAACAGCATCCGTGAGTTGCTGCCAGGGCGTGAACATGTCTCATTTTCAGCATCGACTGACCAGATTCTAAGTCCCATTTCCTTCAAGTCCCAAGACTCTCTGGTTGCCCTTCGGGAGCCCTCTGCAGAGGTCACACATAACAACGGCAGCAGAAGTCTTTCTAGTTATTGGCTCTCGTATCCAAGCACGTCTTGGGAACTTAGTATCTTCCATCAGGAGGGTTGTCGGAAGTGGGAAATTCCTTACAAAGGAAAAGTGTGATGTCACACATGCGTGTGGATGGGTGTCTGCAGGCGGACGGAATAAACTAGAAATGGCCAGGGCAGCCTCAGATTCAGAAAAGCAGGGCAGTGATAATTTGTGAGTGTAGCGTTGGGCTTTTGCATCTGTTTATATCGCCCAAGGGAAGTTATTCATGGTTTTAAGCTAAGAAAAAAAAAAAGTGCTTAATTCTTTTCTGCTTCTCCCCATTTTTCCAAGGAAGAGTTTTGCTCCTGGAGAGCATCAGAAGAAGAATTTAACTTCTGAAACGACAGGAACCAGTGATAGCTACTAAAGGAAGCGGCGGTCTTTGAAGCCGAGCGATGGTGAGTGTAAGAGTCATTTTCAGGAAGGGCCCCAAGGAGGCATTATACACCAAAGTCTCAGGGTTTGTTTTTGTCTGAAGACATACATGGACCAGAAGAGAAATCTATTTCATACTAAACTGTCCTCTGTTGGAGGTATCTGCTTAAAAAAACCCCGAAGTTTCCCAGCACAAATCTTTGTTATTTCACTTTCCTCACCTCATAAAATACTACCCTTTATAACCTGATTCGGTTATTGTCTTCAGTCAGATAATTCAGTTCTCTCTTTCTGGCAGTCTCTCTCCCATCATTCCCTTATATTCCACTTCTGCCTTTGTAAGTCACTTTTTTTTTTTTTCAATCAGCCAGGGAACCTGTAGAGCAAATATTTTGAAATGGGGTAGACGGCATGCCCAAAATGCTTTCAAACAAACTTGCCAGGTGGTGGTTGCTAACATATGACTCCTGCTTAAGACTGGCACAGCTTGCCAAATTCAATTTTTAAATTACGTCTCACTAAAAAAAAAAAAAAAAAAAAAAAAAAGCCCCCTAAACATATAAAAGGTCAGTTTTCTAAGCTGAACTTTAAACTAGGTCTGTGGAGTGAGAATGTGTAACTGGAAATACATGAGGGAAAGTTTCACATAACAAATAAACTGATGGAAGGGATGTTTCCGGGCTCCAGATCTTAGGTTTCTCTTTGTCTTAGAGGCTAATCTCTTGTCTTTAGGGTAGACTATTTGTGAAGCTATAGAAAGGGCAAAAAGATAAAAAGTTTAATAATCCTTGATGCAAATGGTACGTCAATAAATTCAAGTGTCTTTACAGAGTTTCAAATATTTTGTAGTTCTGTGGCATACTCTTTGCCATATAAGGTCCATGAGAATATCCCAACATAATCTCTGTGAATAAAATGTGCCTATTAATTACCAGGATCCATGACAAAAACAGTAATATCCTATCAAATGAGATCATTCCAATTATTTCATGGTGGTGCAGGTATTTGCTAAAGAGAATATGTCCATCAGATGCAGACTGGCAAACAAGCATGATATTAGCTACTCTATGGCAAGATATAAGAATAATGAAAAATTGCTGGATGCTCTCAAAAGGAATCCACTATTCTAAGAAGCCCCCATTCCTGAGTGTATTAAGCTGCATTTTATACCTGCATAATTATATGGATATTTTCCTGTTCTTCACTGTAACCTTAATTTTCTGATCCACACACTGCCAGTTACATGGTAATTAATCTTTGAACTTTTTGATGACTTCAAGTATTATTAAGCTGTAATTTGCAGAACCATTTCATTACAAGGTAATGATTAGTTTTATATGCAATTCCCTGGCACTTTTCAGCTAAGAATCAAAATGACTTACAGATTCAAGATGAAGTTGTTGGGGCTTCATTTTTCTCTCTCTTTTTTTTTTATTTTGTTCCAAAGTCAACAAACAATACAAGTGAAGGTCAAAGTACTTCATCTGTTTTCCCTCTGCATGGCACTTACAGGATCCCCCTAATATAAGAATTCTGTTACTTAGTTAATTCAATCCCAAAATCAGAGCACCCCCTCCTTTTTTTAAAAAAAAAATTTCAATAAGCTGCTCTGAAACAAGGGAAAGGATGAAGAAATCAGTGTTCGTGGAATGATGAAGAATATGAACAGAATGCAGCAAGAAGACGATGTTATTTGCTATGTAATTGCTATAGTCTGGGTGATTCTCATAACGCCCACCCCCTTCCCCCATCCTCTGGACTGGCCATGTCTGTGTGGTCATACATTTTTGCAGAAATCGGAGATAGGAGTTTAAATATGAAGGGGGAAAAAAAACAACCTAAGAACTTATGCCCATAACAAAAGGCCCTTCGAAGTTATACCTACGTTTGGATCTAAACAAAAGAAACCAGAGATGACATTTCAGTTGGATCAGACTCGAATCCAGGTTCTGGCTACCAGCTACCATCCAAACACTGAATGCTAGAACACCACTCGGTGTAGAAGAAAGATGTTCCCCGAAGAAAGACTTATCTCCAATAAATGCGTTTATTTTCCTTTACCTCCAGATGAAGATTGTCAAGCCAAGGAGCTTCTGCTCTAACTTCTCAGAACTCAGCAAAGTCTCCCCATTCAGGAGATTTACTTAAAACAACCATCAGAAGAACAAAACGACAAATAAAATAGCCACCACCACCACCAACAGCTGAGTGTCTGGTCTCCTACACTGCTTCTTCCACCCTCCAATACGTGTGAGCCTCTGGGCTTCACGACTCAGAGATCTAAGTGCTCGCCTTGGATGCCTAGCTGCCCTGCCTATCGTACACATGGGATAAACAGGGCGAGTTACTTAAATTGCCTACCCTTCAGTTCTTCAAGGGCTAAACTAGAATAAATGGTATTTATTGCATGTGGTTGTTACGGGACTACAACCTGGCGTGGAAAGTGTCTGACTTATTGCAACTACAAAGTCGTGGGCCATTCAACAGGCAGGAGCCAGTCTGAGTGGCCAAAGGAACCGAGTCCTCTTGGTTCAAATTTCCACAAATGTCCAGGGAGTGGGAATTCTCCCGGGATGAAGGCAAAGGCTGTTTCGGCGTCCCGTGTCATTGGCGTATGCAGTCTTTAAGGTGTAATGCAGGTCTCATAAACATTCAGAGGTTGACTCAGTGACCTTCATTCCAACACCCTAGCAGCATGCATGCCAGGTGACTTAATGCTGACAAGCTGAAGTGTACATTTCTCAGACACTTTTGTGCTCAGAATTCCAGGGATAATCTGGCTTCCAACAAGCAAACCCTGTCACCTAGGACACTGAAGGCAGGGGACATGGTAAGGCAGTGGCTGCCTGGTTCCTCTGGCAAATGCGTGGGTTAAGCAGGGTGTGTGCGTGTGTGTTTCTGTAGAAATAGCAGAAGTTTGATTTGATTTTGTGGTCAGCATTCTCATGGCTACCAAAGGACTCAAGTGACAGTCTCGACAAGAGGCTGGACATTTCTCCTGGCTGCATTGTTTATGGCTGGGTAGCACCCAGACTTAGCCATGCAGACCTCCAAGAATTTCCGTGTAATAACTAAATGCCTCTGATAAATCGCTTTCTGCTTAAACTAAAATGCTGACGGATTCTTTAACAACAGTGTCATCTGACAAGAGGTCATAGAAGAGAAAAAAAAAAGCAGCAGCAGCAGCTTTGCCTCACATCCAACTTCTAATCTTATCCTGAGCCTTCCAACTCCAGTGGCTGGCATCTTCCCATTATAGGTTGGTCCAGGTTCGTCTCAATCCATTTTGCTGATGGATCTTTTATATAACTCTTCTTATATACGGTGTAAAACTCTACCATCAAGGCCCTTGCCTCTAAAAACGCATTTGTGTGTATGTGTGTGTGTGTGTGTGTGTGTTCCTTGCAGAAGCCCTGCCATAGAAATACTTAAAAGGGAACTCTCTGTCCTGACCCATCTCAGCTGTGATGAGCTGGAAGGATCACTCAGTAACCTGAGATGGTTGAGACAAAGGGAGAGATCAATAAGGAGGGAACTGTTAGTAAACAGAAACTGCCTAATGCATCTTCTATTCATCAGAGTGGGCGAGCTGAGATGCCTGCAGGGTGACAGGTCTCTGGCACAAAATAGTCCAAGGAGGTCAAGGAAAGCGGAGGCATTTCTGCTAGTTTTTTGAAGTGTCTCTGTTTTCCATTCCATTCTTAGAGCTTCGAAGCATTCAGACTCCTGTTGGCCATGCATGATTGGGATACGAAAGGCAACCTGCCATCCTAGAACAGCCTGCAGCCAGTGAGTGCTGGTGTGGGTAACCCCATAATGCCAGTTTAACTGAAGCCCTCATGATGTGGGATACAGTCTTTGGAGAGTCATATAGGAAATACCCTTTAATGAGACCTGCCAAGTGTTGGCACTCGGTGAGGGGATACAGATAACCCATCCTAATCTTCCAACAACCGGCAAGGTACTTCACAGGTGAGGACATTCATAGTTGAGTGACTTCTATCTGAATGCACAACACAAAAGTTGTTTGTTTGAACGTGTGGTTGTCTGATGACCACAGTCTGTGCTCTGATCACACCTAACTCAGCCTTGCACGACTGATTCACATTTACGACACTAGGAGTTACTATTTGTAGTGAGAAAGCACTCAAAAGCTCTTTCCTCCTGACCCATAAACAGGACTTGAAAACTTTTCTCTGTAAAGAGCCAAGTAAGAAATATTTTAGGCTTCGTGGACCATATAGTCTCTGATGTAACGACTCCACTCAGCCTTGTGACAAAGAAACACCTTAAAAATAAATGTGTATGGCTGTGCTCCAATAAAACTTTATCTACAAAAAAAAAAAAAAAGAGAGCAAAAGATGGATTTTGCCCTTGAGCTACAGTTTGCTGAGCACTGATTGCTGTTAAACTGGACAAAGGCTTTCAGTGTTGCATGAGCTGCTAAGTGGTAGGAACCAGAATGACTAGCTCTGAAGCCACAGCAACATCTTTGGCCATTCTTAAAGATTCCTGTCACGTCCTAGGTACGGGTCTCAGGTGGCCATTGGCATTTTGGATGGTGCACACGAGAGGCAAGCAATACGGTTTCATCTTTGACCTTTGCACTTATCTGATGCGGAAGCAGATGGGGACCAATAACTTCGAGTGGTCAGAGAGCTCACTCTTGTGCTTTGGGAGCTTAGAGATGATCCATTATGACAGAAATGAAAGGGCAGAGGGCACTGTGCTCAAAGTCTGGCGGCGTTTAACTTTCTGAGGCATGAAATGTCCAGTCAACCCACTTGTCTCTTCACTCTCCCCAGTGTGAGGTGGAACAGACGTGGCCCCGCGGACGAGAAAGCACGAGAGAGGGCTTGCTCCACGGTCCCTTTTTCTGTGTGACCTTGGGCGACCCACTTCATTCCATAGGAACACAGGTACCTTAACTGGGGATGAGAACACCAGAGGACGCCTCCCGGAGTCGACGTGACTACTGAGTTGTTTAACATATAGAGGAGGGATACTGCGCAGTGCTGGGCACAAGGTGGCATGTGACATTGTCTTAATCCCATGAAGCTGAGGGGCCAGACCCTCAGGGAAGCAGTCTCCTGCTCCCTTCCTATGTGCCGCTGGAAGGCCAGGAAGAAAGGGTTGAGGAAGACAGTGCCCTTCGTGTGGGAAAGCTGAGCTCCCCAACATGACGCTGGAGCTAGCAGAGCCATGTTCCTCGGACCAAGTGACAGGAGCCCCAGGGAATGTTCAGGACGGCGTTATCTCCAGAATGAGCGTCTCCGAATGCACCACAAAACCCCAGGACCTCTCCGAAAGCCCAGAAGCCTTTAGAAAGGATTGGCTGTCAGACCTCATAACGGGGCTCCCCCAATCAACCTTCTTCCACACAATGATGGGTCTCCCTCCATTTCTCCTTTTCGGCACCCGGGGATCCAGGCAATAGCAGGGGGTCGATGATCTGACAATTAAAGCCCAGGATTCCCAGTGCAGGGCTCAGAGCTACGGAGACGAAATTTCAAATTCTGATACGCCACCTCCTTCGGCTGACCGTTAGCAGATGGCCCTCAGCACCAGCTCCTACAGCTGACTGACTGCCCCTGGGGTGTGGAGTCCACCATGTTTCCTCCGGTGGCAATTTTCCTGCTTTTTGGCAGTTGCTGGTCTACAGGTAGCCCTCATTTTCGGAACTTTCTGTGATGATATTATACAGCTCGTCCTGTTCACTTTGGGACTCTCTCTAGAAAACTCACGAAACTACAAAACTAGCCATTCAATCGTCTGTGTACAGACTCATGTTTGGGATTGGAAGACTAACACTACTACCCCACATTCGAATACTCAGGGGTGGGGGTAAGCAAAATATTCCTACTATGCGGAAAATCGCCAGGTATATGTCTAAGAGCTGCCTGTTTCAGTAAACCACTGAATATGAGATGGGGCACCACTTGTAAAATTCTTAATCTTTTCACAAGAAATGAAATGGGACGTCTCTTGCAGAATTAATCTTTTCCCTAAACCTAGTTAGTTTTCTTTCCTCCTTTCTTTGGAAAAAGGCTCTCCCTCTAATCCTGATAATTGCTCTGGCGACTCAGGTCCTCTGGCTATTGATAAGGGTCATGAGTCTATTGTTAAGCAGAAATAGTGTTCAGCCAGGCAGGGTCCTTAGAGTCTGGGAGATGAGGGGACTTTAAGCCAAAGATCTTTCTTTTTGCTCTTTAAGAAACACATTAACCAAGTCTGTTTGCTTTTATTTACTTAATAGGCAAATCAATAATAAAAATTAATAGATGTATGATTTAAATAACGAGTTTGTATCTTCTTTTCCTTGTCTAGGGACTGAGGTGGCACTTCAGCAGGAAACCCAAGACCCCATCCTGACTGAGGCAGGAAGGGAAGGAGCTCCATGAAACCCCTGTAGGCAGGGACTATGGCCATTCTCAGCAGGAAGCATATACTAAAGAAGAGACCTCCTGTCCCTCAATATACATTCCAATAATAAGGGGGTTCATGGGTCTTAGAAAAGAGGTAGGCAGGAAAATCAGTCAGGGGGTTTTGGGTCTGCCTACAAGGACACTGAGGTCATCCTATCCTAGAAGGGGTCCTCCCTAATCCGCCCACAGTTAAGCAAGCCAGAAAACACTTAACTCACCCAGAGAAACCAGTAGGCAGAGATTTAGGTACTAGTTTAAGCCAGTCACTCACGCCAGTGCAATGAAGATCCCAATGACCTTCAATTCACCTGAGTCTCATTATACCATCATTATAATATGATGCATATGCCCAAAAGTTCATCAATATCATTAGAACAGACTGAATTCTGGGAGCAAACATGCACAGAAGGCAAAATGTTGAATCACTGAGTCTTGTCAATCTTAGCTATCAATCAAGGAAGCCCACTCCTCTAAGAAAATTAACCACCCACAGCAAAAAGGGATCAAAACCCTGAAGTCTTTGTGACCAGGCCTTTTGAGCCACGCTTCTACTGCTCAGGCCCGCTTCCTCGCCTGGAAGAGGACTTTCCTTTCTAATAAAACCTTTTCTGCTGTATTTCGGTGTCTTGCTCAATTCTTTGTTCGAAACATCAAGAACCTGGACAATGCACTGGGAGAGGACCCCACTCTTCGGGAACAAATATAGGGTTGGAAGAAAGTATACCAATGTGGAAGTAGCGATATTTTTCCCATTGAGATAAAATTCACAAAACGTAAAAGTCCCTTCATAATATTATGCAACCATTGCCATGATCTCATTCCAGAAGAGCACCCCAAAAGGCAACTCCATCCCATTAAGCAGCCCCTCTTCTCCTCAGGAACCTGGCAGTCCCCATAAAGCAGAGATCTCCAAACACCCTTTGAACAATAAGTCTCTTTTTTTCTCTCTCTCCCTCCCCCCACCCTTTCCAGTCCCCTGTGACAATATCAGGCCCTGCAAGCTCCCTTCCTGTGGGTAAGTCACCCAAATGTCTTCAGGACATGGCATCTACAGATCCTCCTGGAGAAACGGAGGTGCTTTGTGATTAGAAAATGATGGCTGAGTGCGAATCGCAGCTGTGTGTACCTCCTTCAGAAGGGTTTGCGTCCCCTGGGGTGAGAATTAAGTAATGAGAAGGCATCAGTGCCTTCAGGAAAACAACAACAAAAACACCCTGATCTTTAAATAATGCCTCACCTTAAGAAATCAGATGAAAGAGGAAGCGAAGGTAGTGAGAATCAGGAATAAAGGTGTGTTTCTGATTGAGAGCTAGGGTGTCCTGTCTTCCAGGGACTATTTTCATCACCAGAGATTATTTAAATGATTGGAGCCATTTAGCCAGAACTATGAGCCATGGAGAGAAAGAGATTTCAGAAGACTTCCCAGAGCTAGCTCCAGGGGAGGGTGACATGTCCTATGTCTCCCACCAAGCATTCTTTCCCTGGTCAAGTAAATATTTCTATGCTTTCAAAAACAAAGGGGATTTCTAAGATGTAGGGAGACTGCTAACACTTGCCATCACTGGAGTGAGTGATGTTGAGAAATTCTATGGAAATGCTGGTGGCAGAGGATGATCACAGTTTCCGGAGAGCCGGGAGAGCCGGATGGTTGGCCAGGGGGCATAATTTAAAGGCTCACTGCTTGCTCCCCTCAGCTTTCCAAGAGGGTGGGGTCGGTCTGTTTGTATTCAGCCGACTGTCTCCAACAATGGCATCGTCTATAAACCTGTGTGAAATATTCAGCCAAGAAAATTTAAACAACCCAGCAGCAAACAGCAAAGCCAAAGCAGAAGTTTCCGTGATGGGAATTGGGCAGAAATTGGCCTTAGATAATTCTGACTGAACCCTCTTCCCCCTAGTTAAATATCAGAATCTGCGTTTTGTTACATTCACGTCCCTGGGAGAAAGTCCTCCTTTCGTTGGATCTCTTGAAGGTTTCTGCCTAAAGACAGAGTTACAGAATTTTCAGGAACTGAGATTAAGATACACCGGCACACAGGCAATTGGGCTGAGCCCAGGAGTTAGGAAAAGCTGCATAGGGTGGCCTGTATGGGCTGGTTTCTGACTATAATCACAAAGATGAATGGATGGAGATGCTGAATCTCAGACTTCACCATAGCCTATTTATTCTCCTAATCCCTGTTCACATTATTTCCTCTAGCTAGGAGGTTCTGAAGCCCAGTCTCCATCCTTCCGGATTTTGCCTGGTACAACTTCCTCTGCAAACCCTACCCTTCGACCTCAAAGCCCCTTGCCTGCCAGAAGATTCCATTATCCCCTTTTCTGTGACTTCTGTTTACCTATGCACCTCAAGCTCATTCTCGCCTTTCAGACTTGTGCTTATTCTTTTCTTTGTGTGGAAAAGTCTCCCTCCGCGTTTCGTATGGCTATTAACCCCTTCCTGTCCTGTAGATCTCAGCTCAGACATTTGCTTCGCTGGTTATCCGAGCAGAGGTAGACCCACTCTTTGAGACTTCCAGTCATGTTATCCTTTAAAAAATATGTTTGGCATGGCATTTATCATTGTCTGAATTATCTTGCTTAGGACCTTATGTATCTAATGATAACTTATTCAGGGGAGTGACTTTATTTGCTGCTTGCTTAGTGGTCATTTCAAGACACTTAAAATATGTGCGCCCATTCTAGCCCCTCTCGTTCACTGCTGGATCCCTCCTCCCCATAGTCAATCCTCATGAAACATTTCACAAACGAAAAAATCGATGGCTCCAATGGTATCTGTAAGGCCAGCGCTCCCAGAAAAGGCCCCAGGGGCAGGTCCCCACCCCTAGCTCCTGCCTGTTAGCCACCTGATGCCCATGGACCAATCCGCTGGTGCCAGGACTACACTTGTGGCACCAAACACCTGCACCCAGCAAGAGAGCCCCCGCTGTGCTTGTCTTTTCTGAATCTTCCCCTTCCTGGACACCGACCCTTAAAACCCTGCCCCGACCCCACCCGGGTGTGACTCCTCTGGCCCCTTTCCTTGGGACCAGAGAATCTCGCCCGGGACTCCTTGCCTTTCAATAAAGGATGCCTGTTAATCATGAGTCAGACACTGTCTATTGAACGGCCAAACCTTACAGTATCCGCTTTTCAGCTCTATGAAGGGTCTCGTCACACCTCTTACAATGGCTGCTTTGGAGGTGAGTCCCTCTGACGATGTCTGTCACCTTCACACAGTGTACACAGTGTGTGTATAGCACGTGCAACCTGGTACACTGCCTGGCCCATAGTCAGCGTTCACTAAGTGTATGCCGAATAAAGTAACAACTGAAGTCATCGATTCTTCCCTTGATTCATCTTTGGTTTCACGGCGATAGGGCTGCCGGATCTCACAGACAAGAAACCCAAGCACAACATCCAGGTTCTTCCAAGTGCTCAGTCTCATGAGAGGGCTGGGCTGCCTCAGACCCCGCAACTTCTGGACCCCGACCCTTTCACTCTGACCTGATAACTCACTGCTATTTCCCATTCCTATGCTGCCCCTGTTGTCCAAAAGTTTGTTGTATGCTTCAAGGTGATCCCCGAAAAGATACCCCACAGTCTAAGGGGTAATTTCTATGCAATTAACCAGCAAGGCTTAGTGCCTCGATATGTAAAAGACTCCTTGATGTCAACATTAAAAAAAAGGAAAAAAAATCAAAAGAGACATAGGTATAAGACACTGACAGGAAATTCTTAGAAGAGAAAATCTGAATGGCCCAACCTCAGCAGTAGTCAAAAAAAAAAAAAAAAAAGCTAACTAAATCCACCATCAGAGAACATCAATCAAATATTCAATTGGTAGAAATGAAAATGCCAAAAATACCAGTGTTCACAGAGAGGTGGAGCATGGAGGACCTGCATACTGTTGGTGGAGCATAAATTGGTGCAACCCTTGGAGACCAACTTAGGGACCCCCAGAAAATGCATGTACACCATGGCCCAAGCATCTCCATTCTTGGAGAAAGCATAGTACAGGAAGCAGGAGATGCATGCAAGAGTGTTCAATGCAGTGTGTAATAACAAACGGATAAACTGTGATGTATTTAGACAAGGCAATTAAAGGGCTGGATCTACACATATCAATTAATGTGCATACATTGCAAAAATACACGCTGCATGAAAATGAAAGTTGGATACATAAAGCGTGACAATTATATGAGTTAAAATGTGATTTACAAATCATATAAATGTGGTCTGTGAATACACATAGAAGTAGTAAAGGTATAAGACAGGCCTTGGAATGGTAAAAGGCAAATTCAATATCGTGGTTACCTTAGGTGGGAAACAGGAAGATACATTATGACAGGGATAGAGAGGGCGATTCATTTATTTATGATGTTTTATTGTTCAAGCTTTGTAGTAAGGTCGTGTGTGTCTGTTCTATTTTTCTATATATATTTTACATGCCCTAAATTATTATTGAAAATCATCGTACTTAAACTGACAGATACAGAGAACAGATCTGAGGGGAAGGGGGCTGGGTGACATGGGGGAGGGGATTAAAGTACACACTTGCAGTTGTAAGTCGCAGGGATGTAACATGCAGCATGGGAAATACGGTCAATGACTTAATGACTATGCATGGTGACAGGTGCTTCCTAGACTTACGGGGTGGTCACTTCGTAAGGTATATAAACGTTGAATCACTGTGTGTACACCTTAAACTAGCGTAATACTGGATGCCAATTATATTTTTAAAATAAAAATTAAGTTAAAAGTCATTGTGCCTGCTGACCTTGGTGCCCATTACCCACTGGTACAGAGGTCGTGGTCAGGGACTAAGGGACTCAGACATCTGCCCGGCTCTATTCTTTTCCCACCACCAGAGTGGACACTCCTTCCTTCATGAAACACCCAGAAGAGGACATGTCTACGGGGGTCTGTCCTGCCATAGTCGTCCTACGACTTGAAATTTCCGGCTGCCATGAGCTTCCAGAACCAAGGCTTTGACTGAGAGGCAAGTCCTAGAAAAACCACTAATAACCGTCCGAGAAAATCCAGAGAAGCACAAAGTCTCTGAAGAGAAACCGAACCCCGTCACAAGCATCTACTCAGTGGTGTTTGCGCACAAACCACTTGACCCTCCTGTAGCTTAGATCCTGAGGCACCAATGCTCGTGGGGAACATAAAAGCATCTCCCATCTCCAATCAGTCTCTAACCCACCTGTGATGGACTTGGGCTAGACCTATAGAAGACCATGGTATTCCAGAATATTCCATGGGCCAAGGCACGATGACTAACCTGACTCTAAGGTTAATTCTGCAAAGCACCAGAAACCCAGCTGGGGTAACAGCGGGGACATTTATAAGGAAAGTCAACATTATTTTAAGCACTGTGATGATCTTGAATCAAAATCCAGTATAGTAGTCTTTAAATGAAAACATCTAGGTTACTTTGCAAAAAGCAGAATCCTGAACTCTGAGGCAACCCAAGTAAAACCTCTAAGGCTGGAACCTGGGATTCTGCATTTGTACCAAGCTTCTTGGGGTTTGGGGGGAGTATTCACAGTAAGATTTGACCACCACTGGGGCACTGAAAGTACTCTGCCAAGCTGAAATAAATGTTAGCTATTATTTCTGGAATTTGCATAACCACATCTCCTGTTCGCCCTTAACTAGTTCACAAAGCAAATTAACTTCCTGGCCATATTTTTCCTGAATTCCGTCTGTAGGTTGCCTCTGTGGGGAACAGTCCTCTCTGTGCCCCAACATTATTAATATGATTATTAATATTTAATGTGGTGCTAGGAGCTTGTAACTGCCAGCTCTGCCCTAAACACTTTATATATGTTGTCTATGGCAGCTGTTATTAGTCACAAGTTCCAGATGGGAAACTGAGGTTAAAGACGGTACAAAAGTGTATAGCAAGTAAATATTGACTCAGAGATTTTAAATTTATGTCACTCAGACCTCAAAAATCTATGTTCCTATCTCTACTGCAACATTGTCCCTGCCCTAAATCAGAACTCTGATTTTCTTAGTGAATGGGTCCGAGCCAAGAGAACCTCACAGTGATTTCCTCTAATGTAATTTGTAGCTTAAAAAGAATACCCAGCTTTATTAAGGTGTAATTAACAAATAAAAATTATATATCTTAAAGGTATCCCACATCTTTTGATGTAAGCATACATTATGATTACCATAGTCTACCTAATTAGCATACGTATCATGTCACATGCTTTTTTTTCTGCGAGTGTTGAGAACACGTAAAATCTACTCTCAGTGACTTTCGAGTATACAATACAGTATTATCAGAGAGAGCACCATGCTCTCTATTAAATCTCCAGCACTTATTCAACCTGTGTAATGGAAGCTTTGAAACCCTTTGACCATCATCTCCCCATTTCCCGTCTAATGAAATTTAAAACAGAGATGGTAAAAAAAAAAAAAAAAAAGCTGGTGGCAGGGATTCCGGCCCTGTGGCCCGCCTGCCGCGCACGATGACACTCTTGTGCCCACAGAGAGCAGCACACTCTTGCCGTTCACAGGGCTGCAAAGGAAAGGCAAACTACTTCCATCCCAAAAGGGAAAGAAGAGGTAAAAACCAATAGGAAGTGTGCTTCACAGATGGAATTTGTTTCTACAGAGCATCACCGTGTAGCTGATTGACAGGAGCACAAAGCCGGTGAAAGTCTTCGAAGAAGAGGAGAAAGGAAACAGGAGGGAGGACCTGGCTTCCTCTGGGAAGGCCACTCGCATCCGAATGGATGGACCAGAAGCCCAGGTAGCGGGGGGGGGGGGACATCTGACGTGGGAATAAAAATTAAAACAACAATCTCATTTAGTGGAAGAATTTCCTTAAAACAAGGGGAAAGCATAAGTAATTGGGAAAGAATGAAGCAATTTTATGGATATGCGTTCCCTGGAGATCCAGCTGTCTCAGTCTTTTAACTAATTATGCATGCCATGGAGATGGAGGAGGGAGAGAGGGAGAGGGAAAAAATCACACAAAAGAAACAAACGAGCAAAGAGTGGTTTGAGTTTGTTGAATGCGAGTCAAAACTCATTTCACTTCAATCAAATGCGGGCAGGGAAAGGAGTTAGCTTTGGGGCTTTCAGCAAACTAAACAAGGACGTCTTCACCATCTTTCGGTCTTGCCGACTTTCACAAGAATTAAATGCCCCCCTTTGTTATTGTGAAGCAAAATTCCGGGAGACCTAGACATTTACAAAAATGTTTTCCAGGGCTAAGGGTTGGTTTTTCTTCCTTCTCTACCGCCACCCACTCCCACTTGGTCAATCCTGAATTTGCTTGATATGCTCAAGTGCAGCAGAGAGCAATGCAAGCATTGGAATAGGAGCCAAGATTAGCTTCTCTTGCAGGTTAGTTTCTAACTACCTGTCTCATCGTATCTTTCACACCAAGAAAGGAAATGGTTGTTTGTGGAGCTTTCTTCCAACACCCCAAACAAAACCAGAATG
Source organism: Eonycteris spelaea (assembly GCA_003508835.1). Taxonomy (NCBI): domain Eukaryota; kingdom Metazoa; phylum Chordata; class Mammalia; order Chiroptera; family Pteropodidae; genus Eonycteris; species Eonycteris spelaea. Next base: position 4,645,840 of record PUFA01000115.1, read on the forward strand.
GACTAGGTCGCATTTGAAACCCAGTTTAAAAACTGTCTCCCCTACAATCCTGTCCGCCTTTGCAAAAAAACAAATACACACATACACACACACACGTATGAACTCATTTCTACCAGTTAACAACACTGAGTCTAATCAAACATTACATCCAAAAGGTTTATAAGTATTATTGTTAAATAATCCTCGATTAAAAAAAAAAAAAAACAATAAAGAATTTGAAGTGAGTCAAGGGCCTTTGATAGATGTATTCCCAGACTATGTTAGGACTGATATTTGAATGAATAGACACTCCAGAGTCACAATTTTTGCAGATGAAAAAGAACAGAAAGTTTAAGATCCTGTGTCTTGAGCTCACAAGATTCATGAACTGTGATTGAGAGGGTTTATAAAGAGCCAGGAGAAACCCTCTGTTAATAAATTAAAGCACCCTATTAAAAAAGTTTAGGTTTTTTTTTTTTTTTTTTTTTTTTTTAGGGTAAACCTTGTGTGTTTCATCTTCCCAGTAGATGGTCCAGTGTCACTTTTAATAAGTCACATTCTTTAACATGTCACTTTTAGGGTCAGTGGAAGAAGCCAGGTTCTCAGATAGCCAAGTCCTTTTGTTATTGTAGGTTTGATATCCAGTTCTAGAAAATTATGTAGAGAGTGATACAAAGAGATATACGATGAAAGTGAGGGAAAATGATTTTTGTATTTTGGTAACATTTCTAAAAATCAGAGTAATGCTCGATAATTATCATTTTGAGTATATAATGTGGGCAATACACTCAGAATACAGGGCCTTATTATTGCTACTAAATTCTCATATCAATTCGCACAAAGGAGGTATTACATTGAAATTTTAGGAGAAACCAATAAAATAAAAACAGAATATGCACCTTTCAAAATAGTCAAGAGAAAACTGGAATAAAATTGATCAACTCTATAGAAAAGCAGAAAATATGGATTTAAAGGAAATAAAAAGCACGTAGAAAATTCAAAATAGGTGAAAAAAATTATATTAACACACATCAGTAATGTAAATGGGCTACACTTGTCAGTAGACAGAAATGGTCAGCTCAAAAAAAAAACAATCACTACATGTTATTTAAAAGATATGGAAAATGACAGCATTAATAAAGGTAGATTTAAAAGATACTATTTATCCTAAAATGTCAAATACCTATAAATAAATTAACAAAACTTGTATGAGACTTCTGAAATGAGGAATTAAAAAATTCTTGAGAGAAATTTAAAGAGAAAAAAATAATGGAAAAGATAGTCTCGTGTTCGACAGAGATGGAAGAGTTCGATCTTTGTCGGTGTTTCAAGTGCCCCAGAAAGTACTTATTGGAGAAGTTTACAGCTTATTTCTCAAATACTATGAAAATGCAAATGCCCCAAAATGGGCAAAGTAATCTTGAAGAAGATATCAAAACTGAAGGGCATAGCCAAGAAAGTATCAAGGCCTATTGTAAAGTTCTAATAAGATAGTGTGAAATTGACCTAACGACAGGCAGATAAATCAGTGGAAACTAACAGAGTCCAGAAATGGTTATGAATGTATAGGGTCATCTGATTTATGACAAAAGTGACACTTCAATCCAGTAAAGGCAAGGATGGTCTTTTCAATAAATGGTCCTGTGTCAATTAAATATCCCAATGGGAAGAAAATGGGTCTTGACCCCTACATCATACTATATACGGAAAATAACCAGACATGGGTCATAGACCTAGATGTGAAAGGGAAGACGATAAAGTTTTACGAAGAACACGTAACAGAATTGCCTCATGACACTACAGTAGGTAAAGACTTCTTAAGTAGGACACAATGAACACTCACCATGAAGGACAAAAATCATAAGCCTTATTGCATTAGATTAAGAATAACAAATATTCATCAAAATACACTGGTAAGGGAGTAAAGCATCCATGTGTGTGTGTCCAAAATGCACACTTCTCCAAATCAATCAGGAAAACACAATCGACTCAATAGAGCAATAAACAAAAATTTGAATAGCCTCTTCACAAATGAGTATACTCACATGGCTCATGAAATATAAAAATGAAATGCTCTACTTCATTAGTCACCTGAAAACATGCAAATTAAACCACAATGAGATATCGCTATTCTCTCATTAAAATGAGTCAATGAAAAAGAAAAACCTAATGATTGGTATTGTGGAGTGTCAGACCCTCCATATAGCACTGAAAAATCCTTTTGTGGATGTATCTAGCACAAGCTGAATGTATGTATACCATACCTAAATTTACCAAAATAAATGTTTACTAAACAATGGATACAGTAATGTCCATAACAACAGCATTCATAATAGCTTTCCCCTAGAAACTCCCCAAATAATCACTGAGGAGTCAATGGATAAATTCAGTAAATAAACAAAAGAATGGGCAATATTCACACAACAGAACACCATGCAGTGATGAAAAGGAACAAGACACAACTTTATGCAATATGGATAAATTTTACAAGCCCACAATGAGTAAAAAAAATCAGACTCAAAAGAATGCATAGCATATGATTCTATTTACATAACATTTTTAGAAAGGCGAACTAGTCTATGGTGTTTGATAATAAGGGCCATGAAAGAATCCTAGGAGGGTAATAACTGGAAGGGACACAGGGGAACTTCTGGGGTGTGCATAATGTCCTCTTTCTGGGTCTGGGTGACAATTTCTTGAGCATGACAGCTTTATAATTAAGACTCGCTGTTATGATTTGTTCACTTATCCATATCCATGTGATACATGAATAAAAATTAGAAGAAAAGCAGAAGGAATATGGTTACTGTCAAACGCAAATGGAGACTTATTTACATGACAAAACGCATTGCGAATAAAGTTTGCATGTTCAAAACCTTTAGGGCCAGAATGTGAAATTTTATGGAATGATTAAAAGAAACCCTGTAATTGAAAACAGATGTATGCACATGGATGCCAGTTACTGATATCATAACGACCTCAATTCTCCCAAAATGTGTCTGCTAATGCAATGTCATTCCACTCAAAATCCCAGCAGGATTTTTCGTGAACTTTGACAAACATTACAAAATTCTTATGAAAATTGAAAACGGAATAATGGCTAAGACAATCTTGAAAAAGGGGAAAAAAACCAGAAGAGTATGAAGATAAGAAAGATATAGAAAGTGGAAGGACAAGAGGAGTATGGGTTGAAATCAGAATTATTTAAACATAAATATATAGTTCATATATAATTATAAACAATATTAACAATGGTAATATTAGAATGCCAATATTTTAATTGGTGGTACATATGCAAGAATAGAAAATAGTCTGAAGGGACGGGATACGAAGAAACAGACCCTGGTGTTTGAGAGCTTTGCACATGACAGAGGTGGCCTTATGAAGACCCTGGTGACTGCTGAGACCATTAACTGGCTGTCCAAAAGACAAACTTAGGCTGTATCCTTGCCTATAAGTAAAAATAAATTCCAGATGGATGAAACACCTAACTATGAGAGGCCGTTCTGCTATATTTTGGAAGCTAATATAGAAAAAATGGCTTTATTGTGTTGGGCTAATAAACAATTTCTTAAGCTGTACAGGAGAAACAAACCCTAAAGGAGAACACTCACACACGTATTTTGACACATTAAGTAAAAGAAGCAAACAAAAAAATAATAACTGGGGGGGGGGCACAAAATCAAGGTGAAAAAATGTCACACATAAAAAATGAAAAGACAAGTCATAGGTAATTGCAACCCCTGAACCAAACATAAAGACCACTCGTTAGAATATAACAAATTTCTACAAATCAGCAAGAAAAAAATATAACAGAGAGAAATCTCAGAGCAACATTTTAAATGAAGAGACAAGATGGACGATGATAAAGCATGATTCAATTTCTGTAAGAGTTCCAAATAAGCCACATATCTGTGGATACATCTATGTACAGTAAATACAGGGGTATATGGAATGACAGTCACTGACTTAAGGTGATGTTCAGGATGAGGAAAGACAACAATAATGACAAATCTTAACTGCGTAAGAAAGATACTTCAAGCAAAGGAGGCAAAGTTAACTTTTTAATATATTAGTGATGGTTACATATCAGGTATCTGCTATATGATTTCCTATACATTTGTATGTGTTTGAATATTTGTAATTAAAATTTTAATACAAAATATAGCAAGGTCTTGGAAAACAATCTCCTGTGTGAGCTCAAAATCTAAGGAGAATGTGTAAACGCAGCACTGGTCCATCAAAAGGCCCAAATATGAAATTTCAAATGAACATTTGCATCCTCACCTGTACTAAGGCTTTTCCATGTCAGCTTTCTAGAAACCGGCTATGGCCAAGGGATCTTGTGTGAGGGTGTGACATACTGACTGCTCTCTCCACGTAGCCGTGCAGCCTTGGTTTTACATGTCATTTCTCCCCTCCATGGGATCGAATTCTAACAGGCACCCATTGACTTGCAAAGTTTGAGTGAGGAATTGAAATGACCCCTGTCATGTCATTTCCTCAAGAGAAGCTCAGGGTCCCCAGACCCCAGGTGCCTCTGCCATTGTCCTTCATACTCATAGTCATAGTGTCCGGTAATCTCTATCTCTGTACCATCTCGGGAATCAACTAATTCCTCCCAGGTCCACTGTCAGCCTTGGTCTAAGCCACCACCGTCTCCCATCTGGCTTACTGTCACAGGGCTTACGGTGCTGCCCTCCCTGAAGACTCCTTCCCATCATGCTCCACACTGACACCCCACAGACCTGTAAGTCACGTGTGTGATACCTGCCTTACTTACAAGGACAGGAATCACAGCTGCTTTGAACGCCGCTCCATTCTCAGCGTCTGGCATGTAGCAGAGGTACAGTAGGAATTTTCTTAATATGGACAAGTCGCCGAAGACTTCCTAAAGCATGAATATGAGCAGGCTTCCTCTCCAGCTACAACTCTTTCGTGGTTACCTAAAGGATAACGTCGTTCTTCTTTCGTGAGGCTTTGTGACCCTACAGGATCGAGTCCCTGTCTACCTCTCCGTGTCATTCCTCACGTCCACCTGAGCCCCCTAAATCCCAAGCCGTTATTCTTTCAACAAGTGTGCCCCGCTCATGGCTCCTGGCCTTGATACACGTTGTCAGCACTTCACAGGACACTGCTTTTTCCTCAGCACGAGTCTTAATTCCCTTACACTCTACCTCCCCTCCCCGCCAGCCTTTCGTGACCCTTCAAAGACTGGGTTCCCTGCCTCTTCTCAGGGTTCCCTGCATTTACTTAAGGCTCCCTAGGGTAGCGATTATCTCACTGTGCTGAAATGACTTCGTGGATCTCTCACAGATTTTACATTGTTAAGCACAAGTACTGTTTTGTTCAATATCATCAGCCCAGTCAATGAACAAATGCTAAATAAATATTTTGTGCCCCGAATGAATGAAACAAAAGGCCAAGAGTGCACAAAGACTCTGCTGTACCTGTTCTATGTCCTAGCCGTCCTGAGATGACCCTCGTTTTAACACACTTATTTGAAACCATCTATCACTGGTACCCATGGGCCAGATGAAGAGGCCAGACAGAGTTTAAGTTCTGGCGGGGAGAGTGACTCTGTTTGGGGGATCCAGTCAGAGATTACTCATCTGGGTAACAGGAAAACAGGGTCACAGACAGAGCACTGGGCTCAGGTTCAATGTCTTCTCCTGCTACTCTGCATGCCATTCTGATTTCTCACATGTGAAGTTCCTTCTCAGGACTGAAGTTCCAGAAGGCCTTGGTTACGGTTGCTAGGCAAAGCCTTCTGGGATGGAACCACCTGCCCTAATTAAGAGACGAATATTTCTGAATATGGGTCATTGGGTCTCGCCAACACGCACATCTCTGAGAATAGATTTCTGTGACTGTGTGTTCGCTCTCAGAGCCAAACTATTGATTTTCCATGGCTTGTTAAATAGGTCCCCATCTGTCAGAGGCTTCCCTGTGGAGCTGGTATATGTCATTCTGAAACCCCCACGGAGATAAGCCGTCTAGGAGAGATTCTTTTAGATACACACCTACCGGCTCTGCCTTTTCCTTCTGCAGGGGCTGCAGAGCCATGAGTGGTGATTAGGCCACGTTGCAAGTGTAAGCCAGCTGACTTCTCGTTTTCTGAACATTTATTCCACTAGGCACGTGTGGGTGACTTGTACCGATGTCCGTTTTTGGTGGACGGGCTCCGTGCATGAAATAATTATATTTCCAAAGGGATAAACTTAAATTCTATGCATCCTTCGAGATTTAGTTCAGCTGTCACCTCCTCCAGGGGGCCTTGGTTCTTCCTTCAGGCCTGTCTCCTCTGTATTCTTTCATTATATTACCATATTGGGCTGGAATACTATCTTTGCAAGTTCATCTCCCCCTCTAGCTGACCAGTTCCTCAAAGCCAAGAACTAAATCTTGGTTCAACTTATCACCCAGACTCTAACACGGGGAATAGACCTGATAATACTGCTTGACATGACTGAACCATGGACAAAGAGCTAAGTATGCATCTGCTCTCGATTCTGAGAAATCCAGGCAAGTCTAACCCGAAACCTCGATTCGTCAAGCATGCGTCCAGGTGCTGCCGATCGCTGTACTGAAACAGTTCCTAAGATCACCAATGGCATGCAACATTTAGCAACCAATGCTTGATTTGTGTTTGGACTAGCATTTCTCGGTCCTCATCGCCTGCAACCTGTCAGCAGCAGCTAACATCCTCACTTCTCTTCCGCCTTAGTTGATACAAAGGCCTCCTTGACTTTCCCTTTTTCTGTCCTCATTTGCAGACTCATTCTTTTCTGCTTAGCTCTTACACATTGGACCCAACACATACCCAAAGGCCAAGCCCCAGGCCTCCTTCTCTGCTCACATTTAACCTCAGTGATTTCATGTATGCTCACGAATTAAATCACCATCAATGCACAGGTGACTTGCAAATGTACATCTCCTGTCCAGAAAGCTTCTCTGAAACTTCAGCCCAAATTTCTAGCTGCCTAATTGAAATTTCCCTATGAATGCGACAGAGGCACCATAAATGTAATATATTAAAAAGTCAAGTCCCGACCTTTACGCCCCCTCCAAACGTGTTATTCCTATAGGTTTCTCAATTTTTCTTAAACAACTCAATTCAAACCAACCACTTTCCCAAGCCATAAATGTAGGAGCGATTCTTAACAACTCTATTTTCTATACTTGATTTATTAACACACTTATTAAATTTTATATCTGAAATCTCTCTCTATCCTGTGTTATTTTCTCCATTCTGAGCTCTGCTACTCGAATCCAGCTACTAACCTCTCTTACCTAGATTATCGTAATCACCTCCTAACTAGTGTTCTCTCACCAACGTGGGCCTCTGAACTATGCTCTCTCCACAGTGCAGCTAGTGTGAGTGCTTCGAAACAAATTGAGGATGAAACAAATTTGAGGATGTTTCTCTCTTGCTTAAATCCTTCAGTAAGTCCCATGGTGTCTGGAGAAAAGGTCCAAATCTTTATCCTGGCCTAGAACACAACGTATAGGTATTCCTTTGGATCGCGAACGGGAACAGGTCCACGTGAATTTAGACAGAATGAGGAAATGTATGGCTTCAGATATTAAAATCTTCATGTATTTGGTTCACTTTATTTACGGTTATATCTACAGCTAAATGATGTTACCTGGGTCTGTTTTACTTTTTTTTTTTTAAAGATTTTGTTATCAATTTGGATAACATTACCAAAATTATATGAGTTTCAAGCATACAATTCAATAACATGCCATATGTACACTGCATTGTGTGTTCACCAGTTAAATTTCCTTTTGTCACCATACAGTTGACCCCCTCGACCCCTAGCTACATCCTTCTCACTCTTCTCTCTGGTAACTACTAATCCATTGTCCATGTCCGTGAGTCTCTAACAGGGTTGTTGCTTTCAGTTTTATGTCTCACATGTAAGTGAAGTCATATGGCTCTCAACTTTTTATGACGCATTTCACATTGCCTAACAATCTCAAGATCCATCTATGTTGTCGCAAATAGCAGTATTTCATCTTTTCTTATGGCTGGGTCATATTCCATAGTATATATGTACCACAGCTTCTTTATCCAATGATTTATCAGAGGACACTCGGCTGTTTCCATGTCTTTTGGTCACTGTGAATAAGGCTGCAGGGCACATCGGGGTGCATATAAGCTTTATGGATGTTTTCACATTTAAAGCAAAAAGAAATGAATGAGATTATGTCAAACTAAAAACCCTCTGAAGAGCAAAAGAAACCATAAACAAAACTAAGAAGCACCCAACTGAATGCAAGAAGATATTTGCATACGGTGCCTCTGATGAGGTATTGTGTGCAAATATATAAACAACTCAAACAGCTCAATATGTAAAGAACTCATACAACTCAACCACAACAAAAAACAAACAAATCCAATTCAAAAATGGGCAGAGGACCTGAACAGACACTTCTCCCATTTAGACATGCAAACAACCAACAGATATGTGAAACGACGCTCAAGTTTACTTAAAAAAAAAAAAAATCCTTTAACAGTGCTTTTTTTCTATGAGGCTGTATTCTTAGACAGGCTCTTCTCAAGGAATATTTCTAATACCCCACTGACTGAGATAGCTAGAGATGTCTATACAGCTACAGAGCTATTTCCCATGATGGCACCCAAACATCTTCGGGATAACCACCACTGTTGCTGCTTCGGCGATTCATCCTTTCCTAGAGCAGGAGCTGTGGCTGGGGACAGTGGTGGGAGACGGGGACAGAAATAAGCGACGGGTCAAGTCTGGGTCAGATGCTCAATCCTGGGAGTAGGAAATGGTGCTCAGCCCCTAATTAATTTCAAGGACCAAGCACGGAGGGAGGCGACTTCCCAGGGATGCTGCGGTGTCTCCCCGGACACCTGCCGCACCCCGAGAGACCCAGCCACACTGGCCTCCATTCTGTCTTTCGAGGCACCACGTCAAAGATGTGTGTGCTGCCCACCTCAGCCCCTCGCTTCCCTCCCGTCCACGTTGAGAGCCGCTGAGCCTTCCTGGGGAAGGTACATGTAAACACTCGTTTCCTACATAATGGCTGTTTGGCTACTGGTGACTTTCCCTTCCAGCAGCCTCGGGGACCAATAAACTCTGACAAGGAAATGAAATGCAGCTGAGAGGGGCAGAAAGGCCACCGCTTCATGGACGCTCTCGGTTCGTTGAAAAAAAAAAAAAAACAAAAAGGAAAACCACAAGCAAGCCTACGTGTGAAGATTTTGTTTCCATGTATCTGTGAGCATCTGGCAAGCAAGGGACAATTATGCATGAACAGTTTCTCCTCACTGACCATGCTGCTTCTTGTACCAGGTTAAATATTTCGGGAGATGAGAATGCTGTATTGGTATACGAAACCAGGGACGAAGATGTGGAAGAAAGCTATCTGTTCCGCCCCCGCCCCTAAACCAAAAGAACTAGAGAAGGATGCAAATCTCTGCAGAGAAGCAAAATAAGTTATCCAGAGTCCCTCAAAGCTAGCCTTTGCAGAGGAAAAGTGTATGGCTAATTAAGCATCTTGGAAAGAGCATGCATTTGATTCCTGATTCTCTCCATCTACCAGCCTATGTTACTAACGCGCTTTGAGCCCTGTTCCCCTTCTGGTTAAATTACAGGTAATGATACCTGTATTGCAAGGTCACTGAAAGGAATAGAGATAATGTACCTGAAGACATCTAGCATTATCTAGATCAATAATGGGAGTGCTTCTGACTGTAATGGAGAAGCCCTGAAATACCATAAAACTTATTTATTTATTTTTTTGCCCAAGTAAAAAGCCGTGCACAGTCCTTCACGTGGGAGGCAGAGACCTGTCTCCTTCCTCTGTGACCTCACATCCTCAGGGCCCGACAGTCCTTTGCTTCTGGCCAGTGAGTGAGGAAAAGCAGTGAGAGGCTTTAGGAGCAGGGCCTGGCCGTGGACACCTTGGTCCACGCTCGGTCACACGGCCATGTCTACCTGAGAGTGCAGCCGACACAGGGAATCTGGCTGCACCCAAGACAAAGAAATAGAAAACAGATTGGAGACGTGGCTGGTCTGCTTACCACGTCACTCACACAGAGATGATGTTTGAACGTGGGAGGTATGTTCCTGCTCACCACATCCGTTGGCAAAACTCCCCATTATCCTTTAAGAGGAAACGGAAAGCTGAGTCCATCAGTTCAGTGAGTTATCTAGCCACCCCCCATCTGTGTGATCACAGTGTCCTCCTTCCTTCTGAGGCAGCCATTACCCCACGTACTTCTCAGCACTATTGACATTTTGGATCATTCTTTGCTGCAGGAGAGAGCCTTGCGAATTGTGGGATATCTGGCAACATCCTTGGCCTCTGCCCTGTAGATGATGCTGGCAATAATCCCACACCCCCCCCACACACGTGATAATCAAACGTGTCCAGACATTGCAATGTCTCCTGGGGGCAGGGAGAGGAAATGGAGGGACAAAAGCAACCCCAAATAAGAACTCCTGCCCCGTTATAATTAGCTCAGTCATCTGGAGAAGCTGTGTGGGACCACCTGCCTAAACTTGCCTCCGCCCGGCACCAAGTCATTCTCTACCACAATGTGTTGTTAGATTTTGTTCACAGGAGTTCTCACCAGATACAAATTGGCTTTTTACTTTGTTTACTGGATTGTTTACTCATCCTCTGGAATGTAAACCCCATAAGGGCCTTTTTATGCAATTTACTGCTGGGTCCCTGGGCTCACAGGAATCTCTCAGGTGTAACAGCTGTTACAGATGCAAACTGTACTGTTGGTGGTGAGCGTGACGTAGCACATACAGATGTCAGTTTCTCACATTGCACACCTGAAACTTACATGTTACAAACCAATGTTTCCCCAATAAAAAAAATTTCAAGAAAAAAATTAAAAAGCTGTTGGATGAGTGAATGGCTGAGGGGATTAAACATTTAGAACATGATGTTACATCAGATAAGGTGAAGAATATGAGACTGTAACATACTTGCTGGTTTATTACTCACAACAAAAGCCATCACCAGAGAAATAGGTTACATCAGGACTCACTGCCCAATCCCCAGATGAAGGGAAAGGAAAGAGAGGAGCAGGGAGAGGAAGAAATAAATCCCATTTTAACTCTAGAATACAAGCAAATATTTTCTGGGGAGGGGAAAGAGAGAGAGAGAGAGCTTTATCTTTACTACCTTTGGAGTTGAGATTTACAAAACCCCCACATTTGAACGGAATACAAGCTTGTCTGACTTGTCAACTTGGGCACCTTAGATTGTCAGAAAGGGGTGCGTTTTACAGAATGCTACCTGTGAGAATGTCACAAAGAAGACATGGCGCTGGTTGTGACCCTGGAAAGTCTGACTTTAAAATCTCTCTTTCTACTTTGATGGACTGTGGGATTTGGGGGAAAGACTTTGGAAGCAAAGCTCAATTTTCCCAACTGCAAAATAGGAATATTAACAATGCAATGACAAGTTTTTTCGAGCTCCAAGTCTGAGGTAACACATATAAAGCTGCTTGGAGCTCAGTAAATGCTGTTATTTCCTTCAGTTCAAGATATGGGATGTTGAGTCTGTATGACTCTAGAATATGTGCTTTTTTTTGAAACTAAAGCATGCTTTGGGTACCAACCCTTCTCTTCATTTACTATGGGAGGATCTAACACTAACAACAAAAAAAGCATTTTAAAGTTCTTACAATGAAGAATATAGGCAAGGAAGGAGATGTGAGGGGGAAGCTATCTTCCCCTAGCTTAGCATTACTTATTTTAGAATAACTTATAAGGACAAGACAAAGGTCCACTAGTCTCTGCCCCCAATTTCACAGACGCTTTGTCAGTTTGCCTGCAATGGTGCTACACGATGACAATTGACCAAGTGTTAGTTTGGGGGCATCTTTTCCCCTCGATTTTTAGAATTCATCTCTGTGCAATACTTCATGCTTTAAAAAAAGATATTTAAAAATCAGAACTTCATTTATATTGCTAACATGTTGTTAAAAGATTGACACTTTCAAACTAGTTCGAGGGATGTGAGCATTAGACACAACCGAATACTTTGCATTGATCCTTCTACAAGGTTGCTAGTTAATACAACATGCATCTCCTACTTAAATTGTAATATAATCCTTTCTACTAATTTACCCTAAATCCTATATCAGAGCTATAGTCCTTTTTCTAATCCACCAGCTAGATTTTAAAAAGGGGGCTTTGCAGATTCTCAGAGAGAGTAGTGTGTGCACGTGTGTGTGTTAAAATTCTTTTGTCAAGATTTAAAATATATATGTATTTTAAAAATAGTCTTATTTCTGATCATTTGGTTTCACAGTCTTGGCTTAACTAAATAAAAGAGAGCCTGTACTTGCTATGCTTCCTGATTCTCACTGCTCTGATGCCCCCATTACAGACGGCAGTAGAAATAAGAATTTGAGGCGGCCCACTGCCTGAGAGATCTTCGAGGATTAGGGCCGTGTCTTTTGGACTTTATACCCCTAGTGCATGAGCAGCTTCCAACATATAGTTAACACTCAAAAAATATTCGACAAATAAATGGATGGATAGATAAGGGGATCTCTACACTGAACTATAAATCACTCTGACTTGTTCTGTATTAGACACATTTCTATATGACAATCTGTCTCTTCATATAAATTTTGTATCTCTTATAATTGATGGGTCTAGAGTGGAATAAAAATGTTGAATGAAATAATTTCAGTAGCAATGTGTTTAATGATGACATCAATTATTAACACGTCCAAGACACAGAGTGAGACTACAAAATCCTCAGATTATACCCTCAACGGTTTTACAGAAGACCGGTGTCTGGTCTAAAGGAATCAAATTCTAAAGCACAGGTCAATGATCAAACAGCAAAAAACAGTGGAATGTCTTTGTAAATGGAAACACGAGTCGGTTTTGCTATAGGAGGCGGTGTAGCCTGGGAGTAAGAGAAAGGACTCTGGGTCCAGACCGCCTGGGTTTGACTCCTGGCCGCACTCCTGGGCTCGCTGTGCGACCCCGGGCAGACGCTCACCTCTCGGTACTTTATGGGTAAAATGAGCGAATAACTTCAGCTTATCTCATTGGGCTGTGAGAGCTGAGTGAGTGAAGACACAGCAAAAATTCATTAAGCGTTGGTTGCACTTTTATTACTGTTATTATTATTATTATAAATTACAATAACCTGGATATTAAAGAGCTAAAAGTATTTTAAAGCAAACAATTGCTCACTGAACGAGGTTCGGACCTTCCTTTCCTACGAACAACCTAGAGGCTCCTTCTGGCTTCCTCCGCCGAAAACACCATGAAGCCCATGTCACGTCAAGTCCCTATAATGCTAGAATCGGTTTATTTCTCCTTTGGCTAAATTATTTCCCAGCCACCAATATCTTTGTCTTCAGGCTCATCCTCTAATGAGGCAGCATCTGCACTGTCATGAAGAGGGGTTTTATTTTAAAAACGAGGGTCTAGTCACTCGTACTGCATGCCATAGTTATAGTCTGTACTTAGAGACGTCCTATTATGCCTCAGCCCCTCAGGGTTCAGGGCTTTGTGAGGGTTAATTTCATATGTCCCCTTGACCAGATAGCTGGTAAAACATTATTTCTGGGTGTGTCTGTGAGGGTGTGTCGGAAAAAGATGAGTCTTTGGGTGGGCACACTGAGTAAAGATCACCCTCACCAAGGCAGGGGGCATCACCCGGGTCTGCATAGAAGAAAAAGGCAGAGGAAGGGTGGATTTGCTCCTTTCACTTGACCTGGGGCGTCCACTTTCTCTGATTCACACCCCCAGCCTCCCTGGGTCTCCAGCCTGCAGACGTCTGGCAGACAGTGGGACTCTGTGGCCTCTGTAACTGCAGGAGTCAATTCCTATACTAGACCTTCCTGCTCCATCTCTCTCCATAGAGCCTACTGGTTCAGATTTTCTGGAGCATGCTGACTGACATGCCCCCTCATCTTTTTAACTAGCCGAGAGTCACCCTTTCTCTGGATGTTTCCTCTGACCCATCGGATGTAACTCGTGCGCCCTTCCTGCACCCCACCCCCCCGCCCGCCCACTGTCTTTAACAGCGGAGCTTACTAGTTGGCACAGCAGCTGTCTGCAACCTGCTTCCTTTCTCACAAGGCTGCGAGGGCCTTGATCAAAGTATCTGGGTCATGCGTATCTCTATGTCCCGAGTGTCTCTCCCTGTGCATGGTCCTTCCTAGAAACACAGAGATTCTAGGCTCAAAAAAAATAATTTTGACTGGGAAATAAGGCAAGGGAACTGGAAACCAACCAACCAACCAACCCCCACCGTCAGATGCTTTTCTGCCCTTGGACCTGTGTCAGGATTTGGGGCATGAACAAAGTACACTCCAGTCCCCAGACACCCCCAGTGGGTCTTGACAAGTATCTCGTCCCTCTGGTTTCTCCTAAGAACAGGAACCCGCCACCAGGCCATCTCTCACCAGCAACGGAGACACCTGTCCTGGGGGAATCGACAGCTTCCGTGAGCAACTAATGAGCATTGTTTATCATTGCCTGGAGGTTGGGTTCATCAGAGTCGAGACTGAGTACATGTTTTCTGTATAATTCGCATTTACCCAGCTCAAAGTTGGCCCAAATTAATATGAAAAAGTCACTTTAATGTTCACCTACAAATCTTAAAAAAAAAAAAAAAATCTCCTGGTCGTCAATGGTTTAGATATATCATCCTCCTAATGACCTCGGCAACTGAGTTAAAGCCGCCGTAAGAACTCTGTTAGAAAGTGAAGTCTCTGTAGGTGATTAAATCTAAAACACTATTATCAATATTGTTGTCAATTATATATAATGTATTTAGTAATTTAAAAATATTTTATTCTAAAAATAAATATAAAGAAGAGTATGGACATATTTATCTCACATGTTTTTAAAATATACACATAGCATTAGACACATTCAGTAAAATATTCCCACCAATGCCTCATCCTATTTGTATCTTGCCTCCTGGTAAACCTATCTGACAGCAGCATTTTCTGTCTTTTGAATGTTTTAAAGTATTTACTATACGTGGTTGTATCCACAAATAGCTCATGTGTTACCATCCCATACTTAACCCATACAGCGAAGCCGCCAATAATATCCTGCTCCTTTCTGCCTTCACCTCCCTATCCCTAATCCTTGGCTTATTTCTGGAAGCAAGTGTATTGTAAGGCTCAATAGTCCCAAGCAGTGGCAGTTGGACTTCCTGTCTCACCCAACTCACCTTCTTACTCCTCAGAGAGATCATAGACACATGCCGTCTGCTTTTCCCTACTCTGCCTCTCCCTATTAGAAAAGCTCCCAAGCCTCTGTCCCCTCATTTCTTACCCCTGGGAAATATGTTTCCCTCACTTCATTTCGTTTGTGACCCATCTCTTGACAAGTAGCAATAATCCTGGCCAATGAAGGAGAGAGTTGTGGCAGGCATTGCCTCTATCAACAAAAAAAGGAACACCATAGGCTTAGAAGTAAAATAACAATAAGGAACCAGGGACCACAGTCTCTCAAGTCTTAGAGACCACCCAGAAATTGATCTTCAAATTCTAGTCATTTCATTTATTCCCTGATCCTCTTTTTATATACACAAACGCAAGTTGTTTTTATTAAAATGGTCATTTTATATATTTTATTTTTCTAATGTGTTGAGCACAAATGATCAACACGAGCAATATGTTCTGCCGCTACTTATTGAGGAACAGAAATTGTCAGCCAATGTGTGAGTTAAATAGCTCTGTAGTGATATACTCTAAGAATCCAGAACATTTCGCTTACAGAAGAATGTTCAGGAGATTGCCTGAGTAAACCACACCCTAAGTGCCCATACACATAAAACACAGATCTGGGGTCAATACATGTCTGTCGAGTTATTGTGAGTGCTGTTGTTATCAGTGGAATGCAGAAAGGCAGTGTGATACGGGACCAAAATCACCCATGTTCAAGCAAATTCAAATGTGATGCTCTCCGTGATGGCTCCCGACTTCGCTACTCAACCTGGCTTTTCATTTGCACATGGTGATGCTGCCCTGAGTTTATGTGATTAGATACTGACCCTCTTGCTAGCACTGTGGTGTTTTTCTTGCACCCTGTGTCTGTCTTAACTCATCCTAAGGAAATAATCCTAAGGAAATAACCCTTACCCTCTCCCTCCCCACTTCCGCGCTTCACTTAGATGTGTTCTCCTTAAAACGTGCTCAACTCGCCCATGAATATTCAACGAGAGGGTGTGTGGAAGGCCACGCGGCCTGGAGTTAGCTTCGCAGAATTCCAAAGCCCCCATAGAACTTCTCTGGTTTCACAGATGAAGAAACCAGATGTAACTCCCCTCGGGTTGCCCAGCCGAGTCACGAGACTCCCAGGGCGGGAACCGAGGCCCCGACTTCCACTTCCACTCCCTCTCCATGGATGTGGCTCTGGTGTAGCGTTGTCTGAAGCCCACCAGTTATGGTTTCCTTCCTCGGAGCCTGCCGAGTACCGGAAATGGCTCCTGAGCCACAAAGATATCACTAGGATTCACGCCCCACCTTTCTCTCGGCTTGCCAAAATCTCCTCCCCAGAGACTCCTGGGATATTCAAATCACCCTTCACTATCCCGCTCTTGAATGTCAATTGCTCGAACGTCCATCTTTTCTATATGCGGAGAGAACCACTGTGGTTGTGACCTCAGACGTGGTCCTGTATCAGATCGGCCCCTCCCCCTACTAGATGAACAGGTGCAGATTCACCCTGGAACTGACAAAGCCAGAGGCGCTGCCTCTCACTGGGTCAGCCCCCTCGGCAGCCCTTTACCCCAATCCACATCCCTGTTTCCTAAAGGGCTCTTTAAATGGTATATCTTTTAGGCTGCAAAGAACTTGGGTCTTCCCTCAGCTACACGGACTTATCGAAATGTTATTGCTCATACAGGTTTTTTTCACCATTAAATTTGGATAATAATCCTTACTTTGTAGTGTAGCTGTACAAATAACTCTTTTAGTGTATGTCACGTTTTTTATTCCAGTACTTGACATATAGTAAGTCCTCAATGAGCATGTCCTTGCTATTATTGGCCTTCTAATCGTGCCTGGAAGACAGTAAATGAGAGCTGAGAGCTTCTAAGATCCATGATCAAAATTAATTAGGGAATCAGAGGCAAAGACCTGGAATACTCATCTCAGAAAAAGGCTCCTAAAAATCACTTTGTGTTACATGTATTAGGATCGAAAACTACATTGCAGGAGGAGAAGACAAGGGTAGGATACGGTGGTTTCCTCCTGAAAATTACTCAACAACGCTATCTGTCTACACCTCACAATTAAATCAACCTCCTAAAGGGCCATCACCAATCTGTTCGGTCAATGAGCTGGTTTTACTCAACTCCCCGCTTCACTCATTTGTAGACCCCACGGAATCCTTAGCTGTGGATTCCTAGGATGGGGGGAACAAATTTGGTGAAACCCAATTAATTCTCAAAGCTGGCAGTCTCGCACTGACCACTGAACCTCCTCTCCCCGTCCACCCCGTGGTCACGATAGCTGAGAAAAGGCAGCGCTGTATGACACATGCCCGAGGAAGGACACCCGGGTGGGAACCGGGGTGTTTATTTTTGCAGAGGGAAGAGAAGGACAGGAGGCGAAAGCTTCTCCAGCTCTCAAACCAGCACCTGGCTGGCCGAGTTATATCGATCATTCCGTGCTTCCCTGGGTCCATTTGCATTCACAGCAGCAGGAGGCCGGCGGCAGAGGCATCTCTCAGCTGTGTGTTTCCATAGCGTCCCTCCATCCTTCACCCCTTCTGTGGTTTTTCTCTGCACTTAGAAAGTCACTGAGAAATGCCAACGGTCAGGGGGAAAACCAGCCATCGGGGAATGACGAATGGGCGAAGAGCGAAACGAGGGTGTGCAGCTAACGCTTTCCTACACGTGATGATTAAACATCGCGCCTCCCTCTCTCGGCACCTAGCGGTCCCCGCGGCTGATTCATGGGCGCACCCTAACATACTGTTCTTGCAGTTCTATTAGCCGGGAACAATTTAGTCATGAAAGGTAGCCGGCCCTGCGTCTCATTTGCTCCCAGTCCGAGAAGAAAGGATGAAACGTAAACCACCGCCAGGGCCTCGTTCTCTCGACTCTACGAAGACGAAATAGCACGCTACGGAGACTGGCAAAGAGGCAGGTCGTCATCGGCGGGATGAAGCTGACCATGGCAAAGCCATGACCTCATGGGAGCCATTTTCTCGTTCCAGACAGAGAATGTTCCCACGGTTTCTATAAATGGAAAGCTGCTGCTGCTATTTCGGTGGGTCTAAAAAGAGCCACACTCCTCATTTTTCCAAATGTCAGAGCGCCTCCCTTTCCTCACCTAGGAAGGGAGATGAGGTCGCCGTAAGTACCGGGACCTAATGTGGCGGTCGGTGTTCGCGGTTTTAAAAACCGATGACAAGACACCTTCCCATGGCGGGCAGAGGCAAATTAGAATCACGTGAAGACCAGCAAAAAGAAGGTGCGGTCGTCGTGATTCTTTCCCTCCCTAAAAGGTTCTGGGTGCATGTTTTCTGTCAAAGATGTTAACGCCTTCCGAGATTCCTTATATTTTCAGTGAATATCTAAAATGTCATCTGGAATCATTACTTTCTAATAGGCGTGTCGCAGAAGGAGATGGGGCCTGTGATCTTCAGAGGAAAGCTAAAACCAGTCAATTAATATTTATTGATTCTTTAATAACTTAATAATATATAAACCCCTTACGTACATAAGAGCTAGCATTTATTAGACACTTACGTTAGATGCCCTGGACTATGCTATGCACTCTGCAGAGATTATATTGTTTTATCCTCATCGATCTTGGGTGGGGGTTGCTATTACTGTTTCCATGTGGCGATGGGAAACAAACTTAGAGGGAAACTAAATAATTTACACAAGGTCACACGTGCTAAGCATCATGTGTCCTGAAGAAGGCTAATGCTAGAACCCAGGCTTATGGCCACGGCAGAGCACTAACTCCCTGCATGCTTTTTCCTGTGCCATCACCTGCTCCTAGCCAGTGAACTTTCATAAGCATAAATGAATCCCGCAGCAGTGAGGGGCTCTGAGCTAAAAGGAATCCTGTAATATTTGGATGAGAGACAGAGTTCTGAACCGACGTGAAGAGTTCCGTATCAAGACACAGTTCAAAACGCCTCCCATTCACAGACATCTTTATCGAACCTGATCATACTCTCTAGCCTCATGAATTTAAATTCTCACAGACGTGGATCCTTGACACCGGGATCAGAACAATTTCAGGGGCCAGTGAGCCACCCATAGCAAAATCCAGAGCACTCATCTCAACTTCCAACAGCTGTCTGCCGGACACCTACGAGCCGGTCACAGAGATCAGGATGGTGCCCCAAAGCAGACTTGGTCTCTATCCTGAAGGTATAATCCAGGGAATGAGATGGACATAATCAATCAATCGCAACACCAAATGCAAATAAACACGACCACGGTTATTAAAGAACCATTCTTGGTGCTGTGGGAACCTGTTTTTCTATGCGCGGGGTCTGGGGGATGTAGTCCTTGACTGAGAGGAGAAGGATGAATTAACTGGAGGGGGTGTCAAAGGTTTCCAGGCGGAGAGACTAAGCAAAGATCTTGTAGCAGGAGGGAGCTTGGAGTGTGTGAGAAACGGAAGGCAGGTCAGTGGGGACTGAGCACCAGAAACAGCGTGGTCTTGATATCGCATGATGCAGGGGAAGAGCTGGGGACCATGAGTGAGCTGGAGGCCATAGCATAGTTTTTGCTTTTAACCATAAGAGCATAGGGAAGGCATGGGGATACTAACGCAGTCAAAAATAAACATACAAATAGCACTGCGGAAGCCCTGATTCTCTTAAAGTCTCTCCTTACTTTATAAGCGGCAATGCACCCCAACATTCATGGCAGCACGATTTACAATAGCCAAGATATGGAAGCCACCTAAATGCCCATCAACAGATGATTGGATAAAGAAATTATGGTTCGTATATACAATGGAATATTACTCAGCCATCAAAATGAAAGCCTACCATTTGCAATGACTTGAATGGAACGAGAGGTTATTATGCTGAATGAAATAAGTCAGACAGAGAAAGATAAATACCATATGATTTCACTTTATGGGGAATCTAAGGAACAAAAAAACCCAAACTAATCAGAAACACTCACAAATACAGAGGACAATTTGGCAAGAGTCAGAAAGGAGGGGCTTTGGGGGGCTGGGAGACTGGGGTGAAGGGTTTAAGAAGTACAAATTAGTAGTTGATAGCTGGTCATGAGGATGGGGAGCACGGCATAGGGAATGCAGTCAGCATTAATATGATGGCTAGGTAGAGGGCCAGGGGAGGGAGGGAGCAATTGGGGGATCATTTTATGAACTACCTAGGTGTCTAACCAATGTACTATATCCTTGAAACTAATTTAAATAAATACATTTAAAAAAGAAGAGCAATGCTAATCTCTGCACCAGATGGGGCCCCGAAAGCCTCTGTGAAGTGGCATGGAGTGCCCAGAATCATTTGCCTGACCTGTCGAGGTCAGAGTCAGGAAGAGAATCTGGGTTTCTGAAATTCCTATCTGCCTTTAATGCCTGCTACCGCAGGGAAAAAGAGCAGAGAGTCATCAGTGGCAGAAGCACTCATGGTTCAAAACTAGAACCTACAAATTAGCTTAGAGAGGTATAATGGCCCGGATAAGAAGATGAGAGGGAGGGAGGAAAAAAACAGAAAAAGACAGCCCAAGGGACTAGGACACAGCCAACACAACCTTCTGTGATGGAGAAAATTACAAAAAAAAAAAAAAAAAAAAAGCGTGAGACAAAACTATTGGTCATTTAAAGCCAAGTGTCCATTTTCTTCTCTGTTTTCCAAGGGTAGTCCAGAGCTATGTCAACACTGGACAAGCCACTTGACTCCACCGAGCCTTGGTTTCTTTTTCCTCTGTAAAATCAGAGTTAATAAATCCTTCCCAACAGTGTCACTGAGGTGGATCAAAAGACACGGCAGTGAAGAGTACTTTCCACTCTAGCAGTTGCTCAGTAAAAATTAGGTCACTCTCCCAGCGCTGAGCAGGACATGAAAGCTGCTCGCTGAGGAAGCGATCCGTTATCTCTGCGAGAACCAGAATGGCAATACTCCCAATGTCCCGCCTGTAGTCACACCGTGAGAGGAAGTAGGAGAACGTGGAGGAACTCTCTGGTGGCCTAGGGTCGGCGAGAACAGCGGCATCAAGCTTGCAGAGGAAACATAGCAAGAGGACCATGCTTTTTCTATGTGGCTTCAGAGGGCAGTGTCCAAGGGTAATTATGAATAAACTCGCCTAGACATCCAGAAATGATAAGAATTTATAAATGCAGGGCGAATGCTATACATATGTAATAGTTATTAATAAATTTCTCTGCCCCGTGAACAGTTTTGAAAACCCAAGATAAGACAGTCTCTGGGAAGCTGCTGTTGCATCATTAGTCATGGTGGAACGGGTGGAGGTCAGGGAGAAAAAGAGGCCATGCTCATTGGATTCCAGTGTGGTCAACTCACCTTGGGCCAAAGGACAGCCCAAGGGAGCTATCAGAACTGCCAGCTTTCTTGCTTTAAACCCTTAAGTGGCTTCCAGTTACCATCCAGATGAAGTCTAAATTCCTTACCATTCATTTATAAGATGGACTATGTGTCCAGTCTCGACAACTCCCTTCTCTTCTTCTGTCTATCCTCCAAGATGCAGCCATGTTGAACAGCTAGCCCTGCTTTCATGCACTCACTCTACCCTCTTGTTATTATAAAAACTTATCACTATCACTGCATTCCCAGATGTCCCTGGGACGTCTGCTCCTGAGAGGCTGTGGCAGAGCACCCAAGGCTCAACGGTGTGGGGAAGTCCCAACCTCTGGCCGCTTTCTTCCATGGTCACTCGGATGCCTATTCTTTTTAGGGGCCATCTCTGAGGAAACACGTCCCCGTGTGTCAGAAGTGACCAGTCGCCCTCGAGGTCCTTTACCCCCTCCCCCCATGCTGCCTCCTCCTTAGTAAGGATAAAGCAACAGGTTCTCATTAGAAAGAAGTCAATTGATGACAAAAAGCCGTGGGCATAGCAATGAGTCAAGCAATATCCAGGAAGAGCTGGAAGGTAAGTAAGAGCTAAAATCAAAGTATTCAGTGTCTACCTTCAGTAGCCACAGAGAAGCATGTAAAGAAATAAAGGCACAGGGGAAGTTGACACAGACACACACTCACACCACAAAATAAAGTGTCAAGTAAGCACAGGCATGTATAGAAGGGGGACAGTCAATCTGGGAAGACTACCTGGGAATTTTGAGGTCGACCTAAGACAAATGGTATTTTATCTCTGAAAAACGTAAAGGGTCTTTAAGAAAGGTCATTGGTACCTGTTGCCATTTGAAGACAGGCAACAGGATTTGTTCTGAGATTTTGACCTTTTTGGTGCCATTTTCCTATCTTTTTGCTGCTTCGAACCCGTGAGAAAAGGCTTGCCTCCGTCATGGACTCTCAGTGTGAATACGTTCTCTGCTCCTCGGTTTGAACAATAACCTGGACTTGCAATGAAACATAGGGGCGGGTTTTCTTTACAGTCTGCAGGTGCACTGAACGTTTTCGTTCTCATTTTGAAAAGACAGGATAAATTGGTGTCCTCTGTTTTTGTTAGAGAGGCAGCCGAAAGCCTTAGATCACCCACCCTCACTTCTGTCTGCCTTCCTTTACCTTTGTCCCTCCTTTCCTTTCCCACTTTGTCTTTTCCACAAAGCGGACCCCAGGAGGAAAGCCCACCAATATACATTTCCTCCCTCCGGTGTCTCCTCCTCAGACCAACAGGTCAATGACGCAGTTTCCCACGTGGTTTTGCAGTGAAAGGGTCTGATGTTTCTCAACTCTGTGTCGTACAAGCCCTGGTTGTCTTCGGCTTGCCTGGTTCCACGCGTGCAACAGGGAAGAAAAGGAGATCGAAATCCTAGGAGAGGACGTGGAGGACGTAAGAGAAGGGAGGTGAGGAGAGAAGTGGGGACGGACCGTTGAGCTTGGCAGAGCACGCAAGCTGCAAGGCCAGCACTGCTGAAGGGACAGACGGATGGGACCAAGGACAGCACCTGACGCAGAAGGATTAGTGCTACCCGCGGCAATAAAAGGAGACAGCCACACTCGAACACCGGGATGGGAGAGAACACGGGGGAGAGGCCTGGCCAGCTCTTTCAGGGTGTGCGAGCGCGTGCCCCGATGCGAGGGGCGGGCGTGCCAAAGCCTTGTGGGAATGCACGCCAAGGATCCACGGGGTCAGGAGCCCCTGGGACCCAAGAATGAACACAGCAGAGTTGAAATGTCTGTCCTCGTCCTGCCAACGGCTCCGCTTACCTGGCACAATTACCTTAATCCTTGAACTGACTGCAAAGCAAAGAAAAAAAAAAATCCCAGGTAGCGCACACCCAGAGACAGACAGTCCATGAACCCATCCATATCAACGGATCACCACTTCAATTCCTTTGCACCCCGAGACTTCAAACATTCCGTGAGTCATGGGACTGGCCCTCCAGAACCTTGTAATCCCGTTGGGCAAGCAAGACATCCATGCACAAAAAAATTACAGCTGTATTTCTCAAACGTGGAGTAAGCACAAATCCCTGTTAAAGATAAATGTTTCCTTCAAGCCGTTGACTTAATTTTTAAAATAATAGCGTTTAGGTCTGCACAAACATGAAACATGATATTATATTTAGAGCTCTTACACGACTAAGCTAATAAAATTTGAACGCATCATTATAATTCATCGTGATAGACGTCGCTGTTTCGCTGCAAGTAAATCGGTGATGTGGTTTTCATGATTTAGTTTCCCCCGGTGCGCAAGTGAGCAACAGTCGTCAGGGCATCCTGCGATGAGGAAGCTGCTCGACCAGACTTTACCAAGAGCCTGTTGCTTAGGAGACATGAAAGACCAGCGTCCTTGCTCTTATATCACTTCCGCCTTGCTTTAGAGAGCCAATGAGTCCCCTGACAAGACATCAAGGTACAGGGACGGACTTGTCCCACAGACATGCAACATTTTGACATTTAACATGGACCAGTGTTGTCAGGGGTAACAAAAGGGCTTCCTTCCCCTCTCTCCTGAGTATAGGCTCCCTAGATAGGATCTGCAATTAAAAAGGCAGACTGATAGCTGCCTTAGAGTTCCCTTTTGTGTCCCTAAGCAAGCCTGCGGCTAATGAAACTTCTTGGAGATGACCTAGACACTTATCTGCTGCCTCACCCCTGGCCAGATTCCTTGGCAAGCACAGCTATAATGGAGATTGAGTTGGAAGATTCCAGTTCTGGGTCAGCCAGGGCCACACTGAGGCCATATAATAATAGCAATAGTAATAATAATAATAATAATGATGATGAGGAGGAGGTAATATAGTGTCCATACAATAATAATAATAATAATAATAATAATAATAATGTAATATACTGTCCATATAATATAGACACACAGTCTCTAAATGCGTTTAGTCTCTACTGGGTAACAAGGTCATGGAACAATGTGATTTCAAGTGGAAAGACTTCTCAGAGAGAAGCAAACAGGATGGCCTTTGATAAACACTGGCCTGATTTGGGAAGAATTGTGGAAAAAAAAATGAAGGAGAGAAAGTCGGAGGAGTAAAGGTTAGTTATTCTGTACTTAGGAGATTTTATATGTTAATACTGCAAAGTTTTGTACGTGAATATTGTGATACTCTGGCCCACTAGTTTTGTTAATTCACTGTCCCTTGTCTAATCATATGTCCTTGACGTTTGGTCCAGAAAATGAAATCCTTGGTGGGGGGGGGGGTGGCGGGCTTGGAAGGCACATACAGAACCACTCCTCATAAAACACCAAAGGGTTGGGCCATGAAAAGTTTGATTTCATCGGTTTTTCCTTTCTCCCCAAATACAGTTTCCCATACATCTATTTTTTTGGAGGATGGGCTAAGGCTGTCATCCTTAATATCAGCCCCAAAAATATGTCTAACAGTAAAGAGGGCAGAGGGAGACTTCCTGCCTGGTCTCTAACCCCAGGAAATGGGTCAGGGAGGAGGAGCAGGGCTGGAGTCCTGAGCTCTTCCATTTGCCTTCGATTGTGGGATCCCGCAAGGTGGTGACAAGGGGGGATCTGCCCACCTCTCCTATCACCACATCATTCAGATCAAACTCAGTACCTGGGGAAGTGCCCGGAAATCCCCCTGAGACCAGATAAAAGACGAATGACCTTGTCCTACAAACTTGGACAGATAAAGACCTTTCAGAAAACATCTGTTTTGCTTCAACCCCCAGCACGCCACAAACCTCCAGGCTACAAAGGCAGGTTCCAAGACTCTGGAAAGATGGATGAGCAGAAAACCAGGTGAAGTGGAAGAGAAGAAGTGGTGGGTGCAGAGCTCTGAGCTAACGGAATAACCTCTGCACAGTCTGAAGGCTCCATGTAGCCTTTGGTCCCCATGATGGCCATGCCACACACAGAGGGGTGCCGGAATGTCCCCCTATGGCATATTAACGCCTCACTAAGCGGGGCCTCCTGGGACGGTAGAGTGATTCACAGAGGAGCATGAGGTGAAAGTTAATTTATTCCACACACATAACAAATCAAACCGAGGTAATAAAGTGCTGCCTCAGAAACATCATTATAGAACAACTTAGATAAATATGGGTGGGGGTGGCGTTGTAAATAGCTTAGCAGTGTTTTAATGTCAAATGAGCATTTCTAAAATTCTAGGACCCGTGATTAAAACATGTTTTTCTTGGCAAGGGTATACTCACTGTCTATGGAATTCTGTCTGCATTATGATTTACTTAAAAAAAAAAGCTATTGTTTCTAGCTCATCTTAAGGCAGCCTCTCATGATATATGCATACCAATAAATAAAATAAACAAACAAAAAAAGATTTGCAATGATAAAATATTTAAATAAAACATGAGATACAATTTTCCAGCCATCAAATTAAACAGTCAACATTGCTGGGGTGGCTGCCGGAAAGGGCTCTACTTCTACACCAATTACTGTGACATGAAAGGTAATTCAGCAAAATCTTACGGAAAAAAAAAAATGTTCATAAGCCTTACCAACAATCCCTGCTTAATATTGATTTTGGAATTCCAAAATAAATTCCCCTAGAAGGAGAAGGTCAATTAACGTCCCTGTCAGCACTGGCTTTAAAAATGAAAATTACAACACACCTGGGGAACGAAGGTGTCTCTGTGGACGGCGAAAGAAATAATGTGATCACCCTACGATGAAATACCATGCAGCTGATAAAAAAGAACAAGGTTCTTCTGTGTGTGTTCTTGCCGAGACATTACCAGGACGCACTGTTCCATGAATAAGTCAGTATAAAACTGTGTATGGGATGAGTCTCTTTTCGTATCAATAGGAATCACACGCACACGCTATCATTTGACTGGACACATTTTCTTGGAGGAATATTAAAACTCACTGCTTTGAGCAGGAATTTTTTTTTTATGCTTTTACAGCTTTTGTGTATTTTGTAATTTTTACACGTGTTATGATTTCGCATGCTTCATTTTTTTACCTGCCATCTCTGATTTCTAACTACGCGTCTGTAACACTTTGATCGACAGGATGTCGTCAGCAAACTCCAGGAGACGGACACACGGTCATTACTGTTTTCTTCTACATGCTTCCGGTCAAGTGTCTAATGAATATGACTTTAAGTAGAAAAACACTTTCACGTTCCTCTAGTTTGGCTACGGATTCCCAGTAAAACAGTGAGAAATCATGCTCGGTACGTGGAGCCCACATGCGCCTAGCAAGGGACCGGCCAACGTGCTCCCTGCGAGGTCCTGGGGGGTGCAGGCCTGGGGGGCCGTGAACGCTCCGGCCCTGGGCGGTGCCCAAACTATCCATTTCCAATTTCTCTCACGCTAACGAACATGACACGTAACCTGTCACGATACTGAATGGGAAGTTTTCGTGAGACCTCGTGCATGCCACGATCGCTCAGAAAAAGTCCATCTGTGATTGAAAAGGTTTAGGTCATCATGTAACGGGGTCTCTTGTTACGTTTTCCTATAGAATTGATCAGAGTTTGCAATGACATTGCGTGTGTTTTGTCAGTTGTACAGCTCTGGGTTTCAGCCAACAGACCAAAGGCTCCATGAGGCCAACCTCATCGGGGTTTCGCTGTTTCGTCCAGCACTGAGCACAGTGGCTGGCATGAACAGCACCCAAAGGAAGTATGTGCATACAACAGCCAGTAAGGCCTTCCTCATTTAACAGCTGTTTCTTCGGCACCTGCTTTGTGTCGGGCCGGGTGCTCAGCAGTGGGGACGTGAGGGTGAATCAGATACAGCCGGTTCTCAGCCTCGTGGGGGCTCAGATCTATCGCACACGTGGGGAAGAGCATACAAGGGGGCCTGCGCTCGGACTGAGGCGCGTGCAAGGTACGTTCTGAGCACGTAGCACGGGAGCAAGGGGGGCGCTTCCTGAATCAACTTTAGGGAGGACAGAAAAGAGGCCGAGGGAGGCCTTCACTGGGGCGAAGTGCTGAGGGAGAGGAGTGACCACAGGAAGCCCCAATGGGGACCAAGATGATCGCTGCTCGGTGCTGCCTCAAAGACCGGGAGCCCCATCCTCTCATCATGAAGGAAGCGTCAGAGAAGCAGCAGGAGAGATGGGTGGTGCCCAGGATGGGCCCCAGTCTCTCCCTGATGGCTGACACAAGGAGACACAGCGGCCTGGAGCCCTCCGGGTCTGATAGAGAGGCAACCTAAGTGGACCGCGCTGTCTTAAATAAGACGCTTCGCGTGCCCGAAAGGAAAGATGGCCGGCTAGCCATGGAAGGAAGAGGCTTTTGAAGACCACAGACATGAGTCACCGCTTTGACTCGGCCTCGGACTCGTCCCCTCCCCCTGTAGGCCTCCGTGTCCTCACCGGTGAAATGGGGTGAACTCTAGCGTCATTTCCGAAGTCCGACACGCACCATGCCGTATTTTTAAATAGTAAGCTCCCCATGCCATCTCACCTGGACGAAGAGTTTAGTCCGAATGACTGGTTTTCATACAACATCAGAAAAAAAAAAAAAAAAGAGCTTCAAGCTCTTTTATAGACAGTTGATGGCATAGATGCATGCTTAAAAGAATGAATTTTGAGGGATAGTTTTATAAACTATATACATGCCTAACCGCTGTGCCATGTACTTGAAACTAATAAAATAAAAATACGCTAGGAAAAAAAAAAAAGTAAAGAAGAATGAACTCTGGGCCAACAGCCCTAAGTTGCTTAATATTTTCCACACTTGTGTGGCCCAAAGCCGGTCACTGAAACTTACAGGGCCT
Organism: Eonycteris spelaea; assembly: GCA_003508835.1. Taxonomy (NCBI): domain Eukaryota; kingdom Metazoa; phylum Chordata; class Mammalia; order Chiroptera; family Pteropodidae; genus Eonycteris; species Eonycteris spelaea. The sequence continues at coordinate 4,674,105 of PUFA01000115.1, forward strand.
CTCTGTCACTATCTGCAAAATAGATCTAATAATCATAAAGGTCCTCTTTAAGGTTGATATATTTAGAAAGATGTACTACAATGCCCGAGACATAAATCTCCATAAATAGCAGTTATTATCAAACTTATCTCTGTGGGTTATTCTTAACAGACTGGATGGACACTGTTCCCTTGAACGAAACATACTTCCCCTTTTCCCCCTTGGTGTATTATGGTGCTACACACATAACACAGGAAGCAACAGGTCGGTAAGTCACCCGATGAACATCTATCTGCACGCACAAGGCTCGCCCTGGCCCTGGACACTTGGTGGCTGCACTTCTAGCACCATCCCCCGGCACATGCCTCGGCAGAGAGACCAGAGGTTGCAGAGAAAGACGCGGAGCTGCTCCGGTCATCAGCAGAAGCCTTGGAAATGTCACCGATCTGCCACCTGTCGGGCAGTGACCTGAGAGCAACAAATGAAGATGAGCTGAAGACAAACAGTCTCTCTCTCTCAAAACTGTGTGCCAGTTTAACCATCATCAAATAACAGCCCATGAAGCATCCTGTGAGGGTGTGGTTTCCCCTCCCAGCTGAGTTCTGGGGTGCAGAAATCTGGGAATGGAGAGAGAGGCTCTATTTTCCCCCCGCCCTGCTCGGGGGCGGCTGCCCGCCATCTTGTCTCACTCCAATGCTGATCTATAGGACAAGGTGCCTCTGCCCTTTGCCTTCCGAATTGATGGTCTTCGGCTTCCCTGTTATTGCTCCAGTTCCCTGAACGGTCCCTTGATTTATTCCCTTTGTATCAGAAAGCCGTATCTGCTCATTATCTAGGAAGGTCACTGGAAGGGAGATATTTCTTCCAGCTTCCAAAGCAGATCAGTTTTTTTTTTTATTTAATTTTATTTTTTTCCATCTCTCTCTTGGCCCGGCAGGAGCCCTGAGAGAATGGAGGAGGCTGGAACAAACGGTAAAGACACATTTATTCCTGAGCAGAAAGCATCATGCAGAATACCTAAATACGCGAAGCCGGCTCATCAGCTAGTGGCCTCCGTTTCCATTTCAGCTTGTATTTCCAAAGCTAATTATGCCTGTCAATAGGAAGCCCGGGCTTCACGAAGGTGGCCAGAGACCGTTACTCACTGGAAATGTTTCTGTGTTTCTGGCCGGGGTTCGAGTTTCCCATCCCATCCATTTCCCCACAGGGACCTAGCTAGGCTTAGCTGACATTTTCAAGAATGGATAAATATGTATTTAAACAAGATCCAGCAGTGTTATAAAAAAATTATTCTTACGAGAAAATTACATGTATCAAACTCTTCCTTTGCCTTAGCTGTCCACATCGGCTCGCGTGTGCAGCTCTTTAATCCGGTGCTTGAAGGCTCACATTAAACAGATAAAACTGAAACTGCTTAGATCTATGAAGCCAACGTTTCCCACCCATAACAAACCTGATGTCACTGTAAGTTTCTCACGGTAGCCTCAGGGACCATCTACACCAGGGTCCTCCTGGGCCCACACAGCCTCCTGAGCCAGGCATTGCAGAGGTTGAACCCAGGGACCGGCTGGCGAAGCACACTTCTGAGTGAGATCGCTGGGCTGCCCAGACCAGCGTTCCCAACTGTGGCAGGTGCAGGGCCTACCTGTGCTGAGCCACAGCCACGCCTTCATTTCACTCCCTGCCCGTTGGTGGCACTCTCCTGCCAGAAGCCCAGCCACAAAAGGGGGGAAAACAGCCCAGGGGATCCTGACTCCAAGAGAATTTTCAGGAAAGCACCGTTCTCCAGGCTTCTAGGGGTGTGAAAGTTTTGGTTTGTTTCTGTTTTTGTTTTTAGGACTATTGGTTGTCTTTAAATATTTCTTTGGTGGAAAGGACACCTACTCAATTAGAGGTCTTTCATTTTATTTTTTTTTTAACCTATCATGCCATGACCTCCTAGGAGGTCCGGCAGCTCAGGTTCCTTTCCATGGATTCTCAAAAAAGTGAGCTTCTCGGGGTGGGGCGGGCTGACGCTTCAGCTGAACCGAGGCACCTTTCTCTTTGTCTTCTATTTATGGATCATCTTCCTTCCCACGACTCAGGAAGTGATCTGGGCTCTTCGAGTGCTTGGTGTGCTCAGTATGTACATTAATCCTCCTGTCAACCATGTTGCCCTTAACTTGTTCGTTTATGATGCATGCTGTGTGCTGGGTAGCACTGTAAACGCCTCCAGCTTGCCATGTGACATTGGTGGGGCCCTCCTTTCTGAAGAGTGCCCATTCTCTTGACGTCCACAATACTGCCTTTCCCGTAGATTCGCATCGATGTGGCCAAAGGAGCAACCTATGTTTTCTAGAAAGCGCAGAGAACATAGAGCAGGTGTCTTTCCTCTTCCCTTTGTGTTGGTCTTTTTGGTGAATTACTGGAAGATGCCGATTCCAGACGGCAGGGAGGGGGGTGGGGAAGCAGGGGTGACGGTTTTGATGATAACTTTAACCCCGTTTGGTTTCATGACAGAGCCACTCAGAGCAGCATTCTTTCCATCCTTTCAGGATAAAAAAAATTTTTGGTCAAGAAGAAATGCAGCGTCAAGGATCAATGCACTTAAATGGATGCATTGTATGATACGTAAAATAAGCCTCCGAAAGCGGTTAAGATAAAAAAAAATTTTAAATACTTAAAAAAAAATGAATGTAACTTGAGTGTGAGCATCTTTGGGAGCTGAAGTGTTCAAGCCTTTAATAGCTAACACAATTCTCTGGGGGCTCTTCAAAATACATCCATTCAGTCAACTAATAATTACTGAGTCCTGCTCTAGGCACGATTGAAGACGAGGTGCTACAAAACAAGACTTTAAAAATCTTCGAGTCACTTGTATGTGCTGTTTTCCCCCAGAGCTTCCATGGAATGCATCCATATAACAAGCACCAAAGTGAGTGGACTTTTAGTTCGGTTTCCTCATTATTTGCAGAACAAAGCTACCTGTAGGCTTCTGAGGCTTTCCAACGCAGGATTTAATTTGGTGACTAACAGACCAAAGCGAAGAGAGCAGCGGGATCATTTAATCTGCATAAGGAGACTTGTAGTCACCCCGATTCTCTCTCTCAGGGGAACTAAGTGGGGCTCTTGCAGGGGAGGGGCTTCTCTTCTGGCCACTGCTCATGGCACCAATGTCGGCATCCAGCTCCCTCTCTGTGACATTCTGGGCAAACCTCTGGGAAAGACACACCTCAAAGAACGTGTGTCTGGCAGGACAAGCAGAAGAAGATAAGGCGTAGGGACTTTCCCTCCTTCCTGAAGCCCATAATGGGACCTCACGACACTCTGAGCCCAGGGGAATGACCTCAGAAAATATCACTGGCAAATAACGATAGGGCAGATTACCAGAGCACCAGGTTTTGGCTTTCGCAGGCACGTGAGTAGAAAGAGTGCCCTGTGCTTTTTCCATTTACGTCTTCACAAAGGGACTCCACAAGAGCAGAGGGAGTCACGTCGTCTGTAACTAATTTGTATCAATCTTCCTGTTGGGGTCGTGCGGAAGAGCTGTGTGCTCTCACTCCCTTTGCAGGGGCTCAAAAAAAAAAAAGAGTACGAGATGGAAATTCTTGAGGAAAGCAGCTGTGGCATGATTCATGCTTTGTGTCAAGGTCACTTCTCTCTCTTTTCCCCCTAAAAGTGAATGCCCACGCCATCAGTGAGCAGAGATTGCTCAATGCCTCGCTGCTGGTTCTAAGTCATCACCAGCCTCTCATTCAAAGAGCCTTCGCCCTTCCTTTAATCATGTCTAGTGTGACATGAGTTTTAAACTACCTATAGTTTTAAAAAAAAAAATCAATAAAGAAAATATCAACCTCGGTCTAAAGAAGATTGTGGCAGGATTAAAATTTATCAACCATCTACTATATGCTGGACACATTCCCAGGCACATTGCATTAACCCTCAGAGTAGCTCTTAGCTGTAAGCATCGCCTGTCTGCTGTGTAGATTAAATAACTAGAGCAAGAGGAAGGAAAATGCCTTCTACCAAACATTCAAGCCAAATTTGAAACTTGAGCCTGGACCTCTTTTCCATCAAGCTGTGGTATTTCAAAGCTCAGTAAAGAACCAAATTCTTCTCTTTAAGGTCAATTAGCACAGCATATACAGTTCCCTTATATTTGCACTCGATTGCCTACCGACCTAAAAGCTAACAGGCTCCATCCACACGCAGAATGGTGACGCCTTGTCACATTTCAAGAGTCGAACATTGTCCCCAGTAAACGATTCATTATCCTTTTTTTTTTTATTATATATATATATTTTTTACATTTTACAATTACAAGTGCCTACTCTCTTTCTAATCATTCGCCATTTCCTTGAATGTCAAAGCTACGCCTAAATCTGGGAGAATGCTCCCTTTTAAATGTTGCCTTAGACCACGGTCCGCTCCACAGAGGTGAGGTTCATACCATCAGCATTTCTGGCCCTCGTTCCTCTCCCCGCGTGACCTTTTTCACTAGTGATGTCCCTCATCTTCCCTGTCAGGGAAAAAAAAAACTTTTTTTTTTTTCTTGCTAATATAAACAGGCCTGCCTCCAGCCCCTGGAACAAAAACTTCTCTGCGTAGCACGGGACTCTAACCATGGGCAGAGCAGACTAGACCATACGGCCTCCTCGCTTGGAAGAAAGCAGCCAAAGGTGGGCCAGGGGCACATGCTGTGTCGGGTTCTGCCCACTCGGAGAAGAGCTTTATCAATGGAAAGCTGAAACTAACCCCTGGGTGGGGCCCAGGCAAGCTTCGGAATGAGCATCCGCCCCCCGAAAGGAGAAAGGATGGAGCAGACGCTCTTGAGGACCTCTAAATAGGCCACTGAGTGTCTGCTGAGGGCTGGAGACAGTGCCATCTCTGCTCCTGGAACGTTTCCTTTCTCAGTTTCCATTCGTGGGGAAATGGGTGGACTTCCCTTTCTCGTTTCGGATTTGCCAAATTACTTTAGCCTTGCGTTAAAACTTATTATTATTATTATTATTATTATTATTATTATTATTATTATTATTATTTACTTGGGATATCTTAAGTCGATTCCTTGTCCTTGCTCATAAAAGAACCCTGAGCGAATAACTTCCTTTTATTGACCAATTTAACACTCATCCATCTGTCTACCCACCTCCCCATGAAGCCACTTCTAAACTAACACACTCCGTCCACTCTTCTCCAACAGCCACTCGTAATGCTGTGCGTGATTACCACTGGACTTCACACTGACAAACAGGTTGTCTATTTCAGTCTTATGTCTCCAGTGACAAAGCAATCTCCTTAAAACCTAAGACAATTGTGGGTCACTGAATCTGCTTGAATGCTGGCAGGACTCCCGATCTTATTCCTTCCATTCGATCCTCAGAATAAGAGAAGACAGCTGTGGGCATGGCACCTAGCAACACTTCCGTAGGGGATTGTAGGGCGTGCTGGCCGGGCAGGCTGCCGTGAGGAACAGACATCAGGTCTTCAGTGTACACTATGGAAACTCAGAGCAGCCGGTGGCAGCTCAGTGAACGGGAGTCGGCGTCTGCTCTCACATCTGGGAGTTCTGGGGTAATCCAAATATGGAAAACCCAGACAGAAAGCTCTCTCCTTTATCCTTTACCATGGCAGATACAAAGCTACCCACAGTTTCACGGAAACGGGGCTGTCCGGGCCACCGCGAAATGCACCAACAGGGCTTCTATTCTCTGAATTACTAAGCATCTGGCCGGAGCACTTTTATTCTTTTATTTTTTTTTTTTCTTTTTCCAAAAAAAAAAAAAAATAGTATTGCCTTTTTAAAGCTGTTATTTTTACAGCAATAGAATTCCTGCAACAGTAAACAGGAGGCGAATGTATGAGGCTTTAAAGGTGAGAAGGGTTATTTAAGAGCGTTATCAGAACTAGCCAGCTGTGGACACACACAGTCTCAGAAAACCATAAACTTTTCCCTTCATAGCCTGGCTCACTTATTCAGCAGGTCACCCAAGTGGGGGTTGGGGAGATGTCTTTATAAGTGCAGTGTCACGTAGCCTGGAAGGGGTCTGCCTGGCCCTCTCTGCCATCCTGCTGTCTAGACGAACAGTTTAAGGAGTAAAAATTATTCCTGCCACTTCACAACTGTGAAAGGGGACAGTCTACTTTCCTGAGGTTGGAGAAGTTACTTATGGGAAGAGACACAGCCGGTCGGTGGTAGAACTAGAATTTGTTACGCTGACATTTCTCCTCTTTCCTCCTCAAGGAACACTAATCTTGATTGTTGTGGGAAATTTATTATTATTATTATTATTAAAAAATAAGGAAAAGTGAAATTATCCGCCTGCAACATCCACCTTTGGGAGGTTTCCAGTGCGAGGCAAAGGCTCTGAGGAAGTTTGCAGATGAGACGCTTGCTTTCTTATGCAACTCAGGCTTCTCAAAGCCCTCTGACTTTTAGCACCCTATTTCCTATCACATGAGACAAGATTCTGTGGCCAAGGACAGGGACCTACCTTGAAAGCGTGCCAAATATAGCCTTGCTGCAAAGCCAGGTAGTTAAAAAAAAAAATCCTATTTTCCCATGTGGGCAAATACAAAAGGGTGGAGCTGCCGTTGGTGGAACCCTAACCAGCTGAAGCCCCACTTCACGCTCATCTGTGCTCTTTCTCCCAGGTCTGTCCCGAAATGTCACCCACCGCAGCTCCAAGAAGACAGGAAGCTGGGTTCTCCCCAGCAGTGTGCTTACGGTGGGACAACCTGCCTCCTGAACCTGGCCCATATGCTCACGAACGGAGATAGCACAGGCACTTTATCGTGGCTTTGACACCTCAGGTCCCTCCTCTGTAACAGAATGACTTAAAGAATCTTTACCAACAGTCACAGGGACGTAAAGTACAGCACAAGAAATACAGTCAGTGATATCATAATAACTATGTATGGTGTCAGGGGGTACTAGACTCATTGGGGGGTTCACTGTCTAAGTTACATAAACGTCTAACCAATACGCTGTACTTGAACTAATATTTTGAATGTCAACTGTAATTAAATAAAAGTTTTAAAAAACAAACTGAAAACAAAAACATACAAAGGAAAAGAAGCTTTACTTTGTAGCAGTATCATGACGCCTAGAAAGAATGTATTTAAAGCACCTGGAATAAGTCTGTTATCACTGCTCTCAATTCACAAGCTTGGCAAAGGTGCCAGACCCTTTGCACGGGAATCGCATCGTTTCTCCCTCAGTGAAATCCCACTCCCCTGGTCAGGCCAGGTGCAAATATCCCTTCCTCCAGGAAACGCTGCAAGGCCCTACGCCTTCTCTGTCAACCTTTCTAGCTCTGTTCCCCAGCCCCTAGCGGAATCTGCCTTTTCTGATGCCCAGAGCAGTAGCCACAGGGCTTCAGTCTTCTTTTGTGTCCGTCTTCTCCAGGAGACTTTGGCTCTTTGAAGACAAAGGCGTGTGTCACACACACAGTGTCTTCAACCCACAGCGCCCAGCACAGTACAGGGCATCAAATGGGTGACATGGTCCAGTTAAAAAGGCTCAGAGGATACCCATAAACAGTCTGGTAGCCACATGAAAATATTACAGGTCTGCTCACACACACTTACTTCCCAGGGAGATGGTGCCCGATTTCACATGAAAATAACAGGTGGATCGGTGTCATATACGGTCCATAGAAGAATAAACGTTTAACAATCAGAGGAAGCGCATTCGCTGTGACTTGAAAGGGACCTAACCTCGACTTCCGGTGATGCCACTTATCTCGGTGGCATAGAGAAAGCTAGTCAAGCTCTCTAAGTTTCCTTCTCCACAAAAAAAAACAAACAAAAAAACACCAAAAAACAAAAAACAACAAAAAAAACCCTCATCAAGTAAAAAAGTTGTTCATGGGATTCAATGGAACATATCAAAATGCACTGAGCACAGTGTCAAGAACAGTAATGTTTCATCTAGCAACAATCAGCAGCTATCCCCCTACTAGACCGAGTTCTTGAAGGTCAGACACCTCGTCACGGGAATCTGTGTCCTCACTGCACCACACACACACACACCGGCTGCTCCACACGGATTCACTGCACCAGGCAACACACGGGAATCAAGAGCAAAGCGAAGCATGAGAGTAACTAGTCACCTGTCGCTCCTACTCTGTTAAAATCCTAGTAGCCGTCCCGTGAGACAGGGAACCTGGGCTCTTGCTCACGAAGCCAGACGCGCCGAGCCATTCATGGTTTTTAAAATGTAGCACCTTTATGCCAAGCGTTTCTACACATTTAAAAAGTGTACTTTCATTTGACAAAATAAGGCAGTCAGAAAAGATACTATGAGGCCAGTATAAGAAAATATGTATGGAGTGCTTTGTAAAAAAAAAAAATGCACTTACGTATAAATGGGTATAAATATATGTATACACATACACACACATAAGACATCTCTACATTTAAGAGTTAAAAATAAAAGATATTAGTAGTGGTATAAGCTATAGAAGCATGAGAAAGGTATCAGTTGTATATTATATGTAACAGCTATTTTCCCAGTGATTTTCAATGTGTGTGCATTGCCCTTGTAAAGCTGCCCACTCATCACTGATATTTATATATTTTTGTAAGTGGTATCTGTGAGACAGCTTTAATAAGCCAAGGAATAATGCCACTTCATACTGAATGTGATGGCTATAGACCTATCAAAGCATGAGCACAAAAGAAGATGGAAATGCACGCTTCTCAGCCTGCGAGGGGAGCAACATGGTTGCTCTTAGCTCCCCTGAGTTTTCCTTCCTCGCCCATTCTCGAGTGCATTTCTCATCGGTTCACACAGGGTACGATGGCAGAAAACGGGAGGCAAAATCTTGCTCCTTTTCCTTCTTTGCTATCTACAGAGAATCAATCAAAGAAAAACAAGACGCTGAGGCAGCAGCCGGTGGGAAGGAGCTGTCCAGCCCCATCGTGGAGACAGCTCGTGTCTGTGTTTGGCCCATTTTCTCCTGAAGTGGCTGCTTTCCTTTTTTTTGCAATAGGGAAGCAAAAAGACTGACGGTGACATTGGCTCTCCATTAGAGGAGCATAGCTGGCTGTGGCTCTGAGCAGGTGGGGGAGCCCATCGAGTTGCCCCTTCTGCAAACCAACGCCAACCACTTTCACATAGTTTTCCTCCCATCCCTTAGACTTGGTCCACAGGTCTGACCTACCAAAATTCTTAGTCATCACCTCCTTCCCTACCACAGCCCCAAACTCTGCAATTACTGAGACTGCAGATCTCCCTGTCACTCCCTGCCATAAACCTCATGCAACCCATTATGCCTTGTGGCCCTTTGCAACATGAATTATGATTTCATCGCCACTCTGGACAGCTTTCTTATGGAGAACTTTGCTCATAGTCATATTACATCAGAAATATATAGTCACACAGGCCTCGTTTTTAATCCTGGCTATACTTCTAGATAGCTGTGTGACCCTGGGCAAGCTTCATAGCTTCCGAGAATCTGCTTCTTGGGTCAAAAATGAACATGGCAGTCTATGTGCCTCAGGGTAGATTATATTTCTGAGCATTTGAAAAAAAAATTCGCACTGGTCAGAGCAGTGTCTAGCACAAAGGATGTCTTCAATGAAGGTCACCTCCCCTCTTACATGACATTGGAAAGGTTAAAACTCAACTCGCGTAAGGGGGTCACTGGAGATGTTACAGACCTAGGTAGGTGGGAGGAGTTAGTTAGAGGACTGTGAGAAGGATTCTCTTCCCATCACCAGTGAGAGTATGATTGAAAGCCTCTAGATTATGTACCCTATGCAATGACCTCTTCCCTTCTCAGACGAGGTCTTCCAGATGTGGAGGGAAGACCCCTGCGATCAGACATGAAAAACCAGGTAAACACATGCAACTTGCTAATTTCTGGTCGTGATTCGGGGAGCCATCGTGGACTTTTCTGAGCATCCGTTCTTCATCTATAAAACCGGTTCACGACAGCCCTCTAACAAGTATGAGCTCGCAGAGAAGGGTTCGCCCCCTGCCTTTCATGCAACAAGCAATCAATGCATGTTAGTTACATCTCCCCTGCCCCTCAAAAATCTGCAGGTTAAATGCTAGGCGTGAAGGCTTATATTGTAGTTACCATGTATCAGGCAACATTCTAAGTGGTGATTAAATTTCTCATCTAAGGCTCACAGGAAAAACAACATATGACCCTATACTACTATTATTTTCCTATGTGAAGATGGGAAGCTATGCGTATCCCATGGCTTGCCGAAGGCGCACAGCTAATAGGTAGAGAAACCTAGACTCCAAGGCTCCAGTTCTAAGCAGTCTCGCCTGAGCCTGTTCCAGGAGTCTGTGCTACCGCCTCTAAAATTCAAAAAAATGAACTTCTCGACACAGACCCAGGAATTGAGAACTTAATTTTCAAGAGTTCTTCCTTTCTCTGTCTCATTACTATTTCACATCGATCACGTTTAAAAGTGCCAGGAACTGAAATGAATCTCCCTGTCTCAGGAACACGTTTACAGATACTGGGGGATGCAGAGCCTGAAAAGGGACGATGGGGACCAGGATGGGAACAGATTTGACAATGGCACCTCCATTTGTGAAATCACCTGCAGGATATTTCTACCCCAGCTCTGACGGAATGGAATGCATCAGATCAGGCTCTTACTGAGAATAACTCTAAACCTGACAAAAATAGGCACACACAGACACAAACACCCCTATTAAAACAAAAACAAAATGAACAACAACAATGGAAAAACAGATCAAATGCAAGACTCCATGCTCCAATTGCCTGCATTCAAAACTGGGCTGCCATCTACAGCTGCAGGTCTCACACAAGGCAACACACCTTGCTGGTTTTTGGCAAGTGCACCTATAAAATGGGATAAGACTGGCCTGATGAGACTGTTAGACAGGAATTCCTCTCCATCTTCATGGGATAAGCGGGTGAAGCAGAGCGGGAGGTGAGGCAAGGCAAGGCAAAGCCCTGGAGGAATGCTCCCCGATCAGTGAGGGGAGGGAGGATGGGATCGGATGGGTGGGTGTGGGCTGAGGTTTTTGCTTGTTCAAGCCCAACAGCTAACCGAGTGATCGGGAGCCCATTGTTAAGGCTCACAACCCTCCAGGAGCCCAAGATCTCTGGCTTCCAAATCAGCTACCTTACAGCCCACAAACAAGGGATCTAGGAAACCTTGGGGGTACTCTAGGTGGCCTCGGGCCAATGACTTACCCTGACCCTCCAAAGTCAGTCTGGCTGGGGGGAAACCTTCCTACGTGAAAATGATATCGTCTTCCGCTACAGCCTTGCTTCCTGCGCACTTCCACGTTTCCTCCGCCAGCGTGGCAGGAAAGGGGACGAAAAGCAACACGATGCCCTCTCCGCGAGCCCTGCAGGATATGGCATGTGACAGAACCCCACGGGAACAACGCTGGAGGCTCTGCGGCTGAGCACATCACCACCTGAGCCGTTAGCTAAAACCGTACAGCAGAGTGTTGACGGCTGGTGAGAGTGAAAGAGGTGCCGACATCGGGGTCCCCTGGTGGCGGCTGCTGCTTTCAGCGATGAAGGGGACTCCCCAGCCTTAGGATCAGAGACGTCTGCACGTGGATGTTGGAGTGAGAGAAGACGGTGCCCGCATGGCCCCGCACCCAGGAAGTGATTCCAGGAGAGGCCTCTCAGGCACACGAATCTCCCTTCTGGGTCAGGCAGCATAGGAAAGAGCTGCCCAGCGGAGCCCAGTATCAGCCCAGAAAGTCCACGAGCCAATCAATCTCAGCCATCCGGGGGATGTCATCACGCCTTTCCTCTTTTCCACCCCTATTTTGCCTAAATACAAGCACAAATCCAAAATGTTTGCTTTCACAGGGAATTAGCAATTGCACGCTCTTAAATTTGCACTATCTTTACCACTCCCATGTATGCCTCTCTAATCCTTTATCAACCTGTTTGTGATAACTTTTATTATTGCCAAGGACAAATGAAGAATGATTTGTCCAGAAACATGAGGAGACAGGGCCAAGGCTACCAGATGAGCAAATGGCAGCGAATGAGCTACTCTGCAGCTAAAATCTAGCGTTAGGAGTAGCTCGTCTTAAAATCATCATTGTCCTTTTTTATCTAAGCAGAAATCTCCAGGAGCCAGCCGAGACAGAGAGCTCACTTCTCAAAGAACTTGGTTCTGTTGAAGGGAATTTCCATTATGTTAGTCGATCATAAGCACTAACATCTATCGAGTTTCACTGCATTTATGTGTTTGATCGGCAAGTGTTCCTTGTGCTCCTGTATCCTGGTAAGCGTTTTTAACGAAGCTTATGTGGCTCCAGCAGAGAACAAAACACAAAAGCCCTGTCGGCATGGAGCTTACAATCCATGACTGCATGAGTTCACTGCTGAATGCAAACTGCACCTGGATGGGTAGGTTAGAGGTCTCTGGACAATGGGTGGAATGTACCCATTTTCATCTTGACACAGTGAACCCCAAAGGCTCCAGCAAGTCGAGAGATGCGTGGGATTGGGCCCAATCTAGAAACCCAGGTGCAAAATAGAAGGGGTGTGAAAACACACAGTAATCAAGCTGCATAATCCCCTTTATGCAATATTCATAAAAATAAAATTAATGCAAAAAATCAATCATGGGCATAATATGGAAATTTTAGATGAAGGCGAGGTTTCTTCCTTTAGCCTCAGGCTTCAGTATATGGCTCCTCGGGGCTCTGAAGAGGAACAAGGCAGCAGAGAAGGCAGGCTCTGATAATGTCTGCGGGCCACCTTGTCCGGCTGGGGCCCCTGAAGGCACCTCCCTACTGTCACTCAAGGCCAGTACAGATAAGCCCTCAACAAGGACCATGTTGATTTTTGCCAATGGAATCACTATAGACATTCGGCCCCTCTTGCAAATGGAGAGGAACTAATGTTGTCACCTCCAGTGTGAGTGTAGTTAGGTGATGTCACATGACAGAATGACAAGAACTCTCCAGCAGGAAGCCAAAGGTCCCAACGGTCGCCGGCACCATTTATTTCCTGTGTAACTGTGGAGTAGTTACTTAGCTTTCTCTGGGGCTCACTTAGTCACACCTGTGAAACAGGCGCACCCTTTTCAGCCCCGCGACTCATGTGAGATGCCTGCCCCAGCGAGGCTTCCCGGAGAGGAGAGATGACTGGCTGTATCTACGATTTCGAAACCAAGAACATGGCCGATTTTCTCCAGGTTCAGGGAATATCTCTGAGGTCAAGGCTAAACAAAATCTCCCTGTATTTAATTTCCATACAGGGAAAGTGAGGGACCTGCTTATTAGAAATGCTTTGCTTGTGGGTACAGACTACGTGTACACACACACACACACATCCAGGTTTTCCCATCCTGAGGGTACCTGTTCTGACATGACCAGTAAACTCGCTGGATAACCTCAAGTGAGTCACCAAACCCGTCTGCTTTCTTTTATAAAAGAAGCAGACAGACATGATCCCTGGGAACTTTGCAGCCTACCATCCCCTGACTCTCAGTCTATCAATCTACCGCTCCTTAGAATTCCTTAAACTGGAAAATCAAAGACGCTTGCCCCATGGGGGGGGGGGGAATCCATTATTATTAGACAAATTCCATTTTCCAATTCCAGTTGTCTTCGTCTCTGCTGATCTTCACATTTAGTTTGCTAGGTAATGCATCTAAAAACAGTTTCTCACGGGAAACGAAAACAAGGTCTTGGAGAAACACTCTCCCCATGATTTTCTCTTACTCAGTAAAGACCTTTCTCCTTAATCGTGTATTTCCACGGCCATATGACACAGGGAATTCAACTGGAATTTGCACATTCTTTAGATGACACGTTCTTCCCCAGGCACCCCCTGCGCCCGGGTGTGACTGCCTGACGCCTCAGCTGACACTTCGGAAGTCACACCGTGAGCCACCCTCGGGGGCGTGGGGGTCGTCCGCAGTCTTAATTCCAATGGCACCTTTGTGGTGTGGAAGGTCCCCAGACATGGCCGGAGGCCTCACACTTTTCCAGGTTTTCCCCTTGGTAAACGTGTGAACAGTGCAATCATCACACTTCGCCTTTTCACTTAGTGTCACCCTCACTACTGTCCCCACCCCTCTGAGTCCCTGCCTGACTCTCCCGTCCTTCTTTTAAATGCAACACATTCGAGAAGGGTGGTTTACATGGGCACACTTTTTTTTTTTTTGTGGCCTCCACGGATATCAACGGGTGCCAGAGCACAGAGAGACGTGCCTCCATGTGCACGCGTCTGACCAACGAGAGAAAGTGTCCTCGCCATTTGTGGTCAGAGCCCACGTGCTCCCACCACCCTCGGCCCTGTCAGGGGACAGGGACCTCACTTGACAAAGAATGTCTTCCGAAAAGAGGGCATCAGTAGGAGAAGAGAAAGGATCCCACAGAGAACACTGTCGCATGGGCTCACGTCCGAAGGTAATACACACCTACAGCTATGGTGACCTACAGATTCATGCCAGGCTTTGTTTGTTTGTTTGTTTTTCTTGTCATGACACTGGGAGAAGGGGCAGCTCTGAGGCTGGGCTTTGGCTTTCGTGATCCTCTCGCGTCTCTTGGACTCTACCTAGGCTGTGTCTTCTGTTGAACGGACCTCCGGCAATTACTTCCTTATCCTTAAACTAGTCCTCTCTCAAAGACACTGTCCCTGACCTTTCTAAGGGTCCAGGCCACCCTCAAAGTCTCGCTTTCTCTGTTTTTGTGTGTTCCCAGAACACCAAAAACATGGCTCTGCTCTTTTGAGCTCCTTGAAAGTTTTTATTTCGTTTCTCCTTTGTCCTGTCATAGAGTGGCAGTTAAAAGACATGTAATAATAGCTCCTGTTCAGTCATTCATCGATTGAACCCACACATAACTTTTAGCTCTATTGACTAACCTTCAAGGATACTGCCTCCTTTGCAATACTCTGAAATTATGGCATTTTTTTTTCTTTCCTCTCATCCCATCGACCAGTGATCCTAAAAATGGGTGACTACCCTCCTTGCTCCTCATTGTCACAGCCAGGTCACTGTGCCTTCTTCCTCCTAAACTCCACCCCACCCCCCACCTCCTTTGATGTCTGTGCTAAAGACTATACCTATGCTGTCCATATCCTTCCTCTGCAGAGTCACCTACACACTGCAGGTCACCTCACCTGGAATACTCTAGCACTGAATCGGTCCAAAACTTGTAATTCCTGAACACTGTGAAATCCGTATAGATGACCCTCCAATGTTCTGGACCCTCCCTTAGTCCCTTGGCCCCATCCCAAGAGGTTTATTTTCTCACCCTTCCACTCTCTCATTCTCAAGCATCCTTTATCTTTCCAGCAGCCACCAACTAGCACCTTGACTCTAAGGATTCTCCACTCTGCTAGAACCTTCCCTACGTTGGCCCTGTTACCTTTGCACGTTCCTTATCTCCTTCACATCCTCACTTCCCTTTTCCCCCAGCTTACAGGCCATCGTTATCATCATCCTTGACATTTACTCTCAACGACTTTGCTGCCTTTCCCTCTGCCACACTCGTCTGGCAAAACCTATGGTTATAGGTAAATGTTGCCCACTGTGGGCCTGGACACAGTGACGACACACAGCTGAAGAATCTGTCACATTTTACATTCATGACCACATGTTGCAAATGTGCCCCTGGCAGGAAAGTCAAATCCTCTCACAGGATGTGCTACAAGGTACACTGCAAGGAGCGAGCAGAGTCAACCCCTTACAAAAGAATGAACGAACGAATCCTTTGGAACATTAATACAAACTACAGTGGTAACCATAAAATCGAAATCAACAGGTTTAAGATACACTCTCTATGCCTTCCATCATGTTTATTATCTTCATTGAGGATAAAAAGGATGGAAGGAAAGAAAAGAAGAAGGAAGGAGGGGTGGAGAGATGGGATGGGAGAGTATGGGAGAGGTGGGGAGGAGAGATGACTGAATGAATGAATCCTAATAATCAGAGGAAAGAGGTTCTGGATGGACTGTTTTTACTGGGAAATTTACCAAGCTCTGTAATAGGAGAAAGGAATGTAAAGAAGGTTTCACTCATAGAGAATTTCAACTGCCATGATAAAAATGCTTTAATTTCTTTCCTTTTTTTTTTTTTTTTTTTTTAAGATGGGTGGATTTTTCCTGCCCCATTTTCGCACCCATGCCTGCTCAGGGCTGATATTAATTATCTTAACACATGTAAAGTGCTTAGAGAGTAGTAGAGAATTGGACTGTATAGATCTGAAAATAAGCAGAGTTGTTTCCTATTTAACTGAATTTCCCACACTTTCATTTGATGAGGGAAGAAAAGGCTGTATCACATAATGGGGGCATAATTTCTCCCTTACAGACTTGGAGTTCGGCTTGCTGGCCCTTATTCCTTTATTTTCAAATGCGTACAGACCTTGCTCATGATATATTTGTTTCATCATGCACTACCTATCGATGTTAACTTTCCCAGCAAGTCAAAGTCACTCCCATTAACTGCTTTTTTTTTTTTTTTTGGTCATTCTTTGGAGAGAAAAGGGAAACTATTGCTTATTTTCATTATTGTTTCATTAGGCAGTTAGCCTAGAAGCCAGGTTCTATTTATTTAGAATGTTTAGATTTAAGAGTGTCAGATATAATGGTTATTTTGGTGGGAGCATCATCACTTCCTGGTACCCCACCAGCTCCAAAGACTTACTTCATTTGTTTCTCTGTTCAAAAAAAAAAAAAAAAAAACAGATTTTTCAAACTAGAATTTGCAGACAGAGAGAGAGAAAAAAAGAATTCGCCAATTCCTGGCCTTTTGCAGTAGTTTCGTGACTCCAAGCCCTTCGCCAACCATTAATTTCACCTCAGACTTTTCAAGCACTGTCTTCCCTTCACAGCGTTAACTTGCCAAATCCTTTCTCTTTTTTTTTTCCTCATCTCCCCTCGGTTTGGGGTGCAGTTCGTTCTCCTAACTGCGCGATGTGAAGCCACCCCGTCGCTTGCTCCTGGACGCTGACAGGGCGGTTTCTAGGGGCTCTGCTGTCAGCCTCGCTTCCGGGATGGGGTCCCCGGCCGTGCTGTTCATCCATGCGTAACGGGCAGGGCCTCAGGGCTCCTGGTCCGACTGGAGCCCTAACTCGTCACATCACAGGGCGACGTTCGCTTCGTCTGTAGACATCCCGTTCGCGGTACGTTCTCCCTCATTTGTCAGGTTCCTCCTGGCCCATGTCAGCCCAGTGCTTTGGCCGTGATGTGTTAACTTTATTTCCAGAAATGGAGGATATGAAATAGAAGTATTTCTCATGATGAAGTGCTATTCCACTTGCTCCTTGTCCTCCTCACATTCCCTCTCGAGTTCTCCTTGCCCCATTCTTCCCTTCCTTTGGGATTTTTTCAGTCACCTGTTGTGTCACCCTAAGATGTTTTAGTATTAAGACATCTTGCCTTAATACTAATAATATTTGAGCACTTACTGTTATGCAAAGCAAGTGCCTAAAGCATCAAATTATCTCACCAAATATTCTTTGAGTTATGTTATTTTCGTCTTACAGGTAAAAACCAAACACCCTGAAGCACGGGATAAAACAGCTTTTCCCAAATCGTATGTAAATGGCAGAATTAGGATTTCACTTCTGGCCCTCTGATAGACAGAGCTGGAGCTGGTCACCTGCCTAGTTCGACTGGCTTCCCATTCTGCTCCTGAGGACTTGATGTTTGTAGACAAAGATAAATTTGGTTTATGCATTGATTCCAAATATTAGCCATAATGGCCTTGGGATGGTAATTATAAACTGCCGAATCAAATTTATCGATTGTTTCAGGTCTGGGGGTCCTTTCTATTCTGATACTGGAAAGCTGTGTATTTACTGGGCATCTCTGTGGACCTTCATCTTTGTCACTTGTCCCCGTATTCCAAGTCTGTTTCTACAACAGCTTTATTGAGATATAATTGATATCTATGTATCTATATATAACTGCACATAATTCACGTGTATAATTTGATGAGTTTGGACATACTCATCCACGCATGAAACCGTCATCACAAAGGGGGTGAGACACAAATTCATCACTCTTCCAAAAGCTGCCTCGTTTCCTTTTGGTTTTGTTTGCAGTAAATGCACTAAACGTTAGATCTGCCCCCTTAATGCATTTTTTTTTAAGTGCACAGCACAGTAGTTAACTACATGCCCTAGATGGTACAGATTTCAAAAACTTACTCATCTTGCAAAACTGAAGTTTTTCCAAGTCTTGATTAGTTGTTTGTTTCTTTTAAATCTCCGTCTGGGATCTTCCAAGTGATAGCAAATATAAACAGTGGGGTTTTTTTCTCTCTCTCTCTCTCTTTCTTCAGTGATATATTCAGCCCAACTATAAATTAATCATGGCAAGCATCACAGGAAATGGAGGTGATGTGAACTCTACCTAGTCCTGGGAGAGACGCAGACCCACATGCCATAGACTGAAGCCCTCCATCAGACCCTGCTCACGTGAGCGGCCTTTCACTTGTGCCCTGTGCCCCAGTGCTAACTAGAACAATGGTGTGATCTGTGTGCTTGGTGATCCTGACAGCAACTTCAGTACAAACCCTTAGGGAAGACCTGGGCCAGGAATGGTGGAAAGCTTCTAGCACAGAAGGGGGATGTGTAGAAATACCGCTGTTTGCCCCATTACTATCACAGGGGGTATAAAATCGCTCCCGTGAGCAACACGCTATGGGCACTAAGTTGGAGAACATATTTTTAAAAGATTGTACTTCACAAGACTAAGGGAAAAAAATAAAAATTACTCTTACATTGTTAGGCAGGATCTGCCTCAAAGTATAATTATTGCTACCAGCAGGCTAGAAAATAATCTCAGCAGAGAAAATTTCTTTCCTCTTTAAAGAACAAACAGATTATATGAAACTTATTAAAGATACTTTCCTCTCCTCTTCCTTTCTGCTCTCTTAATTTCTTAAGACCATTTATACTTAACAATACAACGTTGCAAATAAAGCAACAGATCCACCCACCTATCCTCTCTCCTGGAAGACTTCAGAGACTAAGACTGATAGTTTTCATCCCTCATCACTGGCACCACGTCCACCTGTAACTATCCCCATGGCTGCAGACCCGAAGGAGGATTAAGTGAAAACAAATCACGGAAAAAATTAAAAAATACCAGTTCAATTATGAATAAGAAAATGGCAATTCCCACTTCTCAGTATTAAACGCTCAGGTTTAAAGCCTTTGTCTATGAGGAGACCACAGACCGTAGCTGTGATACAAGCTGAAATGCCACATGGCACCTCCCCAGACCCTGCTCCGTGTGGCTTCTCTGTTGTGTGCCTTGATAAGGATAATTGCTCTAATAGGAACGGTGAACGGCGACAATAAAAGGTGCATAGGTCTCGACCACTAATTTGCTGTGCCGGATTTAGAGTATTTCCCCCCTATTCTCGGACTTTAGAACTGGTGGGACAATGCCATTCTGAGGCTTTGGCTTTTCAGGCTTAAACTGGGCAAGTCTCAGGGTCAGATCAATTTCCCAAAAGCAAATTAAATTCACGATTCAAGTCGCAGAAGCCCTCCGGGGAAGTAAGGATGCATAGCACAAGGTGGAGGCAAGGCCACAGGGAATGTCGCTGAAGCATTAAAGTGACCCTAAATTTCAACAATCCAGAAGTTTCAAGGGGTGAGCACACAGCTTAAAGCTTTGGAGTGTGGGCTGATTGCATGCCGGCCGGAAGTCATCAGCTTAGGAAGATGCTCAGGGGTCCCTCACTCCTGCTCACCCTATGTCTTGGTAGACTGGGGAGGTGATGAACCCTGGAACATTGGTTGGTAAGAGGCTTGTTCTCTTTTTGTGACGTGTACTGGCTTTTACAGGGTGCATGACCACAAAGTCAGGATAGTAGAGGACTTTGAAAGCTGAACCATGCCTACTTGGAAGAACTAAACCAGGCCTGAGGGGCCTGCAAGTGACCCCTGAATCTTCCTTACATTCTGTCTTCACACACTGCTTCTCTCCCACTCATTTTGGCCACCTGACATTCAACTGCAGTTCAAGGTCTGATTCAAACATCACCTAAGCATAGACACCCTTCATCCCTGTCACCAGTGAAATGTGCCTGTATCCTTCTCTGAAACTCAATGGCATATGAGTTATATTTCTTGGGTGCCTTAGCTCTGGTTCCTAATTAATTCTGTGTTTGCATATACCCCTCCCCTCCCCTGCAACCGTATATGTGCCTCTGAAGAGGTCATCGTCATATTTATAACTCTGGTGCCTCCTAGCCAGTGTTCAATACAAATTTGTTGACTAGCAAGAGTAACAATTCAGCTATTGACATAGGTTA
Organism: Eonycteris spelaea; assembly: GCA_003508835.1. Lineage (NCBI taxonomy): Eukaryota > Metazoa > Chordata > Mammalia > Chiroptera > Pteropodidae > Eonycteris > Eonycteris spelaea. Next base: position 4,694,319 of record PUFA01000115.1, read on the forward strand.
TTGTTCTCTGCTGTCACTCCCCCTCCGGCGTTTGTCTGTGTGCTCAAGGAAAGATAAACAGGCACATACATCACATAATTTTGTTCTCCGTAACAAGGGCACACTAAACTGGGGCAAATGTTAATTATTTAGTAAACTTCCCACTAATCTGTGTCTACTTTATAGCTTTTCATGAGGAATTTAATGCCAGTGGACCACTTTAAGCAGTTCCATGGTAACAGAAAGAAGAAAGAAAAATCCAGCTTCTACCCCTATCCTCTGAGCTTTTGTCTCTTGTTACGGGGCTGATCGAGGCCTGGTGAGTGGTGTGCCCGAAGAGGTGGTATGTGAGGCGTCGGCCCCTCACGCATGACGCTGACTTGAAAGGCTTTGAAGAGTCCTGGAGCACGATTGCGTCTTCTATCAGATCACCCTGCAGGTAGCCTCACCCTGCTCTGCCTCTTACTCATTCCTTTCTTCAAAACACATTCTTTAATCTCCACAATTCCCCAGCTGGACTGAGCACAGGGGACACCCATGTAATGCCTGTCATTCCAATAACCCATATAGTCTGCAGAGTGGGATGATGTTTAAAGAAAGGCAATTCGACAGCCAGCAATTAAGCAGGTTAATAACCCACCACCAGGCTTCACAACACTCATTTCCCTCTCATTGCTGTGCTCCTTTCCTCTCTGCGCCCCAAAGAAACGCTCTCAAAACCTGCCGCCTGCATTTTTCATCTCTGTCCTTCCCCACTCTCTTTCAATAATTAATGATGTAGCTATACTTAGCCTCCCTTCCTCCTTACGAGGAAGAAAAGGAGAAAGCAAAGGACAAAAACAAGATTCTGTGGAGCACGAAGCCAGTGTCCCGTCCAGTACCACACGTGTAAATAAGGTCAAGAAAGACCGTGGCAAGATGACTTTCTGGTGCGGAGACAGACACTCAACGCAACTGTACCTTCAGTATGATGGGCCGTAACACTCACCGTGACTACACTGCAGGGCGGTAGCTGTTAAGAGTCTGGTCAGGCAGATGGAATGACACTCCCGTGATGAGTGCAGGGCTGCAGCAAAAGGTGAGGCGAGAGAGAGCAGGAGGCCCCTTCCCACCAGGTCGAGGGCTTTTGAGAAAGGGTTCGGCTTCAGCTCTAGCCCTCGCTGCTGCGTTTCATACTTGGTTTGTTTTCCAAACTCCTGGTTCCGGCCAACAGACTCCCCATCTCTTGTCACCTCGTGCGTCCAGAACTGGACCAGGTGCCTTGGTGTGTTCTCATCAGCCCCTTACGAAGGGCCTAGTATCCCAGGACGAAGAGAAAGGCTCTCTCAACACGTGCAGACAGCACACTAGCTCTCTCCACCACTGCCACACGTGGAACCCAAATGTCAACATTCGTTCTGAGAACACGTGCACTTTTCCCTGCCACATTAACTAGTTAAGCACCATTTACGTCGTACTGAGCTTGGGCATGGTTTTTTGTTTTTTGTTTTGTTTTGTTTTTTTGCTGCTCATGTGCTTCACTTAGCCACCCTAAATCTCATATTTTACTTTGAAGACCATTTGACTCATCTGAGTTTATCCTGCGAAATGGTTCTACGTTGGTCTCTCAACATGCCCCCTATTTAATGCCAGTGCAAAAAAAAAAAAAAATGTGCACGTCACCTCCATACTCTCTCTTCGATTAAAAACAAGTAAACCAAGAAAGAAACATTATAAAGAGGAAGGGACAATTCATGGCAACCAGACAACAGACATAGGCTGGGGCATTTAAATTCTGTTTTGTGTTTTTTTTTAATCATGTCCCCCCTAAGCCATGTAAGAAAAGGAAATGGAGACACCGATAATTTGAGAAACTTTCTCATGGTCACTTAACATGCCAGTGGTACATAAACACATCAGTAGCTGAGTCTAGTCTAAAGATCCGAGGCTTTGGAGTCAGACAGGTGGGTGTGGGGGAGGGGCAGATTTGAGCACAGATGCTGTTCAGCTCTAAGAAGTGACTTCTGAGGGTCCGTTTCCTCCTGGAAATGAGACCCCTCCCTTGTAAAGACCCAAGTAAAATCACAGAAAACGTCTAGTCCACCTAAGGCATTTTTGAGAGTTGCCATGATGATGATAATGATGGTGATGATATCACCATTATTGATGCTTAGCTTGTAAACCAGGAGTGGACAACCCTTTTCTCTACAGTTCCAGATAGTAAATATTTAGACTTTGTGGCTCACCTGGCCACATATCCTGCTACTAGAACAGGAAAATGTGGGACTACATAAACAAATGAGAATAGTGTGTTTTTTGTAGGTTGTTCAAAGCAGGTGGTAGGCTGCACTTGGCTGCTGGGTCACAGTTATTGCCTCCTATTCTATGCCATCAGCTATTAATTCATTCAAAAATTATGTATGTGGGTGCCTACCGTGAACTAGCCACTGTAACTGAACTAGCAATTCTAAGGGCTTGAAATAGAGCAATGAACAAGTTAGAAACAAATCTTATTCTCATAAGACCTACCTATATTCCTGGGAGAAGAGTCAGTGAATAAGTAAGGACACAAGGGAAATGAATGTGAAAAGACTTCTACAGTGCAAAGACACAGAGAATTATTAACAGGAGAGAGTGACAGGGTGGATACACGAGGCTGCTTGCCGTATCTTCTTATAGGGTACTTGGTAGAGTACTACACAAAAGTAATTTCCTAAGAGGCTCTCTTAGATCTTGCTGGAGCTTTTAGGATTTTTGCAAAACTTGTCAACTTTCTCGAGTTTCTCGTTTCCAAAACACGAAATGGGGCTTTACTGTGCTGATCTCTTGCACAGGTTTCTATAGAGAGGGAAATACTTGAGGCATAGATAAGGAACCAAGGGTTCAAGGATGTAGTAGAGCTTGGATCATTATCCAGACTCTTGAGTAGATACTGAAAGCCGTCCCCTCCCTGAACTCCCTGGAGTTCCTGTGTGACTAGAAGAAGTCGTATTGTCATAAAGGGTTTAGAATTTGGTGGAAGATATCACACGCAACATACTATATCAGGCTTTCAGCTGGACTCTTTAAAAACCATCTAATTTGCTCTTCTCAACAGCCTGGGTAGAAAATGATGATGATCTTTCCTTTGCAGATGAGAAAATTGAAGTTCTGAAAGGTTGCGACTTGTCACGAGGCCAGTAATTGGCAGTGCCAATATTTGACCTCCAATCTGTCTGCCTCTAGAGCTCTTCACTTCTGGCATTTTGTGACTTTCCAGTTATTCCAAAGAATTGCTGTTTCTTTCTGGATCTTCAGCCCTTGTACCCAATGTCTGTTGCTACTTGACTTCTTACTCATAAACCTATCTGAAACCAGTTTGTGTGCTTCGCACTGATAAGAAACATTGCCAGGCAGCTACTTAAAAAAATCCAGTTGTGTTGAATTTACTATTTCCCTCTTCTACCTAGTCTAATGGCAATTTAATTTTAAAACGTAATCAAATGTGTTTGACATGATTTATTTTCACAAATCTATGCTGTCTCACACCAATTAAATTGCTCTCTTCCAAATGTAATGCTGAGCAGAGCCTTTAAAGTATCAACTCGAATTATCCTCCCACTGGAAATAATACAACTATCTTGGTCCACAGTCATTCACTCTTTACTTAAAAAAAAAGTAACAGGATGTTATTTTCAGTTTTGTCATCATTCTTTATATCTTTTGATTCACTCCTAAAAGTAGGTGTAATAAGTGTTACTAAACGAAATGATGGATTCTCTAATTAAGTGCATCACACCAAAATATAACCCATCAACACCGGGATAATCTAACTATATCCTTTCTGAAGTATTGTAGTGCATCTGTGGGATTGGCTGTCTCATACTTTCTCTTTAAGTTGAACAAATACATTGCTTCCTATAGGGAAGATGAGTATGAGGGCAAGTGATCAAACACATTTCTATTCACTATACCTTTGCTACAGTCCGTCTCCAATTTTTTTCTCTCTCTCATTGCAAAACACACACAACCATACCCCTCACACACAAACTGGAAGAGTTCCAAGCAGGGGGATCAATACAGATGGATGTAAGAAAAATGTTATACAGGTAGTTGGACTGAGTCTAGCCTCACAAGGTTAGGAGTTTTGTGTGCAGATGAGAGAGGAACATCATCCAGGAGAGTAAACATCACAGGTAAGATCGTAAAGACAAGGGTACATGTGGTATGTTCTTGGTAGTGTATGGTGAATCGGAGACTGGACTTGTGAGCTTAAAAGTGATCATGCATCTTCATCAAGTGGCCTCAGATGCTGAACATACCTTAAAAAGACAGGGTAAGGATCTGGGTGGGGCTTGTCCAGGGAACTCTTGGAGGTGCATTAAACGAGCTTGAGCAGTAAAGATGAAGTAATGAAATGGATGCTGTAGGACTTGACAAGTCTACAAATGCAGCAGGGGTGCCAGAGAGCTACAGAGAGATGCTGGGAACCTGAACGGGGAGAGCCTGGGCCATGGTGATGACGTGGTGCCGGCATGGAAGAAACACACTTTTAAGAGAGAAAGGGCGCAAGTCACAGTTCTGCCATCTTGAACCCTGTGTACTGGGGGAAATAACTTAACCTCCTAGAAAATTAAAGTCCCCATCTGTGACAAAACCTCATCCATAAGGCTTTTGTGAGGCTTTATTTAAATCTCCCACAACACACAATAGCACTGATTCTGGACCACTGCAATTACTTTCTTAGTCAGCTTAAGCTGCCATGACAAATAAAGACTGGATGGCTTCGACAACAGAAATTTAATTTCTCGTGTTCTGGAGGCTGGAAAGTCCAAAATCAAGGCCAGAGTGTGGCGTCTGGTGAGGGCCATCCTTCTGGTTTGCCAATGGCCTCCCTCTCCCTACACCTCACATGGCCTTTCCCAGGCGCATGCATGTGGAGAGACCGAGCTCTCTTGTCTTTTCTTATGACCCCATCAGATCAGGACCTTATCCTTATGATCTCATTTGACCGTGCTTGTTTGCATAAAGTCCCCATCTCTAAACACAATCATCGGGGGACGGAGCTTCAAGATATGAATTTTAGAGTGACGCAGCCGAGTCCACAGCAGCCAACATGTGGTCAGTGCCCACGACAGTGAAAGACCCAGCATGGAAACTGGCCAGAGGTAGCCCCTGACTGGAGAAGGAAAATGAAGAAAGGGGGGAAATTAAATGTAATGTCAAAACTCCAAGCCTGAGCAGCTAGAGGAATTGTGATCTATGTCATCTCGCTCCTTCCTACATTCATCTATTAACCCTTCTGACTTCCATTTCTAAATAAAGTCATTGACGGTTTTTGTCAAGTAGGACCCTTAAGCACTAATCAACACATATCTAGCTCTTTATCTCCATTAAAAAATAAGACCCATTCTGGTTTGTATTTCCAGGAAAACTCTCTGATGATCTCAGGATATTCTGATAAGTGACTGTTTTTGTCACGGAAGAAATTCAGCATGCTCCTTATTCAACGTGAAAGTCAAGGAAAAGAGATTTTTCTTTACATTCATGGGATATTAGTGAGGTTTCTAGAAATTCTATCCGTTTGGCTTTGCACCCTTTTCCAAATTATGGAAAAGTAATTAGAGGAAGGCACGTGATATCCTATTGCATGTCCACAATGAATTGTTTAAAACTTGTGAGGAGGAAGGTGTACCCACGGATGTGTACGGGTGTGCGCGTGCACAGGCACACTGTTTCACTTCTGGAGATACTGCCAATGGATAGAGCGTCATTTCCACCGTATTACTAAGGAAAAAATAACTTACTGTATCTCTGTACCTTCTTTTTCCATTCACTGTGGGGAGTGTTACCTATTACGGTCTCATGCACACATATAAAGGTGTGGTGGTGCTGGGAGGGGGAAGATGGGGCTGGGCAAGGAGAAGAGAGAACCTTCATACATTAGCTACCTGTTTCGTGAGGTGCCCTAGGCTCTAGCAAGAGGAGAGAGACAGACAGGTGGAGATACCAAAAGCTCAAGGAGAGAGAACTGAGCTAACCATATTCCTTTGTCTATTACCTTGGTGCATACGAGGTCCTTCTCTCTTGTGTCTACTCATTTATCCCTTGACTACACTTTCTACTCCTTATCCCCTTTTTTCTCTCCATAGGGAAATACGATGTTACAGATCGAAAAAAGTTAAGAAAAGTCAACTAAATTAAGTAGGCTTTTCTAAGGCCCCACAACAAATTAGTGCAAGTGCCCGGATTGAAATCAGATGAAATGCGTGTTCCGCTGAACACGCTTATTTTTTGAAATCCTCACAGACTATAATAAGTATAGCAGAACAATGTGGAACAATGCGACGTGTTTGTCTCACCAAGAATATGCTGTTGGGATGCCAGGTCGGAGGCAGCAAGTGTGCTGAGTGCCTGTGTGGACCACGTGTTAAAGTTTCAATGCCCTTTATTGTGGGTAAATTATGAACCTTAACTAATTGTGGTGAACAAGCATGTTATAGCAATTTTTACCGAACAAACTTTGGCCTTTCCTCAAGATGCTTGTTCTCTAGGACACGAGCAGGGGTGGAGGGAGGGTGTTAGTGGTGATTATCATAATTAAGCGCTATAATCAAAATCAAAAGGTTTACACTGTAACTTTCCTCCCCCTGAATTAGCAGCCCAGGTCTAAATGTTTGAGTTCTGCTTCTACGATTATTGATTAAATCGAGCTTTTTATAGCCTCCCCCCTGCCCCCCACCATGAACTCATTTCATAATCATATACAATTTGGGGGGGAAAAACCCTCAAGACTTTTCAAAATATTTAGCCATTTTTATCATGATGATAAAAAGTGGACGGAGGTAAAAACACTTTTATATTTGATCAGTGAAGTATGATATGTAATATAGAATTAATTTATCAGAGCTTTCAAGAATATTCATAAGCCATGTAGACAGTTTACTTTTTCCATTTAATAACTGGCATGAGTTATTTAATATTTAATTTCTGATTGAAATTAAACCGTGAAATTAAACATTGCTTTTCAGAACTAGTGTGTGGAATCATCGCACTTCATACTTAGAAAACAATTTGTTTATTTTTTAATTTGTGAGGTGTTTTCAGTGTTCCGTTTGCAAGTCCTTCTGCACATAGACGCTGTTTGTGAAGATAGTGTTTATTCCCCCAAATAAAAGTCAAATCGGATATAATCATCGCTAAATTTTCTCTTGTTCACATTGGTTTCCAAAGCGCTAGAGACACTTTCATGTGCTTTATGAGAACGTTGATCAGATCAGTGCATCTTAAATACCCAGAGAAAATGCAGACATATCAGAGTCCCTGATGCTTCCTGCCCACAGCCAACACCACATTATGGGCATAAATTAAACAGCATATGACTTAGACTAAAACAATTTAAAACGGTGTAATGCTTACATCCCCATAACCACTAGCGGTGCTCAACTAAGAGATAAACTGAGTGGCTGGGTCATTTAATTCATACCACACGATAAACACCTTTAACAGTAATTCAGTCACCATGTATGGAAAAGTTACCCAGCATAAAACGCTTTACATGGATAATCTGGTTTGATTTTCCCAATAACTCTGAGTTTGGAACTATTTTCTAAGCCCATTTCAACAAGTGAGGAAACATAAGCTCATCAAATAATAGTGATTGAGTGCTTACTGTGAGACATGGTTCTAAGCTCTTTAAATATGCTCATTTATTCTTTAGGATGACCTAATGAAAGAGGTACTATTATTATTCCCCTTCTATGGATAAGAAAATTGAGACTTAAAATGTAAAAACTCATCTAAAATCACATCATTTGCTGATAAAAAGAGCCAGTTAGTCAGTTCATCTGACTCCAAAGTCCAAGTTCTTACAAAGCTACACTCACAGGAGGCAGAACTAGTATTCAAGCCAAGTTTATCCAAACCTGTGTACTTAATATCTATCCATGCCTTTAAAGAAAATGAAACAAAGATTCTACTACTACTTGTAATAGTATAAACGTATTAGAACACCGCATTCGTGGTTGCCAACACTGACCTGCCATCACCACTCTACTCCAGTTGAAAGAGCCTTTCGATATTTCTCCTTGAAACACTTCCTTCTCTCCTGGCACACTACGACCCCCCGAGTTTGCTCTGGCACCCCTGGGCACAGGCCTTACTCTCCTCTACTCATTCCTCCTTATCCCCAGCCCTCAACACTTGAAGTGCCCAGGACCTGATACTTGAGCTACATTTCTTGTACATCTCAACTTATTTCCCTAAAAGGGTCCTTTTAAGAATGGGTATCATAGCCCAAGTTGTGGAGCTTTAGGTGATCACCCCAGATGAATGGGGAGAAGAAAAGTAAAACTCAGCAAAGGAACTCCTGGAAACTCTATCGAATGAAGAACAGACGGTTTGTGTGTGTGTATGTGTCTGTGTGTGCCATGAGGGCACCTGAAATCTAAGTGACATGCCGATGTGTTATAAATAAGCTTGACTATGCTAATCACGTGTACCAAATCACCTTAAATACATGTCGCCCACCTGAAACACATACAATGTTTATTTTTAAAAATATTAAATGGATGATACTACTGAATACTCACACTGTTGCGAGCAGAGCCAGGGGAGACACAAGAAAAGTAAAGTGTGAGTGAAAAGTAGAGGGAGAGAAGAGTTGAAAGTCAAGTTCACAATGAACTATAACATGATGCAAAGAGGAAAGTACAGAGAGGACTTAAGAGAAAGCGAAATTGGCAGCAGTGTGTATTCCTGGTTAAAAAACCAAAACAAAACAAAAACAACAACAACAACAACAAAAACCCAGAAAACAAAAAACAGCCAAGGACTCATAGATACAGAGAACAAACTGATCATCTCCAGATTGGGAGGGATGGGTTGGGGGCATGGGTGGAAAAAGTGAAAAGGATTTGGAAGTACAAGCTACCAGTTACAAAAATAGTCACAGGGATGTAAAGTCCAGCCCAGAGAAGATAGTCAAAAATGCTGTAATAACTGTGGATGGTGTCAGGTGGGTACCAGACTTATCAAGGTGATCACTTTCTAAGTTACACAGATGTCTAATCATTGTGTTGTATTGTACACCTGAACTAATATAATACGGTACGTCAAATCTAATTGAACAATAATTTTTTTTAACTAAGAAAGTAGTTCCCATAGAGAAATGGTAGAGTGAGTTAAGTGGTCTATGGTAAGAAAGAAAACAGAGTTCACTACAGTTTTGCACAGGGGAGGAGATGGGAATGAATGATGATGAAAGGTATAAACACTTCTGTTCATCTATCCAGTCAGTATGTATTCAGCATGTACTACATACCTAGGACGATTCAAAGGACTGGCTACATAACACCAAACAAAACAAAACGATAAGCCCTGTCTTCTCAGAGCTCCATTCTGATGGGTTTGATGAAAGTAAATATTTTTATGAATGTGTAAGGAGTACTTACACATGTAAGACATATGGCACGTTAATTCCTTCTTTTATGATACTAGTTTTATATTTGCCCTAGCTTATTTGCTATGCTTGCAAAATAAAACTCTACTTTATTCATTTCTATGTCACTCCAATACATTATGACGTCTCAATTTGTTTAATATTAACTATGGGTTGGAGTTGGGATAGTAGGATTTGTTGATCATCTGCTGTGGTAGATGAAGAAAAAAAAGAATGAGAAGGAAAGGAAAAGAGGAGAAAAAAACATGTGTTTTATCCTTCTATCTGGTTCCCTTAACCATCTCTCTTCCCCCCATCCCCTCGTTGAACCATTCATGAGAGTAGGAAAGTTCTACCTTTGAGTCTAAGCCTCCTGTTTCATGATCTTATCTTGGTTTTCCTAGGGTTCTGATGATGTGTGTCTTAGCACACCCTCAGCACTATGTTGCATGATCATTTTTAAAAAATGTGTTCCCCTTCTAATTAGGATTTTCAGAATAGCTTCACAATTATTGGCAACTCTTGGTTCACTATGAGTACACAGAATGCAAATCACTATTTCCCTACCCTCCACCTCTTTTCCCCAGTACGACTTCCCGAAACACGCGCGCGCGCACACACACACACACACACGCACACACGCATGCACGCACACACACGCACGCACATACACAACCACTTTCTAAAAACACCAAATGTGAAAAATATATCTTTCCCCCTCCTCAGTGATAATTACCCACTTCTCCACTTTATAAAGAGCACACAGGCTGAGATCCTCCGGGCAGAATGTCGTCATTTGCGTTTCAAAGCAGGCACAAAATTAGACAGCATTGTGGGTAATGGAATGCAAATGATGCAGAGCTGACACCTTCTTAACAGAATTAAACTGTTAATATGCACCTGGAATTCACATGGGGAAGGAGCACGGGGTTCAGTTATGGAGCAGCTCTTCCAGCACCTCATTCCCTGGGAGGGGTGGGAAGGTTGGAGCTCTCAGACTCACAACATCCCACTTGGAGGCCCATAAACACAGGCACAAACTAATGTTTACACTTGGGTGAAGCAGTTTAACCTGAGCCTGAGTATAAAGTTTGGTGACATCGGGTTTCTTGGTGATGAACTAGACCTCGTGCAGAAATTCTCCTGGGAACAATGACGCGGGAGAGAGAAGTGAGGGGCTCTTTGAAGCAAGAGAATGGAGTACTGAGGCTGCAAAAATTCTTGCCTGTGCCCTTGGTATGTCATTTGGTGTTGGGGGGGGGGGTTGAAGGAGCATGTCCAAATTCCCCCAGCTGAAATTGCAATTTGCAATTTCTTATTATAATGTAAAGGTTATTATTGCCAAATGTTTATATCTTTCTCAATGAAAAGCTCTGTCTACATTGATGTTTAAACTATCCTTGTAGACAGACAGCCTGCTTTGGGGAAAGGTATGTATGAGTCTAGTCTGCTAAAAACATCAAAAGCATACCTCACACTTAGATCTAGTGTCCGAATACTATCTTCATGAACAGCCCCAGATATCTGTAGAAGCGGGATGATTTCAGAGATGAATCCGGGAAAGCACAAGATGAACGTAGAATGTATTGCTGTGCCCCAATTAAAGACATGCTCAAAGAATGATGGGGAAATGTCTACAAGGTATGTGAGCCAGTATGAATTTCCACCATGCAAATTTAGGATGATTTGAGCATCAAAATAAATAATACTCGTTTATTCTAACTCATTGAAAAAAATAGTAATCAATGAATCCATAGAAATGTGAATTAAGTAATTAAGGAATAGTTCTTTAGTTCTTCCATATAATAGAATGCTGACTAACAAATATAGAAGAAATAATGGAATTTGAAAATAACCACTTGGCTTCCACCATAATAATTATTTCAGGCAAAAAATCATCAACAAATGTTAAAATGGATGGCTGAATGCTGAAAAGAACACATAGTCTCATCTTCCCACAGATACTTATTAATTAAAAAGGGAAAATTGTAACTTTATAACGTAGAAACTTGTCAACCACTGCCTTAAATCAAAATGAAGTATCATCAGTAATGGGATAAATACACATCATGTGCCTCTAAATACGAAGCAGAGACAGACAAAACACCATTTCTGTGGTATTCTTGCCAAAAAGTACATAATCCAAGTTTCATCACAAGAAGACATCAGACAAACCCAGGTTGAGGACATTCTCCAAAATAACTGGCCCGAAATCTTTTTTTTTTTTTTTAATGTAAAGGTCATAAAAAGTAAAGATCAAGGAAGTATTCTAGATGAAAGAACATTCAAGAGATTTGACAACTAAATGAACCTTATTACCTTATTATTCTGAATTGGATACTTTACTCAAGATTTTTTCCCTTTTGCTATAAAGGGCATTGCTAAACCCATTAAACATTTTTGAATAAGATCTGTCGATTATTTTTACAGTATCAATTACCATTGATTTTATAATTATGCGTGATTACAGGCGTAAGTATCTTTGTTTTTAGGAAATGGACACCAAGCTATTTAGGAGTAAGGTTGCATTATGTCTGCGACTTATTCTCCAGTAACTCAGAGAAAAATAATTGTGTGGGTGGGTATGCATGTGAGTGTAAGAGGGAGGGAAAGATGTGACAAAACATTAATATTTGAGGAATTTCAGTGAAGGTCTAGGGATATTTTTTGCAACTTTTTTTGAAGGTCTGAGACTAAAGATAAAAGGTTAAAGTAAAATATATGAAAGGCATGTCACCTAAGATTGATAAAACTTCACCCTGGTTTTGAAAATTCGATTCTTTGACCTTCTCACGTTTACTGTTTTAAAGAAAGCTTTAGTCTTTTGGTGGTCTGAAAAACTGAGATTCGGTCTCATTTGACTAAAAGGAGTCCACGAGAAGTCTAAATTACTTATACAACAAAACAGACATATTGAATTAATCTATAATCTGTCGGCAGTGGTCTGTCTACAGCCTTCACGATGTGCCTTCAAGACCCATTTACTAATGGCGCGAGTTCCCAGAATGGCATTTCAGGGCTTGCCCAGAACCCTTGGCTCCAAGTCTGCCTGCTTTTTGTAGGCATCCCAGAGAAACAACGGCAATGGATCAAGCGCAGGACAAGGAACACTAGGACAGAGCTTCTTGCCTGAGAAGTTCTGGCGAGGTTTTCTGTGGATCCTGACAACCATCAGTACTGCGTCAAAAGGAGATGCCAGTATGGAGGCGAGGCAATATGACAGTATATTTTTCTGTGGATTATCGCCCTCAAAGATCGTCACTGGAAACATGGGGTGATGGGGAGAAGCAGGAGACTGTGAAATAAGGTAGATCCTTATTTAATCTTTAACCCACCCTTAATCTCAGTATAGTTATCTATAAAAGCATGAAAACTGATGATTCGGGGGATGTATTTCAAAGAATAAAATAATTAAAAAGGTAGGATGTGCTAAAGATTCTCCACTTTTCCCTCCAGGTCTGAATTTCATCTTTCTCCATCCTGCCTTGCCCTAGGAGAATGACGTCAAGGGTTGTTCAACAAAGCTTCCTTGCCCTGGGCTACTGGTTGGGTGGGGAACAAACTGTGGCATCATCGGGAGATGAGGAATTAGTAAGAGAAAGAGGTGTGATGTCCATTCCCCCATCTCCCTTAATTGTTTGGCAGTGGCCGCACTGTCCTAGAGAAAGTTGCCCTACTGGGCAGCCAGCCCATCCTCTGCAGATCCAGCTCACAGGTCAGGGTGTCTCTTCCTGGGTTCTCCCTCTCCTGCTCACTAAGGATACTGCCTCCCACCATGGCTTTTCCCATCAAGTCCCTTCTTCCTGCCTTCGTAAGTAGTCCCTCTATCAGATGGTCAATGACCCCTGTGCTCTGTGCCAGCTGTTTGCTGCCAGGACAGGCACTGTCCTCGAACAATCCTGGCCCTCGGAGGAGGCCACTTCTGCAACTCTTACTTCCTCTGGCTCTGCTGAAGACCAGTTAAGAACCCTCGTATCAAGGGAGGGACAGGCTCTCCAATGACTCTCTGAAGTTCCCAGACGACTCTAGTTATGATGCTTGGACTTTTGAATAACAAATTATAAGGCACCACTTTACTGGCTTTTAAATAAAGGCAATCTTGGTGATTAGATATAGGGTCAGGCTCCTGGACAAAACAAAACGGTCCACGTTTTGTCCATTCGCATTCTGGCCCTGTGCAGACAAGATGAGCTGGTTCACGTGAATGTGTTTTTTACAGTCGCCCCCTCTTATCTGCGAGTCCCTTATCCACGGCTTCAGTGACCCGTGGCCAACTGCCATCTAAAAATATTCAATGAAAAATCCCAGAAATAAACAATTCATGAACTCTACATGACGCACTGTTCTGAGTAGCAAGATGAAGTGTCACTCCATCCTGCTCGGAACGCACATCATCTTTTCCCAGCCTCTCCACGCTGTACATACTCCCCACCCATTAGTCACTTAGTAGCCCTCCTGGTGATCAGATCAGCTGCTGTGGTATATCTCAGGGCTTGTGTTCAAGTAAACTTTATTTGACTAAACAATGGTCCCAAAGCACAGAGCGGTGATGCTGGCAATTCGGATACACCGAAGAGAAGCCGTTAAGTGCTTCCTTTAAGTGGAAAAGTATATGCCGACTTTGCTACGACCTATGTTAAGATCAAATCGTCTATCCACGAAATTGTGAAAAAAAAAAATAAACGTGTGCTAGTTTGCTGAGAGAGACAGAAGCCACGTTCACATGATTTCTATTACAGCAGGCTATTATCACTGTTCTATATTATTGTTACTGTTAAATTTTTACTGTGCCTAATTTATAAGTTGACTTTATCATAATTATATAAGGGAAAATACATAGTATATATAGGGATCGGTACTACCCATGGCTGCAGGCACCCACTGGGGGTCTTGGAACATAACCCCCGTGGATAAGCGAGGACTACTATATTAAGAATTGGCAAGAGCATTCCTTAATATTTTTTTACAACAGCTTCAGGCAAAAGGGAGAAAGTGAGCAAATGGGTTTGATCTAGTAAGACTATGATTATTGTCTTTCCAGAGGGATTTCATGTCTGTGATCTAATTTGTTTTCTTAGTTTTTACTTCCATAGATTGGATAACATCTGAAACCCACCTTAATTTGCTCCTTGTTTCTGGCATCTTCCCCTCAGTGGCATTGAACATCTGGGAGCATTTTACAAGGCTTTCCTGTCATCTGCCAAACTGCGCGCACATGTGTCTTTCAGGAGTCCAATTTTCTCCAGCAAGTAATTGGCCAATGCAGAGAAACAAAGTATCATTTTATTTTACATAATGGCACTATGTAAAATGATTCACTAATCCAGTGCTGAAAAATAATAATCACAAGTTGGAAGATTCAAAAAACACATGTGAGAAGACAGCACCCAGGGAAATCTAGCTCTTAGTACTTACACAAGCTCACTCTTGCCCCCTGCAGTTTGCTGAGGGACAAAAGAATACTTTGTAATTAGCCTCATGTTTTCCTTACAAACTTTAGCTGAAATGTTCATTTGCCTTATAAGGAGCTGTCAGTACCTCCAGGAATACACCACTCAACAATATTATTTAGAAATGGCTTTGCTTCCACATAAAAGATCTCTGTTCTTCTTTGTCTCCACTTCTTGTTGAGAGAGAAAACTATCCAGAAAAAATATGCCGCCTACAACTTAATATGGATTACTATGTCCTGTACTTCTTACCATTTGAAATAAGTGTCGATATCAAGGAAAGATACAGCAATAGTTAGTGCCTTTCCCTGGGTAATATGATTTTGAAAAATAGAATGACTAAGTCAATAAATTGGGCGAGCTTATCTTATTGCTGGCAGTTTATTTTACTAATGATATTGCTGAGAAAGTATCCCCTCCAGAGCCCTACAATTCAGCACCCATGCTACTGGACAGTTCCCTCTCAGCCAGCATCTACACACCAACACCCAGCTGAATGGAAATTAAGGATCAAAGTTTCCGTGGTGACAAAGTCCTCTCTAAGCCTAAGCCTCTCTACACCCTACTACAAACTACTCTTTTCTGGCTTGAAAAAAAAAAATCTCTTCTTTGTCCCCTCCCTAAGGGTACAAGGTAGAATTTCAAATACATCACAAATCCCTATCACTCTTCAAACCTATTCCTGAAGTGGATTAGGCATAGCAATAAGAGATTTAGGGACAAGCTCAGGGTTTCACCTATTTTAAAAGGTGAATGGACTCTCACCCTCAATGAATAATAATGAATGGCTTTATTAATATCACGGTACATTTTAATTTATATCTCTGAGTTGGTATGAATTCTAAACCTGCCATTATCCCAGTAGTGATTCACATTCTCAAGTCCATCCTACAAAGCCTGCTCCAAATGCTTATATGTAAGAGGTCATTTCATCTCTGGGCATCTCAGACCATCTGATAGGTCTTCCTGAGCAAACTAGGTGGTGTCGGCTATTAAAGGATATAAGTTCTCTACGTCAAGTCAAACCAGAACTCTCTTTCTTTCTTATTTTTTTTTCCAGTAGGGAACTATTTGAAAACAGCTAACAGAATAAACACTGCCTATTCCTTCTACCATTCATTATATGCTTTAAAAAAAATTATCATTATTAATGCCTATAGCACCTGGTCTTCTTAGGTGGTCTCCCATCCAAGTACTAACCAGGCCCAACCCTGCTTAGCTTCTGAGATCAGACATTGGGCTTGTTCAAGGTGGCATGGCTGTAGACTATGGACTGAGGCTCCACTGGAGTGTGAACCCAGGACCTTCTGTGTATAAAGCAGATGTGCTAACTGCTACACTATGGAATCACATCCTCATTATATTATTCTTCTTTCTATTCTGTAGGCAAACCAAAGAATCCATTTTCATTTTGCAGCTTAGAAATAAACGATAAGATTCTAGGTTTTCTGTTGATGAGAGCAAAGCAGAAGTAAACTCTTTCCTATCTTACTCTGGATTTTATATTTCCACCAAAACCAGCGAGTTGTCCTTAAAACTTCAGTGGGTTTAGCATGGTGATGTTTATTAAGCTGTCAATTACAACCCCACACAAACAACTGTGCATCTGCCCAAGGTGTGTGCCCTTGGTTGGGGGCTCTTGAAGCAGAATTTATCCTTATAGCTTCACATCATACAGAAAAAATATTTAGTTGCAGCTAAGTGCTTTATTTTTTTAATGTATTAAAACTGGAATATGACGGAACTTAAAGCCATGAATATAAATCCACATAATAATATAATATAAATCCTCATAAGAGCCGTTAATCATCATATTTTGAGTATATTCCTTCAACTTATAACAATTGCATTGCACTGTACCATCATTCAGCTCTTGGGTCTCCATATTTCCCATAAACATAAGATGAAAGGCTTGCCAAAGATTTATTTCTTCATTTATTTATTGATTACCTCCCATGCATCAGGCATTGTTCTAGGTGCTAGGAATATAGCTTTAAACAAGACGGATAAAGTTCCTTCTCTCATGGGCTGTACATTCTAGCTGGGAGAGACAGCTGATACTAAATTAAAGGTGTCACACCAGTAGTGACTAGGAATGCTACGTTAGGCAAGGTGGAAAGTCTTGCTGAAATGGTGAAATGTAAGCTGAGATTATGACATTTAAGCTGAGAGTTGAATGTCAAGGAGGAGTTGGCTGTGCAGCACTCTATAGGAAATGCATACCAAGCTGAGGGAATTACTAGTGAACAAAGTTTGAGTCAGGACTTATCTGTCTTAAGCTGTTAAAGAAACAGAATGTCTAGTCAAAGAACAGACAATTTCTTCTTTGTTTCTTTAATCTAGTGGCTAGTAACCATAGAAAAAATAAAATCACATTGGAGCATGAATAAATTTCAAAATCATTATGCTGTGTGGAAAAAAAAAAAGCCAAAGGGGGAAAATAGAGTACATACTCTGATTCTATTGGCATAAAAATGTAATATTTAGGGACCAAAAGCAAATTATTGGTTTTCTGGGTGAGGGATGGATTATAAAGGGACGCGAGGATACTTAGGAGGATGGTGGAAATGATTATAATTTCCTGAGTGCATCTATACATGCTCAAACTCATCAAATTGTATATTTTCAACATGTACAGGTAACTGCACATCAGTCATACCTCGATCAGATTTATTGGAGCATTTTCTTTCATAGAAAATATTTGGTGGTTTTGAGACACGCCCACCTCATTTCCTACGTACTCACTAAGCCTTTCTTGATAATCTAATCTATTTTTAGCCCTATACCTGCATCACGCTACTTTCCTATATCTGAGAGACTATAGTTCTTCCTCAGTTTTGGACAGTAAAATAAATTCAGTCTGCAAACACGTCTCCATGATTATCATCCATGGTGACATTAACTCCCGCCTTTGTGGCAGGTATCCTCAGTTCCCTGGAGTCTTATTTTCCCATTACACTAAGGCTTGGTGGTTAACCTGTCACCCAGACTGGAAGGCAAACCATCTGTAGGTCCTTTGCGCTCCACTGACAGGAGACAGAGACAATTCACTTCTGCAGGCCCTCGTGCCAAAAGTTCAATCCATCTTTTGTAAGGCAAACCTTCAAGAACTGATATGAGGTTCGAGATAATTGCATATCCTTTGTTTAGAGGGAGAAGTTTGGTTATCCTCAAGTACTGAAATATATGAACAAGAACAGCAACACAGACAGTTTAGCTGGTTCTGCTTCATGGCCTTGAATATGCGGTGAGCGAGAGGTTTAGAATGCTGGGACTTCTCTGCAGTACGTTTCCCGACCACAGAGGCTGTAATGACCTTTGCCCTGACCTTTGCCCTGAGCTAGATGAGCTAGCTGAGCCAGATCGTTGGTTAAGAACATTGATTTATACAGATCTCATGTCATGGCCTAAGTTTTCCCCTTTGGATTGGAAACTGCTTCATGGACATATATATTTTTAGAATAATGTACAATGTATTCAGAAAAGAAAATGACAATACATTTGAATTCGGTGACCTGTGTTTGAATCACATCAGCCATAAGGCAGGGGCCTGGCTTTTATCAAACATTTAGCATCTTAAGTCTCCACTGCTCCATCTATAAATAAAAAATAATAAATAATCATCATCATAACAGACTTTCTAGGGCTTGATTTAAGATGATGCACATCAAATCCTTATTACTCTTTCAGGCACGTGGCTGGCATTCCACTCTCATTACTGCACCTCATGTGTTCATTATTCACACAGTGGCACAGCACAGGGAGCCCGTGAACTTCCGTGATTCAAAGCCGCATCACGAGGTGATAAACACCGAGCCATCATCAACACATCGGCTCTGATATACGTTCCATTCCCGTTGCACTGAAACAACATTGGCTGACGCTGAGTTCATCTCCCATCTCCTGGTAGACTCACGTCTCACCAGCAATCGCATCGGTAAGTCTGTGGTGAGCTCTCACAGGACTGAAGACATGGTGTTATGAGGACATCTGTGAGGTCCGAGTGGGCCAGACTCGTGTAAAAGAATTAGAGTGGCCAAGCGAGAGACAATCACCACTCCTTTCCCCTGAGGCATCCATCTCTCTGAGCGGAAAACAGCACAAGTTGTGATTCCTGTTTAGAGTATTTAAGCGCCTTTTAAAGGCTCACCTTGTGCCAGATCCTGCTTCTGGCCCTGGGCGGTTGTTTTAACACCCTTCACCACCACGGTGTCCCTCGACCCCTGCAATATGTGACATTCACTTCCGAACACACGCCTTTCCTTTCCTCTCTTTTCATCATTCAAGGACAACTCCTTTCTGTTACCTACGCACAGTTAAGCTTCTACCCCTTTATTATCTACCTGGCGGGCAATGAAGAAAAACTTTGATTTTTATTTAATCAAATACAAGCTTTGTGCCACTAGTGTAATTCAACTGCCTTGACTTCTATGTCTTGAATTCAGGGTCGCAGCCTCCCGTGTTGGGAGGGGAGGGTGTCCATGGCTGTAGCCTTGGGAATAGGACATTTGAGAGCTGAAAGAGATCTGAAGATAATTTTAAAGCTATGAAATCTGAGGGCAAACAAGTGAAGCCACAACCCCAGAGTCTCCAGCCACTTGCCAACAGGAACATTTGGAAGCAGAACTGAGCTGCCTTCAGTCTAAGCCGTGTGCCTTGAGAAAGACTATGCCAGGTACCGAGGTGGGGCTTCTTGGAAACTTATTGCACTGCAAATACCATGACAGACGATGTCATCTTGGGTGCAGTGGATGTGTCTAGGCTGCTCTATTTTATTCCTTTCTAAGAGGTGGGGACTAGACAACTGGACAGGAGGAAGAAATCAGGCAAGACATGGAAATGCTCACAGAAATTTAAAAAGCACTCCCATTTCTTCATCAGAGTCACCCAAGTTTGGGATCTAAAAAGACAAAAATGTACATTTTCTAGAATTCTTTTTATCCTTATAAGGATATCTTTGTTTGAATATCATGCCCTTGATCTCTTCTCCTGTGAAGAAACTTCCCTTCCTCCCATCCTTCTTCCTTTCTGTATTTTTTTGTGTGTCCATAGTTTGTTTTTCTTTCTCTTTACCACACCTGGTAAACTAACTCTTACAGGAAAAAATGGTTTTGAACTCTAACAATAAAAGGCCACGGGGAGTTATGTGGTTACTTACTAACGAGAAAGTTAACATGAAGAATAAAAATAAAAAAGTAATACTCTTAAAATTAATGAATGCTATTAATTAACTTAGATCATCCAGGCCAGGCTATTTGAAGACTTCTTAAATAAAATAGCCTCTCCTGTATGAGAAAATTTCAAAAGTTTTTTTTTTTTTTAATCTGCCTTCATTTTTAGAACTAACAACCAAAGACAAGGGCTACAAAAGGTTGCAGTGGATACAGAGCAGGGAGAGAAAGTTACTTGATTGAAATCCTTTTCCAGGGGCTGGTAGCCTGTTCTATTTTAAGATACTTATAGATTCATAGGCAAGAGACCAGCCATTCATTGGGTTGAGCCTGAGGCAGAGGCAAAACAGATCCCCAGTGTTGACTGGCGATGGATAAATCACTTAACTACACCTACAAGTCACCTAGACTCCCTGGGCTCCCACAGAACCACTTGCAGGTTAACCTGCAAGGTTGTTATCAGATGGTAACATTTTTGCAAAGAGCAGATGCAACATGAAGAAAATGGACTTTAACTTCTCTCTTTCTGCAATGTCTTTCTCTTTGAGTTTTTATCTCCATGGATTGGAACGTATTCGACCTATCGTGACATACATTCCACCTATAATGATTTATGTTGATTTTTCTCTGAAGAGTATTAAAACAATGAAGGGATATTTCTGGGCAAATAAATAAGCCCAAGTCATTCATATTTTAAAACTTACACACGAATGCACTCAGATGTGTATTCCCTCAACAAATAGCTTTGGAAACCATAAAGAAACTAGTAAGATTAAATTAGTTTCAGATTACACACTTAATGCCCCCCACCTCCGTCAATGTGCCGGTGTGTTGCTGAAGTCACAATCAGCATGTGCATACCATTAATCATCCTGCTTTAAAAAATGTTATTATTTGAAAGGCTAAATATCATAGAAAAACATGAGCTCTGGAGTTAGAATTGGATTCAAAAGCCAGGAGTCTCTTAAAAGATTCATGACACTTGTCAAACCTCTTAACCTCCATAAAACTTAATTTCCTTGTTTGTCAAAGGGAATGCTAATAATAGCATCTATTCTACAGAATTATTATATATGATTAAGTGAGATAATACTTATAAAATACTTAGCACAGCATCTGGTTCATGATGAGACACTAATAAAGGTTTCTATTATTAGTATCTTCTATATACACATTGAAATCTTTACTTTCATGGTTTCATAGTATGTAGAAAATTAATAAACAATGTATTCTTTTTCATACTGCTAGGAATTTGGGTTACTTAAGTGTATATGGGGATGTGTGTCTCACAGCTATAAATATCTACACATTATTGTTTTTAAGCTAGAAACATTTAAGCTAGAAACAGGATGAAACGAGAGGTTTTTATGGACCTTCTTGCATGTGCCAGGCTCCTCTCCAGAGGAAAAGTAAAACCAATTTGCAGATAGCTGCATGATATTGTTAAATCTCTTCTCCTCATAGAGGCTCTACCACTGGGTTTTCATTATTTTACTTACTCGTTGTAGAAAATCAGCATAAAATCATACCGAAACTATTTAAATTTGCCTTTAACTACTACGAATGGGATTGGGTATATGTGGGCAATTTCTGTACCTTCCTCTCAATTTTACTGTGAACCTAAAATTGCTCTGAAAAAATTAAGTCTATTAAGATATTTAAAAAAGTGTTTAAGAAGCTTTTACAAAGAACTCTGTAGGTAAAGGAATTATACATCTGTTTATTCATAGGTGAAAAAATAATTTCATGAAAATGTTGACGATGGTTCTCAACAGGTGGTTGGATTAGAGGTGATCCCTAAGGACAGGGATGGGGTGATTATTTTTGTGTTTTCCACATTTTATTTTCTCATTCGGAAAGACAAAGGCATATTTTTTAAAAATAAAAATCAAGTATCCTTTTAATTATTAAAAATACATTTTATAAAGTCTATGAAAGGTTTTAGTGTGT
Source organism: Eonycteris spelaea (assembly GCA_003508835.1). NCBI lineage: Eukaryota > Metazoa > Chordata > Mammalia > Chiroptera > Pteropodidae > Eonycteris > Eonycteris spelaea. The sequence continues at coordinate 4,716,266 of PUFA01000115.1, forward strand.
GTGTGTGTGTGTGTGTTTGCATGTGTGTGTATGTGTGCGCACGTGTGTGTTGCCTTACCAAACAAAGAGACGACTAAATTATCTTGATGCTTAAGACGAAGCCCCGGTTAAGGGAACGGAACTCGGGAGAAACAGCAAGACACTGAACTATGGCGAAGTCACACCTCGAAACTCTGAGCTTTCTCTTGCTCTTCATGGTGGGACAAATGGAGATAGGCTCAGAAGAGGTAGAGGCAATGAAGGGATACGAATCGAGATGAACGGTGGCTGACTCGGCAAAACTGTTAAATGACGTTGCAAAAGACCTGTCACCGAACGGTGCCTCCGACAGCGGCCGCTTAGAATTCCTGCCATGCACGCGCACTTATTTCCAGTGACAAGACTGAGACGAGGGAGAAAGAGGAGGAAAGGAAAGAGGATCGAAAGTGCCTTAATAGATCTGTAGAGTTTTTTTTTTTCCTTTTCTTTTGAAGACATTTCATAAACGAGCAATGGGGAAGGAGAGAACTGTCAAAGAAAAATGAAAACAGAGCACGCACAAACTTCATTCTGAGCTTCCGCACTGTGCAAACAGCCACCATTTCTGCTCTTTCTCCGGCACATGAAAATGGGTAAGTTTCTCTGTGGATGTTGACGACTCTCTAATTGCTTGTATGGTAAATGAAGCACGGAACCTACTGTTAAAACGTGGCGTGCAGGGAGTACAGCCTCACTCTGCACAGCTCACTCCCGGGAGTCAACACTCAGTGGGGCCTCGATGACTCAAAAGACCATGTCCTCACATTTAAGTCAGACTTGTAGGTAAAAGCCCCACCCCCTCCCCCTTTTCTTCTAGTATTTCCTTCTGCTCAACCAAAGAATCTTTCGGAAGTACATCTAACTATCACACAGAATGTTGGCACCAAAGCCAAGAAAGAGGAGACAAAAAGGTCGGCAAATGTCTCCTCTTAAGCACGTGGAGAGTCACATTGACAAACCTGGCTTACACACTATGTACAATAAGCATCCCATTGCTAACAGAATTCCCAGGATTCACTCTGCTGGTCCTTATATATCATGATACAGCCCTATCCATCAGAAACTCATCAAAGGGTACACAAACAGCCTGTTGCTGGTTTCAGACTAATAGATTTCATTTTATCAAGTTCCCATCTGCCATCCTTTAATATATAACTTAGTGGCTGAAATAGTTTCTGGTTCAAGACATTTTCCCAGAGGATTTTCCTCTTCGCCACGAAGTGTTTGGGTCCTTTGAGCAGGAATCACAGAATGTTTTATCAACTGCCCCAAAGAATAGAAAAATATATTATGCTACAAATGTTTGGGTAAAACAGATTTTTTTCCCCATTGCTCTCCCCCAAACTCCATGCCTCTTAAATTTAATGCAAATCTATTCAAACACACGTACTAATCACATCCTATGTGTGGGCATCTCGCCCTTAAGAGGCTACAGCAGACTGAGAGCACATGGATACAAGCTTCAGTATCCCTGGACCAGTTCCAGCTGAGAAATTAAGTCAGCCGTGTGGGATGGCAGGAAGGGCATGTAATTCTATATTCTTACGATAACCTGCATAGCAGCCATTGCATTTGGAGCCTGACACTGAATTCTTTAGACTTGAATTAGAAAAGGCACTTCTTGGATAGATTTCTTCTTGTTCCAGTTTATGGGCAACTAATCCTTACTGCATTGGATCAAAGAGACGGGGTACAATCAATTCAGGGTAGGTAGGCGATGCCAGGGCTGCTCAATCTTCCCTCAATGAGCAGCAGAGGAGAGGTGGGGGGAAAGAAAAAGAACATCCAGGCACGCCTGTACCTCCAGATAGCTTAGCAAAGGTCACCAGGAAAAGACAAGTGGAAATATGTATCCTGGCAGGGGTAGGCTGAAACACAAAGACACCAAACACGCCCCCAAGCCTTTGGGCACTGAGGGGTGCTGACGGGAGCAAGGGCAGACCGAAGTGGTTTTCATATCAAAACAAAAGAAATTGGAGGCAGCAACTCTAAGGAGGAAAGAGGTCTGCATTTACTTAAGTTCCCATTGCCTATGATCCAGAGCATGGTGTGACGAGCCAGTTAATTACTGCACTTCGGTAATTAAGTCTCAGAGAAACCAGCGCCTTCCCAAGCAGTATTAATGTATGCCACCAGATCGTTCTAGGCTTGACTGGCCATTTGGGGGGAAGTCACACGGAAACAGCAGCCTAACAGCGGTGGGAGCAAAATTAATGAACTTGAGCTAGAAATAAGATGATCTCAGTATTAACAGCTTTCTGCCTTTGCACTTGAGGTGCGTGTTGAGATAGTTTCCTCATTTACCAGTAGGCACTTCCTTCCCAAATAGCTCAGTCACTCCCAGCCATACCCTCTCTCAAAATGTGGCCGATGTCCTAGCCTTCAGTGCTATGACTTTACCTGATCCCCTCTTCTCTCCCAAGGCCATTACAGCATCTCTTCTTACCCCTCGAATCTGTTTTGCTCAAGGCTGAACTATCTGTCCACAGTAAAGACTGGATAATGGTTCTCCCTCTCACTTCTCAGAGCTCCATCTTTCCCTGCCATGGCTAAGTCAGCTTCTCCAGGCCAACATGCTCATTACCTGTGGGTGGTTCCTATCACGTTCCAAGAAGGAATGTTGCAATTTAAGAAGAGGAAGATTAAAACATTTCTTGTCCCCAAGAAATAGATATTGGCATTGAGGTTGCTTTTTTTTTTTTTTGTACTAAGTAATGGCTCCAAAATACCTGTACATATATATAAACACGTATCTACATATGCTTCTATCTGTGCATGTGTGCATCTTCTGTACCATAAGCAAACTGTATTAATAACACATTTATAAATGCATGTAGCTTTATATTTGCATTTACGTGTACTCATACACAGCAATGTCCTTGTCATCAGCGGAGAGAGGCGACGTCCCAGGTCTGGCTCTAAGAAAAACATCATTGCTCTTACCTTCCTTTGGTGACTCCTCCACGCTTTTCCTTTGATGAAGATCCTCCGGTCCCCTTGACTTTTGTGTTTGAGATATTCTCCCATGGAAACGCCAAAGCAAACATCACCCCCACACCCCTGTGAGCGTCCTACCTTTGCAGGTGGTGGTCCAGAGCGTCTTCCTCGGTGTTCAGTAGGGTGGCCGCACGGGTTCGTAGTTGATGGCTGCAGCTGACGGATTTGAGCTCCAGGATGAGGAGGCCCAGGCAGAACATGGCTCCCATCTCCTCCAGCTCACGGGTACCGAACTGCAGACCCTGCCAAGCGAAGGAAGCAGTCAGCTGACTCTGCTGAGTGGAGATAATTGCAGCATGGGAAGAAAGATCCCAGGACACACGCTCATCACACATACTGAGAACTGGTATTATTTATTGGTCCCTGTTCGGTGTGTTTTCTTGTGTGCTTTGTGGATTGATGGGTGTTGGTCTGTATCACGTTGACCTCTAGACCAGGAAGTACCTCTAAGACACTAATGAGCGGGGAGGGCACTAACACTCAGAAGGGCAAATGGAGAGACAGAAACCATGGTGCCCACTTCAAAGCAACAGTGCTGCTATCGGTATGTTTAAAAGGGTTGCACTGCTGGGACTCAAGAATGTCAACAATCTTATTAAGAAACGCTTTTTCTCTTCTACAGATGTATCAACAGATGGAGGAAAATGAGGGTGGATCCTTTCTACATAAAGACGAGAACTTTAAAAAAAAATATCCTATTTCTTTAAAACCAGCTCTGTAGCTGGACCGAGATAATGCATGAAAGCAAAGCCGTGACATGCACTTCATGCTATTACCCACGAAGTTAACAGGGAACAAATTTACTGAGCATGTACTATATGCCAGATACTGCTCTGATTCCTTTTCGATGCATTAACTCGGTGAGCGCTTACTAAAGCCCTGTGAGGTTGGTGCTATCGTTTTCTCCATTCCTCAGAGGACATTTAGACCCATGGAACTAACACTTCATCTAGCATCTCACAGCTGGTAAGTAGCAGAGACTAGAGACTTGACTACTCAACAGAAAAGGCTCTACACAGGCCAGGAGGGACTCTATCACAGAGTGAGGTAGAAAGTGCATAGCTTTTGAAATTGGAGGGAAATGGACTGTAATCCTGATTTCACTATTTTCCAACCGTGTCATCTTGGATTTAATGAACTCTATTAGCCTTGATATTCTCACCTGTAAAATGGGATGCTAATTCTTCCCTTCATGTACTTAAGCATGTGGTGTAAGGACTATGTCCAAGTCCTCACAGTATTGATTGATATTAACTCAGTTTCTCTTTCCTCCTTTATTGCAGTTTATAATGACAGAATTCAATGTGGTCCTGAGTGAGGTCTTTGTGTTTGAAAAGTATATTTCACTTGGAAAAAGAAATCAATAGTTGAATATTATTTTTTTTAAATAATTTCACATCCAAATAATGACAGGACAGGAATGAGACAGTCATAATTTTAAAAGATTGTGCTCCTAACAGTCCTAAGGAAAAACGAAGTTCCAAACTGGGCACTAAGCCTCACAAAAGAATTTCTACGTAAAAAGATAAAGTGGAAGTTCTCCAGTTAATTTTGGCTCTTTAAAATTTTTGATTTGCTGCATATTTGGGCACCCGTTTTCCTAAAGAAAGGAGACATGGCTTCTGAGTCAAGGAAAGTCTGTTCCTCTGTAAAGGGCAGCAGTGGGCGGGGAAAGACAGATGTTTAACAAGTGATTTTCCTTAAGTCAGTAGAAAACATCTTTTTAGAGAGAGAAAGGAACATCTCAGAGTTGCTTCCCTGTACTACAGCACTAAGGTCTGATTCTCTTCTCCACCCTGGTTTCCTGGCTGCTTTTCTTTGTTCTAGAATGTCTGGCTGGGTTGAAAGAGATGAAGTGAAGGTTACACCCTCCTCCTCAATCAGCCACCTGGCTGCTGGCAAGGGGGAGTAGGCAAGGCAAGGATAAGACAAGAGCCCCTTGGGGCAGGCAGTACCCCAGCCTCCAGCAGAGCGCATAACAACAGCTCCAGAAAGGTCAAAAGAAGGACGAATCTTAGGCTAAATAAATCTCACAGCGTGCACATATTGACAGGACAGGATTGACAGGTCAGGATTGATAGCTCAGGCCATCCCTTCACACCAGTTAACTTCTATGCAGCATTGACCAAAATAATGGTACTTTGATAAAGCAAAAAAAGTATTTTCATATCCAAGATATTGGTCTAATTATTTGAGGCACTGGCTGGTATCATAAAAAGACTGTGGCGTCTCAGGCAAGTCACATAATCCATTTTGGCCTCTACTATTAATCTCTTTACTATTTTTTCCCCCTCTCACAGGGCATCGAAAATATTTATCTGCATGGCTTCCTCTCACCTCCTACACTCAGCCTGAAGGTGAACAGCAGTACCTGTTTCTTTATATCCTTGGCACAGAGCACGCAGCCTGTCAAAAGGTATATCCTCCGTTTACGACAGATGGGTACATAGTGGCTAGGAATGGGTGGGTATGGAGGGGCATGGGTTGACTATGTCTTGGATATTGTACTTGTCAAGTTGAACTTGACTTCTCTGAGTAGTGAATATATGAAACTCTTTAAATTATGTTTCCATTGTCGAATATCATGAACATTTTAAAAAATTTAATTCTTGCTCCAGGAGATGCATTCACATCTCTGTTAAAGATCCCGGGAAACAGGTAGATAAAATTTAGAAATCCTGATCTCTACTTTGATCAGTTATCATGGACTCAACAGTAGCATGTTTATAAATAAAGCTGACTTGGGGGTAGTTTAGAAGTGAGTCTTAATAGAAATCTAACTCCCCTCAGCTTAATTAGAATTTTCCCCCCACAGTCAATCACAGAAAGCTTGACTATAGCGGCTTAAACAAGAAAGAGTTTCATTTTTTCACACGTAAGTTTCAGGGGGGGAGGGAGCTCATGGCGTTATTTTCGTGCCTTAGGCTCAGAACCACACTAGCGGTCACCCTCCTGGTTTTCCATGGTGGATGCTGCTGCTCCACCCAGAAAGTCCCCGTTCAAGGAAAGAGGAAGAGAAGATGGGGAAGGAGGCACCAGCACACTCCTGCTTACGTTTTATGGGACAGAACTGAATTAAAGACCCAAGTTCGATTTTACAGTGGTCCAGAAACTGAATACTTTTCTCTCCTGTTGAAACTCTTTCAAAGAGACAGGTAAAAGATTGTTAGACATTGAGTGTCGGGTGAGTCAACAAATCACATCTGTCACACAAATATTCAAATATGACTGCTGCTAGAACACACAGATCCATATTTATCATATTGATAAGCAAGATCACTGGCACAATTATTTACATAATTTTTTTCTTGAGAATTCAGCCCCAAATAAGTCAAGCTGACATGCATATTTGGATCCAAAACTGGCTACTACCCTCATCATCACATAATTTTTAATCAATGATAATGGGAAGAATATATATGTTATTGCAGAAAATTACTTACTGGTAAAACAGAGGGTCCACAAAAGTTTAAAAAGCATAAGCAATAATCACTCATGAGCAAAAAAGGAGAAACAATAAACATGGGAAAGTATTCTATGTTATCATTTAAAGATGCCTCTTACATCCAGCAAATTGGTAGACATATATTCAAATTTATAATACTTAGTATAACTTTTATGATAAAAGCTGACACATATCAAAATGCAATGGCATTTGATGTGGTAATACCACTTTTGGGAACTTTACCTAAGGAACTGTTCAAAATGATAATATTACTTCTGGGAACTTACCTAAGAAACTGTTTAAAATGTCTTTCATGCTACGTGCCTAAAATGTAATTATGTCAAGATTACACATAATTCTCAAAATTTGAGAGAAATAACCCTTAAATATCTAATAAAGGAGAAAAGATGGAGAAAATTACAATGGGATAAATTTGATGGGCGATAATGTAGCCATTAAAATAACTATAAAAACCATTTATCAATATGGAAAATGCTTATAATTTAATGACAGGTAGGGAAAAAGCAAAATACAAAGCACGTATTGATGTAATTTCTGGTGATGATTTGCAAGGAAAGCAGAGGTAGTTACCCTAGACCCTCCAATGCATATTTTTAAACAGTATTGCTATGATTTGCCAATAAAATAGAAAACTGGACAAGAGAAGGCTGCATAATCTTACCAAGAGAACATCCATGTACCAAAAACTTAAAATTACTACCTCCTAGAAAAGTGTTCAAAAAGCTATACAGTATGCCAATAAAAGAGAATTTCCTTTAGCAGTTTGCCACATCCGCTTTGATGTTCTGAAATACATTTAGATTTCTCTGTTTTATGTGTCATTTATTGACCCTTAAATTGGCATCCTTCATCGCTTCTAAAAAAATGTCACCCATTATCTCTTTGAATAGTGTCTATCAAGGAAATCAAGGATGAGCCAAACACTCCTGTTAAACTAATTTCTTTTCAGTCTTCCATAGTTCTTTACTTTCATAGTTCTCATTTCTATCCTTATAATTCTGATTTTTCCCCCATATCAATGCTCCATTATCTCCAGCTTTATTAAATCTGCTTTTTTAACTCATTCATCTCATAAATCATCAGTGAAACACGACAAACACTTATTTTATAGTCCCTACCTGATTATTCCTGCATATACCGTCTTCGTAGGCATTTACTCTTGAGTTAGATTTTTCTGTTTGAAGTCAATTATGAGGGCTTGCTTATTTTATGTTTTAAAATTCTATTTTTTAAAATTTATTTAAATTAGTTTCAAACATACAGTACATTGGTTATACATCTATAGAGTTCATAAAATTATCTCCCCAGTTGCTCCGTCCCTCCCCTGGCCCTCCACCTAGCCATCATATGAATGCTAACTGCATTCCCTCTGCCATGCTCCCCATCCCCATGACCATTTATCAGCTACTAATTTGTATATCTTTAACCCTTCGCCCATTCTCCCGTTCCCCCAAACCCCTCCCCTCTGTCCGTCAAACTGTCCACTATATTTGTGAGTCTGTTTCTGATTAGTTTGTTCTTTTTTATTCTAGATTTGAATTTTCTTGCATTCGAGGAAAGTCTTTGTGGGTTGGTGGTGAGGCTCCTTCTCCCAGAGAGAACTCGTGTTTTCTACCCTTACTCGGCAACAGATACATGCTCAAGCTTTGCTCAAGGCCGTTTGGGCCACTCTGTCCATATCTGGATTTTGATCTCAAACCTGACTGAAGGAGGATTTGTTTCTGAGGACTTATGAAGACTTCTTTTTTCCTGCTCTCCCTAAAGCCATGGCGAAGACAGTCAACTCCCTCCCCCCTGCCCCCCCCCCCCGACTTTCTCCCTTTGCAGATTGTGTTTTCACTAAATCATTGACTGCACTTGACTTCTTGAGAGGTCCTGGCTTTGTGTGGTGGCCCTTAAGCAGTCCACAAGCCTTGCACATGCCTCTGGTTTTGGTCCCCAGACCCAAGTTATAAGCCAAGAGGGATGAATATCTGCCTCAAAGACCTACGGAAACTTCTGACAAAGACTCTCTCTTCTTATAAAACTGGGTGTCCTTGAACATTCACTATAAACATACACAGAAGGAAGATGCTATGACTCTGTAGAAATATTGCAGTTAACAGGGGGGCACTCCGAAGACACCAAGCAAATGCCTTTTTATGAAGTAGACTTACTGTCGGAAAGGATAAAAATCTGGGAAAGTTCATGTATATGTTCTCAGAAAGAATCAAGAGTATATTGCTTTGTTAAAGTAGAGCAAAAGGCATAAAAACTAAGAGCTCGAAAGAAATTCTGGAGATGGAAAATACAATATCTAAAGCAAAAGCCAAATGGAGCGAGTGAACAGACTATTCAACGCAAAACATAAAATCCATTACGTAGAAGACGACCTCGAGAAAAATTTCAGGATCTCAAGGAAAAAAAAAAAGATTAAAATAATGTATAAGTAAGAATTTTAGAATAGATTAAGGAAAAGTGATCTCATTTGGAATTTTAGACTCAGATAACACCGGAACCTTAATGGAAGCCAAGGAGGAGGAAAAAGAGGATGAAGAGATGGAATAGAGTGTTTAAAGAAAATGTGAATCTGCAGATCAAACAGGCTCACTAAATGTATGAAGTTTAATTAATGAAAAAGAAGTATTAGAATCCCTATAAATAATCAATATTAAATAGTCCAAAATTTGCTCTATTATTAAATACCAAAGAAGATTAAGCAGCATGCACAGAATATAGAAAATATTGTGTCTAAAATGTCATTTATTTGTGAGGGCCTCAGAAGACAAATCCAGAGAAGCAGCAGCTCTGAATGCAAACCACACATAAAGAAAATTTTCATAATTTCTTTAAAAATATCAGCATAACTGTTTTTGTTGTTGTTGTTTTTACCATAGCCAAGACATGGAAACAACCTAAGTATCCATTTGCAGATGAATGGACAATGATAATGTGATACACACACAATGAAATATTATCTAGCTATAAAAAAGGAAATCCTGTCATTTGTGACAACATGGATGAATCTGGAGAGTATTGCTTATGCTAAGTGAAATAAGTCAGGGAAAAACAAATACTATGTGATCTCATTTACATGTAGAATCTAAAAAAAAAAAAAAGACAAGTAGATAGAGACTAGATTGGTGGTTCTTGAATAGGTCAAAATGTATAAACTCCCAGCCATAAAATAAGTCCTTGGGAAACCACGGTTAATTATACCATATCATTATATTTCGAAAGTTGCTAAGAGTAGATTTTAAAAGCTCTCATCACAAGAAAAAAAAAATGTAACCTTGAGGTGAAAGATGTTAACTAGACTTATGATCATTTCAGTGTATATACATGGATTGAATCATTATGCTACACACCTGAAACTAATACAGTGTTAGATGTCAATTACAACTCAATAAGGGAACTATTAGCATAACCCTAATACCAAAAACTGATCATGACAGCACGTAAGGCAGCAAGCCAACCTCATTCAGATCTATCTCCCAATTAAAGAGTCATTTATGTTCAGAAATATGAATATTAAAAATAATTACACTACATGATCTAGTGAGTATTTTAAGAAGAATAGCATGGGATAGCATCCTTAGGAAACCTACCAACATAAATGTTAATACACAAAGAAAAGAGAAGGCAGAGGAGAAGTCACCAGGAGCTTCTAGAAGGATGATACATCCACGTCTGAAATGAGTCTTAGCACATGAGCTTGCCAGGGCCCTTTCTGAACCTGAGAGAGCAGCATCTCACAGCAGGTATAAACACAGGCCCTCATGTAACTTATAGTTACCTCAATTTTTCCATCTGTATAATGGGGATAATAATAAATAATGCCACCAATCTCATGAAGCTGCTAAGTCAGAAAGTTTATACATATGTGTGTGTGTGTGTGTGTGTGTGTGTGTAAATTTAGATTAGTACTTAGCCCACTGCACATTATTCAAGTATTTGTCATCACTGATAAAAGCAAATACTTACATAAAACTGACATCAAAAATTATACTGATGGTCTTTCTTAAAACTGTGGCCTGCTCTCAATCCTGTCACTTATTGTTTGACAAGTTGCAAACAATTCAATAAGAAAAAGGGAGTCATAAATATTAGAAAAAAAGAAATTGCATTATCATTATTTGAAGACCGATTATGTACTAAAACACACCAAAGGATTCAACTGAAACAGAAAATACATTAGATATAAGGGATGAGTTGAGTAAGCAGACAGGTTACAAATTAAATATACAAAAATCAATTTTTTTCTATAAAGCAGCAAAATAAATTATTAACTGTAAATAAAAATCCCATTTCACAATAGCAAAAAACTGTAAAATATCGAGAAATGGAATTAATAGTAAATACCCTAAGGGTTTTTTGATAAACCCCAAAGACTTTACCAAGAGATAAGGGAAATTTTAAATAAAATGAAGAAAATAGGCTAATTCTAAAAAAAGCAAGGCCCAGTACATGCGATATCAATTCTCCTCATATATAATCACTACAAAAGCATAGGAAATCAAAATACCTGTGAGGATTTTAAGACCTGGCAAACTAACTCCACTTTAGAAGACTACATGGCAAAAATATCATCTTATTCCAAAACTTCTTTGGAATAAAGAAATAATAATGGGTTTTCTCTTATAGACAGACAGAAGATCTTATGCACTTACAGTAATTAAGCGTTATGGTATTGATGAGAAATATGGCTGATAAATCCAGGGAAGCATACAAAAAGTGCCAAAGATCATTCGATGCCTAGAGGTATGCATATGGTAAAAAAAAAAAAAAAAAAAAGGTGACTTTCAGGTCACCAGGATATGGATTCTGGTGTAGATCAAAGAAAAACAATATTTCAGGGAAAAATTTTACAGGAAGTATCAAATTATTCCATTTTGGTTAAAGGATTCAATGTTGTAAAAAATGAATAATTAGAGAATATGACATAGGTTCCTATGTTTTATCATCTCCAAACCAGAAGAAGGTCATGCAATGCGTATCTTCCAAAAAGAAACCATAAAGAAAATTAATGACTGAATAAAATTTAAATACAGCTAAATAACCTACACTCATAAACTAAGAAGGGAAACAAAATTAATTTTAATTGCAATAAAGGAAAAAAAAACCCTCATTTGATGTAAAATGCAAATTAATTTAACAATAAAATAGCATGATTCGCCTCTCAATTCATCTTTATCCTCATTCCCCAAATCATAACGGCCTGCTGGTAAAGAGCTATAAACAGTCTGTCACAGTCTGTTATTGGCGGAAGTACATATTCACTCAAGTATTTACAAAGGGCAATTTGGAAATATATTTCAAAAAGTATTAAAAATGTTTAAGCCCTTGGAGTTCATTCAAATTCTAGAAATTAATCTTAATAACCATGAGATGAGCAACAGAGAAAATCCTAAAAGCACACCGGTGTATGACCAGTCAAATAAACGTGATTGTATTCACATTATAGAATATTAACATATGTTCTGAATAGGTAACACCATGAGGGTATATTCATGATATAGTACAAAAGTCCAGTAAATTTAACATATGCATTATGATCCCAATTTTCTTTTAAAATGTCTTAATGGTTTATATGCACTAAACTGTTAACAGTGGTTATGCATGGTGACAATACATGCTATTCATTTTGTTTTCATTTTTAATTATAAAAAAAGTCATTGCTGTTGACACTCATATTTCCTTAAGCAATGCACATGAGCCAGGGAAATAGTAGTCTGTTGGAATTAAAGTCGTTTTATAACTTTATTTTAAATTTATAAGTAAAACTAAAATTCACTTCCATAAATTGCCAGTTAAATTTTAAGATTTTAAGTTAAATAGTAACAACAAAAGGCAAAGGAAAAAGGCTGGTTAGGTGTATTCCATTCCTTGAGTATCTCTTTTCTCCTTCACACGCACTGCAGCACCTGGTCCCCTCCGGACTTTTTTTCATCGCTTTGGGTCCCTGGGCCTGTTCCTATTTTTCTTTTGTAGTAAACACCCTACAACTTAATGACTAGTCAAGACAGAGCAACGAGAAATCTGTTCCTTTGGTAGCCTCCCTAGGAACATCCTCAGACTCTTTACAGAGGGCCAGCCACAACTGAGAGACAGTGACTTTTAAACACATTTGGAGAGGCTGTGTACTCCATTAACTGCATCCCCCACCTCAACATGCACCCAGCAGGGGAGTCAGAACGAAGCCAGCCCAGCCCTGCAGATCTCGGAACCAACAGGTGGCAGAGAAGGAAGAAAGGGGGCCTGCGGACAGGCGTCCCGGCTTATCGACCCCCATCAAATGGACTTCAATGCTTTCCTGCTGAAGAGCGAATCCATAACGAAGCACGTTGCTGTCTCTGCCAGACTCCACCCGATGGGCTTCTCTGGACAAAGCCCCTCTGTGCCCATCCTTTCTGCCCAGGCTTCCTGATCCATTACCGACAAATGTTTCCCTAGTAACTGCGAAAAGGCCCTGCATTCACTGGAACAGCAGGGCTGAAGGTATGGGCTGGGTTTCAGATGCGTCCTTTATTTCTATGCTGGACCTTCCCTGGGTCTTTTATTAGTGCATTTGTGTTTGAGCCATGAATGACACAGTGGACAGCTCAGGTCTCTGGGATTGCCTTTCCCTGTCTTTCTGGACCAGGCATGTGTGGATAAATAGGAATCAGAGAGACTGGACCTTGGAGAGTCTAAAACTTGAGCACCGAGAGGAAACTTAGCAAGCTTTAAACTCTCTGTTTTAGAGATACATAAAAATAAGGCACGACCTTAGTCAAGATTATGTAGCTAACTGTCCCCAGAACCAGGGTTCCAGTAAGAGTTCCCCTTGACGTTAATCAAATGTACACGCCAATAGGCAAGGCTTTAAACCTCGTGTGTTTAATAAAAGCTTTTGGAGATTTTTCAGGTCATCTTTCCTTATAGGTCAGATGCTCCCATAAATCCTGCCTCTTCAAATCCCATTCCCTTTCTCACCAAGAAAGGGTCACCCTGTATGGCACCAAGGACATGCACAAGCCTGGTCTTTCTACCCTGTTGCTGTCTAGAGTGGAGAGCTGACACTATCTTATGCCACCCTCTTTCCTGTGGGCCTACGTCTAAGCATCTCAGCATCTGCTTACCAAATCAAGGGAAGATGCCGAAATCACATCCACTTAAAAGCTGCCGAGCGGTGACGGCAAACGGTGCGCCTGTGGCTTTGTGATTCCCCAGGGTCTGCGTCTGGGGACAGAGGCCTCCAATATCCACGGGCACAGAAATAAGAGTCACAGGGCTGAGTGCTGTCAGGCTGCAATTGCACTGGCAACAGAGGAAACAATCCTACCGGAGGTCCACGTGGTTTTGATACCCCGGTGCTCAGCCCCGGCAAGCAGGTTACCCGTGAGCAGACTTCGTTCCTTTGAAATGGGGAGAAATTGTTTTACTTTTCAATGCAACTCTATCCCATCAGTCCTGTCTCCTGCCAACCTTGTTTAGCGGTCTCGTTCTTACAGTAGGAGCATTCAGATTAGAGCCTGTTGTTGGCAAAAGAATCAGGATGCACTGTCAATAAAAAAGACATAGTTCAAGATGCAGTAGCGAGTAGCAGGAGAGAGGAGCACGCTCTTAGATTCCGCTAAGACAGTGTTGCTGTGTACGCAGGAGAAAGAACCCTGCACATGGGGCAGGTACCCGGGGATGTACCTGATCCACCTGCAGGTCTAGATCACAGCATCGTTATCTCCTGGATATGTGGCAGAGTCTGATTCTAAGACAACCAAGTCTCCCTGCTTGAAATCATCATCTCTGCCCATCTGACAATTTCTCAGATGCTTATGAATAAAAATTTAAAATACTACCCAGTAATAAATAAATAACATCAAGTCTTACATTACTTATTAAAGCATTACTGCTACATGGCCATTCAGTGGAGGTGTGGGTGAAGGAAACAGGTAAATTCTGGAAAAAGGATCAGCAACCTGAGAGTCTTCAGGTCTTCCATGATTCTCTTGAGAATAGGGGTAGAGAGGAGATTGGGGATAAATGAGGCAGGGGATTTGTAAAATTAGAGAATCCTGGCTTCCACTATCTTTATAAACACCTCTCTTTGCTTTCTGCATAGTACAAACAGCCGACCAGCATATGTCATTCTTATACAGAAGGGGTATTACCGTGACCCATTCACCGACCTCACATGATGCATGGGATTCTATCTCAGACAACATTTCCCCCAGATTTATCCATTGAATGAACATAATCTTTTTTTCTCCACAATGAACTTGTAGGGAGATAGCATGACTTCTAGCTCTTATGCGATAGAAGTTCGAACTAGAAATGTCCTGTGATACGTAAACAGACATTTTAATCTTTATTCAAAGGCACGGCTTCTCTTAGTTAAGGTCGGGAGTGAACTGGCAGCTCAAAGGACCGAACATTTGAGAGGGGGGGGTACAGGTGGTACGGTCCTGTAGCTCACGTATTGCTCTTCTGGATGCCTCTGGGTTAACCCTAAGGAGGGGGCATGAGGAGGAAAGATCCAGACTCGAGGCGGGTTGCAGCTCCCTTAGGATGCAGAGGGCATCTGGGGGCAGAGGCACGGTCGCTATCAAGGGGTCATCTCATGTCCCTGACATGGTCAGATGGGTCTGACCTTTGACATCAGTTTCGGCATCAGGTTCTTCACTAATGTAAACACTGTAAGATGTGCTGCTATTAGTGAGCATTATACAATTATATGGTGCCCAACACCGTACAATAGAGACATTTTTGCCACATTGGCACAGACTTAGGATCTCTTTGACTGGAAAGTTTGAAACCCTAACATCGCCCCTTCTAGCTTAGACACTGCAGAAACAATAACAACAACAACAAAAAGCTATAAAATAGCAGTGAAACAGCAGTGGTCTTCCCACAAAATGGTATCGACGGCAGGACACGCCACTCTGAGCCTCAAGATGAAATTCCTGCCTAGTGCACCCACTTTAGAATTAGATGTCCTGACAAGAGCCGACAGGCAACTGTGCTCTTTGGAGGGACCTCTGAGGGTGGAAGAGAGAGGGGGCATAATTTCCCTGCCAGCCCAGGCTCCACCCACTGCCCAGCTCTCGGCTCCCAGCTCCCTCACTGCAGGTCGGACCTATAGGTCTACATCTCGGCAAATATCCATCTGGCTGGTTTTCCTTTTTTGGAGACATCTTCTCTTCCTACCCTGGAGCTCTCATGCACTCAGCTTCCACAGGACAGAGGAAGCAGGGAAGCATGCCCACCGTGCACCTGGCCTGCGAGGACACCTCAAAGGCCAGTCCTCCATCCCCACCCCCATCTTCCCTCCTGTACTTTGGAGTAGGGATGTGGTGTAATAAGTTGTAGCTCAAATCTGACTCCTCTTAGTAAGCCCCTGAGAAGGTGTCTGCTTACTGGGAGTTTTGTTTTTAGAACGAAAGGAATGCTTTGATTCTTAGTAAAATCTGCTAGCTGCAATGCCAAAACTTAAGCAAAAGTCCCTCCCAATCAAAATTCTGTTATGTTCACAATAAGAAGGTGGATTATAATTTTGGTAGCATAGAATACCTCCTATATGTGATTTTGGGCAATTCCATGATATCTTTAGACTTCAATTACCCCATCTATAAGATACGTTGGAAATGGGGGTCCAACCTCCAATTCTAAATTCCTCCTCATTCTGACATTGTATGATTCACCTCTCACTGCACTGCCCACTAAATGGCGGCTCTCCTTACTGTTTCTATGACCACATTTTAAAAATCAAAAGCCAAACACATGCCAGATGAGTAGTCAATTATCATCAGTAGAGGTGAGAGGGAAACCATCAGAAATGTACGCCGCCCCAGGAAGCCGGTCTGTGGACTTTCATAGCTACACCACCGTTGTAAACTTTGGGCTAGATGAATCCTGGGTGAGGCTGACACCTGCATTTCAAAGTAACAGAACTCACCCATGGAAAACACCGGCTGGGACCAAGGTCCAGGAGGCCTCAAGATTTACAGCCATGAAATGGGGGTGCATAATCTCATGTTGCGAGACAGTGGGAGACAGCCCAAAAGAGCTAATGATAATTCGTAATGTAAGTGACAGCAATCATCGAATCATCTTACTTCATCCATAACAGACTAATAGGGATGTCAGCAAATATTAGTCACACAAACATAAAAAGCCCTTATTCATACTCTGGCTTAACATTAAGACAACCATTCATTTATCTAAAACTATACAGTAAATTCCTTCTGAGATATTTTCAGGCTAAGGACACGAGCCTCACTCTTCATGGAAATCTGCCTAGAGGACTTACATTAATACCTGCTTCATTATAGTTTGGAAAGTGCTGTGACCAAAAACTGCATGATGCTTTGAGCATACGTGAAAGGCAATGTAACGCAACATGGATAATTAAGCTGATTGCATCCTCTCCTTATATACCTCACGTGTCAGTCTTCCCTTATCTGTGGGGGACACTTTCTAAGACCCCCAGTGGATACCTGAATCCACAGTTAGTACCGAGCCCCATATATATTATGTTTTTTTCCTAGACTTACATGCCTATGATAAAGTTTAACCTGTAAATTAGACACAATGAGAGATTAACAACAATAAAACAGTAACGGTAGTAAAAGTTATATGAATGTGGACTGTCTTGGCAACCCAGCCTGAATTTTTTCTTCATAATTTTACAGATAGGTGATCCATTCTTACTATAGATCTGAGTAACCTCAGTGTACAACTTTTTTTTCTTTCCTCATGAAGTAGAGAACATTCACCTCTTCACTTTAAGGAAGCGCTTTACGGCTTCTCCTTGGCACATCCGGATTACCAGCATCTCTGCTCTCGCACTTTGGGGCCGTTGTGAAGTAAAATCAAGGTTACCTGAATGCAAGCCCTGTGGTAGAACGGAGGTGGCCGTGATGTGACTAACGGGTAGGCATCACACGCAGCAGGCATACACTGGACAGAGGGATGATTTTTCACCCCCGGCTGGACAGAACAGGGCAGCCCAAGGTTTCATCTCGCTACTCAGAGCGGCACCCCATTGAACACTGATGAATTATTTCCATTTAATATTTTTAGACCACAGTTGGCTGCAGGTAACGGAAACTGTGGAAACAGAGGCTGTGATTAAGGGAGAAACTCCTGCATCATACAGACATGCAGAAGTGATCTTTGTAAACTAGATAGATAAAACTGCAGACTTTAATCCTTGTGATCCTAAGGATGGGGTGGAGGAGGTTAAGATGATCTCTGAACCGTCAAGAAGCAGGGAACCAACCTGAACGCAGGTCCCCTGACCCTATATCTTCAGAGTGCTTCCCACCAAGAAATCATCGCTGCTAGACTGGCAAAGGTCCATGCGTCCTAGTTCCCCTTGGAGTGTGCCCCAGGCCAGTGGCCCATTTTGTCGATCTCAGAAATAAGAAACTTAAGAAAGATGCATCCTTCCGTGTGATGTAAGGCATGGCCCCTAGCTTAAGTTTGGGTAGAACGAGTCCACACCCAGTGACGATGTGATTACCCACCTAGGACAGAGCATTTCTGTAGGAAACTTAACCATGAGCTGGAAACACTGAACTTCATGTAACAATAACACCCTTTTATATCCCATGGGGCAAGAGATTTCTAAACATCACCTCTATTCAATATATATACCCACATATACAAACACACGCACACACACAGAGTGTATTTCCTGCATCTTATAACTTTATACACGCACAGTGGTTCTGCCCTGAGGCTAGATATAAATAAATTGGCAGCCCGGTTCCCCACTGGTGCCATCGGAGAACGCTCTTTAGGAATACTAACCAGACGTGTTCACGAAGGGGCGGGGGGAAGCCTGTGTCAGGAAGCGGAAGGAAACTAGTGCTTACTGGGGCCAGAAAAGTGGCTGGCCAGTTGGGGGTCAGCTGGTCTTTGGAGCTGGAACAACTGGCTGCATTCTAGCTCTGCTTCTCCTTCTCAAAATATTTCTGGGGACCAGGCACAGGGCTGCTTAGGGTGGAAGTGCGCGGACAAACGACTGAGACGAGGCGCAAAAGGAAGCAAACTGACACATGAGGAGGGTGAAGCTCTCAGGAGCAGCGCCCGTGGGTGTGAGATGGACACGGTGACCTCCAAAGAGAATCAGGGACAGAGAACCAGCCCGGCTGATGTAGCAAGCCGGGGCGGGGGTGGGGAAGGGAGGGAAGAACACTAACAAAAGGCAAAGGACAACGGGCATTCATGAAGGAAGGGAGAGGAGAAACTAAAAGGCTACGACGTAAAAACTACTCTCAGTTGACTGCGTTTCAGATCTTTGGGGGGAGCCGGTGGCATTTCCCCACCTCTCTCTGTCCTGCTCTGCCCTGGATTCAGGGCTCCTGTGAAGGGAAGAACATTTCTAATACAGTCGACCCTGGGACAGCTGGATTTGAACTGTGTGGGTCCACTTCCACAGGGGTTTTTAAAAATAAATACCTCTACTCTTTTCAGTCCCCAGCTGAAGAGTCCACAGAGGTGGCAGGCTTTCTGTATGCATGAGTCCACCCCATTTTATATGGCGGACTTGAGCATCTGCAGATTTTGGTATATTCGTTGCTGGGGGAAAGCAATCCCTCACAGATACCAAGAGACAACTAAGTTTTGGGGGAGTCAAGAGTTACGTGTGGATTTTCGACTGCAGAGGAGGACGTAGGCACCCCGAATCCCCCACGTTGTTCAAGAGTCAACTGTATTCTCTAAGGAGACCA
Source organism: Eonycteris spelaea (assembly GCA_003508835.1). Taxonomy (NCBI): domain Eukaryota; kingdom Metazoa; phylum Chordata; class Mammalia; order Chiroptera; family Pteropodidae; genus Eonycteris; species Eonycteris spelaea. The sequence continues at coordinate 4,735,442 of PUFA01000115.1, forward strand.
AAGAGCCGCCCAAAACATGATATCATCAAGGTTCAACATTATGGAAGCGGGAAGCTAAGTTTTACGTGGTATCAGCTCCCTTCAGCTTCCGGCCCCCAATTCCTGTTTCCGACGATGGAGGATAGTTCCACAAGATTTGTCCCATTGGATGTGGCTGTACTGATTGGGCCAAGTGATTCAATAAGCTCCTTCCTTGTGATCCTGCCTGCACCTCCCTCATCGACGAACACGTCCTCCTTCTTGGCAGGCTGTGAGTGCGAGCCTTCCTCCACCTGCTTGTCTCTAATGCTGCTTTGAAAAGGAGGAGCCATGGAGATGTTACCTTCCCACAGCGCAGAACCAGGCCCAGAGTTCCCAGAGTGGCTGCATTGAACTGCTTTCTGGTTTGATGGTTACTGGCCTCTGCAGTCAAGGGAAGGCTGTAGATCACCGTTGTTTCTCCATGGCTGTCTGACTTGTCAGAGCCAGGTCATCAGGCTTACCATGAAGGGGACTTGGGGGAGAGGAGGAGTCAGTGACCACAGACCTCCCCAAAAGATAGCTTCAGGGCCAGCTAGAGGAGAAGGCTTGAAATGAAAAGGGATGCCAACAAGTCACCCCGACACCAGCCATCTGCTACCTTCTAGGAATGCACATGGGTCCTAATATAAAAGTTCAAAGAAACACTATGACATAATCTATACAGCCTTGATCGGTGCCCTGGAATAATAAACATCATAAGCTATTTCTTTTCAAGGAGGATACACTGAATACAAGACCGTGGACAAAGAGCGGGGTCCAGCCTAGCAGTCTACAGCTGTTTTAGTTTGTTTTTTTTTTTTTTTCGGTCTATGCAGTGTCTTTCTAAATAAAATTATTTACGCATGTTATAAAAATGAGAATTATTTACATTCCAACTAAGTGTTTATATCTTTACAAAAAGAGGAAGATCTGAAAACACATTTCTACTGGCCAACAACCTGGCAGAGCTGTTGGGAGGAAGATGGAGACTTTGTGAAAGGCATTATATCTAGGCGACCAAAGACCCTCCACGACATTTTCCCTGTGCCCCCTCCTTTTCATTTATGTCCTCTGTTTGGCCCCCTAGTGACATCTGAGTGTATGGCTCAGAATAAAATGTTGGTGTTTTGAGACAGCAAACCTCTGTGGTCTCTGTCTGCTAAAAATAAAGTTTTCCTTATGAAAGGGCTAACATTCTAACTGTGGTTTCCTTTGACCTCCACTGTGGGGCAAGCTTTGTATCAAATAACTGACATTTGTTAGCTCTAATCGTTTTCGTTTAGAGCATAGGCTAATTGTGGTTGCTTCATAAAGAGCTGAGAAGCACAGCTGAAAAAAAAAAATAATGAGTTTGAGGATCTGGTTTGGCCGTGCGTCCCATCTTTGAGAGCGTGAGACACGGGTTAGCTATGGCTCGAGGTGGTGGTGCTTCCTTGTCTGCAGCTCCTGGGCACCACAGGGGACAGTCACCATGATTAAAGGCATGTTCGAAATTAGTTACTCTTTTCCTCGTCGGCTCGTCCCTCTTCCTCCTGGGAGCCGAGGCAGCCTGTGGTCACTACCAGTAGCCTTGGCAGGGTGAATCGACACATGTGGAATAAGGGTAAAGGCTGGGTGCTTTTGTTAGCTTTGACCTGTGTTCTCTCCAGGCTCAAGGGTGGGGTTTCTAAGATAAAAAAAAAAAAAAAAAAAAAAAGCAGCAGCAAGCGCTTATAGATTATGCATTGCTCTCCAGTGTGGTTTATATCCGATGTCTGTAAAGCTGTTATTGGATTACTGGCAGTGTGTTTACGTGCCTGAACACCAGCAGTCCTCCCAGGCCTTGAGAATAATATGCAGAGAGAAGGGGCTCTTAACATCACGGGATTTGGGAAGAAGTCTGCACCCAATGCTCTGGGTGGGAAATGAATGAGCACTAAGAAACACTGTAAGACCAGGCCACTGAAGAGATGTGGAGGGTGCCCACTATGCCAGAGCTATCCAGTCCTTCGTTGTGACTCCTGATCCCCTGGAAAACTTATGTTGACTTAACTCATTATGGTTACAATTGAGGGAATCATGGAAAGACAATGCGAAAAGGTGACTTGGAAATATCTCCATCGGTCAACAAGTGAACTAGCTTTCCGTGAAAATAAAATGCATGCACATCCTCTTGGACAAACTTTTTGGCCAAGAATGCTCTACCTTAGCACTAGGGACATTCGGGCTGGAGAATTCTCCTGTGGCGACTGCCCTGTGTATTACAAGATGTTTAGCACTAACCCCTCACCTAGTTATGATAAACCGCAAATGTCACTAAATATGACCGAATGTCTCTGGTGGGGGGGAAGGGCAAATTCCCCCACTTCGATCACGACTTCACATGAATTAAAGTGTGTTTTGTGTGTCTACATGTGTTGGGGAGCCTTAGTAAAGTTATTCATACAATTTAGAAACTCCACGCACAGCAATGACAATCAAGGCCATCGAAATGAGTCTCGGAATGTGGCCCCAGAAATTAAAGTTGGGAGATTTTTAAGAAAGAAAAGCAAATAGGTAGTCAGGAAAACACTAGCTTTAGGCAGGTCAACGAGTGCTTCCATCTACAAACTGCGGTGGGCACACACACAGCTACAAAATAGGAAACATTTAAACCACATTTCGCTGTGTGTGTATTGATCCTGGGACAACATCTTTTTAGAGGGATGAAAACCTTCAGATGCCCAGAAAAAAAAAAAAAAGGTGTTTTTACTCTGCCTTCCAACATTAAAGCTTGGTTCTTATCCTTAGATCTTCAACAACAAAATTAAAGGACCGAGAGCCTTGTGCTGCTCTGCAAGAAACCACAGAAATGGGCATTGATTTCGTCCCCTTTTTCACTAAGCGGGAGTCATGTCGCATGCTGCCCGAGTTGCACAAGAGGCATCAGGGAACTGGTTTACTTCTAAGTATTTTCTGTCAAACCTTTTGATCCCACAGTGACATTTAAACTGAAGGGCACTGGGTTTAAGCACAGACGTCCAGTTACTGTTTCAACAGAGGTTTTTCTTGTCATATTGAGGAAAGAATGGGAAACCCTGTGAAAATCACCCATTTCTCAGACTATCTCAAAGAAATTGTTCTAAACAAGTTAGAATACAGTTGAATCGGGGACTATCAAGACCCCCAAAAGCCTCAGTGCAGTTTCTCGGCATGTGTCTGTACAGTGTCCGTATCAGAGCACGGAGATGTCAGTTAAAAACGAATAATCTTGGGCCTTCTCACTACAAGAAACACCAAATCAGAAACCCGGACACCGGGGTCTGATGAGACGTATGCCTATCAAGATGATCTGATGCTCACTGACATTTGAGAACTACTCGAGTTGTATGTACGAAAAAGGAGTCTTTAAAAAACACTTAATATCGGAATTTACTTTTCAGAAGCAAGCCCACACGAAGATCGGAGCCAAGAAATGCTAAGGGATTGACTCACTACAGGCTTTTCAAGAATTGCCACTCTGCAATGAACTGTGAAGTCAATGAAAGTCCTGAATCAGACTTTGTGAGATTTGTCCTCGCGAGAGCAGCGTGGGTGAGACTAGCTGGGCTACAGAAAATTATGCACCTATAGTCAGAATCCACTGGTCTGAGAGGTGAAGGAACTGGGGACGGAAGAATCTAGACCGCGTGCTAATGCTGTTCGCCTGCCAATTTGTGATGAACCTGTAGTGATTAGAAGGCCACAAATCTGAATTTGATGGTATCTCACCTTACGTTTTTAAATTCACATTTTTTTTCCTTAGCCCTTTTTAAAGTAATACCTTTTTTTGTTTTGCTCATATTTGAAGATAGCCTTACCTGACTAAAGAGAACATAAATAATGTCTAACCTAGGAAAAAAACTATCTTAAACTTTGTACTATGGGATAGCTACAATTTATCTGAGCCATCCTCCCCCCACCAAAAAGTGACTGGTTATAAAAGAGGTTATTTTTCTTTCATACTTATTTGGCCAGGGTTATTACCCACAGTGTCAAACTAGGCTCCCTCTATCACATGGCTTCCACCTCAAGTTCACGGTCCAGAGGACTGACACATGACATGGACTTTTACCTTATTGGCCAGAGATGATCAGATGGCCAGACTTAGTTACAAGGAAGCTGGCAAACAGTCTTTGCTTCAGGTAGCCATGCACCAAGCTAAAACTCAGAGAAGGAATTCCATCGCAATTAAACAATGAGAATATTGAAGAAAAACTAGCTGTCTCTGTCACAGAACTACATGTCCCTTTAAAAGAGAAACAGGTAAATATTCCAGCCTATTAGGAAACTAGAGTACGTTAACATGCCCATGAAAGCTGATGAATGAAAGACAACAATCTACAATAATCATTATTTAAATATCCCTTGTCCTGTGCCTTAAAAGTAGAAAATGCAACCAAGTGTTGATTCTAATACACCTATTTCTTTATCTAGTATATAGCCTATCATCAGCCACTATAATCACCCACTTGCTTATTTCTCATTTTCCTTCTCTTCCCAACCTTGTTCCAAGGAACTAAATTAGGAAGGGGAAAAACATGTGACCTTCTGACTGGTATGACATCAAATCCTGACAAAACTCCTGTGGCCCTTAATGTGCCAAGTATCACAGTCTACTCTTCATACCCATTTATTCTTAGACTTTTATTGAACCAATGCTCAATTTCCCTTTTTCTGAAAACCTTCGACAACTCCCTCATCTTCAGTTGACAATCTTCTGCCAATTTCACTGGCAAAATTGAAGAACAGGAGATATTTTCAAAACTCTCAAGATCCTCTTCATCTGAATCTATTTTCATACTTCTACCTTCCTCATTTACTATGAAAAAAACTATCCATGACCTGCTCAGGCTAATATTTTATGTAGCATTAGAGCAGGTGCCCACTCGGGCCGTGGACCAGTCCATCTGGCATCCTTAGGAACCAGGTGCACTGAGGAAGTAAGCACTGGCAAGTGAGCGAAGCTTCATCTGTACCTGCAGCTGCCCCCCACCCCCCCCAGACTAGCATAGGTAATTCCTATCTGCATTTAAAATAAGTCTCATGTGTTGCTCTTGCTATAACCAATAACACTACTGTACCTCCTTGGTAAGCAAACTGCAATTTATTCATTCTCTCACGCTCGTCACTCTACCAAAAAGTCTATCCAAAATCATCCATAGCTTGCATCTTATGAAACCTAATGGTTAATACCTACACTTGACGCAGAGTTCTTGCCGAAGAGAGTCATTCCCACGTCACTAAAATAACATCATGGCTTCCAGACATAGCGTCTTCCTTGCCTCCTGGTCCCCCTTATTTCACCCTCAGTCTCCTCTGCCAGCCCCTCCGCTTACAGATTCTTAATGACAGAGCATCAGGACTATGTTACTGTATATCTCACCCAGACCTCTCCTCTGAGCTCCTGACTCAAACCTAATGACCCAGCTCACGTGTATTTAATCTCTAATCGAAATATCAAACTACCCCTTGCGAATCTGAGTTGTTTACATTGCCCCCGTGCTCAAGTCTGTAAGTCCCAGCTTCCCCATCTCAGTCGAGAGCAACTCCATCTTTCCAATGTTCAAACAAAAATCTAGTGGGGGGCGGTCTCCCGTGATTCTTGGTCCTCTCACACCCACCATAACCAATCCATTGCAAAATCCTAATCGTCCTACTTTTAAATATGTCTAGAATTTGACTTTAGTTCCAGCACCCTGGGCAACACCATGAGCTCTCACTGGGCGTAAATGCAATAACCTCCTCTAGGCTTTGCTTCCACCTGTCCACTGCCCTACTTTCCTCTAAATCCCAAACAGAATATCTGAGGAGCAGTGAGAGTGAGCCCTATAAAATGTTAGTCGGCATTGGCATAGTCTATTTTCTCCAAAATATCCAAAGTTTTTATCATAGCCTAATAGACTAACATGGTCTGGCCCTTGGCAACCCCTGCTTCCTGCTTCTGCTCAGTCACACTGGACATCGTAATGTTGCTCAGAAATGCCAAACCACGCTCCCACCATTGCTCGTCTCCTCCTTCTGGAGGCCTTTCACTGCATAGCAGTATGGCTCTCTCATATCTTCAAATCATCATCCGAATCTCACCTCGACGATACCTTCTACTCCCTTCACATAATCCCACACCCTCACTCTCCTAAATGTTAATAACATTTATCACCTTCTTATAACCTATACGACTCATGCATTACATGTATTCTCTATACCAGTATTTTAAAAATGAAATACAATATATATTGTATATTAAAATTATACAAATTATAATGTCAGCTGCATATGTATAAGGAATTTTGTTTTTATCACTTATGTAACCTTGGCCTTAAAATAATGGTCAATACATAATAGGTGATCAAACATATACTTAGGGATTTAACGAATGACACATGGCTGATATTTTTTATAATTGTTTTTTATTTCACAAATTATTTTAATACATCATTTTGTTGCCTATATAGTAAAAAAATAGATGTTAAAATTAAGATTTCTAAGCTCTTATTAGTTTTACTTCTAGCTCAAATACTACAGTTTTAATATTAGATAAATCAATTCACTTGTTGAACTTGTTTTCATTTAAAAAAAAAATTACTAGTTTGGCTTATCTGAGCTCGAGATGATCACATAATAGAATGCAACAAAGCAATGTGTCCAATAATGAAGTCATCCCAGAATGAGGACTGTTACGATGCTTTCTTTTTAAATGAACACAACTCCAATTGCTCCTGGATAATTAATGGTTGGTGTTTAAAATACATCATTGAGAATGTGTTCTTGTGTCATAATTTAAGGACAAACAAGTAAAAGCTAATTTCTCACCACCTATATCAAGCACGCATTAAGACAGCATCTTCATTTCCTCAGCATTCCTTATTCAGTGAGGAAGAATGGCATGATCAAGGTCACAGCACCAACTAATGGCAAAACTGAGATCATAGGTCCAATGCCAGTCCAGAGCCATTTCAGTAACATCACACCGGACCTATGGGGAAATCTCTCTTCAGGGAAGAAGTTATTCTCTTATGAAAGGGCCATCATTAACTTAAAAAAAAAAAGACTAACCCAAACTTAGGGCTAAGGGTCTGAGGTGGGAAGGGACCACCAGAAACATCACTTTCCTCTCAGGGAAGTCTTGGAGCCAAGAAAAAGCAAACAGAAAGATGTGGATAATGGAAACAGATACTAAAAAAACAAAACCTTTTCTATTTGAGGAGATAAGCGAGACTGTATAGTACCCTCAAGTTCAAGACTACTGTCTAGGGTCCAACATGCCTATTTCCAAGAAGCCCGATAATAGCACTAAACTGAAATGAACAAAACCGAAAGACATAAGGAAGCCGTCTGGAGTTTTTACTGCCATCATGCAAGTCGGCATAGCTCTCTGCAGAACTATGTACGAGGAATTACCCCAAACGCGACACCATGATAATTACCTTCTGCCCTGATGCATGTTCTACTGACAATGTTGAATCTCTGTCAAAGGGAAAAGTAAATGACTCAACAAACTGTCGATGTAAGACATAGAAATAAACACTCAGAAATTCTGCTGTGTGCCACGATGCACTCCCAACCTAGCCACGGAAAGGAAGCAAGGAGATTACACCTTCAGAGATACACAAAACGCTCTCACCGACTGACATGTAGTCAGAAGTCTAACATAAACCTAAAAAGCATCCCCCCCCACTTTTTTTTTTTTTTAACATTGTTATCCTAATGTTTCATGGCACATAATTCTTCCTGGAGGAACTCAGGTTTTCGGTGATGCAGTGAAAATAATGCTGACCTAAAAATCAGAAAATCGAGATTGCCTTTCAGGCTCTGACAGCCCTTATTTACTGCGTGAACCTGGATCAGATACTTGACTCCCCCTGACATTTCTGGGATTAGAGTATCTGATTAGTTGATGACTGCTTTATCTACTATAATTCTAGGATGCCTTGTGGCTTTTTTTTTGAACTGTCAGTCAACAGTCTCCTTGTGGCTTTTGTGGAAGGAGCATAAGGGACAGTCAGAGGACCTAGGTCACAGTGCTATCACGGCTACACTCCAGGCCACCTACTCAACTCCCCTCAACCTCAGTTTCCTTTACGCTAATTGGAATCACCAAAGAAAAATCTATCCCAGGTTTTAAACGTTAGAATTAAATCACCCTGCCTTACTTTTCTCAATTTCTTTCATTTAAAAAAAATTCAGCTCCATAGAAACGTTGGTAGAACACAATGGAAACCAGTAAGTCCTTTGCCAGCATTTAACATTTTACCATTTCCTTGCCACGTTTTTACACACATAAATATACGTATTACTTTCATTGAACTATTTTTAAGTAAGTGCAGACCCTATGTTTGACTAAATACATCATCATGTCATCTCCTAAAAACAAAACAAAATTAAAAAAAGAATAAGGAGACGTCCTTCTATGCACAAGACTATCTCACTCAAAATGTTTAATACTGATTTAAAAAGTCAATAATACACAGTTCATACTCAAATTTGTGCAATTTAATCATTCTCTGGGTTTCCATAGCTTCTTATTCTCCTTTAATCTACAATAGTCTTTACGTTTTTTGGCTGTGTTATTTCTTGACCCAGGTGATGGGTATGTAAGTGCGTATTTACATATTAAAAAACCAATTGCTTAAACAATTGTCAAAATAAAGAAATTGAAAGAAATGTAACTGAAGTTGCTCTAATTTTCTTTTGCTGCATAATGACTGAAGTAGTCAAACATATATATGGACAGGGATGGCTGGACTAACATAATTAACAAAAGCATGTGAATGGACATATTTAAATTCATCTACCAGCAATGGAAAAAATTTGAAGGTTAAGAGGTTCTTTTTAAATGTATTTATTGGGACACACACCTGCAATAAGTTCCTAAAATTAGACACTATAACTATTCTACATTATTTGTTCAAGATTTGGGGAGAGCAGAAATTTCAAAAACAGCTTTACAGAGCCCTAGTGTATAGAATATAAGGAAATGAGGATTTTTTTGGACTTTACAAAATGGATTCCATGGGAGTCATGAGAGCAATGTCAACTTGCACATTATAAGGGGAATGCCCCAAACCACAGAAACTTACACATAAACACCCCAAACCACAGACACAACTATCTGGGATAAGCCCCCATCTGTGAGAGCTGACGAGCCTAAGGCTTCCACCTGTAAGGCCATAAGGCTGAATACCTCAAACGATGCTCAAGCCTAACTCAATAGCACCATGGACAGGTGCATCAACGAGCTGAAAACTCGGACCTTCTGACCAGTCTTAGCCACTGGCTTAGGACCAATGCACCAGGCAACAGGGCTCCCTTTGGTGACACTAAGGACTTTCATCCCTTCACTCTGTTGGGTGAGACTGTGTACTTCGTGTGCGTGTGTGTGTGTGGTGTGGTGTTAACCTGTGTGGGAACCTCATGGGTTTATCTGAGAAGGTTCCACTCAATAAACCTGGCCTTGTGGAAAGACACAAACACATTCGAGCGTGTTACTTCAAGAGTTGCTTTTCTTGCTGGCAACATCTACCCATAGAAATGAAAAGGTGCTCTTAACAGCCTACAGAGTCAATGAGTAAATGCATAATAAAACAGACTATTTAGAAACTATCTTATATGAAATATAAATTCAAATATAAGCATATACAGAAATTCAGATTCTTAATACTTAATATTTTTAATTATAAAGAATTTAGAAAAATATAAAAGCAACCACAAAGAAAATGGGAGAAAATAAAATGTAGCAAAAATTATTGAAAAATGTGTAAACCAGCAGACGTGAGTAAATCTATAAACTAGTTCTTAAAAAACAACACTAGCCAAGATTTTTAACAAGTCTCATAATAAATCTAATTAAGAGCAATTAGAAATATATGTTAAACTTCATGTTACCTAAATGACAATTAATTATTGTTCAAAAAGAACATCAAGTGTATGTTAATGGATAAAGCAGCACATAGATTAAAAATATAAAAACATCATACAAAATCTTGGCTAACAATTTAAAATCAGGACGAAATGAATGATAGCCATGGAGGAGATATAAATTACGAAATAACCTCAATAAGACATAGAGGACTAGACAGATAAATAAACAGAGGAAAAACAAGCCCCCAATAAACTGGAAACCTAAGTAGTTTTAAAGGTAGATACTTTCGATTATTAAAGGGCTTCTTTTTAGTAAATAGCGAGGTTGTCTTTTCAACCCATTATCCCTCCCCGTCAATAGCCCTGGTAAGTGGTCTCACCTGTATACCCAAGGTGGGTCTTTGCTTTTAACTAATCGAGGCAAAAGTTTCCTTACTATTATATTAGGTGACTCCACAATCTAATCACCAATCAATTCAAGGCACCTGCATGGCTAGAGTGCCGATGGTTCAGGACAATGAAGCAAAGCGGAGGTTTTCCACGGGCTTCTCAAAAGATACCTCTACCTTACGAGAGTTCAGAGAAGCTGGTCCTCTCTCCTGAAATTACTGCAGCCACTTTTCCCTCCTAGGGAAGCCAGCCTGAAAAGTTTTCACCCCCAGAATTTGTCACCAAGTCACCGATGTCAGATAATCACTCACTCAAACCAACCTTTTAGAAACCAACAGTTTATAAAGGCAAAGGGTGATAAAGCTATGTACAATTAAGAACTTGAGTTTATCAACCAAAACACACCGTAGAGTGAAGTCAAGCTGTCAATAGGAAGAATGTCCGCAAAACTTATGAGAAAAAATTAGAATAAAAAGAGCACCTGTGATTCAATTAGAACAATTTTTAAAATAAAAATCAGCAAGAATTTAAATATTTCTCAAGGAAAACAACAACAACAATAACTCCTAGCCATGTGGAATGCGCTTTATCTCATTTATAATGAACAAAATTATAATTAAAATCACATTGTGATATATCTCATACCTACCATGTAAGTAAAACTTAAGGAGTCAGAAATCCTAAGTGTTGTTCAAGAAATGAAATGTGGAACTTCTTCCCTTGCTGGAGAGAAAGCTAAAATAACTACTTTGGGCAACAGTTTGGTGTTTATCCACTACAGCTGGACATATTCATATCCTAGAACTCAACAATATGACTGCCCAATGTCTCTCCAGAAATCTTGCAAATTTGTACCAGGAGACATACCACCTACAAGAATATTCGAAGTGATATAGTTTATAATGGCAAAACAATAAAAACCTTGAAAACACCACAAACATCTATTAAAAATATAATGAATAGATAAATTGTGCTCTGTGATGTAGCCCTAAGCCACTGTAAACTTTCTGACATACCTAACGGCAGGTGCTGCTGGCGTTGGCCCCTCAGCTTAACGGACATCAGGACACAGTCCCCACAGTTGGTTTGGCCTTCGTAGTTGCAAAGCGGATGCCACAGATCCAGCCATCACGTCTCTGTTCAGCCCACACCTGTTCCGGCGCCGGTAACCACGCGTCACTTGCAGTTAAGTGGCGTCCCTGGGTTCCGGGGAGGCCTCGCTGCATCCTCGTCTAGGCCCAGGGCCTTTCTGGTGCAACACGTCACCATGAACCAGAACACGTCTTCTGTTCGCCCGCAGATTCAAGTCTTTTCCAGCTTAAGTTGCTCTCATTACCCACTGGCTGGACCGTGGGTGGGCTGAGGTGCAACAGCAAAACCAGCACGAATTTCTTTTCCTTCTTCGCCGTTTCACAGGGTGGGGGAGGACTGGCCCTGACCATAGGTCCTGGCAGCCTCGGCACGACGTTTTCCTCTCCTTACAGAAGTCGAGAACGTTCGCCTTTTCACTTTGAGGAAGCGCTTTACGCTTTTCTTCGGCGTACCCGCATTGCCAGCACCACGACCCTTGCGCTTTGGGGCGTTAGGAAGTAGAACCGGGGACTAGAACACAAGCCTGCGGCACCCCCCAACAGTCGACGTGATGGCCAAGATGGCTACTACGGGACGCAGGAGCGGGGGAGACGCCTGAGATGAGCGTGAGTCACGGCCCAGGCCACGCGAGATTTCGTCCCGCTGCTCAGAAAGGCAGGTGATTTGGGCTAATAAATTGTTTGCATGTGGAACTTGCCATTTAAGGCTTTCGAATCACAGCTGACGGAAGCTAACTGAAACCTCGGAAAGTCGAAACTGCTAATAAGGAGTGTCTACTGTATTTAGATACCCAAACATCGTGTATGAAATCTTAAAGGCAACGGCTTTAAAATAACGACGCCTCCAATCAGGGCCTAATATCCAAAATACGCGAAGAACTCAACCTCGCTAGCTATTAGGGAAATACGAATCACAATCACAATGAGCTACCACCTCACACCTGTTACAGTGGCTGTCCTCAGCAGGACAAGTAATACCATGTGTTGGAGAGGTTTTGGGGAATAAGGAACCCTCACACACTGCTGGTGGGAATGTAATGCTGGTGCAGCCGCTATGGAAAACAGTACGGCGGGTCCTCAGACATTTAAGAGTAGAATTACCATATGACCCAGCAATTCTTCCTTTGGGTATCTACCCAAAAACCTTGAAAAAATTATCCGCAAAGATATATGCACCCCGATGTTCTTGCAGCATTATTCTGGGTGACCGAGACACGGAAATAACCAAAGTGCCCTTTGATAGATGATTGGACATAGAAGATGTGGTATATATAATATACATATATATATATATGTATACATACATAATGTATACATACATATATATATATATGTATATATATATGTATGACAGAATATTGCTCAACCATAAGAAAGCACGAAATACTGCCATTTGCGACAACATGGATGGATCTTGAGATTATCATGCTAAGAGAAATAAATCAGACAGAAAAACTTGAGAACCATGCGATTTCACTTACATGTGGGATACAAAACTGAAAGCAACAAACATGGCATACAGAGACTCATGGACACAGATAGTAGATTTGGTTACCAGAGGGAGGTAGGTGGGGGTAGAGGAGGTGAAAGTTGGTGATAAAAGGAAACGTAACTTTGGGTGATGAACCCGAGTGCAATATACATATGATGTTTTACTGAATTGTACACTTGAAACCTATATGATTTTATTAACCAATGTCACCCCAATAAAGTTTAATAAATAATAAATAAGTGATTATAAGAGCCAAAAAGTTCAAGTAAGTTATTAAAAAGACTATCAATTAAGAAGCAGAACATTAAGACACATCCAAAATCAAGTGGGCAAAAGTTATGAATGAATCATTCACAGAAGAATAAATACAAATGGCCAAAAAACAGATGCGGAAAAAAATCTATCTCTGTAATTAAAAAATACAATTAAAACAAAATGCAATTATATTTCTATCAAAATAGGAGAAATGTAAAGGGTTGGAAGAGAGAGGCAATATTATGGACTCCTAGAAGAATAAAAGCTGGCAAATTTTTTGCAGAGAAAGACTTTGCCAAATTTATAAAAAATACTTTTAAATATTTTAATACCATCGACCTAGTAGTTCAACTTTTAAGACTCCAAAGGATATAACTAAAGTTGGAGACCATGGCTTATTACCAAATATTAACTGGAACATTATTCATATTAGGAAAGAGGTAGAAATGAAATCTCCAAAAAGTAAAGAAATAGTTAAAGGTATATTTGAATGGACAATGTCACTAATAAAATATTTCCAGGTGTATTCAGTAATATAAGAAATTGTTCATGATAGACTATAAATTCAGCAAGACATAAACTCTCCCTATATATGCCTATAAAACTCTGCACACACATATCTGGGTATGCATTATTTACACAGATGTGAATGTACATATATGCATATACACATGCATATATAAAAGGCTGGCAATACGGTACGATGTTAACAGTGCTTTCTTCCATTTTATGTCCTCATTTCATTTCTGAATTCTATATGATCAACCCAATCACTTTTGTAATCGTACATTTCTAAATATAATATTTAGAAAACATGAATGACATAATATATGATATTCCCTGTCTGTAATATTATAACCTTAAAATTTAAAGGACGCCATTGGTGCACAGATGTATCTTTGGAAGGGATGTGTTTATTGTGCTGAGCTCAAATTCGAATGGTCTAGACAGAACGTTGTCTAGGAGAATGCCCACTTTGGCGATGGTGCCCAAAAGACGTGTGGAGGACAGTGATGATGGTAATAAAAGCTGCACTCAGTGACTTATGCACTGCGACTGAGAATAGCAACAGGTGTGGGTTTTCAACTTTCCTCTTCCTCTGCCTGCTGGAGGGGGCTTGCTTTGCCTGCTCTGTTGATTCCCTTTCCCACTCTCCAAAGAGGGTTCAGTAATGGTCCGACTGTCTCTGTGCTGTAGCTGGACCTTTTCTCTGGACTGTGAGGGTCCAGAACCGGAAGAAAAGATGAGATGGGGAAGGTCATTCAGAGAAGGGAGGGAGAGGATGATTTGGGAGCAGCCGTGGTGCAGTGGATGAGTTACGTGTGTGGGAGAAAATAAACGGGAGTTTCAGGAGAACCATGTCCTCCACAATGGTTTAGAAACAGCAGTAAATTATTCGAATCAAGGAGAAAGCACCTTGGCTACCGGACTGTTTCTCTGACGACCACGTCAATCTGAGCCTCAGTCAGAGCTCAATACCAGAGAGACATTTCAGAGTCTTCCTGTGTAAAGGGGAGGTCCTTCCCAAAGAAATTCCCTCTCTCCTCTCCCTATGCCATAATAGTGCCAGTATCTGCCACTGGATCTCATTTGAAGCCTTCGGGGTAGGCAGACTTCGAAGATGGCCTTCAATGATCTCCGTCTGCCTCCTGCTTTCACGCCGTTGTGTCACAAACACCCTCTTTTTGAGTGTACGCTGAAACTAGTGACCTAGTTCTAATCAACAGAATACGGAAGAGGAGATGAAATGACAATTCTACGATTAGGTCACAAGAACTCGGACTCCTACCTTGCCGACACACTCTCCATTGCCTTCTCGCTTACACAGATGGATGAAGCGAGCGGCAAAGTCAATACAGCAAGAGACCCCCAGGGCAAAACACACAGGGGTGTGTCCAGCCAAGAGCCAGTGAGGAACTGAATCCTGGAAAGCACCACTGAGTGAGCTTGGAACTGTATCCCCACCAAGCTGAGCCTTGTGATGACTGCAGACCAGCCAGCATCTTCACTTGAACCTGGGAGAGACCATGAAGTGGCGGACCCAGTGAAGCCATGCCCAGATGCCCAGACTGCGACCTACAGACACTGGGATAATACATGTGTGTTAACTTCAACCTCTAATTTTTACCATGTTTCACAAAATGACTGCAGCTCTCCATTGGCCGTCCTGGCTCTGACACACAGGGCGGGGGATGCAGATGGCAATGAAAATCCAGAGCATCGACAAGTGCCAGATCCCACCCGTTTTCACAGAAGTGTCTGTGGAAATATTCCAGATGCACGTAAGGACATTTTGAAGTCACGTTCCTCTGATAACGGTCAGAGACAGAATAAATGTTGACCACTGCCTCTCATTCCTTCGCCTCAGCTGGGCTGCCCACTGCTACCACACTGAACAGCTCTGTTAGGGTTTATCCAAAAGAGTGGGAATAGTTAAGCATCTCTGGCCTGTGCTAAACCGGACGAGAATGACACCGTCCTCAAGTGCAAGGTGTGAAGGATGTTTTCCCCCGTTCTTCCTCCGAGGTCCTGATCAGGAAGCCAAAATGCAATAATAGAAAGAGAACAAGAGGACCCCGAGGAGGAGAAGGCCACGGGAACTACATTTTCTAATCCATACCACCATGGCAAATCAGTATTTCTTCACCACCTTCTAAATGTTAATGCTGTAGAGAGCACACAGCAAGCAGTAAAATATCCGCCACCGCATGGAGCTTGCAGTGTTATCACAGAGTTCAGGTTGTAACGAGAAAACAGATCATCTGGCTTGGTCCTTCTCTTGCTCTCTCCACCCGATTCATGCCCGCCCAAGCCTTGTCGATTCTAACCGCAAGATCTGATGGCTTCCCACCGCCCCTGCCAAGCCTCACGGCTTCTGCCCTAGCCCAAGCCGCCAGTCTTGCGCCTGGGGGACTCCAAGAACCTCTGGCCAGTACTTCTTTGCTTTTGATCCACACTCCAGGGTACAAGAGAAATTTTGTCTCATCTCCAAAGGATTCCCAGAGCACCGAATTGTCAGTATGCATACGCGTTCCTTCAGGGTTTAGCTTCCTCCACTCCTGCCAAACCAGGTGTTGCCATCCCCACCCTCTCCCTCACCATAACCCAGCCACACGCACCTTCTTTCAGTTCCTCGAATTCACCACGCTCCCCTGCTTTGTAACTTTCCACACCTGTGCGTCTCTCTACCTGAAACATTCTACCCCGTCCCCCTTTACCTGTGTCACTCACACTCAGGACTCGGCTCTCCCTGATCAAAATTTTCATAACCCTCCAATCTTAACCAGAACCCTCTTTTATTGCCTCCCAAATCTATCTTTTCACAACCCACTGCAATTTATGATGATATATTCATGAGTGTGTTGAGTTATTCAATGTTATACAACTCAGCTTTTCTCTTTTACATATGTTCCTCTTTATAAAGTGGGTTTGGATAATCTCTTTTGTCTCTGCTTGCATTCAAGATATTTCCTTTATCTTTAGCATTTTGAATTTTTACTACAGTATAACTGTAGATTTATTTTACTTATCATATAAAGAATTGATTATGTCTACTTAATGTTAAGTTTCACAATGTTCATCAAATCTAGACAGTTCTCATCATTTTGTCTTCAAATATTGCTTTCAGGTTTTTTGTGAGCTTTTTGGTTAATGATTGAACAATGCAAGTGAGCCAAGAACGGTTAGTCTGAAGGAGCAAAAATTATCCAAGATAGGAAGAAAGGGAGAGAGATCAGCAATAACGTTCGTAAAATCTCTTTCACAAATTAACGACGAAAACTAAAGATGCTGTTGCAACACACCCCTAATATTACACATGCACTTCAAGAGCAGGGGTGATTAATACCTTATCCGATTCCTTACTTATAGGTGACCCCACGTAAAGAGTACCACAGGCTAGTTACGCACACAAGAAAGGCAGTCATTGTGCAAATAGGATGAGATTTAGTTAGGGCCAAGCTCGTGAAGATGGCAGTGAGGCTATCTTGACATCTAGGAGCCAGATCTGGGCGGTCTGAATAATGTGTGTGGTCCTTATGACTTTCTCCCTTTATCACGAGGGCAACTACAGAAATCAAGTCAACCCAAGGAACTTTAAACACTGCTAATTTCTGGGAATCTTCATCAAAGAAAGGAGGGAGACCGGGTGACGGCAGAGGCAGTAGAAGAAGCTCAGTGTTTGGGAAGCACAGCGGTCCAGAGAGGAAGTGATCCAGGACCTGGGGGCAGCTGGGAGGGGCTGCTACCCTCTGACAGCCTTTGTGCCCCTCCTTGGGGGCTCCTGTGAGACCAGGAAGGCTCCCATTATCTTAGGAGGGGTGCTGGTCATGCCCTCAGGAGCTTCTGGTGCTCAAGCGGCTGCACATTATCACATGGGAAATGATGCAAGAGATAAAACAAAAGATACCAGTACACCTCAAATCAAACTATGGGTCTCAAAGAACAAAGAAGTCAGGAATGGCATTGTTTTTATAAATACAGGAACACAGGCTGTCAGTCTTCCTTGTAAACTTGGCTCTGGGCAAGTCATTTAATTTCTGAGTTCCTTTAAAACCTTCTGAGTTCCTTACCTTTGATCTATGTTATTACCAACCTGTTAAGTCTATTGCTAAGAGTAAAACCTGAAATGTTAGTTAAGCTTAGCACAGAGAGGGCTCAATAAATGTGACTCCTCTTTTCCTCCCCAAACCCAGGTCCCCTCCTTCCTCCTGGGAACCTGGGACATGAGGAAGCTGTTCCGAAAAATAAGTCACCAGGGTTAGCATGAACCATGAGGCAAGCTCCACGGTGTCCTCTACACAGGATTTACCATTTCATTCTCTCAATTGTTTCTATGTCTTGGGGGTAAAAAATCAGGGTGTTTTCCCTATACAATTCCAACCCTGATTAATTTCCTCTTGCTTTGAAAGAAAAGCTATGGGGTCCTCTGGAGCTCTGTGGGCAAAGCTCTAGCTGTTCTTGTCACGGAAGGTGGGGGGTTAAATCGAAGAGGCTGAGACTCATCACTGGCCAGGGCAAGAGAAGAAAGTCCAGGGCAGAGCGTGGTTCGTGTTCGGACATCGGCAGCCGCATCCGCGGGGCCTGAGGAAGCCGATCTGACTTTTCACAACCTTCCAGGCGATTCACAGCAGAGGAGTGTTTGAGAAGTTCAGCACGTGCTCCCATGCACCTGGACGCCCTTGCCCCAAATTCCCCTCCTCCGTCCGGGATGGCGTCCAGAGGGCTTTCATTTTGCAATCCGAGTCTCCATTTTAACCCACTGGCAATGGCCGAGCTGGTCTGGTCAGCAGTCCCTGGTGGTTCAGTGGCACGCTCCATCGGAGGCGACATGCACGGACTGTCACGGAGCAGCCTGGTTCTCTCGGTCAGTACTCCGCCCGCTGTTGCAATGGTTTGTTACATGTGAATTGGGAGTCTATTTGCCCTTGTGTGAACTAGATTTGAATTATATTACATGTGTGTAAAACGGCTCCACTAATGTTAAACCTTAGAAATGTAACCAACTTGTTTTGCCGAACCGAAGTTGTTTACCCCAAGAGTGAAGTTGTTTTGACCAAGAGTGATATAATCAGACCCCCGTGCACCTGGCTGATAAGACTCTGAAGACGTCACCGCTACACATAAAATCTCCAGGACGCTCTGCCTGAATCAGAGGACTCTCTCTGTCTCACAAGAGTGTGTTTCTCCGTCCCTTGATTTACTTCTTGGCCCGAGACTCTGCCCATCCAAACGAGAGGCCTCTTCGCTGATCGACGGTTGATCGACCGGCAACTGACCCAGCATTGATACGGCGCCGTTCCTGCTCATCGTGTGTCTGTCTCAGCCAGCATCGCCGGGTGGTCTGCTGGGACGGAAAGCCATCAGGATCTGGTATGAATAAACCCTAGCATGCTAGCAATCTTATTCGTGTGTTGTCTGCATCCTTACTTAGTTGTTGTCTCGCTGGGCTCTTCATATTTAAGTATATTAAACAAAGTGCTGTCGCGGGTTCGAACTGGCTTAAGGAACTGGCCTTAAGGAACAAGCGAAGCCACCTGTGCGTAAGTCCAAAAAAGAGCTTAACTTGGACACCCGCGGTCTCACCGACAGCCAAGAGGAGAACGAGAAGGATTTAAATGGTCCAGACGCACAACGCCCAAGGCACCGAGGCCAGCCGAGGTCCCGTCCCCTCCACACAGAGGCAGTAGGACAGAGACACAGCCACCCCCTCTCACCCCGTGACCTGCATCCTGACCTCAGAAAAGGCGAATCCATAGAAGGAGAACCTTTTCGTCTCCGCGAAGCACCAAACTGAAAAATTAAAGATGCTGGATTTAGCAAGTAAATGACAGCAAGGCATTTGCGACTGCCATAGGTATGCACTTTGGTTGCTGCTCCCTCTCGTCCTCTATCCATTAACGTAGTGTTAATTCCTCCCGCTGAGGATTGTCACAGAAGGGTGATGGCCAGAAGCCCCGTACGCATTCTTCTTCACGGGCTTTCTTTTGTGTCTGTGTCTGTGTCTCTGACTGTCTGTCTGTCTGTCTCTTTCTCTCTCTTTCTCTCTCTTGTTTTTCCCTTTTTGCAATGAATTAATTAGAGCCTGAAATGAAGGAAATGCAATATCTGCCAAGTCATTATAAATATGGACGGGAAATTCTGAGAGGCTTTTTTCTGCTTCCTTGGCATTTGTTTCAATGCTGCACGAATTTATTCAGAAACGAGCTGAAAAGCCAGTACAATAAAAATGACTAAACATAAACACAAGAAATGGAACTTTGTACCTTGGACAAATCTGCTGGTTATCGAGCCCTGGCCTCATCTCTGTGCTTATTTGAAGCAAATCACGGATCTATGTATGATTCAAAAGGTGCTTCGTTTTATCCTTCTTCGTTCTGAATGTGTGTGGCTTGGGGGCATGGTTAGCTCTCTACGAGCAAGTCAATAAAGCTTGCCTTCGGGCGCACATGCCATGCCCCGTGCAGACGGACAGACAGACAGACATGCAGGATTCATGCCAGCTCTGAAATCATCTACGTCACAGAAATCAACTGGTTCAGACCAAATCTTTCTCCTACAAAGATGCACAGATCTCTCCTCTACTTAAATAAGCAACACAGAAGTGTTTTTCTCCTTCCTGCTGCCTTCTCAAGCTCCATCCAGTCTGTTTTACGGAAAACCTTTGCATTGAGCAAATACGTTGTCGGTACGTGCTGTGAGACGGTCCTCACCGAGTGCTGCCATCCCTGCGTTGCAGGTAAGATGCTCACCTTGCATATGAGGATATCGGCACAGAGAAGTGCCTGAAGTTAAACAGCGAATAAGAGAGTTGGGTTTCAACCTGGGTCTACTCACTGAACACCCATCCTTTCACTGGCTCAGCAGTTCTCGGAGTGTGGCCACTGGACCTGTAGCAGCATCACCATCACCTGGGAACTAGGTGAGAATGAAAATATGGGGGCCTCGCCCCAGACCTATTGAATCAGTAACTCTGGGGGTGGGACCTAGCCTTACACAGAAGCCCACAAGTGATGAATTGTCACGTTTGAGAAGGGCTGCACGAGCCCAGGCCGCCTCCGTCTTTCCCTTCAGAACTCTCTGGAAAGACAGAGGATGCCCATGGCCAGGTCTCATTCAGAAGCCACTCCGTCTTTATCAACCTCGCGTTCATGCCCACGGCTTTCCTAAACAGCACTGTTTGTGCAGTGAGCGAACATTCACCGAACGTGTTGGATGGGTGGGACGCCATGCTGAGCGCTATGAGTATAAAGGCACGGATGAACAAAGCTTCTCCGTGTCTGGAGGAAATGACAGTGGCACTAAAACAGCCCTCCTGCCACAGCTTTTCCCATGAGCACCTCGGGGCTCCGCCTCCATCCTCCTTAATCCCCGCGGCACCTGACACTTCTGACCCTGCTGCTTTTCCGGCGACCGCTTCCTTGTGCCTCCGCTGGCAGTTTCTGTCTCTTCCAGTAGTTTTGCTCTCCCTCCATTGTCTAAGTCCGCCCCAGGGCTACATCGATACCCATCTTCTTTCCCCTTTATACACTTTCCCAAAGCTTTCCTCTCCTCCTGACTTCTCTGCCGCTCCTGGGAGCATCTTCATCCTCCACGGAGGCTTGAAACCTCAACCACCTCTTCGCCCTTCCTCCCAAACTCCAGAACCGTGTTAGATCAGAGGCAAGCCCTGACGTTCACTGCCTCCCTGTCTCAAACACCTCTCAAACATTTTCACGTCTTCCACCACCAGATGCATTCAAGCCACCCTTTCCTCTCGCTAAGATGATGCCACCGACCGCTGAGCTGGCCTCCCCAGCTCCCGGAACCCATCCCAACACGGGGAAGAAGGCTGAATACACATCCCCGTTAGCTGCCCTCACAACACGTCCAGGTTCCTCCTGGTCCATCCACCGAGCTCGAAGTCGCCTGTTAGGAAGTCTCTTTACGACGTGGCTCCAAGACAATTTTCCAGGGTTCTTTATTTATTTATTTTACTTCCGTTGGGTTGGTTTCTCTCCGTTGGTTCATCCTTTGCACCATTACATGTGGACAGCCTACAACTCTTTAAGACCCAAGCACAACAACACTTCTCCACACTGCCATCCTGGACCCACCAGGGGGCTGTGTTCCCTCTCCCCGCATCCCAGCAGCACCTGGCTTATTCCTCCCTGGCCCTTCGCCACTCTCCTCTGCCTGTGGGTGTTGCAACGGCCAGGTCGTTGCTTGCCCTCCAGACCTGCTCTCCCACTTCCCTAAGCGTTAACGTTCTCCGGGGAGACGCGCATTCGATATTGGTTGAACGTAACTGGAATGCGCTCTCCTCCTTTACAGATGTGTTTCTCCTTCGTGCACGACTGGGTGCAAGACTCCGTTCTGCTTTTCACGTTGCGTTCACAACTCAGAGTCGGCTCCTGTCACAAACATCCGGAAGGCACCTTTCACAGAGTCTAATTCAAACGTATCGTCATGTCTTAGATTCAGTTCCTGGGACTCACGAGAGTTGTGTATGTGGCTTATAAATGAACATCTTAATTATGGTGAAATTAATCCAGGCAGATCTGGACAAAGACGTCCACCCTGTATGGCCTTGCCGTTACCTTTCGCTCGTCTCTCACATGCTTGGTTCCCGTGTCTGTGACGAGGCGCTAACTCTTCCTACCTGGAGGCTGTCAAGGCCCAATAAAATGATGAAATTGAAATGTCTGGCAAAATAACACAAGCCAGACCAGTCCCTAAGGTTTTGGAGTTGGAAGGATTGGCTTTCAGTCTACAGATTAAAAAAAAAAAAAAAAAATTGAGGCCCAGCTCTGCAGGTCACCGGCTTGAAGGAAATGGGGCCAACACCAAAATCATTGCCTCTTGAATCCCTGACAGGTCCTTCTCTAGGTAGGTGATACCAGTCCCTCCAGGGGCAAAGCTACAAGGATCTATGAGGCAGCCAGGCCTGAGCAGGCTTGGGGTGTCCCCACTCATGGAGCAGCCAGCATTTAGGTCTCCTGGTCCACAGGGAGCCTCAGGAGGTGTGCGGAGCAATTTGGTGGCATCCTGGCAGGGCCCTTGCATGGGTGACATTCTGGATGATTTCTGCAGCTGCTGGGCTGAAGGCTGACTCACCCAGCCGAGCAGGCAGGCGTGCTGCACCTGACCTTTCAGACCTCCCCTCCCCCACGTGATCTAGGCGTCTCTGGGGCAGCTGTGACACCCTGTGGCCAGGTGGGCTCATCACAGCAGAACATCCCTTAGTCAAATCAGTGGGTCCGGACAGGCAGAGGGGGAGCAAGAGCCGCTGGCCTGAGTTCGTGGAGCATTTGGCCTCTTCACTTCAGTTCGTATGCACTATTCCTCCGTTGCCCGGCCCCACTTCCCCTTCAATTAGATTTCTTTGTGGCCTTTTTGGCCTTAAATCCAGAACACCCCCCGAGAGAGAGAGAAGCTAAAAAGAACCGAAGAGGTGGGGATGTCTCCAGAGGGCAGGGACCACTTCTTCCTCTCTGCAGGGCCCCACCCAAACCATCAAGTGCACTGTATACTGCAGGCGCTCAATAAATGTTACTGAATGTCAAACGCATCTCATAGGTGCTCCATAAATGCTACCGAATGTTAAACACACCTCATGCCCAACAGCTTGGTCAAGGGGTGACAACTGCTGTAGGCCGTCGTATCCAACTTCATCTATCACTGTTTGTTACTCTCATGCTTCGACATACAATTTTAGATTGGATTTGCTCTTGATTTTACAGTGAGTTTCCGGCTGCAGGAGCAAGCAGCCTTGCCACCCGATGCCTTCCCAGAGAAGCTTAGAAGACGGGACGTGACGTGGATGCGCCGATGTAGGGAAATTCATTGCCCTGCAGTCCGACCATGTGATTGGCGTCTGTCTGTGCCTCCCTCGACTTGTCCAGCCTGTGTTGAGCTTTCTTTCTCTCTCTCTCCTTCTTCCTAATACTCGCCACCTGCTTTGGAACGACCCCTAGTTCTGGTTTTACCTTTGCATTTTTTTATATATATATTTAATTCAATAATTGAACACTGCCATCCATGAGACTGGAATGAGATTAAATCCGGCTGCGGCCTCTTCTGGGTGACGTGCACGACGGAATCCAACCGGGTGCAGCGTCCGGGGAACAGACAGCAACCGCTGTCAACAGAAATCAACTCGCTGAGGATTTGCAACTTTACGAAATAATTTGGAAAGCCACAATCACGTCACTTGTCCTGGAGGAACTGACAGGCTGAATACATCTTCTGTCACATGCTGATTTCTAGAAGCGCCTTGAAATGTAACCGTCTCCTTCCGTCAGGTAATAAATATAAAATAAAATAACGAGGACACGAACAAGTATCCAGAGATGGTGGCACTCTTGTGCTTGGAGAACATTTCGGACACTCAAGGCTGGACTTGGGAAAGGAGGGCAGAGTTCAAAGTGACCTAGAGGATTGATTGTCCCGGCGTTGGGAGAACCAGCCCTGGTGGTCTTGGTCCACACTGCTGCTGGCTGCCTTTCCAAACTGCAGCTGCTGACAAGTGTCACCGTAGGGCAGTGTGCTCTGCAATCACACTGGGTCTTATCCGGCACCTGGGACAGGTCCGATCTGAACCCTGCCCTACCAAGCACTCCATAATCTGCCTCCTGCCCCCTCCGAATTCTTGCCTACCTCCCTCTGCAATAGCTATCCCACTGTCCTATGGTCCCTCCATCTGCCCCAGGGCCTTTGAACTTGCTGCTCCTGCTGCTAAGAGTGTGTGTCTCCCAACCCCTTGCACAGAATGACCCCTCATTTTATTTAGATCTTGCCCTAAATGTGACCTTTTCAAAGGACACTTATCCCTGTGCAAGAGTCTATCATGCTCCATCTCTTTGCCCTATTTCATTTTTCTCTATTTTATTTATGCCACCCTAGAATTATATTATATATTTATTCTGCTATGATTTACAATCTATCTTTCCATAAGACCTGGGTCTTATCTCCTGTGGTCAGTGTTTTTGCACTTAGCACTTGCCTGGTAAACATTTATTGACCCAAAGAATTAGGCCTGCTTTGCTTCTGTCTGGACCCCTTCCTCTCTAAAATTTCCAACTTTGTCTTGCTGATAAATTGTCAGAGGGAGACTTATTCCTCAGCTGTACAGAGTAATAGAGCAACAGAGCTGTGAAAATTAATTTTCCAGTCTGCAAAAATGAGATCACGTCTGTTTTCTAAAGTGTCAGAGCATCTTAGAAATAATTGGAATTTTGGAAAAAGAGAATGAATATTTTATTTACCAATCATTTACTATATGTCCATTATAGTGTCAGAGGCTTTCCAAACATTTTGTAATTTATTTTCCCCAGCGACTATCCTGGTTGGCAACATTATCCCTCTTTTCTAGATGAGGAAACGGAGGCTCAGAGAGAAAAAAAGAAATGACTCGACTAAGCTTGCAGTGGTTGAATAGTGTTCCCTAAAATGATATATCCATGTCCTAACTCCTGGTACTTGTGGATGTAATCTTATTTGGAAATGGGATCTTTTCAGATACAATTCGGAATCTCAAGATGATATCTGATTGAGGCTGGGCCCTAAAGCCAGTGACAGCTGTCCTCACAGGAAGAGGAGAGGACAGAAAGACAGACACACAGAGGAGACAGCCAGGTAAAGATGAAGAGAGCCTTGGAGTGACATGTCTATACCCCGAGGATTGCCGCCAACCCCCCGGAGCTAGGACAGGGGCACGGCACAGATCTTCACTCAGACACTCCAGAAGGAACCAATTCTCGATTTGAGTTATTTTAAAAACGGGGAGAGAATATGTTTCCGTTGTCTTCAGCCCCCTGGTCTGCGGTCATGTATAACCTCACCAATACGGAATCGTGAGGGGTAAGTGACCGAGCAAGGATGGGAACCCGGTCTGTTGACTCCAAAGCCTGACTCATTCCACTCTCCCAGCTGATGCCCCGCAATGCTACAGGTTGCAGGGCGGTGGGGGGGCACCCTTGCGCGACATGTCATAATAACACAGAAAGATCAAACAGCACGGTCCCACAACCAAGTGAAATCTGCAAGCACGGTCGTCATCACCTTTGGTCATATGATCATCTACATTCAGGCCCAGTGCGCCAAAGAGGACCTGGCACTGAGGAAACTCTCAGGTGATTACGAATTGAAAGAGTTGCAAATGCCAGCCAAGAAAAAAAGACACACGCCGAGAAACTGAGC
This sequence comes from Eonycteris spelaea, assembly GCA_003508835.1. Classification (NCBI taxonomy): domain Eukaryota; kingdom Metazoa; phylum Chordata; class Mammalia; order Chiroptera; family Pteropodidae; genus Eonycteris; species Eonycteris spelaea. The sequence goes on from PUFA01000115.1 coordinate 4,761,206, forward strand.
AGCAACAGCGGCGAGAGCAGAAAATAGTACTGAGAGAGATTTCACTGGAGGGAAAGAACAGCCTCTCCCTTTGAAGGGAGATACTCAAAGCACAGAACGAACTTGAAAAGGAGTCGTGAAAAGACACACATGCGGGCGGCAAGTCGAATTTAGACCAGGCCCGCGATATCCTGGTGGCGGGAGGGGGGAGGGGGAGGGAGAGGGAAGAGCCACATCATTTCGAAGGTCACTTTCAGAGGGGGAAAAAAATCACACAGCTGGGCATGTTGCAAAGTCCCTTCTGACGAGGCTCTAACAAGAAGATGGTTTGTTCGCTAGTCACTTTAAACCAGGAGATGAAACGCACCTGAGCGAGGGCGGGAATTGATGAAAGGGTTAAAGGAAGATGAGGTGCGTGGAGGATGGATTGATTTCTGGGGTAGATTAGAAGCACTAAATACGTATACTCCATGAGGCGATGATTAAGGTCTCGTGGGAGCCCTGGGCGAGCCAGCCGTCTGGGAGATGAGGGAGGCCAGGCAGGAAGCAGCTGCAGAATGGCTTGGAGAATCCGACGGGCGGGCAGGTGGGTGGGGATGGGCGGAGGAAACCCACAGAGGACCGGACAGCACAGACTTCCTGGCCCTGAGAAGTTTTATTGCATCCCTGGGTAACTCGCACTTCAAACGACTCTGTGCTGTTCCACGAGGGAAGTCATTACGTTCTTTAAACGTAAACATGGAGGGGTCCACAGGACGGAGCACTAGAGAATAAATACATCCCGGATCCTCCCACCCTGTTTCCCATGAAACAGACTGCGTGAGGCCTCAGAGATCTTTCTTTTCCTTTCCATTTATGGGCACTGTACCTGACACCACCAACTTGCTGTGCCTGTCCATCTGGGGACATTCACAAATAAGCAATATGACTGGAGACCACAGCATATTAATAAAAACTCTCTGAAGTCGGTCATCACCCAGCTCGTCTGGAGGAATATCTAATGGCGAGTCTGGAATTCTTGACCAGCAAAGACTGGGTTCCAATACAAGAAATGTGACTTAACTCTGTACAGAAACATTCAAGAGTACACCCTGTAGAAATCAAGTATTCGCCCATTTTCTCTGCATGTGCGTATTCATCTTGGTTCTTTTGCACATGTGACCTCTGCTGCCTGCAAGGGCCTGCTTTGCGTCATTTGTCCAAAGCCTGGTCATGGGCTCTATGAGGCTTAATCCGAATGCTCCCTCCCCTGAGAAGCCTTCCCTGATTTTTAGGCCAGCGTGAGCCCTCTCGTAAGTGTTAAATCTCTATTTTAGTGCTTGTCATTGTATGATCTCATTCTTCTACTGGCCTCTGCTCACCCCATAGGAGCATGCTTACCAGCAGAGTATAATTACGTATAAATAGAAGAGACACTATCGGTGATTTTCTCCTGGCTGTGAATTAACTAAAAAGGTCACCCCAAAATGTGATTTTTCTCCCCAAGGAACAGTGATAACTGGAGCTAATGAAATCTGAACTTTATCATTTTCCATTGAACTTTTCATTTAGTTTTAGGATATTAAGTTAGGCGTGGGGAGAGAGAGGGAGGGGGAGAGGGAGACAGGAACATGGAGCAAGGGAAGAACTGGTAGTTATGAGCAAGATTTTAAGGGGCCGATCGCTGATATTATGCCAGACACGCAGTGCCGTTGTGTTTGTCTGTAATCTGAAGAAGACATGGTAGGTTTGGTGAAGAGAGATGTCACATCGGTTTAAAAAGACATACTGAATATCTATTACGTGCTTCACACTGTAATTGATAATAAATTTCTCTTGAGCCTATCATGGTGCCTTGTTCATAGGAGGCAGTCAATAGACATTAGCTTTTGAATTCATAAATAAATCAAAGAAGAGGTTTGAATGACATCACCGCTTCCTTGACGACAGATCGCTGGGGCCCTGATTACAGAAGGGTTCACAAAATTTTCTAACACTAAAAGTCGTATATGTATTTTTTAATCTTTTAGCATCTGAAGGGGCCCTAATGATGTTTACTTCCTATTTTTACTTCCCTATGTTTACTCTCGGTTCCGGTTCTGAGGGGAAGCAATTCTAAAATCAGGGCAGGACACGCAGCCCCAGGCAAAGGATAAGGTCTCGCGAGACATCAGGAAGTGCTGGGTGCCCGCAAGGTCCCCAGCAAGCAGCAGGATCCACGGAGAACAAAATAAGCCTCTGAGAATAAACTCCAAACTCTTTCCCAAAGACTGCAACAGGTTCAGATGCGAGAGCCACGCCCCCATTTAGAGCAAGGACATGGTTGGGTGGTTCTCTAACGTGAAGTGTCCAAGGATTATCAGTAGTATTTACATTACAGTTTTATTATTCATTTATATGGCGCTTCCAAAATGCCAGGCTTTCGGAAAAGGTAGTTAAAATACAGACTCCCTGGCTCTGCCCTAAGGATTCTTACTAGGTCTGCAGATGGAGCCCAGAAATGTATATTTTTAGTAAAAGCCCCAAATGAATCAGATGAGAGTGGTCCTGGAACCAAATCTGGAGAAGAATGTTTAGGTCCATTTGCTTCGTAACCTTTATAGATCTGCCTGTGTCATCATGAATTTAATGAGCCATATTGGGAGGAACGAAGGGTCTTTTAAACCACCTTGGCCTAATCCTAATGGTTTACGAATGAGAAAACCATGGTATAAAGAAGTTTGCCATGCTTAACCAAGATTGTCATTGGGTAAAGGTAAGGCTATACAAACTTTTTTTTAAATTTAATTTAATTTTATTTTTTTACCTCTGTTTACTGAAATTCTCTTCCCTGGCATTGAACTTAGCCTTGTGTACCATTTGGAATTAAAGAGTAATTCTGTGGTTCATAATTTGCTTTCTCTGTTGATTTATTCCACTAAGACTCAATTTCCAAGATACACATAAGAGACGCTATGTCTTAGCTGAAAACATGCTGCAGAGGTAAGCCTTGCTCTACCACTTTCTATAGCTTTATGATACTCATTCCTTCTCTTTGAGCTCCATTTTCACAAGGAGGGGGAAAAGGCCCACTTCATAAAAGTGTTACAATTCAATTGAACATTTAAAATAATTGACCCATCTATGGCCATTCTACCTTGAACAAGCCCGATCTAGTCTAATCTTGGAAGCTAAACAGGGTCAAGACTAATTAATACTTGAATGGGAGACCACCTAGGAAGACCAGGTGCTGTAGGCATAAAAAAAAAAAAAAAAAGAAAGAAAAAAAGAAGGGTTTGTAAGCTGACAAGGTCCTTGCAATCTGTGAGGTCAACCAAGGGTGGCCTTGCCTAAAAAATTTTAAAAACATAAAATAAAAAAAATAATAATAAAATAAAAAAATAAAATAATTGACCCATAGGAAGTCCTCCATAAATATCAGTTTTACTGATATCATAGAATCATTGATCCAACGGCAATAACATGTTTTGTTTTTTAAATAGCCCATCGACTCCTTCCTACCAAAATTCTGCTGTCAAATATTCGTATTTGAGACAATAGCTCTCTCCTTCCATTCTCTGTCTCTTCCTCCTCATAAATGTGAACCACATGCATTTGACGTTAGCAACCGTTTTCCAGCTGTGAAAACAGCAATTTCGTGCAGTTCCCCTTAATGTATCAAACAAGTCTATGACCATGCTTTCGATGACACCACGTTCTCCTGGACAGAACGAAAACTGCACACCACCACTTGTTGCTCGGATTGGCAGACTTCGTCTTAAAATACAGACTCTCCACAGGCACACAGGTATTAGTAGATGGAGAGAGTTGTACGCCACTTTCTCCTTCTCAACTCTCTTCGAGAGAGTTTTATATTTTTAATAGGCAGCCTTTCTTCCTTTCGGCAGAGTCATCACTTGCCCCACTGTCAAAGCCAATTTTCACGGTTCTTTCAAACGTCTTGTGTCTGGTCCTCACAGAGGAAGCAAATGGCATTTCTAAAAGGTCATGGGAACACTGCTTTGGGGGCCAGAAACAATGAAATCCGAAACAGCTGTCAGACTGCAGGAAACATGGATTCTGTTAAAGGACACTAGCCCAAATTCCAGGCAAAGGGTCAATTGTGTACAACCAGGCCCCTCACGGAATGCAATTAGAAATCACAGATCAAAGGTCACGGCAGGCCAAAGGCAGCTTGTCCAGGGCGAGAAGAAACTGAGATGGCTCTCACATTTGAGCAGAGAGGTTAGAGGAGGCAATGCTGATATTGGAAAGGTGATTAGAATGCTTATCAATGGTAAAGAATTACAACACAAATTCTTTCCCACCATTGAGCAAGTGTTTCTGGTGGCAGAGGGGCCAGAAGAGACAGACCAAGTAGCAAAGGTGCCTTTTCATAGCATTTACTAAGAGCTGCAGGTGGACGACTAGCCTTTCAGGTGTCTTTTTCTTTTTGTTCTTAAGTCAACTACATTGAAGTATGATTTATAAAAAAGATGGGGAAATCGGGGTAAGAGATGGACAGACAACATAAATGTCTATACTGTGACAAATTTATAAGCGAATGGTAAAATATCAATGAACTGGATGTCCTTTCTATATAAAGCCAAAATTGATAATGTTCCCAAATCTATGAATTTGGAGAAATGGCAAATGGTTTGACATCATGTAAACATAGGATACGGCGTTGCCAGGGTCAACGGCAAAGTCAAATCAATAATAGGAGATGAGATATGGAGTTCTGTATTTGCCCATCGGTCAGGCATTTTTGAGACAGTGCCCCCTACTGGCCCGCACCTGCTTCATCGCCCGTTTATCACTCAACCCTCTACAATCCGTGCGTTCCCAAACCCTGCAGGAACATCTCACAACCACCAGCCCAGTCCCACGGCCTGTGTTCATCTTCATTTGACTGTACCGTAGTAACTGATAATTAATCAACTTAATCTACTGTCCCGGCTCTCAAAATTCTCCTGCGGTTTATCTCCCATATCCCCAAAAGTATTTTCTGTTTCTTTCTTGCTGATATGCTGTTCTTGACTGATGCACCCCCGAAATGCATCTTTATCCTTACTAATCTTTCATCGTGCGAACGCCTCTTCTATACTAGTGCCCATCTGCTCCCCCGGTTTTTATCTATGTGTCGACGACTTCTAAATTCATTCATTCATTCATTCATTCATTCATTCATTTTGATTTGGTAACCTCTCAACCTTAAGCCCATATTTCTAACTCTGTGGTTTTGAATCTTCTTAAATTGCCCTTTAGTGTCTGGGCACCAGCTCTGGCTGTCCAGATGTCAACCAGAGTCCTACTGGCCTGCAGAGCCAGCCACGCTGCCTCCAAACCCACCAAACATGGATGGCAGTCACCACGCTGCAGTTCGTGGTGATTTTTAGCTTCCGGTCACCTCTGTTCTAAGCCATAATAGATAGCTCCTTGACTTCCTTCTAGCAACTGCTCGAGCATGACATACATCACGTGACCTTGATTTAGACAGGGTGGGGTTGGGGGAGGGGAAGAGGGAGACTCACTCAACTCTACCTCATCACCATCCATCCTCCTGCTCTTCCCGCCTCTTCCTGTTTCAAGAAGAAAAAAAAGAACATTCCACCCATTTTAGCCTTCATTCTTTTGTTCCCCCAAAAGCGCTGAGATCTTCCGATGTGTCAAACAGTGCTTTGGGAGGAAATATGGAAATACAGCAAGACGCACACAGGCCAGCCCCTGCCCAGTTGAGGAGAAAAACAGGAAACACATAAATATACAGCATGTTGTCAAATACTATTGAGCCTAAGGAAGAAGAGTAAATGAGTAAGAGACTATTTTATGTCCTTCCCTCAGACTCAGTTCTAGGGGCTTCATTTGCGTATTCAGGACTCTTGTAGGTAAGTGGCCTCCTGGTCACAGGAACAATCTCTTTAGTCTTTCCCTCCCTTTCCCACCCCACGCCCCTACCCAACTTTCCAAGAGAGAGAGAGAGTACAGTGAAGGTGGTGGTGATTATTCTCTCTTTCCCTCTTACTCAGTAGGCAGAGCTGCGAGCGTCTGATTTGGGTTTTAAATCGGGGTAATTGTTCATCTCCTTTAAAGAACAAGACTCAAAGCCAAGCGCGATACTCCAGGTGGCAGAGGAGAGGGCACCACCAGCCGCTTATGAACGTAGCACAAGAGCAAAGGAAGTGGGGGGTGGGGGAGAGGGAAGGGGTGCGCGGTCTGCCGCGCTGCTGATGCCCTCGGAGTCACTCTCAACTCTCACCTCTGAGCCTCTTCCAAGGAGCTGTCGCCTTCACTGCATCTTGTACATGGGCTTAATCTCTTCCTAAGAACCACTTCCCTGGCTTTGTAGCCTGCCAAATACTGTGCTTTAAAAATAACAGAATGGCAATAAAAAAAAAAAACCCACAGATTTGTAAATTAGCCTTCTGATCAGATTGCCAAGGGGGGTGGGGGAAACCTTGGTAGAAAAGACTGCAACCAATCAGCAGAGGGTTCCCCATGCTGTTGTGCAGTGCACTGGTATCTCACAGCATCTGAGACGAACTCTCTGCCAGCTCCCCACACTGGTGCATGTTCCCCTCTCCCTCCCTCTCTCGATGTTTGCTTGAGTTCAAATTCCATGCCCTAGAACAATGGCAGGGCTTCCAAATGGATGAGACTATTGAAGGTATGCTCTGCGCCTTCCATGCTCAATAATCCTCGACAGGGAGTTAGGGTTTTCTCCTGCTCGGTTGCTGATGAGCCATGGCTGGAGCATCTGTTCGTTTAGAAAGGACCACGCGACGCAAACACGTGGCTGTCCTAGGGGACAACTTTTGGAAAACAAAGAGGAAGTGAACTTAACAAGGTCATAAAAGTTCTTCCGAAAAACTGTTCTTTCTCCCTCACACTCTAGGCGTGCCGATAACAGAATGTTCATCCTATTCCAGTAGTTTCCATGATGTTCTATCACCGAATTGTGAGCTACCAAGGGCGGATGCCAGTCCGGCTCGATTTGCAAGTCCAGGCTAGACGGTCTCGGAGGCGAGCGTGCATTCGCATCTCTTGAGGGCGGGTTGAAATGCAGATCTCTGCGCCCCATCCCTGAGTGTCTGATTCCGTGGGCCTGGCGTGGACCTGAAAAAAGGTGCATTTCTAACAAGTTTCCTTCCAGGTGACACTGATGCTGCCGGCCCGGCACCCCACTTTGAGAACCGCTGATTCAGCGTGTAAGTAACACAGTGTGTATTCTATGTCAAGATCTCGATGAATATTTAATGAAAGGAAAAAGCAAGGACTGGAAGGAATGGAAGGAAGAGAGCGAGAAAAAAAATGTGCGTACGGAAATGAGGTAAGAGCTGACAGAGAAGACCTCTTAGAATGGAGCATCACATTCACTGTCGAAATCAGAGCTCTTTCCTCCCCCATCGCAGATCTGCTAGAAATGGCTTAGGAACCAGATTCAAGTGTTTCCCATTCTAAACACTGACCACCAGCAGGGATGGGAAAGTCGAAGGTTCTAGTCTGAGAGGTAGAATGTGAAAACTGCCTGATTAACTTCATTAACGTATCTAGTTTCCTCTGGGGCAGAACAAGCTAATTTTTTTTTTCTTTAAACTGTCACCATGTTACATGCCTCATTCTCACAAAAGAAAGTATCTTCTCCCAATTAAGGACCTAAGGTAGGCATTTCCAAGCCGTTGGCTACATTTTGAACTTTTTCGTTTTTCTTAGGACATACCATGTTGCGTGATTGAAATCTGAGTGCAATAGCATGTGGACCAAAGAGGCAGTGAACTGGTGAGCTTTCCCCTCTCCTGGTGGTTGTGGTGGGCTGGTTTTAACATAGCATGAGCCCCACCGAACGGCACTGCTGAAACCCATCACCCACATTTCAACGGTGAAAGAGCTACAATGAGTGTCCTCAGTTGAACTGACTGAGCCATAAAGAGGAGAGGTCACCTGGTTAGTAAGTCAGTCGTCCACTTAAGTTCCTGATAGGAAAAAAAAAAAATTGCACCCCAATGGGATGCTAAAAAATTTCCTGTGTCATTGGAATGGGTGGGGACGGGGCACACAGGATCTTTGCTGACTTATAGATTTCTTCCTTCTTCACTCTGTGAACTTGTACAAGTGACATGTGCATTGATATTTGGTCTCATCTAGAAAACGGGTCTGATAAGTTAGAATGATAATTCAACGTAGTGGTGTTTTTTAAACAGGGTACAAACACCAGCATATTGTTGGAATTTAATAAGTGTTTGGGGGAAAACTGGCTGAGTTGTTAGGGTCTCCACAAGGAGCCTGGGTGGTTGTTTTAGTTTGCTTTGTTATTTTTTGTTTTGTTTTTGTTTTTGTTTTTCCCTATAAGCACATGTCACTTAAAATTCCTCCTCGCCACTGTCCATTTAAGAAACTACGTGTTGTTCACATGGCTATTGTGGTGACAGCTCTCCTATAATCCCCATTTACTATGCCGAGTCATTTATTAGAATACACGGATTCTTTTAAACAATAAACTTTACGTGAGAAGGAAGGGTTTGGGGGAGGACAGTGCAATATCTTCCATGACTGAATTCTAAACGTGGGTCCCCTGAGACAGTGGAAACTCAAATCAACCCCTGACACCTCACATACCCTGTCATGCATGGGCAGGCATCTCCATACTCCGGCCATAGCCACTTATGTATGAACAAAAGATGTGTCGGCCCAGGCACCAGACTTCTCTGGCCAGGGCAGGGTACTCAGGTGGCCACACTGCTTTTCCACAGAGCTTTGGAGATCTGCAGCATCATTTGAAGTCTGACCTTTGGCCCTCTGCTTTCTGGGATGCCTCCCTGAGTCCCTCCACCCTGCTCTCTGTGAGCCTTCTCCTTCCATCTGAGCTTGTACACAAAGCCTGAGATCTAGTAATCCACAAGAGGGAGGCTTGTTCTATCAACCTTGACCTCAGCAGAGATGGCAAGCCCTTTAAAAATGTATCGCTCAGTGTGGGTATGTGAGTTGGTAGCACACAGAAAGAGAGAGAGAGAGAGAGAGAAGAAAGAAAAGAAAGAAAAAGAAGGAAGGAAGGAAGGAGCATTACATAGTCACAGGAGACAACCAGGATGTTGTGGTATAAAAGTGTTTGAAAATAGAAAAAAGTGACACGCTTTAAAAGTAAATGAAGGGAGTGCATGTCATTTCCCACAAATCCCCCTTATGTTTATCAAAGTGCAATTTCTCATCAGCAAATCACCTAAAATCAGCCCACACGGAGCGGAAGTCACAAACTGGAAGCCCGATAGCGGGCCAGATCTCATCCACAGAGATATTTCATTAAGCTCACAGGGTTTTTTAAAAGGCATAAGTTCATTGCTAATATGTGAAAATCAGGAGATTTCATATGAAAATCAGATTTGCATCTTTCCTTGAAAAATCAGAAGTGTGACTCAGGACTCAGCCGAAGGACCTGGCCTTCCCAATGGGTGATGTTTTCCAGTTTGCTACTGTCATCTGCTTGGGGGCCCGCCAGGTCCCTGCTGTGAATCCTGCAGTTCGGCCTCATGTCATATATAGTGCACGCTCAGGAAAAGCAGCTCATGGCCCTTTCAACTCTCACTCCACCCCGTTTACATCTTCAGGACCCAAGTGTTTTACTTCCCAACAGGAAGTTACAAGACTACAGCTCGAGCCGCACTTCTAGGTCTAGGTTCTTGTCGATAGGAAGAAAGACAAGGCTGCGTGTGGACAAACACTTTTCCTCGTTCTTATCTCCCTCTGAGGAAAAAATCGGAGACTGAAGAGTGGACTAGAAGGCAGGGACGAAGAGCTGGGCCTCCCACCACCTGGTTATAAATTGGTCCCCCAGCTTATCCAGCACGTGCTTCTCTCACGGGTTACAGACATAATCTCAAATACCATAATAATTTGTAGACTTCTGACAATGCATCCAAGCATGACCTAAATTTTGCTTCCCTCAGTGGGAGAAACATGAAATATGCATAATAGAAACTATTTCTCTATATAGGACATTCCCTTGAGACATGAGAACTCGAAAGCAAAGCACACCTTCAAACTCAACAATACGAAAAATAGCAACCCCGTTTAAAAAAGGGGAAAAGATCCGAACAAATACGCCCCCCACCCCCTCCAAAGAAGAGATACAAATGGCAAATAAGCATATGGAAAGATGTTCCACAGCCCATGTCATTAGGGAGATGCAATGAAAACAACAATGAAATAGGACTCCTCACCCACAAAAACAGCTGAAATCCAAAGCACTGATAACACCAAATGCTGGTGAGGATGCGGAGCACCAGGAACGCTGGGCACTGCTGGTGGGAACGCAAAGTGCTGCAGCCACGAACAACCATTTGGCATCTTCTTACAAAGCTAAACGTACCCCCACCATACAAGCCAGCAATCCGCTCTTTGGTATTTACTCTAAGTGGGTGACGACGCGTGTCCACACCGATACCTGCATGTGGATGGGTATGACGCTTTATTCATAATGGCCAACATGTATGAAGCTACCAAGATGCCCTCTAGTAGGTGAATGAACAGATAAGCTGTGGGACATCCGGAGAGTGCAAGCATCATCAATGCTTTAAAAATAAATAAATAAAAAGCTGTCAAGCCACCAAAAGACATGGAGGAAACTTCAGTGCGTATTTCCAAGTGGCAGAAGCCAATCTGAAAAGCATACATACCTCACTGTATGACTGCAACTCTATAGCAGTCTGGAAAAGGCAAAACTAAGGAGCCAGTAAAGAGATCCATGGTTGCCAGGGGAAAATAAATAGGCAGAGTACAAGAGTGTTTTTTAGGACAGTGAAACTTTTCTGTATGACCCCATAATGTTGCATACATTTGCCCAAACCCATGGAATCTACAACGCAAAGGATGAACTCTTATGTAAATTCTGGACTTCGGTTAGTGATAACGTAGCAACACTGGCTCATCGGTTTTATCTCAAACGCATCGCATGATGCAAGATGCTACTAATAAAGGGAACTAGAGGGAAAGGTGAGAGAATGGATGGAAATGGCACCGTCTGCTCTCTCTCTCTCTCTCTCTCTCTCTCCCTCTCCCTCTCCCTCTCCCTCTCTCTCTCTCTCTCTCTCTCTCTCTCTCTCTCTCTCTCTCTATATATATATATATATATATATATATATATATATATATATTTTTTTTTTTTTTGTAAGCAAAAAATACGAAGTTTGTTCATTTCAAGTTGGTTCAAGAAGAAGTGTCAAAGGACTGGTTCCGAGTCTTTTCTCCAAACAGCATTTCACTTTCACTGTGTCCTCCGTAAGATTTAAGGACACAACCAGATAAATGCTATTTTAAGTGAGTCATTCAGCAATTATCAGGTGTCTCATAGGGTCAGACACTAACCAACAGCCTCTTCATACCCCTTTCCCCAAGTCTCAATTAGATAAAGACAACTGTGGCCATCTCTATGTCTTTATGAATACTTTACCCAAACTAATCTAATTCACGTAGAAAACTGAGCATTGTTAAGTGCCTTTGCCAAACACACACACACATGCACGCATGCGCACACACACACACACACGCACGCACGCACGCATGCACGCACTCACGCACTCTGAGCCCTGTTCAGTACAATATGAAGTTTTTGACACGTTCTGCAAAATTAAAACCTGGGCTTCAACTAGAGACTAACACCAGACTAGCAAAACCAATGTCTCAACTTCTAAGGGCAATTTTTGTATTCCATCTGATGTTAAGGAATCAAGGACATCAAACATTTCAAAAGAGAAAAGGATCTGAAACAGAAAGTTCACTGGCTTCCAATCCCCACTTGTGCCATGCTCCTCCACATACTTTTGCCCAGTGTAGAAGTTAATGCTTCATGCCTGCATTGTATTAAAGGAAGATTTTTAAAGCTGTTGCACACATCTGTGCAATAAATCCACACACACACACACACACACACACACACCAAGATTTATAAGAAAGAGACTTAAGAAATAAAAAAAAACATGCTGATTTTACAGAAAACTTTTAAAAAGTTTTGAGATTTTCGTTGGCTCTTTAAAAGGGTCACCATTGAGACAGCAATCCTACGATGTCCCATTTGTAATGAAAAGGACCTGACTTTGTAAGAAAAGACTTGCTGCTGAAAGCTGAAAGCATTTTAGCTTCATTTATTGCAAGCAATGCTGTTTACTATCTTCAGTCTCTAAATTTGTGCTTTGAAATAAACGTGTTTTGTATGTCACCAGCTTTGACTGCTCGATATGAAAGGCATAAGACAGCCATCACTGCGATTCACTAATTGGTTACACATAATTTAAATACTGGGTTCAATCACCTACTCAGCCAACCTCCTAGCATGTAGCAGAGACAATTTTGCTGCCTCTTTTTTGGGGGTTGGCAGATATCAACCCAAGACTACAGAAATCGTTGAAAGATAAAACACACAGGAAACATGCCATGAGGAGAGAAAGGGCATGTAAATAAAGCATAGGAAATCCACAAGCTTCATCGGCCTCTGTAGAACTGAGTCAGCCGAGACATAAATGACATTGCCTGGACGTGGGATGACAAGACGTGGATCAAAATTTCAGCCTCTTCTTCTTTAGCTGGGTGTCATTAGCCCACGCTGAAAACTTAGCTTTCTTTGACTCCCTTAAATGGGGCTAACATCCTTTTTCACAGGGTTGCTGTTTATGATTATGAGCTATCTGAACAGTGTTTAGACTTGACATATTGTAAATAACCTGATAACTGTTTTTAATGATGGTGTTATCATCTGATTGCCTGCACTTTTATAATACAACTTTCTAATTGTTATTTCTTGGCTTCTTTGTAAAGCTTGCCTGTAGTTTCGAGCTGTATGGACCTTAATGTAGAAGTATTTGAGGCCAGGTCAACGGTTCTGTCTCTAGTGGCGGAATCCAAAACACCCTTTGGTGGCCTCTAAGGGACAATCTGTCCTTATTCTTCTTGGAAAGGAAAATTGGAAACTTTCTAGTCAGGGGCTAAAGAAGAAAAGAGTGAAAAATAAATGGCAAGGAGAGTGTTGCAAATGTCCACGAGGCCCTCTGGGTTTCCACTGAAGGATAATCTTTCACATTTTTTTTTGGCACTTTCAGTAGAAGTAATTAAACATTGGCAACTTCCAAATCTCTCTGTTTCTCTTTTCTTCCAGATGGGAAGCAAGAGAAGGGGTCGGGCTCTCCTTCCGAGAGATTCGATTCCACTTTTCCATCTGAAATTGATTCCGGTTCTGGTAGGTGAGGTATGAGCTCGATCCCATTCTCAGGCAGAATGCCCATCTTGGAAGGAAACGAATGGGTACGGAGAAGCCGGGGCTCAGGGAGAGAGGAAGCACGCATCGCTGCAATATTACACTAAGCCTTTGCCAAGTACCCAGATTCTGGAGGTTGACCACTGTAAGAAATATGACATTCTATCCCTATTCCTACATCGGCTTCCGACTAGGTCTTAAATAACATAATTAATATATAAAAGTGGGGTGTTAAAACGCACATCAAATACTGGGTCTTCTAGAGAGGAGGGTTTATCCTGTAACTTAGGAAACTGTCTTTGAAAAGGAAATCGTCGAGAAAGTCTACAAAGCGACGTGGAGAAATGGATGTCAGGGAGAGCTGAATGCTGAGAAGGAAAAGGATCTTCCAGTTCTGAGAATACGCTGGAAGCTCCCCCCACCACCCCGATTCTGGTGGAGTAGGCCAGAGATTGCCACACGTTCCAAGTGGATGTGGACCTGCACACTGTCACTGCCTTTCACGGAAATGCAACTGAACCATTTGGCGTGGGGCTCCATATCCAATTACAAGGTCGGTCCACGCCCAACAATGTGTCAGCAGCCAGAGAGAGGGGCCTGATTTAAGAGGTGTCACTGCTGCGAACAGGGCCTCCGCCGGCCCACTGCTGCGGGAGCAGAGATCCTAGAATTCCACTCGGATGGAACGCTTTCGACGTTGGCTCCAAGAGACGAACAGCAAAAATACAGTCTCCCTCTCCCCGGAACCTTCCCTCTTGTTCCTGCTGACGCGTTTAGCTTCAGTATTCTCACTTTCAAATTCCAAAGGCATTTCGTCCGCTGAGGCCTGATCATTCAATAATTTCCCATCTTGTTGATCAAATAAAGGCAGCCTGTTCCAGTAAACCCTGCTTACGATTCCACACGCATACTGGTAACTGGATCATTCATGCATTCCCCCACGAGCTGAGCATTTTTCAACCCACTGCAAATCCAAGGAAGATATTGAAATTGACTGGGATTTGGCCAGAAAGAGACCTAAACCAAGTGACACAGTACCTGGGTTTGATCTCAAACCATTGCTTTATAGGAGGCTGTCACTCCGTTTCCCTTGTTTGAAATGAGGATGGTTTTTTGTCTTTTTTTTTTCCCAATTTCACTGTTGCTTGGTGAGCATAATGGCACCGCAAGAGAACAGCTACCCTGCGTTGCATACATACATCTCACAGTGTGCTAGGACTTGTGCTAAGCGCGTCACGTGATGACCAAGTTTAATCCTCGGAACAGTTCTACGAAGGAGGTTTTTTATACCAACCCCCACTCCCACCACACCTCATGTGATGAATTAAGAACATACAGCTTAAGGGCTCTGTTACAGAATTTAAAGCCCAAGTTAAGTAGCCAGGCTCTCACATAGAATGAGAGAGGAGGGGCGGAAAGATTTTATAAGTCCTAAGACATAATTTGAGACAAAGAGGTTACTAATGTCTACTACTGTCATGGAAACACAAAGAAAAAAAGCAAGAAAGAGAGGGAAGGAGAAAAGGAAGGAGGAAGGAAGGAAGGAGGAGGAGGGAGGGAGGGAGGGGGGAAGGAAGGAAGGAAGGAAGAAGGAAGGAAGGAAGGAAGGAAGGAAGGAAGGAAGGAGAGAGAGGAAGGAAAGAATCAAGACACAGTCGGCTGTCGGTGGCTTAAATTGGGTGGAGGTCATTCCCAAACTCCGAGAGGCAAGGTGGTCTAGTGGAAAGGGAATGTCAAGAGGCCCAACCCTGGCTTTGACCCATACATCAACCAGCTGTGTGATTTAAGCACCTTATTTACCCTGCCTGTCTCCATTTCTTTATCTATTGAATAGGATAATAATGATAATTTGCTTAAATTACCTCACAATAAAATGGTATGGTGAATGTGGAGGGCTTTGGAAAATTAAAACTGCTATTAAGTGAAATATGTTATTACTGATGATTCTGCTTAAAACATCAGTTAAACTGCCACCTTTCTTTCCTTTTGTCCCTATAGCACACATTCATGCCTTCTCCCTAATTAGCCAGGCAGAAATTTGTCTAGCTTTCCAGAGAAAGAAATTTAATCATGTTTTTTTTTAAAAAAAAATTATTTGATCATTCATTTATTCATTCATTGAGTTAATTACCCACTTGTGCTCAACCAAAGCATGATTGATGCTTAAGTTTATAGACAAATTTTTGTCCAGTGTAGTGCAAGTCTTCAAGCCTTCAATTCTAATTCAAGAAATGCAAATTTCAAGAAATACAAATTAATTGTATTATTACAGCATGAACAGTGCATAATTGGAAAGGTTAGTATACAAAAAAAAAAGCACATTGCCTAGCTATTATCATAATACCTAGCTTAAGGATTGCATAGCGCTTAGCTGAATATTGTCTGTCTATAAAAGAATATGCTCATTCTTGATTAAACCTAAGTATTCCCTCTTTTAACCAAATCACTGGCAGTGAGCAGACCTAGTTCCCACATCATCACATCCATCTCCTCTGTGGTCTGGCTGAAGGTTAGCATGAAAAAGTGAATGGGAAGAAATGATTTTAGCCTCCACCAATCCTAGGGCATTTTAAGATTGTAAAGTTTCTCAAAAGGAGAAGTCTGCAGAAATCACAAATCAGGTCAAGCTGGTTCTGTTTCCTTGGAGAACGTCAGATATTACAGGCGATGCTATTGGAGACTTCCTCATTTGTCCTGATTAAATTAGCATCCGCTCTCCCTGGTCTGCAGCAGGGTGTCCAGAATGTCAACGTCCTTCGAACCATGCCACCCAAAGAGCAAGTCAGCCCAAACTGTCTCTCTTTTATGTTCTTTCATTATGACACTGCTCAGCGCTAACAGTAGGGTCAGGAGTTGCTTTTGGGGTGAAGATAAAAGTGGGGGAAATAATGCCCCCCACCCTTTTGATCCGGCTTCCTACATGAGGGGCCGGCACCTGGGCTGCAGGCATCCCTCCCAATCTATCCACCCAGTGTACCCTCAGCAAGGAAAACAAAAGTCAGACTGAGTGACAGATGACATACACCCCAGTACAGCCAGGCAGTGATGTTCCCCAGACACAGTCTGGGAGTTATGTACAGAGGGGTCTTGACAGATAGGCTGTCACATAGCAATAAGCAGAAAACGACATCACACAGACCTTTTACGAGATCTGTTAGAATCGGTTGGGCACTCCGTGATGTACACTTTGGCACAATGAACGGATGGCACATGAATGAGTGTACTTGTACTTCTGGAGGACTTCATTCACATACAAAGTTCAGGAGACAGGAGACAAATCCGAGACTGATATTTGAAAGAAGTAATTAATCACAGCAGGTTAAGCAGTCACAGTGATATGGGGCATGCATTCCAAACCCCTCACTGGTTTGGTAACTTCCTCTGAACCCATTTCAATTTGCGGTGTCTTATCCCAAGGACATGGCCTAGAACTGAACATGGCTTCCTAGACATACCCAGGTCAGGAATAACTGCAGACAAGCCAGAACCAATGACTGTTGCAGAAAGAGCTCAAAGTTAAATCTAACCAACATGGTAGGTCAAGTATACCATCATTCTGGGACCCAGAGCATAGCCATTTTAAATGGCTTCTATACACTTCAGCTGATAGTTTTCAAAGGTTTACTTTCAACCCGTGACATACATCATGAGAAGCACCTCCTCATAGATGTCTGGCCTCCACTGAACCCTAATAATGGTATGCAGGACAAACCCTAGGACACTGTGAAGTGATTTGCTAATAACTGATTGGGTTCCATTGTTTATCAGCCCTATTCAGAATGAGTATTGGATTAGGGCTGATGGTTATAGAAATGGGACCCTATCTGGAGAAAAAAGATGCTTGGATGTTGGATGATGGAGGAAATTGCTGGTGATGATAGAGACTGATAACTTGCTAGACCATCATGGAACATAATGACATCGCTATTCAGTGGCACCTACCAAAACAAATACCAATTTGCCAAGTTATTATACACGCATCCAGTTATCCATTCATTCATCTATGTCCCGTCTTATTTTACAAAGGATTTGAGGTCCTTAGAAGAATGCATACTATAAGGAAATTCCAAACATAAAAATAAAGAGCCAACATAGTCTCTAGGAGTTTGAGACCAAAAGAACAAGCAGAGATATAGAAGCAAGCCGAACCTACACAGTTAAATGTTTAAATGAAAATTTACCCCATATTTTATGCCAGCTAAAAAAAAGGGGGGGGGGACATCTTCAGTTGCATAATTCACATAGTCTTTAAAAAGAAAATACACCAAATTATTAGCAGAAGAAAACATGACTATAAAATACTCTGTATGGCAGATAAAATGACATACGGCTAGGAAGCTTCTCTTCATAACTCTGGCTCAGAAACTAAGCAGAAAGTCAGTTCAGTGTTAAACCAATCTCTATTATCTTTATATGATTACTGTAAAAAGAAAGTCATTTTCCTTTTTCTTACATCAGTTAGTCATTCATCAGTACCTCTCAAGAATCATCCCGAGTCATAGACGCTTAGCACTGAAAGAGATGTTAGTCTGTTTCAACCTCCCATTCGAAGCTAGATTATTATACACTGTCCCAAAGACACCCCCACGGTGGCTAACTGCTGCTTGAGAGTATTCAATAGCAATACGCTAACTACGTTCTCGAGGCAGCCCACTCCATTTGCATAGTTCTGGTTAATACCCAGTTCATCCTTGCATTGACATTCAACAACGAGCAGCAGTTTTACCGCCTAATGAGCAACAAAATCCAAGTTGAATTTTTATATTTCAATACCACTGACATATCTAAGTCATCTCAATGTAAAGCTCTTCGTATGGATATATCCATGCTTTAAATTGATGCATTGTTTATGAGAACAGTCAGGGGAGTGTTTCAAATGGTGGGAGGCACACACATGAAAATAAAAACTGTAAGACACTTAGTCACAAACTCTGGTGGCAGTCACTAAGGACACTACCTCTGCCCTGAAGAAAATACAAATCCTCTCACTCAGTGACACGAATGGTGGTAAACAGTCACACCGTTCTGTGTCTCTTGTGAGCTAGTCGTGATGGCATGTGTGTCATCGCTAATACTTGTTTCGTGCTTGGGTCAAACAAGCAAGGTAGAACGAGCTGTTGTTTGCATTCAGGCTACTTGGATCCTCCAGGCTGATCCCTCTGGGATTTGCATTCTTGGCCCCTGGGGTTCATGGGTCCAAGCATCTTACAGGAACTATTAATTGTTGTTGTTCTCAGGGTGATAATAAAATTGGTCCATTGCTTCCTATCTAGAGTTTTAAATGCTTCTGCACAGATGTACTCTCATTAGACGATCACCACGATGATATAACTAAAAGGTCAGGATGTCGCCGTACCCTTGACCATGGCAATGAGCCCTGAGAAGTGAAGATCTGGAATTCCAGCCTTCTCCAACGAGTCAATTCCTCACCAGCAAGACAATGACACAGACAGAGGCTTCGGAGACTTGATAGGATACAATGGCCAGGCAGGATCTAATGATAAAACCCCGATCTGCACAAGAAGCACAGCGAGGCCAACCACAGCCTCGGCAGCCATCGGCCAGAATGGCATGACAGGGTCAACAATGACCGCCCCCTCACCCACCCAACTCAGGACCAACCGGAGCATGCAGAATGCTCTGTGAAAAATCACCCCACTTCCGCTTATCCTCCTTCCCCACACCCAGACCTTCAACGTGAAGCCTTTCCCTTTTTCTGCAGTAAAGCTGTCCAGCTACCTGCCTGCCTCTGAGTTTCTGCCGAATACAAGGGGTGGCGGCTGATTCCCTCACCACTGCGAGCTCCGAATAAATGAGCCTCTCTCTGTTGTCACATGGGTATTCCTCATGTACTTCCACAAAACGCACATTCTGTAAGAGGCCGTTTCAAGTACCATGTGGAGGTCTGTTACCTACGGGCCATAAAGCTGGGAGTCACCTCGCCTTGTCTCACTTCTTCACCCCATACAGCCCATCATCAGCTCTGGTCAATCCCACCTCCTGAACACCTCTTGACCTGTCTCTCTTGTTTGCTTCCAACTATGGACTATTATGGGGCCTTCTGACTGACACCGCTGTCCTTAGTCCTGTCACTGCTGTTGAAAGACAGATATGATCCCATCACAGCTCTCCTTATTGTCTCCTTAAACCCCATTGATGGACACCTATTATCTTTGAAAATAAACTCGATCTTCCTTAGGATGGCTCAGAGAATGCCTTCATCTTAGCCATTGCATATTTTACCCAAGTCCTCCTTTGATGCCCCAAAATTGTGCTGTATTACTAAGTGGAACACATTTTTCTCAGCACAATTAGACCGAGTTGGAGAAAGCATATCAGCTTTCTCATCCCGAGCTTTATGATCATTTGAATGTATTCTAATATCGCACTCACAATTTGAACAGTCATGCTTCACATTTTAATTATCTTACATGACCAGCAAGGAAAATCCTTAAATATTTTTTACAAACCTCTGTGTACCTGAATTTCTTTTTCTTTTAACCAAACACAAGACTCCCCAATTGTCCATATTACGTTCCTCTTTTGATATTTTCCCCAGGATTCCATTTCACTAAAATCTGGTTAGACACAAATTTTGCCACATAACCCAATGACTGCTTGTCCCAGCTTTGCGACACCTGAAAATTTCAACATGAGGCAACGTGGTGTAATTGAGAAACACAGGACTTAGTGTGGTCTAATTCTAATTAGAACACAGCTAAAATTCTAACCCTGCCACTGACAAGTTATCAAGCATGTGGAATGCTGCTTAAATCTTTTCCATCTTGGTTTGCATGTCAGTGGGTTGAGTGAAACAATAGTTAAGGGAGACAATAGGTGGGATGATGAAGATGGTGAGGATGGAGAGTAATTCTGTATTTTGTGTCAGATGCTCTACTAAATGCTTTATATATAAAGATGCCGAGGAAGATACAATCATTATGCCCATTTTTTTTTTTCCTGAGGAAGACACTAAAAGTTAAAAATAATAATTTACCCAAAATACCATCAATAAATGATGGAACTACTATACAGAAATACTGCAGCCCATGAGCTCCGTCCTTTTGGAACCATCCATTGTTCAAACGGACAACTGACCTCGCCGCTCCCCTACTGAGGGGACTTAAGGCTGGTGTTGCTTTTTCACCAGCAACAAGCAAGGACATCCTCATTCATTAATTTTGTACACTTCTAGCACTGGAACTTTATGATGGAAAGTCACAAATGTTTTCTGTTGAATGTGGTTAATCTGTGCTATAACTTTTGGAATCCAGACTATTAAATGGTTCCCCTGGTGACTTCAGCTCCTGAGTCCCTATGACAAGCTTTGCCTTAGGTGCCCCCAGATCTGCGTGGGCGCCTGCAGCGCCACCCCTGGGGCTGACCAGCTGCATTCGTCAGGGGACTTCCCTCGTGGCTGATGCTGGAGAGCCGGGCCGGCCTGTCTCGCACCCTGACTTTCCAGCTTCTCCCATCATTTCTGGGCTTGGATGAGGGCTACAGAAGGAGCCTAATGGTGCGACCTGGATGTGTGAGTTTCTCTCTCTGGGGACATGCTTTGACTAATGGGAAACAGGAAGTGAGGCCATGTGCGACAGGCAGGTAAGTCTCTCCTGTCTTCTCCTGAACATCTTTTCTGGGGCACTGTCCTGCACACGGACCGTGCAGACACGTCTCACACAGCGGAAGTGGGCCTACCCGACCGCTTGGATCAACACAGTCATGCGACACTTTGCATTATGTTTTATTTGATCACTGGCTCACTTTCCTCATCATTCACTTTCATTAATTTCTCTCACACTTGGTCTATGGTGGTTTTCTGAATCTCTTGAGATAATGAAGTTCATGAAAATGTGTTTTTGAATTATAGACCGCTATGCAAAAAAGAAAAGGTACGTTTATCACTGTGATTTTTTGTTGTTTTCGGGAACATTTGGAGGGATATAGCCAAAAATTCATTTCATAAAACAATCAAGATTACCTTGATTTACATTTCACTAGCTATTATCAGTCTAAGAAGGATTTTGAAATGTTTTTGATCTTTCTGATGCTATGCTTGCCTTCAGGGAGGTGTAGTTACTGTAAGCTTCATAGAAACAGCGGCAGTACCTTTGAGTGTCTTCCTAAGGGGAGCATAAGCTTGAATAAGGACTAGGATGATGCACGTGAGAACTCCAGACAGTGCACTCGAAGTCTGCACGACGCACACCCCCAGCGAGGAATTCCAGGGTGAATTGTAGAAACATGAAAGAGACGGAAGTATTATGAAAGGAAAGTAGGATGAAAGAGAACTCAAGAACTCCCTAACCCTACCCTACGCTGAAATAATTGCCTTCCACTTTACTGGCTAAGTTACCTTTCCTGATTTCACACTAAAAAATGATGTGTGGATAATTCACGTTCGATCCAACCAGTCTTTAATGAAGGCCTCGCTCATCTCCATCTGTGTTCTCTGGTACATTCCAGTTGTTTCCATGACATTCTGCTGTTGTTGCTTAATTAAGTGCTTTTCTGGCTGAACTATAAACTCTGGGAGAGTAGGAAGCTGTCATATTCTTGGCATCTAACATGCTGTCTAGAGGTTTAAAACACATTTACTGAATGATGAACAAAAAAATGAAGATGAATTGACCACATACCTAGACTTCACTTAGCGTTTTTACTTTTTACTATGCCTCCCCATTCGCAAACTCTCGGCTGCAACCAAAGTAGATCCCTAATAAATGTGTTAACTCATTAATAAGACAGTTAAAAACGCCTATGAAAATATCTAATGTCTACCTTCTAACAACAAAGTATTCTAAAATATTCTCTTTGCATTTATATTCAGGGAACTCAGGCATATAAAGACAGCTACTGCTTCGTTTTTAAAACAGAAATCTTTGAGGCTGGCTGTGTCACTGGAATGAGGGCATGGCAGAGAATATTTTGTAAATGGCTGGAGGAATGGAACTATCACCTCCTCCTCATACTCAAGGAGGGTACTGTGGTTTGGTGTTCACTCCATTTCACCGAGAGAGAACACCCTACTGATAACTATTCCACAAACTGGACTCTGCCTTTCTTGGCATGTTCATAAAGGGAAGCTACTTCAAGAAGCTCCGTCATGCACCAAGAACCAAAGAAATCCCTCTTTGGTTCTGGCCAGCCCTTTTCCCCATGCTGCAAGCTAACTAAAACTCCAGATTAAATCAACCCTTTCCTTGGTTTCGTGTCTGTTCCTTTACGTCTTATTGCATTTACATTGATCGCATGAAGAGAGTAAGATTTACAGAGGTAAGTCATCGCTTCCTTCTTCTTCTTGGTCCTTTGAAGCCAAATTATTTTTAAAGAATCGGAGGCCATTTGAGGCTCACTGGATTATCCCCAGTGCCAGATTCTGCCCTTATTTTTGAGACCACGAAACATTTTCTAGGAAGGGCATTAAAAATTTACAGCTCCTAGAGCTTTCGTTATCCCAGGAAAGGCCCCCGCTGGCAACCTTATTAGCATCTCTGCCTCTTGATTTTTATTCAATTCCTTTTAATATTCTATATTAATGCTGACGGACATTATGGAATTGAGGGCAAGAGAATGAGGACAATATTTCGGTACCTCGTTAAGCCTGAAGCAAATTAATAAACGGCTCATAATGTGCTTTGAGATCAAACAAAAAGTGGTTAAATTTAGAGAGAGAGAGAGAGAGAGAGAGAGAGAGAGAGAGAGAACAGCAAGGCAGCACTTGTTGAAACACAGTTAACAAGAAAGGAAAGAGAATTGACCTAAATGGTTCACATAGAGGCTCATGATAAAATGACAGAGTAGTATTTGGAGTTCATATTTGTATCTGCAAGGGCGTAAAGTGGCATTTCAATGGCCAAATGGGCATTTGGAGAAGTGTCCTCTTTTTTAAGCCGTGGAGAGGGGAAGGTTGTCAGAGAATATGAGTGTGGGGGAGAAGCAACAACAATGAACTCATTCAGCATAAACACGTTGGCACATGTCAACAAAATGTCTCATCTTAGAGATCCCTTTCAAGTTTTAAATTACGTTTATGTACAACACCTCGTTCTAGCTCACAGGAATTCTGAGGACAATGTCTTTGCTCTAACAGAAGAGTCAGAGCTCCCCAATTTCCCTTTCTTCGTCCCTAATCCTTTCTCACTCATGGTAGACCATGAGTGTTCTAATCCAGTGCATCTCAAGTTTCCTGGGATCAAGGGTGGCCTGGGGACCTTGTTCAAATTCAGATTCCGATGCCCTAGGGGGTCCTGGGAGTCAGCATTTCTAAGGAATCTCAGGTGAGGCTGACTCTACTGCAGTCTAAACAACTACCTGTGAGAAGCAGCAACCTGAGAAGATTAGTGTCACAGGTGATCGCAGAAGATTTAGACGGAAGTTACTGCAACGTGCACTCAATGAGATGCACCATTGTTCCTGTGCTAATTGATAGTAGGAAGAAATAGTCAGCAATTTACAGACTCGGATTTCACAAAGTCGAGCCAGGCACTTCTAAACCTGATTTAGGAGCAGAAAGTAGAAAGCTGTGAGGGGCCCTCTGGAGATTGGGGATTCCATAAACAAAGGCATGAGCTTGTAATATGTTTTTTCGCTGTTGTTCTTGGGGGTGTGGGGGTGTCTTCCATCCTTTCGGGACT
This sequence comes from Eonycteris spelaea, assembly GCA_003508835.1. NCBI lineage: Eukaryota > Metazoa > Chordata > Mammalia > Chiroptera > Pteropodidae > Eonycteris > Eonycteris spelaea. The sequence continues at coordinate 4,785,020 of PUFA01000115.1, forward strand.
ATGTTAAAAAATAAATACTCTCCCCAAGAAAAAGTACGCACAGGCAAATAATTTTGTATATAATTATATCTGTTCCTAGACTCTTTTATCCTACAGGCAATTTAAGAAATCTTGACCTTGGGGTGTCCCAGGAGCTAGAAACAAACAAACGAAACAGAAACAAAAATCTTTTAACTCTCGCTGGGAAATGAGATGGTTTTTAAAATATAAAGTCAATTGAATAAAAGCACAGGTGTTCTAAGGAAATCTAAAACTTCTCATTTTCTTGATCATGAGGTAGAGAGAAAACGAGACCTGCTATAATTTGTTTGGGGCTCCAACAGCGTGGCACTATATGCAGACAGAAATAAAAACCTATTTTTGGTTCTTGGGCCTATATATATTCTGCACCTTCTTGCCGACCCAGTGCGCCAGGTTGCGTGGGGTCCCCCAAATCCATGTCCTACCCAGAACCTTGGAATATGACTTTCCTTGGAAAAAAGGATCACTGTGGATGTAGTGAAGATGTCATCACTGGAGTACGTTGGGCCTTCAACCTCCTACGACGACATCCCACATAAGAGTGGAGGAGACAGAGGCAGAGGCAGCCACGTGGAGAAGGCCACGTGATGGCAAAGGAGGAGGTTGGGTGATACATCCATAAGCCAAGGATTCCTGGTAATACCAGCGAGGCACGAGGCAGACTCTCCTCCGCAGATTTTAGAGAGAAACGTCGTGCGGCCAACACCTCGGTTTTGGACTTCGAGCCTCCGGAACTACGAGACTAAGTCTGTGTTGTTTTAAATTGCCTAGTTTGTGGTGGTTGGTTATGGCAGCTACTGGACACGTCTACCCAGCCCCCGTCTGGACCAGAGCAGCAGTAGAGGAGCAGCGTAAGGGGCCCTCACCCACTGCAATCTCTGCGGGGGGCTCGTGCCCGAAACGGCTGAGGCGAACACAGTGTGAAGGAGAGAAGGCTGGGAACCTTGAAAGCCGAGCTCAGATCATTTAATCTCCTCTATGAAGTTCACCCCTATCAAACCGTCTACGACAGCTGAAGCGCTCAGTTCCAACCTCCGTGCTTTTCTAATCCAATCTAGGCCCTTTTGACATACTGCTACGCATTGTTTTGCAGAAGGATATGTGGGGAGTGCGTGCCAGAACGACACCGGTGGTGAGTGGCAGAGGAGACAGCTGAATCGCACTGCGATCGCAGCAGAGAGCCCGGCCAGTCCCGCTGGGAGCTGTGGAGCGAAATGGCCTTTTGGAGTCTGCCCAAGCGAGGCAAGGAAGCCAAGCCTTTGCACCCCTGCCACTGGGTGCGGGCAGGCTTGCGCGTCGAAGCCAAGGCAGCTTCCATCAGCTCCAGACAGTTTCTGGGGGTGGACGAGGGGAATGAGGGGCTGGGCCCTGCAGAGGGAAACAGACGCTGCCTGCAGCGCCCCATGGCAGGGGGGATGTCCTTCTGTCCATAGTGGTCGCACACCTGGACCGGGTCGCCTCGCTCTGGGAGAGAGTCCACGAAATGCTCGACTCGTGTGCACAGTGACGAAAGTCTCGGCCTGCCTTCGTCTGCATCTCCTTCCTGACCCGCCCATTCCCACTTCCACCCATTCAAAGACTCATCGAATCTCCATTTCCTGTAATTTCTTTTCTGGTTATCTGGGGTCACAGAGGATAATCAGTTGACTCTGCCTGGAAATCACCATTCTTTCATTTGTTCACTTTTCATTCATTCATTCATTGTTATCACACATTTTTAACACCTATTTTATACTAACTACAATAGAGTATTAAAAAAAATGAATGAGGAGATTATTAAAGGCCTGACAGTCATGGTAAGGAGTTGGGCTTTCCCTGGAACGAAGACACTTTAAAGGATTATGGGCAGTGCTGGGACCTGAATAGGTTTGGGTTACGAGTGATCCCTCTGTTGGGGACAGGTCACTGTGGGACCCGCAACATAAGGGAGGCGGTTTGCAGTCAGGGAATTAAAACACCACGCGAGTCACTCGTCTTCTGTCCTTCCTCTAAGACCCACTGTGCCGTCCCAGAAGTCAGCAGTGTTGCCAAAAGGCACATCAACAGCCTGCATGGCTGGGAGCAACTCGCATTCCCCCGCTAAGCCACCGGTAGCCCACAGGCCCAGTCACATGACTTCGTATGTAAACACACCATGCATGGGACCCTAGGTCACGCGCACTCAGTGTGAAGCAGGCAGCTGTCCACATAACCTGGACGCCTCTAAAATATGAGCCCCCAAAGAATACACCATTCCGTTTTGGCTTTTCTCCTCTACAGCCTCGATAGCGAACATAAATCTCTTGGTGGGTGGGACTTCCACATTAAACACAAATTATGGGTCGAAGTACATAACCTAGCAGAAAAGACTACCTCTCCCCTAAAAACAAAAGCAGGGAATTTTTTTTTTTAATTATTCAACTATGGACTGGAAAACAGAAGAGAAAATATCATGTTAATAATAATTATTTGAGGGAAACGGCTTGTTGTTCTCTAATGCGGTTCCAACATAAATGTCACTGTAAGAAATGATATTTCATTTCAATACTAACACATCAGGTATGTAGGGTGCTGTGGGAGAAATGATTGGAACAACTTTAAAGCTGCATTAACCGGAGAAACTGCAGAAATACTTATATTCTTATGAAGGAAGGAAGGAATGCCCCTCGTGGGTATGTTTAAGTGGCCCCCATCTTTTGAATAAATGGTAATGCTAAACAAAGAATGGAAAGATGACCTTAGAATAATAACTTCAGGACCCAACTGGGACCCCGCTTTTCAATGTACGAAGATCATTTGCAATATGCTCAGGAATGGAAATTTCCATGCTGCTTTATAGCTCAGAGTCTTCATTCTATACCTCGAATAAAAATCACCCAAACACCCAACTCTGGGCTGGCTCCCTTCTTGAGGGGCTGCCTCCCCCCCCCGCACCATATGTAAAATTACTCAGCATTCTCTTACTCACTGTCTGCAGTTCTGCTCAGATACTCCACAATGCTCGGAAGGACAGAAAAACAAAGGGAAGTCGAAAACCAACCCGTTTGGTGACGTGGTCCATGTGGAGGGTGGGATGGTGAAACTCAAGCCAGCTCCAGCATGGGGAGGGCTTTCTCTGGCCGGTTCCTGCTCCATGTTTTTTTTTTTTTTTTTTTCTGACAGAGACCCCCACGCAACGTGCGAAATTTGCCAGGGTAAATCCCAAGCCGATATCTGAAAGCCGCCCCATTGGGCAAGCCTCTTGTACTCTGTCATTTCCAACAGCTACTAAGCATGTTACGTGGAAGGGGGAGAATTGCTGAGGCCCTTAAACTAGGAGCCGCTCAGTTCCCAGACAACAGCTGCGAAGGACTTTGAGCTTCCGGCTGATTTATCACGAATGGCACTGACGCTTAGGTGACTAGAAGCGGCTGGCCTGAACTGGTGCTTTGGAGAAACTAAGTCAGTGAAATTCCAATGACTCTCTGACGAATACATGGAGTCATCTTTTAAAGGAGTAACCGGCCCCTTTCCATAAGAGGCATAGAACCCGAGAGGCACAAGTCCACGGCCACAAGGTATCAAAGTCTCAGGATTTCCGGCTTATTGTTTCCAGCACTATGAGTGCTGACGATCAGGGAAGTGAGCAGATTCCTCATCATACAACCCCCAAGGACATTCCTGGATGCACTCTCTGCTGGCCTTTACGAACATCATGTGTGGTGGGAGGAGAGGAATCCTGATTCATATCTGCATGTGATATGTGAAGCTTAACGGGTTCACAGAAACGGGAAAGTGAAGGGCGAGGTCTTTGACGGCCAACCCCGGGCCCCTCCGACCACCTCACTGTTCTTTACTCTGCAGTAACGTCAGTGTGGGTAAATAACTCACATAGTTAATTTATTCAGTAATAAAAACGATTCGTTCAAGCAACTGTTACAACTAACTGACTGGCTAAGAGAAGTAATGGGTCAAAATGGGAGGCTTGGTCACCCTGCGTCAAAACACACTCCTTGGCCAGGTGGGAAGTCAGATTGTGTTCGTCACCTGTCACTCCCCGTGCTCCCTTTCATGGCTCCCATTTCTACAAGCACAGGCTTGTGCACAGGCCAAACAAGTGCTTCTTGGCTGTGTTGGGGGTGGGGGGGGGAGGGTTTCAAAGCCAACACAATGAGCTTCGACATCGGCGAAGCCCAGGTATCTGTGTGGGTGAATGGAAGTCAGCGAGGAGCCGCCCGTCAGTTTGCCCAACACATCTAAAAGAGTCTATCACCCTGGCACTGTCACAGTGCCCTTCCTTCATGCTCCTCTGGAGGAAGGAGGGACAAGCAGCCAGAACGGAGCTGTAGGGAGAATGTGGTTCACACGAGTCCTAGCACCTCTCAGCTTGCAGAGGCCTACGTCGTGCACACAATTCTGTGTGCCCCGGTGTGCATAACAAAGAGCTGCTGACCGAGATAAGCACGGAGGACAGAGAAACACAGCACGTGGCACTGATGCCGTCTACACACCGCCCTACGCCCTTTATGACGCATAGGGGACGCGTTGGTCTGCTCGTTAGAAAGTGTTCCCATGCCTATCGCAGGGCCATGTAGAGGGGGTGGGTGTCTGCGGGAGGCTCCCTGCTGCTTGCTGGCGAAGGTGGATGATCAAAACGCCAAACCAGCGGGCAGGCACACACTGCCTCCGGGATCAACACAGACCGTGTTGCCCGGGAAGGCACTGGGCTAGTTCTCCCGCGCTCGGGGAGCGGGGCCAGGCAGCCCCCCTGCCGCCTGCTCGCGGTGGGTGGAAAGCCTGGGTGTCTTGCGGCCTCACGTACCTGGTAGGGGCCCTGGTTGCAGCCACAGTAGCTGCTCTCCATGGTGTAGCTTCTGGACACGTCCATCTCCCTCCACACTACCACCCGGGCCGTGGAGGCACGCGATTTCTCCACGACGAAGCTGCAGCTGCTCATCGTGAATGCCGGTGCCAGCTGGTCGAGGATTTTGGGGAGCGTCTACGACGACCACAAAAACAGATGAGATGAGGATGAGCCGCGGGCGCTTGGGGACACGCACCATAAAAAAAGAAACCTCGCAACGTTTATTAGGCATCGCGATAAAGTAAACAAAACACATTATGTGCTGCCTTAAATCTGATATCGACTCCAAGAAATCAATACCATTTAAAAAAAAATCATTTTCAAGATGAGGAAACTGAACCGTAGAAGGTTTAGAAAAAAACAGCTGAAGTCTGACTGTGAAGTGGCCGGTGTGGGACCCAGACGCCGACCGGGCCAGCTCCAGACTCTGATCTTTTGCCTCCAGGTTTCGGCATCATCGTGGACCGAAGCGGCACACACGCGTGTTCAGACTCACACGCTGCTGCGCCGAGCTCCATGGAAACCACAGACTTCACGGGGACCTGAAATTTACACGGGACTCTACCCAGCCTCGCTCTTTTCTAGCTCTAAGAGTCAAACTAAGGACTGTCGCCTATCTCAGTCGTATGGGCCGCTGAGGATGCTTGAGCTTCGGAAATGTGTATAGAGTTCACTTGTTTCCTGAGAAAGTGTAACGGCCCCAATACACTTTTTAGGCTCATTCTCTGATCCATAAATCTGAGGCTGGACCAGTTGTAAAACTCCTAAACTTCCTTTCTCTCTCAGGCTCATTCAGCCCACCTTTTCCTCAGGTAGAAAGCTTTATGTGACCCCTCTTACTCTCCATTTAGAAGGCATCGGTAAACCATTGCCACTCTCTGGTTGACAGAGAGGGGGCCTCCAATCACTGGACCTCCCTTTCCCCCACCCTTACCCCTTGAAGGACAATGACTCAGAGTAAGTACACCAAGACTTTGGCTTAGTAAGTACACCACCCTAGCCCAGAACATTTGTTATTTACAAGAGGATTCTCTTGCTTCAGTGTTGACAGAATCTCCACAAACTAGTACATAATATAAAATTGTATACATTAGATAACAAACGGTAAAACTTCAGGCTTTTGGCAAATTGTAAGAAGAAGGTAGAGAAACAGATCATATTAAGAAGCATATGAATTAAAGACCTACTTTTAAAGAGATAGAGTTTTGTTCATTTCTAGAACACTGAGCAGAGCTCTTGGTAGCTCCGGTTCTTACCAGACCCATGCTTAATAGGACTGTTCATTATATTAATGTAAAGATTAAGATACTTGTTAATTATATAAATTACACATGGCAGATAGGTGTATAGTAACATAATTATTGATATGATTTGCTGGGATCTCTAAGTTTCCATGTCTCTCAGACAGAGGCATCAGCTAAACAAGGGAAATGAAATGCTGACATGCTCGCTGGAGTTCCCCCAACCCGTCTGATCGACTTCATGTACCCGCTCCTGTCTCTCTCTCTCCATGATTCCTCACCCTGTTTTCTTCCTTTCAAATCTTTCTCACGGTCACCATTAAATGATTGTCTAGGTAATTAGTCGACTATTTTCGATCTCCTCTGCAGCCTAGAGGTTCCATGAGGGCAGGTCGTGTCTTGTTGGCATGGAAATCTCGGCACAGGAAGCCGTGCTGCTCAGATAGTACTCCTTAATTATTTGCTGACATAAATAGAATCTGCCCCTAGGGCACTTGTTAACACATACAAATAACACAACACACAGGCATAAAGTGATCAAGAATATTTGAAAGTAGTTTAATTCATCAATGTTTGACTCACTGCAAACAGTTTAACTGACACCGTTCACACGATCTCTCCTTTCTTACTTAAGGGAACTGGTTTTAGCAGGCACACGACTACACGTTCGAATTGATGGCAGGTATCCTGGGGACTTTCCAAGCTATGGTTTTTATCCTGGAGCCCGGAGGATGTGAGCTTTACAAGGTGCAATCGAAGGACTCGCCTTCCATCTGTAGAGTGGCAGTTTATCCATTCGTTAGATAATGGACTCTGAAACTAGGCACTAACAGCAATACCTTCATTCTAGTTCCGTTTGATTTTTACACAGATTGATCTGTGCCAGAGGGAGAAATGAGGGTAGCTAGGATGAATAGGAGACTGTTCGTGCGTTTGGTTTCATTTGGTAAATGATTAAGAAACAGATGAACTCTACATAGGAATGGATCATTGGTACCTTGCTCCAGCGCCCCCTGAAATCTCCACGTGGTCTGGGGAATGTTGGCTTGGGACATTAAACCTTTCCCTTGTCGCCTGTTCTGTGCCCTTAAACTTAATCTCATTTTTTGAAACTTGAAATTATAATAAATACTTTTTCATGGAACGCTTACTATGTATTCTACATACGTTAACTTATTTAATCATCGCAAGTCCTTGAGGCAAATTCTACTACTATAATATAGAGGTCAGAAAAGTATCTTTCTTTTTTTCCCTAGTGGACTTGGAGCAGGTAAGGACAGAATTTCAAGGCAAGAAGAGCAGAGCCAGACGGGTGAGAGCTAAGAGTCCACTTCCTCCTTGTACTTGCTGTGTGACTACAGATAAGCTACTTAGCCTCCCTGAGGCATAGGCCCTTGTCTGTAAAATGGAAGAATTAACATCTCCCTGTTAGAGTGGTTACCAAGGATAAATGAGATGGTGCACGGCTAGAGCCAAAAGACACAGGAGCTGGCAGCAAGGATGGTCTCAACACGGAGCTGGCAGGCGTTTAGAGATTAGGCCAAAGTTGGCTGCGAGATGAGTCTTGTGCATCCTAACGGACACCGAGTCCCATTTGTCTGCAGCAGTGAAGTCAGGTGCAGCCAAAACGAATGGAAAAAGGGGTCTCATTGTAATTCTGGTTTCAAGGTACACTGTAGAAGCCTGAGTGGCATTCATTCGTCTGCTTTTTGCTGCCTCTTCTCAGCCCTGCCTGGTTGCCCAAATTCAAGAAAGATGGACCACTCGAAGACGGCTGACTAAAAACTCACTAGGGAGTTAGTTCCTAGCTCAGAGGTCTTTTCCAGGAAAATGTGAGGTTCCCATGTCAGCCCTACAGAACTTGAATCACGTCTTCTCTTTTCTCCGGATTAACGGATAGCAAGGGTGTGTTTGTGTCTAGGGCTCAAAAGTACGATTCTGGATTCTTGCTATACCATTTGACTTTAGCAAGTCATTTAACTTGTCTAGCACTCAGTCTTGTCACCGGAAAAGGGGAAGGGAGTAATAATAGTTCCTACCTGTGCATGAGTTAATAAAGCACTTTGAATCCTCAATAAATGGGTGTGATCATTGTCATTATTATTATACTGGTCAGAGCAAAGGAAGAAAAGGAGATGGCTCTGCCAAACACTCGATCTTCCGAGATTCTTTAAAAAAGCCTCACTTGAGATTGTATATTTCCCATTGTTTAACTCAGCTAATACCCTGTTTTTCCAAGCTTCAAACAAAGATTTATTCTCGCTTTCACCACCTCCTTAATTTTAAACTACAGAGCAGTTGACGCATGTTTTATTTCTGTCCGATACAGCACTTTTTTTTTTTTTGTAAGATCACCAAGGTTGGAATCTAAGTGTGAACTTGACGCGGACCGCCCCCCCCCGCCCTGTTGGGACCTGATCGCGGCTCCTGCTAACTCCTTTCCCTCCTCTGTGAAGCTGGATGTCCCTGAAAGTACCCATTCATTCAACGAACACTCGTTACGCATCTTCTGTTGCCTCTAGGACACAGGGTGGCTGGGAAGATGAAGTGAATCAGGGCAGAGAGAGTGTTAACAGCGGTGCCTGGTACATGCTCGCCGCTGTGTGAGTAGTATCCGTAATTATGATCTCTGCGACTCCTGACGACTGGAGAGGTAGGAAGAGGATCCATGCCAGGAAGTGTCACTATCAAGAGACACATGCTGGGCAGTGGTGCAGACCTGATTTCAACTATTATTTCTTAGAAGAAGGCGACCATGTTTTACGCGACCTCGTTACATAAATACCTAGAAGAGCACTTGGTACACAGTAGATGTCAATGGCGCTTGCTTTTAAAAACCATACATCGTCTTTACTGAGGTAGGCATGCAGTGTGATGATTTTTAGTACGTGTACACAGTCTTGCAACCATCACCACAATCCAGTTTTAGAAATGTCATCACCTTAACATTTCCTTCACACCGAGGTCCAGTCAATCCATCCTTTGGCAAATTCCGATCCTTTATGATTCTATAGTGTTGCCTTTTCCAGAAATTTTATAAAGATTAAATCATATTTACATAGTTTTGTTTGTTTATTTCGACTTCTTTTGAAGGTGAACTACGTCATTGCATGTACCAGAAATTCGCACCATCCTACACTGGCGTCGATGATAAATGACTGTTCTGTTCTAAACATCCTTCCTAAACTTGGCATTCCCTGTCTTCCTGATTATAGCTGTTCTAATGCTTGTGTAGTGAAATCCCATTATGCTTTTAATTTGCAATTACCAAATGAATAATGATGTTGTTAATATTAGCCATTTACGTGTTATCTTTCAGGTGCTCAGTCACATCTGTTGTCCATTTTTTAAAAATCGGGTCATTTTTCTTACTACTGACTTGTAAAAAATGCACGGATTCTGGATACATGATTTGCAAATCATTTTCCCAGTTGATAGTCTGTCTTTCTACTCTCCAACTAGTGACTTTTGAACAGAAAAAATTTTTAAGTTGAATTAAGTTCCATTTGTCATTCTTTCTTTTATAGTTTGTGCTTTTGGGGGTGCTACCTAAGGCAGCTTTGACTGTTAAAAGAAGGCAAAATACAAAGATTTTCTAGCAGATTGCACTCCATAAGTTTGGTAGTTCAGTTCTTACATTTAGGTTTACGATCCATTTTAAATTAAATTTCGTGTATGTTGTTAAGAAAAGGTCTGAATTCCTATTTTTCCATATGGCTATATAATTGTTTCAGCACTATTTTTGAACAGATTGTGCTTCCCCCATGGAATTGCCTCGGTACTTTTGTCAAAAATCAAATCTATAGTGATGGAAAGAAATTTGACTTTGGGTGATGAACACACAATGCACTATATGTATGATGTATTTTTGAGTTGTATACTTGAAACTTATATCATTTCATTAAGCAGTGTCACCTCAATACATTTAATTGAAAAATGATGTCTGATATAAATAATCAGGTGTTAAGTAAATACCTATGTCTATTTGACAGATTTTTTTTTAAAAAAATCAAGACTAGATATTGAATTTTTAAAACTGTTTTGCCACATCTATGGATATTATCATGTGACTGTTATTTTTTCCTTAGAAGCCACTGGTGCATTGTATGGGAGAGAAAGTATTATTTTCTAATTATGGACAAAACCCACTGTAATTTACATTTCCATAATAAAAGATTGATACATCAAAAAAAAATCAGTTGACCATAAATATGTGATCTTATTTCTGCTCAGTTCTGTTCCACCGACTTGCATGTCTATCCTTATGTCAATACCACATTTACTTGATTACTGTCTCTTTATTGTTTTGAAATCATGTAAAGTGAATGCTCTAACTTTATTCTTCTCTTGTAAAATCTCTTTTGGTTATCCTAACTCCTTTCCACATAAATTTTCAGATTAGCGTCTCAATATCCACAAAATAGCCTGCTGAGATCTTGATAGAAATTGCATTAAATCATAGAAAAATCTAGGGAGAATGACCATGTTTAAAACATTGTCTCCCAACACATTAACTTGGTACATTTTTCTACTATTTTAGGTCCCCTCTAATTCCTCTCCATAATGTTTTGTTGTTTCAGCATAAAGAAAATACACTTTTTTTCCTGTGTATTTCTAATTGGCTTGATTTTTTAAAATACTATTACAAATGGATTTTTTTCTTAATTTCTTTTCTGAATTGTTCATTGCCAGTACATAGAAATAAAATCAATTTTTATATTGACCTTGCTAAACTTGCCTATTAGTTCCAGTAGTTTATTTTGTACATTGCTAAAATACTATATCGCCTGTGTATAAAGACAGTTCTGTTTTTTTTTTCCAATTTGCTTCTCTTTATAATTTTTCTTGTCTTATTGAACTAGCTAGAAGATTGCAGTAAAATGCTGAATAGAAATGGTAAAAGCATTCTTGCCTTGTTTCTGATCTTATAGGAAAAACATTCGGACTTTCACCAGCCAGGATAATGGTACCTATGGGACATTTTTCAGATGCCTAATTTCATGGTAAGAAAATCTCTTTCTGGTCATAGTTTGCTATGAGATTTTATTTTAAAGGGATATTTAACTTCGTCAAATGCTTTATACGCATGTATTGATATAATGATGTAGTTTTGACCATTTATTTATTTACAAAGAATGGACAAGTATTTTTGACTTTTTATGTTAAACCATTCTCTAATTCATGAGATAAACCCCACTTTGACACAGTGAATAATGATTGTTATGTGCTGCTGCATTTGAGTTGCTAAATTTTTAAAGGGTGTTGGGGTAGTGTTTATGAGTGATATTGGCTTTCTTTTCTTGTAGTATCTTTTCTGGATTTGATATTAGAGTAATATGGGACTCGGAAAATGAGTTGGGAGTGTTTCTACTCTTTTTTAGAAAAAAATTATTTGCAGTTAGTATTATTTATGTCTTCAGGTTTTGATAGAATTCACCAACAAAGCCACTTGGCCACATTTTATTTGTGGGAAGAGTTATAATAAGTAATAAAAATGGATCTAATTATATTTTATATGTCTCTGTGAGTCAGTTTTGATAATTTGTATCTTTCTCAGAATTTATCCATTTGCTGCCAAGTAGTTCTTAAGAATTGTCTTTTATATTTTGGGAGGTCAGTAGCAATATCCCCTTTCATCCTGACTTTCTTGTGTCTTCTTTCTGTTCTTAATCTACTTACAAGGTTATCACTTATGTTGACCCTTTTAAGAAACCGAACTAGCATTCATGGATTCTCTATTGTTTGTATGCTTTCTACTTTCTAGAGTTCCTTCGGGCTCTTGTCTTGGTATCAATTTAGCCACTCCACACTCACCCTGTAGCTGACCTCTTCCAAGAGCGTGGATGTGCCCACAGCGGACGCCGCTTGCCACAAAGTCTCCTTGATGCTACAGCCATAAAGGAACACATTCTTCTTTTGGGAATGGCCATGGAAATCACAGAAGACCTACAATGGGCAAACAAAGGAGGAGGTTAATCCAGGTCATACCTATTGGGTTCTTAAATGTTTAACATGTCAGCTTCCTTGGGTAGATAGCGTTTACCTAGCAGAACCAGCCAGGTGGGGATCATCGGTGACTTTGGCAAGAATTGTATGGGTAAAATTTTCAGGGGAAAGGTTAGATTGGAAGAGGCTGAGGACTGAATGGAATGTGAGGACACATGAGTCACATGTAGCTCTTCAGAGAAATTTACTTGCAACAGGAGAGGAGTCAGGGTCCAAACCAGCAGAGAAAATAGGAACAAAGGCTTTTTAAAATAAATGAGCTTTGCACAATTTTAAAGTCAGTAGGAAATAGTCACTTAAAATGAATAGATTAAATACAAAAAGGGAGAAGCTAATAAATCACTATAATGTTTTCTCCAGGGTTTGATGTGGTGAAAAAATGACCAGCAAACCTAGTGGCTTAGCAAACAATGGTTCATTTTCTGGCACATCCTCTTCATCCTAGGATCCAGGCTAAATAAAGAAGATGCCCCAATTGGGGACATGCTACGACTGTGTCGGGGGGCAGGGAGATCAAAGGCAGACTTACACTGAGCCCCTTAAAGCTCCCACTGAGGCATGGCAGGCATCATGTCTGCTGTCCACTGGTGGAAGCAAATCACATAGCCAACTTTATCGATGGGGTGGGGGAGTATCTTCCTCCTACGAGGAGGTTCTGGAAGTCATGTGACAAAGGGAACTCATGTGAAATCCTATTAGAATAAGAGATTTGCCTGCCCCTTTGCTATGGATGTGTTCTAACTCTATCAGGAGGTGAAACAGATTTCTTCACCCCTTGAATCTGGACTTACACATGTGACATCTTTTGGCCAATAAGTATTGGCAAATATGATGCGGACTGAAGCTTATAAAGGATTTGTACATTGGTGCTTGCTGTTTGGCTGCTCCTGGGAACTGTGTGACAACCCTCATGTGGGGAAACATACGCTGGCCTGCTGGGTGACAAGAGACATGCTACAAAGTCATCCCTCGTTGACCTATAGCTGATAGCAAGCCAACCACTAGACCTGTGAATGAATGAATCCACGTGAGACCATCCTTCCCAACAGCTCTGACCACAAGAATCACCTAGTTGATGCATAATTCTCACACAGCCTCATTAGAGAGATTGCTTAGTTCTTATTTAAGCTACTAAGTTTGGGGGTGCTTTTTTATCCAGCATAAGCTAAGTGCTGAAATATCAGTCCTTTTATCGAGATATTCGCTTCCCTTCCTTCCACATGCAAAAAGCACTTTCCTCCTCGCCAAAACAAATCCCTCTGCCCATCTCATTCCATCACCGTATCAGACCCCAGCCACGGTTCCATGATAGTTTCTCTACCCCTGATCTATGAACAAAGAAGGCAAGTCGTCTGCCTTCCGCCTGCTTACATACACTTGTTGAATGAGGAAATAGCACCCCCAACAAACACTCATGTTTGAAAGAGGGTGAATAAAGGAAACAGCAGTCACTTGTTCATGACAGTTCTGAAATGATAACAGGCAGACAATTTGAGTTTCCTATATATGTCCCTACATATGTGAGTGGGGCCAGTTGGTCGATCGGGACCTTGTTCTGCTCCTAGTTGCTCACTAGTCTTTTTTCTCTACAGATCTTTCCTTTGCCTGGCAGGTAGGTACCTGCGTCCCTGGTATTCTCCTTGGCTGCATATGAAAAGGGCGTTGGAGAATAATATTCTCCTCTGAGGACAGGCATCTATCTTTTCTGATTCCGAGTGTAGAAATTTGTGGGTCCAAAAATCATTTTTGTCTCAGATAGTCACAGCTTCTTTGAAGTGAAACATCAGAATGAAATACGTGAAGGTAAGATTTTTTTTCCTTTTTTTGCTTAATATGAATTTCTCTAAAACATAACTGAGGGTCTAAAGTAAAAAAAAAAATAATGCAGTATATGTTTATAGTATATGTAAAAACAAATGTGTCACAATAATGGAAATTTGGATTAAGAAATTGTGACTATACTGTCATAAAATCATTATACTACACATGAAGCACTGTAATATTTTTTTCAAATGACTCTGATTAATTAAAGATGGATATTGTAATGGGGCAAACCCTAACACTATTTTAAGGAATACATATAATATTCAATCACAGAGATAAATTGGAATCATAAAAATGCTCAATTAATACAAAAAAATCAGAAAAGTTGAAACCTTTTCGAACAGGTGAAACAAAACGAAAACAGCTAATAAGATGGTAAATTTCAATCCAAACATATTCATAATCTCATTCAATATAAATGGTCAAAGCACACTAATTAAAATATAAAGACTGTCATGTTGGTTATTAAGCAAGATGAAATATATTCTGTCTAAAAGAAATTCATTTTAAATATAAGGACATAGACAGATTAAAAGTAAAAGGCGTCAAGAGGTATGTTAATGTAAATATGGACAAAAGGAAGCTGGAGTAGCTATATTATCAGATAAAACAGATGCCAGAACAAGAAGTATTATCTGCGGTAAAGAGGGGACGTGTTGGTGGATGTGCCCACGTTGTTTCTGGTGGTAGAATGCGACCACTTAGCTGGTCTCTGCTACTCTGCTCTCATCTCCATCAAAATCAGGCTCTCCATCTCGAGCGGCTTCCCCTACAGAGCTGGCCTTAAAGGACAGCGACCACAGGACTTTTCAAGGATGAAGATGCTCCCCCTCACTAAGATTTCTCACTGTCTTGTTGGAGAGAGTGCCTTCTGGACCTTCTCTAGATGGGAGGTGGTGTCATGTCCAACTGGTACACATTCCTATCTCCCCGAGACTTTGGATTTCCCTCTCCACATTACGCCATGGAAGGTCTGGCACCTCCGTCTCACTCAATATGGGCTATTGTCAAGCACAGGTTTCAGTCACCGACCAACTGAAGCTGTTAGATCTAACGCCAGCTGCTTGAGCTAACAAATTCAATCTGGAATCTCTAGAATGTGCGCTCATGTTGAGGAAGTCGGCCACATCTAGTGTTATGTTCTGCCCTCATTAGCTTAGCACTCTTAGAATGCAATCCCACCCACGTTGCCCAGATTGCTGATGATGTCTACTAATTAGCAAAGTCTTTCAATTCTTTTGATGGGTAAGCCTGAGTCACCGTGTATGCTTATCTTCTACAATCATGCTTATCTTTGATCCTAGTTATGAGACGAGGACACCACAGGGGAGTTGTGGTACAATGGAGAAAGAATGAGCATCCTTTTTCAAGAAATTTGCCCCAGGTGAAGTATCACAGGATGTTTAAACAGAGGAAGACTAGCTGCCTCAGACAGCATTTCCACTGATAAGTGGGGAGGCTTGGTGTTCAAGATTGTCACTTTCATTTAGGTTCAACCATTTGCCCCCATCCCAAGTTCTAGGATCTTATTATTTGCAAACTAATCTCTAATTTTCATGTGAGTTTCTTAGCAACCGTCACTATCATTTGGAAGTCTACACAATTTTTTTTTTAAATTTTACTCTCAGCTATACCAGGCCCTGCGATAATAGGAAATCAGATATTTCATAGCTGTCACAGAAGTTCTCTGGTTCTCAAACAATAAACTGAGTTGAAAGTTAAGAAATCTAATCTTGTCATTTTCTTTCTGTAAACACTCAAGTGAATTAAAAAATGGAAGGGCTTGTCGTCTTCATCACTGGCATAATGGTCAGTTGTAATGTAATGACCATGTGGACCCCCAGGGCACGAAGCCCTAAAGAAACACGCACGTAAAAGGAAACTGAAGGGGTAGGTAGGTAGATGGTCTGCCCAGTCAAGAGAGAAGATGAAGACTAACTCTTGGATGGCAAACTGGAACCAATAAGCTACGTTGCTTTGTTGGTAAACTATGTGAGTAGCAAGAATTCAGTGATGTCAGGACTGATTTCTGGAATCAAGGTTGTTGCAGACAGAAACACGGACCCGACCAGGGGACAGGCAGCAGGTAGGTTTTTGGACAGACCGGGTATCTGTGAGATGACAGTTTTAAGGACTAAAGGACTCTATGTTTATCTTCTTTTCTTCCTTCTTTCTTTGAATCGTCAACAATAGAGAGCTAACAGTATGCTTGGGGGGATTTTTAGATTACATTGTAAATTCCCTGTTAGTAGAAAAAAAATATCTTTAAGGATTTTTTTTCTCTTCGATAAAAAATAATAATTTTAATTTTTATGTGGAATTCTTAATTCACCATTTCAGGTCAAAATCTTATGGGGAAATAAGTCTCCCCAACTTCTCAGTATGGCTGAACTATGGGTGTTGGAGCTGAAATGTGCGAAGTTGGGAGGAGGGAGTTGGTCCAGCGACAAGTCAAACACAGAAGACAAATAATGGAAGAGTGAAAACAGTGAATAAGCAGAATACGTTGTTTTGTAATGGGTGGGATAACTAATCAGATGCACAGAGAAAATCAGAAGACACAAAATGTGGCCACAGAAAGAGAAAGACGAGACCTGGGAGGAAGAATTCACTGTCTGGGATTTGGGTGCTTTCCAGTTCCTGTAAGACTTTTGGGATTGATTTCCTTCAACACCCTGTGTCTCACTCAGTACTTGGGTTATTTTGAGCAGGATTCTGTTACTTCCAGCAAACACATCCTCTAGGCTTCCATTTTTTTCCATCCTGTCTCCATGTTGGAATCTCCAGAGGAGATTTAAAAAAGTATCAATGCCCGAAGCCCACCTCCAGAGATTTTCACTTAATGGGTCTGCAGACCAGGACTACGGATTTTTAAAATTTTTCCAGGTGACTCTAATGTGCAGCCAGGGCTGAAAACCACTGTTCCTGTCTCACGTGTGACTAAGCGTCAGGATAAGCTGGGGCACTCGTTAGCCACCCCCCAGAACTCTGCAAATCCAGTAAGACCGGGTTAGCCCCAGGGTTTTGAGTTTCTAACAAGTCCCAGTGATACGGATGCCCCTGGTCCCAGGACTGCAGTTCGAAAACCTCTAGTTGACAGGAAGAGATAAAAGGATCGTTGGAGGTTTAATCGTCCACCATCATGAATTTCCCACCAACCTCTGTTTCTTACCCCAAGTTTCTCTCTGTGAATTTAACACCCACGATTTATATGAAAGGTGTGCAAACAAATGAAGACTGTGTCTTAGCAACAGAGTTCTCAAGAAAGCCAGAAGCTATGCCTGCGTGGTGACAGGTGCGTCCGTCCTTCCTTCCGTCCTTCCTTCCTTCCTTCCTCTCTTTCTTTCTTTCACTTTCTCTCTCTCTCCCTCCCTTTTCTTTCTTTCTTTCTTTCTTTCTTTCTTTCTTTCTTCTTCTCTCTCTTTCTCTTTCTCTCTCTGTCTGTCTCTCTCATCTATTTTCTGATCTTACAAACTCTAAAAGCTGGGGTAAATGACAAATTATAGAACTAATCACCTGTGGGAATGATCAATGCTTTGCCCTGGGAGTTTTCTGTGGCCTTTGAAGAGTCAAAATAAAGGAAGTTAGATGCATTGTTCTGCTTGTCACACAAACGACATTCCTAAAAATAAGTGCCTGTTAATTATAAGATACATGTGTCCTCTGAGTTGTTGGGGGTGATCACAAGACAGACTATCAAGTTACTTCAGTTGCGAAAGCTCTCTTTCCAACTGGAAGATGTAACACTTACACTTCCTGTCAATAAAATTCTGTGCCAGGTAAGGAGGAAGTGAGCCCAGTTATGGCAACTCCCAATGTCCACAATGAGGGCAAGAAAACCAGCAATAATTCCTTGATTGAAGACTTAGGATGCTTCGGGGATTGTGCTAAAAACTTAACACAGACGATCTCCTAATGAAGTAGGTGCTATAATCATCCCTGGTTTGTAGCCGAGAAAATTGCATTTCAGAAAAAATAAGGAACCTGCCCGGGCTTGCTCAAGTTTGCCTGTTTTAAGTATTTCAGTAACTATTTGAACCTGTTTGCGCTCGTGAAGAATCCATGTTTTAAAACACTTCCCGTTTCTACGCTGCCTCTTCTGGAAGCCATTTTGTGGGGATGATCCCACAAGCCAGGAGGAAATCCTTGTGCACGTTGCACAAGCGCAGCAGCATCGTCCACATGGCCCTCCAAATGAGTGGCGCCCTTAAATGGAGTGCGATGTGGGGGTGCCGGCATTCCCCAGCGGCTTATCTTGAGATGAGTACTCCTGAGGGAGAGCTTTGTGAGCACCCGGATCTGAGGAATGACAGTCATTCAGGATTAGATGACAGAGTGGCAGGAGAGTGATACCAGGGACCTGCAGAGGTACAGGACCGGATCAATAGAACAGGGTCAATGGATCGAGGGGCTGAGACCAGCCACAAGTGATGGCAACGGCCTCACTTAAGGCAGCAGATATAATCTGGACAGAAAGGACACTGGTGAGAGAAGAAGTGAAATCTATGAGTTGGAAAAGTAAACGAATGTAGGAGCTTAATGAAGAGCTTAGTGTAATACCTGGACTTCTGGAGTAAGCGAATAGGCATAGGATTGTGCTTTGACCCACGGCAAGGAACACAGGAAGAGATGTGGATTTAGAAGTTTAAGTTTTGTTTTCTCTCAGCTGGAGTGGTTAGTTTTGAACTTGTTCGCCCTGGACTGCACTGACTCCCCTGCGTCTCTGTCTCTCTTCATCAGCAAAGTGAACAGTGTCGATTGGATTACGACTTTGAAACCAGGCTCTTATGCGTCTCCTTAGCACCTTTCCCAGGGAATTCTTGTCTGAGCTGAATTGTAAAGGTTAATTTAATGCATGCAAATGTGAGTTGCACCCCTTCTTGCTCAGCAAAGGGGCAGTTCAGGGCTACATTACTATGCTGGTCAAGTGCCTTCCCATCTTTCCCCTCCATTCCTGGGTCTCCTTTCGGTTCCTTGTTCAGGGGGTCACCCCCTCTCCATCTCAAACATGCCCCGTGCTGTTCCCTGCTCCCTGCAGCTCACTCACCCCTGACCGTGTTTGCTGCTCTCCTGCGCGTCCCAATCCTGACATCTGGGCCTTGTTCCTGCTCCCGGCGCAGAGACCTCTGCATTATTTATACCACTGCCGCAGGCTAGCGCCGGGAAGCAAAGTCTGGGAATGTGCTAGAGACCTCAAACCACAACACTCCCGATTAAACCAACCGAGGCTCACGAAAGCCCTGGAGATCCCAGCTAGTGCATAACGTTGTACAGGCAGCAGCTGGCACACGCTTCCGAGTGGAGTAAACATCTCCGTGCGGGAAAAGAAACTGGTGGCTTATTCCATTCGCTTCTGGGAGCCCTGTTTACAAGACCACGTTTCCCAGTCCTTGTCCTGACAGACGGGCTCTCTCTTTAGCAAGTGTTACGTCTGAGTTATCATATCAGCAACCTCCCATCACGGCAGAGGTTAACCACAGGCAGCCGGTGCAGAATTTATTGCTCCGACGACGACGGGAAGGGAGTTGATGCTCCATTCCTCTCCTCGAGTGAGAGACTTTCTCTTAAATTGGGCCATGATGGGCCAACGTTCCAAATGACCTTCGAAAGTGGCCTTTACTTACAGATCAGCTTCGGTCCCCTCCGAAATGGGTAATTTGGGTGAAAGTGTTCACGCCAGACCCAGTGAAATGTGTCGCTCTCTGTCGCTGAGGCTGCTGGCGATGGAAGCCCCTCATGGTATGTCGTGACATGCTGCAGGAGGCCCTCTGCCATCCCGATGGTGTGGATTATAAGGTCCGTCTTTGCAAAACATTTCAGTCACATGAAATGTGCCCGTGTAAATTAATGGAAAACATAGAGTCTAAGACGTGGTCTTGTTTTATACATAGCAACCTCTGGTAGGAAATAATCATTTTAATGTCTGCTATTGATGCGAATCCTTGACACGGTCCCTCTATGATCAACACAGAAGTTCTGTTAGGAGGACCTCATCCAAATTTACAGACGAGGTTCGCCTTCTGAGTGAAGGGACTGGCCCATGGCCCACCCCCCCCAATAGAAATCGATGGGTTTTATCCTAAATTCTCATCAATCTGGATCCAAAGGTTTCCCCAAAGAAACGTTTAAACTGTCGGCTCACCACTGCTGAATAACAATATAATGAGTCTGTCAACAAAAAAATTAAGAGCAGACTCCCCTGAGAACTTGTTCCAGCTGCCTGCCTCTCACGGGTGGTCTCTGGACAGCCGTTGGCCTGTGAGCAGGAAGCATAGGCGCCTAAGAGCCACTTGTGCCCTTCCCCGCAGGCTTCTCGGGAGTCCAGACTGTCCCCTTTACCTTTTAAATGTTGCAGGGAGTGGGGGAGGGGCCTGGCTACCCCCTTTAGACATACTCACCTCCACCCCCAGACCTATCAGCCTCGGTAAGGCTTCTGCCAGCAGCCTCACTCAGCGGCAGGTGCTGTGGCTCTGAGGCAGTAGCCTCCCCCTTCTGTGGGACAACTTCAATTAGGGCAGACAGCGTATTGGGGCACCGGTCTCACCAGAAGGTGAGGTCCACAGTTGCCTTTCTGATCTTTGGCAAGTTCCTGAGTTGTCCGGCTAAACCCGGGGTGGGGGGCAGGGTGCGAATACAGTCCCACCACCATCACCTAGCCTCCCCAGCCTGCATAAGGCGGCTTCCTCAGTCTTTAATTTGCATTTCCATCATCGAGGACAGTTGGTGGTCTTGCCCTGCTAGGCTGGACTGTGCTTCGCTTTTGGGAACCCCCACTTTCTGAGACGAGAACTTTGAGCTGCACATCCAATGCCATTGGGCGTGGTCACTGTCGCCCGCTCCGCTCCTGGGACACACGTACTGAGCAGATGAAGCCCAGGTCCCTGCGTGACTTCATGCGATTTCTGGTCCTCCGTCACGGAGCACAGCCTTAGATGAAAATCAGCCGATGGGGCCCCATCTCTACACGTTTCTTGCCTTCCCTTTCATCCCCACTAGCTCCGGGCAGAGGCAGCGACAAGGACTTCAAAGAAACACTGACCCAGGCAATTACCTCCTGGTTTTTCTTCTCCAGCCCACCTCCTCTCGCAATTTTTTTTTAAATAGGGAATGTGTCAGACTTTCTTTAAAAATCTGACTGGCCTCCCCTGTGACATACGAAGACTCCTGATTTCTAGCCCCTATGATGCGTAGAAGGCACATGAAGGACAAGTGAGCAAGAAAGGAGGGAATTTCCCTTTGCTTTTTGATGCAAGTTTACCCCCAAAACATTAGCAATTCATGTAAATGTGTAGTATCTGTAAAAATACATTCAAAATGTGGTTTTTGGTACGTTAAAGAGGCACTGTTTAATGTTTACTCTGATAGCATGAGGACAATTTTAAATAAAAAAATACGGAATTGAATTTAAATTGTTTTGCCCGGGATCTCCCTGGGTATGCTGTCTCCGTCCCTCATCTAAGACAGAAGAAAAATTTTTTTCACCATATCCTCAAATGTATAAAGAGGGAACTTCTCTATTTAGTACCCTAGCACAAGTCAACGAAAATAAACAATAATAACCCTTGTTCTTCTGCCACTTCTGAACAATAAGATGGAGAGAAAACAAATAACATGCACAGAGTATATTGAGGACCGTGGAGACGAGGTTTTAGAAAGGGTCGTGCCTCCCTTCGTCACGCTCACCATCTGTGCCTCTTTGAAAAGAAGCTGATTAACTAACAACAAATCCCGGAGTGCTAGAACAAGACTGGGAAAGTCATTTAGGTAGCTAAAACTTCTGTCCCATTGGGTCCCAGAGAATGATAACACCGAAATATACCTTCCCCGCCCCCTGACAGAAGGCCTCGTTTTTGGGGCGCTGTGAACGCAAATGGATGAGCTCTTGGAAGGGCCCTGAGATCCCCTGACCGACACGCGTTCACTCAGTGAGAGCTGAGAGAGGATGGGGATCGAGCCCTCTCCGAATTCTGTGACACAGGGGCAAAGCCAGAAGAGGCGGTCACCAGGCCTTCCTAAGAGCATCCCTCCGCTCCCCCCACGCTGTGCCTGACTGTGGCCCATGGGTGACCCTCCTGGCCTTTGTGGGGAGCTACACGAAGGGGATCGACTCAGTGCCTCCCGTGGGCTGACTGCTAAGGCTGTCTGCTCTCCCCCACTCTGGGCCAGCACAGATGTCTTCCTCGGCTCAAACTGCAAGCCGCCCGGAGGTCGATCTTATTTTAGGCAGCCCCCTGTGTCTCTGAGGTGCATTTCAGAGCACTGTGACTTTGTTTTCCCTCATGTGTCTTGTCTTGGCCGTGTTTAGGGAAGTGTGTAGTGTGAAATGCACAGATCCTCAAGGTACCGATACCAATCAATCAATGAGTTTTGGTGTAACTGACTTTTCCATCAAAACACAGGTCATTTCCACTAACTTAGAAAGTTCCTTGCTGGCCCCTAGCATTTAATCCCCTTGTAGAGGCCACCACTGTTCTGATTTCTGTCTTCACAGATTTACTGACCATGAAGTTTCCATAAATAGAAATGCAGAGTATGTTCTTATGAGTGTCTAGCGTATGTCACTTGCCATGTTTCTGAAATTTGTCCACCTCGTTGAGTATATTGGTAGTTTACTGTTGTCTGTCATTTTAATTTTATGATTAAATAGTATTCCAATGCATAAATATATCTCCCAATGTATAAATATATCAGGATTTACTATGTTTCTGGGCTTTTGGCTCCAATTTCTGGGGCAGGTTTCCAGACCCTCCAACAAACTAGGAAGACAGAAAATTGGGGTTTGTGAAAACGGGGAAGGGACAACAAGGTGATGTCAGATGAGTCTCCGCCACCAGGAACTGAAAAGCTGTGCAGTCCTGTGCAGTCACCCCAGACATAGAAAACCTGCCAGAACTCCAGTTTCATGAGGCCGAAGATCTAAGAAATCAGAGTCAGGCCTATAGGCCCTGTGAGGAAACAGTGATCCTCAGCCTTGCTTGCTCTAAGGAAAAAGTGAGCAGAACTCTTACCTGCCCTCCCTCCGCGCCTAGCGCGAGGGGCCTCTCCAGTCTCTCGCTTTTTCGTGAGCCTCGGGGAAAGTGGCTCAGGCCTCATTCATGTTCCTCTAACAACTCACAGACTTTGTTACAGCTTTTACCATTTGCACCCATTGGTTTCTTTGCAGACGTGACTCCACTTTCTACTGAAGGAAACTATAGACTCCTCAAAGCAAAGGACAGGCATTTTTTTGTTGATGTTATTAATTGGGTTTGTAACCCTATAGCTAATACAGTGATTATACATATGTGGTGAAAATGAAATAAGAAATGGATGGCCATGCAGATGGTGAGTGGATGGATGAGGGATAGGTGAGTGGGTGAGTAGATGGAAGGGTGGCTGGCTGGGTGGGTGGGTGGGTGTATTGATGTGTGGGTGGATGGATGGATGGATAGATGAATAGATGGGTGGGTGGGTGGATGTATGTGTGGGTTGATTGGTGGGTAGAGGATGGATGGATAGATAGATCAATGAATGAATGGATAGATGGGTGAGTGAATGGATAGGTGGGAGGGAGAATGGGTGGATGGGTGGGTGGGTTGGTGTATGAATGGATGGATGAGTGGTTAGGTGGGTGGATGGATGGGTGGGTGGGTGGATGGCTGGTTGGATAGGTGGGTGGATGTATGTATGTATGGATGAATGGATCAACAGATGGGTGGGTGGATGGCTGGATGGATGGGTGAAAGAATATGTGAATACTGCCATATTGCTTATAAACTGAGTAACTCATCTGGTCTTCGGCAACCCACATCCATATCATGGCACTTTCTCGCACTATCTCATATTCTCATTGGTCCCAGGAGTTCATATTATTCTACCCACCAATGCCTGAGTACCACCTGGCACACGTGGACACCTCCTAGCTACCAGAAGTGCCTTCCCAATGGTCAGGAAACATTTTTGTAAGCATCAGGGGTTGGACAGAGTCACAGTTAATCTGCAACCCTGCAGCCCAAGAGTCACCCTGGACACAGTGGAAATGTCCCCGGTACAGGACAGGCCAGGGGACTGAATAAATGCCAGCACTTCTGCTGTCAGCAGGAAGCTGGTTACGTGTAGCCTCACAGGTAACTAGAAGGTGATGCTGAGCCCATTAGAGAGCTCTGTAATGCTGTGAAGAGCATTTAGTACTCAGCTGTTTCTCACCCACCTTTCAGATGGTCCCAGCAGGAAACAAGTCTGTAGCTGTCATGTTTACAGTTAATTAATGTTTATTTATATTTTTAAACAAGGCTTTCACCTGTCGCACTCTAAAATAAATGTTCTGCTCTTCAATTAGAGGTTGTCAGAGCAGAGAAGAATCCTGTTCGTTAGGAGGTGAACGTGTGTGTTGTTTAAATGCGTATCAGGGAGGGATCTCTTTCCCTGTAAATCTCCCCCTCTAGTCCCAGAGGCTCCCAACTCACAGAACACATTTTCTCCAGGCCTTGGCCGTGACATTGGTGCTCTGCTCTGCAGACCATGAACTTGCTTCTAGAGGGCAGACAGCATAGATTATGGTGTCTCCTTGGATAAGAGGGTGAGGGTTGGCCTAAAAATAGTGCACAATTTGGCCCTCGTAGAACAGGATTTTTAAGGGAAAAAGATGTGCTTTGCTCTCGTTGCGATGAAGGGTTGACTCAGCAGATCTACAGAGTTCAAACCCTGCAAATTCCAAGGAAAGGTCTGGCCCGAGACTGGCTCCCGGGAAATCACCTGGATGGCCTTGGAATATTCTGCTGGATAAGAGCGCCCTTCTTCATCTGGGGCCCTGGGTCACGTCGAGAGGTTGACGTTTACATGTGATTTACAGAGGTGGGCCACAAAGTGTCAGTTCGAGCCCCAAAGAGGCTGCCGCCTGAGTCACTAAGAGGTGCCTTGGCTGCAAACTGACCCCCAATAAAAATCCTAGACCCCAAGGTTCATCTTAGGAAGCTCCCTTGGTTGGCCACACTCTACGTGTTATCACGTCAGTGCTTGAGAATTAAGTACCGCCCACGTAACTCGCTGGGAGCGAATAACTGGAAACACACATTTGTCTCCCCTAGACTCTGCCCTACATGCCTTTTACCTTTTCTGATTTTAACTTGTATCTTTTCACTGCAGTAAATCATAATTATGACCAAATAGCTCTTCTGAGTTCTGTGGGTCCTTCAAGGGAATCAATAGACCTGAGTAGAGTCTCAGGACCCCCAACTCATCTCATCAAAGAGCAAATGATGAAGAAAGATGAGGCTTCAGCGGAAAAACAGATTGGAACTGAACCCTAACTCTGACATACACTTCCCAGTGACTTCAGGAAATCACCTGAACTCTTAGTCTTTTTGAGATTTAAATAAGACTCTATATTAGACACCCATCCCTTGTTTCAATAGATATTCACTGAATATGCCACATAGCACATGATCAAAAAGTGGTTATTGGTAGAGGTCACCGGGTTGGATCACCTGTGAATTTCTCCATGCTAAGCACTCTAAATTTGGACTTATAACCCTCCACGGTTTTGCAGACAGATTTGTTCACAGTTTGTAGTCAATAAATGATTATTTTTATACCCTCACGTGCCTCCTTTCTTATTTTGAACCTAAGCCTCTGCTTTCAAATAGTCTGTTCTTCTTCAACTGCATGTTGCTATGGGCTTGGGAGAAAATCCCACATGTGAACTACGCCTGGAACATGACCAGAATCATCTATGGAATTTAATACGAACTAGTCAAACATCAATATGAACACCTAGATTTATTCCCACAAACTCTTTATAGATATATACTTTTTCTTTCTTGATCAACAACTGACAAGCCAGAAAAATAAAGCCTTGGGAAATGGATAAAGTGTAACCCCAGCCCAGTTTTCACTGGCGAGCATTGAATCGATGGTTGACCTTGTTGTGAGTGAAATTGTGCCTCCCCCCAAAGTGCGGAAGTTCCAATTTGCACGGCCTATGAATGAGACCCCATTCAGAAACAGGGTCTTTGCAGATGGAATCAAGTCAAGAGGAGCCCATACCGAAGCAGGGTGGGCTGTAATCCAATGACTACAGTCCTTACAAAAATGTGACATTTGTGCAACACACATGGGGGAGATGGCCATGTAAGACAGAGGGGGACACTGAGGGGGCCTGCTGCCACTGAGAGACACTAAGAACTTCTAGCGTCCTAGGAAGTGGCAAAAAGGGTTCTCTCCTAGAGCCTTCAGAAAGGTCACGGCCAGCCGACCCCTTAATTTCTGACTTCTGCCCTCCTGACGTGTGAGAGAACACGTTTATGTTGCCTTAAACCACCCAGTTTGTGGTGCTTTGTTGCGGCCTTCCCGGGAAATGAATGCCTCCCCCGTGAGAGCTTGTCACACACAGGTCTTCGGCTTGACTGGTGTTCCTGCCTTAACGGAAAGCAACCTGCCTCTTGGAAGGCGGCAAGAAGCCGCCGACAATGTGGAGGCAGAAGGAAGTGACTCACCACAGGGCGGTGGCCGGTGGCGCTCAGGTAGTGGAGGAGTCCTTTGGCGTGGTAGATGGTGGGCTGCAGGTGCACGCTGGGGGCCAGCCACTGTCTGTTCAAGTCTTCCCTGCTCAGGGAGCACCTGTGACTGAGGGAACAAACGGCGAGCAATAAGTACACATTTCGAAGAAAATAACGAGAAAATAAAGCCCAAGAAGACGAACAATTAAACCCATGAATCCGCCCCCCCCCATTTCTACCCGTTAGCATCCACTGGAGAGGCCCTGAAAACTGCAGCTCTGTCCTCTACATTCTCAAGGTGTCATGGTTACTCACAGCCCCCGCAAGAATCGGAAACCGTACTTATAATCAGAGTTTTGAGATGAAGTTGGGAAATGTAGTTTCCTGCTAGGCACACCCACAAACGCATCCGAGAAATTCCTCGAGACAACGGGACCTTCAATTCTACAAATAATAAAGCTGAGTTGATCCATTCTGCTGGATGGGTTCTAGATGACATTTCCAGCTGGTGTATACCTCTACCCGGTGGGTCCCCTTCAACCCCCAAGCTGACGCTGAGGAGTGACTGCATAAATGCACCTAAGAACATATCGCTGAGAGCCAGGGGTTATAGCCAGGTCTGTTTGCCTGCAAAACATGAGGCTCTTTCTCCGTCACAGTGCTTCCTCGCTATCCGTACAGATGACACGGAAGACGCGGCTTTCACCTGGATGTCTAGAGCATCGTTTTCAAAGACATCACCACGGAGTATCCGTGATAGACGTGAGCTCGGAACCATAAGTCCCCTCATGTGGGAAGAGGAGATGTTGCAGTAGCAAGTACCGAGTTATTTCATGAAGGCGACGCAGCTGGGGAGCGATGACACCAAGGGCGTTCAGAGGGAAGGAAACTGAGAGGCTGAGCTGCAGGATCCGGGCGTCCCCAAAGCCCATGACCTCCAGCCGTTACTGAGCGCAGCCCACACTCAGGGCAGGCTCCCAGCAGTGCTGTTGAGACGTCACTTACTCAGTGGGGCCTTGAGGAGGTGGCACGGGTTAAGAGGAGCAGCACAGCGTCTCCGTTGCCTAGTCCTGCCAACCCCCTGACCCCACTGCCCGCCACCTTTGTCCGCTCTGTGCCACAGCTCTACCAAAGGACTCACGGTTCCCTCCGAGCAACTGTGTCTGCTGTCCTGTTGCTGGGACTCTCCCCGTCTCCATCTCTTTCTACCTGTTCATCTTTCAGGGGATCCGCTCTGCAGTGAAGTGTCCCCTGATCCGCATCCGCAGCCCATTACATTCTGCTGTTATTTTTTAGAATAGTATCCAGAGATTCCCTTCATCAGAATTCGTATAAAACCATTTGAATGTTTCTCTCTCTCTCTCTCTCTCTCTCTCTCTCTCTCTCTCTCTCTCTCTGTCTCTCTCTCTCTCTGTCTCTGTCTCTCTCTCCCCACCCCACCCACTCACCCGTCCATTTATTCACTTTTACTCTCTTGCCTTCCCTGTTCAATGGTGAGCTTCCTGGGGTCAGGAACACTTTGTCATCATCAAAACCCTAATATAGTAACCATGTCAGAGTTGATATTCAGTAAATAATCTGGAATGAATAAATGCAGTAGTATTTAAATGTAGAATCAGATCCTTTTTTTTTTTTTAAATACTCTTCAATAAATTTTGGAGGTGGGAGAAAAAAGTTCAGCCTCTTCCTTTCACAACTTTTTCATCTTAACATTTCTGAAATTATCTTTAAATATTAGTTTCCTGCTGCTTCTCAGCCTCCTCTTACAGCTCTAGAAACTGAAAGCCTTTACTCATTGATCATGATTTCACCATTAAAATATTTTGACTTGAGCAATGGTAGGATTTTTTCATGTCTTCCTCTCCGACTTTTTTATCCTTCTCTTGCCTTTGCGTCTCTCTGTTCCTCTTTTTAAAATGATCCTGGGAGGTATTAAGCATACCTATATATTCTAGAAATAGTTTACCTGTTCTTGCCGGCAACCAAGCACACGGGTGAAATACGAAGTGGATCTTTAATGAAGACAGCAACAGAGAGAAGCAGACACTCCAGGTTGGCTGTGTTTAAATGAATTTTTCTTAAATGCAGGTACTTGCATGCATCACATCCCAAACCCCAGGACTCTTTTAACTGGTCGGTTTCTCCTCGCCTTCACCTGGATTCTCACCGACGTTGGGGATTTGTTTTTTCTTTGTTAACATCGAAAGTGATGAAATCAGTTGAGGCCCCTGAAGAGCACTTGTCTGTGTAAATGAAAACTCAGGCATGTTGTACGTGTTCAGCAGCCAGCAATCCCATGACAGCTCTCTCTACCTCTTCTTACGTGTGCTCCCCGGAGACCAAGCTCAGGGGCAATGTCCGTGTGGAAAAGACTCACAGGTGACCACATAGCTGAAAGACCACTCTAGATTATAATTCCCCCAAAAAACCAAAAAAAAATGAGAGTTTTGTGCTGCAGTCACAACAAGCCTGAGTTTGGGGTCAGAAGACGTAGTCCCAACTCTCGGCTCTGTCATCAGGGAAGGGACGTGAGGACTCTGGGAGTCGATGTTCTCACATGTGAAAAACTATAGGTATGCTTAACTACTTCTCAGGATCATATGAAACGGTATCTACATGTAGAAATATCCGTGTAACTCTATCCTCACCTGTACCTATGTCCATGTGATGTCCACACCTGTAGCCCCACACGAATCTTATCTGTATCTACATCCTCACGCACACCTATAATGCTCAGGGATGCACAGTTCCACCTGGACCGTGTCCACCGGTTCCTTATATCACCCTAATTTTTCTTCCTTGTGAAGAACGTCCAGGGAGCTACATGCAGGTTGACTGGAAGGGAGAAGACTCTTGGCCAGGAACCCCAGATGAGAGACTGTGGTCAGGGTGAAGTACCACCTGACTTGAGTACAGTAAAGGGTGGAATCAATGGGACCCAAGAGAAAAGAAATCATATAAAAAAGAACGCAAAGAACAACTGACATAACTTGTTGATTGGACTTCGGGCTGTTAAGTAATACAAAGTGGAGGATGGAATCTAAGATTATCTAAGTACACGGATTTGGAAAGAAACGAGGCCAGTGTGAGACTTGGGGAAGCTGTTGGTTCAGGGCAAATTTTGCTCATTTTGCAGGGATGCAGAGGATAATGCATTCCTTTGGCATACACAGGTCGTACGGATTTGGGAAGCCCATGTGTTTGTATTGGTATTCGAGGCTCTACGCAGCCCCGTGATTTGGAGAATATCTGTGTGTGCGCCCATGGCTTCAGCAGCTCCTCTATCCACACAGTTACAGATTATTATGATATGTCCTACACCTAACTCGAGTGTTTTTCCTCTTAAGGCGGATTCATTTGCTTCCAATCTCCAAATCCATTTGGCATTTTGTGTTAATAATGTCAGAGACGCACGTAGCCAAAGGGACCACTGCTGCTCTTCCCAGAGATTTGTTTTAAGCATTTGAAGATGAAATGCACCTCATCTTATTATCTACTGTAACATTTTTGAAATGATAGCTGCTCTCTCTATGAGGAGAGAATTAGCAGATCGACAGCTAGGACTGGTTGGCAAGACATTCAGTCCCTCTAATTTCGGAAAAGGGTCAACTTCAAATAGTTTGAAGTCCTGCATTGCTTATAAAACAATAAAATGGTAAGTATTGCTATTTTCCCCAATGAATATTGAAAACTTATAGGGGAAAACAAATTCCACTTTCTTTTGGTTTCAGAGGTGAAGTCATTTGATGCAACTAGTCATCATTTAAATAAAAAAAAAGAAAGCTTTAGTTTATTAAAGTCTGTTTTAAGATAAAGCTTATTTACATGTACAAAGTTTGCTAGATTTCCAGGGTCAACCACCCAGCTTGCCCAGCAATGTTGTAATTTTAGCCTTGAAATGCCTACATTCCAAAAAAAAAAAACTCAGTCCCCGGTGAGCTGGGACCCTCAGCATTTCTAATGCTGGATTCCAAATTTTAAGAGCAGTTTTTATGTAGGGTTCCTGACCAGAAATGGAACCTGATTGTTTTACACTGAATGAATGTTCCAGACGGGGCGTGAGCCCTTCCCCAGCCCCTCAGGTGCCACCACTCCCTGTTTTTACCTCCGATTACTTCACCATGTTATCTGCCTGTGCTTTTTAAGCATTTGCAGACCATGTCTAAAAAGTCTCTAACCATTAAACCTGCGGCTTTTCTTAAAAAAAAAAAAAAAGCTTCGGATCTTCTGAAAATACGGTCATTTGATGACCAAACAAAAGCATTTCCACTGAAATTCTTAGATACTTCCTCAAAGAAAATCCAGAAACCCGCAGCCAGATAATAAAATTATTCCAATATCTCCCCCATCGGTGATTGATAAATGGAGAGATCAAGGTCATCGACTGAACGAAGGAGGCCAGGCCTCACAGCCGCCATGCTCTATGCACAGTGAGCTCTGGAGTCTGAAGAGAGGTGGTGTGTGTAACGTTTAGCAAGTGGCCTCACCATTCACCGCACGTCCCAGTCACAGGAGGCAGCACAGGTGCAGGAGGAGGCTGTTTATAAAGATAAAGATGCACTGAAGCTTCAGGGGGCACGACTGGCCAAACACGACCCCTAGGGCTTCCCAAATACACGTGACTTGGATGGGGGAAGGGGAGGGAAAGGAAAAATCAAAGAGCAGTTTCATCTTAAGTCCACAGTTGCAAAGCTTGAGACAATTAGGGTCACCGGGAACATATAATTAGGATCAAGATTTTTTTTTTGTCACGTGAAATGTTCGGAGAGTCAATAATCTAGAGCATGAGACCAAACCCACATGTCCTGCAACTCCTTCAAAAAACAAGCAAAGAGTCCATGGAGGCCTGACTGCCCCAGAGCCCAGGCAAAGGAAAGCCAGTGTTTCCAAAAGATGGATCGGAAGTAGTGACCTGGGTTCAAAGGTCAGCTCTGTTCAATAATTTGCCCAGAGTTGGCACTGGAACCCAGGTCAATCCAGTCCCAAAGGACTGTTGCTGATGCCCGTGTCCCTCAAAACATGGCCACCGACCTGCAGCATCAGCATCAGTGAGAGCCTACTGGGTACCCAGAAATTTGGGTCCCATTCAAGAATCTACATTGTGACCAGATCCCAGAGAATCCATAGGCCCACTTGGTGTGAGAAGCAGTGCTTCCTACTATACCTCGAGGAAAGAAAGAGAATGAACACTTACCGAGAAACCATGTATTCTGTAAAGGGCTTAACTGCCATCGCACTTTCAGGAACCTGGACTACATGTCATTTAGGCTCTCTAGCATCTCTCCTAGGACAGCACCAGCTCCAAAAGCTGGAAGAGGCTCCCCTCCCTCCCTGCCCACCCCACTTTCCCCACGATTGTGTTAATATCTTGCACGCTTTATTTGAAAACCAATAACAGAGTTAAGACGAAAATGTGTTTTTTCTAAGTCACTTCGACGAATCTGATTTCGTAAGTTCATGGAAACATCCGATGGAACAATTCAAAAAAGATGACAAGAGAAGGATAAGTTGAGCTGAATCAGGCCAGACCAGATGAACAGGTGGGCCGGCTTGGCAAATATAGAGTGAGCGCTACAATATCACTTTATAAATCAAGAATATGTAACCAGTTAATTCACATTTCTACCCAGCAATTCCATTCACAATTGACTCAATAAAAATAGATACGGCTCCCACGGAAACAGTTAAAACCCTGAAGCTGAAACTTCTAAAGCTCTGTCTTGAGAACAAAAGCATGTGCCAAACATATGCAATGTTGACAGTGACATTTTAGGCTGAGCCATCAATCTGACACCGGCCAGGCCGTGACTACTTCAGTTACCTGCTGCCACAAGCTGACATCGTCTGGGACCAACCAGATACGAGGAAAGGTAATTTAATTAATTTCTGAAATTTTAAATCCATTGAGAATCTTCGCTAAAACCCAAAATCATAAAAGTGTCAAAGGAAGGATCTTACTTAATGGAGAAACAAGAAGAATTTCCACAAAGATTAAGAACAGGTGATAAAGACTAATATTTGCATGACTATTCAGTGTGTAACTAGCAGTACCATCCACCGAACTCAGACAAGAGACATTGGTTAGAAGCATGTCAAGCAGGTCTTTACGAAAAACCTATGTCTACTTGCAGATAATGTAATCACATAACGAGAAAACAATGATTAACTCGAATGATAGATAATTTAGTGAGGTAACAGGATATAATATTGACAAACTGAAGTAAACATTCATTAAAGAGTAGTTGAATAATTCCATGCATCTACAAAATAGAGTATTGTCTAGCTGTTGAAAAAAAAAAAGGGTCTCTTTCACCTGATATGGAATGATGGGTTTCAGGACATATAGTTAGTGATAAAAAATATAAACATATAAAGCATAAGAGCAAAGGGGGGTATAAGACAATTTACACACATCTATTCATTTGTGCAAAAAAATACAAGAAAGAGAAATCAGAAACTAATAAGACTGATTACTTACAGAAGTAGGTAGAACAGGGTGTAAAGAATGGATGAATGGGAATTGGGTAGCAGGGGTACAGGGCAGATGGCACTTCTCATTTCATGTTGTTCAACTTTTACAACCATATTGATGTTTTGTAACTCACGTGAATAAAGTAAGTGTAGGCAACCACAAGACAACCATGGAGAGAACACAAAATGGATTATAAACAGTCACAAATAAACTTAAACTCTAAGGCAAAGAAACAGCACTGACGGAAGGAAGAATAACTGACCTATATAACTTTGGAAAACAGAATTGCGGTTATATCCTGGAAATCTAAACGCAAAAAGGATAGTGCATGAGTCTGTTTTTCACAGCGGCAGGCAATTCTGAGCTGGCAATTTTAAAACTACTTTGTGTGTATTCTAGAACTGAGTAAATAGGTACATCTATTATGAATAATAACAACTAGGTTTCTCATTGTCGCAGACAGGAGGTACGGATAAAGAATTAACTTTGTGATGTTCTATTGGAATCAGCGCTATCAGCATGGATTCATGGTTTTATACAGAGACAGGTGAATAAAGCAATAAATGTGTGTGTGTGTGTGTGTGTGTGTGTGTGTGTGTGTGTGTCCGAGCACGTATGCACGTGTATCCATTTCCTAGCTCTGCTTACTGGTAGGACCTAGAAACAATAAGCCTTAGCAGCAATGAACTCATATAATGCCCAGATCTCAGTTTCCAGGTACCATTATTTTCAAAGGAATCAAGACCTCCTGAAGCAATGCTTGCTTGGTTTCAGGGTGAGAATGGAAAGAAAAACATTAGTCTGTACATCTTATAGCACCAGGAAGGAAAGAAGTAATACAAAACAATGGGTATGAGTTGAAATGTCAGAATAATCCATTTCAAGGGCATCCCGATGACTAACTATGGTCATTTGAACAATCGAATCAATAATAATGATATGTTATTACCTGAAGAATAAAGCAGATGTTTATAAGTCTATACTAATGCAAATAAGTAAGTAGGGGAGAAGGAATGGCTCTTCATTTCAGTAGAATTCCAATTAGAAATACAGGAGTGAAGGGGGCGGGGAGTATTGAGCAAACATCACGGTAGTGGCCATTGCCAGCAGAGCCGTCGATGGATGCTAAAATAAGTGGGTGAAAGTCTGATGAGTAACATACTATCGGACTATCGACATGTACTCAGAGTATCTCTGTGCCAGATACTTAATTCCAAAGAGAAAAATATAGCAACTTTATGGCCGATACCACCTGAAAGAGAAGATCAAAGTAGTAACACCATCGTCAGAGACACACAGCAACATGAGACACACCCTGAGACCGGAAACTGAGAGGGAACATACCCTACGTGCTGCTCTTGACCGAAACAGAAATCTGGATTTAATCATGAAGAAACCTCACACAAGCCCAAATTAGGGTACATTCTCTAAGTAACAGACGTTACGCATCGGACATTTTAGAATCAAAGAACCAAAGAAAAAGACTGAGATTGGAGGCAGTTGAGAAGACGTGACTACAAAATGCATTGCTGTAATGCTGGAAAAAAAAATGGTATTATTGGCACAACTGATAAAACCTGAATATTGTCTGTAATCATACTAGTGTATTGATGTTAACACCCTGGTTCTGATCATTATACTTTAGATATGTAAGATGTTAGCATCTGGGGGAGCTGGGTGAAAGAGAGACAGTAATAATCTTATACAATTATTACAACTTTTTCACACATACATGCTTTCAAAATAAACACTCAAAAGAGATTTTTACAAGATTTAATTTTTAAATGGGAGCAATTCTATAGTTCATCAAAGAAGAGGATATTTAAGAATTCGAAAAACTCAGAAATGATAGAACAACTTAGTAAATGCTATCATAACTCAGAAAAATATCCTTCTGTAAATGAAACCTAGCCTGGAAACTCAAGATGAATAAGTGCAACAAATAATACCTCAAGAGAAAAATGTGAACAGAAAACACTGTTTCAATCCTAAAGGGGAAAAAGATAGGTAAAAAGGATTCAAGAAAAAAATGACAAATATTAAAGACAGGCAAACGACATCCAGCAGACAAACGACAGTAGCACCTGAGAAAGGAAATAAAGCCTCAGGTCAGAATAGATACTGAAACCTATGTTAAGAAAAGGCTCATGATCTAATTGAAAAATTCAAAGCTATGCACTGAAATAGTTTGTTATGTATCTGAGAACATTGACCCAGAAAACATACGCCAAGAGATAATCTAGTAATATTACTGGATGTTAACGAAAAATAAATTCATTGGGAATCTAGTCAATAGAAGGCTATGTCTTAAAAAAAAAGAATTAGATCAACCCTTTTGACAGTAATGCTTCTGAAGAAGATTGAATCGTGATATGCAAAGTACTAAATAATACATTTAAAGAAAGGAAATAATGAGGCGAAGATTTTGTATCCAGCAAAACAGATCTTCAAATGGGGACAGAGGGATGAACACGATGTTCCCGATATTCAAGAACCCAGGGAATATTATTCCCATGAGCCTGGCCTTAGAAGTACGTCAGATAACAAACTCAGACAAGCAAAATGGCCACAGAGATATGGACACTCTAAATTTTTATAAACGTAAGCTGAGGGCACCTCTGCCCTGGGAGTTATCTTGTATTAATATAATCGTTTTCTCCACGGAAAGTCCGCCGTTTTCTGAGTCTTGTCCCACCCATCTCTGAGTCTCCAGACCCTGGAAGAGCACCTGGCCTACGGAAATTATTTAATAAGTGCATATTAACAGGAATAAAATGGCATTTAGTGACATACTCGAAAATGGCCTACACGAAGCCTTGTTCATACATATTTGGCAAAGCAAAATCAATCGCAAAGCAAAAGAGCCTTTAAGGCCTTCAAATGCTTTCTGACACCGCGAAGGAAAATCACGTTATTCTCAACGTTTATTTTTGTTTAAGTTGCCATGTCTGAGGTGAAAAGATTGGATAATTATTACATCGCATTTACTATGGAAAGGTTCTATCACCATGGAGAAACAAAGGAGGTCCACCTCACCTTTTTTTGTTTCAGGCCAGATGATTATGAAAAAGCTGTCTTCGCCCTCATCACCATCATCACCGTCGTTGCCATCACCGTGATCACCATGACAGTGAACACTCATCGAGTCCTTGCTTTCTACCAGTCACTTGTGAACTGCTTTTTGTCACAATACCCCTGCAGGTATTTGTTATTGTAATTCCTATTATGATTCCCATTTGTTATGACAACTTGTAGATGAGGAATTAGAGGTTTAGAGAGGTTAAATAACATGCCTAAGGACACACAGCTAGGTGAGCTTCTGAATCAAGAGGACACGGAATAATACAGAAGAGGGTTACTTATGAAATGCCCCAAAGTCTTAGCCACTGTGTCAGATACCAAGTCAATCTCCTCGAAGAGTGAAAGCTGGGGAAGAATCTACAGAAATGGATAATATCTGCCCCCTACACCTACATAAACCAGCGTGCCGCATCTGTCTGCTGGCACACTGAACTTGGAGTCAGGCTTTGAAGAAAGAATTTTGTCACCTAATATTTTAATAACCAATGGTTTGCGAGTCCAACGCCATGCCTGGATCACTAGCCTTACAAGTGTTTTGACACCTTTGTCTCTAGTGTTCTCATACACAAAATTAATATTCCCCTTTATGCTTGATAGGTTGGTGTAAAGTATAAAAATGTATTCAAAAGGCAAGTGTTATATAAATATATATATTATTAATTCACCAAATATTTACAGTTACAACAACTACTATGTGTCAGACACTATTTTTATCCTGGCTAATACAACAGTGATGAGCCCTGCTAGTTTACATGCTGAGGATATCAGAAGGGGCAGGTCAAGGCAGATATGATGTCCATCCTGTTCTGTTAGATTCTCAGCAGCAACACAGCACATTGACCAGCACATGGCAGGCAACTAATGCATCGTTATCCAAGGGATAAATGAAACCCAACTCCCCCATTCTACTGTTGTCAGAATATTTCTTCTCTGGGCAGCCGATATCTAAATTAAAGCTGTGATTTTTATTTTTTTACTGTCAATTTGACAGATTTAATTATGAGGTATTGATTTTTCCTGATCTCCTCTGTCTTGCCAGCGGCCTCTGAACGGCTCCAGTTTGCTTTTGGATTAAAAGTCACTGTATTTTCCTTGTTAGAGAGAAGCCTTTGATGAAAATCTCCATGCAAAGCTCAAAACCATTAACACCGAGAAAAATGAAAGTGGCTTTTGATGACGTGCGATGGGCGTTCCATTCTCTTACCCCTATTGCAAGAGTTAATAAAGAAGTTTGCAGCTGAGATCTCTCAGAGAAGCTCAGAAGTGAGGGTTCTTCAGCGGACCATAAGACTAAGAAACACCCCATGTTTCTCTTCCGGAATGGGAAGAACCTAGCCCTTTATTTGTTCCCTTTTTCTATCCTCCAAGGCTTTTTCTCATATTAAAGCAATTTTTCCTTATAGACAAGAGAGCAGACTGACATTTACATGTCCCTGACGATGAGTTCATCAAGCTGAAAGGTATCCCGAGAGAGCTACAACTCATTTCTTCCCTACTAACTAGCAGTGGTGGCAAAGAAGGTGGACATCGGCGTGTTTAATTCTGGTGCATACTGTCATCTAGATGGGTCTCTTGGGGCAAAGAACACAAATGAAGAAAATTAATTTCTGCTGATTGGGGGTTAGAGTAGCTAGGAAACTTTCACTCCATCCCCTAAAGCCATACTGACTGCCAGTGCCATCCTAATTAAAAAAACAGAGAGTCACCAGGAACTCTAGAGTTCTTTTTCCTTGAAATCCTGGCAGCAGAACGTGAAAAGACAGGAATGATACACTTACACTGCTGAAGAGAAAGTCAGAAAACAATCTGGGTTTCAGTATTCACGTTGACACCTGCTATCATGTGAGCGTAGGCAAATTCCTTAATTTTGCTTGGCTCAGAGTTTTCGTTTGTTTAAAAAGAAAATTACAACACATGATCACTAACCAAGGTGACTTTATCCTTTAAAAAGAATGCATCATGCCATATTAAGATTTGCAGAGGAAAAGAGAGAGATACACAGGAGGAGAGGAAGACAGTGAGGTGGGCTGTTTTCATTCTTTGAAACACAGATTCATTGGGAATGGGAACAAGATTCATTATCGAAGGTTGATCACCTCATTCCTGAATTGCAGTAATTGCCTCCTCACTGGTTTTCTCGTCTCCTGTCTCTCATAATGTTGTTCCCCCGATCTAACATATATTCCAAGATGATATTAAAGTCTTCTCAGTGGCTTCCCATTGCCTAAAGGATGGTGTGTCAACTCCTTTGGTTGGCATTTGAAATATTCTGCACACTGGGTCTCAGCTCACCGACCCAACCTAACCTCTTCTTAGCCCCCCAACACAAACCCAGCACTACAAGTGAGCCAGATTTCCATCTTGTTCCCCAGTCTGTGCTCCCTAACTATCAAATTCTCTCCACTCCTGATGGAACCATGTCTGATAACTAATTCCTTTCTTCTCTCTTTTTCTGAGTCTACTCTTTTTTTTTTTTTCAGAAAACTTCTCAAGCCCTGCCTCTTTCATGAGACGTTATTTGACTATTCCAGGCCATAGCAACTCCTTCAACCTCTGACCTCCCTTAGGAAAACTAAAGGGTGGAAAGTTTATGTGAATAAATCACAAAGTCATGCTGTGTGTGTTCGAGTCTGGTCCCACCACTTGGTATGTAAATTTAGCCAAATTATTTAACTTCACTAAATTGAAGACTCCTCTCTATTAGAGGAGGAATACTTCTGCCTCTCAATCTCTACCTAAAGGTAATAGTAGCATCTAACTCACAGAATTTTGTTTCTGTTATTTTATTATTTTGTTTTATTTTTATTTTTTTAGGATTAAGTGACATAATACACTGAAGGCATACAGAAAAATGCTTAGTATATAATCAGTGATCAATAAATGTTTGAATTTTTTAAAAACAATCCTTCATGGCATTCACCATCAAACTTTCACTTTACTAAACTGTGAATTTAGATTATGTTTTACTGGAGGAAAAACTAATTTTGAATGTTCATTGAATCTGCTTCAGTTCTTACTGTCATGCTCAACATTTAATGGCTCTCAATAACCACTTGTACAAAAGCTTAGGGACAAATTAGACCATCAATTTAAGACTGGTTCTTTCCTTCTTTCCTTCCTTCCTTCCTTCCTTCCTTCCTTCCTTCCTTCTTCCTTCCTTCCTTCCTTCCTTCCTTCCTTCCTTCTTCCTTCCTTCCCTCCCTCGTTCCCTCTCTCCCTCCTTCCCTCCCTCCCTCCCTCCTTCCCTCCCTCCCTCCGTCTCCCTCCTTCCCTCCTTCTCTCTCTTCCTTCTTGCCTTCCTTCTTTCCTACTATCCTTCCTGCCTTTTTTTTTGAGACTTTTAATAAAGCATACAAAAGAAATTTAAAAGAGTAAAAAACTATATTTATCATTTAATCCTCAAAAGTCTCCATTTCCTATTGGAAAAATCTACAGTCAAGAGGTTTATGTGACTATCTACAGTCATATATTTCAGATAAGAATTTGAACCCAGGTTTTTCACTGAATTGAACACAGGTGGCCTGGAGGAAGTGTGAAAAGTTTTTACCTAAAACACAATCTTCTGCTATTGCCTTTTCTCTCATTATTTGTCCTCATTCTCATTTATATTCCATAATATTTTCTTGCAGAAAAGGTTTTCTGTTGGCTTGACTCTCATACCACTCCTCTGCAGCCTATCTGCCGTGTTCAGCTGAATTACGCATACATATAATTCTAGAAAGTTAAAAAGGCAAAGGAACTATTGATTAGCCTTCTTAAAGAAAGCACCAACTACCCTCTCTTCTCAGTAAATGGTTTCCCCCTTCTTTTGATCGCTCAGACAAAATATCTACTAGTCATCTTTGACACTTCCTTATTTTATACCCTAATCTCATTCACCAGCAAACCTTACAAACTCTGCCTTCAAGACATATTTAGAAACTGACTACAACTCACCCCCTTCACCACGACCTGCCCAAGGCTCCACTATCCCTTACCTAGACCCCTGCAAGAGCCTTGTAACGGCTTCCATCCTTGACCACCCCTCGCTTCTTTCCTGGCAGTCTGTTCTGCACATGACAGCCTCAGGCTATTGTGATTTCTCTGCTATAAGATCTCCTGTGCACATCCCCCCTCAGGGTGTCTGCATTTCCTGTTTCATCTCCCTGACAGTCTCTTTTCCGAGTTTCTCATATTTGTTTGAATGTTGTCTTATCAGACAGAACCTTTCTGCTCAAACCATCCAACCCTGTTACTCTACTCTCTCCCTTGTATTATTTTCTTCATTGCACTTAACACTGTCATTCTAGTAATACACATTTTGAGCTTAGCATGTGGTATCTTTCCACTCTAGACTCAATGGTAACACGGACCTTACCTGTTGTATGCAACCACAATATTCTTAGCACCAGGAATAACTACTGATACATAGCAAGCACTTTATCAGTAGATAACGAATGAATGATTAAATGAATTCTCCAATCTCTAGTCCCCAGGAAGAACATCTTTATGGTTAAAGTATATTTTCCTTTCCGACGGGTATGGCTGAGCATGGTTGTGATATCCGTGGATCCTTCCAGAAATAGTCAGATCCATCTTTTTGCTGATGGAGAAGTAAATTTAGTCCTATTAGTGGACTGGCTCCCTCCAAGATATTGTGCAAAATGTGTGATGTTACTTGAGATTAGTTTATTTCCAGTAAGACTCAGAAAAAAATCAAATGGGCTTATCATTAGTAGTTTGGTGCATCCTTTTATACAGGGAGTCATTTTATCAATATGAAAAATCAAAACATTCTTATAGTTAGTTCTCGTGAATCAGGAAAACAAGTGAGCTTTGATATACTGTCTGTTTTAAGCTAAAATAGACACTTCAAGCTAAACACGGTTAATATGACTTTTACTCTCTATCAAAGAGAATAATTGTCAAGATGATATTTCTGCCCTTCCTGTTTTCTTAGTTCATAGGGACAACTCTCCTATGTAATATCTGCTTTCTGTCTTCCTGACTCTTCCTCAAAGGTGAGAAAAAAGTCAAATGAAACTTTAGGAAGTAAAACGTGTATTGTTCATTTATTCAATGCCAAGAGAAGGAGCAGCCCTTTAGAGTTTTGATCCTGTTGCACCTCCTTCCTTGCATGACCCAGATTGAAAAACCACAGTTACGAGGACGGAGTCGTTTTCTCTTTTCACTCTGTCATCTATTTGAATTTACATTTTCCTGGGCGCTGACAGGGAGAGTGCAGCAGGTGGCACGTGAAGCCTAATCAGTCATGCCTTAGAAGCGGTGCGAAGGCTCTTCCCTCAGGTTGTGTTGTTGAGACGACACGGGGAACACGTCGGCTCTGCTCCCCGATCGCGGGCAACAGGACTCAACAAAACTGGTTTTTGTTTCACCTGACTCAGAACCTGCCAGGTGGAAATCGCCTTTTTTTCTCAGGGAAATTTGTCACAATCGGAGACACTGCTGGACATCCTATCCCGGCTTCTGCATGAACAGAACGCAAAGCCTACGGCAGAGTTATAAACTGCCTGCGTATCGGGGGCACACCTCAGCACGCCCACCACCCTGACCTGCCCCCGCCCCCAGCAGATGCTCTGGGTCTGATTAGTTCCAGGCAACTAAGAAAATCTCCATCTCATAACTAGATGACACAGTCTGCCAAGCAGAGACTTCAGTGACCACACATGAGAAATAACACAGACTTTATAGAATTTGTTCAAAAGTTTATAAAGTAAAACAAAAGAAATAACAAATGCTGGCATAAAGGAGGAACCTGAATTTCCATAACTACAACATTATGTTTATTTAAAAATTCTCTATTTTCAGTAAAAAAATTATGAGACATGCAAAAGGACCAGAAAGTATGGCACATGTATAGGAAATAAAGCAATTATAGAAACCATCCTCGTGCAAACCCAGATGCTGAACTTATTGACAATTAAGTTAAATCACCACTTGTAAATATGTTTAAAGAACTAAAGAAATCTAGCTCTAAAGAACTAAAGGAAAATATGAGAACCATGTTCTCAACAAATTTCATTAATAAAGAGATAGAAATTACATAAAAGAACCAAATAGTCATTGTGAAAAGCACAATGACTGAAAAAAAAAATCACTAGAAGTACTCTACATATGTGAGCAGACAATATTCAGTGAACATGCAGATAGTTCAATTGAGATTATCCAGTCTCAAGAAAGAAAAAAAAAAGAATTTACAAAATGAACAGTTTCTCAGAGACCATTAGGACACCAAAAAGCCTACCAACATACACAGGATGGGAAGCCCAGAGAGAGAGGGGAGAGAGAGGAAGCAGAGAGGGTAGTTGAAAAAATAATGACACAAAACGTTCCAAACTGGATGCAAAATATTAATCCACACACCCAAGAAATTCATCAAATTCTATGACAGATAACTCTGAGTTCACAACCTACACACATCATCATCACAATGTCAAAGTGCAAAGAAAATTTTGAAAGCAGCAAGAGAGAAGAAATGAATCCTATATGAGAGATCCACAACGAGATTAACAACTTCTTTCTCCTCAGAAAAACCCTGAAACTAGAAAGTAATGAGAT
This sequence comes from Eonycteris spelaea, assembly GCA_003508835.1. Lineage (NCBI taxonomy): Eukaryota > Metazoa > Chordata > Mammalia > Chiroptera > Pteropodidae > Eonycteris > Eonycteris spelaea. The sequence goes on from PUFA01000115.1 coordinate 4,827,521, forward strand.
GGCGTACTTGAAGCACAGAAAGAAAAAGACTACCAGCCAAGAATCCTGTATCCAGACAACCCACAAAAGGGACAAAATATCCATATATCAGATAAGACAAATAACCACATCAAAAGTAAGCAAAGTATCTGAACAGACATTTCTCCAAAGATGTGCGAATGACCAATAAGCACATGAAAAGATACTCAAGATCATTAAGCATTAGATAAATGTAAGTCAAAACCACAATAAGATACCATTTCACACCTATTAAGGGAGCTAAAGTAAAAGATATAGAAAAATGGCAAGTGTTAGAGAATGTACCTAAATTGAAACTCATTCATTTTAGTAGAATACAAAATGGTTCTTCTATTTTGGAGTAGTTTTGCAGTTTTATGAAAGGTTCAAAACACTGAGTCTCCTATAATCCAGTAGGTCCAATCTAGTTACATACTCAAGAGAATTGAAAAAAAAGATAGCTACATAAAATCTTGCACATAGATTTTCATAGCAGCATTATTCACAACAGCTAAAAGGTGGAAACAAGCCAAACGTCCATCAATCGACAAATGGATAAACACTATGTGGTATATCCATACAATGGAATATTACTGAGCCATCAAAAAGAACAAAGTACTGAAACATGCAACAACCTGGAAAACACTGTGCTAAGTGAAAAGAGCCAAATATAAAAGACTGTATGCTGTAAGAACAGTATTTCTATGAAACGTCCAGAAAGGGCAGATGCATAGTGACAGAAAGTGTCACAGTGATTCCCACGGATCGCAGGAGAGATTTCCACTGGGGCAAAGAAAATGCACTGGAATAATATACGATGATGGTTTCGCCCCTTTCTGAATATATTAAAAGCCATTTAATTGTATCCTTGAAATGGGTAAATTCTATGGTATATTAATTATACACCAACTTTTAAATGCAATTATAAAAATTGTATAAAAAACAAATTACATAATCCAGATACTCGATTATTAGCCCCATAATTATTGAGATTTTACTATATCAGCATATGTCTCCCTATTTACGTACTAAAGCTTGGAAAACCTGACCTCAACTTTGTTTTGTTTTTTATGCCTTAAGTTCCTGTTTATTAATAATCCGTTGGAAATGAAATAGAGTAACCTTACGCATGTTAGAAATTATTAAGCTACCCAGCTCCCCTCCCCCTCATTTTCTCATATATACCAAAGTCATAGCAATGATGTCTTTAAATGCATCTGACATACTGAATACATTTATTTTAAGAACTATATTAATTTTATGTATCTTGTGTCTACGTGTTTGTTCAGGGCTATGCTTAAATCAATTCAAGTGTTTTGACCTGTCCTCTGCTTTCTTGCCAGTAGCGTGAATCTCTAAGTATCTTTCCCAGGGGTCGGCCATAATGTGTGTGGTTAAGTTCTCTGAAACCTAATGATCATCAGGAAGCCATGTGACAATGACAAAGCCTTCTTCTGCAAACCTATGTGTCACAAAAGGAACTTCCAGGGCTTTCGCCATCAGCTGGCCCCATAACTGCTCTTCGTGCCATGTACGTGGTGGATGTTTAACTCTGTGTTCTTTAGAAGAAAGAAACAGCGGTGCTTTCTTCAGTTGCGTATTTTGTCTGGCAAGTCAGCATGGCCACCACCCCTGCAATTACTCAGCTTTCTCAGAGCTAACCTAAAAATAGCTCAGAGTGGCTGTGGAGGAGCTCTTTAGATAACGAGGGGGTCACACCTTCAGCTGCCAGGTGTTAGCAGATGACATGCTGATGTTAATTAATTTGATCTCCCTGAAGGGGAAGAAACATCCTGGCTCCCCGTCATTTGCAGGACAATGGAACATCTCTGCTGCTAGCTTGAAATGTGGATCTCCTGGCTGCTAACCAGGTCATGACTTTCGCTGAATATCTTGTTGGCAGTTTAAGATGGCAGGATGACTTATTTACAACTTTAGCTTCTTGTAATGTGTTGAAATTCACACTTCCTACCAGCGAAATCTGACCTTAAAACCTCATTCAGTGGAACTCGTGGAGAAGTGAACCATAACACTAGTGAGTGGAGACTGCATCCTGTATGTGACATTTTACAATAAATGGAGTTCCACTGTAAGTCCTTGGCTTCTTCCCAGTCTGAATCAGCCATCCTTACAGCTCCTACCTGACATTCTTGCTCCAGAACCTCTTCCTCAACTTTAAAATCAGTCCCTTGTGCAATCTTGTCTTCCTCACTCCCTTTTTCACTTTGTTTCAATTGTAAAGCCAGAGACCCCAACCCTTCTCAAACCCAGACCTTTCCTTTCCCCCAAGAGCCCCAGCCACACTGTGAAACCCCAAGGCTGCCTGCTTCGCTTAGGATGGACTGGACAATTCTCAGAATTAATGATGGGAAGATTTTCTCCTCTGGGCAACCATGATCATTACTCCTTTGGCTGACAACTGTTGGTTGTCAAATGTTCTGTGGGCAAAAATTTCTAGGGTGCCTATAATTGTGTCTAATCATTTGTGGTAAATCACCATGTTGTTTTCTGTAGACAAAGAGAATAAATAAAAGGTCTCTTTACCCTCTCCATTCAACATGCTAGAGACAATAGAGCTTGAAGCTGGCGTAATTTCCTGGTGGAAATGATGGGCTTGGACGAAGAGGTGTGTTTATGTCTCTGTGAGGCCAGAGGCTCTAGTACACAGGCCATTTCTGAGGATGGAGGCGTGCTGGCCCAAGCCCTTTCCAAATGCCTTTTGAAAAACAGAGTTGTTCCTTAGGAGCAGAGTAAAATAGAAAAGTATAGGTTTGTCTTTTGGCAAGTGACATTCGTTCCATGCTTGACTACCCCTTTAAAAAGCCTTCCCAGGTTCCGGACTTTGCTTCTCATAGTTTTAAAGAAAATAACATTAAATAGGAAACATTTTTTTCCCCGAAATTAATGATGAGTTTCCTCACCAGTATCTTGTATTCTATGAAAGAATAAACAAGAACAAAATAAAATACATCTCGCATTTCTCCAATACTGCTGGATGTGTGAGGATTAAAACACCTTAAATAATAAGAGGATTATAAAAACATTTAATTTTGTAACTTTATCATTACTCCAAGTTGCAATCTCCACCCAATGCCAATTTCTAAACCCACTAATCAATCAAATCGTGTAACAAACCTGGAAGGAAAGTCTGGGAACATAGCGAACATCTGGTTCAAATTTTAGCTAGTGGGTGAGAAACACTCTTGTCATAACTAAAAGTTTTTGTGTTAATTCTAATTCTAAGTTATTCGGTTTTATTGAAAAAGCAATTATGAGGCAACCTCTTCATAGCGAGTACCGTGATAGGTCTTAAAGATGCTCAAATGCAAAAGCATCTTAAACATAATCCTAACTACTTCACAGTCTAGTTATCGAGCCCTGCCAACCAAAAACCATAAATATGTGAAGGAGATATAACAGGGATTTGGAAGCAATCAATTCTGAACTGGGGGTCAATTATGAAGAGGAAAGCACAACAGCCATGTATAATTATAAGTTAATGTGTTATGTCTCCCTGGAATTTTTCTAATTATGAAATGAAGGAGTTTATCTTCTGCTAATAGAATTTCCAATGTCTGTAACATCTTAATGGAAAGGATTTTTGTTTTAAATGCTGAAGACTGAATATATGCTGTCATCCATTGGAGGAATCCCCTCCAAAACTACTGTAAATGATGTTTTAAATATTAATAAACCCTCAAATACAGAGAAAATAGAAGAGATGACAACAGGCAAGAAACACCTACATATTGATAGGTCGAAAGGAGATGATCCAGTGGTATGTGATTTAGCAGACTGGAGATTCCTTGAATTTATATGCCAAAGGAAGCCAGTCGATTTACAAGAGGAAAAGATCAGAAATTGGGTGTACCACATAACTTTGTCACACATGCAGAAAACATCCAAATGGTATTGGCTGAAATTCTGTATAAAAAGCCATCAGATCCTCACATTGCCCCGGACTCCGCCCCAGATTATATGACTAAGTCATCTTTCCTTCCCCTTCACATCAGACTGGACATGGGGAATACGTTACTTCCAGCAGGGCTGCATCTGAAATGATTCTCAGGTGCAGAGATAACGAAACCTGTGAGACGAAGAGGGGGTCTGGGATGCCTCAGTGGGATGTCACGGCTGCCTCGTGGAATGATGGACCGCCCCCTACCCCCCGCCCCAGAAATACTCTCTACTGAGCATTTGAGGTATCGCAACAAACTGGAGTGAAAAACCCTGGGTACTTTAGTGCGCCTTTACTCATGTATTGTTTAAACAGGATGATGTCATTTTGTTCTTTATTACCTTTCCCACACTTACTCCTTGATATTTCTCCAGATCATCAGAAAATGTCACCCATCAATCAAGAGGGTCCCAAAGGGAAATAGAATGGCCCTGGTTTTTTTGACGTTCTTAAAACGGACATGTGTACCCTGCTATTATAATCTAGACCAGAGGTCAACACAGTTTCTCAAAAACCATGTGGTAAATATCTTCTGACCACCTCTCACAACTACTCAACCCTGCCTTGCAGTCTGAAAGCAGGCGCAGACATTATGTAACGAACGAGCATGGCTGCGTTCTGATAAAACTTTATTTACAAACGTGGCCCACAGGCCAGACTTGGCTCCCGGGCTGTGGACTGCTGAATTCTGATCTAAACCCCAATAGGCCAGGTAGGCTCTAAATCTAATAGTCTATGCCATTTCTTCTTTCGGTTAAATTCTCTGCTTCAAATGGACTGTTTATTTTTATGCTTTCTGGCTCATTCATGAAAGTGCAGGAAAAAAGTGACAACTCGCTAATAGTCACATCATTGTAAAATAACACATGTGGAAACACTTTGGGAAATGTTACAAATGTAGGGCATTACTATTAGTGCAAACAGATTCATCCGGATTTGATGGGCGCTCATTTATTCACTGTTCATTGCACGAGCGTTATTTTTAAGTGCACGTCAAATGTCGGGTACTGTGTGAAACCCTGGAAACACAAAGGTAAACAGAAGGCTCTTTCTTTTAAGGGGTTTTTGGTTTAGTATATTAAATCAACAAGCCAGGGCAGTGTAGTGCCCTGGGCCCCAAAATGTGGCTGGATAATGCTTTAGACTCTCTTAGCTGTCCTTCGCTCTTCTGCTTTTTTCAATTAAAGTTATCGGGGTGACACTGGCTAATAATATGTTTCAAGTGTACAGTTCTATAATACATCACATGTGTGTTGCCTTATCTGTTCACCACGCAGTGTAGTCTCCTCCACCCCCATATAATTGACCCCCTTGACCCTCTTTGTCTCCCAACCTCTTCCCCTCTGGCAGCCACCACACTGTTGTCGGTGTCTGAGCTTGTTTGTTTTGTTTGCTCATTTGCTGCTTCCTGGTTTCCATTCTCACATGGGCGAAACCATGTGGTTCTTGTCCTTTTCCATCTGACGCGTTCTGCTTATTAGCGGGTACCCTTGAGCGCCACCCATGTTGTCTCAGCGTTTCATCCTTTCTTACAGAGTACCTTCCTTTCTGGTCACGCGCCGTCTCCACCCTGCCCTTTGACTCTTGACTGGTTAGTCCAAGAGGCCGACGGTCAACACTCCAAGAATGAGAGCTCAGACATTGCTCAGCTTTTAGATGAAAGCTGAAATGAAAGTCCTGAAAGCCAATAAGCAGAAGAAAACTAACTATAAAAGTTGGCTGTTTCCACCCCCCAAATCAAGAACACTTGGAAGATTGACTACGGAGATAGAAGGATGGATATTTGACGTAAGGGACATTTCTGCGACTGAGGAATAGAAAAGCCCTCTCAAGTAGGATGAATGGTCCCCTGTCACTGGGAGAGGCCCAGCAGCGAGGGGCGATGAGTTGCAGTGGCTCTTTGAAGACAAAGGGGGTACTTACTAGAAAGGAGAAGAGCGGGGAAGGGAGAGAAGAGAGGAAGAAGAGAGGGAGGGAGGCGCCTCGGAAAGCTGACAAGAGAAACAAAGACTCTGCTTTGAATCTTGAGTTTGGCGTTGCAGGTGGTGCCGGGTTGGGGGCCGCCTCTGTGACCCCACAGATCTCATCGTAGGCCCGCATCCGAGTCTGATTTCCTGGTATTACCCTGTCATCACGTCCCTCTCAAACTTTTGACGGATCCAGCTCCCTGTCTCAATCCTGGGCTGGATTTACAATTCTGGAGCTGCGTCAGCCCCTTAATAAGAAGTGAACATAGTCTGCAGGCTGGAAATGAACTTCACATTTTGGCAGCGATTAGGGGGTGGGGATGGGGGGGTGCAGGAAAAAGGAAGTGTTTTTCAGTTGGGGTGGAGCTCATAATTGCTGGATTACAACACAGAATATATATCTTCTGGTGACTTCCCAGCTGCAGAATGCTGGCTGCAATTAGAAACCTATCCGTCTCGTCATTTTATCATTTTTATACATTGAGGAGCTCAAGTGTTCGCTCCCGCAGGCTGCAGCCGTCAGCATCCAGCTGTTGTTGGGCTGAAACGCCACAACTAAAAATGTGGGCCAACATGACCGGAAACCAATTTGGAGGCTGAATGAGAAGTTCAGGATCCGTTAACAACGTTTAGTGCTCTCATTCTTCACGTCAGACAGGTGAAACCCATGCATTTAGCAGAGGGCAGAAGAGGGAACGCACCTGGGCCCTTCCCACAAAGCAGACCGGCCCCGCAAAACCAGCCTTCTCTCGGGTCCGACATGTGTCGCTCCATTAGGTGGGCTTCTGGTTTTTCCCCACTTCCAGGGGTCACCGGTTCAGAGACTTAATTCCAGATAAGTAAGTCTGGCTGCTTAGAGAAAGGTATATTCAATATTCAACAACTGGGGCAGTGTTGTTGGACGGGTCCTTGGGCAACTGCAGGAAAAAATGATATTCATCCTTCGGCTGTGTCCTTTATAAATGAGATTGAGGAGCTACTATTTCAGTGCATGAGACTGGCTGTCTGGCACGGGGGCGGGGGGCCTCCTGGCCGTCTGAGCCCTTGCCTCCCTTTCGGTTGAAGCCATGTTCATTTAAAAGAAACGAGGGGCCTTTTCTCTTCAAATTTTTAGCTCGTCTCATTACCAGGGACATCTGGGTCTCTAAGAAGTATTTTTATGAGTCACATGTTCTGCAATGACCCAGACCCGTGTAAAGGGTTTCTGGTGAGTTCCTGATGCCACCTCATTCATGAATTACCATCGTCACCGTTGTTCTGGTCACTGCAGTGACTGGCTGCCAGCACCGTGGGGTTAGGACTTCACCTTGGCTGTCATGGGCTGGGAGCAACTAGCTGTCCTTGGAGGAAAGAAGCTCAGTGGGAAGGGAGAAGGTTCCGGGTGGCCCAGACTTGTTTCTGGATGAATGCTGCACTTTGCAGGCATCCCCTTATGACCCGACCCTTCCACTCTGTCATTTCTGACTATAGAATGCCCTCTGGTGCCAGTTCAGGGAGGTCAGGGGAGCCTGCAGACCGGAGCCGGGAAGAGCTGGCAGGCCCACGGGCTAGCACAGTGGCCAATGCCACAGAGCACAGGGCAATGACAGACACTGGCCAAGCCCATCAAAGGGGCGTGAAGCACCATCTGGATCCTACAGGGTGAAATGACACAGAGATGAACACCTAGCAGGTTACATCGAGAGAGGAATATGGAAAGCTCCAAAGGTAGGGATGGCATGGAAGACTCAAGCTGGGAGCTAGGCCACCAGGAAAAGCCGCTGCCGAAGGTCACCAGGAATCAGCGTGCAGAGATCCAAGCTCAATAAAAGCATGAGCAGGAGGACGGTCAATACGGACAGGCATAGCTGAGAGCCAAGAGTCCTCGAGCAGGGACACAAGGAGGGAGGGAGAGCATTTGAACCCCAGAAGACATATGAATGTCACTTTGTTACTTGTATTAATCAACATCTTCCTTATAAAAATGAGGCTGAGAAAATAAAAACATAAAACTTTCTCAATAATATAAAAAGGTATTCTCACAGCTCTCCTCAAGTTCTTTCCTCATCACGACTTGACTTGCTGTGTTCATCTCTGTCATTCACGTGACACACGGGCGTCTCGTGCCTGCTTTGGGGAACAGACAGTGCTGGGCACTGGGGTGACAGGGCTGAATGGACATAGTTCGTGTCTCGGGGGATCTCGCCCTGGACGGTGGCGAGGCAAACACATGCATGACCGTAATACACACGGCACCGAAACTGTGATGACGTGGTTAGCAGAGTGGAAGGAGGGAAGGATGACTTTTGCCTGGGTGTGGGATTGGACAAGTCAGATGAGTTTGTGCAGATTTTAGAAAAGGAGTGAATTATATCCTGGCCCTAGAAGTATATGGGAAACAAAGGGGGGCAAGGAGGAGAAGGCCAAAAGAAACGCTATAAGCAAAGGAATAAAAAGGTAAAAATCTGCAAATAACAAATAATATACTGTTATGGAGAATCTATAATGCACCATACATTATACTGAGAACTCTTAGTATATATAATAAGAGCTTATTTTCATTTAACATTTGGTACAAAATTGGCACAATGTTTTATTTTCGTTTAACATTGGGCACGAGATTGGCAGGCAGCAAGGATATAATTATCTCCAAATGAAGGCGACTTGACCGAAGTTCACAAAACAAGGAAACGGAAGAACCTAGATCTGAACCCGGGGTGGTGTGAGGTCCAAGCCTGGCGTTCTGGCTGTCTTGTGAATCTGTGTTTCTGGGGACCTGATGTTTGGGGGTGGGGGAATGGAAGGAGGAGACGCAGTCGTGAGTGTGACGAGCTTGGGGTGTGGCTCTGAAGGGCAGACCTTCAGACCAGGTGGTTCGATGGCGGTTTTACGATTCACCTGCGTCAGAATCACCTGGGAAGGGGGATACTATGCAGATTCCCAGGTCCAGCCTCGCAAATCTCCTGAATCCTAACCTGTGGGAAGAAGCCTGGCGTTTCACACTTGAACCTACGAGTCTGAGGGGAAGTCTGAGAAAATGGTTTAGGTCAGTATTGCCTCAGTGTGAGCAGATATGAAACCACCGGCCACCTTGTTAAATACAGAGTGCTGGGATTCAGATTCTTCCAACAGGTCAAGTTCAGGGCTGGGTTCATGAATTTGAACATTAAACCTATGGGTTGATGACCGTTAAACAAAGGGGTAATACTTTCACGTCTGTCGTTTAGAATCAAAAGAGAATAACCTCTGGTGGAAAGACAGAATGGTTAGAGCCAGAAACAAACAAACAAAAAAATCACTTGATTGGTAAATTAGTATTGTAATTTAAGTAGGAGATGATAGAAATTTAAACGACAAAAGAGTGAAATGCAAGAAAGGATATTAAAGAGGTGAAATCACTGACTTGATAATTAGTTAAACTCGAGATAGTGGAGAGAGCGCATTTGAGAAGGACGCTAGGGCTCCCAGCTAATGTCGCCAGGGAGGCCAGGTGGTGGCATAAGGCCTTTGGCAAATGCTCCCTTGTGTGTAACAGATATTTACTTATTATGAACCAGGAATGGTGCAAGGCCTGGGAAATACAACAGTGACTAGCGGGTAGTCTCCTTGCTTGGGAAACCTGCCCTCTGACTGGGAAGAAGGCAGACAGACCGACGAACAGGCTGGACTGACGTGTCCGCACTACCCAGAGAGCACGGAAGAGGAGATGGAGCCAGCCCGAAGGTTCAGGGGGCTTTTCTGGAAGGAAAGACCCCTGATGTGATTCTGAGCCTCCTCGAGGAGAAGCGGTGTGCCCTGACAGGCTCGCGGGTGGGCACACCACGCTCAGACCCAGCGTGGGCCTGAGGCTCTGGTCCCCAACGCTCTCACGGAGAAGACATTTACCCCCCTGGGAAACAGAAGAAGAGACACGTGCGTGACACTTACTCAGTGTCACCTGGGTTAGACGGAGTGATTTCTGTCTCCAAAGGCCATACTCTCTCCAGAAAAAGAAAAAAACAAAAACAGATGTGCATTTTGGATCTTTCGAGTTAGACATGGGTGAGAAACAGCTGAGTTGGTGTAGTTTGTATCTGGTATTTATGACAAAACTCATGGCTGGAGACAGGCCTTTTGGAATCACCTTCGCTGAAGTCAAGTTCAAATAGACAAGCATCAGTTTGAACAGTTATGTGTCAGGCTCTGTAGAGATGTGATACAAGGGTAGCGATAAGATTTAATGCCTGCCCGTGAAAAGTGAGAAGTTGGGGGTCCTTAACTCGAGGTTCACGAACCCTCCATATTGGTTGACGGCCTCCAAAAGTTTTATGCGCAGACAAGTTTGCGTATGTGCATTTCTCTAGGGTGAAGAGATCCATGATCCGAGAGAAATTAAGGACCACAGACTTAAGACCTAGCAGGATAAAAAAATATGTTTCTTACCCACACATTATAATAAATTATGAAAAACGACACGCATATGTGTGAGCTGTTTGTACAGTCCTGCATGAAAATGAACGTCAATTATTAAAGAGTAAAATCCCTGACTTCAGCATCGTTTCTGAAGGAGCAACATATCATTTTAATTGCTGCCCAAAGACATACTCTTACAGTTTTGATTTAACTGGGAAGTCACATTCTCATGCAAAATATCAAATTATAAACCCTCTTTGGCAAAGCAGTAGAGTCGAATGAAACGGAGAAGCAAAACAGAGCTACACAAAAATGGCATGAAAACAGATGATTCTGTAAAGAGTATGATGGAAATTTTACAGAGCATAATGAAAGACAGGAAAAAAAAACCTCCTTGGATATAACGTGAAGACTTTAAACTTTAAAATAAGATTTTTTTGAGCAATTGCAGAAAGAGAATAAATTTTTCTTATTCTTTAAATACTAATTGTTCAAATACAGTAATAGTTGCACATACAATCACTGAATATCTTTATGTGCCAGACACTATTGTTAGCAATTTACGCAGATTTCCTATTTTAATTCTCACAATACTTTGAGACAAGAACTTAATTTTCTTGATGTTCCTGAAGAGAAATCGGATGCACAGGTGATTTAAAGCACATGCCCAAAGCCCCTTCAAGTCCCCCTCTGCTCAGTCCTGTGGCTGTCACGCCCCACAGACGTGGACCCCCCAGCACACCCACCAGGAAACCTCCTGTCCACACATCTCTGTCTCGAGTCTGCTCCCCAGGGAACCCAACCTCGGGCGCCTGCCACTTCAGAGACGGACACTCTCGTCTACTTCGGGTCTTCACGTGAGCCCCCTCTCCTTCCCACCCCAGATTGCACTCAGCCCATTGCTGTCTCCGCTTCACCCTTCACAGGTCTGTTCACATACCTCCTTCTGGGAGAGAAGTTATTACCCATCAGAAATCACGATCATTAACTTCGGAACGCTTGTTTCATTTTGCATGAAGACTCTGTCTGTCTGGTTCACCATTACAGCCTCAGGTCATGGCAACGTCCCTGGCATTCGGTAAACATTCGTGGGATAACTAGGTCTAACACCTCCTCTGAGGACCACATTAAGACCAACGTATCATGAAACGCTAACCTGCAGTCTCGACATTCAAGAATATCATTTGCTGGTGCCTGTCCCGAGCAGGCTGTCATCGGGGCCAATGGAGAAGCGGACAAGATCATCGACGCCCGGCTCAGGAGGCTCTGACTGGAACGTGGAACACGTGGCACCGTCCACTTTGCCTCCCGCTTTGCACTTGGCCTCACATGTGCTCTGCGCTGCTCTTGCAAGGAGTTATCAGCGATCACTGAGGTTCGTCAGATGCCCGATGCCTTCACACACCAGCAACGGGGTGGAAACTCACAAAGAAAGAGCTTCTAAGTAGGGGGGAGGGTGGAAAAGGTAAGGCAGATTGGAACAACTGAGGAAACTTTTCAAACTTTTCACTCACCCCCCCCCGCCTCCAGTCATTCTTATCTAGCCTCACCCAAAGCTCTGAAAATGTTCTCAGAGCAACTTTATAGCATCCACCTTGGTTGAGTAGCTCAGTCACAGAGCTTGAAAGAAATAGACCCCAAGAGAGGGATGAAAAAATTTGGAATTTCTTGAGAAGATATGGAATGAATTGGTAATAGGCTGTCCTTAAATGCAAATCCTACTCAGGTGATGGCATTCCAGCAGCTAAGGGGAGCGAACTTTGCATGGAAATGTAGAAGCAATAAACTAATTTCTATTTTAACTTGCCACATGCCTCCTTAAAGATAAATTTGGGCTCAGGAGAGATTTAGTCAGAATCAAAACAACGCCTCCCAGATTCATAAACGATCGCTTGCATTTTCAGTTTGGGAAAACGTTAAGATTTCTTTATGTTTTTCTTATTTTCGTCTGATGAAGCAGTAGCGCAGGCATCACGGGACACATGTTACAATGTGTCACTTCTTGATAGATGCGCAGATGACGCTGAATTCTTGCTCCCTTCTGTGTGGTTCTTCCCACCTCAGACTCCCTGACAAGTCACACAAAGTCTGCTCCTACTTCCCCCTTATGGTCTCTGCCACAGTCTGTGCATTCTGGCAATTTCAGATTCTCAATTACACACACTTGCTGGCTGCTGGAGGGGACAGAAAGTGTGCTTCCTCTTTCGGCAGCTGCTCACCAGATGTGACACGGGTAGGCTGTGATTGGCTGGCAGATAAAAGAGAAAGTCCCTCCTTGGACAGACAGGTGACGAGACATTTCAGCACCAAATCAGCAGGTCCTCCTTCACCTGATTGGACATGTCCTTCAAACTTCTGCTGGCAAACAGAGAGGCACTGTCATGAGCTCATTCAGCCCAGTGCCGACGGCTCCCTCTCTGGCTAAAATAGCAAGGAGCTTCATTTGGAGACATCATCACAGCATTCAAGATGCGCTGGGAGCCATTTAAGCAGCATCTGCGCTGGTGAGCGATAATTGCAGGGCTGCAGAAGCTTGTTTATTTTAACTGCTAAATGTTTGTATCTTGAAAACCAATGACACTTTTCTGTAATCACTTTTGAGATGCACTTGAACCCTTCCATCTGCCCAAATCGTGCCACTATGTTTCTCGGGCGATGACAATAGGCAGTGATTGGGGCAGAGTTAAACAGCCACCAACATTTCTCCACGCCTCCCTGAGGCAAGGGCGAAACGTATTTTGGCTCGGCTGCTGAAGCTTCCGCTGGCATAGTGAAGACGACTTAAAATAAGATCATTGATAAAAAATGCTGGTCAGCGTTGACTCTACATAGACTCAGTGGGCATGTCTTGGGTGCTGGCACAGGTGACCGCAAGCAGGCAAAATTGCCACAGAAAAAGCAAAACTATCCCCTTCCTTTTTCCTCTTCTCGTGTTATATAGGGGATCCAAACCCACAAAGTTTCTTTGCACCCTTACTCCATACGAAACACAAGGGTCCTGTGAAGCTTTTTTTTTTTTTTTTTTTTGGGTGCAGTTTGTTTTCATTATATATACACCAAGAGTCACCAGATGAAGCAGGGGGAGGGAAAAGCAATCCCTTCAGAATAGATCATGGGAAGGCATTCTTTTCTTTTAATCCAATGTAGAGTTAATCCATCTAAGGGGTGAGGCATTTATTGTGCACTGGATCGGCACCTGCAGCCAGTCCTGGGGAGAACACGTGGCAGAGACCATCGATCTCCATGACTCCTGGCAGGAGCTGATCATAAGAATAATTGATAACCGCTTGCGTTCTCTCACTGCCTTCCACTGGCGTCTCCGAATATTTTACTAGCACAAATTCATTAAGCCTCAAAGCGCACCCGGGCATTCAGGAAGTGCTTGAAGGTTAGCTCTGTTATTATTTTATATTCATAGTGCATCTTTCCTCCAAGGAGCTCGAAAAGATTATAAACACATTACCAGAGCAGGTCAACGCATCACAGTCACGGGTCAGGAATTCATCTCTTTCTCCTTCGCACGGGGGTTCCTAAGCTGTAGACGACGGGTAAGGCTGAAAACGCAGCAGCCTCTTGAGCTCAGTTCTAGAACTTTTTCTATATTCCTTTTTTTTATTAAATGTTTAACCTCTCTAGAAGGAAACACGACTTTCCCTCTTTCACTCCACCCCTCATCTATATTAAATGAGTCATTCAAGTTTAATGCAGTGACGTCTTCAAGCTGAAACCATCTGAGACATCGGATGGAGATTTCAGTAGAGTGGATGAAGGAATGAAGTTCCATCTACTTCTAAGATAACGGTTTGGCAGAATTTGCAGAAAATAATGGGCAAAAAAAAGGTAACCTTGCGGGGCATTTCCTGCCTGTGTCATTCCAGGCCCACTGTGCCCGGGGCCTCAGACAGATGAGTTAATACGAGAATCAAGAATCCTGCTCATGCAGGTCCACACATCCCGTGAAGGGCAGGAGTAAGAGCAGGGGATCTGGATGTAACTGATGCGCACTTCGCTCCCCACGCTACACAGTAGCCCCCGCTCCTCCCCCACCCACAGGAGGTGAGTTTCGAGGCCCCAGAGGATGCTTGAAATCATGGGGAGCCCTGAACCCCCCTCAACTCAATGTGGCAGCCGCTTCTTCATCGGAAGACATGATGATTCCAGTAACTGTCATATTCTTCAGCCCAAACCTATTCCTGAATCTGTGTAACCATCGCTTCCTTGCAGCAAGTGGGCTTGGGGCCCCTCGTTTCGGGGGGAGGGGGTCCCTTGCTGAAGTCCTCACACAGGCCCAGGCTTTCCAGCCCAAAGTGCTACCATCTGTTCAAACGCGTCCTCTGTTCTCATCTCCCGGCCAGAAATGCAAAGCCTTTTGCCAAGCGCTTATCGCTCGGTGTGGCCATGACTCTTGTAGTTTGGGGTGCAACACCAGGAATTCACGTAAATTTCTTTCCCCTTCTCCACAGATTTATAGCTGTAAGAGTCATTTCACATCTATAAATCTGCAGATCTCAGCCACCGCAGCGTACAATTTGTTTCTTTCTTTGAGGACTTTTATGTTTTCATTTAAAGGGCACACTCAACGGCTCTTCTTCGGTACATCCGAATGGCCAGCGTCGCTATTCTTGTGCTCTGGGGCCATTATTAAGTGTGACCCGAACACAAGCCCTGCGATGCTGACAGTCCAGCTGATCACCGCGGCGGCCACTAAGTGAGTGATGGGCAGGGAGCATGTAGAGCGTGGGGACGCCAGACAAGGGATGATTCATGTCAAATGGGACAGAGCTCCGGGATGGCGGGAGGCTTCGTCGCACACTCAGAATGGCACGCTGTGTAAAACTAACGAATTGCTTATTTCTGGAACTTCCTAGGGACTCTTTTTGGCCGCAGTCGGCCACAGGTAACTGGAACTGCAGAAACCATAGCTACAGACGAGAAGGGACAACTGCGCCTTACGAACGGTGTGACCTTGGATGAGGTACGTGACCTTACCCATCGCTGACGTCCTTATCCTTACACTGTGGTATAAAATACCCACCCGAACTGTTAGAGACATTCAATGAAAGGTTAGAAAAACAGCTAGCACATAACAGTTACTCGGTGAATGGTGGTTATCATTCTTGTCACAAAGCCATCAAGAAGTCTCTAACTATGTCAAAGGGCCAATAGGGGAGTGACCTTTTCCTTTGATCTCTTTGTCCTCGTCTGTTATGTTCGAGTTCCATTTTACAGAAACATTTTACGCTTTTTTTTTCTTCCTCTTTTTTCATAAAACTGCCTCCCTTTGGACTGATACATCCTACACTTTGAAAATCGTCACCAGCATTTAATGACAAAGAAACAAATGAACACACAAAAATACAGGAATACCCAAATAATACTTCTGCCAGGAGATTAAGTTTGAAAGCTCTCAGCTTATTGGTCAAAGCCCTTCACATTCTTTCTAGGTTTCCGCCAGACTAGATAGCTTGCCATTACCTAAATATTCCTAGCCTTAGTAATCCTTCTTACGACATCCAGAACAGACATTCAGGACATGGACACTCTTGCACACTTTGAGCAAAAGTGCAAGTTAGGACAATTCTCCAAGCTCAAATTGGCCCAACTCACTGAAGGCAAGAAAAGCCAGTAAGTCCCTTATGAAAATTAATCCTGAGGTAATAATCAACAATATGAGCAAAGACTGGCAACCACAGTGTTCCTGGAAGTAGTTAAAATTCCAACAACAGCACAGTGGCCACATTATTTTCCATTCCTATGAGAAAATACTGACTATAGTCATTACAAATGATGTCTCAGAAAAATAGTTTTGATATGAGGAAACTAAACAGATTAATACAAAGTGTGTAAGCACTGAAACAGGAAGTTTTCACTGGATGACTTTAGGATGACCCCATGAGGTGGCCTCACTGTGCCCACTATATTCAATCTCTTTTTGATGCCCCTCAAGCCGGTGCAGGTGGCCTTTCCCTGGGCTCCTAGAACAGCTCCAGGGTACAAATCTATCTTTGTGCACACAGGAAATTTGGGTGAAACCTAAAAGCCACCCAATCAGAGAACAGTCTTCTCTAGAAAGGACTTCATAAAACCATACTTTAAAGTAATATTCCATATCACGTGGGAAAGACTCAATGAAATGTTAAAGTAGGATCCATTATTCAAATTTTCATAAAAGTACAACTACTTATAAAATGGGTGGAAGGAAATCCATTAAAATGTTAAATGATTAATCCCTTGGTGTTGGGATAATGTGTTATTTTTATTTTATTATTTTTGCCCGTCTATATTTTCTAAATGTTCTCCAATTAGCATATTCTCCAATTATAATATCTATAATGAGATAAAAGTAAAATTAACAAACACATACTGTAGTACCTGGTCTCTTTTCATTTAAAGTAAAATTATTGGATGCTAAGAAGTGCATCTACTTACCACAATGCCCCCCACAGGCTGGAGCATGGAAGGAAGTCAGTATGCATTTACTGAATAAATCACGAAGTACGTACGGGAAGAATGAATGAGCGGATCTATCAATGAGCCGACCAAACAGGGAGTATTTTTGCTGAAGGCCATAGAAGCTAATATCTTAATCAGGTCTTTTCACCACCAAAGCCCATGAAATTTGCCACTCTGCCTCCCCACAATACACCCTAGCTATCTGTATTCGTTTCCTGTTGCTGCCAGAATAAATGACACCATCGTGGTGACTTAAAACAACAGGAGTGTATTCTCTCACAGTCCTTGAGGCAAATGAGCCTGAAACCAAGGTGTGGGTGAGCCGTGCGCCTTCCGAAGGCTGCAAGACACTGCGCCTTACTGCTCCCAGTGTCCGGTGACTCTGAGCCTTCATTCCGCCCGCGGCGGCTGCACCCCTGAGTTTCTGCCCCTGTCTTCATGTCTGTACATCTTCTCCTCATCCATTTCTTATAGGGGTTTTTGCCATTGGATTTAGGGTCCCCTCAGATAATCCAGGATGATCTCCTCTTGAGATCATAAATTTATTTATATCTGCAAAGACGCTCTTTTGAAATGAGGTCAATGATAAATTCTTAGGGTTAAGACATACACATATCCTTTTGGGGTCCACCATTCAACATGTTATGGCACCCTGGAAATGACCCCACTTCCTCCATATTCTACTCTGTACACGTCTTCCTTTGAAAAAGAAAGCAACAGGACACCCTGAAAAGCGGGGGAGTCTACACAGAGGAGCCACCACCACGGTGACCCTCTCTCTTCATCCAGTATTGGAAAGATGATATGACAACATCGACCACCGTCCACTCCGCCTCCCCCACTTCACGTCGATTCTAGGAGGGGTGGACTGACAGTTCATCTCTCCTCATCCCTCCATGCCCCTCCATCCCTTATACACGACACATATGTTAGTACCGTGAGCCCTGAATTATCAGCTAAGGAACTGACAAACCCTGCCCATTATTCCTCGGTGAAAGGGAACGGCCATAAACGTCAGTACTGCGACCGGGAAGACATAAGCGCAGGAGCCTCGTCGGTGGGAGATTCAGATCCCATGAGAATGGAAGCCCCTCGTCTGCAGGGCCCGCAGGGGCTGGTGACAAGATCACAGAGGACTCTTCGCCCGACTCGGGCAGTGATTCTCTCCGCAGAAGGGGAATGATGAGCAAACCTGTGGCGACGCCCATTCACAGACATGTTCAAACCCCCTGGGGCACGTGACCTGCCCCCAGAATTAACCTGAGCCAGAGCAACAGAGCCAGGGGCCAGGTGTGCAGACGCTGGCGGCGGAGTCTGAGAAACTGCGTCCTCGGCTTCGCCGTGCTGCTGGCACTCTGGAGGGGACTCGGCAATTTGAGCTCCGGCACGCCAACATTCTTTTGCAGTAAACAGAGTTTCTAAATTTCCACTCTGAAAGCCAGATCTTGCAAGCTTTGTGTAAAGGTCCAACTTGAGACCAGTGAGAAACAGGTGGCGAAGGACCCGAGTGCCTTGTCTCATGCTTTCTTCCCACACAGCATTGAAGACACGCGCGTGCAGTTCTTACCGGAGGCCTCGGTGCAAACCGGCCAAGTGTTTAGTAGGTGGCAAGTTCCCTGCCTGTTCCCACTGACCACTTATCGTGCCCCAGACACGCTGCACGCAACACAACGCATGGTCATCTCAGTGAACCCACACAATAGCCCACCGGAAGCAGCTCAGAATGGTCAGAGACCTAGAAAATGGTAGCATTTGAACCCAGATCTGTCCAGCCCCTAAGACTATATGTTCTCAACTTCGACATGACACCGTCCTTTGAAACAGATGCTGGCAATCGGCATCAGCATTATCTGCTGCGTGACGGATGGAGCCACTCGAAAGTTTGCAGGCAATTTGAGCTGCGGCATGCCAACGTTCTAAAGAGAAGAAATACCACACAGCAAAGACCTCGTATGCCCAGAGTAAGGCGGGGAGGGACGGCATGAGAGTTTAAGCAATGGACGCTGTGACAGTTAGATCACTGTGACTCAACTGTCACCATGAACACAGGAAAAATAAGCAAACACAGCGCATGAACTAACCAAGAGTGTGCCCATGGGAATTTCAGCAATAAAGAGAGATGACGATTCTTACGAAGGGGAAGAGAAAGAAAAAAATGAGGCACTCAAAAGAAAAAGAAGGTTTTTGGAAAGAAGCGCTGATAAATGCAAGCACATTTGGGGGGGGGTGTTTTATGTATGTTACATATATTTTATGTGTTTTATATATACATATACATGAATGGTAATGATATGTACATATTAATTTAGAAAATCATATGGCACTTATATATATATATTTTTTAAATAGTGTTTTCAACATGTATCTATTGGTGTGATACTCCTGTGAAAACTTAAATAAAAAAAAAATCTGTGAGGATTAATGACATCCTAAAACAAATCTGCGTGGTACGTGTGCTCCAGGGAGACACATGCTATATAAATACCAGCCATTCCAGCATGTTCCTCTCAGACGGAGGCTGAGGAAGCACGGTGGTGAGGCATGGGAGGGGCTCACTGCAAATTCTTCTCTCCTAGAAAAGCGTTAGGGTAGCAATATGCTACTGTGGCTGACTCCTTTAAAGATGGCTCGGAGGTCTCTATCGTTGAAACAGTGTGTTATAAAACTGGTACCCCTCTCCCGGACCAGTACGGGGGCTGCGGGACTTCTGGAATACTGGTGTCCATCAGGGGCATATGAGAGGCACATGAAGACTTTGAAGACAGTGATGCTTGGGCCATGCCCGAGGCATCAGAATCACAGGGGAGAGGGAAGGGTATGATTTGCAAACCTCAGCAGAGCCCACTTGAGGTTGAGGTCCACTGACCCAGAACACATGTGCTTATTAGCACACTTATCCGAAAACAAAGAACACCAACAAGAAAATGAGATCAGATCATCCTTTCCCTTCTCAGCCTGGAAATGGTTTGTTTGGGCACTAAACTGATCCATCTCTCCCACGGCTCAAAAAAATGCCAGAAACAAAACTCAGGGTTCATCGTAGAAAGAGCGAGCGGCTGCGACCCAAGGGGCAGGAAGGATGGTGGGCAGGCAAGAGCCCGAGAAGAGGCTGGTGGTCCAGCGCCGGCAATGCAGACCCGAAGAGGCAGCAGGAAGGACCCCAAAACCCGGGGGAAGGTGCCGGGAAAAACTGCAGGAAGTCTAGTTCATTCTGTCGGTCCTGACCATTCTCCTCGCAGCAGAGTATCTCAAACTCTTCCGATCGTAAGGACGTCCTCGGGGATTTGTTAAACCTGCTAAATCCCAAACGCCAGCCCAGACTCTCTGCATCCCGGTCACCAGAGGTGCTGCCTGGGAAGGTGTACGTTCAGGAAGCACCCACACATGGTTTGTAATGTACCACTTGCACCTTTACGTCTAAAGTGGCTGCAATTGAAACCGAAGTAAAGAAGTCTCTATTTCTAAATAAGTCTCTATTTCTGAGTCTCCTTGGCCTGATCTTGACACAAAAATGGTCTGACTTTTGAGCTCTTTCCTCTGCCTTCTGCAGAAGCAGGAGGCTTTTGTCACCAATTCATGCTCAAGTCTTGATTCTAAATTCTTCCCTTGTTTTTGAAATTCTCTAGGGTTTCAAACATTTAGTGAATCACTATACACTGTAAGTTGGTTCCAGTATAAAGACTGCTTCCTAGGGAAAAAAATAAAATTAGGTCTACGGCCATGCCACCCTGACCAAGCCCGACCTCTTCTGACCTAGGAAGCTACGCAGGGTTGGGCCCAGTTAGTACTTGGTTGGGAGACACAAGGTTCTTGCAAGGTCAACCAAGGGTTGCCTTGCCCAAAGGAAAAAAAAAAAGGTAAAATTATATTATAGAATCAAGGCTCAAAGTGGGCCAGATTTCTTAGGATTACAAGTTTATGTTTATACATCTTTCTTTTCACCCTAATCGAGTATACGAATGAGGATTGGGAAACTTTCATGATGTAAGCACACTGATTGAAGATTTTATTGCCAATACTAGTTTTTTTAGCTGGCGCTGTGCGGAGTAAGCAGATCTTGGGGACAAATGAACACTCACACTGCCTATGACTTATGTCTCCTTTATGCATTTGAGTGACTGCTCCCTGGTCAGAATGAAATGAACCAGAGGAAAATCAGAGGAACGAGAAGAAAAGTGTGATTCTTAGTCATCTTCCGAAATTGGCAGCAAGCTCCAAAAATGTGAACCTTCTTTAAAAATAACGGAAAGCTGGTCCTCTTTGAGAGGGTACCTATTATACTGGCATGAATATTGCACGCACAGAGGCTAAGAAGGCAAAAGCTACATGCCAGAATAAACAAACACAAGCCAGACACAAGCAGAAAATTCCAATTTTCTAAGGTCCAACTATAATTCATGCACAAGCGGACTGAGGGACCGTGGTTCACCTGAGGATACGTATGAGACTTTACTAAGCTTTTAAGGCAGGAGAAGGTGACAACAGTTATGTTTATGACCAGCTACCCCTGCGATGCATAATTAATACATAAAAGCTTTGACTGAGCAGTGTCCAGTGGGACCTTGATATGTCTATTTGCCTCCACTGCAGACCAGCTGCAATTTCCCATCTATTTGCTTATCAGCCTCATTTTCCTAAAAAAACAAAACAAAACAAAACAAAACCTAGCTTACTTATGCTGCCCTACTATAAACCACAAATTTTCCCCAGACTGTGCAACCTGCAACGGGTACTTCCTGGTGGTGTGCCCTTGGGTGAGCTAAATAACCTGTTATTTATGACTGCACATTGCTCATGTAGATTACTGAAAACTGATGCAAACGAACAGCTCAGTGTCTGGCACATAAATGCAAATGATTATAATGCAGTATAGTACATATTACATATATCAATTACAATATTGTTTCCCATGATACATTTAATTATAATTACTTTTTTTTTAATTGTGTTGTCCACTTCTTGAAGTTTTTAGTTGTCAAAGAAACCTATCCCCCCACACATTGGGATAACTGGCTCGATTTTCACAGAACATGGATTACGAACGAATCATAAGGACGCTTCTCAGCCTTGTCATTGGGTTTCTTTAGCTCGTCATGTACGGTGGCGATACGTGGGGCAGTCGATTGGCCTCCCCACAGGGAAGGCAAGACGATCGTGCCCCCTATTAGCCTCGCATTCTCACCCTTTTCCACCAGGGCGTCCTTCACAGGGGACGACTCACACGACAGAAGGCACCGAGGGTGGCAGGAGGACAGGGGCCCTACGTGAGAGAACGTGAGGTGCGGCCTCGTCCCAGGCCCACGGACGTCTCGGGGGAGTTCGGAGACCTGATGGCTGTAGTGCATGCTTCTGACATTACCCTTCCCTCTGCC
The DNA here is from genome assembly GCA_003508835.1 of Eonycteris spelaea. NCBI lineage: Eukaryota > Metazoa > Chordata > Mammalia > Chiroptera > Pteropodidae > Eonycteris > Eonycteris spelaea. The sequence goes on from PUFA01000115.1 coordinate 4,849,639, forward strand.
GGCAGAAAATTAACCTTCATTTTGAACTTTTCAAAAAGCAGACACTTTTATATATAAATCTGTTGACAGGCCTTAAGCCACCCAAACTGCATAATCCTGCACGATACGAGGACTGGGCAGGTGAGATCTGCAAGGGTGCCCCCGAATGCTTCTGATCTTGTATGGTTTCCAGAGGGGCCTGAAATCCTCCTCATGTGAGATGTGAAGTTCAAAGCATTGTAGGGACACGTACTCCCTAGACATGAGAACTCTCATTGTATTTTCTAGACTCTAGAATCCTCCTGGATGAGTGAAGTCAGAACTTTATAACAATCCGTTTTATTGGATATTCCTTGGATCTCTCGACCTCTTCAAAAAGCAGAGAAGATTTTGGCTGTTAGAACTGTTCCCGGTGGTACCTTAAGGGGCTGCTACAAACCTATTGAGTACCCCTCCCCTTCACCTTATAGAGCAAAAGAATTTAGCCAACTAAAGCAAAATTATAGCTAGAAAGCCCTCTCTGCCTGCCTGCTAAAGATCAGTTTGTTGAGATCTGATAGACCAAATGCTTATTTTGGTTTTCAGCCTTTGAGGAAGGAGTCACTTTTGTCATGGAAGAAAATAATGATATTTACTTATTTAGGTGAAACATAAATTTAAAAATATAATAGAGATAGAGTTACAGAAAGATATTTCCTTCTGTCCCTTTGTTCAGAAGATGGGTTATAAGCTCCATGATGAAAGCAATTGTATCCATTTAGTTTACTAACGATATAGTGCGTGCTGTCTTTTTATTTCTCTCTACATATTTTAAGTGAGTCAATAATGAAAAGCTAAAAAATCTATCAGTCTGTAGAGCACAGGAAGTCCTTTTTGAGAAGTTCAAATGTTAGCTATACCACCTTAGTCAACACAGTCACAGAGGTTATAAAGATTGAACATAAAATCATTATGGAGAAGCTCTGATGTATAAAACCCATCAGGTAGAACTGACCTACATTACAAAAATTCAGCAATTCCTTTCTTAAATTGAAGCACCCAAACTGTTGCTCTAGAGGCATGCTTAGTGACAGTTTCCTTGTCAAAACATCCTGGTCAAGCTGTGACTTGGCCCAGACTCTTCTGAACCTATTAGTGTCTGGGCATCTTGTGACGAATGTGAGACACAGCCTGCAGACGTGGATGGTGGTCTGAAGCATGAACCGTGCAGGGGCTTTGAGAGCTTGTTCTCTGAAGACCTCATTGGTGGTCAGAGGTCCTTCTCAGCTTCTCTGGAAGGCACCATCACCTACTGTGCCCAGCGCAGTGTGGTCTTTGGGAAGAACGTTAATCAACTGCTAGAGATGAACCTTTTCACCATTCAATTGAAGAATCAAAATCGGGCCATCTCTTGCTAGATTTGGCTCACAGATTTTCAACAGAAGCATGGAAAATCACTGTGAACAGAATAGGCAGGATGGCTTCCTCGAGAAATTAGCTTGTGTGTGTGTGTGCGTGTGCACGTGCACATTTCAATTTAAGATGACATTATACAGATAAATGTGATGCGAATTACCGATGTTAAATTTACCTAACTCAGGGCAGCAATCATAAACATCACACCAAGCCAATGTCCTGTTTGTCTGTTGGTTGGCTGGTTGTTTTAATCTAGAGCAGCAGTTTCCATCCTGAATAAAGAAAAGGCCAAAATTTCAGCCGATGCGCCCCAAACTGCATAACTTGCAGTCATTCGACATGAATGGCGATGGTGTGAGAGTATCAATGAATGAACATTATTTGTCAGATATGGTTCAAGAAAAATTGCTAGGAACTATTGTTCTAGAGATGGACGGATGGATAGATGGATGGATGGATGGATGATGGACGGACGGACGGATGCATGGACGGATCAGAGTGTATAAGGTAATGAGTATGAGATACTTAAATACAGGCTATCTGGATTCAAATTCTGACTCTGCCACTTACAGCCTCTGCAACTAGAAAATCTACATGAGCCCCAGTTTTCTTAGCTGTTAAGTGGAGATGATGGAGATGCTGATGATGCTGATGATGCTAATGGTGGAGAAGAAGAAGATGAAGATGGTGATGATGGTGGTGTGGTGGTGGTGGTGGTGGTGGTGGTGGTTGGGTACCAACCTCACAGAGTTCTGTGAGAACAGAGTGATTACATACACCTATACCACTTGAAATAGTGTGTGGTATGTTGTCAGCCCTCATTATGATGACAGACAAAAAGAAAGCCAAATTCTACGATTAACTGTATTACTTATGTCTTGTATTTCTAGAAGACTTCAGCATTTACAAAGATTGTGTGCATAGTTTAAATTACTTGATCATCGGCACAGACATACGGCTTAGTTTTACATAAGAGCAACCGATTGGGAAGCAGTATGCCTTGTCTTAAATCAATTTTTAATTTAATGGAAAACCTCATGATAGAAATCTGGACTTGAAACCAGCCTTTGCCAATTATTAGCTCAGGGATTTTGTAAAAGTCACTTAACCTCCCTGACCTCTGTTTCCTTATCTGTAAAATGATAATAAAGAGAGGACACATTTATAACATTGCTAGAAGATTTATCCCGTTATTCAATAAATATTTACGATGTGCCTCTCATGCACCAAGCACTAGGCTAAGGACTTGAGGCATCGAGACAAACCACTACAAATGACAAGCATTTCAAGCAATCAATATATGTTTATCATTTTCATTGTGTTTACCGTTAGTTGCTATTCCTGAGATCTCAAAAGGGAAAGGCTCACAGAACCGGATCTTGAATTCAGAGCTTACTTACTTACTTACTTACTTACTTATTTATTTATGTTTTAAATACTAATTAAATGGAATGTTCTAAAACTCTCCTGATGAGTCAGCAGTTTGGGGGAGTGGGACTTCTATTCCGACAGAGGGCTTGGCCACTAAAGGATGTGGGTGAAAACAGACTTTAAACATGAGTTCATTTTGTTATGATTTGACTTTAAAGCGACGCTACCGAGGTTCCATTTGCACACAGTCAAATGTGCCTATTTGAAGGGTTCGCTTCGATGTGTTCTTGCAAACGTGTACGTCCACGTAATCACCGCCACAATCAAGACACGGAGCCCTTGCATCACTTTGGAAGGTCCCTCGTCACCCTTTGCCATCGGCGGCCCTCCTCTGTCCCAGGTAACCATCATTCTACTATCTTTCACTTTATATTAGCTGCACCTGTTCAATGATTTTATAAAATGGCATCACACAGGGAATAATCTTTTTGTGACTGGCTCCCCTTCACTAAGCAAACGTTTTGAGGTTCGTGCGTGGCATAGCATGTATCAACATTGTTCCTTTTTCTTGCTGAATAGTATTCATGGCATGGTTTGTTTATCCATTCCTCTGCTGACAAACATTTGGGTTGTTTCTAGTTTTGGGGTGATTATGAGTAGAGCTACTATGATCAAGCATGGGCATATGTTTTCATTTCTCTTGGGTAAATACCTAGGAGTGGGAATTACTGAACCGTATGATAATTATATTTTTAATTTGAAGAAATTTCAAAAAAGTTTTTCAACGCGGTGGCTGTACCTTGTTACACTCCCACCGCAGTGTAGGAGAGTCCTAACTGCTTTATATTCTTGCCACCACTTGGGTTCACTTTTCAGGGGCGAATTCTCAGTGACAAGGGAAGAAATCTGCACATGGGACAGGCACAAGACTCTCAAAAGCCTTCACAAAACTTTGACTGTGTAAACCCGTAAGGGACCTCGTCAAAGGCTTTCCTCGTGGGCTCGGAAATCGCAAAGGATCTCCGGCACTGAGTTTCAAAAAGCAAGAAAAAAGATGCATAGGCAGGTGGGAGAAATTCAGGAAAATAAGACAAAGTGAAAAGCAGCAGATTATCCTAAAAAAGGCAAGTTGCATCTATCAGCTACCGACATAAATGGAAACAGAAGCTCCAGAAAGTTTTAAAAAACTGTCTATCCACAAAACCAATAAGATGTTTAAAAAATACTAGACAAAAGCCTTGTTCCAATGGGAAGGATTTCATTGCTGTCACCAAGCTTTGCTCAGACGTCTAGGGCCCAGATGTGCTGCTGAGTCCTCTTCATTAGCTTGCTACTAAAAATGTAAACACCGAAATCAGTTATTTTAGGGTCAGGCAATGGAAAAGAGTCTAATAAAATAAATTGGCCAGCTTCCTACGGATGAGAAAACTCTAAAACCTGACGGCTTTTTGCTGGTAATTGCAGTAGTAAATTCAGGCAATCCTGGAAAAAATGTCAGGCTGCTTTCCTGGGATAAAATGCCTCTCTCAAGCTCCCGAAATGTTATTACGAGGAGCATGGGATTGCTGTCGGGGGAAGTGCTCACGCCTTTTCCTCCTCTCTCCCGACCTCCTTCACAAAGTGATGCCAGACATGATGTATTTTGTATTATTAATGCCTTGTGCCTGTATTGGATTTGAAGACTCGGGAACATGCATCTATATTTAATCTAGGTGCCAGTCTGTTTACGTGGTGAGGGGAGTGTGGATGGCCGCTGGGAATAGCTCCCTATCTTCAAGAATACCGAACATGGCCATTCTGCACGATTTGTGGGCCCTTCGATCTTTCCATCTCTTTCGCACTTAGTCGCTCAGTTAAGAATTGAAATTGGGGGCTAGGCGCTGTTCTAGAAGCTGGGGATCAGCGTGGACAAGACAAAGTCCCTAGCTTCCTGGAATTACCAGGCAGAGAGGGAAGACACAGAATAAACACACCACTGGACCTGTGTCGTGTCGCGTGGCGCCAAGTGCTGCAGAAGAGAAGAGGAAGAGCGAGGCCGTGTGGGGCGGCGCTTCACGCTATCGGTCGGTCAGGGAAGGCCTCTCACAAGGCGACATGTGAGCAGAGACGTGGGCGGAGCAAGCTGGGCAGGTATCAGGGGGCAGAGCGACCGAGCAGAGGAAACGGCCAGCACAAAGGGGGTGGGTGTGGGAGGAGCTTGGCATGTCCTCAAAAGAGCAAGGAGGCCAGCGTGGCAAGAAGCGGCGGGTCAGTGTGAAGGTTACGAGGACAGAAAGGCGGCAGGGGTCACATGATATAGACTGCTTTCCTTCTCAGTAAGGACACCGGTGGTCACTGTGAGTTAGATGGAGCTGTTGAACGATTGACTTACTGAGTAGCATCTACCTGCGCCTGACTTTCGTCTGTGCACTAGGATGTGACAGAGGGTAAACCAGATACTTTTAAAGCAGGACTGGTGAGGTTCACAGCATCCCTAACTGCTAAGTGCACCCAAGGTCTCAGAGGCAGAGACCCAGAAGGCCCAGTTCTGCCATGAAAACGTTCCTGGTGTAGCTGGGAAGGGTGAATGGGTATTTAAGTGACAGCGTCATAAGAGGATGCACGGGCACATTCTGGGGTCACAAATAAAAGGCACCTCCCACTCACCGGGCAAGGCCAAGGAAAGCCGCCCTGAGGGAGCTGTGCGGGCGGCAGCGGTCCATCCGGGAGAGAGATGCTGCGGAGGCCTCCCTTCCTGGCTTACAGACGGCAGCCTTCTCACTGTGTCCTCGCACAGCAGAGAGGAAGCTCAGATGCCTCCTCCTCATAGGGCATTAACCCCGTCGTGGGGGCCCCACCTTCATGACCTCATCTAAACGTAAGTATCTCCAAAGACCCTAACCCCAAATACCATCACAGCAGGGGGTTGAAACTTCAACTTACGAGTTGGGGTGGAGAGCACACATTCTGTCCATAACAGCAAATATTCTCCACATTTTCATAGAAGAAGAAACTGGACCTATTGGCCCAGAACGTACGGGTAGTAAGTGCGGAGCCAGGATCCAATCCCAGGTCTTCCCGGTTCCCTAGCATAGGCTTCTCAAGGGCAGAACTCTGTTCCACCAGGTAAAGATATCACACCTCACTTCTGAGGCAGCCACTACAGTTTGCCTTAGATTTCTCCATGATTACATTTGTCTCCTGACCCTTTCTTTGCTTGGATGAAAATATGCCATTGATTTTTCAAAAGAAGGTTTGCCTCGAGCTTACAGAATAGCGTCTGGCACCTCGTCGTGATCACCGTGATTGTTATTTTTGTTATTATTACTAGGATTCCAGCACTAACTCATCTCTATTTTCTGAATCCATTTCTTTCTTGTATCCCCGGAATTTACTCATGTCTTATCATTGATCCTCATGGCTCCCTTCGCTGTGCATTCTCTTTACTCAGCTTTACATCTATTCCCACAACTTTAAATTTGTCAAAGCTGCAAACGCTGCCTCTGTAACCTCGGCTTCCCCTTCAGGCTCCTCCCCCTGTAACCTGCCACATGTACCTGCCACAAACATCTCCCCACAAATGGCTTGCCAGCCCATTAAATTCTAACGATTTAAAATGGAAGGTATTCTGTTGCTCCAAAAATCCACTTCTCTTAATTTTTGTGTGTGCTTGGAAGTTAAATCTTAAACAGTCCCCTAGTTAGGTTAAAAATGTCAAAATCACATCTGACTCTCTTTCTCCTTTTGTTTCCCACAACCAACCAATTAATAAATACAATTGATAAATACAATGGATCCCTGGGTTATAAGGGTGACAGCCTCCCACACCACTGGAAATCTGCATATAACTTTGACTCCCCCAAAACTTAACTACTAGTAACCTACCGTTGACCAGAAGTCTTACTGATGTCTTAAATGGTCGATTAATGCATATTTTGTATATGTAATATATACTGAATTCTTAGAATAAAGTAAGCTAGAAAAAAGAAAATGTTAGAAAGACCATCATACGAAAGAGATCAATGCATTTACAGTATGTATTTTTAAAAATCGGCACATAAGTGGCTCCACCCAGTTCAAAACTGTGTTGTTCAAGGGTCAGCTGTATCTTTGTGTCTGCGTGGCCTCCCCGCCAACCTGACGGCCCCACGTTTGGGAAGAGACTGGAGAGAGCTTAGCCTAGACATCCCACGGCTCTTCTCCCTTCTGATTCACGTTCCTCTGATATAACACAGATACAATTGCCACATTTACATCCCCCGGCAGCCCAGACCGTCACGCCACTGGCCGAAATCCACGGTGCTATCTGCACGCCGATGTTCCCAGCAGCACTGTCCACAGTGGCCAGGACATGGAAGCGACCGAAGCGCCCTACAATAGATGACCGGCTAAAGAAGCTGTGGTACATACATACCATGGACTATGACTCAGCCATAAGAAGAGATGAAACACTGCCATTTGTGACAACGTGGATGGACCTCGAGATAACCATGCTAAGGGAAATCAGCCAGACAGAAAAAGCTGAAAATCACATGCTATCACTTATAGGTGGGATGTACACCTAAAAGCAACAAACTACAGGACAAACAGAGACTCGGGGACATGGACAGTGGACTAGTGGTTACCAGAGGGTTCAAGGGAGAGGGAGAGGGGACGTAAATGGGATCAAGGGGGTCAAATATGTGGTGGCAGAAGGAAATCTAACTTTCGGAGGGGAACACACAGTGTAAATATATACATACTTTACTGTTAAAGTGTACAGCTGAAACTTACTGGATTCCATTGACCGATGTCACCATTAAAAAAAAATTAGTTTAATTAAAAAAAAAAAATCCACAATGCTGCCCCTTAACCGCCAATGGGTGGGAAGTTGGGTCTTTCGGTTCAGTAATCATAGAATAATTAATTGGTCCTCCTCCCCGCACTGCTCCCTGCTCGGGGCTCTGCCCCCAGTGACGGCGCCTTGCGTGACTTCAGCATGGGGGTGCCTGTTGAAGCTGAGGCCAGCGCTGCCTGACCGTGTCTTTGCTCACGGAAGTTACCCCCACGCGTCATCTCGGGAGGAGACCAACACCCGTTCCCCCAGCAGTGATGCCTGCGCGTTTCTCGGGAGCCAAGAGAAAGGGGGTCCCGTAGCTTCGACCTTCGTGTCTCACTGAGAATTCTCTCCTCTGACATCCTGTCATTCGCCAGTGGTGCTTTCCGTCTGGCATTTCCATGCTGCCTTACATTATCGGGTTTATTTTATTATTTATTTATTTTTTATTCATTCATTCATTCATTCATTCATTTTGAGGAATATGCCTCCCTCTCTTCCCTCGGTCAGCTTCTGAAAAACAAGACCTGGGCTTCGTAACTCTTGCTGTTCCATGCTTGTTCTTAAATGGCACTGGGCCCTGGTGGGTACTCGGTAAGAATTACCAGAAGCAGGCGCGTGGCTGATGCAAATTTTGGGTCCCCTACCTATTTGGAAGGAGTTTAGAGCCGGGCTTCCTAAATTTGGCAACCTCTATCAGGGAGCATGTTTTGGGTTTCGAGTGATTTAACACCCAGCTCCGAGTGGCTTTAAACACTTTGGCTGGCGTCACTGAAATGCCTGGACGTAAATTTCAAATCGGACAAGCCCGATCAAGAAGCTCGGCCGATGGATCTCGTTTTCTCTCTGTCTCTTCGCTCTGCGTTCCATGCTGTCAGCTTCCTCGACAGGCTGCACGCTGCAGCCGCCCACAGCCAGAGGCGTGGCCTGGCTAGAGTAAACCAAAGGTTCCCTGCAATCCCAGGGCTCACATCTCCACCCACGGCCTTCAGGGTGCCCTGTGGAAGCTCGAGGTCTTAGGCTCCCTCTCTTCCATTGGCCTGGATGGTGTAAGGGCGGGTCTGGCTCACAAAAACACCCACAGGATGGAGAGGTGGCTGGGGTAAGTCCACAGAGGGACTCCGGGGTCCCGCGGGCTGCAGAAGGGCAAATCATGTATAGGTTGCAACCAATACATTCATTGCACGGATCCTTAGAATCAGCCAGATGGATAAACTTTTAAAAATTCAAATTTATGGACCTTATCTCGACACTTACAAATCAGAATCTTGTTATGGAATCTAGGATAAAAACAAAGAACAAAAAAACAAAAAACAAAAAACAAAACCCTCCCAGATGAGCTCAGGTGAGGGGATCAAAGCATCTCACTTCTGTTTGTGGCTTTTTTTTCAAAACCATTGCTCCACAGCAAAGTAATCCAGATATATATTAAAAAGAGATAATACTTAGAAATACGAGCACCAAGGAAAGTGACTCTGCAAATAGGAGAGTGTAATTATTTTCAGTGAGCATTTCTGCCTCCAGTCTCATCTAAAACAAAAGCGCATGGGCTCCCGGGATGTGTGGTCCTGACCTATCACACTCACTCACACAGACTTAGTCTCTTACATCCCGTGCAGTAAGGAATCCATGTATCCTCCTGGGTGCCCCCGGCCCTATCCTAGAAAAGTCGCATACATAATATCAACGAGGATGGATGTTTCCTCTGATGACACAAAGTAATCAGAAACTTTGCATCCAACAGAGAAGACAGGCATGTGCATCACTGTGTCAGGAACAAACATTAGCAGCATGAACGGCTAAGAAATCCTAAATGAACGCTCCCTCCTGGCAGGAAACCTGCTCGCGAACGCCGGCCTCAGAGCAGTCGCTCGGACAATTCTCATACAGTCTGGCACGCCAGCGAAGTTGCAGGAGGCTCGGTGGAGTCCGTCTGGCCCCGGAGGGACCCAGCACACCTCCAGCGTGGTGAGTCTGGAGAATGAAAGGAACAGAACCACACCGCCAGCTCCAATCCGTCACCTGCCCGCGTGATGGTTTAATACACTCAACCCTCAACCGATTAAGTTTAAAAAAATAAAATAAAATAAAATGAAGGGAAAGGGAGTTGAAAGGGACAGGGAGAGTGGCAGGCTGCTGGAGAGACTCTGGCTAGCTCGTCTTCCTGAATCACTTTTGTTCTCCTGAGGTTAGCAGGCTTTTTTCTTCCCCCTATCTTCTTCCAGCTGTGTGTTGTCTTGCTTCCTCTTAATTCGCCCACGTCTCAGACCCATCCGTGTCTCTCTCTCTCCCCCCGTTTATTCCAAGTGTTCGAGGAAGCTGGCATGATGGATAACAGATGTTCTTTGACATATTGTGTCATTTATCACACAGCAGCCCCAATCCCGCTAACAGGGCCTTTCCCATATGTCACTGTCGGCTTCTGCTCAGCCCCAATGCATCAGGAAGAAACGGTTTAATACAATGTGCTATAATTCCTGAGTCACAGCTCCGTGGAGGGGTTCGGGATGCCAAGTTCCCTTCCCTTTCCACCTTATGGATTTGTTTCCACTGGCTCCTGCTCCTGACAAACGGATGCATGAACGCATCTGAGGCCAGGCAGAGGGGGAAATCGGCCACAGGACTGTGCTCTAGGTTCGAAGAAGAAAGAGAAAGCAGGTGCAGGGTGTGGCAGGAAATGCAGGCTGCCCTGTGTCCTCACGACCTCTTGAATCATTTTCTATGGAGTCTGGCACGACAATGAAGAGCCTTCGGGGGTGGAGATCTCTAAATCCGAATTGACACGGCTGTGCCCTGCTGTGTCCCCAAAGGGAAGAGCGTTCACTGTATCCGCGGGACTTCCCCTGACCGAGCCTCGCTTATGGCTGCTCCAGCTTTGGTTGAAGCAAATGAGTTCCGAGCCATTTCCTGTTAGAACCCATTCATTGCAGAAGTACCTCCGCAGCAACGAGTCACATCTTTGCGAGCACCAAAGGCTATCAAGGTTCGCACGCTTTATGGATTGCAGTCTCTTCAGATCCCCCATGGAAGACTTGCTACTCCTGTCAGCTTGCCAGGGGGTCACGTGGACCCACAGCGATGGATGTGAACCCAGGTGAGAAACCAGTGTAACCGTTCTTGACCCTACTCGACCTTGGATTCAACACGCAGCCACTCCCATGAGAAGCAGATAGGATGATGCCCACAGTAATAACAACACTCACAGGAGAGAGTCACAAATTTGCCCACGTTCTAGCTCGCACGTGCCAAGACAATGTGGCATCTTCCTTTTCTCCTAAAAAGACACCCCCAACACCACCACATACACACTACTGGAGAAAGAAGATCTTAAATTTTCAATTTGGGGGTATCTCAATTTTTCCTGGTTTAAATAGTTAAAAAGACTCTACTGGAGGGGAAAAAAAATCAGTCAATTCAGAATGTAACTCATTCTTAATGTTCTTTTCTTTCTTTCTCCTTTTCCCCAAGATCACATCTGGTTGTACGAGATCACAAAGGCAGAGCACGGGGGCCTCTGGTGTGCGCCAGGCCTGGGGCTGCAGAGGGCTGGGTTGCCCTGTGGCGGTGGGCTGCAGCGTCTACCAAAGCATGGGGGCTCTGGGCTGGCCCAGACGCCTTTCTCTTATATACTGCTAAAGGCTGCATTCTGTTCTTGCTGCACAGACAATAATCCCAAGGATTCTAATCGCCACCTTTGTTCTCAGTGGCTGGGGCTCCCATTCAGGCCTTAGGCCAAATGACCCACCCCCAGGTAACATTTTGTCCCAGGCTCACTTTACCCCACTGTGGTGAACCTTTGTGGCAATCTCTCCAGACAGATTCTCGGGAAATTTCCATTCCCTGAGAGTCATGTCGAAATTTCCAGATCCTTTCCCACCACATGGAAGTGGAAGCTGAGGGAGATCAGACAAGGGTAACCCTGGCACGAGCGCTCGCTCTCTCTCTCTCTCTCTCTCTCCCTCTCTCTCTCTCTCTCCCCCCCCACCCCCCAACCATTGCTGATCTTGGCTAGGGTTTTCCAAGCAGAGCCTGAGGCAAAGATTCTTATGCAAATGATGGACTGGGGTGAGGATTCTTTAGAGAAAAGTGGAGTGAGGGAAGCCAGAACAAGCAAAGAAAAGAGCTAGCGAGAATTTGGTATCAGCAGGTGACTCACTCCCGTGGGATCACAAAGGCACAGTGGGGGCCACATGCTATGCCACTGATGGTCCAGTCCAGGGGGCCAGCACACCTTGCAGCTGGACATCAGCCAAGGGCCTGTATGCCCGAGGGCAGTTCTCAGAAAAAAAGTTAACAGGTTTCTTGTTATCAGTCAACACAACAACTGGGAAGAGCTGGTCAAGGGGTCTGGGGATGGTGGCAATAGCACCCCTACACTGACTGATCACTTTTACTTTTCTGCAGCCACTTCGTCTAGCGGGGACCGTCCTGGAGAAGAGTCTCACCTCTCTGCTTTTTTAAACAGAAAGACAAACACCAATCTCCTCTGCTTCCTCTTCACCCGTCTCTACCACAGTTTCCCCCTAAACACATCAGTCCCGAATGCGGAGTCCAGCACGCACATGACTAAGCACATGCCTTTCTTGCTGTCATCATTTCCTTCTTGCGATCCACCAGGGAGACAAGAGGTGGGCCTTTTATGTTCTTCCTTGTTACCACTGGTTCTCCCAAGGTAACGTTCCGCATGGCCCATTTCCTAGAGCCATGAGGGTGGATTCGATGAACAAAGGGAAAGTGGCTTATCAATCAGCTCTAAAATGGTCCTCTATCATTATGCTTAGGGTTAGTATTAAAGGGGTATTGAAATTATACCTCAGGTCAGGCTCTGTGCTTTATGTCTTCAATCTTTAGAAACCACTGTGAGACGGATACGATTCTATCCAGTGTACAAATGAGGAAGTGGGGTGTGGGCAGGAGAAGTGTCCCAGGTGAGACAGGTGAACTCGGGACTTGAGAGCAGCTCGGATCCTGAAGCTCATGTTCTTTCCTCCCCACTCTGCCCCATAGCTGTCCGCATTTCAATATGGCCCCAGGGCTAATTAGGGGTGGGGAAAATACCTACTCCACCCTGTCTGTTCCTACAGAGTCAAAGATAAAGTTACTTTCATGGTTGGTTGTTTGTTTATGGCCTGGCCATGTGCCTTTAAATCCGCTGAGTACTACACACCACAGGGCGGGTCCCCGAGGAGAACATGGCACAGCCTCCTGGCTCCACTCGAACAGTGGTCTCCGGCCAGATTCGCTTCTCCCTTTGCTCTTTGTTGCCTCCTCAGTTCCTGTGGCTACTGGGCTCCTAATACCCCACACTTCACCATCTGTCCCTGCTCCTAAGGATTTGACTATTTTCCTTTTGATGCTCACAGCTCTTTAGGGCATGACCTGTACTTAACCTTTTCTGATCCTGGATCTCTGAGAACTGATGTCACCCCGATCCCTGAGAACTCTACTGGACACGGGGCTGCTGTCCTGCTGGCCTTTTCCCTCCACTGGATCGCTGCTGTCCCCAGAGGCAGAAGAGGCTGGCTCAACCCACCACCAATTCCGCTAGGATTACGTTCAACCCTGTGAACTGACCCTTGGGCGGGACAAGTGCCGTGGTTAGACTCTGGGGAAGGGAAGGTGCCCGGTCTCTTCCAGTGACATGGACGTGATGCCCCTGCGTACGAATGTGAGCCCGTCACGCAGCCCTTCAGGGGTCACGGTGGGGCCTTGGTACGGACCTGGCACAGGGACCAGGACTGTGTCCTAGAGACCCAGCTGTGTTACTGGCACGCCCACTCTCGTATCATTTCTATGTCCTTGTTCTCCAAGTCATTCATGAAACAAGACTGGCCATTAGAAGCAGTTCATTCTGTATGCTCACATCTGCTCAAAAAACAAACAAAACCATAAACTTTGCTTGAGCAAGACTCAGAGAGCTTTTAGAATCTCCTCCTCCTGCTCTTTCCATAGCACGAGATGCTAAAGAATTTCATTCCAAAGGCAAAATACTAGGTCAACGTGGGTGGAGTGGGTGGGAGGAATCAGACATAAACTTCACTAGTTTAAAGGATTCTTCAGTGATCAAGGATAACCATAGCTGAAGGTCTCAGTTTGCTTTATGAAGTCACCACCCTTAGAGCTGCTCAATGCCACGTGTCACAGTAACCACACTCAGAGTCTTTCACAGGACAGTTCTGTGCCAGCAAGCCTTCACCTGCTAGATGTGAGCGGGCCATCCTTCTTGAGCCCTTATAGTCAGATGATCTCTGGCCTTGCTCATCAACTACGCACACCTCGAATTCTAAAGGTTAGGGCATCACTCCATCCGCTACGCACCCTCACTCTACTGTATGACCCTAACTCTATCGTCCATCGCCTGCCACTGGTGATGTTTCTTGAGTTTGTTTCCTATACCTGATTCTCACTCGGATGTTTGTTCCGCTTGACTCCTGGTGTCTCATGCACTGATGAAAGTACTTTACCCCTACTGTGCCCCTGGGTTCCACTCGCCCATAAGAGTGTTTTGGACACTGCTGCTTCCTGGCTCCATTCCCGTCACGTCCATGCTGCGGTGTTACAGCTGGAGGCTGTGTTAGATGCTCGGTGGGTAAATGCTCCAGCTTGGAGTTCAGTATCCATGATGTCACTCACTAGCAATGTGTCCAGGGCCGAGTAGCCAGCTATTTCCTTGTACAGTAAGCAAACTGACCTCACAGATCGGCCCTGAGAAATAAATAAAATCTTATCTATAGAATGCTTTGCATGGGGCCTGAAATAAAGCAAAGGGTTAACTCTAAATGAATATTAGGAGTCCTGCTATTATTGTTATCATTCCCCATCCCACGGCAGGGGTAAGACAACCAGCAGTATCAGTTAAGCCTTTGATGACAGATTCTTGATCATAATCTCAGCTTCTTTCTTGATCTAGACTTTTACGAAGATATCTACGTTTGAGTACAACCAAATAATATATGAATCAATCATGAGTATGTTATCTGTTTTATGGCATGTCCCCAGTTGGGCAGATTTCCCCTCCTTTTAAGAAAAAAAAAAATCACTCTAGGCACCCCCATGAAAAGAGCATTAAATGCGTAACCCAAATGCCTCAGATCGCAATGAATGATTTCCAAAATATCATTTGCTCTTTTACAACCATTATCATGCAGCCTGCAAACAGTGTTTCTATTTCATAAAAATATAATATGGCTATGCAAGAATCACAGACAAATTATAGTGGAAAATTAGTCGATAAAATTTTATTATAACAGTCCTTAATGCTTTTATTAATACGAAGGAACTTAAAATTAATTTCTTTCCAGAGCAAGATTTATTGCTGAAACTCCGTCAATGAAGCTGACGGAGGCACCTACTAGGGTCCCCTTCAGCATCTCATTGGCTGTTCTCACATGGGCTGCGGGCACCAATATAAAGAACCTCTGCCAACAAACTGAGCATTTTTCTATTTAAACAACCTCTGTGCCATGGGCTGCTGGAGGGGATGAAGCCCGAAGCCTGAGGGACACAGCTGTCATAGAGAGCAGAACTGCACTCTTTTCATGACACCTGAAGAAAACGTGTGTGAAGTAGAGCCACATAATAATAGCATCACCTTATCTCTGCCTGGTCATAGCTTCAAAAGCTGCAGATGTCTGTGCTTTGCTCAGAGCTGTCTCTCTCTCTCTGTCTCTCTCTTCTGTCTCTCTCTCTCTCTGTCTCTCTCTCTGTCTCCCTCCCTCCCTCCCTCTCTCCCTCCTTCCCTTTCACCCTCTCTCTGTCTCTCTGTCTCTCTGTTTCTCTCTCTCTCTCTCTCTCTTTTTTTACTTTGATTCATGGTGCTGTTGATAATTGCAGTTAAATGACTGAACTGAAATGTATTTATTCATTATGTACTCACCCATTCATTCATTCTTTCAACTGCTAATGCATTAAAGACTAATGGGGCCACCCGTGGAGCTCAGCTCTAGGAGATGCCATCTCTAGCCTGGGCTATCAAGAGAAAGTCTGCAATTATCCTGGCCAGAGTTTTCACTTTTGTGACCCATGGATAACTATTAAATGTATTTATATATTTCAGATGACAAATACTTTCAGTTCTTAAATTTCCAAATACTCTTGAAAACTGGTAATATCTAGCAACATGAGTTCCATGTTCCTACGCAGAAACAACCAGGTGGAGAGGTGATGCCACTGCCTCATGTACCCTCCCCAAGGGTGACATCCTCACTGGGCTCTGCCCACCCATTAGCTTGCCAGCCCAGCCACTTCAGACACTTGAGTTTGTTGCCCCTGAGTGAGACCTTGGTAAGGCAGAAGGGAGTGCAGGGCGGGGAGTTCCCAGATAAAATACAGACTCTCAGTTAAATTTAAATTTCAGACAAATAGATAAAATTTTAGAAAATGTATATCCCATTAAATATTTCATGGGACATTTTTATTTAAAAAAAAAACTATCTTGTTGGTCTGAAATTCAAATTTAACCTGTATTTTTACTTGTGAAATCCAGTAACCTTGAATGATTTAGGAGAATGGTGATGGTGGTGGTGAGGAAATAAGGTCATTCTTGATTTAAAATATATATACACATATATTTATACCACGTATATACATGGTATAAAAAGTTAGGGAAAGGACAAACCAAGTTCCTATGTGGAGAAGTGTTCTAATCTGCTCAGATCATGTCATAAGGAAACAGCAGGAGATAATGAGGTAATAAAAATAAGAACTTAGCTATGTTGAGCATTTTGTTCCAGATCCCATGGAAAGCAGCCTGCCTAGAGTAGCTCGCGTTTTTCTCAACATGCTTCTATTATATTCACTGTCTAAGTGAGGAACTGGGACTTGGCTGGACTATGTACTTTGCCCAGGGATTTAGGAAAGGCTGGCTGAGGCCACGCCCCTAACCTCTTCTCTACACAGACACCTGTGAACAGAAAGGTCAGAGGAGACAGGCGAAGGGATGGGGAGCTCTTAATAGGGTTTGCACTTTTTCCAGCTTTTTAATCACTGACCCCTGACCTCCACCAAAAGTGCTTAACGAAGATGAGTGATATTCTTGTAACACGGCAGTCACATGAGTCACTTGCCAGGATTAATGTCATGTGAACTTATGCCAGAAAAGGTAGCAGGACCCAGCTAAACTGGGGGCATTCCCTGAATGCTGAGAGGAGAAAAGGAGTTGAAAGGACAGGATACGACAGTGCCGTGAAGGCTCTGGACTGTGGAGCAGGGAATGCGTCTCACTCTGCTTCTTGAAGTTACGGCGCTCGATAAATATCTTGTAATGATAGCATGACGAAGCCCAGAGCAGAGGAGACGGGGCCGCAAGCTGATTTACAGCCGTCTCTCCTGCCCTGCTGGGGAAAGGAAAAAGCATGTCCCTGCTCAGTGCTCCACAAAAAGCCAACTGCATTGCTATAAGTACCAGGCCTTGGAAAAGAGAGTGTAGGTCAAAGCACCAAGACACTTCGAATCCTATACGTGACGGCAATATTTACGATCGACGTTTCACACCTAACCTCTCTGAGCATACCTCAATACGCACACTCAGTGTCCTCAAATTGAGCTAATTTATACAATTATGGAAATAAAATCTATTCTGAATCTCCCTCGCGGCTGATAGTAACTAGGAGAAAGGCTGTTTTAAAGATGTTTTCGATGGAAAGTCACTAAGAAGTTTGAGGTCATTTGAGCAAAAAAAAAAAAAAAAAAAAAAAAAAGCAAAAAGCTTATTCAAATCTCTCTGCACAGTGAGGTTATTTCAAATTTTATCAAAGCAGGTTTGTTTTATTTGGGTGGAGTTTCAGAGTCTTGAAACGAATAGGAGAAGCCCTAACTTTGGTGAAAATTTATTCTTTATTCTCCTCTAGTGATTTTTCAGAATCATAAGCAGGACCTCGGGTCCTCTCTCTGAAAAGTATGTATGCATCCCTTCCTGAGTCTTTCCTTAACCGATTCATTAAAAATAATTAACTTTGGGTACCCACTCCTTATTAACAGTTTCCGCTCTGCTTTATTTGTAAAATAATAACTTCGAGATCATGGTTGTCAACTAAAATTAATTGTTACTGATGCATTCCTTCCATTAACTTAGTGTGACCGGCATGGCGGCAAAGGTTACGCCTCACATCTGTCACTCTGTACCATGCTTGGCACAGTGCTTATCACTTAGTGGGAACACACTTGAACCTCTATCTATTGACCAGACGGACACTCGCAAGAATTCCCTGAGCTCCAAACTCTTCTCGCACATGAAGCCAATCCTGGACAAGACCATCCTTCTCGATGAGACACTTGTGCCCACACACCTAATGGACAGACACCCTTATCCCATCTCAGATCGTTTGTTTTTAACTTAGTGTTACGGTTCTCCACGTTCACCTCTTTTAGTTACTTATTTTGAATCTCGTCGGCCCATCATCTGTTGCAGGCTTCCCCGTCCCCTCCGCCCCTAGCGATAGACTTTTCACCAAGTTTAGACTCAGTAAGACCCTGCTAGATTTCCAACACACACACACACACACACACACACACACACTTTCCCCAGCACAACTAAGAGAGGTAAGTCAACAATTGCCTATGTGCACGCAAGGCTCAGGATGGAGGAGTTCCATGAGAGAAGTGGACCGGAAAGGGCAGAAAGGGAAGAACTGGAAGAAAAAGTTAAGGAGCTTCCATTGCAGTCACCCAGGGTGACACTCAAAGTACCATCTCAGGGGAAGAAACCCAATTTAAAGGTTTCTTTAGATTCTGATGAAACATAGTGAGAACACATTTTAGCTGAAATAGAAAACCAATACAGTTGTTAATAATCATTATTGCCTTTCCATTGCTATCAACTATAATAACAATAGCTTAAAATTTATGAGCATTTATTATATGCTGGGCAGAGGGTTAAGCACTTTATCTGATTATCTCATTTATTTGAGATAATCAAGTGGGTTCTATTATCTACGCCAACTAGTAGGGACTCTAAGCCTCAGAGAGGTTAATTAATATGCCCAAGGTGACCAGCGGTTTGGGAATTTCAGAATTTTGGCTCTAGCACCCATTTGCTTCACCTCCAGTCTATACTAGGTTAGGGGCCAACACAAAAGATAATTTCTCATGTTCCAAATTCTAAAAAAGCCCAGTGAGTCTTAACACACTAACACAGGACCATTCATCTGTAATTTGGTTTGAAGTGATTCACATGGAAATGCTTCTTTAAAAATTAGCCTAAATAAAGTATCCTTCATGGCTTACAATTTGGGGCTCTTTAAAAAATGCGAATTAATCCAAAATCTGATAAAAATGAAAACACTGTTTTAGGCCGCCTCAGTCTGGCCCCCAACCTTCTGAACATCCCCAGCGCTATGCAACTGCCACCAAGTCCAAGTTCACTGAGGTCCAGGTGGGCGAGTTCTCAGTATCGGCTGAGCCGCACCTCCTTGCACACAGGTGGGGAAAACACAGTTCGATTTCGGTAATATCACCCTGGTCCTCACCTCACAAGAATTAGCCTCTCCCCCACACTTAGTGGAGCACCTTCATAGCTCAAGTTTATCTTTCCCCTGCCTCGTCTTGGTCTTCCCCAGTTGCCTTAAAGCACATTCAGCTTAACTCCAAATCAGAGCTGAAACAGAGAGGGAAAATCAAAAACATAAATCGGAGAAGGGCTAAAAATTTAATGTGGATTTACTTTTTTTTAACGTAAGCCTCATATGTGTTTCTGTAGAGACTTTCTTGGATAGGTAAACGACTGAAAAATTAATTTCCTTCCCTTCCTCTTCCCTTTGTCCTATAAATTAGAAGAAGAACCATCTGAATGGGTCAATCGGTATTTCCGCCTGCCGTGCATATGATTTACAGTAGCCCGAGGATCGTTCGGCATATATATTAAATCAAGAACACTAACTGTTGGACGCTCGTTCTACTTTATAAGCTTCAGTAATTGCCACGGCCGTGTGAGCAAAAGGAATCCAAAACAATAGGACAAGGAACCCTGAACGGCATATGTTTGTTTCTTCTGTACCAATTACAGCTGGAGTACAAACCGCTCCTGGGAAGGAGCCAGGACCATGCAATCAAGCTTGCCATACCACCCCGAGTGAGCACAGTAACACGTCAGAATGTCACTGTCACAGTGGCAACCATAGCCTTCCCCTGATCAGTTCCGACATTCTCTGGTGCCAGATATTTTGGTAGCGGGTAGGAAAGGAGAAGAGAGGGGACCGACTAATAGATTCTATTTAAAAACAGTTGATGAAAATGTTGACTGGCCCGTGACCGATTTTATTCTTAGCGCCTAAATGTTAGTTAGTTAGTCAGTCAATTTGAATGTTAATTAGCCATAATGATAGGGAGTGTCTCTTCTTACGATCCTTTAAAAATGTATCCAGGGGCTAATAAGCAATGGGTGCATCCTATCAATACAATAAGTAAATAAATTAGCCTCAGTTAATTTAAGCGTACGCGAACTGCCTTGCGAGGCTTTCCTTGTGCTCCGACTGCATTCCGGTTTTAATTCTTCGTGTCGCTTCTCTTCGCCTCATCAGTTTCATGATCTAAGCCATGTACTCCACAGCCGAGGAGCCAGGTCCGATCTGTTCGAATTCAGTGCAGAGTGAGTGGATCTTTTTCACTTTTGAGGCTCATGTTGTCAGTTAGAAGAAAGGTCAAAGGAAGTGAGACGCGTAAAACTCTGCTTATGGGGATGACCGGTGTCAGGATGATAATGCACCCCGGGGGATTAGCACAAAAATCATCAAAAGGGTTAATTGGGCCAAGTAGCTATCTAGATCGCAGTCTGTTTGAAAGCTGAAATGACTAGGTGGGTGAACGATCGAATATTCCAGCTCTGGATGATTACTCCGTATGAGTACGGAGACACGTCTTAAGATGCCTGTAGAGTTCCTTGCACTTGCTTTACTTCTGAACAGCTGAATATGGGCAGGAAAGCCTTACAAAGAGGATCCTGCAGATTCATTTCAGTAAATCATTGTCTCTTTGAGGAAAAGGCTGGAGAAGGGATCCATTCTGGATCACAGAGGGGGAAGGAAAAGAGTTACCTCAAAAAGATGCTCTGTATGCCCCCATCCCAACCTCCCTCCTTCACTCAAGATTGCTTTCTGGATTCTCTTAGTAGGCACATCAATGAATTCATCAAACCTAACAAAGGCTGATGCTTGGAGACTGAGTCTGTGTTTTCACCGGAAGCTAAGGCTGAGGGGAGCCCCCCCTGAAGATGCCAACAGCACACAGAGAACACCAGAGTTCTCACCCCCCTGCCCGGCCTTAGGCACAGAGGATCTCACGGTGAGATGTCTCTGTTCAAGAATGCCAACTGCACTTGAACTTGTCAATCTGTGTGTCAAGGGGAGGATGTCGGAGTGACTGCTTCCCTTGGATGGCTGTATTCCATTTAATATTCCCCTGGGACTTCCTCCCACTGTTAACACTGACTTCATGTCCATGGAACAGCCCTGCACAGAAACTGTCACCTTTCCTTTCCAGAAGGAGCTAAACAAGCTATTTAGAATGAGGCCACCCATCCTGACTCTGTTTAAATCTCTGTTCACCCATTACATCGGTGGCCAATGGCCGAAAAGAATGCGAGCTTTATCTTCTTTCAAGGACATCCCTCAAAATCCGCATCTCTCCAAGGCCATCTGGGCCAGCCCTCGCCGGCCCTACCAGGCTCTTGACCACTGGCGTGAGCTGGTCACTGTTGCACTGCCCTTGGCGTGAGCCACAGCTGAGCCACCCTTGGCCACATTGCACCTAGCACCCAGTCAAGGTGCAAGCCAGCCCAACGGGATCACCAGAACTGACCTCCAGCCAGGGCCCCAGAGGTCCTGCAGCCTCCCGCCTGGCCTCGCCGGCACCCTGCGTGAGTGTGGGGGTGGGGGTCACTGGCTTACAACCACCCGCCAGGGGCCTGCTCCTCATTTTTCTCAAAAAACAAGTAAGCAAACAAACAAACAAAAAACGCTGTCCCCCCGCCCCCTTATTTTTTTTTTGGCCAGGAAAAAATTAAACCCAAAAGTGAATAATCTCAAGCTTTGGCTTTCCTTCAGGGTTTTCTTTAAGTTCCTGTTGCGTCTGCTCTCCTTGAGGGGTGACCCAATGTTATTTAAGTGAAAGAGCTTGGTCAGAAAGAGTACAGTAATGGAGCAGCTGGTAAAGACAGTAACTCGCAGCGGAGAAACCTGAAAAGCACTAGCTCGGCCAGGCCCTGTGTGACCTTGAGCGAGTTACTTAACGTCACCTTGATAGTCACAAGGTGATGATAACGCCACTTGACCTTTGTGGTCTTCTTCCTTAAACCCCAGAACCCCGGTCTAATCATGAGAAAAACATCAGACAAATCGCAGTTAAGGGACGATCTACAAAATATCTGACCAGGAGTCCACGAAAACATCAAGGTCCTCAAAAATGAGGCAAGTCTGAGAAACGCACAGCCAAGTGAAGCCTATGGAGACGTGACAAGTAAAGAGTCTGACTCTGCCCAGTAATGCGGTGCCATGGACGGGGATCCGGGACCCCCCCAAAAAGTACATTAGATAAAAGCTACGGACATGTGAATAAAGCATGGACGTTAGCTAATAACAGTGTATTCGTAGTGGCTTATATTAATTGCATTTTGGAGCGTACAGACTTGTTTATTGGGAGTTTGGATGTGAAGAGGAAGCTGCACTCAAGCCCCTGAGTTGCGTCCCGCGCCAACAAAACCCTGAGCCCCAAGCTGAAGCCCAGTTGTGGGTGCTAGGGTGCCACCAAGCACTGAGGACCCCAACTCGGGGGAAGGTGGGGAGGATAAGAGATGAGCCCCTGGGTCCCAGGGCTGGCCGGTAGGGGAGCGGATTCAGAGTTATGTGGCATCCAGCGTCCAGCTCCACAATCCCCGGATGTGCACATTTCCTGGCGGCAGGGGCTGAGCTTGAGGTCATTCAAACCCGCCTGCGCCGCGTCAGGGCAACGAGAAGCCTCCACCGAGGGGTGCAGGCTCTGGGAAGGCGACAGCGGAGGTCACACGCACTAGCACCATGGCGGATGCTGACACAATGACCACGATTCAGTCCACAAGGTGACGGCCTGCTCACGTTCTGGGTTGCATGTGAGGTCCTGTGGCTTGCCAGGCACCGCATAAACCCCCCGGAGTCAGTCACAGACAAAACCAGATTCGCTCAGACTACGTAGGACCAAGGTCGGGTGAGTCACAGAAAGGTTTTACACGTGGTTCTTTCTCTTTCTAGTTCTCAGACAAAAGCACACTCGGAGGGTGCCTTTAACGCAAAGCTTGGGATGGCATGTCTTTCTAGATCGCAGATTATTCAGAAATATACGCAGTGACGCATTCCTTTCTGAATCTGTCATTACGCGCCGGGCACTGCGCTAAGCCACCCACATGTGTCATTTCCTTTAATCCTACTAAATACTTCATAACGGAGGAATCATTATACTCGTCTTACACGTGAGGAGATAGGGCTCTCTGATTAGATGCAACTTTTCCAAGATCACTATTTATAAGCAAACAGGTCCCATTAAAATACTGAGAACTTCAACATGTTGACAAATCCTTTGCAGAGTTCTCACGATTCACTAGGACTCAAATCAGAAGGGCCAGGTTCAAACCCCAGCTCTGGCGCTGGGCAGCTGTGTGACCTTGAGCGAGTTACTTAACATCTCCGAGACTCGGTTTCCTTACTGACGTGAGGCATTTTAACATTGCTTCTCTCATAGGGCTGTCACAGGAATTAAACAGGCTTCTACCATATTAAGTGCATTGCACCTTTCCCGTCACATGGTAACCACTCATGTTAAGAATCCTTTTTACAAAATGTGTAACACAAAGTTGAACTACAATCCAACCTTACTTCCTCCCAACTCCTATAAAAACCTATTCTTTCAAAGTCCCGCTTAAAGCCCTAATTGGCCCCTGTAAACTGCGATACTTCTGGTGCCCCTCTGAAGCAGAGAGAACCCTCCATGTGCCTCTTCTTTGCACCCACAACCATTTATTGATGCATCCATTAAAACATGGATCATGACATGTGGTGATCACCTCCTCTGGGTCCGTCTCTCCAGGCCGATCATGTGCTTTTTAGGACAAGTTTATGTCTCTAAGACCTAGAACAGTGTCTAGCATTTGGAAAACAACAACAACAACAAATATATATACATATATTTCTTCAATGACTGAATCTTGCCTTGGGGTGCTGAGCAAATCCTGTGTTCAGAGACCCATATCCATCACAACTAAAACGTGTGAACTGAAATAATAACTTGCTGTTTTGGAAGTATTCTCCCATATACAATAACATTCATAATATATATTTGGTTTGCAGTGTCTTGGAAGATCAACAGATTGGAGGAGTCAAAGCAGATACTCTATTTCCAAGAACAAAACACTGGGAGCAAAAGAGGATAGACATCCCTGGTTTGATCTCTCAGTCGAGTGGCCCCAAGCTTGCTATACTGAAGGCTAAAGAGCAGACCAAACTCCAGGCCAGTGAGGGCGAAAGTACCGAATATTCATCAAAGACAATGTATTCTCGCTCTTTACGGCGACCTGGATATTTCTCAGTTTCCTTTTCATTTGTATCTCTGGCTATTCTGGCATTACATGCAGAGGAGCTCAAAAGCAATGATAAGGAGAATGCCCGATCACACAGACAACATGCCCTGCAAGGAATTCATTTGTCTGAAGTTAAATGAAAAATGGAGACATGGTGCAAGGTTGTCATCACCCACATGGCGAGAACAGAGCCTGAAATTATAGGGCCATGAGTGTCGGGGGGAGTAGACCTCTTACGCTGATTCCTCAGAGATGGATTGAAGTTGTGATCCCCGGCAGCATGGTGGAACACTTGGCTGTTGCCCTATCTGTCAAATTTACATCGTAAGGCTGCTGGACCCGACTGTAATTTTAAGTCTGATAGCGTGGTTGGCAGTCCATTATGCTCAATGCATTTTTTTTTTAAACCTTTACTTTCAAAGAAAAATCACAGCTCCCTGATCCTTTTTCTATTCATCACACATGTGTTGCAAAGGTGGCGTTTCAGAGGCCTGTATTTTTTTATTTGTCCTTCCCAAATTCAACGTGGTGGAATAGACTCACCCCACACACCTTTGCCGAAAGGCTGGGCCCCGAGGAAGGCAGAGGCGAAGCTCCCACATTCGACATGGTTTGAGCTGCTGCGTAGAGACACAAATGCGTCTCTGTTTCCCCATGGTCATGAGGCAGCACAGAACCCTCCCAATAGACAGAGTGCCTGCATTTCCACTCCAGACCTGGAGTTCTCATGACCTAGTGACCCAGCGAGTCAGGGTCCCTTGCAACGTGGCCTCTGTGAGGGGGCGCAGTGAAGGAGGACGTTGCCCCTGTGTTTCCATGACCCTCCACGAAGTCGCCAGCCATGTTTCTCCTCCTGTGTCTGTTCTCTTTCTCAGTCTTTACTTGTTCATAGCATTGTACTCAGGGAGATCACCTCCTCTATAACACACTGAGCAAAAGGAACTCCTAGAATATCAACTTTTCAATTATTATTTTTTTTCCCCCTTTGGGTGATGCCTGAAGGCATGGGTCTCCAAAAGGACAAAAATTATTTAATCTCAAGGCAAAACAAAAACAAAAACAAAAACAAAAAAAACGGGGGGGGGGAGTGCTTCTGGTTTTAGAAAGACTAGTTCATCCCTAACTCATTGCGGGCAAGCAGGAATCCAAGGTGTCATTAATGACCTTCAGGTATTATTCCGTGAACTCTGCTGTTAACCCAAGCTCACGCCTGACAATACCCATGATGAGCACAAGTCCTCAGCCCTTGTGGCAATCTCCCCTGTTACACATCATCCTTACTTGGTTTGCGCAAAGGCAGCACTCCAACCAACTCATGAAATAACAACTAAACGCATCCTAAAGTCAGGAAGTTATCTTCTCCTGGAAATTGTCCCTGAAGAGGACACTGAGACGTAGGGTATTTCTAACCGTAGTAGTTAAAGGGATTTAGTGTATACAAAAAAGATTAGAAGGGAAGCAGGGAATGTCAAAAGGCAGACTTGGATCTGACCTGCCCTAGAATCTTTCTCTTTAATAAATGTCCCTTACTTTAGGTTGTTAACTGCTCTGTAATGGACAGTCCCTCAAGCCAAGGTGCTGGTGCTGTCACCTTACAATGCCAGGAGCCCCCTCTTTGTCCTACTCTTTATTTTATAGGCTTTCTACCCAACTTGCCCTTGATGAAATCTCCCAAGGTCCAGACTCTTACGTGCATTTGCTTAAAATGCTACCTTCGTGTTGGCTCATTTTTTCAGGTCCTTCCGTTTTCCTGAGTTTATTTAAGACTGATTTTCACCCCCCACTCCATGTTGACTGAATTGAAAAGCCTGTTGGTCCAGCGGACCAGCTGTTCATTCACTACCATCCACACACCCTCTCTGATCCCTGTTTCATCTGGAAAAGGGAGGGCAGAGACCCCCGGGGCATTTAAGATCTTCTCTCCTTTGTATGTCACTTCTTTCTACAAGGTCAAGAATAAGAAAAGGGAAAAAAGAGTTTTGTCTTCAACTTCTACTGTCACGTTCACCAAGTTCGGATCCCAAGAAAAGTTGTGGAACCTGAGTTTCGAGTCCTGGGGAAGACACAGCTGGGAAGAATAGGTCCAATCAAGTGCTCACACTGCTAACGCCGAAGTGAACCTCGGATAAGGTCTACCACTGAATGACCCACTGGGAAGCCAGATTTCACTGGGACTGCCCCCATGAAAACTGGTATAAATTATCGAAATCATACGAAGGGTCACGCTTGCTAAATGCCAATGGGTGTTTTCTTAAATCCATGCACAAAAATTGCAGAGAACATTTTGTGATAAATTATGGGTTTAAATGCCTAATATAGCCTGAAAAAAAAAAACCACATGAAAGACACTGAATGGCAGCATAAAGCTGGAAATGTCATTTAGAACCCTAGAGATGTCCTAGTTTCAAACTCATAGAAATATTGCCTAATTAATGACACCCAGTGTGTACTAAAATACCTTATGAAAGGCACTAATATTCTTCCCTAGGCAATTTCTGTTTCTCGGTTATGGATATTACACAAAGGTCTACTACATTTGTCATCAGCCTTATAAAATGAAATTTTATAATTTTGTTCCTCCTCCTCCTCTTCTCATGAAAAAAACATTTCTATGCAGTATCTACCCCAAAAGTGATTTACCAGTTCTGTTAAAAGCAAGGTAATTTAGTGATGGACAAAACGTCAAGTAAATGTGTTCCCTTAAATGACTACCATGTGATCTAAACTAAACAAAATAAACACGACGTACAAAACCAAACAGACACAATATGGACAACTGAGGAGCCCCCCTTGGGCAGCTTCGGTGCAGGCTGCACAGGGGGTTCAGTCACGATGGGCCTTTACATTGCTTCATGTTCTCGGAGCTGAACAGCTGTCCTGCTGCACCAGGCAGCGAGCGGCTCACATCCCCTGCTCCCTCTAGACACTGTATTCAAGGCTTCGGTCATTAACTGGTTCTCAGTGGCCGAGGGTGACATTACCAGACGGGATCAGAGGAATGCAGACGGTGCTCGTATGTGAATGAACCCGCGGGACAGAAAAACAGGGAATTTAGTTTTGAATTCACTTAAGCAAATGGCTGATGTATACCATGTATAAATACATACAGTACATTTACAGGTACTATAGATACTATATATTATATGTGTTACATTATATATTATATATAACATGTAGTATAGTTATGTATGCATTATATATTTATGTCTGTATAATATATAAATATATTACATCACATAATATATAAATTATTGTATATGTATACATATATAATATAATGTAAAACATATAATTATCTTATAGATGATATATATTGGATACATTATAATATAACAATATAATTCTCCAAATGCAATGACCGTCCATCCTGCTTTACAAAGGAATAGTAAACCCTTTGACAGGTCGGACTAAGAAGGTTTCCCTTCTCTCATGAAGGTGAAGCTGGTTCTTGGTTGTCCACCAACATTTTTGTGCCCACGCTGACTGGTCCCACCACCTGTCGGTGGCGAGGCTGAGATCCCCCTGTACGAGGACTCTGACATTGACATCAAGAGAACTCTCAGCCATTTCGTTTTCAAACCTCCAGTGTTAAGGTCCGAGTGCAGAGTCTTAGAAAATTTATTCCTCTACTGGCTCCCATTTTTCTGCTATGTGTGTTCTACTGTATCGCACGGATATGACAAAACTTATCTCTAGTGGATGCTTTAGAAAGAATTTTGCTGCTTCTCACATGGAGATGGCTTCTTCCTGTTTCTCTTGGTGAAGTTCTCTCCATAGGTAATATTATGTTTCCTTCTTCTCTCTCTCTCTCTCTCTCTCTCTCTCTCTCTCACACACACACACACACACACACACACACACACACACACTCAAACAACCTCTCCCCATATTCTTTCATAGTGTGATAGGTTAGAAAGATTATCTAAACAAGCAGCAATACCATGGCCTATTTTCACAATTACCCAGTATATTAAAAACACGGACTCTTGGGCCCACCCCACCCAACCCTGAATCAGAAATCAGAATCTCTGGGAGTGTGGCCATGGATTCTGTGCTTCTAGAATGTTCTTCGGGCATTCTGATGATCAACCGCATTTGGCAAGCACTGATATAAATTACCAGGATTTTAACTGAAAGAAGGTAATGCTACAAAGATAAAGTCTCTCACATTATGTAGGAATCATTGACTTGAAATTGCTTCCCAAGTTACATGCATAGTCTGGAATTCCACTCTTTAACGCCTTCACGCTTACTACTGTGGGCAACATTTTAACGTTAGAAATTGCCTAAGCTACGCAGGGCATTTTTTTAAAAAAAATAATGTGTCACGCTATCAAAAATACGCTTAGCTAATCTTTACGGTCTGTGATCTAATCATATCCAAGAAAGAACTCGATTGGCACACCAAGAGTAGCAAGTCAACAGAAGTAAAAAAATAATTTGGATTAGTGTCACAAAGAATTTTCTAGATTGAAATGCCTGAAGCCATGATGATTCCTGAACCGTGGCTAACATGGCAGCTCAGTGAACTCAGGTTAAGAGAACTGCAGTTCTCACACCCGTGGACTAAATCGCCTTGACAGGCATGATGAATGGTTTGTTCTGGGGACAGGGAGGACTAAGACCTTCAGGCTCCGGTTGAGACAGGTGACCCTAGGAACCTAGTTTGAGTCACCCTAAGACAGGAGCTGAGGTCTGCTCTTCACGTCTTCGCAAGTTCTGCCTGAGCCCACCCTTTTCCTAAGACCATGTCCGTGATCTATGGAGGATTCTGAAAAAAGCCTGGGGGTGGGCAAATGCCCCTCCATTAATGAAGAGGAGAAAATGACACAGGAAATCAGAGAGCTCGATGCTGATCTTCGGCAAAATTCTGGAACGCAGTAAAAGGGAAGTGGAGGGCCCTCTAGAAAAGGAAGCGGGCATTGTGGAAGCCAGCCCCTGACACCAAGAACAACTTAGCAATGTGACTCATTCCAGCTGTGCCAGCCCAACTTCATTCCACACTTTGAGGGTTATTAGATAAGGAGACAGAGTTTTAACAGGCCATCAGTGAGGAATGTGCAAGTCTCTCAAGATCTCTTTGTGTGTTATATAAAGAAGGATGAGCTCAATGGCAGGACGAAAACAGATTAGAGAGTGGCTGAAGAATCACAGGCAAATGGATCTGTGCCTTTGGTGATGCCTGTTCCAGTCTATCGTCCTGGGTTCACTCAAGTTCAACAAATGTGCCCATGACATGGTAAAACGATACAAATTCTCGTCAACCCTGAAGGCTCCACGAAAATCAGGAGGTCGCCAAATGAAATGGATGGCAGATTCAAAATCTAAAGCGGCCCCATAGATGAAATCAAATAAGGGGGAACTGCTGGGGATAAGCGTGAGTTCACGCACTTGGTCCATCCAGAGCAATCACACATGATACGGCAGGAAACATCCATGCCAGCGGCAGTAATGCGACTAAGGACTTGGGGACGGTACGTGACACTAGATCGAATGTGAGTGAGCAACTTGATTAGGCCATCAAAGGAGCATGAGACTTGGTGCCCCAGCCTTTGTGGACGGCAGATGGCTTTTCAGAATAATGATGGCGGGCTCCTGGGAACCCACCTGAACAGAGAGCTAGATATTCCTGGACTCCCGAGCGTGTGTTTCTTCTGCGGAAACCTCTCATGGCCCCTGGCCTCTGTTGTCCCACGCCTCCTCTGCTCCTGGTGAACTCTTCCTTCATCTCGACATAGATGCCACAGGAAGTTGCCCTTGACTCCAGAACTAAGTGAGGCCCCCTTCCTCTGGGCATCTCTACAGTTCACAGCCCTCCTAAGCTTATAGTATGCTGTTTTCAATTGTCTATTTCCACCTCTACACTGTAGCAGCTTCACCGATGTCTCTTACCAGATGTCCAATAAGCTTTTATTTAATAAGTGCGGTGACTCAGACAGTCATTGAGACAGTGGAAGAATCCAAAGGCACATCACAAGAGAAGGAGATGAAGACACTGGAGATGTTCAGCTGGAGAAAAGAAGACTCCAGGAGCGACATGAGAGTAGCCCCCCATTATCTAAAGGTCCAAAGAGGGGTGAGTCAATTTACTCTCCATGGCATCAGGGCTGGAAGTCTCAAGGAGAGACAACTGAGCAATAGTTCAAGAGATGATTTCCTGATCAGACTACTGACAATGAAAAAAGTTACCGCGAGAGAAAATAAATTCGCAGGCTATGGCTATTCTAAAGCACAGGGTATTGGACGACAGGGTGGAAACACCATCAAAGAATGTTAAGCACAGAAGTTGGACTAAATGCTAAACTCCCTAAGATCACATGGTTGTAGGAGCTAGCCACAGAAATACATTTGTCTCTAACCCACACTATCTTCCTCTGTGGAATAATCCATTAGAGATAAAATGTTTGTCCAAGAGAAACCGGAAATAGCAGTAGGAGGGAAGAGTCAATTGTCTTCAGACCTGATCTCATCTATGCTAGAAATATGGGCAAACATTTATCAGTAGCAACAAATCTCCAAGTTTATTTCTTTATCTGTGCAATGACATACTGGGTTGAACCAAATAATTGTGAATACTCTTCCAGGTCTTTAATCTATTTTATGCTATGTAATGCCTTTAAATGACCTACCCGAGGAGAATAAGTTGTTTTTCAGAGGATATCTATTACATTATATGCATTACGTGCTAAGTCTCGCAGTGGCCGAATCTACTGAGTTTTAGAACATCCCATAACTCAGTGTCAAGATGTCTAGATTAATAGCTAGATGTTGAATTACATTTTTTTTAAAAAAGTCTTCCCCACATTAGATCAGATGGATTTCAATGGCCTTGATTACTGTTGAAGAGAGTCTTGCTGTCTGAATTTCCAGAATTACTCCTGCAAATGACGGGCATTAATGTGCTGCAGTCTCCTCTTGGAGTGAGGCCCGGTCTAATTAGGGCTCGCGAAGACCAGAATTCTTTGCCTTGACATTGGAAAGTACAGCCCGCGCTTCGGACATTTCCACTTATCACTGCACTTGGAAAAGGATCACCGCTTGTCTAGCATCGAACCTCCTGACACCCTTTTAGGACAGGCTATCGCTTCCACGGCCGTCGCTCCATTTTAGATCAGGCTGGCTTCAGAACCGAGGTTTTAGGCCCTAGACAATATCTAGGAGTCCCTGTCCAACTTCCATCTCGGCCTGGATTCGATTCCGTTTCCTCTACCAAAGGCACGCACTCTCTGCAGGAGTGGACCGCACACATCACAGGGATGCGTGCAGTGAGTGAAACGGCACACCAGAGTATGGAGCGATCACCTCTCCGTCCAGGCCTAAGACAGCTGGGCGGTGGCCTGAGGCTGCGAAGCTGTGGCTAGGGATCGGCGCTGAAATTGCTTTTAATGCACCGGGAGCAAAAAATACGCTCTCTCCGCACTGTCAGTGTTTACTGGCTTAACTATAATTGCAAATTCCATGAGAGACCACTAGTTTGCACTTTTCAATCTTAATTTAATGCTTAGATAGCACTAGTGACTATGAGGCAACTCATTTAACTCAAAAGGGCTTTATGAAGAAGCTACTCTTATTCCATTTTCCAGATGAGGAAAGTAGAGCAGGGTGGATGTTGAGGTGTGTCCTTCAAAACACCCCTTGAGGGCTGAAGAATTCATTCCTCAGCTGCTGTTGAGTGCTGAGGCTAAGGCCGAGTATCCCCCCCTAGAAATCACCAAAGTGATCTTCCTGGCCCGAGGGGTGTTCAAAGGACAGCCTCAGTCCAACGGCTTCATTCAGGACAGTAAAAGGCCATCCCGGCTGCAGAGTTCCCTGTAATCACCTGAGGCCTCTGCGAATAACTGCATCACGTGCCTGGTCCAGCTTCCTCTATTCCCTCAAGGGGGTTACGCCCGAGAAGACGCCCCAATAAACCTCCTGCAGCCAATCTGCATCCGCCTCAGAGTCTGCTCCTCGCATAACCCGATGTAGGTACGTTGCTCGCTCAAGGCCACACAGCGAGTCAGTGGCACACGCAAGCAACGCAGCTCTGCAATCCACACCCTCAGCCCCTGGGCTAATGGGCTTCTTTCCATCGGCTTCTGTTCCGTCTGCATCTCAGTGACACGCCGAGCAGACGGATCACTAACATTCCTGTAGGTCTCCCAGGTGCGCGTCGACAAATGTGACCCCGTCCCAATGAGCTCCGTGAAAGCCACGTTTTATCCCCTACGGGAGAGGCTCCAGGGATGTTCCTATTTCAAGAGGACTGACGAGTTACGCAAGAAAGAAATCGACTTCCATGAAATCCGAAGTAGGTTTTCCAGCCGTAAGGTCCTCTTTGATGAAACAGCTGTTAGCACCGAGCTGCTAGTGCCCTTCAGCCCTAGGAGGGAAGCGGTCATTTGAAGAGACCTTCGGTCTCCTCCCAAGAGTCTGCTGCCTCCACTCTCTCAACACCACAGGTGTCCAGATGTCCAGCCACTTCTAAGAAGCCACCGTAGACAGGCTGAAGGGCCCTAGCACTGGATTCTTTTCTGTGCAGGACTCTTCGCATTCCACGTCTTGAGAAAATGCTATCTTTGCGTTGCGTGCCTCAGTGCCGTGAGACTGGGGGTAAGATTATAAACGTGTGCATCGATGGCAAATACGTTATCCTTGCATGGAATGGCCATTCTGACGTGGCGAGGATTTAAATACCCACTGACCCTTACTGGGCATCCTTTTCCTCTTCTGTAAAGAGAGGGTGGGGGGACTGGACGTGTTGAAATGCAAGAGCTCTCCTAACACCAACATTATGGGGTCCTATAACTCCAGATCTCACGTATAATACAGTGGTAAGTGAACAGCTTCTAGAAACACACACATGTACACACACACACACACACACACACACACAAAGTTGGGTTCAATAACCCCTCCATCCAATTACCTGTGTTCTGTATGCCCTTAGACACATTTTACCTTTAGCTTTAAAATAATACCCTTAGTGTTAAAATATTAGTTTCCTCCTGAGTAAAGTCATATTAATACTCACCACAGAGAGTTGTGGTGAGAATTAAAAGACATAACGCATGTAAAATGGTTAGCCTCATCAGGCTCATGTTGGATAATTGACATTTGTCATTTTCTTGCCACCGATCTTGGTCGTGATTGTGGAAATGGAGGTGAGAGCCGTGGCCGGGAGAGGAGGTGGCGTCATATCTGTTTAAACCTGCACGTTTCTGCTACGTTTCAAAATGTGTGGATGACTAAGGTCCCCCAGCCAGAATAAGCTCGAAGAGCACACGGCCACGTGATGAGCTCATAAACACGTTCGGTGCCGTGATGACAGCACTGAAAAACGATGCTCTTATGACAGGCCTAATCTGCCTCCCACGCCCGAGTGTAACTTCGAGAAAATGAAGGAAACCAAATGGTGACTATTATGCTATAGTTTAAAAAAAAAATACCACGTGTCGGGACTGAACACAGAGCATACATGATTTAGGTTAAAGAAGAGAAGTGATTCAAATACTGACAGGGCTTGGAAAGATGGCTACTATAAATAAAACCAGTCGTAATTAATGAAGAAGAATAACCGTTCCCCATTCCCACTGCAGACCACCCAAGAACAAACAGACATAAATTGCTCTCAGATAAAATTAGATGACTACAAGAGAAAACGTGTTCACTCTAAGAAGCGGTCAGCACCAGCGTGTTTTACTAAGCTCTGGGCTGTGTGACCTCTTACTTGGAGGTTCACAAATGACAGGGTAAAATATCCATCTCTGTGGATGGTTAAGAGGACGATTACCTACAGTCAGAGGGAAGGATGCCAAATTTTTTTGCAGTTCATAAGCTTTGATGATTATACAACTGAACACGCTAAACCCTGCTGTTTCCAGCACAGAGCTGCTAACAAGGAAAGATCTCACAGGGGTTCTTGGGCCAAATTTCCCCTTTAAAGACCCAAAGTATAAGTCAGCTAGGGGTGGGTGTACCCAAAGAACAATCACAAGGCTCTCTAATTACGCACAATCTGCTCAGTGAGGCATCAGCAGAGCAGTAACACTGATGCTAGTAAATTAAATTTTAAAAATCCTGGTGCAATCACTCCCCTGACATGCCCCCTTTCCTTCAGCTCCACTCTCAGTTATTTTTTTATTTATTGTAATTACTCTAGTAATAAGATTTTTCTTGTTATTATATCTATTGCTGTGCAGAGTAACAACAACAACAACAACAACAAAATAATAGTCAAAAAGAGTTATGTTTCTTATTTATCTCCTTGGCCATTATTGGGCCATGGGGGGGTGGGGAGCAGGAGAAGCTGTAAATAGAAAAGAAAGTGTTTTCTGCACAGTGAAGATGTATAGGAGCATATTTACAAGAAGGAAGCAGGGCGATGAAGGACTAAAGCTAATAACTCACAAGGTATAGGTGGTTCAGAGATAAACCGCCAAGGGAGAGGTGACCTGGCACTCAGGGCATGGAGGATGGAAGGTCAGCACCAAGGTTTATAAGCTGCCTTTGACTTTCCGGTTATAAACTCTGTCTTGCGCGCAGAAGGACCCAGAATTGGAGAGCGTGAGACTCAGGTTCCCGGCAATTTTCCGGCGCCAGCCCTGACCGTGCAATTCCTCCTGGCTCCTGGTGGGGCGCACTTTCCCGAGGATCCTGGCTTCAGTGGGTGGGTGGACGTTAAGATCGTGACAGTCAGGGTGGGTGCGCCGCCAAGGCCGGCGGACCCTAGCGGGGGAGACAGCTTCCACCAACCACAGGCACTGCTCATTGCAGACCCCCTGAAACACGCCTAGAGGTGCTGTGACAGACACGGACGCTGATCGCACGCTGGCTTCTAAAAGGCAGGACTCCAGGCTTTCGTTCATCCTCATGGGGCAACTAAGTCTATTTAAAGAGTTAAGACTGAGAAGGGAAAAAGGCATTCGATGAATCCCTCCAGGTCCACGTACATTTTATATAATTTACTTAACCCTATACCCACTCCATAATTTTTAAATCACAATCACAAGGTCAACCAAAGCTTTAGTGAGATACATATAAAGAAAATATAATATATAAGATATATATTAGTTATGTATATTAGAGATATACTGTATATACACAACAAATGTTATATATAAACATACATATATATTTATATAAATATGTGTATATATACATGCATACATACATACACACACGTGTGTATGTATACATATATATACACGTATATATATGTGTGTGTGTATATGTATGTATATGTATGTGTGTGTGTGTGTAAAGGAAGCCTCCTCACCTTTGACCCTGTCCTTCCCTCTGTAGAATTTCTATCCTGCTGTGGTCCCTGATCCTGGATCTCTTTGAGAAACCGAGAAATAGAGTCAGAAAAGAGACTGTTAATTAAGCCTGTTGGGCTTGGCCACTGCGAACAGCTTGGCCTGGTCCACCACCCCAGCCGAGACATCAGAACACAACCAGAGGAATCCTGCTCTGTGCTTTCACACAGTGCTTAACAGATTCAAAGCACAGAGGCCTTTGGTCAGGATGCTAATCACGTAAGCTGCGGTGGTGAGGGCTCACCAGCCCCTTCATCAGTTGGGGGGTGGGGGTGGGGAACAGGGGTGGAGAAGTTAAGTGACTTGTTGAAAGCCAGGTGGCTGGAAAGAGACTAATTGTGGCTGATGCCCTGGGGGTCTTCCAATCGCCTGGTGGGAATTCCTTGAAGACCCCCACATGGAAAACAGGAGAGGCAGGGAGAACAAGGAAAAGTACAAATTGTTTCTCCTGAGAATTAGAGCTCCAAACGCAGAACGGGCTTGCCCTCGCCCCCGACGAAAGCAGAGCCCTGCTGAGAGCAAACCGCACAAGGGAAAGCACCCCCGGGTGCTGGCAGAGGTCGGGGCTGTGCCTCCTCTCTTCTGGGCACAGACGCCCATGTGGTGTGGGGAATGCGTTCCTGTCACGCCCGAGGGTTTGCTCTACAAAGACTTCTCAGCGATTGTCGAAAGGAAGAGTGAGGACTGTGGACACCGAGATAGAGGTCGAAAGGGACCACTGAGAAGGAGCAGAGGCTGGGGTACCTCTCGCCCTGCCTGCACCCCATTTCTGCCTCCTGCAGGGGAAGGGACGGGGAAGCACTGGAGTGCAGACAGATGTCGGAAGCTGCCGGGCCAACGAGGGAGCAAAGCATTTAACAAAACAAGCGCCTTTCCCCAAGAGCCTCAGCCCCATCTTGATCAATGATTCTGCAACACGGAATCGTTTTTAATTTAATGCTTCTGGGAAGTGGGGGGTGGGGGGGCGACGCATCACAGTTGGCAAGAGCTGGGTATTAGCATTTGGCAGCATTTATTATTGCTGTTTATGATGGCATAAATTAGGTTGATGCTGATATAATTAATAACCCTAAATTTAGGAATAATAAATAGTCACATTTATTCGAAACTGCCTATCTGAGGAAGGCAAATGGAGCGCTCGTGTTTCGTGTTCCTGTCTTCCCCTCTGCATGCAGGCTGCGGTCGGAATGGGGGAGAGCAAGGGGCCCCCAAAACCCTCACTCCAGCACTATGCATCATTCACCACTATGCAAATGACTTAGCAGCAGGACCTTCGAGTTCCCAGGGCGAGCGATTTTCTTTTGGATCAGGAAGACTGAGTGTGTCGCATGGCCCTTTAGAACCAGGGCCCTCAAATGTTCTCTTGGCCCAGGCCGGTCCTGTGGTACACAGCGGTCCCCCTTATCCACGGGGACACGTTCTGAGACCCCCCCCAGAGGATGCCTGAAACCTCAGACAGGACCCATCCCTGTATAGAATAGACTCTTCCTTGTACATACACGCCTATGATAAGGCTTAATTTATAAAGCAGGCACAGCGGGAGGTTCACAATAATAACTGATAGTAAATTAGAACAATTATAACAATGTACTGTAACAGAAGTGATGTGAATGTGCCCACCCACCCTCTCAAAATATCTTACTGTCCTGTCGTCGGCTTTCTCGTGGTGCTGTGGATGACAGAGGCACTGTGACACACTGCTACTGACCCTCTGACGATATGGAATAAGCACTTTCCAGCCTCTCTTTGGCATCTCTGACTATCCTCCTCCACTCTGGGGCCCCAATTAAGTGAAATGAGAGTCACGTGGACACAAGCACGGACACCTGACAGATGATCTGATCACCGAGCCAGCTGTGGCACGGCTAACGGGGAGTTTCTAAAGGATGGAGACACAGGGCAGAGGGATGACTGACGGGCCAGGCCTCACGGAACTTCATCACAGCAGAACCCCAGACAAGGCGGGACAACTGTGTGCACAGAGGTTCGGGCAGGTGCACCGAAGGCCACGTCCTTCATGGATTTCTAGACATCCTTCCAAACTGAGGATGCCTTGCAAAATCCCTACAGACCACGACTGGAGAACTCCTGATGGACATTTGCAAGGAAAGAATTCAAGGCAGGAAACAGTTACTTCGGCATCGTTAGGGGGAGCAGGGGGAAATGTGTATCTGTCTTTCATTTTATAAAGTTGTAAAAAAAAAAAAAAACAAACAAATACCTGTGAGATCAAAAGATTCCTATCAATGTTCCCTGGCTGTGTTTTTTTTTTTTTTTTTTTTCCAGTGAGGGCAGGAGGTGAATGGAGAAAATTACAGTCCCTCAGACCAAATTACCCCTTCTGAAGCAGAATAACGTATTTCCCCATTTCAGTAAAGCCAACAGATCAAAGACCCTTTGCTCACTCCCACCCCCAAGTTTCCTGAACACAGACACACGCACAAAGGGCAGAAGCAGACCCAACTGACATTTCTATCCATGCAGCCAACCTCTGCTCCATGTCCAAATTCTTAAAAAAAATTTTTCCTAAAAACAAATAAAGGAAAAAAATATCCCTCTGCTGATAACTCTGGTCTGTTCTAAACAGTACAAAATAGCAAAAACAATTTATATTGTAGAAGAATACGATTGCAGGGCTAAAGTCCTACATCAGCTCCCAGGAAGAGCAGCTGAGTTCAGTACAGAAGGGACACGTGGCTGGTACACGCTAAGCTCTAATTGCGAAGACATATAATCTCTGGCTAGCAGGCGTTCCACAGGGACATTCTGCAGGGGGCATGTGGATTCCCCCGGCCTTGCTGAAAGGAAGATGTGGAGCTAAAACTCTGGAATAAGAGCTCAAAAGAGTATAACTCTCGTATCATGTCATGTCATGTCATCACGACCACAATCATCTTTGCTGCAGACAATACAGATGTAACCGCTCAGCCTCCCAGAGGCCACACAGCGTGTGAGACTTTCTCCTGATGGGCTTTTCAGCTTGTGATTGGCTAAGCCTTCTGAGAGGGGAACACAGCGCCTTGCTGAGTGAGGGAGGGAGGAATGGAGGGAGCAAGTGAGTGACAGAGAGACGGAGAGACGGAGGGACAGAGAGACGGAGAGAGATCACAGGAGGCTAAGCACCTGACAGCTAGTCTCCCTCTGCTTTCACTGGTCTCCCCTGGTTTTTCCTGTCTCTCCTTAGCCGCCTCCGACCAAGGATCCCTGGTCCACTGCCCTTGCTTTGCGGGCACCGTGCAGAACTCACGCCCAGAGGCATTCAGAAAATCGGTGCTTCGAAGCCAAACGTGGACAGAGACTGAAGAGAGAATCACTCCTCCACTTGACCCAGCAGGAGCCCCAAGGGCAGAAATCCTCCAGCTTGGAATTATCTGGAGGCCCCCTACTCATTAAGCCCTGGCCTGTTGGAAACTGCCCGGACATGAAAACCAGGCTCTCTGGCATGTCCCAGGTCATTGTGTAAAGACAGCCAACGATGACTGAAAGGAGAAGGAAGTGGAGGAAGCCAAGGGAGGACGATGCCCACAGGGCCAACAAAAATCGCACCTTAAATGGACAGAATGCGAATATTCCCTTCCGGTCTAATCTGTAGCGACCTACGACGAGTGGAACCCCGACACTTGGGCACTAATATTTAACTGCACACGCATCCAACAGCCCATCATGTCTCACAGAGCTGGCCCGAAGCTGTTGGAAGTCCTGGCTCTGGTCTGGAACGAGCTACCTGGGTGACAAAGTCAGACCTAACAGACATGTATTTGGCTTTCAGCGACTTCTCGAGTTCCATGCTCAGACCCTTCGAGAGGGGCCCCTCAAGGACGGCTGCTCGGAAGCTCTGACACAGCCGACGAGAAAGACCACCGGCCGGGCAAACCTGAGTTTCATTCCTGACTCTGGCGCACCAGAAATGGGGCGACCTTGCCTCTGTCTCCCCATCTTTTCCCTCAGTTTTATGTTTTTCCCATCTGTAAAATGGGAGTAAAATTATTACTTTTTTTCATAGCTATAAAATATTAAAATTATATTTCTATCTTATTGGGGTAACAAAAAAAAATTAGAAGATTGATCATTTGCAGCATTAGGTAGTGTTGGGGCCAGGCATTTTCACGCATCAGGGGTAGGGAGGTGCATCTGCATGTTTTCGAAATAATCTGGAAATAACAGGTATCAGATATAAAATACACATAACATTTGACTCAACAGATGACTTGTGAAAATTTACCTTAAGCAAATGATTGGAGAAATTCACTAAGAATATCCTATTCACCTGTCTATTGTTTATAATGGAGAATTGTTTAAATTACAATATGGTCCATCGATACTATGGCATTGCTGTTTTAAAAACTGATCATGCCATTTGTATTCTTTGCCATACGAAGACGTTGTACGTTTTATAAACCACGTTACAAAATATATTACCTTGCAAAAGTTAAAATAGATACATATATATAGAAGAGAGAGAAAAATAGATTTAAAGAAGCAGCTGAGAAACATGACACTGTCGATTTACAAACGTAAGGCCAACGGATCTTCTTTGACTTGCTCTGGTACTTATCTCCAGGCAGCCTGATTCGGAAAAGGCCTCCAGGTTACAAAATTCTGGAGGCGCTCTGTAATTGCCACGGATTACAATGTGAGTGACACCCTAGGAAACGCAAAGCGGTGGCCCTGAACGTGGGTGCTTTTTACTTCCTTCTTTAAGCTTTCTCTTTTCACTGGGATTTTCTGCAACAATGATGTGTCATTTTCCCCCCATGGGAAACAAGAAGAGCATTTTATAAGTCACATATACGAAGTCATAAGCCCAATGCTAGTATGTGTCGGGCGCGCAAAGAAATGGATGCTTTGTGTTTGCTTCTCGCTCATTAGTTGCCTCTGAGCTCTGAAAGTTATAACGCTCAGGCTCCCTGACCAGTTGGCTTCTTGGTGGGCTCTGCCAACAAGAGGCTCTGGAATGGGACAGGAAGGCAGGAGGGGGGAAGGACTCCTCTCTGTTTTCTGGTTCCAGTGAATGAGACTACAGCAACAGCAGGCAGTGGTCTCAACCCCTGTGTCCTCAGACGCAGAGCCCCACTCTGCTGCGTCCTCTCCCACACACCAGCAGCAGCAGAAGGGGTGTGTCCGCCTGCTTTGTGGGTATGGCCCACTCTCCATGCTCCTTCACCCTCTCGGCTGCACCCTCTGGTCCGCTGAAGCCCCTGCCACGTCAGACCCCCTCCTCAGAGTTCCAAACACCAGCCCCAGGGAGCTGCCAGCCCCAGGTCCTGGGAACCCCGCCTCTTCCCTCTGCTCCCTCGTCCCTGCAGGTGGCACCCCGCTCTGTGGTTATTAATCTCCCAGTTTCTTTCACATCCGCTTTTGAACTGTCAGATTTCTACCACCTGTACGAACCAAATCTCCTCTCTTGAAACACCTGTTATCGTGACTGTATCATGCATCATTTTGATAAACCCAATAAAGCCATTTTACTTTTTTTTAAGTGTCCCAATCTAACTGAGCACGACTCTTAAATCATATTAGCTGTCGCACTTATTATTCGCTGACCCCTTAGGGATGTCTCTACGTGCGGCTCACACTTTTTCCTTTCATCCATGTCGGGCACAGACATGTCCCTTCAATCTCGACAGCACGGCCCAGACTTCAAGACAGAGGGCTTCTTAACACTTCACTAAATAGGAAATGATATAATGGGAGATAACTACTCAAAGAAAATTTAAAACTGATTATTGGTATAGCTATCCTCATTCTCAAGTGGCCACTTCAGGGACGGCCTCTTCTGGCCTCTGACACGAGGCAGAAGCCACATTTCCTCTGTGCCCTAGAGAGGCTTTCTGGTTGGATGGGAGTTTCTCCAATTTTCACTCACCTTTTCTCATTCCAGATCTGCTTCTTTCCCGGATGACTCATGATGGGAATAACCAATCCCTCCAGGGACTGCACTGTCCCTTACTCATGGGGAAGTCTTTGTGGACATGACCCACAGGCAAGCTCACTGCCATGATCTGAAGACCCAGAGACACAGACCCCTGGGTGACTCATATGGTAGCATGTCAGAAAGACTCAGCCCAAGCAACCGATAATGTTGAATTTCTCACCCGTCTGTTTGGGAGATCAGACACTACCTTCCATTCTTACTAGTGCAACATTTTAAAATAAAATTGCAAACCTAACAGGGTTAATTTTTTTAAAAAAGAAAACATAACTGATCTGTGAAACCTACAAGTCTGAGAACTCCTGCTGCCTGTGATTGTATTAAAGAGATTTGAAACCCATGAAAAAGTTAGAGCTGAGGTCACGTCAGAAGGAAGCTCTGAACATATCGAAACAGAAGGAATGAGGCACAGTCCAGCCCAAAGGCACACTGAGCCCATCGGGAATACTCATAAGCCCTTGGGAATCCTAAAGAGTTAGTTGAGTGAAAACATACTAAAGAATGGGCATTGGACTGGGAGCCCCGGGGGCCGGGGGAATATTCAGAGTCAGCTGGGTGCTGTTTACAGCCCAAACCGGGCAGCAGTGGGAAAGGATGAATTCTCCAGTGGAGAGAGCTGGCAGCCAAGGTAAAACATTGGGACGCAAGCCAAGCTGGGCATTCAGATTCCATGAAGGAGAACAGAGGATGAACACACTTAGTTATGCCTGGACAAAAGTGCAGAAGGTTGGCAAAGCTGTGCCTTGGTTCATCCCCGGCACAGAGGATATGAGGGTTGGGGCCAACGAGGCTACCTGCAGAGACCAAGCTGCAGGTAGGGCCGAGGCTCAGCTTGTATCTCCACCCAAGGTCGAAAAGAGCAGACTAAGAAGAAGCAGGAGCTCTGGAGTTCCATGGCGTGGGTTCAGACCCCAGCTCCCTCAGACGGGAGCGATGTAGCCTCGGGCGTGGGTGGGGGTGTGTGAGTCTGAGCGCTTTCATTACCTAGACAACTTCTCATGCCATTGCTTCCTTGAACTAGCTCTTTCCTCATTTGACCTCTTTAGTCTCAGTTTCCTTATCATTTGGAGGATTGGGACTAAATAACACACAAGAACCCTCCCGGCTAGAACATTTTAAGGTGCTCTTATAGCAATACCCTTAAATCGCCACAGAAAAGTAGGATAGGACAGACAGGAGTTCTAGTCCTGGCTCTGTATCACCAGCTGCTGAAAATACATTCACATTTCACCCCTGGGTGCCCAAGTTTTCTTACCTAGAAATTGGGGGACTGTAGTTACTATTAAGTAAGAAAAACAGACATAAAAGAACTCTGTGCCTTCTTGTCCCATAAAAGGCGCTGAACGCATTTTTTTAGATAAAGTCCATGAGTATTCTTTTGAAGTGCAGTCAAGTCTTCACAATCCACAATGGATTAAGACCATCGCGCTAATTTTAACATGGTCCTAAATAGTTGAAATTGTCGAGGTTTTTCATCTGATTCTTAGTTTGCCGTTTCCCCTTGATCATTCGCTATTACTTCTTAATCCCTTGCTGTGTGTGTATATGCTCTTTGCTCTTCGTTTTCATTCCACAATGGCCTTGGAAGAAGACAATCAAGTTTGTAGAGTTGTGTGGATACTAAAAAAATGAATATACTTCGACTCTCCTGTGAATAAAACATTGCGCGGTGTGTTGCTTTTATAAAAGTAATTTTTTCGCTACTATCCAATCAAAAACCGAAGTCCAAAGTTTGGGAATCGTGCGAGATTTCTCCTCTCTCACTCACATGCCATCTTTATCTTTTTAAGCAGTTCTGGAATCAGCCGCTTTCTCCCTACTCCTCCATTGTGGACGCCTTGCTCAGTTTCATTCCACGCTGGAAAAAGTCCTGAGCCCAACGACCCCTGAGCGGTTTCTCCTGGGTTCCTTAGAATTCGGTCAGTGTAATACAAACTACCCAGCTCGCAAGATAGCAGGCTGTTGCTTTTGGAAACCGTCTCTGTATTTTGTTTCCGTCTTATAGACGTGTGTTGCTAAGAGATCTTTGGCTTGGCAAGACCACTGTATTTTTGCTGGGAAATCCTGGCTTTGTGTCCACGACCGCTATTCCCAAAACATCCCAGCCAACCTCAGAGGTTCCACTGCCATCACCACAAAAGGAAACTGCTCTGCTTTGACACATTCTTGCAAATTCCACGGTGGCCCATGATTACTTGTGAAAGAAGAGAACAGTCGAGTTAGGTTAAGGACCATTTAAAATGTAGGCTCCATAATCTTTTTGCAAAGAGTGACTCTTTGCTGGTCAGACCACACACAGGGCAGTTCTGTCACCCCAATATTCATGGCAGCACAACTGACAACAGCCCACATATGAAGCAACCTAAATGCCCATCGACAGATGACTGGATAAAGAAGTTATGGTTCATAGATACAATGGAATATTACTCAGCCTTCGGAAA
Organism: Eonycteris spelaea; assembly: GCA_003508835.1. Lineage (NCBI taxonomy): Eukaryota > Metazoa > Chordata > Mammalia > Chiroptera > Pteropodidae > Eonycteris > Eonycteris spelaea. The sequence goes on from PUFA01000115.1 coordinate 4,893,386, forward strand.
AATGAAATCCTACCATTTGCAACGACATGGATGGACCTGGAGGTTATTATGCTGTGTGAAATGAGTCAGACAGAGATAGATCAATACCATATGATTTCACTTATATGCGGAACCTAAGGTACAAAAAGAACAAACTAATCAACAACAGACTCAAACACAGAGGACAATAATCTGGTGATGGACAGAGGGGAGGGGCATTGGGGGGCTGGGAGAACGGGGTGAAGGGTTAAAGAAGTACAAGTTAGCAGTTGATAGATGGTCACGGGGATGGGGAGCACGGCATGGGGAATGTAGTCCGCATTAATGTAACGGGTAGATAGAAAACCAGAGGAGAGAAGGAGCAATTAGGGGGATCGTTTTATAAACTACATAAATGTCTATCCAATGCACTGTATGCTTGAAACTAATAATAAAATAAAATTTAAAAAAGAAGTCTATTCATAGGAATGAGTCCAGAGAAAATCAATGAAGTTTGAATATGATAAATAACGCATAAGCAATGTTCAGGTGAACTGCATCAGATAGGGCAGGTAAGTCAGGTGAGGGGACGACTAGATCTTAGCCATGGGGCCCCCCAAAGGAAGACTGCCTAAAATGCATGAAGCTCACAGAGCAAAAACTGAAACACAGAAAAGCACTAATCTACCTAATTGCACACAGCAGAATGGACATCAGAGAAAGGGTTCAAGGGGAAGTTTCATAAAGCCATCCATCAGGGAGGTTCCAAGAGGTCATGAGCTGGGACTTTAAGCCCTTTTATGGTGAAATGTGATGTGTCCACGGACATCTCATGTCTTTTGATAATGATGTGCTATAACCTGTGGGTTTTCCTATTGGTAGAAAAATGCTAGGATTCCCAAGTCCCTTTCACCTGAAATGGCTTGGGTGATCTTGACCTTCTGGCGTGAAAGCTGCCGTGTAAACAGAGTCATTTTTGCTGTAATAACGAATGGTAATGATGACAAGTGGACGTGTCATTGCAAAGAAGCTGGCCTGCCATCAGGGAGTCCACAGCAGCCAGCTGTGGGCTGGAAATAACGTGTGTCCGGGCGAGGAGGGTGCCCGGGGCCTGAGACCACATTCACCTTTCAACCGACCCCAGACCGGGCCCCCGACTTGGAGGTGCGAGCATCTGAGAAGGAAGCAAGGAAACCCTTATCCCTGAGCTCGAATGCTGCCTCGGGCCCATGAGACGTTCCCTAGATGGGTCGATAGGGTGTCTGGTATCTTCCTCTTTCAACAGAAGACGGTGACAGTCAGGGGACGAGCCAGAACTCCAAACTAGAGTGATGGCTCTGAGCCCATTCTCCACCGGCCCCCCAGACAATTCCGCAGGAGGAGAAAAGAGAAGAGCCAATTGAAGAAGAAGAGGCTGAGACGGTCTGTGCTGCTCCAGATGCCCTACTTCGCCGCTGCTTGTCATCCGTCTCAGCTGAGACAGCGTGCCAATGGCATCCTTGGCCCTCAAGGCAGCGGGGAGCTAGCCATTCACGGCATCCTGCATCTTGTGAGCGAGAGGAAGAGCGCACGGCAGGAGCCGGCTGCGGAGTGCTCTGGGACCAGGAGAGGGCGCTGCTTGAGAGTTAAGACGCCTAACTGCTGCCAGACGCCTGCCTGACGCTCCCCCCTGAAGGGCCTGGCCGCCCACTCCTCACAGCTGTCCGAAGACTGGTCCCCGGAGGCGACGGGGAAGGACGCTGCTCTCTGCCCTCAAAACTCCTCCACCAAAACCAACGAGTCCGGGAGCTACCAACCAGGACCTTGCTGGGGACACGTGAATGTCTTACTTACCTTCTCTCCTTCTACTGAAATTTTTTTTTTACGGTTGATAGCTTTCACTTGCTTGTTTTTTTTTTTTTTTTTTGGCATAGTTTAACATATTTTATCATTTGGAATTTATTCTGATCCTCCTTTTATATACTGACATCTTTATATTTTTAACCTTTTAACTCATCAATATTCTTTTTTTGTGCTTATTCTTTGAAGCTAGTCTATTCTCAAATGTTTAACATTTAGTTTTTTCTTAAAAGATTAATTACTGTTTATCTTTCTTAAAACATCCTCAATTATTTTAAGTCATTTTAATTTCATCTCTTTGAAATTTACTTTTTTTATGTCTCTTTATAAGTCTTATCTTCTGATTAACCTTTTTAATACTGCTCTATTTTCTCTACCCTGGTGCTTTAGTTTCTTTACTATTGATATTATAAATGGTAGGTCCCTGTTTTGCTTTTAGCTTTTGAAATTATTTTTTTTTGAACTTACAATTATCTTGTCTTCTGTTCACTCTACAGTAGAAGAATCATCCATTCACCAGAGGAAGGAGGCTGAGCCTCTTTACACAAAGCCTGACGCAGGTATGTGTGACTGCCAACCCCGCCTCCCCTATCTGCTGGCCGTGACCGTGGGGACCTTTCCTGAACAGCTCACAAAGTCTGAAAACGCTGACTCCTCCTAAAAGACCTGCGGACGCTGACACTCACCCTCCTCCTTATGCACCCTGCAGGCGTTCAGGGGCTGGACGAAGAGAAGCACGGCCCGACCTGCTTTCCTCCAGCCAACCATTTTTTTGGTCATTTCACGTTCGCCCATTCCCACAGCCACCCGCCAAATATGACAACCATTCCATTTAGCTAAGGGGACACCGTTTTGAGAGCTGTATCCGAAACCCCATCAAAGAGAACCGAGAATAAACACTTCTCTGCAGTAAATGATAAGCAGTAAGTAAGACCGTTGGTCTTGACTGAGAAAAAATCGGTTCAAGCCCGAATTTGACCACTGACCTCCCATGCGACCTGGGCAAGTCATGCGATTGCCCTGGACACCAATTTCTCCTTTTTAAAGGGGAGTGTTGAATCAGATTATGTCTAAGCAACCTCTCATAGTACATGCCGATGAATCTATATCTTTCTATTCAAAGCCCAATGAGACTGACATCGATGTGTATGAAGAGTACGCTGCGATTTGTATCAGGTACCAAACGCCCAAGAGAATTCATTCCTATTCCTGCCAGAGAGCCGAGACCACCAGGGCCTACGCAGTCATTGCCCCTGGGCAAACAAGGACTTGTCACCATGGGAACACGATGCGGGCGGTGGGGGCAGGGCAGGTTGGGCCAGGTGCCCGACCGACGTACTTGCCATTGATGACACCGTCTGGGTTGAGCATGGGGATGATCTTGAAAATGAAGTTTTCTCTCAAGAGCCTGGCCACCGGGTCCTCACTGACCAGAAACTCCAAGGTCCCCTTCATCACCCAGCTGGCATTGCTCTCCCCTGGGTGAACGCGGGCCGTCATCACCTGGTACGGACGCTGCCCTGTAGAAAAAGACAAAGGAACGTGAAACCTAAATCTCCATCCGGGCCATCTCCGGGGGGCCGCCTGGAGAAGAACGCCGGACGTCGCAAGGTCTGGAAGAGGCCGATTGTTGCTGACGGATATCTGACGTACATTTATTCATGCTCCACCTGCCTCTACGGTCTGCACGACTCGAGAGTATGAGTTAAAAGCCCAAGGCCATTACGAAAAGCATAAGTCCTTAGAGGCATGAAATAAGCCAAGAAGCAGATTTTCATAAGATCACCGGAAAAAAAAAACAACAAAACTCTCTAGAGTCTAATAACAGGAGCCTAATGTCATAGATATGAGCTTGATTCATTGAGACAAATGACTTAAGTTCTCTGAGGCCCTTTTATCATCTATAAAATGGGGACAACAATATGACCTCGTGGGGTTGTTATAAAGACAAAAAGATGCAATGCAAAGTCCTGGGCACATAGCTGGCCATTCAGTCCACGTTAATCCCTTCCCTCGTCAATCCTACAGCCTCTGGCTAGAATGATCCCACTCCTCAGTACAGATGAGAGTCAAGTGTGCAACACGTGTTGGGAACTTGTGACTGTAAGGCTCTGAACCCGTCCTTGAGAGAGACGTGACAACAGAGCCGAAGTTCGACCTTAAAGCCATGATGCCTTCTGCAGTTCGCGAAGGGAATCAGGAAAACTCTCTGCCCCACCTCAGGGAGTGCGTGAGCCTCGACAGACCTTACGGAGACCGGGCCAGGGAGAGGAAGATAGGCGTCGCCCTTCCTCGGGCGCATTGCGGTGCCTGCAATGCATTCTGAGACCATCTCGGGCTCAGGTGGAAAATGTTCTGATTGATTAGTGATGTGTCCCCCCCCCCCCACCCCGCATACACTTGGGGAAGTTGGCGGGGGGGGCGGGGGTGGTGATGGAGACATGTGGCATTATAGCAGCCATTCACCATGTCTGCTTGAAGCCCTTGTCTGATTTTTGTGGGCATGTGTTTTGTGTTCTCTCTTTTCCTTTTGTATCCTCACCCAATTCTTTATCACTTCTAAACCCGCTCCTCTGACAAGAAGGAAGTATTTGCCAAGCATAAGTACTCTAGTCACTTAAACAGCGTAAACCAGTCCTTTCTTTCCATTTCATGCAAATCGCTATGAGTCAAATACGTTTTTTCTTCCTTAAACAACAGCCTTTTTGAGGAAACGAACTGTGCTTCTAATTCTGTGTTAAGAGAAAGAACACTGAATAATGCTTTGTGAGAGATCTAAAGAACAGGTAATAGAAGATACAAAGAAATAAACTTTTAAATCATGTTGCTAAATTATGTTACTATTATTAAGGCAAAAAAAAAAAAAACTGTCAACAGCCACTGAGACCTGAGTTTGTTTAGATCAGCACATTTTTTACTGATTATGTTGAAAGCAGGTCACTTCAGCCCATGTAGGTTATTTGTATATTGAAGATAATATTCTCCTTAAGCATGTGTCTTGAGCATGTTCCAGGAAGTGCAGGAGGCACTGGGTAGAAACAGTTGAATAAATTACAGTTCTTGTTCTGTGAGCGGCCAAAGCAGTTGCCACTAATGATGAACACGCAATCAAATCATGACAAGTGAGCTAGTGGGGGTGTATATAAAGCGTGAAAGAGGTCAAGACATTTCAGAGATGTGCTGGTCTGTGGCCCGGGTCTTGCAGAGCAAGCATCATCGAACCAGAGAGAGGAAGTGAGACAGGGCCTTCTAGGCAAAGAAAAAGATACACACAGAGACATAGAGGAGCAAACATGGGCGCATTCAAGGAAGAGACGCGTGGCTGAGCAAAGGGCAGAGGAAAGCGGACCGTGAATGTAGAAGGCCAGGCTGGTGTCCCACTGCTCAGATCCCTCCGCATGCCATTTTTCCTGTAGATTTGAAGCTGCCAGCCATGAAGTCAGCATCTCACCAGCATGTATGACCAGCGACAGGGGTACTGATGAATTATCAGTTACTAATAAAAGTATCAATGTGTGCTTATAAAATATATGTATGCACATATTACATATGCATACAGTAGTCTCCCCTTAGCCACCACTTCGTTGTCCATGGTTGAGATACCAGTGGTAAACTGAGGTCCAAAAATGTTAAATGGAAAATCTCAGAAATCAACAATTCACACGTTTTACGTTGCGTGCCATTCTGAGTATGGCGATGAAATCCCATGCTGTCCCACTTCGTCCTGCCTAAGACATGAATCATTCCTTTTTTTCCCAGCATATCCACATTCTTACATTCTCCCTGCCTGTTGGTCCCTGAGTAACCATCTTGGCGATCAGATCGACTGCCACAGTATCACAGTGCTTGGGTGTGAGTCACATCATATAACTTTTAATATAGATGTTGCTATCATCGTTCTATTTTATTATTAGTTATTGTTGTTAATGTCTTACTGTACCTAAGTTATAAAGTATTTTTTTTATTACAGGTATGTATGCATGTTTAGGGGAAAAAAAGATAGTACATCCCCTGTTTCAGGCATCCATGGGGGTCTTAGAATGTATCCCCTATATATACGGAGCCACTATTACTACTACTACTACTACTACTACTACTACTACTACTACACACACACACACACACACACACACACACACACACACACACGTTCATAGTCATCCTCACAATAACCTGACCTTGAACGGCACGCATTCTGCTGTGTTTTCCGGATTGGGGGGAAAAGAGTGAAAGAGTGAGAATATCCGATCCGGATTTCCCAGAAAAGAACCACTGAGAACCGCTGCTTCTTTAAGAGCGCGTGAGTCCGCGATGGCTTTTCGGCAGGAGACAGACATGCCAAAAACTGGGCTCCGGAAAAGTACTTCTGGCATGCCTGTACCTCACGCATTTGTTTCCTCGGAGACAGTGTGGGCTACTGCCGCAGAGGAAAACTTTTAGAACCCTATTCCCGAAGTTCAGGGTCCAAGCCCACCGTTTTCTACTTGAGCTCTCCAGATTTCCGAAGAAACCGAGGACTGGGTTGGGAGTTCTGCGCGGAAGGCAAACGATGTGCTCACTGAACTTGCTACATGAGCACTTCAAGGGCTGGGGGAGGAGAGACACAGTCAGCTCGCTGGGCGCGGGTGAAGTTAAGTAGAGGTCAACGTCCCCCCTGTGTCATTTGCCGGCAATCACGGGGCGCTCCTGCTGCAGCGAGCCGCACCGGCACTCCAATAAGAGCTTGTTGAGACATAAAGGGGCTTGATGAATTTGTACCCAATCAGCAGCCTATTTTCAGTTCTGTAATTCCGTTATCACTCGCTTTGTGGTGTTTGAACTCTGTTCATTTACAGCGTATTGAACAAACACAGTAAGTGCTCCCAGCCCAGGAAGAAAAAAAAAAATATTTTAAAAAATAGCTCAAGCGCTCGTGAGTTTTCGGCCTAACGGAACGCGCCCACCGCCTGGTCCGCCCCACGCAACACGGCGCGTTGGCCGATAAACCAAATGCTGCCCTCGCAGGCGATGGCAACGCTCTCTTTCCTGTGGAGAGTCAGGCCGATGACCTGCTAGACTGTGACTTGCCACAAGACTAACAGGCTGTCCTGAGCATCCTGAAGAAGGCAAGGAAGAAGGAAACCATGGGTTCTCCCAGAGCTGTGAGCCGCCTTTCAGCCCTTTCTAGTTGATGTTCCTCTCTATGATTTAAGACCATTTTTGCGGTGTTATTGGGGAGCTTAACTTAAGGGACCATGCAGTAGTGGCAGCAGATGGTGCTTACAGAGACACCCCCCCCCCCACCACCATAAGACGACGGCTTTGCAACGCACATGTTTTTGTCTTATAACTGACAGTTTCACTTTCAATAACCATCTCTGCTTGGGGTCGGGCAAAGAATGTCAGGTACCTGCGTTTTTTTTCCCTCTGCAATTTATAAAATGTGTTCCAGAGGCCATCGAAATCCACGAGGGGAGTCACGGTTTGGCAACATTCTAAGTCTGCCAGCTACGTATTGAATTTATTATGTCAGTGGTAATGACATCTGTAGAAAGAGGTTAGCAACAAGCGGAGGATTCAAAAGCTGACGAGACAGCAGCAGGTTTCAAGGCCAACGAAAAGCGAAGAGCTGGCGACGTGTGTGATGAGACACATGTGTACCCAACTACACAAACATCCATTCATTTACTCCTTCTTTCCGTCAACAACACACATTAAGCTCCTACTGGCACTCTGCAAGGTTCTGGAGATTCCAAGAGAAATAATGGCTCTGGCCCTCGGGGAACTAATCATAGTGTGCTGGGAAAGACAGGAGCACAGATAATTCCGATCCAATGGGATCGGCGACATTCGTCAAGACACTTCAAAGCACAGTGGAATGAATGCTCATTAGGGCGTTATTTACAGTACTGCAAGCGACTGGAAATGACTTAAACGTGCATCCACAGGAACCTAGTTAAGAAAATGAGGCATAAGGAGAATACTATGCAATCACTAAAAATGGCACATAGATCTCTTTCTGTTGACATGAGAAGCTATCTGTGACATAACGATGCATGGGAAAAAAAAGCAGGCAGGAGAGTGAGTGGCATCATAGAGGAGTCCCGTTTGTATGTAGCTGTAACAGTTATTTAAAGATGCCTAAATACAGAGACGCATCTGAGACTGGAGGTCGTCTGGATCGTTAGGGACAGAATTCCTGAGGCGCAGCCACGTGAACTTCCGTGACTGAAGAACTAGCTATGTGGAAGGTAAGCATAGGAGTGAAGCTACAACGCTCCTTTTGCATGTTTCTGCAGGCTTTTCGCCGCCCACCTAAAGAATTTGGAAAGAAGCTTGCATGCTGTGGGAAGCGCCGTGGAAAACCATCGTGCAAGGGTGTGATCGGATGAGAGTCCTTGTTGGAGCTGAAGGCTCAGAAGGCGGGAGAAGTGATGGAGAGAGTAGACTGTGCTTTCAAGGTCAAGCCAGCTAACACTCTGGAAGAGAGGAATAAAAATGACCTGAGGGAAAAAGGGGTGAGAAAGGACACAAGGACACACACACACACACACACACACACAAAACGCAAAAGAAAATGTCAATGAAAGAGAAAAGAGACCATGTGAAAAGAGGTACGACGGGGAGGTTTCTATACGTTACGTGATACACACGATACTGTTCTCCAGCAACAGCTAGCACAGTGTGCGCCCTTATCATGATTCTTCACTCCCTGCTGCATCTACAAGCTTCTGCCAGGTTTCATTTTCTTCCACCTGAAAAGAATCACCTCCCAGGTTTACTTTTAATCAGGGTCTGCTAGCAGCGAACACTCTTTCTTCGTGTCTGAAAATGCATGCGTTTCCTCTACGGTTTTGAAAAAAAAAAAATTTTTTTTGCAGAGGTAGAATTAGACCAACCCCGGGACCGAATTGTCTGTTTTCCACTTATTTCCATGTTCCCTCCACACAAGGATCCTGCAAGAACGTGGCTGCTTTGAAGGCCCTTCCAAGTCCTCAGAAATCTGTCTCTGTTTGCAGAAATAGAAATACGTGGTTTTGTTTCCTATGACACATATTCTTGTTTACGTGGTTTCCATAGCAAGGAGGTTGCTTTCGTCGGAATTTCCATGTTCTTGAACTTTTTCGTGCGTTTTAAAAAAACTTTGTGGTCGGTTATGTTGAAATTTTCGTGCAGACAAGCCTAAGATCTGCAGATAATGATGCGTTTATTTTTCTCTTTACGGGGCACGTCACTTGTTCCTGATACGTTTCGGATTCCTTGGTGTGTCCTCAGGGATGTGAAAGAAAAAGAGGATTTAAGTCCATTCAGGGTCGTCATATCTGACGGATTAAAATTCTGGCCAGCGCTGTGAAATGTGTGGCATTATGAGTAAACACGTAGGTGACATTCCTCCAGAACCTTCCAGCTAAGCAGACCCTTTCACCTACGTCATTTCTTTAGCCCTCAAGAGTCAACCTGGGAACCAAGCAAAACAGGTATTATTCTCTTCTCGTTCACGAGGAGGAGAGGGGAATAAAGCAAGAGAACGTTGTGAATGGTCTGCATCAGGACCCCATGTTCCTCTCATCTGCCCTGTATTATCCTGTGTGCACACTTAAGAGAAAGGCTGAGACGAATGCTTTTGAGACGAAACGTGATGACACACTGAAGGGAAAGACAAGCGCCACGCGAGTTATGATTCGGTCAAACTGGGTTCGTTGCCAGGCTCTGCCTCCTCCTAATTGAGTGGGTGTGGGGGAATTCAACGCCTTTGAAACCTCAGTTCCCCACCTATAAAGTCAGGCTCTCTCAGGTCTTTGCAGCAGTAAGTTCGATGGTTATCGGCGGCGATGTGAAATACGGTAGAGAGACATAAAAATCTTTTAGCCCACAGTTTTAATCCTCTTTGATCCTGTCATATTTTTTCTGTATTCTTTGACTAGAGCTGGGAACATGAAGCAACGTCACGTGGCGCTTCTTCCCTGTCTCTCCCTCTGTTCTCAGCATCCAGGTATCAGAGCTGATAAGTCGTGACGTGGTCAAAAGTCGGGTGCAGCAACAGGAAAGAGTGCAGGCCATCACTGCTAGTAACTGGCTTCGGAACCAACAGTGTGGGCTGAATCTCTCTTGCTTCTCCTGATGAATGAGGCCGGAGGACTCCCTGGAGGAGGAGGAGGGTCGGTCTGCGCATGGGCCCCCTTGTACACGCTCCTGTGCTAGGCTCTTTCTGGCCCGTATCCAGTAACTGTGGCCCCTGACTTGCAGTTTCAGTTATCCGTGGTCAACAGCGGTCGGAAAACATCCAACGGAAAATTCTAGAACGAAACAACTCATTAGTCTGGGATGGCGTGTGCCGTTCTGAGTAACACGACTGATTAAATTTCACACCTTCCCACTCCTTCCTGCCAGAGACATGAACAGTCGCTTTGTCCAGAATATCCACGCCGTATATGCCACCTGGTCCCTTGCTGCAACTTGGCAGAGTGTGTGTTCAAGGCCCCGTCACTGTGCCCCAGCTCTGCGTCACGAAACCTACAGCTCTTTCCTCTCAGCACGTGAGCAACTGCAACGTCCACACGTTCCTAGTCACACGACCGTGTAACCACGGGGCAACAGGAGATACTTCGTGAGGAGGCAGCATATTTCCCATCGCTGTGTATAACTGTCCTATGTCATCATTCGGTGTTGTGAATTCTTACTGCGACTCTTATGAAAAGCTTTCCGGTAGGTGCACGTTTAGGGGAAAAATGTAGTAAACACGGGGTTCAGTCCTAACCATGGATTCCAGCATCCATTGGGGGGCTTGGAACATATCCTCCCCCCGCACCCCGGATAACAGGGGATGACTGTGCCGTCAGAGTAAGAAACTGACCATGTTACAGGTTCCAAACTATTCTCATTCATAGTTATTCTGGATGCTGAGGTAAAATCCTCAATTCTCCCCAAACTGCTTGTTTTTACCCTTACCTTTCTCCATCGGCAAGAAGTGGCCTCAGATCTTGTCCCTCAGAATTTTGCACCCTGTCTTTCTCTCAAAGCCTGAGCTGTGACCTCTAGACCCCCAAACGAATGGCAGCCTGAGATGCTCTTTTTCCCGCAAAGAGATATCTTAGCGTCACCAAAGAGATGTCAGGGGTTGCAGGGGGGGGGAGAGTTGGGGAGGGGGCTCATGCACCGGCAGAGAGCAGGGAGAAGATGCTCATGGCCCCATTGTGCCCAGTGAGGTATCTTGGGACAGCGGGGAGAAAGCCATGAGCAAAGGCCACCTGTGGGCCCTTCACAGCTGACAAGCCAAAGAAATTGGACAACCACCATCTTCCTATTGGCAGCCCATGAAACTTTTTTTTTAAACTTCTTAATGCTTCACAAACAGTGAGCAATACACATAACGAGAAGGAAAATTTTAAAGTATAATACATTTCCTGCGGATGCCGGGGCCCTCCACGGCCCATCCCATCATTCCTCCTCTCTCAGTCACACACCCCTCCCACTTCCTCAGCTCACGCCTGCAACCCCTTCCTCTCCATCCGGTCCAGCCACCCGGCAGCTCAAGGGCCCGCAAGCAAACAGGCAAACCCACCTCTGGCCGCGTCGCATTCAGCCATAGTGGATTCCACACCCCTTGAGAGTCCTCAACGCGAGTCCCACCACGCCTCAGCCACAGTGTCTGGTTCCGTTTCCTGTCATGCCTGAACCCCCAATGCTTCACTTTGCTTTTTACTGCTCCCCAAAACAAGAAGACCCTTTCCCTTCCTGGCTCTGCATTATTGTCCATGCTCTCCCCTCTCTTTGGAAGTTGTCCCCCACCTCTTTGCCTGGCAAAGTCCTATTGTCCTTTGCCCTGAAGTGTTTCTTGACTCTTCCGGGCAGAGAGAACAGCCCCCTCTCCTAGGCTCTATGGCCCCACATCCACGTGCCCTCACACGAAGCTCCGAGTTCCTCACACCCTTGTTGGATCTCTCCCACCACCCCGCCTGCCTCCTGCACCTCACTCCTCCCTTCCTAAAGCAACGTACATTGGGGGCATCCAGAAAACCTTTTGCTGAGGAGATGGGTGTAACTAACTGTAATTATCTCCTGTCATTAGCACCTCCATGCCCAGGGATGTCGCAATGTGAAATGAAAGAATTCACTAATTTTCTCAAATTTATTCGTTCACTCATTCAAGTATGTGTTGCGCTCTTAAGATGCCCTAGGCACAAAACACAGAGAAGGATGCTGTCCCAGTGGCTGACTCAAAGTCCCGACCATCAAGAGCTCCTCTGCTGGCAAGGAAGGCAAACAATAGCATCACGGAAGGACCGTGAAGAACGATGAAGCAGAGGGAGACAACGGAAGTCAGTGGCGGGCGGGGTCATCGCACCAGAGAAGATGGTGGAGAGGGGGCTCTCTGGGGGGTGGGGTGTTGGCATCCCAGCAGAGACTCCTCGGATTGGGGAAATTCAGCCAGTTTAAGAAATAAAGTTAAGTGGGGCTGGAATCAAGTGTATGAAGCAGACAAGAGCCAGACTGTGTGAATTTCACAGAGAAAAACTATGGTTGTGATGGAATATTCACAGGGCGTTCTGAGCAGGGCAATACTGTGTCCTGATCTGCATTTCTGCTCCGTTTTATTTATTTTTATTTTATTTTCTTTTAGGCGAGGTGACCCTTGGTTGATCTCACAGATTACAAAGACTTTGTCATTTTATAATCTCTTATTTTTAAAAATTTTTATACCTACAGCATCTGCTCTGTTTGACACTTTCCCATATTACGGTCAGAATAATGTTTTCAACATCCAGACAGGGAGGCCGGTTGGACCCCTCACATAGGACAATAACATGTGGTTCTGTGTTTCTAATAACCAAAACGATATCCCGGCAGACAAACCACTGTAAATCACATGCCGGCCACAGTGGCCGCCCCTCAGCTTCTGCCTGTGTGACCATTTTAAGGAAGTTTCCATCCATGGGGCGTGGTGGTGGTGGTGGGGGGAGGATCATCTGTCCGCTCAGTAACGCCACATTTAGTGAGTACCTTCTGTGTGCCAAGAGCTACATCGATCGAACGCTGCACATACCAAGAAGTTTAAGAGTCCCTGTCCTCAAAAACAAAACAAAACAAAACAAAACAAAACAACGACAAAAACGCTCAGTTTCCTCATGGGAAATAGGTATTTACTGGGAGTCAAATAATGCTGGCTTTCAGGAACTTTCCATCACAAGCACAGTGCCTCTCAAACTGTAGAGCCGAGGCTGCTGGCCCAAAGACCATGCTTTGAGCAACAGAGAAGGCTCTCCCGTCCAAGAGAAATAAAATGTGAGCCACGAAAATATGCAAGAATTCATATTTTCTACTAGCTACCTTTTTAACAAAATTAATTTTAATGACAAATTGTATTTAACCTAATAGGTCCAAAATAGTACCATTTCAACATGTAATCATACCAAAAAATGATTGACGAGATATTCTATACTTTTTTGTACCAAGCCATCAGAAATCTTGGTGTGTATTTTACATTTTAAGCACATCTCAATTCAGACTCATCTCTTTTATCTGCTCAATTCTATTTCATCACCTCCTTTCGCATGAAACAGTCCAATTTTGAAAAATTACAAACTCATATTCTTTGCAAAGGGCAATCTGGCTCTCTTATTTTGCACTCTTCTCTCTCTGAACCATGAGAAAGTAGGTTCGGATAATTGAGCCTAAGTGGAAAGAAAATCTGGAAATCTATTTCTGAGCAATTTTCAGATAACCAGGAGGAAGTGGTGTAATCGAGGCTGAGATAACAATTTTAGCCTCGCGTAAATACGAACGAATCCATCTGCGCCTCCTCATCTGCGTCAAATTGTACAGATTTTTCTGGAGATTTTGTTATACGGTAAGATGCTGGAAATAAAAAATAATGCATCTGTGCTACAATGATACATAATGTATACAATGTAATAATGCAGTATTTGGATCTGTGCTATAATGATACATAATGTATATGGTATACTCTGTAGTATTTGGATTGGGTTTGAGAAATGCACTACGCAGAAATGACAGTGACGTGGGAGAAATGGGTAATCGCATCAGGAAAATTGCAGACAGCTGCTGCACACCGCACCCCCAAACCCATCAGCTGATCTCACTCATGGATGTCTACAGATCTGCCTGGAATCTGCTGACTCTGGGACCCAAAGCACCGGCTCCTTTGCCCCCACCTGCCAAGAATAATTATGCTGCCCAGAGGGAGACATTAGCTATTTCCTCAAGCTCCGGGAGGTCTCAGGATGGTGCTGGCTCCCACAGACCCCTGAAGGGAGGACCAATCACTTCCTGCCGTTTCTGAATGCATCTGTTTTAAAGACTCGGCCAAGACTCAAGCTGTCCAGTGCCAGAGCTACTGACCTGAGCGTGGCCTTCACAGAGCTGTGCATCCCAGGACCCTCGAGAAACATAAGCGACCAAGATGCAGGGAGACCTTTCCCGCATGCAGTGAAGACTCATCCAATATGGTACCAGGTGGGTACCAGACTTACCGAGGGGATCACTTCCTAAGTTATATAAATGTCTAGCCATTCTGCGGTACACGAGAAACTAATGTAATATTCAAGGTCAACTGTATTTTAAAATTAAAAAAAAATACATTTAAAAAGGCTCTTTCGACACATCCCCCCTCATTATGCTGCATTACATTTCACCAGATTTAGGCAAATATAAGACCCCGATAGACGGGAATTGAAGAAAGAGATTAAAGAGCGTCTGGCTTTGCTCCGGAAACTTGGAAATATTCTGGCGAATCGTTCTGGCCCTAGGTCACTTACGATGGGTTTCTCGCCATGCTCTTTCCCACATTATTTGCCTGCATGTCCTGGAACAGGATAAGACCCCAAAGCCCTTTGGGGGAGCAGGCTCTGGGTTCCAGAGACAGGGTCTTCCCTGGAAGCAAAGCGCGTGCCCCTGCCGGGTTAGCACGGGCTGTTGGGGCGACCTTGTTACGGGATATTATGACGCAGCCATGAAGAAGGAAAGGGGGCGGGGCATGAGAAAATCAAATGAGAGCTCTGGTGTGAACATTCTGAAAGAGGCAAAGAGGATGATTCTTTTTGAAATAAGAAGTTAGCAACTGAAAGCCTGCTCTCCTCAGCATAGTGTCAGTCGGCACCTCGGCCTTCCCCCAACCCCAAACCCTTTCCAGTTCCGGCTGCCCTCTCCAGCTACCCCTCACTTTTTTGAGAGTTCACTTTATGCCACTTTGTTTTACAAAAGACCTGCAGGAGTATGTTTCCACTAATCAAAAAAATATATATGAAGATTTTTACTTTTGTGAAAATAGCATTGTGTGTGTGTGTTTCGCAGAGAACCTTGACAGAGGCAGCGGGCACTCTGAGTTGTGCGAGGCGCCCTGCGAAGCCCCTCCTGGGGAACGGTATTCGGCATTCAGCGTCAAGCCACCAGACCTGTGACCTGCATCTGTGAGCGCCGGGCTGTACCGCCATTTATGCGTCGCGTCCCTTCAGCGAGGCGTGTCCTAAAGCAATCGCTCCTTCACATCACACCGTTTTTGGCTTAGAATAGGTTTCACAGGGACAGCTACCTTCAGGTAGAGGGGTAACCTGCATTTAAGACGGCAGAGAAACCACTACGTGAAAAAGCAAGGTGAGTAAATTATGGGCCAAGTAGGTAGGAGAATAACATTTAAGAGTCTTCAGCCCAAAACACATGTCAGCCCCTCACCCTGGAGCAGAACGCTTAAAACTGAAACCAGGCTAGGAATTTCTGACAGCTATGTGACTTGCTTCGTGGGGTGGAAACGGTTGTGCTCTCGCCGGGCCTGACGTGGCACAGGTCGTTTGGGGAGCCTGGAGGTGTTGCAGGAGTGGGGGAGTCAGCGCTAGGAACGTCACCGTGTTGCTTAGTTACTCCACAAACAGAACCAAGAGCTGCTAGAGGCGCATGGTGGTCGGAAAGGAGCTATTATGTTTTAAAATTAAGGCTGAGCCGCTGGTTATGGTACGAGATGAAAGGAGGGAGCAAGAGAAGAAATAAAAGGAAAAAGAGGATTATTAGTGCTGCTGTTCCAATCAGAATGACATCGTGGTGACCTGCCACTTCTTCACTTACAGAACCTGACAGGGGTATTTCGGATTCCCAGTTGCTTGGCAACCTGCCTTTTATGTGTAAGCCATTTAAATGTATTCACCTTCTGAATTAGGGATATTCACAGATGGCTGGGCAACAAGAAAGAGCCCCTGGCAGGCCAAGGGTCCCCGGATGTGTGGAGTCAACAGAGTGCGTGGGGAGGGGTCTGGTCAGAGAGCCTGACGGAGCAAATTCGTGACACGTTTAAGCCTGAGAATGAGAAAGGGAGATCAGCACACTAAGCTTCTGTCAGGGTTGAAGACTCGTCTCTGGCCCTCTCTTTTCGATGCGTCCTTCTGCCTTCCTGAAACCTTCCTGCGGGTCTTCGTGACATGGGCAGCAGGTGCCGAGGCGCCTGCCCAGTGACATGGCCCCTGCACACACGGGCCTCCACAGACAACTGTCTCCAGGTCCCACTGCGGCCCCACGTGGCCCAAGGCGCTGAGGATACCCAGCCTCCCTGGCCTTCGAGTCGACCGAACTGGAAATGGGGAGGTCTCACCGGACACCCACATCACAGAGTGGCCCCACAGGCCACGGGTTCCCGAGTCCTATCATTTCCCCCTCCTTTCTGGATGTCTTCCCTTCTCTCCACCCTTGTTCCCTCAAACTACCACCCTCCCCCGCACCCCCACCCCCGACAATTGCTCTTAGGATAAAATGAAGACTTCTGTTGAAGTACAAAGCCCTTCGTGATCTGTTTTCCCAGTGGGGCGAGGTTCACCCTGTGCCACACCTGCCCTGGCACGCCACCTGCACGCACGCAGCGCACCTGGCAGCCTCCCCGTTCAGTGCACTCTACGCTGCCCCACGTCTTTGCACAGCCTCCCGCTGCTGGAATGTCCTCTCACTCCGGCTCTGCTTGACCAGCTCCACTGGGCTTTGAGTTCAGCTCAAGTTTCACTCATTTCAAGATAAGCTTTCCTCCTTACCTCCCTCGGTCTGAATTGGATACTCGGGAGCCTGTGTTTCTGTCCCACCCGAGCATGGATTCTCGGAGTCGCCCCCGCCCTGGACCTCATCTTTCTCCGCTGCCTCCAGCGAGAACACACATCGCATCAGGGCAGAGAGGACGTGCACGTTTCTTCCCCGCTCAGGCCCCCAGCCACCTTGCCCAGAGCCCACACACTTTGAGACTCAGAGAAAGTCTTCGAGAGCTGAAAAACTGTAGACGTTGGCTCCAAACTACACAAAAGAATCGATTTAATTGAAACAAATGTTTCATTGTGCAACAAATAGGATACTGTGTCAACTTCATTAATTGTTAAATTTAGCATTCATAAAAATGTTTTTGTCTTTGAAAATAATGTGCAGGTAAGATTTTCACACACGTCGCAGGAATTCCCAATTACAGACGATGATGGCTAAGGAGTCACAGCCAGCCATAAATAAGCATCACTCCTAACCAAATAATTACAAAAGCAAACATGAAACGATTTCAAATTCAGTAAAAAAAAAAAAAAAAAAAAAGATATTTAATGAGGGACATGTGTATTTTATTATGTTTACTATCATATATGATGGGGTCTTCAACTCTTAAAGTGCCCCAGGCCTAATGAAATTTTAAAATAGTCCTGAGTATATACATTTAATTCGATTTTGTTTCCCCAGGAAATAAAGGATCAGCACACTGGTATACACAAGAATGCATGCTCACGTGCATGAACATGCACACACTTATACGCATATACTATATAAAAAATGCAGACTGGAGGAACAAAGGCCAGTGAAAATTAGGCAGGCACTGAAAGCAAGGATTTCAAAAGTGCCACGTGCGACCTCTGAGGCATGGCTCCATAGGGTATGATGGGGATGGAGAGTTTTGGGGGAGAAAAAAAACAAAACAAAAAAAACCAGTTTGAACGTTGGAGCTTAACTGATTACTAAACCACGCATGTGTACGGACAGCCTTGGAAATGAAGAGGAAATGAATGAACTATTTCTTTTTCTGTTTGGGGCCTTAGAAACAGACCCTCAAACACAGAGAGAAAGACATCGATGAACAGGAATGAAGGAGAGAGAGGAAGCGGAACGTGGGCCCCAAGTATAAAGATTCCGCCACGTGAGAATCGCAGGTCATCACTTTTTCTTGAGCAGTAGATAGATTTAAAGGTCCCCAGAAAACTATAAATGACATCTCGCCAGTGCCTTGGTTTAAAACAACCCTCTCAGTCATGCCGAGGGATTGTGCTGGAGGTGGGCCTGGCCGATTGCATGGAAATGGTTATTTTCAAAATAAAGTCATCGCTTAAACGTACTTGGAGAGCTCTCAATTTTGAAGCTACCTGCTATGAATCTTTTTGAACAGTTAGAATTCTTCCAGCTATTTTTTTTTTTAAACAAGACAGCTACACAGAAAAAAAAAAAAAAACAGTACTGGGAGATGGATGTATCAGCCAACCGTGTCATGGTGACCATCCCACAACACATACATATATCGGCTCATTATGCTGTGCACCTTAAACTCACATGATGTTATATGTCAATTATAGCTCAATAAAGCTGGGGAAAATAGTACCTATCTCATGGGTTATTGTCCAAATTAAATATGATCATGAAAGGAAAGCATTTTGCAAGGAATAAGGCATGCACTAGTTGCACAATAAATGTAATTAAGCCTTATAACTTTTAATTACAGATAATTATTCTGTTATTCAGGCTATGGTAAACTGAAGGAACAAATGAATAAATTACTGATGCGGCCACATCCGGCTTGACAAAGAGCCATTCAAAGTCGACTTTAAAGACTTTGTTTAAAACACAATATAGAAAACAGGGAGAGAGAAGAGTGAGCATCATTCTATCAGTCCGTGGATAGTATTATATTCTATCCTCTTCCAAGAGAGGCAGCGAGGCAGTGCTCACAACGGCCAAAACCAAGGGCTCCCAGGTGGTCACATGGACTAGGATCTTCACCGGGAAGAGTAGCCGTTCTGATTTACCGAGAACTGCCCAGCAGACCAGGACAACCGGTCACCCTAAATCCGTGCCCTGCCGCAACACCTGAGACTTGACCTTGCATAAATTTATAGCGGGCCTCAATTTCTTCAGTTGTCCCGTAGGAATAATAATAATCATTTCATCATCATCATCAGCCTCATCATCTCACCTCATTTTGTTGCTGTGAGGATTAAAGGAGATGGCACGCAGGGCGTAGCCTAGGCCAGACACACAGAAAGTGCTCGATAAATACCTCTGTGCAAGCTCCTGCGAAGCCGAAGCCGGCATTTCTCGCGAAGCAGCCCCCGGGGGAGCTCAGGCTGCCCCCAAATTCAGGCGGAACCCAGACCTGGATCAAAGGGGTTGGCGGGACAGTCGCATTCTCCTCTGTCCTGCAGAGGCGGAAAAGTCCCTGGGGGACGAACTCCCCAAAGAACAGGACGAGAGGCGGCGGCTGATGGGAAGGGGAACAGTGGCCACTGACACAGAAACCTCTTCCGAGGGAATCAGCGCTGACGGGAAAGGAAGTAAAGGGGATTTATGCGACAGTTGAAATAGGGTTTTGGGAAAGATGACATTATTTTCAAGTTTGCCTGAGTGAGGCAGACAGCACATTAGGGTGACTCCAGCTCTAAAAAGATGACGATACTGGATTTTAAACTCTGAAATTTGCCCCACTGTGTGCTGAGTTATGCAGAGCGTTTTATGTATTTATGTCGTGCGTACATATGTACACACCGTGGTGTGAGCCCCACCGAGATGCAGAGTCTATCCACGGGCTAAGTGAAGCCTGAAACCTAGGTATGTAATGCCTGGCTATTACGTGACAACTTTAAAGTCCTACCCAGAAATAATCTACCTTTTTTCTACCATTATTACTTGTTTCGTGGCCTCTTTTCTACCTAGGAAAGAGGAGAGGGGTTCTGAGCATGAATTCCCCACCTCCGACCCCGCCAGGTGATTATACAAACCATCCACCTGCCAGTGTATCTAAGGAGGATGAGGAAGACAGGGCTCAAAGTTGGGCTCCCAATCACCCCAAGCCCTGCAGTCTGGGGGTGGGGATCTGGTTCCCCGGAACAAGAGGGCACGGCACCCCCTGCTGGATGGATCAGTACTAATCCACTCCACATGGTGATTTAGAGGTGGTTCGTCAGTGAGAATGCTGTACAGAGGAATGGTGACTCCGAAATGTTGCTTCAGTAAAATGAGCTTGTAAATTGTGACATAAAATAATGTGATGAGAGAAAGGGATCATGGAAGTGGAGAACTGGGAATTCGGGACCCATTGGCACGGGCCAGGAGAAACCGTGCTCGAATTTTGGGAGTCTGGAACAGTTATTCAGACCCAAGCTGCTAGAGAGAAGGCCGGCTCACTGGGCTGTGAGGACCACCGTACCTGTAATGCCAGTGCTGTCCCTCTGCTTCGGTGCTGACCAGGCTGCTTTGCAGAGTCCTGACTGGATGACTCACTAGCCCTGTGTTACTAACAGGCTGCACATACGCGTGTGTATATTTAATGACAAGTTAGCAAATCTGACTGTGATTTCTTTACATCTGTGTCTTGGGACGCTGGATTATACTAGAGATTTACTCATGGGGGTTCTGCCCCCTTAGGCCCAGCCAGAAGAAGCCGGAAATACAATAATTATGATGCTTACTCATAAGGACCAGGCCCACCCGGTCTGGCTCTCCTAGAAACGGTCATACATTAATGTGGTCTAGTTCTATATAGCTCCTATAACCAGCTTCTGCCCTTGTGTTACCGTCCATGGGATGGTTCCAGAAAAGGGGACCTCAGGACTTAATGAGCGAAGACTTAATTTTACCCAAAGAGAAGTCTGGCCTTTTCTATAGACAGACAGCCCAGCTCACACCCGTCTGCAGTCACCCTGTTCTCTAACTCCAATCAGGACTGTCGTTGCCATAGAGACAGAGATGGAAAAGTAGGTGAATGAGAGCAACCCATCACCCCCAGTGCATAAACGAGACGAGCCATGTGCCCTGAGGAAGGTGCCACCGGACCACGCTGTCCATTCGTATGTTCTTACTATTACTCTCACGATATCAGATGAACGCCTACGTTTGAGGCCAGGATGTGAACCCCTGGGACCGCCATAAACATGCTCTCGGGAAGCATAAAATTACACCGATCTTCACAGGCTCTGTAATAAAGCAACAGAAGTTTCCTTGCCAAGATACGTATCTCCTTTTACTGCAAATTCCAATGGATACCAGCGTTTACATGCTTAATCGGAGATGCCTGTGGGTGAGAAGTTAGGAAAGCTGCGCTATACCCTGGCTTTGCTCCTAACCATGGCTGAGACCCCTGCCGTGTCAAGAAACCACCCTGGACTGCAGTTTCCGTCCAAACCTGAAAGCAGGTCGGGCTTGGGCAGGAGACCAGTACTGGCTCCTGGGCAAAGCTCTGAGGCAGGGTCCAGTGCCATTCCGACAGCTTGAGCCAGAAGCCTTGCCGGGCAGGAGCGAGGCGGGCCTCACCGTAACAAAGCAAAGGGGTTCTACTGGCTCCACTTTCAGTAAAAACTGGCAGACAGATGTTAATTATGCTCACGAATCCACTTCTTATGAACGGCACGACTTAAACTCAGACCCGACGAGGAGACCCAGCAGCTCATCTTTCCATGCCGTGCTGTCCTTTGCCTACATCTTTTCCTCTGTTACCAACATCTTTGGCTAAAGCCTCCTGACCTTGCGATGATCGGAATCGCCACCTGGGAACTGGATTTTGTGCTGTGGCTTCTGGCCTGAACTCCCCTGTGCTGCCTGCTGTCCCTGGGCTACTGTCCACACGCCTGTTTGCAGCTCTAAAGCGCCTCCGATTTCATTCCCGACACACAGGACCTCCCCACAGCCCATCCCTACAGGCGAACGGCTGGCCCTGGCCTTCTGGGGCCAGCCCACTACCGTCCCTCCCCGGCCCCCACTCTGGGCCATTTCTGTTTTGTCAAGGTTATTTCCTCGCCTGAGGGAGCAGATCTTCCAAATGCTGGACGGGTGCCAAGGCCTTGTGGGCGAAGTAATTAATCGCATTATAAGAGGCACACGCTCTTATAGCCAATTGCACGTGAAAATTCAGCGCAGAGAAACTCAAGAAGAATATCACCAAGCTTTTCCTACGGAATATGCGGATTCTTCCAGAATGAGTTCATTCGATGAGGGTTGCTGAGGTATATTTATAAAGGCGATGATCCTTTAGGCAAGGGATGTGGGACCAGTTTCGAAACTTCATATGGCTTAGGCTATTAATTGACAAGCCAGATCCTTTTAACAAGAAATAATAATAATAATAATAATATAATAATAATAATAATAATAATAATGACAACAACAACAACACAACAATAATAATGATAATAATAATAGAAAGAAAAGTCGCGGATAGAAGGATTGAATATTTAGGCCAGTGCTTTGACCAAAATCTGTTCTTCCAAAGTCTAAATCTCACGCTCATCACCCAGTAGCAGCTGGATTTGGGTCTGTCCTCTCTGTCACCATGGCTGCCTTGTTACCTGCTGCTCAGAGCCTTGTGGGCTTTAGTCCCTGGCTCTTTAATTTCTGCAGAGAAGCCTCTGCAGCATCTGGACCCGAGCCAGCCAGGCCAGGCCAAGGGTAGTGTGCAGAGAGCAGCCTCCCCCTTGGAGACAGGGCCTCAGATATGGTCCCAGCAGACAGTGCAGAGGCAGCCAGGAAAACTGCAGTTACGAGGGAAAGAGCCAACATCTACACTTCTAGACCTGAATGAACTGTATAGGCATATATTTGCGTTTCTGCAAAGGCGCGAGTCCTTGTGAATGGGGAGAAATGGAGAGAAGGTGAATGAGAAAGAGACTCAAAGAAAGAAAAGACGGAGGGAGAAACGGGATGGCTAAAATGAAGACAGGAAAGAAGGGAAATTCAAATCTGCGTTTAGCCTGAGCTCATGTTACATTGGAGGCCAAGACACAGGCAGATTAAGTGGGCGCCACTCTTCACTGATTCGAGATGTTGTCATTTCAGACCTGGGAAAAGCACATGGCACACGCGTAGAACCCACGTTCACAGGGTGCCCAGGCAGGGCTAAGGGGAGGGTCTGTCCCACCAGCCGGCCCTGCCCTGACCCCAGGCACTTTAGATCAGGACATTCCCAGTGGCTGGGGATCCTTCTGCACCGCACTTTCCCAGAACATGTTGGGGCAGGGCCCGGGGAGGGAGAAGAGCGTAAGTAAGGTCTGAACGACGCTTGGGACGCTTTTCTTGACGGGAGGGCACTGCCAGGTTCCACGCAGGCGGGTTCTACCCTGGCCCCTCTCCACTTATGCTTACCAACAACCTCCTCCCCCCAGGCACGCAGCCCCTGTCTGCGGCTCCGTCACACGCACGCAGGGCTGTGCGGAAACAGATTCAGATGCTGACGCAGAGGGAGGCGGCGGCGTCCACTGCCTCAGCCGCCCCTGCCCTCCACACCGCGTCCCCTCCCCGTCCCTGCCTGAAAGGTCTTCCGTTAGGGGAGATGACACACTTGAGAGCCAGGTGACTCCTCTGCATAGTGTTGGAACCTGGCATTCAAAGTAAAAAAAAAAAAAGTCTTTAACCAAATTCTCAGATTCCTGGCCAGGATGACATGCAGAAATTAGCTACATAAATAATAACTAGGACGCGACGTGAGAAGTGCTATAGTAAAGATTTGTAGGGACACACGCATAATTGCGTATCTGCAATGGAATAAAGATTGCACACCCACATGCACACACAGAGAGCGCAAAGAGCCGATAGACAGAAAAGCACATGCAGAGGACGGACGACGTGAGCCAGGTCTCGGAGGTGGAGGAGGAGACAGGGCGGGGGAGCGGACTCCAGGCACGAGGTCACGCGGACGGGACTCGCTAGTGGCCTGCTCCACCGCTTCCTTGAAGCCGACCTTGCTCAGGTCCCTAGCGACGCTCACTGTTTTTCATTTCAGTGGACCCCTTTCAAGCCTCATCGTTCCTTACCCACCGGCTGCGTCGGGCACAACTGCTCCTTCAAACACGTCCTCCTCCGGGTGTGCAAACGCCTGTGCTCCTCCTTCCTCTCAGCTGTCCCTCCTCCCAACGCCCACCGCACCCTACGGCCACCCCTCATATCTTCCCCCATGCTCACGTGAATTAATACCTAAGGGATCTTACCCAGTCAACTCCAGGCTTTCAACACCATCTGAAAGCTTCTGTCTCTCGAGGTCCTGTCTCCAACCTTGACCTCTGTCTGCTCTGCATTCCAGACCCACAGACCCAACACAATGGACAATGCGTACAGGCCCTCTGTGGTCAAACTCGTACTCGCTCAGGTCTGCGAACCCTACCTACTATGTGCTCATCCACTACATGCTAAAGTCCTCGATATGGGCATGGCGGGGAGTGTAATGATTTCTCTCCTCGAGGAGCTTACGGTGCAGTGGGAAGAAGGGAAGATTACGTAAGGTCACAGGTGGCCCTACTAAGAGCACACTGAGGTGTGCCATAAGGGCAGAGATCAGGTCAGCCTGGCGAGCGGAGGGTCTATTCTGGGCAGGTGTCACTTACCCTGTCCTTAAAGAATGGAAATGGTGGGAAGATGAGAAGCAGTCTTAGAAATGGAACGAACCGGATTCTCGAGGCCTACTGGGCAGCTGCAGAGGTCAACGTCCACCCCAGGCCGCAGGGGGGTTTAGCCAGGGTGGACGCCAGCGCAATGCACAGAAAAATTGTTCTAATTACCACTTCAGCAGCACCCCGTACATTTTGATATATAGTACCTTTACTATCCTTCAGTTCGAGACCTTTTGAAATTCCAGGATGATCTGCCTAACGAAGAATTACGTTTTTAAACATTTCTATGACCGATAATGTAGTTAAATTGCTGTGTGGTTGTGAAACCCAGTTTGTTGATTATTAATTCTTTGAAATTGCCTGAGAATTCTTTTATGACCTAGAATGTGGTCAGATTTTGTAAATCTCCTTTCAGGGCGTGGAATTCCATATATACCAATGACACACATTTGCTGAAATCGTCCACTCTGCAAGGGGCCACGTCTCCTCGTAACTCTGATTTTGCTCTGTTGGTCGGGCTGCAGCAGCACATGGTGGTTATAGTTTTATGCAGCTGTCCTCCGGATCTCTACTAAGACGTTATCCTCAAATCCTCTCTCACCTGACATTCATACTACTGCAAAAGCTTGTTTGGGTTTATACTTTTGAACTCTCTCTGAGGGCTGTCTTTAGTATGTCTCTTGTAAGCAGGATGGAGATAAATTTCATTTTTTAAGAATCTGACAATTGTCAAAAATAGCCAACTGTAATCCAGTTATATTTAATGGTATTACTGATATGTACATACGCTCATCTCAATCTACTATTTTGTGTTTACTTTTCTTTGCTTTTTCCTTCTACTTTCTAGGCTATGCTTAAATTGATGCGGTTTAATACATTACACTCTTTTTTCCTATTAATTTAAAAATTATAGATTTTATGTCTGTGTTTTAATGGTTAACTTCAGACTGTAAATCTTCTGCACAAAATTTGAAGTTATTTACAATGTGTTCCCTACCCCCAAAACATGACAGGAATCTTAGCATATTTTAAGTACCCATTAAATATTGTGTCCCATTTAATTACTGCTGTTTAGACTTTATCATATGGAGCAATAAATTAGTTTTTGTACATAATTTTTATTGTAGTTTTCTCATAAAATGTATCAGCGTCCATGACCAACATCATTTCTTGCATGCCATGCCTCCTGTCTCTGGATGACTATGCTGACTGAAGTACACCTGCTAATTATTCTTTTGTCTTGTTGGTAAATCCTCTACATCTTTTATGATTTAAAATATTTGTATTTACTTTATTCTCTTCTAAAACGCTGTGTCTTGTTGCTGATCTGTTTCTTTTCTCCTTGGAGAGTTGTTAAATTGTTCTTTATGTGTTGTTCTGCTATTTCAACATGGCAATTCTAGGGTGTGGGTTTATATTTGTTTCTCCTGTTTGGTATTTCGAATGTACTTTTAAAAGACTCAAGTCTTTCTTCTATTCTGTGACTATCCTAAGCTATTATTTCTTTGAATATTATTTCTTCACCATTCCCTCCATTCTCGTCCAGAAGTCCTATTAGAAAGAAATTGGGGCCCCTCAATATATCCTCTGTGTCTCTAACTGATCTTACAGACAGACATTTTCTTTCTTTCTCTTTATGCTGCTCTTTAGTGGATTTCTTCCAACTCATTAATTCTTTCTTCATCTGCGTCTAGGAATAAATTCATTGCACTCACTTCAATGAATTGTATTTTTTTTTCATTTACAAAATTTTTGATTAGTTATTTCTCACACCTACTTATTCTTGTTTCATTTGTTCTTGTTCTTCTTAAATTGGCATTACTGTTTCATTTATCGCTTGGGAGATCCTAAATATGGTTACTTTAAAATGATCATGGGATTTTTATATATTTGATCTCATCTGAAGTGAACTTTTGGTTTCATTACTGATTTTCTTGGCTATCTTTTTTAAATTATAGTTTGACATTTGATTGGTAGTTTTACTTTGAGAGGGTCTTATTGTTGTTGTATTATGTTTTTCTCTTTCTCCCTCCCTCTGTTCTCAACACATCTATCTAGAGGTGCTGTGTTTCCCTCCCCTCCCCTCCAGACTCACAGCCTGGGGCATTTAGAGGCTCTTCACCCACAGCGATACTGGGATATCTTCACAGATCCTACTCCAGATGATGAAGCCTATAAATACATGAGTTCCCTGAGTGTGAACTCTTTAGAAAATGCCACCTCGGAAAATAATAAAAGCAGGAGATATTTGCTATAAACCTCAGACCTCCACAGTTCTCACACGGAAAGCACTAGATCAAGTACCTGCCCACGGGACTCTATTCAGGACCAGGCTTCAAACCATGCCTTTTGTCCAAATCAGGAAATAAAAAACCAACTTCGTAGTAGTTCCCCCCAAAGACTTCTGAACTTCACACTAACGTGGTCTTTGATGATTGAAGAAGGCATTTACCTCTTTGTGCTCATGGGATATGCCCTCATATACAAGTATACACCACAGAAAAGCCGCCAACAAGATGTAAGAAATAGCCTAACATGCCACGGGATGAGAGCAGCCAGGAGACTAATAGGGTCTACAGAGCAGACTTGGGGAAGGTTTTTAATCTGACTCTAGTTCCTCAGAAGATAGAATCTAAATCTGAGATAGATTTCTAAGCATGGTTCACATAGCCTGGGTGCCCCAAAGAATATGGGTCCAGTTTCAGACTCTAAAACTTTACTTCGAGAACAGAAGCAGTCACGCGGTCCGACCTCATCTTATTTTACAGATGGGACAAGCCAGCAGTAGAGTGGCTGTTCCCCCGCCCCCACCCCCAAGACCACATGCTTCGCTTTCGATAGAGCTGAGGCTGCATCTTTCAGGCAGCGGTTGTTCTAGGATTTGGGAATCTAGACGCTTCCTGAATGCTTCTGGCATAACGAGTTTAGAGATTATGAAGAATTACGATTAGCAACTCAATAAAGAAGAACGGGATGCGTGTCCGTGAGAGACAGAGGGGTGCAAAGCAAACCGAACAGTTTACTGTGGAGACAGCACAGTGAAGTGATTGAGAGCCCGGATCCGGGCAGCTGGCCACGTCTAAACCATGGCTCCACCAGCTGCCGCTAACTTCAGTCACGTTAATGAACCTCCCTGCCTCTGTTTCCTCATCTGTCAAATCAGTATAAAAATTGGATCAACATCATAGGATTGTGACTATGAAGTGAATTAATATTTAAAGAGCCCTGGGAAGGCTGTCTGAATCAGACGTATCGGTGTTTGTTAAAGACCATACGCATGTTTTTAAATAAGTACTGATTTGCCTCCATCCGAATTCTACGAGTTAACTGAAAAGGCCAGATCTCAGTCTTCTCAAGTCCTCTCTAATTTATAGAATGGGCTGGCTGAAAAAAGTAGGGGTGAATCTTGTGTCCCCTGTCATGGCTAGAAACGCTTCTCAAAGAAAACCAGAGAGAGCACCTGAAAGCAACACATTCAATCAAGAATCGGAGTAACTTTATGGAAATACTTAGCCACCAGGGTGGAGGAACCAAAGGACTAAAAAAAATAATAATAAGGTGACTTTCTTCACAAGATGCGTGGAATCCACTCTGCTTTGAATGGAGTTTCTCTGGGGGAAGAAAAAGGTTTTATTTTTTACTTTTCTGAAAATTATGAAAAGGTATGGCAATCAGAGTTTTTTTTTTATTATCACAGGAATAAAATATCAATTTTTGTCAGGATAAAAGGAAGCACAGATTGGTCCTGATAGGGAAAATTAAATTTCTGGCTTCCACTTGATTTGATATTTATCACTCCTTTACCCGGAAATGTTCTGTCACAAAACATTAGGAAAAAAAAAGTTGTTCGCAACACATCAAAAAACCCAAAGCCTCTTAGAAAAGCAGAACTGACAAATAAGAGGAGTGATTGAGAGAAAAACCCAACTATTGAGCGATAAAAGGGGGTAAAGGGGAAAAAATCAGAAATATGAATTATCTCAAGCAATTCTGCAAAGAGAAAAATGGGTGTGGAGAGAGAATGCAAGCGTGAGTTTCAAGTGTGAGAGGCAAAAACTCCATCACTCACTCTCCAAAACGATGCTCCGAGGGGCCGGTTTCCATGCATTCCTGCAGACGGTTGCTGAGAGACCACATCCCTTCACCTTGGGCGACTGATACACAGACCTACAGCAGCTAGCCAAGAACTCAGCACCTCCCAATGGTCGGCTTGCCCATCAAGACTTGGGGGTCCGAAGGGTTCAGAGAACTCAAAATGAATTCTTCAAAATGAACTCCTCTGTCAAAAAGTTCAGGCTGTTACGTGTTGACTTAAATAGCTTAGCTAAATCTCTTTTTATCTGATGTAGGAGATCAAAATTAGGCTATTAATTCTAATGAATCGATTTGGAACGTGCTCATCCATTTGGACACTGGTGTGTCTCTTACAGAAAGGGAACTTTTTCCCTCCCTCATTGAGAAGGGCAGTTCTCAACGTGTAAATAAATCAATTATAGGCTGTCTAAACACTAGCTGTAGAGGTAGTATTCCTACGATCATGAAAGGGGACACTGTACTGAATTAGGACAAAATCTGGCATCTAGCTAATGTACTACCAGTCAATTCAATTTAAATGAAGACCCTATTACGTTGCTCCTCTAAGTAACTTAAAGAATTTTTTAAAAGGTGATTGATAAACGTGCCTTTCTTTAATGAGATGATAAATATCAGATGGAGAAGCTAGGAATACACTTACTATAACAATAATTTTAAAAAGTTGTGTATAAAAATACAAAACAAATAATGTGGGATTTCAAATAAAGGAATCAGTAAGGATCCTTAGGAGAAGGAATATTTTCTAATACCAAATCTGTAAAAAACACCATCGGATGAAGTAGGGTCAGGGAAGGGCAGATGCATTACAATGTCATAAAACCACATATGCTACAAGTCGGATGGTTCTAGAATCACCCCACCTACTCTGTAACCACTGGCAAATCACTTAAGTAACAGTAATAGTACCTACTTCACAGGGTTAGTAAAACCACTCAACACAACGCCAACCCAGAGTAAGCACTCATACATATCAACTATTATTAATAGCTATTATCAACAATGGCTAACATATGCAGAGTTGGGTCCCATATTCTGGAGGACCTTGAATTTCAGATTCTTTTCCATTTTGTCACTGAGCGAGAGAATGAGCATGCCAGAGGATGTAGGTTATGACTGGCGAGAACACAGCACGCAGGTGTGGAGACGACGGGTTAAGATATGGCAAAGGTTTAAATGAGAGATAATTAGCTGCTCGCTAAATTAAGTAGAGGCGGCGGCGGGAACGAAAGCGGGTGCTACTCACCTGTAAGGAATCATAGGTAGGACACGTAGGCTGGGCACTGATTATGGAGTGAGAGGAAGGAACGAATCGAGCCTGATTTCAAATTTTTGAACCTGAATAGTTTGGATAATGGCGGTATCACAAAGGGCGATGGAGGAGTGAGCAGGCAAAGAGAGGGGTTCCATAAGGTGAGGTAACACCTCTCCCGTGCCAAAGGGCCATGAAGAATTCACGGAGGAAAAGACTGAGGAGATACTGCTGCATTTGGATGTCCCAGCAGAACATTATTTTGATATTTAAAAAAAAAAAAAACAGAAAGTTTAAAAAACATATGGTAACGAACCTCGCGAATATCTAGCATCGAGTAGGATGATGAGACCAGAGTCACGTATCAAACACTGACAGAGCGAGCATGAGTTGGGAAGTGGAGTCGCCAAGTGCCAACGAATGATCGTTTCGGGGAAAGGTTCACAATGGAAATAGGAGGGGTGGCATAGTTCAAGGAATATCGTTTTAGGTTAAAGAAGCCATGGAATGTGAAGGCTGAGCCTGTGCCCCTGGAGAAGCGGACAGACAACTAAGGAGAACAAGAGAGAAATTGATGAGCACGTAGGAAAGGAAATGGCAGGAGAGAGGATGGAGCCCAGAAAGGTGAGTTGGACTTTGCTAACCAAAAGGTCCTTTTTGACCCGAGGTGGGTACAAAAGCTTAGATGAAGAACAGAAATAAAGAGTAAATCTGAAAAAAGGGAGGGAGCGTGAAGAAGTTCAGGTGAAATAGTTTTGATTTTGAAGGCAACGATGAATTTCAAGATGTGAGTTACAGAGGGCAAGCCCACTCCACTCTCAGGGTACTTCTCTAATTCTCAGAAGCATCGTCCCTGGCAAACGATCCTGCAGCCTTGACTTAGTCACCTCAGGAGACGGAGAACTCGTTATCACATGAATTAGTTAATTCCGTTTCTGGACTGTTGGAATTGGAAGGAGGTTCTTCTTTACCCGGGTTGAAATCTGCTCCCTGTCCCTCCTGTCCCTCCATCCTGCCTCTGCTCTTTGGGACCTCTGGGATGTAGGTGACTTTCACATGGCTCCCTAACAAATATCGGAAGATAACACTCACACCCCGAGTGCGTTGCTTGGCTCTAGCTAAGCTAAACCCTGCACGCTCAAATGTTCTCTGCCCATAAATAAGCCCCACACTGACAGTCTCAGAGTTTGTTCACAGAGCAACAGGAAACGCATGTATCCTCCAGGAAGAAGGGAGGAAATAGTTTCTAGGACTCGAGAAAAATGAAGACTATCTGGACCAGCTGGTGTGGATGCGGCTAACTACATGGCACCGAAAAACCATAGCACCCATCTGGGACCAAGCTGCCTCAAAGGTAGAGTGAGGATCCACATCACCTTCTTCCTCCGTCCTACTCCACAGAGGATCATACTCCATCGTACTCTGCAGAACAAAATGCCAGAGAGATCGCCAGAAGGAAAACCTCCTCATTTGCCTCTGAGAAAAGTCAGCCCTAACGCCTGCTCCAGCCTAAAACTTCAGCTGTGCGTGGGAACTGCAGCTCTGCTTCTCACATCCTTCCAGGGCACCCTCAGGGTGAAAAGCGGCTGCCAATCAGCAAAATCCTGGGATACGGTGTAGGATCTGTGTGGAGTCCAACCAATGCACCCTGAGATAACTTGGATTCAGCTTCTACGTTCCACTGGGATTCTAGACTAGAGCCAGTAACCTGGCTTCCTATTGCCTTCAGAAAAACAAAAGTCATTCTTATGATTTCCGAAGACATAAACCCAAGGTTTGAATGCTAACTGATCTTCCAGGAAGGCATTTGACAGGTGGAATTACCTTTTCCCCCTTTTCCCCATTATGTAAGAAAAATAGGTCTAGTCTATCTGATGAGATACAAACCTCATTTTCCCCTCGGTTATTCTATCTAATAGCCTCTCTGGGTAAACTCAAAAAAAATATTGTATTCCCAGTCAGTCTCTGTATTTCTCACGTCGGTCCACTTTCTCCCTTGCCCGCCTCACCGAACGGCCTCTCCCTGTGATGCTGTGTTTCCTGTTGGTCCAGTCTTACATAAATTAGAATTCTGTAGTATCCATGGCTAGGTTTAAAACACAGACGACATCTGTGGTGATGGCCGGCTGCCCAGCCACAGAGGGGGGCTGTCCACCCATGCCGGTGCTAAAGGGGAGATGCAAGCAAAGGGGTGGCTCCTGGAAGCATCTCCTTAAATTCCCATGATCACGGTGTGTGAGAAGGAAAAAGCAGGAGCTGTTTCCTCTGCAGAGACCCCTGGGTGAGCTTTCGGAACACAGGGCATCACAAAATGAGGGAATCCTGCAAGAGATGTCACTGTGGGACGAGGGCAGGCTCGGTGTTGACAGAAAAAATCCTGACATCTTCCTTACACCTACTATGCGCCAGTCCACGGGAAGCCCGGATGACAGCATTTCAGCGGGGCTGAATTCCAGTTCTGTTCTCAGTGCCTTTTGAAACGTGTTTTGGAAATGAGAGGTATATATCTGCACGCAAGTATGTGTACATATTTACATACACACCTACACACATATTACAAGTACGGTATGTACACAAAATATATCTGTGTTAGCCGGGAAAGTTATCAAATTTGGCAAAGGTGTGGGTGAAGGTTGAAGCTGAATTTGAATTTCTGCCAAGTTTTGTGAGCCAGCAGCTCTCTAAAGCAGAGTATGATGATCTCACACACGGAGTCCCTTTCTTTAAATAATCAGTGAAGTTGAAAATGGTCCAAGTTCATCACACTCCCAGGCCAACCCTCAGTGGCGAGTGCCGAGTGTTTGTCCGTAGGCTGTTTATACCCGTACACTTGATTTATTCCAGTATGTTGTACGGTGTACGGCACCTCACCTGAGACACTTGTGTATGTGCACACATTTAAAAATGATGCATATATCTATGTAGCGGTAGATACGAGGATATATCACTTTTCTATTGCTACCGTAACGAATTACCACAACCTCTGAGGCTTACGACAAAACCAATTTATCTCACAGCTCCGTAGCTAGAAACCCAACACAATTCTCACCAGGCCCAAAATCAATGTGTCACCTGTCCAGGGGCTCTTATTTGGAGGCTCACGGAGAAGATCTACTTCCAGGCTTTTTCAGCAGAATGCAGTTTCTTGCTGCATTAGGGCTAAGGTCCAGTTTCTTTGCTGGCTGTCACCTAGGACCCTAAGCCTCCTTCTCCATCTTCAAAGTCAACAATGGTAGTCCAGTTATTTCCATGCCTCCAGCCTTCCTGACTGCCCTTTCGGCTCTGGCTCTGTTTTTAAGGGCTCACGTGAATAGATTGGAATCCTTAATTATCCAGGATAACCTCCCTATGTTAATTATGTCTGCAGGGTTCCTTTGCCATGTAAGGTAACCTATTCACAGGATCAAGGGATCCAGGCAAAGACATCTTTGAGGGGCCATTATCTGGCCAACCACAGTGAAGATATCATCTAAATTGTTTTTTCTTCTTAACTTCAACTGACATTTCAGGAATAGTGGCTGATTATCCAGAACATGCATTTTACCTGAGGATGGCACTCCTCTTTGTTGCCTCTTTTCCCCCGTTTGGAAATCCACTTAACCTCACTTACCCACTGGTTATCTTACTGATGATCACTTCCCCTCAGCCCCATGCAATTCCTAAACCATTTTTGATAATGGCTCAGATCAAAGATCCATGCTGCAATCTAACCTGCAGGAGTGGGCTGTGTCTTCCTCTAATGCAGGAAGTTAAAAACTCGCCATCACATATCATCCACTGTCAGGGATCCACCAACTATCTAATGCCTCAGAATCATTGGACCATCAATCAGATGCTTGTGCTGGCCCTTCCTGTGTTTTTACAAACCACCAGAGACAGGTCCTTCCTCCTTATGCCTACCTGAACCACACCTTACACGAATTTTGGCTTAACTGTGAGTCTACTTGGATGCCCCGAGGGGAAACCAACTTCTTGGATGAGGGACAGATTCTGTTGTTCCAGGAGCCAGGTCTGAGCATACACCCTGCTCCAGCACATGGAAGGCATGACAGCCACGCCATTTAGCATCTCCCTCTCTGGGGACCTGAAGCACAGATCATCTGCTCTATCAATGTCTGCCACCGAGCTACTCTCTCTGGAGCTGAGGTATCTATCATCCTGTGGTGTAATCGGTACACTCTGTCTTGAGCTATGCGTGATGGAAAAAAAAAACCAAAAAACTGCTTTGTCGAGGGTACATCAAGTTTACTGTAACAATGACTACTATCATTTTTCATTGCCCAACACAGCTCCGTAGTCTGGTTCTCCTATGACCCCTCATCTCAGGTATTCCTTGATCCCTGTTTTCTAATTGTACTTCCATCCTGTCCCGAAAAAGCTGGACTCTGTTGTTGGAGGGTCTATCAAATCTTTCCTCTGTGGCTGTATATATTTCTCCTTCCCACTCAAAATCAACGCCCAGGGGCTGCCATCCAAATGCTATGTCCTGTGCTTTCTAAGACAAACCTCGCTGATACCTGGATCCCTCTGCCACTCTCATTATTTCCCTTACCCTTCCGATGATTTTATCATAAACTCACATACGCTGAAAAATAATTGGCAGAGCTTTTCTAAATGGGGAGAAATAAGAGTGGCATTGGTTTCATTCTCCTGGGAAGGCAGGGCCTTCCGTTTCAGAATCATGATGGGTTTCACTAACGTGCTCTAGAGCCTTCTCTCTCCTTTTCATTAGTAAATGCAGCTTGTCCTAGAGCTGACCCCGGCGGCAGCCCATTAGGCCATCCTCACGGTAAAGAACATTGCCTCATATTGATGGTCTTGGTTTATAGGCATGCGACCAGGCTGAAGCTGCGACACCGTCCTGATCCTGGCCAATTTAATTTCACAAATAGAGTTCTGAGAAACTCTGTCTTCCTCTCTTCCTGGCAACAGCCTATATTTTCAAACAGCCCACTGCCAGACTGATTCCCCCACTCGGTTCCTCTGCAAAACATGGCGGAAAAGCCACAGTGGGTAGCGTATTGTTGGGCCCAGGAGCGATATTTGAAAATTACATCTGAACCTTTTTGGTCAACCATGTCTCCATGCCCCTGAATTTCTTTCAACTGAAATATACTGCAACAGATGCTTCGCAAAAAGAATAGCATACTCTCCAAGAGAAAACGTTTTAGCATCTCCTTTTTAACAGTCAAAACAAAAACGTTTGCTTTTTTCCTGACATATTCATAGAACAGAGTTTAAAGTATGATGTTCTCATGACCACTGAGCCACTTTCTTTCCAGTGTTAAGAGGTCTATCTTAGCCTGGGTCCAGAAAATAGAGCCCTGGGTAAGAACTAAAGTTCTTTCCAGAAGGGAGGGTGTGAAGCAATAGAATGTAGCCTTACCGTTGTTTTAGGCCGCGTGGGCTGCCATAAAGACCAAAGACTGGGTGGCTTCGACAACGCACATTTATTTTCTCACTAGTCTGAAGCCTGGAAGTCCCTGATCACGGTACCTGCAAATTTTACTTCCTGGTGAGGGCTCCTTCCCTGGCTTGCAGACAGCCACCCTCTTGCTGTGTCCACACACATCCTCTGTGCTCATGCAGAGAAAATGAGACATTACTGGTGTCTTGCCTTCTTCCTATTAGGGCGCCAATCCTGTCGGTTAGAGCCCCACTCTAAGGACCTCATTTAACCTTAATTACCTCCCTAAAGGTCTTAGTCGCCAAACTATCACCCTGGCAGTTATGCTTTCAATGCATAAGTTGGGGGTGGGGTGGAGGTGGGGTGGGGAACACAGTTCAGTGCATTACAACCATGCTGACTCACGGCCTCCTGTGAATACGTAGAACAGGTGACTCAGTGTGTGGCTTGTCTACAGACAAGCTGTACCTCCAAGCAGTCAGTGAAAGGGGGGAATGGGAGACAACTTAACTTCCCTCCCATGCTGATGCCACCGCCCTCTAGTTTCCTGTTCCAGCTGGAGACAGTTCACCTCGCAGGGTATTATATTCTTGTCCATAGCTTAGTTGCTTTAGAGGTTTGAGATGCCACGACCCACAGCTTTCTTGCAGGCTTTCCTCCGAGTCCAGAAAAGTCTGGAAGAACCAGAAAGTCCAGACTTGCTGCGGATCAGCTTAGCTGCTCAGGAGCGGTCGGCGGGTGAGGGAGGGGGCGTTGGCCTTCCCCGAGCCGGTGACTGACTGCCTGCTCAGCCCCCAGGGGCTGCAGTGTTGTCCAGGGCTGTGGGCAGTGCCTTCAGCAGGAAGAACGCAGAATGTCTGAGGAGATTCCTAAGGCACGAGTCTGATACCATGGAGCTGACTTCTAATGTACGTTAAAGACCCAGGAACACACTTCATGTGTGTTTTGTCAAAACTAGATGGACCAGGGACAGAGATTTCTGAAGGCGCCCTTCATACAGAAATAAAAGTCCTCAGCTGAGAGAGAAGGCAGAAAGTATAACCAAGGGATAGAGAAGAATCCCCAAAATCACTTGCCCCAGTGAAAGTAACTTAAAAATATACTTATTTTTGGCCCTTTTGGATATGAAACCCAGAAATGTGGAACTTTTGGAGACAGACACCAACAGCTAAATCAATCTGAAAACTGGGTAGCAGGAAGTTAAACAGTTTTCCTCTAATAATCAAATCATCTGTTCTTGTAGCATCGTGGCAAAAAAAAAAAAAAAAAAACCATAAAAAATCCTCAACGATGGTCACTGGAAGGTGAGCCTGGTCCTTGTCGGCCCTTTAGAAAGCAGGCCCACGTAATTCTCAGCATCCATACCTGACTGGATGGACAGATGCCACAGGAACTGAGCAACGACAGCCGAGCCTTCCACAGACACGATTCACAGGGCCACGTGCGTCAGGAGAGACATGCAAACCGAACACCGCCGGCAGTGCGCGCTGGAGCAGGGCCACGCCGCCTGCACGCGTGGGCTTCCAACGCGGACGTCCCAGACGGCAGGCCTGGCACGCCCTCGCAGAGCACGCGTGCCTCGGTGAGGGGAACACAGGACCGGCTGGCTTGGCTCCGCTTCCGGTCCCGTGCACAAAGAAGGATTCACTGGGACATCACTTAAATGCACTTATTTGTTTTTTTCTTTGAAGTGTTTCACTAAAAGCTTTCCTATGGGTCCACACACACACACACACACACACACACACACACACACACACACACACATATTTTTCCCCCATCAGGACATGCACGGTTTAACAGAGAAGCTAACAGAGTTTAAATTCCTAATACGATACGTTAAGACGACAAAGGATAACCAGAAGGTTTGGACTCTCCCTCCAGACTGCCACCGCATACCCAATGCCTTTCCCCAGACCTTTAACCTAGTCACGCTCGACCTCTGACGGCCACACCTCTGAGGCCAACCGGCTCGACACAGTGCTCTATGGACCGCTTGAGGCCCTGCCCCATCGGGCCCTCTCTCTCACACAGTGGGAGGCAACACTCCTGACCTTCATGACCGACTGCAGGCGAATGCTGGGAGCCAAGCAGAAGCCAGCACCGAGTCGCAATGACTGTTAGAGAAAAGCGAGAGCGAGCCAGGAACACGGTCTCTGCACGGAGATGAGACCGGCGGGCCCGTGCTCACTTCAGGTCGCCTCCACGGCACATCTTCCGCCCCAGCGCTACGCGAGAGCGCGTCACCTGTCTCTGCCTCATCCAAAGACCGCTCGGGGATCTCCCGCCAGAGCTCGGCAGGCGACAAGTGCCGTCTGCAACATCGGGGTCTCTGAGACCGAATCTGAACCTGTCTCCGCTCACGGGGGCCCTTTGTGAGCTTCGCCGCCCTCGTGTCAAACTGAGAAGAGCAGTCGCCGCCTCACGGGGTGGGCCTGAGAAGCCAACGCGAAACCGTGAGAATGCCTGGCACGCAGGAGGCGCCCCTGCTTCCCAGGTGGCACGCACAGCCCCTGATCATGCCACTTTCCTGAAGCGGGACAAGACGCTGGCCCGGTTTTTATGTGGATAAAAATATAAAATATTTACTTAGTGCCTTTGTTAGGTTCTCCGTGGTACAGCCTGCTTGATCCTCGGCACAAGGGGACACACCCGACGCGCTATCACTATCCTCACTTTACAGGCGGGAACATGTAAGCTCGGAGAGAACATTCGCGATGCCTAAAGAGCCGGGAATTCAGGCCTCCTGCTGCCTCCCAAACACCAGGCTTCCTCTACGTCTCACCCGCATCAGGCCTGCCCTCCGGGATTGACAGGACCTGGCCAGGTGCCTCGGGCTTAAGGGACATTCATCACACCTTGGGGAAGTACGGCCCCAAGACCTCAGAATAGGTTCCGTTGACATGATCAGGGACCGGTGTCATGTCCTGACCGTCGCTTGTTCATTTGTTCAAGAAGCATTGACTGTGCTCCCACGACGCGCATACCAGTTAACTGTAAAGGCATCAAAGAAGCCAAGCCAAGCCCTCGGCCACCTAAGAAGTAACAACTTGGGTGACGTGCTGGCACACAGAGGCACAAAAAGTTAGGGGACATAGAGGAATCAGGGAGCGTACCGCAAACGCAGAAACTGCCTCCACATGTACCTAGGAAACCGCCAGGTGAGAGCTACAGACTTCAGCTCTTCAGCAGGGTTTCTCAGTCTCAACGCTTCGGAAACTTCGGACCATCGAATTCACTGCCGCGGTGGGCCGTCCTGCGCCCTGTAGGATAGTTAGCTGTGTCCCCACAGCTCCTGTGATGTTAGTATGTCACAAAGCAGGCGGCTTGAAGCGGCAGAAATGTATTCTCTCACCGTCGGGAAGGCTCGAAGTCTGACACCGCGGGGTCAGCGGGCCGTGCTCCGCTGAGTTTCCGGGGAGGAGCCTTCCGCACCTTCTCCACCATCCCGCGGGGCCAGCAGCCTCGGGTGCCACCTGGCTTGTGGTGGCATAACTGCAATCGTCCACCCTCTACACCTGGTTTTCACCTGCTCCATTGCCCCCACCCCACGACCAGACATCACCAAATGGTTTTCTTGGGAGGGCAGGGTGGAGGGTGATAGGGCATGCATCACCTTTGTTGAAAATCACTGCTCTACAGAAATCAGCAAGGGAAAAATTCACGTGGGCTGGTAGTAAGTAAAAGCTTTAAGAGAGAAAGTCGACGGTCAGGGAGGCCTGGTTTCTCGGGCTTTTCAGAGCTGTTCCACCCTCTCGATTTCGCTTCCTCCTTGGTTGCTATTTCTCTCCTCTTCTACATTTCCTCCTCTTATTTTACCTTCTCCGTCTCTCCTTTTCCCCATTTCCCTGCCTTTCTCCTGCTCCCTGCCAGCACCTCTTGTCCCCTTCCTCAAGAGAACTCTCTAGGCTAACAACAGGAGGAAAAGTGCCAGGCTTTCCTCTTCCAAGCCTTTATTGAGTTCATTCGGTGAGAAAAAGAAGAAATGTAAAAGGAATTATGAAGTCTGGAGGAAAATTACTTTTTTTAAGGTTAAGTAGCCTGACAATGGCGCTGATAGAGCAAATTAAATTCTCACTGCACCAGTGATCTGATAGGTATCATTTTCCTAAGTGTTACTGAGGAAACGCCTTTTTGGGAAGATGAATCTCAAGTGCAGAATGAACACTTTTCAGTTGTGGCATCAGATTCGATTAGGCGAACTTCATTAATTTAAGAGGAAAAGGGTCAGACGGAAAATTGAAATTTGTAAAACACATACAGAGCATTTTTATAGAAAACATACATGCGGCGTCTTTAGGAGAGCATGCCTTTCATTCTGGATCCAAAGGGAAGGAAACTATTTCACCTTCAGGTTATGAGCAATCACAGTGGTAGCCTGAAATAGTACATTTCTTGTGACATTTGAGAAACAGGCATAAACCATGCTTTGCCTCTGTGAACCCAATACAAAGCCTGCCAGTAACTCGCTCATCCCAGGAAAAGGCTCCCGGTCACCTGGACATGGATAGCAAGATAGAGCCAGGAATGGTTACAATTACTCTGTGTCCATCCAGCACATCAAGGATTTTGAACACCGAAGGCGACTGCCAACTGGGATGTTTTAATAACCATCTAGTTATCCTCCAAAAAAAAAAATTTAGTACAGTGGGTGCCATAAAATGTTCTCCGTGAAATATTTATCACCCATTTAGCAGATCACTTTTCCTAAGGCATTCATGCAGGGCTATTTAAAAGAGCTTCAAAATCTTATTTTGCCTAGATGCACGCAAGTCTGCCTCATTAGTGATCAATTACCAGCCAGGTCTGTCCTAATAAGTCATTAATATATAACCTTGCACTGTCAAATCCCGTAATTGGGCACCACGTGTCCAATAAACCATCCGATGCTGTTATTAAAAAACCCGCGAAGCTCCACCAGCACCTGCATGGTACGGACGACACACCAAACGAGGTGATTTTTCACCGCCTTCCGACTTGGCCGACAAGAGACCGACACAAGCCCGCCAGCGCTCGGACCCAAAGGCAGAGTCTCACGGCACGGCACATCATGGGCATCGATTCTCAAAGCCTCATCAGCAGCGGCCTTGACGCGAGCTGCTGCCCTGGGCTGGTGGGCT
The DNA here is from genome assembly GCA_003508835.1 of Eonycteris spelaea. Classification (NCBI taxonomy): domain Eukaryota; kingdom Metazoa; phylum Chordata; class Mammalia; order Chiroptera; family Pteropodidae; genus Eonycteris; species Eonycteris spelaea. The sequence continues at coordinate 4,933,634 of PUFA01000115.1, forward strand.
GTTCACGGAACGGAGACGGTCCCCTTTTCAACGTGCAAGACTGCCGAGTCGGAAAGGTGGCTATTCACGGGGCCGTGAAAGATGAGGAGGTCACGTCCTGTGTCAATGACGTGCTCTTTAAAAGGAAGAGCTTTTTATGCCCCGAGAAAAGAGGAGGGCAGGCTGAAGAGAGAAATGTCGTCAGCCAGATGGCAGCAAGAGAGCCACAGAGTGAGGACAGCAAACAGCTGCCTCTCCTCAGCCTACAGAGATCCCAGTTGCCTTAACCCAGAGACTCTTACGTGGTTTTTTTCTAGTAGAGGCTTTGATTTTCCCATGCATGCGTTCATTCAATGTCTTATCCATCCAGTCCTTCTGTCATCTGGTAGATATTAAGCCGACCAATCAGGAGGCTCCGTGGCACACCCTGGGATGGAAAACGACTGCTTTGAACATAGTCTACCCTCCGTCCTTATCCTTTTAGAAACGGTTAGATTTCAGAAAGTGCTCTCCTTCTACCTGCCCCCCACCTGCTTCTCCAAGGCATCCTTCAAGTCTCGCTTCGATACCACCTCCTCGGGGAAGCCTCCCTTGACCGCATCCTCCCAGTTATAACCATCATAGCATTCTGCGCGTCCTTGCTCATGTGTTATTATTTAAGTCATCACTTTCAAGCTCTCTTGAATGTCTGTATTTCTTATGGAACAGTGCCTGCCTGACACATAGTGGGTGTGCAATGAATTATAGCTGATTTATTTATTGACTGTCGGTACCATGGAATGTTGGAGGCCACCGCTAATGGGATGGCCTGTCAGCAGCAGAACTTCACGAAACGGAGCACAGCGTCAAGGCCTCTGACTAACAATTATGGCTTTACTGTCCATAAAAAGTCTCTCCTCCTCCTTCTCCCCTTTCTCCATCTCTCTCCTTCCTCCCTTCTTTTTCTCCCTCCTCCTTCTCTGTGTTCACTTCTGCTCCCCAGATCCCCAAATGATGACTGAGAAAGAGAAGGTGCTTAATTCACACGTTTTGAATAAGCAAACAGATTGAATAAATAACTGACCGTGGGAAAGTGATGGTCCTCTACGCTCGCCGACGTCACGTGACTGAGGAAGCAAAAGGAGTCAAGTGTGAACTACGGACCCTGAACAGGGCCTGGCAGATAGGGTCCCCTTCGCGTTCTCTCATCAGTCATTATCATGTCTGGCCACACTGGGGTCTGGGGTCCTATTAACAGCCTACATTTTAGATAGTAAGAGCATTAATAGCTAACATTGAAGGACCGCTTATCATGCTGAGCGAAGTGCCTTGCTTGCATTATCTGACTTTATCATCGAAACCCCATGCAGAGGTGTTGTGGTTATTACTATTTTTAAAGTGCAGCTCCTGAGGCTCAGGAGACGGAAAAGACCTGCCCCATCCAGGTCACGCAGCCAGCAAGGAGAAGGCGCATGCTTCCACCTCGGAGCGCTTCACCTCGGAGCCCTGGCTTTCAGCCACTGGGCTGCACTGTCCCCTTCTAGATCCGGGTGTTACGAGCCCACGGCCACCTCGTGTGGGTGCACAGCCTGCGTGCTGCACACCACCAGGGGGCTCCATGCACACAGACCAGGACTTGCGTGCTGTGTTCTGAATCTGTGCAAGGCGGGAGCAACGCTCACACTTGAGGTGACACGGCCACCTGACACCAAGCTATCAGCGGAAGTTCAATGCTCACCTCCCAGAGGAAGCGTTGAGAAGTGTTCCTGGCATCATCTCATCACGTCACTCCATTCCAGTGATCACACAGGGTGACAATGACAGAGAGTCTAAGGCCCATGGCACATGCTGCTTTTTTTTTTTTTTTTTTGCCTATATCACCCTGTCACAGGAGCTGCCCCTTTCCAGCCCTTCCCCGCCCCCCCCCCACCCGTGATGTGATGCCCATCAATACACATTAAAATAGATTGCATTCAGCTCCCGTGGTCCTCTGGTTAATTTACACAGTGCCAAACTGACCTTTCCCAATGGGTCCCAGGGCACAGAGAGAGTGAGGAAAATTTACTGTCAGGAACCAAAAATATGCTACCTCATGAAATATGGGTTTTTTTCACGGCTTGATCTGAACTTCGCATCAGAAACTGTGGAGCAGGTTCAATGATCACTCACCAGTCCAGGAAGGGAAAAGGCAGTTCAGAGGCCTTCGGGGGCCATATTTCATAGCCCTATCAGACGCCCGCACAGGTAATGAAAAGCCTTGCAAGAAGCAGCCACTGCAAGGCCTGCTGGTCACATTCAGGGGAGAGAGATTTCTCCGGACGGGAAGGAACTTAAGAGCCCACAGGCGCCGGACAGGTTGGTACAAATTTCCCCAGTGAATTCATTTGGGAGGACAGTATTCTCCAACTTGCCCTCCCTCTTCTAATCTTTGGTTCTCCCACGAAAATCCATCAAGGCCCCTTTCGACTACGCTTTTCTGAGCTCAGGTACGACGGCTTCGATGGTATCTGGGTCTAGTCCACCATGAGGCATCTACCTGGACAGGAGATGCAGAAGCAAGAAAAATGCCTGTGAAGACCAGGGTGTAAATCAGGAAACAGCACAGAAAACTGCGGGAATCGGCCAGGGATGGTACAGGATCCTGGGGCTACCTGTGACCACTACAGGCCTCAAGGCACACGGGGCAGGAGCCATTACTGGTACCCAGCAAGGACAGTGGTATGGAGAGGGGGCTCTGTCAGAAGCTGTGAGGCACACAGCCAACTACTGCCAAGGAGGACGCTGGGAGAATACTGTCAGGTGGCTGTATCACCTCAGGGGTGAGCTCTGCTACCGTGCCGCACAAATTCAGAACACAGCATTCTCCTCCCACTTCCCAGTCTTTTGTATTGTCTCCCATGGGCCAAGCCAAACTAAAGCCATTCGGCAAAGGGCTCCATTAGTATAGGCCGTAAAGATTAGCCTCCCAATTTGTCAAATCACTCTCCAGGGCTAGAGAGTAGATACGGGGTGTTTGAGGGGTAACTTGAAAGTGTCCAGCACACACAGAACATTCTTAAAACCCACCTTTACCCTTGACCCTCAGTTCTCCCTCTCCTGCGTGAAGACCACTTGCTTGTGTGCCCAGTCTGACTGGTATGCTGCAATATACCAAATTTAAGCTATACAGCCCATTGCTAGTTGAAGTGAGTTTTCTTTTTTGCATTCGCAAAATATGACTCTCATGGTAAATTCTAAAAATGTTCTAATTACTTTGAGTATGTCCTTTCTTCCCTACTATAATACAAACACCCTTTGAGGCAGAAAGGCATGATTTGTTAAAAAAGCAACATAAATAGTAACTCCTTACACCAGGCATCCTATGGATTTGTTATTTCATGTATTCATCATATAGATGAGGAAATCAAAGCTCAGAGAACATAAATTTCACAGAGTGGCACAGCTCACATGGGGCCGATCAAAGACCTGAACTCTATTCTTCTTGGCTTGTAATTTCTCTTTTTCAATAGTTTGAATATTTGATTCCACTCTCTCCTAGCTCGTTGGGCTTATGCTGAAAAAACTGATGATAATCTAATGGGATTTCCTTTATACGTTCCTGTCTTCTTTTTCCTGGCTGCCTAGAAATTCTTTGTCATTAATTTTTGACAGTTTTAAGCAAGAAGAAAGGTATGAAGAATCTTAAAAAAACATGTAAAGACTTCAGATTCTAGCCATATACAGGAGATGCACATTTCCCTATTCCTGCCACAAAGTACAACTAAAATCTCTGGCCATTATGCATAAATCATAAGAAGAATCAGAGGAAGGGAGAGAAGAAGGTGGACCAGCTAAGGACCTCAGGGCCCAAGAAATAACATGGGGGTGGCCCCTGAGTTATCTTTTCTTCCTCTTGCTTCGCAAACTTGGTGCCCAATAAGTCGGCGACCCCCTAAAATCAACAGGCACAGTCAGAAAAGTCCCAGCAAAAGTCTGCTGTGTGTAGTCATAGGACCAGGAGAAGAGCAGCCTTGGAAATCAGAACGCATAAAGATAATAATCACTCTACTCCAGCCGAATGCCACAGACAAACTGAGGCTCCGCGCACAGCCGGAACTGCCCCAGAAGAAGTCCAGATTTCCGCCATGGACAGGCCCTAAGGAGACGCCCTGAGCCTCCCTACCCTTAACCCTTGAGTGGCGTGTCAGAGAGGGAGGCCGCGGTGTTGGGGAGGCCCTCTGGGGAGCCCTGACCTCCACCTCCACCCCAACAGCAACGAGGCGCCCCGCTCCTCCCCACTGGGGCACTGTCCATAGAGGCCTAACGAGAGTCAGGGCTTTTTCAATAGTAGCGGACCTCTCATCTGGAGCCAGAGACCACAAGGAATTAGCCCGGTATCTTCCAAGTGCTCAAAGACCTGCCAGCCAGAATCTTACACCTGGTGAAAACATCCTCCGAGAATGAAGACTAGATCAAGCAATGCAGCCCAGCGGGCTAAAGAAATCACATGAGCCTATCGATGAGTACAAAAAGCATTTGATAAGTCAGCATCCATTCATGATAATAATAATAATAACTCAGAAAAACAGGCATGGAGGGCTACATCCTCAATGTGGTAATCTACAAAAAACCGACATCCACATCACACACAATGGTGAGAGACTGAATGCTCTCCTCCTACAACAAGGCAGAAATGTCCGCTCCCACCACGCTTACTCAGTGTGGTACTGGGAGCTCTGGCTGCACCTGGCTGGCCGAGAACCGTCTCTGCACGGGCCCCCCAGCTCATGTCTTGGTAGTTCCTCCACAGTTTATTGAGACAGTCATCCTTTCTCTTGCCTGCACATTCTTTGTCAAATGCAGCAGCAAAACCTGTCGCTCTACCTTCTAAACTGACCCAAGACACAACCATCTCCTGACTGCCGCAGTTCTGCTCAAGATCACCCCTCACCTGTCTTACTTGGGTCCAGGTGTCAGATGCCCCGGTGGGGTCCTGCTTCCTTTATGCCCTCATAGTGGCAGAGTGACCCTTCCAGTGTGTAAGTCAGACCACATCATTCCTCTACTCCAACGCACCGATGGGGCCACGTCGCTCAAAAGAAGAGCCAGAATCCCTACGACTACTCGCTGCAAGGGCCTGCAGGACGGGGCCTCCCCGCCTCCCAGAGCCTACCTGTGACTCCCACCTTGTTCGCTTCATTCGGCCACACTAGACCCCCACGCTAGAGCCCACCCAGCACGCTCCCAGTCCAGGGCTGGCTTTAAAACGCGTGTTCTTCTAACGCTATTTTGCATCTGCCGAATCCTCTCCAAGTCTTCCCTCCTTCACCTGGTAGCTTCCCAAGGAGCCTTCGCTGGCCGCCTCACGGCACTGTGACACCCCCAGTCCCACCCTGCTTATCTTCCATCCGTAGCCCTTAGAATTCGACATCTGACACGTCATGTATCGTCACATGTTGTCTGTGTCCCCTCTCTAGAATGTAAGTTCTCAGAGGGCAGGGCCTGACCTGTTTCGCTTCCTACCCACTGTTCTGTCTCCACTGCCGAGAGGCGTACCTAGCACTCGCCAGGCACTTGATAAACAGTTGCTAAGTAAATAAGTTTTAAAACGCCCTACAGGGGTCTTTGCACCTAATTCCTTCCTTCCTTTCATCCGTGTTGTTTTTCCTCCTTTCCTTTCTTAAACAAACATGTTTACTGGTAGTACGAGGCTACACACCGGATTCTTGCAAAACGTGGGTGAATAGGTTTGTTTTCTGTTCTGCCAACATCTAGCCACGTAAATACAATATCACACAGGAAGTAGGTGAGAACTCACTTGACAAAAGTTTCGCTAGTATAAAGCTGTGCAAATTACTAGAGAAATGAGCAGAAGCAAGGGACAGAGAGGCATCGGAAACACAAAAGGTCCTCGGATTCCTAAGTTAATGATTTCGTATACCCACCTAATGCTCTACTCTTGAGAGTGATGATAACTCGTGTCCCCTTTCCCTTGGGAGTGTCTCCCAACACCCTAGAAACAAAGGCTACAGCCCACCCTGTACCCATGCAGGCAACTTCTCCTCACTGGAACGCTTCATATACGGAGAAGCGAGTGGCAGGGAAGTCCTTCCTTACGCCGAGGGCTTGCAAAGACCGTGCGTCAAAACAGGAGCCTGCCTCGGGTCCCTTTTACCTGTCTGTCACCCCGTTCGTGGGCGGAGTTTTGCCTGCTGTTCCTGTCTTGGTACAAACCATGGGTCAGAACTGGAGAGAGTCCAGCGAACCCAGCAGCCCTGCACTAACACCCCTAAGCTCTTCCACGCCAAAGCCAGGCCCCTGGGGGAATGAAAGCACCATCGAACGCCAAGTCACGCGCAACAGTTGCCATCCCAGACAAGCGCCTCATTCTAGTCAAGCCCAAGAAGTGGGGGACACTCTCATTGAGCCTTAAACGCAATTTATTTTCTGAACTTGTCTCGGTTTGATTCTCCCGTTTTATGCTCCGTATGTTTATCTTCCGTTCCACGCGAAGCAGCGAAACCTCAGGGGCATCTCCTGCCACAAGTCAGCAACTGGAAACAGAGGCACGTTCTAGCCTTCCAGAAACAGAATCTCACCCTCCCGCGGGGCCAAATGCAGGTCTGGGGAAGGAGCCGCAGCGGGCGGAACCGGCGCCGGGCGCCGCTGCTCTGCGCTAGCATACCTCCGCTGACCTCAGAGCTTCGGCAGGCCCCGAACGCCCCGGGTGCAGCGAGGCCGCAGGTGCGGGCGGGTTTGGGCCCCTCACTGACTCCTGGGTTTCTCCGCCCTTCCTGCCCACCGCATGGCTGGCTGACCTCACGCCTTCCCACCTCGCTGTGTCGACACTCTTACAACTCACACATGGCGGGGCCCGCGGTGGAAAACAACAGCGTCCGTGCAAGATGAGTTGATGGCTCGCAGTTTGTCAGAACGGAAACAAAAACAGAAAACATGCCCTGCCTGTTTTGAATCAGAGAAGTGAGGTAAGTTAAGTAACTAAGGTCCTTTTAGTTTTTCAATTATCCCCTCCCCCATCTCTTTTGGCCCCTTTCCTCTATGGTCTTTTCCAATGTGCTCGTAACACTTTATATTAATTTTGAATTTAAAAACGTTATCAAGCTCAATAGCATTTTATGTATTTTTTTCTTTGATTGCTTCTAAGAATTTCCCTGGGTATGCGGCACTCTGCAATTTCACTTCAATGTGCCCCAGTGCAAAGTTATTCTTATCTTCACTTTAAGGATTCATTTCTCTCATACTTCTGGAAGATTATCAGCCGATATGTGTAGAACACTACCTCTCCCCACTCTCCACTCTCTGCAAAGATGCTTAGACTCTCTCGCTTGATCTTCCACGTCTCTCAGCCTCTCTTTCATGGTATCTACGTCTTCCTCTAGGCCCTGTATTCTAGGTTACGTCCTCAAATGTTTTTCGATTTTCTTAAATTCTTCGACTGTGTCTAAACTGCTGCTTTATTTTCCTATTATTCTAATTTCAATGGATATACACTTTTTTTAAATTCTAAAAGACGTATTTGTTTTCTAGTCTTAAATATGCCTGTCAATATTCATAGCTTCCTACACTATCTTTATGATTTCTATTCCTTCTTTAATTTTGTTGGTCCTGTTAAATGACATAACTCGAAACATCTTTCATATCATCTTATTATCTCCAATCCTTTAGGGATGATATTCCTGATTCTTGTGACTTTCGGCTTGCCTCACGTACACCATCTCCTTGTATAAGGTATGCGCTTCTATCATCAGCTGATCTTCAGCAGGGAGAGTCCTGTGTGGCTGGACCATAAAGTCTTGCTGAAGAGTGGTTCTATAGTGTCTTCCTCCAAGGAGAAACTTAGTTTCACCAGGATCTGTCTTTACGTCCATTTATCCAGTTCCTTCGGACAGAGCTGGCGTCACGCAGTTACGGCAGGGTCTGGCTTCACGTCTCTCAGACATCTTCTTCTCAGTGTGAGCTCTAGGCGGAGGGAAGCTTCCTTTTCACTTCTCTAACCTGGTTTCCACCTGTGCCGTCAGTGAGAGCGACGTGTCCCATCTGACCGGTAACTCCTACGCACAAGCACGAGACCCCCTGCCTGGCTCCACAGGTCCCCACTTCTAATCCGGTTCCGTTCTCACATCCCCCCTTACCCCACCCACCGGCTCACCAGACAGGTCGACCTCTTCTTCCTCTCCAGCACCCAGACATTTTCCTTTGATTCACGCTTGAGTGTGATTTCTGTTTAAATGTGGACTTCTAAAGTTTTATGTTGAGATAATGGCAGACTTACAGAAAACTTGCAAAAAATTAGTTTAAAGGATTCCTGTGTAACCTTCACCTATATTTCTCCAGATTGTAACATTTTACCGTGTTTGCTTTATCATTTTCTCTATTTCTCTCTTTGTACTTACAACTGTTAAATTATGAAATCTTGATCCCACAAGCGTTTATTCTTGTTGTGGGAGAAGAATCACAATAAGCATTACTTTGGTCTCCCATATTTAGGGGGAGAAGTTCTACGAGGGGGGACTGGTCAGGAGGTGGGGATAAAGAGGACAAATGTCCATGGGCCAGGATCTAAACTTGGCGCACTAAGTATTTCTCATTTAGTCAAAAAAAAAAAAAAAACATAAAAAATTTGTATCATGAGCTTTGTTTTTAAGAAAGAGAAAAACCGAGACTTCAAAACAAAGGCTTCCTCAAGCTCACGTACCTGTGAAGTCCACGTAATTATGAAACCAGGATTCTAAACCTTATCCCAGCTTCCTTTAACACACACTGCCAGGAGGTACTCAGGAAGACAAGCCCCAGCACACCCCACCTGACAGTTGCTGAGCGTCCTCACATCATATGACTGGAGTGTAAACAAATTAGAATGGGTGTGTTTTTTTTTTTCATCAGGAAGTAATTAGGCAAGACACACCTGCCTGAGGTTCATCTGTAGATACGTTCTGTCTCCTTTATAACTTTTATACCTGTCTCTGTCGGCAATTAACACACTCGGCGGAATTTTCTATGACTCACCTCAAAATGCCATATGCTCACAAAAGTATGTGTATAAAAAAAGCAGCTGAGGCCTCAAGGAAAACATAAGCAAAGACTAAGTATACAAACATTTCTGCGGGGCGCATATGCCTAAGATTTATCTTTCACATGATTTCCATCACTTCTCAAATGAGCACAACTCAACCAATTTTCAGTAACATGGGCACTCATATCAGAATTTCCACATTCAGAGAATAAAATTTACTATCAGAGAAGAAGTCAGAGGTGTGGTCACCTTCGGCTTCCTAAGCAAGGGACAGTGTGTCTAGCTATCATGCATTAAAAGCCAAACTGTCACCTAGTGTGTGGAAGGTCACGAATTTATCAGATAAGAACGTCCTTAGCTCTAACTCCATAAAACAAAGAGTTTAGGACCTGTTACCTTTTTCCTCCCCAGTCTTTCCACTGCCTTGTCCTACACACCTTCAGCACTGGGTCTGTCCATCCATCGACTTTCTCAGCTCCAGCAGGCCTGCTGAGTACAGCCAGGAATATGTCTGTGTCCACGTAGAACATACGAGTCCCTGGTCTTCCAGGCACTATCTGTCACCCATCTCTCTATCACTGGTCAGTTTTTTCTCCCATTCTCTTGCTTGACCATTCCTACTTTGACCATTTTCCTCATATTATTCTCTCGCCCGCCCACCCACCAGCAAATGACTTTATATTTCTCCAAACAGAAAATCAAGGCTATGGGGCATAACCTTTTTCTACTTCCTGTTCCCTATATCCATAAACTTATTCTTATTTGCTTTTAAAATCCACCTTCTTTCCTTCGGTCTTAAGGAAAAAGGGCCTTTTCAATTGTTCATGATTAATCTATTCTAATTTCCTTCCAGATTCTTTGGAACATTTTATCATCAGTCATTCTTAGGGCTGTGTTTTCAATCTTTTTTTTTTTAATCTCAAAACTAGTTTCTGTTCTAGCCATAAGTTTTAAGAAGATTGCTCCAATGCTTCATCTTTAAATAAAACAAGCAAAAAAATACCATTAACAATAAAAAGCCAATATATATCTTCCTCAATTCTAAATCTTCTCTAATCACTGCACTAATGGTCTGTTTCCCTTAACAATTAAGTTTCTCAAAAGAAGACTATAACCATGTCTTCTTTCCTATCAGGCAACCTTCCCGAGGCAAGGAAATGAATCTTGTTTGATTTTTTTTTTTCCTATCCTCAACTTACTTGAACTCCCTGCAATATTTGACTTTATTGACCTTGCAGAATAAAGCAAAAAACAAAAACAAAACAAAAACAAACAAAAAAAACCACACACCCCATCCTATGTGCAACTCTCCCTTCTATTCTATTTGGAAAAGAATAAGTAAATAAAAAAGCATTGAATGGAAATGCTTTGTGTCCACCTTATATAACTAAGAGAGGGACACTTATGGCTAGTGTAGCCTGACAATTTCGTGTTTCTTGCTTCTCAATGAGGCGAGAAAACGTCTTAAGAGAAGGAGCATCCATTGCTCCTGGGATACGGAACTGTGTTGTCCTGACAAAAAAAAAAAAAAAAAAAAAAAACCAGGAAGAAGAACAAATGCTCTCCTTGGTAGTGTGTGCCAGCTCCCTGTGAAATAGTGAAGACATCGAGCACGGCACCTGTTCATGAAGGGAGTGACAAGAACCAGAGCATCCGTCTGCTTTCATTTATGGCACCAGAGCTGCATGATTTGCTTCTGGACCTACAAGCAGCTCTTCAACCACTCCTGAAGTCTATGTGATCAAGTGTGGAGGATACAGGAGGGGTCGATGGAGCAGAACTTCCTGCTTGTGGGGGAAGGGCTGAAATCTTCTCAGAAAGGGTGCAGGGTACTGCCTTCAGCAGCTTGAGTGTAGCAGAGTCACTGGAAGGAAACTGGAAGGAATTAAGATGTTCTGTTTAAAGTAAAGGGGTCAATCCCGTGAGGCACCATCCTTTCAAAGGCGTAAGTCTACAGGGCTTGTCACATGGATGCGAGAGAGCAGCTAAAATAAGCACCCATAATTATTCTTGAATTTGCAAATAAAAGACTGAACGGGACATGCTAGGATTCCATTTTTTCTTACATAACACACGACGCCACCTACTGCAGAAATTATCAGATACTCTCTGTGCACATCGCCATCCATTAGCTCAGGTGCGAAGGTGTGAGACAGTGCAACATATAGGTTAATACCTAGCAAATTACATCCCTTGCAAAAAGCAAGGCATGTCAGACTGCAGAGAGGAAAGGAGAAACACCATGATGAGAGGTCAGTAATAAGTCCATAAGTTTGCAAAATACTGCGCAAAACTGAGCATCGATGGTCCATGACCTCAGTCGAGCGAAAGAAATAGCTTCAGAGGTCGCGCGAAGATGGAGTCGGAGGCATGAGCTATTTTAGAGATTAATTTTACACCTGGATGAGAAGTACCACTATTAAAGTCGGAGACCCAACACATTTAGCACAAAGGTCGAAGCAGAGTTTTACACTGGTGTTCATCTAACTTCCGATGCCCTTCCCTCCAGCCTCTAGCCAGACCACCCTCAGTGCCATGTGCCAATCTTCCCTGACAGTGGATGAAACTCTGTCACATGGTTCTGTAACGCAGCGGTTCTGTAACGGCTGATAACGGCCACCTCCAATGAAGCGTGTATATGTGATTTTCTTTCTAGGATGAAATCCCCTTGACATGTTTTACATCTGTTGCTAATGTCATTCAGGTGTTTACATAGCTACAGAAAAGACAAACGCTTTATTGTTTCTAAAGCTATTTGCCACAGATTACTTTCTTGATCCTCACAGCAACCCCGGAACAAGAGATAGAATACTTTTCAAAAAAGATGTCCACGTATGAAAATATGGTAGATATCAGAGCCTCGATTCGACCTCTCCACGGAAGCAACTGAACAGAGGGATAAAATGCAAAGTATTGGCGTGGCGGCCTCAGAAAGAAAATGGGCTGTGCTTCAAACGAAAGGCAGAAAGTCTTGGGAATACGTGAGGAGGGAAGCCATCTCTGACCCTGAGAGTTGCCGGCCAATCCCTCACACAATCGAGCTTCCACTTTGCTCAGTGCACAGGGCTAAGGATACAGCAGCAGCCAGGGCCTGGCCAATGGGAAGAATTAAACAGGAGACCACTGCAAAAAGCTGGCATGAGGTATGGCTGTGCACGCAGCACAAAAGGGAACTGAAGGAAACCCTCTCACAGAAGGGACAGCAAGAAAGACTGCCTGGCTGACTCCATGCACAGCTGCTCTTCTGTCCGAATTCATGCTACCTATGCGGTTGCACAGTCACGAAGCCAAGAATTTAACTTAAAGTGGACGCACGTTCAGAGTGCTGCTGAGCACCGGCAGACGAAATTCTCTGAACAGGAAGATCAGCCTAGATTACAAAGTGTCCCCCAGATGCAGAGTCGAGGCAATGGGCATCTTATGATCCATATTCACAAGCATGCAGGATACAAGATACTCCAAATAGAATCCAGGAAAAGAATGACATTAAAAAAAAAAAGATTCCAAATACATACACTATTAGAAACAGATATACCAGTTGAACACAAATGTGAAGAAAATTTAAAGTAGACATATTCATGTCAGGCAAAAATCTCTTTAAGGAACCTGAGATACAGAAATCACTACATGATGACATATATTTCGATGAATTAGGAAGATACAGTATAATTCTAAATTTATATGCAACTAGCAACATAGTCTCGAAATACGTAAAACAAAATTTATTAACTAAATAAGAAAAAATTACCAATTCTGTCATTGTAATGGGAAATTTTACACAATTCTCCAAAAATGATAGCTTGAGCAGTAGAAGCTATTGAAGACATAGGAGATTCAAACAACAGAAATAACATATTGGATCTAAAGCACAGAGACAGAACAGTGCACCCAATAATTGAAGAATACACATTCCTTTCATGCACATATGAGATATTTATAAAATTCAACCACATGTCAGGCCATAAAGATAACCCCAACAATTACCAAAGGATGAGTGACAGGTAAATGACATTTTCTGTTCATAATCAAGTGACTTCAATATCAGAATTACATAGCTAGACGAACTCCATGTATTTGAAAATTGAAAAGAAACTATTCAATGATTCACGGGTCAAAGAATGGATCATAATGGCTATCGAAAAATTTTAGCGCTGACAGAAAATTAAAATACCACCTAGAAATGTCAGCAGTATAGAAGTAAAGTGGCATTTAAAAGGAAATGGACTGCCTTAAATGCTTATATCAGGAAAGAATAAGGTATCAGCAATGATAATAATGAAAATAAAGCCATAACTATACAAGCTGAAGAATTTAAACAGACTAATAAAAGGACATACAATATGCCAGCAATTTTTAAAACTGCGAATGAACAGACACATTACAGAGAAAAAGAAAATGTACACACTTATCTTCAAAATGAACGGGAAAACCAAAACCATTATTGAACCTTTAACGGAACTGAATCGATGGGTTAAAAACTCCTCACAAGCAAGTACTAGACCCAAAGAGATCTCGAGGCAAATCCTCCCAACCGTATAAAAGGCGATCGTAACATGACACAAGCTCTTCCAGAGAATAGAAACAAATGAAAAGGAATATACCTCAACCCATTTTAAGGGACAACCATGGCCCTGATGCCAAAAGCACATGAAGACAGCAAAAGGAAAGAAAATTATAAGCCTCTTGCAACTATGGACATAGATACATGCAATCTCAAATAAATCTCCAATGAGACCGAATTCAATTAAGCAATGCATAAAAAAAGTAAATATATTGTGACAGATGGGTTTGTACCAGGCCTGCAAGTTTAGCTTATTATTATAAAATCAATTAATATGATTTATCTTAATAACAATTTAAAGGAGGGAACCTATCTGAATATCATAATAGATGTGGAAAGAAACATCTAATACAATTTAACATCCATTTATATTTAAAATCTTCCAGCTAATAGAGTCTAGAAAAGCACTTTCTTAACCACACACACATACACACACACACACAAACACCCCTGCAGCAAATGTCATTCTTAATACTAAAATGTGGAAAGCATTTCTTTTAAAATCAAGAACAATACAAAGATACTATAGTCATTTCTACTAAGCACTGTTCCAAAAGGCTAAGGCGATGTATCAAAAAGAAGAAAAATAAAAGAGATAATACTTAGAAATGAAGGGGACACACTGTAATTTGCAAAAGAATGATATGATTCCCCACAAAGAAAACCCTACATCCTGTACAGAAAAACTATTCGAATTTAAAAAGCACTCAGTTTTCCAAATGCAAAATTAATCTAGAAAGGTCCATCAATTTTAAAAGAAATCTGAAAAGAATATATATCATTTACAATAGCCCACAAATATATAAAGTATTCAAGAATAAAATTATGACATATAAGTGAGTTCTTCATACAAAAAACTACTGTAGAAACTTACCTAAATTGGAGAAACGTAAAATGCTTAAATAGGGGCATCTAATACATAGAAATAGCAGTTTTTTTCCCCTAGAGGTATATAATATAAATAAAACCCCAATAAAAATCTTAAGTTCTCTTATATTTTTGTTGTGAAATGAGACAGACTGACACGTTGCCCCCGCTTTTCAAAAGGGTGCTTTGTGCCGCTTCGTTTTCCCCAAAAGGCCTTTCGCAGTACCTGTTTTCCCTGGCCCCACGAAATCTGAGAGGCATCTTCGTTTTTAGGAAGAAAGGCAAAAACGGCGTGCGTGTTTGTTTTGCAGCGGACCATCACGGAGGCCATGTGCACCCCGAGCTGTGCGGTCGGTCTGCCCGTCCGGCCACTCCCCCTGGAACTGTGCTCAGCACCTCCGCCTCCAGCCGCCGGAGCTTTGACCTGTGCCCCCTCTGGTTTTTCTCTCTGTTTTCCGCATCCATTAGCAAGATGCCCTACGGTGACTGCTTCTTCCTTGATGCCCTGACAGCTTAGGCAAGGTTTCAGGGGGCACTCCACCTTCCAATAGTGGAGGGATCCTGGATGAGAGAATTTGGTTGGACAAGGACAGTTAAAATGCTCTTGGAGGTGCAAAACGAAGTACAGGACTTCCCTGTTAGCTATCGAAATTTATTTGCAGCGACAGAAATTAAAGCAATAATACGGTATGGGCGCAGAGGTGGACAAACAGAACAGTGAATTGGAAAATACCAGACAGAGATCCACAAGCCAAAAAACTGTGACGTCAGGGCTGACCTCGCACTTGAGTGGGAGGAAGAATTTCATACAGAACGTGGGAGGAAGACAAGCCGGTAGCAAAATGCACACACACACGCTGGTTACAAAAGAGGAAATCGGAGGGGCCTAAGGAAACCTTTGAAAAGATGTGTATCAGGAAAACGCCAATGAAAACTACAACGAAATAGCATCATGTTCTCCACAGACTGGCAACAATCGGAAAGCGTGCCAACTCCGAGGACCGGCCGGGAGGAGCGGCCACGGGAACTCACCTGCAACGGGCAGGAAGATGCGTCTGGAGAGGCCGCTTTTGCGCTTCCTGCCAGGGCTGAATACCTGTGTCGGGATGCAGGGCCCTGCACGGGGTGGGTCCGCTCTTCCAGGGACATACCAGCGTGGAGCAACTGGTCCTCACACCAAGGATATTCACAGCAGCATCGCTAATGACAGCAAATATCCAGGAACGATCCCCATGTTTAGACAGTAGAAGGATGAGCAAATGTGGGTGTGTCCACACAATGCAATACTGTATGTACAGTGATAAAAACAAACTAGTGATGGAGGGTGTTGCATGCCCCTTCTGGCAGCAAAGCTGTGAGGGGGAACTGATAATTTAGAAACTGCCATTTGCAGAACGCACCCTGACTCACAAGAAAGATAAACTGGGCCCCAGCAAGCCATGGTGTGCATCACAAATCGTATGCGCACAAACTCTTTTAAATACGAGTTAATCCAGATCCAAAGTAAAACCACAAACGGATCTAACAGAACCTCTTCAGGAACTCACATGTTCTCAAGACACAATCGCTGACGGTTCTAGCAACCTGGTTTACAAATTCTGACCGATCCCTGCCAACATAATCTACGACAAACTCCAGCCTCCAAACCCTATAAATACCCTCCCATAACTCCCCTTTCAAAATGCCCAAAGATTCCCATTGTTCCATTCGGCGGCACGTTTATAAATTCAACACTCTTTGACTACAGATCTGGTTCTGATGGCCTTTGGCCCTAAAGGTTTTACCAACAGCTACACATATCTATGTGGATGAAACACACACACACACACACACACACACACACACACACACACTCTCTCTCTCTCTCTCTCTCTCTCTCTCTCTCTCTCTCTCAAGTAATAGATGCAAGTCAAAGGAGATTACCACAGCATGGTTCCAGTAATTAAAAAAATCTAAAAGGCAAAATTAAGATATATATTTATGAAACACACACACGAGGTTCATCTATGAAGAAAAGCACAGAAATAAATGACACAAATCTAAGGGAGAGAGAGGAAATGAAACTTGGAAAAGGCACTCAGGGGACTTTGCACGTACTGGTGACACTTCTTTCAGCATGGGCGGTGGGCAAAAAGGTGTCTATTTTACCCATTTATACTCCATGCATATTACAGATTGTGTTGCACAGATAACATGGCTCATAATTTTTTAAAAAATGGATTTTCAAATGAAAAAACTGGGGCCGATGCTGGTTACCAGGTTTGCCCAAACTAGCACAGCTAATTAGAACATAAAACTTTTGATGACAGAGATTTGTGCACTGCCCATTTTTCTCCATGCCCACCACAGAGGAGTTCCAAGAAGCAGATTCACAACAAATGTTTGCTCAATAAATGGAGAAGCTGGGACCTATCAATTTAATACCCGTCCATTCTGTCCACTTGTGATACCAGAACACATAAACCAGCAGGTCCCAGGAGGAAGTCTAGTGTCGATACTATCTTCAAGGACTGACCATTTAAACATGGGTTTATAATCTACAATCCTCGATTTTAATAATTTCTTGGTCCAAATCTGGCCCACCTGCTATTTTTATAAATAAAATTTTATTGGAACACAACCACAGCCATTTCTGCATTGGCTTTAACTGCTTTTGCATTACAAGTCAGAGTTGAGTAGTTAAAACAGAGACCATCTGGCCTAAAACATTTACCACCTGACCCTTTACAGAAAAAGTGTGATGATACCTGCTCTATTTCATTATAGATACCAACTCGACGCCCCCCTCTCAAAGCCAGCTTGTGACATGCTCCACAGCCCCTGGTAGTTTAAATTTCCTCATCCTGCACATAGTTCATCATCTCAAAGAGTTGTGCAGCGTCACCATTCGTGATGCCTGAAAGGAAACAGACACTTCTCACAAGTGGCTAACTTCCACCCCGAATTCCTCTGATACTGCTGGAAACACTGTTTTCTCTCATTGCTTCTTTATGTATCTCTCCCTTGTTCTTTTTTTACCAAGTAAATCTCTCCGTGGAGGATATTAGTTTCCTTTTCTTTTTTTCCCCCAAAGCCTATCTACTCTTTTGCCACCTAATTCCCACCTCAAGTCATCACCCTCTGTTTGTGACCTCATGATCAGTTGCTATGGAAACAGCTGAGCTAGCCACTAGGGTGATTTAAAGAGTGGCACAGACATTTCCTTTAAGAAAAGTACTGAGAGCCTCAATTCATGCGAATCTCCTTGGAAGGTAAAACTGGAGAGGAAGGAGAAGCAGGAAACGTATGCGAGGCAGGAGATACCAAATCGCATCTTTACAAACGCTGTGAATGAATATGGCAACAGTGAAGGAGGCGAGAGGCTGTGGAGGCTGATGTCTCCTGTTTGTCCATAGGACAGCGCATACCCCTGACGGTCCCAGTGGAAGCTTCCGCCATCATCCTAGACAAGAGAGCTACTTCTCTCAGGACTGCAACATCCTGGCACAGTGTAGTGTCCCCAAGGGAAGAACAGGAAGCCAGATATAGGGACCTGGGACCCAACTCACATCAGGAAGGAGGACACAGTGACTTGACCCCATCCAGATTCACAACGTGGAGCTCGGGCTGGTGCTATCAGCACAGCAAAGTAAGGCGAGCATCGGGAACGAGAGGGAAAATGTGATGTCATCTCCACCTCTGCTGGCCCGCCACCTCCCCTCCCCAGGAATGCGGTCCCCCAACTTCACAGATACAGTCCAGTCAGAAAGAAAGAACACGCTGGCCTCCTGGAAAGACAAGGGCCCCACCGATCTCCAAGTCTGCAACAGGTTCACCTCCAGTTAAGACCAACCTCTGCACTTCGTGGAGGCGACACTCAGATGATCATGTGGTACGAACACTCATTCAGGGCCCACTCATTGCAGCCCTGCGTATGCACCCACAGCAGGGATAGGTGATTACTTAGGAAGAACTGCGTGAGCGAGACCAGAGGGAGAATCGAACAAAAATGACTCAAGCACGACTCAAGGAAATACAGTTCTAGGGAAGAACCCGGAGTCGCTAGAGAAACCCTTCACGCCAAGGTGAATTTGGGATTCGACCCCAAAAACAACAGTCAAATCTATCAAGAGATTGTTTCCACACAACCTTAGAATTCTCAGGCCGTTTATCTCCTAAAATCTCATCTAAATTCTTTGTACTATTATAATGACACCCATTCCGGCACTTTCCATGAGCTCACTCGTGGTAGACAAGCTAAGCATAAAGAAAGAGTAAGGAATAGAGGAAAATCCATGGTCCCAGTGAAAATTGGATACGTTTGCGTTCAGTCAGACAATACAAACCAGATAGCGCTTCAGTCTCTGCAGAATGGTGATCTTGACTTGGTGCATCAAAAATAGACAAGTTACCCTTTTCCCTTGGGAGTCTCAGGCTGTCTGAAACAGGATGTTTTATAATACTTGCTACTTCTTGCCCATTGGTATTGCCTGAGATTGAAAATGGGAAAGTTGTCTTCTCTTTGGCCTATGTCACTTTGGAGGTAATTACTAGTTGCATAGTATGTCCACAGGAAATGAAGAGGAGGGAAGTGGGGAACTTCTAAAGAAGACCTACTGTGTGCCTGGCATTGAGCTTTACATGCTTTGCACACAGTGATTCTTTCAAACATGACCAAATGATAAGAGATCACCAGACCGTCAAGGATTTTATGAACCAGATCAGATGACAAACCTGTCTTCCCACTCCGCAAAAAGCTCTCTCCCATGGAAAATGTGCACCAAACACCATGTTATTCGTTAAAAAAGAAAAGATAAAGCCTGAAGATTAGGTCTCCTTTCTCATTCTGCTGGTTTCTGGGCTGAGGGCTGGAGATCCTGGGACGTCCCACTGGGGAAACAGTCTCTCAGAAGACCAACTGTGCTGACTCCTCTAATGTGCCTGAGACCGGATGAGGGCTCTGAAGATTTTACTACCCAGCATAAATGACCAAAGGGAGCTAGACGAGAGACTAACACACCGAAGTCTCACCTGGTTTAGGTGGGGTGGCGCCTCTTCTCCCTCCAAAGGGCATTTCCTTGATTGGCCCCCTTGCTCCCCATTCTCTAGCCAGAAGAGGCCTCATCCTTCCACTAGAATCCTCAAACACCTCTGGGCATATCCCAGCCTCAGAGATGGATGCCTCGGGCTCCAGAAAGGCAGGCACATTTCTGCCTCTAACACCTGACTCAGCGAGTGGCACACAACAGGTGGACTTTCTTGAAATCACTTTTTACCGTAGGATTTCAGCTGAAAGAGAAGTTTGTGCCCAGTGTCAGTTAGCGATCGACTCACACAGTCCTTGGACGTTTGAAGTCCTAAAGAGGAGCTGTTCTCCCAAGGTTGAAGGGTGAGCCTTCACATTGCCAATGTTTTGCTTTTCTCTCTGAGAACGTGCATCTTCCCCCATGAATGAGAGTGGGAGCAGCCATCCATTTCGGCAGAGACCCCCATTCCCTACTGGGTAAGGCCTGGTCTTACCCAACCAGCAGATTAACATCACCCACCCCATTTAGTCGGACTCAACGTCCAACTCGGCATGACACCCTACAACTCTCCCTTTTAATTCTTGAAAGCATCACCTCTTAAAAAGTCAAATGCCTACTTCCTTTTATTACACAATACGGGGCTGAGAAAGCCTAGCTCATGCTGATCAGCTCTGAATGAAAGCGAATCTTACTCTACTAAAAAAAAGAAAGAAGAAGAAGAAGAAGAAAAGAAAAGAAAAAAGAAACCCATTGGCTTTATGGCTAAAGTTATTCCAAGAAAAATTCTTGAGGATTTCATAATTAGCATGTGACAACAGGTGCTTTGAACAAAAGCAGGCACAATTCTAATATCTCGAAGTCAATAACTCATAAAAAAATAATGAATTATTAATCAATTGTTGTGGCCTGAACATTTAATGAAATTAAGCTGATTGCCACACTAAACTGTTGGCTACATATTGATTTAATCAAAGCGCTTAATTAAACTGTGTAAGTGGCCACCAGATCAGTACATCACAGCTCCCTTCAAAGGAGGACAGTTTCTGGTCTCCTTCTCTTCCTTGTGAATTAGAAATTGTCACTGACGGAAAAGAAATTAAGATAAGGATATTTGCTTTTCACAACAACTTAATAAACTACCGTACGATCTGGCTACAGTTCTTAAGAATAAATGCCGGTGGCACATGTGTACTCAGAGCATAATTTCACATGTAGGAATCATTTATTTCCAAAGAGTTCAGAATCTTAATGAAACAGGGTTACATTATATATCCAAACAACAAAGAGTTGTTTAGAACCCTCCATTTTAAAGACCAAAACACGGAACCTCAAAGATAGGGGAAAGCCCTGAAAAATATTTGGATGAAATATTGGGATTCAAATTTGAGTGTCCCTGCCCAATCCCTTCCCCAGACTCAAGAGTTTTCAAAACCTCAAGTTAAGCTGCCCTCTGCAGAACAGCAGAGAGGCAAACTCATGTTGCTCTACGAGGTTCAACAGCATCTTCCAGAGGCTGAAGGCCGCTTCCCCAGCAGCTAACAGTCCTCACAGCCACCGTGCATAAATCCGTGTCTTTTGACACACAGGTCCTCCTCCTACTTGTCACATTACTAATGATGAGAGTTATTTATGTTGAACATTGAGCCAAATGTTGCGTTTTGTTTTGTGTTTTGTTTTGTTTTGCTCGGTTTTACAGCCCAGCAGCAACCCTGCCCTGAGGGACAGTGACAGCTCTGTTGAAGCATCCTGGGGTGCCGGCAGCCTGGCTGGTCTCTCTAATTAGGGCTTTACCTGTCTGTTTCATGAACGGCCACTTCCAGCCCAGATGCGCATCACTAGGTGTCGAGGATGTCCTTGCCCCATAAAGCGCTGGGATGTCAAAACCCACGGCTGCCACCTGGACCTGACACTCAATGAGCCACAGAAAATCAGTTTCAGGGGCACACATGGAGCTCAGGGGCACCACCCACTCCCTCTGAGCTGTGGCGTGCAAGCTCTTAATACACGAGTTTGTTCTGGGGAAAAGGTAACACCAAGACCCAGTGTGAGGGGGGGCTCCACTCCCCGATCACATCTACACAGACATACGTTTTAATTATTGTGTTTCAAGGCAGTTACTGTGCCCGGCGACTCAGCCCATCACCCAGGATCCTGAAACACTCAGGCACCTGTAGTCAGCAGAGTGATCTCGAGAGGCCTGTTTACAAACTACTTCCTTTTCACAGCACGGGGGAATTGGGGGCAGGAAGTCACCAGGGACAAATTGGAAAATGAATGCCATGTCACTCGCATCGCTTTTCCTCCACTAAACCCCATCCCTACTTTCCAGAAGGAAGAGTATTATGACGTGATCTCAGCATTCAGTAAGTCAGGCTCGCGATATGATCACGTCTTCTTTTAAGAGTGGGAGGGAGCCCTCACCTCCAGCCAAGGGGATAAAGGGCTCCAGTAGGTCCTCGAGCATTCGTTACAGAAGAACAGCTAGAACCTGTCTCCAGGTAGCATGGCATCCCTCTACCCCGGCTTTCAGAGAGCTTGGGGGACAGGAATCAGCTGTCCTGAAAATCCTTCACTGTCCCAATTACGTTAAGTGCACCTGCCCTGCAGGTTACAACTTAGAAACTCCACTTTGGGGACCCAAAGAAGCTCCATCAGCTGCACGGGAACGAGGGGTTCCCCCCACAGCTGGAGGGACTGCAAGCAATCTTCAAGGAGTAGAACTGGGATGGATTAAAGGACTGTCTTTGGGGGGTCTTTGGTGTTAATATTGGATATAGGTGACTGAAATCAGACAGAGGAGGTGACTCTAGGTGAATCAGTCATTTTAAAGGCAAAAATTTTTGGAAAATCACCCTTCTGTGATATTCACGATGTCAAAGAAAAGAGGCAGGAACCACTGGAGAAAATCTGGTCCTTAGCTATATTTCTAATTCAGAAATTCTAGAATATTTCTTTACTAAAATTCTTACTTTCGCTAGGGAGAAAAAACTATTTCATGAATAGAAAAGGAATAGTATCCTTTCAGTAGCACTAATGTCTGTAAATACAGAATAGCAGTCATGCTATTTCAGATTCACAAACAGACCTTCAAATTCATATTATTCATCATAGTAAACAAAAAAAAATAGACTTTCATTTTCTTTCCTAATAGAAAGAAGTAGCACATAACATGTAAAGATCAAGGACTGAGAGCCTCCATTTCCAGCAGAACAGATGAAATATTCTGAGAAATCCTCCCAATGAAACAACCAAAATGCTGAAATATAATATTTTTCATCAAACATAATTTTTAATGCATTGCTGATCTGGTCTGGAAAAAAAGAAAAGAAAAGAAATCTATAGATGCCAAAAAAGAAGTGAGGCCAAAGAGACCTTGGCAGGCGGGCAAGCATGAAAGCACACTTTCCCCGTTCTGGTTTCAACCAAGCCTTGGAGACCCTGAGCTCCCACTGTGAAGGCTACGAGGGACACAGGGAAGGGGGTTATGAGCTCATCCATGGTGGGGCATCCAACAGGAGATTCTTGGACAAGGCTGAGACCTCAAAGGACCTCAGGCAGCTCAATTCACAAGAGGGGAGAGGAGAACGAGAAACTTTGGAATCTCAAGTCTTCCCAAGAATGCGGAACACTAAAGTTCTTCACATCCCTTTGAATCTATGGACCCAGTGGCCCCCCAACGGAAGGCAGGTAGTACAGCCATCTCAATTCGCTAGCATCCTCACGTTATACGACGGCGAAAATGAATGACGCAGATGTCAACTCAAACATGTCGACATGGTTTGATCTCAAATGGTTTTAACAAAATAAGCCAATGGCAAAATACACTGTGTGTATGTATGTGTGTATACACACACACACACACATACACACACATATACATGAAATGTCTCCACTTATCTAAAGCCCCAAAGAGGGACACTCGAAAGTAGGTTTAAAAAGATAAAGAAAAGCAAGAGCCCATTGAACACACAATCCAGGAAGGCAGTCACTCTAAAAAGTGACAAGGAACCAAAGAAGAAAGGATTATAGGAGGTTAGAGTATGGATAATGTCCTATTTCTTAAACTGGGCATTACATACCTGGGTGTCCATTTTACTGTTATTGTTTAGTCTAGACCCATATGTAATATGAATTATTTTATATTGTTATTGTTTAATCTAGACCTGTATGTAATATGAATTATTTTATAAGTATTATATTAAAAAGAAAGCACTTGAACTATACAAGACTCAGATTCTGATTTCTGGCCCCATATTTAATAACTACGCAGCCATGTATAAGTCATTTTAATTCACTGGATCTTATTTTCATCATCTCTAAAATGGGAATTTTTCCCCCAACACATTACTTTTATAAGTATAAAGGAAAAGATGGTTATACTAGATTCCACAAAAATTATTTCAAAAAGTTAACAAGTTTGAAATGAAGTGAGAGACTAGGAGAAAAAAACATCAGCCAAATGCTTTACCCCCTATGCTTGGAACGATGACCAATACTCAATAAATATTTGCTAAATGAATTAATGTGAACAAAGGAGCATATTCCTAATACACAGAGCTCCCAAAAAGCATTCATGAAAAGATAAAGCATGTAATAAAATAGACAAATGATTTTTAAATGGAAGCAATTTAAAAGGAAAAACATACAAATGACATTTTAAAATATGGACTATTTGAGTTGTGCTCAAAGAAATCCAAGTGGAAGTATGATTGAAATGGTGCTTTGATTAAGGGGGGAGTTCACATTTTTTTTAAACGAATAGGTAGGAAAATGTAGCAGACCGATAAATCAATCGCCTATCGGGCCATGGAGGAAAACGATCGCTTATTCTTTTTGCAGGCGTGGACACTGGGTGGCACAGGATTGGGCGAGGTTGTTCAGAATGCAGGAAGAGATTAGGACTTCCACAGGGCACAAGCGGCAGGACGGATAATTTAAGTCCACTTATCAAGACTCAGTACATATGAGATGCAGCACACATGTCAACATTCAGCACATATGTTTGTGTGTGAGTGTGTGTAATGAAGAACAAACACTGAACTATTAACAGCAATCGCTTGAGGAGGAGTAACAGGGGAGAGATAGGGGTTATTCATTCATATTTTACTCAAGTTTGTCAAGGTTTTAAAAACAAGGGTGACATATTGGCATTTTGAATTTTAAAAAATTTTAAATATGAAATATATTGTTGGAGACACTAGGAAATTAATATGACTGATAGTCATGTGCCTTCCTGCCCAGATTTAAAAGTTAACGTTTTTGTTACATTTTCCGTAAAATTCTTTTTCTTTAAGAAATCCGAACTCCCCAATAGGTTTAACATCCATGTGTGCTCCCTCCATCCTCACTGGGAAATCACTATCTTGAATCCGGCGTTATCTTTTTTCATCATGGTTTTATAGCTTTCTATATATGTAAGGAACCATAAACAATAAATTTTTCTGGTGTGCAATAGATGTGTGTGTAATGTCTATTTAATGGGAATTTTAATAGCAATCTCATGGTCATGTTGTAAGGCTTCCATAAACTGTATGGCTCAGCGTGTGAATCTAGTGAGCCCAGGCCGGCCACTCTCTGAAAACCCAGCAATGACAGTGTCAAGAGGCCTTTTAGTAGCTGCATCGAGAGAGGTCCAAGCATCAGAGAAGGATGGAGTGGCCCGTAAAGGGTGACTATAGCCAGTGGCTGCCCTATGTGCACGTTTGGGACCCAAGAAACACCCAGGAAAGAAGTAATCTTTCAAGAGAGGTTAAAGGTTTGTGTTACAGGCAAGAGCAAGAATCGATGCAAGGATCGCACCTACATGTTCAATACACATTTCCTGTGCCCCTGTGTAGTGCAAGGATTGTCAGATCCTAGAGAGGCAACGGTGGAAATGCACAGCACACATTCTGTGCTCACATGGAGCTCAGGAATGGGGCCACAAAGAAAATACACCCAGGGCGTGTGGTAGAGAGACCCTGAGAGGGGAATGTGAGATGTGGAGATCCGGGAAGGCTTCCTTAACCTGAGCTAGGAAAACACGCAACAGAGAGAAATCTCCCACGCGGGCTATGGAGGAAAAGGTTTCTCCTCAGAGAGAACAGGAAATGCAGAGGCCCAAGGGAGGGAGGGAGGTTGCTATGTTCAAAGAAGAGATGATCATCAGGTGGTTTAAGGGCATGGAGTGCCAAAGGGCTAAGATACAGGTGGGAAAGTCAGGCAGAGCCTGGGAGAGGACGCCAAGTTTTAGATTTTGCTAGAATTACAGCGGTTATTGATGTTAGCATAACCACCTACGTACTCATGCACTGGAGAAACCTAGAACGTACCACACGTACTGTAAACAATTATTTTTACATATAGGAACTTGCACGTCGATGGTAAAATATTTTCTCCCATTCTTGCACAGTGGGAAGCACCAGTAGAGGGTAGGGGCAGGGTCATGAGGCTGAAGATGCAAACAGTCTGGGGATAACGCTGAGCTCTCATCACCATGCGACTTTCTCAGGGTTTCAATTTTATCACTAAAAAGGGAGATAATAAATGTGATTTTTTTTCTTTATCTCACAGAGCTGTTGCATGGAACAATTAATCATATGTAAACACTCCATAAACAGTTAATTACCTTAAAAGATATAAATTATTATATCTCGTGAACACATTTATAGGCTAAAACATTCTAGAATTGATTCCGATTAAACATGTTACATGTTTCTGCTACAGTACCCACAGATAGTCAACTTTTAGTACCCTTGTTAATTGAGAAAATTATTCAGGCAATGCAAAATTTGCTTTATTTCCCTTTGAAATAGATTATATTTTATAGCATATTGGTTTTATAATTATGTTTAGCCTGAGTTCTTATGTAATTTGCAGGCCTCTGAAAAATGAACATTTCCCAAACCGAACTCATTACTCCTCCACCATTGTCGTGTTCTCTCATACACTCAGTTGCCGGCATCGCACTGTACGCACCTCACCCAAAGTCGAAGTAGTTCGGCTCCTTGCCCTCCATCCCTATCTCCAATTGCTCACCAAGACCTCTCACTTATACCTTAGATGCGTCTCCTACATTTAGACCCTCCCCTTCCCTTTCCACAGACTTATCTTTCTTGGAAACCTCGTCACCCACACAGATGGCTAACAACTGCTACTACTTCCGGAACATTCACTACGTGCCAGGCATTCTTCTAAGCCCTTTGCAATCCTCAAATTGCCCCCCACGGAAAGGGTACTCTTATTCTCTGCAATTTATAAATGGGGAAGTCAAGGCACGGAGTGCTTAAGTATTTTTTCCGAGGACATGAGGCTGGTAGATGGCAGAACCGAGGTGAGAACCCCAGTGAGTCTCCGAATCTAGGGTCTAGATACTTAAGAACTGCTCTGTGTGGGGTGCCGTGACCCCACTATTCTTTCACTGGACTCCACATGACTGCCCCCAAATCTTCCTCCAAAATGAATCCGAGCTCATTGCTTCTCTGTCTATAATAACATACAATGATTAGCTCATCATTCCCCTTAGGAGAAACTTAACATGAACAAGAAGGTCCTTTCTCCCTCAGTCCAGCTTACCTGAGCCACCTTATCGCCTGACCCCGTCATCAAGCCCCCCATCCTGGAGTCCTGGCACCCTGAGATTTTCAGAGCATCGTATCCAGGCCACCCTGCATCTGCAGAGATGGTTTTTCTACTTCAAAAGGCACCTCCACTCCCCACTTCTCCCCAAGTCTGACTCCAAGATGCAGAGCGAATGCCCCTGGCATTGAATCTCAGCTTCCTCGTTACAAAACAGGCATAAGAATCATTCTCTTCCTCAACACACATGGGAACTGTGAGGATCAAATGACGTCCGGTAAAAGCTTTGTAAAATGTGTGGCAGGGTAGGAGGAACAAAGCTATTCAGGTTTTCTATCAGGTTTTCTGTCTTCCCCACTGTCCCCAACCAGCTGTGGGAGAAGGATGGGTTCTTGGCCTTGCTTTTCCTGGAGTGAGCGGGCCAAAGAGGGAGATAGTCAACCAGTCCAAATGCCACAGAGTCCGGGGGTTTGTGCTGAAAAGACGGAGAACTGCTGTGAACCACTATGCGTGTGTGCGCAGACTGATAACGGCGAGAAAGGTGAGGAAAAGCAAACTTAAGACGCCTTGGATGGGCTTCACATACCCCGCCACCCCGCCCTTCTATGTCTTGTCACGAAAGATTCAAATTGTCCTTCACATAGCGTTTGGATTCCAGACGGAGGCGTCTTGGAACGCACCGCTGTGTCGATACGGGACCACCGAGCACACGGGGCGCACACACCTCCTCGCCCCGAAGGGCCCGAGGCCCCCGAGTCCGCCACACAGGCGGACGCTCCCTTCCGGGTGCCCCCACTGGACCTCACCACCGCTCGGTGTGGCAGGTGCTGCCATACGGCCTGTTACCGTGACGTCTACGCTCACACTCCCCGCAGATGTTAGCTGCCTCGGTAACAGGGATGAAATAATGTTTGTATCACTAATGTCTGCAGTGATTCGTAGCCCCGGTGACCCAAAGAGATAGAAACCCCAAGGCAAGAAAAGCATGGTTCAGTCTAATTCTAACTACCGAAAATTTCATTCAAGTGAAGTCTTTATGCTCTTGTAGTTCTTCTTTTTTTTTTTTAAGTTATAACATTTGTCAGAAACAGTGCTTTAAAGGAAAATACTAATAATTTAACCAGGAGACAAGAGGTCTGAGGTCCAGAGCCACTTCTGCCTTCAAACCAGCCTGGTGACCTAGACAGGTGAGCTCAGCAGCAATTGAGAAATCTGCACTTGATCACCTTTACGGATTTTTAAGCTCTAAAACGCAGCGACCCCTTAGGGACACTTGGCCCCACACACCTCGGGGGTGGGGGTGAGGCGAAAATCCCCAGAACTTTCCAGAGCCTTCACTTGAGTTTGTTTTCCTTGTACCGTTGTTGTGACCCACAGAATCTGCCCGGTGGGAAGCTCTGTTCTTCATACCTGATCAGGTGTCTCAGAAAGAGGCCGAGGCCGGGGAGAATGGAAAAGGAGTTGCCAAAAAAAAAAAAAAAAAAAAAAAGCCAAAGGGGGAATTCGGTAACTGCGCATTTTTCCACACTCTGTTCTGATTTCAAACCACTTACAAGTGACAACTCCCAACCCCAGGCAGCTGCTGTGTGGTAGCTCATTACACTCTGGGGACCCCATGTAAATCTTCCTCTGAGAACAGCCATTGTCTTCCAAGGAAAAGCTTTTAGCGTAATGGCAGGCTGAACAGAACACTGCCTTTGTAAGGATATTTTTTAAGGGTAAAGAAAAGGAGGAAGGTATTCTCCAACAACAGCAGACGCAGACTCCCTCTTCCCGCACCTCGGGCCCCCTAGGAAGCGTCGTGCGTGATCCCCAGGAGGCTGTGGCAGGGGCGCGAGGTGCTCTCACCTCCAGAAACATGTAAAGGTCACGCTCGAGTCTTTCAGACGGTGATCAGTGCAGGGTGGAGGTGTCTTCTACTTCAGAAAAGGCAGATCCGCCCCCTCCTGCCCGCCTTTGTCATTTCTTGGTTTCTCGCCAGCCAGTCAGTGTCTATTGTACTGGCAGGATGAGAGTTTCTCAGGAGAGAATGACATTTTTTCCCTCAGAAAATTCCCTCAAATTAAGTCTTCCTCTTGGCTTTTAAGAACAGTCAAGCCAATATTGCTATAGGGTCTGAAAATAGAGATGGTCACAGAGGGAAAGAATCAGCAATAAAGCTCCTGAGAAAAATGAAGTGCCTATCACAGGGATGAAGTTCCCCCAACTAAAAAGGACTCAACTTTCTCTAGGCAGAACTGGCATTTTGGGGCAGGTGTCCCCGACCCCTGGGCTGGACTGTCTGTGACCTGTTAGGAACCGGGCCACACAGCAGGAGGTGAGCGGGAGGCAAGAGAGCGAAGCTTCATCTGTATTTGCAGCCGCTCCCCAGAGCCAGCATCACTGCCTCAGCTCCGCTCAGGTCATCAGGCATTAGAATCCCAAAGGAGCACCAGTTCCTGGAGCCAAAAAGGTTGGGGACCACTCATATGGAAGATGAGGTCAGGGGGAAAGGTGGAGAGAGGGAACAGTTACCACAAGGAGGGCGGCCTTCAACGGGCACTGTGTTTTGATTCCGTGCACTGTGTGGGAATTTCCCAGCAAAGGCAGAGCCTAAAGGAGGGGAGGCACCTTGCGACTTCGGGATAGAGGCCTGTAGGCTCCTTCCCGGGCCACCACGTAGTACTCTTGTGGCCTTGGCTGCTTATTGACCTGCAGTGATCCTTACTTCTGCCACCTGCAAAACGGAGATGATGACAGGTAAAGAAGGCCCGTGACCAAAGGCAGCAGTTCTGCAAGAAGCAGGAAGCAGGCTCGGTCCGGGGAATGGCTGAGCCAGGCAACGGGCAGAACCATTCCTCTCGGTTTCTTACGACCCTCCACCAGAATCTGAGTAAACAGTGACCCCCACCCCTACCCATTATGCTCTGAACTGCTCTCTGAGTTCCACTTAAATTGGCATCTCCTCTCAGTTCACACTCAAACAGCAGACCATGCACACACCCACTGAAGACAACACAAACTGAAGAAAACATGACTTCTGAACGCTCCACTCGGAAGCCGCACCTTCGAAGGGTCCGCTGATCAGAACACCTAGGATCGGAGACCGCGTGACAGCATTTAACTGGGCGACGGGTCAGGACACCGGAAAACCATCCACAATGAGGACTGGGCTCCAAAAGCCCGGGAAACAACCGCCCGGATCGATCTTGCCCACAAAGCCTGTCCCCACACCGGATCATCTGATGCTTCCTGTTCCAACCTGCTGGAGCCTTTGTCTCGCTCTCTGAACTTCTGCCCCCACCCACTCTCTCCTCTGCAAATCCCAAAGTCCCGGGCTCCTTGCAAGGGCCCGCACTTTCCATTTCCCCAATGCCGTCCACTAAAGTCTTCAAGGATAGAGCGAGCTGCCTTTCCTTTTGCAAGGGCTCCCTTTTGTCATCAAGTTCTCCAATCTGCATCTTCCGTGATGGCTTTAGTGACAATTTCTCAGAGGACTCACCGGTTCACTGTCCCCCTTGAAAAGGACAGAGAATGACTTTTTTCCTGGCCATCTGGCTGGCACGTTGGCTCTAAGGACTCACGTTGCAAGGCACGTAAAGTAGGGAGTCTCCTGAGAGAGCTGAGGGAGGGGACCCCACCCTCGGATCTCAGAAGAGCGATAACCCACACGCCAGGCAAATCTGGCTACCACTGAACTGAAAACACAGTGAACAAGAAAGCACGGCTAAACGTTTCCAGGAAAATATCTTAAAATGTTTTCAAGATAATAAAAATATTATCTGGAGCCCAGACCCTAGGATGGAGGCAGAGTGATCAAATAAAACCCGTCGGCAATCTCCCAAAGTCTGGGACTTCGGGCCAGGCCCTGGTGGTGAGGGTCCCACAACCATGCTCCCACTCCTCAGGATTCAAATGTAAGACTGAAATGATCACCCTACACGGCGGGAAGAGCGTCTCAGTGCACGAGTGCTTCCTGATGAGGGACGAGTGGCAGCACTGACCAGGAGCAAGCCCAGTCCCGGCTAAATACAACCCCAACCGGAAGCCGGCCCAGGTCCCCAGGGGAAGGGAGCAGGTAAAACAACTGAAGTTCACCTAGAAGCGGGGGAAGTCACGAGCTGCTGGCCGATTTGCTATCTGAAATCAATACATTACATTTTGCGGTTCAAAGGAAGTTAAGTGGTTTTATTTCTTACTTATAGGTAGAGCTAATTGCATTTTGTTTCTACTGTGCTGGGTTCATTTATTTATTTATTTTTAGAAGCACAGCAATGGCTGTGTTCATGTATATACTGCAACCTGCGTGCTAATTATTACTCTCTAGCCCATGTGGGGCTATGTTCCCAGCACTGTGACCCAGGCCATGCAATCTTAGCTCTGTGTTGGGATCGAGGGTCTGAATCTTCTCTTCCCCTTCCTTCCTGCCACAGTGTCTGAGACATCCACCATGAAAATGCTTTCAATGGGTTAGAAAAGGAGAATAAAATGCATTGTGAGCAGGAAGAGGGCAATACATTTATGTGTGTCAATTTAGGGTGAGCAGCTTCGGCAAGCTAGCTAGCGTCTAGCGATGTCAGGCCACAGAGCAGGGAGGAGGGGCAGCTCTGTCACAGAATGGAGCCGCAGTGGCAATGCTGAACACCTGCCCTGGTGTCGGGGACCAACCAGCTCATAATGCATGCAAATCACATTTCAGTGTTCGGGCGGAACAGGTTAAAACGCTTCCTGCGTGACTAGGAAACAGAGGGTGATAGCATGGGAAGGGCATGGGCCTTTGGTCGCTTTTTAGCTTTATGACCTTTGATCAGACCCAGCTCTAGCTACGCAGATTGCAGAATCCCTCGCAAAATGAAAAGGCAGGACCCCTTGCCCAGCTTTTAAGAATTTCAAGATGGTGACAGAAGACTGTGTGGCCCAAGGGCAAGACCCTTCTAAGCACGGGACCTGCGTTGCTGGGCAGTCGGCACGCCTGAGCAGACAGTCCTGAACAGCCCCTTCTCCTAAGGCAGAGTGCTGGTCTCCTCCGATCCAGCTCAGTGGCGGACGCTTGCGAGGTCGTTTGAGCGAACAGCAGCTGCCTGCCATACAGCCCATGTTCCAGAGAGAAGACTGCACCGATTCACAGACCGTGCATCTGTTATCACTGACCCTACAGAGCGAGCAGACACCAGTCTCCTTTGATTCACATAAAGGTATAGTAAGAGATCATTCTTCTCTTTTTTTTTTTTTTAACTGAACTATTTCCTAGAGTGCCAAATTTAGGGGCCTTTCTGGCGTTTCAAGCTCTCTCCTTCAAGAAAGCATGACCTCAGTCGTTATAATAATGAAAGCACCAATCAGCATAAACGAAACGCAAAAGCACAAGCAGCTTCATGTCTAACTATTCATCGGGGTTCTGCTCAGCTCCTATTTAGAAATCGAACCTGCAAAACACAGTCTTATATAGATGCACTTTTTGTTCATCGTGTTTTTGAAAAAATTTTTCCAGTACAGTTGGCATACAATACAATAGCTTCATCTGTGCAACCTGGTGATTAGACACTTACATAACTCTAATAAATCTAGTACCCATCTGACACAATATACGGTTATTACAATATTAATGACTGTATCTCCTATGCTACACTTTACATCCCTGTGATTATTTTTTAACTACCAATTTGTACCTCTTAATCTCTTTACCTTTTTAACCCAGCCCTTCAACCCCCCTCCCATCTGGCAACCATCAAAATGTTCTGAGTCTGTTTTGTTCCGTTTGTTCATTTATTTTGATTTTTATGGTTCCAGACATAAGTGAGATCACATGGTATTTGTCTTCGACGTATTTCACTGAGCATGATACTCTCTAGGTCCATCCATGTCCTCACAAATGGTAAGATTTCATTATTTTTTTACGGCTGACTAATCCCATGTATATATGTACCTCTTCTTTATCCATTCGTCCGCCTGGCGGCCTCCATATCTTGGCTTTGTAATAACGCTGCAATGAACAGAGGGACACATATGTCCCCCCAAAGCAGTGCTTTGGATTTCTTTGTATAAATAGCCAGACGTGGGATTCCTGGGTCCTCTTTTCTCTGTTGTTATAGCCTTTGTTTTAAAGTCTACTTTGTCTGATCTAAGTATCGATACGCCAGCCCTTTTTCCGCCCCGATTTTCATGAAATATCTTTTTCCCTCCCTTTACCTTCAGTCTGTGTGTGTCTTTCAGTTGGAAGGCTGCATGCGTAAAGGTCTTGTTTTCGAATTCATTCAGCCACCCTATGTCTTTTGATTGGTGCACTTAAACCCCTTACATTTAAAATAACTGTTGATAGATATGCAGTTACTGTCATTTTATTATCTATATTTTTTATCTTTCTTTCTTCTTAAAGAAGTCTCTTTGTTCTTGTAATACTGATTTGGTGGTAGTGAACTCCTTTAGCTATTTCTTGTCTAAGCAGCTCTTTATCTGTCCTTCGATTCTAAATGACAGCTTTGCTGGCTAGAGCCATCTTGGTTGTAAGTCCTTGCTTTTTATTCCTTTGAATATTTCGTGCCAGTTCCTTTGGCCTGCAAAGTTTCTGTTGAGAAATCAGCTGACAGTCTAATGGGAGCTCCCTTGTAGGTAACTAACAGCTTTTTTCTTGCTGCTTTTACAATTCTCTCTCTCGCCTTAACATTTGGCATTTTAATTACTGTGTGTCTTGGTGTGGCCTCTTTGAGTTTGTCTTACTTGGAACTCTCTGCACTCCAGAGCTTGCATGGCTATTTCTTTTACCAGGTTAGGGAAGTTTTCTGTCATTATTTCTCCAAATAGCTTCTCAGTTCCTTGCTCTCTCTTCTTCTGTTACCACTAAGATGCGAATACTGTTATGCTTGCTGTTGTCACAGAGGTCCCTTAACTGTTCTCATTTTTTAATTTTTTTTTTTCTTTTGCTCTTTCAGTTGTGTGTTTCTCCTACTTTGTTTTCTAAGTCACTGATTCATCCTCGGCTTCATCTCATCCGTTGTTGATTCCTCCTCGCATTTTTAATTTCAATTGTATTCTTCATTTCTAACTGGTTCTCTTTTACGTTTTCCATCTCCATTTTTATGTTTCCTATCTTTTTGTTGACGTTCTCACTGGCTCACTGAGCGTCCTTGTAACTAGCATTTTGAACGCCGTCTGGGAGATGCTCGTCTCCGTTTTGTTCAGTTTTTTTCCGGAGCTCTGTTCTGTTCTTTCAGTTGGGACACGTTTCTTCGTCTTCTCATTCCGGCTCCCTCCCTCTGTTTGCTTCCATGCATTAGGGAGAGCTGCTATGTATCCTGGCCTTATGTGGAAGGTGTCCTGTGGGGCCCACAAGTGCAGGCTCCCTGGTCACCTGAGTGGCGGGGGGGGGGGTGCGGGGGGGTTCCAGGCATGCCCCTTGTGTGTGCCCTCCTGTTGTCATTGATCCTCAGCTGCTTTGGGGACATCAGTGGGAGGAGCCGACCATCAGGCTGAAGGTCATGAGCACTGGCTGACCACAGCAGAGGAGCTCGGGTGCAGGGGCTGACCCCACGAAGCAGGATTTGCTTTGGCAGGGCTCTGGCGCCTGCCCTGTCTGCTTTTTTTGGTGCCGTGTTGATCCACTTTCTTAAATTCAATGAAAGTGGTGCTGGCAGGATTTCTGTCTCTAATGTCTAAGCACCACTCATCTGCAAGTGAAGGACTCCATGACTGCTACAGAAATTGCTCTTAAATACATAAAACACATAAGAGAATTTTTGAAAAATCCCTTATTATTCATTAAAGTATTTGGGGGCCTCATTAATTCCGATGGGATAATCAGTTGTTGATTAGCCAGGCTGTTAAGCATCCATTGTCAGATGCCGATGGGGTGTGAGAATTGCATTTCATATCCACGGAAGAGGCACCTGAATGCAGTTAGCACTTCATCAGGTAAGGCTGCATCTTCTGAGGATAAATTAGCTGGATTTTCATTCCCCAGTCTTTTCTTTCAT
The DNA here is from genome assembly GCA_003508835.1 of Eonycteris spelaea. Taxonomy (NCBI): domain Eukaryota; kingdom Metazoa; phylum Chordata; class Mammalia; order Chiroptera; family Pteropodidae; genus Eonycteris; species Eonycteris spelaea. Next base: position 4,968,545 of record PUFA01000115.1, read on the forward strand.
CTCCCAAATGTTTCTTTATTGCAAAGCATTCCTCATTCTGTTGGGTTTCTCTTGCTTATCTAAGGTCTGAAACTATTTCAGAAGCCAAATTTAAAAGCTGGCAGGTTACAGGTAAGTCATACTGCTACATGGGGCTACAGGTAAGTCATACTGCTACAAAGAGCGCGCGTGCGTGCGTGTGCATGTGTGTTCATCTCTGTGTGTTTGGCTTTGGCTTACAGTTCTTGGCCAGGGCCCCCTGCACACCATCAGCCCTTCAGATGCAAATAGTATCAAGGACATCAAGGGGATTCCTCAGCCAGGGCTCCAAAACTCAAGACTGACTTCCTCTCCAAACCTTGCCTGACTGAGAGTAGCATAATGGCAGTGAGCACGGTGAGAAAAGTCCCTGGGTTAGAGGCTGGGAAATGAGATTCAGAGTCCTAGTTCTGTTCCAGGAGAGGAAGTGACAGCACTAGGAAACGGCTCTCAACGCCATCAAGCCATTTCAACTTCTCTTTTCTCCCTTCAACAACAGAGGGCCATCAGTGTTTCTCCTCCGTGTCACACCAAGAATGGTGGGAGGAGTATTTCTTAAAGATGGACTGTCCTCAACCCTTTATCGAGCTTCTGATTTCAAAGGGACAGGGTGCTCCCCTGACGGTAGGGGCCCCCTCTCTCCACCACATTTTCAAAGAAGAGGGTCCTCGTTTTACTCACGGAACTGCTCTAGATGGTGAGCACTGTCAGACTCAGGCATGGCTGTAATGGTCACCAACGGGCAGGAATTCCCTCCTAGGGTCTGGCAGAGAGCTTCTTGCCGGAAGTAAACCTTTTTGGGGTTGATGCTTTTCCCCAGGATATCGAGGTGAGTCTGGAACAGAAAAAAAGGAGTGTAATTATTTTTGATAATAACCATATTAGACAACAGCAATAAAACTTATATTCATGTAACTCCTTATAGAAGAATTTTTGCTAACCTGGACTGCCTGATATTGGGCATGAAGGGGGCTACTCCTACTACCTAGGAGAAGTTCAATGAGGCAGAGCAGAACGCGTCATTCCCGCATGTCTGCAGAATCTGTTTTCGAGTGGCACTGAAGGAGAGGGTAGGCGCACACAGCATCTTACCATCACCGTGGTAACCATGAAGACAGAGTGCACCCAAGCACTCAGAAACACAGGACAGAGAGCTTCAGCCCACATGGTACCTTAGAACTGGGCAATATCGGGAGAGGTGTGGACATGATGAAGGAGAAGAGGGAACAACTGATCCAGGGGGCGGGCCAAGCAAAGACAAATCATGGCAACTCATTTTTCCTACTCTTTTCTCCCATTTAGACACGGATTTAAGTCAAAGATACAAAAATGGGATAGCACTGAAACTAGGATTCTTGCTCAACAATCGTTGAGACCTTTGAGGATATTTTCACTAACCCAAGCAGTCATTAAGAGGTTAGGAGATTTTCTCCCAGCGTACTATGTACCCTGACAACAGTGACTCTGTAACCTCAGTAACCAGAGAAGCGGCCCCTCTGAAGCACAAGGACATCCATGCACAAAAATTATCCTTCTAGCTAGAGCTCTTAAGTTTTTTATCACACCAGGAGGCATTAACAGGGCCAAGGAGAAGCTGACCACCTTGCTTTTTGACAAATAACAAGCCTGCTGGATAAATTTTTTTAAAAACTCATAAATTCTAGGTAAATATTTAGAGAAATCATAAAATATATTCTGAGGAGGTGAACACTGCCCTCAAAAGGTAGAGGAAGTGTTTGCATGAAAAGGATTTACTACAGAAGGAGCAGGCGGGGTTATGGCTCACCCAAAGATGTCAGTCATGCCCGAAGCTTTGGGACCTGTAAATATGTTACCTCACATGGCACAAGGGGCTTGGCAGACACGTTTAAAGTCTATTTGAGATGGGAGATTATCCTGTATCACCCAGTTGGGGCCAACCTGATCCAAAGTTCTTAAAAGCAGAAGACTGTGACCAGCCGCAGAGAACCAAAGAGATGGCAATGTGAAGGACTCAGCCTGACATTACTGGCTTTGAGGATGAGGGAAGGGGATCAAGGCCAGGATGTGTGGTCTTTAAAAGCTCAAAAGACAAGAAAATGGATTCTCCTCCGTGAGCCTCTGGAAGAAACACTGCACCAACACCGTGATTTGTGGCCCATGTCCAACTTCTAACCTAGATGGGTATAAGAGTTTTGAAATTTTATTGTTTAACCCACTAAGTTTGTGTTAGTTTTTTAGAGCAGCAATAGAGAATGAATATACCAGGAAATAAACAAACAAACAGAAGAACTTCCTCAAGTAAGTAAAAATCCTACGATTTAGATAGAAATACAGTAAAACCTGCTGGAACGCTATTGAAATATTTGAATTGTAAGGAAAAAGAAAGTACCAAAGGAAGAGAAGGTCTCCAGAAGATTCTGTGGCCTTTTCTCTACCCTCGGGGATTCCTGAAAATTTGACCCCAACAATGCCTATTACCTACATTCACAGGGCTGTAATTCCTCATCTGCATCAACATAACTCTACTATTCCAGGAAACTTTTGTCCAGGAAAGTAGAAGTTATGAACAAATGTATTGTTCATTCCAGGAACATCCCAGCAACTCTTCAATAGAAAGCATCGACTGACTGACTCTGCAATCCGAGACCCTGGAACCCCTTTCCTCGAGATTCTTGCCTTACAGTGACCACCAATCTTAAACTATTATAGGACGTCTTTACTCAGTGCTAACCAAGCCCCCAAATCAAAATATCTGCCTTGAAACAAGACTTTAAAGTCTTAATAAATATCCCAGCTCTGCCCTTCCTCCTCTGAGACACTGTCGAGACTCTGCCATACTCCTCTGCCAAGGACGTCAGTTTCCTGTCGCTGCTATAATTACCGAAAATTTAGTGGAGCGAGGCAACACAAACTTATTGTCTAATAATTCTGGAGGTCAGAAGTCCAAAACAGGTCTTACGGGGTCAAAATTCTAGGTGATGTCAGGGATGCGCTCCTTCTGGAAGTTCTAGAGGGTAATTCATCTCCTTGCCTTTTCCAGCTTCTGGTGGCCACCTGCATTCCTTGCTTCACAGTGACATTCTCCACCTTCGAAGCCAGCAATCACCTTATCCCCATCTCTGCTTCCATGGTCATATCCTCCTCTATGACCCCAACTCCACTGTCCTATCTCATTCTTCCACATATGAGGACCCTTGTGGTTACACTGGACCCGATGCCATAATCCAGGATAGCCTCCCACGTCAAGATGCTTAACTTAATCACATCTGCAGAGTCCCTTGGGCTGTGTAACCCCACTGCTCCTTGTTGAAAAGAATGGGGTTGTACCCTAAAATTAAGATTATTTTTTAAAGTATGTGTCATACTTCCTTCTGCAACACTAGATGCCAAATTTTTGCTCTTAAGCAAAAGTAACATACAAGATCAGATATGCAAGAAGTCAGAAAACATGTCGCCTTATCATTAGTGAAAACGGTAGCTTGAAGATATATGTCAGCTGCTCCAAAATCAAACTAAAGAACAATATAAATGGGCAGTCCAGTTAAATAAGGTTTAAGTCTAAGTGACCACTGAAGACATGATTACTACATAACACAAACATCAAACATTATTTTTAGGGAGAAAAAATATAGTACCAAATTTTAACACTATCATCTGGTTCTAAAATGAAATTAAAAGAGATGTGTGAAGAAAAATATAGTAGAAAATATTTCCATTTTCATTTTTCACGGACAATGTTATTTAATTCTCGAAAATGGAAAGGCATACAGTATGGAGCAAGATGACTAAAGTGGGCAAGTTTTTCATTCGAACTGCCTGAGTTTAAATTTTGGCTGTAGATTCTGGAAAAGTTATATAAATTCTGTACTTAATCTCCTTGTGACTCAGTTTTCTCTCTTTAAAACATTATAGATAGATCGATAGATTGATCGATTGATCAATCTATCTATCGATCTATCTATCTATCTATAGTATTACCTATCATTCAGTGGCTACCACAATTTAGCCATATACTGTATATAAAAAGTCACATAAGAACATTCAATTTTAACTATTATTATTCATGGAAAAATATAGGTTCGGATGTTTTTTTTTTTAAGAACTAAAAGATTAGCACTAGTTGAATTATAAACATTCAGGGAAAAAAATAAAAATTAAAGAAAATAGGGTTGGTCCATGTTACATAACTGATAGAGGGAAGGGAGGGAGGAAGGCAAAAGCAATGAAACATGAAAAACAGCATACAATAAAAATGACAGAAGTAATACCCAAAATTGTTACAAACAAAACTAGGTTAAAGAACCTCATTAAATGACAAAATCTTTCAGATTAGTTTTTTTTCTTAACCCCACTGCACATCGTATGTAAGAGGTAATTTTAAATAGAAGAGAAAAAAAATATGATGTATTTTGAAACATGCCTAAATTATCTCTTTAGTTTGTTTGCCTCCACTAAAATATTTTAAAAGAAAAATACTGAAACTAAAAGGATAAACACACATAAATTCAAGCGGGCATGGCAATAGTAATATATGATGAAGTCATATTCGAGAACAAGGGCATTAAATGGGATTTTAAAATCTTATTCTGATAAAGGGCACAATTCAAAATGAATATATAAAACTCATAAATCTTAAGAATCAAATAACATAGGATTGAAATATACAATGCGAAATGGCAGAAGGGGAATAAATTGTACTCGGAGTGGGAGACTTTGAAGACACTACCTCGGTCTTAAATCAATTGCACAAAAATGATGATAGTGTATTTGAACAATAATGGTTTTTTATAGATATACGTCAAACATTTTACAAAAACATCCTTTTTTCCTCAAACATCCGTAGAACGATAAAAAAATTAACCTAATACAGGTCTATAAAAAATTCAAAAATTTTTCAAATGAAGGCAGAAATTGTACAAAATACATTTTCAGACAAATAAAGTTAGTTTTAAGTAAAAATGGTTTTAAAAAGAGCAAAAACAAAAACATTAGGAAGTAGCAAAACATTCCCCTAAAATCTTGCCGAATAAATTAATGTATTAAAGAGAAAATTGATATGAAATCAGTGTAATTAAAGCCATGATTAAAGAAGATTTCTGGTATCTCAGGAGAAAAGGCAAAGGGTATGAATAGAAATGTCCTCAGCAGAATGTCTGCTATGTGTCAGTCATCCTTGGTAAGCAAAATGCCAGCACCTTAGTTAAAAGAATAAAGATAGTCCTGGATTTAGATGATAGTCTCTGTGATCGTAAGCAAATTAGTTTAATGACTTTCATAAAATTCTGGGTGAAAGTGGCTCCTGATAATGTCTATTATTAAAATCCTGACTGAGTGGACCCTACCTTACAATTACTATCATGATGCAGGGCTCCCCCCCCCCCAAACTAGGAAAGCAATACTCTTTCCTGCAGCATTTCCCAAAATGTATCCTACAGAATATTACCAGGTGCTGTGGGGAGGACAGGGAGGTGGGTGGGCAGAAAATTCAGAGCAAAAGCACTTGGAATGTGGTGAGTTAAAGAAAATAAAAACGTTTTTACGGCTGCAGAATTTTTCAGACTTTCTAATATGCCAGTATGCCTTGTGACCTCTTAGAAGGAAATCCAGCATGCTGAGCTTCATTAATTTATGTGTCCATTAATTCCTTTTCTGTAAAGATCTCAGGACACAGGAGTGCTATGCAATATGATTTGGGAAACACTGTCTTTGCTGAATTGTCTTTTGTTTTGCCATCAAAGGTTTTGTTGCACATTTTACTGTGTCTAAAAGGATCCCCTTGCAAGGGGCATTGTGGGTAGAGGGTGGGGTGTGGGGGGCTGGGTGGAGAGCCTTCTTGAGGAGGGCACTGGATGTCACCAAGTTACAAAGAGGCCAAAGTTCTCAGGTGTCTGAGGCCAAATCTTAAAAAAAAAAATCTTAATACGAATCTAGATTTCATGAATCAGGCGTTGGAGGCAGGCTCAGGGGAAGGTTTGTTCACAGACATCGTCAAGCACAATTAGCTAGGAGAGGAAAAAGTTGGAAAAACGCATCACTGAACCCGTGAACACTGTCCTTCAAAACAGTGTCACCTTCACGAGCTCCCTGGAAGCAGATGAAGGAGGAAGCAACGTTTGAAAGTTTTCTTCTATGAGATCTCTATTAATTGTATCATTACGTTTTGGGGGGATTAATAATATTACAACTCAAGTGCCTAATATCTTTCAGCTTAAGCTCGTTTTCTGTAAAAAGATAGTTGTTCACACGGCCATTCAACTCTTTATCCCACCTGCTGCCAGATACACTCCTGGGGCATTATCCCTGCTCCGTCATACAGAAAACTTCTAGAAGTAAACCGTTGGATTTCCTTTTGCAAGAATGGCTTCGCATTGTCCTCCTGAACACGATGAGCAGGTGAACGCTGCCACCTTCGGTCCAGCAAGACCGTGTCTAATTGGGTACTGTTGGAATCAATGGGCAGGGAAGCAGGGAGCCCGAATGCAACTATCGACCACCAACTGCGATTACAGCCCCGCAGAAGCCACGGGGGTGGGTTTCTTTACAGAACTGGGAATGAGTTCAAGGCAGTTATGGAGACCCCCCAGAGAGGCTGTCTTCTTAAAAGATAATTCTACCTGTCCATGGAAGATATTGGGCTGATATTGCTTCTCCTGCAGCCTTGCTGGTGCCTCTTCACAGCAGCCTCCCGGCCCTCTCCTTTATCGGCTACTCCCTTAAAACGTCCACAAAAGACTTTACTTGACCTCAGCAGGCTACCCTGCTGGTAGCTGCTGATAAAGCGAGAAGCGCTATGCGCTCAGAAATCGTGTCTCATTGTTACTCTCTTAATCTGCTGCACTATGTCCCCCTCATTCGGGAGAAAGCTCACCCCTAAGGAGATATTCTGTTTTATTTGTGTACTGACTAGCTCTCAGTTGTCACCTAAATACGCCCATCAGAGAATCGAAGGCTTCTCGTAACAAGAGAACAAATGACACCTTTAAACTAACTAAAAGTGACAGAACATGCTGGAAGCAGGTTCTAATGAGCTTCCTCAAACTGTCTCAGGCTGCCAATACCACTCTCCCACGTTAAGTGGACTCGATTTCAGAAGCGGGAGAAATAACTGGTCTCTAGATGTCTACTCACAGATTTGATGATCAGAAAGAAAAGTTATGATTTTAATATCCTTTTTCCATTAAAAATAAATGAAGTTATATGGCTGATGATTTGGAAATGAGAATAAAGAAAAAAATAATTATAATCAACCGCCCTAAGACAACCACCGGTAGCCACTGTATTTATTTTTTGTCCTTTATTTGGACTTTTTAAATTTTCTTTTAATTTTATTATAAATTATGGAATGGGTACCTTCCAATAAATCCAACAGAGAAAACGATCACACATCATCATGAAAAAGAGAATCAACACTCCAAGGGCAACCATCTGGTATGGCTTACTGGGAAGACACCTAGCTAACACTTCCCACGTATTGAGTTATTTAATCTTCACCACAACCTGTGCAGTAACTTCTTTCACATGTCTGATATTACGATGAGAAAACTGAGGCAGTGAGCAGCTAAACCACTTGCCCAAGGCTACACAGCAAGAAAACACAGAGTTCAGACTCGAATCAGGCCTATCTGACTCTGACTTGTTCTTACACTGTGCTAAAGACCCTGAATTCTGAGATCCTTGCAGCCGATGACTTCCTCATTTGAACATCTCGGCTCCTTCAGAATGTTCTTTTACGTTCATCTGTCACCGTTGGTACTCCCTACTGGCACCTGCCCTTCGTTCTGGCCCGTTCGAGGATAGGTCTCTGTCTGTTGATTGCCTGACAGCACTCATGTATGACTTGCTTGCTGCATCTTTGATCCACCACATGTAAATCAACACTTCCAAATGTCTGACACATTTTAAACTCTTTATTTATTCTGAGCCCTTTATGAGAGATTGTGCACACAACCGAATTCTCTCCTTTCTCTCTTTTCCTCTCCCCTTCTCTCCCTACACCTCACAACATCTCATCTCTAAAGATGATGGTGATAGCATTTACCACTATAGGAATATATGTCTGGTGAAAAACCCTGCTCCACCCTCTGAGACCTAAGCTCCCCCAACATTATATCCTAGTCATGATCACTTTTCTTGTCTCATGCCAATTCATAAGGTTCTAAGTCCTGTGAGACCTCGTTTTCTTACCCTCTAAAATGTCCATTAGAAATTCTCTTGGTGTCTTATTTTCAACCAATACTACTGGCTTCCTAGGGGCAATCCATAACATAATCCAAATACTTTAACAAGTATTGTTAACACTTAAACAGTTATTGCAGTTATTGATAGCTTGATACGGATGACTACAATAGAATTTCTTCTGCTCGCTTCATAATTACAATAATATTGTATTTCTTTCTTTTAGCTTTATTTTCATACTCTAATTTGGATAATTATCCAACAAAGCTCCTGGCAAGCATCTGGAAAATATCAAATTGAAAGAATGAAATACTAATTTTCTTATCGCCAAGAGAATACAATTTTTCAAGCTGCAAAATTACGTCCAAGTTGAAAAACATCCAACATACATGTCCTCTGCTATGAAAATGTCTGTCATGATTAAACATAATCCACATTACAAGAGATTTACAAATTGTGAATTCCATGTAGGAATGCATTTTCCACCCCTCTGCATAACCCCTAAGTATCATACAGTTAATTCTGCCCTTGGGGTATCATTCACATTGAAGTCATCACTGATCTGTTAAAAGAAAAACAGTTTCTCCTTAGGACATGTTCAAAAACAAAAATGACTACAGTGCATTACAGAACAACTTCCTCTGTCCACAACTAGAGGAAGGGTTTTTGAAGAGAAGTCACAGAGTCAAGTATTGTCTTAAACCTACAGAGTGCAAGACCATGTGTTATCAGAAATGCAAAACCTGTAACTGAATACATGCATTTTTCACTTTCAAGTAACAAACTGTCTTTCCTGCTCTCTTCTACTCATTCAGAAGAAATGAAAAGGTATCGCTTTCTTGTCTTTCTCATTAACCCTCCTCCAGCTTCCCTAGGGGGAAGAGATTCACAGTCAATAGGCTAAGTAGCAAGCCAATGAGCATCCATTAATCAGACTTTTCTCTCCTCATTGAGACCAAGTGACCAGAGGAGGGGCCCTCTTTTCCTGGGATTTTGTCCCTCATCGACGAAATTATCGCCCCATCAACCCCAGTGGCTTCTAAGCTACCTGTTGATTATAAACTTCAGACCCTGTGCTCTGCTCTGACAAGACCGCAAAAGGCGAGCGGATCCCAGAAGCGCTAGCTATGACAAACGACAGCGACTCCAACCAAAGTCCAGTTTTACTGGTACATGCAGTCATTGAGTTGTGTGATTATGTAATGCGTCTCTGATGGCTGAGTTCAAGTCATCACCCCATGGACTGCAATGATAACCGTGAGTACCACGGAGGGGGTTGAGCTGGATAGTGCTGTTCCCACACATGTTCTGAGGGGTTCCTATCCCAAGGTGTTCTTATGGGTTCCTGCTAAGTGCCTGCATGCTCCTTCAAGATCGGAAATTCAAAGAAAGAATTCAGATGCATGCGAGGCCTGGCTGAAGGAGACTCAGACTTCTCATCAGCCTGTAGGCACATGACTAGATAACACCCCGACGGGAAAGGTAAACATGCATTCAAACAGGAATCTTCTTCCCCAGTCAATTTTCTCGTGCAGTGTTTCACAGGTGAGACAGTAAGAACAGCTGTTGAAAGGGATTATGACTCTTGCCTCTTCCAGGGCCCTAAAAGCAATAAGCATCCTTTATGACAAACGCGGCTTGTTACAGCCTCGCTTGTGATGCACATTTCTTGGATTAACTTCTTGAGATCTCTAACTGTGATACACAGATAAAACTAGTCGTGTATCCTTTGCAATCTGGAAAACAGTGCCGATCTCTCTTTCGGCCAGGCCACACGTGGAGAGAAGGGCAGGTGCATTTTCATGCAGCAGTAAGCCAAGTGGTTTGCGATGTGCCTTCTCGACGAGAAAAAGTTTCCATTTGTACCTCAACGTTCCTTTTGAAGGCAAAGACGTCCTTGGTTATTATCTTTCCCAACTCCTTATCACAGATTTAAAATGAAAATGCTCACCCTTCAGGCTAAGTGATGTATATACACTCATATGTACACATATTATTATAAATATGCTAATAACATTTTGCATTAACATAGAGGATGGAGGTGCTTTATAGAAGATGCTTCAGCTCATTAATCATCAGGATACCCATGAAGTACCTAGGTGAAAGGGAGAGGGGATGGTTTGCCAGCTTCTTCGAATGACAGAAAACTGCATGGTGTAAGCCGTTAGCTCAGATTTGTCTCGTGACCCTTTTGCAGGACCTGAGAGGACACGGAACACTGTCTTCATGTTTGGACTGACTTATACCACGCCTGCCACATAAAGATCAAGGCCCTTGTTGGCGGTGACTCGGTGTTCTACGCTTCCACTCTTCCCGTCTGCCCTGGATCCCTCTAGCACCTCCAGCTCATGGCCATGGGGACCAGCAGAAAGCCGATGTGGCTGTTTGCTCACAGACTCAGGGAGGTTTTCCAAGCTTTCTATCTCCATGCTTTATGCTCGGCTCCTCTCGATGAGTCAATATCCTTTCAATGTGCACCTCGGGTTACCTGACGCCTTTGCCGCATGTCAACCTGCTAACCTCACGCCAATCTCACTGCTCGAGAGCTTCTTAAAGATAGAGCCCCTGCCTCCTACATTCAACCCGCCAATGAGAAGCACCGCATGCCACTCGGCCTTCAGAATGCCACTGGCCATGACAACAAACTCTGGCTCCCTTGGAATAGGGTCTCCTGAATATTTCTGGGATAACATCAGAGAGCCCTTCCAGGCCTGCTGGGGTGATGTTGGAAAGCGGAAGTTACCATGAGTGTGGTGTAGGTGGTAGTGGTAGGCCAGGTAGCAGACATCCTCATTGTGCGGGAAGGTGACAGCAAAGGTGAGGGTATAATAACACTTCCCAGACGCGCCCCCCGTGACAGCGGCACTCTGCCGGTAATGGTTTCTGAAAGAGAAAGAAGAGAGAGGAGAATGAGGGAGAGGCGGGGGAAACAGTCGTTGGGGGTTCCAGGTGCTATAAACCTCTCGTGTTATATGCTGGCAAAGTGTTTCTTCGAATCACAGTGTGGGAGAAGTTTTGAAAACAGAGAAATGTACAAGTGAGCTTACTGCCAGGTCATGAGCCAAATCGGCATCGTCTAGCCCGGTCCATCTGGCTCCTAATTGTGGTATCTACGCCACGGGCCTTTCCTTGCTGCGTCTGAAAATGAGGCTATGGAGTCGCTGAGCTAGGAAACAGAGGAAAACGTGGAGAGTTCTGTTTTTCCTAGGACCCTACTGCAAATATATACTTTATTACTCAAATCGGAGTCTGCCCCACCTCTGCCTCTCCCTAGACCACGAAGTGAAGCGCTTGCTTTCCCTTCCACCTGCCGAGTGGGTTTCTTAAGCAATCACCACGATATGCTGAGCTCCAACTCGAAAGGTAACATACGCCATCTCACGTTATCCCTGTGATGACCCCTTCTGTGGATGAAGCAGCGAAGGCTTAGGGAAGGTACCTTGTCAAAGGTCACAGAGCTAGTAGGAGGTTAATATGGGACTCGAACCCAGATCTGTCTGCCTGCCAAGCCTCTGTTCTTTCCACTACACCATGGATCCTCCCAGCGGGATCTACTTCTCACCCCAAGATGCGGCTCGGCTTCTTAGAGCTTGAGCCTGCACATTTTCCTCTGTCAAAGATGTAGGACCGATTTTGAGACTTCAGAGAACAGTATCAAAGTAAATTGCCCCCAGAAGTACAGTCTGCGCAATATTTTCCCCACACGCTGCCAAATACGTTCTTGCCTTGCCCATTGATGCTGAGACAGCTGTGCAGGCCTTCCTGAGAGATGTTATCACCAAACCCGCATTGTATTGCAAAAAAAAAAAAAAAATATATGCACGGACACCACTAGATGCAATTGTACTTCTGGACGTTTCTAATTGCTGGCTTACTTGTCCACTGTGCTTTGGGGTTTTCTTGGGGGGAAAGGGTGGGAGAGGGAAGAAGTAGATAATTATTCTGTGTGTTCTTGCAACATATAAAAAAATAGGGATTATGGGAAAATTCTTTCCTGACTTTTTGCTACCTTCATGCCACCCACCCCTATCAGAGCAAAACAAAACAAAACAAAACAAAACAAAAAACAAAAAAAACAGCAGCAAGCAAGAGTTTTGCAGGTTTTTTTTTTTTTGAATTATGAAACTAGAAATGGGAGAAACAGAGCATGGTAGTGTCATGAACTTTGGTCTGATACATTTCTTTTGCCTCAGTTTCTTCCCACATGGCTCCCCAGAGCCTTGGTCATTCTAGGAAGAGAAGGAAGCCCCCTAATGGTGTGAGCCCCAAGTGACCACCCCACCCACCTGACCACCTGATCAGCATCACATTAATGGGACCCATTTCTTCTGTGACGACAGGACTCGAAACTTCAAAAAGGCATCTTCACCTACGGCACCATTTGCATCTCAATACCTAATTGAGTCTACTTCCTCCAGGTTTCTCCAATGTTCTGTGGTTTCTCCTGAACTAAAGCTCTGGTTATAACGAACGAACGTATGTAACGAAGCAGATGGGAGTCTGGAAAGCCTGTGGGCCACATGTGCCCTATCTGTTTTCTCTTTCTGATTTCACTCATAAAGTCTCCACCGGCAAATGCATCCTCAGAGCACACCGAGACGAGCCTAGCTGATCACACCTTCCCACAATGGAAGAGCGACCAGAATGACACAAGCTTGTTAAAATGTCAAAACATGGAAGAGTTTCACCTGTAAACAGAGATATGGGAGCATACACTTGCACACAGACACACACACACAACGTGAGGGTAAAGGCAGGTGGAAACACACCTAGTGCCTCACCATCGCCCAGTTCTTGCAAACAATGACGTGCATCTGTCCTCCAGATTAAGAGCTGCCCCCAAGGGCAAGTGGGTGTGATCTCACTGGACAGGAGCCTTGCTGGTTTTTTTTAGGTTTCCCACTGTACACTGAAATCACAGGCGCATGCACACGAAGCAAACTCAACCTCGCCCCACCAGCCACTAAAGAGGGCAAGACAGAAAGGAAGGGAGAATGTGAAATCCCCATCTCTTTGCTCTTCCTGCCTTCAAACCAAACCTGGACTCTAGGGGAGGAACAGCTATAGTGCAATCGAAAGAGAGAGAAAATGTGGCAATTCATAACTGTTGAGCTTCTGGGGGGCCCAGGTGCTGGCGATTGAAGGAAAGTGTAAGGAACTTGAATGGTAGTTTTATCCATATAAAATCTACCTTCTCATACCCACACACACACACACACACACACACACACACACTCACTCACACTCACCCAGGCCACTTCTCATGGCCAAGACTAAAAGCTCACCACAGATAAGTCTGTTTCAGATGGTTGCAGACTGCTAGAATTTAAGAAAAGACGGATATTTCTCATCCAGGATGAGTTTCGGCTAAAGGAGATTCAGTCACTACACTAACCTGGGGTTTAAACTCTAGCTGGACCTGAAACGAACGTCGGGATTCCCCACCGACCCTCCTGGTGGCCGTACAGTAACAGGAGGATCCAGGAAACGATTCTACCGCCCCTGCAACTTCCCTCTTCAGAGACCTTCAAACTCTCCCAAGACCACCTTCCTCAACGTGAAACGCCTGATAGGTCCCTAAAGTGAAACACGTGGCTTGCTACAATTCAATTTGTCCACGATTAAGTGAGATCCCATCAACAAATTATTTTTGTTTTCCCGGGCTTTATGTGAACACACTGAGGGATGGTTGCAAGGCAGTCGCGTTCATCTCTCAAATTTTGAATAGTTCCCCTGTTCTTCTGTCGCATGGAAAACTATTTCCTTCTTGTTCGTTCAGCTAGCTCCTCGTCTTCCTTCAAGACTCAACTTGAACATTTCCTCTTCCAGGAAGCCTTCCTTGATATCTGCCCTTTCACGTAGTTCTTACATATCATACTGTGTCTCTCCCTCCCTGCCCAACACGCCAAGTCAGGAAGCATGCTAATTCATTCGTGCATCTTCATGCTTGGCACACAGTACCTGAGCTTAGCAGCTGCTCAGTTAAAGATTATAGAAAAAATGGACCTGAGACTCCAGCAGTAACAACTAGGATGCTTAACATATATTCTCTAACTGTAATGATCCCTTTTGAAGCTAAGTATTATACACACTCTACAGATGGGGAAATGGAGGATCACAGGTGTGAAATGTCTTGGACAACTCCATACAACAGGCATAGTAAGCAGGATTCAACCCTAAGTGTAGACTTACTTCAAAATCAAGATTTATTATTATTATTATTATTATCACCCATCTTAAGAATGGACAAGAGGCTTTTTGTCCCAATTCATCAAGCAAGAATTTGAAATTTTCATCTTCATAAATCGAGGCTGCCTATAAAGTCTAAAATCAAAGTAGGAATGCAAAATAATCCAGATGAGAACTGATGAAATTGATCCATATCACTATGATTCTTTATGTCATTAGTATGTGATATCAGTAAGGTGTTTCTACTAATTATTAATAATAATTGCTAACATTCATGAACACCTACTATGCACCAGACACTGTTCTAAGCTTTCCGTGTGCTTTAGCTCATTTCATTTTCAGAACAGCTCTTTGAGGTAGATACCATTTTTATACCTGTTTTACAGATGAGAAATCTGAGGTTGAGAGAGGCTGGGATAATGTTCCCAAGGCTACGCCATTAAAGAATGGTAGAAGTTTGATTCTAGCACTTTCTCTCCTCAAGATGCTCTCCAAGGGAGGGGGAGAAGCCTGGTGAAATCAAGTGTGATCTCTGATTTGCTGGAACCCAGACAGGTAGACCATCTAGGGTCAAAGAGGACCTGAGATTGCAGGCTTCCAGCCGTCCTACAGATAAAAGCCTCCTCTTTGTTTTCCTGTCCCCTGAACCATTTATCTTCAGAATGACCTGCATTTTCATAATCATAAAGCTTTCAATGAAGCAAGGAACAAAGCACACAAATGCAGTTATATACTCGATCTACTTCCATTTGTACTTAAAAATATGCTGGGAAGTCTTCTTTTCCCCCCTCTGTGTGTATGAAATAAACGAATGCTACGAGAGAGAGAGTAAATTAGGCAATGTTGCAATGACGATGGCTATGTTTAACACGGGTGCGTCACTTCACTTCATGGGCCTGGTAGGGCGAACAGCCAAGCCACCAGGCTCCCCCATGTCTGCGGTGTCTCTAATTGTCTACGAGACACCCATCCTCTCTCCCGAGATCCCTGGGAAGGAGGCATGATGGCCGAGCTCTTGTATGACATTCATCTTCATGAGTGAGCTGTTCATCTCCTCTCACCGGCGGAGATAAATGTCAGAAGAGACCGACCGCTGAGCACTACACGGTCACGCCGAGCGTGCCACTTCCCTCCCCTGCCCTGCGCGCACCGAAATGACATTAGCCCGGAGCTGGGAGGGCCTCTACAGGTGTATGGTGCCCGGAGAAGCAGACCGCCTGGGGACTAAGTCAGGCAGAAACCGAGACTGGCCTTGCTTACTTTCATGAGAGGCGTGAAAAATGAGCCTGCCCCTTAACGTTCTTCCCAGTGGGATCGCTTTGTGTTTTCTGGCCTAGTGGTCTGCTAGGCGGGTGGGGGAGAGGGAGGAGGTGAGGGTGTGCGGCGGGGGCAGGAGGAGCAAATGAGCACAAGGAGAAAGCACTAGAATGTCTCTTTAAATTTCTTAGGATCTAGGGAATGAGAAAGAAATTGTCTAAGGTTTAATCTGGGGATTAACACCACTGGCCTGACACAGCCCATGTCAATATGATGCAGTGAATAATTACAAAACAAACTGGAATATGATACAGCCGTTTTACCCACTCTTCTCTGCTGTTTTCCAAGGCTGGGATATGAAAAACACATTGCATTTTGCATCTACCGTTTTCATATGTCGAGTAGTTAAGTATCGATTGCTGTACGGGAGGAGGCTCTCTCAAGGAGGGGGAGAAATAGGTCACTACCACATTCTCTTGCTTTTAGCTTCCGGCAAGGTATTTAAGTTTGCAGAAGCCTAGATTAGTGGCTTTAACTTATATTATCTAAACCGAACCTTGTAACATAGACAATTTTGAAAACTCTGCTTGGAAGTCATAGAATGACAATTGTATTATTTCAAGGAGAAATGGCCAAGAAAATAGAAGAACGGGTATGCCCTACCTTGCTCTGAATGCCAGCTCTTTCTCAAGAATTCTTACTTATATAAAAATAATCTAATCAGATCTGGGAAGTTAACCAATGATTTTCAAAATTATCCAAAAGACTATTTATATTATATTTTCCATGCTGAACCCTCAGGCTATATGCCCTGAGTTATCAGCAATATAAAGATATAGAAAATACAGTTAACCCTTAAACAACAAGAATTTGAACTGTGTAGATACACTTACACAATTTTTAAAAATAAATACATGAAATGTACTTTCTCTTATTATTTTCTTACTTCTCTAGCTTACTTTATTATAAGAATGTAGTATATAATACACATAACAAATGAAATATATGTTAATTAACTGTTTATGTTATTGGTAAAGCCTCTGATCAACAGTAGGCTAATAGTTAAGTTTTGGGGGAGTCAAAAGTTATATGTGGATATTTAGTCTATGGCCATGCCACCCCGAACAAGCCCGATCCTGTCTGATTTTGGAAGCTAAGCAGGGTGGGGCCTGGTTAGTACTTGGATGAGAGACCACCTAGGAAGACCAGGTGTTTTAGGCGTAAAAAATAAAATAAAAAATAAGGGATTATAAGCTGACAAGGTCCTTGCAATCTGTGAGGTCAACCAAGGGTTGCCTTACCTAAAAAAAAAAAAAAAATGTGATACGTGGATTTTTGACTGGGCAGAGGGATAGTGCTCCTTACCCTACATTGTCCAAGGGTTGACCACATGACAATGAGGTAGACAGTTCAAATGATTATTTGTTTCATCTTTTTCTCATTTAAAAACCTTAACCTTTTGCATGTTTCTTAATGCACATAATTTAGCAGTATAGTAATGTGTATACAACTGTTCCAAAAACTTATAAACACATCTATGTGAGAAGTTCATGAATAAATAATAGCTTAGCAAAACAGTTTGGAGGCTGCATTCGAACCGATGATAGGACCCACAAAGCAGCCAGCCCGCCCCCATCACAGGCCACCGCTGTCACTTTTTGAAGGAGGCGAGAGTGTTCCATTCTATCCAAGTATCTTCTTCTCTTTCTCCCTTCCATATACAGACTTGGGTACCATGGCCCCCGGTTCTCTCCACAGTAAGCATCCCAGCACAGAATGTGGCACTAGATCCGGGAATTTCACAGCATGATAGAAATAGAACTTTCTGAGTTCCACATGATATATGGAAGACAAATAAGGAGGTACAGTTCTCCCACTGGAGAGAAAAAAGGCAGAGATGAAGCAAAGAAATCTTCTAGGGCAAATCCACTCAGAGCGCAATGGGTAGGAAAGGGGGCGGTGTAGTGTATACTCTAAGGCATTCTGCAGTAGGAAGGGCGCTCTGGTTCATGGCTGTCAGATACATGGGTCTGTCCCATCTTTGGCTCACTGTATTGGAACTATATTAACACAACGCGGTGAGTAATCATAAAACAGACCGCACAACGATGTAGCAATCTCATCCATTTATCTCTGCTGCATTCATGGCCGGCAGGTGAGAAATGAATCACATTATACATTCACGGCCTTCCTGCCACCCTCTGCTCCTCTTTAATCACATAACGATTGCCCTGTTAATGAATCTGAGGGCTCGTAAAGTGGGCACTGGCTTCCCTCAGGCCGAGGCTGTGCTTTCTGGATGCATGGCGTCTGCCGTCTCCTTTCCACAGGTGTTTAGTCCTTCCCCTTAAGCCTGCTCCTTATCCTCCACCTGCAGGACGGCCAGCCTCTGGAAAGAGCTAGGCCGCACTGGGAGAGGATGCTAAATGTTAACGCTTGTCCAATCTCTTACTAAGCCCCAGATCCGCAGCCGGCTGCAAGTGGCATCTTTCATGTTTATTTAAGGTTACTCTTTTCAGAGGACACGAAAAGCTATTCTTGACATACCAACGTCCAAATCTAGGCTTTCGTTATTTTCCCCTGCAGCTGTGGCCTCTATTACCTCGAGGTGATCTTTAGTCTAAATCTCTTCAGACCACAGAAAGATCCTGAGTCTCTAAGTAGATAGGCCGGAGAGTCATTGCCGCAGAGGTGAATGGAAAACCGACGAAATTGCAATATTTTGCTACTGTTCTAAAGAATATAATAGAAATACTCCTTAGGCCCATCTCCCGATACCTCAAGGACTGTAGGCTGCCACCTCTTTTGTTATAAACGGTCAGTCAGCGCGGCTCTGTGATGTAGAGCGCTACCTCTGTGGTGATTTCTGCCTCTGTGTCCAACAGAGCAACTGTTCTTGACCTTTCGTGTCGATCGGTGCTCCTGTCCTCACAGCCTCAAAGGCCAAGAGGCAAAAGTGCCTACACTCTCTGTGAGACTGATGACAGCCTAAATTCTAGAGTGCCTAATTTCAGGTTTTTTTAGTATCTTATTTTCCAACAACAACAACAACAACAACAACAAAGGCACAAGTCAGCAATTTACAGGTCTGGATTTCTTGGATTGAAAGATATGGCTAATTTAAATTTCATTATAATTTTATAGGTTACGCTGATGAAAATGGCTACCGGTAACGTGTTGAAGATGAATTTTGAAGACCGTCTCTCTTTTATATTTTTCCAAATCAACTGACTATGGAGGTACAATGACCTAAATGTTATTTATCACCTACCCACTCTCAGCTGCTTTGGAAAACTGTAGCATGGGATGGGTGAGAACAGGCCGGGACTTCTCAGACTTTTTGTTCAGCGGGGAAAAATGGAAAGAGGTAAAGAACTAAAACGTGACACACTAATCACAGGTGGAGCCCATACAACTTCTAATGTCCAGCACGACCTCATCAAGGTTGCAATGTGTTTACAGGAAGATGGACCACGTTCGGCAAATCAAAAGCTATTTCTTGGGGTCTACCTTGAGTGCCACTTACCATGCTCATGTGTCTGAAGGGCAATGCATTTGCCGCTGAGACAGTGACAGGCATAGCAGACAAGCTCGGATTGCTGAGGTTTGTAAGAGCAATGTGGAAAAGCAGGAGATTGAGAAAGAATGAAAGAGCAGAGACAACGCTCTTGCAACTCACTTGTAATAACAGATTTCATAGCCTGTCCGCATCCAGGTGGGCCTGCCAAGAAGAGCCTCCTTCACAGAATACAGAGTTGGCTGCATTCCTGCACAAAACAAAGGCGGGATTAATCCACCGAGGAAAGAGAAAAGGGCAAAACTGTTGTAGCAGGCTGTATAGTGGCCCCCAATGACATCCAGGTCTTAATTCTCAGAACCTGAGACTGTTACTTTACATGGCAAGAGAGACTTTGTAGATCTGATTGAATTAAGGGCCCTGAGATGGGGAGGTTATCCCAGTGGGCCCCAAATTCAGTTGCAAGCATCCTTAGATGAGAGTGTGAACAAGGTTAGACTACAGAGGAGCAGCAGTGCACTGAAGCAGAGAATCGTTTGAAAATGCTATGCTGCTGGCTTTGACGATGGAGGAAGGGACCAGGGAGTACAAAGAACATAGCTCTAAAAGCTGGAAATGGGGAAAAACAGCAACTCCCCTAGAATCTCCAGACGGAGCACGGCCTTTCCAACACCTTGGCGTTAGCCCAGTGTAACTGATTGTGGGCTTGGGGACTCCAGAACCGTGAGAGAGTAAATGTGTCTTGTTTTAAGCCGTAAAGTTTGTGGTAAATCATTACAGCAGCCGTACGAAGTGAGTACAAGGGTCAAAGTCCCTATTTCCTGTTTCTCCAGCAGCAGAACAAAATAGAGTCAGGGCCGGAGAGATGGGAACATTTACTCCTTACTGAAAGCTGCTCGATGAATTAGTCCACGACCCAGAAAAAAACACAGGATTTCCCATTCCTGCAAATGTGCCGTATAAATATGGGCTGCCAGTCAGTCTTTGTCCCTTGCATGTCTCCTTTAAGAATGGCACAGGTATTCAGGAAAAGGTAAACTTTCTCTAGAGTTTTCTTGGAATGTAAATTGGTGTTGGATTGTGCTGTTGGCCTGTCTGTAACAAATAAGTCCATCCTGAGACCATGGGCTTTGGGAGACAGAGAGAAAAATAAATAAATGAGAGGGCTCACCGACCTCCAGACATTCAAGGTGGAGCGAGGGGGTCGGGAACGGGCGGGGTGTTAGCGTGGTATTCACGTCCCCTGGCAGAGCGAGGATTTTTAGCTTCCCCGCCGTCTTGCCACGCCTGGCAACCCAAACGGGTCAACCCTCCCTCCTTCGAACCCTTTTGGAACCCAAGCAGGGCTTCTGATGGTGACCCACACTGTCACCAAGCGGCATCACCCCGCTGTCACCCGGCAGCCGTCTGTGCAGAGCTCGTACCGTAATTAAACTGGCTGTTGGGCTTCTCGCAGTTGATGATGTTGAAACGGTAAGGGACGGCGGGCCTCATGCCGCCCACCTTGAAGTAGAACCACTGCTGGTGCTGCGTGCTGTTCACGTCGGCGTTGAGCAGCAGGTCGTACTCAAACCTGCGAAGTCGGAGGGAAGGCAGGAGCGTGAAGGGTCTGGCAGTTGACCCTCGACCCTGAGGACCTACGCATCGCAGACCCGAGGCCCAGGCTCTCGGTGCGCTGGTGAGTGATCCTCCCATCATCCAGGTCTCACAGCCGTGGACGGAGGTCATGGGGATTCAGGGAGGGGGCGGGCGGCCTTTTGGTTTTAGAAGAGTCAGCGACACA
Source organism: Eonycteris spelaea (assembly GCA_003508835.1). Lineage (NCBI taxonomy): Eukaryota > Metazoa > Chordata > Mammalia > Chiroptera > Pteropodidae > Eonycteris > Eonycteris spelaea. Next base: position 4,989,466 of record PUFA01000115.1, read on the forward strand.
AGCAGAGCATATCATTTTCATTAAATTGTAATGAAGTCTCTACCCAGCTAGAAAAAGGCAAGTGCGCTCTTTCCCAGAGAAAAGTCAATCACATCTGGTTGGACGTGTGGGTTACTGGTGGAAGCTGGACATCACCCCTGAGCCTCACTTGGAAAGTGGGAATAGTGTCTAACCATGCAGTGATGTTTACAAAGGTTAACTAGTATAATATATGTGTAATGCTTATAACTAACATAATACATACACCTTTCTATATACGTATATGTACAAATGTAAATCCCCAGCAAAGCAACAAACATGAGCTACGCTGGCAATAGGGGTTGTTTGTTCATTTTTTCCCCTTTCTTAATTGATATAACATACACGCAGGAAAGTTCAAAAATCTCAAACATGTAACTCAATAAATTTAAACAAATTCATCTGGATACACCTGTTTGACAACTGCCCTGGTGAAGATACAGGTCACTTCCAGGACCTCAAGAGGCTCTTGTGCTTCCTTCCCATCCCAGTCACTCTGTCTCCAAAGCGAATGAATTTTCTGAGCTTTAGCAACAGAATTAGCAATGCAGTGTTGACTCAAACATAGTAGGGTGCTTCATTTCCAAAAATGTTGTTGCCCCGTCCCCTTGGCACGCTCTTGGAGCTGCTCCTCTGGACAGGGCAACGTTTTTGCTCTGCTATAGTCATGCCCTCCTGCCCTGAACCCACGATAAAGGGCAATCTATGGTGGGATTTGCGGAAAGGTAGAGCTCTGGTCAAAACATATCAGAGCAGTGTAGAGCTGACTGATGGATTCCCACCCCTCACTCTAACTGCTGAGGTTGCCATACGAGGGAAAAAACGTGACCTACTGAGAGGCACTCACATGAACAATTGTGGAAGGTCTGTGGCCCTTAAATTGTCTATTATGCCCACAACGCTCTCTCCAAAAAAAAAAAAAAAAAAGATCATAAAAACCCCTTGCCTGTAAGTAGGTTTGTTTGCTGTCATGGGACCGTCACTCTGACCACAACTGATCCATTTAGGATTCTACACTCTGGCCAAAGGCAGATATATGGAGAGACCCGAGCAAGGCCAGCAGCTTAGGCACACCCTGCACTGATCGCTGTTCCGCTAGCAGATTCCTAAGTAGGCCTTCTCTGGACCCTGTGAATGTTATACACGGAGAGAAGGAATAATAAAAGCATAGAAAGAAGTAGAAGGTGAACCGGCAAACAGAAAAGAGAAGAAGGTGGAAGAGGATTCTCAGCATGATGGTCTTTCCCTTTGTCAGCCCAAGCAGCTCATTGGGTACTTATTCCATGTGCTGGGTACATTGAAATAATTCATGTATGAGAGAAGAGGAGAGAGGAGAGAAAGGGAGAGAGAGGAACAGAGAAGGAGAGGGAGAGAGAGAGAGAGAGAGAGATAGACAGACAGAGAGAGACAGAGACAGAAAGAGGTCACCATTTACCTCTCCTCCAAAAAATAAAAACTCCAGAAATGACTCCTAGTGGATGCAAAACGGGTTCAAGCCACACTAAGTTCTGAGCTCTAGCGTGGTGACTGCTCCCCCCGGAATCAGAGCTGATGTTGACTGAGCACTCACCACATGCTATGCTAGCTTCTCGTCTGACAGCTGCCTGTGTGCTATCTAACTCTCATAAGAGCCCTCTGGGGTGGCTGCTCTTACTGTCCCCTCTTCGTGGGTGAGGAAATGAAGGCATGGGTAGTTGGGTGACATGCTCTGTCTCCCGGTTGGAAAGGGCTGTTGTTGCTCTGGATTTCTGGTCCCAAAGCCTGAGACCACCATACCATGGATTGCTGAGGACTGTTCCTTTCAGAAGGTCACCCACAGGAGATGGATCTTACACCTTGCCTTGTGGCAAATGGCAAACGTAGTCTACGCTGCCATTGTCGGAAGAATTATAGCGAGAACAGTGATCTCTTCCACCCCTGGAAATGTCTGTTTTATGCCCCTCTTCTAGTTAGAGCAGCCATGGACTTCCTTGCCTACAAAATCCTTTCCTATCCATGAGAGCTATTCGGTCCAGTTGCGGTAGGGACACAAGGCACTGATCATCCCCTTGAAGGCAAGAAGGCTCTTCTCTCTATGGGAAGGCCAAGGTTTTCACCACTTAAATACACAGCTATGGGACATGGAAAGGTATGGGAACAGAGGACCCTGCATACCCTTTCGCGTCCACACGACCAGCCCTGGCATCGGTGGCAGTACAAACGCCCCAAAGTGTCTTCACATCCAAGTAGGAACCCATTATCTGGAACACAGGTGTATGCATAACCGCCCACTTCCGGTGTCCTCCTTGCCATGCCCTCAATAGCGAGTCCCCAGTGGCGTGCTGGTCAGTGTTTACCAACCGGCTGCCTTTATTTGTCGCATCTGCCACTTTTCACGGTGTAAACGCCCCCAGCGCGGCTGGTTTCAAGCTACCGCCGTGCGGTCACTGCAGGCAGTAGAGAAGAGGTCGCCCCGCATGCTCGCTCGGGCTACCGCGCCCTCCGTACTTACTCACGCACTTGGATGGCTTTGCGGAGATTTCCTGACTCGAACTTGGAGGAGAACCGTAAACCGCTGGAAGCCGTGTCTGGCCTGTAACGGGACAGGGAACGTGCGAGCCTATGAGTTATTGCTCTTCTCGGGCACGCCTTGACATTGCTGAGATAAGCTTTCTCTTCCAGATCTTTAACCCAAATAGTCATCACGCTGACTTCAGGAGCAAGAATGGATTACCGGCACGAGGCACTCTTGTCCCCACAGCACTGTCGGAATGCTCTAGGCTCTCTCTACTCCCCCTCCAACCCCCTGCCCCCCCACCCTCCCCCACCCCTGCCAACATGCAAGACCACCTACCAAGTCTCATCTAAGCTGAAAACGACTTTATTCATAAATGTCACCAGGCTGGATGAACCTCCGGATGTCCTCGATTATCTTGATCCTGAAAGAGAAACATTGGGAACATTTTGAAGGCTGATTCTCACTCCTTACTCCACTCAGCCTACGGTCACCCGGGAGAGGCCCAGGGAGTCACTGGAGCAATAGGAAAGAGGAGTTAATAACACCCCAACCTTGAGCTGTCAGAGTGCAAAAAGCACTGCACCCCCCACCCACCTCCTCTTCTCAATCAACAGATGAACGGACACTGAGCAGGAGAAAGGAAGGAGGCTGGGATGCTGGATTTTAGTCAGAGGTTTCTGGACTTGAACGGGAGTTTCATCGAGAGCATCTGGGCCAAGGGGCTTTGGGGTTTCTCTGACTGAATAAGGGGGTCCTCTGCACAGAGACAGTTTTGAGGGAGATATTAGGGTTACTGCCTAAGGATGGGAGGCTCCAACAAGCCTTTGCTCTCGCGTTACTTATATTCCTTGCGTGCTATCTGCTCCGAGAGACTTAGGTCAATCTTCCGAGAAACACTCATACCTGGAAGACTTAAGTAACACCAAGGAAGGGAGGGATCCTCCTGATTTTCTGAATTTCTTCCTGGATTTCTAAGCCAGGTCTCTGGGGTGGGGTAGGGAGGGGGGGTAGACATGAGGTCTGGACTCAGAGAGAAGCTGTTCTCTCCAGGGGGAACTGAAGCCTACAGTGTGTCTCTTAGGAGCTGAGCATGGCGAGCAATGTGCAGGGGCTGAGGACAGAGATGTCAGCCAGGAGCCCAAGTGGGAGTGGCTCCTGGACCCACCACTGATTTGCTAATGAAATGGAAAATAAGTTAATGAAACTTTCTGGTATGCACACTTTGCTCCATTGGCTTTAGTGCATGCATACTCAATTTTTTTTTTTTCAGAGAAAATGATATTTTTCCCTTGGCTTTAGCAATTTTCATTTTAATCTCACTTTGCCGAGCCAAAGGCAAAGCTCCCGTTCCTGAGTTCTGGGAATAATCCATCACCCAGCGTTGCTTCCCTAAAGAATGCATTTTTTCCTCCCATACACTCCTCAAGTGATATTATTCTCCAAGCCAAGCCAGATTCTATATGGTCGGGACTGTGGGATGAAGGTACACCATCTCCTCTCATTAACCAGAGAGCAGATACCAATTTGCAGTGAACAAGAAAGGAGACCCCAAATACTCCACACTCGTTTTTTCTGAACCTTCCTCTAAGGAATGATACTGGTGTTGGGAGAAACTGGATTACCTCTCTCTGCCACAGTGGTCTGCAGGGGATATGGGGTAAGGTGTGGCCTTTGCATCATCTAAAGGATTCTTTTTCAGGAAACACATGCCTCCCCCACAGTGGTTCTGAAACACCCTAGGACAAAGGCAAGCTTGTACATTTGGCAAGAGTTTCTCAAAAGGCTTTAATGTGCTCCTGACTGATGCTCACTTTTCTACAGGGAGCAGAACTATTGACCACACCATTCCTCCTACAAAAATGCTAGAGAAGAGGAAAACTACAGGTCTCAAATCAGCAGCACCATCACCTTTGAATCCCACATTTGCGTTCCAGCAGGGGCTGTGGGGAGGAAGATGGACGGTGTCCCCAGAGATCAGGAAATGCCACTGTCTTGAAGTCAGCCACAGATCTGGTTCCTCTGGCTTTGGCCATATACAGGTAGGGGTCATGGAAGGGGACATGCTTGGGATGTGCTTGCAGAAGTTTGTCCGTTACTTCAACAGATTCTCTAGATCTCGTGGAATTGGGAAAGGAGGCACTTGTCCTTGGGCAGGAGATCATGTCCATGTCCCAAGCATCCTCTTTGAGAAAAGCCTGAGTGTTGAGGGTTTCATTTCCAGAAGAATCCATCCCAAGACCATTGGACTGTGAGCTTTGGATGGGTTCATTCTATGTCCTTTTCTGGAGGCAGGATGCCCAGTGGACCTCCCCACTTCACCGTGCTCAGCAGGGAAGTCTGGACCACATCTTCTCTTTCTCGTCCCCAGGAGCTTTGGTCCCTAGTCAAGCAATGCCGCTCTGAGGAGGAATCGGCCGGAATGTGGCGGTGATTGGCATGCTGCATTCGTCGGGGTTCAAATCACCTCCAGGATTGCGCTCCAGTTCCTCCAGGTTTTAAAGTAGAAAGGACATGTCAGTGTCCCTTGCAGGTGCAAGTACAATTTTATCCCTGACCTCACCTCTGAGCACAGAGCTAAGCGTAAATCCTGTGAATGGGGGAGCTTTTCCCATGGTTGGCCAAGGAAAGACTAAGCTCCAAGAGTTAGACAGTTGGTATAATCATAGAAACTCATATGTCGAAGAGGCTTTAGGCGAGTCTAACACTATTCTACACAGTACGTGATGCCTCTGCAACACCCTCAACAAGTTATAATCTGGTTAAACAACCTCATTTACAGGGTCTTTGCTGCACCCCAAAGCAGTGCCTTTTATTTGAGGATCACTGTGATTGTTTTTTAAAAGTCTGCTTTACCCTGACCTGAAATTTCCTTCCCTGAAATTTTTACCCACTCATCCCCTTCTGCTTTCTGGAGTGAAACAGAATATAGTGACTGCTTGCTGCATGTGCCTTGCCTTGCACCATGACAGCGTGCCAAATTCATGATTTATTAGGAGCAAATAACGGGGATCAACAGGCGGGCATAAAATACCCAGTGGCAGTAACAGCAGGAGAAGCAGCAAATGGCCACTGGATTCACATCACCACATATAAGGTGCACTTTCTGTTTCTACTGGCAAAGCAACCCCGGTGACAGGCTGGTGACCTTCAAAAGCTACCCACTACAGCTTCCCTACTTTGACAAGGGAACAACTAAACCATGAAGAATTTTCACTTGCTTTCTCGGTGCACCTTGTCCACCAGATAGCAGGCAGCCAGGTGTACCTTCCTCCTCTTTCCACCCTAGATGTCAGCTTGTGGGACCCTCGCCCACACCGTCTCTCAGCCACCTTCTGCACATTTTGGCTGAGCCGTCTGCTCCTCTCTCGGAAAGCTCCCAGAAGCAGATTGCTAACGATGAGCGATGCTCTCCACCTGGAAACCTCCGTTTGCCCTCCCAGACCCTGCAGAGAACCCACCGGGCATCACCAAGGAGCAGCGCCACGGCACACGCCCTACCTCGAAGCTGCAGGAGAGCTCGGGACACATCGCTGCGTACTGCGTCAGTTCCCCTTCAGGTCGGTCGAGACCAGGTTTGCAACTCAGCCTGTTCACATCCGTTTCCAAGTCATCATCCTGCAATGGGATATTCAAAAGAATCAAAAAGAAAAAAGAAAAAAAAACATATGACAACCGAGAAAGCCACTCTGAAAAAAAGCGAGAGATGCTATGTAGATGGTTCTTCGCAAACCTGGAACAGGGTCTCCTCGCCTCCAAGTTACAGGGCAAGACTGTGTGAACGATGATTTAATGGGCCTCGTTGTATTTTTAAAATAAAAATAAAGAAGATATACAACTTTCCCCAGCATTTATATCAGTATGTATCAGCATCCATCATAAATAAATAATGCTTTATATAAAACAGGATGAACTACGGAAACAATAAAAGGAATATAAAGGAAATTTATCTCGTCACCACCTTCATGAACATTATCGTATTTACCGAACCTCTTCGTCTACCTTCCTTTGCTGTCTAGGTTCTTCGCAAATGTTTACTGAGCACCTACTATGAGTAGCTACTCTCGTAAGTGATAAAGGTTCAGTGGCAATGGGACAGAGGAAGGTCCACGCTGTCATGCAATCTGCCTTTTCGTGAGAGACGTGAATAAGAAAATAAACAAATGAATAAGGTAATTTCAAACAGCGATGGGTCCCACAGAAATAACGCAAGCGGGTGAAGTGACCGTGGCTGAGACGGGAGCATGACAGCTGTCCGGATTGAGGGGCCTGAGAAAGCCTCACTGAGGAGGGAGCACTTTAACTAGACCTACTTCTGTAACTCTTACCAATACCAGTTACACTTATCTGGGGACGTGCCAGCTTTTGTGTCCTCACAGCAGTCTGGGGAGTCCTTCACCATCTAGGATTCCGGCGACCATCTAATCCAGATGCTTTCTGGCCCTTCCTCCTCAAACTGGACACTTCCCAGACTGGCTTTTCTCAGCCTTAGAGTTGCGTTCACTGCCCTTCTGAAGGCGGTGATTTCAACTCTGCTGGGAACAAATTCCCAAGTTCACTACACCGAACTCTTTCAAGAAGAAAAGTACGACTTATTGGCTTTCGTATCATGTTACCAACCCTAAGAACTTAGCACGCTGCCTCCTGCATGCGTTACATCTGAGAAAGGACCTGGGAGAAATAAAACATTAAAGAGGAAGAATAGGAGGGAGTAAAAGAAGTGGGAGCTTAAATTCACTGTTTATGCTCTTCTTCTTCAGAGTTTGTCCAAATCTCATGGTTACGTTCATGAAAAAGGGAAAAAAAATGGCCATCATCTAGTCTGTACATGTTGCTAAGTTTCTCTTATGTTGATAGTCCCAGTTTTAAGCCAAAGATTGCACCCGATTTTCCACTCTGAAGACCCTTCACAGATAAAAAGTCCCTTTTCACCATTCTTTCTAAGAGACTGGTCCCAATTATTAACTAAGCTTTGCAAATGAAAAGGCCACCAGTCAGAGGCCTGGGTCAGTTCTGTGACCCAAAACGAATGCTTCTGGCTGCTTATCCACACATCTTGCAGAAAGTCGTGCTGGGTTCACCAAGGAAAACCCGATTTGTTGGAGCACCAGTTCCCCCTGCTCTCGCTACAGCCCAGACTCTTCCCCTGGTTCTGAGGCTCCTCTGTTTCTCTATACCTCATGCTCACTCACGGACTCATCATTGTCTCCTTGGCTTCAAGGCCTTTGATGAATAGTTTCCAGGCCCTCGCCAATTTGTCTCGTGCTTCTTTCTCGGCTGGATCTGTTTATTTGTTTCAATTCCACTCCACCCTAACCCACCATCGTCTGCAGAGTGGGGACTAGGGAGACTATCTGGAAGCTCCCTGACCCCCCACGTGCTCGATGAAGCGAGGCACTGGCTGCGGCTTCCCCTTCTCAGCAGATACCGGGGTGACTGACATTCTGCATTAGATGTTTAGAGCAAGCAGGAGGGAGGGGAGAGTGGCATTGATGAATGACTGCAGCAGCACGGTATTATTCAAATAATTCAGCAAGGACTCCATAGGCCTGCACTGCCAAGCTACAGCAAAGAACCAATTTGCTACTGATGACTTCAGAAATGATTCTATTTATCAACAAAACCTGGAGAATGCCAGAGTGTCAATAGCAGTCTTAACCTCGAGACCTGGCTAAGAGATAGTCCCTGAATGTCTGTGACGATCATCAGCAAGGTGAGTGATTATTATAATAGAGAACTTTAAAAGCCTCTTTCTCTCCAGATGGAGGTAGGTAGGAGAGTGGGTAAGGAGGCATGAAGGGAGGCAGGAGAGAGAGAGAGAAAGTGAGAGAGAGAGATGGATGGATGGATAGATGGAGGGAGGGAGGGATGGATGGATGTTTAAAATTCAGCTTTCATTTCCAGGAATGTCATAAAAGGCAGCATTTACTTCTTAGTCTTATTTGTAGATGACAAAATTAAGAAACTATTACCTGAAGAGACCTGTCTGAGTTCATGTCTACCCACAGAAATGGAGACAGAATTATAACTCATACGTAAAGGTTCCATTATTCTACAGCAGTGTCTCTCAGTCAGGGGTGATTCTGACCCCTGGGGACATTTGCCACTTCTGGGAGACATTTTTGGTTCCTGATTGGAGGACAAAGGAGTGGGTGCTACTGGCACCTAGTGAGTAGAGACCAGAGACACTGCTAAAAATCCTACTCTACACAGAACAGCCCCCACGACAATGAGCCATCTGGCCAAAACTCCTGGAGCACCACGGTCTGTAAACCCTTTCATAGAGATGTTTTCAGCATGCCTATGTCCCACTGTTTTTTAAAAATCAGATTTTACTGGAACACAGCCGTGCCCTATCCTTTATGCTGTCTTTGTGTGGCAAAGGCAAGGCTGAGGGGTTGTGATAGAGACCGTGTGGTCCACAGGGCCTAAAGCGATTACGATCTGACCTTCTGCAGAACGTTGCTGATCTCTGTTCTGCAGCATAGGTCATTATGGGACAGAGAACTAAGGGCACCACTTTCTTGCTGGCCAGGGTGTGCGCCACACAGCTCAAGGCAGCAAAATTCACACAGATCCTGAGGCAAATGAAATTGTACAGCCAGGGTAAATAGGAAGAGTGGCTTACGGAGACAGGTACGATCTACTCGAAGAGATTTCATGGAAGCTCTTTCCATGGTCTCTTTGCTTGAATGTCACTCGCATGTTAAATACATCAACCCTCAGCGTTAAGTGTCTACCTGATGGGGTATTAGTGTCTTCCTAATGGACAGCCTCTGACTTTACAATTAGACACTGCCCTGGACCGACCAAGATGAAATGATCTGGAAATCGATGACGGTAGATGTCATTTATCGAGCATCCCTATCTGCCAGGCACTGGGAAGGAAGTACAAAAGTCGGACCTTCGCTTCACACTGGCCTTAGCCGAACGCAGAAAGTGATGCTGTCCACTGTGCAGGATGAAGGTGCAGATAATCAAAGCACAGACTGGTATACCTACTTCCTCTTTCACCTCTTCAGAATCTGAGTCTTTGTCCTCTTCTTCATCGTCACTGTCATCTTCAAAATCCTCTGGGTGGGGAAAAAGAGGGGAAGTGGGTGAGGCTTGGAATTGTCTTGGAATTGAATTCTCACCACCCAACGGTTAGTACTTCTTCCTCTCAGAATTAAGGGGGTCATTATTGAGTGCACGATAGCCCGACACATCCTAACGCTAATCGGTACCTGGAATCACATGCACATAGACAGGTACGTGGGAGCATCATGTCCTGAAGCCTAAACTGCTGTCCCACACTGAACGTGAAGTCTACGCAGAATAAAATGATGCAGAAATACCACCGTGGCTTCCCCACCCAACCCAGAAGTCTTCATGCTGTTCAGGCTGTGAAGACGAGAGATGGAATATGTACAAAAATTGCTGTAAGTTAGGCAGCACTGGGGCTGCTCCCTAACTTTGATACAAAGGAAAGTATTTAAAACTGAAGTCCACACAGGCATTCAGTGCCATTATGGCAAGTTGCTGCCTGTGGAAAATCTGTTTCGTGGAAGGAGAATGGGACGAGAAGGTATTAGAATCTTCTGACGACAGTCTTGGAGATTGGATGATTGTGCTTCCAAATACTCTAGTGTGACCAGAATGAGGTTTTAAATAGCAAAAGTTTTATTTCAATTTTACCCTTAGGGCAAATTAATTCCAGAACTAGTCAGGACAGTGGAGGAACTCAATCATGGGATGGTGAATAGATTTTTTTTTTTAATTAGCTGAGATCAGGCATTCAGAGCTATCGAGCAACATGGCAACAGTTAATAACTACAGACAAAATAAGTGAGCTTGGTATTTTGTTCAGTCTGTCTATGAAACACTCGCGCTTTTTGTACATATTTCTAATTAGCTTCCCAGATTATCACGGCCTATAAGAGAACTGATTTTACTTTTCCCCAGTATTTTTGAAATACTGCCAAAATGTAAAACAAAAACAAACAAACAAAAAAAACAAAAACAAAAAACCTCATCATGAAGCTCACAGTGACCCTCTTGCTTTACCTTCAGCGAGAGCACGTGGAGGCGTGGGGGTGACGTCCCCAGGCACCGGAAAGGCATTGGCACTGCTGGCTGTGACCAAGGGAAGTGGCCTCTTGGGGTAGCACCGCCTCAAGATCTGAAGCGCAACGGAGATGACAGGTTCCAAGCCGCTGTCACCCAGGTGGTCCTGAAGAGAGAGGAGACGGTTTGGGATACCGGCATCACATGCAGAGGCCCTCTGCTGTGCGGCGCGACCCAACGTGTCACTCGAGCCTCCTGAGGCAGAACGTTGTCTCACGTGGACTCTGCTTCGGTCCGGTGTACGAGCTGGGTTTCTGCATTTCTCTTTCACAGCTCAGAGATCATCGGAATAAACTTAGTCTGAAAACAGACGTGAAAGTCTTTCGAGGGAGGCTGCAGGTCTCCTGAGGGGAGACACTGTCCAGGGTGGCTGGGGGGAGAAGGAGGTGGGCGTCTTCTTTCAGCCAGCCGTGTGCCGGGGTGAGTGATGGCCTAAACTAGAGCAGCGGGACTGATGGGAGTCTGGCTTTGCTCTCTCAGCTGCTCTCCAAAGAGGAAAAGACAAAGGGAAAAGGACAAAATGTGAAATCTGAAGAAGAGACTGAGTGAATCCCAGCACCTAAATTGAATAACATGTCTCTCCTTAGTGCCCAGAGCGTTGATCCCTCTTGGCGCCAACCCGAAACAAAGAAAAACTCAGTCCACAGACGTCACATTGTGATATTGATGAAACATGACAAGACTCTTCTTCTCAGACACTGTGAAAAATGTGAGGACAAGTTTACTAAATTGAGAGAGACGGGTGGGAGGAGTTGGGTTATCTTTCTGGCAGAAAGAAGGGTCATTTTCTTCAGTCTCTTAGTAAATGTTTTGTCCACTGACTCGGTACAGAAAGCTGACCAGAGTGAGCCTCCAGTTTGAGATCCCTAAGGGTCTTCCAGCAAGCTCTGAGGCCAACAGGAGATATGGGGGTGCTGAGCACCTGCCATGGGGCAGAGTGGCTGTCTCTGATGAGGTCGCACTATGTCGTCTTCAGGCCCACATTACAAGTAGCTCCATGTGCAAGAACATGGAGAAAAAAAAAATTATAGAAATTCAGACATGAAGTCAAGTGAAGCTCCCTGAATGACTCTAAAATATGATAAAAGTCAGTGCACCTTCAAAACAGAAATGTCTTCACATGATCGACGATGCTCCCCCTGCTTCTGTGTGCTTGAACAGAACCAACCAGGGGTCCTAAACCGACAGCAGGAGACGCTCACCGTGGAAAATGAATGATGTGAGGCTATTTCACCCCTGGGACCCGTCGGATGATTTCAAGTGCTCAGTGAAAAGTATTAGTATTTGGAAGAAGAGAGCACTAAGCAGGGAGCGAGAAGAAAGAGGAGGCAGACCGCAGATCTGAGTGCGCATGCTGGGCTTCGGTCTTAGGAGGCAAAGAGTCACCTGCAATCACCCATTCCTCCAAATTGATGACGGCCTCAAACTGGCTCAGGGCATCCTTGTGGGCGTTCTTTTTCAGCCCTGCGTTCAAATTACCATCCTTCCTTCTCCCCTCTCCCCCTTCCTCACAGAAAGCTCCAACACAATCCCATCACATCACACAGCACCCCTGCTGCTTTCTGGACCATAGGGTCCTCTCGGCATCTAAGGGATGCTGAGAGGACGTGTGCAAGAACGTGTGACCCGGGAGACAAAAGGGTGGGGTCACCGACAGGACACTGCACGCAGGGGCCTCAGTCAGCAGAAAGGCAGAGAACGACGTGACGGACGGCGGCTGTGGGAAGGACTCGAAAATGGTTCTGTCTTCGTCACTCTTCTGTCCAGTAGGTTTTTTTGTAATCACATCAGAAACACCAAAGGCGTCGTCGCCCACTCAGAGAAAAAGAGCACGGGACAGTGATTTTCAAAGTGTGCTACCCGGACCGACGGCATCGGCAGCACTTAGGAGCTTGTCAGGAACACGCCGTCTCAGGCCCCGCCCCAAACCTACAGGAGCAGGGGCTCCGAGGACGGAGCCTTGTGGCGCTCCAGGTGCCTGAGACACACCGCACCCTGGAGACCTGCTGGGGAGCTGGACGGAAGCACGGATTTAGAGTGAGACGGCTGGCTGCGGATCCTTTAAAACGCTGAAATCAGACAGTCTGTGGAAACGCTGAAGCCCGCCCTAGGCCACAGCAAGTGCTCAATACAAACCTCTCCTCCTCCTCCATTATCGTCCTCATCATCACCAGCAGCAGCAGCAGCAGCAGCAGCATAATCTGTCATAGCCACTGAAATGACATCATAGAGCCAAGGTCCCCAAGCTGGCCATCCTGTGACTCGTGAGCCCTCTCTGGTGGAGAAGAGGATGGACGGCCAGCTGGGAGTGTGGCACGGTTACGAAGGCAGCTGTGCTCACGGCCAGGGGCAGGGAGGCCCTCCAGCTAAGGAACTCTGGCCAGAAAGGGCAGATCCTGCCTCCACTCACACCTCGTTTCCGTTCCCGGCAGGAGCGGGAGGCTGGGCTCTTGTAAGTTCGCTGAGCTGAGCCGTCGAGGTCTTCGATGACCCACTGAGGACCTCCTTTGAAGATCTTGCTCTGCTGGTGTCTCGTCTCCCCTCTTGTCCTCACAGACATGGACCTCTGGGACCCCCATCTTCTTCCTTTACTGCCCTTTGAATTGGTTTGTCAACATCAAACAGAGGAACGGCCAACAATGCAGAGCATGGAGGAGCTGGCTGAAACTTGTGAGCCGGAGTTGGGGGGCTGTTTGGCATCAGCAGTTCGGGGAGGGGGGGACATGCCACCAGGCCAGGGAGAGAAGAGAGACGTGGGACCCGAGCTTACAAAGTATGGTGAATCTTGGAACAATTCAGAAGCACTCCCTCATCCAGAGGAATCGAATGTAGAATGCGGCTCTCTCATGACTGAGAAATTCTGAACGCCGTAATGATGGAGAGAAACCCAGGGCTGACAGCAGACGGAAAAGGAGATGTTGGTTTGCAGCTCAGCATTACGTTATTGTTTAGAGGGGGAGGATGCCATTTTTTTTTTTTAATGTGAAAAGCCTACCAGCAGCATGGCTGGAAAACAGTACTCTCGTTCAGTGCTTCATTATCTCGGATATACTCGGGGAGAGAAAAATTGAAGGCTGTCCAGAGAAAAGCAGAGGGAACGGTGAAAGCAGAACCGAGACCGGCTAATATGAAGGCGGCGAGGAACGTAACGCACGTGGAACGCGGCGAACTTGGTTCTGGGAGAAGATCGGGGAGCAGATGGTGGATACTGGGGAGATACCGCATCCTCAATACGGAGGGTATGCGTGGTCTTGCCCAGGCTTCAGAGGAGCCCGCATCCAGGGAAAGTAAGGAATGTGTTATTTGGATTGAAATCCAGGACACGCTAAATGCAGATGCTGCCAGGATGCTGATAAATAACAGCCCTTACAGGTGCTATTCCCTTTGCCCGAGATGCTCTTCCTCTTCCACCGGCCATGACCAGCTCCATAATAATTCGGGTCTCAGCTTCGGCGTCACCTGCTCGGAGAAGACGTGACCCTTCTGACAGAGTGCCTTCGCCTCCCACCTCCAGTGTCACCGCAGACCTTTGACCTTACATTCCTGACTCCACAGAGCAACATGAAAATGCTGTCCTCGCGAAGTTCTTTGCTTCCTTCCCATCTGACCCCCGCTAGGATGTTAGACCCACAGGCTAGGGAGTCTTGTCTGTCGAAACACCCAGTAGATTCCACAGTGCTGGTTACTCCCATAACTGCTCGGAGCAGTTCAGTCATGGCGAGCACTCTGCTAAGGCTAAGATCTCCCCACGTTAACTGACTTAGGGTACACAACAACCACATTTTATTATTTTCACTATTTTCGAGAGACTTGAGGCCCAGAGAATTTGGGTGGCTTCAAGGACCCACAGCGGGCGGTGCTAGGGCTGGGATTTGAATCCATTTTCTCCAGTTTTAGGCACCACTGGCGGAAGACACCCCTTTGAATGGTATTCTTGCCGAAAATGCATAATACAAATTTAACCACGAGGAGCACGAACAAACTTCGTCCCTCCACCACTGTGCCATACAGGGTGGACCCAACAAACATGTATCGAATGAATGAATCGATCAAGGCATGCATGAATGCATGAATGAATGAATGAATGAATGAATGGAGGATTTGCATGCAGAACAGCTGCCCAAGGCAGGCAGCAAGAAATGCATGGTTTCCCCACCTCTGCTCAGGACGATTCACAAATGATAGCCTTCAGGAATCACTCAGAGTCACCCAGGACAGAGACGCTGACTCCCTGTGCTGGTTACCTGTGTGAGGCTGAAGAGACTCTCCATGCCCTGAGCCGCCAGGAAGGCCTCCCTGCCGGACCGGAGGGCGGCCACGCGCTTCAGGCAGAGCAGAAGTGCCCGGCGGATCAGCACGTGGGTATTGGCCGTGTCGTGACTCTGCCAGTCCTGATGGAGCCTGAGCAAGCTGGTGACGTAGCCTCTGTTCACCGCCCTGCGGCCGTTAGACCCTGAAACCAACGGGGGAGGCAACGTCATCAGTCGAGGGGTCCCCGGGAGCACCCGCCCGATGACGTCCCCGTGCACCTCCCACATGGCAGCTATTAGTTATAAAAGGAATAACAGTTACTTTCTGGTGAAGGAAACTGACAGGTGTCACCTTTAGCGAATGGTCAGAGTCAATGCCATCAGACCTACTGCACCAAGAAAGACACAGCACTGCTTCGAATGGCGTTCTTGCCCCCAAAAATGCGTAATCTGAATTTAACCAGGAGGAAGATCAGCAAACTTCAAATGAGGGACATGCTACAGAACATCTGATCTATATACTCTTCAAAAATGTCCGGGTCATGACATCATGACAGGCAAAGAGAAAAAAAATGACAGGAATTGAGCTAAAGGAGATGAAAAAGACATGACACTCAGGAACAGTACATAATTATAATTTAGACCCTGGGCCAGAAAGCTTTTTTTTTTTTCCCCTCTTGCTACAAAAGGCAATTTGTGAAAGTTGAAGTAAGATCTGTAGATTAACTGATAGTATTGTATCAACGTACATTAGACTTTGATAAACTGTGATTATGTAAAAAAATATCATTGTTTTTAGGAAATTCAGAATTGGAATATTGGAGTAGAGAAATATTGGCAATTTATTCTGAAATAGTTGATAAAAAATTGTAATCGTGTGGGGGGTAGGGAGAGGGAGAGAGAAAGGGAGGGAGGGAGAGAGGGAGGGGGGAGGAGAGGGAGAGGGAGAGAGAGAGGGAATTTCCACCAGATTTCCATTCTTTTTTCCCTAAATCTCAGTGGGCTTAGAACGTTGTCACTGGGTTGAGTAAACAATACGGTTTATTTTGGAAGGAGAAGACACGGATGAGACATAAGATCTAAAAGGCTGTCATGTGTAAGAGATACGCTACGTGTTTTTTCCCAAAGAGAATGGAAGCCAGTTTATGGAGAACCAAGAGATTTGACACAGTCCAAAAGAGAAACTCTTCCCAGTCAAGGCCAGCCAACAAGAGGAGGGCCCCTCTGCGGCCGCGGGCCACCGGGAATGAAAACGTCCGGGCAGAGGTTGGACGGACGCCCAGAGGGGGCGTGGCACGGCCTTCCCACACGGGATGAAGAGCAGTGGCAGGGCCTTCACCGTGCCCTCCAGGCTTTCAACGCCGCGCCTTCTCTCTGTCAGGGGGAGGATCCTGGTCGGCACATCCTGTGACACCCATTGGATGGGACGAGTAGATGCTTTCCTGATTTTTCCAAAGGTATCATTTCAATTCTCTTTGGGAAACACGGGGGGAAGAATAGTCCAAGGCACCTCTTTCAACAAGAGGCATCTGCCACTTTTCATGTTCTTGAGTCCTCGGCTACGGGGCGGGTGGGCGCACGGGTCCCGTTCCGACCTACCCGGGAGAGGCCTGGTCGTCTGCACTCCGGTGCCACGGTGACCCTCGGGCACGCATTTTCAAATCCTGCACCCCTGCCCTCTCACTCCTGCTGATCTCCATGAGCCACCCTGCTCACACTGGTTAGAGACCATCTACGCCTCTGGCAGAGTGTGTCTGTGCGAGACCCCCTGAGCTGTCCTCAGGTGAGCACGAATTTCAGCTCAGAGCCAGACATTTCCCTAAGACCATGTAAGTGCACATGAGTGAAAAAACTAATAATAACATGAAAATTCAGTGCTTTTCTCATAATATTAATGAAATTCTTTTTTTGTCTCCCCCTGCTTGTTTGTCAAATTCTAAATGGTCAGGCTTGACTGAGCCCCACTGAGATTTTTGACCCATTTCTGCAGTTGATTTTACTTTCTTTACTTTTTTTTCAAGTTTCATTCAGCCATGACCCTGACTGAGAGTGATGAGCATTATTCACTTGGTGATGTGTTTGTGGAAGGTTTAAATCGCCTTCATTACCTCCTTGAATGAATTATTCTTTTGTATCAAAAATATTTCTCTCCTTGGCTGGTCTCGGCCACAAAGCACTAAAGTTCTTTACTGCCTAAATGAAGTTCCTGCCTCTCCAATATCTGATGTTTAAAAGAAAATTGAGGATTAAGTAGGAGGTATTAAAGGGAAGAATTGCCTGCTGAAAAGATGCCAGAATGGTTAAGGACCTGGGGCTTTTATCTATTTAAGGGTAAGATACTAAGAACGTGCTATCCTAAGGGCAGTCATGATTTTTTTTTTTTTTTGCAGGTAGGGGGAGGAGGATAATGGTGGGGGGGAACCATTTAATTATTTGAGAGAAAAACCCTTTATCAAACCCCAATGATTTTATTCACGATTTCATGCTAACGCTCAACAAAGCTGTCATGTTTACGAACATCTAGAGTAGCTGCTCCTCCTTCCCCTCCCCCACCCATCCATCAGTCCATCCGTCCCTGAGAATGGCTGGGAGACTTTTGTAAAAGTCAATACATATCTAAAACCCGACAAGAGGAGATTCATCAAAATGAGGAAGAGCAGTCGCGAAGAGCCAAAGGATGAAATGAGGGTCACAGGGATCAGCGACGTGGAGGAGCCCTGGAAGATGAGGGGAAAATACTGCTTTTCCGAGGCAGCCCAAATGGACAGGGGAAAACGTAGGGTCTGAAAGTTTTGGGGGAGCTCTGGGAGCAGGGGTGGGAGAGGTCCCCAGGTCCCCCAGCCCTCTTCAAAACAGACCGGCTGCCTTTTAGTGGGCTTACACAAATGAATCTCCTCAGATCTTCTTGGGGAAAAACATTCCTGTTCCTTAATTTTTTAAAAAAAATCCTCACCCCCAAACCCTCCTCATGGGGTGCTGAGAAAGCGAAATGAAAGAATACATGGGGAGCAGACGACTGGACCCCTGGTGGACGTAACGAACACTCGCCTCCTGCTGCCTATTACATCTGTCACCATCACCATGATAAGCATCATCTCTTTGTTCTTCCCGCTCCCCCTCTATGATTATGGACAACAAAGTGCCCAGGGCTCTCAGAACACGAGCCTAGTGCCTCTCACAGCCTCGTGGAGGACCAGCCCCGGAGCCAGGGAGCGGTTGGTTTTAATTTTGGCTCTACCGCTGTCTAGCTGTGTAACCTTGGGTAAGTTACTTAGTCATTCTGAACTCTATAGTTCCATCACCTGCAAATATTAAAGCAAGACGAAAAAAAATTAATTAAAACACCAGCCTTACGAGTCCATTCTAAGGAAGGAATGCATGGCATAGCACCTGGCCCTAGGTATGTGCTCAGTAAAGAGCCATTCTTCCCCATAAGGATGACACCTGAACTTCACATGCCTTGCACCAGTGAGAACAGCCCAAGGAAAAGTCTCAAAATAAGTACAATTTATAATCAGTGATCTTTAATCCCCATGTAACGTAACTGGATTCTCACCCCGAAGTGGCCACTGGTTTTACCTCGCTGTCCTCAGACACCCTAGAATACACACACACTAGGGTTATATCTCATTTCATCCCAGCTGCCCTGCCCCTACAGACAATGCCTGTAACGTAACCTTTAGAGTCCCCTCTCTGGCAAGATTTGCCGCGATTGGGTCCCACGACACTAAAGCACTTTAAGAAGTCTCGTTAGTGTTCTGAAAACCTGGTGACTGATAATGACTAAGTGTTCAATAGCCCACCCTCACTTTTGTAAGGCATATACGAGCGAGAATAAATATAGGGCCCCCATCATCCTTACAAACAGAAACCACCTTCAGCCAGCATAACATGACATCGCTATCCCCAGAAGTTCTTGCCCAGGAAGATTAAGTAGCATCATCATTTGTTTCAGAAATTTCATGAAAATTCATCCACGTGAACTACTGACGATTCAGCGTGTCCTTTTCAGAATAATGGTTCCCTTCTCAGAATGGAAGAACAATCAACTGGGCTTTTCAAACCCTCGTCTATTCTCCAAAGTTTGCTTCCATGCCTCCTCCTCACTGTGTCCCCCAACCCTGATGACCAAGTATACCACATATGTCATCTGATCTCAATCAGGACCCCTGCCCCCACCACATAGAAAGACCCACTTTGAAGCGTGGCTCTCACTGTGATATTCCAGCCTAGAACTCCCCTTTGGGGCACACTTTGCTGAAACGCAAGGTGATGGTGACTCTGACTTCAGGAAGTGTACACTTGTGATTCTTTGTCTCGGATTGGTCCAGTGGTCTTTTCGAGGAGTCAGTTTAGAAAATATTTCTGAACAAAGTAGACTTGCATCAAGACTTCTAAATTACATCATGTGATTTACACAAGCAGCCTGCATTGTGATCATAACACCAGGTACAATTACCCAGCATTTATTTACTGACCGCTCCCTGCGTGCTCAGCAGGGAACCAATCATTTTACACCATCGCCTCATTCATCGCCTAGAAATGCTCTGAGGTCAGCATTGCATCCCTCCTCTTACGAGTGAAGACACAGAGATCGAGAGAAGTTAAGCAACTTCTTTAAATGCGCCGAGCTTATCAACGGCAAATGGAATCCCATCTGCCTCCAAAGCGGACACCCCATATTGTCCGCACAACTCCTGACGCCGGCGCGTGTGGTTGACACTTTTTTGCACCGATATAAAGACCTGGCACAGTTACCACGAGAATCAGCATCGTGAAGAAGGTTTCTGAGAGGCGAACGGGAATAAAGCCAGAGGAACACCTGAAGGCCGAGGGGAGTGGCTTTCAGACAAATGTAACTGGTCTTGGCCCCTGCACCCAAACCCCCTCAGCCATCTTCTCTGCTCCCTCCCAGACCCCTAAACCGTGGTAAGAGTCGATTTTTAATAGGAAACCTGAGAAGGTTTGAAAGCTCAGTTAACGGCCTGTGGTTTCTCAGGTCGCTACAGGAGACACGTGGAGCCTCCAGACACCCAGCCAGTGACTCCATGAGGCCAGCCCAGAAATCAGGCCCAAAGCGTGAGTGCAAAGCTGTGGAAGAGACGAGAATGACTCAGCCGTCACTCACTTCCTCCCCCAGCAGCTGCAGGAGTGGCTGGAGGAGCCGGAGTGACAGTATGCACTGACATACAGCTCATCTTAACCTCACTGGCGATGACGCTTACGCTCGTTTGTTACTAGCTTCAAGAGAATCACGATGTGAAATTAGCTTGCAGATATATATATTGAAGAATAGAAGCATTTCAGTACATGTGACTATAACGGAGGTTTTGGTTTCACGCAGATCTTCTTTTCCCGTGGCCTGCCTTCGGAAAATCAAAGACGCTTCTCCTAAGCTGAGGAAATCGTGGCTGAGAAGGCTGAGGGGCGGTCTGCCATGACGCTGTGTTAGATCTAGACTCGTCCGTTCTGTGGTTTTGTTTCGTTTTGTTTTGTTTTAGTCACCAACTCCCACTAATAACTTTCCACGGACACATTCTCAAACCACAGAAATTTCTCCCCTGTGAGGAAAACCTCAGAATCCACACCTGCCCTTCCCCTGCACACCCTGGCTCTTCCTCTAGCTCATAGGGCATGCCATGTCTGAGGAAGCACGTTGGGCTGCGTGTCACTAAGGTGACATGCTCCAGACGCCAGCCTCCTCCGATGCAGGATTCTGTAGCCCACGTGATGACTCAATTTCATCTTGTACCTTATCAACTCTAAAGCATATATTTTTTCATATCTCAGCATTTTCAAAATTAAGGCACTTCTTTATTTATTTATTTTTTTACCGACAATGGTTTTTCAATTATAACAGGCAGGATTTTTTCACTCTTAAAAAATGGTACATCTCATAGTCAATGACATCTTAGATTTGAAGAAACATAATGAATTTTTCAATATTGTTAGCTAGAAAATTCCATGAAATGAGTGAGTTAGTTTCCAGCGAGAGGTGATCACATAAGAGGTTTGCTCTGCACGTGCAAATAAGCAGAGACATTTTGTCCTGAAAGTCATATCCTGCTGTGGGTAAGTACACAGCCAATTATCCACTAAAACCCTGCTCGTCCACTGAAAACCAAAGGCACCATCATTCATTCACTCAACAAACACCTATTTAGCAACTACCTGTATGCTAGTATGGGCCAGGTACTATCAGAGGAGACACAGCAGGAAATGAGACAGAGTCTCTGCTGGTAAGCGGCTTGCCTTCCCGCGGGGAAGCCAGGAGGGGCAGATCCAAATCGGCATGAACAAAAAGAAAAACAAAAAACCCAAAACTGGTGATTTCTCACAGTGGCAAGCACTGCAGTGACCATGTGGGGTGCTTGCTTTCAATCGGGTGGTCAGGGAAGACCCTTCGAGAAACGGGCCTTGGAGCTGAGACCTGAACACTAGGAAGGAATGAGGATGCAGAGATCTGGGGATGGAAAATGCCAGAAATCTCAAGAGTACAAGTGGAAAAGCCCCATCTGGGTGAGTGCAAATGACACAAACAGTCTGCGTGCTGAGGCCAGGTGAAGAAGCTGAGGGCAGAGCAGCAGCTGGCGGGAGGGGGAGGCAGGCACGACCCCCTCCTCTTGAACACACATCTCGGTGCGCAATGCAAAAGCAGGGGGCACGTGAGGCTGAGATGCCCTCCTCCTCCTCTGCTACGGTTTTGCCATCTCTGCAAGAAAGCCCTTAGAAATGGTCCACGTTACCCGGACTCCGATTTTCCCAGGAGCTTTACTCTCTATCCAGATTCCTGGTAAGGGAAAACACACTTGCTAAGCCTCAAGGCAAAGCCACTCACTGTCCCTCTTGGATCCCTGCAGAAAACCGACCACCTGGTTCTACTTTGCCGTTTCCACCGTCGACTCACCAGAAAACGACACGTTGAGAAGCAAGCCAGGACCAACATCAGGAAAAACAGAGCCCTTTCCCACCTGCCTTTCTCCACCAAGTGACATGTGAGGCGCCTGTCTGTGGGTGGCACTGCCCGCTTCCGGCCAGGGTACGGATAAGTAACACAGGCTGCAGGAAAACAGATCTGCGGTGTTGCCAACATCACATGCACATCGCTCCACGCTGCATCATGCCCCCAGACGGCGAGTGTGCAAACGGCCTTTGCCTCTGCTCCTGGCCTATTGCCCACATCTTCTGGTAGCCCAACACCATGAAATCATGGGACCGGGGGCCTTGGGCCTCCTCGTTCTAACTCCTCTCACCCGTGACCCTTATGGCCCTCCCTCCTATACGCTGGACTGTGCCAGCATAGCCTGCTGCTTGGCCCCTCCGCCTCCTGCTCCCCGCTATCACTCAACGCACCCTATTAAAGCACAACCCAGATGCTGCTGTGCCCTACTCAACATGCGTCATGGCTCCGGGAAACCTGGAAGGTCTGCGGGTGCCAACAGGGGTCTGGTACTCTCCAGGTCTCACTGAACGGGGGGGCATGCTGTGTGCCCCGGGAATGGGGGAGGGAGGGGCATCAGGAAGAGGCTGAGCAGGGTCTCTCATCCTCACTGCGACCGGAGCAGCTTCCCTGTCATCTGTTTACGTGCCATGGCTCTGCGAAGGATTTCATTTAAAAATTAAAAAGTTTTTCTTTCTTTATTAGGAAAAAAAAAAAAGTGAAAGCCCTGAAACTCTCCGGTCATGCGGTGGAGGGATGGGCCTCAGCCCCAGGCGCCAGGCACACGGCATATAATCTTGTGCAAGTCGGCCGACCTCTTTGAGCCGTCTCATCATGTCTGCTGTAGAACAGTTTCGCAGCCTTGCACTGTTGCCATTCAGGGTTGGATATGATTTCTTGGGCGGAGAGGGGCTGTCCCACTAGACGCCAGGAGCACCCCCACCCCTGCAGACGTACCAACCGAAAATGTCTCCAGACCTTGCTAAACATTCCCGAGGTGGCACAATAACTCATGCTGAGAACCGCTGCTGCAGAATAAATAGTTCGATACGTACTTGTCCTGCAGCGGTACAATGAAGATTAGATGAGATAATGTATGAAAAGGTGCTTCGTAAGCCGCTGTTATTAGAATGCTCAACGTACACCTTGACATAAACAAACAATCGCACAGTCGATCCTGAGTGTGATGAGCAAGCTGCTGGCACGTTCAGGGCCGGGCGATGCTTATCTTTCTGTCTATCTCTTTAAATCTCCGCGATACTTTATCTCCGTCAATCCACAGCGGTCCCTCATTATGCCAGGATGACACAAGTCCTAGAGCTCAGTGATCCTGGATCTTAACCCCTGACGCCCCAGGACGGAAACAAAGTGCACGTGAGTCACCCCAACATCTCGAACTGGCTACACCCCTTCATTTGCTTACTTCTAGAAGGAAGACAGTCACTGAACGCAATGACGGATCAGTCAACACCTGGGGGAAATGCATTGCGGGAGGATGTATGCCTTTACATGACCAACTCCGAGATTTTCCAAGTGATGGTGTTGATAAAAACGAGAGCTGACCTCTGCAGAGGTTTACTAAGATCTAGCGCTATGTTCCCATTACCTGGCTATCACCTCGTTCGAATCCTATTAAGTATCCTTGGAAGGTATCATCTTCCCTCTTTAAAGATGAGGAAACTAAAGCATAGTATTTAAGGACTATGCCCCGTGTGGCCACGATTTGAATCCAGTCCCATGAAAGCCAGAATCGTGCCCCTTGTGCGAACACTGTTTTCCGTGTCTAATCCTTTCGGAGAGTGAGCGGTCTGAGGTTTCGGCAAACACCTCCCACCTTCATACACTGCCCTGAGCCTCCCTGAAGACATTCACGCTGCTGCCAAGGCAACGACATGGCCCAAACCTGCCGGCCACAGGCCGGCCACAGGGGAAGCCTACAACACAGGACGAGGTAAACTCGCACCAGGGAACAGGACCACCAGGTTGGAGGACAGCATCCTGCCTGGGCGTGAGCAGCAGGACTGCTGGCAATCTTGTTACCACATTATTTTACGTGACCAGGTTTTACGTCAAGCAGGAAAAACTCGACACCACCGTCCCCGGCTCCGTTGGACCCCGGGTGGGTGTCTGACGCCCTGGCCGTCTTCAGAAAGTGGTTCAGTCACTCTCCTGCCCACCCTACCAGCCCCTGGAGGCTGGACCTCCTCTGTTCAATTAGGCATCTTAGTCCCCAGGGCTGGTGAGGGAAAGGCAGGCTGTCATTCACGGGGGTCTCCTTCCTCCTTCTGCTCTCGTTTTATCAGCTTTAGGTACGTCGTTTCCCCCTCAGACATTTTTTTTTCATGTCTCTTCTCTTAAAGACTTCTCATTTGCGTAGCTCTCTCACCGTTGGTGCACCAGACTGAAGTCGAGTGCAGTGACAGAGAACTCACTCACTCAGAGTCACGGGGTCCGCCCGCCGAGGGCAGGTTCCCCGGCCGCACACGGAAGATGGGGGTCCGGGTTGGAACGCAAAGGTTTTCTGCTTCGGAAACCGCCGTGACCGAGTCCGAGTTTCAGCCGTCCACTCGCCACTGCTGGGACTTTGGGGAAGACCTCCGCGCCCCCTCATTTCAGTCACTCAAACAGCGATTCTCTTTCGACCCCACACCCCACCCCACCCCTCCGGCCTCCTTCCCACGTCCTCCGGGGCTCACAGGCCCTGCAACCTATTATCAGATGGGACAACAGGCGGGGGCGGACTGCGGAAAGGCAGACGGGTGTCTTCCTTACGTGCTTTGACCTTGATGGTGAAGGTGAGGAAGACGCAGGTTATCGGGAGGGTGCGAGGGGGATGGGGAACGGTAACTGTAGGGTTGGCCGCAGTTTTCCAGAGGCGGCCCTCTCAGAAGCTGCCCGGGAAGCTCCCCGCCGCCCCCCGGAAGTCCTGGTCAGTCATGCCGGCATCACCAGGAACGGAGCAAACGCCAGAGGCTTGTTCAATACCCGGCTCCGCTCACCCCTCCTCCCAGCTCCCTTAAATAACGGCTGAGCAAATGCCTCCGAGACCATCTTCAGCTAATTTCCTTCAAGACATGCAAGCTGCTAACGCTGGGAAGCACAGATAGTGTGGAACAGCAAATATGGCCAAAATTAGATTAAAATAACCTCCTGATAAACAAATTACTCATCGAAAATAAATATTGGACGAGCACGGCCGAGATAACTAAAAGAACAGCACCACCACATGGCGGTTAGGGGAACTACACGTGCCGCCCTCTGGCGGGGCCCGGGGCGTGGGGTTTGTCTGACAAAAGCCGGAAGGGGAGGGAAACGAGGGTGTGGGTACTATTCTGTCAGCGTTACCCTTTAAAAGTATCTTATGTACTTACTCAAAAGACAAAAAATATTTGGCAGAGAGGTCTGAACTTTGAGCCAAGAAAAAAAATAAATAAAACAACGACGTGCCAAACTGAACATGGCCTGACACGGTGAAGTCTGAAGTTCTCCCCGACCCAGTCCCCTCCTCTCTTTCACCCCATCATTCATGGGCCTCGTCTGATGCTGAGCCTCGCCGCAGACAGCCACCTGGTGAGTGAGGTGCCTCCCGCTGGGTTAACTAATGACAGATGTCCCTGCCCCCCAGTACCCTTCTAACACTTCAAAGTATTTATTTAGCTTCCTTTCGGCTTTTGGTCTTATCTTCTCTAGGCTGACAGGTAAACTCTGCAGCCCACGAGCTGTGTACATTACCTAAGCTCCCCAAACCTCAGTTCCTGCACCTGTAGAATGGAGATTATAAAGCCTCCTTGAGCGATGGGCTGAATGCGCTGACAGTGGTTGACATACTAAGGCCTCGATACACAGGAGAGAGATGTTGCACTGCTATTGCGACCCTGTGGGGTGATGGATGTCATTTGCTATTCTGCATTTATACACACACAGTCCATCACAGTGCCGCATCCCCACTGTGACAAGGGCAAAAACCTACCGATAGTATTTGAAGCAGATTTTTGGCTCGTCGCAGAAATAGGGGGCATGCTTCTCCAGAACTCGTGTGGGAAGGAGAGTCATCGGGTCTATAATCACGCCATAATTTTGATTCTTTCTGAGAACAGGAATTGGGCCTGCCTCTGCACTAAGGTTTCTTGAAAGCAAACTGGAAAGTCAAGAAACTGGAACCTTTCCTCCCTCAACATTAATGGGTCCGCAGTGCCTCTGGGCACGGCCCAATGAGAGGGCTGGGGGCTGTGGTGGGGACCCAGCCATGGAGAGTTGCACCCAGTAGGAAAAACACGTATGCACATGCACAAAAGTGCATACGTACATACTTATGCAAAGATACAGGAATCACCGATTCCAGTATGATTAGAAGTATAAACATAGGTTCTGTGAAAAGGCTTGACAGGGCACCCGTCAGGAAGCAGAGCTGGGGCTGGGTGCTGTTCAAAGACAACCCTTGGCAGACATATTTGTGCTAAGACCGAATGAAGGAGCCTGAGTTAACTGAACAGGAGATCTGGGTGGGTCAACCCTTCCCTCTGATCCTCAGTTTCCCCATGCGAAAATGAGGAGGGGGTGGATAAGATCCAGAGTTTCCTGGGGAGACAGGCAACAACACTGTATGACAATCATCAGACTTGCTACGAGACTAGAACTTAATTTTCCCAACCACACGGAAGAAAGGATAACTGTGTGCTGTGATAGAGATGCTGATTATCACTGCAACGACAATCACTCCCCAATCCATCACTGTATCAGATCGATGGGTGTGGAATTTGCACAATGTTCTATCACAAACGTATTTCGACTAAAAAAAGGATCGATGGTTTTCTAGGTTCTCGTGAGTCCTATATCTTTGTGAATGTCTCAGAGGTCACCTAGGAGGAGAATCGATGAGCTATCTGTTTTTTAATAAAAGAAGTCTGAACACCACTACACTAAGCAACATCGTGAGTCTTCCCAGCCCCAGGAGTCTGATGCTGCGCCCCTCAACTGGAAACCAAAGGGGAAGCACACTGTGTGGGCAGAACCCTGGGGTACTGCGCTTGCAGAGGCAGATGGGAGCCCCCGAAGCCAGGAAGACAGATTCTGAGCCCCGTGGAGACACTGCGTGCACATGTGCAGGTCCCGAGGGCAGCAGGGACTCGCTGCTACTTGTGTCATAAGACCAGGAATCACCAGGCCAACCCTTCCGACACACAGACCGCCATCCTGAGAACTCCTCACAGCTCCTCACATCTCAGAGGGGGCATTTCAAACACGGCCCCTTTCTCTGCCACTTTGGAGTTGGGGCAGCCATGTGGCCAGCGGGTCCTCTCACACTGATCACCAGGCCACAGCAGACGACCACGGAGAGCACGAACGTGATGGCACGTGACCAGGCTCTCGGCATGGGAAGGCTCCCCCTTCCTTCCTGAAGCAACAGGCTGACAGCTGTCCCCGTGAGCCAGCCAGACAGAGCATTAGCTAAGATCACGAAGACGTCTCGTCTTCTTGCCAAACTTCCCATTAGCTCTCCTGCCTCTCCGCTCCCTCCTTTCCTCTCTACCTCCTTCCTTCACCAACTTACTTTCCTCTTCCTAACACCCTCCCCTTGCCTCAACTTCTGCGAACTCCCCTAAACGCTAATTCTTAAACCCAAGGCTAGTCTGAAATAAACCCGTCATCCTCTTAACGAGATTTAGGGCCTGAACCAGGTGGTTCCAGGTGGTTCCTTGTTGCAAGAATGTGGCCTTTAAATCTGGACAGGTTAATACCAAGGCATTATTTGAAGATTTATCATGGGCGCCCACCCAATTAGGCATAATCTCATTGCTGCACGCTTATTCGACTGCCACTTCACAGCCGTGTTTATATTAATGCTCAAGGAAGGGGGGCTGGGGAGCGAGAGGGAAGAACAAGGGAGCGGTGGAGGGGACGATGATAAAAGGAGGAAAAAAGAGAGGTACAGACAGGTAAATACGAACGCGAGAAGCACGCAGTGGAGGGAGGGAGACAGGAAGAGGCAGAGGGACAAAGGACAATATGTTGGGCTTTCTCAGGGAAGAAACGGCTTACAACATAAGAAGCCTTGATTCCTCATCAGAGCTTTAAGTCTTGGTAGTTAAACGCTAACTGTTTTTGCATAGGATAAAGCAGAAAAGGGCAAAACTTTCAACACGGGAAAACCAAAGTAAGACTTTTCGGGGGGGAAGGATGACACAGTGAAAAGTCTAGGGTTTGGACGGGGCCCTTCTAACCCATGGGCATATCAAAAGGGCCCCTGAATGAGCAATGATTTCTCATGCGGAGACCATCGGAAAAGAGGCCGAGGACCTTACGGCTTATTTCTCCCGCTGCTGCTCAGGCAGGGAGGGGACGAGATGCTTTTTGGTTCACTTCTAGGTGCCATCCACCCCACCGCATACTTGACAGCAGAGAGCACTGAGGCCAAAGAACAAAATCGCCCTGAAATGAACCGGGTGCTCCTTCCCGTTCTTCTTATTACTGTGTGTGGGCTCCCAGCCCCCTCAGTCCTGCTTTCCCCGTGACTGGTGGGGGCTGCCTCTGGCTCCCACTTGCTTGGTAGGACCCCACTGACCTCATGTTCCGAAACCCAGCTATGTGTATTGTCACAGAAGCACTGAGTGGCCCCCAAAGCCATAGGTATGTCCTTCTTTTGACTGTGACTGGGGAGTGCCCTCTTTGGGGACGCGATCACAGACATCTGTTCCAAGGGCCAGCTTTGATGCTGACAAGGAAGGCCCACAGAATCACCAGCTGAAAGGATGGGGCCTTCAGAAGTGAAAGGGTCACAGAAACCTTCCCAGAGGATCAGTGCCGGATGGTGAGGTTTTGAAGTTTAGCAGGAACAGGAAGCGACTAGAGAATTCCATGGCTCTCGTCTCCCCTGCAACAGCCCCAGACCCAGGCGGAGTGGCACCACCCATACCCAGCTTGTGGGGGTGAGAGAGGAGGGAGACAGACAGACAGACTGACTATATGCGTGTCCCTGTGTGTGTGTGCACGTACATGTGCACATGCGTGTACGAAGGCAGGCCCTGGCTGGTGGGTACAGGAGAAACTTTCTCTCCCAAGGCTTTCAGCACCTTTGACTACCTGCAGTCCAAGAACTCCCCTTACCTGGCTGCATCAAACACCTGTAGTTACAACCGGGAGCGAGAGTGAGCAGGTAAAGGACAAGAACCCAGACACGAAACCTGAGGCCAGTCTGGACTCAAGATCTCAAGTTTTGACCTTTTAACCTTCAGGTAACACTTTTCCATCCTCTCTTGTCTCAGGGGCTTAATTATTTACCCTTTACACCCCCAACCTGCTCTAAGCACCTTTGTTCTCTCTACCTGAGGTCAGAAAACCATGGAAAGACTTGTGTATTGTACCAAGTTCCAATAAACCAAAGGAACTCAAGCTCCGTGATATTTCCCCGTCAGCCCACGAAGAGCAGCACTGTGTGATACGGGTCTTTCTCTGTGCCCAGAGGTGACAGAGATGTATGGTGCCGGGGAGGAGGTGTTTTTACTTTTATTTATTTATTTATAAGTTTTATTAAAGCTCACCTCTTACCCACAGGCCTCGGGCTCCCTATAGATAAATAAATATCACAACTGAAGCAGCTGCTCTCCAAGCTGCCAAATTAAAATAGATGAAGAGGTAAGGAGGGGGAAAAAAAGAAACAAAAGCATTAGGCTAAACTTCTTCACTCCCAAGTGCATGGTGCCTTCTATTACACTGCACACATGAAATTGACTTCCAACGTAATTAGACTGGGGCTGCCGGGCAAGAAAGAAAAAAAAAATCCTCAAATTATTCAGACCCCCAGAGCTATTCCTTGGCAATTACTCAAGGAACTGAGAAAAGAGACAACTTTTTAATATAAATTTGTTTATCAGCATCTCCAGCATCCAAACCATTCCCAAGAAGAGGACAGAGTCACCAACAGAGTTGGGAACCGAGCGCAAGCAAGAGTCGTGCTTGTTGCCCAGTGCCGTCACTGCTCCCCTGCAGGACACCTTACGGGTCCCAGAAGGAGCCAGAGTCTCCTGGGTCTGCAGCGGCCATCACACCCCCCCTTTAGGATCAACGGCGCTACGCAGAGGCACGCCCACGGGGACAGAGGGCAGCTCTCTCTTTGCAGCCCTTCTCCATCTCCATCTCACCCCGAAGGGCCCGGCATCGCTCTACTGCCCTCCAGGCTGGAAATGAGCCTGGGGGCCACAGAAGAGCATCTTCCCCTGAACGCGGAGGGGAGAGAAATAACCACTTTTCACAAAGGGGTGCTTACTGGATTTCAGCAGTGCTGCAAGAACTTCGGCGGCCACCCTAGGGGAAAGAGAGAGAGAAGGCGAAAAGTCAGCGTCCAATGGTCGCTCTGTCAGCCCATGGATCCCACAGCCCGCGTGCCCCCGGCCGCCACCTAACGGCCCCATAATTAATTAACCAGGTAGCGGCATCTATTGATCCTCCCGCTGGCTGTTAAAGAGGCGTCCGTGTAAAAATCGCCATGAGTGAAGTCTCCATCTTGCAGATGGGTCTCAGGGGTCCCCCTCTGCTGCTGAAAATCTCCGTCCGCCCCTCCTGCCCCCACCTCCCATCAGCTTCCAGACCCCGAGCTCCTTCTGTTCTGTGAGCTCGTGATTTATCCCCTGAAGCCCTGGTGACTGTGGAGGATGGGGAGGGAGGGGGTAGACCTTGGGGACCTGTGGGGGGGGGGGTGCCAACTTCTTGAAACACCCCCCGCCCTTGACGACACGCTGGAAACATTCACGGCTTGGAGAGCGAGGCTGGTTCCTCAGGGTGGAAAATGGTTCTGCTCTGTTTTCCTCCATGGAAGACTGGCACAGTCTTTGCGACTGCAACAGGCACACAGAATCAAAATGTCCTGTGCCATGACCTACTGACCTTTCAGTCTGTTTCCTGAGCCTGGGAAGGTCACTCAAGGACACACCCAACAGGCAGAAGGAAACCTGAAGGCATTGAAGACACCATGGTGTGATTCTGGGAGGGAGAGTTTTGGAGTGTTTTTTTTTTAAAAGAAGTTTTCTGTGTGGCCCTAGTAACTTATCCTTGAGGACTATTGATCAGTGATCTGTCCCCAGTGATCTAGCCTATGAGAACTTAGGGAACAGGACAAAGAAGTGGGCTCCCCCTTCCAAGATTACACATGACACGTGAGCAGAGCTGGGACCCCCAAACCCAGGAGCCTCACTTCTCATCTCTGCTCCCTCCTCCTCTGCTGCCCAGAACCTTGCACACTGGCCCTGCCTTGCCAGGCTGATGAGAGAGGCAATTCTCTTTGTGACATGTTATCGATTATTGAGCAATAGAGCTAGCAATAAAAAAATAACAATGATGATCAGAATAAAATGAGACAGAAACACAGCACTGGAGGTATCATAACCTACAAGGTGTCCTGCGGGAGCAGCAGCCTGTAACTCACAGGCCCCAGTGCAAACCTACAGCCGGACGACCCCCGGCTCAGTGAGACCCACACACCCGCGGGGCAGTCATGGAGAAGGCGAGGCCAGCTGTCATGGACGAGCTACTACTTCCTTTATCCCTCCCAGCCCCGTTTTCCTCCAACCCACGCCCAGCACCGCCGGCCCCACTCTGCAGCCCCACAAGCTGGGTCACCGTGGACTTGGAAACCACAGGAACCCACAGAAGGTGCTGCAGGGAGTCCGAGCCAGTGTGGGAAATCTAAGAGCCACAGGGCACAGGGCCCGGCTTGGGCAAAATGAACATCAGTGGTTTAGGGAAAAACAGAGCGGAAAAAGTAAGTTCATCAGAAGGGGGTGAGCAGAGAACAAAAGGAAGCCAAAGAAGCACGCGACGGAAGAGTAGGGCTGATCCAAGCCCAGTGCCTGGCCCCGTCCTCCGCCACAGGCCAGGTCGGGAAGGGCAACCGCATTTCTGCTTCGCGGGGCACCTGTGTTCCAGGGAGCTGACCATAGTTATCCCTTAGGTAAGAGTTGTATGAGGGAGGACTAGTGATGGGAAGGGACGGGCAGCAGGGAGGCCTGTCCGGAGGATCTGAGGTGACGAGGGCTCCAACCGAAAGGCTTGAAGAAGGGAGAGGGAAGGGGTGGCGGGAAGGGTGAGTCCCGCTGCTCGGAGTATGGGTCTCCCAAGAGCGCTTTGCGTTTCCTGGGAACCACGGAGACAGGCAGGCTCTCCAGCCCCATGCTTTGCCTGGGGAATCCGAACCGTCCTTCTCACAGATAATTCACACGCTCCTTAACGCATGAGGCCCCGTGGTGTAGAGGACAGCGTCGCTAGGGCTTGGTCACTCTTTGATGTTGGGAGGAAGATTCAAGGTGACTCCCAGATGTCAAACCTCCGCAAAATACCTTGGCGTGTGATAGCATGGCCAATAAATATAAATCCAGTCGGTGACATTACATGACAAGAAACACATGCTAAGTGTCCTATTAGTCAAAGAGGGGAGGCTAATACCTGAGTAGCCAGACAAGATTTCCTTCCAGCTCCTAATTGGAGTGTCAACCTGTCGTGCAACATAGGGTACATTTAGAGCAGTGATGGACATAAGGTTTGAGGCCACAGCCCACACAATTCTGAAGAGTTCAAGGCCAATTCCTCAGATAATAAGAAGCTATTCGACTGTTTTGATCAAGGGAGTATGTTGGCAAGGATGGTAACGTGAGATCATGGTGGTAAGCAAAGAATTAACAAGACAGGGTGACAGGCTAGCTAGGAGAACGAAAGAAGGAGTGAGTGATGGGCTGAAATTTTTAGCCAAGGTTAACGGGAGAACAAGAAAGCCACTAATGGACGAAGGAGGGAAACTGACGTGATTACGGGAGATGAAGACTTTGATTTGGGACACGCTGAGCTCAAGACGATGAGGATAAAGCTACAGGGAACTACTCAGAAGTAGCAGTTATTCGGGTTGGGGATCCACACTTACAAATCACTACGCTGGCGTGATGGTTGGGAGTCCTGGGGACAGGTGCTATCTGCGGGGAGAATCTGTCAAGAGCAGAGGGAGGGCTGGCCCAGGAAAGTATCGGCGGGAAAGAGGGAAGGAAAGCCCCAAGGGACCCAGGGACCACACAGCCGGGTGAGGCGAGAGGGTTCGGTGTGGAACCTGAACGTTGCTCGACTTCCGCGGCACAGCGGTTTTCAGACTGCGCGCGGGACCCGGCCGAGGACTGCAGAACGAACGTGAGGGCGATCGACGAGCTTCGCTAAGGAAGGAAGAAACTGGAGTGGAACGGAACACATGGAGCCATCTCGTGCGCAAAGGTTAGCCGTGATCTGAGATTTATTTGCGGGCACCTAGACACATGTGTGTGCCTGCTGGGAATGCGACGTAAATGTTTTCCTTAAAAAAACAAAAAAAAAAAAGGAAAAGCTTGTAAGGGTGTTGTTTCAAGTGGAGCATCTGCATAAGACCCGGACAAGAACGAGCATCTGGAAACAACTGATGGACGAATGAGCGAACGGAAAGCACTTGATCTTCCACCTGTTACCGGGATCCGGGCAATGGGTCACGCGTGTGGACGTCGCCAAGAGGCCCTTTGCCTTGGGTCTGTCTGGTGGGCGAATCTCGAGAGTGTGGGTCCCCTGTCTGCCACCACCCCCAGTCTAACACTAAGAACACAAATCCCCTCAGAACTGAGGAAACGGCTTCGTCAACCAACGGCCAACCCTACAGAAAGCGAAATTTAAGCAGCTAAAATATAAACAAGTTAGAAACTGCTGAGTTCTTTCACTCCCAAGGAACTAAGCCCACTTCACTGCATGTGTGAACTGGGGTCCCAATGTGATGACCTTTGGGGTGCAAGAGTGCCCCCTGCTGGACATGGACACCTAGCACCGCTGAGTGTACAGAAGAGGGGGTGCTGCTTTCTTACAAAGTGGAAAGCCAGGCCGTCCTCCCACATTGTGTGAGCGTCCCAGTGGGATGTCCACATGGCACCGAAAGTCGAAATGCCAAAATGTCCCGATCACATCTCTGAACGGGTCGCGTGACCTGCTTGTGCAGATCGCCCGGCTCGAGAGAACCACGACGACCCTGGAAAGCAAAGTGGAAGCGCCCCCGCCCGACCCAATTCCTCGACGCGATGCAATAACTCAGGCACGATTCCAGGGGTCGCAGGCCACGTTCACTGCGACCCTCGGTGAAAAGCGAAGCTCCCACCGGTGGCAAATTTGTCAATATTCGCCTGTCAAGAATTCAGCAAAAAGCCAGAAACTGCCACAGTTCAATTTGCTTATGCAAGTAGAGATAAATTTTAAAAACCTCCACAGGAGCCTTTTATAACCGTCACCATTTATTGGGGCTATCTGGGGTCCCGTGTAAATGCCGGGCCCCGTACTAAGCATCCTGCACATATGATCATAAAGCATATTTAATCTTTACGGGAATACTGGGGGGTGAAATTATCATGCCCGTCTTACGCATGGCAACGACGAAGTTCGTAAAAGATAAACGGCCCACCCACATTCCAGCAGCACTGGGATGCCAGCTCACGTTGGCCTAACTCTCAGTCTAGTGCTCGTAAGCTTACTTCTAACATAGTTCTAAGGAATCTAAAATATCTCGGTGCCGTTTCCTCATTGCTCAAAGAAAGACTGAGCAGCTCAAGAGGTCCGATGCCTGGTACGAGGTCACAGGATTACCATGTCGCGGGGCCAGTGAAACAAACAACTTCTCCAGCTGGAGACCAGGGCTTGACTCAGGGCTCTACGCAGAGAGTTCAGCGGAAGCTGGAGTGGATATAGATGTTCAGAGGTAGTCATGGAAACGAGGACAGAGAACTCGGTTGATGGCAAGCCACAGACTCCTGAGCAGCAGAGCTCGCCACTGAGCGAGCGTGGGTTTGAAGCCTGGAGCTGCCGCTTTTGTGCGGACTTGGGTTCTCATCACCCCCGAACCTCACAATTTCCTCATCTACGAGATCTAACTGATGGGATGGCGTGAGGAGTGCAATAAAGTAAAAATTAAACTAAATTAAAGGTCTAACACAGGCCCTGAACGTAACTAACTGCAGTGGTATCCTTGGTAGAACCAGTACCGAGGGAGGCAATGAGGGCTCATCTCTGCAGATCTGTTTGCAGGTGGTGAGGTGACAGGATTGTCATTTGCCAGTCAGGAGAAGTCCCTGAGGGGAAAAAATGAGTTCCTACCCTCAGTGCGTGGAGAAACAAAATGACCAAGCTATCTCTTGGAAGTCAAATACTCTGCAGTGCAGGTGGCCTAGATACAGTGATGGCCATTTGTATTAGTTATCTATTTCTGTGTAATAACTTACCACACAGTTAGCAGCTTAAAAAAAAAAAAAACAACAGGCACTTATTATCTCCCAGTTTCTGTGGGGCAGGAGCCTCACAGCTTATGGTCTTTCCAGGCTGCAAATGCGGGTGCCAGCCAGAGCCAAGCCTTCGTCTGAAGGCTCAGCTGGGGAAGAGTCCGCTTCCCACCCCACAGGGGCTGTTGGTAGAATGCACTGCCTAGCAGTGCTAGGGCGTAGAACCCTGGCTTCTTGCTGTCTGTCAGCTGAAGACCACTGTCAGCTCCTAGAGGCCATGTGCTCTCCGCAGTGGGGGCTTCCCCAGCATGACTGCGTCCTTCACCCACAGAGAGAGTTTCTAGAGTGAGTACGTAAACAAGACAAGATTATGTGTAACATAATCACATGGTAACCTGCCATGTTCTATTGGTGAGAAATCCCAGCTCTCACTCAGGGGAGGATATGACGGAAAGGCACAAACGCCAGCAAGTGGGGATCGCGGAGGGCCACCTTAGAGTCTGTCTGCCACCCGAGGCTCCTTGCGATCTTCGGTGTTCAGACACCAGGACCCTAATATTCTCCTTGCCAAGACGGGATCCTCCCAAGTCCTCCCTTCCCACCTTCCCGGAAACTAAGCATGCATCCTTCTCACCTGCTTGCCTTACCTGGACCTCCCCACACACTCAAACACCCCCCCTTTTACCTTCTAGAGCGCTCTGAAGTTACCCATTCCTTTCAATCTCTGTTTTCACCCTAATCCAAACACAGGCGAGAGGGAACTGGTACTTCAGTGAGAAATGTAATTTCTAGAGTTACTGGTCCTTGGTTGAAATTCACATTTCAATGTCTTGCATAATAACTACATAATTATTTTAGATATATTAGGAAATAGAGTTAAGCATAAAAAGTGGAATAAATTAAAATTGCTCCATAACTCTCACCTAGCACAAATCTATCCGTATCCATTCTTGGTCCCCAGATTGTTCTTTAGGCTACA
Source organism: Eonycteris spelaea (assembly GCA_003508835.1). Taxonomy (NCBI): domain Eukaryota; kingdom Metazoa; phylum Chordata; class Mammalia; order Chiroptera; family Pteropodidae; genus Eonycteris; species Eonycteris spelaea. The sequence continues at coordinate 5,025,506 of PUFA01000115.1, forward strand.
ACTGGAATGATCGTCTCAAGGACATCTGGTTGGGGCACCGTCACATTGCCGCCCCACACCCACCCTGGCTCCTGGATAAAAATACGAATCTGAAGCATAATTAGGAGGCCCCAGCATGCCTGTCTGCTGCCACCGCCTCCAGCCTCGCCTCCCACCGCCCTCTCTCGCTCTCTGTAGTTTCGCTCCTCTGGCTTTCTGCCAAGCCTGGGGACATTTTCCCATCACTCGTCCTTGGTCCTGGCTCATGCCACAGCCTAAGATGCTCTAGGTTCTCTTCTCCCCTTCACCTAGGGCTCACGTCCTCGCCCTTCACGTTCCAACTCAGATGCCACTTCTGCGGGAGAGGCTTCCTCCACCCGGTCGAGGCCCCGTGTGCTCTGGTGGGGCGTTCTCCTTTGCCCCCCCCCTTTTCTCGTTGCACGATCAACCTGTAATTATTCACTCAGCTTGAGTGATCGTTTTATTCACGTTTGCCTCCTCTTCCAGTCCGTGGACTCCAGAAAACAGGAAACGTGTTGCTTTGCATTCCTCTACGCCCACTGTGGGATAGGCATGCGGAGACAGAACGTCACCCAATATCTGTCGAAGCTTTTCCAAAACGCAGGCTCTGGTCTGGAAGCGTCATGTGTTATTCATTGATTCGACAGATACTTGCCGAGCACCTACTACGTGCTGGAGTAAGCTGATAAAGCAAAGATTCTTGTACTCAAACGGGTGAGGGTGAAAAAAAAAAAACGTCGTGAATGGACAATTAAGTAGTTTCGAATGATATGTTAATATTCCAAAGTGTGACAAATACTACGGGGAAGGAGATCGGAGGGGCCGGCGCGGGCCGCGAGCTTCAGAAGGCTGGCTGGAGGCGGCGTCATGCCGAAGGCCACGTCGGAGCACCGACGCGGAGGGGGGACGCGAGGTCCCACACGCGCACCGCAAGGAGGCGAGAGCAGAACCTCTGGGATGACGACAGGCCAGCTCCGTCCAGAGGACGGCAAGCGGCACGGGGCCGGGGGCCAGGCGGGACGCGGGGCGTGGGGAGGACGCGGGGGTGGAGACTCACAGGGAGGGGGCCTTGCGGGTGGGCCTGGTAGACGCTTTCACCGCAAAGGATTCACATGAATGCTGAGCAATGAACCCAATGTGTTTTAAGATTTCTTTGGCTACTCTATTTTTAGAAAAGGAAAAGAACTCTAGGTAGGGAAGCAAGAGTGAAAAAAAAAACAAAAAGACAGGCCGGAGCAGAAATCGGTCGAAAGCTATGGGTTTCAAACCAAATACAGCAACACATAGAAAGGATGATATACAACGCTCAAGCGGGCGTTACCCCAGGAATTCAGGGTTGGTTTAACATCCGAAAATCAACCCATGTAATTATCCAAAATAATAATAAAGGATAAAAAAATGCAATATCATCTCAACACAAAATAAATAAATAAATAAATAAATAAATGAAGCCCATCATACTTTCACGAGAAAAACACTTAACGTACTAAAAATAAAACTTCCTCAATCTGATAAAGACATTCGCTTAAAACCCACAGGTAACAGGATGCTTAATGGAGAAAGACTGACTGAACGCTTTCCCTCTGTAATCACGAACACGATCACAGGTAGAGAATGTTCATTCGCTACATCTATCCAAGACTGTACTGCAGGTTCTAGCCACGGCATGGAGGTGAGGATGGATGGATGGATGGATGGATGGATGACGGATGGATGGATGGATGGATGGCAGGCAAGCAGACTGGAAAAGAGGAAATAAAGTTATCTCTATAGGTGGCTTGGTCATATACATAAAGGAAGTCTTAAAGAGTCCACTAAAAAACTATCAGAACTAATAAACAAGTTATGCAGGCAATGTAGCCACAATTAAAGATTAGCAGACAAAAACCAATTATGTTTCTGTATAGTCACAATGAATAATTCACAAAAGAAATTTAGAAATGCAGTTTCACTTATAATGGCAGCAAAAGAAATAGACATCCTGGTCATAAATTTAACAAAAGAAACCCAAGGCTTTAACACTGAAACTAGAAAATGTTATTAATAAAAGGAGTTAAATAAGACTTAACTAGATGGAAATCAGCCAAATGTCAGCTGTCAGTCACATCACTACTGCTATAACCCCAGAACCAGTGGATCCATGTCCACCCTGGGCCCCCTTCAAACTGTTCTTCAGGGCACAAGTAGAGTGATCTTCTCAAGAAGAACACAGGTATGTTTTGAATGTAGAGCTAAGAGGATTTCTTGACAGCTTGCTACTGAAGTAGCATTAGCTCAGTGCTTTCTCACAACAACCCCCTTTTTGGAGATGAAGGGACTCATCAAGGTAAATTAACCCACCTGAAGTAACCTCAGAAAGCAGCAGAGCTGGAACTTGGCCTTATGTCTGTCTGACCCCAATGTCTGGACACTTACCCCTCTACCGACCCAGCAGCAAGTGCAGCCCGGGTCCAGCAAGCTTCTTCAGGGACCTCTGGGAAGAAGCAAGGAATCAGCCCTAGAATTTAACCCTAGATCCTCTCTAGAGCTGGCCATGAGATTGGGGGCGGGGGCAGGGGTTGAAGATGGAGGGTTATATGAGCAGAAACAGAAAGTGGAAAAATAAAATTAAAAGGGAGTTGTCTAAACAGCAGGTGGATAAAGCAGGAGGACCTTTACAAGGGGTGGAACACATTGCCGAGGGAGCCCAGGCACCCAGAACGCCATCTGGTACCATTCGGCCTGCTGCCTGACTCGAGAGGGAATGGCAGGATGGATAAACGTACGTGTGCGTGTACGTGTACACACACACACACACACACACACACACACACACACACACACAACACACACACACACCACACACGGTTACCAAGGAAAATGGATGATGAATGGATCCTGCTAATCGAATCACCATTTTCAAGGGAGAGAAGAGAAAAGAAGAATGGAAACTGAGGTGGCTCCTGCATAGCAAGAAAAAGGAAAAACCATTCACATGCAGTGTCGAAGCTGAACCAGATCCAATGCCCAGCATGGAACGTATTCATTTTCCTCTGGAAAAAAAAAAGAAGAAGAAGCACGTGCACACACACGCACACACACATCAACTCTATCCAGATACTGTCAAAGACGGCTCGTGGGAGCCCTAGTCAATCACGGGACATTTTTATAAGGGAACTGAAACCCAGACCACAGACTGGCTTGGTTAGTAACGCTCAGCAGGGAGTGTGGCACAGGGGTGACGATGCCCTGAGCTGGGGAAGCGGGAGCACAGCACTGCCATCAAGGCTGGGGGAACCCCACCTCCTGCCTGGCTTGCTGTAAGCAGCGACTCTGCACAAAAGAGAGGGTTCGGGAGTGCGTCCACGTCTGTGGACCAGGCCCGTGGACGGAAACTTCTGAGAATCTCCAGGGCCAAGATAGAAAAGGCAATGCTGTGGGAGGTGGGTGCGGGCAGAGGGGGTTCCAGCAAGCTCTCAGAAACAGGGGCTTCTCCTCCCACGAAGGGCGTGACTCTTGCGAGAGCACCTAAGGCGGAAATCACCCTTGCGTCTTCCTAAATTATTCACGAAGCTCGACGCACATGAAGACGACTGCGATCCGACACTGCCATAGGTATATTAAAGGGGTAACATTGAGTGCAGCATATCATTATTCACATATATGCAAAACAGAATCGCAGAGGATGGTTGCTACGTGACTGCAGCAGAATAATTGCTGTATCACACATCTAGTTGAATTGTTCTCAGTTAAATGCCTGTATGATATCATTTACTCGTGAAATACCTGGCAGCACAAAAGGAAAGATGCGATACTCTGTCTCAGTCGTCCCCAATCTTTGTGGCTCCAGCGACCAGTGCGCCTATGAGAGTCTAATGCCTGATGACCTGAGGTGGAGCTGAGGTGGTGATGTTCGCACTGGGGGAGCAGCGGCTGCAAATACAGATGAAGCTTCACTCATGTGCCCGCCGCTCACCTCCTGCTGTGTGGCCCCAGCTCCTAACAGGTCATGGACCAGTACTGGTCCATGGCCTGGGCCTTGGGGATCCCTGCTCTACCTGACTGCATGGCACAGAGCAGGCACCCCATTATTGACCCAATGAATGAATACGAATGGAGCTGATTTTGCTCCAGCGACAGAATGGGCGAAGACAAGTCTATTGTTTGGATTCTGCTTTAGCTTAAGGGCAAGGCAAAGGAAGAGAGCCTAAGCACCATGTGGCCTGTTTCCCTGAGGCATGAACGGAACCCCACACTTGGCGCTGAGGCTTACGGCCCCCGGCACGAAGCAACCGGCCCTTCAAAGGTTGTCACTGACAAAAAGACAAATATCGTAGGACCCTTCCTGCTTACACAAGGCACCTAGAAGAGGCAAATCCAGAGAGACATAGGAGATTAGAAGGAAGAGTGACCAGGTCCCGGAGGGAACAGAATGGGGAGTCAGTACTTAACTGTTACAGTTTTGTCTAGAGTCATGAAAAAGATGTAGAAACAGACAGCAACAGTAGTTGTACAACATGGGGATGTGATGAACGGCGCTGGTTGCACACTTAAAACGGCCAAAATGGTGCATGGCAATTAATTAATCATTATTATTATTTTTAAATGGTGGCATTGGTTTACGAAATCTGGTAGGTTTCAGCTGAACATTTTAACAGTAAGGCACGTGTATATGTGCACTGTGTGTTCATCTCCTCTCGTTAGATTTCTGTCACCACACATTTGACCTCCTTTTGCCCCGTCTCCCTTCCCCCTCCCCTCTGGTAATCACTAGTCTATTGTCCATGTCCATGGGTCTCTGTCTGTCTGTTTGTTTGTTGCTTTTAGCATGATATTCCACATATAAGTGATATCACGTGGTTTTTTACTTTTTCTATCTGGCTTATTTTCCTTAGCATGATTATCTCAGGCTCATCCATGGTAAATTTTATGTTATGTGGACTTTACTACAAAAAAAAAAAAAAATTGTCATTAAATTTGATGATGAGCCATCATCTCTTTTACAAAAAAAAGGCTTAGGTTTTTTGTTTTTATTTTTATTTTTTTGGTTTTGTTTGTTTTTTGTTTTGTTTTAACGAAAGAAGGGTAAAGAGTGTGGCTAAGGCCGACAACACATCCCCTCAGCTGGCAGGACACCAGAGAGCAGGCCACCGACTGCCCAGGCCAGCGATTCTGCAGCAGGCCGGTGCGAGCGAGCCCGTGAAGGGCCTGGGGTGACACCAGAGCTGCCCATGCGGGGCGTCCGGGCTGGGGCTCACGCCGTTCTTCCAACACCTTCTCAGCGCCGCCGGTGCTGTCTGTCTGCCAGTCACACCTGCAGGACACAGACCTGGGCCACAGGGGCTCAGCAGACTCGGCTGAAAACCTTTCTGAGTCAGAAGTCAAGGGAGGAATCCTCAGATGTTTCCCTCGGGCCGAACATTCCAATCCTTCCGGACCTCCGAGCAGAGGTTTCATAAACATCCCCTCCCCTAACTAAGTTAAAGGCTACCTATCACCTAAAAGGAGACTCAGGAGATCTTGGGGACTCTTTCCAGACCAGAGTCTGAGGTTCTGGACAGCGAGGCAACGATCCACCTGCATCTGTTTCAAAGCCTCGTGATGACTTTGGCGCTCGTTTCTTGATGGGCAGGATTTATGATTCCCGGCAACTGTGGAGTGTTAATCTCTTTCACAAATCAGGCTCTTCATTAAAACTCAGACGATAGGAGAGACTTAAGAAAAAACGCCAGTCCCCTCCTTTAAAGGATTGAACGTATTACCATTAAAATCTCACATTGGCCGATAATCTCCCAGAGGACTGCAGACACAAAATGCTACTTGAAATTCCCCTCAGCACATCACGAGCTCGCATTTCTCCACAGCTGTGAATGAGTGAGTGGCCCATGCTCTAGAAAGCCTTCCCTCGCTTTGTCTTTTTGCATCCAGCAGACGCCTCCCCTGTGACAACATTCAGCTGGAATTCCAGCCCCTCCTTACCTGAGCTCCCGCCTCCATAGAGCTCCTCTGAGTTCTCATCACATTTTCCACTTCTCCTTATGTTCCCAGTAGCAAAGACATTTTCTATTTGGATCTCTAACTCTGTGGTAGGCTAGAAGCTCTGAGGACAGAAACTATTACTATCTTTGAAGACTGAGCCCTTCTCATAGCACTGGTCTATAGTGATTTTTAAATGCATGCTTGATGGGTAAATTAACAAGTGAATAGGTCGCAACAGTCTTCTGCTAAACTTAAAGGTGCCTCATTCTTAACCCCACACCACCTCTAGAGAAACCACATAAAGTGTCTCCAAGAGCTTTTTCTATTTGTTTTAAGAAGGCCAGAGTGAGCTACAGTGGTGGAGGGAAGGGCGAGAGGCAAACAAGGTTCTGAGCGGATAATGGAGTCTGGTTGTTGGGGTCCACTGAGAACTGAAGCTCAGGACGAGGATTCCTGCAGGTCACTCAGCTTGTAGTGAAGCTGCCGGAGCTACCAGCACAGTCCACCAGCTTTTTCTCAGGTGTTCCCCAGACCCCTCAATCTTATCCTACAATCTTCATCCAGATACCATGAAAAGACAGTTTTGTTTCTTTACCATCTGGAATTACTGAGTTATTCATATCTATGGTGTCCTAAGCAACTATTTCCAGATTGGGTGGGTGAGTGGATGGATGAATAGATGGATGGATGAATGGACAGACGGACGGATGGATGGACAGATAGACGAACAGAAAGAGGCATGAGAGATACAAGCTTCTCATTCAAAGTAAACTGATACATGAATGCACCTCCCTTCCTCCCAAAACTTAATTTCATGGTAGAAATACAAAAACAAATAATTTCATCATAGCAGTGGAGGTAACAGGAGGGGGAAGTCAGCAGCCAATCAAAGGCTTTAACAAATTTTTGGAAGAAATAGAAGAAGTCAACTGACAAATGAAACCCAGTGGTGAAAGCCACAGTCCAGAAATAGCTGTGGTGAGACAGCATAAGGGTGAAGTGCGTGCAGGGGTCGATCTGTCAGTCAAAATCGAGCAAGGCTGTGGGCCAAAACTCTGCCCAATCATCACCTCCATCTGAAACACCAGTTTCTTATTCTTGAGTAATATGCAAATATCTTATAAGGGAAAACAATATTCAGATTGCCAGTTTTGGAAACAATGACCTATGAAACTAGTCTTAATGAAAATAATTTCAACTATAAGTTATCACTTATAAGTTTTGTATCTGTCTTAGGTAAGAGAATACACTGTGACTTTCAAGCACAAACACATTTTTTAATTGTGTCAAACTCTCAGACTCTCGAGAATATGTTGACCCGAGATCGACAAACACAGATCAACACCATGAAGCATTTCCCGACCCTCATAGCCAGCTATGAGCTCCCCACTTTTGTATTCCTCTCAGTATCTTGGTGCCTTCTGTGGTGGTTATTAAATAGTGATTTATGTACTTGCCTCAGGCCCCTTAGGCAATTTTAATCTTCTCCAGAGAAAGAATGTTCCTGATAACCCTTGCAACACCTAGCACCAAGGCTTTGCCTGTGGTAGGTCTCTATGAAGTTATCTTAATCAAAATTTCCCATAACTCCCAAATGTGTGGGGTAGAGAGCAATTTCTCCAATTTGATGGACCAGGCTCTTCACTTTGGTTCTCAGAAACATGGCAGGAAACAAGGATACTGAACCTTTGCTATTTTTAAGGACCATAAAATAGTACTCTAGGTTCTTCCCCCGTTTTGAAAGTGGATTGACAGTCAATGGAATCCACTGAGTAGTCTGTGAAAAGCTCTTACTTACTCATTTCAAATTCTTTACAACACAGCTGAGATTATCCCCTTTTACTATGAAGAAACTGAGATTGGGGAGGTCACCTAACTTTCTCAGAGCAGCTATTTAAGCCCAGGTGTTCTGACCCCAAGTATGGGGCTGTTCTACAGCACAATGGCTTTCTTCTAAGAAATCAATTAAGAAAGAAAATCAGAGAAAAAGAAGAGGTGAGTAAATGGGTCATGTGACCATGCCCCATCCTCCTGTGTCTAACACAGAATTCGGTCTTTATTAAACTTTTGTAACTGAGTTAAGTCGATTGACTCAAATTGGCCTTCTGTCTGCCAGCACCTCCCCAACTCCATGTGCCCAGGCCTTGTCTGTCTTGTGTGAGTTGCCTATGAAGACTCTTTAGACCAGAAGGGGCTTCAAACCCTTTTGGACCCATGCAGCCTACTGAAGTAGCTGATAAGACAGATTCAAGGTTATTGGCGCTCCACAAAAATGATTTTGGCACTGAGAAGCCCGAGACTCCCACGGCGACCCGAGAGCCAGACACAGTCTGCCTCTACAGACAGGAATTCTGCAGTTTCTCTAACGCTTTCTGATGCTGCACGTCTCCAGTGCTCTTCCCTCTCCTTCCTCCAGCCATGAGGTGTCTTTGGTGGTACCCAACGTGTACCATCGGGGTAGAGACAAGCTCTAGCTGCCGTTTAAGGCAGCTCCTACTCTGAGGCCAAACCTCTCAGACACAGCTGAAGGAGGCTGTATGTGCTTATGAGTTACATTCAGATTCCAAGGCTGCAATGATAAGAGTCAAATGACACCTTTCATCAACACCCTATCCAAGGCAGCCTTCCTGGAAATGACGGCGTCAGAAATCCTTCCTCTACTTAGAGATGCAAGGATGGAGGAAGGAGGTGATTTGAAAAATGTCATAATACCCTCCGTAGAATTCCCCACTATCTTCCCTGGTCTTTGCTGACCCACAGACAAGTCTATAGTAGTTCTAGGACACCTGTATACTGGACTATGCCTATAAATCATCAAAATTATGTTAACCAAGTATGATGATGACAATAGATATGCATTTGTATCAGGTATAACTATTCATACATGCTATATATAATTGAATATATTTGTGATTAGTTGTAGTGGTATAATTATACGCAATCATACCACTATTATATGCCATGTACTTTTAATATAAAAGTGTTTGGGAATTTGAATAAGACTTTTTTTTTTCTTTAAGGATTCATGATTCTTTGAGGCAACACATGATGGGCACTAATGAGAAAATTGCTGGCTATTACTCTAGAAAAATAAAATGATGGAACTAAAAACTGCTATACAAAACACCCTTAAACAATGAAGCATAGAAAATATCTCAACCTCCAGGGTCTGCAATATAGGTAATTTGTGAATCACCCTTGTCTAGAAAGATAATATAAAATGAGGTGCTAAAGACTGGGGAAAATATTTTTATAATAATGTTTTAAAATCAAGAGAGAAAGTTCATTAAAAAAATTTAAGTCTCTGATCCATTAATTTAATGACTCTAGTTCTTTTTTCTTTTCCTCTACTTACATGTGCTGTCACCCGAAACAAATTCAGGCCAAAATGAGGCTTTAAAAATGAAGACATGAAAAATTAAATTGTTTGACAAGCCTTTCAAAACACCGCATCTGGACCTTCAAGCAACTGAGTCAACAAGCTGAGATATATGCATAAGGATTAGCGGCATTCATGTGGGAACTGGATTTACAGAGTAATCTTTCTGTTGGAAACAGACCCCAACCCCAAGGGAAGGTCATCTTTTGTGCATGATAAACACAGCATCATCTTGGCTAACAGGGCAGTTGTGTAAACTCCCAGGCATGTTAGAATCACCCCGGCTTATTTTAACAACCCTGCTGATAGGATTAAATGGGTTTAAAGATTAAACCACTTTCTGAGGGTGGGTTTCCTACATTGACAGAGCGTTTGTTGAGAAATGAGACTCAAATGACACAAATTATGAGAAATAATTTTCCTTGTCAACAGTAGACAAATTTTTAAAACTTTTCTAGGGAGGCCAGAATCTTTTATGTTGCCAAAACCCTGCCTGTAAATTCATTAGTCAGATTTATTCTCTTCAAGCTGCATAGCTTGAAGGAGAGTTCATCCAAGATGGAATAAGACAGCTGTTGAGTAATGTCACAATTTCCATAACGCACAGTGTCATGCATGAAAGAACAAAGTGCCTCATCCCCTGAAGAAAGGGAAATGAGTTTTTGATGCAGAGGGGCCCTGTGAAGACTATCCAGCACAAGGTCACTCATTAGGGCCTGTGTCACCTCGTCCTTTGGGTACCATCGGCCAACTACATTCTGCCAAGGTCCAATGTCCTGAGGGCCTTGAGAAATTAAGTCTTCTTTTAAGACAACAGAGAGACAGAGAACCTGCAGTTCTACATCAGCGGGTCCAAAAGGGTGCTGTGCTGAGCACAGATCCCAGGAGATGTCCCATGCTAGATAAGTGGAGGGCGGCTGAAGGAATTGGGTGACAGCGGCATGATATGACTTTGCAACCCCTACGAGGAATGAGGTCGGGCTATATATTTTGGTGAATGACAGCAATGTCCATAACAGCACGTACACTGTCAACGTTAAAAAAATAAAAATAGCCAGAAAAAAAATGTCAGTAAGATGTATGTATGTGTATATACATACACATATGCACATGAACATAAGACGCGTTTGGTAACCGTTCAAAAGACAAGAAAAGCATACCACCAATTACTTTTAGCAGCAATCTCCAGGGAAGGAATGGCAGAAAGGAGGGACTCTTCATCATGTTCTCTAAAAACTTCTGTATTACTTTCAATCTCTTATCACATCGACTGTGTGTATTAGCCGGCTTGGCTGCCATAACAAAATACCATAGATTGGGTGGCTTAAACCACAGATATTTATTTTCTCATGGTTCTGGAGGCTAGAAGTTCCGGATCAAGGTCTGGCAAGGTTAGTTTCCAGTGAAAGTTCTCTTTCTGGCTGACAGATGGCCCTCATCCTGCAACGTCCTCACCTGACCTTTCCTCCTCTTGCTCCTTGACCTCTCCTGCTCCTCTTCCCCTCCCCTTTCCTCTCCCTTATAAGGCCACCAGGCTTATCAGATCAAAGTCCCACCCTTATGGCCGCCTTTAACCTTAATTGCTTCCTAAAGGCCCAATCCTCAAATTTTTAAAACACTTCTAGGGACGCCAGAATCTTTTCTGTCACCAAAACCCTGCCTGTAAAATTCACTACTCAGGTTTATTCTATTCAAGCTACACAGACAGGTCTACACATGAATTTTGGGAGGACAAGATTCAGTCCATAGCACTGTGTTTCTTTAATGGATTGTTAGCGGCCTGCCCAGCATCTGTATCCTCCTAACTCCTTCCAAACAGAACCTCAGTTTTGCGTGGTATCTCTATCTATGCCCTGTAGCCAGGCATTTGAGGAAGGGCTCAACCCTCCTCCTGGCTGTAAATTAGTTTAGGACTAAAGGCTAAGACCCAATTCCAGCCAAAGACATGTGAAAGAAGGTCTTTCAGGAGATTGTGGAACAAGTCTCCAATTCTCTCTAAAAATCATTTTTAAAAAGCCCTAAAAATGGGCATTCCCTTTCCCTAGGTCAGTGCCGTTCTGGATTTGAGTTCTCTACCTGCTGCAGCCACCCTGTGACCAGTCAGAGTACAAAGTCCACATCAAATACGGCCAAGGCAGAGAGGGAGAAAACCTGAGCCCTTGACACTGTCCCCAAACCATGGGGTCAGCCATCCTATGTCTGAACGTCCAGTCACATGAAACGATCAAACGGCCAGTCGCTCAAACCACTGGAAATCAGAGTTTGTGCTGCAGAAAGCCAAAGTCATCACAGATAATCCAACTTCTGAGAAATATTTGAGAGACCTCTTTAAAGACTTTAAAAAATATTTCCTTAGACATTTACAACATATATTAGTATATTAAAGACTCAGAGACACCCTACAGTTAAAAACAAAAACAAAACAAAAACAAAAAACAAACAAAACCCTATTGAACCTGAGTGCCCTAAATTTATTTGATAATGGGATTCTTTATTTTCTCTTCAGTAAGTCCTATTATTCTCAAAAAGGATGGTTGTTAAAGGGTACCCCCGGGGCACAGCTGGGACAGATTCAGCAATATGCGAAAATGACAGAACCCTGGAGGAGAAAAAAGCACCAAATTCCTTGGGAAGGAAATGCTTGAAGGACTTTTAAAATCTGGGATGTGCAACATCGATTTCTTTTCCTGCGGTGCTGCCCTGCGGTGTGCTTCCTATCACCACCGCCTTTTGCCCCCGGTCTTCGGTCACACGTGCGGTGTGAACATTTATCCTGAGTGCTGGGAGTAAAGAGATGCTGGTTTTCCCACCAGAGATGGAGTCGAATTTCACTTCGATCTGAAGAATGTGAGATTCCAGCAAGCCGGGTAATTTCCAAGACTTCAAGAAGCTGCCCACGGGATACCATACTTTGGAAATGTTCGTGGCATCGTTTGGACGGGAGAATTGTGTTAAGGGGACTTTTCGCCTGATAAATCCAATGAAGTAAATGATGCTAAAATATACAAAAGTGCGAATAAAACCACCGAACCCAATGAAAAACAGACAACGCGACGTGACCTCACCTTCAGAGCGGTCACAGGGAAGGACGCATTGGTACGTGTGCCTCGTCTGGTCCAAGGTGACCAGGAGCAAACTGACACAATCGGAACGCCCTACCCATGTGCCCTTCCCAGGGGGACCCTCCAACTGCTAGTTCTCATTGCGAGTTTACAAGTATTTGTGGGACATTAGGACGAACATCTGCCTTGCCCTGTAAATTTATAAAACCCACCAGGACAGAGAGCGCGTCCACTTCTCCTCACCTTCTCCTCCCCAGCGCCTGCACAGAGCCCAGCGTACACAAAGCTCTCAGTAAACGTGTGATGAAGGAATGAATCCATCAGCGAATGAGATATTTAAAAACCCTCATAGATCAACTGAAGAAGGAAATCACTCATGTTTAGTGACTATAATAAAGAATAAATTTATTCCCATCGTAAAATAATGTCTACGAGTGGCAGAGAATATGTCAAAGGCAGTATATTTGTATCGGGTTCTGCAGAAAGACCTAAATGACAAATTATAGAAATATATCTCTTTCCTCATACATGTCTATTGCCTAACACCTTGCTAGCTTTTCCCTTTCATGCCTATTTTGATGGAGTTGGTTTTACATCGCCATGGGGTGAATCTTCAGGCTCTGTCACTCCCGCAGGAAGAGAGGTCTGTCTGTCCTGTGCCCAAGTACTGACACATCCTTCCCTCGCACGAACCTCCCAACAAGGGACCAGAAATCCATTCTATAATTCATCTTGTCTCTTGGGTTATCACCAAGGTTATTGTAGGTTAATTAGGTGTGAAACTGGTCACGTTTCAGGAGGTAGGTCCTCCGAGGCACAGGAACATAAACACATTTGCTCTTCATCGAAAACCATCATCGCAGAAATCCCAAAAACCACTAAAGTGAACCATCCTCTTTCTCAGATACTGAGAAAGGGATGCTATAACCTGGCAGGGGAAATGGGGAGAGAAAAGACATGGGAAGACAATCCCCAAGACCACGGTCAAGTGGACACCGCACCCTATTACTGTGTGTGCGACTCAGTTCTGCAAATGCCGAAGCACGGACCCAGACAGCCTGACAAATGAGTACTAGGATCATGGGAAACCTTGAGGAAGATGATTAAGGGAGTGGAATAATTGATATACGAGGAGAGAGGTTTTTGAGACATCTAATTACGGCGCGGCCGGGCCAAACGATGAGCTGGCTGAGGAAGAGCAGATGTACTTTTGGTCTGCACGTCGAGGCAAACCCCAGAGCGGGCTAGGAACAGAGCGAGTTGTTCCGACAGGATGTGGGCGGGAGTGTTAGGGGAAAATTTTTAAAAATGGAAAAATCAAGACCTGGTGTCGGGAAAAGATTCCTCGCGGGAGAGTGTGTTTACTCTGTGAAGACCTTCCCCCACGCCTGGCACTCTCGTCTCCTCACCGAGGCTTGGAAGCAGACCCCAGGGACTCCCTCCTGTGCCCCGCCTGTGCCCCCGCCTGTGGCCTGCCTGGCTGCCAGAAGGACCTTGTCATGTCCAATCACTGCAGCCGTTTCATGAGGACGGCTTTTGTGTTTATGGTGGGAATACTGTTAGAATAAACATAGAACACATTCCAAAATTAATAGGTTTTGAAACCTTCAAAATCTGGCTAACTTGAGACAGTGACTGTTCTTTAAGCATTGGTCGTCATTGTGTTGAGAAAACACAGTCCCTTATTTTGATGGCCGACTGCTCCTCCGCATTGTCAAACCTTCCCAATGCCCCGAATGAGAGGCTCATGGGACCAGTCACCCTCTGTGCTTGCACGCACATCTTGGGTACCACAGCTTTGCCAGTAAGCAAAAGCTTCTCCGAATGGAGAGGTCGTCCCATCCCAGGGAACTATGGGGTCAGAAAAAGTCATGAGGAGCCAGTGACACCTTTAGTGGGTCACCTTCCATTTGGAAAAGGAGTAAATGGCTCTGGGGCATCGTGCTGAACTCGAGTGAGACAAAAAAACTCTTTGCCTAAGAGACCACAGTCTCCCACTTCTGTGCTCCACTTCTGTGCTCCACTTCTGTGCTCCCAGTCTCTCAACGTCATCGGTCCTCCTCCGGTCACTTCCTGTCCATTGGAAAAGGAACAATCGAGGGGATCTGGGCAATAAAGAGACCAAGGCACCTTCCTCTCAGCGACATCCGTAAACAGAGCCAGGGGAAGCATTCCCATCCGGAGTGAAGAGGGGTCTCAAGGGTTCCTTCAACATCTCTCACAGTAGCTGGTGCACCCCAATTCACAAATAAATCAACGTGCCATTATGTCTGTGCTCATCATGATTTACATTTCTAAACAATACCATATTAAATGTTGAAAAGACTTTTTTTTTAATATTTTTTTTTAGCTAAAGGAAATGTGAAAAAAGTGAAGTGTAAGTAAAACCTAATCTTCGCATCTATCACGCCAGCTTTCACTAGAGGGATGGATGGAATAGACAGATGTGCTAGCAGACAGCTGAACAGGATACATATACTACTGATGACACCATACACTATTTTATGATCAACATCTACTTTTTCCCCTAATAATATATTTTTTAGCATTTTCCTAAAATATGATTTTTAAGGACTATGCAATATTTGATGTTATGTATCTACCATGACCTACTTCATCACTACTCTACGGTATGGTTTTAAAGGTATTGCTGATCTTTTACTATTAGAAACAAGGTCATCCCAATATCAAGGTATAGAGATCTTTGATCATTTAATTATAAAAGTGGATTACCTAGGTCACAGGAATTAAACAACTTTATGGCTTTCAATTCACATGGCTTATCATATTTTAGAATGGTTCATGTGAGAAACAAAATGTATGCTTGCGTGTGTACATATACATGTGCACATATCATTATTGCTTTAATTTTTAAATCAAATTATAGAAGTTAAATTTATTAAACTTATTAAAAAATTAATATAGAATTTATTTAAAATATATTAATATAAGTGATAGTTTATATATTTGTGTAAATCTATAATAAAATGCTTATTGTCTTTATTAATTATATAGTAAAATATTTTATTATCTTTTATAAATTTACGATAGTTGTATTTTTTTATAAGAGTAAAAGATTATCTCCCAACATTAAGTGATCATACAGGTCAGATTTTCTCAATCTATATAAACTTGCAAGTAGCACAGAAAAGTTTAGGCGAAGTCATTTAAAAGGAATGGTTTCTAGCCCAATGAGATTTGAGTGTCAATGGAATGAACGGATTAGCAAATTTAAGGAAAAGATTGGTCCCTCTGTAATCCAGGAGGAAGAAGCAGCGCAGTAAAGAACACTGGGAAACCCCCCCGGAAACCCCGTGGCTGGTACAGGGATCCTGGACCAAAGACGAGGCCCTTCTGCCCACCCCTGCAGACATCGCTGCTGCAGCGGTGGCTACATCCGGTCCCGTGTTCTGCTATTTTATTACAGTCCAGCACGAACTCCCTATTCCCAGGACTACTTTCTAATTGATTATGTTTGGTAAGTGGAAAAGCAATCGATATTCATGCATTCACCTTATTACTCAAAACACCCAGGTAGATAACAGTGTCATCTGCAAATGGCTGTTTGTCTCCTCATTTTCCAATGATTTTAACTCCCTCGCTTATGCTCGTGCATCG
Source organism: Eonycteris spelaea (assembly GCA_003508835.1). NCBI lineage: Eukaryota > Metazoa > Chordata > Mammalia > Chiroptera > Pteropodidae > Eonycteris > Eonycteris spelaea. Next base: position 5,041,523 of record PUFA01000115.1, read on the forward strand.
GCTAGAATTTCATATGCTGTGGTCAGTACCAGAGGTTACAGTAGGAACTTATGCATAGGATAATTTTATAAAAACGATCTATATATGTTTGAAAAACAGTGTAATTTCTGCTATTTGAGCAGAAAATTATATACACTCACAATACAATGTCCTACTTCTCCCTATATTTAAGAGTTGTTCCCTAAAAACAAACTAACCAAAGATTTTTTTCCTGTTTATTCTACTGTTTACCACCAAGCTTATGAATATTATGCTGATATTGCTACTTGTTGACATATCAAGTTTAGGCAATATCTGTGAACTTCCTGTCTTGGTAGATGGCTTTAGATTGGCCTCCCAAAAGCTGTGGATAACCTCTTTGTCTTGACCCTCTTTCAAAGATCTAAGTAAATTTAACAGTACAAGGCCTGGTAGTCCATTAACCATTTTTAACCACAAAATCTCAACCCACAGCAACTGCTTAAAGGATAACCTTTAGGCCTGACTCTGAGAGAGAAAATGTTTGATTTTAGAATTTCTCTTTTAAAAAACTGGAAATTTTAGAACTCCTTTTTAAACTGTTGGTCCTTTTTAAACAAAATATACAAAAACAGAGTATCTACAAAATTCCATGGAAAATCAAGAACCATTCAATGATTAGCTTCCAAAATACACTCTTATGTCTACCTCAAAAAAAAAAAAAGGGAAACCAGAATCATATTGACCCAACGACTAAGTATTCAATGAACTCATTTCAGCCTTAGCCAGCAAGTCTCATCAGAAGAGAATTCTAATAGTATACCACTTGGGGTGAGCGTTTATCCCCATCACGAACAAAATTCAAAAAAGCAATAGGTGGGCGCTCTGAACAACAGAAAAAAATGGTGAATTACGTGTTCTAAAAAGCTATTTTCTTGGAGTGTCTAGTAAATAACATGTCTATAAATACGAAGTCACCTCATTATAGCCCTAATAGCGTCAGAATGTTTGCCAGTGTGCAGCTGTAATACCCGTGGCTACCAGGAGGTGGCAGTGGGCCATCTGTGAGCTCGGCCTTGGCAGGTTGCGGCCATCTGGCACTGTGTTTCCTGTTTCTCTGCCTCATTGACTCTTGATCGTGTTTCAGAAGCATCATTTTCCTCCGGTGCTATCGCCTGACCATTTCCCACTTCCCTGCTTACCCTTTATTATTATAAACTGACACGGCATTATTTAGCCTCTTAACGGCATCGCTTAACTGGGGGACCTTGACCTTAACTCTGGAGAGCGTTGTGGGGGTGGCGGGGGTATTCATTGGGCCCGAAACACGCCGCAGAAAATGAGATTGTATTGCGTGGGATGATGACGACTTTAATGAGGGTGGGTCATTTTCAAAGACACATTATTTCAACCTCGAGGAAACAGAGGCCCGAGGCTGCCTCTTCCCATCTCCGAGCCCTCTGGCTCTAGTAAAACTGTACCCTGAACATGTTTTATTGATTTAGTCTAGTCATTTCATCATTTCTGCTTGTATATACAGTTATTGTGCTGGGGTGCTGAAAATAGGCTTGGGTCTTCTCGGGAGCACCGGAATCTTACCCTTTCCAGCCAACTAGCGGTGTAAATTGCAGGAAACCACCTATTGCGGATTCAAAGATTCTATTTATCAAGCAAGGGTATCAGAATGAGCACCTTCCACGTTCTCTTTCTGCATAAAACATTCCACGTTCTCTTTCTGCATAAAACATTTAAAGGTTCTACGGAAATTAAAAAACTGACTGCCACGTCAGGGAGCATAAAATTGTTTCACCATTTAAAAGGTAATGCAGAAATATTTAAATTGCAAAGCGTCTAGCAGTACGGAGAAACAGGAATGAGAACATCCTGCGTAAAATATTTAGAAGATGCTCTGAGAGGTGCAACAGGCGAAAATGGACAGAGGCCCCAGTAAATTCTCAGAGAAAGCCCCTAAGGGAGAGAAAAGAGAACTTGAGGTGCCGTGGGTGACCTTTTGACCACCAGTGAGGTCATCCTCCCCAGACATGCCTGCATGTGAGAAGCTCCAAGGTGAGCACTTGGTCACACACACTGGAGACTTAGCCATGACGAGGGGCCGGGTGGGGGGGGGGGCATTATTTCAGTGATGCGGAAATAAACTCGCAAAACCTGTTGCTATGGCCATGAGCCTGTTCCAGTACATTCTTTCTCTAGGTTGCCAGATCTTTAAACTACAAAAGAGTAACCAGCAGGGGTTTTTTTCCCCCTCTAATCTGACCGTGAAGCTCCTGCTATGAACTATTTAAGTAGAGACCTCTACCAAACTCCAACATAATCCAGCTCAATTGTTACTGATTACAAACCAACACTGAGAGAGAATAAAAGGGTCTCCGTAAGGCTGAAAAACGCAAAGCACACTATTCAGTTCAGAAGAGGGAGGTAATTAGTGTTCTTCAGCCCCTTTGTGACGCAGCATGAATATGAGTAGAAAGGAGCCGGTTTCTAAAATACCTCATTTCTGCCCTTCAGCGTACCCTAGTGGACATCTGCGACTATAACCTCAGAGCAAACTCTGATGCAGCCATGTATCTAAGAATGTGAAGAACCGAACATATGTACGTGTATATATACATAGAACACATGGCTATGCATTTGAAACTTTGTCAGAGGCTATGAATAGCCGACGGCATATAGCAGAAAACGCAATTATTCAAGTTCAAAACAAACAAAGAATTTTCCTAGAATGCAAAAAAAAAAAAAAGGAAAAGAAGAAAAAACTAAGATGAGAAAGGGAAGGGGAGAAGAGAGGATGGGAGGGTAAGAGAAAAGACAAGATAGAGGGAAAAGAGGTTGGACTGGTTCGTACCTCTCTCCCATTACTACCCACCTCAACCTTTACCGATGTTAACACCCAATTACCTGTGCGCCCCACCCACAGCGGCCCGTCTCCTGCCTCCGCATTGTCCAATGCTTCTTCTGCCCAGAAAACCATCCTCTGCTTTGTTGCCTCCGTGTCCCCTCCTCAGGACCGATGGGCTACATCTCCCTCTTCGATTCCTTTGTGGATCATCATCATGATCAGTGATGCTGGTGCTAGTTTCCATGTGCATATCTATAGCCGGACAACCGCAGAAAATAGCCTGTAGACTACACATTAATGTGGCTGTTCTCATTTGGCTTTCATTTTCCTCATTATCAAAGTAATGCCTAGTAATTCCAGAAATCATTTTCACGTTAATTTATAGTCCTACCACTTGGAAATAACTAGTTACTGGTATTCTTCTTTAAAGGTTTTACTGTGCATATTTTTTTAGGGAAAGAGAATTTAAAAAAAAAACTGATGTATTGAGATCTAACTGGCATACAATAAATTCTGCACACTTAAGTGTGTAATTTGGTAAGATGTGGCATATGTATACACCTTGAAACACCACCACAATCAAGACAAACCCCTCATCTGCCATAATGGTTGTTTATTTTCTACGACCACACAGCATGTACTCGGTACGAGTATTCTGCAATTTATCCATGTTGTACCATACGTCGGTAGTTCATTCTTTTTTTTTTTTAATGGCAGGTTTCTTTATTTTTTTGTGGTATATTGGTTAGCGAAATCCAATAAGTTTCAGCTGCACACTTTAACAGTAAGGCATACACACATACATACACACACACACACACACACACACACACACATATATTTTTTTACATTGTGCATTTGCCTCCCATAGTTAGATTTATTTCTGTCACCACATATTTTTCCCCTTTTATCCTGCCTACCTCCCTTCTCCCCTCTGGTAATCACTAGTCTATTGTCCATGTCCATGGCTCTCTGTTTGTCCTGTTCGTTTGTTGCTTTTAGGTTTATATCCCACATACAATTGATATCAATAGTTCAGTCTTTTTATCACTAATACTCCATTGTACGGGACTATTACAGTTTATCTATTTGCCAGTTGAGGAACACGACGTTTATTTCCAGTTGTTGGGGGTTATTGCAAACGAAGCTGCTACAAGTCTCTGCAAAGATATATATTGTCATTTCTATTGGGTCGATACCTACAAATAAAATGGTCATATTCTACACGTTTAATTTCTAAGAAACCACCAAACGGCTTTCCTAAGCAATCGTACTGTTTTTACACTTCTACTAGTACAATGCGTGAGTTCCAGTTCCCCACACCTGTGCCAACCCTCGTACTGGCCAGTCTCTCCCATTTTAACCACTGTTAATAGGTGCATGATGGTATCACATTATGGTTTTAATATGCATTTCCTGGATTTTAATGTTGATCATGCTTTATATACATATTCGTCTGTCTTCTTTGGTGACAAATCTATTCAAATCTTTTGTCCATTCCTTAATTGAACCACTCGTTTTCTTACTATTAAATTTTGGGTATTCTTTATGTAGGCAGGATAAAACTCCTTTACGAGAAATATGATTGACAAATATGGTCTCCCAGTGTGTGACTGGCATCTTAATTCTCTTAATAGTGACTGTAGTGTGCAGAAGTTTCCAATATTGATGAAATCCAATTCGTTCTTTAATACTTTAGGGAGTGTGTTTTGAATGTTGCATCTAAAGGATTTTTGCCTCACGGAAGGTTACAAAGGTTTTCCCATATGTTTTCTTCCAGAAATTGTATAGCTCTAGGTTGCATGTTTAGCTCTGTTATCCATTTTATGCTAAGCTGGGTTTATGGTGTGAAGTATAAGCTGAAATAAATCTTTTGCATATGGGTATCAAGTTTTCAAGAACCATAGATTGAACAGACTGTTGTTTCTCTATGGAATTTACCCATACCAAAAATCAATTTTCCCTTCACATGTAGATTCAATACTAAACTGAACGGTCTATTCTGTTTCATTTACCTATTTGTCAGTCTCGACATCAATACCACCTTGCCCTAATTATTGTAGCTTTATAAGTCTTGAAATACAGTTATTAATCTTCCAACTTTGTACTTTTTCAAAACTGCATTAACTGTTCTAGGTCTTATGTATTTCTATATGAATTTTAGAATCAACTTGTCAAATTCTATAAAAGAAGTCCTCACAATTTTGACCAGTGATATATTCAATCTAAAAATCAATTTAAAGAAAATTGACATCTTAATAATATTCAGTCTTCTGAGCCATGAACCCTCTCTATTTATTTAGGTCTATGTTCATAAATTTATCTCAGCAATGTTTGGTAGTTTGCAGTATCCAAATCTTTTGCATCTTTCATCAGATTTACACTTAAATAATTTATATTTTTGATGCTAAATTGTATTTTGAAATTTTTATTTTTCAATGGTTTGTTGCATTACATAGAAATGTTTATTTTTGCATGTTGATTTCACATCCTGGAACTTTGGTAAATTCAATGAATAGTTCTTGGAGCTTGTGTGGGTTTAGATCCCATCAGAAATTCTACATAGACAATCATATCATCCACAAAAAAAGTTTTCCTCCTTTCTTACTCATGTGAATGTCTTTTCTCTTCTGCCTCTTTACCCTGACCAGAATCTCCAATACAATCTTGAATGGAAATGGACATTCTAGTATTGCTTCTGATCTTAGAGGGAAAACATTCTGACCTTCACCATAAAGTATGATGTCACCTAATGGTTTTTGTAGATGTGCTTTATTGAGGAAATCTCTCTAATTTGTTGAATTTTTATCAGGAAATGATATTGAATTTTGTCAAATACTTTTTCTGTGTCTATTGAGATAATCGTGTTATTAGGTTTTTTTTAGTTTTTTGTTCTTTTTTTGTATGAAAAATTATATATAATGATTTCTACACATTAAACCTATCCTGGCATAAATCCCAACTGGTTTTGATCAACTGATATCAATTTTCTAACATTGGGTAAAGAATATTTGCATCGCTATTCATAAAAGATGTTAGCTGTTAATTTTCCTTCTTTGCAAAGTCTTTGTCTGCTTTTGGTATCAGGGTACTTTTGGCCTCACAGAATGGGTCAAGAAATATTTCCTCTTTTTAAAATTTCTGGAACAGTTTGTGTGGAACTGCTAATATTTATTATTTGAACGTTTAGTAGAAATCACCAGTGAAGCCATCCAAACCTAGACTTTTTTTGTAGGGATGATTTAGCCATGCATTCAAATATGCATCAATTAATTTAAGAAATATAGGGCTGATTTGGTTATCAACTTCTCGAATGAGTTTTGGTAGTTTATTTCTGTCAAGGAGTTTTTTCCACTTCATCTAAGTTGTCAGGTTTATTGGCATAAAGTTGTTCATAATATCTCCCTATTATCCTTTTCATATCTATAGAACCTGTAGTAATTTTATCTCTCATTTCTGATAATGGTAATTTGTACCTTGTCTCGTTTTTTCGTTTTTTGCCTTATCAGTCTGGAACTTTTAACAACGTTACTGATCTTTTCAAAGAATCGGCTTTGGATTAAACTGATCTTTCTTTATTGCTTTTCTTTTGCTTTTTCACTGATTTCTTCTCTGATATTTCTTACTTTCTTTTATGTTGGGTTTTGATTTTCCTTTTTAAAGGTGGAATTTGAGGCCATTAGGTAGCTTTCTACCTATCTTCTACCATATGCCTGTAGTTATATAAATTTCCCCCAAGCATGTGGCATCCCAGGGATTTTAATATGCTGTGTTTCATTTTCATTTGGCTCAAAATATTTTCTATTTTCTCTTTTGAGTTCTTCAACTCATGGTTTCTTTAGAAGTCTGTTATTTAATTTTCAAAATTTGGGGGCCCTTCAAGAGACTGTTCTATTATTGATTTCTAACTTAATTTTATTGTTGTCAGAGAACACTTGGATTCTTGTAAATTTATTGACTGGTTTTGTGGCCCAGAATATTGTCTATCTTTGTAAATTTTCATGAGCACTTGAAAATAATGCATATTCTGCTGTTTCTCTCTGCTTATTCTGTCAATTATTGAGAGAGGGTTATTAAAATCTGGGACCATGGATATGACTGCTGCTCCCCTTAGTTATGCCGGTTTTTACGTTATTGATTTTGAAGCTCCATGATTAGCTGTGCGAACATACTCCATTCCATCCTTTAAAGATGCTGCTCCACTGTTTTTTTTTTATTAGCATTGTTTGCAAAAAGAAATCTGCTGTATTGTTGTCTTTGTTCCTGTGTTCATAATGTGTCTATTCTTTTTCTGCTTTATCACTGGATGTGCGCAATTTGATTATGATTTGTCATAATTTTCTTCATGTTTCCTGTGCTTGTGGTTTATCGAGTTTCTTGGATCGCTGGCTTCACGGCTTTCGCCATATTTAGGAGATTTACGCCATTATCTCTTCACGTTTGTTTTCTGTCCCCAACCCCCCTCCTACCACAGACTCCGATTGTATGTAGATCAGGCTGCTGGAACTTGTCCCGTGATTCACTGGTGAGTTTTCTTTTTAATTCTCGTTTTTTCTTCGGCGCTTCATTTTGGAAGCTTTCTGCTGCTATGTTTGTGCATTCACGTATCTTTTCTTCTGCCATGTCTGATTTGCTGTGATTCGATCCAGTGTATTTACCTCTTGCCCTCTGCAGCTTTCATTTCTAGAAGTCAAATGTGGGCCTTTTAAAATACCGTCTGTGTTTTTAAACTTTGAACGTATGGAATTTAGTTAGAATAACTTTTTAACGTCCTTGTCTGATAAATTCTAACGTCTCTCTCCGTTCTGGCTTATGTATGACTTAATGATTTACCTCCTCACTATGAATAGCATTTTCCTGTTTCTTTGCATGCCTGTTTCTCTCTGACTGGGTTCTAGACATTGCTGACGAGTATGCCTCGTTGAATGCTGAATATTTTTGTGTTCCTATAAATAGTCTAAAGCTTTGTCCTAAGACGCGTTTAAGTTTCTTGGAAACAGTTTTCTCCTTCCAGGTCTTGCTCATAGTATTGGATAGGCAGGGCCTGAGTGGTGTTCAGCTCCCCACTGCTGAGGCTCGTCAGTGTCCTCTTGACCCACAAGTCATGAAGTTTTCCAGTCTGCCATGTAGAACCAACCCTGTGTACCCGGCATTGTTACCTTCATTTGTTTCAGGTCGTCTCTCCCTGGCTTTGGGTAGCTTCCCCACACGTATGCACTGATCGACATCCATCAATACTTGAAGGACAAGCTCTGAAGATCTCCAGAGGTTGTTTTGGTTTTGTTTGTTCATTTCATTTTTGCAGCTCTCTTCCTTCTAGGACTCTGTCCTGTCAGTTCTAGGCACCTTGGTGCCTCCAGATGCTCAGGCCTCTCTCTCCTCACCTGTCCCTTCAACTAAGGCCATCTGCTAGGCTGCACCTGGGGTCCCCCACCCCTGCACTGCAATCCAGAGACTCTCTTAAAGCAGTGGCTGTGATAATTTAAGGGGAATCACTCAGGGCTCACTGTCCTCCATTGCCTGATGTCTAGTATCTTTAAAACATTGTTTTATATGTTTTACCTGTAGCCTGTTTTCTTTTTTTTGACCAGAGGGGATGGGGGAGATAAATCTGACCTCAGTTCTTCCATCTCGGCCTGAAGAAGTTGTGTGCATATTTTAAATATAGTTTAGATCACACTGAATTTTGAACGTTACTTTTCCTGTTCAATATTGTATTATGAGCCACTACCACTGGCAAACAGCAGTCCTAATCTATTTTTTGTGTGTTGCTACATAATACTATAATGTATAAATATATCACTTTCACTATGGATTCCCTGTTATCAGACTTTTTCTGGTTATATTATTTCCAATTATAAATAATACTATGATTGGAATATTTCAGTGCATAAATCTTCATCCACCTTTCTCCATAATTCCTTTGGACAGATTACAAGAAGTGACAAAATTGGGTTAAGGAATGAGAACCTAAAAAAAAAAAAATTCCCGATACACATCACCTCGCTGTTTTCATGAAGATTTTATCAATCTACATTCCTAGCAGCACGCAAGAACGCTCATCTTATTGAATCCTCACCGACAATAAATATTATCATTTTTCAAAACCTTTACTACTATGATTTGTGAAACTTGACACCTTGATCTAAATTTTGTTTCTCTGATTATTGGCGAGTGGAATATTTTTATGAGTTTATTGGTTTTTCTATATCCTCTTCGTGAATTATGTAGTCTCCTTCTTTTATTGTAGAGTGAGATATTGGCGTGTTCCAAATCAATTGTGTGAGCTCCTTGCCCTGACTCCCTTGCAATGGCCTCCAGCCATATACTCACCACCACTGTTTCATGCTCTTTTTGCACTTGCTTCTGCCTCTGCCTTGATGGCCTCCTTTTACAACCTTGGCATCCTGGAGACCCCTTCCCTATTTCCAACCCAGAGCTGCCTCCTCGGTGAATCTCTCCCCGCCAGTTGCTGGGTAAACTAAAATTCTCTTTCTTTCACCATCCTGCCATTATAGCCACTTATCTCATTGGTTTGCATGCTAACGGATGCAGGTATATCATAAACTCCTGAGGGTAAGGGCTATATATTTTCATCTCAAAGCCCACACATCTCTGCTGATAATAAGTACCCCCAAAATAATTATCGAATGAATAAATGGCTAAAAGAGTACAGCTCAGACAAATCAAAACAACAGTGTTCATTCGCTGAACTGGTAGTTATTTAATATCTACCATATACCACCTGAAATAAATTGAAAACATAATTTACAATAATTCATTTCTTTTAAATGACGATCTATTGTTTCTAGCCATTTTTCTCATGGCTCTGTTGAATATAATTAATGACCACGTGAGATTAATATTGAAAGAGCACTCTCATGGAACTTAGAAAGCCTCCAGTCTGTTCCCATCCTGCAAGCTGTCTAAATTCTTATAAGCAGCTAGCCCTAGATGGCTTCACATCTGTGGAATGGCTTCCTGTGGAACCTCTCCTTCCCTGCAACTTGAGTTGACTTGTCTCTGCCGAAGCAGCACATCTCCAGACGCTGCACCCACTCGCAACCCCAATGGAAAGGCAGTGTGTACTCCCCACCCCCCATATGCTCGATAATGTGTGGAGTCTGCATGTGGAATCAATCCCTGAGGAATCTGATAATGGCCGCCGAGAACTATTGCCTCCCTCAAAGCAAAGGGTGAAGGTCACAGGGTTAGGGTGCTTCTGTACCTCCCCCTCTCCAAGTCCTTCGAATCTCCTCTCCCATGTATTCATGGGCAGTCAGATTACTGTGAGGAGGGTGTGACTTCCAGGATGATGCAAAAGCTCCTTGCAGAGTCAGGCTGTGCTACAAGATTGACGTCGATGGCCAATGAACGTTCCTAAGAGCCTGCCCCCGGTCTCCAGGGGAGAAACAGGGGCAAATCCAAACACAAGGGTGAAGCCTGCAGTACAAGCCTCAGCAGATAAAGATGGAAATGAAGTTTCTGCGAAGAACCCTCTGCAGGGTGGGAAGTGGTGCATGTAAGAGCCACCCCAAGATATGCAGGCGCCCAAGAAGATTCATTCTGGTATTTTTGGAGCCTCTGTCTATATGAACAATTCACACCCCAAATTATCATGTTGGCACACTCTGTCTGTGCCTTCCCATGCTGTGCTGAGGAAGAAGGGCCTCCCCGGACAGCAGGACTGATCTGACCACCATCTTCCCTGAATCAAGGACTGACTGACGGTGAGATCTCAAGACAAACTTCGTCCACATCTGTTCCAGGCCTTCTCCTCTGCGAGGCCGCTGCTCCAGCTCCCCCAGGTGGAGGGAGGTCAGAGAACACCCCAAAGTGGGAGAAACAGGCACGGGGAGCTCTGTCTGGATGGCACTGCCAGCCCGAGCCCATCCTGGACACCAGAGGGGCACGTTCTGCCTTACGGGGCACACTTCCCGGGTACAGGGCTCCCGAGGCACAGGGCCCAGACTGGGGGCCCTGCCTGCTCAGCTCCAAGGGCATTTCTGGATAAAGGCATTACTGAGAACATTCCCACAGAATGGGGAGCTGGCCCGTCTCACAGGCCCAGCACTGGGTCAGAACGGACTTGCTACAATACTGCCGTGTTATTTATTGCTATGAAACTGGCACCAACATGAGGACAGGGTCCACCTTCTCTTGTTTCCAAGCCCCCCGCTCGGCATCTAGAACGTTAAGTAAATGCTCAAAGTCCTAGCTCAGGGTGTGTTTGTTTTGCATGATGCAGCAGAGCATCTTAGAGGAACGAATGACACCTTGAAATTAGGATAGGAAGCCTGGTTTGACCTCTCTGGGTGTCAGTGACCTCGTCTTGAGATGACAAAGTTGAACCAGCAGATCCTTAAGGAACTTCCAACTTTAGACCCTATGACTCAGATAGCCATGATGGGCTCTCACCAAGGAGAGATCACTGGGTTCCCAAGAAGATGAAAGGGATTTGAACCGACAAACATAGCTGCCAGGGCCTAATACATGTAGGAAACTATTCATTCCACCGTCAGCCACAGGCTCCGAGTCAGGTGGCAAATGCACTAATCACTCTGTCAGTAAGCCGAGCCCACGGTGTACACCCCTCACATCAGCACTTGGAAGGCTGGGCTGGAATTTTTTTGTTCCTCGTCCAAGGTATTTGAGCCGAGTGATCGGGAGCACACAGCTTCTGAACTCCCGATGTGGGCCCATGGCCCGGAGCCTGCGGAGTCTAATTACATTGAACGGGGAGCAACAGAAGTCACAAAGCCATTCCTGGGGGTGGGTAGGGGAAAATGAAGGCCCAGGGAGAAATCCAGAAGCTATTTTGAGAAAAGGAAAATGTGCTCCTTTGTCTCAGTGACAAAGTAAGCTGAGTCATCCCGTCGCTTAAGATCTTAGGGAACCTATTCGCTATGGTGGAGTCCCTGCTCATCTGTCAGCTACGAGGATCAGATACAGTGGAAAGGTGCGATGCCGGGAAAAGCCCGGAAGGCCTGGCTTTGAGAAAAACGCAGTGATTCAGAGGCGAGGGAGAGAGGCGAGGGAGAGAAGGATTAGGACCTTGCTCACAGCTCATGAACTGGAGATGAAATCACCACAAAGAGCTACTGAGGAAGCCATGCCCGGAAATGCTGCTCTCAGGCGAAGTTCAGAAGTCAGAGCTTCCCTAAGATCCAGCCCTTGAAAGGAAAAGATCGCCTAACACTGTTCCAAGCACAAGAAGCCGCCGGGGCAGGCGATGGGACACTGAGCTTAAGAATTTGCTTACGAGGCTGGCTGAGGACTCAACATGTCCGTGTCTTCCTGATGCCAAGCAGTGAGGTCCAATGGAGCCTCCAAACCCCATGGCCCCTTAGCGACCCAGGCCCCAGGAGCCCCCGAGCTGAAACAGCATAAATCGCAGCCCGAGGACCTGGCTGAACACCTGAGAGGACACGGGGGGTGCTAAGAATACTGGAGAACCTTTTCCCCCCATGAGGGACCAGTGTGGTCCTGCCCAATGCACTCTCTGACCTCCTGTGCCCTTGGGAAAGGTGAGGGACGAAGCTACCACCTTGGCCAGTGCGCGGCCCCGAATCCCCTTCCCCGAAGTGTGGTGCAGTGGTCAGGGAATGCAACAGCATTCAAGGACCAGCCTCTGCGAGGGAGAAGGGCCCACTTCCGATGGATTCCGATGTTTTCTGAGGCCAGGCCGGGCTGTGGGACTTTAAGTGCTGGGAGAGGCACTAATGATAACGCTTCGGAGGTCGGGTTCAGTAGTGCGGTGTGAGCATTCGACAGGATGAGCGGGGATGCAGCTCTGCCTTGGAAATGCTCAGGCGGACGGTGGAAGTGGCCGCGGTGAGCACCGGCACCCTCAGGCCCACCCTGGAAGCGAGGAAACGAGGCCACGGCTGCAAGAGAAGGCGCGAGGACACGGGACAAACACGAGCTTCTCCTAGGTCACAGGACGAGGCGGGCACGGAGAAGCAACCCATCTCTGACTCAACGACGACGGCCCCTACGGAGTGAATCTGGACAGCTCAGAGGCAGCTGAAGCACCGACGAACCAACCGTCGACAGTGCAGCCAGCTAGCACGAGCCGGGGGCCCTGGCCCCGTGGCGCGTCTCCCTCCCGACTTCTGCGAAAAGCTCCCCGCAGGATTCTAAAGCCGACGCTGAATCAGCTGAGAACGCCGGACACCCTCCCCTCCGTGAGATGCTGGCAGCCTCCCTCCAACAGTAAACCAGGTGTTGACGTGAACGCTGCCCCTCGCGGCCCCTCACACTCGGGCCTTTCCCCTCTTCCGGCCCCGACAGCGCCCCAGAAGACGCTGAGTGAGAGAGAGAAGGCTCCAGGTTTTCCCTTCCCTCCCGTGAGTGAGGCATTGTTCTCTTTCAAGCCTCTGGTTCCTGCCTCTCTCTCTCCCCACCCCCGCCCACAGTGGGTTTTCTTCCAGGAAGCACCCCACTCACGCACGCAGCAGAGATCTCGGGAGGCCTGTTGCATCATTTCCCAGACGTGTTTAGACACGATAGGCCCCTACAGGTGGAGTCAGCTTGGGCACCCAGGAAGAATGAGATAATAAACAGAAAGCGTCTACCACAGCATCCACGCAGCAAATGCTAGCGTGTATTCAATACGAGCTGGTTATTCACTAAATATGCATACTTTTTAATTGAAGAGTTTCTTTTGAATTAAGTTAAGAGCCCACCACAGCCCAGGCACTCGAGAGGGCCCTATGGGAAAAGTAAGATTTTTGTCTTTAGAAAGTGTAGAATTCAGAGGGGAGACAAGGCACACAGGCCAACACAGCACAGAGGTGCATCCGATACAGGCTAATGGAAAGCAGCAGGACTGACCGCCTGGAGCGAGAGGTAAGAGGGGGAAGGAGAGACGCGGATGGAAATGGAGACGGGGACACATTCGCGGTGGCCTGGAAGTCCAAGACGACCAGCGGCGGCTGTAGGAGCAGTCGAAGTGACAAAAAGCACCCGGACGGCGTGACGGCCACGAGGGAGCAGGTGCCAGGCGGCGCAAACCGAGGACGGCAGAACCGCGCCAGCGCGGTGGGTGTGTGGGAAGGGAGGGGGCCTGGGAGCTGGCGTGGGGCCGGGGGGTGGGGGACGTGGGGGGGCAAGGACATGGCTCCGCACGCCCCTCCTCTCTGGAAGGTGTGTGGTGTGCGCGTCTGTCATAAATCTCGCCCTGAGTACAATCTGGAAGCGGGGCTCTGGTGCAGGACAGCTGCACCACTAATTTTAGGTCTGTGCTGGAGAAGTAGGGCAGCTAGAATCTCCAGGGCAGGGAGGAGACACAGTGACACAATACCGGGCATCTGTCCCTACAAAGCCATCCCCGAGTGACGCTCCCACGGCTTGTGAGCTCTCGGAGGGCAATGCTCGGGAGGGTGATCCTCAGGAGCATCTGACGTGGTACTCCATCCCCTCCCTGGAACACCCCTCAGGCCCGCAGAACTGGTCAGGGTGCACGCTGGTTGTTACTTGGGGGATGGAGCTCATGGGAGGAAGTGAGAACGGGCGGAAATGCGCCATCTGCACGCTCTACTCTGGCTCCGCGCCTGATCTGACGTGGCCAGCCCTGCACCCGATGCGTTTGTACCGACAACGGCTCACGGCGTAATGCCACCAAAGCTCCCGACACTTCTGCACACTCTTTCTTTAATGCCTACAGCCCACCGGGGAGGTCGGACTTGCTGTTCCCACTTTGAGAATCGGCTAGAAGCTGAGCTACAGTCCGGGTCTCCGGATTTCAGCACCTTCGTTCCCATCTTGCTGTGGCGGGGTCGGGGGTGGGGGAGGCGGGGCTGGGGGTACGGTGGAGAGCAAGGCAGCTTGGAGAAAGGGTTCCAAAGCGGAGGGGACACTTATTTAGTGTTTGTGAGGAAACAGCCATCCCGTTGAGGAGAAAGACTGTCCTATCGTTCAGCACGTTTAGACGGTAACAAAACTCAAACAAACCTTACCAGGTTATGACTATGACATATGGTGGTTTAGAAACAAAATGCTGGAAATGGACTGGGTAAGATACTCCAGGGGTGGTTCAAGAGCTAAGGTTCAGCTATCGGACAGGTTTACATCTCAACTCTTTCCCTTAAATCCCAGCTTGTTACTTAAAATTCTTTCCACTTCAATTCTTCCCCCCCCCCCGTAATACGGGGGGGAATTAGAGCACCCGCCTCACAGAGTACAGGAGAGAATCAAGTGAGATGAAGCTCGCTAAGAGCTTAGCACAGAGCAGGGCACATCATCAACCCCACAGCAAGGACAGCTATACTAACGGGGGGAGAAAAACCCCGTCTCCTGGAGGTTTGGTTTTGTCCTTCGGCTCAAGAAGGGGAACCACTCTGCCCAAACTTTACAGAAAGACCAGAAATACAGCAGCACGCCCTCGGTTCCAGAAAGGCCCTTTTACCATTGGAAACGGCCACCTCTGTGATCCCCGGGATCACGTTCTCATTTTCCTGTGGCACCCTGGTCACGTCGGTGCATCAATTCAGCTCCCTCTGCAGGAGGCAAAGAGCAGTCGAGAGAGTCCGCGGTGTGAGCTCTGCACAGAGAGCTTCTGTGCTTTGTTGCTTACTCTTCCCACCCCCTGCTCTGCATAGATGGGCAAAGCAATAAAAGCCATGAGGACCCCAGAAGGAAGGGGCCTAGTGACAAAACTAGCGGGAAGGAAGGGCTTCCTACAGAAACCTTCCAAACAGCATGGCGCCCGAGAGGCACAGAAGAGATAGATGGCTGACTGAGAGACGCAGAGGCGAATGTGTGCTGCAGACATCCGGTAGATTTTCACCTAACGTAGGGGAAGCAACCACATATTCCTGAGCGGCCAAACACATGAATGCAAGCAGCAGCATTCACGGAAGAGTCCTGGGGAATACAGCAAAAAGACGAAGGTCAGGGACCGGTGGCCAAAGGACAATGTTAAGGCTGCAGATGTCAGCGGCAAAGGCCTACACAGAATGATAAAAGCCAGACACATCCAAATCGTACCGATCCGAACGGACGTCGATGAACGTTTAAGACGGAAAGGAAGTCGAACTACAGAAAAGTCACGAAAGTTGACTTTTTTTTTTTTTTGGGGGGAGGGAGGTCACTGAGTTTGTGATGCCGAAGTTTTGTATTTATCAGATGAGGACCCCCTGGTAGAATTTCACCGAATCCCATTTTGCAAGGCGTTTACAGTCTCAATGCGGTTTCTAAATGAGGTACGTAGAACACTGACTCTCCCCAAAATAGCTGGTTTCCACGCAAAAACGGCCCCCTGGCTAATCAGTTTTAGAAGACCATATACTGCTCACCCATCTCGGATATCCTGACTATGGGTTGGCTTCACCAAGACTGAGAAGTCTCAAAGAAATCTACCTAACTTGGTTTCATCCAGTGTTTCTCATCTGATGAGGAACTTTTTTTTTTTCTACTGAGATATAACGAATTCACTCTAAGAAAGGCTGGTGTCGAGAGCCACAGGTGAGAATGGATGATAATGGCATGCATGACTGGTGACCCGAGAGAAAAATAATCAGGTGGAACACGAGCCCGAGATGGATGGTGGGATGCAGAACAGATCACGGCTGGGCATGGAAACGCGACTTGCCAAACGACCCCACAGGTCTCAGGAAGTGGCTGAATCTTTTCTAATATTCTTTCAAGGTCCTCGCCAAGTCACTCCCCAAACTGATGGCTCTTAATGGTTCCGAAGGCCTCTAAAGCTTCACGTCTAACCATCTCCCTGCTTAAGGGTGTGATTCACTCCACCCTAGTGCATGGAGCAAGACAACAACAACAACAACAACAAACAGCTCAAAACCAGCACACAACCATGATGGACTACTCAACGGCCCAGATTTCCTACCAGAAATTTAACGACCTGACTCTTTGGAGACCTGGAGGAACGCCAGCCTCCCCTGTCATTTCTGGACTGCTTTTTAGAGGCTGCATCATGGTGGTAGTCGCTGTGAGAGGCAGACCAGCAAGCTTTGGGCCGAACACGTGGGCTTCAGAGTCAGGAAGCTCTGGATTCATATCCCAGCTGCAGCGTGTCCTAGCCCTGAGACAGTGGACAAGGCCCTTTCCACGTTTTTGTTTTCTTGCCAGAAAATGAAGATACTAACATATTCACCGGGGTTCCTGGGAGGACCAGAGGACATGATGCGTGGGTGGGGGGAGAGGCAGGTTTGATAGGGCAGAGTCACTGCAGCAAGGCTACGAGGAGTGAGTGAGTCCTCTCATCTCAGCTGAGCCGGAAGCACCATGTGAGGCCAGCTCCATCTCCGCATCTCCCTCTGCGTTACACAGACGGCAAAAAGGCACTAAAAAAAAAAAAAAAAAAAAAAAAAAGCACCCCATACCTGATTATTCGGGTGCGCTTCCGGGTGTAAGGGGTGATGACCTTGAAGAGAAGTTCCATGGCTCCGTTAATTCCCAGCATGGCCCCCGTGGTGACTGAGAAAGACAAAGGCACAACAGTTATACGGAACAGTCTGAATCAAGTGTTATGTTCAGCACCTTCCTCACCAAAGGGCACTTAAAAGCAGAGGGGCTCGATGGTCTGTTTTCATCCTGGCTTGGAAGTCAGGATCACCTGAAAGGCCCATGTGATGGTCCCACACGACCTTCTTTCCAAAGGGGCCCCAGCCATGACGTCCCATTTTTTTCATTTTTCTCATGGCCACTGTGCTCCCCATCAGAATAGTCAAGGCACTGGCTGAACAGAAGGTGTTCTCTGTAAGTAGGTCTCTGGGTGACACACACGTTGCATTCACGCATACAGGCATGCACACGCACAGGCAGACACACGTACACACTGCAGGTCTCCTATAAAGCCCTTTCTTAGACCTGCTCTGCCATTTTGAAGACTGCATGATAAGAAAAAGTCGCAGGTGGATGGCTTAAGGTTTGGTACAACTTGGACTGATGCCTTTCAAACTCTAAGATATAGCCTAATGAAGAAGATAACACCCTTTCTGTTCTATTCTAGTCCTAAATCCCCCAAAGACATTTCTGCGTGGACTTCCCATGACTGAGACTTAGACTTGACTATGCCTCTACCATCACAATGTCAAAGGAAGAATTAGTTCTTCCTGCTCAGAGGTAACTAACCTGAGAAATTTTTGCCATTCTGCCCAATTAGATGGTTATAAAAACACACCACAGAGATCTGGATAATACTCAAAGGGATAGCTAGTCATACCAGTGACTTCAGAGAAGTATTTTAGACACAAAACCTCTGGACATCACTCTCATCCCCAGTGATGCCCCAGCCTCTCTCCAGGACCCTACTGGGAGCATTTCCAATCATGTTTTAGGGAGCATTCTGGTCATGTCAAAATACATAAGAGGAATCCACAGGATACAAAATGGAATCAGTTCGGCAGGGAGCAAAAGTTTCAGCAGGAGAAAGAACAAGGTTATCTTTGAAGGTAGGACTGTTTCTCTCTCTCTCTCTCTTTCTCTCTCTCTCTCTTGCTCGCTCTCTCTGGCTCGCTCTCTCGCTCGCTCGCTCTCTCTCTCTCTCTCTCTCAGTCCCTTGCATTGGTGCTGTAGAACAGAACCAGAATGGTTCATAGAAATATGAGTAGGAACAAGAGCGTCACAGAGAAGCAGAGAGAGAGAAATGAGGGGGGCTTATGCTGGCTTTCTCCGAGCCGCAGGAGAGGAGGACGCGTGGAGATCTGCAGGCTTTAGTACAATTCAGCCCAGTACAGTCCACCAGAGCGAGACCGAGGCTGACAGCTCAGCTATCATGAAGACCGTGTGTTGCTGGTGCGTCCTCTGGGCATGTGTCCCTCCGAGGCCAGCACAGGCAGTAACTGCCTGGATCAAAATTCAGGGATTTGGCATCCCAGCCCTGCCCATCAATCTTCCATGCTCACGGCTCCCAACTCGGTCCTTACTTCTAAACTGGGAAAACAATATGCTGGAGCAATCTCTTGGCAAATAATTCGGCAAAATTCTAGTATGAAGTAGAATTAGGGTGGAGAGAGTGTTAAGTGCATGGATCCCAACATGGATGACTTTAGACTTGGAGTTGGGGAAGGATAATAACAAGACATCTTCACTGAGTTCTTCCATGCGGGGTGCCTGCCAAGGTCAGACCTGCAGCAGCTCTATAAATATCCCTGTTGGCCATCTGAGAGCTGCCTGAGGGTTCACTGTCTGTCACAGACCCATTCTGGTTTTAGCCAACTCCTTCTGCAGATAACAGTGGCTAACAATTCACTAAACAGATGGCAATCCATAATCCTCATGAACTCTGCTGGCCTCTCAACAGTTAAGTCAATGTTTAGAGATCGGCAGTATAATTTTTAAAATATCTTATGAAACAGTTAGTTGGTATGACACATGTAGCCTTAGAATGTGAGCTAAATGGCCACCTCCTCATACCTACAAGCAAATTACGGCGTTTTTCAGAGCTGAAGGAATTCATCGAGATCTCTACCACCACCACGTGTAAAAGAAAGGCGAGGTATCCAGTCTAATCATTCCATTGGAAAACAAGATGAGGTACTTCAGACTGCTGCTGGCGAACTCCAAATGGGAGTGACACACCTTCTGTCTGCTGGTTAGAGAGAGTGCCCTCACTTACATTTTCCTTTCACCCTGTCTCAAGCATTCTCTGATTTTCTGGTCAACATCCACGAGTGCAAGTGGAGGTTGTGTCCATGCACATGGCGTCCAGAACCTGTCGCGTGATTCCCCAGCAACACTTCCTCACTATGGGTCCCCCGAACTTAACGGAAGTAACCAATGAAACGTTAAATCACTATCTTAGTAGTTCGGAGCATAGTTGGGGGATCACCTGCTACTCCCCTTATGCGTGCCTTTCCTGTTATTTCAAAGGACTAAGAGAAAAGAGTAGAGCAGGGAAGAGATGCTAAAACCTATCGAGCAACTGCCATGTAACTAACAATCGCACCTGTGAACGCTCTCGCTTACCCCACCTTCCAAGTCTACAAGCCTTTGTCGCTACTGTAGTTTTACAGAGGAAGAAAGGCGGACAGGTTAAGTGTCCATGTCGTGTGACTCTTAAGAAATTAGTGTCAAACCCAGGTTTTCCTGACTCGAAGCCCATGTTTTGTCCTCCAGAGAACATTACAGCTAAGTAAGGATCGCTTTCATTCCGTAGGAAAGGGGCTCAGAAAGGTGAAATAAAAACCTGTGCTCCTTATACGTGCGATAGGAGGTGTAGAATCCCATCTATTAGCAGGGACTGTCTCCACACGGAAAGTCGAATAAATGTAAATGTTGGAGTTAGACTCTCAGCCCCCATGACTCCTCTATATGAACTCAAGCAATTACTTTGCTCTTCTAAGTTTTTTCTTTTTCTTTTTGTTGGCCATAAAGTGGTAAGGTCTAAATAGAGGAGAGTGATGATGATCAGAAATCCTCTAAATCAGGAGACGGTAAATAAGCAACAGTCCATGTGCTAGTTACAGAGGATGCTGAGAAGCCTTGTGAGATGCAATCAGGTAAAGGATGTCGTGATCAACGTGTCACCCCAGGGGCATAGTAGGGAGCTCTGTGACAGAGGGTCAGTCTTGACAGGTGTTAACCCATCACGCTGTGCTGTGCATGTGCTGAGGATTGAATAAACTCTGTCCTCTCCTGCCATAGACTTTCTTCCCCTTGTTGTACTAGTCGAGAGGCCTGGGTGCTAGAATGTGCGGTCCCCACGGGAAAACAATACTGCCATCTAACTTTAGAAACAGGCTCCAGGGTGAGGAGGAGATGAAGAAGAAACTTCGCACCACTACAGCGTCCAGCACATGAGGCTCTTGTGGTTTATCTTCTGGGGGCCGCATCTGCTCTCCACCTTCCAACAACACCCCCACACGGTCTCCAGGAGCCCCAGCCCAGAGTGCCACAGCTGAGTCACTTACCACTAGCGGCAAACACACGCAGAGCCCAGAGACAGTGGAGGAGGTTCTGGCTGTGAGACAGGTTCTTCCTGGCCAGAATCAATGTCACATCAAGGGCTTCCAACTCCAGGGCCTTCTGTCCAAACTTTTTATCTGCAAACACGAATTGACCCATCTCAGCTGTGCTGCCCGTTCATGAGGAGGGCTAGACCGAGTGTAGGGGAGAGGGAGGCAGAGTGGACGGCGGGAAGGAGATAATCACAGACAATGAGACTTCTCAGATCTTGTAGCAAATGCTACTATGTCTGCCCCCACTGGAACCAGATGGCTCCGAAGAGCTAATTCGGGGTACACATATGGTCCTTCATCCTTCAAGTACTATTTACACGAAGCCTGGTGCGCTGTTCGACGCGCAGCCCCAAGGTGTAAGACTATTTCTGGTTGTCCTCAAACGTGAACTAGTTTACTAGGGCAAAACTTCTAAGGATGCTTGAGTTATGTAACATTTCAAGGCAACGCAGGGACCTAGACTGGATTCTTCTTTGAATGTGCCCATAAAAATTATGTGGGGAACACCGGGAGAAACTGAAATGAGTCTACATTATGCACTCCTTGTTATTTTATTAGATTTGTAATCGCAGGGTTGTGGCTATGTAGGGAAACATCTCTTTTCAAAGAAATGCACTCGGAAGTATTTAGGAGCGAAATGCTATCTGTAGCTTTCTTTAAAATATTTCAAAGAAAAATAAATAGGTGAAGAAAATATGTGTTAATGGTTAGGTCTAAGAGATAAGTACATGAGGTCATTTTTCTATGTGACAGAGAACTTTAAGATAAAAAGTGAAAACAACTAAGAAAATTAAAATTTCCCCCAAATTTCTCTAAATATTTGATGCAAATAACCTGACATTTAGTGTTGCAGGTAAACTGTTATGATTTCAATAATGAGTGAACAAGAATAACAATAAGGGGAAAGTACCATTTATTCTGTGTGCCTGGCCCCCACTGTGATAACATGTGGCCATGCCACCTGTCACGTTTGTTTGTACCCTTTCCAAAGTGTGATGCACAAACTGTCATGTTTGTTTTTGCAGGAATATAGTCACTATCAGGTTCTTCACAGGAGGAAACGAGTAAATCAGAGGCCATATCCTAAACCTGGTTTACCAGCATTTACCTTTGGACCAAAGGACAGCAATATGAGATTGAGTCTAAATTGATATGACCCATCCCTTTCAGAAGAAAGGCAGCTGTCTGGCTCCATTAGCAGACAACCTCATTTCTGTTCTGCTCAGGTCAGCCCCTGGCAACTTGAATGTGAAGGTTAAGGATTACAACCTCTCGATGACAGAAGCTGTGTTGACGTGACTATGGCAAGAGTGATATCTAGGTTTATAACCCGAAAACCACTGACCTGATATATCTTGCATCTCTGTCCCATGAAACCCACAGGATTCTTGTTTGTCATGGCTCTTGACCCACATGCTAAATGCGTGACACACGACACCTCATGTAAACCTTACAGTAACCCTAGAATTAAGTGCTGAGACCCTCCCTGTTTTGTAGATGAGGGCCCAGTGGCTCAGAAAGTTTAAGGAACTTGCCCAAGGACGAACAATTGATCAGCGTCAGGGCCAGGTGTGAAACCCAGATCTGACTTCCTAGCCTGTGTTATTTATGACAAGGGTCTATACCATGTCTCTTCTGCCTTTTGCTAGAGTTCACTTGCCCCACTCTTTGCTTTGTTGACTCCTTATCCTTTGAGTTTGGGCGCAGATGTCACCTCTCCCTGACCACATCCATCATCTGGCGAATTATCACAATCTGCTAGCCTCTCGTTAATTACCTGTTTACTTTCTGCCCTTCCCTACTTAAATGCAAGCTCCATGAGAGAGGGTCGCTTATCTGCCTTGATCGCCATGGTATTCTCAGGGCCTAGAACAGTGCCCGGCCTGGGGAGACATGCAGTAAAGACTTGCTGACTATATAACGAATAAATTGTATTGGTTTTGCCTGGAACTTGCTCATGCAGGTGCTGGGTGACACCCTGGTCTTGTTTTTGTTTGTTTGATTGTTTTTTGTGGGATGTTAAGTGGAGACCCCAAACATGGCAAAGGAAAGCGTGCTCCAGAGCCCCCATGCTCTTGGCTGCCATTCCTGGCACTGGACGTCAGAGGTCCATCTGTCAGAGGCCCCGAGCTTCTCGACCATGACCTGTGTGACTCTGCACACAAATGGGGTTTAACTGTTATGACTGATTGGCAATGTGTGCAGGCTTCCTGAGCAGCCAGGCTTTTAAAAACATGCTCCAAGAAGTTCCAGAATTTTAGGAAGGCATTTCAGGGTCTTCCACAGAAAAAGAGAAATGGGTGCGAAGCCTAAGAGGAAAGAATTCTAGGACCTCACCTTCCCTTTGCCTCGGGAAGCCCCACTTCCATGTGACTTACTGTATGTGAGTTGAAAATGGTCTGCAAAAAATATGCATGTCCACCTGCAACCTCAGAATGCTAACTTACTTGGAAACAGGGTCTTTGCAGATTTAGTTAGTTATGATGAGGTCGTACAGGTTTGAGTGGGTGCTGAATTCTACATGAGAATGTCCTTATGAGAAGAGGAGAGGACACGAGGAAAGATACACAGAGTGGAAGACCACGTGAAGAAAGGGGCAGAAATCAAAGCGGCGTGTCTACCCGCATCAGGGGGTTGCTGGAAACCGTCAGAATCTGGGAGGCAGGCATGGAGCAGGTTCTGGCTCAGAGACTCCAGGGGAACCAAGCCTGCCAACACCTTGAGTCTGGACTTCGGACCTCCAGAACCGAGAAAGGGTAAATGTGTTTCGAGCTACTCACTGTGTGGTGACTTATTACGACAGCCACAGAAACTCCGTGCACTTACACGATGAACTGCCGTGTAAGATGACTGTTTGCAGAAATGTTCCTTTTATTTTGAAAGGGATAAAAACTGCCTTGGAGTGTCTCCTGTGTGTCCCCAATATGACCCATGCCCTCTCCGAGGCACTGTACCTTGGCTTAGCTGACAATAGGACAACAAATTGACCTCCTCTACGGTCCGGCCATCGGCACCCAAGTGTCCATCACCTCCCTGCACTTCCCCACACGAGCCCCGCAAGTTATCCTCATAACCACCACCACAGAAGTGCCTTTCAGTCACCCTCAGGCCCGGGGCTGTGGGTACCTCGCAGGCCGACTTTGGCCAGCAGTCGGAAAAGGGGCAGGAGGATGTCATAGTCTGGGGAAGCTGTCCTTGCTGCGTCCACCAGCGTCTGCAAAAGGGCTTCGCTGCCACCCTTGCTGATCATGTAGCGAATCCTCCTGTCTGTGCCTGAGGGGGAAAGCAGAGGCGAGCTGAGCCACGACAAATCACCCTCGAAGACGACCTCACAGCTAGAGAGCGAGCAAGGACGGGTTCCCTGCACCCCAAAAACCATGCTGGGAGCTCTTGAAGCAGTGTGTGTTCAAGGTGTGCTATCAGGTAAGGGGCCAGCATGGTGGCGAGAAGGGGGTGTGGCATGAAACGGAGAAAGAACGGCATGTGTAAGAACCTGGGTGCCTTCGGCTGCGACATCTGTAATGAATGGAGCCTGGAATCCACTTTCCTGAGGACTTACCGAGTCTCCAGTGGCTGCGTGAGTCCTTGTGTGTGCGTGTATATAAGTATGCATATGGGCCTATGGATAATCATGGACTTAGCAGAAGAGGGACCGTAACATGCCTCTGCTACAGGCTTGATCACGTGTAAAAGGGACGGGGATAATAGCGTATCGGGAATAATATCATCAATGGTGTAATGATTTTTTTTCAGTAACTAATGCGAGGCAAATATAGAAACAACTGGAGGAATCCTTTGAGAAACAAATGTCCCATCATTTTATCTAGAAAGTTTAGAAGAGGGTCTGGGGCTAGGATGAAGAATGCTGATCTTTCCAAACTAAGAATAATTGTGAACAGACACGCCGTCCCTCACACACACCTGGCCCCAGGAGAAGGTCAAAAGCAGTGGTTACATTTCAACTTGGAAAGGGCCCTGGGTGATTCTCTATGCACTGGGCGTGGTTGACCTAATCGAGGTGGCCGACAAGGGTGGGACGTTATCAGCAAAGAAGACCCTCTCGTTTTCACCCTAATGAGAAGTAGCTTCCTGTGCTGACGGAGCAGAGGGCTCAGCACCTACGTCAGAAGGACACACGGCTTCATCTAAGAGTTCTGGACACCTCTGGACAAATTAAAGGCAGCGCTATCCCTGTGGCTTCACCCGCAGAGGTCACCTCGCTCAGGCAACTGTGGGGAAGTCACCCCGCCATCGGGGGGCAGCACAGCCTGCGGGAGATCCTCGGGATCATGGAGCCCTCCTCTTGAAACTGCAGCCTGAGGCTCTGTGGCTTTGGCGTGTCGTTCATTTGAGTGTTGCCTGTTTTTTGACGTTACTATATCTTTCTCACGCGGTGCGGTGTGGGACTGGCGGACATTGAAATAAAAACTGGCCGAAGGCTGGAATGTCCAAAACTCTTGCATTTCCCAGGCTCCTCACGTGGCCACGAACTAACAGAGGCGTGCCCCGGTTAACTCGGTTCACTCCAGTGAGGTCAATGCCGCCGTCTTACCTCTGGAGGCTCAGCGGCTTACGAGGTCCTGCCTCACGTTCCTGGGTCCACCAGACACGCATAAGGGGGCTGCCCACGCGCGGCTCTCTAAATGGACCGCGGTGAGGGAAGCAGAGCGAGGAGAGGGATAGGCGTGCAGAGGACAGCGCTAACCCCCAGGGTCTCACTTCCTCCCACGCTGGGGTCCCGGGAGGGTGGGTGACAAGACTGAAGAGCCCAAAGGACCATCAGCCCTGTTGACTCGGGGTCTTATTAATTTCATTTAAAAAAAAAAAAAAAAAAGGCTGATGATCTTGCCTCAAAGAAAGCGTGGGCTGGAGCAACCCCCCAGGCCACACAGATTCTTGGGCGCTACCAGAGTCACATGACCTCACGTCCATCATGAGCGAGGAAGGCCGGGCCTACTCACCAACAGAAAGCAGATCTCCG
Organism: Eonycteris spelaea; assembly: GCA_003508835.1. Taxonomy (NCBI): domain Eukaryota; kingdom Metazoa; phylum Chordata; class Mammalia; order Chiroptera; family Pteropodidae; genus Eonycteris; species Eonycteris spelaea. Next base: position 5,067,246 of record PUFA01000115.1, read on the forward strand.
AGGACCTGCACGATGGGCAGGATGGACTCCTTGTCAGAGCAGCCCTGCAGAGAAAACACAGACAGCCAACTGTGACTTGTCGTCAGAAGGACAGAGGCGGTGAGGTCAGGGTCGGACATGGAAATCGCCAGGCTGTGCTTCCTTCCGCTGAGAAGGCCTTCCTGCTGCACCAAGGCACCCTGAAGAGATGCTCCTTAAAAAGCACAGAGAGGGGGCTCAGTGACATAAGGGGCCCAGGGGCGCTGCCTCGATATGTGGCCCTCGGGAGCCCTGCGGCCCACTTTGTGGTAGCAAGACGGGCAAAGAACAAGCATCGGTAATTTCTGCAGAAACCAAGAGGGAAAGGGGGTTCGCGAGCCAGGGAGGCACGGTTCCGTTATTTCTGCAGCCCTGGATTCCTTTTAAGTGCAGGGCACAGAGCAGAAACAGAGACCTACTAAGATGTGCTGATGAAAACGCTCCCCGGACTGACCAGGAAGAGTTTTTGTTTTCTCGGGAGACACTTAGGTCGGCCCAAGTCTCGTTGCGTCGATGTTCTATGGGATCCCTGTGATGCCTGACAGTCCACCCTGTTATACAGAAGAGAACGCTGAGGCTCAGAGAGGGCCTGTCCACGTCCCCAAGGCCACCCGTGGAGCAAAGCCCGAAGTACAACCCAGCCCACTGGCCTTCGCACTGCAATACGCGAATGTTGTGGGTTGTTTGCCGTTGTTTTTCAGATCTCAGGAACTTGTTTACCTATGAGTTGTAAATTCGTCCGTCGACCACCATCTCCCGAATCTGCACCCAGGCCAGGCCCTTAATGGCACTTCGGACCAGCTGGCCATCAGCTGAAGCCCCCACAGCCTCCCCGTCAGGTGCAATTAATTCGTGAGAGCGGCCGGCAGAGCTCAGAGAAACATGTTACTTACTGGAGTTCCAGTGTCCTGTAAAAATGTGTGACTCAGGAGGAGCCAGACCGAAGGGATGTGACAGGCAAGGCGTGAGGAAGGACACGCAGCAGGCAGGCTCTCCCCGCGAGCACCTGGATTCCCGGCACGTGTCCCCCAGCCCGTCTTGCGGGGTTTGAAGGCGGCTTCATTACCGTGGTCCCCCCGCGTCCACGGGAATACACTCCGAGACCCCCGGTGGGTACATGAAATAGCCCTGAACCCCGGATGCGTTCCTTCCTATACGTACATCCCTATGATAAACTTTAACTTATAAATTAGGCCCAGCAAGAAATTAACAACAATAACCAATAATAAAAGAAAACAATTATAACAACGTCCTGTAATACAAACAAGCGTACTTCACCGACGGAGAACGCGTTCTTACCGTCCGCCTCAGCAAAGCTCAGCACACGTTTTGCTTTGGTTTGCTTTTCCGTATTAAGTCGAGCGCGTTCCCCTCTGCACTGAAAAGACCCACCTCGGCGCCTCCAAACTGCTGGCCTCACTCTCCCGCGCTTTGGGGCCGCCGTTAAGTTAAAAAAGAAAAGAGGGTCACTGGCTCACAAGCGCCGCGTCCCCTCAGAAGGCGCCGGGAGAAGCAACATGGCCGCGGCGTGGAGACGCCGGCCCGGGGCGCCGGCCCGCGACGCAGGGCGGCGCGCGGCCTCGCGCTCCTCGACTGTTTCTCCCTGCGGTTGTCGGTTTCCTGTTTTCACACCGAGACTGACTGTGGGTCACAGCAACGGCAGTGGGCTCAGCCTCCAGCCTCCAGCCTCCTCCTTCTCCGAGCGGAGGAGGATGAGAGCCCCAACCCTCTCACCACCCTGATTCTCCTGGCAACCCGCCCCCATCCGGAGGTGGTGGCCCAAGGTCACCTCATTAACGTAAGGAGAGACACCTTGCTCACTCTCCTCGCTTAGGAAATTCCAAAGGTTTGGCGGGGGAGCCCTTGCCAGAAACCGGAATAAAGACCCAACGTAGATTTCTTATTATAAATCACAGCATCCCAGCAGAACTCCAGCCCTTTGCAAGAGGATCCAAAGTGGAAAACCAAGTCCCTGATCAACTGCTATGTTTCTGGATCCGCCTCGGCACCCCCATAATTACTCTCATGTCTGAGGGAGGGGGATAAAAGATAAAATCAAGGCTGTGCAGGATGGTGTGACTTGTAAGATGCTAGATGCATTAGTGAATGCATGTAATGTATTGGGTAGCTATGAATGGTGAGCAAAGGAAAAGAAAATGAGAGAGGAAATGGAGAGAGAGAAGAGGAAGGAGAAAAGAGAAAAACCAATAAGGTAGAAACTGATGAAAGAGAAGTAAAATCCAGACGCCTTTCCTTTCATTCACTTATTCATGTGCCCGTCCCACAAACGTCCACTGCAAACCACCTCTGTTCCAGTCGCCAGGCGAGGCAGCAAACATACGATCTGCCTTCAGAGGCCTCGCGCCCGGCTCAGGTGAGCAGTCGGCACACCGTCAGGCCCTGGGGTGGTAAGGATTCTGACAGAGGTGCTGGGAGAATCCAGGAAGGAGCGTTTCACCCAGCTGGGTCCGTGAGTGAAGACTGAGAAACCAAGCAGAAACGAGCATCGGGGAGGGTTTCAGCCACCTCATAGCTCCACGTGCCCACAGGGAAGCACGACAGAGCCTGGTAACGCTGCGGTGTGACGTCGCTTCAGGTATGACCGGTCCAGATGAAGCAGCTGGCGAAGGGAACCGCACATTTCCGTAGACAGGAACTGGGTCTCATCCACCTCTGCGTTCCCACCTCCTAAGGTGTAATGGATGACCCATGTACTTAGGACATTCATGTTTCAAGTGAAGGGATTGCCTGCCTTATTACGACGTCCACTAAAATGCCCCCAAGAATAAGCAATGTCTCATAGGCTTCTGTTTACCTGCCCGCAAGGGTAGCAAGCTGGGCATGTGCGGGGGACCGACTCAATCACCACCCCTAAACTGGTTTGAGACCATCATGCTGGAGAAGAGGCCCCCAACCAATGTAGCTGGCTGCACACATGGGAGCTGTTCCTCCATAAACTGCTTTCATGGTCTCCCCGCCCGGAGAATGGTCCACGGTTCCTCCTGTTCACGTGATTGATTTTTGAGGTGATTATGGATAAGGGAATGTGAACAGAAGTCTGCTGAGAGATTCCAGAAAAGACATATCTCTAGGATTTAGGGGGAAAAAAAAACAGTAAAAGTGGGCCTTTTTCCTCCACTTTAAGTCTGTGTTGATATTGATGTTTCCTATTCATTAACTCAGTGAATAGTTAATAATAGGTGGGGGAGGGGCTTAAAAATAAAGCCCCCTCCCCGACCCCCCAAAAAACAGCTTTTTTGGATACTGCTGTATTGAGGACATAATCCTGGGTCATGGTGGCATTCTTAAGTCACTGAACCACTCTGTGGAACCGTCTCACTGTGGAGTTTCAGATAAGAGAAAATGAATGTTCCCACTCATAAAGGTCACTTTTGCTGAGGTCGTTTGTTACGGGATTTCAATGCGATGGAGAAAAGGAGAGAAATGTATACCTCCGCATGCCCTCTTCGCAAGCACCACGGTCTTAACAGGAAAGAAACTGATTTCGCAAACTAACTACAGGGCCAGCCCAGCAAGAAAACCCTGCCATCCCATAGAAACTAAGAGACAGTGTCGTCATACAGACGCTGAGTTCATGGCCTCACTCAGCTCCGAGCCAGAATATGGCTCTGCACAATGTTGTTCTTCTGTAAGCAAAACTTACAGCTATTGGTGGAGAAAAAGGAAAAAAGGCTCCACAAAATCTCGACTGGTATTAATTTATGCACTGCTATATTTACCAAAATAAATATTTTACACTGTTTAGAAGAAGAACACAAAGCCGTTATCACACCCACAGTAATAATAAATGAGCAATTAAAGAAGGCAGGATGCGATGTGCCTTGATTTTCTTTTAACGATCTTTTTAAATGAATCATTCAGTAATCCCCTGTTGTTTAAGACCTTCCTTTAAAAAAAAAATGGAACTGCCAAGTTTTCAGGGAAAAGCGGGCAGTTGGAAGAACAAACAGTGTCTTTCACAGTCTGGGGGGTTTTGAACTGCAAATTTCTCAGATACTGTCTGGGATGTGTTGCTCCCTGGCTCTGAAATGTTCTGTCTCTCTGTCGCCTTCCTCCTCCTCCTCCTGCATCCTCAGGATGGCATGTAAACGAGACTCTGCACATCGCTCAGCCGGGTCTCCGGCTCGGCTCCAGCCTCAGGGTGGACAGCGGGACCACGCAGGACCGTGCCCCAGACCCGCCATGGGCACCTGTGCCTGCAAAGCCTTGCTCCTGCTGCTGCCCTGGCCACAGCATGGTTCTCCCTTCCTCCCCCTTCCGTGACACCGGCTCACCTGCCCTCCCGGCACCCGCGACCCACAACCACCACGAGTCTGCACACGCTGCACGCCACACATTTCCACCATCCCGAGAGACTGCGACGTGACTGGTGCCTCCTGAAGTGACGCAATGCAGCGGCCTTGGCCTCCCCAAGAACAGGATTATCCACTTGACACGTATCCTCCACAACCCACTTTGCACATAACTTCTCTAGAATCCATACTCGAGCCTGGTCATCTCCTTCCCTCTCCGTTCTGGTTGTCTAGCGCAGGTAACGAACTATGCCCAAACCTAATGGCTTTGAACAACAGTCGTTTTATTATACCTCTTGGTTTTGCGTGGAGGGCATCTGGGCAGAACCTGCCTGGGAGATTCTTCTACTTTCCATGGTGTCGACTCGGGTCACTGGGTCGCATTCAGCTGGCAGAGGGGCTGGCTGGTCGGGAGGGCCTTTGATGGCTTCACTCGCACACCTAGCACCTTGACAGGCGGGAGTACGGGCTCACCATGGACTGTCGACCAAGGCCTACATGTGGCCTTTCTAGCATGACGATCATGGACTTCTTACATGGCGACCGGGTCCCCCACAACAAGCATCCCAAGAGAATGGGGTGGGAGTTGCAAGGCCTCTTATGCCTTAACTTCAGAAGTCCAACCGGCATCTCTGCCACATTCAGTTGGTCAGTCGAGTCACTGACGATGTCCAGATTTGAGTGGAGGGAGTTAGGGCCCACCTCTCAGTTGGAAGAGCAGGAAAGATTTGCAACTATTTTTTTACCTTCCACAGTCCCCTGAGACCATGAGCCCATCTAGAATAAGTATTTTGTCTCGTTTCTCTTTGGTATCCCCGGACCCTACCATGGGACCTTGCACAGAGTTGGTACTCGGTAAATTATGGAATGGGATGACATACAATTGGATGAATGAGATGGGATGAGATGGAAAGGTAATAGGCATCGCCAAAGCCTTGCTATCTTTCCCTCTTTGATGACAGGATTCACCCCGAAGTATATTCCAGGGAGCACATTGTTATGGACGTCCATAAGCTCCACAGCTCAATTCCTCTGTCATTCCAGCAACTGAGCAAGCAAACGCTGAAAGCCTATCATATGCCAAGCAGTGAGTTAATGAATAGGGAATGTCAATATCAACACAGATTTAAAGTGGAGGAAAAAGGCCCACTTTTACCAGGCAGGGAACAAACAGCCTGTCCACACCCCATTTTGTGTCATGCCCCTGATCGCACAGAAAAACAGTGCTTACACTCTGTGCCTGTCCCTGCAGAATGAATTAAGAAGCCCATGAGATTCTAATTCTTGGTCTCTAAGGAATAAATAAAAATGTCTCCCCAATTCATGAGCCAAGAGCGCGGGACACAGCTCATAGAGCCCGAGAAAACCATATTGCCAAAAATAAATTTTTTTCCTTCCCGTCACGCAGCTTGAACACTCACTAGAGATGGCCCATTGACTAAATAAAAGACATTATTAAATTTAGAGTTGTTAATGAGTGACGGAAGGGAGTACTAATCACACACTTCAATTACAGGGAAACATGCAGACGATGCACCGATAGAAATTTAGTTTAGGCAGAAGGAAAAACTTTCTGTCAAGTATGAACTAAATTCCAAAGAAAGAGTTGTTTTAAGAGAGTATGGATGGACGTATCTATGAATGAAATAAAATGAGATTTGTTTCAATGTGACGGGGGATGGGGCAGGAACAGTGGGGCATGCAATAGAGAAGTTTGCCATCATTACGGAAGCTGGTGGTTACGTGCCATGGCCCTGTCTCACAAAAGGTGACCAAAGATAGGTCTGAAGACCCTTGGAGATGCATCTTCCTGGATCAGTTTTCCACCCACATCAGGACATTCACAATTTAGCAGAATACTCTGAAGGAGCCGGGGGCAAAATAAACAAAGCCAACGAAAACAGTGAGGTTGGGTCCTCTGGGCAGAAACCATCTGGGATCCCGTGCTTAGCCAATGCGCCCTTGTGGTCACTCGGTACATGGTAAAGAATGTGAGCCGTGATAATAAATGACAGCAGTCAACAGCATCATGCCCCAGAAAGGTTCTCTGATTTCTCCTAAATGATACTCACTGGAAAGCAGGATCTGTCTCTGTTTCTAGGAAGACTGTGACGTCTTGCCGAAGCGCAGTTGACAAATTACAGCTGCAAACTTGCAGGTTTGAATTAAAGATGACTGAAAAGAAGTGCCAAACGGTTTTCAGCTTTTCTGAACGGATTCAAAACACGGCCAATAAATAACACGGTGGGCAGGCACCTGGCACCAGGGCTCAGCACCAATGTCGAGGAACTGAGCTACTGCCTTCTGGTTCAACCAGCAGCTGCCACTCACTGAATCCATTAACCTCCAACACACACAGGAAAGATTAAAAGTACCCGGGACAGGGAGGCTCAGCCCTGGCTCTGTGAGGCCGCTGAGCCCGCAAGTTTCCAAACACTCGAAGAGGAAGAAGCTCTTTTCCAGGTCCTCTGTCCAGCTAATTCCCAGGGAGCTGGTCTGAAGCAGCATCGCAAAGCAAGAGAAGTTGGTCTCTGGTATCCTCAGACCGCTGATCTCTGTGGCCTTGCTCCACCACCTGGGTAATCTCTAACCTGGTAAGTAACGGCCTGCCCCAACCACTCTGAAAAAGCTGCTTTTCAGAGATACACTATACAATTTGAGGGTTAAGAAATCAGATTACTAATCGGCTTCCCGTACAGCCAACACACTGTGGTTACTACTACCACCGAGGTCCACTTCGTTTTAGGCACCAGCACTGCTCAGTCCTCAAAACCATGCCGCAGTTTCAATATCACTGTTCCTACTGCACTGACGAGGAGACGGAGGCTGAATGAAGTTGAATACTTTGCTCGAGAGCAAACGTCACCTTTCTTCACCTTTTCTGAATTGAGTTTTGAAAGCTTGTAAGTTTGAAGACATTTTGAGGGCGTTCTAAAGTAACCAAAGTAATGCTTCTTAGTGAAAACTCTTTGATTCTAGCACCCAACCTGTGACCATTTCAAAACATTTTACCGATTCTAGAATCCAACCTGTAACCATTTGCAAATGCTTCGTCACACTTAAACCACCACTAAATAGGTGGACCGGATGGTCTGTGCCCTTGATTCTTGGACACGTGACTCTCTGATTACCAAAGACAATGTAGCAGGAATAACACTGTATAACTTCCAAGGCGAGGCCATCACCAGCTACGCAGTAGACACCTACGCCACTGAGATGCTGTCATCTGGAGCCCTGAGCCACCACGTAAGAGTATGGACGACCCTAACACAGCCATGCTGTAAGGAAGCCCAGACCACACGCAGAGACCCATATGGCACTGTGGGAGACAGACCCAGGCAAGCTCTCAACGCACTGAGGGTCCCTCAGCATCAGCCATGACCCTTGAGAGTAAAGCCATCTTGAATGCCCGGCGCAGACGAACCTTCAGATAGCTGTCATCCCAGCCAACTGCCGATGCAATCACACAAGAGATGCCAAGCAAGAGACACCCTGCTGAGTCCTCTCCCAATGGTGAGAAAAATAAAATAGTTGTTCTAAGGGATAATTTTTTATGCGGCCATAATAACTGAAACGCAAACCAATCTCAAAAGCAGTTCAAAAAATCATTGAAACTTTGATTTCTAAAAACTGAATTTGGAATGCATGACAGAAAAATCAAATCAAATAAAATAAATTAATATAATAAAATAAAATTAAATTAAAAATAATAAAATAAATAAAATAAAATAAAATAAAACTGCAAAGATCTAGACCAACCATTTAAACTGAAAAATACCATAAAGATTTTACTGAATTATCTCTTCCTATTTTTGCAGAAGACAGCATGATAGAGAGTAGATGAAACATCAGACTTGGAGGCAGGACACTTCGTTCTAACCCAATGTTTTCATGATGACTTTAATCATCTAACATCTCTGCCCCCTACTTGCTTTCCTCATGCTTCAACTAAGGGAATAAGAAGCTTTGATTTCTCAGCCCTTTCCAGCTCCATGACCCTGTGACATACGATGACGTCAGACTAGGGTCAAGAGAAGGCCTTAACACCTACGAGGTCTTCTTCCTGATTTTGGTGTTGTGGGCCAGAGGTGGCTGCTTACTAGGTCAGACTCTGAAAACGAGGGAAGAGAGAGAAAGCAGGGGCATCCGCTCATCTGCGGGAAATGTGCCGAAGCGTCTGAGGACAGGTGTGGCCTCGGAGGTCCAAAGCAGGGCAGGAAGCCCTTGGAAAGGTGCCCCTGGGCTCCGGAACAGACCGAGAGAAATGCGTAAAGGCGGTCAGTGCTGACTTCCGGTCCCCCTTCCCTGCCCTTCCCACCACCACATCACCTCTCCGACCTCTGCTAACTGGGACAGCGCTCTGCTGTTTCAAACCAACAGCTCTGCATTTCCCGGGAAGTGGTCATTCTTCCCTTTTCCGTTCACAGATGCGGGCTGGTAATCTCTGGGGCATGAAGATATCCCGGTATTCATCCTTCACCCTCACGGCTTTCCCCTGTCTCTCAACAGCTCCTCTCTGCTAACCCCGCTCTCATACGGGTCTATCAATGACTTCGTTCGCACGAAGGCAGGGTCCTCGGCCCCAGTGCCACTGGTATTTTGGACCAGAGAATCATTCGTTGAGGTGAAGTGGGAGCACTGTCCCACGCACTGTAGGATGCTCAGCAGTATCCCTGGTTTCTACCACGTGGATGGCAATGCGGAACCTACTCTCCTCCGAGTTGTGACAACCAAAAACATCCACAGACACTGCCCAATGGAAAACCAGCCCTGATACTTGTGTAACGTATGATCCCTCTCGGTGTATCGAATGAGGAGAATGATATAAGTGAAACAAATAAAGGGCTCCCTGTTTCATGGACCAGTGGAAGCCAAGTCAGAGAGAGACTGTGGGGCCTAGATCCTTCTCGTCATCCCACGAATCAGTTCACTCAGACGACGGCCTTCTTTCTACTTTCCCTCAAAGCCATCCTCACATTTCCAGATCAGACGTGAGATTAATTAGATTCCTTCTCTCTCTCTCTCTCTCTCTCTCACACACACACACACACATAAACACACACACACAGAGCTCAATAACAAACTGGTTGAATTTAGCAGATTTTGTTCTACACTTATATCCACTAGTCACTCAATTGCTTGAAAATGATAACCATGAATTAAATTAAGGATTGTGGCTTTGTTTAGCATGAGCCGTCACATCTACTTTTGAATGATTATTAATTTTTCTTCCCTCTACAGTGATTGGTTCTGTTATATTGAAGGAGAACAGCCAGGACATTCTATAAGATAAGGACTAAGATTTCTTCTTTGTTTCATCTTCAAGATGCTCCCTAATTTGCCCATGATTGGCTCAGTTATTGAAAGCACTGAGTTAATATAAATGGGTGTCAGACAGTCATAAACAAGACAGTAAAGTCTCCGTTCTCACAAATCCCTCAGTCCGGGAGGTGTTTGCTCATCTAAAGTTTTGGTGATGGTAAGATTAGTAGAGAGAATTGCTACATGCCCCAGTTCCCTTTAATCTGCTACATAAGCATAAATTGCTTCCCCAGGTCTAGCAAATGAGCTCTTTTGACAGAGAGAGAGAGTGAGAGGGAGGGACAAGGGGCGGGAAGAGGGTAAGAAAGGGGGCGGGGGGGAGGGGAAGGACATGTAAATTAATTAGCATAACCCATATCCTCTGTTGGGAACATAATGCCCAAACCCTATAAGGTTGGGGGTGGGGATCAGCACAGAGCATGGCAGCTGAATCTCTGAGACTGGTTCTCCACTAGGGAATTAATTCACCATCCTCAGATAGGATATTATAAGACCAGGACATAACTTTGCACATGACTCCAGCTGTTGTGTTAAAAGAGGAGGTGGCGGCTTTGGTCGATGGCTGGCTTGGTTCTGACAGAACACAGTTTCCACATCTTCTGTTCAGGGTTTCCCAAGAGGCATAATTTCCCATGATGCCCTTGGCTGGCCGCCTTCTGGTGGATGCCATCTTTCGTTTGCTACCTAGGGTCACCCTTCACTATATCTGGACTTGCCAAACTATAGGCTAAAGTAAGCAAGATCAGGAGCCCCTGGGTTAGCATCCTAAAGCAATTTTCCAAGACCTTATTTCCTGTAATGAGGACCCACCTCATTTATGCAAGCTTTACTCTGCTACTGAGTATACATTTTAGGAGGAACCAAACCTTCAAAACAAACATAACATCATATATGATCAACAGGAGCAAGAAAGAATCAGTATCACACAATCTGAGGCCAAGGTCGAAAACACTAAGCCCTAATACTTCTTGGTTGGTTACCTCCTATAAACATAGTTACTAAGAGCTAGCATCAAAGACATCAAAGGTTGGACATTAAAAATTCCTATAGTTCTTCCTTGTTTGCAGGCCAGTGTGCCAGTGAGCATCTCAAAAAAGTACCTGTCAACACCAGCTGTAGGTTTCTGTAAGAAGAAATAACTCATCCTGTCTGGCCCGCATATGCCCTCCTCGTCTTAGGAGGCATATCTCAGAAGTAATGTCAAGCCTGTTGGACCAGCTGGCTCATGCCAAGCACCTCTGAGGAACCTCAACTGTGATTTCCATCCTAGTAATTCTCATCTTCAAAGCAAAATGTTTCCAGTCGAATATATGCAGGAATCTCAGTGACATGCGGCCAGCTGCAATGGGAATTTATTACTTGGTTTATATTATTTACGACCACTAAATGCAATGGCTAAACAGAAAGCAGCTTGGAAAGAAGTTAGTCATTCTAGTCATCTTTCCTAATACTCTCTAGCTTCATTTCCAGGTCTTCCAAACACCAAACACTTAGTTTATAATATATCTCTATCTATATCTCTGCTACAGTTCTTACAGATCACTTCTTTAGTGAACAAAGGTGTTCACATTTTAATCATCGCTAGATAACACGTATGTATTTATAAAACATTTTCCCAGATCAGGCGCATTCTCCCAGCAGTAGGAATTTCTGTTTAATGCACTTTTAAATTCATATAAATACCATATATTTATTTTTCGTATATCCTAGATGCCTCTTTGAACATGTAAACACCCCATATTGGAGCCATGAAGATCCACAGATGTCTGCAAGAGACACTGTGCCTACATGAAGTAAATTCCTCTTTGTTGCTGATAATTTCATACCAGGTTCTTCCAGCACCCAGACTATATTTCACGGAGTAGAGCGAGCAAGTGAGAGGGAGTGAGATAAAGATAATTTTGAATACAACCCTATATTTTGTCTTTCTTAGAGTTCACGCTCAAGAAACCAGAAGGTTCTAGAAAATCAATGTCAGCAGGCTGAGTTATAAAATTGATGAGAGTTGGGAGGTTAAATAAGATACTATAAAAAAAAAGAGATTCAGAGGGTGGAGGTGGTCGTTCCAATACAAATCAAAGCTTCAAGGGTCAGAGATTATAATGGGATAGTGGGAGGAAAAATAGTCTCTTATAAGATTCAGCAAGCAAGCCCTGAATGTTTGGCAGTTAGCCAGTTAAGTCACAATTTTAATGGTCCAGAAAAGCGTCCACAGCTGTGTGGGATCATATAACCCATAAAGAGGACATCGGGCAACCTTCCTTTAATTGCTGGGGCTGAAGTCCAAAACCTAGGGAGAAGCTCTTAGTTCAATGATCTCACTCGAGACACAAATTTGTTTCCACTCTCCTTTCTGGAATTCAGGTTTCTGTGGAATTATCAAGTAAATGTCATGGCAACAAAAGTTCCTCTTGACCATGATCCTGTCAATGAATCTGAGAGACAGGGCTGATATCCACTGAGTACACCAATACTCAGAGATGCAGAGGCACCTTCCTGTCTTGGCTGAAGAGAGATGAAATGAAAATTACTGGTTGAAAGTCACCAAGAAGTACAGTCACAGTGAGTCGTGATTTCCATTATAATCAGTAATTTGACAGAATGTCCATGTATCTGTCCTTCTATACATCTATTCGACCATTTGCTGAAATCACTTGATACTCATTAATACATGAAGCTATAAATAACAGGGACTCAAAGAATGCCACCAGTACAGAAATTCTCAATCCTACTGCAAAACAAGCCCAAAAGAACACAGCAATACTGACAAGCTATCACAATCAAGTCCAAAATGAATTTAATGTCTGAGAATGATGCATGGGAAATCAGAAGGAAGAATGAGAGGAGAGAGAAAATCTAATAGTGGAAATGAAGGTCATCGAGAGAGACAATAGGAATTGGGAACTACTTTTCAAACAGAGGCAGTAGTTATTTTAGCCAGTGATGGCTCTCTTGCTTTCGAGACAGAAAACCTTATGAATTATTTCTGACTCTGTCTTAAAGTATTGGCTCCCATCTTCTTGAAGGAGGTCAACCAACCATGTAAATAAAGTACCGGATTCTCCACAATTGGCAATCAAAGCTCTTCTCTCTCATGGGGCGGATGTGAGTTGGCTGGATAAGCAAAAAGCTGAGAGCCCTCAATCAGTGAGAGACGCTGCAAAGGCATTATCCCACACTTTGGAGGGACAGTGGATCCAATTAGTCCTACAGCCTCTTGTATGCACTCCCCCACAAAACGAAGTGTACCGTTTTAACATCGAGCAGTTGTATGCCCATCTACCAAGTATAATTACCACTGTGCCCTGCCATCATACAGACTGTCGTGAGTGGCTCTGTACGTAATTAGGCTAGCCATATGGGCCACTTCTGTTTTTCAGAGTCTCCATGGTCAATTGTCAAGCAGTCGGTGAGAAATGACCACTCTGATCTTCCACTCGTAAGGAAGTGGTGCTTGAGCCGTACGCTTGGGACTGCAGACATCCCTCTGTGTGAAACATGATTTCCTTAAACCCGCCTGAGGGGTCAGCATCAGAGGTCTGGACCAAGCTCCTTCATGAGATGGAAGAGAAGTGTTCAAAGAGGAAAAAGAACACAGATCCTTAAAAAATTCTAATACGCTTTTAATTTTGAATAATTTTAGACGGACAGAAAAGCTGCAAAGATGCCTGTCCCCCTGTTCCTCCGCTAAGACTGCCTTACAATAGCATGACGCATTTGTCAAAACTAAGAAACTGACACTGGTACATCATCATTAACAAAACGCAAGACCTCCTTGGTCTTCACCACGTTTTCCCACTGACGTCCTCATTCAGTTCCAAATTCCCGTCCAGGGTACCACATTGATCTGGTTGTCCTATCTCCCCGGTGCCCTCCCGTCTGTGACAAGTCTGTCTTTTCTTTTTTTCCACAACCTTGACGATCTTGAGGAATATTGTGAAGGTGTTCTACAGAAGGACTCCCGATCTAGGTTTGTCTGACTTTTGTCTCATTATTAGACTGGGGTTACAAGCCTTCATAGGGGAAGTGCCCTCCTCGTCACTCCTCAGGGACGCCTGACACCTCATCACATCACCGATGTCATGTCACTTGGTTCTCAACACTTGGGTAAAGTGACACTTGCCATTTCTCTCCAGTGTAAAGTTATAATTGTTCCCTTTCCATCTACTTGTTTTTGTTTTTGTTTTTTGTCACTATGTCTGGCCTACTCAGGAGCAGAAGGGGTGGGATGAGCTCCATTTCTTGGGAGGCTTTTGGGGGGACATATCTGCATACATGCTTTAAGTCCTTGGCATCTGAGGGAGAAATGCATTCAGTTTACTTTGCGTTCGTGGGAACGCCTGCTCTCTCCTCCATCCTATTTTTCCTCATCACATGCCCGTTACTTCTCCTGGAACAGGACTTTTTAAGACGCTCAGTCCATCAGTACTTCCTGCAGCCCCATCAGGAAATGGACAGTATCGGGTTGCTCTGATCCATGGGCAGTGGATTCTGGCCGCTGAGAGGAGTCTTGGAAGAAGCCTTAGGACAGCTCTTCTGAGGGAGATGCTTTCAAACGCAAATGTGTGCAGCCATTCGGTCTGATGGGCTGTGATTTTCCAGCTTCCTTTCGCAAAGTAAATTGCTTTTGGAGTTTAAATGTTCTCTGGCTTTCTTTCCCTCAAGCCTGGCCTGGTGTGAACGTCCCGCCTTTTCCAAAAGCCAAATGTGTTTCATTGCGTCCTATGACTCATTTAATATTAATGGCACAATGAATACATTCAGTCTCGCCAGACACGCTGTGGAAAGAAAAACTAACCTGTCGACCTGAACCGTGTAAGTAAGCGTTAAGAGAGTGGTCAAAGATGCACGTCCAAGGGGCTCATGCTGGCTAAGACAGAACTGTGTATCTTGGCTCTAGACAAAGCGGACATTTTTAGAAATGTGGGTTCCCCTTGGAATCCGTGAGAATTCTCCTAATGGGTCTGAATCCCAGACTTCAGACATTTTCTAATCCTACTCTTGTCAAATGCGGACAAACATGGAGGCGTCAAATCTTCATCATCTTCTTCTTCTTCTTCTTCTTTCTTCTTTCTCTTCTTCTTCTTCTTCTTCTTCTTCTTCTTCTTCTTCTTCTTCTTCTCTTCTTCTTCTTCCTCTTCCTCTTCCTCTTCCTCTTCCTCCTCCTCCTCCTCCTCCTCCTTCTTCTTCTTCTCCTTCCTTCTTCCTTCTCCTTCTTCCTTCCTCCTCCTCCTCCTCCTCCTCCTCCTCCTCCTCTCTCCTCCTCCTCTCCTCTTCTTCTTCTTCTTCTTCTTTTTAATGCATCCAGGACGGGAACTCAGCATCTCTCAAAGGAATAATCACTGTTTGAAACTCTAATTTTATAGAAGGTCATCTCTAGGCTGGGCCATAGCTTTATGATTTACACATATACGTAACTACCTAATCCCTACTAGGAGAGAGTGATTAAGTTCATTTTAAAAATATAACCCACACAATCAGTATATATATATATATATATATATATATATATATATATATATATATATATATATATATATATATATTTTGCATAGAAAAATATCTTGGGAAGAGATGTTAATGGTTTTTATTCCTGAGTAGTGGATTGCAAATTATTTTTGTTTATCCAATTTTCTCATTTTTCTGCAATGACCGTAGAATTGCAGGATATAAGTGAAGAAAGTGAGTAGTGAGAAATACATGAGCCCAAAACCTTCTGACGTTCTCAGGACGGGGTCCACCCTAAAAAGAAGAGCTATCTCTATGACACTTAATATTCTTGCCTTAGAATCATTTACGTCTAATACTTTACTCAGTTTTGCATTGATTCGACAGACATTTATGGAGAACCTACAATGTGCCCTGAGCTGTGCTGGGCCCTGGGGATACACACCAGAGAGATATAATTGCCACAGCTGTGAAGACGGACATGCAAACAGGTCCATTCGGGTTGCTGCCTAGTGGGGGTGGTTCATGGCCCCTGTATCCAATCATGCAGCTTATGCTCGGCTCAGTGGTTCCAGGCGGAACAGGCTCACCACAGTCAGCTCAGATTTGATACCTGCTACAATCTTCCAACGTGTGACACTGAAGTGTCTCGAGGAGGGGACACCTTGACCTCCCCGGCACATAGGTACGCCACAGCCAGCAGCAGTCCTGAAGACGGGCCCACTGAGCATCATGGGAAACATCACTTAGCTTTGCTTTGGGGGTGAGAGGAGATGCTGGAACTTTGACTCGAAGCCAGAGATGTTTATCTGGCAAGTAAACAAGGTGAAAGGGTAGAGCTGCTTGTACTGGAGCTCCGAGCACGCGTGGGGGGAAGTAAAAGATGATCTGCCACAGAAGCCCTCACGGGGTATTTAGATTTTGTCCTAAGGAGCCTTTGCCTTTAAGGCCTTGTGTCTTGTGCTCTGGAGGTTGAAAGGAAAATGAGTAATTGACAAGAAACATAGGCAGTAAACGCTCCGACCTTGCTCTTACTAATTTTTTTTTCCTGATAGGTTGCCTTAGGCAAAGGAAACAAAAGAAAAAGCCAACAAGTGAAATGACATCGAACTAAAACAATTTTTTCACAGCAAAGGAAACCATCAACAAAATAGAAAGACAATTCCCGAATGGGAGAAAATATTCACCAATGATACGTCCAATAAAGGGTTAAAATCTAAAATTTATAAAAAGCTCATTTGACTTGACATAAAAAACCCCAAAAACTAACAATCTAATGAAAAAATGAGGAGAGGATCTGACTAGGCTTTTCCACAAAGAAGACATGCACATGTCCAATAGACACATGGAAAGATGCTCAAGGTCACTAATCATCAGAAAAACGCACATTAAAACCACGGTGAACTACTGCCTCATACCTGTCAGATCAGCATCATCAACACATCAACGGAAGACCAGTGCTGGCGAGGATGTGGAATTGCACATCGGTACAGCCCCTATGAAAAACAGTATGGAGTTTCTGCAAACAATTAAAAATAGAACTACCTTATGACCCAGCAATTCCACTGCTGGGTATTTATCTCAAGAAATCCAAAACACTACTTCAAAAGACATATGCACCCTTATGTTCACTGCAGCATTGTTTCCAATAGCCAAGGTATGGAAGCAACCTAAGTGCCTATTAATAGATGATTGAAAAAAGAAGTGGTACATATATACGATGAAATACTACTCAGCCATAAAAAAAAAAAAAGAATGAAATCTTACCATCTGCAACAACACGGATGGACCTGGCAGGCATTATGCTCAGTGAAATAAGTCAGACAGAGAAAGACAAATGCCATATGATTTCACTTATACGTGAAATTAAAATAAATAAATAAATAAAATAAACACAACAGAAAACAATTATAGGCAGGCAACAAGCTGACGGCTGCCTGACGGGAGGGAGGGTGAGGAGAGGGATGGAAAAGGTGAAGGGATTAAGCCATACGAATTGGTAGTTATAAAATAGTCACGGGGAGGTAAAGTATAGAGAATATAGCCAATAATATAGTGATAACTACGCATAATGCCAGGTGAGTACTACTAGACCAATTGGAGCGATCGCTTCCTAAGTTATATAAATGTCTTATCACTATGCTGTACACCTGAAACTAATGTAAAATAATAGTGAATGTCAACTGTAATTGAAAAATAACATTTAAAAAAAAACAGGGAAAAAAGGAAGGGGAATAAGAGGTTTGAACTTTCACATCTCAAACAAATAAGGCATGGGGCTATGGTACATAGAGAATTCAGTCAATAATATTGTGATAGTGGCATATGGTGTCGGATGATGACGGACTTTCGGTGATCACTTCTTTAGGTATATAAATGTTGAAAATTTCTGATGTACACCCAAACTAATACGATACTGCATGTTAGTTTCATTTTAATAAAATCCTCCTTTAAAAAAAAGAAAATGAGTAATTGAATGAATGGCTAGTTAAGTGAACGAGGTAATAAATGAATGTGCCGACGAGTGAATGCAAATCTAGCTGGTTAATTAATAGTTCATGGATGTTTAGAATTGAAGCTGAGAACAGATTATCATCAAATTCTCCTTCTCTTTCCTGGCTTTCCCTCAGCCCCCTCCCAAATCCTTCCACTCATGAGGGGCTGTCCTCAGGGACAGAATTAAAAGTGACAGTGTGGGGAACAATGGACCCACCAGGATCCCACGGCAAGGAGACACCTGCGATCTGCTTAGGTGTGAATGACCTTTGTGTGTCCAGTTTCCACAAACATACATGCCAAAGTGTGTGTGTGTATCAACACACACACACACACACACACACACACACACACACACACACACACACTTTTCTGAGCACTGCTCTTCCCTGTTCATCCCTGGCCACTGTGGATACAGCCGTAGTTATACAACTTCGACCACGCACAGATGACGGGGTCCAGGGGTGGGCAGCTCTCTTTGGCTGGCCTGATCCATCTATTTTCCAAGATGGCCGGAGCCGGCACCTGAACTGAGCCACGCTAACCTCGGGCACCGTTGGTGGCACGCCGCAGCACACGGAAAGAGCCAGGAGCAGCAGCTCCTCGATAGGCAAGAGAGGGCACAGACGAAGGTGAGCACAGACAAGGGGACACAAGACACGGCCTGGAGTTCAGCTCTGGCTCCGGTGCGTTCAGGGGCTGCAGACCCGCTTCAGGGTCTGCTGAGAAATCTCTGTGTCTCTACAATCGATTCCCACGTATAGGTCAGCTGCAGCTGAGTTCAGATTAATTTTATTAAACCTGTAGGATGGCTTAAGTGGGGTTTGATGGAATCCAGAAGTGGATGTCTATGACTTACAACCAGATGAGCTATATAACCAAGCCACCTTTCTGGGTGCCACATAGAGAAAATTGCAGACTTGGGGCCCCCTGGGTTTGGATCTCAGTTCCGCCACTAATTAGCTCTGTCCGCCTTCACGTGCTGCCTCAGAGACTCTCAGAGCACTAGACAGTATTCACCACCCCTCCCCCATCTTGTGGGGACTTGAATTTCATGGCTATAATGTACCTGGCAGCCTGCCTAGCCAATGTGGATGCCAAATAAATGAGACTTGTTGTTATTACACTAGGAGACCCTTTTAAAACTTTTTTTTTAATTCTCTGAATTTATGAGAAATTGAGAAGCTCATGGCTTGTCCTCTGTACACATTTGCTTTCCAGCTCCAGCCAAAAGACAAGAAACAAGCTTTAATCCTTCTTGTCCTTGTTTACTGCACTGTGACAGAGTCTAAGGGGTAAGGGACCCCTACAACCAGCCCCATCACCTCCGTTAACTTCCAGGCCACTAGGACAGAAAGCAAGGAACCGGGTTCTAGGTTTCATGGAGAATATTTTTAACCTCTGCACCTGCTCTCCAGCCCTGAACTTACCCAGGCGCCACCCCCCTCCCCTGCCAGCAACCAGATAAAGGATATTTAAAACGCAGCTTCTCACTGCCTTTGTTTTCAAAGCCTAATTATAATGTTGTCATTGGCGCTGATTTGCATTGGGCCAACAGTGTACGTGGTGCTCTCTCGCAAAGACAGCCTTTGTCAGCACAAACACGGGGAGACACGCCTAGAATATTACTTCTGTTCTTTGAAATCCAAGCTGCCTATGTGGAGCCTTTAATGTCCTCTTCGCATTCTCTCCTGAAGACCTCCACCCCAGAGAGAAACGAAGGGGAAGGGCCAGATGAGTGGGGGTCCCCAGTGCCTGACGTGGGAGCTGCTTCGAGAGGGCCCAGGGGGCACCGGGAGAAAGGGAGCTGAGCCCAGGAAGAGGTGCGAGCCCAGCCACCTCTCCTGAAGGAGGGTCCTGTGAGTGAACCTGAGAAGAGAGATCACAGTGATCCTCACCTCCCAGGAGGAGAGTAACAATGCCAGTGTGACGAGAGAGTCAGAAACGGGGACTGAGTGCGACAGCACAGGCCCTGGGCTAGGCAGAGACTTTTTGATCCAAGAAGATGCCAAATTAGCTTCCGTCTCTGGAAGCTAATTCGTTTTGTGCCAGAAGGTCACACCCGCAGAGATAGATATCAGCTTTTTAAACTACAGGTTTCTTAAACCCATTTGGACTTACAAAATTGTAAGCCCCTAGGGTTGGATGTCAAATGTATGCTTTTTTTAAAAAGCCCTATGGAATTCTCCTATTATCTCCAATCACATTGTTTGTTTGTTTGTTTTCTGTGAAAACTTCAGCAAAGGAATGGATGAAGGATGAAGGTTTCCATCTGACAGTCAAGAGAAACACTCTGGATTAAAACAGTGATTAAGAGTCTGGGTGCCATGTGAAGTGTTGATCATCACACACAGTGCATCATTGGATATGCACGAACACACGCTGAGCCTTGCTTCTCATGTGGAAAAATGAGAGAAATAGCTACGTTGGGGGCCTCAGGAAGAAGCAAACAAGATGGCCACAGGAAGTACCTAGCTTGTAAAGGTTACGCAAACGTGCCAAGCTGGACCAGGTTGGTCACAGGGAGAGTTGGACATGAGAGCCAGATCAGCCTGATGCCAGAATAAGTCTTTATACACGCTCAGACTCCCACTGGGGGGGGGGAATCTCAGATAATGAGAAATAAAGGGAAACATAGTCTGTCACCTTAGCAGAGACTCCTGGTTTCTCTCCTTCTTACTTAGTACCAGAACCAATTTTAGGAGGGCTCACCAGCAGCCATCTGGAACACAGGGTAGGCTTAATTAAGGAAGGCAAGAAAGTCACAGCCGTGAGTATGGGGCCCCCCGACCACTCAGGACTCCTGACCTCCAGGCTCCTTTATGTGAGAAAGAATAAAACTGCGATTTTTAGTCTGCCACTCTCCACAGCCAGATCTATCCTTAATCAATACAGTCACCCAGGGAAAGTCTTCAATAAGATCGTGATGATGACAACAGATAAATCGTTAGGCAAATGGCCCACATAACACGAACATCTCTATGAAAGTATTCCTGAGACTAGATGAAGAAAGAGCACTGGTTCCAACAAAGTGATTGGGGAAAAAACCCAAACAGAGAGCCTCAGGCCTGAGCACCAGAGAGAACTAAGATTCAAAGCCAGCTGCAACACTGTACGACATGGAGAAAATCATTTTC
Source organism: Eonycteris spelaea (assembly GCA_003508835.1). Classification (NCBI taxonomy): domain Eukaryota; kingdom Metazoa; phylum Chordata; class Mammalia; order Chiroptera; family Pteropodidae; genus Eonycteris; species Eonycteris spelaea. Next base: position 5,087,980 of record PUFA01000115.1, read on the forward strand.
CTCCTTCCGAGCCTCGCTTTGCTTCTTTGTTGGTTTGCTTGTTTTGCTTTGCTTTGTTTTAGCTGGGATAAACTGGAATATTGCCCACGAAACAGAGATGAGATGAAGCGTAAATGAACTGACAGAGCAAATGCAAATAACCTAGCACAACGATGCTCAATAAATTCTAGGTTCCCTGCTTGTTTGAGTGCCATAGGAAATTCTATTATTGTTCCCAATTAGTCACTTCCCTTCTTGTAAGAGGATTTGAGGCAAGAAAGAGTCATGATTGAATGGAAATGTCAACCTGATTACCATGTAGAGGACGGATTTTAAGATCTGTCCAAGTAAGATGATTATGGCTGGACTAGAATCACAGTAGAAGAAACGGAATGGAGTAGATGTGGGATGTATTTTGAATGTAAAGCTTATAGGGTTTACTGACAAAATTATCATAGAAAAATTGAATCATCAAGTAAAAGTACCAGATAACTGGCTTAAGCAACTGGTGAACATTGATGCCGTTAACTAAGAAGAAATAATGGGAAATGGATACAAAATTTAGGCCTTAGTTTCAGACACAGTCATCAAGACACCTGTAAAATATTCAAGGGAAAATGTCAAATTTGCAGAGATGTATGTGTAGGTTTACATAAGTGGTGCCTTTCAAGAAAGAAATAAGTGTTATTAATAATGATAACAGGGTAACCAGGATACATGGCGGGGGGGGGGGGTCCCAGAAAGCAGAACATTTGGCCATCCTGGATTTGAGTCGGCACTCTGTGGAAAGCTCAGGACTAAAGACATAGCTGGGGGCATCATTGGCAAATGGATGGTGCGCAACGGAGGAAGACAATCTGGGAAGGGCACGGGAAGAGAGTAGAGAGGAACCCAACACAGAGCTGGAGCTGTCCAGAGTTGCTAAGTCCAGCACAGAATGAGGTGCTGCTAGGGAAACTGAGGGCAATGCAGTGGTAGCTAGGCATGAGGGTGAATCATTCCGAGCCGAACACCACCCCGGGCATGAACAAAATCGCGGTAGAGTCCCTCGAAGGTGCTTCATTTCAAAGATCGATCACGGTGACTTTTCTGATATGGTCTTCCAAGCCGCGGAGAGCATTAGAATGAACTCTTAAAAGAAAAGCATGAAAAATTGCCAATAGGGTGAAGATTTACCTAAAAAAAAAAAAAAAAAAAAAAAAGCACACGCCGGTGCTATGTTTATACTCTAGCACAACCTAGTGGCCGTGTGTCTGTCTAACAGGCAGGTCCAGACGAGGATGGAGTGGATGCCGCTGTTAGAATTCCCTCTTCAGGGCCTAGGTCCACCACTGTGACCTCATGGTGCTCATCTGGATGAGGTCAGCAATAAAGTGGATGCCACAGTCACCTGGGATGGAAAATGCATTAATAAAAAAAAATGTCAAAAGGAAGGGGCAAATAAATGGATGCCACAATGCCCCCTGGAGAATGCCCTGAGCATCCTCCAAGAAAGATGTTTTCAGGAAAAGCAGCCTCATTGGGTCGTTTTTGAGACAGCAGTAGCTATTTCTTAGTGGCCAAGACGTTGACTCAGGTCTTCCTCATTCCATACGCCAGGCAAGTGCTTACCCGTAACCCAAGGTGCATAGTGAGGGAAAAAAAAAAAAAAGTGGTAGCCATTTTTCCTACATTTTTTTTCACATTGGAGACTATCATGGAGCTCAGTAACAAAGAGGCAAATTCACAGTGCGTTCAGGCCACTCTGACAGTGGCCTCAATCGGAACCACGTTTCAAGTGAATTCACTGAGAAAGGGACTCATGGAAAGGGACTCAGCATTGGTATGTGCATGGGTGACAGAAGAAATTGGTGTACCTGACTTATAGAGTTCTGAAAGGGCGGGCAAGATGTGAGCTGTCATGTGCACCCAGCTCAGCCGGGACGCGGTTTTCTTACTGGACACATTTCAGTAAGTGAATCCCTAAGCCAGCAAGTTCTGCAGCTTCGAGAAGATTCAGATGCATGATGCTGACCGTGACATCGGGGAAGAGAAAAGGTGCTCCCGGGAACGTCTCGAGCTTCTCTGTGGTCAAGCTCATGGAGGGAATTCTCATCGTGGAAGTAAGATAGCTCTGCCCTACTGGGTTCAAGTCAACATCTGGGCTGCAAGGAGCTAAGTTCCTATTGCTTTTCATGAGAGCGAGGCTCCCGGAATTCCACGGGATCATCACCAGGGAGTGTCTCCTGCAGGCTGAGCAACACGAACGGACAGGAGTGAAAAAGACGGAGGTCACTTCCCACAGGTTCAACTGCAAATGGCACCTCTGAGCTCTTGCTTCTGGACCCCTGCCACGGCAGAGCATGAACTTACCACCTGCCGACATCCACCCCCAACCCCGCCAAGTCTGAGACGGGAGAGAGAAGCATTGTCAAAGACCAGTTCCGGATTTCAAATACATCTTCGGACTATTTCAAAGGGAAAAAATGACATAGATGTTATATATAAAGAGTTCCTTAATTGGGTTGTTCAACGAGATCAGAAACAGTATTGGATTTCCATTTCGGCCAAGTTTGTAACTGATTTCGATTTGTCAAGGCTCAGTTATTAGCAAACACAGTCCTTGAAATGTCATTGGTGACTCACACACTTTATGTCAAGTGTAGTTAATGACTTATGTGTAGAATGTTCTTAATTGTTTCTCAGCACTACAACAATTCTCAGCATTTCCAAATATACACAAATATTACCAGCTCCTTTGGAACATGGACAGTGAGAAAGAAGCACTATTAAGTGGGGTCTTTTTTCTAAGACTGCCTGTAGCTGGTTTGAAGAAAAACAGAAAACTCTAAATCTGCTAGAATTAAAATGGCACTGTTGGGAAATGGCATTATACATTTATTCGCCCCACATTAGAGAGCACCTGTGATGAATAAGCCACTGTGTTAGGTGTGGCAGGACCCTGACCTATGAAAAAGAAACTTAACAGGGCTTGTAGGAATTTAAAACCTAAAACAGGTCAGAGTAATCCCCACCTAGTACCAATCAGGTAGTACAATGTACTATTCTACACAATATAAATACACAATATAAACATTATAATATAAAGTATTATGTAACATAATATTCACTCTGTTTTATATAGGTACTCAAATATCTAGACTACCAGGCAGCCTTTGATCACCCCTCTGACAGATATAGACGGTATTATACAGCCATGAACAGAAACTGAGAAACCTGAGAAGTGACCTTGAGCTTGGCTCCCAGCTGAGACAAGAAGCCTAAATTCTGCCCCTGGACTCAGCATGCTAACAGGCCACCATGTCCTCCTTTTAGACGGTTTCTCCACTTTTCCAATGGGAGGCATGTTTTTGAAGTGTGAGAACAAAAGACGATGTTTTATAAATCTGATCCTAGCATTTTAGGAGAGGGGTTCCTGAAGTAAAAGATCCTCTTGTCCCAAAAGAAATTAAACGAAATTAAACGGGCAATTTACAAATGCGGAAATGCAAATGGCTAATAGGCTTATAAAACAAATGCTCAATCACATTAGTAATCAAAAGAAATGCAAATTAAAACAAATTACCATCTTTCCCCTCTCAAATGGGCAAAGATTTAAAAGCAAGATAAAAATCTAGCCCTGGTGAGAAGGAATCTCCCCCATTCTTCTTGAAGGCTGAAAAGAGCTCGAATTGTTACAACTTTCTTGGATGAGCAATTTAGAAATACTTAATCAAAAGCCTTTAAAATGTTCGGACCCTTTGACCCAACCATTCTACTGCCATTATTCCCAATGGATAGAGACAAACATGTATTTGCAAGGATCTTCATCACTTCATCAGTGCTGCTAATCGTGAAACACTGAAAAAAACACTCTAAATGTCTAACATTAAGTAAATCGCTGTAATACAATTTGGAAAAATGTTCAGTCGTTGATAATAATGTAGCGGGGTTTTTATTAATGCAAATAGACATTCATGTTATTTATTGAAAGTACAAAATACATTCAGAGTGTGTCTGGATCTCTTGCTTAAACGTGCATATACATGGATAAAAGCATATAACAAGATCAGAAATGATATAAAACACCCATCATTGTCCTCAGCCTTTCTGTCCAGTCTCCATTTGCCTGTGACAATTCAGTGCCTTTTGTTCTTCTGTAAGTACCTTCTCTTACTTGATCTCCTAGGAAACTTGTAGTGGGTCTTCAAAATACAACTTATTAAAAAAACAAGACGAGAGGCATAAAACGGAGCCGCTTACGCTAAGCCTCGTGTCACCAAACTGAAACTTAATTACAGTTTCAGCTCTGTCAGAAATGGAATCTTAAACGGTCCACCAGGTATCCCCTGATCGACACTAGTGAGGCAATCTGCCTGACAGACAGACCCCATGTCGTCCCCTAAGGTGACCTTGCAATAACCGAACCGTTTTTGCCTGGTATAATGTCCTTGACTCCCATTCTGCCCATAAAATTCTTTCATTTTGTGTCCTTGGGGCTCCTTCCTATCTACTAGATTGGATGCTGCCCGATTCAAATTGATTTTTGCACCAATAAACTCTAAATTTTTCTGATATGCCTCGGTTTGTCTTTTAACAGCTCTGGTGTCAGAGCACCGAAGGAGACCCCCAGTGACCACAGGAGCAGTGAGCAACCAGACAGGGGTACTCTTGGGTCCTGAGCTTGTCGCTTTCTTGCTGCCTCTGGAGGAAGTGAGTGAATCCCTCTTGAATCCTTAGATCCTGGCTCTGCATTTTTTGCGTTACAATCATTCCCCCCCCCCCCGCCCCCAGAGTGGATCCAGAAACTGACCAGAGGTGGACTAGGTCTGACTTAGAAACCAGACTGGATCCAGGATCAGACCAGGTCTCACGTGAGCTGGGTTGGGTTGAGTTGGAGGCCTCGGGTGAATAACATTTTCTTTCAAGGCTGAAGCAGTAGGTTGACCTTGGGAAAGATAATCTCGAATCACAGTGGCCACCATGGAGAACTTTTAACCTGGGTAAGCTGACCTATCGGTGAGACACCTAGAGAAAAAAGCAGTCCCATCAAGCCCTCACCCTAAACAGTAGAGGGAAAACTATTTCTCCTCCTCTAATCAATACGTGTAATTAAAACTACTGAGAAATAAGGGTGAAAGGAACAAACCACTGTATGGAGAAAGTAGGTAGAGAACATAGAATGGCTGGTTGTTCCAGAATGAGGGAAAAAAAGAAAGAAAACACAGGACAAAAACAGAATGGCTATTCAAGAAAAGTTGTAGAAGTTTTGTGGAAAAGGAATCTTGCAATGTAGTCGAGGTGGCTAGCGAGGATCAGCATGGATCTCCTTGAGTTTTTAAAAAATGAGTTTTATATCAATAGTACGCTCAAAGTATATAGTGCCCAGCGAGACTCGTCGCCAGCCACCTTTCTCCCACTCCCAGTCTGTCCGTCAAAGGAGAGACATTAAAGGTCAAGAGGCTGAAGAGAGAAGTCACTGGAGTCCCCCAAACTTACACGCTGACCTGACTCCTAGGCACCCTTGAAAACAAGAACTGATCGGGACCAGCCGGGGCACTGGCCCAAGTCCTGCCATCTCCAAGACGATTCCCCTCGACCCTGACGGCTTTCGATGCAGGGACACCTGGCACCTGGGTAAGTCACTCAGACAGCTCAGTTCATTCCTTACATCCTGCTCCCCGGAAAACAACAGTCAGACCTGCCGTAGCCGATAACTGAGGTCACACTCAGCCGTGTGGAGTTTTCGTGGCTCTGCTGTCGTGCTGGGGAGATTCGGGGTCCGTTTGCTAAGCAAACCTCTGCTGGAGGAGAGAGTGGGGGCGGCTCTCAAGGCAGACACTGTCACTGGCTGCTCTTCACCACCTGCCCTGCCCCTGCGAGGCCTGCTCAGAAATGGTTCTCAGAGTGTCCCCACCTGTGGGTATGAGGAAGCTCACACAGCCCCGTGTTCAAACTTGTCACTTTGAAAATGGGAACGCGAGAGGCATAAAAATAAAATGATGTCCCCGAGGTCACACAGCTAATTCCCGAGCCAACAAGTGGCCCGAGCCGACTCATTCGCTTCTCGGCGCTGGTTATTATCATCAGAGGCAGACGGGGTTACAGGCGAGGTGTGACTACACAAGTCCCTGGAATTGGCTGCATGAGGCTCTGCCAAACGCTGAGAGGACAAAAAAACAAAAGCAAAAACAAAAAACACACATTGTGGGGCTCTTGTTTGCCAACCGTGGAGAAGACGTGAACCCAGGATTTGGCATCCTCCTTCCTCCCCACTCCGCCCCTCCTTGTGCCCTGCCAGCGATGGGACGGGGGAGGATGCTGGTGACATGTGAGCCCCAAAGCAGGGAGGAAAGCTGTGCTCCGTCCCCGCGGAGGAGTTCCAGGGCATAGCTTGCACCCTGACGTACGTCGATGCGAGAACGCACGTCTGAGACGCTCGGTGGTTTGGGCAGGACAGGGACCCGTGGTATTGCTGGAGCTGCAGGAGGAAGAAGCAGGTGACCGTCCATCAAACGCTGCGTGTGTGTCCAGACCGAGCCGGCCCGTTCGCAAATCCTGTCTCCTTTCGCCTTCACGACGGGTTGATATGGCTTACTCCATTTCATAGATCGGGAAACCGAGGTTTACGGAAACCAGGTAACTTGCCTACGAGCACACAGTTTGTACGTAATAGAACTAGGATTGAAATTCGTCTCTCTCTGGAGCTACACCCAATGTGTGGTCGCTACAGGTCTTGAACCAGGATGCAGACAAAAGAACAGAACAGAAAGGACCACAGTTGTTCATAAACTCTCCAATTTCTCCTTGTCCTGTGGTCTCGTGGGCACTTGTCGACCAGAGGGCCCCAAGTTTGTCTTCGTTTTTTTGGCGCGCCTGGATTCTGGCATGCATGGATGTTTGCGATCAAATGATTTGGCCCTGAAAGGCCTCCCACAGTGTGTTCCCGGTTTTAATCCACTCTAATTGGTCTCCTTCTCTCCTTTGTGAATTATAATACTCTTCGCCTCCAGGCACACGCCATTCACACAGCCCAACAATTCCTCTAGCCTCAGGAAGACATCAAAGAAGTCACTTAGACACTGCCAACAGGTGCTCAGGGCTCCACAGAACACTGCCAGTGGGGAGTGAGGAGGGGACAGCTCTGTCCTGAGATCCACCAGTGAGCAACTCCAACAATGAACAAGGACTGTATCATTGTCTTTCTCAGAGAACGTATTGGACCGTGCCATCTTAAATTCCAGTCTAGATTAGGAAAACAAGTTAAGGGCTGATTGAACAGTGGCTAGCTCTAATCTTGGCACTATTGATATTTGGGCCTGGGTAATTCTTTGGGGAGGTGAGGGCAGGGGAGAGCCTCAGTGTTTGTAAGACCATTCAGCATTTTAGCAGCACTAGAATGCTAAGCATTAATGGATGTTTAGCCAGCAGCATCCCTCACTGTTAAGACAAAAACAAAATTATCTCCAGATAGCGCCGAGTGTCTGCTAGGGTAGAGCCATACAAGGCTAGTCGAGAGAGGAGTGGCCACCTTCTCCGAAAGGCCCCTTCTTCCAGGGAGACTGGAAGAATTGAGGCACTGGATTCTTGTCGCTAGTCACCATGGCTACACTTCAGATATGGTGTGCTCATACTAGGAATCATACCCAGTAAATTTAATTCCTCAAGCTTCCAGCTGATACTCAAGCTTATAGATGTATGACCTTAAAAAAATTATAACTCATACATATCTTCTTCCCCAACACTGCTCTCACACAAAGAATCATGGGATGATATAATTTTACCCTAAAGACTATCTAATCCACTATTTTCTTGAAAGGTCAGAAACCTACTGAAAATATATGATCTGAATTTAGAAGCTACCAGAGAAATGGCATTAAATATCACTGAATCACATACATAAAAATGTTTATTCTCAGTAAAATGTTTATTCTTCTTTTGGGAAATGTCAACGTCTTAATTATTCCCATATTTCCAGTTCCTCTCCAACAGTTGCTAATCTTTCCGGAAAACAGAGAGCAGGTCTCAGGCTCAGAGAGGCCACAGGCAACAGTGTCCGACTGAACTTGAATAGTCTTGCATTGTTCATATTAAATTTATTTTTATGGCTACTTCCTATTTGTGCTAAGTGTCACTGTCATATTTACGGCTGTATGTCAAGTGCCGCCTTAAGTAAAGCTAAGTTAAAAGGAATGGATTTACTGGAAAAACAATCATGTTAAGTAAACAATAGTATTGTCGATTCAAAAATATGAAAAAATAATCATGAAAGTGGCATGCAAATGAGTAGAGTTGAGGATAAACCGATCTCATTCCTACCCCTTCTTTTAAAAATGAGGGAACTGTGACCCAGCGGGTTGTAAGGCTTGCCCAAGATCACAGAGTCGAAGGGTGGCAAAGGCAGGATTAGAACCTGTGTCTCTTCATGCTCAGTCAGTCTCATCAGTCACCATGTACAGCGGATACTGAGGTAGTCACCGCCCCAGCCAGAGGACTGACAGTTTCGTCCTCGGTCCTCCTCTGGGAATTGCCGTCAGGTGAAGAGCCTCTAAGGTCCCATCCCATATCGGGAAGTAAGTAGCCTGTATCCAAGGACAGGTGCAGGTGAGGAGGTACCAAGTCTCGGCTCCCACGCTGCTGAAGACCAAGACAAGTGCAAACAAACCATCCAAATTCCGGCACTTCCTGTGTCATGACACTGGCATTTCCCAATGCTGCTTCCTTCCGCCTCCAGTGTGTGGGCGCAGGCACCCCCACCCCCACAGTAAACTTCACGCGTGCACATTTTTGTTTCAGAATCAGTTTCCCGGGAAACCTATAACCATCCCGTTTCCTCTCTGTTTTAAAGGATCACTTGTCACAATACCATATCGATAAAGGCAACGGGGCAGAGGCAGCTAAATATAACATTTTAATTAGTTGTGATCGGATTAGAATTTTATATCTCCCTGCCAAAGGCTGCTACGGCTTAAACAGCAAGAAACCAGATGGAGTTTGAGCGTACACTTTTTGGTCAAAAATGAATCATCAGGTCACCACCGAGAGCTTAAACTACAGCTGTGGTATCAGTTGTACATTATGCTCTACACTGTGAAGTGACAACAGCAAATACAGAGATTTAGACAGTTGAATACATAACCACATCAGACCGTCAATTTGCTAATAGTGTTCTAAAGAAGTCGTATTTTAGAAGACCTTCTACGTGATTTCAAACGTGTGACATAGAACAGAACAGGAGTTTCCTCACCTAACAAATCAAGCCCCGCTGGGTATTTGGGGAACGCACACCGGAGTAGGTTCTATCTCCGTTGTGAAGGAATGAGTAGTGTATGGAAGGGCGGGGACTCTCTCTTTACCTCTTTCCACGGTGTTGCTGCCTCGGCCCCCCTGTCCTCATAGACCTCCAACTAACGTGCGCGAGACCGTCTCCCTCCGTCCTCCACGTCCCGCCTGCCCTTCTGCGTGCTCAATCGTTTTGAACGCCTGTCCTTCCCTGTGGATAGTTCTTGATGACTTGATTACTAATTCTTTCTTTAGCCACGTCGAATCTGTAGTTAAATCTATCCATTAAGTTCTTCACGTGGATTTTATTTTTAACTTTAAGAACTTCCCCTTGGTTTCTTTTAAAAACTCTTTCTATATCACTTTCACAGATGATAGTTCACTGCTAAATTTTTCAAACTTGACTTTCATTTCTTTGAACACAGTAATAAAAGCTCTCTTATATTCTGTGTCTGGCAGTTCTGGTTTCTGGAGCACTGGCGGGTTTAATTCTGTCGTCTGTTACTTCTGCTGTGTTTACGCACGTCGATTTACCTCCCCTCGTGTTTGCTTTTCAAATCATTTATAGAATTAATGTAAGGCCTCGTATGATATACTTTTTTCCCCACTGAAGAGCCAGGCACCTAAGACCTCTAAGCATCTGAAACCACCTGTTCAAGTCTTAAGATTGTTCTGAGCCATCAAGATAAGCTGAATTCAAGATGAGCTTCCGTGTGGCTCACCTTTACTTCCGGGAAGCAGCTCTCCAGGGCTCGGCTCAGAATCAGGAAGTGGTGTGCCAGAGTCCTCATTCCTGGCACGTCCTATATTCTAACTCTTGCTCTCCTAGGTGTGCAAGGCCTCCAAGGCAAAATGGCAGAGTTTTACTCATCTCTCTGGCTCCCCGCCTCTCCTGACCTCAGTCCATTAAATGTTCATTATCTCATTAGAACACCGATGCATTTTTAGAAAAAGTATTTATATATTATTCATATTTTTTAATTACCTCCAGTGCAAAGGTCAGTGTGAATTATGTACTCTCTCTCGTACTCAGGAGCAGAAGTTCATGAGAAGTTGGAGATGGTTCGAAATACCCCTTCTTCCGAAAATACACTGGGCATATTGCTATCTCTCTTCATTTATACTAATACTGTATGATTATTTGCTCATACGTCGACCCGAGCAATCACATGGCATGGATTCTTATTCAAACTGGAGCCCTATCTTCTGAGATTCCAGTGCTTGGTTCAAGTACATTCATATGCTTTATCGAGGCAGAAGGTCTGAAACTCTCAGGAGGTTCTCAAGTACTTGTGTTGTTCTTTGTACAGTGGCTCTGCAGGGTAGGGGTGGGGGGGGCGGTTGCAAGGACCATGTCACATTGCCTTTTTGTGATTCCCAGGCCAATAAGAGCTTGTTGGAGGATAGCAAACAACTACGTGTTCAACAAAAGCAACAGAGAAAGGTACAAACACTTGGCTGTTACTTCACGGGAGGGAGACACATCATCTATTCAGGTCATCAGAAAAAGGCTTTCTTTGGAAAGTAGGATTTCAGTCTATCCACCAAAGGTACTTCTGATTTCCACCAGTGCGGACAGGTCATGAATGAAGGATGTTCAAGACGAAGTTGGGCTATGGAGATGAGAATATTGTGGCCATTGAGAAGCACATGGGATATATCTCGATTGGAAAAATCCTGGATTTTCACTTACGCAACTGGAATTTGCCTCTGCTATTCTGACCTTAAAGAACTCCACACCGGGAAACAAAACCCGAGTAAATACTCTGAAAAAGTAAAATCTTATGATCTGACTTATTACCCTAAAATGGTTCTCAAACCTTCATGCATGCATTTATCTGGAGAAAAGAGGCTTCAGATTTTAATGGCATCAAAAAAGAGATATGTGCCACCCTGCTCCCTGGAAGGAAAAAAACAAATTAAAAGAGAATCATAGCCCTTGAATTAAAAAAAGAAAAGGCCATATATGAATTAACACACGTGTATAGGCATAGCTGGAGCTGAGCATGTCACAGCTGCTGAGTCTTCCTATCTTTACCCAGAGACCAGAGAGCACTGACAAGAATGTGTTCTCAGCCAGTCACTGTAACACAGAATGGTCCATGGAGCAAAGGGGGGACAGGTGTGACCACAGCGTTCTGGATCACTTTCTTCCTGATGTCAGTCATTAGCATTGGAAGAATTTCAGTACGAAAATGTCTGGCTGATAAGATTCTCAGAACCTTGCCACAGACTACCTAGTGTAGCCTCTGGCACAAGGAAGGCATTCAATCAATGAATAAACCATAACAAGAGAGTCACGATGTGCCAAGCGAACGGACGATATTGGCTGAGCAAATCTCCTAGCAAATGGTCTGAAAACCATCAAGATGTAGAGGATGCTGGCCAAGGGGACTCAAGTCAAACAAAAGTCAGTGGCAGTGTCCAAAATCAACTCTGGCTTCCTGAAGCCCAGCCAAGAAACCTATATATGTTCATTTTAAATAAACATGTGTGTCAAATGTGAAACTTCCCAATCATCGAGCAGAGCTCTATTAAATGTTACTGGAGATTTCCAGTAAAAATGAATGAATGAATGAATGGAAATAAAAATAAAAATAAAATAAAATGTAAGAATATAAATTTGGTAACTGTTGCCACATACTGGTGAGGTGTGGTATGGCAAAGAAGCTCTATGACAGCCACAAGACTTAAGAGAGACTAGTATGGAGTTAAATTTAAACACCCTTAACTATGAGAGTTAGATCATGGGGGGAAAATATCTTGTGGCCAAAAATGACCCATGAAAAAAGTTTGATAAAGTTGACTATTAAAATGTAACTTCTGCAACATCAAAAAACAAAAATAAAAACAAAGTCAAATTCAAGTGAAATACTAGAAAAAAATGTACTTCTATTTATTTAAATTATGGTACATCTATATACCAAACTACTCCATAATTACCACAAAAGATTGAGCTGTGTCTATTTGTGCTGACTCGAAAGATGTTCAGTTATGCTGATATTTTGGAAAAGCAAATTGAATCATACTGTGTTGAAATGATATAGACACAGTTTTATATAGTTACAGAAACAGACATATTACTACATGTATATAAACATCTAAAAAAGTATACAGCAGACCCTTGTGTGGTCGCCTTAGGGAGTAGGAGTTGATGGGGAATTTTCACTGCCTGTAATCTATGTGTGCATCCTCATTAAATTTTTATAATAATGAGCTTGTATCACTTCTTTAACCAGAAACACACACACACACACACACACACACACACACACACACACGTTTAGCGGTGAAAAGAACAAATAAAAAGGGCCACTGTAGCCAGATGAGGAACAGTGATCTAGAGGCAGACTGTGTCTGGGTTCAAATCCTGATTCTGCTACTGGAAAGCTGTGTGACCCTGAGCAAGCACCTTCTGGCTCTTCTCTGTAAACCGGGGATGACAGAGGAACCTACCTACCTCACAGGACTGTCGTGAGGACTGCATGAGGTCGGTCATACAGAAAAATGCTTGGGATACTGCCCGACACGGTAAGTTGTCAACAAATGTGAGCAGCTCACAGCAAAGCCGCTCCTTGAATACTCATTTTCCTTCGAATAGTCTTAGCTTCTTGCTCAGTCCAAAATCTTAGCTGTCACTTAAGAATTTCTTTTCCCCTTAGAACATATAACATGTTACAATATATGATATCTGCCAATATATGAGGATGCATGATATACATTTTATGATTGAATGATGAAAGTCAAGAAGAAAATAGGATTGGCTTATGGTCTTTTCCTATAAATTTAGCTATCGTGAGAAGTGAAGATACTTGCATTGTCACAGGAGGTATCTTGACTCAGTTTTAAGAGGGGTAGGATAAAGTGCCGAAGGGTCCAAAACACAGCACACTGAGCTGTACCGATTGGTGGGATCCAGAGATGAGAGATGTCAACATCTTTGGGGGTGTTTTAGGAGGGGAAAGAGTAGGGGGAGAATTCATTACTGACATTTATTGGAGACACTGCCTTCTCCCCAAGTCCTTAGGGAAAAACTCATCAGATATCCCGAATGTGAAATCTGACCCCTGACTTTCACCAGAAACTTGAGGACAAGATGTCCTTATCACCATCTGGCCTCCTTATCAGAAGCAGAAGGCTCTCATGAACCTCTAGGAAGAATCTTTTTATAAAGCTCTACATCTGTCCTTATGTCCTTCTCCCGATCAAGTAAGAGCATGAATACTTGTCAACTCAAGGCTTACAGGCAGGTTGTAGAGTCATCAGCTAGAAGAATTCGCCAAGCAGAGGGACAACCCTGGGTGTCCGATAGAACTAATTTTGCATCCAATCATATTAGAGTAGTTTCAGCATGCCATCGGCCAGCTTCCAGACCAGGGGAAATTCAACCATCATGGACCAGCAGTGATTCAACATGCCACAGGCTTATAATCACTGTTTGTCAAATGTGTCCCCTAGATTCCTAATGTCCTGTGAGACTGTAGCGGGTTTTGGCCATAAAAATTATCTCATCTCCAAGATGGCTGAGAAATGCTGTAAGTATATCTCCAACTTAATAATATGCCATGCACATTCATTTTATTAGTCAATCAACAATCATTTGTTGAGCATCTACCATGGTGCTTTCGGAGAGAGTGTGAACAAGACAGACGAGATTTCTACCCTGATGGGAGAAGGGAGGGAGAACACAAACACGTGTTAGGGAATGATAACTCTGTGCAGAGCCGCATGAGATGGGTGAGACCTAGGGAGACTGGGTGACTAATTAGGCTGACAGACAAGTCCTCTCTGACTAAAAGACACTTAAACTGAGAGCTAACAGTTTGAAATATTTGAGAGCATAAATGTTTGAAAATATTTTAAAAGACTGATGATCGTTCACTGAGGAAATCTGGTGAATTTATTTATTGTGACATTTCAAATCCACCTGTCACTCAGCTCTTTATGAATGGAACACCCACTGGCATCCCAGGGAACCCCGTTTGAGAAGTGCTGGTTTGAACGTGCCTTGTGCCAGCACCGCTGTTGAATACAGACAATATCTGCAGAACAGTCACCTGTCGCACTGATTAATGACCTGAAAGCCCATCCCCCAGAGGGCTGACGGACACAGTCACTGTCTCCACTGACTCTCGGGAAAGTGGGGCGGCGATGGCAGGAATTACTCAGGAGGGGACATGCTGAACTACGCCTTTCCAGTTCTATAAGTCTTGCGCCCAGAGGCACTCTGACATCCTGAGCATCATCTGGCCTGCAGCCTTTGCAAGAAGAGCTTTGAGGACACACGTAGCAGACGCGGGGGGCTCGCGCCTGGCAGGCTGCAGCAGCAGCGGACCCCTCGTGCTTCACCCCTCTTTCCAGCCCTGCCTCCCCCTCGCAGCGGGCTCGAGCCCAGAGCCTTCCAGGCCAGGGGTCGGCAAACCAAAGCCCCCTCGCCAAACCCAGCCCCTGCCTTTGTCTGTACGGGAAATCTCGCCAGAAGGCAGCCCGGCGCACTCGCGTGCAGGGGCCAGTGCTTGTGACATGAAGCCTCAACAATTTTTCTATCTGGCCTCGAAGAGAGTGTCCTGACCCCTGCACCAGTTCTCTGTCCTCTTGGCCAGTCCCCCCAGCCTGGCGGAGATGGCCACCATCCTCCCCGGAAGCGCCACGTGGGGGAGATCCTCGCTGTCCCCCGCAGACAGCCACCACCTGGGAAAACCTGTTCAGAACCTTCTCGGCGCCTGATTCTCTCGGCTCGGACTCCTGCTGTGCCGACGGCCCACTTTGCGGCCCTGGGAAATGTGTCCGCCTCTCCGAGCCTCTGCTTTGGAGCTTTACAATGAGGACGATACTACTCCCACCTGCTCGACGGGGTTCTTGCAAAGATTGACTGAGATGGCCACGTGACGCTGTCTACACAGCTCCTGACTGGCAGAAACTGTTTACTGATTGTTAGTTATGATTTCCCCTATTTCATGAAAGGGACCAAGTAGCGGAAACTGAACACATAAAACAGGAATCTGGCAAAGTCCCTCGTGCAAAACCCTCAAGCCACTTTCGACCAACAAATATGAATTAAAGCAAGTATAGGCAAGAACGTGGAGCATCCAGAACTCAGACTAATAGCATTTCCATGGCTACAAGGTATATTTTGGAGTAACCATTTTTGAGAGGTCATTCATTATCTACTAAAGCTGACCGAGGTGTACTCTGTGACCAGTCATGTCCACACACAGACGCCACCCGACAGGCAGGCACACAGATGTTGCAAAGACACATCCTAGACTGTCCACAGCGGCGCTGCTGGTGATGGCCGGAAACGGGAATCCGCCCCAAATGTCACCAACTCCAGAACGGATAAATACGGTATGGCACACTCACGCCCTCTGGCGATGAGAATGTGAACCATCTCCACCCACGTGGGACAACACAGAGGAACTGCATGATGCCCGAGTCAAAGAAGCCAGACGCACAGGAGGCCTGACCCAGGGCTTCTGCTTACATGATGTGCAAAGCAGGCAAGGCTGATCTGTGGTGGTAGAAACCAGGGGTGTGGTCACGCCGGGGCAGCCACGACCGGATGGGGTGACAGGGCTCTGTGTCCTGGGGTGATGAGAGTTTACTCACCTGGGGGAGGCTGCATGGATATATTTGATGTGCAAAAATTTATCCAAAAAAAAAGGGGGGAGGGGTGGAAGGGAGGGAGGAAGAGAAGGAGGAAAGAATTGGAGAGAAAGAAAGAAAAAATACGTACTGAGCACACACTCCGAGCCATGTTCATTCGGTCATTCCCAGCATCTCTGCTGTCGATCTCTCCCTCACCCTACACAACGAGAACCTGGGTTGCAAAGCTTTGCTTTGAGGGAACCACGTGGTGTTCACTCAGTGGAAAAGCACAGATCCCACAAAGCCTCCTTAACTTCCTTCATTTCAGGATGGCCAAAGGGTGTGGAGGTCACACCCCAGAGGACGCATTTCCATGTTTCTGAAACAGGAAGGGGCTCCCGCCTGTGTGTTGGCAGCTGCCTGTCCCACGCTCACAGACACGGTTATCGGTAACCCAAACCAACTTCTCCTCCTTGGCCGTAAACTCCCCGAGCTCCCAGGGCTCGGACAGGGATGAGGAAACGACCAGGGATAAAAGGCAGGTCAGGGATGGGGAGGTTGGGACACAGCACATTACCTGGCCAGGGCAGGCAGTGACGGAGTCATGGCAAGCTTCCCCAAACAGCTTTACGACGTCACTTTGGCCGAAGGCTCTATACCGCCATCCAACTCCCATTTCAATCTCCTTTGTCCCCACCCATGAACTTTCCATTTTCATCAAGCTCAGGGCTATGGCAAATCTTGAACACTGTCCACGGTCTCCTGACACAGCTCAGATCACCGGATCCTCCTCACCCTGCTGACCACACCTTCCCCTGCTAAAATCCGACCCACTTTCCTAAGCCCCTGCTCAGCATCTCCAGCCAGGGAGAGCTTCTCCGCCCACTGCCATGCATTTTCTTTGGATGGTCACCTTTGCCATGGCATTCATCGCATGCAAATGTGCTCTGCAAATATGTTTATCCTAACTTTCCACTCTAACACTGCATTTTCACAAAGGCAAGGATCATGTTAATTATAATAATTGCTGTTTATCAGGTACATAACACTATGCTAACCTTTTTACATGCATTTTCTCTAAACATCTGATACGCCCATGAGAAGGTGTTATCATTCTCATCTTACAGATGAAAGAAAAAAAAAATCAGTACAGAGAGGTTCCAGAATCTTGCCTGAGCCATGTAAGTTTTGAGTGGCTAAGCCAAGATCCAAAGACCTTCTCTGAATCTCATAGAAAACAATGGATGAATGGATAGATGGATGGATAATGAAAATATCTAATTGACCCAAATCAAAAATGTTACTTCCTTTACCAAGCATTATTAACCCACATATTAAATAGCATGTGGAAGATTATTTTGGTTCTAAAGAAGCCTCCCTCTTTTATAGAGAACCCATACGCCCTCAACCTTCCGTTTCAATCAGGTCAAGGTAATACCCTCGGAAGAAAGAGTAAGTGGGTATTCCCTAGGCCATGTAAACAACCTGGCTCAGTGGACAAACTTCGGTGTGACCAGGTCCACTTCATGCCCCTCCTCTAGGAATTGGCCAGGTTTCTGTCACTGAGCCTTCAGCAGCTTAACCTTCCCTTGAGGGCCAGGGTCCTAACCTCTGAGAACAGCAATCACACCTCCCTCCCAGGTGGCGGGGAAAACCATGTGAGGTAATGGATGTGAAACTTAGCGTAGAGTAAGCCCTCAGTAAATGTTTGTTTTTCCTAATCTCTCATTTCAGGGGGATTTAAGAAACTGTGAAAGCAACGAGGTCTTTAAAAATAAAACACCAAATAGAGGCTTCTCCTCACTTCCAGTTCGGCGTATCCCATCACCCCCTGCCTTCTCCACTTTGATTGGCACCAAGTCATTCCTTAAACACCGACGGATGCTATTTCTTGCCAGTTTTGTCCCTTTTCCATTTGGTCTTGGTCCTGATGGGATTCTTCTTTTACTTGCTTTTACTGGTGCTTGAAATTAAGAGAGATTTCTGTTTGTTTCCACTTTGTGCTGCGATTGAGGTAGGGGTCTCCAAAAAAAACTTTGAAAGCCTCAGACTTCACCAAAGAGAGAAACCCCATGATCTTTAGAAAGCCCACACAGTGTTTGCTATCTAAAAGGAAAATTCTCCTCCTGATCTGTTCAAACCCTTCTGTTCCTGTCTAAGGAGAAAGTTCTGTTTCCTCTCCACCTGGCCCTACGGATGTACAATAATTGGATATTCCCACATCCTCCACGGAGACTTCTAGAAGGAAAATTTTGAACGCATGTTTGAGCAGTAAAACTCCCCCAGTGCTATGAATGAAATATTTCAGTCATCATTTTTCTGCCCATCTCCTCTTTGCGGCCCGGAGGCTGAAATCACCTGTTGTCTTTGGAAATAATCCTTGGAGAAATGGGTCCAAGAGGAAAAGCACCATTATTGCCCCATCCAGGTTTTTCTGCAATCTAAGCTCAATGTGAACTCCAGACAGGAAGCCCATGTCTTGCAGCCTCCCTTGTTCACCATTCATAATAGATGATCCTCCTGGAGCCCAAGTTGAGAAAAGGCGTCCGCTATCCACATTTTGGCAAAGATGCAGACCTGGGATTCTATGTGAGCGCTATCACAGAAAACCATGAAGTACAAATGCAAGCGGCAAAAAGGAGCCCCTATTACAGCTCGGAACACGCCAGAGCTGACCGGATGATTCTCTATTTTTCATGTTTTGACCCGGGGCTTAATTTTAGGCATGCTGTGGGCGCCACTGGTGAGGGCTCAGGGCATCTGAGCTGGTGTGGAACCCACACCCGGCCACCCTGGCAGCTCCCCATCTTCCCCATTAGCTCAGAGCACATGGAGAGTTGAGAGCGGACAGAAAGAGATACCTTCCTTTCCCCCCAACCCCCAAGGATATTGGAGTCCACCCAGGAAAAAAAGCAGGGCGGGCCAATGAAACGTGTAAGCAAGTGTTCCCAGCCTCTCTGCTCTGCACTCGACAGGGGGAATCATAAAAACCACAGTCATCTGAACAGCCATTGACGGCGTAGAAGCACTTCTCAAATGGAGCCTCCTAATCCTCACGCAAAACATGGAAAAAACATGTTTTTATCGCCCCCTTTTACAGACACAGATGAAGGCTCAGCAGGCAGGGGTCCTTGCCTAAGGAAAACTGCGCAGAAGTGCCCGGAACAGGGTGGCACCTGGTCCTTCCTGTACCCAGCCTGAGCCGTAGGCTGCCTCCCCTGTCCCTCAAGCTCTCAGGAATGAATCCAATTTTCCTGCCTCAAACCCTCGGTGCGAAAGTCAAGACTTGGAAAATGTCTGCTAGAAATTGGATGCTCATACCTTCAGGGCAGAGATAAGGCTGTGGTGAAAGTGAGTAGGAAAAAAAAAAATCACTGAACGCCTTTCCCATTTGTGCAGGAAAAGGTAACAGGCCGACAACTGATCGCTTGTAATGACCTGGTTTATTGTGTGGTTTATTATGTCGCTGTGCCCCAAAGAGGCAAAAGTGGTGATATTCTGGAATAAGGGGACTCCTATTCTCACATCCCAGGGCTGTCTGTCATCTCTCTGCTTTGCCTTTTGCTGGTCCCCTGTTCTCTCTCTTTCTCTCATCCCTTGGCAATGCTCTGGGGTACTCCTGAGAAAAAATCTTTGGGCTCCCGGGGAAAGCATTTCAGCGAACCCCTGCTCAGAAACTCTGCGGGTTCTCCTAGACCTTGGGAGTGGGGATAGGGGTAGAGCATCGAACCCATCGTGAAGTATCATTCTATAGACTATGTGCTCTAAGTTCTCTGTTTAAAGTACGCCAAAGAGTTCTCACTTGTACTATCAAGACAGAAGTAGGATTCGAGGAGGCACTTTTTGGTGGGGCTGACTCAGGGTTAGGCCAGGAACCCAAGTAATTCTACAACCAGATTCCGATCAACTAGAGCATCCAGGGGAAGCACGTTCTGGTTATTTTAATGTTCTGGTTAACTGGGACCTAAGCATGGTCTACTGAACATAATTAAATCTTTCTTCGATTGAGAATCTTGCAGTGCCCTGGAGCGATCATTCTAAATATCAATTATAAACCTCCGCTGGCCTGGTGGGAATTCTGGAGATTGAGCTCAACCTGTAGTGACTTCGGAGCCAACTGCAAATTTATTTTGAGGTTCACTCTTCCCCCAACACTCCCATGCCAGAGGCGTCCTTGCCTTTTCATGCATCGGATGGAATGAGTCAGAAGACGCTCCGTCAAAAGGGTGCTGAACTGCTTTGGTGCTAGTCCAGGTCCCCGCTGAAGTGGCTACCGGACCCTGGAAAAGCTATTTCCCTTCTGAGACTCAGTTTCCCTATCTGAACACTGGAAGATTGGATTGATTGGTTTTTAAACTTTTTAGAGATACAGATTTTCTTAACAACCAGAGGAAAATGAAGACTTTGTTTGTTTGCTGCAGTAGGGAAAAATGAATGTAAGTTCAAAACGTTTACGTTCTAACTCAGGGGACAGGTACCTGACCCCCGTCCTCTGTGACTCCCATTCACAAACTTCAGGTAAATGCTGGAGTTAGAAGGGCCCCAGCATCCTCTGCATTCTGCTAAGCTCAAGCATCCAGCCAAGTCTAGAGAGCAGCGGCTCTCGGCCGTAGCCGAGGCTACCAGGGAGTTTTCAACATTTCAGTTTCCACGTTGCTCCCAGACCAGTCAAGCCTGATTTGGGTTGGTGATTCTGGGGCACAGACAAGTTTGAGAACCACTGCTCTGGGACGAGAATTCTCAGCTTTAGGGGTGAGCGCCGTCACCCGGCAGGGAGGGAGGCGGACGCCCGGGCCCCCAGCCCTGGTGACTTCTGTTCTTTCTTCACAGATCCCACCTGAGACACTGGACCCTCAGCAGCACCCTGGGCAATTCCAATGCAGCTGCTTCTTGGGAACCCCACGATGACCGCTGAGCAGGAGAAGCACAGAGGAGTCTGCCTCCCTGCTCCCCCATCCTCCCTGTGTACCCCCGCAGCCCCCCGCCTGGCTCAGGGAAAGCTTTCACAGGTTCTCACTTGCCAGACAGGCTTTCCCCCATCTTTCCTGTCCAGAGCAAACCTGGATCGTTCAGCACGAGCCCCTCATCCCACCAGGGTCAATAATTTAAGCAGAGCCCTCATCGACATCGTCGCTTTTAATATTTAAACACCAGAGCATCCTTTAGGTCAGCCTGAAGGTGAGGGCCGCCTGTCAGTTCCTCTGCTACCACTGCTGGTTAGCAGACCAGGCCACTGGCACCGGAGGGGAGTCCGGGAGCACGGCTCCCAGCAGGCCTGGCCCCGCCAGGACGGAGCCCGCCAGGTCCTGCACCCCTCGACCTCCTCCTACCTGAAGCGTGCGTAGCAGGACCTGCAGCCCACTGGATTCTTGCTCTGCCATCCCCTCCCAGGGTCCTGGGCAGCCAGCTGCCTGCGGCCAGGTCGGGGCTGGAGAGACCGCGGCTGCCCAGCCTCTCGGGGACAGTGCTGCAACAGAGGCCTCAGCCGCACATGCCGCTGAGCGTGAAGTCACCGCTGTGCAACCCTAGACCTCCGCACAGGCGCAGATGCCCCCCGACTCCCACTGTGAGGATTAGGTGAGCCCCGGCCCCGGGCACGGGGGTGGAGAGGGCACCAGCGTGAGTCACTCACCCACCTCCAGGCCCATGCAGGAGCCACCCTGGACGGCTGACAGGCATTCCCAGCTGACCTGGTCAGACTCCCTGCAGAGGCTCCTTTGGCCCGCCCTGCTGCCCCCCCCCCTTTTATTTTGATCTGTTGCCGGCTCCCGGGTAACAGGAGACCCAGGCGAGCTTGCACAACGCAGCAGTGCAGAGCGCAGACGCCCAGGGCCCCCTGAGGTCCCAAGCTGAGGGACGGGAGCTCTGGCCGAGAAGGAAAACAAACTGCTCGGGGCGTTTTCCACGGACCGGGGCCCTGACGGGGTCTGTGAGCTTGCACGCGGACCCCGTAAGCAGTGGCACCATGACGACTCCCCCCACCCGCCCCCAGCCCACTCATTCCTGGTTTTACAAATGAGCAAACCCGAGACACGGGTTACGAGCCCACGCACGGAGAGCGTGTGCCAAGCCTCGCACAAGCACAGACCCCACCCCGTCCTCTGCCTTAGGCGCCGGCTGAGCGTCCTCCAGACCCGGGCGAGATTCGTCATCTTGTCATTATCTTTCTACGTCTTTCTGCTCAGAACGTGCGAGACGACATTTTAACGGCTAACTGGACACCTATCCCTCCTTCTCCATGTCCACACCTAAGGGTCCTGCTGTCCCTGAGACGCTGGCTTCTCGGGGTGTGGCTGGAAGCTTGCGAGGCCGCACCCCAGGCTCCTGAACAAGAATCCGCATTTTCATAAACCGCCCGGGGGAGCCCCAGCGGGCCGACAATGTCGCTGGAGGAGTGAAGCGTGGGGAGCCCCGGTGCTGACCACGGGAACGGCAGTGCCACAAAGGGCCCATGGGCTCGCGGCCTGACGGTTTCTGACCGTGCATGCGGCTCGTACCCGCCGAGCTCAGAGTGCGTTAGGGTGTGAAATCGGAAACGGACCTCCCAGAGATCCACCCGGAGAGCACAGAAAGACGGGGGGCCGCGGCTCGCAGCCCACACCCCCACGCAGGGTTTGGGGAGCACCCAACTGGCCACTGCCCAAGCTCCTCAAGGTGTCTGAGGAGAGAGTCTGGCCTAAATCTCCCGCAGTCAGGAGTCGGGCAGCTTCTCAGTGCCTCCCCTTTAAAACCAGGCCTGGCCCCTCAAATTCAAGAACAAATTCATGGGGTTCATGCCCTCCAGAAACTGCCATCCTTAATGGCTTTAAATGTGAACTGTCCCATGCTGGGAACTATAATATCTCACAGGTATAGAGTTGGGGAGGAGGGCGGTTGACCTCCTTTGGCCCCTACTCCTTCTCTCTACACTTCCTAACATATTTGATGACAGGAGGGAAAAAAATAAAGGCCCATAAGGATTTCTTCCTTCTTTGAGGGATGAAGCCTTCAGGGGCACGCATTCTAGGACCCTCTGAGGCCCAGGGCTGCAGGGAAGACTAGCCAGTACCTGCGCTTATCCTAAGGGCCGCGGGATAAAGGAGAGAGAGAGGGCAGGATGAGACGTATCCCTCCCTCCCAGCACAGACCCAAAAAGGGAAAAAGCCCCCCTTGTAGTGAGAGTCATAAAAACCACCTCTGAGAACATAACTAAAGGTGCTTTGCTCACTGGAATGGCGCAGGCCAGAGCTGAGGGACAGACCTGAGCGTAAAGGGGTCCCTCTCCCCTAGGTAGTGACACCTGTCCCCTGCCGGACCACGAGCCTTGTTTCCGGTAAGTCCCCGTGAAACAAGGCAGGGAGGGGGCCACCTCTTTAGTTGGTGACACGGCTGTCTCACTTGACCAGCTCGGATGCACTCCCATCACTTACACCCCCGCATCGTCCCGCAGATACCCCGGCAACCCCGCCCCCCGCCCCCTTCCTCACAGAACCTCCTTCACGCTCAAGCTTAGGGCCAGTTCCAGCGGGCCCCGGGCAAACCCAGCGCGCCCGCACGCCATCCTAACGAGACTGCCGTTCTGTGAGTGGACTCGGAACTTCAGGACTCGGCGTTCGCGGGCGAGCGTGGCTTAGCGCGCCCTTCCCCGTGAGGTCCTGAATTTCAGGAGGCATCGGGAAGCAAGTGCAGGCCTGGGCAACAGCTAGGAGATCGCCCGCATCCAGAGAGTGGTGATGAATCAACGCTCGCGTGCAGGGGGAGCTTTCTAACGGCATCCGGAGAATTCAGTCCCCTGGCTCCTTCCCATTCAACATTTTTATCAATGACTTGGCTGAAAACGAAGGCGTCACGCTTATCAAATTTTCTGATGACACCCAGTTGAGAAAGACAGAAATATGTCAGATGACACAGCTGGGATCCAAGAAGATTTCAGCAGCCGTGAGTGATGGACCAGGCCCTACAAGATGAAATGTAACAGGGCCAAGAGGAAGCTCCTTCTCCTGGGCCCTCCACACAAGACTGCGAAGACGGGGTGGGGGGGCACGGCTAAGAAGCACTGAACCCGGAAAAGGCCCCGCTGTGCAGGGGCCCAGCCTGGTGCCTGGTGGAGGAAGTGCCCGTCAGCGAGGGCTATGCATTTTGACTAGGGACGTTGCTAACGGAAGCATCGTAGCTGCAACAGAGGCCGTCTTGCTCCATGCAGCTCAGCCTCGGGAGGTGTGTGTCAGCAGCTGTCCCGAGGCTGGGAAGGAGGCGAGGAGGGATGGGTTCGAAAGGCAAGAACCAGGACCTAAGGGTACAGCTACAAGGAGCCGCATCGGGGACAGACACAGGACTGTCCTGAGCCTGTCCGGGCTGCAGTGATTTCTCACCCCCGGGGTGCTCGGCGGGGACTGAAAGACCACGTGGTCAGCAGGTTCCGGGAGGGAATGCCAGGACTGGGCGCCTCTGACGGGCCATACGCTCAGCAACGTGACGAGGTGAAGAGGAGGACTCAGACAGGTGCTCGCCGAGCCCGGGTCACACAGCCAGGAGGTGGCGAAGGTGGAACTAAGTCGATTTCCTACCTGCTCTCTAGAGCAGCGGTCCCCAGCCTTTGTGGCACCAGGGACCGGGGCTCCTATGAGCATCTCACGCCTGAGGATTCTGAGGCGGAGCTGAGGCGGTGATGCTGGCGCTGGGGAGCGGCTGCAGACGCAGACAAAGCTTCGCTGCCTCGCCCGCCCGCCCCTTCCGCTGTGCGGCCCAGTTCCGAACCGGCCACAGGCCAGGACTGGTCTGCGGGGACCCCTGCTCTAGAATGTGTCCTACTCTCACAGGTCACGCATGAGAGGATTTTGGTGGAATCTAGATACACAGTTTAAATTTCAACAGACCAGTTATATGTCAAAAACGTACACGTTAGGAAAACCCCCGATTTGCATAATTAAGCCACGTTTTCTCAGGCATTAATTCTCATAATGAACTTTAAAGTTTAAACGTCAGTCGACGTTAAATGGGACACATAGCGCCAGACACGGCAAAACTCGAGAGGGAGGGAGGTTAATAGCTGAAATTACAAAAGGATCACGTTGCTGCACGCTTCCCGTCGAAACCTTAGCCCAGATAATCTTCTCCCTAATCTGATAGTGAGGCCGAATCTCACTCAAATAATAGCTAACACCCCCTTTCCTCGGCCACAGTTAAAGCTGATTAGGATGAAGATTTACCCAGACTCACACATGTGACCGGTCTGTCTGTGATGGCGATGTAAATGTAATGTCACAGCTTTTCCATTTTTCATTCCCTGTTTTGGTTTCTTCATTTTTACCTTCCCGTTTTCTATCTTTCTGTCTTTTTTTCCTGCTCCACCTCTAGCACACACCTGTGCACACCCCCTGGAGCATGCACACCCAGACATGCTCCTCCTACCAATCAGAACAAGGCGCCTTGAGAACATGGTAGCAGAGTCGATAGGCTGTCCACCTCGTCCCTCAAAAGATTTCATTCTCGTAAGGCGTGGAATTCCTGAGGTGGGTGGAGAGGAAGAGGAGGAGGAGGAAAGAAAATCTGGAGACGAGAGCTGCCCTCATCATTCCCTTCGCGGGGCTGGCACCCTGGGCCCAGCAGCCCCCACAGCCCAGGCTCTTCTGGGGGAAGAGGGGCTGAAGGTGCACAAGCTCCTGTAAGGGACACTCTCAATGGATTTCCCCTCGTAAGTGACAAGCGCGGATGCTTTCCTAAGAGCAGAGGTGAACTCAGATAGTAGGAGCCGGCCCCGCAGTGAGGATGGGCGTGCGGACCCCAGGAGGCTGAGGCAGCCTGGAAGGGCAAAGCGACCTGGATGCTCATGGAGGTGGGTCCCTCAGGCAGAGGCGCAGGCATGACGACAGAGACCCTCCACCATGCTTCCTGGGACCAGCCCTTCTGAAAGCCTCTCTCCACTCTAAATATGAAACCACGAGGATCAAACTCTTGTTCTCTGGCCTGGGAGCTCTGTGACTTTGGGAAAGTTCCTTAAACTCAGGCGAGGCCCATGCTACCTCATAGGCTGCTGGGAAGATTCGCTGGAGTCACACAATATTCTCAGAGGTGTTTGTCATCCAGGAAGCAAATTTATGCCAGAAATGATTCCGCTACAGCATTTGGCAAGGATATTCTTCACCTGTTTTGTCCGCTCTGGACCCCAGAATCTAATAGCCAGATCTGAAGTGATCCAGACATGACGATAATTGAATGATTCTCTGAGTGTTTACGTGTTACTGAGCAATAGCTGAACTCACTTTCATTCGAGACTATGTAATTGTTAAGATGTGCTGTGCATAACATACTGTACAGAGAATAGATTCCGTTTTCTCCCATTGCAGAGGGGAGCGTCTCCCTCCCCGATGCAGCTGCTAAAACAGTCTTGATGGGGACATTGCCTGGAGATGCTCTCTCTGGCCCCTTCCAGTGCATCCTGGGCTGCTCCTCACCAGGTCTGGTGGTGGCTGAGACGGTTATGGTGCTTCAGCTCCCCCAGCTTTAATTCCCAGGTTAGTCCTTGCCCCAAGGATAAAACAGAAATGATGAAATGAAGAAAGGCAAAACCTTTATACAATACTTTTGAAAATAAACCTACGTAGTCTTTCATATTTACATCCACTGTGTGTCATCCCACTGCACGTACCTCCCACTGTGTGTCACCCCTTCCTGTAGGTGTGATTTTTATCTCCAGAGTCATCGTCCTTCAGCTTGAAAAATTTTTTCTTTCGGCATTTTTGAAGTTGTAATCCGCTGGCAACAACAACTCTCAATTTTTATTTATTGACAAATGTATCCACGTTGCCATCCTTTTGGAAGAATATAGAATTCCGGACTGCTAGATCAACAATTTTTCTTTTTCTTTTTTGATTTCAGGGCCCTAAAGACATTATTCTGTTGTGTTCTTGCCTCCAAGCTTTTCAAAGAAGCATCGTCACATATATTCATGTTCCGGCATGTGATGTTTGTTTTCCTTTGGTTGCTTTCAAAAAATTTGTCATGCTCTTTGAGTTCTGGCGGATTTACTCCATGATATACCTAAATGTGGCTTCCTTTGTATATATCCTGCCTGAGTTCAATGAGCTCCTTTGGATTTCGTAAGTTTGTGTTTTCCAGCAAATTTTGGACAAGGCTTTTTTCCAAATACTGTTTCTTCTGTTTTTTTTTTTTCTATTCTCTTTCTTGAATTATAACTAAATATATTAAGTCTCTTGATATGGTACCACAGATTTCTGAGGCTCTGTTCATTTTTATTCAAGCCTTTTTTCCTCTGTTTTTCAGATTGGATAGTTGCCATTTATTTTCCAGGTTCACTTATCTGTCATCATTTTTTTTTTAATTTCAAGTAATTTCATTTAAAGAATTTTTAATCATACAATACCTACTGAGTTCTTTTTGGAACTTTCCATTTCTCTGTTGATATTACTCATCTGTTTATTTATTAAGACCATATTTTTCTTTAAGTTCTTGAGCATATCTAAAATAGTCTTTTTTTAAAGTCCTAGTCTGTTTGTTCCAATATCTCAGTGTTATTTTCTACTGACTACTTTTTCTCTTGACTATGGGATGCATTTTTCTGTTTTTACTATGTCTAGTCATGTTTACCGATCACAAAACATTGTGACTGAGATACTGTAGAGACTGTAGACCCTGGTATTAGAAGGGCACTTGGATACCATGTAGTCCCTTTTTCTGTATTTACAAATTATAACAGGAAATCTATGGTGGTGGTGCGGGGGGGAGGTATTTACCAATATGCACAAATCGTTGTGGCAGACTGAAACTCTAACCAGATCTCCTGAGCTGAGACTCGGTGTCTTTCCAATTTCCCAACTGGAAAACTTACTGCTTTCTACTTTGGCCTTAGAATAGCCCTTTCTCTTCTGAAAGGACTCCTAAGCCTTTCCTGACTCCTGTACCTGAAGCGTACTCAGCCATTCTTCTCGACCGAGGGATGCCGCCGCCGCCACCGCTGCTGCTCACGATGGATGCTGTCCCTGAGCACCTGCTATTGGTCAAGCACTGTGCTTGCACGGCTCGAGCACCTGCTATTGGTCAAGCACTGTGCTTGCACGGCTCGAGCACCTGCTATTGGTCAAGCACTGTGCTTGCACGGCTCGAGCACCTGCTATTGGTCAAGCACTGTGCTTACACGGCTCGAGCACCTGCTATTGGTCAAGCACTGTGCTTGCACGGCTCGAGCACCTGCTATTGGTCAAGCACTGTGCTTACACGGCTCGAGCACCTGCTATTTATTGGTCAAGCACTGTGCTTGCACTGCTCCGCACCAGCGACTGTGTGGGGGTCGTGCTTACGTCATCTCGCACTAAGCTGTGTCTCCTTTTGGAGGCTCACGTACCACTGTCTGCTGGCCGAATTAAACACTCCCTTTTCTATGTCTCCAAAGACAGTTGTGTATAACTTATTAGCAACGATACCACGTTCCAGTAATTCGTTTATGTGGTCCCCTTTACCATCAGGCTGTAAGTCTTTCAGGGGCCACAGGAGCCCGCTAGGTCCATAACATGCAGCACAGCATTGGGTGTGTGGTAGTTAGCAGAAAATACTGGGCTCTAATGGCTTCTGGTGAGAGGGGAGAGCCCGCCTTTGTACTAGCTACATGCCAGTATTCCCGGCCTTGTCAGCAAGAGGCAGCTCAGAGGTCACCACATCCTTGGCCCTAGGAGGCAGAGGCCAACTCTCTGCTCAGCATCTACTTGGGGCTTTGTTGCCATGGACACCGGACAAAGTTCTCAAGAGGGGGCCATGATAATCCCCACCCTCCGCTCAGCTTGGCCACATCGGCAGCCAGACCTGCAGTGCTGACAGGTGTGGAATGTCCATCAGGCCCTTGCAGCTGGGCCAGCCCAGAGGCTTGTGGCTTCTGGGCCCCAGAGCTGCAGTATCAGGTCACAGACGAGCTGGAACCAAGGGCCCCTAAGGTCAGAATGGGGTGGAGGAGAAAAAGAAATAGCAGTCATCGAGGCCACCAGTCCAGGTGCTTCCTCCTGCTTCAGTGAAGGCTGGGGACACTCCAAGCCAGGACAACGAGGACACCATGCCAAACCGGACAGGGGCAGGGCGTCAACTGCGGAGGGGCTCTGAGGACAAGGCCATGCTCCAGCTTGTGACACATTCATTCAGTCACTTCACAGACACGTATTAATCATAGTTCTATAGTCAGGAGTCAGCATAATGCCATAGCATAGGAGCTGAGTGCAAAACCTCTGGAATCAGGTAACTTAAATTCACATCCAGGTTCTGCCAATTCTAACTCCATGAATTTTACCACGTTACCTAAATCCTCTGTACCTCAGTTTCCTGTCACTAAAACACAGACAATAACTAACACAAAGGGTTGCTTTCACTCACACGACTAACGCATTTGAAGCGTGTAGCCCAGTGTCCAGCATATCATAAATGCTCCGTAGATGGTAGTGGCCATTCCTGTCAAGCCCTGGAATGGCATCTAAGAGACTAAAGTAAACGAAAAAGAAAAATGAATGCAGTCCCTGTCCTTAAAGAGCTCTTAGGAAACAGTGGACGAGACAGATCTACACGCAGCCTTTTCTGGTGTGAGCTGAGCATGGCAGCTATGAAACGGGACCCCCAAGAAGTCACTCCTCCTGCCTGGACAAGTTGGAGAAAGGTTCCCAAAGAACATGGTCTCGGCACGCGGCCGCAGAGGAATTCCAGGCCGAAGGGAGCGAAGCGGCACTTCCGGGGGCAGTGAGCGCGTGTGGGAGGCACACCTGCGTCAGAGAGGTTGGGACACGTGCTATGACAAGGGGCTGGCGTGCAAGGGACAGAGCACTTTCAACGAGGCTGCAGAGGTAACTCAGGCCAAATAAAAGAGTTTTACTCTCTGTAATGTGGAGCGCAATCCCACCGAACGTTTGTGAGCGGGGAAGGGACACGAGCCAAGTTCATGTCCACGTTTGAATTTCTTCTCCCTCCACGGCAACGTGATCTTTCTCCCACTCCACAGGCAGTGGAAGGTATGGCGAATTCATTTTCCACTTTCCAGTTCACTCTAGGCTGCGAATGGCTAATAAAGCGTGATACGACACTTCACCAGAACTTCCAGTTTGCTAAAGGGACAATTAAAATCTGGGCGCCGACTAGGAAATGGAGGAAGCCTTCTGAGATTCAGGGTCCTCCCCGCGTCCCCTCACTCATCCTTCCAGGTGGGCATCAAAGAAGTTCATTCCAGCAAAAGGTTCTTTCATCAATTAAACAACCGATTCGCAACTTCGGACAGAGCTGTCTTGGGATACCCAGTACTGTGTGAACATCTGAGACTCTGGATTTCTCTTCTGGGACAGTGTGGCCAACGCCTTTGCTGAGCCATCTGTACTGGCAATAGTCCAGAGCTGAGATATCACTGCAGTCTGGCTGTCTGTACGTAGGGAGCAAGATTTTTTGGGGGGGGGGAAATGACCAAGTCCCCTGTCCCCCTTCTTAGTTTTTTTCAGCCCATCCCTCATCCAGAGGGACCTTTTCCTTTCTCTAACCCATTCCTTTCCCATACAAATAAATAATGACCTGAAATTGGCCATAACCAGGGTGACCAGTTAGGATAACTAAATCCGGTCATGCGTAACCTCAGAGAAGCATTAGAAATTTGAGACTTGCAACTTCTATCAGCTCATGGCAACCAAGGGATCAGCTCACTACAGAGAATCATGGAACACATAATGGTATGCAAATACCATGGGTGGGAACATTAAGAAGGTGATAAGGACCAACCTTTGGTAATCCTGATATTGCTGCAGATGCCCTTCCAAGCTGACTTGAAAAGTTGATGTTAACGCTTTGGGATACTTGGGAGTGGAGTTCGTGAGGACCAGCATGACAGACTGTAAGGTGCCTCCTCCAACCCATAATCCCCATTCCTGAGGTCCCTGCCCTTGAGTGGGACTCGCTTCTACCAACAGAAAATGGTAGAAGTGATGACAGGTCATCCCTCGATTACGTTATGTTACAGGACTTCATTTTGCTAGCAGACGACTGTAGAGACTCTCCTTGAAGCCTCGTGGAAGTAAGTGGGCAAGTTGGAAAAGCCGTATGGCAAGGAACTGTAGGTGGCTTCAGCAGACGGCCAGCGAGAAGCCAGAGCCCTGTCACACAGCCACAAGCAAGCCTGGGCTCAGCCCCCGTGTTCTTTCGCCATTGTGTGGAGAGCCTGAGGAGGATTAAACTGAAGCCTCCTTGCTGGGAAAGCCGTGCCATGAACAGGCCCTCATGCCCCACTGGTCTCCCATCTGTCCTTCCCGCTCTCCGCCCTGCCCCTCCGGCCATCAGCCCCCTGCTCACAGGAGTTCCTGGGAAATCGTTGGCATGCCTGCACATCAGTCACACCGAAAAATAAGGAAGCAAGAGGAGAGAAACTGCGAAATCTGATCTGGCTGGCTGAAACCAGTTCTCATTACCGTGATTTACATGAGTGGGAGCTCAAATTTGCATACCATTATGTGTTTAAGATTAACTTGTGCACATTTTTATTTGATTCCAGCCTTAAATTCTTCACGGAAGTTGAGCCTCCATGGTTTTCTCCCCGCAAGTAACTAACAAAGCTTTAAAACAAAAATTAAAAGACCTGCCACGTGCAACGGATTTCTTCAAATTCACTAACTTTGGCGAAGGAGGGCAGGGCAGGTACACTCGGCATGTTCCTTCGACACTGATGACAGCTACTCCAAAGATCAGTACTCACATAGATGCTTCTTTGAATAAGAAATAGGATCTTAATAGTAAGCTCATAGAGCCCAGGGCAAGAGTTTGCATAATACCTGTGACCTCTGCCAGAACTGGCCAAACAGTGGTCTGTCATTTTCCACCAGCACGAAGATGTTAAGAAGGAAAGGGATTAGGCCACACCTGTCCACCGGACTTGGCGTGCCAAGACCTCCATGGGTGTGTCTGGTCACCTGGCCCCTATGAAATCTAATAACGGACTTTACATAAGGACCAAGAATGACACAGACGATCTATCTCCTCACCTTGGAAAACGATCTGGTAAAAACAGGTTTTACGAGCTGTGCTAGCACACTGTGTCTTGATGCGATTCATCCATCTCAGGAAAATGACTTTAAGAGCCAATTAAAGGCGGCTGAGAGGAGCTATTTTACATTGTGTCCTTATTCAGTTTCTGGTGACAATTGTACCCGCCAGAGAAGCTGTGAGAAACTATCGATTTCTGCAGCATGAATTTTCAGAGAAAACTAAGAGCCACTGTCTGGAAGAGATGGCGGTCCCTTCCCGAGTGTCACTGCCGACCGGCGTCCAGGATGAGGACCTTTGAGCTGCGTGGCTTCCAGCTCCACCTGGGTGATGTGATCGTGATTCCTCCCCGCCCCTCCTGGTGACCTTCTGCTGGGGGACATCAGGGACATAAAAGGTACCAGCTCTGAGCACAGATGAAGCACACACATTCTATCCTGGAAGAGAATCTCTTCTTATCACAATGAGGGAGGAGACTAGGAGAAGAAGGAGAAATAATGCTCCTACATATCAAATAAAATTATCCTCCCGGCTTAAAGTGGCAAGCACTTAGAGGCAGTGAGCAGAAGGAGGGCTTGTTTCAAGGAAGTGACTTCACTCCTCCCTCATCAGCGCCTCTGGGTCCCAGTGACAAAGCATATTCTAGTGGGGAAACCCAAACCCATTAAACTCCTCTCCTTCAATGAAAGGCCATGAAATGACAGCAAACGAGGTGCCCCAGGATAAATCACTGAGGAAGAACTTCCTCAAACTGGAAAGAAGGAACAGCCCCCGGCTCCCAACCAGAGAAGGCCCGGGCTTCCAGCTGAGGAAAGTGAACACTCGGGTGGGTCCTCCTGGCTCCTTAGGTCACCACTACTGAGCGGTGAGCTGGCAGCTCGAGGTCACACGGAAGGGAAAAGGGCTGGCCCAGCCTGCGACTCAGGCTCTGTCCCTCCGCCCGGCTAGGTTCCGAACTTGTTACAATGGCCCATTGACTGTGGTCAGGACACAGTTCGCCCCTCCCAGATCTCAAGGCTCTGTGAGATAGCCACAGCCAGACAGAGCACAGAGCTGGAAAATCGAGAGGCAAGTTCTGCGGGCCCCTGGACTCACAGGCGTGTTCCAAGCCAGACATGGCTCCACCGACACCAGGGTCTGGTTGGGAGCCCAGCGACCCACGGAGTCTCGCCCGGGCTGGCCCGGCTGAGACATCCACCTGCACCCGTGCAGCCCCACCGCTCTCCCTAAAAACGTGCACAATCTAATGGGCCCCATGAAGGTCACGACTTAACCCCAGCCTGCCGTGCAGAGACTCTGGACTCAGGAGGGCATTTCCCTGCTCGTGCCCCCAAACCCCTCTCCCAAAGCCCCGACCCCACCCATGCACGCCCACTCCCTCTCCTCTGCTTCTGCAAAGTGCCATCAGGAACCAGCCCCAAATGCAACTCCTGTACGAGGCCTTTCCAGAGCCTCCTCTGGGGCTGACTGTTTGGGGTCCCCACACGGCTTCAGAAGGGCACCCGCCTGCATCACATACATCATGGAATGTACCACAGTCTCCCAGAGCAGACTGCATCACCACCAGGTCTCACTCACCCGTGCATCCCTGCTGCCCAGCTCAGGACCTGGGACAACAGGCCCAGGGGACGTGTGTAGGACAGAGAAAGACAAGGAGAAAGGAGGAGAGAGAGCCCGGAAGGCTTACTTTCCTCAGGTTGCCAGAGACAGGACAAAGGAAAAAGAACACAAAGGCGCTAACGTTTATTAAATGCATATATGTATTTGGCATTATTCTAAGCACTTTATTCCCTTCCTTATGTTTTACATGTTAAAAAAACAATGAGGCTCGGAGAGTAGTTAAGTAACTTTCCTAAGGGCACACAGCAAACGAGGCTCAGGGCTGTAATTCTCCTTCCGGCCCATCTGACTGGAATATGCACTTGGTTTTTCTTACAGCGCTGTGTTGTTAGACTCGAGAAATATTAGCATCAAAATGGACCTGAGAGATCATCGTGAGCTGAAAGTTCCAGCTCTGTAACCACACACTCAGTTCCTCTGGCAACCAGCCCCCTTTCCGAAAGCCGCCATCATGAGTTACTTCATTGGCATAAACTCAGATATGGCCAGAAAGTGGCTCAAGACGCTCCTAGAACGCAAGACAATCTAAGGGTTTGAGTGACTCCATGCCAGGAACCAGAGACAAAACCGAATCACAGTAACGTTTCTCAGATTTGACAAATGTGCCAAGGTAACGGAAGATGTTAATGTTAAGAGAGAGTGAGTGAGGGACGTGTGGAAACTCTCTGTACTCTCTTTGTACACACGTATCCATTTCTGCACCAGCTCTACCCAAAGCCCACGTACCAAAGCAAGTGACACCTTCAATTTCTTGAACATGGCAAATTCCAGGCATTCAGGAAATATACCTTGACCCTCTAATCACACTCACCTTCCTAGCTGTACTCTTCATTCCTTTCCCTTCTAGTCCTGATGGGTCTACAGCAGAAGCCTCTAAAGTAAGTATCAGCAAACTATGGCCTTTGGGCATAATCTGGCCCACAGCCTGTGATTCTAAATAAAGCTTTATTGGAGCACAGCCACGCTCATTCATCTACACATTGTTTATTGCTGACTTTACACAAGGATGGCAGAGTTGAGTCGTTGCAACAGACTGTATGGCCTGCAAATCCTAAAATAGTTGCTATCTGGACCTTTGAAGAAAAAAAAAAATTGCCAACTTCTGCTCTGAACTTGGATCCTCCCTCCCCCACTGGGCACTACTCGGTTTCACATGCGGAAACCTAACCCTCCAAGTGATAATACACCGTGGCGGAGTCTTTGGGAGGTGATCAGGTCATGAGAGGAAAGCCCTCATGAATGGGAGGAGTGCCTTTATAAAAAGAGACCCCAGAGGGCTCTCTCTCCCCTTCGGCCATGCAAGGACACGGTGCAATCTGGCTGTCTGAACCAGAAAGAAAGCAGGCTCCTATCGGACACCGGATCCTCCAGTACCTTGATCTCAGGCTTCCAGCCTCCAGAACCGTGGGAAATAAATTCCCGTTGTTTATAAATCACCTTAGTCTATGGTTCTCTGTTCTAGACCCTGAAAGGACTAAGATAGTACTCTATGAAGACAGCGCATCAATTTGATTTTCCTGAGCCCGCTTAGCATCAAGGGAGGCTTCTGAGCTGCAGGAGAGCTCTCGCCAGTGGTCACAGTTGGAAACCACCTTAATGAAAGCAGCTTTCACACACACCCCTTGAAGTGCCTCCTTGCAGGGTGCTGGCCGGCCCTGTCAGGGGCTTCCTTTCATGCAGGTGCCTGTCAGCAGCGAGGTGATTTGTTCTCCCTCTGCAGTAGGCATCCTAAGGGCTACTTTGATCTTTTTCTTTCCAGAACAGTTTTCCTTAGAAAGGCAGTGTCAGGCTGCTGTCTGAATAGAGACAAAGCACACAGATTCCTTTTGGTCAAAAGCCCCCGGGGGGGAAAGCGTGTGGTTTGTTTTTCGAATTTCTAACTGTGTGTAAAAACTGAGGAGTCTGTTGCTTAGTATGAGTTTGTTGAACTTCGCTGACTTGAGATGAATTTCTGAGTCACGTTTCTCATCTAATGTAACCCACAGGACACTTTTCATCAACTTCAGGGCCAAACATAGCTATTTCTATTACCCCCAGCTAATGCTTTAATGTCAGACTCTTGTCTGCCTAGATTTGAAGGCTGGTGGGAAAACCTACCAGCTGTGTGACCTCAGGCAATCTCCTTCACCTCTCTATGGGGGCCCTCTCTTCATTCCAATGATCTCTGTAGAAACTGTCTCAAGCCAACCTGGAAGAGTTAAACATCTTTTTTGCTGTGGGATCCATGGTTCCTACACACGTCTGCACCTCCCTCCCTAGACCAACTCTGCTTACCGAAGATATGGCAGAGGATCCTTTATCTCACCATAAATGGCCCTGTCCACCTGCATAACAGGGATACTCAAGAGTTCAGGCTGGAAGCCAAGGAGAGCCACCTCATTTGAGAAATGGCTTAAACTCTTCCTTTTGGGGTATCTGCCTCTTTACATTATTTTTCATTCTGCTTCACCAGTGGTTAGCCACCCTAATTTTTCTCCTGAATAGTAACGCATGATTTAGGGAGCTGGAATATTTCGCCCACCGCAAGATCTATTCATCATGGTTCTTTGTGTGAACTTTTGCAGGGTCAAAGGACCATGTCGTCTCAGACCGTCTTTCCAATTCTTAGGGTACTTCTGCACCCCATGTGAATCCAATTTAATTGTCAGCACTCCTAAAAGGTGCCTGAGGCTGATGTTAAAGTTCTATTCCAGAACGCCTAAGAACACCTCAGATTCCTCCCGAGGACTGTGTCCTATTATATTCAGGGATACATGCAGCTGCGGTTGGGGCCCTGGGAGATACTACGATCCACTTGCTTCTTGGGAGAACTTTCGTTCACTCACTTATCATCTGTTAGGGGACTGAGGCAAACAAGACACGCCCGAATCCTGCCTTAAAAAAATGACAATCACGAGTCATAAGAAGTCATGGAAGAGCAGAATCTCAAGTTTCTTAAGACAGATGGAAGGTGAACCTGATCTTGCCAGAGAGTAGGAAGGAGGACAGGCAGGAAGGCGGATCTTGAGCTGCGTCTTGGGGTCAAGGGTTTAACGAAGAGGAGGAGGGGATTCCAGACAGAGGCCAGGGTACGCGCGGGCGCGTGCAAAGCGCCCATTGCGCGGGGCTTCCGTGCGGTCGCAGGCGGCTCATATCTTCGTGGCTCTCAACGCGACTTCTCTCCTGCTCGGGCGTTCATGCCTGTTCGGGGCTGCCCCCAGCTCCAGGCCACAGTCTGTTGGTTCTCACACAAAGGCTCAGGGGACAGGCCCTGTCTGGGGTTTGAATTCTTGCCGACGACGGGGAGAGAGGGACGGCAGAGCCGGGCGATGGCTCTTAGAGCTGCGATCGGCAACCGGCCGCATCAGTTCCGCTCTCATTTCATTGGTCAAAACGTGTCATGTGACAAACCCTGTGCTGGTCGATGGGCTGCTTAATAGGAGTCCTCCTGAGGGTCGGGCCTGGGAAGAGGGGACCTGGAATAGTCTGGACAAATTATTTTATCCACCACAGTAGCCCATATTTAAAACTGGGCAGAGATCACGGAAAAGTCAGGATTTCTAGGCTTTCTTGACCAAAAATAAAAAATAAAAATACTGGGAACGTGAGGGTCTGTTTCTACATGCCAAGAAGGGGCGGGAGCTGAGCTTCATCTTCTGTCTTTTAGACCAAGGAGTGTTCTTACTGACGCTCCATGGTCCCCACACTGCCTTTACTGCCTGCTGGGGTTATGCCAATGAGTCTGTGACCCTGGAGCCCAGGCAGCCACGGAGGAGACAGATGCAGGAGAGAGGTGACTGGATCAAATTCACTTTTCAGACAGTTTAATTGGGGAGTCTGAAGTTAAGGGACACCCCAGAACAGAGCCGGGAACACCAGTTAGGAGGCGACTGCAAATAAGCCCTAATCTAACCTAAGAATGTATCTTTAAAAAATAGAGAGCAAAGCCCCACCCACTATTACAAATCTGTGGGGCAGCCAGCAAGAGCCCACGGAAGGATGCTTCCCCAGCTGCCTTGAGGCAGTGGGGGCATCCTGGAGCCAGAATAAATACTACCAATGGAAAGCTTGGGTTTAAAGAGTGATCCCCATCTTACCCCCAAAAGAGAAATCTACCTGATTCTCAAGGAACTCAGGCTGGACGCCTAATGGTGGCCCTCTCGGTGCTGGTAGGAAGAGAGACATCCTAACAGGTGCCATGAAATAGCCACTTCCCTCTCCTATTGTTCCCCATCCCTCCCCAGCTTTCTCCCTCCCTCCCTCTCCCAATTCACGGCTGGCCTAAATTAAGTTTTCAAAAGGCAGAGAGGCTCTGTGCTCATTTTCACTGAAGAGTACTGAATTCAATAAAACATAATTATTGATTTAATTTAAAATAGTTGCTCTGTGAGGAGTGAAGTTTTTTAATAGCCAGCAAGGATGGGAGAGCTCTCATTCATTTCTAGTGTCCCTCCTGAAACAAATCGTACTGCTTTTCTTTAATAGGCCAGTTCTAAGTGCGGCTTTGAAATGGATCCTCCAGCCATTCATATGCAGTAATTCAACCAGTGAATAAGATGCCTTTCTCATTGGCTGCCTTTCAGGACGGAAAGAGGAGGCACTGTGAGCCCCAAGCCCAGACGAGGGGATGAATAATTCATGGCCTTTCTCTGGGGGTGGGGGGGGGAGGGAGCTCCATGTGCCTCTCTGCTTCCTTGTAGTTACATTTGAAAGGCAATATGAGGCTGGGGGCTATGGAGTGGTGGGGCTCACATCCTCCCTTGATCCAGCTGGAGAGGAGGCGCCCTAGAGAACCAGCAGCCTGCGAGGCAGCTGACCTGGTTCCCTGCCACGGGCAAGGTCAGACCCCTGGACAGCTGGGCTCAGGAAAGAAACACCCGGAAGAGGGACAGGCGTGCTCCTCGGCACCTCAAGCAGGACCTGTTCGGGCTAGACCGAGGCGGCCCTCTCGCCTGCACCCGCGCCTTCCACAGCTGCCCCCACCGGCCGGCCTGCAGCCCTCGAGGGCACACAGGCACCTCGCTTCCGTTTAATGAAAGAGAATAATGGCTCATGGCATCCTTGGAGAAAACATTAATGAGGTGATGACACATTTTTAATTAAATGCCTTA
This sequence comes from Eonycteris spelaea, assembly GCA_003508835.1. Classification (NCBI taxonomy): domain Eukaryota; kingdom Metazoa; phylum Chordata; class Mammalia; order Chiroptera; family Pteropodidae; genus Eonycteris; species Eonycteris spelaea. Next base: position 5,126,502 of record PUFA01000115.1, read on the forward strand.
TGTAAATTATTAATCTATGCCTGCTGGAAAGATACAGTGCGTATTATAAATGTGAGACAAAGCAGCGTATATCTGAAGGTGTGTGTACACACACACAAACACACTCTCTCACTCCCTTTCCTCAGACCCTCCTAAGGCTCCAGGCGTGGGAGCTAGAGCTGCCTTCCCTCATCTGAGCGCTTGTCTCTGCATCTGTGTTGACACTGGCCTCAGGCTTGCACCTGGGGCCGGTGGGACTTGTGAGCATCCCGCCCGCCCCTCACGCACACACCTACTTGGCCATGTTTCCACGTGGAACAATAGCGTGGAGGTTTTAAGAAGTTTAAGCTGATGATTTTGAGAAGTCACTGGCTAGAGGCCGTGTGCCCACGGTGGCTTATGTGCAGACAGTCGGAGACACTGTCCAGCGGATGGCTCACCCCAGGAGCCACTGCCCACCCCTTCCCAGCGCCCTGCCTTGTCCCTGCTTCCCCAGGGGCTTGTGGTGGCTCCTGTACGTGACTCAGGTGACTGGTGCCTCTTGCACTGGGCTCCCAGGGTGTATAACAACCCCCCGGTGTCGATGTTGGATGCTGCCAACATGGTCTTAGACTTTTAAATTAAATGAAAACAATTATATTACTCATTAGATAAAGCCAGTAGTTATTGAGTCTTATAGGCCAAGTGCTCTCCTAAGTATAGAGCATATATTATCTTTATCAATCCCCACTCCAAGCCTTACGGAATACTTGATGATGATGATGATAATGACGATGATGACGTCGATGATGATAATTAGTGCATCCATTTACAGATTGAACAGTCTGGGCCAGACCAACAAAGAGTAAGTAGCAAAGACAAAATTCAAGTCCTGGTCTGTTTGATTCCACCATGTTGCTTGCTTAGGACTCTAACCCTAAACCTATTATTATGATTCTGCACAGGAGAAAAAGACAGCACAGATTGGTTCACCTGCCCAGCACGCCACAACAAGGAAGCAGATGACGGGCTGTCAACCCCAAACAACGGGATCCACAGTCTAGGCACATACCCAGCGTGCTGAGCTGAGGGCAAGAAATTAAGCATTTACATCCCATCCGCACCGGTAGATGGGAAACCAGAAGGCCGTACACGCCCACAGAGCAGGAGAAGCCAGAGAAGCAGGGTGTCCTGCTTCTCCTACAGTCGTGTGAGACCCATCAGAATTTCAGGAAAAGCTGCCGTCTCTCTACATCATCTAAACTTCATCCTCTCATCCCGAATCTCCGTGGGAATCAAGGTCGGATTCTGCTTCCTTATAAGGAGTCACCAATTATTACAGAGCACGACACACCAACAACCCAAAGGTAAACATGCTTTTCCGCTCTAAGAAGCAAACTCGCCCACCTACCCGCACTTCAAGGAGAAGCGACAGCTCTCGGAATGTTCTGAGGACATAACTGGGGCCAAAGGAAGTCTGGACAGGCCGGGAGAAGGAGGCGCTGTGGGGACTTTCACCCCAAGTCACACCAACTGTACCGTGTGTAATTGCCACACATAGGAAACCACATGACACAACATCTCAAGAGCAAGTGTTATTTTTTTTCCCCATAAATAAAACTACGTCAACAACTTTAAATGGCGTCTGGCCTTTCCTCCTTGAGTCCTATGTGGGAAAGACACCCTCGAAATGACTCTCCATGGGCCACCGACATAAAAAGACATGGCACCAGAGCACTTATAAACTGCCTGGCCCACGGACACCACAGCAGGTGTTCACGAAAGTGCACGTCACAAAGGATCATTTCGCATTTCCCTGTCTGCCCCGCCGCATCCTCCAAGGCAGCAGACTAAACAGGCCATTGCCTTATTGAGGTAATATATGGGATATTAAACGTCGACAGCCCTGCCATTTTCCTTTATCAAAGTATGGGGCTGGCAGGGGACAGAATTAAACCCTTCAGACAGTGCTCTCCTCCGGGGTCTTCTGCTGAGAGTCTGCGGGGAACATCCCAGTTATAAAATAAATAAGTCACAGCGAAATCACATATGGCATAGGGAACACAGTCAATATTACCATAATAACTTGGTACAGAGTCAGATGGTTGGCCTTGTCACGGTATATAAATGTTGAATAACTATGTTGCATATCTGAAGTGAATGTAATTATATATTAACAAAACTGTAATAATTTTTTAAAATAAATAAATAGAATATCCTTATTCCCTGCTCAAGTTCAGAGCCAACTGGTGACAGGCTCAGCCAACAGGCAGAGAAGGTGCAGACAAGCACATTATGACTGAGGAAGGCCACTGCAGGACTCACATCTTGGCGGCCCCTCCTAAGAGCTATGCATATGACCTTGGGCAAGGTTCTTCGTGATTGTAGCTTCCTCCTCAGAGGTGAAGAGGACAGAGATGTGGTGAGGGTCAAAGGAGAAAATGTCCATCACGTGCTTCGCACAGTCGCTGGCACGCAGTACGTCCTGAACACTGGTTCACTCCTGTTACCACCTTCTTGCAAACGGAGTCAACACAAACGGTGCCGTGGGACCTAAATCATGGGGGGATTTTGCACACGCCCCATGCCAGACGCAGCAGGGATCCTGAAAGCGCTGACATTTTAATTTAGGAGTGCAGAGATGACCACGCCCCTTGCCAAGGCAAAACAGTAAATAAGAAAACAGGAATCTACAATCGTTTTATGATGCTAATTTAACTTTTTATAGAAATGTTGTACCTTCAACGCCTTTTCAGAGTCTGGTTGTGATTGTTCTTGGATGGTTAACTCATAACCAGCCCTTAAACTTGGATTGTGGTCACTGAACTTCAGTTAAACTACTCTGCCATGGTCAGATCACATCTGGACCATCTAAGCAAGTTCAAAGGCCATTTCAAGAGCATTATCACCCAAGTGGAGTCTATTAGTGGACCCAACGTAATACACAGTCACATAACCATGATATGATTCTGACATCAGTTCAAATGTGTAGTGGTTTGTCCCACGCCACCAAGCAGTTCTCTGACACTAGCCAGGTGTCCCATAATTCGACTGAATTCTGACACTCTCTACCTCAGCCAGTATCAGATCTCACAGGGGAAGGGCCCAGTCCCACAAGAGCGCCCACTTCAGATGTCAATCACAGGTCCAGGCTGTTGCCTGTGCTTCTGACCGACTGGCTGCACACCAGAGGTTCCAATAACCCCCTCCTGGGGTCCGACTGATTTGCGGAGCTCAGAGAAACGATGTGCTCGACAGGTCACGGGCGTATTATCAACGGGTGTAACTCCGGAAGAGCGAGATGGAAGAGACGCATAGGGCACCGCATGGGGGTGGGACCGGAGACGCAGTGCCCTCTGAGAGTGCCAGTCTCCCGTGCCTCCAGGCGCTCAGCAACCCCGAAGCCCCAAACCCCGTCCCTGGGGGGGTTTGCCTAGGCGTGACCCATTAAATCATTAGCTACCCATGACTGATTCCATTGGCAGCCCATCTCCCTGTCTTGGAGATCAGGGCGTGGGACTAAAAGTTCCAACCTTCTAATCACATGGCTGGTTGTCCTGGCAACCAGCCCTGACGCTTAAATGGGGTCCAAAAGTCACCTTGAGAAAATAAAAGACAGTTTTATGGTTCTTATCACTTAAGAAATGGCAAGGGTTTTAGAAGCTCTGCTAGAAATGGGTCCAGAAACTAAATATATATTTATTATTATACGTTATGATGTCACGCAAAACCCATAAGGAAAGATGTAGGGCAAAAAAAGGTACAGGGGCAGGTGGCTTGGAATAGCTAAAAGATTGTCACATGCAAAACAGGTTTTCTACTTTTGTGGTTTGACCCAGAAATTGGACATAGACTGGATTTAAACAAAAACAAAACACACAGATGGTATGCTGTACCAAGACATCCATGGGCTGCAAAGTTGGGACCCCAGAGGTTGAACCTGTTTCCAACATCTGTGAGTGAGACGCCCTAAATTCAAATGATCTCCTGAGGATTCGTTACCTGCTGCGTTACAGGTAAGGAATTTGACACATAGGCGATGTAAATGCGTCAAGTGACCCATTAAAAGGATAAGGAGTGGTGATCGCAGTGGCATCATGAAGAAAGATTAAAGTCACCCATTAGCTAAATAAATTATCAGTGGGGCTATTCGGTTCTATGTCTCTAAATGTACACTCTTAAGTAATCTTGGGTAAATTGCTTGATTTCTTTGATTTTTCCTGGAGTTGTTGTTCTACGATATGGGGATATCATTAAGATTTGCCTTAGCAAGCTTTTGTGGGGCTCAAGAGAAACACCGAAAGAAGAAAAAGATGTATAGAGATGTTTTGTAAAGAATAGAGAGCCGCATGAGTGTTGGATATTGTTTTTAAGAACGTTCTAATTATTAGAACTGACTGCAAAGGAGTTTGGGTCTGAGAGACGGGAGAGAGAGTTCCCTGTCTCAGGAAGTGTGGGGGTTGTGTTTACTCTGTTGTAAAGAAGAATCGAATATTGAATGAAATAAGTCTATTAGGCTAGGTTTCCTGGAACAACAACAACAAAAGATTCTAAGGTTTTCACGCAGGAGGCTTATTGCAAGGACAATGCTGTTAAAGAAAACACTCTTCATGATGCCTGTTAAAGAACAGTAAGGAGGCTTTGTGTGAAGGTGGCTGCTATGGTGGGCTTTGCAGTAGGGAATGGGATCAGGCTCAGCTCTGAAAACAAGGAAAAGTGAGGCCTTTATTGCCAAGGGGCAGGGAGGGGTCAGCGGAAAGACTAGGGGTAAGGGGACACTCTGGCCAAACTGATCTAAACAGGAGTCTTGCCGAAGGCAGGCCGGGGTGACCAGATGTCACCGGGGGGACACTGGAGGGTGACAACCTCATCGGATATCAAGGGTAATCAGATATCAGGGATGGAAGATTCTGGCTAAACCCACTTAGCAGGATTCTGGTCAAAATCGGACAACACCCAACACAGGAGGCTAAACGCTGAGGCTGGGCTGGGAAGTGCGTTCAGATGGGACTGGCCAAGGAGAGGATCCGTCTGTGGTGACGGTGAGGGACGAGGGACCGGGCAGAGCGAGGACGGCGCTCGTGCAGAAGTTACAACAGAGGGCACTCTGGAGCCGGGAGGGCCCTGCGGAGCTGTCGCAGGTGACCGAGGGGCGGGCTTTGTGTCTCCACATGGACAGGTCACTGGCTGCAAACTCCTTCCAGGAGAGGGGTGGGGTGGGGCAGCTCCCTCTGGAGAGGCGGCGGGACTCAGCCCGGAGCCCTCCACCGCCCACAGCCCAGCACGGTCACTGTCGTCCTTAGTAACACTTGCGACAGTGACAACACTAATAATAACGAATCCACATTTCTCGACTGCCTTCTGTGCACCGAGTTCTGTGCTAACCCTTCTCACATATTATTTCATTAAAGCTTCACACGGACCCTCGAAGGCGGTTATTACTGGGTAGATTTACAAGTCGCTGCTACATTACAGGTAAGGGATTTGAGAGTCAGCGAGGTTAAGACACTTATTTGCGCTAACAGGTGGACAAAAACAAGCTTCAGAATTTGAAATGGGTCCATCTGACCTCAGAGCCTGGGCTTCTAGTGTTCCAGAAACTATCATACTGGCCAAGCGCCTACCCTGCTACTCTAAGTGGTAGGCACGTGACACATGATGTCACAACTCTGCCAGGCAGGACTCGAGCCCTCTACTTCCCAGACGAAGACCCCGACGCTCAGAAATCTCGGGTCCATTGTAAAACATCATCTCGACTGGATTCAAAACCAGATCCATCTAACTCCCAAATCCATGTGCTTCCCCACGAGACACCCATCAACCTAAAAGGACCAAGTTTCGCATCCAGGGAGTGGCCTATGGTATAGGCCGGGGTTTATCCTAAGGGCCCAGAGAGGGTTGAGGGAATAGTAAAAACGATCACCAAGGGTCACATGACTTCCTGTGGCCGAGGGCTGTCAGGACCTCTGGTCCAGAGGTTCGGAGGAACCGGCCACGAGAACAGACGGGGCCTCTCCAGTCACTGGGGAGCTAAAGCCAGAGGCTGCACGCAACTAGAACGTGCCTTCCCTGCGTCACCGTCACCCCCGTGAGCAACTGCCCAGGAAAGAGAGGACTCTACATCTCCCCCTCTCCTCATCATGATAGAACTACATTCTCCTGGGACTAAGAAAAGCATGGACCTCTTGAGACCTGGATCTCTACGTGTGAGTGAACCGATCACCAGGTCAGTTCCTTAGCTATGGGATCAGCTCCCCTTGGGAATTTAAAAAGCTCAAGCCCACCCTCGCCTTCCACAACCTTACATGTGCATGGCCGAGGCCACCGGCAAAGGCAGGGAGCAGAGATAAGGAGCTCATTCGGGACGGCACCAAAGCGTTCCCAAAGCTCCCCAGGCCGGCTGGCATGCAAGATCTGAGCAGCCAGCCCCATTTAGCCCACAATTCCCACCATCCCCACCTTGCCCTATTATGGATTTACTGAAAAAAGCATCAGTTTCAGAGAGAAGCAACCACGGTTTCAACACTGCCTCAGCTGTGTGAACTTGACATGTTTCTTAACCTCTCTGGGTTTGGCTTTTCACACCTATAGATGAGAATAACAAGAGTGATGTTTGTAAAAGTGCCTGGAAATGCAGGCTGCTTTACAGCAGGCACTCGAAACCCAAAGAAAACGTGAGTTTCTGCCCCCTTTCCCCTTCTCCCTCTCCATTTCACTCAAATAATGAAAACCTAGGTACAATTGGCACAGAAAGGAGAGATTCCAACACAAGCCAAGATGGAGTAGAGAAAATATATATAATGTGTTATCCACCTGTATTCTTTGATATCGGAAGACCTTCCAATCTTATTCAAAGCCCTGGGAATTTCTCATTCTAGTTCGACAAGTATCAATCAGGCATCTGATGTGCAATGAAAGGCCTGTGATGCAAAGGCAAAGAAGGCATCACCGTTGAGATGCTCACCGAGGACCAGTACGGATGCCTGTGTCCCCTTCAGTCCTTTGATGGAATTCAGAAAGCATCGAAGCCTTCATGTCACTCCCCAGAGGGCTGTACAAGATCATCGCTTCATAATTTGTCAAAACCAAGCTAAGTAGATTCAAATGTCTAGTCCTTCTGTCCACACAGGGTTTGTGTTTCCAAGAGTGCACACTGTCACGGATGCCTAACTAAACTAACGTAGCGAATGCTGATGGTTCTCCAGGGACTGGCTTCGCACTTCGGCAGGCCTGTGGGAGCCCCCTGTGCGCTCCCCAACTTCTGGAAAGAACAGAGACCTGTGTTCGTCCTGGAAGACCTCTCATGTCCACACTGGCTGAAGCAGAATGCCGTGGTTTAAACATAGGTCCTACTGAGAATTTGAGGAAACGGTGTCCCCATGGCCCCCAAAGGGAGAAAACCAATTAAAGCAAAAGTCATTATGATATTCCAAATATGGGCCAAGTCGGGTCCCCTGAAACCTACTAACCTATTAACTACATGTGCTAGAAATCTGCCATCTCTCAGGAAAGTGAGTCTACTCTGGAAGTTCTGGACGGGGCGTCTCAACAGGGCCATCGAGAGACTCGGTAAGTGGGGAAGGGTCTGTGAGTTCTAGTGGGTGGGAAGAGAGAGCAAAGAACCGCAACTTATGGGAGATTTATGCAAGACGGTTAAAAAAAAAAAGTAAGAGGAAGAAAAAGAATAAAGCAGAAGAAAAAGGAGGAAGGAGAAGAGAAAGTGGAAGGAGGGTCCATGCGGAGCTCCTAGTACAGGAGGCATCGTCCCGCTGCTTCCCGTAGGTGATCTCACCTGTGCTGTCATGCCCATTTGACAAAACCCGCATCCATGGAACCACTGCCCAAGGTCACGCAAACGGGAAAACGACTGGACTCCAAAGTCGCCCCAATTTTCAGTGCGACCGTTCCGGACGGGGCTTATTAAAGGCTGTTTTCATAGAAGGCGTAGAGTCTTCCACAGGTGTGGTGTGTGGGGCGGGGTGGATGCTTCCACACCCACTGCCTCATCTACACCCTGCCAAGTTCTTTAAAACCAGTGGAAGGCGGAAGAATCTTCTTTGGGATTCATCACTGTGAAGGACAACGGGCCACAGGTTGCCCAGCAGAGACACCTGAGCATCTGGCCCCCGGGACGGAGCCTCGGGCTGTCACCTGGAAGAGACACCTGTCTATCGCAAGGAGGGGCAGTGCCCGCAGGGAACTTAACAACCTCGTGGAGGGAAACACACTATAACTCAGTGAGAACCAGGTGCTCCAAAAAAAACCAGCCAGGTCACAGGCGACAGAATAACTGGCAGGAGAAGTGGAGCTGCTTGAAAGAGATCAAAGGATACCGGGGTGGGGTGGAGTGGGGGGCGAATTCTGGGCAGAGGGAATAGCAAATGTAAAGAGGGAAAATCAAGCAAATCAGTGTGTCTGGGCATCAGGGGTTACTGGGAGAGTGTTTGGACAGGAATTTGAGGCCCTGCCTAGCTGCAAACTGGCTCCATGCGCGTGGAAGTTACTTCTCTGGGCGCACAGCGGAACTAGCGTTCGCAGCCTCTCTTGCAACTGGGTGTGCGGCCGTGTGACTCAGCTGTAGACATGGATGGTGAGCTAAAGCACTGGGCACTTCTCCCTCCCACCACCACCTAGCAGCCCTCCAGGTTCTCCCCCACCTGCCAGCTAGCGGAAGGCAAGCCCAGCGAGCTTGGAAGCCAGGTGTAAAGGTGACGGAGCTTGGCTGACGGAGGTCTACCTTTACTACACTCCACACAACCAAGACATGTAAAGGTGCGTAACTGAGCAGCACTCCACACGGGATGACCCACACCTTTCCTCCTACCTCCGCAGCACCGTCGGCAGCCACGTGGGCACTGCCTTGTATTTGTTATCAAATCCATTTGGAAAACAAAAACAAAAACTTATATTAGTTGTGCACCTTCCACGTGCTTGGTAAAGTGAGAGACACTGAAGACGCAGAACTCTGCACATCAGATTCCTGCCCTCCGAAGTGCTCACCGTGGAAGTCACAGAAGTGGAGACAAGGAATCGCGCCACAGGATAATCGCTGTAATTGGAAAATGGAAAAAAAAAAAAACCAGTATGGGAGGACAGAGGACACGGTCGTGGACTCTGCCTGAGGGGCTCGAAGAAGGCTTCGTAGAGAAGGTGACGGCTGACTTGGGTCTTGAAGGATGGGTAGGCATTTTCTTAAAGGAGAGGCAAGGCAATTCAGTAGAGGAAATGACACACAATAAATTACGGATCCACGTCCTTGAAGTGTGAGGGAGCCAGTGAACAACTGTATCAGACGTGTAGCTAATGTTTAATATCCACAGTGATCCTTTAAGCCCCTAGAAAGCAGTAAGAGATGCCTTCAATTTGTTTTGCGTTCCTTAAATCCTACGCACACGGTCAGAAGGAAGATGGGATAGAGGGAAGAAAGAGAGAGAAATGGAGGGAGGAAGGGTGAACAATTCAGTGCAAATATCTGCAGGCCAGGGCTGGTCTCATGGCTGAAAGAGAACCTTCTGGGTTCGCCTGAGTTTTATTTACCCCGTGTCTATGTTCCTTTCACGCCATCTGACAGCTGTTGGAGGCCATTTGACTCACCATTGGAAGCATGATTAGGCCTGAAATGCACACTATAAATCGTTCCCATTGCTGAGTAATGTTGGATTTAATGCATAGCACATTTTATTCGTGTTGCAACATTATGTATTTAGAGTTGTCATTGATTTTTATTGAAAGGGGCACTTTTATTACAAGTACACGATGCCAGCAAAACAGAGCCCTCCCCCTGCCCAAGCAAATTCAGGTTAATTTGCTGTAAGTGCTCGTGAAAAGCCCAGATTGATTTCTCTGGCTTAGGCTACTTCCCTCCCCAGGGACGCCTCATCCATGCACCTCTGCGTGGAGGGTTGGGAGGAGAAATGAAGAGCATCCTCACCGGACCAGGACGGGCGCCCAAAACACAGAGAGCATGTCTGGTCCTTGATACGATTTTTAAGCATAAAACTCATGAACAAATGACTCCAGCTGCAAGTTGGCCAAACAGGTCAGGAGACGAAAGGCAGTCTCTCAGACACTATGGTTTTCTTTCTTCTCCATCAGACCCGCGCCTACGAGAGCAGACCGAACCTGGGATTTCACGACAGTTTCCTGCCTCTACAGTCGTCTTCGGAACCACCACTTGGCATAGCTAATATGCTTTCCTCTCATTTCTCTCCTGTTTTTCCTGGACCCACAAAACCTTCCCTCGTCGTTTTGAGATGATGGAGTATCAATCCAATATGGCAGCTACTGACACATGTGCCTATTTCAATTTGATCACAACTTTTTTAGATTAAAAATTCAAATCCTCGGTCACTTTAGCCACACATCTAGTGCTCGAAAGCCACACATGGCCCCCTCGAGACCACAGAAACACGTGCCCACCTTGCTCGCACCACATATCCTGCGCCCACCCATTTTCCTCCTTTCCCACAGCCCATTTCTGTAATTCACGCCCACACCTCCACAGTCTTTGAGGTCCTCTGGCCTCTTCCCCTGACGCTCACCCCTTCCAGCTTCCAATTTGCAACCTCTGACTCCGACCATTGTGCACCCTTGCAGCAGACTTGCCTTCATACTCATTGCTTCGTTCACTCATTGATTCCTTCACCCGAGATTTGTCAAGCACCAAGCAAGCAAGCAGTACTTGCTTGCTAGGTGTCAGGGATGCAAAGGCAAAGAAGGCTCCATCCTGTCCCCTCAAGGGCATCACAATCAAGCCAAGGGCACTAATGATAACGCTAATTCTTATGGAACAAGGATTCACAGGTCAAATCATGTCATTTCCCTGCTTCAATACCTTCGGTAGACCACCATTTACCAAAGTGAATGTTAAAAATATTTGCTGTGAATTATTCAATCTGTGTACACACCTTCAGGGACTAATCTTCTGCATACTCCATGCACGGGGAGTAGAAAAATATCACTGACTTCGGTCCATTAGGAAGAACGTTTCTTTTAAACTTTTATACGCTGACACAACTAGATGCCGAAAGCAACAACTTGGAAGAGAGAAAGCTTTCAAAACCCAGCACGCCCTCTGGGCTCAACTTATCAAACCACCTCTGCGCGCAGCCCATGCACTGGCCTTTCTCATGCCCCTCGGCCTCCTGGGAAGAACTGCATGCTTCCCTCTTCCAAACAGAACCCTGATGCAAAGAGACAGTTACTGTCAAGGACTTGACTTGACCTCAAAGCCCAAACTCCCCAGGCTGCACCCAAGGACGTCCCAGTAAGGGGCCCCAGCCTGCCTTCCCAGGTACATTTTCCTCAGTGTCCTCTGCTCCGCCTGCTTTTTCTGGTCCACAGGTAAGTCATGCTTTCACAGGACTTTGAACTTGTGCACTTGAGACCCCTCTGCTGGAATTGCCTCTCTCCTTTGCCTCCTGGACAAGTCATTCTCCACTCAAGACCAAGGGACATTCCTCAGTGAAGACCACCCTGATCCTGCATCAGAATTAATTCTTCCGTCGCCTTTCTCATGTAGTTTTAATGCAACTTCAGGCTGGCTTTTTAAAATTATTTTTGGATTATGAATCCTTGAAACTTTGATAAAGGGAGTAGATTGATCCTTCTCAGAAAAATGCTGGTAACCACACAAAATTTTCCAAGCATTTTTTAGAGTGCTCAGGGATCTGCTGAGTTCGTCTGTGGACCAAATACAAATTCCTCCTCTCGTCATTTTTTTCCCCCATCACTTGCTATCACTAACATCTATGCTGGTAGATTATGCTGGATGGTTGGATCTAACGTGCCTTGCAAAAGCTGTCACTACAAAAAAGTGGTGGGCAGGGACATTCAGATGACTTTGGCTCTGAGCGAGATAAGAAGTGCCTTCTGGGCCAAGCGTCCCTACGCTAATTCTCCCCGAACACTGAGAAACTCTTCGAGGCTCTATTTACCCACGCACGACACATCTGAAACCAAATATGTGGAGTTTTCCTTCACGCCAACCAACTCTCCAGCTCTCCAGACACCAACTGGGTGCCCTAGAATTCGACATTGACACGAGGTACTTGGAGCTGGTGTAGACTCCATAGGGTTCCGGGCTCCGTCCCACAGGACTGCCCTCATTTCGGATGCCAGTCACGGGCTCAGTCCCCAGGCTGCCCACACGTCTTTCTGACTTGGTGACAGAATCAGGGCATTCCCACAACCCCCCTTTCAGGTTCGAGAATTTGCTCGAACGGTTCACAAAACTCCCTTAAACGCTCTCCTTTCCTTCCTGTTAGTTGTGTCTTATAAAGGATATGAATGAACCGCCACATGAAGAGACACGTATCACAAGGTCTTAGAAGGGTCCTGAGCACAGGAGTTTCTGTCCCCACAGAGCTAGGGTACATTACCACCTCAGCACATAGATGTGTCCTCCAAAGCTCCCCAAACCCGCCAACTAGGGGTTTTATGCTGGTTTCACTACATAGACACTAGTGATTAAATTAATGGCCATCGGTGACTAGCTCGTTCTCTAACTTCTCTCCCCTTCTACGACAGTGGGAGGTGGGGCTGCACGTCCCAGCTTCCAATCAAGGAGAGCCACCCACAGGCTTGTGGGGAGTTTCGAAAGCTGCAGGGAGCTGTATCAAAGTCCAGTGACTCTGCTGATGGAGACTGAGGATGAATCTGGTGCTGGCTGCATTACCGGATTCATCAAGGCCCAGCTGGTCAACCAGCTAACCAGGCTCACTACACCAAACGCCCAATGCTTCCTGTGCCTTCTCGCCACGTCCAGGAAAGTATCTTCCCACTGGGACGTAAGGTCCATCTCCTCCTGGCCCAAAGCCAGCGAGTCTGACTCGTACTCTATCCATCTTTTATGTTCTTACCCAGACTATCGTGCTAGAAAGAGGGAAGGGGTGGATGGAGGTTGAGGAGCCCCCTCCCTCCCATCTGGACGACTCCTCCAGCCGGGCTTGGCTCCCGTCCACATCACAGACGAGTGCCGGAACTCACGCTGGGAGGGAAGAAGGGATCTGCTCTCTTGCTTCCAATGGCTTGGCAGGTTGTGTTTACTGGCCCGTTAATTACCTGTCTTTGTCTTTTAACAGTCTTGGTCCTGGAAAAGAAGCTGCAGACAACGACTCCGGTGTGACTCTTCAGGGTGATGGAGATGACAACGCTGTCCAGCTCCAGAGAGCGGTAGGTGGGGCAGCAAGGCTCTGATGTAAAGCACAGAGCAATTAGCAGGGAGATTTACCTCCCTGTCTTAAAAGCATTTTTATTACTTAATCAATCACGGGCAGTTTCTAAACAAGGCTAGGGGGTATTACAAGGGGCTGTAAATCTTTCCCATTTGCTTCTAGGAGAAAGAACGGGAAAAACAGACATGACATTCCAGAAGGGACGTGATAGCGATTAAAACAAAAATGGAACCCAAGTCACTTGGGAAACAGGAAGAGGGCAGGAGGTAGCCACAGGGTCACAGAGGGCCCAGCGAAGGAAGGGGTTGGTCGGGGGCAAGGATTTGGTCCTGACCACAGGTCCCCGTTCAAGTCCACCTCTCCCCAAACGTGCAGAAAGGAGAGAGGAACACAAAACAAAAGAAGTGGCCCAAGGTAGCCGAGCGGACCTTCCGCATCGCACTTCGTGACAGATGGCTTCCTCGCCGGAGCCTGCCTGGCTGGGCCTCTGTTTCCTCATCTGTAAGTTGAGAGAACTCAGTCTGGATTGTATCCAAGTGCTTCTCAGTCCGACAGCATTTCAGAACCACCAGGGGGTGTTTTACAAATGCCAATGAAAGCGGACTGTCTGAGGCTGAGCCGGATGGTCTTTAACTGCGCCTAGTTCCAGCGTGAACACATGCTGAGAATCGTTTAAAAATGAAACGCTTCAAAACTGTGCAACAGGGAGCTCAGCTTGTACCCGCGTAGCCACGCCTTCTAAATCTGGCAGACTCTTCCTAAGCCCTTCTGCGTTCCACATCCTGGGCTAGGCCCACGGAAAGGCGTCTCGCTGTCCCATCGTGGTGCTCCAACGAGAAACGTCCCATTGGCTCCTGTCGACCAGAGAAGCATTTCCTGGAGGCCACGGTCAGTAGGCGTGGCCACTGGGAACTGCTGTCCACACACGAATTGCCAGGGCCCAGCGGTGCTGTTGGTTTACTAGTCCTCGGTCCTCCAGACCTCTCTGAAGAGTACTGTGGAGAAACGATTCTTCCCTCACAGGACTGTGCTGGGCAGAGGGGGCTCCCGGATATTTGATTAGCTCCTCCATCAGCACATGCAACTGACACCAGGCGATTTTGAGAGCCAAGAGAAAGAACTTGATTGAAGGGATGATGGCTCTGTCGTAAACATTTCCTTGGGCCCATGATGGACCTGTCCCTAAAGTCACCACTTAACACAGTAACATCTGGGTCCCTCCAGAGAGGTGGCCTGAAGCAAAAGCTGTACTTGGCCTACCCCTTGCCCAGTCCGACGTCAGCTTCTTCTCTTAAGAGTGTCATTCACCTCCCAAATTTGACCCAACATATTCTGGTTTGATGTCTCCCCCCTCCCTAATTTTACCTAAGACCTCAGACTTAGAGGAAAAACATATTTTCTTCTCTCAATCCAATGGAATTAAGGTCAAGTTCAAATGTGCCCATCTATATATAAAGGTTTTCCTTTTTCTTTTGAACTCTTTCAGCATTTATCTGTCTCTTACATGGAACAGTTCGTCTTGACTTTAATTATCATGTTTGTACCGTGGCATTTTTGTCTGCTAGACTACTGATTCTCTATTGCAGAAGAAAGAAGAAGCTTTTGGAGTCGCATAGATCAAATCCCAGTTCCTGCCCTTACTATCCATATAATCATCTATGAAGATAATAAGACCCACTTCACAGCTTTGGTGTAAGAATGAGATGGGATGCCACACGCCGAGTCTCTGAGCTCTGAACCCCTGCTACGGCCCGTGGACTGGCGAGCACATGACGATGCTCTGGTCAACTGAACGAAGGGGAGGAAGCAATTTCAGCCAGATGGTGTGAGAGAGGGAAGGAAGCTGGCCAGCATCAAGGGTGGGAGGGGGCAGGGCAAGCCGGCAGGGCCACGACCACGGTGGCTGGGCGAGCAGGCACACTGAACAGGCTTCCGCGCGTGCCGGCCTTCCTCACGCATTCCCCACGGCCAGGCGTCCGCACTGCGGCCTCCGGCAACCTGCAGCACCGCTCAGCAACAGCTGTGGCGACCGGGCTAGTTTACAGCACAGGGAGCTTTGTAAAGTGCTCAGGGAGACCTTCACAAAGACCTAATACTATCGCTTCCAGAAATTTATCTTTAAAATGATCAGCAATACAGAGAAAACACTACCGTGGGGAAGAAAAGGCAACGGGCTCATATATTAGTAAGGAGTGTTCTCCAGAGAAACAGAGGCAATACTACAAAATACAGATACATAAAGATGTATAGAGATAGAGAAAGCAAGAGCGATAAATAGAGAGAGAGAGAGAGAGAGAGAGAGAGAGAGAGAGAGAGAGAGAGAGAGGAGAGATAGATAGATGATTGATAGATGGATGGATGGATAGATAGATGGATGATGCATTGATGGGTGGATGGAAAGAGAGAAGAGAGAGAGAGAGACAGAGAGGTAGAGAGACAGAGAGAGATATTCTAAGCATCTGGCTCGGGAGACTGGGGTGGGCGCTGGCAAGTCTGGAGTTTGCAGCCGTAAGGCGAGAGCTAGGGCTGGTGCAGCCTTGAGACTGAGTCCCACAGGGCAGCAGGCCTGCGAACTGAGACCAGGTTTCTGTGCTGCAGTTTCGAGAATCCCCTCCTTTTGGGGGACTTTGGTCTTTGCTCTGAAGACCTTCGAGTGATCGGATGAAGCCCACGCCTTACAGGAGGCAGTCTGCTTTACCCAAAGTCTACTGAGATGCGCGTCTACTGTATCTTAAAAAATACCCTCACAGCGACATCTGGACTAGTGTGGGACCACACAGCTGGGAACCATCAGCCAAACTGACATAAGATTAACCGTCACAACTGGAACCCCAGCTGCAGCCCGCCACCGCCCTCCTGTCTGTGGGGAGAAGAATTTGGAAATGAGGAAGTCCCTCGTGACAAACAAGGGTGCCAGCTCCCATGGCCACCTCTCTCCAAAACAAGGGTGTTGAATCCACAGGCTGGAAGATGATGCCTTAATCCGAAGAGAAAGACACTTAACCAGGAGGCCACGTCTTGACACACACCCACAGCATCAAGAGGGCCACGCCATGCCGTCTTCTTTAAGGAAACATCGCAAAGTGTTTTTCCACCCTGATGAGTTTGGACCCGCTGGGTTGATAAAATGACCATCACTGGTTTCCATTTCAATGCTTAATAAGAATAAATGTGCCTGTGCACTGTTCACTGATTCAACCACGCTGGGGATTTTGAGAAATGGCTCCTTTATATTTTCATTTCATAGACTTTTATGTCGCACAGTGAAAGATGGAAATGTGCTGCTTCGTGGCGCAAAACTTGCCAGCCAAGGAGAAGCCTTCCCCCAGGTAAGCAGGATCCTGGACGAAGCTGCCGGCTGCAGCCCCACCTGTCCCCTGAGCCTCAGCTCTGCCGTGGATGAGACTGCCTCCAGTTTCCCGAAGCAAGAAGAAAGCACATTGGGACTTTTTTTTATCAGATTAACTCAAATCAGTGACTGTGGTCTGATCTAAATCTTATCTTATTCTACTCATGTGATGGCAAAAATAAAAACCAAAACAAGTAAATACTATATAAACACTGAGGGACTGCATTGTTTCAAAGGATGTTTAAGCCAAGGGACTTTTAAGACCCTCATAATACAGTGAATTCTCTGGAGATCAGGAGTGGGAAACGGCTTGTGCAGTCATCGCCTGGTCCTAAAACCAGAACCGTCAGATTCCCAAACCACGGGTCAGCCTTTCCTTCCTCCCTCCCTCCTTCCTCCTTCCTCCCCTCCTTCCCTCCTTCCCTCTTTCCTTCCTTCTTCCCTCCTTCCTTCTTCTTTCCCTCCTTCCTTCCTTTTTTGTCCATATTTTTTGCACAAAGAATTTTAAACACACGTTGTGCTAGTCATGGTTTCTGGTTACGAACAGTAGAGTCCGCTTCAGCTAATTTAAGTGGAAAAGGGCATTCTTAAAGGGCTAGCTCAGAGGGAGATGAAGAAGCAGACTAGACGCTAAGTGTCCAGAAGTGTCACTCAAATATAAGCCGCAGGTCTGGCCGGATGTGAAAACGGCCTCCACGGCTGCTTCCCGAGCACTGAGGTTCAATGGAATACTAAGAACTTGACCTCATTTCCCATCGTCCATGCCCTGAGCACCCAAGGCCCCTGCACGTCCGGAGTCCAACGCTGCAGGCTCCAAAATCCAAGCACGTGGCAACCACCAGCTGCCACTCTTATTTTCCACACATCGCTCACGTTAACGCTGAAGTGCCACAGGCTGGCATCCTAGCTGCAAGAGATGCCAGGAACGTGAGCTGTGAATTCTGCAGCCAGACTGTGGGCCGTTGCAGATGCAGTCGCTGAGTCAGGGGCTGGGTTCAGACCCAGGCGAGGCTGTGCTGGTCCTCTGTGCCCTCGTGTCTTATGTGACCCTCTGTCTTTCTGGTTGTGAGGTCATTACGGGCATTCAGGAGGAGATTTACACAAATAGGGTACGGCTTTGGGGCCCACTTTTGAATTCTTCCCTGTTTCTTCCTGGAAGAAACCTAAGCTTCAAGACACAGAGACACTGTTGCTCTCAGATCTAGGCTGCTCCAAGGTCTGCCTTGCCGGTTTGTCTAACTCAGGCCCTCAGCTCTTTCTCACCACGTCCAAAGGTTATCAACAGAAAGAGTTGATAACACAACAGCGAGCAAATGATACAGTATTTTCTAGCTAAGGATTCTACCTTTTGGGAGCCCCGGGATTGCTGAGGAGAACTCATTTGCCTTTTACCTCAAGCTCTCTGGAAAGAAGTTCACAGCAAAGTGAATTGCAGACAACGCCTCAACAGGAGATGTCGAAGCAACAGGATGGATTTCACTTCACAGCAACACGGAGCTCACGACCTGGTTTGGGAAGACGGCTGAGCACCCTGGGAAACCTTCGGTGTGGCAAGCCGGATGCCCAAACGCCAGTCGACCTGTTCCCCCTCCATCTTCCTTGTTCTCTCTCCTCCCACAGGCCCTTGGGGCTGAGAAGGTGTTATGTTTGTGTCCCTCCAGGTTATTTGGGCGTCCTCTCCCCCAGTCCCCTCAGAAGTGACCCTATTTGGAAATAAGATGCAATTAGTTAAGATAAAGTCATTAGCTTGGTTCTTAGCCAACGTCACCGGTGTCCTTATAAAAGGAGACGTTTGAAAATAGACAAAGACTATTGAAGATGAAAGAGACAAGAGGTTCCATGTCTGTAAGCCAGGGAAGACCAAAGGGTTGCCGGAAAACCAGCAGAAGCTAGGAGAGAAACCTAGAAGACATTTTCTCTCACACCCTACCCACACACTGACCTCAGACTTCTGGTTTCCAGACCTGAGAGACGATAAGAAAGCCACCAAGGCTGTGGCACTTTGTCGGGGCAGCCGCGGCAGCCTACGACAGAAGCCTACAGCTTGGACAGTAACGGGGACAGCAAACCCACAGGCACTCGGGCGGGGAAGGAACAGGAAAGTGGGCAGACAATGAGAGCGTCAGCGGAACTAGCGTGACTGTAAGGATCAATCCAGACGCCCCGGCTTGGCCTCCCGAGGCCTCCACACTGCTCCCGCAGACTCTGCGCCAGGCTGCCCCACGCCTGCACCCCAAACTCCTCGTGGGCCCCAACAGGCCAGTCCCAGAGACAAGACTCTGCCCTTCCACATGCTGTTGCTTCCACTGGAGTCGCCTTTCCCCCCCCCCCCCATCATACCGGAACAAAGCTACGTGTCCGTGAAACCACGGCTCAGAGGCCGCCTCGTCCACCAGCGCAAAACGTCCCAGTTCCGCTCGGCCCGTCGGCGAAACGATTCCCTGCTGAGCCACCGTCCTCGTGGCGATATCCCTATCAACCTTCCTCCTCGCCCCTCACACCTTCTGCCCACCGCAGGGCCCCCCGCTGGCTTCTCTGTTCCCCCGCCGGACGAGCAGCACCCGGAGGACAGAGAGCGCACGGCAGTCATCCTCTCGACGCCCCGCAGAGCCGGAGCACGTGGGCCAGGAAGTCGGCCCCTCTGTGACTTCGGACCTTGTGTCGCCCATTCTGAGAGTTTAAAACTGTCTCGCCAGAAAGAGATGCTGAACGTCGCACTATTTGAGTCTCCGGGACGAACGCTATGACGTCTCTCGAGACTGTCCTCGTCTTACTCCCTGAGCAAATGCTGTCGTGGTCCGACACATTTTTGTGGGATAAACACGGTGTTCTCTCCGAAATACGTGTGATCATATGCTTTCCAAATATCCTTTATGAAGTCGGCTCCCGGCCCCGAGGTCATCCAGCTTCTCCCCTGGCGGGGGGGGGGAACCTCAGTCCCACCTCTCCTGCCCAAGGGTCTCAGCACTCCTCTTGGCCAGGGATCAACAGCAAATCTTAGAAGGGGTCCGGGTTTTCCTCGGGTGTAAACGAAAGCCTGACCTTTCAGTGTGTGGGCGCTGGCTGGAGGGCATGTTCGCCCCCTTACCGGCCATGCAGTTCTCACGCACGGCGATGTCTCGTTTCTGAATTCTAAGTCTGTGGGCCTTTTTCCTACAACCTGTGGGCTGTGCACCATGGAAGTCTAGGGGAAAAAAGATGCACGGTGGTGAGCGAATGAACTAAGGACAGCTAAAAGAAGAATGAGTTTGAAATCTGAAAGTTCTATAACATATTTAATAACATAGTGGATGGATCGCTTGCTTTTTCTTTTTCTTCTAAATGGTTGCTTTCTCCCAAGGGACACAGGTTTTTTTCTCTAAGGCCACCTATTTTGTCCCCATTTCCCCCTGTTCTGCCCACTCGGTGTCACGGAAGGTTAACTGCCATCACAGCTCTCTCTTTCTACCCAGGTGGAGAAATTCAACGTGACAGTTGCTGCCGTGAGGAAGGCCAAATTCAACCTTGAGCAGCCATCAAACCCCAGGACAGTTTGGAGGACTCTGAATAAGGGAATTATTGTGTGAGGAGAATTTGCCTGGGGATAGAAGAGGACAGAGGCGAACTGAGTGAAGGTTTCCAACTGGAAACGCATGTTCCCCATGAGCTACTACAAAAGCACAGACCTCGGCAGCCGACCTGCCGGGACCAAGGGGTCTCCTTGGGGAAGAGTCAGCTCCAGCAGGGCCAATGCCTTCAGTTCTTCACACACCATCCGTCCTTGGGGAGCCAGGGGCTCGACGAAGCCGTCCTGTTACAAAGGCTGAACTGTCACTTCTATCTCTACAGCCTTCTCCTTCTGTCTGGTCTTCTTTGACCCCTTCTTTCAAGAGCTAAAACCGCCTTCCCCAGTCCTGGCTCCTGTGTGACAGTGTATTCTGCCGGACGGGGATATCGAGACAAAATAACCTATACACCACACACACACACACACACAAAGACATACATAAAACACAACCACCACAATCATATTACGAACACGCAACACGCAAGTCGACACAGGCATGCGTTCGCACACAGACACACTCATGCACACAATCGCACACACGTGCCCGACTCTCGTGGAGTACACAGTCTAACGGAACTGTTAGAATTCACCGAAGTCATTGCTACAGTGGAATTACACCCAGAGTAAGGTGAGGGTGCAGGAGAGGAGAGAGGCTAGGGGCTCGTTTGTCGGGGGAAAGTCAGCTCCACAGAAAAGTCAGGTGCCGAGCTGAAATCTGGAAGGTGAGGAAGCAGGAAGACAGCAGAGGGCAGAGGCTTTAGTGAGAGGGAAGAGCACAGGTAAGGGGGCTGGTGGGAGGAGGTCTCAGGGTAAAGCCATCTTGCTTCTGTCGGCCTGGGCCACAGGTAAGCGCCATCCCCAGATCACTGGGGCTGGAGGAGGAGCAAATAAAAATGACTTCCCTATACAGTTAGAGACCCAGAATCCTGGGAGAGAAGGATCAGATAAAACGTGAGTATTTTTCCCCAAGCCCTCCTTGGTGAAGATGTGTGTGTGTCTCTCTCTCTCTCTGTGGCATAAGGTCACTCCCACAGTTGCATGAATAAGCCAAGAGCATCACCAAATTAGTCCCTCAAAATAAACAGGTAGGTAGATAGATAGGCATGTGTCTAGAACATCCAACGGTAAGATAAATGAGAGCAGAGACTAAATCGCTTTCTCTTAAATCGAAGTCATGCTTGATTCCTCTCTGTCACCAGACACACCCAGTCCCTCTGAAGTCCTGACACCAACAACACACCCCAAATCTCTGTGCGTCTCTCTTCTCCAAGGCCACTGCCCTGAACCCAGCCAGCTCCAGCCTGTGTGGTGCCGCAGCCTCCTAACGGTCTCCTTTGTTTTCACTGCTGCTCTCTATAAGATGCTCCCTTTAGCCAGGGAGACCTCTGAAAAACAGAAGGCACATATGCCAGCCTTCTCTAAACCACCTCGTAGCTTCTGTTTTACTGACATGGCCGAGGCCACAGCTCTGAAGCCCGGCCCTGGGTTCAGATCTGAGTTCAGGTCTTAACTCCCTTGTGCCTCTGTTTTCTGCTCCGTGAAACCGATTCATAATTGTACCTGTCTCACACAATTTTCGTGAGGATTAAATGGGTTACTACACGTCAAGTGGCACAGAGTAAGCATTCGCTGATATCACATTTCATTAAAATAAGCTCCAATCTCTTGACTGCGGTCCTGGACTGTTTCTACGATCTTATTCTGATCTACTCTGGTCCGCACTCACTAGGTAATGGCCACACTGACCTTGATCTTTAAACAAACCAAGTTCGCTCCGAGCTCGGGGCTTTTGCTGTTCTCTCTTTCAGGCACCCTTCTCTCCAGATCTCCACGTGGCTGGCTCCCTCTCGTCACTCAGACATAAGCGGAAATGTCTCTGTCTTGTCACCATGAGCTTCCAACACACTGATTTTCTTTGCTGGTTGCCTTCACCGTGTTTATCATTTTCTGCATTGATATCATTTATTTATTGGACTACTTACTTATTGTCCACCATCCCCCAATCAGAAGGGAAGCTTCATCATGTGAGGATGTGGAGAACAGAGTCCGGCATACAGAAGGAACTGAGAACACATGCGCCGGGTGGGTGAATGAACGACTGAGTGAATGAATGAATGAGTGCACCGATGTAGACAGCACCCTGCGAGTGTTTACTGAACACACCGAAGTGAGCTCTCACCACCCCTGGAAATAGAAGCAAACCAAAGTTTAAGGACGCAGCCTCCGCCATGTGTGATCACCCATGTGGCAGATGTGACACGCGCCATGTGATCCAATTAGCGCGGCTCTTGAAAGGGCATTATTCTTGGATCTGGTGACACCATCTGTCCCCAGAGCTTTCACAATTCATGATCAGATCGGCACCAAACCCCACCTGGCAGGCCTTCCAAAGCGCCTCCATCCTCTCGGCTGGGTGCTGGCCATGTGTGGGCAGTATTTTGACATTTTAAATGAAATACGAGCTCGACTGAAAAACGCATCAAGTGGTGAGATGACAGGGACAGGGGGAGGATCCTGTATTCTGTAAATCCTCAGACTCGGACCAGGATGGGGAGCGGGGAAACATAAGTCTAGGAAAATACGGAGAAAGTCTGTCCAAAGGGAAACTTCGTGATCTAGTGCCATCTCCCTGAAGGACTTCCTAGAGGCTCTGAGGCAGAGGGCCTTAAAGTAGCCACAGGGCAAGCTCAGAATGGCCCTGGCCTGTTTGACGAGGTGCTGAGCTGTTTTCCAGAGACGAGAGACCAAAACCACAATGGACAAAGCACGTGCAGAGGAGAACGTCAACCTCCAGCTGCGCCCAGGCCCAAAGTCTAGCCTCCTGGAGCCCAACCCGTCCCCCGACCCCCAACACACACACACACACACACACACACACACACACACACGGAACCGAAGGACCAGGATGTAACCAGAACTTGAACACCAGAACCCTTTCAGGAGCCACGGGTCTGTTGTCCAGGAAGATCCAGGGTTGACGTCACTTTACCACAAACGGCCGAGTCCCAAGGTCGTCCAGTTACACCGCGTCCCACGGGCACTTCCCCAGAGCCCCTTAAAAACCCTTGGCCTGGTCACGAGCAGGATGGATTTCTGAGGCTGAACATTGGCCTTTTGAAACATTGGACACGTGGACATCAGTCTGGCGGCACTCTGTCACCGTGCACTGTCACCGCAGCCTATGACACGCAGGGCCACGCTATTTCCTGAACAAAACCCAATGGCGGGCTCGAGGAAGACTCTCTCTTGAGCTCGGAGTCGAGCCTGTGAAAGGGAACTTAAATGAACTGTCCAAAACGTTGGCCGTTTGCTCTTTTTTCTTTCTAATTTACTCTTATCTCTAAGATCCTTCTGGCAAGAACCGCATCTCAAACACTTCAGCGTCTCCCTCCACCTCCAACACGATGCCCTATGCTCAAGGAAACACAGCGAGCGGCGGACTCGTCGGGACGTTTTTCTCCTGGTTTGGTTCCGTTCTCGCTGTTTCCTCCCAGGTCCAGTGTTTCCAAGCCCGACACTGAAAAGTCCTTTTCAGAGCCGTATCTCACTCCCCTAAGATGCTCGTTTGCACAGATGTTGGTCACGTGTGTTGTGCTGACCGGCTGAGAGATTAACCTTGTTTGGTATCAGCCCACCCTTCGCTTAAAATAAAATGGCAGCTGGGAAGAAGAACTAAGAAGAGGGGAGAGGACCACAAAGAGAGCGAGAACTGGAGGGTGTCCGGAGACAGTACTGGAGCGAGACACCGTCGTGGCCTGGGTAGATCAGAATGCAGTGAAGGGGACAGCGAGGACTGAAGTGAGGGCGAAGCCTTTCTGGTGCTTTCAAGCTTCTGATGTCACCCCGAGTGACGGATGACCCTGTGCCCACACCCCACCCAGACTGTCACATGGAACAGCAAGCTGGCACCACTCTCTACCAGGGACCAGGGCCGAGAGGCCACGAGGCGCAGTGGCCGCTGCCGAGAAAGGAGAACTCCTCCTCCCACGGGTGCACGGGCCACCCGGCAGCTGGGAAATCTGGTTTGGGTGACCACAGTCCTGCCCTGTGGGTTCCTCACTGGGGGGAACAAGGATGACACGGTGCTCCCACGTGCTTCCCGCTTCCAGCCTTGACGACTGGAACAGAACGGGAGGAATTATTAACTCGTTGCTCACTCCTCCTCCCACCCACCCCCTCCCCACCGCAGCCCCACCCTGTCCTGCCCACCCGGAATGACATTCCGGTCCCCCTGTTCTGCCTGCCTCTCCTCCCACCTCTCCGCCCCCCACTCCCGACACACAGGTGGGCAGTAAAAGCCGGGCTTGGCAATCCTGGGACTCGTAGAAACGAAATGCTGGAAATAAACTAAGCAAGCGAGTGGCAGCAGCAGGACAGGGCCCTGTGCCCAAGACCTGGCGAGCCACCCACACCGGTTCTCCCTGCTCCCGACAATGTGTGATGACTGTGGAGCTGAGTCACCAACACCAAACGATAGTAATTCCGCCCAATTGCGGCAAAGACTCAGAAATGCACAGCCATTTGGCCACAGGCTTACTCATCGACGAGGGCCACTCGTTGACATGCTGTGGGCAGAAAAGGTCCGGAGGGTGGGTGGGTTAGAAGGGAGGATGGCGCGGAACGGCGTCCGGCCGTGGCTCCGCGGCTTCGCCCCTGTCCCATCTTTTTGAGAGAAGCACGGAAGCGAGAGGCTCAGGCGAAATCTCCACGTCTTCTCTCTATTCATTACTGTGAACCTCTAACCTGTGAAACAAACTTACTCCACCTCGTATTGTTCTCCCAGGCACTTGGGAAAGATAAAAATAAAATAAAGGGCACTAGACGTCGATAACGACTTGGCAGGGAAACCTGCACTTCCACGTACTGCTCAGGGGATAAATGGCACAATCTGGGAGAGCGTTCTGGCATTAATATGTCAAGACTTTTCAGCTAGTCGAACCCTTTAACTCTCTTCTAAGGAATTCCTCTTCTAAGTTTGTATCATAAGGAAATAATCAGTGATGAGCACAAAAAGTAGTGTCACAAAGATGTTTACAGCAGTTCTACTTAGCACAGCAATGAAAGAGGCGGGGGGGGGGGAATTTTCAAATATCCTACAATGAAATAAATCACTAAATGAATTACAACCACACGTTCATTTACTAGAAGGCAGCCAATAAAAACCATCACTTCAAAGACAATTTAATGACACGGGGAAATGTTTATGATATAACTGTATGTGCAGAGTAAGTCTTAAAACTTTATATACGACGTAAAACGTATTATGTTGAATCCTATATAACATTTCCTTTGTCATAGGTCCAAACAGTTGAATGTCACCAATTCCACACGACACAAGCCCAGGACGCTTACGATTCTGCCCCATCCTCCCTACCAGAAAGGCAGCCCTCGGCAGGCAGAGACCCTGCTTCGCACCAAGCCCAGGGCCGCGTGTACAACAGGCACTTGAGCAACACCGCTAAACAAGCAAATGGATGCGCCAGCGGTCAGCTGGCCCTAGTTAGCAACCTGATCTGTATACGTCATTCTCCTAACACTTAACATTTCTCTAGCCACGTGGCTGTTTAGGATGGAAATGAGTGCGATCTTTATCCCTCTACTCAGTGTGGCAATTGCGTGGGAAGAGGGCTACCATGCACGCAGGCTTGGCGATCTCAATCGCTCTCTGCAAACAGAGACGTCCTGGAACCCCAGCGCTGCCTACGGCGGGCCCACGGCGGGGTCGGCTCAGACCACGGCAGGGCCCGCTGACCCGGCTCCACAGCCCGCCAGAATGCAGCAGAGTGTGACCCTGCTTCCTGTTCTTCCCCAGAAGTGCGCTGCAAGGTCACCGGCCACCTGCTCCGCAGTCGCTCCACCCCCAGCCCTACCTTCCGTCTTAATCACCCCAGCCTTCTATCTCCCCTCGTGCTGACGCCCACCCCGCCCACGCACAGACGCACAGACATGCGCAGAAGTCAAAATCTCCAACCCTCGCCCCCAATCCTCTCCTCCAACTACGGCTGGCCTGACAGTCCTAGCAATGAGATTCGGTCACAAGTCTGCTGAGAAGGACTTCTCCCCCTGAATTAAAAAAAAAAAATTTCTTTTCTTTAATCCTCTTTAAGAGAAGGCCTTCTTCTTCATCCCTCCCACTTCCTTTTTCCTGCCTAGAACGCAGACAGGAAGCCGGGAGGTAAAGCAGCCACTTTGCAGCCACGAGGCAACAAGCATAGCGCTAAGGCCTTCTTCACACTGAGGGTGGCAAAGTGGAAAAGCCAGGAAGAGCCTGGGCGCCTGGGGCCCTGGTCAGTTCCTGTGCCTGCTCTGGATCTTCTACCCCAGACCCACCACAGCATGAACACTTAAGTCACAGACTCAGGGCTTGCCGAGTTTGGGAGCAAATCAATTCCCTATGCAACAAAACGGCTTTTCAGCTGCTCCCACAATGAGACAACCGCCAAGGAGAGTAGCCTGTACTCTTTCCCCCTTATGACTTTGCCACATGATGCCGTGAAATGTACTGATGTATGCCCGTTCTTATTCAAGCTTCTACGAGCTTCAAGTTTTCTGGGGGCAGAACTGAGCTTCCCCCACCTCGATCTCCCCCAGCACTCAGCGAGGTCAGCCAGCAAAGAAGGAACTCTCTACAGCTCTGCTGATGTAAGGTCACGCTGTGTCTTTCTCTCCGGCTCCGTCTCTCGGCCTATGGCCCACCATAAAAGGGAGGAGCCCCCATTCCCCTCTGTCCTTGTACAGAAGGAAGCCACCTCTTCAGAGCTATCACCAGAATATCACGGATACCTTCCCCTGCTGCAAATCAGTTATTTACATATTAACGCGGTTATTATAGGAGAGAATTCGCTGATGCAAATTTGACATTCAGATGTCAGCCGCTCGGTAAATAAGGTCGACTGTGATGAGGACACATGTTAGTCCCCAATTAGACCCTCTTAACGTCTAAATAACGCTACGACGTGGGGCCCCTGGCAGCCTCAGCCACACTGGTAAACAAGGACGCTGACGAGAGCGCACGAGCTCCAGTGTTTCCCCCACCGCCGGTTCACGGTGCTCAACCCCCAGGACACGGGCCAGCCCTCTCCACCCGGGAGCAGTTCTGGTCAGGGAGTGGACGCAATGGCCGAGTTCCGGCCACACGGAAGCCCCCAGCCCCAGGGAGCCCCGGAGCCAACGACCGCTTAGAATCGCTCTTCTTGCTGACTCATCCCCATGGGGCATGGGGTCAGATGAGCCTCAGTGTATGCAAAACATGTTTTCTTGGAGAAAAAAAAAAAATCCATCTTATCCAGTCATTTAGAGGGGGAAAAGATAAGTATAATATTTTTCACTTGATCATTTTAAGCATTATGTGGTATTAAAGCAGACATGAATATAAAATGTAAAAGTCGCAGTCTTCAAATGAACATAAAACTATTCTGAAAAATGCCATGCATGGGCAAGCTGCATCAGGGTTCTTCCCGGTTGGTGGCACCTTTGACAGAAACGTCTTAGAAATGTTGACTTAGGGGAAGCACGTCCCAGGGCAAGGTGCGAAGGAAGAACAGTGTGCGGATCCGAGTGGGTCATGCGGCTTTATTCCCAGGAGACTCGTGCATGCCCCATGAAAACGTCTCAAAACGCAAAGCAGTCTTTCCAGTCAAGACTCATACATTTAAAACACGGGTAGCAATTACCCACTTGCCAAAATTATATGAACTTTACACTCACGGGCTTAATTCCATTGCCAAAACTGCACATTAGCAAATCAAGTTCACACTCACGAGCCGGACATTTGGGGCTAAAGCTCAGAGACCAGCAGAGATGACCCCGACTGCAAATGCACCTTTCAAGCTGCGCTGCTGTGTGTGACAGCCCCGTCCCGTACGTCGGTCACATTTGATCTTCCCCACGAATTGTCTCCCTCTCTTTCTCTCTCTCCCTTCACCCCATGCTTTCTGCTCTAACAATCCCCCAACATCCATTTCTAGGACCTGTATTCTTTCACTCGCTTGACATCTCTCTCTCAGGAGCCAACCATGAGCTACGACTGTTCCAAGTATGGTGTGAGAGACAGGCTGGGTGCTGCTGTCGAGGGGCAGTCACCCTACAAGAAGAGAGGGAAAGAGAATACCCAGAGAGGATCTGCACGAGGAAGAAAGAAAGAACACACGGTCTAGATGATACCATGTAACTGGGGACCTCGGGTGGTCCAGGAGGGGCCATCTGAGAAGGGGGCTCTAAGCTGAGACCACCTCAGGCTATTCTGAAGGAAAAACATTTCATGGAAAGCAAAGGCTCAGAGTACAGACAAGCTGGGGGCATTCTGGGGGGAGTCTGAGAAACTCCAAGAATGTGAAGGGGGCCGGAGCACGTCAGGATAACGGGAGATGGTGCAGACGAGGTCTGAGAGGGGCCTGGCTGTGTAGGATCTTGTAGACCAGGGGTAAGAAATTCAGTTCTCTTTTGAGTATGAACGGACACTATTAGAGGACTTTTAAGGAGAGAAGTGACATGACTCTGTGGGGGTCATTGCACATCGGTCCCTTACAAATCCTACATTCCTGGGCAAGTTACTTAACCTCGTGAGGCCTTAATTTTAGGACCTGCCTCCTTGGATGACTATGAGAAGTAAAGGGATAATATATCCAAAAGCCACAGCCAGCTCTCTGGCCCAACAAGGGTAAGGCAGGTATTCCCACAGACAGCCGGAAAGGACCAACTCTGCCTTAGGCATCCCTTAGCAACTTATCTGCACACCTCAAAGCCCTTCTGGCTGTCTGTTTATCTATCTATCTAACTAAATATCAAGGCCACTTGGTCTCTTTCTGTAGATTTTTTTTTCTTCCCCTAATAATCAGGGAATACCTGGAGAGTAGAGATCACATCTTATTTAACTTGGGGTCTCCCAAAACTAACTCCAATGTATTTCACTGGGCAAAAACTCAGCATTTATTAAATGAATATGTGGATGAAAAAAGAAAGAAAAGAAAAAGAAAGAGAGAAGAGAGGAGAGGAAAGAGGAAAGGAAAGGAACAAAAGGAAAAAGAAAAGAAAGAAAAAAGAAAAAGAAAAAGAAAGAAATGAAAAGGAAAGAAATAGAAGAAAACTAATCATGGTGCCCGGTGCCTTAACACTTTGCCTGGGGAAAAGATGCACATTCTTTTCTTGAAAAGGAGAGACGGTGAGGGAATTGTTTGCAAAGGCAACAAGCGTTAGAGAAAATGATGACCAGTGTCATGACTTCAGAATAAAGAGCCAAAGAAGATTAGTGGCGATGTCAACTTTTCGATCTGCTCAGCGCGGCCAGATGAGAGCGTCTTCAAAGCAACTGTCAGACCCTGCTGACGCCCCCTCCATCCCGCATAACGGGAACCACTGAGGTCCAGCCACTCACCAAGTCCCGAGTCAGCCCGACCTGGACGAGGATGCAGGAGCCAGCAGAGGTGCGATCTAAAAAAAATAAAAGAAGAAAAAAAAAGTGAATAACCAATAATGAATCGGTACGTGTATTGAGTCCTTGCTGTGTAGCTGTAACTGTTTCAGCGCTTGGATTTCTCTTTATTTCATCTAGTTAAGAGTCTTTTCATCCTCGCAATAGTCCCCGGAGCATGTAAACACCTGCCCGGTATTGCACAGCTGGGGGTCAAGCGTGGGCATGGCTGACTCCCCAGGCCCCGACGTAAAACGAAGGTGCGCTGGGGTACCGGCTTTGCCAACTGAACTGCGACCTTTCCAGACACGTGAGGGGAAAGCAGGTCACGCTCCCCGGCCCGGCTCTGCTCCACGAGAGTTTCTTCCCCCCGCCACCATCCTGACCCCACGATTCTAAAGCTGCCACGGCCCTGAGGCCGTCGCAGCCGTGCGAGGCCACCAGCCCCATCTGCAGTGCCGGGAGACCTGAATGTAGCCCACGTGCCTGTTGCACACTGTACACTGCACTGTACGGCATCCTGGACCTTCTGTCTCGTGCACCGATTATTTGGATGGCCAGATGTTGAGACGGAAATGTGAGCAAAATGGCATTGCGACTACTGAGAACTTGCAAACTTGTCAGGGAACCGTGAAAAGCTAAATGACAACAAGTTACTGACACTCATCAATAGGAAAACAGAAAACAGTCCTTGGACTGATGCTCGTGTCTGTTAGTTTGTGAGATTTTCTTCCTTCTTTAAGTTGACCAGGAATTTCCCCAGATTACGCATAAGTCTCGGTCCCATAATCTCGTCTAGAGCTCAGTGAGCTCTCTCAATTTGAAGATTCAAAGACTTTGCTTCTCCTTAAGAAAATGTCTTATTTTTCTATTATTTGTTTCGTTTCTAACTCTCCTCTCACTGTTGCTTTTTTGCTTTGTGGAAATAATGTCAGGGACCTGGATCCATCCTTTCAAGTCTTGTGTCTCGTCCCACGAATATTCTTTCCCTTTGAATTTTTGCTCATTTTGAGTTATTTCTTCCTTTTGGTCTTGAAGCTCACTAATTCAGATCACATCCTCCCATTCAATCTGTGTAACTTTTCAGTTGGAAAACTGACTTTTTAGCACCAAAAATCTTTTCCTGGTATACCTTAACCTTCTTTCAAAAATGGAGCATGCCCTCCAAGATATCACTTGTTTGTTTTTCACACATATGAGTTTATTAACACGTCATACATTTTATAACACATACACAAAGGGTAACAGTTCTAAAGGAAGATGTACGACAGAAATCTAATTCAGTTCTGTTATTTTCTTCCAATGGACTGTCTTTCAAACAATCCTCTAGACGCATCCACCCAGGTCTCGTCCTCTGAGACTTGCCGTTTTTCGCTTCCTTCAAAGGCTGGGGGCCATCTCTGACACACCGCTGAGCTCCACGCCCACTGAAGCCAGGAGCCAGGGCCTCGGAAGTCCGCTTTTGGGCCTTCCAGGCCTGGCCTCGCCCTTCCGTTCTCCGAGGCCCCTCGTGCTCTGAGCTGTGCCTCTGCCCAGCAGGTGCCCCGCACTGGTCCTGCGGCCTGGGGATGCATGCTGGCTGGCAGCCACGTCCTCCGAAGTCGGACCACGTCCTCCCGTTGCCATGGAAACAAAAAACTCAGTGGCTGTTTTCTTCCACTGCAACCCTGTAAACCGTAACAGAGCAGCCGCCTCGCCCGTCCCGAGGCCTGTCTGTCAAGGGCACCGCCTGCCCCGATGGACAGGCCGTGGGAATCAGTGCCCATTCGTTCCCCTCACGGCACGTCAGCGATGCCTGAATCAGGCCCGATAATCCTGACGCTGTCACGTGGCAGGCGGATCTATTTATTGAGACCACAAGGGCCTGTGAAACACAGGGGCTCGCCACAGTTCTGGAGCCACCGGAAATACACCTGCCGTGAGGCTGAGGGGGCTCCGAACGGCCGGGACCCGACCTCAGACCCCAGTCGCCTCGCCCGCTTCCGAGTCACGGAGGGCGGAGGGCACAGCCGGAAGGAAGGCCTTGACCTCCAAGTCCCCGGAAGCTCTCAGGGCAGGAAGCGCCGAGTGACAGGGGTTTAAGTTCAGACCGCCTTAGGCGGGACATTTGGCTTTGCCACTTACTAGTTCTATTAGCTACATGGGGCTCACGTGACGAAGTCCCACAAACGACAGAAATCTATTCCCTCCTCGTGCTGGAGGCTGGAGGTGTAAATCGAGATGCTGGCAGAGCCGTGCACCCTCCAAGACGCCGGGGAGGACCCGCTGCGCCTCTTCAAGCTGCTGGTGCCCTCGGGTCCTTTGGCCTGCAGGACACGATGCCAATCTCTGTCTCTGCCGGCTCACGGCCACCTTCCCTGTGCGTCTCGGTCCCCAGCTGTCTCTTCTGATGAGGACGGCAGTCATGCTGGGTTCAGGGCCAGCTCTACTCCCAGCTAGCCTCACCCCAATGAATTATACCTGAGGTGACCCTATTTCCAAAGAGAACCGCATTCACGGCTTCCATGTGTTTTCAAGGAGACACAATTCAACCCGTATTAGCAGCTGAGCAACCTTGGTAAACTTAAATCACTTCTCTGAGCCTCAATTTCCTTGGCTGAAGAAACAGTGCTCTGACCTGCTTCCCGTGGCTGCCGTGAACTGCAGAGGAGAATTATTGGTGAGGCTCCCGGGGGTGTCCAGTGCCCACAAGTCCCTCCTCTCTTCTCCCTTCAGGCCTTCCCCCTCCCACCCAACCTGTTTCCCACTTTGGTGGGTGACAGAAATGACCTGGGTGGGAATCTGGTCTGGGGATGGATGAGCCCGCTGTGCCTGGCATTAAAAACTCATAAGGTTCAGAAGACAACATGGCAATGTTCCAAAAAGTGAAAACGCCTATGCTCTTTGGATTAATGATTCTCCTTGGAGGTATTTATCCTAAACATTCAGTCTATGTGCCCGATGATGCATGATAAACATTGTTTATCAAAGCAACAGGTTGAAAACAGCCTAGACATTAAGAGACATCCCTGTACCGAAATGCTACGCAGCCGTTAAAAATAACAAGGCCTCTCTCTGTCTGCTGTTAGGGAGTGGTCTCTGTATAACACAGTAATGGTGGGAACATGTCACTAACATAACATGGGAACATGTCACGATGGGAATATGAACCCATAGAAGGGATAGTACCAAGAGTGAATCCCAATGTGAACTATGAACTTCGGGTGCTAATGACGTGTCAATCAATATCAGTTCATCGGCTGTAACAAATGCACCACTCTAAGAGGGGGTGTCGAGAATGAGGAAGGCTATGCATGTGTGGGGGGGTGGGGGGTAATGTGAGAATTGCTGTACCTTCTTCTGGATTTTGCGGTGAACCTAAAACTATGCTAAAAAAAAATAAATAAAGTCTTTTTGAAGATGAATAAAGTAAGATCAAAATAATGTTCTTTTATGGTGGGGAGGAGACAAAGTACATACACACACATATACGTATGTAATATTTCCAGAAGGATATATTAAATAATAATAATAGTGGTTGCCTCAAAAAAAGAAATTGGGTGACTAAGGCAGAAGACAAAGGGAGATGTACTTTATTACTATATTCCTCTCTGTGCCTTTTGGATTAGGGACCGTATAAACAAGTAACCGAGTCAATAAGTAAATAATATTTTAAAATAGAAATAACAGGTTTCAAAGGCTTAGTGACCAGGCTGGCTCCATCTAGACTAACGGACGTCCAAGGAGGTTCCAATCTAGAGCAGAGAAGGAAGCGTGTCTCTCTCTCTGTCTAGGGCTCAGATGCCAACCGTAGTGGAAGGCACGAGGGGCAGGGCCTGGCCCCCAGGAAGAGAGAATGGCGGGAGCTGCTTAGGTGATGGGTGGTGCAGCTTACAACCTGAGAGCGGACGTAAGACTCCAGCTGCGGACGGCGGAGGGAGAGAAGAAGGGGCCACGGGCTCAGCTCATACTGGGGATGTGTGGGAGCGGGGGGAGCCCAGGGGAGGCAGCCAAGGCTCCTGGCCATGGAGGCACAGCCAGGGGCCCCAGGGACATGCACCTTAGCCCCTGACTCAGAGGATGAGGCTGCAGAGAGAGCACATCCCCGCCAGCAAGGCCAGGAAGAAATGAGGAGGAAATGAGAAGCTGACCACCGAGCATAGTCCAGACCACGCACAGGGACTGTCCCATCCCCATGTGTTCCTGCGAGGTGACTGGCTGATCTGATCAACTAATCAAGACACACTATCAGGCCTTGTTTCATAAACACCTCCTGGGGGCACACAGGATGTCTCCTCTTGAATCAATTTGACATTGCAGTATTAATAGCTGCTAATTGTTTAATTTCTTCATCCATCCCAAGGGCGACTGCATTTTAACTGGCACTTCAGACTCTCGAAGGAATACGTGTCTACGGGAAGTTATTTCAAGACTGTGACAGGATGATTAAGGAGAGCTATTTGGGACTGGAGGCCTTCTCTGTACCCTTCAAATCTCATGACAAAAGGGATTATCCAGGTTTCACCCCAGGTAGGCCCTGGAATAAGACTGAGGACCCTTGAAAGGAACGAAAACAACTTGGAGCGGAGTCTGCCAGAGCCCACTGTGTGCTCCAGGGCTCCACAAAGGGCCAGTGTCCCCTGAATGGCTCCACGGAGCACAACTGAGTTGGGGTCTGTCAACCAGGCATATTCCCCTGGCACAATTTAGCTGACATAGTATGTCAGGTCTGTAAAGAAATAATTGCTGGGTCCCGAGAGAATCAACACTCAACACCAGGCACTGCAAGAGGCGGGCGCGTCCCATGCTACCCCGACTACGAACCGCAAGAACTTCTCCAGCCCGGCACACACGAAGAACTATCAGCTGCTGGTCCAGGACACAGGCCTTCCTTTGTGTTTGCCACACACAAGGAAGGAGTCAGCCTGTCTCGTCCATCCTCAAAGAAATAGCCAGTGGATGCAATTCGCCATGTCCCTCCGGCTCACCAACCTCCCAGCGACCGGCTTCTTTCAGTGTGCAAGGCACAGAATCTCCGAGCGCCTCTCAACTGGCCTGGTGCAATGACTGTATTGATGTGATGTGGCATTAGCTCCACGTTTAAGGCGGTTTATGTTTTTTTCATTTGCAATTAAATCAAATGATGCCTCTCTGCTAAGATGGCTAACACTAGTTTATACTCCGCAGCAAGCAATGGGGGCAACTCTTATTTAGCATCGTAAAGCACACACAGGGTGGGGAGCCTGAAATTTCAAGCACTCAATTTCTCGCCTGGCTCTTCAGCCTGGTGAAGAAAAAAAAAATCAAACTACATCGCTATGCATTGTAAAAAAAAAAAAATGGTACAAGTAATCATTAGTGCTTTATGGTGATAAGCTAATTAAGTCACAAGCAAGCAGCATTTGAAGGATGTTATGGGATAAATGTTTGTGCCCCCCACCCAAATTCACGTGTTGAAGCTCTAACGAGAATGAGGGCTATGGGAGCAAATAACCAAGTGATAGTATGTGGAGGTGGAAAGGTGATCAGGATTAGATAAGGACATGGGAACGGGACCCTCATGATGAGAGTCGTGTCCACACAAGAGGAAAACCACCAGGTTTTAACCCCTGCCCCCTCCCCAACACACATATACACAAGAAAGGCCACGTGAGCACACAGACAGAAGGCAGCTGTCTGCAAACAGGGAAGAGAGTCCTCACCAAGGACCGAATCTACCAGCACATCAATCTTGGACCGCCCAGCCTCCAGGACCATGCAAAATAAATGTCTATTCTTTAAGCCACCCAGTCTATGGTGTGTTTATAGTAGCCCGAGCTGTCTGCGACATTTAATAATTGGGAGCACAGTGAGAGTGTGTTGACTTTGTCACCTCTTGCTTTCCGGATGGTCTCTAAGCATTTGACCCGCTCATTTTTTTTTCTGACCTCTGATATGGCTGCACTATCTCCTTTTGCTGTTGCATTCTGTTTCAACATCAACTGTAGGATGTTTCTTCCTCCAAGAACAGGTAAGAAGGTAACTGACAAGAGTTTGAGCCATAACCCCGAGGATCAGAGAAGCATCAGCAGCCACTGAGTATATTATCTGAGGACTCAGAAATAGCCTCAAAGGCCGTCCCATCCCTAGGTCTTTAAATGGGGTACTCACCGACTCGCCACACAAGTGATGCATAAATACCAGTGATGGAAAACAATGCCTTTTTTGAACCATCTCAACACTGACTCTGTGAAGGAGCGGAGTCTGCAACAGGGATGGGGGAGAAAGGGTAGGAAACAAGAGCGTCACAGAAGGTGCAGGAAGAGAATGTCTCAAGGACGACCACCGCTGCTGAGAGGCAGAGGCAGAGGAGGACTACAGGGAAGGAGGAGAGGGATGGTTTCGGCATCAGGTGGCACTCAGGTGACTGGTGGTGACTGCTCTGGGAGGCGACGGGGGTGGAAGCCAGCTCTGCACACACCAGTGCCAGAGTTGTGATTACAACGGAGGACCCTCGATTCAAGGACCTCCTATTAATAGTATCCCCAGCTCTGAGACATTGAGTAGCTTAGGGAGCATCTCTGTGCTGGTCCTCGTCTGGCATCACTCCTCCCTCGTGTAGCCTGCTGGCTTCATCATCTTTGCTCCATGTGCACATCTGAGCCACTCTGAGATCACTGCTGATCACAACAATCTGTGTTGGACCAGCCGCTTGCTCACACCAGCCCCGGCCAGCATCTACTGAGCATTCTCTCTCTGACCATCCCTCCACTCCCCCGGAGATTTCAGTAACAGCAGGGTTTCACTCTGTCTTGCCCCGATGCAAATGCTGAAGCAACTAGAGGTGGAGGCTCTGCTAACACCCTCCAGAAAAAGCCTACAAAAGAAAGAGTCCTACAGATACCGTCTCTAGCTGTGGTGAGTGCGTACAGAAGACGTCCCTAATCTTAGTGGAGAGAAGAAGTCTTGAGTACTATTGTCACGTGTAAGCTCCTCCATCACCCCACTTGCCCTTAGCAATGGCATCTTCCGCCCGGACCGATGGGAGAAAGAGTGTTATCACGAGAATGAGGTCTATGGGAGCAAATGACTCAAAACCTATAAAAATAAACCCGACTTTGCCTGCAGCACTTAAATGCAATGAGGACTCAGGAGGCCTCCTGGAGAGTGGGTCATGTTATTTTTATGTAGTGAGGGTCTTTTCAGTGCTTTATCAGTTATCCTCCTACTGGCCGGATAGCTGGATCATAAAACTAGGTGCAACCTCAAACAGGGCTTTGGGGGCCTTGTTCTCCACCTCCAAGTACTGTTTGTCTAAAACTGAGTGCCCAAGGTATCCAAGGTGTTTATGCCGGGGAGCTGACTTCTGTGCCTTCCAAACCTGTGAGCTCACGGCAGGGTGTGGGTGAAGAAGGTCGCAGAGGGAGAGAGGCCGGCAGTCACTGAGGCTCGGAGGTGGGGTGGGGAAGGACTGTGCAATGGGCAGCAAGCAAATATGGGAGGCAATGAGGCTGCCAACATCAGTTTTGTCTCTGTCACATCACTCTGATGGTCTATGATGAAGCCATTTGCGGACGTCTATGGGAAATTCATAATAACACAGGAAATACTCATTTCACACTGCCCTGTACACTCCGTACAGAAAAGATAGCTATGCTTGGCTGAGCACAAACTCCTCGCTCCTCATTTTATGAACATCATCTCATTAAACCAACACCCTACAGCGTTAAGTTTTGTCATCTAGCCTAAAAGATGGGATACCTGAGACTCAGAGAAGTTAAGTCACTTGCTCAGTGACTGAGTGGTAGAACCAGGTTTTAAACCTCTGCCCACATGACCACAAAGCCCAGACTTTTATTTCTTACATGATGCAGAACGACCAGCTACAGCCAACACAAAAGATGAGAAGGAAATTCATCCGTGTG
Organism: Eonycteris spelaea; assembly: GCA_003508835.1. Lineage (NCBI taxonomy): Eukaryota > Metazoa > Chordata > Mammalia > Chiroptera > Pteropodidae > Eonycteris > Eonycteris spelaea. The sequence goes on from PUFA01000115.1 coordinate 5,163,823, forward strand.
ATTCTACCTCAATTCTGGGAGTTCGGGCGTTTTTCTTTTTCTTTTTCTTTTTTTTAAAATTTGTCTGGAAGCATTGTCAATTTCTCTCATAAGGAAGAGCATTAACACGGTTCTTGTAAACTCCCCTTCCACGTGACATCCAGCAAACACAGGGGGCTTCAGACAGACCTGGAGGCGGGCCCTGATCCCTGCTGGGGACGTGTGGCTGAGGGCTGTGGTGCCCCCACACTGTGGTCTATGGAGGGCTGCTGGTTCACCATGCAAGATGCGACCTGAGCTGTTCAGACTTCTTTTCCTTCCTCTCTGGCTGTTCTCCAGCCCAGGGAGGAAGGACCTAAGACTGGTGCCACCAGGGGCTCTTGCTGTCCTGCAGCCCTTTAGAGACTGGGTTACCTCCTTGGGCTGCCGTAACAAGTGACCACAAGCCATGAGTCTTAAAACAACCAAAATGTATTCTCTCCCAGCCCTGGAGCCCAGAAGTCTGAATTCAGAGGGTCCGCGGGGCCACGTTTCTCCAGTCTCCAGCAGAGGTTCGGTCCTTTCCTCTTCCGGCCTCTGGTGGCCCCAGGCGTGGCTCGGCTCCTGGCTGCACCACTTCCATCTCTGCCTCCGTCTTCACATGGCCTTGCCCTCTCTGATCTATGTCTCCTCTTCCACTCTTGCAAGGACACTTGTCAGTGGATTTAGGGACCACCTGATCATCCAGGATGATCTCATCTTAAGATCCTTAACTTAATGACCTCTACGGATGCCCTTTTTCCAAATAAGGTCACATTCATGGGTTCCAGGGACGAAAACGTGGGAGTTACCATGTAGCCCACAATGGAAACCATCCTTCTTTCTAGCCCAGGGCCCACGACAAGAGGCAATGGAAGCAGACATTGGACTCACATCTTGCGATGTCACTGGTCCCAAGCTTCGGCACCAAGTGTCCGAGAGCCCACAGTGAGTAGAGAACACCCTGCTGTGAACTGGAAAGGGTGGGATTGGGGGCTCCTCTCCATCCTCCCTCTAACCAAGCCGCCTCTCCTGCACCACACACAGGTAAAGACTGGCTACAAATGAAGCCGTGTCCCTTTAAGTTCCTAAGGCCCCAGATCTTGAAATCGCTCTTTAATTGTACGGGAATGATTTGTCGGGGAGGATGACAGGGGTAATCAGCCGAGAACAGATTTCTAGGTAATTTATACTTAGTCAATCCAAACCTAATTCCTGAGTGACCTACACTGTGCCTAAGGAGCCTGAAATAATCATGTATTTACCCTTTCCCCTGAAATTAGACGGTACTTGCTACGTAATTACCCAGCCACTAAGTGACAATTACCGTGTAATTAAATGGTCAGTGGTTGCCGTAGTATTAATAGCATTGACATGATATTCGTTCCACAGAATCTTGCATTGTCACCACAGAATTAAACTCCCCACCAGGAAATCACAGGCGTTACCGGAAAGTTCTGCTCTTTGCTTGGCAGAAACTTCGAGCATCGCAATGCCTTCAACGGAGATGGGAAATAGCCAGACCTGGGCACAGGTGTAACGTGGCCCCCTGGGCATGAGCCTCTCGCCAGACCAAGGTACACAACACCTGGGCAGCTCAGCTGCAGGCCAGGGCTAGGACCCCTGGCCTCGACCTCCCCGTCTCTAAGAACATGCTCCAGAGCAGTAGGCTTCTTTCTCTCCTGCGTATGGTACCTACCTGGGGCACAAGCACGCGGGGAAAGAGCTTGAAGCCCTAAGTAAAGGCAGAGCTTTATTTCAGCCTGTGAGAAACAGTCACTACATCATCAGCATGAGCAGAAGCCGTCTCATAGGTTCTCCGAGGGCAGCATGTCTATCTGCCTCATTCATGGCCTTATCGTCATATCGCTCTTGGCACATAGCAGATGCTCAATAAATATTAGTCAGATTCATTCATTCATTCATTCATTCATTCATTTATTCATTGGTATGCATCTACTACACAGCAGCCGCCATGACCAAAACCTTTTAAAGTCATTGTGAGGTCCGATGGAGCCTCAGAGAAGCCTGAGTCACTTGCCCAAGGTTGTTACACAACTAGTCAGTGGCAGAAGCAAGACCAAATGCAGGTCTGACTCAAAAAGCCGTGCTCACCCTCCAGCACCATGCCCTCCCAGCACCCTGGGGTGCCAAGGAGGACTTGAGAATGCCAACAGGCTTGAGTGGCTTTGGAGCCTCACATCTATGTGTGCAGAGCAGCCGTAATAGTGTATGTGAACTGTTAGTCACATCTAGCAGATGAAGGAAGCTAGGCTCCAAGAGACTGAGTGATTCGGCCAGAATCACACCACTAGTAAGCTGCTGAGGTTGAACTTGGACTCAGTTGCCATTTGTAACTCGAGAGAGACAGGCTGCCTGCCTCGGGCCCTCCCATTTTTACCATTAAAATGTTATGTCTTAGGGTCATCGTTGTTTCTAGATGTTACTACTAAAATCTAATATCTCGCCAGCACTGTCTAATACCCTAGATCAAATTACCTAGCTTCCAAAGACAGATTCGGGGGAAAAATGAGACCAGACAGGAATAGACAGAGCTTGAGGTCACAGAGAGGAAAAGATGCAGGCAATAACTAACAGATAGGTCTCATGGTCAACTCAACTCTAATCAATTGGTGAGAGCTGCCAGGAGCATTGTATTGCAAAGCCTTCTGAACTTGCATGAGGGCTCAACAGGATAGAATATCATGATCGATTAGCAATGTCTGCCAAGGACACTGTTTAGGCAGTGGCTGGACACGGGCCAGATATTTATCACTTCTGATCTATTTTGTGCGATTCTGCAAAATAAGGTCAGGCTGGGAAATTTCCGGGGCTGGAGAGAAACCAATGAAGGTGGTCGAGAGAATGAGAGATAAAGCGAGCAGACGGGGACATGCTTGTCCTTGGATGCAGGGGCTCAAAGGAGAGAGGGAAACGTCCCCGTGACATGAAAACCTGAAGTCGGGAAGCCTCGCTTCTGACCTCATCACTGCCTCAGCGTCCTCATCTGTAAAATGAAGGTATCTGAGTAGCAGATCTCCAAACCACATCCGACTCTAAGATTCTAAATTCTACAGTGGTAGGTACTGAACCAGGGGTGGGAGAAGAAGTGGGCTAAGGTCAAACACTTCTCTTATTCTCTGTCGGAGGGTAGCAGATACAAAGCAGAATTTGAGACTTCCATTTGGGCTATGCTGAGTTTCATCACGAATTCAACATCCAAGGAGAAATGTCAAGTAGGCAATTGAATCTCTAAGTCTAGAGCTCCGGGGAGATACCGAGGTAGAAGAAGTAAACATGGGTTATCAATAAATAGATGGGGCTGATCTCGACCCCCTGGGAGAGACTGTACGTAGGGAAGAGAAGAGGGCTGAGAGGTGTTGAAATGCTGACTGAGAAGCAAAGTCATCACGGTAGGGAGAAGCATGTTACTGTCCCAGAAGCGTAGGAAGAAAGGGTTTCAAGAAGGAAGTTGTCGGCCAGGTCCAGTGCTGCTGAGAAACGGAGTTGCACAAGGAGGGAGAATTCGCTGGGCAAGTTGCGTCCCCGATTACCTTGATAAAAACTGTTTTAGCGGGTGACGGGGACAAAACTGGATCAGAATGAGTAGAGGAGAAAGCGGGATGTGAGGAAGCGGGGACAGCAAGCAGAGACAAAAGGCCTGGCCTCGAGGTCACATGGCCCACGACTCATCGTTGGCACATGATGCTTTTGTGAGGATGTGTGTCATAGCACGTGCTCCCGTAGGTTTTCAAAAGTACAAATCCTGTCCCTTTCACCCACCCGTGTCTAACCAGTCTGCCATTTTCCACAGAGAGGCCTTTCTGACAACATGTCAGGGCACCCTGTCAGACTCCAGAATTCAAGGTCTTTTATCTTGACCTTGCCCGGGGGAAGCTGAGAGACCCGTGAGCCTGGCCTGCTCCTCTGCCCCTCCCACCCTCCTGTCAGAGGGAAGTCTCCTCAGGCAGGCCACGGCCAAGGCCAGGGGACACCTCATTCAAGGAGAGGAAATCGATCATGTACAAACGACTTCTAAAAAGCCCCACCAGGGAGAAACTGTGAGAGGCCCATAAATACAATGCAATGAGGGCTGTTGCCCCAGCCACAGGAACTTCCTGATCAAACACTAGTGCCACCAAAAATCCATTCTAGACAGCGAACCATCCGTGATAACTGATGATGTTCATATTGACTACGCAAACCATCCATCCATCCATCCATCAATTTGGTCAACAAATAATTTCTGAGCACCCATCTGCAGAGCACTATGGGATATGCAATGAAGCACTGTGGGATATGCAATGAAGCATATGACATTAATGCAGAATTTCTAAACAGACTTCATCGAGCATCTACTATGTGCCAGTGTTCTAGGCTCTGAGGTTCAAGAGTGAACAAGATAAACCAAAATCCCAGCCCTTATTGGGATTCTATTCTGGTAGCTCCAGGGCCTGGGACCAGCAGTCTTATAAATCAGGTCGGGGGAAAGGATAACCATCAGTGTCAAGAATGAAATCCTTATAGATGAGAGCCAACAGTTAAACACCTGTCGAAAGGTTCCGAGGTACGATCACCCGGGTCGGGAAGACTTCCTGATGAGGGTAGAATTGGAAAAGAGCCTCTGAGGGCAGAAGCTTTTTGCCCAAGGGGACGTGCTGAGAGGGCTTCCCAGAAGGGCGGATTGAAAGGAGCACTAGCAGCGAGATGGAGAGGACCCAGGATGTCCAGGACACATGGGGCAGCAAAGACTAGAAGAAGAGACTGAGGACGGATGGTGGACACCCCTGAGAGCTGGCCTAGGGAGCTTGGGCTGCATTCGCAGAGAGCCATGGAGGCGTCTAAGCAAAAAGGGAGAGATAGACACAGAGCGGGAGGTGGTTAGAGTCCCATGTCCAGGAGACAGAGGAGGGCGGAGGCAAAGGAGGGTCTGTCTTCTCAGCCCCAACTCTGTGCCAAATACCTCCTGTACAGGACCTCGTGTTTTGTTTAATATTTTAATTTTTTTTATTTGGAAACAAGAACAAACTTACAGAAAAGTTGCAAGTACAGCCTTGCTCCTGAACCATTTGAGGATAAGTTGCTAATCAGAAGCCCCATCACCTCCGTATTCGTTTGAGATGAATTCCCTACACAGAAAGACATTCTCCCATCTAGCCATAAAACAATGACCAAAATCAAAACGTTAAGGCTGATTACTACCATCATTTGGCCTTCGAAGCAAACTCGACTTCCATCAGTGGACCTAATGATATCCTTCAGAGTAAAACAGTCCAGTTCGTGACCTCACACTGCATTGAGCTGTCATGTCTCTTCCTCTTGCTCTACACTGGGGCAGATTCTCTGTCTTTACCAAACCTCCCTTGATGATCTCAATAATAGTGTAGACACTATTAGCATTCCTCCTGTGAAGCAGAAGAAGCAGAAGAAACTGAGGCTCGAGAGGATAAATAATGAGCCTGAGATGCTTCAGAAGCACGTGACCTGCAAAAGTGAGCAGTTCCGACTCCTTCCAGTGATAACGGCCTAAGACTGAAGGTCATGGCCATAGAAACGGAGAGAAGAAAGTGGATATGAAGGACCATGCCAAAGAACAGTCAACTAGTGATGGGTTTTTGTTTTTGTTTTTGTTTTTTGATTGGCTGAATATCTGCAACTATCTCAAGAGCTAGGGAAAAGGAGCTTTTCTTTTATGGGGTGGAGGGCACCAGGGTAGGAAAACAAGGCATGTGGAAGCAGGATGAATGGGTGAAGCCGTCCTGATACGAAGTAAATCAGAGGCAACAAGGCAGGAGGTGTTTCTTGAGCCTTCACCATTTTCCAGCATCACAGGGCTCAGGTAAAAGTCAACGCTGTCACGACAACAAACACGTTTCATCTCTGTTTCCTCTCCATAGAGTAACGGTTAGTTCCCAGGGCTACTGTGCAGAGTAAACAAGACCAGGGATGCCAAGTGCCAACCGCAGGGCACGGTGCATGGTGAGCACGCCGTATTGTTCATTTCTTTTAACGTGGTGTGTCCACTGTGTAACGGTGTGCTCAGCACCATGAGGAATGAAAACGAGCCCGCAGATTCTGCAGCGCTGAGGCAGAAGAAGGGTCAAAAGCAGTTGAGCACCTAGGATTAGGCCCCTTGTAAGTTGTAAGAGAGACACAAATCAATGCCGGATCCTCCCTTCCTCCCTGCTGGTGTTGGACCTGCGCTTCAGCTGCAGAACTCACCACCCTTCCCAAACTGACAGAGGACACGCCCCTGAGGTCCCTTCCTCCAGCGTCCCTGGATGCGGAGACCTCTGTGGCACCTGCAGAACTCCCAGGGGCACAGACAGCCTGAGCCCGTCCGGATGCCCTTCCCCAGGCAGTGCACAGGGACGATGTGGTCTTCCCCGTCAGCCCCGGGCCGCCAGCCTACTCACCACGCGGTCCTTGGTTTCGCTACCTGGAGCTACTACCCTGTCACTCCAGGCCCAGCGTGCAAGGGCTCTGGGGAGCAGGGCCGTGTTGCATTTTGATGCTTTTCATCCAGCTGCCGTGGCACTGCAGACACCATCTCTAAGAAACGCCTCCTTCCCGAGTGCTACAAAATGCCTCTGACACAGGCCTTGCGGTGCATGTCCTAGGTGTGTGTCATATTTTTTTGTGGTGGAGGGCAGGGGAGGCAGGGGCGGGCTCATCTCCCACTAGGCCTGAGACACATAAGCCTGAAGAGGAAACCATAGGGAAAGATGCTTTCTGAATGCTTCTCGGTGCTTTTGCTATGGAAAATGGGACTTAAAGTAAAACCAAACAAAAAAAAAATAATGTAAAAAGATCCATCTTCTTGCGGAGAGTCTCTGCGCTTGACAAGGGAGCCCAGATCCCAGCTTGGCTTCTCACAGTCATGAACGGAGCTCCCCGCCCCAGCTCAGGACCTCGGCGAACGCTGCCTGGACCAGTCTGAACCTTAATTTTTTGTGGCACTTTAGTTATAGGGGTGTCTCTACAGAAACAAATGCCACCACCTGCAGGCCACATTTGGCCTGCAGACAAATTTATTTGGCCCCTCTACTGATAGCTTACATGTCTTAATTTTGTCAATATTTTTTAAACCTGGAGATGTCACCTACAAAATTAAGATTTCTGGATTTCCTTGTGGAGGGGGGCAGAAGAGCTAGTAACAGTGAGCCCACATTTCTACCGGGCAGAACTGAATACAGCTAAGTTACCTCCGGTCCCTTCTCACAGGACATGTGCTCTCCGGCTCACTGCCATTCGACAGTCATCCATTTACTGATCAAGGTCACTGAGTGCCTCCAACAGGCCGGCCTGTCCAGGTACTGCTGACACAGTTGGGGGACAAGAGAGCCGAATTCCCCGCTGTGTCAGACGGAGCGTGCCAGTGTCCTGCCACCGAGGTAGGGTGGCCGTAGGTCTCCGTCCTCACACTTACACGGTTGGTCTTTTTCTAGGAAAGTTGAACGGACAGCACTGCTGTCCCCCACCGCTCTCGTAAGTTCCTGAAGGTCCCCTGCAAACGTCTGAATTGGAACATTGGTTTCAACCCTTCCTTTATCTGCCCAACACACAGGAGTAAGAATGTGACATGCATTTTTGTATTTTCGGCGTGTTGATGTCATCATCTGTCATTAAGTATATTCTTAGCAAGTGGAAATATGGCTAAAGATGTGGACTAAAAGTTGGTGAAGTCAAAAGAATTAGAAGGATAACTTGGAGACTGCCAGGCATCTTGGTTCCCCCAGGGGGAAAGCGACCCCGAGTGGGCTCAAACAGCAGATACTCTGACACCCTCTCGTGTCTGGCCATGTAATGTACCAGAGCAGTTAATTCTTGGATGTCTTTCTCAGGTATCAGCCCATCTCTTGGAATGCCACTCAGGATTAGGGTGACCCCAGGACTTAGGTCTGCAAAACAGGATATGAGGATGCACGGGTCATCAGGGATTTGGGGTAAAGTTGCAGAGACTCCGACGAGTACCCCCCACCCCACCCCCCTGCCCCGCCGCAATGCACATCAGCTGATCCCGAGACCCCAGGACAAGGGACAGCTGTAGTGCCAACAGCTTAATTGGCTCAGGTCTCCCCTACACTTACTGCACAAGCAGCCTAGCTACCCTCTACAGCAAAATGCCAACGGGAATGACCGAAAGATGACGCCTCAGAGCAGAGGAGCACAGAGTGCACGTGAGGAGGGGCCCCGGCAGCCCAGTTCCGGTTCCGACGATGAGCAGAGGCTGGACCACGGTGGCTGCTGTCGGCATGTCAGCTCTGCACAGCTGGGCCGGTGGGGGCAGCAGGCTCGCTCCTCCTGTTCTTCCTGCATCCCGCCCTTCACGGGGCTACCCGCTCCCAAATGTCCAGCACAGGACCTCACCTGGCCCCTGCTGCACCTGGTTTTCCTTTCTGGTGAGTCATTTAGAGTTGGGTCTGGAACTCTAGGCAGAGAGTATGGTAAAGACCAACGAAACGGCCACCTGTAAAGCCATCTGGTCACCTGCATGAGGCATTGCTCCCCCTTTCCTTCCTTCCAGCTTCCTGGCTGACATCGCATCGACCAGAGGGAAGGGCAAGGCTAGGGGAAAAGGGATAAAACCCAGCCTCAGCTGAACACCTGCTGTGTGCGAGACGCTTTGAAGGCACTGCCTCCTTAGTCCTCTCTCCAAACCAATAAAGAAGGTGCTTTTTTAATTCCTCTCTTTCCATTTTAGACTTGAGGAAATTAGGACTTGAGGAATTTAGCAATTTCCCCAGGTCCACAGCCAATAAGAGGGAAGAGCAGGGACTATAATGCTGGTTGATTGAATTCCAGAGGTTAAGTTCTTTACCATCAGGCTGGCTTCAAACACGACAATGTCTCAACTCGGAACAGCTCCAGCAAATATTGTAGTGGGTGGAGTTTACAAACGTGAATCAAAATCAGGCTTAGAGAGTCTCTGTGAATTTATGCCTTCTTGTGATTCGTTTCCTTCCCACTAACTCCCATCATAACAGATGGCCAGGGATAAGATCTTAGGGCTTTTCAACGAAATCCAAAAGCTGCCTTCTTCTCCTCTGCCTTCCTAATGCCCCCCTAATCCCAGGAGATAATCAGAGCACCAGAGGACGATGCTGAATTCCAAGGGGTTGTGTGCCAAGCATCCAGAGCAGAGGAAAGCCTGCACGGGCTCTCGGCGTCGGAGGCGGTTAGCCAAGGTCCACTCAGCAAGGTCAGAGCACTGAGGGAGGCTGCTGAACTAGGCCTTCCTCCGTCCCCACACCCTCCCCTGCGAGCCAGCTCCATGCCTTAAAATGCCAGCTACGTGCCGAGAGTCCGTGCTCGAACTCACACGCCTCGAGTGGGCGTCCCCTAGGCATCTTCAGTAGAATGTGTGCTGAACAGAATTCTTAAATTCTCCCATCCAGATCGTCCCTGCTCTCCCAGTCTTCCCTATAATAAGTACCACTACTGTCCACTTGGATACTAAAACTAGAGTCCCAGGATTCAGTCTTTTTCATCTCGATTTATTGTAGAAAACTCAAATACGTACAAAAGGAGATAGAAGAGTCTAATGAATCCCTACGTAGCCATGACCCAAGTTCAACAGCTATGAACTCATGGCTTATTTCATCTACACTCCACGCCCTTCCCTCTGCCTGTATTATTTTGAAGCATATCCTAGGTCTCAAAGTGTGGTCCATGGGCTCCTGGGGGTCCCTCAGACCCTTTCCGGGAAACTGTGAGGACGTATTTGTTTTTATTATAATACTACGACATCACTTGCCAGTTTCACTGTATCAACACTTGTCCTAATGGTGTGAAACAGTGAGAGCCTTGGCGTGAATCAAGACAGCGTGGCAACACTGTCTTCTTTACTGCCATGGCCTCGCATGAAAATAAACGTCAGCTGCACTTGAGACGTCCTTCATAAAGTAGTAGTAACTGTTCACGTGAGTAACTCTCGACGTTTGAGTTCACATCCTTGCAATGTTGCATTCGGCAAAATGGAAGTGCGCGTATAAGCGCTTCTGCTGCACACCAAGAGTATAATCGTTGCCTCAAGGAAAAACGCTTGTGCAAGTATCTGAGTGACCAGCTAAACTAGCCACTTTTTTCACGGAGCCCGTTTTTACTTGAAAGTTTGACTAACAGACTCAACTTATTTGGACAAGTTTTCTCCAAAATGAATAAAGTGAGCCTGTTGTTTCAAGGACAGCTGATGACATTTTTTGCCAAAGATAAAATTCGAACTTTAAAGACAAAATTAGAATTTTGGGAAGACTGTATCTGCCATCAATGAGTTTGCATGACAGCTTTCAGATCAGTGGTAAATTTAACAAATGTGATGTTTTTTTAAATTTAAATATTGTATAACGCAATGTACCAACATTTGGAAGATCAGCATAATCAATAAATCAATATTTGCAAATGACCAACGAATGATAATATGAAATCTCACATGGGTCAAAGATCCATTTAAAGCACAAGACAGACCAATGGATTGTAATGTTGCAGAGTACAAAAAGTTCATCAAGAATTACAAAGACATGACTATTTTTGATGTAGTATCAAAGAGGAACATCCACAATTATTTGGAAAAGGCTATTAAAATACTCCTGCCTTTACCAACTACGTAGGTGTACGAGGTCCAATTTTTTTCAAAAGTTCCAGACAGAACATATTGCAACAGACTAAATTCAGAAGCAGTTATGAGAATCTGGCCACCTTCTATTAAGTCAGAATATCAAAGACATTTGCAAAAATGTAAAATAATGGCACTCTTCTTGCTAATTTGTTGAACATAGTTATTCCCATAAAAATGTCACTTGTGTCATAAATATAACTGGATATTATTTACTAAATATTCTAAAATGTGTAAGTTTTAATTTCCAGTATAGTAAATATCGATAGTTATAATTCACATTCAAAAAAGGTCCTTTGGGGTCCTCAATAATTTTTAAGTAGACAGATATCATGAGGCCAAACAACTGCGAACTGCTGATTTGTACTATCGATAGTTCAGTTTGTATCTCTTAAAGATCAGGAGGCTTTTTTTTTTTTTTAACATATCACAATCACACTCTTAAAATGAACAGCTGGCAGCAAAGCTGTTGAGGGGGATTTAGAACTGAAACAGAAACCCTAACTTGCAAACTGTACCCTGACTTACGAACAGATCATCTGTGCTAGACCCAGCCACGTGCTTGCCAGACTATTTAAAGCGCAAACCCTTTTACCACCAGTTCGTTCAGACCCCTGTGTTCCAGGTAAGAACAGAGAGGCTGATCTTCAAGACAGACTAATGCTGTCTGTGGATAGATTCATGTGTTCTAAAGATAAGCCCACTCTGTTGCAGCAGCTTCCAAGATGAAATTCTGGTCCGTTCCTGCCAAGACCACCTCTGATAACTCTAGCCCCTGCACCTTCTAAGTACCCTTCCCTAAATGGTCTCTTTTCTAACTCTCCAGGGATTCCTGCAGTGTGTAGGCTCCCTTGCTGAAGCAAGCAATAAATCTTTGTTTAATACGGCCATGTCCCTGCTGTGATCTATAGCTGATGGGAAGTGACAATCTTTCAAGGCATCATCTTCTCCTGCCCACAGCATGGAAAAGCCTGCTACCTAAGTCGCCGTGTTGCTTACTGTTGCTACCTAACAACTTACCCTAACACTTGGCGGCTTAAAGCAAGCACTTTAATTTGCTCACGATGCTGATGACCAAGAATTTGGAAAAAGCATAGCGAGGACACCTGTCTCCTGAGGCTCAGCCGAGAATTCCCAAGAGCTGATGATGTCTTGACGGCTGGGAGCTAGAATCATCTAAAAGTCCTACACTCACAGGTCTGGCAGGTGGGCGGGCAGAGCGCGGAGGCCGGGCTGCCGACGGGAACACCCACACGGAGGCCTTCCGTGTGTCGTGGCATCCTCACACCATGGCAGCTTCCGGGGCAAGGAGAGTCAGACTTCCCCCACTGCGTTCTGCTCATTACAAGCAGGTCACGGCCTGCCTCGGTTCCAGGGGAGGGCGATTGATCAGCCCTCCTCTCTTGATAAAAGCTTTGACAGTTACCAGAAGGATATGTGGGATTGTTTGTAGCCATTTGGGGAAAACATATCTACCCTACCCCCTTTTAGTTTTATTTCTCTATAGACCATCTTCCATTCAGTAGGCAAAGTTATATTTCTAAAATTAACCGAATCATGTCATGTCCTTGCTGGAAATCCCTGGATGGGTTCTCATCACACTGCAGGGTCAATGCGGGCATGCTGCTCCCGCCGCACCCAAGAAGGTCATGCGTGTTCTAGTGCCTGTCTGCTCATCTGCCGTGTGGACGCTCATGCCCTCTCTCCCCGCTCTCCCAGAGGCTGGCTCCTTCTCACTGTGCAAGGTTCGGCTTAAATGAAACATCCTCGTAGTGGTGCCCCCCCCCAAAATGCCCTGTAAAGCAGCCCCAGAACTCAGAGTTAAATTAAAGGTTGGTTGGTTGGATGGATGGATGGATGGACGGATGGATAAATGGATGGATGGATGGATGGATGGATGGATGGATGGAAGGATGGAAGGAAGGAAGGAAGGCAGGCAGGCAGGACATGAACAGCAGAGGCCTAGCTGCTACAGAATTCAGAATTCTCTAAGCAGCTCCCGAACTGTGTTCTGTGAAACATTAGTTCAGCAGGATGTTGAAGAGACATCATCTTAAAGTATGGATCCACAGCACATGTCCTTATGAAAACCTGAGTGACACCGAGCCGCAGTGTTTTCTTTAGAGCAGGACAGCTGCAGGTCTGTAACACGCCAGCTGCGCGCTCGGTCCCCATGAGGCGGGTGGAACAGGCCGCAGCCCACAACTCGTGCAACCACGAAACCCTTGTTTCGAGGAGTATCTCCTGGATGCCCCTCGCAAAATTCTCCTCCAACAGTTATGCCCCTTGGTTTACAACGCCAAAGAGACTGTAGTCCCCAGCAGGTGGTCCTGCCCGAGTCCCTGACCCATGCCCTCTGAGTTGCAAATAACAGGAAACCTGTGGAAGGCCCAGCTCTTCTGGGAACAGCCCGATTGGTTGGAACTGAGGTCATACTTTTGACTAATGATCTTGATTGGCCGTCAGTAACACTCTGCTTGTTGTACGAGCATCCAGCAGATACATAAGCCTCTCATCTAGATATATGAATTATATTCTTTAGAGCAGTGAGTCATTGAGGCCAGGCTCTGCTGAGGATTGCATTTTATTTTTATTTTTATTTTTTAATTGGACCAAGAACCTCAAGGCTGGCTGCAGGCCTGCTCCCATAGAGTAGAAGCATGTCTGCAGCTTCCCAGAAGCAAGCTGGCTCATCCCGGGGGTGGGGGAATGGGTTCACCAAGTGGCTCAGAGGAGGTGATTTGTCTCTGATGTCCCAACGCCCAGTTCCCAGAATACATCACTGAAACTATCAGGAGGAAAAAAAAAAGAAGAAGAAGATTGCATTTTTAGTAACTGACTGACTCAGATGCTTGCTGGAAACTCTTTGGGGGTTGATTTTATCAGAATCAAAACAAAATATCATCACAGTTCAACGAAAGTTGATCCCCTCTCCTATTCACTCATCAAGGAACTGCGGTTTGACACAAATCCTTCAGCCCTAACGATGAACTCAGAACACCTGCACAGCAGCAAGGACAGCTAACACAGAGCCCTTGCCTTGGGCCAGGCCCTGTGGAAGGCACTTCCTGGACAGCTTCTCTTTACAGCCATCCTGCAAGACAGGGATGCACAGCGGCCCCACTCTACGGGTGCGAAAACCAAGGCACCAAGAGGGCACTACTCGCCCGCTGCCTCACAGATAAGCACCAGAAGGGCACAGGCTGGGCTCCAGGGCCAGCTGAACTCAAATGCATGCTTCTGACCAGTGGTTGGCTTTTTAACTAGCGTTAAGAGCTCAGCTAAGCTGCCTGGGGACACAGGACCTGACCCAGCCTCTCTGTGCGGGCAGATCACCTGGGGATCTTATGAAAGTGCAGATTCTGATGCAGTCTGGGGTGGGGCCTGAGAGTCTGCATTCACACAAGTGCCCAGGTGACACTGGCTACTGGCTCCCCGGCCACACTGAGGCTCTAAGACAATCGTTCTCAAATTTCGCTGCCCAGCACAGTCACCTGGGGAACTAGCAAAACTCTTGATGCCCAGAAGCCTCGTCCCACACCAAATAAATCCAGGCATCAGTAGTTTTTGTGCTCCCAAGTGCAGCCAAGGTTGAAAACACTGCTCCAGGGTCATGAGAAGCCCTGAGAATAGTTAAGAGTGGGAAGCCAGGTCTCAGTTTGCTGCTGAGATGGTTAAATTTCATAACGAGGCCATCCTTATTGGAAGTGTCAAAGAAAAATGATGACCCACCCTAAGAACCCATTACCACCTACCAAACCGTGGTGGCCCGACACCTTTCCAGGTAGCCATCTGGCATAGTCCCAAATATCAAATGATTTCAGTTGTGCACCATGCCACACCCTCCCCTCCCCACATACACACACGCTCTCCATTCACCACTCACGCCTTCCTAGAGTTCACTGTTTGACCTTGACCTTGCACTCGGGAAGGCCGTTCCCACCACAGTCCACCCCCACCTGCAAAGGCTCAGAACACTGAGCTGCTTCCCCGAACACCCACTCCACTCATCAGACGGCAAGTGCGAACGTAAACAGCCTGGTGTCACTGAAGCAGCGAAGGCTGCCCAGCTGTCTGTTTCCCGTGCGTCAAACCAAAAGACTCACAACTGACAAATGAGCGGAAAGGAAGAGCCGGGACGTGTGTCAGAGTGAAAGGCTGCAAGAAGGGAGGGAGGGAGGGAGGGAGGGAAGGAAGGAAGGAAGGGAGGGAGGAAAAAGAGAGAGAAAGAGAGGGAAGGAAGGAAAAAGAGAGAGAGAAAGAGAGAGAGAAGGAAGGAAGGAAGGAAGGAAGGAAGGAAGGAAGGGAGGGAGGGAGGGAGAGAGGAGGGAGGGAGGGAAGGAAGGAAGGAAGGAAGGAAGGAGGGAGGGGGAGGGAGGGAGGGAGGGAGGGAAGAAGGAAGGAAGGAAGGAAGGAAGGAAGGAAAAAGAGAGAGAAAGAGAGAAGGAAGGAAGGAAGGAAGGAAGGAAGGAAGGAAGGAAGGAAGGAAGGAAGGAAAAAGAGAGAGAAGGAGAAGGAAGGAAGAAGGAAGGGAGGGAGGGAGGAAGGAAGGGAGGGAGGAAGGAAAAAGAGAGAAAGAGAGAGAGAAGAAAGGAAGGAAGGAAGGAAGGAAGGAAGGAAGGAAGGAAAGGAAGGAAGGAAGGAAAAAAGAGAGAGAGAGAGAGAAGGAAGGAAGGAAGGAAAAAGAGAGAGAGAAGGAAGGGAGGAAGGAAGGAAGGGAGGAATTAGGACAAAGAACGATGTCACAACGGCCTTGTAATATGAACGTGGGCTCTGTTTCCCCAAAGCTTGTTCTTGCCACGTGTTCACTTCCCGTGGCTGCGAGGTTCCCTGTGCACCCTCATCCAAAGCACTTGATCTGGCTTTTCTCTCTCACTCCTACCCCAGTTGCTTTTCTCTCAACAGCCTCTTTTCCTCTGGGAGGGTGAAGAAAACAAATTAAGGAAATCTTTTTATCTCCGAGGCTTAGATAGATGTTCTTCTCAGCAAAGCCGGGAGGTCAGTGGAGATAAAGTCAGAAATACAGCGGCTTAGAGAGCTGGGGCTCAACGGGCAACAGTCTGTTAGAACGGGGAAAATGATGACGCGTCTTGGTTAGAGATGCCCAGAGACGCATCTCATCAATGCCGCCGGAGGAAGAATTCACAGAGGGCAAATGGATGTATTCCGGAATATCGATTCCAAAAACAAACTATTTTAAGGATGAGATATAAATAACTTTCTGTAAAAAACTGGGTTGAGTTCACCGCATTCTGCAGCGAAGTGCTGCCCACTCCCACAAAATGGAGACTCCCCCAATTTGCCCAAGTGGATGTTGCCTAAGCAAGCTCTTTGAGCCCCTTAGGGTGACCGACTTGTCCCAATGTGCCTGGGACTTCCTGAGTCTTAGCCCTGAAAGTCCCGTATACCGAGAAGCCCCCTCAGCCCTGGGCATTGGTCACCCTGGTTCCTTCCTCAGCTGGTTCAAGGTCCTGGCCGACTTGTGAACGCTTCTCGTCCTGGAACTGGGCCCTTCGATCCTCATCCCCAGACGCAGCCCTCACAAATACGGGAGAAAGCCAAAATTCCCACTAGCTTTCTTGGTTCACAGACTGTTTCAAAATGAGTGACTTGCATTCTGGGTTCAATCAGAGTAGGACAGGGCTGCGTTTTCTGGCTGGTGCTGATGTGGGGTACCCCGTCCTCGTTTCGGGCATTTCTCTCTCATCTGCAAGTGATCAAGACTGAACCCTGGCAACACGCAAGCTCAGGGGATGGAGTGACCGCCACTCCCAACGTCCAGCGAACAGCCACCTGCTCCATTACGCTTGAGCAGGGTCCTGCCAGGACCCGAGAACTGCCCTTCAAGAGCAGTGGAGGCAGACGGCCCCTCTGGGCGAAAACAAGCAGAAACGCACTGCACCAGCCGCCCGCCCTCACGCTCAGTCATCCCTGTGGCTCCTGCCCGTCTTGTGCACCCGACGCGGCAACCCTGACATAGGTTCCTGCCAGGGCTCCACCTGGGTGCTGACTGACGCCATCACTCAGCGGGCTAGGCTAGACGTGACATCATTTTCCCCACTCGCCCCAGCAGATCCCCCATGAGCCTGCAGGAGACACTCAAGGGCTTGGGAGAGACTGGGGCCCCTTGCATGTGGAGGGGAAAAGGGCAGAGCCAGCCAACGAAAAGAGAGAAACTAGGGCAACGCGTTTATTTTACTTCAATTGCATAGAAACCACCGTGAGTACCACCTGTTTTGGAGAGCATAGCAAGAGTCTAAGCACGAAACTCTTAGCGACAATGACGAGGGCCAAGTCGCCCCCAGCCTTCTCCATCCACCACCTCCCTGAACTCTCGGAATACCAAGGACGGACCACACTGGCCCTGTGTGAACACAGAGGTAAGGTGGGAGACGTGTTTTTAGGGACACCTCCTCCAAGGCCCGGTAGGCAGCTGCTCTTCAAGTTCACAGCTGCTGGGACCTCAGGGGCTCAAGGTGGCCTTGGTTCTGGGCCCTTACAAGGGTGCACCTGTCTCTCCAGCATCGTGGCTATGCCGAGAAAACAGTACGGCGAAAACCACAACGTAGAGCTTCGGGAACTTGAAATGCTGCACTAGCTGCTCTGAATTTCTCGAGCCCCACTTCCGACCCCAAGCCTCAGACTCTGTCCTCCGGCCATACTGAACAGCGTTCTCCACACGCGCCCTGCCCCTCATGCCTGAGTGCACTGTGGCTGACGGAAATAATAACAGTCACAGCTACCCGCTGTTTGCAGAGCCAGGATTCGGACCCAGGCCTGTCTGACCGGTAGGCTGCATCTGTGTTTTCTGTCCCCAAGCTCACTCGACGTCAGCCCCAGGAATGTCCTCAGCTGCCCTGAGGTCTAGGAGCAGCTCCTGTCCCTCCACAGCCTGGGCTCGGTGCCTCTCCTCGGCACCCTTACCTGAACTGCGCCTGCTTCCCCGCCAGCCCTCGTCATGCTGCGGTGAAATCACAGGTTCACGGCCGTGTCTCCCCGAACCCAGCCACACTTCCAGAGAGTGAGGCTCCAGGCAGACGGGAACACGCTTCGATCATCTTCGTGTGCTCAGACGCGACAGGCCCCTAGTGCATCACAGGGGCCCCTACATTGCCCTGTGAGCTCGGGGGCTGTATCCCCATCACTCAACCCTGCATAGCGCAGGCAGACGGCACGGAGCGCATTAGGTGCTCCCCAAATATTTGTCTAGCACATGTTTCCTGATTAAATGAATGAAGAGTATTCAGTTTGATTTGGGACTCTACTGTTCATAACCCATATACTCTTATTAATAATTGAAACACGTGTTAAACATTGTTACTTCTCTCTCCCTGCCCCTCCCTCCCTCTTCTATATAATCCTTTAAAACAGATTGAATCAAAGACTAACTGTAAGTGACTATGACAAACCAGACTCATTTTGTGGAATTGTCTAAATTGCTCCTAGAATCTGCGTTCCCACACTATTTTGGCCACCCCCTTTGGACAGTGCAAATTCGGATGAATTGCCTTTGCATGTTCCAGTCTTCTCGATTCATTGCCCAGTGTGCTTGTGTGGCCATGGGCCAAATGATTCAATCAACGGACAGGTTTTAAGCACCTACTATGAGCAGAGCAGTGTGCAAGGCCTTCTGCAAGAAATAGAAATAAGATCAAAAGCCACTTTCAAGGGTGTTATGACTAGAAGATAAAATAAGACGTGCTTATCAATAACTGTGACATACAGAAAACCGTTTCCATGACGAGAGGACAGAGCGCTTCAGGAGGAAACACACGAGGGGCAACCTTTGGCTGGGCAGAAGCGTGCTCTGACGGCAGAAGCTCCTAAGCTTGACCACCCACGGAAAGAGTAGGATTTCGACAGACAAGGGTGGAGGAAGGTATTCATTCCACGAGGGAAGAACGATAGAGTAATTCCAAAGCGGGCAGGGGTGGGGCTGCAGGACACTCCTGCAGATACGGTGTGTGCAGTGCGTGTGCAGAAGAGAATCCTGGAGAGGTGAGGTGAGCCAGACATTGTGGAACTGGAGGCCAGGCTGGGACTAGTGAGGATATCGCAAAAAACACACCTGGTGGGGTTGTGCGTACAAAGGAGAAAGTATCTTGCTTTTTTGCTGTGGTGCAGTTAACACAGCTCGGTGACCCCCCGAGACAAAGACAGGCCCTCTCACCACTTTCCCAGGATCATGTGTGCCCGGTCTAGGGGACCCACAGCATCTGAGATGGGGTGCTACGCAGCAGCAAGCACCCAGAAAGCGGGGAGTGGCCCTGAAGGGCCTGGGAGGCTCTTAAATGTCCTATTAAAACTCTTCCTTCCTTTCTCCAATTTCCTTACTCCTCTTTGGTGTCTTTCCAACCTGGCACCCAAGCACCGCTCTAGAGGAAGCAGGAAGCGCTTAGCATAAAAATGTTCACTGTCGCCAATCTAACGCCAACAGTCTGGGGTGCGGTAGAAGGAAAAACTCGATTCAGGTAAAAATCTGCAAAACAGGGAAAGGCAGCCTCAGGAAGAAACCAACCAAGGTAGAATCCCCGCTTATATAGAGAAAGTGCTTTCCCTGATGGGTCCATCTTTATCCAAATTTTCACAGTGCCATTGGTTCAAACAGCAGCGGAATCACACATTCTGATTGGTCGTTATGGAGCTGATCTGATTGGCTGGAAAATATGCAAATAAGGCTATAGCTTGGCAGCTCCAATTGGACAGGGTCAGGTCTCAGCCCATTGGTCAAAACACGATTCTGGGCACTCTTTGATAAGGGTGGGCTCAGGAGGCAGGAACTCAAGAGCAGGAAGCTTGGCAGCCTGTGGCTTTTCCCTGATAAGCAGTGTGTGTAGCAGGCCTCTGTAAACAACAGCTGCTAGACTCTGGCTACGAACTTGGGCCCAGTTAACCACAAGGAGCCCTTTTTCACAGGTGTATTCCTTAGAGTCAACGCACTGTGAAGATCCTGGCATATTCGTCCTTCGGATCAGTGCAGAAGTCAGCCGGCAGGCACATAAGTTCTAGCTAGGGTAACAACAGCCCCTGTCTACCCACCTGATAACTGCACCATCGCTCTTGGCTTCCTAAAGCTTTTGAGCACACTTAGAAAGGATGAAATGGCAAAACAAGTGTTGCAGTGAGAGGCAGCTTGGCTTAAACTGAAACCATGCTTACTCGGGCTTCAAAGAGAACTTGGAAAGGCTGAGAAACAGTCAAGGAAGCACCTCCAGACCTCTATCAGGGGCTAAGGACCCTTCCAGAAGACCCCAGCCTCAGAGAAGAGAGCGAGCTGCAAACAGGCTGTGAATGGGACGAAGACAGAGAAACGATGGAACTTTTCTTCACACTTGGCCACTCAGAAGGCGGCGTGGCCCTCATCGAGCACGAGGGCTGTGAGAAGGGACACAGAAAGCAGGGAGAATGGCTTCTTTCATCTATCTGTGAGGATCAGCAGCAGAGAGGCCTCTTTTGGTGCGACAAGGTTCATCTCTTCCAAGTGGCTCAGCAGGAGAGGAGGGAAATGCTAGATGCCTTAAGGAATTGCGTGAACTACTTTCCAGGGTACAGGGGAGACACTCCCAAGTGCTTGTTTTGAGCACTTGGAAGGAATCCGAGAGGAACTGAACTTTCCATTTAGCAGAGGAAGGCAGATCCAGGTGAAGACTGTTTTTAAAACATTAAGTGTGATCCCATTTTTAACCTCCGTTAGGGTGCCTGGGAAAATTTTTGTGTCTGATATTTGATCCTGTTTTTTTCAGCAAGCATCTCCCACTGTTTTCAGCCACCCCTTCTCCTTGACCCGTTCATTCGGAATGGCACCTCAAAAAATCCAAAAGGAAGCTTAGCTCTTACACGAACTTTAAAGAATGAGCTTAACATCTTGCGTTAGCATGATAAGCTCCAGCAGATATAAGAATATCTGAAGAGTTCAATTAAAATCATTTGCTTTTTAGAGCTCAAAGTCTTTTTTCCCCTGATTTCTAATTCTCTCAGACTTCTGAAGATCATCTCTCCATTTCTCTAAGTAAATGGTATTATTTGGTGTCCTTCTGGCTTTTTCTGTCTCTTGCCCCTAAAACTTTCCATCAGTTTTATGTGCCTTGTGATTAATGGTGATTAAAGAGAAGAGTTTTAACAAATATAAGCAGCCTGACCCGTTTGGATTTGCAACCCAGAATCCTGGAAGGGTTTTCTACTGATTACCACGAGATAATGGAGACAATCGCTCATCTTTGGCTTCTGTGGATCCCAGGAGATTACAAAAATCCTCACAGTCATTTACCACAATGGTGAAAGAGGGTTCTCTGTGCATGCAGTGGGGATGCAATCACAGGGAAATAAAATAAGTTTGATTACCAAAAAGTGTGAAAGGCCAGCAAGGTGTTCACCAGTCTCTTAGTATTTTTTTTTTTAAGTCCATCAGTCTTTAACATTTTTCTAACTATCCAGACACTTCTTGGAGGACTCTGCATCCAGCAAGTCAGCCACCTTCCGTGAGGCCCTGTCCATCTTGCCTAGCTCTTCCCTCTGGCCCAAGCACAAGCCCGAGCTGACTGCCAGTCGAGCAGCAGAAGGTTAGCATGCCAGGCAGGACTGCGAGGTGCTTAGCAACGGCACAGCAGCCCAAAGGCAGAGGCTGGCAGCCCTTCTGCCACTGCTCCGGACAACCCCAGGGGCTAGCACGCAGCCTCTCTGTGCCCCTTCTGATGGGGCCCATAACCACCTTTCCACTGGAAGAAACAGGTCATGGTTTGAAACAAGACCAGATTTTTTTGGTCCTTGTTGTCCAGGCAACTGCAAGCTTTATAGACATCTCCATGTCACCCCTGAGACCCGAACATGAGGCTAGGGGATTCCCCTTTTCAGACGGAGGGTCCCAGGCAGAAGAGAAAGAAGAGCCTAGCCTGGTTTCCTGCAGCAGGACGAAAGGGAAACTCTGAGTGCCCTCCAATGTGCCAGGAACAGTGCATCGCATTTTTTGTCATACGATTAATAGTTAACATCTATGTCCCTGTTATATACATTATCTCATTCAATCCACTCGACAACCCTATTTGGTAAGTACCATTACTGCCTCCGCTTTATAGATGCTGAAACTGAAGTTGATAACCTTTGAGCAATGTCCTTAAGGTCACAGAGAGGGGTTTCAAACTCAGGATGCCACAGCCCAAAGCCTCAGTTCCTCACATCACGCCCCCTCATCTCCAGTGCTTGACCCGGGGCTGGGTCGACTCCCCATGCAATTGCACACCAGCTAGGGTGAGTTTTTCAACTTCTCTGAAGCTGTTTCATCTTCTGAGACATGAAAAAAAAAAAAAAAACCTACTTCACGGTAAAGATTAAACAAGACAGCTCCAGACCCACGATGGGTTCTCAGCAAAAGGTGTCCATTGGGGGGATAAAGTCACACGGGTGGTGCGCAGAGATGGCATCAGTGGTAAAGGGGTGCTATTAAAGAGAGGGTGGCAGTTTTCCATTGTGGTACAAGGAAGAGCTGACAGCAGGCTCGTGTTCACCGATGCAGCCCAATGCTGGCACGCAGTAGGTGCTCATACGTGTTTATGGGGTAGTTGGTTGGTTGGCTGGGTAGTACTTACGAAGACAATGAGGCTTCGAGCAGAGGACGACCACGATCGGACTTAAGCTATGAGGGCACTGCTCCAGACGAGGGGAGGGGCTGGTGTGGGAGCGGGAAGTCACCTCTGTCCCAGCCCTCCAGGGCTGGGACATGTGGATGGGAGGAAGCATCGTGGCAGCGGGCTTCTGAGCGAAGCTGGAAGGGTCAGAGATTGGGATGTTTAGAGTTAATATGTCCAATGAGGTGCTTTTTCTGGTGGTGACAGGACGCAGGACAGGGGTGGCTACGACGCCGTGCAGTAAGAGGCCGGCGACGATTAGAAGGCGAGGGGCTGAGGGGCCAGGTGCGGACCCGTCACCCTCCACGGGCGGTGTCCTATTTCCTCCTCAAAGCAAAGCTGCAGCGTCGGCATGACTGTCCTCTTTGAACAGATGATGGAGTAGAGACTCAGAGATTAAGTGACAGGCCAAGGACAGGAAAGTCACCGTGCTGGGCTCCCGCCCAGCAAGGCCTGACTTTAAAAACGACTGTGGCCTTCCTCCCGCGTCTCTGCTGCCCGTGGACTTAGCTGTGAGCTGCACCCCGTCAAACTGCACTTCGACCAGATAACATCTCACAGTTGGCCTTCCTCTGACTTTTTTTCCTGCAGTGACTGCACTAAAGATGCCTCATGAGCTGGAAAGGAAGGAGGAGAGCTGCAGAATGCAGAGATGTGAGGTCACAAGGACGGGTGAGGGCTACAGCCTTGGCTGCTTCAAGTAGCCAAGGCGAGGGTGAGCCCTCTCTACCTGTCACCAGCTCCTGCACAGCAAAGCACTGGGAATTGCTGAAGCATCAATCATCCTCTAACTACAGCACTAAATGGTGTAACTGAGCCATAATATACTGGATAAGCACTTTGCAAACGGGTTCATTTTGGTCACCGTCCCATTCCTTTTCTACATCATTAGCTATTCGGACCATTTAGAGCAAATCGTTTGAGGAATAGGAGCACAGTCCACAGCTAGCAGTAGCCCCTCTCGCACTGTCTGTTTCTTGGGGAAATCTGGCAGGGTGACCGCGGAACGATCTGCTCGCATTCACACCAGGCCAGCACGCCTGATCAACCTGTGCCCAAGCGGACCTTAACACTCCGAGTCTCAGAGGCCATTGGGCACCGGGATCTAAAGCTTCGTGACAGAAGAGGACGCGATTACTCCCTCAGACAGGCAGCTCTGCCGGAGAGTGCACTGTACAGCTCCTGCAGTATTGCTGGGCCGGGGGCCCAGGACTAGAGGAACTGTGCGCATCGTCCTGCAGGTCAGCAGAACGCTGGCCGTCCCGAGCTCCATCACTGAACTGCCGGTGTAAACTCGCCGAAAGGCAGACAGGTTTTGGGGGAACAGCCTAGTTCAGGAAAGGGCCTCCGGGTGAAGACCAGTTTCTCAGGTAACAGTTATCACTGAAATTCCAGGTCTGCTGCCTTGATAGCCTAATGTAAGGGATTCCTTCTGCCGATGCAGGTGGACCAGCACAGGCACACTGCTCTCCCTGTGGAAACGACCAGCAGAACACGAGAGACTTGAAATATCTGTTCAAAGGCACCAGAGAGCAGCCCAGGCAGCAAGGACTCGAGGAACCAAGAGCCCAGGGCAAGGAAAGGCAAGCGGCAGCCCTCCCCGGAGACTGTTGCTCCCTGTGTGGCTTTTGCCAATTCCAGCCCAACAGCCGGAGGTGGAAAAGCTGGACAAAACGTAGACATCTTGAGGGCTTCGAAGGAGAAAAGCAGGAGCCCACAGAAGGCACTGAGCTGGCTCCTGTAAACTCGCAAAGGCGCCTTCTGTTCACCGCCTCACCTGTGACGCTCCGCCCCAGCCTTGGCTGTAGAGACTCCCCTTGATGAGGTAGAGGGTGTGCTGTGGCTTTCAAGAACCCGGGGGTGCACGCCAAGATCTCTGAGAAAGCCACCAACACGTCTGACCTGCGATCGAAAGAAAACGCCCCCTGCTCCCCCCATCAAAGGTGAGATTCACTGCACAGCTCCTGCCCGAGGGATTCTCCAGTTGCTAATCACCCCTCTCCACCTCTCCAGCATCTTATACCTCCTTTTACTACCCTGCAGTGGGTAAGGTTTCAAGGTTCCAAAACCAATCTTCAGCCTCCTTCGTCAGTCCTTTACCATCTCATTTTGCAATACAGGAATCGTTGGCCTTGATTCTCTTAGAAGCTCAACCAAAACAGAGTCGAGTCCTGTTTTAATATCCTTTGGGGAGAAGAGTTAATGAGCAAAAGGCACCTGTTCAGTATAAATACTTAAAGGACTATAGCCGGGGAAGCTCGTTGGACAGCCATGAGCACTCCCAAGGTTCGGGGCTGAAGGAAGACAGGTGTGACTTGCTCAGGAGGAACTCGTCACCTTGCCAGCTCACACACACGACGCAAGGGGCATCGAAGCCAGGCTAACACTGCACGGGGACATTTTCCACCAGCCACATGCTGCCTTCCCTTAGAGGCCGAGTTCATCTCCCGTGTAAGGCTCGTTTTCTCACGCAGAGGAGCGTGGCAGGCCACATGGGCTGTGGTTCCTTAGTCACAAAGCCTGTGGCTGTCCCAGAACTTCCGGTGTCCGTGGACAGACCACCACTCCCGCCCCTGCGCATGGTGAATACGAAGCTGTTCTCACATCTGCTGGGTTCCAGGTGCCTTTCCAGAGGCACCCGAACACCGGACACCCCAGGTTTCAAATTCCAAGACCTCCAGGGAGTTAGTTACATGACTTCTGCAGACCTCAGTTCCCTGCTCTATGAAATGGGAATGACAGCTCCTTGTTTGGAGACTCTGGTGTGTATGCGATATGATGTTGTATGGCAGCGTGCACAAGGCAGAGCGGGGCCTCAGACAGACCTGGTTCCCTGCCCTCTGGAATACACTACAATCCATGATTTCCTACACTGCTCTTCCTTCCACGGGTTTTAGCACCGTTCAGTGCCAGCAAGGACAAAAGAGTAAAACATTGCCCAACGGCAGAAAAACACTCATGGATCGTTGTTGTCCTCTGCATTCACAGGGACACAAACTGTGGGCGCTGACAGGGCCATAAAGAGAACTGGATCAACTCCTTTCATCTCACAAATGAAGACACAAAGGGACAGAGAAGGTACACGGTGTAGACACAGAGCCACTTAATTAAGACCGGGCCCAGAGGTCAGGCTTCATGGCTAACCCGGACTAGGCATCTGATTACCGTATTTCCAGGATTGACCGGGCACAGCCTGACAAACTACAGCTGGAGGACAGGGGAGGTGTGGGGACCAGATGAGCAAGCTAGAGCAGGACAGTCACGGAAGAGACAGCCAGTTGCGTGACAGTGGACTGCCACGTGTCAGTGTTGGGCATTTACTTTCTGCCCACTCTGCACTACATGCATTACGTGCATCATTATAGTTAATGCTGAACACCTCTGTAGATTATTACCTTTCTTACTTCAACATGGGAAATCTGAGATTCTTAGAGATAAATAACTTGACCTGTATCCTACAATGAGAAAATGGCAAAACCAGGATTTGAACCCCGGTCTGTCTGGTTCCCAGCTGTAGACATCGAGACAGTTCGATCTGGCAGCACTGTGTTCAAAGCATCTACAAATGAGTGGTCCAGGCAGGTTGACAATACGGAGTGTCCCGGACGAAGTCACAAGGCTATCTCCACTGGATGGCACTTCACAGAAAGCGTTCATTCTTCTTTCATGCTCTTTTCCCCTCCTTTCTTCCTTTCATCAAACAAGCACTAATTCACGTTTCAGCTAATATTCAGAAATCCTGGAGATTTCTGAATATCAGCTGAGAACATCCCATCCTCATGCCACCCCACAAGTCATGGAAACATCCATGTAAAAGCTTTTGGGAATTGGTAAGGCTTGAACTGTGTCCCCTAAAAAAAGGATTTGTTGAAATACTAACCCCCGGCAACTCAGCTTTGACCAAGTTAAGACAAGGTCATTTTATAAAGGGGAGATTTGGACAGTCACATACAGATTGGGGGACAATGCGAAGAGTCACAGGGGGAGTGTCACGTGAAGATGGAGGGTTATGGTGATGCGTTTACAAGCTCAAGCTTGCCAGAAAGCCACCAAAAGCTAAGACAAGGCAGAGAAGGTCCCTCTGTGGGCTTCAGAAGTACCATGGCTTTCCCGACATGATCTCGGGTCCCGAGCCTCCAGAACAGTGAGGCAATTTTGTATTATATAAGCTGCCTGGTTTATGGTACTTGGTTAAAGCAGCCCTAGCAAAATAACACACCCCACCCTCATCCCTCAAGCGTCCCCCGCCCCCAGGCTCAGAATCACCTATGCCTATTGCTCTGAGAACTCCCAGATGGCCTTCGGGCAAGGAGGTAGCTCAGCCCCCGTATCTCACTCATTCACTCATTCCCCTAAATGTCCCAAGTACCAGTTCCATGCCAGATACTCCTCTGGTTGCTGAGGTCACAAACAGAACGTGCCTCTGCCATCGGGGAGCTCACAACTGAGAGGCAGAAGCATGTTCAGAAATTCAGGCAGGCAGCGTCTCCCCCAAAGAGGGGGCTGAGTGGAGGCCTCAGAGAGGGTGAAGACGTCAACCGAGACGGTGAAATGGTGATAATTGTGGGATCCAGGTAAGGGTGTGTGTGTGTTGGGGGGGGGGCATCATAAAACTATTCTGTCTACATTTTGTATTGATCAACATTTTCCATGATAAAGGGGTTTCTTTTTTTTTTAATTTGTGAAAAACATACAGAGACTTTCTACCTACAGGTAAATTTCTACCCTACCAGTGCCAGTGAGGATCCCAATTCCATTCAGGAAATGAGAGTCCAACGTGGACAGAGGGAATCCGAGCTGTCACCACCTGGAGAAAGATGGCACCCGGCGTTCTCATTCAAAGCTTACTCTCCCTGGGGTCTAAAAGCTGCAATTTATCGACCAACTTTTAGTGGCTGAGTCCAAGACTGTCAGACTCTACGTATAAGTAAGGGCTAGGAAGAAGAATGCATGAAGCTATTTAAAATTTTGTTTTTGCAAATTTACTTTTACTACATCTTGAAATGTGTGTGCAATACCATAAATGTATTTAAAGTGAAAGAGTAGTCAGCATTCCAAAGAAGCAATAAAACATGCCATCAAAGTCAAATCGCCCTCAGCTGTTAATGTATAAGCAACAAAAACTACTATCCGCATTAGATCTGACTCTTAACATGAAATAGAGCCACCATCTGCCCTGCCACACAGAAAGCGCCTTCCTCTTTCGGATATTATTGTCATGGTAAAATATATATATATATAAATAAATACTAGCACATTTTGAGTCCTAATGGAGTTTTCAAGCAAAAATAATCCTGAAAATGTCAAGTCACCTTTTTTGATAGATAGCAAGCCTCGCTTTCTTAGGCAGGGCTGGAGACTCTGGGGGAGTGGATCGGGCACATGCATATACATCCTCATCTCTCTTCCTGTGAGATGGCACTCCCACCAGGATGACCCATCCCTCTTGCCCACCAGTCAATGAGTCGTCCATAACAAATAGGCATTAAATCGGTACAATATCCCAGGCGCTGACAGAGGCAAAGAATTTTGAGGAAATGGGCTTATTCAGTCACATAGCCGTGAAAGCAACCATTGAAGAGCATTTCTCCAGTTACGAAGTACAAAGAACGGAACTCTGACTGTCCGGGCAAGTCTCTGAATCTGTTTCCTCATTTGAAAAGAAGGACGGATATTACCATCCGACGGAAGAGTTTTGGATTCTGGTTTTTGTTTTGGTTTCTTTTTTTTTTTTTTCCCCTCGGCATGAATTCAGAAACCTCTGTTGAGTAACCACTTTGCAGCAGAGTCTGTATACCACTGCTATCCCAGACAGCTGCTTTTATGATTCAATGAACTGTGACAGCTCCTATCACCCACCCTGGCAAAGTATAAGCTCCTCAAACGTCCATTCCCTTCCCATTCACTTATTTCACTGGATCTTCCCCGAGACCGCCTCCTGGTCCACTTTCCCAGCCCGCCTCTTTGGCACGAATTCAGGCTCCCTTCTGCCACTCTGCCACAGACCTCGAAGCCCAGTCCTTTGTGAAAAGCGTCCAAAATCAGCCCAGCACCCTGATGGGCCAGGCTCCCACCAGTCCCAGCCCAACCCTGTCAGTGTCACCCAGAGGGGGAGGGGATGGGCAGGGGTTCTGGAAACAGGAGGAACCAGTCATGTCTGCCAGACTGAATTACACAGACTTCAACTCTCCACTGCGTCTGATGCTGCTGGATTCTTGGGAACCACTTGCATAAGCAACACCTTTGTGTTTTCTCGTTCCTGGCAAGTTCACCCACAAAGAGGGCTCCCTCAGGCACTACGTGAGCGGGCTGGGGGGTCTGAGGGGCTAGGCGGGCTTTCTCCTAGGAGAGCAGGCTTGCCCCTCGTCAGCCATTAGTAACAACAATCCCTTTCTTCTCTGCCACCTTGTCTCAGTTCTCACTTCTGACCAGAGGAACCCCATTAATTTTCTGTGCATCCCAAATGACATCACCTCGGCTCTTTGAAATTCAAAGAGCTGGATTAACGAGCCACAAACTTCAGGCAGACTGGCTGCACAATCCATCATGTCTGACCGCAGCTTCGCCAGCACCCCCAGTTCTGAAGAGGGGCAGAACTTTCCCAGGCTGCTTTTGAAAACAAACACAGAAGCCTGAAACAGCGGCCCACGCTGCCTTCATCCTTTCTAGAAATGTTACGTGTCTTCCTTGGGCTGGAAACACAGTGGCCCCATTCTCCGCCTGGAATTTTATTGATATAAATTTAACCTGTTCAAATGTTATATTAAATTCCAATCTTTTCCAGAATAATCTACATTTAATTCCTCACTCTACCAATCTATTGAAAATATCCCTCTTGGCAGCCTTTCAGAAAAGCCATATGAATTGCAAACTCTTTTAGATTTTGTGAAAGTATTAAGGACAGCACTTATCCTCATATTCAGCTGGGGCCTTTTATTCCATTCCATCTCCCCAAGCCCCTTTCATGTAATGTCAGAATCACAAAAACCAGGAGCAGCGGCTGGGCATGGCCATTCACCTTTCCTTCAGCGGCGGAGATGGCATTAGCGCTCATGAATGAAAAAATATATATCAAACTAATTACCTCCTTCTCTTCCAAAGTAAAAGACAATCTAACACCCTTCTTTTGGACATAATGCCGTTTATTTCACATAAGGGGGTTATTGTGTGCTCAAAAAAGATGGTGTTTAATATGTGTGAATCAAAACCCAGATTAGTTAATTAGCTGATGTGTCTGAGAATGAAATGTAGACTCGATACGCTGTGAGAATTGTTGAAGGCACAGAAGAAATGTCATGCCAGGTGAGACTAGTTCATGCGGACCAGAATTTTCTCTGCCAGTGAAACAAAGGATGCTTTTTTTCAAAAGCACAAGAGAATGAAACTTTGGTTAGCTAGCATGGTTGAGAAGTGAATCATTGCTGAACAGCTAAGTTGTCAAAAGAGCTCAAGGTAAGTTCTTTAAGCAGTAAAAGATTTTGTTTATCGTAACCGTTTCCCTGTTAAACATTGCCTGCTCATTCAGAGCCATCACAATGAACAAAAGTTACTTGCCAAAGGCCTAAGGACTTGATGAATTGTTCAGGGTTACCTGTCCCTTCATTGCCCCAAGTGGTGCTAGATATTCCCAATGGTCACCTCTACTCTGACCTGTCTATTTCCTGTCTGGGCTCCAGAAGCCCGAGTCTCAGACAGGTGACATGATGCCGGGGTGACTTCCAAGCCGTCGTTTCTAATGATAAAGCACTGAGCTTTCCCTAGACCTCTAACCCTTGGTAAGAATCAGTTAGGACATACATCGTGCAGAATTTATCCAATCTAACAAATCCAACCATGTGTTTTTTTGGGGGTTTTTTTTTTGTTTGTTTTTTTTTTTGGAGAAAGAGACAAATGCAGCAGTCATTTAAAAGTCACACTCACTTCTAGAATGTAATGGGGAAACCCAGTCGCAAGTGATCCAATTTTGACTTACAGAAGAAGAAGGACAATTAGATTCTTGAGTCGAGCTTGCTGGCTCTGGCAGTCACAGGCCTCACTGAAAATTCTAGAAAACCACAGAAAAAGTACAAGCTGACAGAGAGAACGGAGGCATCAATATCAATGAAAAGTTACCAGAGAATTCCCCAAGATAAACTGATCCATTAATTTCGCTCCTGCTGTAACATATCTACGTTTCCGGTTTGTAAAATTTTTCAGAGTCCCGAGTCATGAAGGTTTATACCTTGGCTTCGACGTACATAAATTTTCCAGAAACTTAAAGCTGTTTAAAGTGATCACAGACTTTTTACCTTTTTTCTTGTTCCATGAGGAAGTCAGTGCATTCCAAACGGACGGACCGTGGGGTTTCTTGCATGCCTAAGCCAGGGAGGCAGGGCCTCGATTCTTCTTCTCTGGTCACAGCCCTGCCTAGGCACAACGGGACACGGAGCAATGGGACAGTGTCCCCCGGGGTTCCTTTCCAAGCCGAGTGACTTGAGGAACATTTTAAAATGTTTCTTTGTCTGTGAAATAACAGAGCATAAGGGTCCCCGCTTCTTAAGGCTGGCGTGATCCCTGAATGGGACCAGGGAAGGAAGCAGACTGGCAGGATGCATCCCCTCTCGGCCTCTCCATGGGCTCGCGCTGGGTTCTGGGCCTTCTCTCGTCCCTGCCGCTGCTACTCGGTTTTCTTCTGTTCTGCCCGATCACGCCACCATCATCAACTCCCGTCTGTCACGCCCGATGGCCTGCTCCTTCTCATCGTCTACTTCATAGTGTCTGTCTGTGGGGTGCCAAAACCAAATGAAGGCTGGCTAGGATTGTGTGGAAGAGGAAATAAGCCCCAGAACTGGGGTCTCTGATGTGTCCTAAACCCCTTCCAGAGAAACCTGGTGACACTTAATGTCCAGCAGCTGTAGCCTCCTGGTGTCACCCAGCAACGGTGTCCTGGACGGCTGTGACGTCCAGCAGGCCAGCCTCCCACGGGTGGGAACAGACCGCCTCTCCACGTCATTTCCTCGCAGGATCGGATTTGCCCAAGAATCAGGAGCCCTCCAAAATAATGCGTATCGATGAAACAGAAGCATTCCAAAATGTCATAGGTTAAAGAAAGCACACAATTTTATCTACGAAGTATTTTTTTTAAGTAACTGATTCTAGTCAAACTTCGAGACTTAACTCTTTTTTTTTTTACAGAAGAGAGGAGAAACTGTCGGAGATGGAAAGCGATTGAGGAGCGGCGTCAACCAAATGCAGTGTGAAGACAGTGTTTAAAGTCTCGTCTGAAGAATCTAACCGAAAGAAAGAACACTGTTTTCAGACAATCATGGAACATTAAACACAAAAGAGTATTCTACAGCATTAAGGAGCGATTGTTATTTGTATTGTGATGCTGAGATTGTGGTCATACTTTTTAAAACTTCATTTACTGGAGCGACAGATAGAGAGATGTATTCACAGGTGAATTTCTGGCACTCCAGCCAAAAAAGTGTGTGTGTGTGTGTGTGTGTGTTGTGTGTGTGTGCGCGCGCGCGCACGTGTGTATACAGGAAATAAACAAAAATAACAGAATACAGATGAGTACTGAAGCTGGAAAAGAATGCCTAACAGGTTATTATGCCATTCTCTTTACCTTTTGTAAGTTTGAAATTTTTCCAAAGGAGCCTTTAGACTTACAGGCTGATACATTTTTAGAATGTCATGTCAGTGACACATGAAAGCGCCCTGCTCCCAGGGATGAAAGGCTTCCAGATCCATCCGGATCCAGCCAGCCATCGACACTCATTGTGCACCTACTGTGCGCCCCGCCTGGCAGCTCTGGGAGGTCGAGCTCATTAGCAGGCATTCCTAACGCAGCCTTTGACACTCGAATGCATTTACGCTCCTCTAATCAATTTTGCAAAATCATGGCGATAATGAGAGTCTCACTTGGGGTTAGCACAATTTGAGAGACAATTCAGTGGGTCATTCTGACCTTTTATCAAATCTCAAGCATTTTTAATTAATATGTAGAAACGTATTAAGGTGGCACCAGTCACTGTTAACCAAGTCAATGCAAATTTATACAATGAAACTGCCCACCTATCACCATCTTCTTTGGCCTCCGTTCCTTCGGTCTTTCAAATCTGGTAAGCACTGTCGAGGCTATTTTTGGAAAATTCCCCCATTACTTCCAAACGCAGAGGCTCAGTCCTTCAATACTTTGAGTCTTGCCAAAAAAGGGAAAAAAAGGAAATGTGGCATGTCCCTGAGAATTAGGATCCCTGGCCCCAGACTCTGCCGGGGATGAAATGTGTGGCTTGAGAGAGGCGCTTTTCTGCCGAGCGTCGGTCTCTCCCTGCGGGGAAGAGGTGTACCTGCCACAGATATTACAACGGGGACACGCAACGACACCTGCCCCACGTTACAGGCGTTGCGAAGACGCACAAGATGAGAGGGACGTAATGTCTCAGAGAGGCCGGAACTGAGTGAGTTCGAGGCACCCGTGCCCTTGGTTCATGCCTCCCTCCTCTTTTCGGAGCAAACCTACGTCCTGATGGAAACCCTGCCCTGGGCTGCCTTCATGATCATCGGGATGCTGGGCCCCCCGCACTCTCGCACCTCTAAGCACGCACCAAAGTGTGGACGCGGCGGCCGGTGTAAAGACGCGTGGGTGGCCCTGCCCCCCGGTTCACCCCAGAAGTGACTAACAACGTCCCCCAGCCGTGCTGCCCGCCTCGTCCACCGGTGACAGTATCTCTACAGCACAGTAACTCGGGGAAGCGAGCCTCTCGCTCGGCAAGACATGCCCGAAGCATCCAGGGTGTCCGTTTTATAAGCGCCTCTTGGTACCACGCCTCCAGCATTTCCTTCGCGAGCACTGCAAACTCTCGAGTCAAGGAAACCCCTCACGTGGCTCAGGAAGCGCACGGTGGCCGTGCATCGAGCAACAGGCGCAGGCGTCCACCCCGCGACCCCTCTCCGTGGACGAGGTCGCCCAACGATGCAGACGAGGAGGTGGGAGCAAACGCCCGCCTCATCCAGCAGGACCATCGTCGCCTCGAAAGCGGCGCCTCGGAGGACCGAAGGACTCAGAGCTAAGAGGACGTTGTGCGAAGGTGGATGGATGGTGGCCGTCCCCGCAGACTCGAGCTGAAGCGGTGAGCGGGAGCCGCCTCCGATCCCGTGTGCTGGAAACCTCAGCCTTCCGACACAAGCCCTAACAGGGCCTGGGAGGAGGCAGGTGGCCTCAGAGCCCCCAGTGCTGGGTCTAGAGTTACTGTCAGAACCCAGAGCCCACATCTGTCGGCAACCACCAGTCTGTGTCAGCTCTGGTTTGCCCACCCACAGGCCAGCCCCTCATGCCAGCGCCCCATCCAGCTTCCCAGCCCCTGACAGAGCAAAGCCACAGTGATCTCAGCACATTCCTTCCACTGGCACGATTCTGAATTTCCATTCTTTCTAATAAACAGGAGCAAACCTCTGCCCTCTTCGCCTGCCTCTTCCTATTCTCCTCCTGAAGTAGACTTAGGACGCCTCAAAGCTGGAGGGGTCTCTAAGAGACCGAATGATCCATCCGCGTGCCTTGGTTCCTGTTCTGCTCGGACCCTGAGCAGCGACTCGCCACCCTCACCTCAAACCTGACAGCCGCATTTGTGTTCTGGCGGCTTTGAAATGTTTCTATTCGGCTTCTCTTTCTGCGTTTTGGGTACACGCTGAGCAGGGTTGAAAATACCTCGGTGACAGCTGCGGTCGGGCATTTGGAGAACTCCAGGTTCTACATTGCAAGATGGGGCTGTGGACGGGCCCCGAAAATAGAGCCCATCTGACGAGCTGGAATGAGATGCCAGCGCTCACGGCACACCGCGGCCTCCCGGGCAGAACGGAGCGAAACTCTGCAGTCAGAGAACCGGATCAGATCACAGTGGAGGTGGCCTTCTGCCCTGACGAGCCTGGGGGCAACTCCTGCCCAAACCCCCCCCACGCACGTGCTGTGGAGGAGACCCACAATGAGAAGCCCATGTCCAGGCAGAGGAGTTCAAATGTAGCTGGCCAGGAAAAAGAACCCCAGGATTCAGTAAAAACCAAATGTGGGGCCATGTGGTAGTTCCTGGAAGGTCACTGGGAGGTCAGTATGGAGCAGATCAGAAATGGCTATATAAACAAGAGCTTGAGCTGGACCTTGATGCTCAGACTCACATTTACTTAGTTACCACCATCTGCCGAGCCATACGGTAAATTCCCTACCAGGCTTCGAGACTGATACGGACATTATCTTCATTGGAGAGGGACCCACAAAGAGCTGCTGTCCTGTCCTCATTCACAAGCAAGAGTCCTTCCTAAGTAGCGACATTCATTTTTTTTTCTTTCCCTGTGCTCATCTACGTTTCCAAAATTTCTCTGGGAACATGCAGGTGTTCATGATAAACAGTGATCGACGTTGTATTGAAATCATAGGTAGGGCTTCACAGCAGAGGATCAGCGTCCGTGACGTGCTGCTGGGGGCATCGCTTCGTATCACCGAGGACGAAGCTGGGGCATCGAAAGAGCAGGCAGCTCCTTCGAGGACCCAGTGGGATGAGGTGAGAAGCCAGGTCTGCCGAGTTCTCCAACCAGGACGCCGGCGACGGCTTAGGGAGAGCAGGAGCGTGGCAGACTGGACGGCAGGAGGCGTTGGGAGCGGCTGTCCGGACAGAGACGACCACGTGGAAGGCCTGGCCTCCTGGAGGCGTAGGGCAAGGGGCAGCAACGAGCAAAGGCCGGACCGCTCTGAAGGAACAGAGCATGGAGAACCAGGAGCGCTCGGAGCACGACACAGAGCACGCAACGAGGGTTTCACGCCCCAGAAGAAAAGGCAGCAGTGCAGCTGTCGACCTCCCCGACTGGCCTAGAACCCTGGCGTGACCGACGCTGAGCTCCAAGACCCTGAACCCGGGGAGCAGAAGCACCTGCC
Organism: Eonycteris spelaea; assembly: GCA_003508835.1. Lineage (NCBI taxonomy): Eukaryota > Metazoa > Chordata > Mammalia > Chiroptera > Pteropodidae > Eonycteris > Eonycteris spelaea. The sequence continues at coordinate 5,198,966 of PUFA01000115.1, forward strand.
CCCACCCCTCCCGGCCGGCCTCCTCGCCACGGCTCGGAACGACACGTGGGCATCTCGCGACCCTCGTCCCTCCGGCAACACACCTGGCATCTGTACCTGACAAACATAACGCGCCCCTCAAATTTTGATGACACTCAAAAAAAAAAAAAAGCGTGCGAGTAAAATGCTGCCCCTGTCTCGGCGCTGCAGCTGCCCGCAGAGGCGTTTTTGCTGCGGGAGGGGCACGGAAGAGGGTCCGCGGTTCCCGGAGTCACGTCTGCAGCCCTGACGGCTTCCGTCCTCGTCCGGGAAGCGTGTCGGAACGCATGCGATGCATTTGCGCAGAGACGCCGTCCTGGATCCGCTTTAATGCACCGAAAAATGCATGAGCACCGATGCTTTCACTGTTGTCGCGATGAATGGCCGAGCCCCCTCCCAGGGTGTCAAGGCACCGAGTCCAAATAGCCAGTCCCACCTGTCCCCTCGGCGGTCCCCAACTCCGCGGCCCCGCTCTGACCTCCTGACCCCTAGGAGTCAGATGCTAACCTGGACACCGCCGTGACCTCGGCCACTTTCTCACCTCCCACCCACTAAAAGGACAGACCCCGACCCTGTCCTCCCCAGCCGCCCGCCACCGTCCGCCACTGTCTGGATCCACCTCCCTCGGCAAAACCGCTGGCTTGCTTTCTTCAGTTAACTCGCCTGACCTAACCGGTCCCCAGCTGCTCCACACTTCCCACCGTGCACAGGGCTGGTATGGCGGGGAACCTTTCTGATGTGTCATATTGATTATTCGATATCTCCCATGCCATCGTCACTAATAACGATGGTAAGGAGGGATATTGATGCTGAAAGGAACACGCGGGAGCAGAGAAGCAGCATGACTAATGGAACTGAAGGTGAGAGAAGGTCGATACTCGTGCCCACGAGGGAACAGACACGCAGCCTGCAGGCTCCCCCCCGCCCAGCCCTCCTCCAAGGTCACCCCCACATCGTCACGCCGTGCTCTCCAAGGTTATCCTCTGCCCCCGCTTGTCATTCCATCCCGGCCCACGTCACTCCCCGACAGAGATGACTAGGTGAGTGATGCTCGGCTCAATTCCCTGGACCCAAACACACCTTCACTACGCCTGCAAGGCTTTGCCTGGGCCAGCTCCTCAGCACTCATGACCCAGGAGGCGTGGCCTCCTCTCAAGGCACCAGAGAAAGGACTGGGATTTGCGTTCCAGAAAGTCAGGACTTTGGGGCTTGGCATTTCATAGCCTTCAAGTAGAGATATTTTTTTTCCCCCATATGGAAATTGGAACTATACAAATAGAAATTCAAGAAGTCCCAGACATTTACTGTATTATTTCTTGTGTGCAAGAGCAACCTGGTATAAACTTATTAAAATTTTACAAGACCCATCGATGCAATGACCCTATTATCCCTATTAAACTGACCATTGAATATCCTTCTGGGAACAAGAGGGAGGATGTTTGAATTCAGGAAGGGCCGTGGGAGGGGAAGGCGTGTGTGGCCAGCACGTCCATTGTCTGAGCACATTTTCCCAACCATTAAACAGGAGAAATTTCAAGGCTTAATCATTATTGTCATTTTCCCTCAACCGTTGAATTAAAACTTCAGATTTCTACCTTCCACCGTCTTTGAAGGAGGAAGTCATGTGTATTCGCCCCCTGAATCATGTAATTTGTAGCTTGGAATCAGTCGCGCTTTCTTCTCTCCTATTGATTTTTATGTCTAAGCAGGTTTTCCAGACACTCTTTAACTTGAACCTGAGTCATGGAGTCTGAGACTGAACCAGGCGAGGAAGGGGAGGGAGGCTCACGCCAGATCAGACTTCCTGTTCGCTTTCTGCCCAAATACCTGTTTTTAATAGAAAATGAACATTTAGCTGCCCTAGGAACAGGACTGAAACAAAAAGAAAAACATTTTTTTTAATGAGGAAGAGTTTTTCTTGCAATGTGCCTCTCCCTCCGCCCCGCCCCCACCTCCACAAAAATCACTACAACTTAAGGTGTTCAATTAATTATGCGCCAGACGTAAGTGAATTAGGGAGGAGCTGGGTTCACGAGTGGATCTCAGAAATAAGATCCTCAGTGCCGTTTTACAAATAAGCAAGTGGGATCAGAAGGGAAGGCGGGACATTGCTGTGAGCCAAGGCCCAGGGTCACGGAACGCCCTGCCCGTGGAGCAGGTGTGCCCCAGCCCACATCACTTACTCATCCCCCGCTCGCTCAGCGTTTGTGAAGAACCTGCTTTGCACCAGACCCGAGGAACCATGCTGTGGCTGCTCCTGAGGAAGTTGCTGGGCGAATGGGGAAGAGAACGTAAAGTTGCCCCGTGAGGATGATGGATTGCAGCCCTGCAGACACAGCAAGGGCCCTGGTTGGAAGGCCGCTGTCATGCCCTGAGGGCAGTCACAAAGGCCTAGCCGCCGAGCTGATAACTACGCGAGAGGAGAAAGAGACGGATTCGATTCGAGAAACATTTAGCAAGGGAACTCAGCAGCATTGCCAGCTGAAGGCACACATGAGGTCATGCCCAGGGGACTCGCAAATGCCTCCTGGATATTTTTGTCTTAAGTGACTGGGACCCAAAGTAAGAAGTGTGATATAGTGAGGAAAATGCACGCGTTATCCAGAATGCACATTCGAATGGAAAAAGTAGGAGAGAGCCACGCGCAAACAGTCTGAAAGGAGAACGGAAGCGGAGAGTGACTCCAACTGGAGAAACCTGGAAGGCTTCCTGACAGAAGCAGCGTCTGAATTGAGCCCTGAGGAATGAGCGAGATTTGAAGAGGTGAAGGAGCATTCGAGAGGCATTCTGGGGGAGGGGCCCAATGTGACCAAAGCCAGAGGCGGAGTGTTTGGGGAACAGAGAGCAGCCCAGTGTGGCTGAGACAGAGCATGGGGAGGGGGAGAATGGGCAGGGGAAGGCGTAAGGGGTGGTGGGTGGCCCACTTCCCACACAGAACCCCAAATGCTGTGAGGAAGGGTCTGGGTTGTCCCCCAGGACAGAGGAGAGAGTGGGGGCTTTTAAGCAGGACAGCGACAACATCAAAGCAGAACTTTAGAAGGTCTCTCCCAAATTCTTCAGAGCTGCTGAGTCTCGTATCATCTTCCGGAGCCTAACCCAAAAGCAGAGCAGTCAATCCCCTGTCTCTGAGGGCTTGGAAATAAACGAGAATGAAATGGAATACGATCCCTTCCACAGTCCTCTGGCTGGCAGCCCCCAGGAAGGGAGGATGGAGAGAGGCGGGCACGGACGACGCTTGGCCTTTCACACCGAAGTGACCAAGCGGCCCCACAGAGATTCCCAGGAGTGTCTTGGATTGACTAATGGACACCAGAGAGTGATTAATGACCAGAAAAAGTGTCCAGCCCCCGAGGAAAGGAAGCGCTTTCCAGAGAAGCTGGGGTGAGAAGCCAGCCTACCGGAGTCCTCTCACGACGGGGGTGCAGGTGGAGAAGAGGGGATGGAACTAAGGAATCCATCGCCTTGCTCCTGGCTCACCTGGCTCCGTCTCAGGGAGGAGCTGGCGAGTAGACAGGTGCCGGAGGGGGAGCAGCCTGTCTCCAGGGCCTATAGCATCCTCATGGCCCTGAAACAGACCCAGCCAGGGGGCACTGGGCTTGTGCAAGTGAGACACGGGACTCAAATGGAAGGACAAGAAGCCCAGGGGATGGGAAGAGCCATAGGAATCCCACAGAACCAAAGGCAGCAAGGGCCTCGGGCTATTATGCCCGCTCAGAATAGCCTGGGACGGAGGGCACAGGGTACAACACATCATTTCCCTCTCTGGACTCGGATGCGTATAGCATCCCGCAGAAACAATTCTATCAGCAAGCGGAGTTGTCTGGCCAATGCAATCCCCTGGGATTATCACATAGATTGGGGTAGTCATTTGTAGACACACTATACCAAGTAAGGATTTATTCATGAAACTCAAGTGCACTAGGTGGGAAACAGCTAACAATGACACCAGGTGCAACAGGTAATTAAGTACTCAGTCCTCGAAAATTAATATTGAAGGCCACAGCATGCGCTGGTTTGAATAATGGTGGACATCTGGATCCCTTGAATGTCCTTGTATGTTATTTCTCGGGGAAAAAAAAATAGTGCGATCAAGCAACTGTTGGGCACGGGGGTGATATATAAGCTGGCCCTCTGATGTGACACTATGCTCCCTGTCAGTCCTGGGGTGGGGAGGGGTGTCATGTGGAGGGGCGGGCTCGGCGAACAGCCCCCTCAGAAATACCAAGCCTGATTCTTTAAGTGATAAATATGAAGAACCGCTTTGTCCTTGCAGAAGTGCCTGTGAGTTAAGTCCTCAATTCCTATTGCTTACTTCCCGTTGCAACCAGACACCCCACTTTCTTGAGGCCCCGGATGAGAACTAAATAAACAAACCGTCATCCTCAGGACGTGCCATGTCCTCGGGGGTGGAGAAGTGAAGTCTCTAGTTCCTCCCCATTCCAGTCAGGAACCACGGAATGAGCACCCACCATGCCTGGCCTCATGACAACCATTTCCAGAGACAGGGAGAATGAAGATCGTCTTGTCCTGGACTACCTTAAACACCCCTTCCCCGCCCTCACAAGGAACAGGTAATGTTTCAGTCGGTTTTCCTGCCGTTCAGTATTAAATAATTCCCTAAAACTCGCTACGGGTGACCACATGCTGTTTTGATCATTGTTTCCCTCTTATTCTAAGATTCCGAAACATCCTTTGGAGGCTGAGCTGAGCAAACACAGACTACCTGAGCGGCTATATGGAAAGTACAGAATTCCTGGAATTTCTAGCCAAAAAAAAAAAGGAAATAAAAAAGAAATGCGCTTTTGGGCTTTTGTTTGCAACCCAGCTAAACAGAGTCCCGTAAAAGGTGCAGAGTTTCAAATTTTTAACGACTGTCCTGACACGGGCACCGGTTTGAGTGTCCACGCACTGTGTGCCAGCAGCTGTTTCCTAGGTCTTTGTTGTTCGTTGCTTTAGTTACTCCTGACAGGGGCCGAGACGCTGCCGCTGCCTCCCAGCTGCTCAGAGAGAGACGGATTCCAGCTCAGGGCTGTCGACTGCAAAGCCCGCGGGCCTTGCCTGCTTCCCTTGACAAACCCTCTATTAACAGGTGACTTTTTCTCATTTTCCACTTTGTAAGCATCTGGTTTTATTGCACAGAAGCAACTGAAAGTGGACTCCAGGGGCAGAGCGGCCCCGGCCCAGGTCAGCGGCCAGTGTCCACCTCACCCCTCCAGCTCCTCTGGGACAGAGAGCTCTGGGCAAGGCTCACCCACCACCTTGGGAATCAGAAGGCACCTTTGTACAGGTGAGGACGTCGCAGGTGTAATGTACCTCTCACTGTTCGTGGTCTGACACCGTGGTCATGCTCCACCCCCCAAGGTCAAAGAGTCAGCACACTCAGCTAGAGAGGACGGACAGCTTTTACAGCCAAACATTTACATGCGGCGTTGGCGTACACACATGTGCGTGAGCTATTGTGCACAGCTGTCCATCACCTGGGCAGAGTCTGGGGTCGCTCGAAGGTGGCTGAACCCAACTGTCTCTTTTCATCAGTGAGAACACCCTGGGGGGTCTTGACTAGTGTCAGAATAAGAACTAGAACGCAGGTCCCCTGAATCCCAAACCATTTCCCTTCCCACGAATTCACCCTACAAGAAACCCCCCAAAGTCCTCCATGCTGCACATTATTCGAGTCCTGCAGACAGGCAAGTATTAACTCCCTCTGTCCTTCTCCCCGCTGCTTTCCCTTTCGGCTCCTCATTGAGCGCCACCTCCCAGTCCCCCTGCCCTCTGCACCTGCCCAGGGCAGCTGCCAGCCCGACTGTGGCAGGCCCATTTTGGAGTGTGGAGTCACTCGCAGCGGCCGGGGACAGCAGGGAAGCCGGGGAAGAAGTGAGTGGGGCTGGTTCAAGGGCAAAGGAACAGCTGGTACTTTGCGGGGCCCCAGCCAGCTTCGAGGGCAAAGCAGGCCCTGGGGAACGAGAGGGCAGCCCGCCAGAGCCCAGTGGCAAAGCTTAACCGTCCCAGCGGTGCTGGGATTGGGGTGAACAGGTGTTCCCACAGCTGATTGGGCAGCTCGGCTCTAGCGGGGACGTGGGGCGGGGCAGGCTGAGCAGAAACACAAGCTCTAGGAGACAGCCAGGCCAAAGCTGCCGAGAGTAGCAGCCTTAGATGGAGGGACTTGCTCCTAGGGGGACAGAAACATGCGACCTTCAGCCAGTCAGAGACCAGAGGCAGCGTGGCGACAGGCAGCACTCCATGAAGGAGGTCCTTACATCTGTAGCAGCTGGGCCTGTCGATGTGCACACTCTCAGGTGCCACCCAGACTGGATGGATCAGATCCCGCACATCGCAAGATCTCCCCGTGATCCCCACACACATTCGCGTTTGGGGAATGCTGGCCTCATGGCAGCATCTGAGAACTTGCTAGAAACGCAAACTGCCAGGCCTTCTTCCTGGACTGCAGGAGATGGGGCTCAGTGAACCATCCATCAGGCCACCCCGGTGGCTTGGAGGCCTAAAGCTGGAGCCCTGACTGGGCGCTTATGCATTCTGGAACCGGGCGGTTTGGAGGGGTCTCGAGGAAGGGTCCCGACTGCAGCCGAAAGGGGGCCCGGCATGCCAACTCCAGCCAGCAGTACCTCGGGCTGCCCTGGGGCTCCCCACATGCTTACCCACAGCGACCAGACCCACAATCCAGGCTCCCCCCACTGACCCCGAGATCCCCAGCTGAGATCTGAATGCTCAAGGTCAGTGCATTTAGCGATGGTTATTCTAAATTAGTGTGCCATATTCAGGCAAGCTGGACCCCAGACGAACCCAGAAAAGCCCAGGTATGGAAGCCAGACACCAGCTGGACCTCCCTACGCTTAGGGACCAGATGTTACCTAGAATTTCACTCCTGCAGAAATCCAGATTTCTGGGTATTCCTGAAAAGTTTATAATCTCAGGATCCCTTCCAGGTTCAAGTTTTGTAGCTGAATGAGGTCTGCAAATAGAGAGCCTCACTCACGGTCACGTGTAGCCCCCCTGCCCACAGCCCCAGCCTGGGTAAGGGCCCCAGCACAGTGGTGGCTCCTGTCTGCTAGTTTGTCTGTCTTTTTAAAAATTCCCATTGGGAGTCTGGAGGTAGCAAACTCCAGAAGGTATCGGGAAAAGGGGCCGTGTCTCAGAAATGCAAATCACTTCCCACCGAGTAACTTCACCCCGTTTCTTAAAAGCCCCAGAACGTCCCATCATGGTCTCATACGCTCTCCACCCGGCTCCTCTCGTCCCTTCTCTCTGCTCATCTCCTCTCATTCATCACCGCTGTCACCAAATTGCCGCCCACTTTGAACGTGGAGAGATGTGTTTTTTGACTCTCACTAAAGTACGGCCTCGATAGCTCATCTTCTACACCAAGCGGGATGTTTTCCTAAATAAAACATTTTCTATCCTGAGTCAATCCAGTGTCAACTCAGACAGACAGACTGACAGACAGACAAAGTGGTTTTGCTTCACTGAAACACGCGGTCCTCCCACTCCCATCCACTCCTTTGAAGAGTCCGATCACACCCCCGTGTCCCATTTCCTTAATCTCGCTCTGAGATCTCTCCTTTCCTTTACAATAAGTCAGGTTTTCTCTCCTTCCTTTGAGACGAAAACCTCCTTCCTGAGACTTCAATTTTCTACAAAGCTAACCATTACTCACACCACGGCCCAGAATTCTACACCTCTTTCTTATCTGTGGCTCCTCTCCAAGGCAGCTAGTGGCGTGACACAGAAGGTGAAATCTGGATGTCCTTAAAGGCTGGGGTCCCCCTTTCTAACGTCTGGGGGCTCAGGAATCCCAGAGGGACAGGAGCCCTGTCACGGCCCCCAGCTGCTTCCAGAGCCGCATTAACCTTCCCCCAGCTCAAGTCGCCTCTCCTGAAATAAGAACGGAGCAGTGGAAGGAAGAACGGAAAAGCGGCCGGAGGAAGAGGCCGCACGCAGGGAGAAGAGGCGGAGCCGGTGTCCACGCTCTGCGGTGCCGGCCACAAGGCGGCCTGCGGGAGAAGCGCTGGGAGTGTCTGGGGCCACTTTGTCTCTCACTCAGGCATCAGTCCTCTGGGTGCACTTACTATGGAAAACTCTAGAACAAGGGAACAGGTAGGAACAGATGGCAGACACAGGGTATGTAGGCAAACCAGCCAGGCGGAAGGCCGGCTTGCAAGGGGAATAACTATGTTTTCGTTTGGTCTCGTTATGATTCCCTGAGACACAGAGCTGCATGAGTGCCCAGCGCGGGCCTTACTTCCAGAAGGTTTTCCTTCCCAGGTGCGCTGGTGCGGTCTTTCACCTGGTGGCCCACCTGGGCCGGTGCTGCGGGGTCCACGGCGCCCCAGACAGCTCTAGGGGTCACAGCGTCGCGTGCGGCCCCGTCACAGCCCGTGATCTGCAGGGTCTCGTTTTCATTTTGCTAATTAAGGTGGGGGGGCGGGGCAGCCAAGGAAACCACCTAAGGGGCTGGGAAGGCGCCAACTAAGAACACCGGTGCGCCCATATGCAAATGCCGAATCTCACCCCAGGGCAGTCTGGGAGTGGAATACTGAAAAGCACAGGCGAGATGGGCAGAGAGTCGCAGCCACTGGTGCGGCAAGGCTGCGGTTGCTTCCGGATGGAGGGGAGAGGAACGTTGCCCGGGGGGCTGGTGAGGGGACAAAGTCGTGGGGAACACACGTCAACCAGACTGCGATCCACAAAGACTCGGATGTGAGTCCCCACTCTCGTTAGTTACCCGGTCGCTGGCTACCTCAATCCATATAGTCTGAGTCTCGGTTTCCTTATCAGTGAAACCGAGTATCAAAGTACTGCCCCAACCCCCGAAATTCTGTTGGAGGAATAAAATAAAATAACAGACCCGAACATGTCAAATATCTGGTCCATGCTCAGAGTGTACTGCTTCCTTTCATCCATCCATCCATCCATCCATCCATCCATTCTTCCTTCCTTCCTTCCTCCTCCCTCCCTCCCTCCCTCCCTCCTTCCTTCATTACCTTCTCTCATTCCAATAAACCAGCTCCTAACAGGCACTACACTGGAAAAGCAACAAACTGGGTCTGTCCTCCCCCAGGAGGTCGCCAGTGAACTCCGGCGGGGATGTGAGCGCTGGCCAAGAATCCTATCGAACCATCCAGGGTAACAAGAGATCACTAAGAAAGGCGTCTCATCCTCGGCTCCTGAGGGAGTACAGGAGCAGCGGGGAGCGAGGATACGAAGATGGCCGACATCCCAACAGCACGGTTCGCCCATCGACATTTTCAAAGTTGCTCATAAAATTTTCCAAAACCATATTTCATCGTTTCGCCCTCAAAAAAAAAAATGTGTTCATCAGTGAAATAAGGTCACCACATCATCCCCACCACCCCCATGAGGAACACGGTGTCCACTTAGCTGCCTCAGAAATACTGGTGGGACTGCAAATTGGTACAGCCACCATGGAAAAGTACGGAGGTTCCTCAAAAACTAAGAATTGATCTATCATATGATCCAGCAATCCCTCTACTGGGTATTTACCCCAAAGGCTTGAAAAACCATATCCGAAAAGATATTTGCACATCGATGTTCATAGCAGCACTATTCACAGTGACCAGGACATGGAAGCAACCGAAGTGTCCTACGATAGACGATTGGATAAAGAAGCTGTGGTTCATATATGCAATGCAGTATTACTCAAGCATGAGAGATGAAATACTGCCATTTGTGACAACATGGATGGACCTCGAGATGATCATGCTAGCGAAATAAGCCGGACAGAAAAAGTTGGAAATCACATGGTATCACTCATATGTGGGATATAAACCTATAGGCAACAAATGCACAGGACAAACAGAGACTCAGGGACATGGACAGTGGACGAGTGGTTACCAGAGAGGAGGGGGGAGGTAGATGGGGCAAAGGGGGTCAAATAGGTGCCGACAGAAAGAATTTAATTGTGGGAGGTGAACGCACAGTGTAAATATATACATGCCTTACTGTTAAAGGTAGAGCTGAAACTTATTGGATTTCATTAACCAATATCACCATTAAAAATAAAAATTAAATTAAAAATACTGCAAGAAACGGGGTCCACAGGAAGGTGAAAGGGACAGTGAAGGGAGGACACGATGATTCGCCTGGGACCCCTCAGGTCAGAGGTTCCCGTTCAAAACTCTGGTACTTGTCTGCAGAGTTCTGTGCTGGAAGTCCCCAAACAGCGTCCCTGTGAGGTGCATCCATCCCCCGACTTCCAGAAGCTTCCATGACACAGGTCTCAGCTGGGACGTGAGCCTTAAGAGCTGTCATACGGGGCATGGGCTTCGGGTCACTTTCCCACGGGCAGCCACGCGCGGCGCAGGCCTCCAGTGACCCTGCGGGGGCAGAGGAACAGCTTCGCTGACGGGAACAGCACAATGACTGCATGTGGCAAAGCTCGGAGACTCCCGCAGGGCGCTGCCCCGAGCTCCTCGGTGACTCGGAGAGGAAGTCACCTCCCGAATCGCCAGCACCGCTCTGGCCGGCTGGCTCTGCTCCTCTGCGAAATCTGCTCAGATCCTGACCAGCTCGTCCGCGAGACCACGGCCAGAGGCCACCAGAAGGCCTCCCCCTCTCAATTCACACTCCACCGTCTACACGCGCCACGAGTCGTGTGACAGGCACAGAGTAGCAGCAATACGTCCCACCGTTCACGTGACCAGCCAAGGTCAGTGAAACGATCTGGGAATTGGGCAGCTGACTCGGAAGGACACGTTTCGTTTCGTCGGGCGTAATCGACTCTGGTTAAGAAATCCATCCACAGCTGGCTCGAAACGGCCATACCAAGGTCCTCTAGCAAACACGGTCATTTTGGCCACAAAAAAAAAAAAAAAAAAAAAAAAAAAGAGTGGACGGAGGATCCCTCCTGCATTGGGGACCCCTAATCCTTGTGGTTTCTATTCTGAGTTGCTTCCGAAAAAGCTAGGTGTGACCAAGGGTCTCACACAGCACAGCTGATTAACCTGAACAATATCAGGATGTGAGTTACACAGAACCAGATAAACGGAATGCAGGATACCACACACTGGACTTTAGTTCATAAACGAGATCCTCTGTCAACCTGCGACGCCAGAAACAGAACACCTCTGATACCAGGGTAAGTCTCCGTCTGCCGCCGTTTCTCACCAGCAGAATGGGGACGACCCCACATCCAGCGGTGGGGCGGGGGTCAGGACTAACCACACGGCTGGGGGCCGCATGACGGGCCTCGACCTTCATTCGCCCCCGTGCTTTTCCCGGGGACTCTGAGGCCCCCCTCTCCCCAGCCGCAGCCCCTTCCCCGCTTCCTGACTTTGGGTTTGGCCACGTCACATGCTTTGCCCGACTGGATGAGGCGGACATGACAGGGAAGCAGTTCCTGGCACTGGCCCTAAGAGGCTCTGCCCATTGCCATCTGTTCTCACGTGCTTCTTCCATAACCAAGAGAAGTCGCGACTCAGCTGGACCGCTGTCTCGGGAGGGTGACAGACACAGGGAGCCTCCACAGTGACCGGAGCCTGACACTGAGCTGTCCTCGCTAAGGCACAGACTTATAAGAAGAACCACCATCCAACCAAGCCGAGCCCTGCTCACCTTAGCTCAGCCAAGCCCCAGACAATATAAACAATAATTCATGATTCTTTTTTTTTAAGCTACTGAGTTTGGGGATGGTTTGTTATGCAGCATGATTGTCATACCTATGAATTAATACACGCACGTTTCTACACACACGTGTACACAGTAGATGCTCAACAAACAGTAACGTCATTCTCCCTCCTTGCTGAATTCCATGTCCCACGCTACATGCTGGGAATACAGACACAAATAAACCTCGGACCTGCAAGAACCTTCGGGTTGGCGGAGGAAGAGCTGTGCAGAATCAGTTCGAGCCCTAGGTCCCTCACAGAAAATCCTGAAAGCTGTGGAAAGGAAAAGCCATGGGCAAATGTCTTCTCTTCCTCACTTTTCTCTAAAATATGAGAAAATAGACATTTTCCCAACACAGAGATTTCTTTTCAATTTCTCGAAACCACGGCCCTCAGACACTTTTACGAGTCTAGAAAGAAGCACCCCTAAAGGCGGGGGCAGCTTTGCGGGTTGTGCCCATCCTATTCTTTGCCTTGGGCTGATTTTCTGATCCAGGGTCTCCAGGAAGTGGCCTGTTTGGGGTGCGATCGGAGAATGACGAAAACCAAGCCGACCTCAGCTCAAAGTGGAAAAAGCCTTTTTTCTTCATCAGTGTTAAAGAATGAAGTTCAAATTTCTGAAGGCAAAAAGTGTGCCCTCTGCAGCTGCCCACCTCATGGAAGGAAGCTGTTCTTCAGGGACTTTGTCTGCAACAGGAGAATCAAACCCACTAGGAGGCAAAGCATGAAGATATTAAGGATTTCATCACCAGCCATGTGACGCCTGTCACTCAATGTCCATCCGGTCCTGGAACAGCCCAGTGACACCCTCCCACGTTCTGAAATCTGTCCTGTCAGGGGTGCTTCGAGAGGGGTTTCTTTTCTTTCCCCTGTGAAATGACCACTCGATGGTTTGCCGTGAGAGCTGTCTAAGGCCTGACAGGGAATTCGTGGTTTTTCACTTGTCGGCTTAGAGGCAGCATCTACGTGAGGCCACTTGCAGGGGAGGCGGCCGGCGGACCAGAGGCACCGAGGTGTGGAGCTTGGAGCCCAGAGGGAATCGTGTGTGGGTGCAGAACACACCCCTGCCTCACCTCCAGTGCGGGCGGGGCCCCTCCCGGAGAAGGGTCCTGGTTCCGGGAAAGGACTGGAAGATGCGTTGGCATGGCCAGACCCCTAACTGGAGCCCTAAGCAGCACGTTCCCCTCTTGGTCCCATGAAGGGAATTTTCGCCCGTCCTTGTACCATGGACTGCGAAGCACTCACCTACGTGAGTTCACTGAAGCCTTAACGACTTACGTCCCCCCAGTGTGACTTGTTAGCCCCCCAGAAACTGCAGCTGTGTGACTGTTTTTGATCTACAGAAATGGCGATTTCAAGAAAAGCATGACTTTTTTTGAGTCAGGTTTATTGCACACAGTAAAAGTCAAACTTTTGTTATCTAGTCCTGTGGATTTTGGCAAATGCACACAGTCATGTAACCGCCCCCATGATCAAGATACACATAGTGCCATCACCCCGGAAAGTCTCCCCACACCCCTCTCCAGTCAGCCTCTTCCCCCTAACACTCAGCCCCTTGCACCCCCTGGTCTGTTTGCCGTCCCTGTACACTGGCTTCCTAGCATGTCAGAGGGGTAGAGTAGCCTTTCAAGTATGGCTACTTCCACTTAGCTTCATCCATGCTGCCACATGTGTCAGTCATCTGTTCCTTTGTATCGATGAGCAGAATTTCAATGTCTGGATTCACCATATTATTTTATTACCCATCCACCAGTGGAGAGACAGTTGAGTTGTTTCCAGCGTGGGGGGGTCGTTAATAAAGCCACAGGATTTTTCCAGGGTGTATAATTTCATTTCTCTTGGGCAAATACCCAGGAGCGAGATCTCCAGGTTGTAATGTAAGTGGATTTATCTTTATAAGAAACTGCCAAACTGTGTTGCAAGGTGATGGTGCCACTTTGCGTCCTCCGCTGTAGCTTATTGAGAGCGTCAGCTCCACACCGTTGCCAGCAGGCCGGTGGGGACCTGGGGTGGGTATAGCCTCGCTTATAGGTGCAGAGTGGCACCTGACGGTGTTGTAATTTACATTTCTCTAAGAACTACTCATGCTGGGCATCTCTTCACATGCTTATTTCTGATCATACATCTTTCTTGGTGAGGTGTCTGCTCAAGTTTTTTGCCCATTTTTTTTTAACTGGCTTATTTTCTTTCCTATTATTGAACTATGATTTTTTATTTCAGTTGTTTATTCACAGTTAATATCTAGATACCGGTCCTTCATTAGATAATGTGTTTGGCAAATATTTTTCTTCAAGACTGTGTCTTGTCTTTCTGTTTCCTTAAACAGTGTCTTTTGAAGAGATTAAGTTTTTTTTTCCTTTTGAACAAGTTCGATTTATTATTTTTTCTTTTCCAGTTCACACTGTTTGCGTCCTATGTAAGAAATCTTTCCCTAACCCAAGGTCACGAAGATGTTCCGCCAGGTTTTCTTCAAGAAGTTTTATAGTTTGAGGTTTCAGATTTAGGACTGTGATCCATCCTAATTTTTACCGAAGGTTAAGGTCTGGTCCAAGGTTTTGGTTTGGTTTGGTTTTTTTGTTTCGGGTTTCTGTTTTTGTTTTGCTTTGCTTTGTCTGCATATAGACATCCCATTGTTCCAGCACCATTTCAGGAAAAGACCATCCTTTCTCCATTGAGCTGCCTTGACATCTTTGTCGAAACCAATTGACCATATAAGGGTAGCCTGTTCCTGGACTCCATTCTATTCCATTGATCTACGTGTCTGTTCTTTTTCCGATACCATATGGTCTTTATTATTGTGCCTTTGTAGCAAGCCTCAGAAAGGTAGGAGGAGTCCTTGAACTTCGTGTTTTGGGTTGTCTTCTTTTTTCGAAGATGTTTTGGCTATTCTGGTCTTTGCTCGTCCATATACATCTTAGAATCAGCGTGTCGATTTCTATAAATAAGCCTGACGAGAGAGTGACTCATCGGAGGTCACGGAGGCAATGGGCATCGGAGCCAGCTTCTCCTCGTTTTTGACAAATCCAAGTTCACAATCTGACCGCACAGAATGACATTATTTTGGCAGAAGATATGAGGCAGGTTCTGGCCAAAGATCAGGCATTCTGGATCTCAGTACATCAGGGAGAAAACCAACCCTGTCTTCAGTCACTGGGCCCCTGCCTTGCCTCTTCAGGGCAGGCGAGGTAACTGGATATTTCCTGGAACACACCACACGGTCTGGGAAGCTAAAGTGAAGCCTAGCATCTCATGGAGCCATGATTCAGCTTTAACAATAAAGCCCTGTCATGTTTACAGGTCTATTTGAGCAGGCTTCTGTCTCGGTTCCTGATGAGCATCCGCAGTCCCCGGGATGGAAGCCGGCTCTGAACCAAACCCCGAGCCGGCGCCCAGACCCCCCACCTTACCTGTTCCAGTCCTGTCCACTCTCTCTTCCCAAGGTGGTGGTGACTGCTCGGGACAGAGCCCGCTGCTGGTGCTGGGCTGGGCCTCTATCTCTACCCCCTTCCCAAACTAATCTCGGCTTCACTGTCCCCCACGGGGCTGCCTCTGGGGGTCTCCCTTCCAGCGTCCCCCTGCCCTACGGCCGTCGAGAATTCCAAAGCTGGGATTTGCAACCAAAGGGAACTCTGCTAGAATCCCAGGTCTGTGTTTTGAGCCAAGATACTTAAGTTTTCCAAGTCTCAGCTTCTTCCTCCATAAAACGCCCTCACAAGGCTGCCAGGAGAACTCGAATAAAACGAGGCGTTTGGAGGGTTTAGGCACAGCTGAGGGAGCATACGTGGGGGTGGTCGGCACTACTGTCCCCCAGGCCTGCTCCTCACCACCGAGAAGCCTTCACGATCCCCACAGAACGCTGGTGTGTGCCACCAGCTAGCACCTTTTCCAGCCAGCAGTGTGGAGAGAAACTCAGAAAGACTCTGCTGCAGAAAATTCAGCAAATCCCCCACCGCGAGAGCGGCTAGCCCGGCCCCCTGAGGTCCCTTGTGATTGAAGAGAGAAGGACATTTATTTTTCACGAGCCAGGAGAAAAGGAAAAAAAAATAAAACCTTTTGCACTTAGAGAAAGGACTTTGAGCCTAATACCTGACTCTGTGGAGAGTCTCACTCACTCTTACTGGTGAGTGGCCAGCCCGTCCTGGTCGCTGGGCGACCTGAGTGAGGTCCCGGCTCTCTTGTCCTCTGGTGGACAGCGGAGCCACCTAGGACATTACCCTTTACTCCCCAAGACACCGCCCCAGGCTTGTGAACACAGATGCTTGACGCAGGTTCTGAGGGTGGCGAGGACAGTCTCCGGGCTCCCCCTTATGGCCAGAGGCGGGCGCTGGCGAGAAGGTGGCCAGGGCTCTGGATGGAGGCGGAGGCGGCCCTGCCCACCCCACGGACAGTGCATTCACACCGGGGTCCAACCGCGGGGCGAGGCAGGAGTCCCACAGGCTGTAGGGACCGGCCCGGGTCCTCCCTGGGCATTGAAACACCTCAAGCACTAGACACAAAACTGAAGCCAGAAGTCACACCAGGGGCGAAGTAAGAGTCCCCAATCCACATCAACGCCACACACGAGATCGCAGAGCTCGAGAGGGGGCCAGGCAGGCGGGGCGCAGGCCAAGGTCTGGACTCGCCCCCTTTCTGTCCCCCTGTGCCCACCCTCCGTCCACGTCTCCTCATCTCCTCTGACCCTCTAGCAGGACACGCTGCCCACTCAATTCCCCATCTTACGTTTCCTGCCCGATTCATTCTCCAAATATGCGGATCGGCCTCCCCCTCCTTATAATGACCCTCACATGGCACATCTGAGGAATCACCCTGTGTCTGTCACGCCCCTGGGAGCAGCACTGGCTGAGGCCCCGCGACCCTCCCTCCGCTCCCACAGCCTGAGAGGGGCCAGCTGCGGGCAGGATGCCCAACGACAACTCCCTCGTCCCTACGCCTCGATCCCCCCCAACTCCACCTGCGGAAGACACGCGCTCCTTCCTGCCGGGCCGAAGACGGCGGTGGTCAGCCTTCGTCCCAGGTCACAGGCTGGGCAGAGGGTCGGCTTGCCTGGGAACGTCCCAGGTTCACAACCGAAAGTCCCCAACCCCAGGCAGGGGAGTCGCTCACCTTAGGAGATGACACCAAACCCAAAGCAAACGCCTGCATAAAACGCCACTTTGGAGCGGGTCAGAGGGGAAGGGGAAGGGGCTGGACTCAGGGCCAGAAGCTTGCGAGTGGTTCCAGATGCTGAGCAGCCATTTCTCACGTTTAAAAAAAGCCATTCTAGACAGAGAAACGGGGGAAACAAACACACCCCAAACCTCAGCAGCTCAAGGTAATAAAGGTCTATTTCTTGCTCACACAACAGATCAGCGTGGGCGGGCAGAGGGGCCCTGCTCCACGAGGCCACTGAGGGATGGGGGCCCTCCTGTGGGGGGGGGCTTCACCCCTGAGAGCAGAGTCCCCCTGGGTCCTCCGTGCCCAGCACAGACACAGGAGGACAGAGGCAGAGGGAGCTGTGCCAGGGGCTGCATGGCCAGGCCCGGAAATAGTGTTTCTCACTGGCCAGAGCGAAGTCACGTGTCTGCGTCTCACCTCAGGATGCAGGGAGAGACAGCTGAGTGCCAGAGCAGAAGGCGAAGTGGGTTGCTCGTGGAACAGCTAACTCCCCTCTGCTCACAGAACTCCGTGATCACAGAAGCAGGACCCTCAGAGGTCGGAGAGTCCTAAGCCTCGCCCCTTACCCCGCACGCTCGTTATGACCCTGGGCTATGACATGAGGACGCTATGCAGTGACAGGGGGAAAAGGGAGAGAACCCAGCCAGTCCACTCCGGGGTATCCACCCCAGAGAAATGAAACCATACGTGCACAGGAAAATCTGGACGCAAATGTCCACAGCAGCGTTATTCACAGCAGCCAAAATGTGAGGCAGCCCAGTGAGGGTCTCCGTAGACAGAGGAATATTACTCACTCATGAAAAAGATGCAACACACTGAGACGCACTACTGTATGCACGGACCTTGAATCATTAAGCTCAGGGCAAAGAGCCAGACAGGAAAGTCAAGGGTCATATGACTCCCCTTATATGAGGAGACACCCAGAACGGGCAGATTTGGGGATGGAGGGGGTATGCGGGGTGGGGGACGCAGAGCTACTGCTAAGGGCACAGGGCTTCTCCCTAGACGATGAAGATGTTCTGGGTTAGACAGTGGTAAATAGACTAAAAACCACTGAACTGTGCGCTTTAAAAGGCTGAACTGTGTGCAATGTGAATTACTTGTATCTCAATAAAAACAAGAGAAGCAAGGTAGAAGGCAGGCCCAGGTGCCACTTCATTCCCCACCCGGACCCGCCCGCACCTCCTCCAACCTCCTTGCCGTCCCGGTGGGCCCCGTCCACAGGCCCTGGCACCCCGTTATCCCGCAGCTGGTTAGTGCATCACGCACAGCAATTGTAGTGGTGACGTGTGACAGAGCCAAGCCTCGTTTCGGCCACTTGTTGCCAAAGCAGCAGGTGGGCACCCGTGCCGGGGACAGGCAGGGGGCGCGGAAGCGGAGAGCACCAGGTGCACGGACCACAGTGGCATTGCTGGTCTCCATTTCCGCAGGGCCCTGCCGGGTACGGAGGGGCTCACCGAACCACGGAGCTTTTGCAAACAAGCACCTAAAAGGTTTCCACGCCATCTGGTCTTTTAATGACCTTTCTACTCTTCTACTCAAAAGGCCAGGGCTTCCGGGGAGGCGGTCTGGGTGGAAATGTTAGTGTCTTCTTGCTGGGGCAGCCCTAGAAAGATCTGGAGAGACCACGCAAGAACTCTGCGTTTCGGGAGAACTGGCCCTGCGTGAGGGCAAGGCGTGTTGAGCCGCTGGCCACGGTCAGCCACTTCTGCCATCGTGTCGTCCTCACGGCGGCCGGAGGAGATGCATGTTACTCGTGCGTTTCACAGATGAGGCCAGAGAGGCACCAGGAGAAGGGGCTGGCCCAAGGTCACCCGCCCACAAGGAGCCGCAGGCCGCACTGCCGGTGAAGGGCTCCAAACCTCGTCGAGGTCAAAACTTTCCTCTATAAACGAGAAACACGAGGCTCAGGGGGTCGCACAGTGGGGGCAGGAGTTTGTCTTTTCTGCCCCCACAATGCTCCACTGCGGCCCCGACAGCGTGTGACGGGTCGTCTGTGCTGTGACCCACACATGAGATGAGCCCTCCGGTCACCTCCCGTCCTCAGAGGGCACGCGGCCACCCCCTTGTGCGCATCCAGAGTGCCCAGCATGTCCCGTATCAGAATCCAGTTGTCTTTTTATGCGTACGTCACCCCACTGAACTAGGAGCCACCTGCGGGCAGGAACCGTAACTGCTTTCTTCCCATCTCAGAATCTAAAACGATGCCTCAACATAGTGTCGAGTGGACTTCATTCATTCATGCATTCATTCACAAACGTTTTCTGAGCACGCTCTACCTGCTGGGTTTTATTCTGGGGCGACGATGCCGTGGGGAAGGAGACAACCCAGGTGCCAGCCAGGGGACGGGACACGTGATAAACCGCAACTGAATAAACAAGGAAACGGGTCATTTCCGATGGTGCTCAGTGCTTCCTAGGCAGAAAAGAGCAAAAAAAAGAAACCAGGGGCTGCTGGAAACGGGGCGCGCTGGAACTGACACCTGGATGAGCCCACCGGCTCGGAGCATTCAGGGGGAGGGAACCGGCTGGGTGTCTGGAAGAACTCGGGCAGACGGCCAGGGAGATGGAGCACGGGACCCAAACAAGGCCGGCCGTAAGGTGGGCGGGACCCACACGTGAGGGGCCTGGCCGAGGGGTCCCGGGTTCACTCTGGGCCTGACGGCTGGAGGAGGCTGAGCGGGCACGCCCCGCCGCCGCTGCCGGGGGAGCACAGCTCTGCGGCAGGGCATCCACGGTGCAGGACTGCGGGGGGCACGGGAAGAGCTCTCTGCACGAGGCCGGGGTCGCGAGCCAGGTCTCCCCGCGTGGCGTCACCGGTGTCAGGTGCAGGGTGTGATTCTAGGGCACAGTCTTGACGGGAGGGGGCAGGTTTCTGTGGGGACCATTCCTGGGGCCCCCGGAGCAATTTTAATGCGAATCGAACGTCACGTAATGATGACGCATCGGTGTTCACGTTTTGAGTACGATCTCAATCTTGCACTTGCATAGAAAAAAATAAAGAAACTTTATTCTTAGGAGGCGCGTGTTGGATTACTCAGGGGCGACGCGTCAGAATGTCCGCAGCTGACTCCGAACCATTTCCTCCAAAAAAGGAACGTGAGGGAGGAAATAAACGTGGCTGAGTAGGGAGCAAACAGGCGGTCATCTTCCAGCTCGTCCGTGGGTTTGCGATTTTCCGAATGAAAAGTTGGGAGGATGAGAAATGAGTAAATTACTGATTAAATGAACGAGATGGGGGTGGAGGGAGCGTTTCTCTAAGGACCTGGCGAGCAGTTGGGCCACAGCGTCCCCTACGTGGGCGGTTCTCGCAGGACTAGAAGGGGCGATCTCTCCGGGCCTCCTCCAGGGCAGATCTTATATTTTTAGTTTGGAGGTTCGCAGAGCGGCGTGGGCGCTGCGGGCGATGCCTGGGTGGATGCTGCCATCTAGCGGCCGCGCGCGTCTCGGCGAGGGCGGCCGCGGACGCACGGGGAGCCCCGGGCGCCACCGCGCTGCCCTTCACCACCAGGCGCAAGGAGGTGTGAGCAACGGGGACATGTGGCCTCCGTCCTCCCGGACGCGCGGCGTCTTTGGCCTTTAAAGTCACCAGGCCTGACAGGGCTTTTATTGATCTTACTCTACAAAATCAGAGCCAGGGAGCCATTGAGGGGCATTTCACTGCCGTGTGCGCACGATACTGACTCGCGGGCGTTGTCTGCGTGTTCACGAGGCTGCTGACGATGACACCGGGCACTTCTGAAACCGCCTTTTCAACCCTCTCATTCGTTCCTAGACAAAACTCAGAAAGCAGGTCTGAGGATGGTCGGTCCCCTTGATGCGCAGACAGCGAGAAGGACAAAGGGGTGGACTGCCGTGGCAGGGAAAGGGAGCGTTAGGAGCAGCTGAAAATAAGAGTGCAGCGCGCCGGCGTGGGGGGCGGGCGTCTGTATCCCCGACACACCCCAGGGGATGCCCTGGGTGCTGCCGCGCGGACCAAAGCCGCCTGGGAAGCCACCGAATGATGAAGTGATGCCCCGCCCCTCCCGTGGGTGACAGGGACACGTGGCGAGGCGCCCCACTCACTCTGCCCTGAGCTTCCACTTCTAAACAGCGAGGCTGAGAGGGAAGAGCACAGATGGTACCAGGGGACCCCACTCACAGCCGGACCCCTCACTGGTGACTCAGGGCGAGGCTCCCCGTCACACGCCCCACCAGCCACGACAGGCTGGGTCACATCTAACGGAAAAGGATTCGAAAGTGTTTCGAAAATCTCAAGATGGTACACGGAACCACGACCAAAAGCAGCTCGGAGGTTGAGGGCGGCGTGCTGCCCCTGGCGAACTCCCTGTGTCCCATTAGTGACCCAGAGTCGTCCCACACGCTCTGACCTCAGCACCGGGCTGTGCATGGCCCGTGACCCCCGTCAACGTGGTCACCCCTGAAGCGAGAGGCTTTCGAAAGGGGTGCCAGGTGCCTCTTGGGCCTTTGAATCTAACTGCTGCGTGGGACTCTCCTGTTAAACCTTCACCAGTCGGGAGCTGGTGGGGAAAGTGTCTTTTTCAAACTGAGGGCAACGATGAGGCAAATATGGATTAGATGAGGAAACGGAAGGACGAGGAATAAAACTGGGGAGTGAAGGGCTCTTAGGAGTATCATCCTGCATGGATGTGGGGATACCTGGGAGCAAGCAGCGATACCCAGGCACAGAGCAGCCCTGGGTCTCACCATCTCGACGCCCCTGCCCCTGCCACCATCACCCCATCGTCAGTGAGCGTGCACACACACCACATAAACACACAGACCTCACATACACACACACCACACACACACGCAGGCACACATACACACACCCCATATACACACACACATACACAGAGACCCCACTGTGGACCCACTGTCAAGTTAACCCCTGTTTGGGGGTGGGGGAGGCTGGCGGAGATGGCTATGAGTCGAAGAAAAACGCGTTGCTTCTCTCCAGAAACATAACACCAAATGTCCAGGTAAGTTATACTAGAAACGAAAAGCGCCATGAAAGACAGGAGGGCCGAATGCCGCGGCAACATCTCCAGGTGCTGAGGGCTAAGATGCCCCAAGAGGCAGGGAAGCCAGGCTCTGGCGCGGGAGGGCGTGTCTGACCCGTGACTGCGGTCGAAGAAGGCAAAGAGCAGCCTCAGAGGCGGGCGCCTCTGGGGTCAGAGCGGCGGCACAGGGCAGGTGTGATCGGCCTGGACCACACTCAGCGGCGGGCAGGAGGAGTCGCGCGATGCTGCCCCCTAGCGGTCAGCTGAGAACTGACACGGCACTGGAGACCAAGCCAAGACCAAACCAAGGCGCAGCCGTTTTGCGCCTGTCTCACATTTGGGGTTCAGACGTGGACAGATCTTTTGCTGGGCTGGGGGATCCCCCAAGGTGAGGCCTGACAAGCCACCAGGCCCCTGGGGATTCTGCTGAAGCCCAACACACACCTCACACGCGAGGCAACTCACTTATTCCGAAGTGAGGCGGGCACGTCACCTTCGTCCCTACCAGTGAGAAGACGCGATGGTTACGAAGACTGTCACTTCCCCGGGGCCACTAATTTAATTAGCGACGGAGTCGAAGCCCATGCCGCCTGTGGCTGCAGTCCTCGCCAGGGCGGAGCAAGCAGCACCAGAACTGGCATCTGGGAGCGGATGCTAGCAGCGAAAATACATCACGCTGTGAGTATCCTAATGAGCAAAAGAGGCAGAGAGCTTAAACACGCCTGAGGTTTGAAAGCGCGGCAAACCGGAGTAAATCGCCTTCGCACAGACCAACTCAGGGCACCCTAAAAAAAAAACAAACTGCAAATTCAAGGCGTTCAGGGAAGTTCTGATGCCAAACCAACCTGCGGCCCTGTTTCTACGGTGACTTCTGCTACACGCTGCCTCTGCCGGGTGCAAAGTCACGTGGCCAGAGAAGTAGTTAAATTCTCATCCCAGAGCCCGGAAGGGGAGAAGCCTTCCCTGACGGCCAGATGTAAAGGAATCTCTCATTTTCCTAACGAGAACATAGCACGCAGAAAACGTCTGGGGGTCAACTCGAATATGCAAACTTTCTAGGGATGGAAGGAAGAGTCAAAAGTCCACTTATAAATATTTCATTCATTCACTTAAGTGCTCAGTGCTCTGCTGTGGCATAACTTGAATGTTTTTGCATCATGTATTATTAATGTAAGTCTGAAACTGGCCCCACGTCCAGCTGCCAATCACAGCTTGCTTCGTAGCCACTTCATACTTGGGGCTCGGGGTGTCTTTTCTTAGGTCCCAATTCTCTCACTGAAAGAAGGACAAAGGTAGACGTGCAAAAAATGCAAAACCTAAGACAGATTCGTGGAATTTGCCAGCCAATTTTGTTTTTCTTAACTTTACGTGATCAGGAATTTTAAAGAAAATTATGCATCAACATTACAGGCTATCAGAAGTGCCACTGCAGAATATGTCAACAATTTGGGGTAAATTTTAATATTTCAACATCTTTCTTTCTTGCAAATTGTTTTTCTTTTTGAAGACTTCATTACTTGAAAAGAATAAAATCTTACATTTCCTGATCTCTAGTTACTGCAAAGTTTTCCGAGAACATTTTTCCCTGCCTCAAGCATCGCATTGCGGTGGAAGCACAGGCCTGTCTGACTACTTTGTGGGCTGGACAAGTGTGCATGCCCTGGTGCGCTGCCGACTAAACTGAAGTCAAGAAAACTGAGCTTGAGTGAGAAAGCAAGAGAGAGTGTGCATCATACTGTGGAATACTATGCAGCAATAAACAAGGAATGTGCTATTTAAATACCCACGTGAACCTCCAGAGAATCACACTGAGTGAAAAAAAGTCAACCGAGAAGGTTATGTACTCTGCGATTCCATTTATATGACGTTTTCGGTGGTTGTCGGAGATTCAGGAGTGGAGAGAGGAGGGAAGGAAGTTTCTAGGCCTGATACAGTTCTCAGAGGAGAGCAGGAGAGGCCTGTGTGTGACATTTGTGACATAAATGTCTGTATCTAACGCATCCTGCCTGTGATACTGAACTAGTTTTGCAAGATGTTACCAGCTGTGAAATACACATAGAGGACATACGAGATCTATGTTACATCGTAGAACTGCTTGAGAATCTATCTCCACATTAAAACTTTAATTTAAAACAGCCACGAGATGTTTTACACATTTACAATGGTCACCCAAGGTGAGGTGATGAACAGGCTAAGTTTACTTGAACCGCTTTGGTTCAAATCTAAGAGAATAAAAACACGTCCTCAAACATTTTTAACATTCTTACTATAAAAGAATTCCCTCGGCGGATGGGACAGATTGCAAGCACAGCCTCACCGGCCAAGCCCTGTGGTTTATCAAACATTATCTCACTTACCTTCATACTGACTTTCCAAGCCTAGTGTCTGATCTGCATTTCAAGGGGGGAAATACTGCTCAAAGAAATGAAGCATCACTCCCCAGGGCTCACAGCGAGGACCCAGCAGCTTTGGGTTTTGTGTGGGTGTATGTATTTTCCATCACAGATCTGCTAGCCATTTAAGAAGCAAGCACAATGCCCAGATATAGAAAACCTTTTAACTGCAAGCCACTGACCCAAATAGCAAGAAAGTAAAAAAGTAAATAAAATCAAAGGCTTCTATCAGTTAAAAGCAACTTAAATAATTTGTTAAATATACAAATATCATATCAACTAAATGCAATATGTGAGCCTGGATATATATGAAAATTTTTTTTCCTTATTACATGAAAGACACTGGTAGAACCATTGATGAAATTCAAATAAAGTCTATTGATTAAATATCAATATTATGATGATGTTAGTTTCCTGCTTTGTACATTGTGCTGTGGTTATAAGAGAGAATGTCCTTATTTTTAGGAAATATTGAATCAAGTACTTAAGGGTAAAATGATATCATAGCTGTAACATTCTTAAAGTATTAGAAAAAAACATCACATATCTATATATCTTGTTGGGAGTACAAAATTTGGGGACAATGAGTGAAAGATACTTGGTAATTCTTTGCACTATTTTTACAACTTTTCTCTAACTCTGAAATTATTTCAAACTATTTCAATTTTTAAAAAGTATTCTAGGTAATATCCAGAACAGCTATCCAGGTAGAACTCCAATGATAAACATATTCTGGTAAAACTCTGCTAAAATATTGTTCAGGATCTTTCTTCCTTCTTTTCTCTTTTTACCTCCTCTCTATGAAAACTGAAATTAAAGGATGGTTTGCCCCCACTGAAGCGGCTGGAATTCCCGAAAAGCAAACAACCCAAATTCCACGGCAGACAGCCCTGCACAGGTGTGACTTGCTCACCTGTGGGGCATGCGTCAGGACCCACACCCAGAGAAGGCATTCCCAAAGCTCCCTCAGGGCTGGAGAATGGGGTTTGGAGAGCGTGGCTTCTCTCCAGAAAGACGTTTACACCTTTACTCGCTGTCAGCACAGTAGGCCACCTCTGGACGCCCCAAGCGGGGTCCAGAACCCAAGAAGCCACAACAGCACATGGTGACTACGGAGTACCCGGAACCCTGCAGAGAGACGGCACTGAGCAAGAGGAAGACCAGGGAGCTGGGCTTTCGACCAAGCGAAAGAGAGATCGAGGGTGAGCAGAGCCACGTCCTGGAAACGCACGGACACAGATGGCGTGGGATGCCCCGGTGCGAGGGAAAGCGATCTGTCCAGACGTGCGGCGTGACGTGCAGAACTGCACATCCGGGCTGAGGTCACATTTTCCGTCATCGCGTCCCTGGAGCACCCACAATTGCAGCCACGCGGGCTGCCCCCAGGCTGAGCTCCTGTGCCCAAAGCTTGCACCAAAGCAAATGCCGTCTGCAGCCCGCGCCCAGGCTGCCGGCACCGCACGCCTCAGAAGCCTGTCTCCCAGCCGCAAAGCAGTGGGGCCCGCGCGCCAGGCAGGGCGAGCAACTGCAGCACTGGGGCCATCGCCCTGCGCCCTCGCGCCTCGGTGCCTTGCCCGCCGCGCTTCCTCGATCCTGTCTGTCTCTTTGACGGCTGCATATCAACAGCTCTGGCTGCACAGAGCTGACTTTCTGAACATTCAAAATCTGCTGCGCGCGCACGCACACACACACCCCAGAGGACAAAGTCAATTCTGCCTATAAATTTGTAAACCTGTTACCATAGAGACAGGCGGGGGTTCTCCAAATATGGATCAACAGTGCCACCTAGTGGGATATTGGCGATCCTGCATTCCCCAAACCGCACAGCTTCTGAGGCGAGAGGGTGCTTATTTTATTTTTTTTCCCCCTCTCATTTCTAAGCTTTCTGGTGTTCTCCTTCAACATTTCTAGGGATCTGGCCACCCACATCTACTTCAACTAGGTTTTTCTGAGGCTCTTTGCTTTCCACGTACAGAAACAGAGTCCAACGTCGCATTTTGGCACTGGCGTTCCGTGTCATGTTCTGGGTGCTCTGCTCTGCTCTGCTGTCCCAGCCCTGGCTCTAAGTAAGTCAAGAAGGGCTGCGGAGGTCACACACAATGACACAAATAAGCCGACGCTTACATGGAGGAGAATACGGCTCACTGGGGATTTAAAATAAGGTTCTCCTTTATCATTTTGTTCATTTGTTCAGACGGAGTGACTTCTTTTCTACTCCACAAAAATACACGTGCAAGAAATAGTTTTCCTTTTCTATAAGTGAACCTACCCATTTCATCAGGCAGCAGAAAGGTAAACAGCAAATTCAGGGGGCTCCTGCCCTCACTTTATCCGAGTTCCAGCATTGGCTCTGGGCACAGGCTGGGGTCCTTGGGGTCCACACCCCCATCTGCCTGCTCCTCTGAGGCCATGACAGCCCAGCACAGTCCGCTACATCCGCCTGGTCCAGCCGTGGGGTGTCTCCCGGCCAAAGCCACCCCTGCTGCTCTGCCCGTCATCTGCCCCGTGACAGCCTGGTGGGACAGCAAACGAGGGTGACCCTCAGTGACCATCTCTAAATAATCTGTCACCAACATTCATGACGGCTACGCGTGTGACTTGTTTGAGGGTCACAGTGTGTAAAGATGAACACAGACCCCTTGTCCTAAGCTCGCGGGCTCCTGGGGAGGTGGGCGCATAAACGGTACAGGACGCGCCAGGCAGGCGCTGAGAGGCGGCCACAGCTCAACATCCCTTAAGCAAAACGCTCGGGACAGATGGGTCTGGGGCTCCTGAATCTGTCATATTTTAGGAAAGAAGCCAACCTACATACTATATGTTTCGCACTGTCTCCATCAGAGTCTGGGATGTCACCCATCCTCAGTCGTACCCATGTTTCTGCAGCGAACTCAGGAGGAATGAAGTAAGATAAAGACAATTAACCCCATCCTGTCAGTTCGAGCAGGAGCTGCCACCAAAAAGGGGACATTTTGCTTTTTGTAATTGTTATTTGAGGTGAGACCTGGAAGGAAGAGCTGGCCAAGTGGCCACCAAGTGGCCAGCCTCGCAGCGGGAGGGAGACCGAGCATGGTGACCCTGAGGACAGCCTGCAGAGCATGTTAGGGGAGCCTCACGCTGTGCGGTGCGCTGAAAATACTGACACAGATTCCACACTCTCCGCTCTGCCTCCAAACTCCCCCTTTGCCAGAAGCCTCCCTGGGCGGCCCAAAGACCCCCATACGTGCTGCACTGACATTCCTGAAAAGTGTTTTCTGGGGAATCACTAGAGATCCGAAATTCCTTAAGTACAGGTAATATCCCCTTTTCTGTACTATCTGCTAACCTAATGCGAGGTGTTTTTCAATCACAGTCGTTCGCTCCCCTATAACTATAAACGCACTGCAACAGTAATAAAAATGACACGTTCTTAAAGAATTGCTGGGAGCTGTTGAAGGGTGGTGTGAGCCTTGGCCGTGGAAAGGAGGGGAGAGGGGATGGAGCCCCTCACTGGCTGCGTGTGCTTGTGTTTTCTTCCTGTACCCTCCACTCAAGGAACCCAAAGTTGTCTCCTACTCTGCCCAGGACACAGAAACTTTTTCCGTATGTTAAACCTTGAGTCAGCGCAATTTCCAAATCAGTCGTGTACACATCCAGGCAATAAGCAAAGAGAGGCAGATGGAGTGGTCTTCACAGTTATTTTTGCTTCTCTGTCAAAAATATCGAGCATAAATCTTTTAAAACACATTAACCTGGCATCGCACGCAAACAGTTCCATAAACATGAATCACTCCTCAATCGCTAAATGTAGCCTCATTCCAGCATTTCTTCAGCATTTACCAAGAAAGACCGGACCCAAAACCCAGAGAATAAGATATGGAACGGCCTTGCCTGGGTAGGGGACAGGCCTGCCCTCCCCCTGGGCTGGCCCGCCCACCCGGATATGGGCAGGCAAAGGCGCTCCCTGTGCTGTAAGAGATGACCCCGAGGAGGCCAAGGCGAGTGGGATATTTCTGGACTATGTCTGTTCTCTGAGGCGGCATCAATCAACCTGAACTCCTCAGAACTCTGGTTTCTGCACACTGCGAGAATATAAAACCATATGACTGGTTCGGAGTTGTTCAATGTGAGTTTTTTCTCAATTTTGAAGACACGCACAGCATAAAACCAAATATACGTCTTAATACACTGGAAATGTGCAACGGATTTCCCTGAAAATCATTAGAGCTAGGAAAAGGAGCTGGGTACCACGGGGAGGGGGGGAGGTCGGTCTGTGAATCAGTCTGGCTTGGCCATCATGACAAGACTCGGTCGAAAGGGGGACACTGAAGCAGCGAAGGCTGACGCGGGTCCGCTGCGCGGCGATGGGGTGGTGACAGGGCTCCAGGCAGGTCGCTTTGCAGATTAAGCCTCTGCGGAGTGAGAACAATGCGAGGCTGTGGCCGCCAGAGGGCGCGCCCGTAGCGTCCCGCGCCCGAAGGGCTGGCGCGCACTGCGCCGCGGGGAGTCGGGACCCGCGGCTTCCGCAGTTACCTGCACAAGACAGCTCTTCCCGCCAGGACGGTGGAAGAGTCATCACCCACCTCTGGTCCCGCGGAAATTCAGAATAGGAGGAGGGAGGGAGGAACGGAACGTGCACCGAGCAGAGTGCAAAACGCGTTCACATTGCTTATTTCATGTTTCAGTTACGAATCGCTCCGAAAATAGAACAGGAGCTGGAGTATAAAAGATGCACGTTTCTTTCCTGGCAGAGACGGACCAATTAGGAGACCTCCCTGAAGTCCCCACTGCGGAGCCGGCATGGGGTCTGCCTGCCAAACCCCACACCCCAGCGTGGACTCTAATTTGGAGACTTGGACCCCCAGGTCATGAGACCTTTTCAAACTAAATGTGCAAGCAGGACCCTCCCTCTGGGACTGGCCAGGTCCTGTTCCTTGTCAGTCACCCGCAGGCCCCCACTGCTCAGGGCGCTGAGGGGGCTTTAAGCAGCCTCACCCTGTCCTGACCAGCCTTCATCTCCCGCCAGCCCAGCCTTCACCACGTCTGGCACCCTCTGGGCCACAGCGCTCCCTCCCCTCCAGTACCACATCCACAGGTGGCCTCAGGCAACACTTCTTTCAGTTCCCAGCAGCCCCGGGTGCCTTCCTACTTCCCAAGAACCATTTTCCCGCTGCCACGCCAGCCAGCTGGGCTTCCCCAGCGAGCTCAACCTCGGGCGCAGCGTGTTTTTCCAGCACTGGCCACCGGAGGGCGCACATCCACCTCCTGTCCAGTTCTCCTGGACCCTCCCAAAGCAACGCCTTCAGCTAACTCTCGTGCCCCCAGCCCCTGAGCCTGCCCGCTACAGAAGCGTCCCAGGTATCCCCGGCCTTTGACTTCCATCATATGATTGTCCCCTGTGTCCCACTCCCTCGGGACCTCGTGTGAGCTCTAAATCCATTCATGGGCTGTGTGACCTGGGTGTGTGCCTGCTGTTCTCTGAATTCCCGGCTCCTTAAATGTAAACTGGGGACAGCGACACCCACAACATTGGCAGCTATGGTGATCTGATGAGAAACCAAGAGAAAAGTCTCCTTTCCCTTCCTGAGAGGCAGGACTCTCCAGGGTGGGCCGAGGCCTGTGGGCCAGTTCCCCACCCTTGACCCCTACCCCCAGATGACTGCCCCGCCCAAGTCCAGAGGCCCTGGCCCCAGCCCTGCAGATGACAGAGATCCTGATCTAAGCCCCCTTCCCAGCCCACCCCTCACCCCAAGGACTGAGTTCTAAGAGAATCACTTCCTGCTGCCTGGGCTCAGTGGCTGCAAGTGGCCAGCAAGGCCTGGGGGACCACCTCTGTGGCCCACCCAGAGCCTTCGGCAGCTGGATGGAGACCGAACACAAAGAACTGATAGATTTGGTGGATCTTGCACCGAGCAGTTGCTTAACACACGATTCTATGGGGTTAAACCAAGTCCAACTCAGAACCAGCCTCTCCTGTCCTTTGCCCAGTTGAAAAGGTGGCGAGTGAGATTCTTTGCCGTGGGGTCTCCGTGGAGACATCTGAGGGGCCCTGACCAAGAACACCAGCTGAGGAGTCCTCCAGCATCGTCGTCTGGGGGCCTGGTCCGCAGCGCACAGCAGCGAGACACATCTGCTCTTCTTCAGGTCTCCTAAAACCACCTTTCCAAACAGCCACGCTTCGGGGTATGCAGCCATCAGAAGCTGATGGAGCTGGTTTTCACCCTGAGTGCTGCTGACGTCAGAGGCACAGCAGGCGGCTCGGAACACGGGTGGGATGCTACATCCTGGCACTTCCTGCCAAAGTCTTGCCCACGGCACATGGATGGGTGTTTGGGAGTGACTGGCAAAGTCTGGGGAGGGAGCCCCTCCGTCGTGTGGGATTTGGGAAACACTAATCTGCCGGGTGTCGACGCTGCCGGCTGCCCACGCGCCAGGCCCTTCGCATCCACCGTCCTTCCTCTCCTGATGCAGAGCAGGCCTCTCACCCCCGCCACTCGGCCCTGCGCTTCGGAGGAGGTCATAGTGGCCTCGACCCAATGGTTCAGAGAGACACAGAGAGAAGGCGATGTGAAGACACCCAGGGGAGAACACCACGTGACGACAGAGGCAGAGATGCTGAAGTGGCTCCGGGCAGAGGCACCGAGGACTGCTGACAGCCGCAGGCCTGAGGGAGACCTGCCCACACCCTGGGTGCAGATTCCAACCCTCTGCAGCTGCAGGAGCACACATTTCCCTTCTTAGGCCCCCGAGTCTGTGGTGATTTGCTACAGCAGCCCTCGGGAACACGTACACCGGCCGTGGCCCTTGGCTATGCCGGCCTCTCTTTTCCCCTATACTCCTCAATCCCCGTAGCTGGTCACAGCTTGCAGGTTTGACACCTGTCAATCAAGCTGCAAGAAAGACAGGCAGTACTCTGCCACCCAAAATCCAGTTCTCTGAGAAAGGACTTTCATTGGCCCAGGGTAACTTGGGAGATAAATCTGGACCAATCAACTGTGGCCACAGGGGAATGACGTTGCACCGGGATGGCAGTTCCCAAAGTAGCATGTGGATAAGCAAAGGGTGATAAAAGAGGAATCTGCAGAGTAACAAGTGTTCACTGCGGGTATCCTTAGATCATCATTCCAAAAATACTGGCTTTGCTGGACTGTGCTAACCCATCCTTTTGCATTTTCATGCACATCTATCAATCACTGTTTATTAACAATGAGGTATAAAAAGGAGAAAGAAAACTGAATCTTAGAAAGCCAGAAACCTAAGTTAACCAATGAAAGACCGGTACTTTGCAAAGTCGAAGAGAGCACAGACACCTATGTTACTGAAAAGACAAATGGCACAATTTGAGTAAATAATTTGACCGTACGTACCGCACGCTGCCTGGCTTGCTGAGCTGATGGCATTCAGCTCTGTGCAGAGGAGACATCAAGATGTGGCCAGACAAACCGGCTGGCATCAGCCTTTGTCTTTGCAAACTTGTTCTCTGCTCCTGAGTTACGGTGGGGACGCTGAGGGCAGTTGATTGGGTTTTTCAGCAGCGAATCACCCTTGTCCCATTTCATCCTTCCTGGCAAAGAGAAAACCACGTGAAAAAGGCTGAGTAGAGACAGAGAGACACCCAAAATGTGCCCACATCTGTCTTAGAAACAATCAGCTACATCTGACAGAAATGGCCAAAGCAAGTCTTGAGAGGCCGACTGATTAACATTTCCCCGACGAGGACTCCTGTGAGGTCCCGGCAGTGAGTGACGAAGGATGCCCGTGACGCGTCACTGAATCCCTACGTACCAATTTCATAATTTCAACTACAGAACCTTTACCACAAACATTTGTGTCAGGTAACCCACAGTGCTTATACAAAACTGGTACAGAGCCTTGATTACTGAAGGGAACCACCTCAAGCCATTTTGAAAAGTCAGGTTATTCCCCAGGTATGTCCCTGCACAATCAGTAAGGTTTGTTGTTGTTTTTTGTTATGTTATGTCTATTTTACCACACTTTAAAATGATAAGTGATTCCCACTAATGGCATTATTCAATTCCTGCTCCAAATAGGTGCTGAGTGGTTAAGAGCATATATTTACTTTAAAATGACACAGACGTGGGTTCACCTCTGAGTTTCCCATAGATCTGAGCATGAACTTGAACAGGTAGATGCTCGATCTTCAAAAATGTTTTCTGGAACCCAAACAAACTTTTTCCTTTCTGGCACTAAATCTTACTGAGCACCAGGTTCCTCCAAAGACCCCTTGGGGCCTGCACCCAGCTGCTTCCGCAGCCGCTGAGTGGCTTCTCCAGGTGGCATTGCAGGTGGTACCCTGAACTGGCCTGTGAGAATGCGGGAGGGTGCCCCCTCTCTGCTCTGAAGAATCAGAGGCATCCTCAGCAGGCCATTGGTTTCACATCAGGAACTAGCAGGAATTTACCCCACGGGATGTTTGATGTGGAAAGGTCCTTGCAATGGCTTACCCTTTGCCCCTTGCTTTTAAAAATGGGGAAACACACGAGAGTTAAGGGACTTGTTTCATAGAAATAAAAAGCAGAAATGGAGAGGAAACTCAAGACTTTGGGAACCAAGTCCAGATACAGTTCCACTACAACAAGGCGCCTCACAAAAACATAAGTGCCTCGTGAGTTTCTAAGCCATCTCCGCTCAGGGACCCAGCCAAGTTTCTCTCCATGGCTTCAGTGTGAATGTGGGCGCCGTCAAAGCGAACGTGCATGAAAGTGCGCATTGTTCGCGGTGGTGATGGAACCCTGTGTTCATCTGTACAGCCCGCCATAACAGCACGTATCACACCGCTGTATGTCACTGGCTCTTTGCTGGCCCATGTCCCTGTCCCCCTCCACCGGACTGTAAATTCCTTGACCACAGAAGTCGTCTCGTCCCCAGGTCCTAGTTAACATGGCACCTACACAAGTCGGCCCCTGGAGAGATGGCAGTTAGACCACTGACGGTGCAAGTGTCCTGCCTATAATGACAAGTGTTCGCGTCACATTTTAGTCTCAGAAGAAGTGAGGCATTGAGAAAATGCATGGGTCCAAGCAAATCGTCACTGGCATAGTAGAATTCTGCAGAGGCCTTATGGGGTGTTTTTGTTTGTTTTTCGTTTTGTTTTTGTTTTACTACTTTATAATAAAATTAAAGTCTTCTATCTATGTCAGAAAACAGGTGAGGGAATCAAATAGTTTAGCATGTTCCAAATTTTAAGCATAAGGCCTATTTTCAGAATGAACTCAGCTGTTCGTTAATTCTTTACATATGGAGAACCTGGGTGGCCAAGCCAAAGATATATCCATCTGGCAACCAAAAGCAACTTCAAAATAAACCAAATCCTTCATTTGTGTTTCTCAAAAAACATGCAGCGGAGCTGAGAACACAGTCCAGAGGAGCCGTTATAGAAAGGCCTTATCTTCCATGACCATTTCCCCCATACTCTGCAGTGGCCTCAGTCACTGCCTCGTACACATTCTTGGCACAAAAGGGATCAAAACTGTGGAGTAACACAGCAAATGCGTCTCCTCTCCAGCCTCAAACCCATAAAACGGAACTAAATTCATATAAAAGGTATAAGCCTCAATACAAACGAGAGTCAGAGGTGGGGCAAAGGGAGACAAGGTTTCAGCCACATTCTGCACCACGGTGAGGCCCAGGAGACAGGAGAAGAGCCACTGGGCGAGCAGAAGGAGTCCCAACCAAGAGTAACGTGGACACAGTGCACTCGGAAAGGATCTCAGCGGGTCTTGCAGACATGTGTCGGAGCTTAGTTTGGGGAAGGAAATGTGAGGCTGAAACGGAAAACGAGAGAAGATGTACATAGCGGAGCGAGTGGACTCACAGCCTCGACCCCCTGACCACTCGCCTCTCACACACACGAGGAGACAGACCCCTGGGAGCAATCCACATTCCCTCCAGGAGGGCAGTTAGATAACTTTTCTTTAAAGGAACTGGATGTTCCGGGGGTGATGGACAGCAGCCCTCATCACCTGCGGGCAAAGCCTTCCACGCGAAAAGCCCCGCCTGCCACACGCAGAAAGATGCAAATCCCTGTGAAGGAGGATCCAGCAACACGGAGCAGAGTTACACACGTGTCTGCTCTCTCACCAGCAAGTCCATGTCCACGGATCTCCCCGAAGGCTGCAGCGGCAAAGCTACGAAAAAGACATATGCATACGCTACTCACTGCGACTGTGCAAGAAACAGCAAGACACGGGACCTACATGCCATCAGTAGGAATGGCCTGCAGCTATGAGTTTACCTCCTGTAAGGTAAGTTCACCTCCACGACACCATTAACACTGACCATGGATTATACGGATGTGTGTTAATTCCTAGATGTATAAAGATTTTCTGATTGTTTTTCTGTTATTGATTTCTAGTTTGATTCCATTATGGTTAGAGAACACAATTCTACACGATCTTTTTTTTTCCTTCCATTTTTGGTTGTTGTTGATGTGTTTTGTTTTTTGTTTGTGTGTTTTATGGCCCAAGACATAATCCATCTTGGTGAATGTCTCAGGGACATTTTAAAAGAATATATATTTGTTTGTTAAGTGTGATTAGATTCATGTTTCCAAATATCTTTGAGGCTGTTTTGATAACCTATATTTTCCCAGAAAACTTTCAATATAAATGAGGTTCTCAAAATATTGAGTTACACTGTAGCATATTTTGTGGGTATGCATGCATGATGTTTTTATATTTGTACATTATAGACGATTATCTGCAAATAGTATATACCTTGTAGCATTTTGTTTGTAAGACTTTACAATGTATACAAATGTGATCCTACTCCATGTATTCATTTGTGACTTCCTTTCCTGGACATCTTGTGTTCCAGATGTAGCCATGTGGACACATAAAGACAGCTCAAGGCTTTTAACTGCTGTGCAGTTACTCTTTTTGTGAACACACAGGCACGGTTGTCTGCCCTGCTGCGCTGACGTGTATTACCGGCCTGGGTGGGCTCTGGAGCACACTCAGCAGGAAAGGCAACGAGGAGTCAGCCGCTGCCTTCCCCTACCTCCCGGCCTTCTCTCCTCTGCTCACACCACCGGCCTCCGCTCCCCTGTCCCCCACACTCCTCCCAGGGCACCTCTTCTTTCCTAGAATCTCTCCCTCACATTCTTCCAGGTCTTCCTTTGCACCTTGGGGAACTTTCTCTCCCCCTGCCGAATTTCACTCACCCAGCAAAGCCCAGCACAAACGCTGCCTCCAAAGCTCACTCTCCCTTCCCCAGCTCCGTCAGAGGATGGTATTTGAACCTCTCTGATATTCTTACTTTTACTTTGCACTTTGCGCATTTTCTGCACGGCATGGTTTGTGCTCTTTCTCATGCTAAGGACTACGATTTATTCACCTCTGTGCCCCATCTCCCTCTGGATCTGCTCAATTCTCAGCACTGTGGCGGGAACAAGCTGAGCATCTGATAAACATTTTTAAATCGACACATCAATGAACGAAGCCTGTGGCCTCTAAACAACTCCCAGATAACATGCCCGCTGTGCAGAGACTCTTTGGAACACGGAACAAAATTCCACGGCGTGCACTATTCTCCTGGAGAAACCCCTCTGGAGCCAAGCCCAGGAATCCTGTGGTCGTCATGGCTACCTCCCTCCCCCTCCCCAAGTTCATGGACGCCAGTGAGCACGCCTGAGGGGTGGAGGTCACCCCCACACACAAACTAGGAAGGACCATACCCCTAATGGGACAGATTTTCAGGGACAGCAAGTAAGAGCTCCAGAGCTCCAGGCCTTGCAGCTGGAAAGTTACCGGAAACTGCCTCCAAAGTCATGACATCACAAATAATAATTACAATTAACTGAACACCTGTGATCAGCAACCCAGGGCCTGTCCTCGGTACCTT
Source organism: Eonycteris spelaea (assembly GCA_003508835.1). Classification (NCBI taxonomy): domain Eukaryota; kingdom Metazoa; phylum Chordata; class Mammalia; order Chiroptera; family Pteropodidae; genus Eonycteris; species Eonycteris spelaea. The sequence goes on from PUFA01000115.1 coordinate 5,235,013, forward strand.
ACAAACATCTATTCGTAATTGCAGCGGCTAATATTTTTAGGGTTTATTAGGTCTAAGGGCTGGGCTAAGTGTTGTACACGGATTTTTTTTTTTCTTAATTTAACCTTCTCAAGAACCCTATGGAGTAGAAACTATTATTATTAGTGTTATCAGTATCACTGTTCCTCTATTACCAATGGAGAAACTGAAGCTCAGAGAGGCAAAAAACCAGCATACGGTCACACAGTGTCAGAGCCAGGATACAAATCCAGATTCTTGTGGCCGTCTGTAAATGCCATTTCCTTCCTTCCTTCCTTTCTTCCCTCCCTCCCTCCGTGCTTTCTTCCTTTTCCTTCTTTCCTTTCTCCTTCCCATCCTCTTTTCCTTATTTTTAAATACTGTTTTTCATTATTCAAAGAAAATCTGAATATTTTTCTAAAACTCCAGACCATTTAAACTAAAATCTCTATCTTTCCTCTTCCCCATCCTAAGCTGTGCATAGAAATACATGTTTGGTTTTTTTTTTTTAAGCTTCCAGCCTGGTTTTTAAATTGTTTTGTGAATAAGTAACAGATTCCCGTGACTCAGAAATCAGACCCTTTCACTGCTCCTCACTGTCCCCATCTCTGTCCCCATCAGCCCAAGTGACCCTCCTCACTCACGGCGGGGCGCTGGGTTCGTGTTCTGTGTGTCCTCACCGTGTCCCCACTGACGTACACGTATTTATGACCTTCCCTTCTCCGGGCCCAGAGGCAGCACGCTACACCCACTGCTTTGAATCTTCAATGGCCATTGCTTAACCATCGTTCCACACTGTGTTTCCTTCTGGTTCCTGGGAAGGGAGTGGGACCGGCCCTGGCCGAGTTTCTGAAAGGAGGCATCTGCCCTGTGATGTTCTCTTGTCTTCCCTCCTGCAGCTAACGTCCACCCCCTCGGATCAGCTCCTCCGCAGCTGGCATTGTGGGCTGGGCCTGGCACATCCGACGCACCCCCGTGTCTGTACAGACCCCCTGCCACGTGGGCCGAGGCAGTCACCCCTCAGCCCTGCCGGCACCGCCAGCACGCGCTGTATGGCACAGAATGTCCTCAGCTTGAGTATGTTTTCTACATCCAAGAAAAGTCTGTACTGTGCCTTTGCATGGTTTGAGGACAGGGGTTTCAAGGGCACTGCTAGAATGAAGGCGGCTGAGCGGCTGCTGCTTCACGGGCTAGAAGGAGCAGCAAGGTCAGAAGGGCTCCTTAGTCACACACAGTCCCCACACTGTCACCAGATGAAGGCAGGACACCCTCACACCTCCCACAGACTCTGTCCCTGCCTGGCCCGGCCCTGCCCTGCACCATCGTGTACTCAAGGAAGAAGTGCTGACTCACCAGGGACCTTGATCCTAGCTGCTTCCCCAGAATGACAACTAAACCATCCGGCCCATCCCTTGGGAACTGAAGCTGACAAAGCCATAGAGATCTGCCGCAGCCCTGCCCTGGGAGGCCACATCTGACCAGGGCTCTCACCTTTGGGGAACCTAATCGAAAACTGAAGTCTTGGTTGAAGTTATCCAATGGGGAGATCAGAACCTATTGAGTTGATGGTGGCTCACACCACCCCTGATGCTCCCTTCGATTCATTCTGAATTAACCAAATAAATATTTATGGAGAGCCTACTCTGTGCCAGGCATTGGGCTAGGTCTGGAAATGCAGCAATGAACAAAACAAAGCCCCTGCTCTAATGAAACTTGCATTCTGGGAGAGGGGACAGCCAATGAAATCCCTCAACTGCAGGTAAAGTATGTGTGTGTATCGTCACCCAGGAACACCTGCAGATGAATGAGCTGGGTTTATCACCTGTCGTGATGAGGGAGCCCGCACTGGGGGCATCTCGGCACCAGGGTGTCAGCAAGAACCTACACTAGGATTTCGCTTTGGTTGGGTGGTTTGGGAGGGGGCCCGAGGAGGTGGGGACATGCTCTAGCTGGAGCGCATTCATAAAGCCAGGATGACTCTGTGATGGGGTATTGCAAGAAATCTTATCCAGAGGGAGGGCAGACCAAGGAGAGGCCAAGGCTGCAAGGAATAAAGATTAACCACAGATGTTTGGCATTTCGTGGCTCAGCCCATGCTCTCGTTTTGCTGTGTCGAGATGTGATATGGAGCAGTCTTATTTTGTCTTGGCTCATGTGGACCCAGAGTGCCCTTGTCTGATGCTGATGTTCTGTGAGATTATTTATGTTCGACAGAACACCAGGATCTGGCTGTGTGCACAGGGCCAGCCCAGACGCCAGGGCTGTTCCTCAGTCCCCAGGACTGCGTACCAGGAGCTCGGTGGGTGCATGTTAAGGTGGGGTGCCCCTGGACCTCCAGCTGAGACACTGACTCAGCAGTTGGACCTGTGGACCTGGAATTCTTGGAGAAGGGGTTGGGGTACAGATTTGGAGTTGCCAGTGTTTACAGGAACATAAGACATGAAATCACGTAGAGTATGAATGTAGGTAGAGAAGAGGTCTGTTTTATTCATCTGCATTCACTCCCCAGGTACTCCAATATTTAGACCTCTGGGAAGTGAGGAGAAATCAGCAGAGGAGTCTAACACAGAACATCCAGAGAAATAAAAGAACTGAGAGCTCAATCACCTATTAACAAATATGCATTTGATTCGCACGGCAACCCATAAAACTTTAGATTCTGAGCCACCAGGAACACCGGACAGATGGCAGTACTGGGGGAGCAAAGGTGTTGGCCAGAACCGTTGGCTGACACCAAAACTAGTTCTAGTTCCCTCTTTCTTGGTAAAAGAAGCTACACTCTGTCTGAAGACACGGCACGCTCATATAGAAGTCCACAGAAGATGTAAGCGGAAGCACCAGGCAGGACTTGTGCAGCCTGCTGAAATGGAGCTAACACAGCTGGGAGTCATGCACCTGCTCTTCTCTTATTCCTTCCTGCTGTCTGAAACACGGATGGTATAGCTGGTGCTCCAGCAGCCGTCCTGGACCACGAGGGGACCTTGCAATCAGAAACCAAGCATTGAGGATGGCAGAATGAGACCATAGGCGTCTGGTAACTGTCGAGTTATCAGGCAGGGATTAGTCATGCCAGCCAGCCGTGGATTAATTTGAAGTGCATTTTGCATGAGCAAGAAACAAACTGCTATCTTTTGAAAAGTCACAGTTATTTGGGGTTTTCTGTCACATGCGGCAAAAGCTAATTCCGATATGAGATCGATTCACCGTGTTTCAAAACTGTATGCAGAACTTGTGTAAAAAACCCCAAGGATTCGGAGATCTCATGGTCCCTGCCTTCCAGAACCCCTGTGCAGTGTGAGGCAGAACAACAGGTAAATGGGTCCTTACAACACTGGCTCAGAGCTAAGTCAGTGGTTTTGCTCCAGGGTCTACAGTAAGGACTGAAACAGCAAGATTCATCTCTATTCCTTCCAAACCACGTATCAGCTCAATAACTCAACACGTGTTCTTGGTCTGACTTCGTTCCACTGCCTATTTTAATATATACACCAGTGCCCGATTTAAGCGTTGGAGTCGAGGAGAGTAAAACGGTAACGTGGGCTGGATTTTAGGTGGTTGGCACTCACAACCTCACAGAGAACCGGAACAGAGCAAGAAGCAATGGTTATGAACTTGCTAAGAATCAATGTCGTGTGGGGAGCTTCATCCAACTAACGATTATATAATTACTCCAGCACTAGAAAAGTGGCAGGATGATAACACTACAAACGTGCTCTGTGTCATTTTGCCAATTATGTTGGAAGGCACCTTGACAGCACCCTCGCCCAGCTCCTACCACTGGTCGAGACTGCTCTGAAACATCAGAAACTTTGTGTCTTAAAAGTGTCCAGCTCTGGGCCAAATGGAGACACACCTACACGGAGCAGTTACTAGGTGGCAGGCCGAAGACATATGGTCTCTTGTTTACCCTTTACAATAATAACCCTAACAAGAAAGGTTCTAGAATCCTCCTTTCACCAGGAAGGATCCAACTCTCAGAGAGCCTAAGCACTCTGCCTCCAGTCCTACACAGCAGCTGACAGTTCAAAGCCAGATCTCAGGCTGCTCACCTCCCTCCACAGATACTGTCCCCCAACCCCACCCCCAATCACCCTCTGGTGGTATCTTCTCTGTCACCTCGCAGCCTTTTAAGCCTGGAATCTCTTTGGTGTAAGCAGTTTTCTACCCATGGGCCCTCTCATTCCCAGGTTCCACAGTTCAAAATCCTCCCCCTCCTCCAAACCTTTTGTGCATCTCTTCCTGCTGCTCCTCCCACCTCGCACCTCCCGGCAGAGTGTTCTCTGCATCCCAGGAAGTCTCCGTGCCCCGGGCTTGGCTCTTAGGGCACTTATCATCACTTTCTATACTTTCCCAAGGCCCTCTGTATCCTTGACCTACCCGAATTATCCATTTCCACTGACCTTGTCGCAGGGGTTCGTCTCCATTAATCCTGCAAATACTTCCACGAGGCCTTTTCCCTGCCACGTCACCTGGTGGTCGTTGGCAGCAATTCAGTGCCAACGGGACTCTCCAGTGTGGGCTGAGGTGAAGAGGAAACCTTCATTCTGCTCAAAGAGCTAAATTGTGATTCGGCACAGCTGTGGAGCAGCATGGCCGGGGGGTGGCCCTCCCAAGGCGGCCCTACCCTTACAGCAGGGCTGGGAGCCGTCCTCACGGTAGGACGCTCTCAGGTTGAGGCAGGACAGGCAGTCCATGAACGCTCCTGCCCCTGCCCCTGCCCCTGCCAGAATATGGCTTCGGAACATTTTCCTTTCTTCAAACTTCGCCGTTTTAGGCCCGGCAGGGACACAAGGCAAAACCGCTCTTGCCCTGGCCTAGACGCCATCTTTGGCCAAGGCATGACCTTTGGCATCAGTATAATCTCATCTGCATTGCAAATACCGCAGTTCCCATCATGCACCTGACGCCACACATTTCCGGAAACGCCACACGAGGAAGAGAAAGCGGGAAACCAAGTTCCCGCGCCTACTGCGAGACAACAGGCTGCGTCAGCACATTTTCCTGGGCTCGGCCTCCCGGGAACAAAAAGTTCATAACCAGCCGTCTCTGTGTGTCTCTCATTCTCACTCTCAGAAGCCACACTCCCCACCCTCTGTGTGTACTTTTGCTCCATAAACTTCGCACCTTCCTGCTTGCTCTTCGCCTTGCCTTTGAAGTCTTTCTTGTGGAGTGAAACAAGAATATGGTCGCTGGCCCCCCAAGCGAATGAATAAGAAGCCCTGGCTAGCTGGCAATAAGGTGAGGGTTCCTGCTCCTCACCACAGGGCTGGGAGGTGCCTGAGGATCAGTTGGCCCTCAGGTGAGGCGGCCCTCAGGTGACTCTGCTCTCCCCATCAGATAATAATTTTGACAGAAAGGGGTAGCCCACTCCCAGCACCCCAGGGACCTGACATATGTAGAGAAGTCGGGTTTCTGGTCCCTAATTGGTCCATCCTCATGCAAATGAGGACTTCCGATCCTCACAGTTGGATTGGTCCAAAAAGCACTGCCGTGATTGGTCAGAATAGGGCCACTCTGATTAATCTTAAAGAAGCCGAAGCCCGGGATACAGCTATGCAGCTCTGATTGGGTGGCGGAAATTCTCGATGCTATTGGTTGAAGGAAGATTACAGGAATTCCTTTATAAGGGTTGGCGCAGATGTCAAGAGCACAGTGGAGGCAGTGGGGCAGCTTCATGCCTGTCTCTTTGAAGCAAAGCTTTCTTGAGAGGTCTACGGTTAAGAACGGCTGCTAGGCTCTGTTTTTAAGTTTGAGCTCAGTAAACCACCAGGAATCCTTTCCAGTAGATACCTTCTTTTTCCTTTCTTGGGGTCAACACATGTTACAGATGAAGAAACTCAATTCACAACAATCTGAAGTGCTAGAACGATTGGCAAACCCAGAAGGTAAGAAAGAAAATGACAGATCATTCCCTGCCTCTAAGACTAGCACATCAGGCGGATGTCCCGTGAAGTTTTGTGGAATGAATTAATGAGTGGATGAATGAATGTATATTTGAAGGTTGACGTACAAAAAGGACGCTGAAATGACACAGATAGGAGAGCTGCAGTGCTCTGTAAAATACATATTCAAATACAGGCAAGTTTGGTTCAGTAGCTGCCAAAAAAATCCCGAACGTTGAAACCCAGAGCAAAAAGGAAATGTTTCCTCAGCACTTTCACAACTAAAAGTATAGCGCCGCAGACCGGGTGCTGAAGGCTTATCTGCCACTATACAGCGCCCTCCTTTAGAAAGCTCTAGAACGCCGTTGGGTTTTGTTCCCAAACTTTGGCCCCGCGCGCGGGGGCAAGCGGGGTGTGGGGGCGTAGGAGGCGCCTGTCCCTTTAAGAATCTGCTCGCAGTCCTTTTCCTCTCCCCGCCCCGCCCCATCACGGTACCGGTGCGCCCGGGGCGCCCACCCCTCTCTCCTCCTGCGGACTGAACCACGGGCTGGGCCGCCCGTCCGTCACAGAGGCGCCTCCTGTGATTGGCTGCAGTGCTTCGGGCCGGGAGGCGGGGCTGGAAGGCCAGAGAAACTAGTTTGTTGGCGGCGCCGGGGCCGAATCGCGGAGGCAGCGGCTCGGGGGTTGTGGCTGACCGGGGGCGGGGAGCGGCGGCGGAGGGCGCGGGGGGCGCGGCCAGGAGCCTCTGATCGCGCGGCGGCGGCGGGACCGGGCGGGGAGCGTGGCGGGCGGTGGCGCCCCGAGCGGTGAGTACCAGGGCTGGGCTGAGGGCGCAGCCCCGGGCCGGTGGAGCCGTGCTCCCGGACGCCGGCCTTGGCACTTGTCACCCCCGCCCCGGGACCCTGTAACCCCCTTCCCCGCCGGGGGAGCCCTCGACGGAGTGAGCCTCCGCGCGGCCCGGGTCGCCGGAGCCGCATCGGCCACCCTGGGGTCTCGGGGTGGGCTGGAGCCGAGGACAATGGTGGTGGGTGGGGGGGCTGTGGTCCCCACCCCCTCCCCAGCGCCGGCTCCTCCCGCCTCGCTGGGGACCCGGCGAGAGCATTTGCTGAGAGCTCTGTGGACAAGGGAATGAATTGTTTTGCAAATGGATGTTGCGCGCGGGAGCAGCAACTCTTTCCCTTGGGAGCGGTTGATTCATTGAGTCCGCGGACTCTCTTTTTAAAAAATTACTATCGATCCTGGAAAGAGAAGGCAGCGTGTCTCCGAGGATGTGAGCGGCCCGGCGCTGCGCCCCGGCCGGTCGGCCGGCCGAAGTCCCGGCGCACTTGACACTGAGCTCAGGCCAGAGGGCTGCCTGCCTCGTGCGGAGCGAGGGCCGAGGGGTTTAACCAGGGGAGCGTCCGCCGCCGCTGTGACCCCACAGGCCATTTACGTCTCGCAGAACACGGCCCCTTGTCCTTGTTCAGAGAGCTGCGGAGCAGCGGAGGCACCGTCCCACGCCTTGCCCCGCGTGGCGGCCACCGTAGCGGGTCCAGAGCAAGCCTCCTCCAGCCGGCTGCCCTTGTCCCCCTGATCTTGCTCTGGCCCCATGCCACTGGGCACGCCCCCACCCCTGCTTCTTACCCTCCTAGTCGTCGCCAGAGCTTTTCCCTTAGGAGACTGTACCCTAGGGCCACCAGACACTTTTGTGCTGCTGCTTCAGACAGAGCTGCCACATTTCATTTGGTTTATGAGCAAAAACAAAAACAAATCTTAGAGACGTGATCATAGGGGTTGGGATGGGGGCAGACCCAGGCCTCTGAAGGTCCTTGGGTCCTGCTGGGTTGCTCTGAGCCAGGGAAGGCTCCCCAGCTTCGGCCCTCCCTGGTCAGGACAAAAAAGCCAGATGTCTGGGCCTTTAGGCACTCTGGGGGCGGGACAGAGAGAGGGAAGTTGCCAGTGGCACTGGGAAGGGAGACAGGAACCCTATTTTCTTATCGCTAACCGGACTCTGGTGACTGTGATTTGAGTCAGGCTCTTTGGGACCCCTGGCCTCAGTCTCCCCGTTTACAGACGGGACTGATGCTCAGTGAGCCCAGGTGTGCAGTTAGATTCCTAGGGAATGCTGGTGAAGGCTAGTATCTGGGGACTGGGGAAAAGTTGGACACAAGGGCCAGCCCCCAGGGGCAAGACGTGATGTCCTTCTAACACCAGGCGTCCTTGGGTCCCCAGGCTGTGGCTGCGGAGACTGATGGAAGTCAGCCTTTTTAGGCGCAGTAGTAATCTCTGACTCGAAGTGATTCCAGGGAGGCTGGTAAAAGGCAGGTGGAGGGAGATGGTAGAAACCTCCCTGGGGCTCAGGTGGCAATGGTGCAGAGAGAGGACCTGTGGCCGTTGCACACCGTATGCCCCTTAATAGCATTTTAAACCTGCAGGCACCCAGCGTGGGGAGAGGAACACAGGGAGAGAGGAGATTGCCCAGTCCTGGGAGCACGTGGTCTGCCATGAAGGGGGCTTGGGTCTCCCGGTCTGTAACTGTGATGCGAGCGGGACTGTTCCTTAGTGGGTGGTTTAAACGTTCATTCCTTTCTTAGTGGTTTGAGGGGGTATTGACTGGGACCCTGCCTTCAGGGAGCTCCTAGCTGCTGGCACGGGGATTAGGGGTCCTGACACGTGCAGGTGTGCGTAGTTCTCGGTGATATGGCAGCAATGGGAGCTGAGGGGACAGAAGAGGGGTATAGGTGGTGAAGGCTTCCGGAGAGGATGCTCGACGAGGTCGTGATGAGAAAGGCGGCAGGGGTCCAGATCCCAGGCCCTGGGTTGCTGCCTTCTCCCACTACCCACTCCCACTTCTCCCAGCGGCAGATTCACTGCCAACCTTAAGGCAGGTGCAGGTCGAGGTTGGGGCAATGCAGGCAGGAGCTGACGGGAGGGTCTCCCGGGAACTGTGCTGGTCCGGCCTGTGGAGTCAGCATTCCCGGAATCCCAGGAAGATGGATGGTGCTGGATGCAGCCTTTCTGTCCAGGGAGAACCTACCCTATCGGCCCCAAAGCCCGGCCCACTGCCTGAGCCCTTAGTCCCTCTCTGGACCAAACTGAAGTGTGGGTGTGGCCTGGCCAGGGATGGGGTGGGCTGGGCTGAGCTGGCTCTAGAAAACAGAGTGGCCAGACACAAGCAAATGAATTGGCTGATTGAGGTGCTGGTTTTCATCTAACAAGGTAAATTTCATAATTGAATTGCCGTAGGCAGCCAAGGCTGTTTTAGCGTTTTCCCAGAGGGAAAGCACTTAGTTGGGACCCCGGGGGCGGGTTGGAGGGGGTGGGGTGGGGGTGGGGAGCATATAGGCACCCAGCTCTTCCTCCCGGAATCTTAGCAGGACTTCCTTCTCCCTTATTATTCTGGGTCTGCCCAGTGTTTCACGGCAGGTGCCACCCACCTTCCCTGGGCCACCAGGCCCCTGAGCAGCACTGCCCCATCCCAATCTAAAGGTAGCGAAAGCTGACACCTGCCAGCCTCAGGCACTCACCTTGCCAGACTGACTCCAGGTTCTTCCGCTGTTAAGAAGTGGGGCCCCAGAGAAGGCTCAGGGTAGGGAGGGCTCGCTAGGTCTCTTCGGCACAAGGTCAGAGGAGAGAGCATGGGCTTGGGAACTGGACTTGGGTTCAGATGCTGCCTCTGTGTGACCAGACCTCTCCTGGGGCCTCAGCCACCTCCACTCACCACTGCCCCTCCCAAGCCCTGTCAAGTGACATTTTGGATGAAAAAGGGTAGGCATTTGTGGCTCATTGACCTGTTCATAAAAGTGCCAAATCCATGGTCTCAGAAATTCAGTTTAGTTGGGAAATTTCACTGTTTTCTGCAAATACATAAAAATCTTCCCCCCCCCAATGATGATCTCCTGCACCCCAGATAGTGGAGAGTCTGGACAAGGCTTTCTGGGCCATACCTCGCTTCAGTGTGACTGCGGTCCAAGGCCAGCTCCACCTCTTCACCTTGCCACCGTTGGAACCCTCATACTTAGGACCTGTGAGCAGAAAGACCACTTAAGTGGGGGTCTGGGAGTCCTGTCTGCCCCACCCGACTTCATGTAGGTCCCCTTCCCTTGATGGGCTTCGATTTGCTCATCTGTAAAATGGGTGGATGCTTCTCTGTACGATACGTCTATGAAAGTTTTGCTGTGAAATCTCAAAAGTTCTTGCAGCCTCAAATGTTAAGTAGTTTCTAAGGCTCGAGTTGCTTGCTTAGACCTTGTGGGCAGGAAGAATTTGAGATTGAGAAGCAGCCAGCAGAGTACGGAGGAGCTGAATTAGAAGCTCTGCCTCTGATGTGTGTTGTGGGGCCTCGGGCAAGTCACTGTCTCTCTCTAGGCCCTAATTTTTCCACCTATAGAATGAGAGAGGTAGGCCAGCTCCCATTTTCTTTCCCTTTCTTGATGAGAGGAAACCGAGATAAAATTTACCAGTGACTCAAGGGGACAGGACTCTCCTCCCTCAGCTCGCTGCCTCTGTCCACTGTGTTTGGGGCACCCACGTGGAGGGCCCGCAGGCATTGTGTGTGCCCATGGATGAGGGGCTGGTGAAGCCAGAGACCGGTAAAGGAAGAACCTAGCTGGGCCCCAAGAAAGGCTGCGTGTGGGTAACTCATTTCCCCAAGTCGCCCTGGCTGGTCCTGGGTAGGAACTGGGCACCAGGTCTGGGAGCACTTAGGGTAACCCCACTCCCCAGGACAGAAGGAGTAGGACCTAGCCTGTGCAATGTCCAGAGCCATCTCTTCTGAGAAGGAGAAGGACAAAGCTCCTAAGAGCAAGAAGGGTCATGAAAGGGGCCCAGGAAGAGATTGCAGGACTCCCCTGCCTCCTGCAGTCTCTAGACCAGTCGGCGGGCTCCTCCCCCAAGAGGCGGGCTCTGAGCAGGCCGTGGGAGAATGTCTGCTGCCGCCTTTGTCTGCCAAGAAGACACCCTCCCCTGTCAGCTGATTTGTCAGAGGAGGATGCAAGGACAGGAGGGAAATAAGAAAGCCTTGCTCATTTTCTACCGGCTCCTGTTGGGCCCCCAGGGAGAAGCTGACCACAGATCAATCTAGGCTGAATGGAATTAATTTCCTAATTTAGATGAGAGAAGCTTTGCTCCTTCAAACCCCAGGATGCGCCAGCCGCCTGCCCGCTTTGCAGTTGGCCAGGTCAGACTGTCTGGGCAGGGAGTGAGGGCCAACGAGACGAGGAGCTTTTTTTCTAGAAAGCCGTGGCACTGGCATCCGGCATCCAGAGCTCAAGTGCTCCTGCGTCCTGGCTGGGCTTGCGAGCCCGGGTCTGAATGCCGCCCTTGCCCCAGCCTTGTGACATGGGGCTCACGCAGTGCAGGGCGGCAGCCAGTTGCTCACGTCTCCCGGGCCAGTGTCCCAACCTGCAAAATGCAGACAGGCACGGTACCTACGGCTGTGGGGGGATAGATGGGCCCGTGCAGAAAGCAGTCAGAACAGTGCCGAGCACAGGGTCAGTACTCGGTGACTATTCTTAGTAGTGCTGTTACCATTAATCTCTGAGCTGCTGTTGTCTGCGAATTACAGAAATACCAGGACGTGTGGTCGGGTCGCACGGCCCGTGCTCTCATGGGTGAGTGGAGCCATGTGACTGGTTTTGGCCCATGGGAGCAGAAGTGACCCATGTCCTTCCAGACCAAGCACAGAACTGTCAGTGCCACAGTCCCCAGAGTGCTCTTTTCCCTTTGGCATGGTGGCTGCTTTGTCAGCCTGGTTCTTGGGAGTGACAGTGATGAGACGAGCACTCCCCCCCACCAGCACCCACGGGACCACCATGCATGCAGTATGGGCTTGAGGGTGTTCGCTGCTGCAGTGTAACCTGGCCCGCCCTGATAAGCAGTCACAGCCGGGGCAGGCTTGGGAGTGAGGACTGAATCCTCTGTGTGTGAAGCCCAGCACAGTGTAGGCCCGGGGTAGTCACGTGTTTGCGTTGGCTCCCCTCCCAGCTCGGGACTCCCTACCGATGATGCTTCGCAACCAGTGTTGCTGCATTGCATTGCTCAGTGGGCCTTGACCCCTCACCTCCCACCCATGCCCCTCTGGGAAAGCAGAGCCTTTTGCTCTGGGCAAGGCCGGCACAGCGCACCCACCGCCTGCGCTAGCGTCCCTCTCCACAGCATCTGTCCAGCCCTGGTCCCCGGCCACCAGAGGCTGCAGTCAGCCTGGGACTCGGCTGTCAGGCATGGAAGCGGAAGTGGCTGCCCTTCCTACGTGTGGTCAACGTGTGGGTCCATTAAAAAGCAAGGCACTGAAGCATCTGCCAGTCCCCCTGGGTCTGCCGGGAACCAACCTTCCCCTTCCAGGCTTTGGCTGCAGAGGGGGACGGGTGGGCCCACGTGTAGGGTAACCTCAGGACTCACCGCCCAGCTGGGACTCCGGGTGTGTGTGGGCGGGGAGCACGGGGGCCCTGTGGATCATGACCTGAGCACAGCAGGTGGGAAGCAGCTTGGCCCACGGTGTGCTGTCAGAGGGCATGGAAGGGTTGGGATTCTGCCCCTTGGGGATGGGCAGGTGAGCTCAGAGGCCGCTGGCACACACCCGCCCGTCACAGGGAGTTATCTGATACAGGGACATTTTGTTACTGAAGAGGAACCCATTTATTACCCAGCGGTGTGTGAAGCAACACCCTCGCCCTTCCCTGAGTCTCACCCCGTTGTAGAACCACCCTCAAGGCCAGCCCGTGCCGGAGACATGGGGGTTGAGGTGAAGCAAAGATGGGCTGAGGCAGCAACCAGCAGACTGACCACAGGAGAGCAGGAGGCCCGTGTTGCACAATTCTTGCGTGACTACTTACTGCAGGTTGGAACTCTTTCACAACGAAAAGCTGGAAGACAATCAAAATAAATACACAGCAGTGTAGAACACACATTTCCTCTGTGTTGCCTTTTAAATTAAAAATGGCACATTTAATTTTTGAATAAGTTCTATATATATATTTTTAAAGGGCCATCGAGAGCAGAACTGTCTAGAGAAAGGACCCCATTGTCTGATAAGTCACTTGTGTCTGGAACAATCAGTGGCTCTGACTCAGTTAACAGCAGTCACTGATTTCCCTTTCAATTGACAGTTAGGTATTTCCGCTTAGTCAGGGTGCTTCGTTTGTGTGACACGAGAAATTGGAAGGATGGCTGCTCCTGTACCCCGTGGAATCCGGGCCAGGGTGTCCCCGGACTCAGGGGCCGGGACGGGCATGCGAGCCGCGGCGTCACGGCGTGTCTGCTGGGACTCCCCGTGGGAAATGGCTGGTCCCCCTCCGGCCCTGCGTGGGTGTGATGTGGCCTCGTCATCATAGCTCCGGGAGCGACCCGGGTCTGGCGGCTCAACCAAAGCCGTTAGCGTTTTTTCCTGTGTAAAAAAAAAAAAAAACAAACAAAAAAACATGTGGCCTACTCAGGAGGAAATCAAACGACTTAGAGACAAGTAGGGTAGACACTGAAAATCCCCCTTGTTCAAGGTGGCGGTTGGGGACGGAGCGAGGGGCGGACAGTCCGCTGTGCTCTCTATCCGGTGACAGCAGCGGTGACAGCAGCCACAGGCATAAAACGGCCGCCCGGGTCGGCGTGACAGGCCCAGGCCGTTCCCAGGGCTTGCCGCTTGCGGTCGCTCCTTTAAATCTCACAACCACCCCATGAACTAGCAGTGGGTCTCGTCGCCACTTTATGGTTGAAAAACGGACCCGGAGAGGCGAATGAACTTTCCCGAGGTCACGTGGCATTGGCTCAGCTGGCTTCGGGGGGAGGGGGGCGGTCTGAAGACCCGACCAACCCTTTCTCGGGGTGATGCTTTGTTGGGAGCAGAACACCCTGAGAGAAACGGCCCCGGGTGCTGGCCGCCCCTCCCCTCCCGGCCTTGCCTCTCTCACTGTACGTTAGCTTCGGCATGGCTTTTGCATGACGTCTGTCACCCGGTCCGAGAGATGAGACCGTGCCATCTTGGCTCTGGTGGGTGTTTTTAGCCCTCGGCGTAGCCTGAAGGTGCTCACGCCAGATTTGTCTCAGGGTTTCAGGTGGGGTGATCTGTGGCCTTGGTGACCTCCGGGGTCCTGTGTTGGGGCCCCAGTTCTAAGTGCTGGCTGGTGTCCATCTGCTGGGGCTGGGACGTCTCGGGCGAGCGCTTCGCTCGCCTGGGCTCAGCTGGAACAGCGGGGAATGGCCAGGCCGTGCCTCATCCACGTGCTGGGTCGAGCCGCCTCCCAGTGTGACCGTCTCATGACTGACTTCCCCCAGCACGGCCGGCTTCCCCCAGCATGGCCGGCTTCCCCCAGCATGACTGACTTCCCCAGCACGGCTGGCTTCCCCCAGCATGACTGGCTTCCCCCAGCACGGCCGGCTTCCCCTCGAGCGAGCGTTACAGGACAGAGAGGGGAAGCTGTCAGCCTCTGAAGGCCTGGGCCCCGAGGTGGGCACGGAGTCGCTTCGGCCGTATGCAGACACTGACCTGTCACAGCCCCCGCCTCTCAACGGGAGGCTGTCACCGAATGTGTGGCCATCCACCCTTACTCTGCCCCACTGGCCGCCTGCGAGCCCGTCCCTGCCGGTCGCTCTGGCCTTTCTCCTCCCTGAAGGGACTGGCCCTGTTTCCACCTGTCCTTTGCACGTGCTGCTCCTCCGCCTGGAATCCGCGTCCCACCCCCACCCCCCGCGCGTCGTCACATCCTGGCTCCAGCTCTTCACTTCGTTCCAGCTCACTCGCCCCCTTCACAGGCTACGTGAGCCCACTGGCTTCTCGTCATGCCCTGTGTCTCGTTGCTGTTTTAATTTGACCGTAGACCTTTCAAGAAGTGATGGTGTCTCGTTCACTGGTTTGTTTCCTCATCGCGGGTCTGTGTCCCAAGGCCACCGACCCCGGAGCACAGCCGTATAGGAGCAGGAACCTTGTCTGTCAGCCACCGTCTCCCCGGCTGGCACCTGGCACGTGGGAACTGTGTGGAAAACTCCCGATGAACGAATGACTGGGAGCCAGGTTACCGGGACGCCACCAGCTGGGCCCTGGGCCTCTCCTGCTCCCTCCAGCCTCTGGTGAAGAATTGTGGAGCTGACTCCCTCATTTTGGGGATCGCTGACTTCCTGGCTGGTGGGGGGAATTTGGGGTGAGGGTGCTGCAGCCAACGGGGATCGGGCCACACCGAAAGCAGCTGTGACCGTCTCTGGTGCGTTTCCTCTCACTTCTGGTTGCTAGAATCCGCCAGCCCCTCCGGGGAGCGCGGGCAGAGCTTTCTGAAGGCCTCGCCCGGAGCGGCTTTGTTTCCTCATGCATTTAGTTAACATTCCAAGGCCGGTAAGAGAAGTGAGCTGGCACACGGCTCTCTGGTACATTTCCTGCAGGTAAGGATGGCAGCGTGGGGAGCCAAGGTGTGTGAGGTCCGTCAGTCCCCCTTAGGAGGAGGGTGACGCGCCAGTCTGGAGCACAGCAGGGTCATGCAGTTACATCCTGCACCTTAAATCCATCGAAGCCAGGATGCTGCTGAGGTAATCAAAATCGTTCTGTGGTGTGTACCCCAGAGGCATGGGCTGCAGAGACAGAGGCTTCCAGAGCCAGCTGGGCAGACCTGACCTTGCACGCTCGCGAGTGCTCCCCGCCCCCGCTGCCGGGAGCCTCCATCCTGTGCTCTTTCTACCCCACAGCCCCCACCTGCACAGGGCTGGGTGTGTCCCTGGTACTGAGCACTGAAGATCAGCTCGGTGTCTGGTGGCCTCTCTGCAGGTGGAAAGGTGAGCAGCCCCCCAGGTCACCAAAACTGGGAACTGATGTCTTGGTGGCTCCCTGGACTAGTTGTGACTCTTGGTGGCAAGTGACAGAAACCCCTCTCAAACTGGCAGAAAGGAAGCCTAGGGGCAGACGGGCTCGGGCTCAGGCTCAGCACGGACCAGGGCCCCTGCTCCGCCTCCTCTTACAGCTCCATCTTCGGCACCATGGCCACCATCCACCCAGGCTCCTAGCCTTGGTCCAGCCTGGCCAGCAGCCCCGAGGATGGAGCCTGCTTCAGGCTCCGAAGTTCGGGGAACATTGTGGACGAGGCTCGTTGGCCTGCCTTAGGCGTCAGGCCCGTCGCAGTGGCTGTGAGGATGGCACGGGCTGGGTGGCAGGCCTGGGCCATGCGCAGCCAACCCCTGGGGCCCTGCGATGAGCTGATGTGACCGGACAGGGCCAGAAGCCCATCCTCGCGTGCAGCGTCTGAGCAGGCTGGAGCGGAGGAGGGCGGTTGGTTCCCGAGGGCAGCCAGGGCACCGTGGCTCCTGTGAAGCTGAGTGTCGCAACACGTGCCCGTTGCTGCAGCCACCCTGGCAGCGTCTCGTCTTCTGCGAGTCTGCAAGGCAGCCGAGCGAGCACTGGAGTCGGGCGTCCCGGCCAGCAGCCGCCAGCCGTCGGGGCGGAGACCGGCGCAGGGTTCACCTCGGCAGGCGGGCGTCGTGTTGCCGAGGGAGACAGCAGCCAGCTCCAGGCCCGGGGTTGCCCAGGCAGCCTCGGCCGCAGGGAGGGCACCGCGTGGCCTCATTCTCAGGGCAGAGGCTGCTGCTCTGCGTGGGTTTGCTCTGCTTTCTGCCGTCTGTCTGAGCCCTGCGTGTCCGCCCTCGACCCTCCGGAGAGAATCCCTAGATGCCTGGCAGGGCGGCCCTGCCAGCAGCACCCGAGTGGAGGCGGGGCGCAGCCTGAACCCCACAGCCCTCGTGCCAGCTGCCTCGAGAGGGGACCTGGGACTCCCGAGGAGGACGGGGCCAGGAAACCGCCGAGGGCCTCCGCCTGGCACGACGGTGTGGGGGAGGGTAAGGGTCTGTCTGCTCTGGCTGGCAAGGAGCCAGGCTCTGGGCAGCCACGGAGCCCGCGCCCCCCGGAGTGGGTTCTCGTGACGTCCTCATTACACCACAGTGGTTAATAAGGCAAACAGCTGCCATTCCGTCTTGGGCTGTCTGTAAAAAAGAATCCAAGAGGAGTGTGATGCCACAGACTGGGGTCCAAGCCGAAAGCGTTCAGGGCCACATTCAGTTCAAGATGAGGAACGGCCTGGCCCCCTGGCTGGGCTTGGGGTGGAGTGGGAGCAGGTGCAATGAGGTGCTCAGGGACCCACAGCAGGTGGGACCCCTCGAAAATGCAGGTGCTCAGGAATGGAACTTGAGACCAAGCAGCAGCGTCACAGCCCTGCCCTGGGAGTCCTCTGAGCCATCCCCCAACAGTGCAGAGGCCACCTCGTCAACGGCCCGGGTGCAGTGGAGACGGGATGGATGGAGTCACCTGGAAAAAGGCGACATTTAGGAAAGCGTCTGGCGATGGAGTGACAGAGGCCAGAATGAGGATGTAGCAATCACAGCAAGATTTGGGGAAATGTGTTGCAGGTCCAGATTGAAGATTGGGCAATCCAGAACGGGGGCGAGGGGTGTGCACATCCTGCGGGCCAGGGCAGCACAACCTCTCATCTCTGACACCAAGCCCCAGGGCCAGCCCCAGAGGCTGTGCCCTGTGAGTAACTGCCAACGGGAGAGGGACGTGCTTCCCAGAAGGGAAAGCTGAGGTGCAGTGGGGAGCGGTGCCTCGGGGCCAGTGGTGCAGCAGGGTGCACTACACGGCCCGGCCCTGGGGCCCTGCACTCAGCAGCCCCACTCCTGAGGGCCGGGCCGGCTTCTCAACCCCACGGCCCAGGGGCCCGCGGTTCCTGCAGCTGGATGGCCAGGCCCAGCCCGTGTGCCTCGCCCGCCCGGATGAGGGCCATGCCCAGGCAGCTCTGGCCACGTCCGCTTGGGGCGCCGGGTTCTTTGCCGGGGAGGGGTGAGGGCGAGCACCCCGGCAGGGCACGTGGACTCCTGTCTGCACCGTCACTGAAGGATGAAATCACTTCCTTCCTAAACCAGCTCATCTCCTAAGTAGAAAAATGACTCGGAGTGGGGAGGAGGAGTTATACACTTTCGAAAATTAAAAATGAAAAAAAGGTGTTGGTTTTATGTGTATGTTGTTGCCTCATTACCAGCAGGAGGAAGGCAGCACAGACTTTTGGGGTCAAGATGTTAAATCCAGTTTGCTCTCTGGCCATTCTTTCTCGAAATGTGTCATTTCCCTTGCCTGTTGGTTGAGCCTTGTTTCCACAGCACTGCAGTGGGGCCCTGTGTCATGCCATCGGCTGAACCTTCAAGTGCTTTGGAATCCCCCCAAAATTCGAGCAGGTGACGAGTCAGTGCCTCGTCTGCTCGCGAGGACCCACGGTGAACCCCGTCCTGAGCTGGGCAGAGGAGGGCGGACGGGGGAATGTGGGGAGGCATCCACGGGGGCCCAGGAGCCTGGAGCTGCTCACCAGGACGCGGGAGGCTCGGATGGCTGCGGGTTTTCTGCTGCTTTGGCTGAAGTGAATCTGGGTTGCTTCAATATTCAGCATGTCCTGCTGTCACCCAGGCCTTTGTCTTGCTTCCTGCTGGGCCCTGGGTTGAGCTGCTGGGCAAGAGGCCTCTGGAGGACGCTGGATGTTGAGAATGTGTCTGTACTGAGCCAGCTAGGGCTGCGACAGCAGCTCTTGAGGGGCTTTCCGAGGGAATGGGGTGAGGGCGGGGTCTGGCCAGCGTGGCGTGGAGCCCAGCTCAGGACTGGAGCCACTGGGAGCACGGGCGTGCCCGTCCTGGGAACGAGGTTTCAAGTTACCCTGCAGGAGTGAGTCTTCTTAGGCCGGTGGAGCGGGGAGGCTGGGCCTGGAGCCGGACAGCACACACGGGAATCTTTCCGATTTCGCCTCTCTGAGGCCTGGCTGCCCCGATGTGGAATGGGGACCCAGGAACAGTGTCCCCAGGGGCTGGAGTGCGGTTGGGGACACACTGCACAGTGCTGCCCGGACATAGGCTTGGCCAGGCCAGAGGCCCCCTTTGCACGGTCTCATGACCTTGGGAGGCTGGGAGGCTGCACAGCGTGAAGCTGCCCAGCACCCAGGGGTGGCTCATGTCCAAGACAGAGGCACTTGGTCGCAGGGCTGATCTAAATTCAGGAGAACGGAACCAGCTTCCGCAGGGCAGGGGTGAAAGCCAGGCTCCGCCACTGGCACTGTCCCCGAGGATGTGGCCGGTGACAGAGGGGCGGAGCTGGGCGGGGGGCGGGGGGGAGCAGGAAGCCAGGGCCTGCGTCCCCTCACCTGTGGCCTCGTCCCCCGCAGGTCGGCCCAACATGTCGGTCAGCGTCCACGAGACCCGCAAGTCCCGGGGCAGCACGGGGTCCATGAACATCACGCTCTTCCACAAGGCGTCGCACCCCGACTGCGTGCTGGCGCACCTCAACACGCTGCGCAAGCACCGCATGTTCACGGACGTCACGCTCTGGGCCGGCGACCGCGCCTTCCCCTGCCACCGCGCCGTGCTGGCCGCCTCCAGCCGCTACTTCGAGGCCATGTTCAGCCACGGCCTGCGGGAGAGCCGGGACGACACGGTCAACTTCCAGGACAACCTGCACCCCGAGGTGCTGGAGCTGCTGCTGGACTTCGCCTACTCGTCCCGCATCGCCATCAACGAGGAGAACGCGGAGTCGCTGCTGGAGGCGGGCGACATGCTGCAGTTCCACGACGTGCGGGACGCGGCCGCCGAGTTCCTGGAGAAGCACCTCTTCCCCTCCAACTGCCTGGGCATGATGCTGCTGTCGGACGCGCACCAGTGCCGCCGGCTCTACGAGTTCTCCTGGCGCATGTGCCTCGTGCACTTCGAGACGGTGCGGCAGAGCGAGGACTTCAACAACCTGTCCAAGGACACGCTGCTGGACCTCGTCTCCAGCGACGAGCTGGAGACGGAGGACGAGCGGGTGGTGTTCGAGGCCGTCCTGCAGTGGGTGAAGCACGACCTCGAGGGGCGGAGGGCGCACCTGCCCGAGCTGCTGCGCGGCGTGCGGCTGGCCCTGCTGCCGGCCGCCTGCCTCCAGGAGGCCGTGTCCGGCGAGGCGCTGCTCATGGCGGACGAGCGCACCCGGCTCCTCGTCGACGAGGCGCTGCGCTGCAAGGCCCGGATCCTGCAGAACGACGGCGTGGTCACCAGCCCCTGCGCCCGGCCGCGCAAGGCCGGCCACACGCTGCTCATCCTGGGCGGCCAGACCTTCATGTGCGACAAGGTCTACCAGGTGGACCACAAGGCCAAGGAGATCATCCCCAAGGCGGACCTGCCCAGCCCCCGCAAGGAGTTCAGCGCCTCGGCCATCGGCTGCAAGGTCTACGTGACGGGGGGCAGGGGCTCCGAGAACGGGGTGTCCAAGGACGTGTGGGTGTACGACACCGTGCACGAGGAGTGGTCCAAGGCGGCGCCCATGCTGATCGCCCGCTTCGGCCACGGCTCGGCCGAGCTGGAGAACTGCCTCTACGTGGTCGGGGGGCACACGTCCCTGGCGGGCGTCTTCCCGGCCTCCCCGTCCGTCTCCCTGAAGCAGGTGGAGAAGTTCGACCCCGGGGCCAACAAGTGGACGATGGTGGCCCCGCTGCGGGATGGCGTCAGCAACGCCGCCGTGGTCAGCGCCAGGCTGAAGCTCTTCGTCTTCGGAGGGACCAGCATCCACCGGGACATGGTGTCCAAAGTCCAGTGCTACGACCCCGGGGAGAACCGCTGGACGATCAAGGCCGAGTGCCCCCAGCCGTGGCGGTACACGGCGGCCGCCGTGCTGGGCAGCCAGATCTTCATCATGGGGGCGACACGGAGTTCACGGCCGCCTCCGCCTACCGCTTCGACTGCGAGACCAACCAGTGGACGCGCATCGGGGACATGACGGCCAAGCGCATGTCCTGCCACGCCCTGGCCTCGGGCAACAAGCTCTACGTGGTGGGGGGCTACTTCGGGACCCAGCGGTGCAAGACCCTGGACTGCTACGACCCCACTGCGGACACGTGGAGCTGCATCACCACCGTGCCCTATTCGCTCATCCCCACGGCCTTCGTCAGCACCTGGAAGCACCTGCCTGCGTGAGGGGCACCTGCGGAGCCAGGTGAGGCCCCCAGCACCCCTCTCTGGGGAAAGATCTTCCAGGGATGGCTGTGTGGGGTAGCAGGTGACGGGGGGGGGTGGGGGCTCTGGAGCCAAAGCTCGGCTCTGCCCCTCCCTGGCAGACGACCTTGAGCAGAGCAGGGGAGCCCTCTGTCAGCTGGGCGCGCAGGCGTTGACTGGCGCACGGGATCCCGGGCACGGCTGCACGTCGGCATCGCTGCGGGGCCTGCCGGTGCGTCTGCAGGGCGCCGAAGCCAGCGCGAAGTCTGAGGGCTCCGTCTGCATGCAGCGGGGTCCTCACTCCTTCCCAGCTGCAGTGGAGGGCCGCCCGGAACCACCCTCAGGTGCCTCCCAGGACGCACGGAGGCTGTCACACGCACAGCTGTAGTTTATTGCAGGGAAAGGGTACGGATTAACGTTGGTCGGTCACGGCCTGAGACGCGTGGTCGGGGAGCCCAAACACAGTGCGTGTGTGTCCTCTCCCCGTGGTCAGGGCGCTCGCCCTCCCGCATCAGTGAGCGAGACGCACAGAAAGGGTACTGCCAACCGGCGGAGCCCGCCGCGGCCTTCGTGCCCAGTCTCTGCCGAGGCCCCTGCGCGTACGTGTGACTGCTTGGTTGCCAGCGTGGTTCCTGTCGCCAGGTTAGCTGGTACAGCGTGACGCAGGGCCCCAAGCCTAAGTCACATGGCCGTCTGTCTGCACCCCCACCCTAAGCAAACACACTCCTATCAGGTGTGACAGAGATCACCTCCCAGAAGCCAGGGGCAAAGGCCAGACAGGTCTGGACAAGGGCGGGTTCTCTGCCGCACAAACGCTGAAGCCAGGCCACACCCTGAGCCCAGCTGAGGCAGGGCCTCTGGAGCCCAGGCCTCCGCAGCTGCTGCAGCTCCCTGCAGCTCCGCGTGAGTCACCGTGTGGCCAAGGCGAGACCCCCGCCCCGGGGGTCCTGTGAGAAAGGAGAAGGGACGGGCCCAGTGCGCCGGGGGCAGCGGGTGCAGCCTGCCGCAGGAAGAGATGCGAGTTTACTGGAGGGCTCGCTTCCTGTCCAGTCAGCACGAGACCTTCCTCGGGTGGGCACGACTCACACCCGCTCTCTTCCTCCACAGGCCCTGGCCCATCCGCCACAGTGGGGAGTCCAGCCGGCCCCGTGCCAGCAGGCCGCGCGGCGGGAGCCCACCCACCAGCTCCGGGAGCGTCGGCCTCGGCTGTGCTGAGCTTTCGACAAGAGAAGCACGGTGTCCGCCAGCAGCCTTTCCTGCTTGGCAGTGGTTTTGCGGGGAGAGGACCTCGACTGGCACGACTCCCTCAGAACCCAGGAGGGGGACACGTTTGCAGAGCTGAGGTCACTTGTTTCAGCAAGTCCTGCACTGGGACTGGAGGGGCGGGCAGGTTGAGCCCTGGGCGAGTGGGCAGCAGCAGCCTTGGGGCTTCCCCGTCAGCGCTGTGACGTCATCCCACGGAGGATGCCCCAGGCCTCGGGGAGCCAGGATCCATCAGGACGGAGAGAAGTTGCCGAGGAGGAAACCGAGGACACACTCTGTAAGAGGCGGGAACCTGCAGTGTGATCGCAGACGTGCACAGGCTTCACTGGCCGGTGGCACCGACCCCTGAGGTCACAGCAGCCTGCGCCCGCCCCCCTCCCCGGAGCTGGGCCTTGCTCTCACTGACCTGGCCACTTCCCGGTCAGGCTTGCCGTGGCCCAGGTGCTGTGCCCAGGTGCGGAGTCACACAGCAGGACCCAGGTGACACATGCTGCTAGACGAGGGGCTGTCCTTGGAGGCCGCCCTGTCGCCTCCCCTCCTCAGAGTCCTCCATAAGAGGCAGCCATGACCCCCTCTGATGGGACCGCACTGGCTTCAGATGTGGCCCTCTCCTTTCAAGGGGCAGGTAGGAGCTGGGGACCCAGATCCCACTGGGGCTGGCTGTGTCTTAGCACAGACGTCAGCAGCAGGGTCCCCTGACCCCACCCGGCATCCGGTGGCCCCTGGCATCTTGGCCTTCCAGCTGGTAACTGGAAGTCCCGGAGCACGACCAGACACTTGTTCCTTTTTCACCTCCCGTGGCACTGGGTCCCTCCTCGGCATGCCCCCAGCAGCTGGGGTCCCGCAGAGGTCAGCACTTGCCAGCAGTCACCCTGACCCCTGGTGTCAGTTTCCAGCTCATCCCTCGCTCACCCTGCTGTGCCACCGCAGGAGCGGGTGGTGCATCTTGGTGCCTTGGTCAAAACCTGCGGCTCCCAGACCGCCGGGCCTCTGCTGGATGGGGTCAGGCTCCGGGGGGGGGGCTGTGCTGTTGACAGGGCTGAGGCCACGTTCCAAGCCAGCTGCCCCCCGCAGTTCAGCCCTGCCCCTCACAGGCCTGCCATGCGGGAGCTGGTCCTGTGGGCTGCTCCTGGGGGCTCGAGCCTTCAGGCCGGGGCCACCAGTGCTGAGCACCAGCCGTGGGCCAGCGCGGCCAGCTGGGTAGGTCCTGAAAGCAGGAGGCTCGTCTCCAGTCTTCAGTCTCTCCCGGGTGAGAGGCCGCCTCTGCTCCGGTGCTCCAGCTCAGCCCCCCCGGAGAAGCTGGGGAGGCCCCGGCCGGGGTGGGGCGTCTGAGCGGGAGAGCCGCTCCCCCAACCCTGCCCGGTGGCTGAGCCGAGCACACTCCTCACAGCACAAAGGACCTGGTGGTGCCTTCCCGAGCTGCGTTGCCTTTATCCGTTTCTAACTTAATAAAAGAACTGGGAACACTTTTCCTGGGGCACTGGGACCTGTCTTGGGGGACTTAGTCTTGGACCTATTCCCAGTCAGGGCTTAGGGGCTGCTGAGAGTTGGGGGGACCCCCTGCGGACACCCAGGTGAGAGGCGCCCTTTCCCCTCAGATCACTGCAGCAGGAGCAGCGGCCGCTGCCGCTGCCTGTGGATTCTCCTGTGGAATCCGGACACCCGCTTCCCTCTTCTCCCGAGTCATTCTTTCCTGGGAGACCCGTGTGGCGAGCTGGAGTACAGGTGTCATTCCATGCGACGTCACGTGCCGCCCTTGCTCTGGGAGCCCCCTGGCTGCCACTCGTTGGTGTGGAAATGACAGCAGGTCACGTCGGTCCTCACAGCCCCCGTGGGCCCTCGTTCGCCTGCCCCCTTCATGCGTGCGTGCAGCTGTTCCCAACCCTGTACTCGAGAACGGGCACAGAGGCGAGACACAGTTGGCAGCCCCCCCTGTGGCTGCCGCTTCTCGTCCTCACGTGCTCCGGGCAGGCCAGCTCTGGCCCTGCCCTGCGGTGTCGCTCTCCTCCCAGGAGTCTGAGCGGAGCTCTGGGGTCCAGGGCAGGCCTCTGGGGACGTGCCTGTCTGCACCAGCTGAGTGCTCGGGTGCACAGCGCAGGGTGGTGGGGACGCACTGGGGGCCGGATTCCAGCTCCGTGTACACGGGTGACGTTCCTGGGGAAAAGTCCTTTTACTTCGCGGTACATAAAGAGGTTACTAGACTTCTTTCAACAATGTCCATTTCCTTTGCCCCATCATAAAAGCTTCCAACCAATTGACGCGTTACAAGGTTAACGAAAGGAGAGCATTCCGGATTTTCTGAGAGTCAAAGGAAACCCCGTCAGGAAGACGCTTCTCTTCTAGCCCTGGCGGCCAGGAAGCTCAGAGCCAACAGCGAGCTTCGGCGCAGAAGCTATGATTTTCCCTCCTGGCACGTGCCGCCGCCCCCCCCCCACCAGGCTTGTCACGGCAGGAGCCACCCTGTGGACGCGTCTGCTGCAATCACAGAACCTCACCTCCTGCTTGCACAGTACGGTCTTGAGGAACTGGCTTCGGCTTCCTGATTTTGAAACTCTTCTTGAGAGGCAGGCCGCGTCCAGTGCTCTCACCACCTTCGGCCACAGTCCCCCCAGACTGGGACCCCGGCCTGGCCCGCCCCCCAGCTCACCCCTGGCTGGGTCCCTGTCGTGCAGGGGGCACTGTGTCAGGTGGCCCGTGGCCCCGCCTTCGGATGCCTAGACACCTAGACGGAAAGGCGAGGTTGGGAAGAACGAGGTTGTCCTGGCGACTGCCTAGCTCCAACTCCGAAGCTGGGGGCAGGGTGGGAAAGTCACAGAGACCCTCAAAGGAAAAAGGCAACAGGGCTAAGCCGGCCTGGCTCTCAGCTGGCCATTTCCTAGGAGCCAGTTTGTCCACTCCCCTGCTGCCACTCAGTCCTCCCAAAGGAGGCCCTCCGGGGTCCCTCCCGTCCCACCCCCTGGCCCCGGAGAGAAGTTCCACAAAGAGGCCTGAAGGGAGGAGCAGCCCAAACTTCAGTAGGGACTATTTCTAGCTGTTCAGAGCAGCAATTAGCATACGAAAGGAGGCTGGAGAGGCCTGGGGCCGCGCCAGGCGGTAACTTGGATACTGACTTGGATGCCAGCAGAGGCTGGGGATCGTGAGATGTGGCGGGGGATGGGGAGGCGGTGGGGCTCAGCAACCCACATTCCCAGAATCTGGGGCACACGCCGACTCCTCCCAGGCCCCTCTTCCACTGCACGGGGTGGCGGGGCAGTGCCCACTGGATTGCCTCACCATCCCCTGAAGAAAGGGGGGGCAATTTTAAGGAAAACTGGACTCGCTTAAGAATCCAAGAACAGGAAGTGTGGTGGGGGAGGCCTCTACGAAGGTGGCATCCAGGACCCAAGGCCACTCGGTGGGGCGGGAGGATGAGGTGACCGGTCCCCCGTGCCAGGGGTTCCCCGATTCCATTTCTGGTGCTGCTTGTCGCGTGCTTCCAAGGGAAAAGCGAAACCTGCACACTGTGCACTCCCTTCCCCGGCAAGTGTTTGCTTGGACTTTCTGGCATCCCGACGCCCTTGTATCTCTGACTCCGACTTCTGGCCTGTGGCGTGAGTTACCCCCCACTTCCTCTCCCGGCAGAGCTTGCTTGCTGCGAACCCCGTCCTGACGCAGCGCGCGGGTGGCTGGCCTCCCACGTGCTCTGGCGTGGGAGCCACTGAAGCCTCTCGGCGGCCAGGTCCGCACTGCGGCAGAGCTCTGCGCCCAGCCCCGCCTCGGGAGCAGGCGGGCGCTGCGCCCCCTGGGGCACGGTGCCGGTCCTGCTGGGGCCCTGAGCTTTGCACCTCTGCGGCCCTGGAAGCATGGGGCCTCCTCGCTCTTCCTGCTCCCAGGCTCAGACCCAACGACGGTGGGAGGCCATGGGAACTCCCGGGCCTGCTGGGGTGTCTCCGTGGCACAGGCGTTCAGTGGGACAAGGGACAGCTGGAGTTGCAGTGCCAGCCAAGGGGAGGGAGCGGTGGCTCACTGGCTGGTGCGGAGGCGGCTGCTACTGCCAAGGCTTACAAAAGCCTCTTAAGAAATCGGTCGGTGGACTTCCAAGTTCACTGTAAACGAGAAGACGCTTGTCACCCGGCAGGCCTTTATTCTTCCTGCGGTCACGTGGGGGGTTTGCAAGTGGCGCCAGAAACCCATGCATCTTTGCACGATGCCATCGGGCACAGTCCCCAAGGTCCAGGGGGCTCGGGGGCCTTGAGGTGCAGCAGGCTCAGAGGGAGGGCTGGCACGGCCCCCGGGCAGCGTGGGCCACAGCTCCCCGGGGCGTCTCGGCGGTTTCTCGGCAGAGGCCCCAACTCTGTGATGGCGAACATCCTTGCGGAGCTCCTGGCAAATAGGACTTTTCCTCCTGAGAGAGTTTTTGGCAATTGCCCTTGTTTAGGGGTTGCGATGGGGTGAACACAGTTGGCAAAGGTAGGCACTAACGTCAGTACGTTTTTGTTATTATTATTATTTCATTGATTTAACTGGAAGTAGTTCTGACTCCTGGCACCCGGATTTTGGGTGCTGGCTGCAGAAAGAATGGGAGTCCCCAGGGCTGCTTAGTGCTTCAGGATATCTAGATTCCTGTCCCCAAAGGCACAGAAGCAAGGTTTCACTGTCCTTAGAGAGAGTGTGTGTGGGGTGGGGGCACTTAACCCCTTTACCAGGAACCCAGAGTATCGTGGGACTCCCTCCAGGAAAGCCACAGGGACAGGAACACAGCCACAATCAAGATGTAAAGGACATTTATTTTTTTTAAAGGGCCGAGGGGGGCTTTACAAGAGTCTGAAGCCGATAACTAGACAGGAAGATAAATAAAATACAAAGCCAGTATGTGGTGGTAAAATTCCAGAAAACACACTGAAAAAAAAAATCTTTATACAGTTTGAAACTGCTTTACTTTATACATAATTACAAATTAATATACACATTTGAGTTTTACCCCTTTTCATTGAATAGGTTTTAGCACAGAAATGTTCCTATAGCATTTGAAACAAACGAAAGCAGAGGTACGAGGTGTCTGGAATCACCCTCCTGCGTGTCCTGGCGTCCCCCACGCTCCCTGGTGGGGAAGTGACACGCAGGAACACACAGGCTGAACCGTGGCCACAGGGTGGGTCCCTGTCAGTGAGTGGAGCTGCCCATCACGTCGGGTGGCTGCAAAAGGCAGAGTTCAGGCACGGTGAGGACTTGGGCAGAAGCCCTGGGGTGCACAGAGGCCGAGGTCCCGGTGCCCCGGGGCCCAGCATGAGGCCTCCCACACAGGCCGGGCCCAGACTGGCTGTCTGGGATGGGTGACGGACGCTCTGTGGCAGGAGGGACTTGAACCCGCTGGGCTTCGTCCATCTTCAAACCTCAGTGATACGGAGAAACAGGTCAAGGCCTGGCAATCTTCTGGCAAAAGTAGATGATAATACGGACAGAAGCCCTTGCTTCGTCTTTTTTTTTCCTTTCCTCTCTCTCTCTTTTTTTTCTTCTTCTTCCTTCGATGGCAGCATCAGAATACTTTTCATTTTAAACCTGGCCAGCAGGCAATAGACTCTAAAGCTCTGGTCAACTAGGAATGTTATGCTACTTTGGAAGAAAGGAGAAGCCAAACTGAAACACACTCGCTGGCCCCTTTCTTGTCTCTGGGTCAGTCAGAGACGGCGTGAGGCCAGGCCCTGACCCCCAGGACCTTAGTCACATGTCCAGACGGGCCTGCTGAAGGATCAGACACAGGTTTGGCCTCAGCTGCCATTTCACCTAAGCCGTTGCTTCTGGGCATCCAACCACGGGGGTCAATGCCCGTTCGCAAGGTCCCCTCCACGCCACCCTCTTTATGTCCACTGGAGCCCAGGCGCCAGGACCATCTTTAATCCCCCTCCCAGCCCTTGGCTGTCCTTTGGGTACAACTGGCCACCAACACCGCAGTAAACTGTTGCTCCAGTACCAACACGGAAACCCTTGGGAGAAAGAACAGGCCATGGAAAACACCTCAGAGACCCAAGGATGGACTACCAAATACTGTGGACAGCAACTCTGGATCAAGTTCAGAGGCCTCATCTTTAAGGCAGAGCCTTTTGGTTAAACCCCTACACAGTACCACCCCCACCAATAAAGGCCCAAGAAACCCAAAGGCTGGTAACATTGTGCTCATCACTCATGTCAGGGGCCTAGGGAAACAAGGGAGCAAATGAGCACAGGGACAGCTTTCAGTGGTATTGCCCTGAGACTGAAGAGGAAGAACAGGTAAGTTTTGTACCTTTGCAAAACAAATCTTGATACAGATTTCTTGCCCACAGACAGCTCTCATGGGGTGAAGGACGGAATGTTGGCAAAGGCTGAATTATGGCAATTTGCGTGTTTCTAACCTCTCCATTTTAAAAGGAGAAAACAGTTCATGACTGTGTCACAGAAAATCAGAGCCAGGCAGTGACAGCACGTAACATGCGTGTCACCCAATCGGATGGCAACTCATGAGATGATGTAACTGAGGGGGAGACAGAGCCTCCTTCCAGAAAATGCACTGGATTCCGGAAACCTGGGGATTCTGGATGGTGTCTCTATCTGTCCCCCCCAAAACCTAAAGCACAGCGGTGGGCATCAGCACCCTCAGTGTGGTGGAGAAGCCTGGCTTCCTGTGTGGGGAGACGCCACAGGGAGCTGAATCCGAGCCGCCCAGGGAGATGACCTCTTCTCACAGGAGAGACCCCCACGCGGGGCTCAGACCAAGCGACCACAGCAACTGTCAGGGTCACCAGCATGGCAGCGGCGATGCAGAGAGGGCCCCGAGCGTAGCAGGAATCCCCAGGTTCGGCGTCGGAGGGGACAGGTGACAGGCGTGGAGCAGCACAGCTCTGGCGAGTAGCTGTCTCCGCTCTGCAGGGTGAAGGTGGGCGGCTCGAGTGAACGCAGACACAACCTTGATTCCGAATCTAACCACGTCCAAGCAGAAGCTGGCCAAATGCGTTCAGATGAGCAGGATGCGGGTGAAGGGGCGATCTCCATTTTTAGAAACTGCCATCAGAACCACCAAAGCAACTGACACGTGGCAGCTACCTGGGAGTAAAAGACACTTTGGGACTGAAATCAAACGGCACCCAACGCCGTGCCCGGGCCCCGCGAAGAGCAGGCGTGACGGCAGCTCTCACGGCCCCGCGCCCTTCCTGTTTCCGGCCCAGAGCGCAGGACGGCCCGACCCGCGTCGCCCCGGGGAGGGAAGGCTGTGCGTCTGCTTTCGCCAGTGTCCTCCTTTCTAGCAGAGCACTGCTCTCTGTGGGACGTGAAGTCACGGGGGGGGGGGGGGGAGACTCAAACAAGTGACAGGGACAGACGGCCGAGCTCAATGGGGCTCTAAGGAAAGCCAGGACAGAGCGGTAGAGGTCAGCTGAAGGAAGCAACTTAGCGCTCTGCTGTGAGGGTCTTTGGGGGTACGCCATGACTTCGACAGAGAACCAGCTGGTTTTGTTCCTAACGTGTTACTGAAGAGTAAGACATCGCCACGACACAGGCACAAGTGCAGCTCACAGGCGGCAAGTCCCGCAACTGTCCAGCAGGCAGCTACCCCTTGACCTAAGAATGAGGTGGGTGGAGGAGGGAGGCAAGGGACCCCCTTCCTCGCCCCCCAGTCCTTTCGGGCCTTCAAGGCACTTTGACAGATGCTGCGGAGCAAGCAGCTGGGGCTGTTCCCTCGGCGGCTGGAACCTTTGGGCTGGGATGGTCACCCGTAACGCACACACGCAAGCGCCACACACACACACGCGCGCACACACACACACACACACACACACACAATAAATAAAACAGATCTAACAGCTTTAAACCAGACCTCTTTCAAATAAACTGAAAGATAAATATCTCCATCTGCAAGGCCAGCTTGCACGGCATCAACAAGCACCAAGTTACAGATTTGTTTGTTTGTTTTTTAAAGCGTATGTTCAAAGACCCATGTTGCTGAAGGGCAAGAGTCAGGCGTTGAAGACCACCTTTAACGCGCACAATTTCCCAGGCTCTCCCCCTCGGGGGGGGGGTGACCGGTGTGGCAGGTGTGTGGGGCCCCGGGGGGAAACATCACCCATGAACCGTCCCACACCCATCAGCTGGTGACAAGCCACGACAAATACAGATCAAAACACAGTAGGAAAAAAAAAAAAGAAGAAAAAGGACATAAAATACAGGCAGCATTAGAGGCATCTTCCAGGAGTAGAATACATGAACCGACAGACCTGGAGACTTTAAAAAATTGTTGAGAAATTAAATATGGCCAAGGCCTTCTGACATAGAGTGAACCCTCCCGGGCCGGCTCTCCCGTCGTCTCCACTGGCAGAAACCACTACGTATGGGCGTCACCCCCTCACCTGAGCTGAGAGCCTACCCCTCGGCCAGCCGCCCCAGTCAGGACCGCCTGGGACCACCTTGCGGGAGGAGGAGCAGCGGCCCGTGGTGGTGCTCGGGAGTAGCAACGGGGCCCGCTGTGCCCCACGGGGAGGGCCAGGCAGGTGCGGCTCCCCCGGGAAGCCGTCGCGAGGTCTCAGGAACACTGCCAGCAGGCCACGGCCACTTCTGAATGGTCAGTGACAACCGGAAAGTGTCACGCTGCAGGGATCACGGTGAGGAGGGCCCTTTACTTCCACTGTGCCCAGAACACGTGGGCAAACATCTTGGAAAGACAGTTTGGGATTTCTTCCAGAATTGATGATGAAATTAACTGGGGGTGGATCAGGGGAGGCTGAAATACCAAAATCAAGATGGCGTGGACTGTATGCTTTTTAAACAATCCAAGCTATCCCTCACTGGTGTCACAGACGTTCGCCGTCCCTTCTAAGATGGAATGAGAGATGCATGCAAAAGGGGGTTTGGTATGGGTGGCAGGGGTTTGCAGGGGCACCGCCGGGGGGCCGAAGGGCAGGGTGATGAGCGCCCGCGTGCCGCCTGAGTGCTGCCTGGTGCCTCCGGCACCGAGCCAGGCGGACCAGGCGTCGGGGACAGCCCGCGTGGAACCCTGCGCCCCCGGCACGCGCGCGCAGAGGGGTCCCTGCAGACAGACACGCACGACGTACAAACCACCTGCTGTGTGACTCCTGGTTGGGTTCCCCCAAATAAAAGGCAGCCAGCGTGTCATACCTCATTTGAAAACATTCTTTCAGGTTTTAGGAATCCCTGCCAGGCCCAGAGCCGTCGCTGGGACTGCTGGGGCCGGCGGTCTCCGTGTCATGTCCTCGGAGGGCCGGCCCCCACCCGCGAGTCACTGGCAGTCACCAGCCGGGGGCCTCCGTAGCCACCCTGACACTCAGGACCCCTTGTCCCTCTGGTGCGGGGCCTGGGCAGCGCGGGGCGGCGGGCGCGTGCGGAGCACGGTGCCAGTGTGCGCGAGTGGGCACGTGGGAGCGGCGGGAGCTGCGCTGGTGACGCTGCCAGCAGCGGAGAGGGGTCAGCAGAAGATCTCTTCTCCCTCTGCAGGCACTGCGGACGCAGGGCCATCTGGAAAAGGGGACGGCCAAGAAGGAGAGAGAAATTCAGGCAACACTGCTCTTTTCCTCGCCAAACACACGTCTTCCGGGATGCAGGCAGACGACGGGCTGGTGGACCGTCACTGCTCGCACGGCGGGGCCCCTAACACGGCAGGTCAGGAGGCTCTGGGGCGCCCGTCA
Source organism: Eonycteris spelaea (assembly GCA_003508835.1). Taxonomy (NCBI): domain Eukaryota; kingdom Metazoa; phylum Chordata; class Mammalia; order Chiroptera; family Pteropodidae; genus Eonycteris; species Eonycteris spelaea. Next base: position 5,266,745 of record PUFA01000115.1, read on the forward strand.
CGCTCTGAAGCGCCCTGTGCTTCTGCAGACACAGCGGCCAGGAACCGGGCCAGGCCGCAGAAACGCCTCTCTGACCTCCCACACGGGGGAGAGCGGCCCTCACGGGCTTCAGGGGAAGGGGGCGCGCAGACCGGGGGGCTGGTCCGTGGGGGCCGGCGCGCCCGCGACGCCTGGAGGTGGCGTCACCCCCTTCCTGCAGTCACTCCAAGGGGTCACTCGGACCTCGGAACACGCCCACTGAGTACTGGTCACTATCGACCACTGGACTCGGCCCAGCAACGCCGGGACCTGTGACTGCTTCCTTTAGCGGGGTCTGAGCTCCTGGCCTGGGGTGTGCACGGGGGCCTGGCAACAAAGCCTGCACTCGACTGCGCACACGCGTGCCACACAGGGCGGGCGCTCGGACGCGCGCCGAGTCAGTGTCTCAGGTAACAGAGCTCACCTGCTTCGCAGGCAGCGCAGGAGGCTCTGGTGAGAAGCAGGGCGGTCTGGCCTTCACTCGCCTGAAGGCCCCTCCGTTCCAACCCTCCCCGGACCACTAACATCCGCCCGCCACCCCAGAGCGCAGGGACGACGCGGTGACGGGGGGACCGTGCGGGACTCACCGCCGGGCTGAGCGCGGCCCCCTTTGCTCTTCTTCTTCTTCTCCTTCTTGTCCTTGGGCTTTGCTAATCCGAACAGGCGCGTGGAGGAGGTGAGGGCGGGCGCTGGGGTCTGGCTCGGACCCTCCGGGACGACCTTGCTGGTCTGGCTGGTGGAACTCAGTATGTGGAAAGGCCCCTTATCTTTGTATGTCCGAGAGATGCTGTTCCTTTTTGGGGACACTGAGCGTTCTGAGTCCAACGACCCCGATTTGGCGACGGGCGGTGCGCAGGGCAAGGGGGACTCCTCGAGATTGGGAAGGAAGGACGGGATCCTCAGCAGCTTGGTGTGTGGATGTGGAGCCTGCACACGGGCAAGAGGAGGGGCTCAACGCGGGGGCCGCGGCGCCCCCCGCGCCCGCCTGGGGTCACCCGAGCGGCCCGGCCTGGCGTGACCCACTCCCGCGACTCCACGGCCCTGCGCGTAAATGCAGTCGGGGCTCAGGTTTCATTTACTGCTCTCCCTCTACTGCCTGGGGAAGTTACACACCCCACCTCTGACCCCGACTCTTCACTGCACGCACGCAAGGCCAGCCTCGCAGAGCGCCAGGGAGACCCCGCCGACGGCAGCGCAAAAAGAACCCCCACACCCTGACGAGACGGGGGTGCTGCTGCTCTGCAGGCTGCTTCGCTAACGGACGGAAGGAATTCCCTCAGGGCTAAAGGGTTCTGGAAGCCCGCTCAGGGGAGAGGGCAGGTGGACAGCAGAATTGACATCGTGATCCTAGGCAAAGGCTAAACCAAGGACGGAGAGCAATGAGCTGCTCAGCCCAACCCGGCTCTCCCTGAGCCTGGGAGCCGAGCCCACAGTGCTGGGGCGGGGAGGGACGCGTCCTCGCCACAGAGAGCAGCCCCGAGCCGTGCGCTGCTTCCCTCCCTACATCTGAAAACCTCCGCAGGAAGCTAGTGCCCCTTCTGGAAGATGTCAGTTTAATCTTCTGTTATGACCCAAGACCAATCGATCGATCAGATGGCAAGACGGTGTGAGCGACCACAGACAGGCGGTCCGTGGGCACTCAGGCTGCCCACCTGCCCGCCCCAAGCGTCCCTGTTCCTCCCTGAAAGACAGGCGGGGGCCACCGCGACGCTGCCACACCGACAGCCTTCCCGCGGGAGCAGCGGCTCCGCCGCCACCCGCACACGGACATCCTCCCGGAAGGGCGGCCGCCTCCCTCCGCCTGCCAGGCGGGGCCCACCCGGCCGCTGAAGGCCGCTGAAGCCACCGCCATCTGCTGCTGCCTGCTGATCGCTGGCACTGCGCGCTGTGGTCCCCGACCCTCAGCTCCAGGTCCCCTTAGAGGGAGCCCTTCTGATGTCCTATGAGGCGCGGAGCAGGGGACGGCACCCCAAACCCCGGCTGGCTGAGCACCGATCTCTCAGACACACGGAGGCTACTCCAGCCTCAGAGGACAGCGGGGGGAGTGCCAGGCAGCTCCCAGCGGCCAGCCCCCGGCACTGCCATCCCCCTGACCAGCTCTTGGAAGTGAGAAAAGGAGAAAAGGACTCCCTTCCGCAGCTGCCTCTTTAGTCAAAAAGCAAAAAAAAAGATTCTGCAGAAACAGCCCTCGTGCCTCCGCTTACTTTCTCCTGGTGCTCGGCACACAGAAGGCTCTCCGCGCTGCCAGCCATTACCCGGCTGTGACGGGGACAGAGCCCCCCGCCCCCCGGCTCCGGGCCCCGTTACCTGACAGGCGTCAGGGTCCCTCCGCCTCTGGCTGAGCCGCTCCGCGTCCCGTTCCAGCTGCTCCTGCTCCCTGCCCAGCTGCTTCTGCGCAGCCCGCAGCCTCTCCAGGTCGTGCTGGTAGGCGCCCTTCCTCTGCTGCAGCTCCTCCCGGTCCCGCTCCAGGTCCTGCTGCCCGCGGCGCACCTCCTCCTCGCGCTGGGCCAGCCGCGCCTCGCGCTCCTGCAGCGCCCGCTCCCGGCCGTCCCACTCGCGCTCCCGCCGCCGCTTCTCCTCCAGGAGCTGCGCCTGCTGCTTCTGCAGGTTGGCCAGGTCCTGGCGCTGCTTCTCCAGGCTGCGCTGCTTCTCCTGCTCGATGAGCGAGCTGGGGCGGGAGGCGCTGCGGGTGAGCGCCCGCTCCGACAGCAGCAGCTTCTGGTCCTCGATGTAGCTGTCCTGCTGCGACACCACTCCCTGAGGGCGACACCAGCGGGAGAGAGATGCGACCCCTGGCTGGGCGGACAGCGAGCCCCCTGCGCACGCCTGACACTGCACCCGGGGCACGGGGCACGAGGCAGAGACTGGCCCACAACTCTCCCCTGACTTTTAAGCTGCTCTGGGGAAAACGCTCCAGGTCAGCTGTGGGCAGTAATCGAACAGGGAGGGCCGTGGTTCGGAACTCAGGTTGGTCACGTGCTGTCTGCAGTCACTGGCACTGCCCGGGGTGGGCAGTGCGTGTGTCTTGGGGGTGGGAGCAGGTAGGAATGGAATCGGTTAGATCGCCAAAAACGGAAGTGAGCAGAAATGGAGGGTATTCCCAGAAAGGACTGAACAACAGCTGTTTCGGGAGGGCCACCCGATCCAAACGCCACACAGGCGCGTGGAACGTGGAAACTCTTAATCCTGCTAAAGCTTTTTGGGGTTGAAACGATCGCTTAAGTGCGGGTTCGCGACCCACGTGCTATGCGGCGTGGCCTTCGACAGCACCAACGGCCAACCATCTGCTCCTCGGCTGCAGTCTTGGAAGGCGGACGGCACTCGAACCGATCCGTCCGTGACCGTTCTCACCCGACAGCCAGCGTCCTCTAGACTGAGGGCCCCTACAATCTCGAAGATCCAGGCCAACAGGGTACTCTTTTTACTGTTTTTTTTTTTTTCTCGAAAGAAATAGGTGAAGGATACACGAGAAAGGCACATACCTGCAAAGTGCTAAGGAGTTCGTGGAGATGAACGATGCTCTGGACGACCTGCTGCAAAGGAACAGAGTGGACACAGTGCGCCAGGACCGGGTCCCTGACCGACCCCTCCCACTGCCTGTCGCCTGACCAGGCACCTTCCCAACGGGACACAGGGCAAGGTGCGGCCACTTGAAAGAAATAGTTTTAAACCGAAAGCACCAAAGAATAAGCAGGCACAAGCAGGCAGGAAAACAACACACGACCAAACAAAATAACTGTGTATGTCGGAGGGATGTCAGCGCACAGTAGGCTGTACCATAAAGCTCCAATTATCTAAAATGACCAAGAAAATGACACACACAGCAATACCAAATGTGCCATGTGACAGAACAGAAAATCCAGAAGCAAGCCTTAAGACCTGAGTATGTAAGTAGCACTCTAAACCAATGAGAGAGGGCAAAAATATTTAGTGAATGTTTCCGAGAAAATAAGCTAAATGAAATTGGGATCCTGACTCACACACACAAAAAACGTTCAAATGGACTCAAATGTTAAGTGTAAAACAAACAAACAAAAAAAACACAGAAGAGCTATAAGAAAATAGGAGAATATTTATTTTTCTGATCTTGAAACAGGCTTTTCGAAGACAGAAGCGACAGACGAAAGCACACACGAGATCTTTAATTTTCACTATTTATAACTAAAGGTGAAAAGGATACACTGAACAGAAGTCAAAGGGAAAAAATCTGATTTAAAAAAGTTCCCAGTCAGTAAGAAACAAAAGCCCATGCAGAAAAAACAGGCAAGAACTAAAATCAGCAGCTTTTAAAAGAGGAGATACAAATGGCCAATAAGATAATATTAAATGTTTTGATCTTATTTGAAATCAAATAAATGCAAAATAAAAAAATACCACTTGACCTCAACAAACAAACAAACCAAAAAAAGGTCAATTAAAAAACGTGAATTCCCAATGTTGGTGCAATAAAGAAAACAAACAGTGTGTACTGATGGGCAGGGAAACACGCCCACTGCCATCTGTCCAGTGAGGACATAATCAAAATGCGGACAAGGATGTTCTTGGTGGCGTCATTTAAAAAGCAAAAAAAAAAAAGAAAAAAAAACAAACAACAAAAAAAACCAGACTGGACAGATGAAATAAATTATGGTACACAATCATCATGACACGCAGCCAAAGAGCAAGTCTGTGTAAATATGCTCCGGGGAAATGCTTCCAGTACGTGTTAAGAGAAAAAAGCTTCAGGATGTGTGAAGCTCTGCGGGTACTGATACAAACTGCACAAAATTACACCTTTACATTCACACTCACACAAACGGAGACACATGAGTATATTTTATGTGGAAGAAAAGGCTGGAAACAAATACTGAACACTTTAGTTAAATTTCTCAGGTTTTTTCCTGTTTTATGTTATGGGCATTTGTCAAATTTTCTACCGTGAACATGTTATTCGTTTGAGAGGGACGTGTCACAGAGGAGCAGCCGGCTCTGGCTACGCACCTGCACGCGGGGTGTAAGCCAGGTGAAATGCCTGGGAAACACGGGACTCGCACTGTTTCTTATCTGACTCTTCCCGCTAAATACGGGGGCGGGGGGCGGGGGCAGCTATGAAAAAGTGAGTGAGAGTGACACTGCAAGCCACAGACACAGAGTCACAGCCTGTGGGAGAGCAGGTCCATGTCATTCAAGGATAAACGCTGAAGAGCGTTTCCCTTAAAACACAATATCCTGTGTTTTTAAGGGAAAAGAGGGAAGAGTCCCTTAATCTAAATTTCAAAACGAAGCTCCTCAGGGATGTAAGATATTAGGTTACAGCAAGAAGAAACACAGGAGGCCCTGAGGGGCGCACCCCACAGCCTCGACCACCGTGCGAGCACCGCGGGGTGACAGGCAGGCGGGGTGAGCAGCAGCACTCAGGGGAGGAAACTCAACTCAGATCCTCGGAGGAGAAATGACTGTGCAGTCAACCCACAAGGTAATTTGCATGTTCCAGACTTGTGGGTTTTTTTTGCCCAGGCTCATGTTACAGGAAAGGAGGCTACCAATTTTATTCTGTGTTGGGACCCGAGACACCACCGAGGAGGTGACACAGGCCACGTCCACAAAAAGCAAGAGGTTTCCCGAGGGCGGAACAGCACACACCACTGTGTCAGCAGGCGATGCTCTGGCACAGATGATGCCCTGGGGCGGGGGAAAAGGCAGGGACGAGGACCTGCCACCCCCGAACTGCACTGGGAGGTGCGCCTCTCACAGCCAGCCATCAGCCTGTTTTACACCAGCGAAGCAAAAAGGAGTATTCCTCACCTGGCAATTGTAATAAAACTGTACTCTTAAGTAGCTCATAATGCCCCTTACCTCATTGTTTCTCTTCAGCATAAATGCCAGGTTTGCATTTCCACCCTGTAAAACAAAACAAAAACAAAACAAAACCATGCATTTCATTTCAAAAGAATGACGACCCTGAGGCACGAATTATACTTAATGTACGTCTAGTTGTGCTGCGGTGCCCTGCTTGGGCTCACTCCTGGCGTGATGAACTTGTTACTCAAGCCTTGGAAAGAGTTCGAGTTGGTTTGAGGCTCTGAATGAAACTGGTCCTGCCAAGGCCATGGTCGAGCCATGACTGTAAACAGGGCACTAAGCCAGAAAGGCTGCATGGTCAGTAACGTGCGGACGCCTCACTGTATTGTTTGTTTAAAAAATATGCTTTCCTCTTAACGCAGGAAGTAAAAAGAGCAAGTCAGCCGTCCAAAACGAAATCTAAGTGGACTAATTCCGCGATTATGAATTCAAAGAGAAGTGCCAACGAGGTCGTAAAGAGAGAGTTTTATAAAAAAAAAAAAAAGATACCTTCTTCAGACCGCTATCTGATTCTGTTCTCCTAAGATCTTGGCCATCATCTCCTTCTTCCTTATCACCTCCTGAACAAGCAAGCGAAACAAAGTATTGTTGTTGTTGTTGTTGTTGTTGTTGTTGTAATTGTGAAACAGATTAGCCATGAGAAGGATACAACGTGCACAGCTTAGAGAGATGTGTCTGAATCCTACGAGCACCCAACAATGGGACGCCATGGCAACTAAGTGATTATTCATAATTTTACTGATGCGGAAGAACTAGACGCTGAAAGGAAAAACAAGCGTTACCACTCTTATGACTAGAGCTCAGCTGAGACCCCAAGGAAATCCTTAATGATTCAAAATTAACGTGTCACTGATAGGGCTCCTTGAGTCTTTTCTTTTAGCAGTTAGGTATTATTAGCGTGCTACTGAAACGTTTATTGATCGACTGGGACCACGGAAATGGAATTACGTGCGGGTCATTTTCAGTCGTGTGTGACAGACAAGCACTGCTTTACGAAAGCACGTGAGCTCAGAGCTGCCCACCTTTTGAGGCATTCATCTGGTGGCTGTCGAATCCTCCAAAGGTCTCTGCTCTCCGGGGCAAGGACACAGGGCCAGCGACGCCTTCCGGCTCTGCAGGAGGCCCGAGTGGGCCTCCCAGGCTGCCGCTCACCAGACTCTGGAGGACCTCCACTGGAAAACAGCGAATGTGCACATTCTTTCGGTTAACACGCAGTTCTTCAAAGACACATTGCGTGGAAAAGAAAGATGGAGGGAGGAGGGCTGTGAATTAAATCTTAAACGGCTATCAAGACATGAGCTAGGCTACATTACAGTGTCTATGAATAGGCGCTTGGCCATAAAACCATAAAGAAACATACGTGGTTACTTTAAAAGCATGATATCTGTTCCTTTTTAGAGGGAGGGAAGAAGTTTGATGGGGACAGGCTATGGGGAAGGGCTTGCAGGGTGTCTGGCCACATTTTATACTTGACCTGAGCAGTCGTTACAAGATGATCACCCGGGTATAACTTGCTAAAGAGCAATAATTGTTTGGGGTGGTTTTCTGTATTTGTGCTTTCGCGTACAACAAACAAGTAAAGCTGGTGAATAACATTAGTGTGTAAACCGCGCTGGGAAGATAAAGGGGGTGACGCTGAATATAAATTACCCTCATTTATTGCACTTTTCATCAAAGGGCCTCCTTTGAGAGCCTCTTCTGTGTTGGAGCGAAAGAGGATTCTCGAGCTCTGAGGTGGGGAGCAATCCTCTGGCAAGGGGGTGCTACACTCGGTCATGTCCCGGAAAATCATCTCCTTCTCTTCCAGCAAGAGGAATCTGCTGGTCCTTTTGCTGAAGCTGCTCTGCAGGGCGAGAGAGAAAAGGGCTGGGGATGAGCAGGAGATGACTGAGAAGTGATCGCCACCTTGTGGCAACGCGAGGAACAACACAGAGCTTTTTTCCTCTTTTTCGTCATGAAGGCAGTATCAAGTTTTTGATCTATGATCCCTACCTGGGCCCTTCTGGGCGAACGTCGGAATTTCTGACATGACAAACAGACCTTGCTTCCATCCCCTGCCTTCTGCTTCTTCCCTCAACCCCCCCTTTTCTGGCTTTTCACTCGGCACTGCTCTTCCCAAGGGCACCCTCGTTACTGAATCCAGCAAGGGCTTCTGTCATCCTCTCCTGCATGCACGATTCCTCCCTCTGTGGAAGGCGTGCCCGGTTCTCTTCCTACCCACGAAGGAGTGTCTGGGGTCCCCATGGCTGCCTCCTGGCCTGCCATCCATCCCTTCCACACCTTCCTCTTGGGGATCTCATGCACGGCCACGCTCCGACTACTTCCTCTGTGCTGGAAACCCACAAAAGCATGCCACATCCTACCCACTCTTTTGAGTCCACCAGTCCCACTGTCAAGGAGCGACCTGCACCGAGATGCCTGGTTCTCGGCACGTCAGAAACCTCGTCGATTCTTTCGCCCACCTCCTCCCTTGAGCCTGTGACCTCTTCCTCTGTCAAGAGCATCTTCATCCCCGGCTCACCCAAGCTGGAGCCCTGCCCCGCCGTCCACACTGGCCCACCCCCGTCCAGCCCGTCTCTCGTGGAACCTATCTCAAATCCCCCAAACGGTCTTTCCATTCCCAGTGGCTCCTCCGTTCCTTCAAGCAATTCTCCCGACTGGCTTCAATACCAATGAACAATGCTTAGGTATCACTTTTGCTAAGAATATTGTGTCATTCCGTGTTGCTTTTCCCAGTTCATCTCCCATCACTCAGCCCCGACCCCCTGGGTCAGACGAGCCTGCCCTTCCTGGCAGACAGGTCAAAGCCTTTCCCCCTCTTCATCTAACTTTACTCGTGTGGTGAGTGAGGTAACCTTTTCCAGACATAGCTCACGTGTCCGCCTCCCTGAGAGACGCATCAAGGCGGGAGCAGCAGGTCCCATATGCGACATAGGTGGCTCTGGCCTAGCAAACCATTGGTGGCCTGTCACTCACCGTATGTCCCCCTCGCTAGAGTATGAGCCCCGCAATGGCGGTGGCTGCTTTAGGAACCTCTGCATCCCGAGCACCTCGCAGGATGCCCGACGCGGCGAGCACACGTGTCAGGGGACGGCATCCTGACACGGGCCGACGGATCTCACGTCCGTCTCCGGCTCCAGTCTCAATCTGCCTACCTCCCTTGGGGCCCCAAGCGAACAGAACGTCATCGCTTTGCCCAGCTTCCATTTCACTCTAGGCCTTATTTCTACCCAAAGCCCAGTCTTTACCTCAAACGTAAACGAGCACCGACAAACAGGGAGAAGAGCACGGGGCTGGGCTACGTGGACGACAGGGAGCAGAATCCTGGCCCCGCCATGACCTGTGGGTGGGGCCCGGGGCCGCTGGGCCTCTGTGGGCCTCGTCCTTCTCATCTACACAATGCAGGTAAGAGTCCGTGTCTTTCGGAGATGCTGGTAAGGTTACCCGAAACAGTAAGGATTCAACCAGTCGTGGTCCAAAATGACCAATAACCACACTTCTCTCAAACCACCTCCTAACTCAATTATGGCACGGTGGCCAGGGTAACTGATGCAAAGATGAACTGGAAATCCTATTCCTTAAACACCTTTCTCGCCTCCTTGTTTTAATCTCAGATGTGACTGTACGATTCTCCAAATTTTCTGTGCAAAGCGCAGAGAACTTGAGGGTCCGAGGACGGATACCGAGACGAGGGACCCCACACTGCTTCGAGCCGGACACGTTCTCACAGCTGTTTTGTGCCAGGTCTCGTGTCGGCCCAGGTTTGGCTTCTCCTTTGTTAAAAGCTATTCGGCTCCCTGTTGCCAAGGGCCGGGGGACAGCGCCGGACCCGAGCGGCGGCGGCGACGCGGGGCGGGCCACCGCAGTCTCCGCGACCGCGGACGCCAGACGAGGGGCCCAGGCCGCCTCAGCGACTTTACCTTTTAATTCCCGGGCTTTGGTGTCCAGCATTTTCTTTTCTTCCTCATTCTCACTCGGAATTCCTTCATCTTCATCTCTGTTCCTAATACAAGCAAAACAGAGCAAGCATTCCTCAGGTGCCGATGGCTCTGAGGGCTGCCCGGTCCCGTACGACATCACAGGGGCATGGGGAGGCGGAGACGGGCTGTGGGGCCGAGCTCACAGGGTGTTGATCGTGTCCTGAATGATATGAATCCAGCTGTTCCTCTCCTCTTTGGAGCTGGCATGGACTTCCACCATCTCCGGGTCCCTCATCCCCATGCTGATCAGGAACAAACCTTTCTCCTCATGTGCTACTTCCTTACAATCAGCTTCTTTAAAGAGATCACTGTTGACTTCTGGTCCTGGACAAGGCGAGAGGAGAGATGTAAGAGAGGCACGCAGCATTTTAACCTGTAAGGGCGACTTCAGTCTAAGGTAAGACCAGAGGCCTTTTAAAATGATACGGCTTAACCAACAACAGAAGTTGGATAAAAAGAAATACTTCATTATTCGACTTATATTTTATCAAAGAAAACAAGAGTTCCAAAATGGAAATGACAGGTTATGGCTATAAAGGTTCTAGTCATGTTTTCTACATGACGGATCTTTCCATTTTCTCACAGAATCTGGCTGGCAATATTATAAAGTAGCATGATTTCCTGGGCATAACCTGTGAGAGAGACTCCAGCGATCAAATGTCCAAGGCTCTCAAAAGGATTGTGAGGAAGCAAAAGATAATTTTTTCGGAGACAACTGCTCAGGACTCTGTCTTGAGCCAATTAGTTCTGTGTTAGACAACACAGTGTTTAATTCATACTCAACAGTCACCCCTAACTGTTTTGAATGCTACTATTAGGTACAAAGGGAACTACTTAATGATTCAGCTTACCAATGACGCAAAGATGTATTTCTGGTCTTTTTCTTGAAGGAAAACTAAGATGTCAGTAAGCAGAACGGCTTGAACCTCTGTAAAGAGAGACAAGAACAGTGAAGAAAATCAAGGGTAGTCAGGGCACCTGTATCAGTCATTCAGAAACACACCCAACGGAGCAGGTCAGGACCAGAGTTTCTACTCCTTCTAAAGCAACCGTTTCATATTTTTGCAGGATCCAGATCTGTTCATTAGAGTCTCAGAGGCATTTAAAATGGGGATCTCTATCACCAAAGCTTTGTCTAGGAGAACTTTAAGTACATGGTTCTGGAAAGATATGTCCCATAAGCCAAGATTTTAAGAATAAAATACTTTAGAGTAGCAGGACTTTAACAGACGTGAAACAGAAACACGCCACAAAAACACTCGGGCTGCAGGACTTCTCTGTTTCTGACTACAGTCATGGGAAAGGCGTGGGACAGCAGGCAGGCAGAACTGTCAAAAGGCGATGCAGGAAAAGATCTAGGCCTAATGAGAGCAGACTCCTCCACACCCCCGAGAGAATAAGAGTGGCCACACGCGGTCCTCTGATTTCATAAGTACGTGCGAATACAGTGGCTTTATCTCAGAGTCCGCCTCAGCACCTCTGTGCCATGGGGACGGCCTTCTCTGCGTCTCAATTAAAATAAAACTCAAACGAACAGCTCTGGCTGGACCTAGGACTCAAAAGAAATCTCACAAACGCACGCTCGCATTCTCGAGGAGCACAGAGCGACATTTTCCATTACTCCCTTAAGGACAAGTCTGACATCTCTGGAGGTGAGCCATCCAGTGAGATCTAAACAGGCTGGGCCCTCTGCGTCATCTTGTCTTTGGGAAGCGGAAGAAAGTGACTTATGCAGCTCCTCCCCGGCGGCTGGGCCCCCCTCCTGCCTTTTCTAGCACTTCGGCCACAGAGAGACTCCGCCCCCCCCCTCCATGTAACTCTGCAAAGCTAATGAAGAAAACAGAAGCAAGGACATCTAATTTCTAGGGAGGCCTAGTTTTTCAGCCTAGACCACAGCAATTGAGTTTTTGTTTTTCTTAAGTTTAGTTTTAAATAAGTCAGGTCTCTGCCAAAAAATAAAAAGTTCTAAAACATAAGTTTCGACCTTCATTGGATCCTGAAGTTTATATGGCCAGTGTCAGCGGATCAGAGAAACTCCCATCCTCTTCAAAGGGCACCCCACACAGTACTGGCTGTTCTTGGCATGAGTCCCCTCGGGGGTGAGAATGACTCAACGCCAACTCCTACCCCCGGCAACGGCATTTCAGGCCAGAAAGCCTATCGTTTCGCCATGGGCTTGACCACAGCTTCATTACAACAGCTGGAATCTATTAGTTTTTATTTGGGGAATAAACAAACTGCTGTATAAAGGAAAGAATAAAGACCGTGCTCCAGGCAGCGGCAGATCTAGAAAACTCAGGTCCTCATGGAAAGGGCAGGTGTCTGAACCGCCCGCCTGACCCAAGGATACCTGGGCCAGCCCTGACCAGGCTCTCAGAACCTCAGAGGACCAGGCTGGAAGGAAGAGGCCTCAGGGACCACTCAGTTCCAAGCCATCATTGAGCAGTGAGAGGCACATCTGGTTGGTGGCCGGAAGGCATGTTTCTTTTCTCTGAAATTACCCTTGTCTTCCTTTTCCTGACGTCTAAGGGAATTCAGGCCCAGAGCAGCTCTTGCCTGAATCACTGCGGCAACGATCCACCTTCCGTCTGTCACCAGACTCCCTCACTCCTGCTGCACGCCAAACCACTCCCCCGCCCCCGTCACTGTACGAAGAAACACTCAAATGTTCCCTTTCCTACTTAAAACTCTCCTTTGAACCCATTCGCTGCCCCACCCCCATGCGCAGTTATCAACTGTCAACTTCTGAGTCTGGAGTACGCACCCTCTATACAGCTCGACCCACAGCCCCGTCCTTCCCTGCCACTTAGCCGCTATCAGGGCCTACCCTTCCCTTTGGGCTCCCCGCCTCTGTGCTGGCTGACCCTTCCCCTTCTGCCGGCGCCCTCCCCTTCATCCTTCAAGACTTAACTCACCGCCAACCCTTCACCCTCCTTCAACCCTTAACTCAGGCCTCTATTGTAGCACCCCGCCACTGGAGACTAGGAACCTCTGTACAAGTCTCTTGTGACCCCAGCTCTCACTGGGGGTCCTGCTTTGCTCACCTTTGAAACCATCTGATTGCCTGGGACTTCCTCGCTGCTTGGTCTAAGTGTGGTGAGGCTCTAGCTAAGGGCTCTCAATCAGTCTCTGAGAGCAGTCACCTACAGCATCACTTAGACCTCAGAGAAGAGAGAAACACACATCTCATCCACCCTAGTTTAACGCCCGGGGCTGACAGCACTGGGCTTTTGCCTGCTCCACATACTCAGCTCACTGAGGCCACGCAGGAGTGAGTGAACTCAAGGTGCCGGAAGTGAGGGCGGCCACACAGACCCGGAGAGTACAGGTTTGATGAAGACAGTTCTCGAGCGAAAAATCAAATGTACGGATGTAACAAACCTCATCACTTCTTTAACTTGATGTAGCTGATCATGTGAAAAGTCAAAATTAAAACCAAATGGAAAATATCTTTTATGATCTCTTTTGCCCAGAGAAAGATGAAAGCTATAAATAGCATACGGTTTAAGAATAAATCTAGCTAATGGGAGTTCATCGTACATTTCTCTAAGGTCTCAGGAGCTGAAATTCCTCTAGCATCTCTTCAGAACAAGTGATACATGCGTTTTAATCTCTCAGTGAACTGTCGAGCTGACGGTGTTTGTTTTGCCAGAGACCCCCACCCCGAATTCACCGCCAGCGCTGGTAGAGAAATACAGCTTCCTTCACAGCTGTGTTTTCCTATTAATCTTACCCCCTTGCTTTACTTTTAAAAATCTTTTTTGCCCCATTTTCCCTGACTGCATCACTCTCTTGTTAACTGTACTTTACGTGAGTTTATCAGCTCTCTCAAACCAGTCCCTCCGCACACAAGACTAAACGCAGCTGCTCCGGCGTTGGGTCTGGATGCGGGTGGGCTCCCTCAAAAAACGAGGTGGCGAGTGTCTAACAAAAACGTCTGGACAGCGCCCGCTTAGCCTCAGAGACACCGTGAGCCTCACCTTTCAACCTCCCCGCCGCGCTCTTCAGAAACACGCTCCCGTCCCGCACGAGCTTCTTCCGCTTCAGGTCCTCCTTGGCAAACATCTGCCCGCTCTTCATCCTCATGATCGACTTGCTGTCTGTCCTTGTGTAGATCTCGTTGAGACGCACCTTCTTTTCGTAACTCGCCACTTTGCTGTCCACGGCGCCTATCACCTCCTTCACCAGGCTCAGGGACTGGGCCAGATCCTCCTGCTCCACGTCATTGTCTGAGGAGGAGAGGGCAACTCCGCTTCTGATGGACGCCTGCAGGCAGCAGGAGGAGGGGCGCCCCGCCTCCTTGCCCCGCACGCTGCTCCCCTCTGTGGGCTGTCGCAGCAGAGCAGCAGAGCGAGGCCATGCGCCTCCCCCTCCCTCTTGGCCAGGGCTTTAACTCTAAATAAAGCCGGACTTTCTAACGATAAGAATAACCTGCAATTATATGCTATGGTCCCGAATAGAAGGAACAAACCTTTTTAGGGAGGAAGAGGAGCCACAAGCTTGTGTTTACCCCTCGGTGTCACCTCATCTCTAACGTCACTGCCTAGCAGCGGGAGTAGCCAAGAGAGAAATCGTAAGCCCTGACTGACTGAGAAGCGGCAGTAATTCCAGCACTTACGGGGAGAACTGGCGGGACTTGTCTCCCAGCCTAGTGATAAGGGCGAAGCTGCTCAGGTCAACGAACCCTCAATGCAGTTAGTGGCTGCCTCCCTCCCTGCTGTCACCCGCCCTAAGTCTGGTGACATAACGTGTCAAGTTTTCACTCAAGAAATAGTTTTTTAAGGTAAAACTCGGGACCTCTTTTAGACCCACGGGAGCAGGAAGGCGCCCTCCCTGGGCGACTGCTGTGCTGTTGGGCACACAGGCTGTGCGACACGGCAGGCTCACCTTTGGTACACTGCAATATCCTCTGGAATAAAACGGGGTACTTGGTGATCCGCTGAGTCACCAGCAATATGCACTCCGGGACTCCGAGCCTCCTCACCACTGAGCTGCTCATCTTCTTCTGCAAGGGAGCAAGAGCACCGTCAGGAAGTAGCCGAGGAAGAAGGCCCTAGCTAGGACTGACAGGGACACGCGCTCTGGACAGTGGCGGGGAGCATCGTGTTTCAGCCTGCTACCTTCACGAAGGCCTGGAAACGCTTGTCCTTGGTGTACAGGTCTTTGAAGTAGTTCACAGACTGGTTGTGCTGGCCACAGAACTTGCCATACGTTTTCTTTAAGCGTTCTGCATTCTCGCCGGAAAACTGCAGGGAGAAGAGAAGTCATGCCACAACTCAGGTGCTAAGCTCACACCGCTGTTTTGGACAAGGCTGCCAGTCTACTTGTAAACCCAAGAGGGCTCCCTCCTAAATTCCCCGAAGATTCGAATGGTGCAGCAGCTTTGGGAAACAGTCAGGCAGTCCCTCAAAAAGTCAGTTTCCAAACAACTCAGCAACTCCACTCCTACACATAAAAAGGTCTGTCCACACAAAAACTTGCATCCAAATGTTCATCATTCATAAGGGCCCCCAGGTGGAAATAACCCGTATGTCCATCAAAGGATGAATGGATAAAGGAAATGTGGTGTGTCTGTGTGTGTGTGTGTGTGTGCACGCATGCACACGATAGAATATTATTCAGCCACAAAAAGGAATGAAATACTGATTTGACACATGCTACAATATTGGTAAATCTTGAAAGAATTATTCTCAATTTTAAAGAGCCAACCACCAAGTACAGTTCCACCTGGT
Organism: Eonycteris spelaea; assembly: GCA_003508835.1. NCBI lineage: Eukaryota > Metazoa > Chordata > Mammalia > Chiroptera > Pteropodidae > Eonycteris > Eonycteris spelaea. The sequence continues at coordinate 5,282,316 of PUFA01000115.1, forward strand.
ACTTAGTAGATGTGCAGCAAATACAGAAAAATGCATGAATACACAAATTAGCGAGATGTGGGGTACAGGCTCAAGAATACAAGGACAGGACAAAATCTCCAATTATCAGCAAATGTTCCGGAAATTGAATCTGTGTCTACACAGAGGCAGAGATGTGCCAGGGAAAAGTGTGAGCTAGTCAGATGTGATGTTATGTCTTTCTGCTTGTTAAGCATAAACTAGCAACCTGAAAAAAAAAGTTTTACAAGGAAACATTAAAAACTATGACAAACACATCTTAAAAGTATCAAAATAATTTTCAGCCAAATTGTTTTTGGAGTACGACTGAAACCATACCACACCATGTTGAAAATATCAGTAAGATGTATTTTATGAAATGTTTCACAGGTAGTTAGTTTCTTATTCAATTTTCTGGGCTCAGGCGGTTTTCAGATAAATGAGTTCCTTTTGATTTGAGGCAGAGGGGGAAGTTGAGATGCCCTACAAACACTTTTCATTTCTTAAAACTACACTGTTTCTGATAGCATAGATTCTGAGGAAGAAAAACTAAGTTTTATTGAGTATCTACTGTAGATACCAAATACTGTGTGTGTGTGTGTGTGTGTGTGTGTGTGTGTATTCCTTTTAACTTTTAAAAAGTAATATTAGGAGAGAAAATCCATCCTTGTTTATAGAGAAAACAAAACAAAACAAAACTGAGGCTCAGAGAGATTCGACAACAACAACTTACCTAGCTTACAAGAGTGACAACTGGTACAGCCAAGATGTGCACGCACAGTCGCTGAACCCCAAAGCTTCACCCTTTCTTTCCCACGGCTCACCTGATTGACAAGCACATCTCCCATTCTCTTGATGAGAAAGTTCTTTTCGCTTTTATCCACCATGGACTCCTTCTTCCGCTCCAGGATCCTCTGGAGGAACTGACTGTGGATACTGATCAGCTCGTCCAGACAGGGGAACAGCTTCTCCACCATCTGCTGCTCGAAGAGCAGGTCCGTCATCATCCCCGGCTGTACACGTCGCTCATGATCTTGAGCGTGCGGATGTGGTGCAGCTCCGTCTGCATCAACTCTGCAGGAGGGATGCGGTCAGGGATGCTCGGGGGCAAGGGTGCGCCTTCCCAGGGCACGTGCTGCCATTAAGAGCCCAGCTGAGCCTGAAGGCCACTGAGAACCCAACTGAAACGTGAAAACTGGCTCAACAGCTGTCTTTTCCCAAGTGTTTTCATCTTCTTCCTCTATCCTTCATGTGACCACAAGAGGCATACTGATTCCACTACTCTCTGGTGGTTTCCAAACTGGTCTGCATTGAAATCAAACCTTTCAAAATTTACCATGTTCCTATTTCCTAGAAATGACTTGTGTTTAGTGTCTAGTTCCTAGTGTAGTCACAACAGATCGTTTTAGGCCTGTTGCATAAGTAAGTAGTCATAGTGAATAAGACGTTCAATAAAAGCAAAGGGACCATCTCACCATAGATCACTTCCTGCCGCTTGACCACGTCTTTCTTCTGCTGCTTCAGAAACTTGCTGTCCACTATGCGACTCCAGGACTCTGCCTCTAGTTGTTTGGATTCAAGCTCGAAGTCTCCCAAGAGTTGTCCTTCATTCATGTCTGTACCTACTCCTCAAAAGGTCAAAATCAGTATCAGGACCTGCGGTTTGTGACCTCTAAAAAGCCTGTGCTGGCCTGTGCTCGGGGTGATAACTTCCTAAGACACACACTCCCTGCATCAATACAAGAAAGATTCACAGAATCTTATTTCGGGACGAAAAAAGAACCACTTCCTGTTTGGGAGCGGCATGCTCTTCATTCAAGGCTTTTTGGCTAAGGGTGAGCAACATGGCATAAACCAAAAGTGATACAGGCACGATTCCCACGTGAAGCAGGAACTGGAAGAGATCTGCTGACTTTACTTATGTAAGCGAGCATGCTTATACCTGCACCAGGAGAGCTAGAACTGAGCGCGTAAGAAAGTCTGGGGGCAGAAAAAGCATCTGTAACGAGTACGACCACGTTAAAATCAATGCCTTCTTCAAGGGACAACCATCTAACAACTGGGTAAGTTTGACTGCCAACTTATTACAAAGCATGCGATGCTTTACAGACCGTGTAGAAAACCTTCACAGGCGCATGGAAGACAGAAGCACTCACATTCCATCAATGCCTGCATTCTAGGTAACGGCAGAGTCTGCAGAAAATAACCTCCTCTTACCCTCATCGGTAAGTGATTCCGTTGACTCATTGACCTTGACGATTTTGTTTAGTGAATCTGTTGAATGAGACAGGAATTTCCAGGTGTTTGATATGTTCTCATCATTGCCAACTCTGGGGACAAAAAAAGGCAGTACACACTGTCAAAAGCATCCAGATAAGCCACAGTTTGCTTTTCTTACGATTACCTGACGAACTCTACCAGGACAGCTGGCTGAGTGTACGACAGTGCTCTCAGACAGACTACTTGTACTAGGGTCCCAGCAGCACGCAACAAGAAGTAGTAACGAAGGGTGAAGGTATTTAACGTCACTGCAAACTTGAACTTTTTGAGCCTTTCATTTTTTTTTTTTTAATTTAATGATAGGCAGCAAGGATGAATGCTCTTCCTTCAAAATGTATAATTATATAAGAAACCACAATATTGCCCCCTGTTCCCTAATTAACTACTGATAAAGCACTTAAACTGTACTCGTTGGCTTTCTGGATCCCAATGCACCAACTAGCACAGAAGGCAAGCAGTATGTGTTTGGGGTATGACACAAAAGCAAGCCGGAGGAATTTAAAACTTTCAATTTTATTTAAAAGTCAACTTTTAAACGTCATGATATTAATTTTAATAACACAACTTTGAAAAGAAGGCCTTTGGATAATGACAAAGAGAGACAAAACAAAACAAAAATACCTGAACCTTTTTTTTTTTTTTTTGAGGAGGAGGACATTAGCACAGAGGTTAGAAAATACGAAAGATTTGCCTCTTTTAGGTAAGAATTTTCCTTTAGCCTAGGTCAAGAGAGATGTTTTGAGCCCTCCATTTCAGATGACTTGTTTACTTGATGGGAAGGCAGGCGTCTTACCCCAAATAGGCAGCAACATCGTAATTGGCCCTGTGCTAATCATGTAATAACTAAAGCCTCAATAGTCAGGGGCCATAGCCACTTTGTAGGGACCACGAAAGGAACCCAGTGCAAATGGGTGGGAACCAAACAGTAATAACTGGCCCATTATTCACTCTCATGAAACTGACTTAAGCATCAAGAGGCAAAGATGGGAAACGGTTTTTAACAGAAACAAAAAGACCAGGTACATCCAACATAAAGAAAACTGTGACGTCTGAAAATACAGGTGGTTGCAACTAAAAGTTCTGAAATCAATCATCTTTTTTTCCCTGAGTTCCACCCCTTCTTTTTCCATAAACTCAGGGTCTCTGGACGTGGGGCCGAGGCACGACTAAAGCGTGGGACAACCTGGCCCGTCCCTGGTGTTTAAAGGGGCCCCTTGTTACAAAATGGCGGCCATGACTGTGCAACGAGGCGCAGCCCGCCCCCGCCCCCGCCGCCCCGCCCGGGGGGCACCAACACGTCCGCACTTACCCAGCAATGTTCTGTATAGAGACGCTTTTGGAGAGCGACACACTCTGCTGGGACCGTCTATTGGCGAAGATCGGGGTGGTGATGGTTTCTTCGGCCAGGAGGACTGCGGATCGCGGGCGCTCCTTGGGCTGGGAGGCTGGGAAGGAAGAGAGGGCGCCGGCTAGAGCACCTCGGGTCCCCCCTGCCAGCCCTGACTCAGCCGGCCAAGGCCAAGGGGAAGCAAACTGCTTCGAAAGGGGTTGACCCCGGGAGCGAAAAAGGTCCAAAAAGTCTATGGAGAACGATGGGGCAACAGTTATTGAAACTGGAAATGCCTGAACCCTTTGATCCAGTCATTTCATTTCAACGTATGTTTATTTCATCAAATAGCTTTGTATCTGCTCGAAATGACACACGCCCAAAGTTATTAAAATGCAACATTGTTGATAAAAACTAGATATTAGAAACAATACAAACGAGCACCCAAGGCAGACTAATAATAGAATACTCTGTAGCTTTAAGAAAATGAAGACACTCGCCATAGACCGACACAGATCTCTAAGATAATATATTAAGAGGGGAAAAAAAAAGCCAAGTATACAACATAACGATCTTTCATGTTTTAAAAAAAAGAAAAAATAATAATCCAAATTGGTATTTGGTTTACTTTTTAATAAGGAAACTTGAAGAAAATAAATATGAAATTAAAAAGGGGATGGCAATTAGTCAATCAGAATAAAGAATCTCGTGAAAGTATCGTGTATGTAAAAGTTTAAACTAATTCAAAATCAGATACGGCTGAAAGAACTGCACGGATAAAAGGGACCTCGGAGATCACCGAGGCGCGTCTCCTTGGGGAGCACCTACCAGCGAACATCCGAGATGCCTGTGAGACATGCAGGTCCCGACCCCGCCACCCTGCCGGGGTGGGGACTGAGGGTTCACACACCTAGCCGCTCGACTGACTTCTCTGCACACTGCTCGAGAACACAGATTTCGACCAATTCCTTTAACTTACAGATGAGAAAAGTGCAAGGCTTGTTCAACACCACACGGCTCATTCGTGCTCGCACTATTTCTCCTGAACACGACCACAGAGGAACTGGAGTTCTAACGTTACGCTAAAATGGTCGCACTGGCATTTGGGTAGAAAATTATTTTTCCCTGGTAACGAAGATGCTGACCCAGGCATGAACTGCATTATCGGTCCATCCCCAGGGCTGTTGGGTCAGGAGCTGAAGGAAGCAAGACTGGGGCAGCTGTTATGACTTCACAGTATTTCAGGATGTTTTTGACTTAATAAAAATTTATAAAACCATCAGTTTCCAAGTTAAATCCTACTTAACAGAGGTGATCGGGTAACACACAGAAACAGGCTACGCCACAGCACGCCCAAGGCCCTTCCTGCAGGAAGCGCCTGAGGAGGACAAGATGCGGACGCTGTCCCAACAGCGACTGAGGGTTACCAATGGAAACGGGGATGTGCCCGAGTGCTGGCGAGGCGGGCGTATCCTCAGGGTCTTAGAAGTGAGCAGATCGAACCTGATGGAGGAAGAAACACTGGTCCCCGCAGAAGGCTAAGGATGTGGCAAGGTCGGAAGGAAAAGATGTTCTGATGAGGAGAACTGTGTGAATGGAGGCAGGCATGGCCATACAGTGCTGAGGTAAAAGGCGGTAAGCAGAGGCATGGATGTACCCAAGGGGTTGCTAGGTTGAAGCAGAATGAAGTGATGTCATGGAGAACATTAAAGGTCATGAAGAATGACTTGAACCGCCCCAGCACAGGCGGTGAAAATAACAGCGTTCCCTCGTCGGAAACCCATCCACGGTCACTCCAGGAAGTGACTTCCTTTTCCCGAGCCTCGCTTTCCTTACTGGTGATGACAATGCTCGCAGTTAGCAGCAAAAGCTAACACTGAGGGGGCCAACCACCGAGTTCTTCCTAGCTGTGATGTCACTCAGAGCGCCACCTGCTGATGCCAGTTCACCCTCTTACAGACGGGGAAGATGAGGGCGATGTAGTCAACGTCCAAGGTTTACAGGGCTATGAAGGGAGGTGCTGGGACTCAAACCCATACAACCTGGGCCCACAACCTGGACTCTTATCCACTTAACTGTCTCTGCGGCATAAAACAGGAATTAGGAATACCTGTGAGGGTCAGAGAGAATGCACACAACGACCTGGCATATAGCAGGTATTTTAAAAATACGTTCTTTTATCTCATGTGAAAGAACAGAGGTTTCTGAAACAAGGGATTCTGTCACAGAAAAAGAGTATAAGGAAGATCAGACTTGCAAAGGGTGCTGGAATGGGTTGGGTGACTGACTACAGTGCTGGTCAGTCTGCCGGAACTTCCTCTTTGGTTAGCTCCACGCAAACGCTACCGAACCGAGGCAGAGCACTGAGAGGGAATCCCCGCTCTCTGGTGCGGGACAGAGTGGTACGGCTGTCCTGGAAGGACTCAGAGTGAGCGGGTGCAGGCAGGCGCAGGGATTCGGTGCCAGACCACCACCACAGAGAGAGTCGTCACCTTTCCGTCAGGAGGGTGTGTGTGGGGGGTCTTGCCTTCCATTTGTACAAACACCATCTGTGAAGCGCCACAAAACCAGGTGCGCTGTGCAGAGTGGTGGCTCTCGCACAGATCCCTGGGCTCTGCCTCTGGACTCTGACTCAGGACGTCTGGGTAGGGCCCAAGAACTCACCCTTCTCATTAATCCAGGTTCTACACCTGAAAAACACTGCCTGAGGGTTTAAAGTCTCTTACAGGTTCCCATCTGGCCAATTACGATATTCATGACTGCATTAATTATGGCAGTCGTCAGCAACAACATGGTCTCTGGGGAACTGGTCGTTACAACGTGCTGTATGTCTATGAAAGAACACCGGCAGTGTCTGAACCGAGAGCTTCCGCATTATAACATGCAGAGAGTGATACTGAGTGGAAAAAAGAAAGAATGGATCAGCAGAAGTCCTATCTTCTCAAATTCAACACACAAAACAGGAAGAGATTTTTCGGAGATATAAACCAGTCTACAGATAGCACGGATTAGAAAGATGTGCATTATATATACTACAGTGGATGCTAAGGAAAGGAAAAGAAAGACGCAGGGAGTGAGAATGAAAAGCAAAAATCGTTAAGTAAGACTGACGTGGAGCCTTGCAGACCGGTGAAGACAAAGTTCAATGAGAACCGGAGAGGGCGATTTACTGAATTCTGTGGACAATTTCAAGTCGTTGGGGTGAAAAAAAAAAAGTGTACAGAACTTTGCAGTTTCCAGTGAGCTTTAGTAAACACGACCGCGTCTGACTCACACAACTGTGAGGCACTAACAGTGAGCACGGCTGGCAGCTCGCTGAGGAGGAGTTCCGAGGTGCACAGCAGCCATCTGCTTAAACTCGCAGCGCGCAGGCGCTGCCCCCCCCCCACGTCAATGCACATCTCACTAGAGACCTTCCGTGGGGGTGTGAGGGTGTCACCTTACGCTTCCGGTGCATGAATGTGCCGTCTTCCCTAACGCACCATAAAATAAGGGTTCCTAATGTGATTAACAGCCGATGAATGACAATAGTATGTTTAAGTCCTGAAGTAGGGGGTCAAAAGGAATTCTAAGAGGGGGCTGAGCTACTCACCCTTGTTTCTCATGATGACTGTGGGCAGGGATGACGTGTCATGGGCCTGAAGGCTCCCTCTGGGCTGCTGAAAGAACACACACACACACACACACGTATGTGAAGATGCATTTACAATGGATCTTCTGTCCCGTTTCAAGAAGCCTAGAGCAGATACAGAGCCAGGCGCGCCCCTACTTCCTGCTGTGCTCCTTGCCGTCGGTCCTCGGCATCCTATGTGTGGGCTACAGTCACCCCCACTGGCTTTTCTCAAAACCTGCCAGGCACTCTGGTTGCACAAATGCTGTCTCTTCTGCCTGGAACAATCTTCTCGCCTTCGCAGGCAGGGCATTCTTCTAGTTCACGACATCTGAGAATAACCCCCTAGGTAAAGCCATCTGTTAGCCTCTTCCTCTTCTCCTCACCCAAGGCAGCACGGGCAGCCCCTTAGAATCCTGTGCACACCCCACACGGTTCCTTCCTCATACGGTCACTGTCTGCTTGTCCATCTTCCCCACCGGCATGCTCTTAACACCTGCGTCTGCGCCTTTTTCATTTCTATTTCTCCAGTGACTAGCCTGCATAAGGTGCTAAATAATTCTTAGGTAAAGTGCTATTTTTAGTTAAGACTTTTGTTGTGGCATTTAACAGAACCCTTTGTGGCATTTAACAGAAACACTTTGTGTGAGAAATTACAGATTGAAGCAATTAGTCCGAGATACCTCATTAGCGGAAACAGGTCACTTCCAATATAAAATGGAAATCCCCCTTTTAGGTTCTCTTATATGGGAGATGCTGTATCTCATTACCTTTCTATCAAACCTAAAAGATTCTCAATACCTATAAGACTTATCACAGATCACAAACCAACCCCACAGGGTCAGGCAGGTCACAAATGACAGCAGCCAAGGTGTGGGGTGGGCGGGGGCAGTGGCGATCTGGAACTTGCACATCCCACCTACAGGGGGCAGGGGCCCGCCGCTCGGCTCCAGGTGCCGATCACCTGCCATCCACCTTCAAACATATGACCTGTAAGTCACGTGCCATTCTAGGTGCTTAGGACCCAACAATGAATCAAACATTGCTGACTTCAGATTGCCTGGCAAGACTGTGCTTATGTTTAGTGGGGAGAAGGTACAGGCTGTAAAAAAATAAATGAAACAAATACGGACTGTTTAAAAATATAGACTCTGAGAAGGTGCTAAGTGCCATGGAAAAAAGGAGAACTGGGAATGCTGGGTAAGGTGAAATACCGGGGTTATGAGACCTTACAATCTGTCAGGAGAAATTAAAATCCAAAGTGATAACACGATTTTTACATAACCGCATTAGCTCAAAACAAATTTCATGGCCAAACAAAATTTATCACCAGAGGACAGCTGTTCACTATCTTCACACAGCCAGTGCTTCTTACAGTGTGGTCCTTGGACCATTATCATCATCATCATCATCAACGTCATCATCTGGGAACTTATTAGAAATGCAAATTCCTGGGCCCCACTCCAGAATCTGGGTATGGGGTGCAGCGAGTCGTCTTTTAACAAGCCCTGGAGGTGATTCTGCTGCGCCCTCAAGCGTGGGGCCACTGCCCTAGATAAATGTATGTGGTGGCTCGTGAAGCACACTGATACACTCAGCATCTGTGTAAGCAGATGCCGCTGAAAAGTATTCTTCTGACAAAGGACAAAAAGACACTTTTGGGTGATCAGAACACACAGGCACTCTAAAAGGGACGGCGGCAAACCCATGCTGGTTTAAGGGCCCGTAAGGGCAGGTTCCACCATACGACTGGCACTTCCTATCCTTGCCTCATCCTGTCGAGACATGTCTATGGACCCTGTGAGGAAAGGGCTCCAGACGAGCAGCGGGTGACCCTACTGCACCCCGGGCCGCCAGCGTGCCAAAGCCCCTACGCGTTCACCTGCTGCGCTCACGGTCCCACAGGAGGAAGCCAGCCCGCGGGCAGCAGAGCAGGCAAGCACGTGTGGTTAAGAAGGAAAATGCTTTAACAGTGCTACACAGCTATTAAAATCAGAGAAAGGTATACTTAACATGGAAAAGTTCCGAAAACATTTTCTAAAAGGTACAAATTTCCTGAGTGTGTTCAGAAGACAACTGATCCCTTCGGAGACAAGTTGTTTTTTTGGTCATTCTGGTCTCAAAGTTGGTGCCAAGTGATTAAAATAAACAAAAACCACACCCTCAGCTCTCCCAGAGTCGAGATTTGACTGGGCGAGCCAGAAGCATCTTACCTTCATTTTGACCTTTGCGCAGGGGGCCAGACTTTCTCTACAGCCCTTGTGGACAAAAACACTGCAATCTGGAAAGAAACAAAAAAAACCCCACGGTGCCATTAACAAAACAAGCAGACCCTGGATCCTGACTTCCTGGGGCCGCAGCCGCCTGCGGGGTTCCCGGTGAAGTCGCCCAGGCGTCTGACCGTGACCCTGACTGCAGTTAGACTGTGGTCATCCCTCTCCTAGGAAGCTGGCATGTACAGTCACTTGGAGGAGGAGAAATACGACCAGATGTGATTTCTGATAAACAAAACCAAAAGTCTGGAACTTTTCGGGCAGGAAGCTGAGAGACTACCAAAACTAAAACTAAAAGTGTCTGCTGTCGATACGCAAATCTAAGTCACAGGTAAGTACATAAAGCCCCTTCATGGGACTGGGAAACGTGTCTGACTGTCACACATACCCTGAAGCTGAAAATCTACCTGTTTATGTCCTTTTACTTGAGGTCTTATTAACGAGCTTTTCGCAACCCGCCCCAGGACAAGAGCCAAGAAGAAAGAGAACCACCCTAGGCGCCTCTGGGAGCTCTGACTCAAGGGAAGTGGGAGGCTTTGCTGAATGAGGAAGCAGACACCACGATTCACCAAGAACACATTTCTACCTCAACTTCTGTTCCTCGCCCCCTTGCCACCGCAGCCACTGATGTAGAAACCCTGCCCTCTGTACCTCAGAGGTCATCATCACCGGCTCTCACTGCTGCTATGAAGTCATACAACGGGACTGCGCAAGGCGGCCAGGGTGAAGCAGAAACAAATAAAACATCTGTCTGTGGGGCCATCCAATGACAACGGCCTCGCCAGGGAAACGCTCCCGAGGGAAATTAACCAGATGCCATTCAGGCAACGCTTGCCCCCGATTCGGGAAGCACCACAGCTCCGGCCTCTGCTGACTCACTAAGTATGGGCCAAGATGCTCTCTCAGCTCACACATGTCCACAGGGGAGGCAGGGGTGAATGGGAGGGATGATGGGGACAAGGGGGCACTAGAATGGAGACTGCCAGAATCCCAGGCCCCAAGGGGCTCCCCCATTCCTTCCTCAGCTGCTCCTGCAACGCCGCTTGGTCCACAGGCCTCTGACCTACCACCACCAATCACACTACTGTGACGACCTACGGCTTTCTCCGCCACTGAGGGCTCCTCTGGGCAGCGACCCCTCCATCCGCTGCCGAACCTTCCAGCACAGCACCTGGCTCACAGCACCTGGCTCACGCACTAGCAAGTGTCTATTTTCGACTGATGTCTTTTATCCAAAAGCCGAGTGCCCTGACACAACCTTGATCGCAGTATGCGAAACGTCAACGACTTACCAACACTGAAAGGAGTACAAGAAGAGCAGCTATCAAACTAAACCAGATCCGGGTCCTGGCTCCGCTAATGCGTTCACGTGACCCTATGCCAAAAGGGCCTTCTCTGCAAGGCCCCAGTTTCCGCATCTATAAAATGAAAGAACGACCACACTTCCCCCCAAGTTCCTTCGGTCTGCGATGCTCTACACATCGTCTCTTGAAGAAAGGGCTGTCTTATATTCCAGTGATAAAAGTGCATTTTCTCCTTCTCCTTGGTTTTAAAGAAAACCGGCACTACTTGAGGCCTCTATGTACAGCACAGGAGGCGGCGGATCTGCCTGGGGACGTGCCAGCAATGCTGACCTACAAAAACGACCAGCCAGCGCACCGTGGACAGAGCTTGCGGCTGAGCTGCACGCTGCCTCTTTCTTCCCCGCGGGCCCCGTCCCTCTACCGAGAACGAGGCGATGCCAGTTGTTGAGGGAGTCTTGCTATCACTTTAAACCGACTTCAGCAATAGTCAAGTTCTCAGGGAAGTTTTTGCAATTTCAAAGAGAATGCCGAAGGATGAGTCGCACGAGCAGAAATATTTAAAATGGCTTCTCGTAAACAACTTTTCACACAAATTCACTTTTTTTTTTTTTTTTTTTTGCTGAGACACTTCCCCTATCTGCAAGCCAGCCGAAATTTTAATATGCTCTGTGACACGGTCCCAAGTCTCAGTGATAAACAGTGCACACGGACATCCGCCTAACACACTTAAGCACCTACTTGAAACCACTCAAGTGGGTGCCATGCTGTCCTGGACTCAGCTCACAGCGGTGGCGTTCGTGGTAAGCAAGCGTGGGTGGTTTAGAAACTTCAGCCCCGCCGACACCGGCCACAGTCAGGAGGTAGAAAGCCTTATTCTGTTTTGCAAAACAATGACCAAACACACAAGAATCGAGCACAATTCTAATATATTTTCAGGCTCTCTGCCACAAACCATACCATGTTCGGGAGAAAGCAAAGAATTGTCTGGCCTTTTTGTTTTGTTTTGTTTTGAAGATTTCCTAATAGGGGACAGCAATATGCCTTCATTTTTCAAAGTTCTTGAAAAAGATCTCGGCATGGTGATTTATGGGAACAGAAATGTCCTAACTGGAGTCCTCTGAACTTAAAAGTGTTACAACTCAAGCTTCAACTTCTTTTCTCGCTACAAAGAGGTATCAAACAAAACAAAAAAATACGAAGGAAAACCCACAGGACTGGGAGCTATCGTCTCTCTTTTGCTGCACCTTTTTTCCCTTTAGCCTCTCCTATCGACTAACTCAAGTCTTCGGTGAAATGTTCAATACTACGATTCTTTCTTTTTCGGCAGAAAAAATAATTCATCAGCCAGGCCGGCTTAAGAAAATCCGCTTTATAGAATGACAAGGGGAGTGGCCAGGCCCAAATGAGCTGAAATTACAGAGGGGCATGAATATTCAAGGACTGCTTCTGGAGCAAGGGCTGTCCTTGGAGAGTTTTCTACAGGGCCAGAAGGAAAGGGCCTTCCGACACTTGAGTTCACTAATTGCCCTCAGGATACATGCTGAAAATTCTCACTACTCTGCTTACTAGAGACAGACCTGAGCAGCAAAATCAGCCTAGAGAAAATCCTCTGGTCCTTCTTAAAGAAACAGGTTGAGGGGTCATCTTATTTAAGGCTAGAAAGGTGTTAAGTTCTTCCTATCATTTCAACCCTGACCAAGCAAACTAAAACAAGCAACAGAAACCATGTAAATATGAGCAATTTAGAAACACAGGCTCCAAAATTCTTTCTGCAACTTGTAGTTAAATATCTTTGGGGAGTGTGAGATGCTGCCTGGTCTGTACCGATAAAGCTTAGGTACAAAGGCATGTAAGATGTTCTTGGTGGCTGGTGTAATAACCACAGAACAAGAGGAAAGCCACAAAAAAAAAGAGCCAAATCATCTTAGCCGAAGTGCTCGTATAACAGTAGTTTTCATAAGAACACTGGTAAACAAAAATGAAACAAAATGAAAATGCTCTGCTTGACTAAGAACTGACTTTATTGATTAGGCTCTTCCTTCACCTTCCTTTTCCCTAAAAAACAAGTTTCTTTTCTTTAATCAATTATAGGTATTTAACTATCCCATATAGGCAGTACACTCTAAATGCCTATGTAAAAAGATGCCTTTCTGAATAAAACTCAAAATCCAACCATCACGAGCATTCTGAACTCTGAACTCTTACGTTTCCTACTTAGATTGTGGCTGGTCTACTTGTTTATTTATTTTGCATCAAGAGAAACAACCTACCACAAAAGTACTCAGAAGCTGCTAACACAACAGAAAACGAATCAACAATAATCTCAATATCGTTTTACATCTGTTTAAAGCAAACAAAACAGAACCACTTGCCAGATGCAAAAACCCAAACATAACAGATTCCTTACTCTCCTGAAAGAATCGCCAGGCCTTCCAAAGACCACACTGTTTGTGGTAACTGGAAAGAACATCTGATTACTCCAGGGACATTGTCTTAACCGAAGAAGGAAGAACTGAGAAGACACTCCTTTCCTTTCCCCATTAAAAGTGACTTGAGCCTAAAACAAGTGTGGGTTTTTAGCTGAGAAAAAAAAAAAAGAAGAAAAGAAAAAGAAAAAAGCCAGGTCTCTTCTAAATTACTTTGAAGTTGTCTTGACCAGGGCTTCAGTCTCTGCTTTCACTGTTCTTCCCCCTACCTACCTCCTAGGAGCAGGTGGCAAAGGAGGTGTAGGGAGGCTCTGTGGCTCCTTGCTATTCCTCGTGTCTGTGACCATGACCGTATCCACCTAAGTCCACATAAGGGACTCAGCTTTCACCCATGATTATGATTCCAATGGAGTCAAGAGATGCTGATTTACTTAAAATATTCTGTCCTGTTGAATCTCTTAGTATTTGCAAGCAGAAAGATATATTAAAGAGATTCATGACATTTAAAGACAGGTGGCAATGAGTATCAGCCATAGTAATACGTCATCATGACTGTGCAGCTGACCTTTCTAAACCAGGAGTGAAAACTGAGCAGCAGCCTGGAGTACGAGGCCCAGGGGTCGACACACAGTTACATCACAAGGATCATCTGGGGGGTGGATGACTAACTGGAGGGATGCTACATTTCTTGAGGCTCCTGGGAAGATCCTGACCATGGGAAGGGATGGAGGGAAGGGAAGAAAGAGTCTGAGTCCCCAAATTACTCAAATTTTCCACTTCCTGCCAAGATAACAGATGGTGCTTCACACACAGATACTCACTGCCGACTCTGTTCACCAGGAAGCTGGAGAGAATCAGCCAATTGCTTTATTAATTCTGCTCTTCGGGAAGGTAACTACACACGGTTCCTTTCCTTTCAAACTTTAATTTTTTTCCTCTACGTTTTGTAAGTGGCAGGCTGTACGCTGTCATACACAAACCTTAATGCCACCACTAAACGTTGAGCCTATCTGAACACTACCTCTGGAGTGCAAAGCTATAGTTCAGGCGGGGAGCACCTCAGTGTCTGAGGTTGGGTGGTATGCAAATTTTTTAAAAATGTATTTTTGAACCACAGGTGTATACTGGGTAACAATCAGGCCCAATCGAAATGTTCCTTTTTGCTGTCTGATTCTTTCAGTTTAAACTTCCAAACCGTTACATCTTTTTCCTTGTTTCTGCTGAGCAGGGAGAACTACGACAACTTGTAACATTTTAGGGAGATCAAGCAATTACTGTAAATCAAAGAACTACTGGCACAGGGCGTGACGACAGTCCCTGCCCCAGACCAACTCTTCAAACGGAAGACTCTAGTGATGACACTTGCACTCCATGAAGTGATTGGCTTCCAAAAGAAACCGACTCTTTGGGTGACTTAATATTAAAATGTGCAAGTCAACCCAAATATAGTCCTGTCCTGCGTATTTATTATAAACTCTGGGGGCATAAAACTAGTGCCCTTTTGCTATTTTACTGGTTTTCGTTTAAAGTCTTAAGTGAAATAAAATAGTGTGTTAACAAGTAGGTAAACTATTTAGTATAGGGTTTTGACTTAAAATTTTAATATTCACGTTTAAAGTCAGTAAATGAGAACAATGAAATCGTTTTTGATGGATCCAAAACTGAGAAATCGGAGGCACATATGATACTTGAAATTCACATACTACCTCAGCATCTACTTTATTTCTGCATTTAGTTTTGTATATATAATAGAAAACATCTTCATTCACAGATAAATTGGTGCAAATGTTAGTATTTAAAAAAATGGCTTGCCTTGCAATCACATTCTATTTTTCAGTTAATTAGAGATGGAAGGAAAAAGTACAAAAAGGGAAGCTGATAAGCTAAATTTGATATGTCAATGTTAAAATGTGGTTGCACTTTTGAGAATATGTATTTTTTAGGCAGGTTTAAAATTAGTTGAAAACATAAGTAAATTCAAACATCTGTGGAACTTCCAAAACACTAGCTGCACAGAAAACATTCTGAAAACCACTGCCCCAACTATATGATGGTTTAATTACTACAAGGACATGTGGCTGAGACCTTAAGTCTGTGAGTTCCAAATCTCCTACATTCCGTAGCCTCTAATCAGGACCAGACCCCACACGAGTGATTCCCCACGGAATGCTCTGGGCTCCTTGAGCCACAAAAGTTTCCAAGAGGTATCGCAGACCCCTCTTCAAGGGGGAGTCTAGCACCCACTATGCTGACAGCATGAGCAGGTCCACAGTCGGTGGAGCCTTGGCTATATGCTTCATCACGCAGGGAGTCCAGGGAGAGAGAGCTTCTCTTTATGTTCAACAGGAAGAGGTATCAAGAAAAAACTGGGTGTAGGACACCTGTGGTTAAGAGGTGCAGTCTACATTATAGTGCGTATTTTTGCAATCTGATAAATCAATCACATGCCAGTGGCAGATTTAATTCTGAGTCATGACAGTCCAAAGTAGAGTAACACCTAATGTAATCGAGGAGGGTAAAATTCAACTGTTTTAACCTAGAAATAATAGGTATGCAAAAACCAATGGCCGACTAAGACACAACACACAGACATAAGTCAGACAACTTTTCCAACCTGAATTTAAATGGAAAATTTGTCTGGAGCTAATCGTGCCAAGTGGCATCCATTCGCAATGACCGTAAACCACAACCTGGCTGGTTCTGCACTAAAACGGCAGTAGAGTGCAGGGGCGGTGGCCACCAAGTCTAAGATGTTTGCTGTCTGGCTCTTGACACAAACAGCTCCCTGACCTGTGTCTCCGCGCAGTATCTTATCGAAACCAGGAAGCGTGCTCAGTTAACAGACTTGGTTTAAGGTAGTTTTAAGCAGGTCAGCAATAGGTCAACATGGAACATCTCTGCACACGAACATACTCATTCTTGGCGGTCTCCACGACTGGATGCTGGTAGATGGCCCAAGCTTATGATACCGAGGTACCAGAATAAAAAGCAAGCACTTGTGACCTGACAAGGGACTGCTGGGTAGCTTGAGGGTTTAAGGCCATGAGACCGTGTTGATGTTGACACAGAGTTATGGAACAGGCAGTGGCTTAGGGACAACAGAACAGAATGTCGGAAATTAGGGCTCTTTGAAAAAAACATATAGGCTCTATGTTCTATATCTAGAATTTATTTCTTCGCTGTTTAAAAAAAATATCAAAAGGGCTACTTCTCCACATAAACAATTAAGAGATATAAGGGGTGGGATGAACGGGAAACGAGGAACAAGCTTTCCTGAGCCAAGAGAGCCCCCACCTTACAGGAAGAAGCGTGTCTCTTACTTGCACAAGTGTAGGCCTCCTTGCTGGTGAAAGGCTTCATACACTGGCCGCAGCTGATCGGACCCACCATAGGAATGGAACTGAAAGAGTGACCATTGAGAATCTTCTTGTCCTTCTCCTTCTCCTTGGACTCCTTCTCCTTCTCCTTAATTTTCTCTTTCTCTTTTTCTTTTTCCTGCCACAGAAAAGAAGCAACAGTTAATTGAACACTAGAAGGCGTTCCCTTCACCTGGGCAACCCAGATGGCACGTGGTCAACAGTGGTTGGCAAATGCTTCTAGACACGAGTGGGAACACTGTCCCAGACAATTCTTATGTTATTAACTTGTGAGCATTCAAAGCTATGTCAGAAAAACCACAGGAAGACTGGGCAGGCTAAACAATTCTGTCAGCGGCTGATTCAGGGGCTATTTATACCGACAGACACAATGCCTAAGGACCAACCGTGGACAGAGGCTTCTAGTGTCTGGGGTGGCCAAGAATCCGGCTCAGTAAGCCAAAGCACAGCACTGAGTTTAGGGCCAGCTGCAGGCAGAGGGCATTAGAAAGGATGGCAGCAATGCTGGGATCAGTCAGAGGGAGAGGAAAGATGACCAGACAGCACAAAAAACTACTGAGGTTCCTCTCTGACTTCCTTCTCCACACCAATCACACGTCGCGAGTGAGGGCATGTCTCTAAGGTTTTCTCCCTTACTCTAGCCAGAACAGTAAATATCCCACCCCCCATGTACACATGTTCAGTTTTTACTAATTAGAATTTCAAGGTTCATAAATGTCCATTTTTGCCCAATTTTAAAATTGGAGGGAAGAAGAATTACAACTCTGAAAACTTAATAGTGATGCGTGCTAGATCCTTAATAAAATATCTAAAGCAGCCAGGCACATTTCAGGGACACAGGACTGGTAGGAGGCTAGGCCTGGGGTATAACCATGCTCTCTGCAAAAGGTCCTTTAGAGAAGCACTGTCATTCAGAGCACTCGGCTGGTTGATCAATATCAACTGAATAATTTCCTTTGAAAACCACCTGGACCAAGAACTACAATTCAGAGGTAGGAAGAATGTGTTTACTAGTTGTCATAATCAAGAACCGTGGGGTGCCCATTCCCGGGGAATATAATATTACTGTTGCAATCTAAAAAAAAAAAAAAATCCTGGAAAATGCATCCCTTTGTCAGTGACTACGATGACTGAACACCATACATTCTGAACCAATGCCTTCTACATACGTTATTTCATCCGATTCAACAACTCTGAAGTGGGAAGGGTGGGCATTACGCTTTCCATTTTACAACCGAGAAGATAAAGACGACAAATAACAGCTAGGTTTTTGAACAGTTACTATGCACCACGTACTGTCGTGAGCAATTGATATATATTTCTTTTTTCATAACAACCCAATGAAGTAAGTAGGAGTCATCTCCATTCTGCAATCGAGGCGATGGAGGCTTAGAGGCTGTGTTTGAGACCACGCACTAATCATCGCCCAGGCTGCAATCCAGATGTGGCTCGGCTGGCTCTAAAGCACAGTTCCATTCACGTCACTCCAGCCAAGTGCTGGAGAGGTTTGTTGACTCACAAAGAGTCACACAGCAAATGAGCAGCAGAACTCAGGTCTTCCGACGTCCTACTCAGAACCATCGAATATAGCGCAATGGCGAATGCCTGCTAAGTCTATGATTCGCGAAAAGTCTTTTTTAATAGAACACGTATAATGAAAAGCTAAGAGCCGAACTGCTACACTTTAGAACTGTAACAAATAACAAGAGAGGAAGGGAGAATAACTAATGTACTTCACTTCACAAAACAGGAAACGGCTCTGAGTGAAAATGAGTAACTACTAAAGCTGTAAAACTAACAAAAACCAATAATAAATGTTGAGTTCTTCAAGTAATTTAAGTAAATTTCGCTGAAGGCTTTTCCATGCACAAAATTTTAAACTGAAAAGTATTTGACTTTCTCGCTCTAGAAAGCTAAAGCATGCTCCAAGAGCAAAACAAATCTCTGGCAATTTATTCTCTCAAGCCTTGCAGTGATCTTTAAGTTAGATTAAAAAATATAATATCCCCGTCTTTTGCAACAACCAAAAGCAGTCCTTCAAAAGGTAAAAACAAAGCCAAACAATAAACTCCATTGTCGCCTTCTGTGTCTATGAGAATTTAGTACTTTAAAGAAGTCAGGTGCTTACCTCCCCATGATTTGGTCCTATGAATCTCACTGTTATGTGGGGCACTTCGTAAAACCGACCCCACTTTACCGACATGATTCGACCCCCATGCCAGGAAACGTTCTCTCACAGGAGGAGGGGCGCATGCCGGCACGGCAGAGCCCGGCAGCCTCACGGGCCGCTAAGAGAAACCGTAAGAGGAAGCCAGAGACGGCTCGAGAAAGGGAAGAAGGGAGGGCTGAGGCTGCTTGTTTCCTTAACACTAGCTTAAGCATTTGAATGCTACCAGTAAAGCCAACTACAGCAGTTGCAAAGAACACAGGAAATAAAACAAATTCTCCAAAACACAGTGCATGTGCATGGTGCTTGAGATTGTAACATGGGTACGTGAGAACTAGGGCAAGGATCAAGGTGAGTTTTTAAACACGGGAAGTTAAGGAACACCTCTTACCTGTTTAAAAACAGTTTCACTTTATAAAACACAGTGTCTTACGAAACTTTTGAGTGTAGTCGCCTGTGGTAAAGTGGTGATCGACTGTGTTTTCTGAAATCTGACTTTTCCATGCTTAGCAACTGCCAAAATGCCTTAACCATGTGCCAGCGGAATAAAAGCTAGCAGGATTTTAAGGGAAAGATACTGGTAACAACCACACTAGGATAAGGTGAAGCAAAATAATTTTTTACTATTCTAAATCTATCCTTTTAAACAAGCTATTAAAACCTGAAAAATCAGAGACCAGTAGGGACAACTGTGAAATGCACTGCAATTAAAGGACTTCACAGACCTTTAAAGGAACAAGTGAGATAATCAGATCTAAAACACTATCTTAGGAGCTAAATGTCCTCCTATGAAGTTTTGGAGTACGTGAGCAGCAGTGCAGGAGTTTGCCCCTTGCATCCAAAAGAGCCTGCTTCAAGTCGGAGTAAGAATTTGTCTAGAACATTTCTAATCGCTCCGAGCTAGCTGCAAAGAGGAAGGAAAGCTTAGGGAAAAAACATCGGTGTGAAAGGATGATTCAAAGAGGGTCACTGCACTCTATGCACGAGAACATTGTGCACGTTAGTGTTTGAACACTGCAGAGCAAACTGACTTAGCAGGAAGCAGCACTCTCTCTCAAAAGTATGAGCAGACAAAAGCAGAAACTGCCCATCTTCCTGTTAGAGACTTCCTGTTTAGGCTCTCCCCGTTTCGGAAACAGATTCGATATATTTATCTAATAATGCATGCCAATTACTGATAATTCCTAAAGGAACATGCGAAGGATCAATATTCAGTTTCTTGAATTATATATCCATCAAGCATAAGTGGACGGATACACAGATATACCCCTACCCCACCCCACACCCAGTGCACAAACTGCTACATTACCCTGGAATGCCAACGGTTTGCCACCTAGTGGCTGGCATTGGCCTCCTCTGAATACTACCTAACAGATGTTTACTATCACGTATAATAAATTAAAAACAGTTGACACACCAACTGTAATATAGCTAGGATGATAACTACAAAGTTATTTTATATGACTATACAGCATGCCTAATTAATTATAAGGAAAGTAGAAATTTCTGAGATACTCTTAAAAGACTTTACTAAGAGTTAGAAGTAACAGTTTAATATAATCTTCAGTAAATAACAAAATGTTTCCTTTAATAGAAGTAGGGATGGTTACATTGTACAATAAATTAATGAAAGCAGCTTAGACAGGCTCTAATAGCATCTCTTTAAAAATAACTTAAAAGAAGTTAAAAATGGTTCCTTTTCATAAAAAAAACACTAGTGTCAACATCTATGGTAACTTTTCTAATTTTATTCTCACATATGTAGAAGCAATATTATTGAATAGTTAAGAAAAAGAGAGTGAGCATCATCAAATCATCTTCATCATCATCGTCACACTAAGAAAACATTCTTTTATTTTTGTGTTATAGTTTAGAGAAGGAAACACTCCTGCCTGGTAAAGTTCTACTGTGGATGCAATGGCACACAAAGACAAGACATTTAATGTAACTTAGAAAGGTGCTGCTTCACGATTTCCCCGATTTCTTACTATCTTTTGGTACACTGACAAAAGCCAACTATTCTGTTAGAGGTTCTAAAACAACCTTCTTGAAAGTTAGCAACTATGAGAGGTGACTCGAACTTCTTCATATATTTGGCCACTGGGGCATTCTAAATGCCCGACTGTGTGAAATGGATTGCAATCTGGGGTTACAGAGACACAATTTTTTTTTTTTTTTAGAGTTTTCACTGCTAGAGACAGACACCACGAGCCCCCAAAGATCAAATCTTGAGGCCGAGGCAAAGAGGAAGCATCGCATTGCAAAAGGCTGCTGTTTTGTTGACAAGAGGTCAACTGCCAGTTTCTGCCAGTGAGGACAGACTTCCCTCTAACACAACTCACCGTCTTTTCTCCTGCCCTTTCTCTTCATTCTCCTAACGAGCAAAACCCCAGTCCTGCTTGCTTATTACGAGTCAGGAAGAAAAAGACTCTGTTTAGTAACAGATTTGGGGGAAGGGTGAGCATGAGATGCAGAGTAATGGAGTTGGGCCACAAGAGGCTTTGCCTTGTCTCATACAGTTCTGTGACCTAAAGCACACTTCTCTGTCCTTTAGTTGTAAAAAAGAAGGTGGGATGAGACTTTCTTTCAAAGGTCAGGTTCCAGTTTCGAAATTCGGTCGCATGCTGCTGTGCCCGAGTCTGTCCGCATTATTACCTCACCGATGTGACAGTGGTGGGCTCACTGTTCAGCCCTGGGAGTCAGTGTCCCGGGGGAGAAGAGCGGAAAGGGGATTCTCCACTTCCTCATCTTCCAATGGAATGTTGAAGAAAAGATTCCAGTTTAAAAACAAAATAAAGAACCACGAAGGCATTTTGAAATCATCCAAAACAGATCCTTAATTTTTTTTTCAAGGGAAAGACCAGAAGCTTTAGTTCTTTTAGGTGCTTGCTAGCAGCCAGCAGAATGCAGACACTACACAAGCCACTCATAATACTTGGTTAATTTTTACTGGTCTTTTCAAGGAGATTTTATTTTATGGATGCCAACCACTGTCCAAA
Source organism: Eonycteris spelaea (assembly GCA_003508835.1). Classification (NCBI taxonomy): domain Eukaryota; kingdom Metazoa; phylum Chordata; class Mammalia; order Chiroptera; family Pteropodidae; genus Eonycteris; species Eonycteris spelaea. Next base: position 5,304,076 of record PUFA01000115.1, read on the forward strand.
CAGCACAGGCTCTGATTTAAGCCTTGCTGCCCATGTGCAGAATACTGATAAGCATTCTGAAGCTATCTGTAGAACCTTATTTTTGAATTGCGTATGAATACTTAAAAATAGGATTATTCTAGAAATGATTTGAGAGACTCTTTTAATCCTTTCCTGTTTTTCTCGACTACCTACTTTCTGACCATTCTGCACTTGGGCTGGCGAAATCAAGAGAAGACACAATTCCGGTGGTAGTTTGTGTAAAGAAACTCCTCTGAGTGACAAGGCAACCATATTTGCTAAAAGATAGAGATTTTATGCAAAATCTACTAAAATGCACAAGCTGTATTTCTACTGGTCCATTTAACTGAAGGGTAAAAAGCTTCTCGCAGTTTTTTTTTTTTAAGGGGGAGGAGTGTAAAGAGGTGAACTTTTTTACAACAGAATTCTTGACTTCAGTGTTTATTTACTGCTTATGTTTAAGTACGTATGTATCCGTACATATGTATACACCCCCACGCTGCATACACACAAGTGTGCATACACAGTGATTCCTAAGCAAGAGCATCTTAATTGATTTGCAGTATTTTTTACTTCTTTATTTTATTGGAGGTGGGCAGGTGGGTGGATAAATGGAGTGTAAGGAAAGTGGAGGCAGAAAATTTTCCCCAGCACTGGGAATCAATATAAGTCCTTTACTACGTTCTTTCTTTTTAAAATACCTTTAAAAAGAAGAAAAAGAAAAAGAGTAGTGATCTCTACATGGGGCTATTACGAGTGATTTTTGTTTTTTCATTTTTAGATTTTATGTATTTTTACAATGAGCGTGAAGAAATTAATACGAAGCAGAAACATTTCCACTTACCATTTTACCTACTGAAGCACTCAAGAGGATGCACGGCACCGTGCTCCTAGTGAGGAATAGAGCTAAGGGTCTGTATGTCCTAAGAGTCCTTATTATTCTCTGTGGGACAATCTTTCCAACCTCCAAACCCAAATATAAATATTTTCAATCCCTTGATCGTGGCATAAAATCCTTCCGCTGCCTTTGAAACCTGACTTACTGACTTAAGCATTACTTGAGAGTGTGGGATCTGAGCCCCTGCTCCCCATTAGGGACACACGCCCAGACCAGGTGTCGCGCTCTTAGGAAAGGGAGAGGACAGTCACCTTACAGGCTTATGGAAAGGATGGCGTGAGATAATGTATGAAAAACGCTTACTTAGCACACGGTAAAGACTCAATCTTTGGCATTACCTCCTGTTGCTACTTTTCTTTTTTAAGTATCAGGATACTTCAGACAACATCTCTGAGTTTATGTCCACACGTCCCCAACATTCAACCAGCTTTCTGGTGTACACGGGCTGTGGCAAGAGCCTCCTGAGAACCGAACGAGGGGTCGCACGAGGAATGCCCACCGCGGTACTTACTTTGCTCTTCTTACTGCTGGACATTTTATTCTTGATGTAGCTGAAAGTACGACTGACTTTTGTTCCACTCTTCCCCTCGAAATCTTTCTTGGAGGGGCTCTGCGGCAGGAAATTATAGTTCTCTTCTGTTATACTAAATGAAAACAAAAAGACTGATTAAAAAAAAAAGACAACAGAAGTTCATTTTTAAAAATTAAAACACCTTATATAGAATCATTTGGACCCATCTTTCCCATACATTGTTTTAGCTACAAGTTGGTCAACTTACACAGTCACATGAGAATGGGGGCGGAGAAAGAGATGGAAGAGGCTGCTGAATGGCTTTGCACCGTGACATGTGAGCACAGAGCATATTGCAACGGGCACCCATTCCCCCTGCCCAAGCCTGGCGACGTTTTCTTGTATCAGTTGTTAATGTTATGGTAATGGATTTTCAGTGATCTGATGTTAGGCAGAGGCTGTCAAATGGGCTTTAATGATCTTATCTAAAATTTCTCAATTTACACTGGCATTCAATTAAACTTCTTTGCATCAAATAGGTTCTTGAAAAGAAACTCGTAAATATGATGGAATGACAAACTGGGTTGCAAACCAGGGAATCTTCATGACTGACTGCATATTCGGGTTCTCTGAAAGCAGAAATCATAGGCCTTTAGTTTTTTGGCATCAGCACTGTGGCCTGGTGAAGACCGCCAGGCACAATCTCAGGCAGGTATATACTGAGTGGCAGGCAAAGCTGAGGCAGACTGGAGAAAGGTCCACTTTAAGGGTTTCATACAGCCCCGCATGTACTAATCGCCTGTTCAGGAAGCCAACATCTGACCAAAGTCTGTCCACGATGGTCGTGTTTGGACCTCAGGAAATGCACAATGGCTGATTTCCTCACAGAATGCTTTGCAGGTGTACGCACAGTCCATTGCATAGGTAAGAAATCTATCTACACTACTTTTTCTAGGTAAGTTATTTTAGAACTTATCCACAGAAAAGTAGTGTTTATCTCAAGGGCGTCTGTAAGAGAACAGATAGCAGAATGCTTGGATGTCCTCATCAGTCGCTAAAGTCCATTTAGCTATAAAGTATTGTTTATAATAATAAGCTGTCTGTTACTAAGATAAAGGGGAAATGGTATGAAACCACCACTTTAGAAAGGGCAGAGCAATCATAAAATGACAGAAAAGCGCAGGGAAGCATTCATATCAAAACAGTTCTAGATCGCTGAGTCACAAGTGATGCCTTTGTGAAAAGGGCAACCAACAGAAATGGCAGACCAACAAAACCCCGATGATGCCTTAGTTAAAATATTTACTCTCATAACCATGATAAGAGGAATATAAAAACAGTGAGTCAAAACAGAAATCTTTTGCCTGCTGTCAAGAGCCAATTTACTGAACTTGGACAGAGCTGTGTATACTGTGCATAGAGAGGAACATGGCTTGAAAGCTTAAAAAGGGTAAGAAGGTAGCAGTTCTGAATGAATGTATACATACAGGAGTCTCCCCATATCTGTAATTTCGTTTTCCAAGGTTTCGGTTACCCATGGTCAACCACAGTCCAAAATAGTAAATAAAAAATTAGAAATAAACGGCCCATAAGTTTTAGAGTGCATGCTGTTTTCAGAAGCATGATGAAGTCTCGCACCATCGTCCGCGCAGGACATGAGGCATCCCTTTATTGGTGCGTAGGCTCCCCGCCAGGCACTTAGTAGCCTTCTCAGTTATCCGACTATCTTGGTATCTCAATGCCTGCCTAACCCTAACAGTAGCCTAATGCTTTGTCACAATGTCTACGTCATTCACCTCATCACCTAGGCATTGTATCAGCTCACGCTGTCCAGAAGAGTGAGTCCAGTACAATAAGAGATTTTGAGAAAGACCATATCCACATAACCTTTGTTACATGATAGTATTATAATTGTTCTATTTTTTATTCATTATTATTATTATCTCTTACTGGCCTAATTACAAATTAAACTCTATCACAGGTAGGTCTGTACAGGGAAAATAGAGCATATATAGGGTTTGGTGCTATCCATGGTTTCAGGCATCCACTGGGGCCTTAGAACGTATTCCCCGTGGATAAGGGGGGGACCTACCACACACACAAATTATGAAAGAAAATATCATCAGACTTAGGAAATAAAAAACCTCTATAAGCAAAGAATCTAAAAGTTCGTCAAGTCAAACGGAGGTGTTTTCTCCTGTGAGTGCCATCAGTCACCTTCACCACTGGGAGTGTGAAGAACAGAAGTGGAACACCAGTGAAGGCCTTTCTTAAAAAGGATACAGCCTTCATTACAAACCACGTCCAGCCATTATGCCAAAGTTATCACTCAAGAAAGACTCCAGTGAGCTCAATGAACTTAGTTTACTTAGTTAAATGCCATTAAGACATTTTGGATTTCCTTGATTTTTATCTTGGGAAAAGGAATAATAAGTAACTATATCGTACCTCTCCGTCAGATTAGCACTGGTGCTGTGAAAGGCCGTGAACCTAGAAGACAAAAACGGCAGAGAAAACGTTTAGAACCAAACGAAAGGATTACGCCCAAGAACAGATACGTGCTTAAAATATTTACAGTGACACAGATAGGGCAGAGATAGCATTTGAAAACCAGTGCACAGCACCTTCTCCTCTTAAGGGTTCAGAATAAGAAGGAACATTAAACGTGAAATCCTCACATCAGACTGAAATAGGCAATAGGAGTGAATTTCCTTGGGGCGGAGGGGGGGCGGAAGTAATCCAGGATTCAAATAACTGATACACACCCCGAACCAGGTTTGTGTCTAATCTTTCAAACATACATGAAATGTTTAATTCCTGTTTTTATCAAATGTTCAGTTCCCACAGGCCACCGTTCTGAGAGGATGTCACAGAATGGATACAAACGAGGAAATTAAATTCATATTCCTGTATGCTGTTAATCTTGCTTTCATTTATTTTTATCATAAAACTCTAGCTAACGTATATCTGACACGGTCCTGAGTGTTCCTGGAAATGGGGAGAGTGCCGAGGAAGGAGCACCCGAGCGGGCTTGTTGCTAATCTGGGCGGAGTCCTCCAGATTTCATCCCCTGGCCTGCGGAAGGCTTAGGGTGCTCTTCTCCAGGCTGATAAACGAGGAGGGCTCACGCGGTCTCCTCCTTTCACAACTGTCAGACCACAGGCTGCAGCAGGGTGTTAAAACTGAGCCTAGGGCTGAGTTAGCAGGACAGAAAGTAGAACAGAAGGAACACGACCTTTATTGTATCTCCTGCAGGCACAACGTTTGAGTTACTTTAGAGGAAGACCTCAATCGCACAATGAAAAATGGTTTCCAACTGTTCAGAGATCAGGGATAGAGATCATTTCCTGCGTCTGATTCCCGACAGACAAAGGTTGCTTAGTTTAACTACTGTTATAACGTGAACAAAAACCTTTCTCCATCTTGAGCTTGGTTTCCAGGATCTCTGAGATGACTGGCAGTAAACCCTTAATGAGAGAGATTTAAACATGTTCCACTACCAGATTACCAGCATTTGAAACTCTTTTAATTCCCAAACTGTTCTAGATTCTGAACAGAAATGCAAACACTGTAGTTATTACCAAGCAGGTAGCCAACAGCTGAGAACCATGCATAAGACATTTAATGAATTCTGAATCTTCAAAAGATTGCTTCCTAGAGTTTTTCTTTGACCTATTTGGGGTGCTTCTGCTTCACAGAGAATGCATGGCAACAACAGCCAGATGAGAAAGATAAGCACAGGAAAAGCAAGATCTGGGATCTGCTCCCTCAGTTCTGCATGATGTAGGTTAAAACCATCAGCATTTTAACCTCAAGATGCCTTAATTTACTTAAAGAGACAAACACACACACACACACACCAACAGTATGGGTTAGATCAATGGCTTTAAAATTTTTTCCACCCAAAGGGGCCTTGAATGTTATGAGCAGCAATAAATTGTCCCAGGCTGTCAGGTCTGTTGTACACTTAAGCAGACACCTAGTAAGTTATCGCCCTGGAAATATGAACAAACTGAAAATAAATTCAATAATGAAGAAAAATACCAACTAGCACAGAGCCTGGCTAAGATTAAGCTCCCAATAGATTTTTGTCAAATAAATTAAACACCGAACAAATATATAATTTAGCACTAGGAGAATCTATGTGTCTGTCCTATAAGAGTTTCCAACTTTTTCACTGCTGAAAAAAATTTAATTCATTTACTATGATCTCTCAGATGTGGTTCTGAAGACAGTGATTAAATGTACCAATGCCTCTGAAATTCCTAACGCATCATCACATCAGGTCTTCAGAGCATCTAAGAGTATGAAATCACCAATGTGACTTCCGTGATATAATTACAGACTAAAGCAAAGAAAGCTGTCATTGAAGTCGGCCTCTGAAGTCCTGGTGCAGGTGAATAGCAGATATCAACTAGACCTTTGCTAAAGACATGAAACAACCTGCAGACCTAATATACTAACATTCCAGGGCTGGAACTGCTGGACGGACGTGCCTGATACTTTTCAAACGTGTCCACGGAACGCTAGTCTCATGACATGTTATCCGTAGCATGCACACGTTACCTAGTTCCCTGGTTAATAAGTTTGGGACACACAGGGACCGAACACCGCCTGGGAAATGAACCGTGTGCACGTGACCACTGGAAACCTGCCTGAGCCACATCTGGCCATGGGCCAACAACCCCTTCCGATTCCTCCTCTCCCCCGACCCCGCAACGTAATTCTCACTGGCATTCCCGCGTTTAAGGAGTACATCTGGAGGAATACTGGATACTTGATTCGGAAGCTTCTTTAAGCTCCTCTACTTCCGGGATTGCGCCCGCTGGACTGAGTAGCTAGCGCTGTCACAGTCGTCCATCAGCGACGGACGTACTATGGGGCTGCTGGCTGCCGTCTCGTTCGCCGCGCTGACCGAGCGGCTTCCCGGGGCAGCACGAGCACTCTGAGACGACGCGGCCTGGAGACCTTCTGAACAGAGTTGAAGCGGATTGTCGGAACTCCCCTGTCACAAACGGTGTAATGCGAATGTGGTGGTGGTGGCCTTTCTTTCTTTCTTTTTTTTTTTTTTTACCAAACATCTTTTAATTGTGAAAAACTACTGGCTGCCTCTGCTTAAAGGAAATTAGCTGAACTCTGTGTTATGCACTGAACTCACTTTAAGACAGGCAGAAAGTCACCCTGAGTTTAAAACTGTGACGATATGAAACGTTAATATTTAAATATTAAATAACTAAATACTGCTGAAACTTCAGGTCAGCAGCGGTAGGGACCCAGGGCACTCAGTAGCCGGATGCGGTAATTGCCCAAGACTCGCACTCTATAAAATGAAGACAATTCATTATTTAACTTTACATGAGAACTGGTTTTTCCATTAAAAACAGCAATCCTGGAATACTCCAGAAATCTTACAAAATTGAAAACTGGTATTCAAGAAAGGGGGGATTCATTTCCTTTCCAGGTTTACTAAACTGATGCCTTCGTGAAGTTTATTAACTAGGCATTATCAAGTAAATGATATATTAATCTGAAACCCACAGTGCAATAAAAGACGGAAAAATAAAAGTTCCAAAGGAGAGAAAAGAGGAGGAAAAGGTGAGAAGTGAAACGCTTATCATTAACTTTTAAATATCACAGGTGGACATCTAGGTATCTGCTCCATCGGACAATAAGCGGACAAGAAAAATGAAAATTATATCATCAAATGCAAAGTTTAATCTGCATGTGCTATGAAATCAGTGCTCAGCATTACAAAGGTGGGATGGCAACACGTCCCTTTTGCCTTTGAAGACATCTGCGTCCTGGGATGATAGCTCATGCCCTGGAATCTGGCCACTGGGTTAATCGGCGTAGGTGGTGTACAGAAGACAAAACTGTTTTACCAAATTAATTTCAAGGCAAAGCACAAAGACAAACGGTTTAGAAATGACGGCATGCAGGGGAGAAAAGTCCCCAAGCACCAAGCCTACGTAGCACTGTCAGTGCTGGTCAGAGCCGAGAGAGCAGCCACCTACTCCAGCATTGCTTACTTACGAGGCGTCTCCTCCTCATCATCACTGGGGAGGGAAGAGCCAAGGGAAAAGAGCGCTTTAGACTTGAGGAGGAGCGGAGAGACGCTGACGGAGAAGGGGATCCGCCTGGCTGGCTGCGGCTGCGGCTGCTGCCGGGCTGAGAGGTGGGTCAACAGGAGGCGTTAGAGGAGGCACAGACCACACCGGGACAAAGTAAAAGGCACCTCGAGCCCATGAGGAACACAGCAATGTCACTGACCTGCAGGTGCCCGGAAAGGCTGTGCAGGTGAACCCTCTAATGCACGCACGCTCTCACTTTTACTTTTGATTATGCGGAATTCTATACGTATTCTAATACGTATTCTAATAAATATTCACCCAACCAGTGTGTGCTTGTTAGATGATGAGAACGAGAGGTAAATGATTTCTAACAGTCATTATTCATAGGTGGAGTTTTTCCCCTTTAAAGTGAAAAACCTGGAGTAGCAGCATCCCTCACCTCTTCTCCCTCACCCCACGTCTCCCCATTTACTCCCACCTCGTACAGTGTGATCTGCATCTGCTACACCCCGGGGGCTCACAACTTTCTAGCTTCAAGCCAGATCCCTCCTTTGGGCTCCAAACTCATTCATCTCACTGCTCACCGGTGGGTGGGTGTCCCACAGGCAGCTCAAACCGAACAAGGACATACATAAGTAAACCCAGCTGTTCCCCGGGACCTGCTCCTGCTCCTCCTCCTCCAGGTACCGCTTGGTCAGTGGTAACTAATCAAAACGGAAACCTGGGCACTGCCCTCGCATCCTTGCCTCACACCTCACTCAGTCCTTCCGACCGACTTTGACAGAATTCTCTGAATGTCAGCTTCTCCCCAAGGCCACTGCTCTCGGCCCTGGTTCCGGGACCCCAGCAGCTCTTCTTTGAATTCTCCAACAGTCTTCCCCTACCAGCCTCTCCGCCCCAACAGGGTCTTCAGCATGGTCTCTATGAAGTGTCTGAATCAATTAATCAATATCACTCCACTGCCCGCAGATAAGCCAAATTCCTCAGTCTTGTTTTCCGCATACTAAGTCACCTAGAAAATTCCTAGTTTTCTTTCAGTATCCAACTCTGCTATTACTTCACCCCAAATTGAAATGTGTGTGCATGTATGTATATAAGATACACACACACTCACTCACTATATATTCCAGCCTTGCAATTTAATCAAAAGACCGATATAAAACGTCCGTTTGCCTGACACTTCTGTTCTCACGTATTTGTCCATGGCATCTTCTCCAAACAGAACTACTACAAAATACACGTATTCCACAAACTCCCACCCACTATCCACGGTGAGCGAGAGAAAGAACATAAGCAGAGATCAAGTATCAGCAGCACCGACGCCTAACTGTGCGGAGGTGCGGCCTGACCTCTGGTCACACGGATGGTCACGTGCATGTTATATGCATGTTATAAATGGCACGATTCGGGCGTCAAGACCGACTTCACTTGCACAGTCTAACGCCAGCTATTCCATCATGCTGGTGTTTCCATCCAGGCGTGTGTAAGGAACGTGGCCTATGCACACACCAGGAGTGCAGGTGTAAGAGTGATCCCAGGACACGTGCCAACGTAAAGGGGACAATGAAATTTCGTGAAGAGCCTATGGGGCTGAAACATGTGACGAGCACAGTTCTCCCCTCAACGAGGCCACCACAGAGGTGCCTGGCGCCCTCCCAGGGACACGGCCAGCAGTTCTCGGCCGTGCGTAGGCAACTCCTGGGTGCAGGCAACGACAAGTTCGCAAAACTGAATGATTGTGTATAGCAAAATGGAGTTTCCTGCTAAGTTCTATCAAGAAGCAGATCTAAGTCTCCTGGCAGGCCGGTCTCCTTGGTGCGAGAGGAGAAATGCTAGCCGCACGCCCGGGAGCGCTCCTGCGAGGGCCGTCCTCCCGGCGAGCTCCCCACGACAGAGGCCGCGCCGGTGCCACTCCGACTCTCTGTAAACACGCCGGCACGACGTTGCCACCACGTGCCTCTCAACCACAGCGCAACTCTAAGACGTGCGTCAGGAGGCGTTCTCACCACTGCGGTTCCTCAGTAAGCTGTCGCCGGCCCGCTTTCCGCCCCAGAAAATGACACAAAAATGTTTTCACTCAGTCTTTTCCTCTACGCCAATGGCTTTTTGAGACACATTCCACTTGGAAACAATGCTACGAGCCTGCCTGTTTTCTTAATCCGGCAAGTGACCCAATGAGACAGTCAACAGCCCAGAGGCTGTACCCCATTCAGAAATGCTCAAATGCGAACAGTCAACAAACACTGTGGTAGGAGCAGCTAACTTCTTTAAAAGAAGAGACGGGGCAAAGGTAAAAGACGGAAAGAGGTCGATTTTTGAAAGTATTTTGTTCCTACACGGGCCAGCTCATAAAACACAGCCACCGAAAGGCCACGAGGAACAGTGTCCTGGTTTCTTGAACATCGTTTAAATTCCGGTCACAGAACAGAGGACGTGGCACTGTTCCGGGCACTGCAAACTCGCTCACCCCGTGGCGATACGGATGCTTATTTTACGCCAGGAAACATGCTAAAGACTAAGTAAATTCACAGTTAAACCTTATCCATATTATTATTTACCCCTGTTTAATAGTTGAAGTTCGAGGCAGGTTTCACCATCTAGCCCAAGGTCGCACAGCCACTAAGTGTATTTACGATAAAACATTACTTAAAATATTTGAAGTCGACCACCCACTTCAGGCTTTAAAATCCTACTTTCATGAGAAGACCACGACCAAAGATGAACCATGTGACATGTAAGCGATTTGGAACTGAAGATTTGAGTATGTGGCAATTCAAGAACCATCCAGTTATCCCGTGCTAAGTATTAGCACACGAGAAAGCAGCTTTACTCTTGTATTCAACAGTAAGAGTATTTACATCTGCAAAAAACTTTATCTTTCTGGTGCAGAATAAAAGATACAGTGGGGGAACATTAACGGTATGAGGGAAAGGACTAGGGAGAACTAGCGTCATTGGAGCTGACTGTCTTTCACTGATAGCGTACGGTAAGTGGGGCCACTTATCGAATGTATGACCTAACCATTCAAACCTGCATAAAGTGTGCTCTATACATCAGAATGAGGGTACCCTATTTTAATAAAAGGACTGAACTCTGGCATAAGCTCTACAGTGGGCAGCATTCTGCTACTGACCTCGGTCCCCTCAGCGAGCTGAGCGGAAACTCTCCCAGCCAGAGGAAGCGAAATCCCACGTGCCGGCACCTCTGGCACGCTGGGGTCCTGCTTCCTGGGCGTTAGCCGCATCATACGTACAGTGTTTGTCTAGCAACTGAAAATGCGACAGAAAACCATCTTGTTTCTTGGAGGAAAAATAACGAAGTGGTTCATGCATGAAAAAGAGAGTGTGTCACAAAACACAGGAAAAAGTTCTTTCTACGGGACACATTCTGTTGGCATTGGGTACTCGCTGCTACGGAGCAGAATCTCCACCAGGCCACCAGCCTGCTGGCCCTGGGCGGAGGGCACGGCAGAGCTGAGATGTGTCACTGGGGTCCTTTTCTGGCTGTCTTTGGTCCAGCTCCAGCACTCCAAGCTCATAAATCCCCTATCATCTATTTTGGTATAATAACTTTATTCTATCCCAGCAAAAGCAGAACGAAACCCAAATTCAAAAAGAAGCAGGAAAAGGCTATTTCTGTTCCCGTTTTATGAGGTTCTATCTGTATTTCTGAGATTAAGTTCCCATTAGGCACCTTTAGTCAAACAGGCCAGATCTGTATTTCAAGTATTAATCATATGAAAATGAGGCCAAAGTTAATATAATCAGGCATCATATCTTAATTCCACTGTGGAAATTAAAGAGCAGGCCTCCAATAAACCGTGAATTGAGACTGAGACATAACATCCCATTAGTCCCTAACTATTTTAACATGAGTTTTATCAGGGGACAATAAGGAAACACCAGAAGTAGGAGTTAATTTACTCCCTTTGCTTCAGCCTCCTGGACACATGGTCTTTCAGCAAAGAATGTGAAGCAGCGGTCCCTGCCCTTCGTAGCACCAGGGACCGCAGCTCCTGTGAGAACCTAATGCCTGAAGATCTGAGGCGGAGCTGAGGCAGTGACGGTGACTGTGACACTGTGACACTGGCTCTCAGGAGCTGCTGCAAGTACCTAGAAGCTCCGCTGCCTGGAGGCGGCTCACCCCTGCTGTGCGGCGGGTTCCCAACAGGCCACAGACCAGTACCAGTCTGCAGCCTGGGGGCTGGGGACCCCTCCTACAATGTAAGGCTCCACCTTTGATGAGAATTTAAATCTTTATATCAACATCGCACCGTGCCAACAACTCATGAAAAAAAAATCAGTATTTTAAAAATAAAACAAAAACGTGGGGTTTCTCAGGGAACAAACTGGCTTTCTGTGGCAAACATCGGGATCAAATGCAAATATGAGTTTGAGCATCTTTCATTCACAAACGCCCTGTGCTTATGGATGCCAGACATCTCTATGTAATTTTCAGAGCCAATGGACCCTGCATTTGCATGCAGTTGCGTTAATCACTTTTGGATATAATCCTCTTGGCACTCAACTAAAACTCTCTATCTCAGTCTTTGTCTTTCACGAGCCTGACATTTTTGAAGAGCTCAGGAAATGAATACTGGATAAAATGTGGATAATTGTACTGTGGGCACGTGAGAGTCTCTTTGAGAGCATTATTTTTAACTTACGCTCGAGTGTTTTAGAAAAATCTTTACGGGAAGTGACAAAGAGGGAGAGAGACTGATAAAACCAAGTGTTATGATAACATGTGGGGACTCTGGGTGAAGAATGTATGGTAATTCTTCGCATCGATTCTGCAACTAATTTTAAAGTATAAAATTATTTCAAAATAAAGTTTTCAAAAATGTGTCAGGTTTAGGCCTCAAAATATAATGTATTGAATGTACTAAGGAGATTTTTGCGTAGTTAAGGGGGGAGGATCACAGTATTGAACTCTCATCTTTTTTTTGTTTAAGTGAAGAGTCATCCATTAAGAGGAAGTGGCAAAGAGATTTTGGATGGCAATGTTATAGTGTCTTAAAGTGAGAAAAAATGACAGGAAAAGTGTTTAAAATATAGTTAATTAAAAAAAAAAAAAAAGCAGTATACTCACTGTCCAACCCAGGATGGCTGATTGTCATTAATGAGATGGATTTTGTCAGCGGAGACGAGATGGCTGATGCGCAATAATTGAATCCCTGCTGCTTAGATCTGTGACATGTCTGTGAAGGAAAAAGAGTAGAGAACAGGGTCTAAGCACATGGTCCCATTCTGCTAGATGAGCACACACTGTGCGCGGTGACCCAGCCCAGGCGGACGAGGCGCTCGCGGGCGACCGGGGGGGGGGGGGGCTCCGCGGTCCCAGACTTGGTCTCAGTCTGCCCCGGTGCGGAGCAGCCGCTGGACGGCCGCAGTCCCTCCGCTTTTCGGAGCCTCCGTTTTCTCATGGGGAAATGGGGACAGAGCGGCCACCCTTCACAGCGGTTCTGCAGCCCCCGCAACCCCTGACAACATTTCAAACTTAGTACGCGCTTAATAAGTATCCGCTGCATGCGTAATTAGATCACAGCAATTTCACTAGAAATATCAAACTACCTACAGTTCTTGCTCTTTGAAAAAAAACCCGAAATACCTCTTCGAGAGAGACAGTAACATTATTCTGATCTGAAAGAGTCAGAAACAGATGCAAGTGAAAAGTGTTTCGAGATCACAAGCAAAGCAGCTGTGCGTCTGGAAAGCAGCCTAAATCTCTTTCATTTCCTCTTCTAAGATTAGACTGCTTGTCCATGAGGGTGACTGAAATCTGACAACTCCCTCGGTAAACTCACAGTGGCTTTTCAAGGCCATGTAACACAGCCAATTGCACAGGTTCCTGCCACAGCACCCCTGAAAGACGGTCAGCCAGTGTTTACCAGCACACTTCTGGTGGTGTGAGAGTCTGTCCTGCTAACTAAGATAAATCCCTTCCCTTCACAGGAGGCTGAAGTCTGCCTCCTGACTCGCACAGATTGAAAGGGAAGCAATGGAAATTCGTTACTAGCATATGCTCAGTGTAACTGCACCAAAGACTTCTGATTATTTGGAGCTTGTTTGTGTGTAACCATGGAGTCTGAGGCGCAGTTGCTATGTTTCAAATACAACTGTGAAGTCTGAAGAATGACCTCAGGGAAAGGCAGAGGCTTTCAACAGGAAGTTGGCTGCAGGCAACTAATCCAGATCAGAGATACAAGCAGCTTAAATGCAGGCTCTGAAGTTGCACACAAGATCAAAAAACTCTGGGTGAGCAGAGATCTAAGGTGGAGCATGGCAACATTCCTTTAAGCCTTCAATCTGATTTTCATCAGGCCTAAATTCTCTAAGGCCTTCGCAAGACTGTAAGAGATACATTTATTACTAAGGGAATCCTTTGGCGCCAAATTTATACTTGTTCACATTATTGCTATGCAGTAGGAGGTAATAAAAATTAAATTTCTATACAAAGCCTCAGTCACCTATTCAAAGTACAGGTAGTTTAACATTTTTGTTTGCTTAAGTAGAAGTATTTCATTACATTTCTACCTAAAACTATAGTCACCTATTCAAAGACAGATGTTTAACTTTGTTTAGTTAGAAACGTTGCATTTGAATGTGTCCTGGAATCCTCTCAGAAATTAGTTCAGAGTCTCCTTTGCCTAAGAGGAGGAAAGATGATTAGGCGTAGGGTAAGAAGCTGTAAAAGCACATAATTCAAATTCTCATTTAAAAACTCCTTAAGGGACTGTCACAAGTGGTGACAATAAAGGGCTTGAGAAGATGAGAGCTTTTAAAAAAAAAAAAGGCCCTCCATTTGGTAGACAAGGAAATCCATGACCTTCAGGAGAGTGACAGTGGTGGACATTAAGAGATCATTAGGGGGCTAGGACAAAAGGTCGGGGAGTGCAGACGCTCTCTCAAGAAATCTGGCAGTAAGCGGAGGGAATAAATAGCTGTTTTCCTGGACAATGTGATGAGACAAAGAATAAGACTTTGTTTTTCCAAGAAGGAGAAACTTGGGATATGTTCTTAAGAACTGGGAAATTTAATAATGGCATGTAACACACTTCGAGACTCGTTTTACTACTGGGGTGGTAGAAGAAACCCTGAGATAAGAAGGGCAAACTCCATTTAATATCCTGGCTACTTTCTTAATTAAACAAGGTTGCTTTGATGAAATATGTAAATCTATGCAGTTTAACAATATTCTTTAGTTTAATATGAAGAACATGCTCTGTGCTGGACTGAGTATGTTATATAATAGGTAAGTAATCGTATCTACTAGCGCTTTATATTAATGTCAGTCAGTCTTGCCTTCTTTGTTCCTGAGCACATATTTAGGAAAATCAATTTTTTGCCAAATTAACAACATATATGCATTTCAGCCTTACCTGCTGACCGAACAGCCTATGTTCTCCCTGGTCTGCTTCCAGATCCTCTTCTGAGAGCGACACCAGAGAGTCACCCCGTTCCTCACCACTGAAAGGGTGCCTGAGTTCTTTGGCGTTGACAGAGTTTCTGTCTAGAGATGAGGATGGCTTGTTTCCGACACCAGCCTCTCCTGTCAAGCCTTCCAGACTGAAACTGAACAGAGAGCATAAGAGTTCATTCTATTTGAGTTTCAGAAAGGAAAGAGGAAACAAAATTCCTGGGGTGGGTGGGGGGGGGTCTCTCCCTTGCTCGTCCTTTATTTCTCTCTGTCACTTAGCAAGAGTGTCTACCAGGGCAGAGCCCAGATGACCAGCACCTGCCTTTCCCCGCACAGGTCTTGGCACGCGGGAAAGCGCGCTGCACGTGGCTGATCTCACCCCGTTCCACTCGTTCAAGTGTTGAACCACTGAAGGTCATTTTTATTTTCCAATATACCGTATGGACAGACCGTATTACCTTATTAACCTTTTATCTGTGTTTTCCCTTGATCTTTGCCAAGGGAAAGGCCCAAGAATTAAATGGCACAGAGAAAATATGAGCATAAGGAACTTTCCAAGGCAAACCAGGGAAACTCAGACTTGTCCTGCATCCAGTAAGTAGAGCTTTATAGATTGACGCTCAACCACAGCCCAGCTGAGCTTTATAACTTCGCAGAGATCCATCTGCCCCAGAAAAGCCAGTGCTACTGTTGAGTGTTAGCCTCTGTGCACACCTGGCTAGCCGACAACCGCTCGACAGGTTTCCCGAAAACTGTTAGTTGCAGACAGGCACACAGGACACCTTAAAGAACAGAAGCTGAAAAGCTACTAAGTCTGAGTTTTAGGTTTTTGTCCTGATATGGACAAAAGGGAAGGGAAAAAAGGCAAACTTAGGGTTTGGTATCCAGAATGGGATCCCTGGAATAAAGAATTTTGTGGTTTGCAGAGTAAAAAGCATTTTCTGTAAGCAGGTGGCTACAGAGAGGTAGCCTCTAAACTTCCTTGGGGTCGCTAGCGAGAATAATTCACATCTATTATAACTGCAGTGGAATCTTCTTTAAAATAAGCAAAATTTACAATGCAGCTGTAGCTGACCATGTATTCAATTATGAGCAGCTGAATTCCATCTGGAGGGACACTGAAGCTATTTAGTTATTTATGCTCAAACTGTTCAGTTAATTACTACAAATAATTCACCAACGCCAGTCTACGAGGGCTTATATTTGCTTTTTTTGTTGTTTCGCAAATTTACTCACTATGAACAGAAACCATATGCCTCTGTTTTCTAGTGGGTAAATTAAACAATGGATTTTGTTTTTCTTATTTCAATATGACAATAGACATCGTGACTAACTATAAGTAAATCTCTGTAAAGTCCTTTTTAATACCAGGGGTAAGTAGACAGGCCAATGAAAATCTAGTTTTCTATTGTGAATTACTTGTAAAGCCTGAGAAAACCACTTCTAGCTTGCCACAAAACTGAATCCTGAAAATGTTTCAGTAATTAAGTCTGGCTGCGGAGTTAAGAGAAGAACGTGAAACAAGGAGTCTGTAAATTAGCATCTAAGGCAACTAGTGGATTTGGAAGTTAACAGAAATAAGTGCATCTCATGAGCTGCCTTGCTTCTGTCACCGGATTCCTCAGGATGGGGGAATTTCTAGGATCTGAGATTTAGGGCAGAACAAAACAGAGAGAGAAGTGGTATACCATACCACTGGAGACAAGTCTGCAGAAAACACCGAATCTCCAGCCACTGAGACACACAGGACGCATCAGGGACACCATCCAACTTCCAGGCTGTACTCCCTCAATTGGATTAATGATGCCAATAGCAGAGGCAACTGAACACTGTGCTCACAAACAAAGCAGGCCGCCATATGCATTCCAGCCACAGAGAAGCCAGCTCCAAGCCAACAGCCCCAGTGCCGTATTTTGTGATTCCCCCCTTGGTGGCTGGACACGGAGTAATACCATACCTTCTGTAATTAAAGTCAGCACTCAGGGCAGCAGAGTATTGCACACCAGAGGGACACCAGCTCATACTGGGGATGACATCAAAGGCAGAAATAGAAATGGAGAGAGAAAAATGGAAACAGGGATGGGGTTATTGGATTGAAAAAGAAAGGGCGTAGTTAGAGGCAGATGGATTTAAACAAACATCAAAAACTTAGAAACGTAACACTGATTTAGAATTTAGAAAAAGATCACAACAAAACCCATGAAAACTTAAAACTGCTCTATTGATGTTCACCTAGATCATGTGTTGTGAATGACTCTCTGGGCTCTTAACCGGACAATGAGTCCAATTTGAAGCCCGATTCGAATGCTGAACAGAGCGCCCACCCTTCCCATGGCCGCCTCAGGGACATGTGTCCACCTCACTATTGGGGACAATCTCTCCATACGTCCCACTCCGCCACATCCTCCTCACCGCAGCACCTCTAAGCCCTCACTAAAAAAAAAACGAGGACAGAATACGCTGGGGTAGGCTGCCTATGCGATCAGTTTTTTTCCACGTGTTTCCATTAAGGCTCCTTCTAAGCCAGACGATTCATAAATCTTTCAGAATACGGATCATCAACACTCACAATCCATCCTCAAACCCAACTAACCAGGCTCTTATGCTAAAGATAAAGCAGCCAACAGTAGTCACATTTCCCTGCATTTTCATAATGAAGGGACTTATTTTCTTTCTTAAAAAAGTTCTGATGCCTGAATTAGAAATGTTTTTTTTTTTTAAATTTTAGGTTTATATCCATTTTCCCCACAAGATTAAAAAAAAATTTAATTTGCTCATCTACTTTCTTGATTACCTGAGTATTGATATTTATTCTTGAGCATCAGAGACAGAAAATCTGGGGTTGGAAATGGTAAGTAAAGGTAACTAACTAAAAAATAACCAATTTGAAAATATCAGTAGCTCCAAAAAGGAAACTGTATCAGTGGTTCAGGATTTCTGATTAACAAAAGCTACCATTTAAAAAGTACACTGCTACTATTTGGGCCTTAAAGTTCTAAGTGACAGGCCTTTATTTTCAGAAGGGGGACAGCAGTAAAACCACCCAGCTCCTTCCTGAACCTTGCACATGAGAAGACCTGCACACCCCCAAACCCCCACCTTTCTTGAACACAGGAGTCTCCCCTTGTCCATGGTTTTCCTTTCCGATGTTTCCGTTACCCACGGTCTGGAATATGGAAAATTCCAGAAATAAACATTTCATAAGTTTTCAAAGGTGTTGATCTAAGCAGCGTGATGAAATCATGCATGTCCCTCTCTCTCCCGCCAGGGACAGAAATCATCCCTTTGTCCAGCTTCTCCATGCTGTGTATGTTCCCTACCGGTCACTCACTCAGTAGCCACTACCGGTGATCAGACTATCACAGTATCAGAGGGCTGATGTTCAAGTCACCCTTATTTTATTTAATGAGGGCCTCAAAGCCATTCACATGACTTCTGTTATAGGACGTTGTTTTAACTGTTCTGTTTTGTTATTGGTTGTTCTTAATCTCTTATTGTGCCTAATATGTAAAGTAAACTTCATCATAGGAAGAATCGCAGTATCCGTAGAGCTTGATACCATCTAGGGTCTTAGGAGGCATCCCTCATGGATGGTGGGCGGGGGGGGAGGGGGTGGCGGGGGAGGATGGGCTGCTGTACCAAAGCTACCCCTACGGCTTGCCTGAAAGTAAATCTTTAATAATTTTAAAATAATTTAAATAGTAAAACATTTTAAATCGGATGAAATCTATAGTATAAAGCTTACAAGCGCAAAAGCAGAAGGTAGAAATACACAGATGAGGCATGTCTCCAGGAGACTGACTTAACATCTCACTTGTGTGAACAGAAGCGGGCCCTGATACCGTTTACAAGCACACACGGGACTTGGAAGCCCACTCTTTGAAATTCTCAACTTAATGATAAATCCCCAAACTGTAAATAAAAAGGCATATTATAATCTCCACATCCAAATTCTTATTAAACCCGGAATGTGGTTAATCGGTAATTGAATACACATTGCCAAATTATTATTCATAAAAATAACCTCCTTCTACAAACTTAAACGCCTCTTTACTCTCCGAAATGGTAATGATGTGACACTGGGATGGAATTCACTATAAAGACAACGAAGGGCAACGGGGAGATGGAAAGAGGGACACCCTGCTTTTCCGAGGGTCCAGAGAGTTGCAGACGATCCTACAGGAGCAGGAAACGCGCCCTTCCTTACAGCAGACAACTGTCACGTAAGAATATTTTGGAGAGCGTCCTAACTGTCTCAATTCCTCAGTTAGTGAGGATATCATGTCATGGTCCTTTGGCTTTGTTTTCAGGTTTAAGCTCTAGATTTAAAAAATTAAAATAAACCTCCTCTTTCTCCTCCCTTCTTTTTAAGTTACTGGAACGTGTTGGTGTTACTAGCTGAGGACCTAAAGACTGAGAGGACTGTTGAGAGATCAGCTAATGTCTCTTGCTTATGTATGACTACCTCAGTAATGGCAAGGAAGCTGCCAAGTGGCCTAAAAATAAAGACTTTCAGCAAATTATTTTAAAAGGTGCTGAAGATATTGGGCCTGTGCGCGAGCACACATATTTCTGGTTCTTCCCCAATTTTTTGGAAAGAAAAAGTACTTCCTACGGTCCATTAGACATGCACAACGTAAATACGTCTTTGAATCATAGAGAAAGTTGAGGAGACCCTATAAACAAAGTGATCTAGATACCAGTAAGTGCAAGGTAGAAAAAATATTTTACAAAATATATTTAAAAATAAAACTCGAAAAAACTTTCGAGTCAAGAAAACATTTCATATTGACTGACAAACATCATCAACTAATAAGTACCTATATTTTATTTGCCTGAAGCAGACGTGACACTGTTTAATCATGGAATAAGCAGAAAAATGAGATGCTTGTTAGTATACGCTCAGAGGCAATGTGGTTAGTCCATCGGATTAGTGAGCTCTGTACCTTCTCCTATGAATGGGAGGTCTCCTGACAACATCCCCAAGAACTCGCATTGAACTGAAAATGAATGGTGGAAGAGGTCAGTGTCCAGATGCAACAAAATGGATACAAACACATGGAACATACAGACATCACACTGGGTAGAGATACAATGGCCAGAGAGAAACAGTACAGGAGGTCAGGGCATGAATGAATGCGGAAAAGGAAAGCTATCAGAACCACAAAGGCCTGCCAATTCCTGTGGGGGCCACTTCCCTCCCTCCTTGCTCCAAGGAGTTAATCGGAGGCAAAGAATACGTTTTATTAAATTATAAAAGTAAAAGGATCAGGGAGGGAAAAAAGGCCATTCAAAACTCTACATGGGTTAAGACTTTAAATTTCAGGTTAGGCTATATGCAGGTAATACTACGGTAAGCCCGACTTTCATTCCCTATCTCCAGAGGCACTGGCAACCCTTAATGCTAAGCTCAAACAGGAGATGATACCATACTGACAGGTTGAAAATACAAATAACTGAGGTGACAGAGTTCTAGTCTTAGTTGGTCATAAGATCACCAGGTAACCTTGGGCAAATCACTGAATCTGAGCTTCAATTTCCTCATCTGAGCTACATGATCCATAAAGTCACATTTAGCTCTGAAATCAAAGTTGTGGCAAAGGGATCCACAGTGGCTTATAAAGAAAAATGGCTTATACATAAAATAAACCCTTCTTTCTTGATGTTGATCACCTAGGTCAAGAATGTCCTGATCATCTAAGCTGATCATCTAAGACAAGTATGTCCTGTCGAGAAACTGCTTTCCCTTCAGGGGCAGAATTCTGAGGATCACGCCCTACCATTTTATTTTTTCTTTGGTATAAATGCTTTAACAATAAAAAATAAATAAAAGTACAGCATGACTAAAGCTGAGAAGGAGAGCTTTTAGAAATCATTTTCTATATACATAGGTATTTAAATGTATACAAAAAGCACCAGCAGATAAAGCCAGTACTTATTTTTAAGGTTAGCATGCTCAACGCCAGCACAGTCATACGGAATCGGAGAAGGAGCATCTGACTAGGAGGTTCTACGGACCCTGGGTTAGCGGGTAAGTGATATGACTATGTGCGCCAGACGCGTCTGCAGAAATGGGGGTAACACCACCGGAGTCGTGGAGAGGACTGGAAAATCATCTAAGGTGATGTGTCACTACAGGAGTCTGAAGAGTGGCAGACAGGAACGTGTACGGTTTTAGGGTGAGCTCCACGAAGGCGTGGGACGGCCTCGTTCACCTCGGGGTCTCCAGAACCTGGAAATGCCTGGCGTGCGGTGGGTGCTCACTAAACGTGGGCTGAATACAAGGGATGAGTGACCAATGTGGCCTGATTACGTGCACTTTACTCGGCTATGAAATCAGAGCCACGAGGTTAAAAGAAGGCCAAGGATTTTAAAAACTGAACAGTAACTGCTCCAGGGAGGTTGTCAACATTGGTGGTTTTGAAGCAACTGCCAGCCTCCGCCCTTAGCTGCCTTCCTCATTAAGAAGGTGGCTTTGGAGTAAGCACGCCTTTGTGCATGCAGGAGGAGTCACGCTGCATGCTCTTCAGAGCTAAAACCACCTGCTTCGATTCATCCAGCAGTCCATGGTCAGAAGCCAGGTCCACCCTGCCTTCCTACAGGCTGCTTCCGAACTGAAGGTCTGAAGGCGTGGGACTGGGCCACACCTAAGAAAGTTCCCAGAGATGACGATATGTGGAAAAATACCAACAATTTCACGATAGTCAATGATTCCTACGTCCTCTTGAGGATGAAATACTGGTAATTTAGACTTTATCAGAACTTCCTGCACTGGAAAGAGATGGCAATTCCGGGACGCACTTCGAAAACCTAGACGTGTCCAGACTGAGATTTCATGCTCATGTCTCAATTCGACAATGACAGACTGTTCCCTCCAATATTTCTCATCTGTGATTTTCATGAACAAAACTGGCCTGAATGAACGTCACCATTTATTAAACACCTTCTATGTGACAGACACATTTCACTTGTAATACTTATTTATTACAAATGTCTGAAAGGCAGGTATTTTCCAGATGAGAAAATTAAAGCTCAGAGGGGTCAAGTACCTTGCCCAAGGTTATCGACATGCTACGGTCTGGAGCTGGCATTTGAACACAGGTTTTCCGGACTCCAAAGCCTGCTCTGTTCTTCTATACCATGGTGTGCCCTCAAACCTTTGACCAACAATAATCTCAAATCAGAAACTTCTCAAAAACAAGCAGACCCCAAGAGACTAAACACGCGGCCTGCCGTCTCACCTCCGGTGGTTCATCTCTCCATCACTGGCTGCGTTCTTCCCTGGACCCCAGCTGTGCCTCCGGAAGGGGGACAGCGAGCGCATGGAGCCCCTCAGGACAGAGCAGCTGGAGGGCACTTCCGTGATGCTGTCCATCTCCTCCTCTTCCGCCTCGCCTGGGCCAGCAGGTTCCCGCTCAGTCTCTCGACCCTTGGCTCCCACCCCAGGGCTGTAGAAGCCATCGAGACACTGCTGATCTCGGGACCTGTTCAGATTCGAAATCTGGGGGAGGGACACATCACTGCCATGAGAAGAATGTCGATCCAGAGAAGCTGTGTCATCGGTAGAAGAACTGGATCCAGTGATATCACAGACCGACTGCTCTTCCTCGGGCTGTAATGCAGAGAAAGCACATGTGGTTGAGAAGCAGGACCAGGCAGACAGCCTCTAATTAACTGCTGATCAAGCCAACCGCCGCGCGGTGGGGGGGGGGGGGAGTGGGCAAGATCCCAACTGGATTCAAAGAGCCTCCCGCAAAGGTGTGATCTAGTCTACGCCCTTTCTTCCCTCCTCCTAGAGACAGACTAGAGAAGTACATGATTTTCCTGCCTTACAGAGGAGAAAAGTCTAAGTCAAGTGAGTTCTTTCAGTCAACGCTATCAACCGAATGAAGGAGCCCATGTCGCCTGGGGCTTCTGCTACATGGAAACTCTAAATCCATATCCTTCATATTAATTGTTTTCACAAGCTTTAACTAAAACAAAGTTGTCTCTGCTTGGCTACAAGAATGATGTCCTGAAGTTCCTATACCAAAGGGGAAGTCTGTGATTGTTTTTAGTAGCCATTTGAAAAATCAAGTAGTTTATGACCACACTAAAATCTGCCACAAATGCCCAAGTTCTGGCCACAAATACCCAAATGAAAGAAACCTATTCTTTTTCCTTATTTCACTGAGAACTGGCTGAGTGTTGTCGAGCCAAATTGTACATAAAACAGTCAGTCCGGGCAGCAGGGTGCTTGATAAAACACCACGCCCTTTTCCCTGGACGCCCTCCAGGGCCTAGCGGGGATCGTGTGGTTTTGATCCCAGCAGCCTGACATTCCCTATTTCACTGAAAGACACCAGAACACATAATTGGATGGATGACGGAATGATGAGCTCCATGGCATCCAAAAATAAATTTCTCCCAAAGTGAAAGTGTCTGAAAGATGCATGGTCACACTTCCAGTTACAGATGTGGGCACTGCACTGTCCTGATACCTTTACTCTGCATTCTTATAGGACCGGGAACAGGAAAAAGAGAAAGGCATTCTGTGATTTTTTTTTTCCTTCTTCACAGTCTTTCTCTAATTAGCCAGGCTGCTCAAAGTTTTAATTAAGAATGAAGAAACTTAATAGTTCTTTAAGAAAGATTGAAACAATGAGAACTAATAAGCCCTTTTAGCTTTGGAACAGAAAACAAATCCTAGATTAGGAGCATCTCTTCAAATACCTAACATACTACTTCAAAAGCACGCTACCTTCTAAAAGCATTTTTCACACCGTATGGGCTGGTCTCACCAGCACGTGCATCCCTCCTCCGCCCCAACTCTGCAGAATCCAGTTTCCTAGGTTACTTGCTCTCTAAATGATTCGTGAAGAATGAGACCAAGAGGGAAAACGCTGGGAGATCCCTGGACAGACAGGACTGAGGTCCCCATTGCCTAGCGGGCTCTCCCCAGTACCAGGCCGAGAGGGAAAACGCTGGGAGATCCCTGGACAGACAGGACTGAGGTCCCCATTGTCTAGCGGGCTCTCCCCAGTACCCAGGCAGCGGAAGCAAGACGTGGACCCTAGCTGATTTTCAACTCAAAGGGCCCTGTTCTATCTGTATCACCTTTTGAAAACCCTTTTAGGGATAGGCTCTCAAAGTCAGTATTATAAAGGTCCTCGGTTCTCTGGGCCACATTGTAAAATAAAACAGCTGTATGTTTTACCATGTCGATTTTAAAACAGGGTGGGTCTTAGTTTAAAACGAAGTTGTTGACGATTCTTTTCAAGTGCGTGAGGACTGGCCTGAGCATCCTCAAGAGTTTCTTCTCCACAGGGAGGGAAAACGTGCATGGTTGCCATTATTTGGAAGTTGGGTCTTTGTAGGTGTAATTAAAATTAGGTCACACAGGGGGTGGTCCTTAAACCCAATGGAAGTGAGTCCTTATAAGAAGGAAAGAAGGCCATGTTTAGATGAAGGCAGAGATTAGAGCGATGTGTCTACAGCCCTAGGAATGCCGAGGGCTGCCGGCAAGCACCAGAAGCTGGAGAAGGGCAGGGAAGGGACACTCCCTCAGAGACTCCTCAAGGAAAGCACCCCTGTGACACACCCACTTGAAGGACCTCTTGTCCCCAGAACTGAGCGAGAATAACTGATGTCGCTTGAAGCCACCAGGTGTGTGATTGGTCACAGCAGTCCGAGGAAGCCAATACACTAACCCTTAAGTTGCCTACATTGCTAATTCTCAGAACAACAGTGAGGGACAAAGTATATGGGCATCAACAAAGCAAAAACGTGTGATGAGCTTGTTCTACAACACACAAACAAGACTTCAAAGGCAATGAAAGCTCTGAGTTAAAGGTTCCATTTATCCATTTGTCACAAACTCTTTTGACAAATTAGCTCTTCCCAATTCAGGAATGACTCGCAGATGGTAGACTAGGTTCTTAATACTGTATCTTCAGAAAAAAGAACCACCTTGCAGTCAGCAGAGAATGACGTTTTGGGTATGTGCTTTAAGGCTAGAAATAGACACACACACTATAACATATTTCATATATGCCCATTTCTGGGTATACATCCAAAGGGCATGAAGTCACTATCCTGAAGAGACAACGGCACTCCCATGTTGACAGCATTACTTACAATCGCCAAGATCCTAAGTTTCCATCGAGAGATGGTTTGATAAAGAAAATATCAGTCAGCCTGAAAAAGTGAGGAAATTCTCTCGACACCGTGAGTGGATCTCCAGGGCATCATGCTAAATGAAATAAGCCGGACACAGAATGACACACACGACATAATCTCATTTATGTGTGGAACCTAAAAATATCGAACTCATAATAAGAGAGCAGAACAGTTGGCTGGCTAATCAAAGGGAAGAGACTTGCAGTTAGGAGATGAGTAAGTTCTGGACACATAACGTACAGCATGGTGGCCAGTTAACAATGATGCTGCACACTAAAAAGTTTGCTGAGAGTGAATCCCAAGTGTTCTCAACACACACACACACACACACACACACACACGAACTATGTGATGTGACAGCTATGTAAGCCTGATTGTGGCAAGCATTTCCTAATGTACATGCGTATCAAAACATCCTGTTGTACACCTTAGAATACGTATGACGTTTGTTTGTCGATTATGACTCAATAAAGATAGGGGCAAAAGTCTCTAAATGATACCCTAGACACTGCACATTTCACTGTATGTAAATTTTACAAAAAATACAAAACAATTCTTCAAATTCTGAATTCTAAGTATTTAGGAGTGAAGTATATTCCTACCATAATTTATTTTGGGATGCATTAAAAGAAATTAGATGAACTACTGGGTGTAAAAAAAATGATGGACAGATGCATACTTATGCAATAAAGCAAATATAACAAAAAGTAAATTCCAGAATCTAGGTGGTAGGTGTTCACTGCACAATTCTAACTTTTCTGTGTGTTTCAGAATTCTCTGAATAAACCGTTGCGGGGAAAAAAAATGCCAGATTGGGATGAACATCACACACACAGAAATACAAGCGCAGCTGTGCCCTCCGCATTCCATTACCACGCCTGAAGGAACCACACCTAGTATCGCCAAAATCCCAGTCCTTGAACGTTCATTCATTTAATCCATCGAATATGTGTAACTTATATAAGACACATGGCACTCTGCCATGAGCCTTGGGAAGTAACAGCTCAGATTTTAAATACCTAATGTATGCGATTTACTTAATCCATTTATGTGCAATATTTTACCTAAGAAGATGAGGTCTCTAATAGCAAGCATTATCCCTGTTTCACAGTTCTAGTGCATTATCGATTACAGTTTTTCTAACTTGGATTTGGAAAATGTATTTCTATAGCTAAAAGGTTAAAAAATGAAAGGTGAATTTTGGGCTTGGCGATCAAGTACCTGAGCGTGAACTGCAGCACATGAGGGAGAAGGCTCTCTTTTTAGGGTTGGCGCCGCAGGGGAGTTACTCCTACAGATACAACTTACAACAAAAACCAAGGTATAAGGGCTTTATTTTAATCTCTTTGGGAAAAGGGGCAGCAGCAACTAATGGTATTTTCTGTGGGCTTCAATTATCCTTTTGGATAACAGGGTGCCTTAGATAGTGCATTTTATAACCTCACTTCCTTTCTTAGGGCTAAAAGAACCTCAGGATCTCTTCGCACTTTAAAAAAAAAAAATCTAAATTTTATGCTGCTGATCTACAGAAAAGAAAGACCTTAGGAACCAGCAAACATCCATAAGAATAAACATGAAGCTCATAACACTCACCAAAGAGTCATATTTACCAGGAATACCGAATGGAAATATAAGGTCAAGGCAAAAAGTTTGTGACAAACATTGCAGGCTGTTAAAGGGACCTCTGTGAGGCCAGAGTCACATCAGTGGCTACAGGAAGTGACCTAATGCACCACTCATGGTTCACAGAAAAGAATATCGCAATGCCTCGCCCACAAAGTATTTTTTGCAGAAGAGAGGAGAGAAGGGCTGGAGCCTGGGGAGGAACTCTGATGTTTCCCCAGCACACGCTGTGTGGGCGACCGCTGAGGACGGCTTGGGAGGAGGGAGCTGACGACCTGTCTGCCACCGCTGCGCTTCCATACAAACCGCTGGCTATTAAAGCGGGTGTTGGGAGATTGAAAGCAAAACGACCGGAAACGAACAGATTTTAGAGTCGGGCCTAGGTACAAATCTCCTTTCTGTTACCAGCTAAGTAATTCTGAGTAAACGTCGTGACCAATCAGAGCCTCTACGTACTCCGGAGTGTGAAGAGGATAGAACCACCAGCCTTGCAGGGTTGCTGGGAGCATGAAATGAGATCACATGTATAAAAAAGCCAGTTCAATGCCTCGTGTCTAGTAAGCTCTCTGAAAACATCAGTCTGTCTCCCTACTTTTCCTTTCACATGGAAACCCCTGGTTTTAGTAATGCTAGAGAAAAGACTGATAGTGAAACCTCTCTTGGTCACAAACTTCGGTAGAGCGGATATACTCAGAGGAAGAACCTTCCAAAGCTCCAAGAGGCCATTAGACATTCCCGTGTGCACACAAAGAGCTGAGAGTCTCCCACAATTCCTGGTTTTCCTGAAGCACGCTGGTATAAAATGTAGGCAAAACTGACCTTGGGGCATATGTTGCAACTTTTAAAAATTGTATCTATTAGTCATCCTGAAAACACTGCTAACTCCAGCCACAATCTCCTAAATGCTTTTAGCACTTTGGATAAGAAGGTAAAATATGGGAAATTCTAATTCTGCAGAGATGGTGACATCAGGGGAAAGCTGTCATGCACCCAAGGGGCAGCAATCATTTCCTATGGAAGACTTCTATTTTTAAAAAGCTTTTTACTATGCAAAATTTCATACAGAGAGATGTTTCACAAAACATTATCTATGTATCCATGACACTGGTTTACTGATTATCAGTGACTCAAATTTACAGCTGGAACTGAGAGATAGTATCTAATCTATCTATCTCTGACAAAAACAGTATGTTTTCAGAGATACCCATCTTCAGAATGGTATTCCCCAGGAGTGGGAGGGTGGAGAGACTTCAGAAGCCCTTATGATAAGAATCTCAAAACTACGGTGGAAATTATCCAAATTCTGTTATTGTTTTTTAAAAATCCTATTGGGTTTCCTCTTCCTAAACAACGTCAGACAAGGACAGGTCTCCCCAGGGTGGACTTTTCACTTTACCGAATCCCTTGAGTCAATGAGTCCACTGCGAGTGACAATGACAGAATTCTGACGCTCCGTAAATCTGTCTGAGGATTTCTGAGCGAGAACGAGCACCGGAGAAGGAACCCGGCGGAAAGGGCTGTTAGGGAAGGCCAAGTGCACCCAGGAGAGCTGCCTGGGCGAAAATGAGAGCGTCTGAAGGGCATTCACAGAGGCTTAAACACGTTCTGGACCAGAACCCCAGGACGTTAAGCCTCCACTCCTCTGTGACCACTTTTAGACACAGCATCATCACACTGTCTTATAGAGAATGGAATCACCCCCTGACGCAACTGCTCCCGTCACTTCTCCAACGTCGTCATGAATCCTTCTACGGGCGTCTTCTCAGCTGCCATCTGCATGTTCCCCCCCCCCCTTCTTAAGACAGCCGCTTATGGCACGTGCCTGAGTGGGATCCTGCGTGGGAAAGCCTCTCTTCTTCTTAGGAAACAAAACCGAACTTTCAGCAACTAGGTACAAAGATAAGCCAAATAAAGAAAACCACCCCATCCCCTTACAGAACATCAGATTAGATGAAAAACACGAGGTGATTCATGAGGATAGCCTGGCTTTTTACTGAGAGATGGCCTGGGTTCCCTGGCAGACATCTAGAAAATTCCAATTAAGCAGCTCGATATCACCAAGCTTAGCAGTGAGCTTCAGGCCTAAACACATTAATCAGAAATGACGCTATGGTTCCTTTATACACATGACATCATACAGTCTGAGTGCGGTCCTTCCTGTCCACTGAAAAGTACTCACTGTCATCTGATTAAATTTACACTAATGGAACTTCCTTTTGAGGTTTCAATGTGGGCCTCAAAACCCACACGTAAAGAGACATGATCACGCAGAAAATTAAGTGCATGATCTTTATTTTTCTAAGACCCCGGAAACCTGGAGCATCCTCGAAAGAGAACATTTACAATTCTCTAAGGTCATGCTGGAGCTGGAGAGAAGCCTTGGAAGGCTGGCAACTTACTAGTGAAAGTCACCTACTGAGGCAAACGGTACCTTGGAGAAGATGATGCTGTCCACTTCTTCACTGGGTGAGTGAAAGAGGTCAGAATCACTCCCAGATTCTCTCTTAAGTGCATCTTGTTTGACGATACACCCTCTGTCCAATCCAACATCCAGGAAGTTTTCACATTCTGAAAAAGAAAATTCATTCGACCAATACTTAAAAATCTTTTTTTTTTTTCATTCCAGCAATTAGCCTTTTAAATCAGCTAAGATGCCATCCTCCTTTCCCTGCCTCCTGTGCTCCTGACATTAAGAAGCCATAAAGGACAGCGTCGAATCAGCAGCTTTCGGTTCTGGTAGCCAATTCTAGGCTGATACAGTTACTCCACAACCACCATGAGTTGCCATGTGAGCCACAGGCACAAAATGATAAGTCTTTCCTCCTGGTAGTTAGAGAATTTTTTTCTTCTGTTACTGAAGGAATCTATGTGACAGGGTTGGTGGCTAATTTGTCTTGACTTCTTTCTGGGAACATGCTAAGTTATCAAAATGCAGATATAAAAGGCAAAGGGGAAACATTTAATAAAGGTATTTAGTCTATTAAACTACGAAGGTCTACTGAGTAATAACAGAAGTATAATGACTGAACTTCTGGTGCTGACACAGTTCTGAGATTGGGGCAATCATGAGCTGAGCAAGAAAAATGTATCACCGAAAAGCTGCTTTGCAGTTCAGTAACGAGAACAGGGATTCGGGGAACTAGATGGAGAGGGCCTTAGACTACAAATGGGATATGGCAAAATTCTAAAGACTCAGTATACTAAAACGAGCAAGGTATTTAGCCCATTCTGTCCGATTAACTTTGTAAACAAAGGTGCGTGACCTGGCAGCCGAAGAGTTAAAAATACTTGTAAATGCTGAAACCAAGAATGCAGTCAGCTATGCCCGAGTTTTGAAGGTGAGAGTGAGGCAGCTCCATTCTCGGTAGCATTTTTCTCAGTGATACAGATGGGAAAACATGCATGTTTTTCGAATCTGTAGGTGATACTACACGGTGAGGGACAGAGATACCTGGCCACCTAGAAGCGCCCAAGAACTCCACCTGGAGGTTTTGACGGAGAGCAAACTTAAGAGGAGCTGATTATTCAAGATGATGGCCAAACAAACAAAAACACCAACACTTTCAGGCTCTAGTAATACACGGTGTACCTAAATCCAAAATAGGGACAGTCCTGCTGGGCAGCACCACAGGACTAGTTTGTTCCTAGATAACATTTAAATTAAAACACATCAACAAAAACGCACATGTGGTAATGAGGTCTCAGCAGTGGAAATAAGAAATGCAGCGAGCTCGGCCAGGGCGTGAAGAAGATGCGTCTACAGACAGCAGCAGATCTGCTCCACCTGTGCCAGACGCAGAGCGAGGCCCACAGGTGGGAGGAACAGAGCTTCACTGTAACCTCACAGGGCTCTGAGCCAGGGGTTGGCAACCTCGTAAGCAGTGAGAGCTGTTCACCGGAAGGGACAGAGCAGAGACCGGATAACAGTGTCGAGAGGTTCTGGAAGAATTGTCCTACACAAGAAGGGGAAGTGGAAGACTGAACTTAGATTACACCCAGGGTCTCTCTTAATTCTTAGTCTACGCTTGGACATTGCTGTGCATGTGCGTGTGTGCGTGCGTGTGTGTGTGTGCGCAGAGATAACGAGAAGAGGAAGTTGTTTGCATCTAAATTAACTGATAATTGATCACTAATAAATTATTTGCCCTGGATTAGCAGAGAATCTTAGAGGAAGGGTCAAAAGCACTGCGCTGGGATAGGCCATAAATTGCTTGTCCACAAAACTACCTTTTCCTTAGGGGCATCTGACTACACACTGGGGAATGTCCAAATAAAAAGACATGTGTAGCGTTTGTGTGTGTGTGGAGGGGGTACAATATTGTAGTAGAAATGAACATATTAGAGACAATTTCAACACAGAAGTACACAGGGTATGCTACAGGAAGTGAGGTTAATTTGAACATGTTTCAGTTTTTAAAAAAATGACCTTGGTTATTTCAATCTTGATCCAAATTGTTTCTAAATGTGTTTTGCAAGGAGAATAGCCCTACCTTTTAAAGGCTGGAAATCACAGGTATTCTGGGGTTCCCCTCCACCCCCACGTTCCAGAGAGCACGTACTACCTTAGGTAAAGTTGGTGAGTGTGATCTTTCTACTCCTTCCCCTTTCCACCCTTGGAAAAATCAAAACCTCCTTTCCGTGGCTGAGGGGAAAACAGAGGGGCTGGCCAAGAACAGAAAGGGCTGTCACAGCAATTATGCTGAGCCGCGAGCGGGTCCAGCTGGCAAGCTAACAGACCACGTCCAAATTCCAGACCGGAAAATAAATCAGCGCAAGACATCCTAACGGAAAATTCACAGGGAGATCCAGATTCAGCACTGATCGGAATACCTCACCCTGAAAAGAAACGCAAGCGCTACAGGGACCACTGATGAGTGTGGGGTAAGAGTCTGCTGTGTGATGTAATGCCGACTGGTCAGCTGGAGAAGGACGAAGGGCATGGAAACAAACAAACAAAAAATGAGAGAGAGAAGGACTTGAGGCCATTATGAAACCCCCACAAATGGGGAGGGGGATCGTAAAGGTGATCTACAGCCAGGTCACATGTGTTGGTTAAGTTTTCGAAATGGATGAAGTCTTTCCTTTCTCCCTGCATGCCCCCTTCCTGGTGAATAAGGCAGAGCGGCACATGCAGGCGTCAAGGATGGGGCGCTGGCTCTGTAGTCTAGACTGATGTGCTGAAACGCAGGTCTGAGTACTCATTAGCAGAAAGCTCTCAGCAAGAAGTAACTTAACCCCTCGAAGTCTCCATACCAGTGAGATGGGATAATTTAGAACCTCCTTAAAATAGCTGTCATGACAGTGAGAAATAATTTATACACACAGCAACCAGGACTCTGGTCCTCAGCACACAGCAGGCGTGCGATAAATATGCCTAATGAGGTTAAGGCTTCATCGACCTATGTGTGACTTGACAAGTGTCTGGGAAGGAAAGCACCTTGAGGTGGGCAAGCCCTATTTGACGACCCGCATGTAAATCTGTCAGTAACTTCTGTCTTTTTAAAAGTTGAGAAAACATGTACTTTTAAAGATGCTATTTCGTCATTTGGATTAAAAATTCTATTTATGCAACACATTACAGTTGGGTATGGATAGGAACATGCCAGTGGCACTCACACCCTGGGCTTTGATGAACCATGTGAATCATAACGCTATTTCATATTTATTCAGAACTGAAAAATATGCAAAGCGATTTTAAAATACATTATCTCATCTGGTCTAACACCACTGCTCTCTTGAGCTGTGTTTATTAAGAAAAGGAAGGAATCTTGCCTAGAATTCACACACAAAAAACTACGCCTGAAATAAAAATATCTTAGATATGAAGTTGAGATGCACAATCAGATTATGGCTTTTGTTAAACTCTGGTTTAAAAAGAATCACCCCAAATACAGTAGGGGGGTTATACCTGCAGTTGCGGTGTGGAAAGGGTCAACAAAATCCAAGATTATGCCCCGGAGAAATGTTCAGGGGTTCAAAATCCCCCCCTTTAAAATGAGTAAATTAAACTACAACATGTGGAGAAACTTCTTGTGAATATTCCAATTGTGAGGCAACCTCATTCAGCCTTCCCATGGCAGGCAGTTTCAGAGCTTGGGTGTTTGGGAGTAATTACAATTTTAGAAAAAGCCCCAAATGGCTTAGGAAACCAAAACATGCTAAGTAGATACTTTTAAGTACAGGATTCTAGAACGTTGGATGGGGGAAGTGTCAGCTAAATCTGTCAACATGGTCCATCTCATAATTGTGGTGACCCTAAACAGAACTATTGTATAGTAATTAATACCCTTTAACCGCTTTCTCCACGTGAGACAAAGCAGAGAAAAACACTGTCCATATTTGTTTCTAAAATTTCCTTTGAAGTACAGAGAGTTGAGATTCACTAGGAAACCTCTTGGAAATGGAGGATTTGAGGTTCATCTTTAAATTTAATACGCTGCGGGGCATCCACAGCTAAACCATCTCCAGAAAGAACAGTGATGAGGACTTTGTAATTTCTAAAGCAGGTTGGTAAAATATGAGAAGGTAAAAAGTTGTTTTGTGGGGTAAAGTGGACTCAAAAGCCCAGAATGCAAATCACCAGTGCTCACACAGAAGCTGCCGGAACAGGGCCCACAGGTACTCACCACGTCATCTAGACAACACCCCCCCACGCCCCCCCGGCGGCCCCCCGTGAGGAAAGCTGGACACGCTTTAGAGATGGGGGACGACAGAGCACACAGACAGACTTCGGGGAGCATACCTCCGCCACAGGGAGTCAGTGGCTAAACCTGGGTGAACGGCTGGAACGCCCAACTAACCCCAAGCCCTGCGCTGAGTTACTGCAAGCAAAGTTGTAAGAGCGACTCTGTTGTCACTGAGATCTCACGGGCGCTTAGGAAAGGCTCAATTCCTGACAGTACCTCTGAACTTCATGGTTCTCAATCTTAGCTGTACAGGAGAGAAACTAAAGGACCCCCGAAAAGAGTCTGCAGCTCAGGCCTCGCCCAAGCCTCATTAAGTCAGACTCTCCGGGGGAAGAGCCAGCAGCAGTGTACCTTAAAGCTCCGGAGAGACTTTTCAATGTGCAGCCACAATTAAGGGCCACAGGATTAGTCCTTAATAATACATACCTTTATATACATACCAGATGAAGAAAACTTCATCATATGCACATGCATGATACCTTCACAGATTAATTAATAAACCATAAAGCCCCACGTGAAGACTTCCTATTAAAATGAAATTTAGGTAATTACATGTGCTCATGTTCAACTGTCTGTGAGACAAAACGCCTGCAAACCCAAACCACATGTCCCCTTTCCTCTGATGCACTCAATAACGTGCTAAGGAAGAACCGACATCTCAGCGAACGATCTGTTACGAAAGGGAGATTGAGGCTCTAGAAATGGGCGTGTTGGAGGCAGGTATTCAAGTAAGCTGGACGCTGGGAAGTCTGCTTACCTGGGCTCTGCGTGGGAGCGTCGGGGCCCGGCTCGACGGCGCACCAGCTTTCCCGGTTTATCTGAAGCAAAAGGAAAAGACTGAGTTTCAGACGGTGACGTTCCGACGATTTCACAGCTGCTGCCCAGGACTCCTACGGCGTACCGTCACCCCTTTGTCTTTAAAACTTTGCGGCAAACGGGTGAAATTATTTTAAGAAAAAAAATCTTTTCATAATACAATCAAGACAATCGATAATGCTCTAATTATTAATTAGGCATATAAAAGCTATTTTTACTAAGTTAAATTTAATAATAAGTTTATTATTTTTTCACTAAATTTAATATGTAAAAATTTTTAATTACCATGGAGGTTTCAACGGTCCTCTCTCAGGACTTTATAAAACAATTTGACACAAAATCAGTAGGATACAGAAAAATTAAAAAACATCAACCAATTTGATCTAACGGACACATAGGGAGAATACAACAAGAGCAAAATGCACATTCTTTTTGAGTACACATGGAAGACAGACCATATTCCATGCATAAGACAAGTCTCAAATCTGCGGATTAAAATCATGCAAAGCATGCTCTCTGACTCAAACTACTGAATTTAGAAACCAAGAAGATGTCTGAAGAGACCCCAAATAGTAAATGAAATTTTAAGTTTAATAGCTCTATAAATGAAAGAAGAAATGTTAAGAAAACATTAGATACTAAATATTAGAAAACATTTTGAACTTTATAAAACTAGAAATATATATAAAAATTTGTGAGATATAGCTAAAACTGTTCTTAGACAAAATTTATATTAAATGCCTGTATTAGAAAAGAAAGGTCTCAAATCCATGACACTACCACCTTAGGAAACTAGAAAGATAGCAAATTAACTCAAAGAGAACAGGATTAAAAAAAAAAAAAAGAGCAAAAATCGATGAAATAAAAAACAATAAAATCAATAAAGCCAAAAAGGGTTCCTTGAAAAGATCAATGATATCAGTAAAACTCTACCTAGACTGACCAAGAACAAAAAAAAGTTACAAATTACCAATATCAGAAATTAAAGAGGGCATCACTACAGATCCTATAGATACTGAAAAGATAAAAAAGGAATATCATGAACAACTGTACTGCAAATCATTATAACCCAGACTACAGATCTTTTCCTTACATGTTTCTGGGGAGCTTAAAAAGTCCTAACATGTCCAGAAGAGGAAAGAATAATGGGAGATATGGCCAAAATGAATCTAGGCTTTATTCTCTACCAGTGATGAAACCCCTGCCCTCGACTGTATAGCAAGGGGATGAAAAGACCACTATGATACTAGAGAAATAACTCCAGAAAAAGTGTATAGATAAATTGGGGGAGTGGGGAGGAAGGAAGCATGGGCATCCAGAACACACACCCAGTCAGGAGCCTGAACTGGCCCAGGCCAAAGGCAGCATGCACTTGGACTCGGAAGATGTCCCCTGGAGCCCAGAAGCAGCAGCAGTTCGTGAACTAGAACAAAGAGCGGAATCCACAGCAGTGGGGAGGACGAGGGGTCAGAGAGCCACAATTTAACAGAGAGAGCAGAGCCACAGGGGAAGAAGACGATAGTGCATTCTATTGGACTCTGCCGAGTTTGACGTGTTAAGATGTTTTTCAAATGGTTAAGCAAAGTTATGGAGCCTAAGAGGAAAGCTGGATCTAGCTTCATCTGTTCTTGAGTAAATGGTAACAAGTGTGCAAGAAAGCCAAGGTGGAACACACAAAGAGAAGAAACACAGAAGGCGGCATTCGCGTGCGGTAACACGCATGCAAGTGGAGTCGCTTGGAAAGCTCATGCTTGCTGTCTCCCTACAAACAGCACAAAAATGAGCGCGTATTAAGGAAACGCAAATTAATCAAACCAAAATGAGATAGCATACTGCGCCCATTGGATGGCTACTACTAAACAAGCACACACCACCAACACAGAAAATGGCCAGTGTGGGTGGGGATGTGGAGAAACTGGAACCTTTGTGTTCCTGTGGTGGGAATGAAAATGGTGCGACCACTGTGAAAAACAGGACGGTGGTTCCTCCAAAAATAAAACATAGAATCACCACGTGACCCAGCAATTCCACTTCTGGCATACACCCAGAAGAATCAAAAGCTGGGACGTGGAACAGGTATTTGCACAGCAAGCGTTCAACAGTGATATTTGAAAAATATTTGCAGAGAAAAAACTTATTTGCAAGAGAAAAAACTAGAAACAACTCCAATGTCTATCAGCAGATGAAAGAATAAACAAATGTGGTAAATACGAATAACAGAATATTACTCAGCCTTAGAAAAGGAAATGCTGCCATGCGCTACAACATTGATGAACCTTGAGGACATTATCCTAAGTGAAATAAACCAAAGGGTCACAAAAGGACAAATATTTAAGATTCTAATTACATAAGGCACCTAGAAGAGCCAAATTCACAGAGACGAGATTAGAATAGCAGTTGCCAGGGCCTATGGGACTTATTGTTTAATGGGAACAGTTTGTTCACAAAGATGGAAAGGTTCTGGAGATGGACAGTGGTGATGACTGTGCAATGATGTGAATGTGCTTAATGCCACTGACTGTACACCGAAAGGTGGTCAGTTTTATGTTGAGTGTATTTTATCAATAAAAAAAAAAATGAGTGTGCAGCCGTGAGAGATAAGCAAGCTGGCTTAGAGAAATGTCGTCATGCAGCCCACACAGTCAGAGGCAGAGCCAGAGATCTGGGCCAGATGCTGCTCAGCGTGGTCAATGCCACGGCCCAGAGGGCACACTCCCCGTGCACCGGCGCGAAAGAACATTGAAACGTGTATCGGCAGTTTCGACCACATCCTGCACACGGCAACAGCAACACCAAGCCCACCATGTGTATGAGTGAAGAACACGTGCTCACTACACAGCCAGGCTGCTCGAGATATAAACCGGATTACAAAACATCTCCCCCTCCTTCTGCCTCGTCTCAGATGTGCCCGAGATGTGCCCTCGTCTCAGTTTCTGTACGCACAGGAGAGAACTCAAAGGCCACGGACGTGGCCCAGCAGAAACATTTTCAGACTGCTCACCATACGTACATGGCGATGTATGTTCTCATGTTAGTCTGTTTACCAAAGGGTGACCTGTAAGGCTGAGGTTTCGATATTAATAAATTATACACTGGTTCTTTGTACTCCTGGCACTCTGTAGCCAGCTGTGAGACTAGGCTTGGTAAAAGATTTTGATTAACAAATTCGGATTAGGAGACAAAAAAGAAACAAAACAATGTTGAGACTGCTAATAATTTGAATTGTAAGAGAAAAACAATGATGATTATAAGCCCTTCCATCCAGATTTTGCCCTAATGGAATCTTTGAACTATTAGCCAACGACAGGATTGGCAACTAACTAGACGACGGGTAGGGGAGGGAACAGTTCAAGACGATTCACAAAGTTTATGTAGCAAGCGTCTGGAAATGAGGAAAACAGAAATTCTTGCCATTTAATGTTCACATGTTTTGGACACATAAACTCCCAAGCCGCACTCCCTGGCTCTGGCCACGTTCATGCTTCTTTAGCGAAGAAGCAAAGTCAGTCTTTGCCACAGCACCTCAGTGACAAGCAGCTCCTGCACTGCAGGTATTCAACACTCAAAGTTCTGGTGAGTCAGAGTGCACAAAGAACAGGGGAGAACAGAAGAAATGCCAGCCACCACTCCCGCCTCCACCCAGCCCCAACGTTATTTCTCATCCCTGCCCCTTGTGATCACCTAAACCACACCCACGCTGTGTTCCCATCAGTCTGAAAATAGAGTTGTACATATTTTCAGTGGAGAAGGAACAGCCTTTTGTTTTTGGCAGTGCTTCTGCTACTGTTTATACTGAACATCCTAATAATGCAGCTCATGGTTACACCCAGCCTTCCCAGCCATTGCCCGTATTTACTTCCTCTGCAACTGTCTCAGGAGATCCAGCCACAGTTCCAAGGCTGAACAAAAGGAAGCGAAACCCCACCATCCGGACATGGAAGCCAAGACTTGAGTCAATGTCTTTTCAGGGAATCAGACTGTAACTGAGCAGATACATACAGATGTCTTAAATCCTTAGTCATTATGCTGTTGTTTGATACCTGCAGACAGAGCAAGCAAACTTTAAAAGGATATGTATTTCTCTGGAAAATAACACTGTAGTTAAAAGTCAAATACTATGTCTGAGCTTCAGCTAATGAGCCCAGGTGGCCTATGCCAACAACACAGACGCAGAGGATTCATTCAGTGCACGGAAACATGGTTGCGAATCTTCTGACCATCATACAACAGGCTGAATTGCTCATTACAAAGTATGTTCTCGATAAATCATCAGTAACACCAGTCATGGTACTGTTTATGAACAGGCAATGTTTTTCCAAAGAACCCAACATTATAAAATTAGGAAAACGGAAATGGCCCCAGACTAAAATGAGTTTCGATCAGCAGGTAAGCCTAGATTCTGACCCCCTTCTTTTCGGTATGCTAGCTTTGCAGTAAATTTCTGATGCCTGCTGTCTGGTGTCAGAACCGTCTCAGGGAGGCTTACCATGAGTAGGCTACTGAAGTGCATTACGGTTCTTGGGAAGTCAATACTAGCTTTTTGAAGGATGCTGAGAAAAAGAGGCATATTGATACCAAAAGGATTCTGCTATCAATCAAAATTCTTCCGTCTCTCATCTTAAGCATGTGATTCAGAGCAACCAATCCCCTACCATTAAGAGCCAGAAGTCATACATGCATCAGAGGAGGTAACGAAGGGAAGGACGTAGAGTGAGGATGAGGGATAGGAGAGAGAGAGCGAGAGAGAGCGAGAGAGGGAGAGAGTGTGCATGCGCGCGTCTGGGCGGGCAGTGGAGGGGTGGGTGACAGAATACTATTAACTCGTGTTTTTAGAAATAAAATTGAGAAAAGACGAAGATTTGGGGGATGCTGGAGACGGATGACTGAAAGGAAGAGCCGATCTAAGCATAAAGACCAGCGGACGCGGCCTTAGGGACTCGTAAGGCCACCGTGAAATAACTGCGCGGACCCGGCACAGGGAACACCAGAACGCAGAGCGAGCCACTCCCAGTGTGGGCACCGCACACAGGACGGGGATGTGGAAGCCAACCCACAGTGGATGATGAGGGTGCCAATAAGAGGGGCTGGAGTTGTACATGTGGAACACCGAAGTGTCAGACTCAAACCTAAAGTGTGTGGTTCCTGCCATAGTTCATCTCTGTGATCCTGCAGCAACCTATCATTGCACTGAGTTCATAAAACATGCTCTCGTGAATCCATACTTAACAATCTTAAAAAGATGAATGAATTCGATTAACAAATTAACTTACTGAGCATGTAATATGCATTAGGGACATTTTTCTGAGCTTAGATATATTTAGTGAACAGATGAAAAAGTACAAGCTCCTTAGTATAAAAAAGCAACTTCCACAGATAAAAGTGGATTGAGAACACAGCCTGACCACTTGAGATCTGAGGTGGTATATATGCACAATATCATTAAAAACAAAACAAAACAAAACAAAAACCGATGATTAAGGGATACTGACATTTAAAATGGAAGATAAAGGGGAACACTTTGAATGATTTTCATAAAAAGAATTGTGAGGAAAATCTGCTACAAATATACAAATGGTGTGACAAACTACAATTATGAGATCATGCACCTGTCCAAAGTGTTACAGAAGAAAGTCCTACAGTGGGAAAGGAGTGTGATTGAGATAACTTGGAAGACTTCTTTCAATATGAAAACTCTTAGAAAAAAAAATGTGTGCATATAAATAAGAAGTGATATACATATCCATGGGGAAAAAAAGAACTGGTCAACTCAAAGCAGTCTAGAATAGCAAAAAAAAAAAAAAAAAATCGGATCTGGGGTTGCATCCCATGACCTATTACGTGTGAGCGGGAGCCCTTCGGAAACTTCCTGAGCATCCAAAACTGTTTTTCCATATGTAAAATGAGACTGGGAATGTAAAAATTAAATGCCTGAATCTCATTCCACCTACTTCTTGCCATTCGGACCACAAAACCATTCCATCATGCCTGGACTGCCATAATGGCACCCTAACTGGTTCCCACACTGCCAGAATGATCCCGCATACACGTAAATTGAGGAGTAACGTCTCCGAGCGAGGTGAGCTCCTCCCTGCAGCCGCCGAGGCCTGCTTCGCTACCTCCCGCTTGTGCCCCTGGCCTTCTTCTCAGGCGCTCCTGGCTCGCTCAGGATGCTCCTGTCACCACGGCTCTCAGGGTCCCGTATCCACTGTTCGTTCTTTGTAGAACACCTTCCCTCAGTACAGAGGGCATATTTTTATCCTCTGGAGATGGGTTTTCAATAAAATGTCAGCGCCCCAGAAAGAGCTTCTAACTAAAAGAAGCATGCCCGTTATTTCCCATACTACATGCTGCTGATTTCTGTCAAATCATGTGTAATAAATCGTACTTTACTTAATGTCTGGCTTTGTGGGGGAAAAAAATTAACATCTTTGTCATTCAAGGCCTTCATATGCCTCACCACGGCTGATGACAACCCTCAAACCCTTCATATGAAAACGGGGAGAAAGAGCTGTTGCCTGACAAGTCTCAAATGAAATGATGCACATAGATGTGTTTTGTTAGGACTGAAACGGCATCACGAGTCAATACGCCTGTGCGGGCTTAGCTCCACTCGTCAAGGCTTTTGCGTCCAGACAGACCGTCAAGTACTACCCGTTTTAGCATTTTTTAAATACATGATATTCCTTATGCTACCGAGACTGAGATTTCCTATCCTCCTTCCCTCTCTTCCTTTTTCCTTTTCCTCCTGGACATGTAATATCAGAAAGTATCAAGCACGTAAAGGTCCTAAAAACTAGGCTCTCCCCTAAATACCAAAGAACAAAAATTTTAAAACTTCATCATGACTTCAGAGAGGAAATCACCTTTCAGAGAAACTAAAATGAATAATATCTTGGAACAAGTTCAAAATGCCAAGTTACCAACTGCTCTTAGCCTAGGCCTGGCAAGTCAACGGCCATCTGACAGCAATGATGGAAGGACAATGAATCTCCACCACGAATCGCAACTCCTGGAGCCCCTGGCCCAATGTGTATTTTACTGGTTCCTGTGTCTAGCTTTCTGAGCCCATTTCTTGGCCTCGATGGACCATTTAAAAAAAAATGAGGGAACTGCAATAAGTTGAATCAACAAATCAATAAAACAGCTCCACTATTTCCTTGACCAGGGCGGAACATTATCACTTTTGCCCAGACTCCCACAGCTCCGCACTCACAGGCGTTCAGGTACTGAGGTTGTTTTGGCATCTCTTGGAGCCCTTGGTAGGCTTCCAATTTCCCCTGCTTTTGCCAGAAAGCTAAACTTCCAAAAAGTACTCCTTGAGTCATCCAACATTCCCAGACTCCCATCTTACGGCTGGAGGAGTCCTGACTAATTTTAGATTCAAGGGTGCCTTCTGTGAGCAATTAGCTATCCAGAGTCTCCACCCCCATCTTGCTTAGACACCCACTAATGTTGAAAAAAAAGAAAAAAAAATACAGCTATCAACAGAGCCTGAGGCTAGATCTGAAAAGCAGTCAAGCCGAGCCGAAAGGGTTACTTTGCCATTTTAATAAGCAGATTAATTGGAGGACCTTCCAAAGGAAATAAATATATCTTTCCCCTAAAAAGTTGTCAGTGAGAGACAGAAACAACAGACAGAAAAGGCCCAGACAAAAGACAGGGAGACTGAGAGACAGAGGTGGCATGTCAGAGGACGGCAGAGATAGATACCCAGACAGACGGGAGCTGGGGGAAGGGAGACAGCGATGGCAGGAACAGAGGGACAGACATCGCAGGAAAGAGCAGCTCTGCAGGTGAAATTTTCAAGGGCATGATGTTCTCCCGAGCATAAGAATGAATTTTAAAGCAAGCAAAATGACATGTAGCAAGCGACTCGGTGCTGATCCTCAGGTCCCACGAGATCCCCTTTAAGAACCTTGACATCAGCACCCGCACACCGGCCACACATACTTCTCAGTCTCTCCTCTAAGGCAGACGGCCAGGACCCGGCCACTGGATTACGGGAAGGTAAGAACGCGTGGCTCCTTACCTTCAGCAGCACCACGTCCACAGCCCTGTCCACCTTGGAGATGTCACACAGACTGTAGCGCCTCTTGTGCCGTTCATACATTGTGTCCCAAAGCAGGAGAGAGGAGAGAAAACGCAGGAGATGTGCCCGCCGTTAACTCGGGGGAACGTGCGTCCCGCAAGTCCAGAGCTCCAAACCTCGCACGGGGGGCGTCTGTGCCTTCCAGACGCCTTCTCTACACAAAACCCTCAAAGGGTCAAAAATGAAATAAAAGGAACCGAGAGGAACCCATGCCTGAAAGTGGCCGAGAACTTTGTGAGAACTTCAGAGCACTGGGAGGATGAGTTTACAATTCATCATAGAAACAGTGAACGCCTCCTGATGCTATACTTTATGCGGATCTTGACTGAAGGAGAAGCACACACCATTTCCATCACTGGCGATAACTCCAGTGGAAAAACTAAGCACGAACCGACTGAGCATAATGGCCGATGCGCGTGGGGAAAAAAAAAACGAAGCA
Organism: Eonycteris spelaea; assembly: GCA_003508835.1. Taxonomy (NCBI): domain Eukaryota; kingdom Metazoa; phylum Chordata; class Mammalia; order Chiroptera; family Pteropodidae; genus Eonycteris; species Eonycteris spelaea. The sequence goes on from PUFA01000115.1 coordinate 5,346,786, forward strand.
GGCAGTAAAACTCCAGTACGTACTTTGTCAGGAAAAAAGAGAGGAAAAAAAGAAAAAAAAAAAAGGAAGACAGCTCTATTCCACGGGGGCGACGTGAAAAAATTCTCCCATAATTCTGTTCTTGCTTTAAAAGAAAAAAGGACTATCAATTTTTCCTTTACAGGGAAGAAGAAGAAGAAGAAGAAAAAAAGCAGAAGCTTGTTGATTCTGTATAAAGTAAAGAACCTTTGGAGTCTGTCTCCCACACCAGGCAGTCGGGCTTGGTTCTGATTTAAGTTGAAAACATGTAAGACAGCAGAGGAAAGGGAGGGGGAAAGGCCCCGCCTCCTGCTCTGCGTCCCCCCCCCCTTCTCCTAGGGCGCTGGCCCTGCCCTACCACAGTCCCCACCCCCACTCTCAAGAGTGTCATGACTTGCCTTTCAGCGCTGCACCAGCAGCCTAGGAGGTTTGCAAACCTAATTGCAAACATGATTCACCCACAAACTAAGAAGAGAAAAACAAGGCTCCTTTTCCAGTCCGCTTCCTCCTCCTCCTCCTTGTCCTATCGTCCCCTATGAGGGAGACTCTGTTAGGCTCTCCCAGATGCAAGGAGAGCTTTCATGTCGGGCGTAATAAAGGAAGAGTAAGGTCATCCTAAACACCATAACAACACACTTATCTATTCCACCACATACAGAAAACAAACTACAGGAGGCACACACTGCCTCTCCCTGCCAAATGCAAACCCATGATTTAACGTGAGAAAAATGTTAGCCAAGTGTCAGGGTGATTGATGTCTCTAGGATTCAGAAGTGGCTAGAAGAGTCACCTGGCAGGGACCTACCTCCCTTTTGATGCTTCCATTCACATTGAGTGAGCCTTGCATGTGGCTCTGCTACTTCTTTTGCCTTTTTTTTTTTTTTAAACTATTCGAGACCTCTTTAGTCCCCACCCTTGGGAACATTCTTCCAGGCCAGGCCTGTTCCAGAATTCATTCTCTCACTTCAGACATTCTCTCACTTGGGTCAAAAATAATTTAGGAAGGAGAAGAGGAAGAGAACCAAGACAAGCAAAAGGGGGAAAGAGTGGAGAAAGAAAAAAATACAAAGATTTCCTCCTGCTCGGAGTCATCAGGCTGCTGACACTTTCCTCAGGTGGCCGGAGGGGTGCTTAGCTGGACCAGAGGAGTCAATGAGGGGGCTCAAACACCCGTGACACGAGGAGCAGGAGGAGCAGCGAGATCTACTAACTGAATTTCTGTCAATACCGCAAACAGAGTTGGTGATAAGGGTTTTCAGTAGCTACAAAAAGAGGATAGAAGGTCTGATGAGTCATCATTCCCTCAGGCCAGGCATTCAAGTTGCCAACCAGCCCAAAGGAGAGAAATGCAGACGGTCCTGCTGGAAGGCAAGACTTCTCCTCCAAGAGCAGCAAGCTGCAGCAGTAAGCCCTGGAAGCCTGATGCCACACCCCCCACTGTCCCTCAGAGGCGGACAGCAGCCCCTTCCCCACGTGCCCCCTGGTGAGCCCTGGCTCTGTGATGTCACCAACCTGAGCAGTGAAAACAGAGGGTGCTTCCTGTTAGAGTGACAATGGAAAAACGCAGAAACAAGATGATTAGAGAAAGGTTAGAGAGTTGAAAATAAAGTTCTTGCTCAGGCTCACCAAAAGGGTGGGAACCTGGTCAGGAATTTACAAATACGTTGGAACTATGTGGTCTGAGGCACAACTCAAAAGATTCTATAGGCTTCAGTGTATGGAAAATGGAGAGTTTATCTTTTCCGTGCACCTTCACCGAGCTATGACTGAGAGCTCTCCCTGCTCTCCATATGAGTACACAGCTGCCTCCCCTCTGTCCTCAATATGGTTTATTCCTCACTGCCGCTCCCTTCGGTTTTAATGAGAATCAAATGTTTCCTGCTTCCAAGGTTCCCAGGCATCTCCCCAGGGCTCAGATGCTCTAATCATAAGAAAGCCTTGCTACACCTAACCTCCTCTAACCATTGACTTAAACGTAGAGAATCTATATTGATTTGGCAAATATTTTGTGCCTTGCACGGAAGGCAAACAAAATAAGTAAGTAACAAGGCATGTGTCAAGAAGTTTATATAATTAGAGAGGAATCTGTTTCAAAGTAATCCAATTGCCTGAAATGGCCCTGATTACTGTTTTTGAGACATATGGATTAAACTTTTAATTTCTGACTACCTGCTGCCTTTGTGCTGCAGGCTGCTCACGGAGATTTCTTTCTCTTCATGCACCTATAAACACAGTGCAACGATCTGGATCGCCCTTACTTACTCTCTTCTCTTGGAAAACAAATGCTCTGGGAAGGGAACAGATGCTCTTGTGGGGAAGGAAAAAAAGAGTCTGGTTTGCTTTCCACTCTGGATCTGCTCAGCGCTCCCCAACAGAACACAGACTCTGCAGTCCTGTGCTTTTGCTGCTGATGTGACAATTCCAAGTTTTTATTACAAACATCTGGAACCACTGAGGTTCTTCTGTTAGGATTTGGAAACACCGCAACCAATCATTTTATATTCAAACTGGAGCTGACAGTTACAACTTTGCATTTCATGAATATTTCCTCTTTCCTTTGAGAACTGATAGGAAAACATTATTTATTATTGACGACCGCTCATAACAGTAGTTTTTACGAGATTAATTATATCTCCCTTCTCCCTGTCTCCTCCATCTTCTCTCCCTCCACGAGGGGTCCCAAATTCTTCAACAGAAGCTTTTTGGTTCGCTCCTGCCACAGGCCCAACATGTTCTGAAAGATTCCACAAATGGTGTATACAACTATTTTATGTGTTATAATTTAACGATAGCATTTCTGTTCATGCCTTCACTTTTCTCTTGATTTATTTAATTACAAGATCTAACACCTTACCCAAATTATTTAACATTCTTAGCAGGTCAACTCTCTTTGGCTCCATTGTGCTCCAGTTAGGGCAGATTCCTGCCTTAAGTCCCATAATAAAGTTCCTCAATTAAGACACCACCTAGTGGGTATGCTCAAGACACAAAGGGAACACCAGAGGCCAGTAAACAAAGTGGCCCCGTGTGACTGGGCACTGGCTAAGTGACTCACCGATGATCAATTCAGTCTCTGCAGGGTACTCAGGTGGCAGGCTAAAAATCAAGGTTTCTTTCCATTCCTGGGTGTGTCGCTATCTCCCCAAGCAATCTGGGACAATTAGTTTGACTCTCTGGACCTAGATTTCCAAACTGAAAAATGAGACGGGCTGGACACTAGGCCATACCTGAAATTCCTTCTTGATCTGATATCCTCAGTCTATAACTAAGAAATCTTTATCAGAGGCCATATAGTTTATAGAATGTAAGTAGATTCAGAGAAGAAAAAAGAAAATTGAGAGATTCTCTCAAAACTTCTTGTAGAAAGCATGTAGTGTATTCTTGGGTAATTACATTTGCCACCTCCACTATTCGCATGAAATGAGAAAGGAAGGTCTACCACAGTTAATGATTTTTAATAACCTATGATTTCATTAACTTAAAAACAGTGATTCATCTGGAGTTGACATTTGTTGGCCAAATTTACTAGAATGTAGGAGGATAAAACATTAGCTTCCACTTGAGAAACCCCAGTCTGCTTACAGTAACAGAACGCTTCAAATAAGATGTTTTTGAGTATTTGAGTATAAGAAGAAAATGATTTACAATGGCTGCGAAAACACTGTTTCCATCTGGGGTTTGCTTTTAATTTCAGTTGAGGTGTTCGACCATTTCTTTGATTCACAGATTTGAAGGTTCCAAGGTTTGAAAAAGCTGAAGGAGAAGAGGAAGGCCAAAATGACAACCAACCAGGAAATCTTTTCAAACCCGGCAGGCGGCACCTTTGCTTTAATAACCCTCTGTCGCCTCTGCAAAATGAAGCCTGCAGGCATTTTAGCTGGTAGCAGCCAACCGACAACAATAACAATCGGGAGAAGAAATTAAGATGGAAGAATATAAGAAAAAACAAAGGTCTCTTCATAAACTTGTGCTCCTTACAGGAAATAGGCCTCATGGAACAAGGCCACACATGTTAAATTTTACTAAAATTCCCAACAGCTTGGTGAAATAAAAGGAGGAAGGATGGAAGAAAGGGAGATAGCAGAAACATAACTTCAGTAAGAAAAAACTAAGTGTCAGCAGAGTTTAATCTCTAGGACAGGTCTTCTGGGGCCAGATTTATTAATAGCAACAACGTTTACTGAGTTCCTGATTGTCGGGAGCTTCCACGAGTACAATTTCATGTATTCCTCATAAAAAGCTGTAAGGTAAACGTTGCTGTCTACAGATGCAGAAACGTTGCATTCAGAGTTAAAGTCAGTTGTGTAAAGACACACAGCTAATAAAACAAGTCTGCATTAAACTCAGTTCTGTAAATCTTTCTACTACACAGCTTATTTTGCCACTCGAGAATTACCCAAATTAAAAGAAACGACCATGGAGAAAATATAAGTTAAAATTCAAGGAAAGAAAACTTAGAATTCATCACTCATATCATCAATATTCCATTCCTAGTTTGATTTTACACAAATGCCAAAGGATAGAAAGAGATGTTATTTTTTTCCAATAAAAATGACTCGCAGTTCTCAATTTTAGAAAGTACAGACAGTGTCCCATTAAATGACACACATTCAACTTCTTTTTCAACATTTTAATACCTGACATTTCTGTTTAACGGCTTCTCCCTGCGGTATTACGTTACCAAAAATCAGAATGAACAGGTGTACCGGTCCTGGTTTTTCTCTTTGGAGCAAGCGTTTCTAATAGGCTCTTCAAATATCTGAAGATACCCTCACAATTCACCACCCTCCCCAGAGCTTTTCTTCTGGGTCCCGGTTCCCATAACTGCTCCTCATGCAACGGGCGACCCAGCTGACGCCTAGTCAGTCAGCGCATCCTTTCTGTGATGAAGACGCTCAAGGCGAAATCCTCGGAAATTGCTCGCACTGGGGCAATTAAGGTCGAATGAGCTTTCCGAACATGAATATCACTCTATTACAGGAATATAAGCTTATGGTGAAATAAGGTCACTTCTCACATCTTTCTTCCGCTTTGACTTGCGTCAAAACAGGTTTCTTCCATACCATAATCTTGTGATTGTATTCTAAAACCCACTCTTACAATTTTCCTGCTGAATTATCTCATTTGTTTTAAGTTCTCGTTTTAGCCTAAAAAGAGCATCCTGAATCCAGATTCTGTCCCAGAAATGCCACCTGTTCCTGCACACTGTGTCATCTACAAACCTGAAGAGCAAGGTTAAAAACAGACCCAGAAGTACAATGCTAAAAGCCACCCCTGGAAGGATGTTAGTCCGTCCACCATCAGCTACAAAGCCAATTGAACTGTGACTCACATTTCCTCATCTTCTATACAAAACGGAGTAATCTGTACAATTTCTTGCTGAAATTAACACATACTAGATGGTGTTCTCCTATTGGACCTATCTCGGAACCCTATCAAAAAAGAGAAATGAGACACCACCCACAGCGTAGTGTGGGGTAACATTTCTCTGGGTGGTCATGCAGTCTATCTGGAACCAAATCCAAAAGCCTGTCTCACCTGATCAGCAATAAACCATAGTCACTGTGACTTCTGTATCTTCCAACACCACCCCAGCATTACATAAGACAGTAGAGCACTGACTGCCCCCCCACTCTAACATTTTTCTTCATAATTATAACATATAAGAAAATTTCTTGTCACGTATAAAAGACTTATCAATTTCATGAAGCCTACAAATGCAAACTTTTAGTTCAGTAAAATAACTAAGTAATAGCATCCGCCTCCCCGAGGCCTTAATGGTATAAAAAGGATATGCTTTGCCCACATTTTCTTATACTTAAAAATGCAAACTATACTACTCAAGAGTGGATTCTGACACATTCATATCATTTGGCTATTTTTCCCAATATATACATACATTGACATGTGAAATGCATGACATTCAGACTGAAATCTTGGTCATAACTTCTATTTCAGATGGTAATCTAAGACCCTGAAAGCATGTTTCTACTTAGCACTTAAGTAACTTAAGATGCTTTACTGAGGTATAACTGGCATTCAATAAATTGTACATATTTATAGTGTACTAGATATTTTCCAAACATAATTTTTTAAATTGAATTTTCAAATTTTCCCAAAGAATGCAGCTTTAAAATGCATTAATATTGTAAAAACCTGGAATGCTAAGAATGCTAAAAATTACAAATTTATATCATAACTTAAAGAGCTAAGAAATTCCACATGGAAAATTCATAACATTGTGAGATCAGACATAACCTCCATGTCACTGTCCTAAATCTCCCACAAGCTTTTCAGTAAATAGTGCAAACATCAGACGCATTTTTATTGAACACCTATGCTTGGCAGTGAGAATGTAACAGTGATGCAGACAGACTGTAAAGAGAATAAGGTGTGACAAGTGTTGGGATAGAGGAATCACAGGGTACGACAAGAACATTTGGCCTCAAGATGTAATATACTCTAAAGGCCCGCTGAGGAAGCTGACTCGTGCGGGACCTGATGGGTGAGTAGGAACTAACCAGGCAAAGGGTGTACGGTGTGTAGGGAGGCGGGGAAGAAGTAGGGAGAGACCGATTTTGTAGAAGTTCAGGCAGAGGACCAGGTGCTTAGGCCCAGAGGCAAGAAAGAGCAAGTGGCAAAGGACAAGGCCTGAGGAGCACAAAGGGATGGACATGCTACTCACATTCAGCAGTCTGAATCACTGCAGTAGGAAAACGCTACTGAGGGGTTGTTAGCAAGGGGAAGGCATGGTCAGCTTTGCATTTCAAAAATGGATTTTTTTTCTCGAGCATGCTCCACATACAGGAAGAAGTAACCCTAGACACAGGGAAATTAAGTCACAAAGCTGTCACGGAAGTTGGATGAGAGATGAGGGTAGCCTGAATTCAGGTGATGAAGGCATCGATGAAGAATCAACAACTGAGGGGTCAAAGACATTTAACACTAACAGGGACCGGGGTGAAAGGATGAGGGAAAAGAAGCGTGAGGTTTGACAAGGCTTCACCCTGGGCAACCAGGTAGGCGCTGGGAGGGAGAGAGCCGAAGATGAGTCTGGTTTTAGACACAGCTGAAGCTAGGCCTCAGAGACAGCCCAGCAGAGCCGTGCAGACGAGTGATGTATTCGTCTGGAGTTCAGGAGGGTGGCTGGGAGAGGGCACAGAGATTTGGGAATCAACATGGACGTGATATTAGAGAAACTAAAATTATTCCCAAGAAAGAACAGTAAACAGTGCCAAATGCTGTGAAAAGGTCAAGCACATAAGAGATCAAGATTTTGCTAGGTAAGTGGTAAATGGCAGGCCGTGGTAAGGGCAGTCCTGGCTCAGCAATAGAGTGAGGAAAGACGGAACTAACTTCACGGAGGAAAATGCAGGTTCTGTCTCTGAAGACATCTGTGCCCTCGGATTAAGTACCTGACTGGATCCTTACGTAACGGTTGCTGGAGTATGGATAACCTGGCAACACCTATGTTACATTGCAAAAAACTTTCTGAGAAGAAAATGAAGCGTGAAGAGAGAAAAAGGACCGTGAACACGAAGGGAGTTCTGGGCGACATATATGCCCGTCCTTTGCGTACTTTCAGTCCTTCCCAGGAGATCCTGTTATCAGGCGCAGAAGAGAACACCTGAGACGCACAGTGCTCCCCTGGTCAGGATTTGGCAACAGCTGGAGGAGGAGGGAGGCGGGGTGGGCAGCGTTTCGGCCAGGAAATGCAGAGGAGGGACCGCCAGTGAGTAAGACACTCCCTTTCCATACGATCATCTGTGGACATGAGAGCGACCCTCGTTCTAGAAAACGAAGGCTGTGAGGTCAAGGAAAACCATGCTGACATTTACTGCCCACGACGTCCTAATGTGATTCTGTCATTACCAGCAGCATGCCATGGTCGACTGGTAGCCAAATTGTGACTATTCGCCAAAGTGATTTATCCGTTCGACACACAGGTACACGTCTGCCCTGGTTACGGTGCTTTTCCTGAAAGGTGTTGCGAGAGATGTTAAGGATGGATGAGGCGTACTGGGGACCTCGAGGGAACAAAGCGGGGGGCAATGGTATGAACTATGAAACAGCAGGGGGCGTACAAATGACATGCGAAGGAACGAGGATCTCTGGCTGGACTGACTCGGCTGAAACGTTTCATAAAGATGGTGGTTTGACATAAAGGGACAGAAGGAGAGAAAAGGGAGCGAGGAGGCGGGCGCTGCCTATGAAGAGCGTGAGTGAAGGTACAGATGTGACGAGTGGCAGGTGTGGCAGAGGACTAGCAAGCTAGCTAATTATATGAATCAAATTCCTGTAAGGAAGCGCTGTAGCATCGGTCTGGAAAAGCACTAACAATCTAGATTACAAAAGCATATGATGTCATGCTAAAAAGTTTGGACCCTGTTCAGAGGCCACTGGAAGCCAGCAAGGACATCTGCGCAGAGACGCGGAATGGTTTGTGCTGTGATTCAGGAAGACTGCGCAGAAGTCTGCAGCCTCGTCAAGTCTAATCGCCTCCGTCTGGCTATCACCCCACTCCGGATCCTTACCCGATCTCACGTGCCGCTACACCCTGAGATACGCACAAGGCTGGTCTCTCGAGTTTCTACAGTTACCACGTGGTTCTCCTTCCTCAATTTTCCTGGCTCTTCACACAATTGTGGCTTCTGGAATTCTGAACCCTGTCAATCCAACCTTAGCCAAAACCCACCTGTCGAATCCCACTTTCCTAATCAAGCTCTCTGCATACTCTGACTGTCCTTTTAACTGTCTTAGACCCTTAGGCACACACATTGCCACGTTCCTTGGTGCTGCACGCTGGTCTGACTCTAAGTAGATGATCCTTAAAGGCAGCAGGCACTTCTGAATTTTCTCTCCCTGAATCCTCAAAATACCCAAAGGCTACATGACTGATTATAGACTTATTTATTACCAGTCATAATCCTAAGACCTTTCCAATAGCTGACCAGATATGGTTATTAAACAAGAGAAGAAAATACTGTCAGTGTGTTAACATACACAAGTGGTGAGTAGTCTTGAAGAGTTTCTGGATTTAAAGGATAAATTCCTGGCCAGACATGAAAACTCATATTCAAAATAACCATACCCTAAGGAAAATTCCACATAAAATTAAAATGTTTTACTTAAGGAAATTACTTGACTTACTCTTCCTATTTTTCACTTCATGGCTAAAAGAACAACTCTAGTACAATCAGTCAGACGAGCCAAAAAATGATTCAGTTTCCCATGGAAGATTTCTCTCATCCCTCCAGGCACACACACATCACTGTGCACGCATGCCTTCCAAGAAAGGCAGAGGTACAACTTAACTCTTTTTATCAGGTGTCCAAAAGACACAGCTAAGGGGAGAGAGAAAAATCCTTCCAGAAAAAAAAAAAAACTATTGAAGGGATTAAAAAGTACAAATTAGCAGTCATGGGGAAGTAAACTATACAGCACAGGGAATATAGTCAATAATACTGTGGTAACAATATATGGTGTCCGGTGGGTACTAGACGTGTCAGGGGGATCGGTTTGTAGGTTTTATAAATGTCTAACCACTATAGTATATATCTAAAACTAATATAATGTGAATATCAACTGTAATTAAAATTTTTTAATTTTTTAATTAAAAAAAAAAAACAACTACTTTTCAACACTACCCGGGTCAATTGTGGCATTTAGTCATCCTCAAAAGAATATACTTAGTTTTGCACGTTCAACCGCTACTTTTTGGAGTTTGCATCTGCTCATTTTATTCAACTATTACCACATTCAAATTCGACCCACTGTTCTGAAAAGGTTTAAGGAAGTGTAACACAACTCTGTTTACCTGAGATTAAATTATGAGAATTCGATTTGGAAGAGCTGTTCCCACGAAAATATGTCGAAGGGAGGAGAAAACCCTCCTCTGCTTGAGAACACGCGAGCAGAGCTGTCGCACGCAGCGCGGCCACAGGAAGAGAAGGGGCAGCTGACCACTGGCCGCTGCTGACCAGGCGCAGTGCAGAGAAAGGACCTTTGAGGCCAGGCTGCTTGGGGCGAGTTACGCAGCCTTTCTGGTCCTTAGTTTCTCACCGTAAAATGGGGATAAAAGTATTTCTCTTTTATTATCATCTTTAAAATGTTTGCCTTAATTAAAAAAAAAAAAAGATAAAAAAATTAAGTCAGCCTATGAGTGCACATGTGAGATAAAACCAAGTAACTGATAAAATCTGACTTCAGTTAGAACTGAAAGAACACAACACCCCTGCTTTGAAGCAGACCACCGTGTTCCCCTGAAGCTACTTTTTTATTATGGGACGAGAAAGCAAAAAGAGGGAAAAGTTAAGTTTCCTCTGGAAGTGGAGAAGGCGGGTAGCTTCGCCAGGAGCCAAGACCAAAGGGACCGCTGAGCATCCGAGCGCCAGGCTGTTTCACAGAGAGCAGAGCTCCTTAGGTCAGCATAGGACTGGGAACTCAGCTGGAAGAGTCGGCCTTGGGAACGAAGAAAACGGCCTCTTCCTCTGAGGCAAAGGGAAAGGAGCAATAAAAGACAGATATTTATAGATTTTTCCTGGCCAATCCCCAAGCGCCTAATTTGGACTGCACTTATAGCCAGTGTCCCTGAACAATCCCCACCCAGAAGACCGAAATACCAGCGTGACCCGCTGGGGCAAAGAGCACTTGTTTGGCTCAAAGACGTGACTCTGGGAGAAGGCCCAGCACCATGACGGCCTCTCTGCAGTCTCTTCTCTCATCTCTCCGTGTGCGACTCTTCCACAGCAGTCACACAAGTAAAACGACCACGCTCACACTACGTTCCACAGCTGGCGACCGCCATGTCCTTGCCCGTGCCCGCGTGCCCTCCCACACCTGTGCAAAACTCGACAGTCGGCGAGTCCCCCTCAAGTGCTGTCACATCCACGATGCCGCCGACGTAAACACCGCCGTCGAAAGGCTGACCTGCCCTCCCTCTCGCTCTGTTCGAATCGGCACTAAAAGCACACACTGACCACCAGCGATCCGGGTACCCGTTGTAACAGTCTCCGGGAGCAAGACGCCTGCTGCACCTTTGGACTGCCTACAGGTGCGTGGCCTTAGCATCAACTGACGGTTCCCGTATGAACGAAAGAGCCCCACCTCTCTCTGAAGAGGGTCTTTCGGGCAAGGTGACCCATCCTCAGGCGTAGATGGAACCAGTACAGGCAGTCCAGATTCAGAAGCTCTTTCACTCATGAATTTAAATGACCCTTGGGTTGGCTACAGAGACATGCACCAGGGAAAGGTCATCTACTCTGCTCACTACGGACGAACGGCATGAGTAGGCAGACCTCATCCATAAAGAGAGCATGTCAGAAATCAATCAGCAATTAGAAGAACTTCTCTGCCTACCCTAAATGCTTTTTTGAAGTATAAATAGCAGTTTGGGTAGGTTCTGTAAGATCATTCATTCTGAAGACCTGTCTGACTAAAATACATTTTCATTTTTAGAGCACTATTTTATTTGTTGATAATTATCAGAAGACTGGTGCTTTTTGCAATTCTCTTTCTGGAATGAATGTGAATGTTTTTAACACAAACCTTAAAAATTAAAAACCGCTATCACTTTTAAAAAAACATACTTTGCACAAAATGGTGAATTATTAAAGACCAAGCTTCATGGAAGCATTCTGATTTCTTCAAAGATACGCGTGTGTTTAATAGCTCGGAAGAAATCAGGTACCCATATGGATAGCTTAAGTAATAGTTGAGATTATAAAGTATTATCAGGGCCACCGCCTGAGCAGAACATACAAGGTCTCGCTCTCTCCCTCCTCACCCTCTATTAGATTATTTATTAATATTTCTCCTCTGCCTGCTCTATGAGGATTCTGTAAGGATAAGCATTAGTGGTCTTCAAACGAACACAGCAGTATTTAAGGTTGCTTACTGTTATTATCTTTCTTTCATATAAGTAGTTTTCCTGCATCTGAATTCTAATGGTCCAGTGCATTCAATTCTCACACTGCTCAATCAAAGACGCTTTTACTCTGTTTTTGTCCACTACAAAGACAATTAACCAAATTCTACGTAGAAAGATGAACCACTTTTTTTTGGCTCAATCTGAAATATTCAGATTAATGGGTTATCAATGAGGAACTTCTTCCCTACCTGCACCTCCTGCCATATTGACTAAATCAGGTTTTTTAAACCTCAACTAACAAGACTTAAAAGCTTCAAATATATTTGCTATGGAAATAAGAAAAACAGGATTTTAAAGAGAGAGAGAACTACTTAAGGTTAGCAGTGCCTGAAGGAGAGAAATGAATAAACAGATTAAGCAAACATAGTCTAATGTAAAGTTCACCAAAGTATTACAGAAAACTGTCAACTAGAAGTCAGTCTTGTTGAAGTTCTCCTTGTTTTCCTTTATCTTTCAAGATACTTACCATGTATCTGACGTTATAAATGCCTGTCACGCGTGAGATCGTGCGGCAGGTCCCTGAGCAGGGAACCAAGGCGAAGGCGGAGCCACCGGCAGGAGGCAGCAGAGCCAGCGCCCCGGGCGGCACTGCGCAGGGCTCGGGGCTCCCGGCTCCCAGCAGGATCCCGGGGCTCTGTGCTCCAGTGTGGGGAAGGCGAGGTGTGCACAGGGGGCCTGAGCGAGAGAACAGTGCAGTGCAGTGCAGGGCAAAGCAGCGCATCCGCAAGGGTCTCAAAGAACGAAAGAGTGCCAGGGTAGACCCCACGGTGCACTTCGGGCAGAGAAGACCAATGAGCAAGTACAACAACGGATTTAAGTGAAACCAGGAGTGTGGTGTGACCGTCAAAGCACAGGTGATGGGACCAGACAAGTAACCCCAGGAGCCAGACTCTGAAGCCCATGTACGCCACACTGCCAGGGCAAGCACCGTGTGGACAAGAATCTGCCACACGGGCTAACGCAGCAGTTCTCAGAGTGTGGTCTGCAGAACCTCGAGGGTCCCAGAGACCTTTTCAGGGTGTGGGTGGGATCAAAACTATTCTGACAGTAATGCTAAGATATCGTTTGCCTTTTTTACTGTGTTGACATTTGCACTAATGAGCCTTCCCAAGAATCAAAGCAGTCTTACCAAAGGGAGCCAGTACTCATTATATTCTTTGCTGCCATACACCCACAGTTTAAAACAAACATTTTCACAAAGAACGTCCTTGATGAAGCTGTTCATTAATTTCATTAAATTTCAACCACGAGATACACATCTTTTTTAAGATTCTGTGTGACAAATGGGAAGTACAGAGAAAATACTTCTTTCTGTAAACAAGGTATGATGGGTCTCTTGAGGAAAATCACTTGTCTCATTGTTTCAAGTTGTGGGCTGAGCTAGCCACTTTTTTCATGGAACAGCGGTTTTACTTGAAAGGACTGATGAAATGATGCTTATTCAGAGCTTGGGTATTTTCTTGGAAATGAGCAAAGTGAACTTGCCTCTTAAAAGAAACTACTGGCAGTATTTATCATTGATGGTAAAATTTAGACTTTCAAGTAAAAATGAGAAATTGGGAAAACTTGAATCTGCCACTGTGAGCTTACCGGGTTACTAATACTTAAAGACATTTCTGATGAGACTAATGGTGAGATTTCCTGATATTGTAGAATAAAAAACAATTCCACATTTGGAAGAGTTGGATCACACAGCAAATCAATATTTTCCAAATGACTGATGAACAATGTCAGAAAATCACACATGGATAAAAGCTCCACTCAAAGTACAAGACAAATCAATGGCCTTAAAATACCAAAGTACAAAAAGTTCAAAGATAGGATTTTAGATTCCACACTGCAAACCTTTTAAGAACCTACCATTTGTCATTCCTGATGTACCATCAAATAAGAACATCACAATTATCTGAGAAAACTTTAAAAATAATCTTCTCTTTCCCAAACATATATCTGTGCTAAGCTGGATTTTCTTAATAGATTTCAACCAAAACAACATATTGCTACAAGTTGAACGCATAAGAGCTAAGAGAATCCACTGTTTTCTCTTAAGCCAAACATTAGATTAAAACAATGCCACTCTTCTAGTGTTGGTTTTCTTTGAAAAGTTTTTTTTTTTTCATAATATACATCCTTCACGTTAACAAGTAATGGGTTTACTATTACTATAAATACATTAATATTTTTAAATGTCTCAGTTTTAATTTCTAATGTGGTAAATAAACATTTGTAGGTACAACCCATATAAACAAAAGTTGTTTGGCATCCTCAATAATTTTTAAAAGAGTAAAGGGATCCGGAGACCAAAAAGTCTGACAACTGCTGGGTTATCAGGAAGAAAGAGTGGCGAGGAATCAATGAGTCCAGGCGAGAGAAGATGTTAACTTTGACAGAAGGGAAGTGGAGAGAGGAGAGGAAGGCGTCTGGGATGAAGCTTTCCAGCTTGAGAGACTGAATGAAAGCCAGTGCCTTTAGGTATAGATGAAGCGAGGCCCAAACAATGTCGTAATACTTTTAATGAAGATGAATTAAGAGTAACTGCAGCAGGAATGAAGAGATGGTTTTCTGAGGGGCAAATGAAATTCTTTAGGAAAAGACTACTTACATGATCTATGTGTGAATGATTTAGCTAAAAGGTACTTCCTAAGAGACCACATGGCTGCATACATATGTCTCATTGTATTTTTGAGAGACCAGGGCAAATGACCGACAGGTAAACCAACACGAATGATTGGTTAGTGCAAGTTCCTGTGCTACTGATGGGATTCGTGCCCACAGATGCACATCCTCATTATGTGTCAATGATACTCACAATAACCATTCTAAAGCACCAAGAGGACAATTTTGTCCAGGGTTTAATACGCCAGCCAAGTACACAGGTATTTTAGAAATACATTACAGCAAAGACCACCAAATCGAAGCTCTAGCACGTAAGGTGTTACCTCCACCTACCTGAAAACTGCCGCCCCAGAAACATCCACTTGTCACAGGTTCCACGCAGAGAAAAGGGTCTCATCTAATCGCAAGGCGCCCTTCCCTCCTGGGCAGGCACTCTGAGGACCCACAGCCTCGATTCACAGGAATGCAAATTTAAAACACGGTAGAAAACGCCATCCACTTTTTCCTCCTGTCACAGCTGAGTTCTCTCTCAGTTCAGCTATTCCTTGCGATCATCAGAATGCATATGCTTTTGAGGGGGAAACTGATATGTTCCTTTTCAGAGGTCGACTTGTTAAAACGTAGAAGCAATGACAAGCATTTGTCAAATGTTTTCATGACTGTTTATTTATAAAAAGAACTTCCTAAAGGAATATGTTTTCTGAAAATGAATGCCAATATTTAAAGTCCTATCCTACACTGAAGTGCATGTCAGCACTCAGCAACAACTGTTGAAATTTCCTGAGGAGCTGTGTCTATCTGAAAGTAAAAGCCCTGTTTTTAAAAATACTGGACAATCCACACCTTTTAACTTACTTGTAGATTTGTGTAATTATCTCCCTCCATTTTACTAAATTAGTTGGTTATGTGATAAAATCTGTTTTAGAGGAAGAAGAGTAGCCACCTTCTTTTATTAAAATCTTATCCTCCCTTCTTCCTCCCTCTAGGCTGGAGCGATAAACTACAAGAAGTTGTACAAACAACTGCTAGAAGAGTTAGACGACTTGGGTCTCTTCGCAGCTGCTGCCATGCCATGCCTTTAGAGCTTGGTCACTTGCAGATGCTGCAGAGACACTTCTGTTTCCTTATCCTTCTGCTTCCCCAGCCCTCATGTGAAAGCTCTCCCTCTCCCCTCCCCTTTTCAGTAACTTCCTCCTTCCTGCTCCAAGTCCCTACTAACTAGCTTTAAGGAGGAAGGTTCAAGGCAGCATTTTGCACCAATTTCAGGGGATCACCGTGTTTATCTGTATTAAGTGGCTGATATTAGATAACCCACAGATTGCGTCTAAGCTTTAAAGAACAAGACTGATTTAGAGACCGTATTCTCAAAATGGCATGCATGCATTTGTTTTCTACTTAACCCCTACTCCTTCCCAGAGAACCATGCCAAGAAACAGAGACATAGCAGTACAGGTCCCTATCAGAAATAAAACAGAGATAAGAAAACTTGTCATTAAACACTGAAGAGCTTGCCACCTGCTCCTCTCCTCTAGGGACAGTGAGCAAATAGTGATGCATTGTACCTATGACTATAAGCAGCAGATGACAATCATCTGAATTCACCGTGAACCAGCATCTCTTAAAGAACCTCCGTCAGCTTCTCAGAAGCCTGGGAAATCATGGGGGTTCAATAGGGTGTGTCAATGATAAACTCTTTCTCAAAGTCTATAGGACACAGTCTTCTGACAAAAAGCAGACCTAAGGTCATTACCCCCATTATGGAAGATGCCAACCTTTAAACGATATTTCTTCTCACAGCTTTAGGGCTCCTTGTCACAGGTTCGGCTGTAACAGCAGTTGCATTTAAGTCCCATGTCAACAAAGCCAGGATTTAAGTCGTTTTCCTGACTCAAGGAGGAAAGAACAGTCTCAAACAAAGAGAAACACAAGCCGCGAGCCTGATGTGAAGCAGATGCAGCTCTGGGTTTCGGCAATAACGAGGGCGCAGGGCCCGAGCTCTATTTTCCTCCTGCAGACTGTCCCACTAGGGAACCCTAATGATGCCGAGGAAGGAACAGAGCCTATTGTGCTGTGTGTGTATGACGGTGATGGGGACAGGGACTGTTCCACAGCCAAACAATCACGGCACATGCATCACTTTCTGGAACTGGAATGAAAAGACCGACTGCCTGAGCGTAGGCAGGGGACCCAGAGGGGAGGCAGGGGGGGTGTGCCAGCACACATCCACCACGCCCGGTGGCTCTGCTCTGCAGGCAGGAAGCAGCTGACATTTTTATACTGGACATCCGTGAAAAGATGCTCCACACCATCAATCACTGGGGAAATGCAAAGAAACCATAATGAGATGTCACCTCACATGCGTTAGAATGGCCATTGTCAAAAAGACTAGCAATAACAAGTGTTGGCGAGGATGTGGAGAAAAGGGAACTGTCAGAACTTTTGCTGGGGACGTAAACTGGTGCAGCCCCTGTGGAAAACAGTGTAGGTTCCTCACCAAAGTAAAAGTAGAACTACCGGATGACCCAGAAATTCTAGTTGTGGATTTATCAGAAAAAATCAAAATCAAAAATCAAAAATAAAATGAAAACACTAACTCAAAAAGATGTGCACCCCTACATTCACGGCAACATTATGTATAATAGCCAAGATATAGAAACAACCTAAATGTCCATCCGTTAAATGGATAAAGAAATTATGGTACACGTGCGTGTACACACACACCCACACAGAGGAATATTATTCAATCAAAAAAAATATTGAAATCTTGCCATTTACAACAACATGGATGGACCTCACGGACCTTATGCTAAATGAAATAAGCCAACAAAAGACAAATATTGTGTGACCTCTCTTGTGTGTGGAATCTAGAAAACACACACGCGCACACACACACACACAGCTGATAAAGAGAACAGACTGGCGGTTGTCAGAGGCAGGGGTGGGGAGGATGGGAGAAATGGGTGAATCGCTTTTATTTTGTTTTGTTTTGTTTAAATGGAATGATTTTTTAAAAAATGAACAAACGTGAAATGAAGAATATAAGAAATGAGTGGAAACGGTGGTAAGAATCAGATTTGGTTCTTTTGTCCCAACAGGAGAAATAAACAGGTCCATCTAACCTCTCTGTAATGGATATGGCCTATGATTAAGCAGTTCTATGAAAGAAAAAAAAAAAGAATTATTAATATAATTTGAGACTCCAGAGAAAAACAACTTGGGAAATTCTGAAGAAAAAAAGGGGTTACTTTAAGAATTTGGCTGTTAAAAAAAGTATGATTTTAAAAAGTCCCTCGTGATTGTCCTTTTGGTCCAACACAAGATATGTACCCCAACATTTATGAATTTATTCCAGTAAGTTGAGAGTCACATACTGGTCAAAATATAAGAGCTGGAAGGAACTTTAAAGATTATTAATCACTGCACAAAGGAGAACACAGAGACCAGAGAAATTAAATAACCTGCTCAAGATTACTTACAAATGTACAGCCAGATGATTAAATTATACGCTTACCTATATTGTCTACAGATATTTTCACACAGAGGCTATAGTTTTTCCACTTGTGGCTTTACAATCTGGCCTTCCCTGAGGTCCTTCTGTTTTGCAACTAACTACTCTAGAGGAATATTTGCAGAATTTCCTGGGCACGCTCCATTTCAGAGGAGACACAGAGAAAGAGTAGCTCCAAAAACGCCGTATGAAAAAGCCGAGGAGTGCTTCCCTACGGTTGGACCTAAAATGGATAACGATGGGGGGCGCGCGGGGCGGTGGAGGGGACACTTGCTGGTGACCCATAATAGAGGCCAATTTGCCTTTTCCTAGGTGACACATACACCACAAAATGATACATGTCAATATGACAGCAGGGACATTTTTTAAAAGTTTTTTTTTTTTTTTTATTAAACTGAAAAATGTTTATGAGGGTAGGATGTGTAAGCCGTTTTGAACGGCAGTGTTACGGCTTGTCCAGTTCGCTACCGGATAGCCTGAGAGCTGCCATACTGGCCCTGGAAGCTAAGCATGAAGGCTGTGAACAGCCACACAAAACAAGAGCTTTTAACCAGACTCTCCACCTAGGGATGGAAATGCAAGCTCGCCCCCTTGAGACAAGAGAAAGAAATCAGCGTTCCATTAAAACTAGTAAATTAAGAAGATATTAACCGGAAATTGTCCAACAATGCTCTTACCCACAGTCTTGAAGAAACAAGTACTGGTATTGTTGTAAAGATAATTAAGGATGGAAATTCAGTTAATGTGACATCAGACTGTGTAGCTACAAAGAAGCGGAGCATGGTTCTGATTTTAAGCGCCTTCTTGATTGGGAAGCATGTGGACTTCCCCAGGAACATAAATACTCAACATACGGGACTTTCGAGTTGTTCTTGAACATATTTGCTCCTGCTGTTTGGCTGCTAAATCCATGAGCATCTTGGCAAGATATACTGACTTGGTAAATTCACTGTTCGCTATGGTTAATAAGCTTATGCAATGAGCATCTGGAAAAGGAATTAGTACAGAAATGCCTCAATGAACTGATACACCAGAGAGGCAACCTCCTTCCCAATGAGCTTGGCCACACACTGAAGAGAGGACTCACACAAGACGTGGAGCAAGCATGGTTTGGGGCAGGAGAGCTGGAGTGAGAATTTTTTCCTGGCCACCCTGGAGCATATTCTCAAGGTGAATGGTCCGAGAAGGCTTACATTCTGGATTAAAGGATTCAGGGTCATCTCTCTACCTACTTGTATCATTCTTTAGGAAATAAAAGGCAGATGTGGAAAGTCTTAGTAATTCCTGCATCAAACGCAAACTTTTTCGACAAACCACCTTGGTGATGTTTAGTGGCAATTCAAGAGATAATAAGAACACAAAGCTTATTATAAATAATGAATCAGCTTTGGTCTCAAATGGCCAAAAGAACTTCTCTGACTGTCTCTGAACGCACGGGAGTATAACGTGATGGTATTAGAATCTTGGTATGTATACGCATCGCTCCGGGTACTTGTTTAAAATGCAAAAACCCATCAGGGTGAAGCGGAGTCCCACAGATGTGCATCCTCAGGATGATCACAGAACAAACAGTAGAAATATCACCCAAGAGAAGAGAGGTTCTAGTCTAGTTTACCGAGTTAACTAGTCGTGAAATGAGGCAAGTCCCTTTACCATATTGAATCCCTTACTTTTCCTTTAAAAGTGTTGGACTTTTCAGATCGTGTATAAACTTCATTAAAATTCTAAAGGCCTCAGAGGTAAAACAAGTTCCAAGTCTCCCAACTTAAATTAAGGCATAATGCCATTTCTGAAGCTTTTATAATTTATGTTCGAGAAGCAGAAACTGAGTCCTGATTGTTTCAGGAACCACCATATGCCACTGGTTACTTAAATGAAGAAAAGGATTCTGGAATCTGAAGTTATGAAACTAATTAATAATAACGATGCTAAGCTGTACTTACTGAGTGCCAGGGTCTGTTCTAAGTGCTTGACTCATTGAGCAAAAAAAAAAGGAAGACAACAAAGATAATCTGAACTTCGAAACTAGTGAAGTAAGTGGGGGCAATGTTTAATATTAAATCGTAACTATTATTAAAGCTTTGGCAATAATTAATATTAAACTACAACCATAAAATTCTGATAAAGTGACTAAGGAGAATGGATCATATTTATTAGGTGTGAGTACACCACCCGGCCTCCTAAACTGTGAATAGTTTTTAACCCAGTGAAGAAATACGTTAGGACTGTCTATCATCTATGGAGAAATCTGCAGCACTTAACACGGAAAAGTGTTTTCCCTGAGAACAGAAGCACTTATTATTCTTGATCCTGCCTGATTCCTTTATAAATCAGGATTTTAGGCATTATTGACCTCTAAAGTAAGGGTATATTTACATATTTACAGCACAATGTGTCAAGCAGGTTAAGGAATAAAAAAATTACTTCTCAGTTTACATGACAGATATCAGACTACGAGACCAAAAATAAAAAAGGAACTCAAGCCATACCTTTTTTCTTTAAATACTTGGTAGTGCTATATTTGACAGAAGTCCCTATGTACTGACAATTACAGAAGTTTAGAGAAGGTTCCCGAACAGGAAGATACCTCTGGGAATTTAAAATGGATTTTTTATTTATATTTACCAAAAAACTGCCATAAACGAACCATTGTTCTAGGTTTTCAGGACAGCCGCAAAGTTTAAGAAACACAAATTCTTTTATTTTACCTTTGGAAGAGGATGACCCAGTCAAACAATGGTTCAATGAAGCCATGACTGGCCTATCCCCAAAGCCAGCACAGGGACTGGGCAAGCGTCAGAAAGGTCGGATTAAATGGTATTAAGCAAACGCCACCCCACCCTCGACTACAATTGCACACTCAAGTAACCCTTTTCAGAGGCCGACAGACCCCAGAGGGTCAAGACTGGAAGATGAAAAGCGGAGATTCTAAGTCAAAAAGCGAGTCGGGGAGAATCGAACCGGAACTCTCTGCCTCCCACCTTGCAGTTGATAACTAGAGCGTTCACCAGAAAACATCACATTTAGAAAAGACAGACGTCTTCTTTCCTTTTCTTTTCATCCACTGGTTCACAGTATCCTCTAGGCCAGGCTCGGGCCCACAAACTACTGCCCGCGGCCCACTGCCTACAGCCCATGAAGAAACCTAGGAGCAGATTTCCTATCTTTCAATAACTGAGAAAAAAAAAAAAAAAAAAAAAAACTTTTCAAAAAAGAATGTGACATAACACATGAGCGTTATAAGAAACTCAAATTTCAGTGTCTATATAAGTTTTGTTCATTTATTAGTGTCTATAAAGTTTATTGTAACAGTCACTCTTGTTTACATCTAGCCGAGGGCTGCTTTCACACTCTAACGCAAAGGCGACGAGTTGCGACAGAGACTGGAGGTCCCAAAAATCATAAAATACTTCACTATCTGTCCTCTCCAAAAAAGTTCATGGACTTCTCTTTCCTGACCCAGGAGAAACCTACAATGAATACAGCATATGAGAAGTTAAATGGGAAGGAGAGAAAAATGCAACGCGGGGCAAACTCAAGTGTGTGACCGAGCTTTACCCTCTCGATTCACAGCGAGTAACAAGTCCGGCAGAGAGACAGGGAGGGGAGAGAGATAAGTGGTCAGATTTCACATCACTGCAGCGATGATGTGAACACAAAAACCTGCATTATTTTTAGGCCTAACAGTCTGAGGAACTGAAGATCCCATTAATGTATGCTTTCTCCAACTACACAAAGTGGTGGCAGACACAAGCACAGCATAGCTATCCTCCATCGACGGACAAATTTCATGGTTCTGACCTTAATGAGGCTTCTCGGAATGTATCTGCCAGTCACAAAGGGTGGGGTAAGAGTCAAAAGGGAATGTGCCCTATTGTGTAAATCCTAGGTTAGAAATCAAACTCCACGCTCTCGTTCTAGCCAGGTCTGACCTTGAACTAGTCATGTGACTTCTCTGATGGCCTGTTTAGTAAGACATGCTGACAAACCAGAGGAAGATTATCTCTCTCAATACCTAAAACCACAGGAAAAGTGAAAACAGGTAAGAGAGGAGGGACTCTTATTTAAAAAATAATATTTTGTTTTCTTCTTTATGATACGATTAGGATAGAGATATTTCTCAACGTAAAGCAAAGAGTCCATGGCTGAGCATCAGACTGTATTCAGTGATGTTAACCACTGCAATATTCAGATGAAGGACTGAGAAAGAGAGGCACTTGAATGCAAGGATGTGAGTTTGTTCTTTCTCTTGTTTTAGGGGCTTCTGGAAACAAAGACGCCTGTACCCATGCAGGGTGTGTTCTCCTTTCTTTCCCTAGGGGCAAAAGCAACATTTGTCTGAATAATGCCTGCTATATAAGTAGCCACCCAGGCATTAGTCATGAATATTATCTATGGTAAGGGGTGGGTTAGAACAGCCAGCACCTCCCTGCCACTGTACTCCAATAAAATGAAGCTTCTTTATCACAGGCCAGACAGTTGAAACAGTGCTGTTTACCTACTGGTGTAACTTTAAGAAAATAAACCACCTTAGGCCTCTGAAGGAGAAAACAGTGCACTGTCTCATCTAGACAAGGAAGACTGATTTTCTGAGGGCAAGTCCAGTAACTTGATTTTCAGCTTCCCCAAGGCTTTACTTTTTTTAAAGCAGCATAGAATCGAAAGCCGAGAGTGATGTTTCTCTCAACTGGTTCTCTCATTTTAAAAGTTAATAGCTTTAAACAAGAAAAGTCATCTCAAGATCCTGAAGAAACACATTTTAAAAACCTTACTGAATATTAAATATAGAAGCACCATATGATCCAGCTAATCCACTTCTGGGTATATAAAAACATATGTCCACACAAACTTGCACATGAATGTTCACAGCGGTATCATTCACCCCAGCCAAAAGTGAAAACATGCCAAAGGTACAACAGAACATGGTGCCCCCACACAGCGAATACTACTTCACGATGTTATAGCACGGGCAAACCTTGAGACACGCTGCTGAGAGAGAGAAACCAGTCACAAATGATCACATATCACATGACGTCCTTCCCATGAAGTTCCAGAATGGGCAAATCCAGAGACAGAAAGGTGACCAGGAACTACCAGGAGCTGGAGGGGGTGGGTAGGGGTAGGAGGGCTAGCTTGGTTAATAAATACAGGGTTTCTTTTCAGGGTGATGATAATGTTCTAAAATCAGACAATGATAACAGGTGCATGACTCTGCAAATCTATTAAAAACAACTAAACTGTGCACTTAACCTGAATAGGTGGATTTTATGGTATGAGAACTATGTCTCCACAAAGCTGTTATGAAAAAAGCTACTGGACCTTTTCTTCCATCACTAAGAATGACATACTTCATATTGTAGACAGTTAGCATTGAGCTAGCTATATGTTAAAATTTCATTTTTGCTGCTATGAGTTTCTACATAAAGAAAGAAGAGTCAGACTTAAAAAGGGTTAACAGATCCCTTCGGTGGTAATTCTTGTTTCATGACACATTAAACTTGATGACAAATTGAAAAGTCTTGTGCTCTGAGGGAAAATCTTTCTCATTACCATCCCCAAGGGATCCGGGCAGGAAGGCCCTGACCCCACCCCTGGGGTGCACGCTGTTTATGAAGCTTAACTGCAGCAACACGTCCACATTTATATGTAATAGAACAAGAGAGAAGCGGGGAAAAAACTACTGTGGAAAAAAAAAAATTCCCCAAACAAAAAATCAAGGCTGTCAAGCAGATAAAGCAGACCACTAATCACAGTCTGTGCGCACACAGACTCGGTGCCACTTACCGCCTGGGTCTTCGGGCCTTGTCTGGTCATCTCAGGCGTCGTGACTGGGTCTCCTGCAGCCACCTCTTCAGACACTGAACCTCTCTGATATTATCAGAAAATCCACTTCGTCGTCAGCTTTGTCTGGCATTTCTGAGAGAAGAACGAGGGGGGGGGGTTACAAAATACATTTGAACAACTGATTCCTGTGCCTTACTATTTACACAACGAGCTCCAGGTTTTGTGTGTGTGTGTGTGTGTGTGTGTGTGTGTGTGTGCGCCAAACAGAACAGTATTCTCGGGCTTTCGCAGCTGGAGTTATTTCTGACCCTGTGCTGAGCTATTCCTTTATCACACGGTTGTATGGTTTTCCCTAGCCTTCGTATGGCTTTGCAGCTAAGGGAATACCCAACTCAATGTCTGCTGAACTTCCATTTTCATGACAAATCTGAGTGTGGTGCTTGACTTACATATGGAAAAGCAACTTCACAAGCTGCAAGGTCACAGATGAACAGCTGAAGTTAAGTATTCCGTTTTGACCAAGATCAAAGAGGCAAGAGATGTTTGTATTTGTACAGGGGAAAAAAAAAAAAGAAAGAAAGAAAGAAAGAAAGAAAGAACGAACCTCTGAGAATGAGAGGTTCTTTTCGTGAAAAGTTTTTCTTTAAAAACATCCTACATATACTCATTTACCCAGAACTGCAACTGGTAACGCATGGAACTATTCTGGTACGTTATTTTTTGTTTCAGCATTTCTTTCTTCCCAAACCAAAACGTAATCATAAACCAGCAATTCCTTTTTTTTAAGAAAAGTTATTACGTGTTTTCTTTAGAATTATGCTCAACAGACCGAACAGTCGTGGTTTTTGTACCTGACCACCACGTGGTCAAGCAGAATCAGGAAGGAAGTGATAAAGTGATGTCTGAAGCAAATTTAGCCTTTGACACTTCTTTAAAGGAGACTGCTGACTGAGGAGTCAAAACTCACCGTAATAGTCCAATACAAATGGAACTATCATCTACATTTCATGGGGAAAATTGTCTGTGGTTGTTTTTGATCTAGTCGGGGCACTATTCTCACGGAGAAAACCGCCCCTAAACTAAAGGGGAGAAAGGTTCTTTCACCCAAGAATAAGATTTTATTCTAAAAGCATGTTGTGATGTGCACAAACATCGAATCAGGTTTAGAGAAGTTACATTTGTATAAATGAACATTTTCAAATTTTCTTTCTTTGCCCTTATAATTATATAACCTTAATAGCAATTTTAAATTGGCAAGCAAGTTTCTGTGTTCAAAAAAAAAAAAAAACCAAAATCTGTCCATTTCAAAAAAAAAATGTGATTAAAGTTGAAAAAAATATGACGAAGCACTCTCCTCAGAAGTATTCCTTGACCAAAACATTTCCAAGTGAGGTGGAGTGATTTTTTTTTATTGTTGTTGTTGACTTTTATCTTATTTATTGGGGATGTGTTTTTTGGCACAACCTAACTATCCTACATCCATCAACCGAAAATACGTATTTCTGGCAAGCAGCCACCAGTCACAACGGTGACCAGTGATTACTGACACTTGAAGGATGTTGGCAACGTCTGCAGGGTTGGCCTGGCTCAGTCACGCACAACGGGTTTCCCAAAGCACTGTCACCAACGCTCCTGATGGGGGAGAGGCCACATTCCCTCTTTCTAACTAGAAGGTGGGTGTTTTCCCCGTTTCCATTTCTATTTTGGCTCGATCTACAGCAGCACACAAAAACAGAAGCCGGGGTCATGGGGCGCCCCCCGAAGCGGCAGTGAAGCCCAGGTCTCGTCACTCATGAAACATGACAGTTACACTCGTGCACGGAATACAAACTTCGTACGAAAAACCCTTTGGCTCTGACGCCCCGCCCAGGTGCTTTTTCTCCAGGGCAGTGTGCCCGGGGCCTCCCCCAGTCCCGGCTACCTCCCGAAGCAGGTGCCTCCAGTGGCTGCGGCTCTCTTTAGTCTGAGGTCATGTGCTCCAGTCACACACCACTGACTCCTCCTGGTAGCAGAACAAGTAACTCGCCCACTCGTCCCCACCACCCCCCAAAACCCAGAGACACTGCTGAACGTCATTCGTCTCGTTTTCCTTCCTAAAACCTTAAAATCTTAAGAATCATGTCTTAGCATTTTACTATATTTACATACTACAAAATATCAGCGTCTGAACTCTCTCTGGTTTCTGCCTTTCCTCATATGGCACTACAGACACCGAGCTCCTAGTTTGTACTTGACTCGGGTCAAACTCTGACTACTGACCAGAGGAGAAATCATTCCAGCTCCTGTGGCCGAAGCCCAGCACCCAAATGAAAAGAACACCGCCAGGCATCAGCTTACAGCCACTCCCATTCTTCTGAGATGTCAATCTGCCAGGGCCCCCAAAATAGACTTGTTGCTGTGCCTTATTTTAAAAATTAGAGAACTTCTCATGTAAACTGAGATAGAACTCACCGAATCTCTAACACGCCAGAAGAGTAACAAAACTAAAAACCTGAAGTCACCGACAAACACCACCTCAGGTTGCGTAAACCCCTCACTGGAAGGGGGAAAAAATTATAAATAGTTAAAACTGCCTAATCTGGAAAAATGACCATGTGTTTACATTACTCTTTTTCCCTAAGCAACTTCTTTTCTTACTGTTTGTTCATTTCTCAACACACCCCACCCCCACACTCTTAACCTGTGACACTTCCAAAGCCTTTCAGAAATCAGAAAGAACAGCAGAAACACAAGCACTAGAGACAGAACAGCCTACTTCTTACCTACAAAAGCCTGGGGGCAAGCGTGGAGACAGGTCCTCCGTCTATACCTGGTGGCAGGTGGCTGTGTCACAGTGTGAGTCAAACTGACCTTCACAGACTTCAGAAGTCAACACACCAGTTTCGGCTTCAGCCTCAGGCCCCAATATGAAGTTTTACTCAGAGCTGGTTTCCACCGAGCAGTGGCGCTTTCTCTTCGTTCTCCCTGGACATGGTCGCCCACAGATGGAACAGGCCGCCGTGTGAGCAATCTGCTGGGTGCAGCTGCTTCACCAAGATAAGCAGACACCACGTCTGCCCTGTGACAGCGGCTCAGCAGGCTGGGCTGGGGCGGAAATCCTGCATCCTATCCCTGCACTGTGCAGGGCCCTGAATTCTCAGACTGGTGCCCAAAAGCAACAGGCAATGGCATGGGAGGTCTGCTCCTCGGGCAGGAAAGGAGGGAGCTCGCTTCACCCCACCCTTGCCGATGACCTAATGCCATCATTTGCAACGTTAGGCCGCTGGCTTAGAACGATACTGACAGCTCTTTATGAAACCACTCTGGCTCTAAATTTGCTCTGAACACAGACTAGGATGATATGGGGGGGGAAGGAGTTTCAAGCTTAGAAATAAAAGTTTTTCAGCACCGCTTTAATGGCTCTAGAGAAAAGAACTAAGCCATGGGAATAAAAACATCTGCTAAAATCATTTATCATTAGAGAGCACCAGTGACCCAGTAGGCACTGTGTCCCCTGTCAGGAAAGGCACAACTGCTCCAAGGCGACAGACAGAGCATTTACAGGCCTAAGCAACCAAGCCAGGCGTCCACAATACAGGAAGCGAATCTGCGCAGCCCTGAGATGATGCGCCTCTCCCGATGGCGGTGCCCGTGAACCTGGCAACCTACCCAGTAAACGCAAGACCTCTAAACGACAGAGAAACCTACATTTCTACCAGCTCATCACAGAGACTTTTAAGGGCACTTGTCTCTCAAATTGCTAATTTTTATTCTGATTTGCTCACCTGTTGTCGGCTCTGGTCCTTGGACCGGCCGAGAATCTTCTCTGGCTCCTCCCTTCCGCAAAACATCCTGCAGGACTCCCGGGGGCTTCTTCACGGACACTGCCCATCTGCTGCGCCTCCCCAGGCAGGAAAGCCATCGCCTTCCCCAGCTGCTCAGTCACTGGGCCAGACCCAGGACGGGATGGTGACATGTGACTGGTCTCGCCCTCTGGGAGCAGGGCTCCTGAGGCCTTGACTCGCTCTATGACGGCATCCACTATGCGACTCGCAGCCTCCTCGATGGAGCCTGCTGTCTCCGGCAGCTGCCCGGCGGCGGCGGACACAGCGCAGGGCAGCGGGGGAGCTCTCTCTCGTGCCTGTGGCCTTGTCATCACTGTCGAGACCCCCATCTCTGCAACAGGCTGCGGTGGGACGGGACGTACGTCATCACCCACTCGTGCGTCCTTGGGGTCACCCAGGCTACAGCTGCGGTCAGCTCCCTCCAGTCTCGCTTTTCCCCAACGAAGAGGCACCATCTCTGGGGACGCGGCACCCTGGGCGTCATTCACACGTGCGCCTGGTAAAGCCTCTGGCGAGCCCAGGATCACATTCTTCCCCTGGTTCAACAAGACCCCTGGCGTCGAGAGGCCGTGGGCCTCGCGTGACACCGCCCTCCTTCCGGCCCCGACGGTGCCCTGCAGAGCACTGGCCAGTGCAGCATCCACGGCCACATTGCCACGCACCTCGCCAGCAGTGCTCGCCCCCTGGGATTCAGCTGCTTTCACGCCAACATCCAGAGTGAAAGACCCATCGCAGTTACGAGCCTCAGACCCTGCTGGTGCGGGCCTGGGCGCGGAGGTGAGCTGCCCTGCTCTGCACACGAGGCTTCCTGGCTCGAGTCTGCAGCCAGCCTTGCTCCTGGTGGCACCAGGCTCCACGCAGCCCCACCTTCTGTCGGCAGTGAGCCTGGCGGGGCCACTTCCTTGTTGTGTTTCGTTTCTGCGTTCAGACGGGCCAAGGGTGTGCCCCGTGAACCGCCGCGTTCAAGCGCTTTGTCCTCAGCCCAGGCGTTCGAGCGGGGCTCTGCACAGACTGCCAGTGCCTCCCGTCCAGAAGAGGCTGTCCTCTGC
The DNA here is from genome assembly GCA_003508835.1 of Eonycteris spelaea. Lineage (NCBI taxonomy): Eukaryota > Metazoa > Chordata > Mammalia > Chiroptera > Pteropodidae > Eonycteris > Eonycteris spelaea. The sequence goes on from PUFA01000115.1 coordinate 5,375,514, forward strand.
TCTTCCTGCGGCGTTCCTGGAGAAAGACTGTCTTCCTTAACAGAGGAAAAAATTGCTGCTTTATCCTTGTCACCTTGCCCCTGAGCTGCAGAGCTTTCTGGAGCCACCAGATTTTTTCCTTCTTCAGTCAAATTGGTAGCAGAGGCCGAAGCAGCCTGACCCACACGCAGCAGGGAGCAGTCAGCGTCCCCCTTGATACTCAGAACTTCAGGGGCTGCTGAGGGGAGGGCCCTCGGGCTCCCCACCAAAGCCCACGGACTGGCATTCCCCATGCCGGGCGGAAGGGCTGGGGCAGCAGGCGGTGTGGGCAGGCCTGCCGCACTGTCTTCTAGTGGCTGCTTATCCGGCTCACGCAAATCTCGGCCATCTTCACAATCTGCAGCATTGTATGGTTCAGAAGTTGCTGTTCCCTTTTCGCTCTGGGAGGGGACAAGAGAAAGTACGTCATCTTTGGTTACTGATTCATTGCCTGGACTGCTTGCCAGAGAGAACGTCCTGCCCGATGGCAGTGCCTCGTCTGCCACGGGCTCTTTCTCAGCATGTGGATGTGGAAGCACCTCAAGCACACTGGTTAGAGATGTTTCCAATTTCAAATCTCTTCCCGGGCCCTCTTTATCCGAAACGTGGAGAGGACAAAACCCCACATCTCCCTGGGTATCTCTGGCATGGTCGGAGGTGGCCGAGCCTGCAGGCAGACAGCAGTGGGTGGCTGCTGCGTGCTGGGCGGCTCTGTGGCGGTGCTTCCGGGCTGGGGAACTCTGTCACCACACTGCTTCGCAGCCGACGCACCACTAGAAGTCACTGTGCTCTGCTGACAAGCAGAGGCAGCACAAAGTTCATCGTCTCCAGTTGTAGAACAGATGGGTGACTTGCAGTTTGGGCTCTGAACGTGAGATGAATTCGTTTCTGATTTCTGCTTAGGCATAACGTCTTTTTGTGGCCTGGGGAAGTTTAAATCAGAGGGTGGCACCGCCTCACACGTGTTTGCCGAGGACGCGTCAGGTTCAGATGCATCTGAGATCCCGCCCTCTGCAGCGGCTGGAATCACTAGGGAGTTCTGGTCCACTGAAGCGCCAGAGCTCTCTTGACGACTTCCTGAAGTTCCAGTCTCTGCAGATTTTACAACGGAGGCTTCTGTGCTAGGAAATCCTAGTGGAGACTCGGCAGGTTTGTCCCCACACACGGAGCTGGTGGCAGAGACACAGTCGGGAACACCCGCTATACCCTCAGGCGTGCTGGTGCCGTTGACACCGGGGGCCCCGGCCGCGCCGGGTCAGAGTCCTCCAGCCTCCCCTGCGCACCTTCCCCTGCGTCCAGCACATGCTCCTCTGCCTCTTCCCCGTTTCTCTCCACGCCTGTATTCTCCTGGGAGGCGGCATCTGGGTTCGCGAGGCCATGTCCTGTTTCCCCTGCGGTCTGTGGGACACTGGCATCTGCTGCGGCTGCACTGACGACCAGCTCGCCGGCAGAGAAATGCTGGCCTGTGTCTGGAGCCGCGCCGACGACTCCTGGCCGGACACTGTCCCCACTGCTCAGAGACGCCTGGTCTGTGGCCACGGCAGCTTCTGTTCCAGTTTCTGCATTTCTGCTTCCACAGGACGGAGGGCCTTCTGGGCCCTGTGCGCCACGATCAGGCATGCTCTGGGGGCAGCTGCTGGGTTCGGACACAGTTCCGGAGTCCACAGTGGGGGCTGGCCCCACTTCTTCCCCTTCCGTTTCCACGTCTTTACTTTTCTTCCGACAGGAACGGTCTTTGTGCTCTTCCTTACCCACACTGGACGAGTCACAGGAACGTTCAGTCTGCCCTGTAGTGCCCCCTGGGCCGCACGGAGAGCTCTCGGCGTCTGCGGGAGGAGATGGCGGCGGGCTGTCCGTGGACACCGGCGCGGGAAAGGAACTGGCCGTCTGTATCTTCGGCGGCGGATCCCGAAGAATCCTGTGCCGTCATCATTAATGGCATAAGATTGTCCATCTGCTTGAGGTTTGTTTTCTAGGAGGAAATGAAAAATACTTTTTAAAAACTCTTCGTGAAAAAAAAAAAAAGATGTCACTGCAACCTACAGGCGGAAACCCTGCTGGAGAAAGCTCACTTCCGTGCAGCCCCTCTAAGCTTGCACGGTAAGCTGATCTAAGTGAGTTCTTGATACCACCGTCATCCCTTACAGCTGCATATCCAGTGCACTGATAAAAATGGTCAAGAATACACAAGATGATTATTTGCTATTCTATGAACTTATTTTAGAAAGTAGCTTAAAACTAAGCCTCAAAAACCACATTTAAAAAAAAAAAATCAGCGATAAATCTTCTTCAAAAGAGCAGCCGAGAAGGATTTTTTTAGGGTCTTCAGAGGAGCAGAGGCAGATTCCATCCTGCCTCATACATGCAAGTGAATTCTTCCTGAGGAGTTAAGGGCCTTTCGTTCCCCAAATACACTCTATTCAACCTGTATTAACAGTTATAGTTATAGGTTCATAATTTCAAAAACAGTAACATTGTAGATATTCTTTTACTTTTGATAAAAGCAGTTCCTCTGATATTCAAACTAATGATTAGAAAAATAAGAACATCAAACTAATAACACCTAATTCTTGATTATTATCAAGAGGTACTATGGCTTGAGGATACCTCAAAAATAGTCCTTGCAACTTTAAAGTAATTTTTTAAATGCACAATATAACCAACTACGTGGTAATGGATAACAATAACCATGATCATGACCTGATGGAAAATACTATGCTGTTAACGTAAATGCTAGCTATGAAAATCAAAGTGAAATCAGAAATATTCATAATACAATGTACAAAGAAAATGAAATCTTTAGTTAACCTAAGGTTATAATTGTGTAAAAAAATCACACGTACATGCAGACAAGACTTCGGGAAAGTGGAGAAAAACAAAAACAGCTTATCTTTAGGGGAATTTGCCTTTAGAATGAAATTCAGAAATTCTTATAATAATACTATTTTTAGTACATAAAAACGACTTTTAAAACATCTGGTTTTCTCTTCACTCATTATCTGATCTTGCAATAATCTCATGCATATCTACCATCCACTCCCCTCTCATCTATTTACTGAGCAAACATACTGGGTATTTACAGTACTCTATCATCAGACTACTCCTGCCTTACTGGGTCCACTGTCAAGTCTCTGGGCATGTAAGTGTAAAATGTGTCATGCTCACTAAAGTCCTTCCAGTAAGACAGTGAAAGAAAAACAGATTTTCACTAAAATCTTCTGGGCTGTGCTCCTTAGAGTATGCAAAACTAGCTTGCTTCCATTCCTGTTGAGAGTGTAACCACACTGTGAAACATCTTGGCCTGCTGGTCTCGAACATAATGCCTGCTCCCAAAGAAGCCTCTGGCACGGAGCTGACCCTCGATGGCCTTAAATGAGATTATTGTCAAGCTTTCTCCAAATCAAATCAGCTCTGAAATAAACTGGGTGGAAAAATGATCTAAACTTAGTCTTTCAGATGTTATGGCTGAGAGAGATGTAACTGTATGACGTTTGTATTATCCATAACGAATGCTACCAGGCAGTCCGTAATGTTTTTATGTCTGGCAACAACTTTATCTTGAGGACTTGAGTGGATTATAAAATCTTTATTTTTTTTTAGTGATCTTTTTCCCATACAACTATTGATTTAATATAGTAGCAGCATCATCACTCATTGAAATAGTTGTGAAAAAGCTTTTTTTCCTCGGTAAATTTGGTTTTTGTTCTTTGGCAACCAATTCAGAAGCTACTCTGCTCATTTAATTTTATAAAGTTAAGTCGACAAATTTATAAAGTTAAACAAATTCCCTTTCTTGCCAGGAAAATTTAGCTCTGGATGTTTCATATTTCTGTATCTACAAAGTGTCTGTGTATCTTTCATTATTTCAAAAACCTGGCAAAAACAAATGAGGACTTCAGTCTCCTACTGGAACAATCCCAATGCTAGCTCTGTATCTGTAAGCAGAAACATCGAATACTATTAAAATTGCTTTATTTACAGGTTTTGCAATCTTTGAGGGAAGCATTTTTATGCTTTGATTATAACAAGGTTTACTGGGGTACGGAATGAGAGCACAGAAGCCTGAAAATGGAAATTTTCTTCCTTACCATTAGCTGCTGTTGGATGTTTATAAGTTTAAAAATGTGTCCAGTGCAACTGTCTCCGGGAAATGGCGGCTCCTGAGGTGACTGGGACTCAGAGGTTAAAGTGTAGACGTCCAGCTCCCGATGATGCCTCACAGAACAGTCCCCATAAGGTATTTCATAGGATAAACTGCTCCAAGAGTCTGGTTCTCCAGCATTCTCCCTGTAAGCAAGCCATCTCCAGTTAATACATAGCTATGCCCTGTCTCGAGGCACAGACTTAACCCTCTAAGGTTATGCAAAATTGCTGACCTGATCATTTTTTAAGGCTCTGCAGCAGAAATTTGGTTTGAACAGTTCCCCTGTGACTCAGGGATATAACTAATTGTTCCACCCACAGCACACGAGGTCACAAATGGGTTAAATGAAAACTGCAGGGTTTTTCCCTAAGGATCTTTTTCATGGAGATGAGAGAAGTCTGGCATCTTAAAAACAGTTAATATTATGCTAATAACCAAATAATGCGGAAATGTAAACAGGATGGTTCTAGCCTGGTATTCAATATTAGAAACCAGGCTTATTAAGCATTCTTCTTTAAATGGGTTACACCATATGCTAATGCTAATTGAAGTCCATCACACTGGGAAGGAAGAAAACATCTCTCCAAATGCAAGGCAAGGGCACTCCAACTTTTGTTAACAGTAGGCAGAGGAAGTATCCTCAAAATTCAAACTACTTGGAGAAGAGGTACTACAATGCCATGCCATCTACTTATCTCGTGTAATGATCAAACCCTATTTTGAATGAAGCACCTGGTTCCAGAACGCCAATTTATAATATTTTAGATTTAATAAACAGAACTTTACTCAACTCAGATTATTGCTGTGAACGAAAAAGGGACCACATACTGAACCTGACAAGTTCAGGTGAGACCTGTATGGCGGGCCTTACTCAGAGATGTAAAGTAACCACACAGGATGGTCGGAACATAAAAATTCCTAACTAAAAGCGAGTCATGGAGAGTAGTCTTGTTCTAGGCCTGTAGCTTCCTTGAAAGGTCAATCTTTACCTTAAGTAAGCCTGGCTACTGTCTTTTTGTATCTAAATAACATATCCTTGGAATGTCAGAGTATCCCCCTTTTCCAGACCCCTCAGGGTACAACCTCGCACCAGAGCACGAGACCATACAAACCCTCATTGTTATCATGTTCCCCAAATACCTCTCTATGTGCTATAAATGTTAATTATTATCTATCCTGTGCCCACCAATGGAAAAGAAAGATGTTTCTCTCTGTTTTACTTTTTATCCAATCCTGGATTTCTCTGCTTTGCCTTCTCCCATCCCGTTAATCTACCACCAATGGATTTCATGTAACCATCCTCCTTCAGTTCTAATGCAAAAATTAAACTGCAAACCTTCCATCTCCAAAGCATTTTCTTAATCTGTTGAAATTCTGCTTTCCGGAAATTGTCAGTTTGGCTCAAATAAACTCATAAAAACTCTCTACGGGTATGGACATTTCTTACATCAACATTACAAACAAACCCCATAAACAAATAAAACAGATGAAGGTACAAAAAAACTTTCTGGGATACGCTGCGAAAGATGAAATCTCTTCATGTGGTTCCCCTTATAAAGAACTAGGAGACTGGTAGAGTATCCTAGGGATTCTAGAAAAGAAGGAAGGTTATGTTTGAGATGATTATGTTTTAAATGGAAGAAACTAAAGAATTAAGAAATAAAAGACGTGCTACCCACAGACAAATGTGAAGGAGAAACACTATAACTCTCCAGTGTTTTGTCTACTAAATCATACCTGTCTGTCATTAACAATTCACCAGAGAGTAGAAGGAATCTGAAAGCTAAAAATATGCCATGATGGAAAACCTATAACAAACTGGAGAATCATGTAGGGGCTGAGGATAACAATTCAGGCTGCTACAAATGAAAACTACTGTAGTATCCATACTCAAGAGCGACTCACCAAGAGTCGCTTAAAATGAAGCTGGCCTATACTATGCTAAATGTTCTACATGTTTACCAAGCTGCTCTACTCTGTCTGAGTAAAGGGACCTCAAACAGAAAAGTACCTATAAGATAGTCACTTAAAAGTTCAACTGAATGACTCAATTAAGAAGTCTATCAGCTATATCCTATGTGGGGGTGGCAATTTCTCTGTAAACTCAGCTTTGAAGCGCAGGTTGACACTGTCACTAGCTGCCTTATTAGTTGTCTGACAGACAAAACTGGCATACCTGCTTACTTAAATTATTGCATACAGCCATACTCCAATTAAAAAAAAAAGGCTTCTGATAGCAAAACTTGATTTGTATATCGCCATTCAATGTGAACCACATACAAAAAGCTAAGACTGGGATGTCTGTCAAACAATTAAAAAGGGTACAGTCCATTCCTAGCAAGATGGAGTTTTCTACAAACCTTGCCACTATTAATTCTCAAACTTTTCCTTTCTAATATCTAAACTTGGGAAATTCCCTTCTGCTATCATGACCCACTCAGCGCCTGCCTCTCCCACCCCCCCGCCCCCGTCAGAGGGGTGTGCTTTTGCTGCCACAGCCATCTCCATCTTTGGGTCCTCTGTGGAGATCTGCTGCTTCCAGCCCATCCAGATACCAGAGACTCGTCAATGCAATTATTCCCCCACTGACTCCCATGAACACCTGTTGCTAACAGTCTTCTAAAGCCATCTTGCCTGTAGGTCTAGGTCACCCCACCATTCAGCAAGTATTTGTATAGTATTACAGGAAATAGTATTCTAGGTGCTGGTAATACACACCAAAATCCTTGTCCTGCTGGAGCTTATATACTTGGCAAGGAAGATACGGGCATTCGGGTTAATAAGACACCTAGTATTTTGGAAAAGAGCAAGAGATATAGAGAAAAATAAAAGAGATATAAGGGTTCCAATTTTAAATGTGGTAGGTCAGGGAAGGCCTCGTTGAGGTGACGTTAAAGCCAATATATTTTCTGTTCCATCATCAGCACTCTATAAAACCTTTATAGGGTCCACTAATAAAATCTGGCAAAGCTCAAGGTATAAGAATGTTTACTGCAATTTTAAGTATAATAGTATTAAAAATTAGAAACGACCTAACCCAGTCAGCAATTAGAAGGCTGTTTGTTAAAGAACAGATCTATGGGCCATTATATACCATTAAAAATAACTGAAATAACAGTTCAATAACATCAAAATCCATAATGTTCAATAAAACAAACAAAATTAAAAAGATAAAAATGTAGGCAAATCTAGAAAGCAAAATGCACGAATAAAAATGTGTTAGGGTAGTTGGGTTACAGGCTTTCTTCTTAAGATTTTAATGTTTTTAATAAATGTATTTTTAAGTCCCTATGCAGCCAGGCCTTGATGCTGCTCAGTTTTTACTCACTTGTGTGACACTCCATCCCTACAGGGGTTACTGAAACTTACTATAGTTTCCTCAGAGGCCCAACTTTAACGCTGTCTGCTTCATTCTCAGGTGGCCCTTCCTCCCTTCTAAGCGAGAAGCGTCAGGCTACCTAACACGAGCTAAAGCATCCTGACGCGCTACCCATGCCCCTGCCCATGCCCTCGCCTTCGAGGACGATCTTCCAAACAGCGGGGCTGCCCTGTCTCCTCCCGCCCTCCCACCGCTCCTGATTCAGGAATCCTCCCTGAGACACCTATCGTTCTCCACCTGCTTCTGGCCTGGCTCCTGCCCCACCAGCCTGCAAGAACCATTACAACCTCAGCAACAGCCAGGCCAGAAGGGGGACACAGCTCCCTACAACAAAGAACCTTCAGGCCCAAAGCGTCAGCAGTGCGGAGGCTGTGACACTTGCACAAACCCGTGGACCACCTTCTGTCCATGCTCCCCTTCCCAGTAACTTGGCTCCCACTCACTCCCCATACAACTCAAACTTATCTGTCACAGGTCTCCACTGACAATAAAACCCCCAGATCCAGTGGGCTGTCTTTACCTCTAACATTCTAGAATTTTGTAGAATTTTAAAGTGGTGACCTGACTCTTCTTTTGACAGTTATTCTCACTTGACATTCATAGAAAGCCGTCCTGCTCACCCACTGTTTTCTCTGGCTCTTTTCTCTTCTCCTCACATCTTAGAGGGCCTCGAAAATAATTATAAAGACCACAGAAATAGATAAAAGCATGATAAAGTGGAAATATTGAAATGCAAAAGAGAATTTCTGCCGCAACTGTTTAAGAAACTCTATGCAACGTGCGAGGTAATATCTGAGAATGAAATAACCCCACCTTGTGGTGGTGGCATCATAAACAATGTTACTGTGTGTAACTTAATTGTTAAAAAAAATAAATACTCATCCTTCCTCATCATCCTCCTTGCTTCTGGCTTACGTCAGAGGACAGAGACAGCACAGCGCAGGCTACTTTCCAGGGAACATGGAAAATAAACCACGGCACCAAAGTATGGGCTTGGACGCTAACACGGTTGCACTGAACTCATCTCCAGGCTAACAAAAGGCACTTTAAAGGGATCCTCGACTAACAAACAAACCGGATGTGATTAGATAGAGATTTCTATTGACGTATTACTTGGATTTATGCTGCTATAAACCTATGGCGATGTCTCACAGAACTTAGGATTCTTTGCCTGTTCCAAGACGGTCATTAGCTTCGTAACTACTTAAGGTCCTCTGCCTACAAAGTGCTTGATGTTACTTATGAGAGCAGGAAGCACAGGCAGGTGAGAATTATTTTGAAAGGAAGAATATTATCACTGCTGACTGAAAATCAAATTCTAGGCTAGAGATATAGGACTTACAAAATAATCTGAAACTTGGGAAGAATAGCAAAACGATAAAGTAATTTCAAACTGATGACAGAAAACACATCAGGAAGAAAAGTCAAATACCCAGCCACTAGAAGAGACATGGCTTGTCTTTAAAATGGTAAGAGTTTCTTTAGCGTTCTCAGGGAGCACATGCAAAACAAAATCAAATAGCAACTCTCTGTGTTTATCAAGTTAAATAACCTAATCATGAAAAACAGGGAGAGGAACGTACACACATTTCTTCCAGTCTTATTTCTGAAAGCATTTGAAACTCAATGTAATAGAAAGATTAAAAGGTAAATATAAATCTGAAACTCCAGTGAAACAGTGACCACTAAAATCGATTTATTAATAAGCTTCCAATGGTGACGATTCCATGATTCTATAGAGAAGCCATTTGTTCTGCTTTCAGAAACCAAGAACTGTAATCATAATGAAGTAGTCACTCTGTAAACCAGCTTTTCCAGGAATAATCATTTTTGCTCATTCGTCTGGGAAGAGGACTTCTTATCCTCATAAAGTTCGCATGAATTTATATGAGGTTACTATCATTCAAATTTAAGAACCCATAAGCTTCTAATGATCATGTGTATTTTTATATAACCTATAGCCCTGATTTAGCACTTTTTATTCAATTGTTGAAATTGATTACTCTTATTTAGAAGCAGTTCGACAGGTAGAATAGGTCAAACCAAAGAGACATGTCTTTTCACTGATAGATGTGAGGTTTTTCAGGTCTCTCTACCCTACTTTGCTACTTCTGCGGAAACATATAACATTGATCTACACTCCCTGACTATAATACTGTACGATAAGCTCATTGAGTCAGAGAACTTCTCAAACTATTTACAAGGGACCAGATTTTTTTAAAATTTCCACATCACAAATACAAAAATTCCAAAAATGAATTACTAGAGAAACAAAATTTATAAGATACAGAACTGAAGCCCAAAGTGATTAGATTCAACAGCTATAAATGACGGTCAGGTTACTATGAAAGTTTCTAAACACATATTTTCAATTGTATACTAATCAGGAACCAGTGACAAATCGGGCAGATCAGCCCTCGGCCAGGTCCCGCCTCGTTCTGAACAGCAGTGGTTACAACGCAGACCCCCACGGTGACTAGGAACCGAGTCTTACGTTCCTAACGTTCGCAGAGGCTGGTGAGACAGGCAAGTGGCAGGGGAACGCAAAGCCGTCGCACAGATGGGAACACGCAACGAGGCACCAGCTCAGATCCACGGGACAGTTTCTTATTCTCCCAAAGCGCACTTCGCATAGGCCGAGGCAAAGCTGAAAGTAACTCAGTAACACTCAAAAGTACGTATTTTAGAAGTTCGGCCCCAAATGGTGTACTATTATTTTTACAAAACCCAAAACGTCCAAATACTACTTTAACAGTCATATCACAAACGGTGTCTGTACTTCACTGACGTGATTTCCCTGAATCAAATGTGAAACAATGGAAACAAATCACAGTACGCATAACGAAACTAGCAGGCTACAGAGAAGTGTCTAGTTTTCCAGTGTGTTTTCAGAATAAATACAATTTTTAATTTTCCAAGTGACAAGGCCAATGTCCTACATAAATACGGAGAACAAAGTTTCGGTAAACGAACCAAATTTTCATGCTGGTTGACTAAAGGCGAAGTATAAATTTTTAGATTCATTACGAGCAATCTATTCCCAAGTAATTTAGTAGAGTAACTTATGCGGATTAATGAGGTGAAAGCAGAATGTTTCCTTGGATTACATTATTAAAAAGTACTAAGGGGTATTCTATTGAACATTTGTATCTTGGCCACATCATCATTTTCCAATCAGCGCATATTCTCTAAAAGGGTCTGCATATACAAAAGACCCCAGAAGATACTTACAGCCTAAGTACACAGAGAATCTTAACCTACTTTGTATAAGCTTAAAACGCAAACCTAAATCCTATGAAACAGAAGGGAACTGGGTTATGAAGGAGCCACTATAGTTGGTATACCACTCTATTAAAAATGCATTCTGCCTGGCATCTCAGCCTCTTATACTGTATCTAAGTTCATTATTTCAAGATATCTCCAAATACCCCATTTCCAAAAAAATGAATAGTCGAGGTTATGCATTTGTTCATTCAAATATTCAACAAATACTCATGAAGTACCTAGTATGGTACTAGATGCTAAAATATATACTGATGAATACATAACACAGCCAAGGTTCCTACCATATATGGAACTTATATTATAAAGGGATATAATTACAGGTAGAGACAAGTGCTTTAAGAAAATAAAACGAGGCGCTTATGGCAGAAAACTCTTTGGAGTGGTAAGTGAAAAGGCCAGAATTTGCACACAGATCTAATTCCAAAACTTCTGTACCTCTTTCCACTTCCACGGTGATACCTACCCTACAACAGTTTCAAATTATGGCCCCATTCGAATTACACAAGCTGTACATCTGACAAAACACTTATCAGAAGCTAATCAGATACATTAATTAGGTTTTGTTCTCACAACTTTTATAGGAACCACAGCAAGTTTTCAACTGTAGAAAAACAGAAATTAAGAGGCCAATCCTTAGAGATGGGGTTATAGCATCCAAACCGGTGGTCCAGAACTGTGGCCCATCCACAGCTGCTCCCAAAACTCAAGTTATGTACACGGTATGACAAAATTCAAAAGCCCAGAGTGAATTCCAACAAACGCCCCAGTGTTCTAGCTGCTACGCTGCAATCAGCCTCTGCCTTCATATCTGGTGTAGCTAGCTGTAACACGAAAAAGTCTGGGTCTGATAGTAACATACAGATAAAACCCTGTCGAATCCACCGCAGAGAAAAGCATTCTTCCTGTACCAGCGACAGCAGTCACTCAGGGGAAGTTCAGAGACACATCTTGTTGAGGTACGGCAGAAAGACAGATCAAATGTCAGAGGACAAACAGTGAGGCTCGACAACACATCAATCTGGAAGCTGATACTCACTCATGGCTGCCCAGGCACCACGAATACCGCAGGCCCATCCTACCTGGGTCTGGGCTTTCAGAGGGGAGAAGAGCAGCCAGGTCGGCCCTCCCCAAGGGCGTGTTTTGCTGAGTTTCCTCCTGCCAGGAACTGCAGCACCTAGTTCCTTATTTGAGGGCCACAGCAGTATCTTTCATGAAACCACATAACCATTACAGTGCCAAACTCAAAGAGTCCTACAAGTTCAACCGCAACTCACTGAAATGGAGTGGGAGAGGCTGAATGTTAAGCAGGGGGGGGGGCAAGGAAATGAGGGGAACTACTGATTCACCTCAAAATGAACCGCAGGTGATTCTCTATCTGAGGTGTTTGCAGAGAACTCACTGCTGGACTAGTTATGCTTTCATGCACACGAAAATTCACTAGAAATCTTGGCACTGATATTCTTAGCTTCTCTCTTCCCTTTTTCCATGGAGGGAGCTGGGGTGAGGAGCACAGTACTGCGGCTCTGCCCTTAACAATTAGCTGGGGAGCAGGACACAGGGAAGAGGGCGCGCGTAACATGAGCAACTATCGTGTAGCAGCAATTTGGTATCAATTCTATGCTGTTAAATCACTCAAATTTGTATAAGGTGATGATCGGAACACGAGCTGCAGAGTCCGACAGACCTGGTGTGATTCTTTACTCTGACGTCTGATCTTAGGCCGGTTACACATCTCTGCAGCTCACGCTCCTCATCTGTGCAGTGAGAATCCTAGGTTTCTTGTGAGATCAAATAAATGTAAATATAAGTGTTAGCATAGCGTTAGGCCCTCCCAAAGTGCTCAATAAGTTGTGACTATATGGAATACTACAGGGCTGGTCTAATTCTAATGAACAACAACAACAACACAAGAGTCCGTTTCTGAGTATGAGCCATTAAAAAAAAAAAAGAAAAGCACAGGAACCCTGCTTATGGGGGTAACTGCCAGGCAGCTACCCCTATATCACCCTCCTACTGTTTACTCCTAAAATATCCAAGAGGAAAATAGGGTTCTAACTCCCTGCTGTTTCCAGCATTACTGGTACAGCTGTGGGGTAGGGCTGAGCACAACAAAACCTGTCAGAAATTGGATGGGGTTGCAGACGTGCCGGGTTCACATAAAGCTGAGTGGATCATCTTATTTCCAAAAACTCTCCTTTCCTAGTTCTCCAAATGAAGGGACGTGGTAAATTTCTAAGGGCTTACACGTGTTCTCAAGAAATCCTAACAGACCCATGAGCTACACAGAGGTACGTGCTATCATTTCCCATTTCAGATGAAGAAACTGAGGCTCACAGAGAGCAAACAATAGGGATGTACTCACATTCGGCTTTGTCTTTTTAAGGCCAAATACTCAAATGCCTACTGAACATGTATGTGATCATCGATCAAGTGATTACAGAAGTTACCATCTCAACAGAGAAGCAACATCATCAACATAAAAAATATTGTGAAAACAAGGAGTATTCTGGAAGCATTCGCTACATAATTTAAAGTGCGTATCTCCTTATATGCTTTTTACACAAATTCTGCTGGCCAGTTAAAGTATAAATGCGTATTGAGTATAAGAGTAGAATGCTAAAATAATTAGAGGTTGTGAAAACTGTTAAAGCTATGCACAACAAGAGTTTCAAATGGCTAATAAATAGATTGACAATATTAAAGACTGCATTGGCTACACAGCTTTCAGAAGAACATTTTTTTTTGGAGCCAACAAATATTTACAAAAATTTAAATGATAAAAGGAAAGATTATAGATAATTAGATTATATAAAAATAATTTTCATTGACATTTTAACTATCACCCATTACGTTAAATAAACACTAAATAATTTTTAAAATTATATATATCTCATTTCATTCAGGCTATGTATCTTTTAAGAAAAAGATTCTATTTGTAAAATTTTCACATCTTATAAATATTAAAAGCAAAGTGTCAACACTGCCACCTCCAAAATCTGAGAAAGAAAAATGGCCAAAATCATGTACAAGAACTGTGGAAATCATTCTTAATTCACATATGAATGTATTTTTAAAAGTGTTAGAAAAAGAAGTACCCCAGATACATTTTGTTTTTGCTAATCAAATTTTAAAACAATAGACTTTACTAAGACTACAACACCTTATAGTTGAAGGTGTACATGGACGCTAAACATTTGAACAAAATCTTGTCAAAATGATTGTTTAATAATGCTAAGCAATTTCAGTGCCTAAAGTATTTTGAGATCCATTAAACTAAGAATCCTAAGTACAAAATTCTTCCTAGAAAACGTGTTCCTGAAATACTTTCCTGAGTTATAATTTTATGCAGCCTAATTAGTTAGACATCACAGATGTGACTATAGAAAAGTGAGTGTGCTGTTCAATCACTGAAGAAAAATCTAGGTGCTGGTAATGCTGAGAAATCACTGTTCTGCCACTGCAAGGTCAAACTTCTAAAACAGAACTATTAAATTTTAATCAACACGTAAGATTATACTATTTCATATTTATTCTTTTATCATACAACTTTGTTCTATGTTGATATTTGGCTTTGGTTCCAATTACTGCTCTATTACTTACTAGCTATGGCAGTTGCCTGCTGAAGTGAGAGTAACATGCCCACCCCAAAGAGCTAAGGCAAGGATAAAATATACAAGAATTTACGCAAAATGCCTACCACAAATACCATAAATGACAACCAGTGTTACAGATACAGTAACACAAATATTATTCTCAGAAAGTTCATTTTGCAATTTTCTTGCATGTTGCCAGATAGGACAACCATGAGATTACTAGCTGAATGGCTTAAAAAAAAAAAATACAAAAAACTATGAAATGTCAAAAATTTTTAAACGCTTCGGTGGAAAACTTATTTTAAAACAATTTTTAAAAAAGAAAGAAAAAAAAGTCGTAAAAAGCCAGAGCTATGAATCAGCATAATCAAATTAGTTTGGTTAAAAGTCTGACAATGTTCCCAAACATGACTTCTCACAAAATCTATCGATAAAGTTTAAAACAAACAAACAAACAAAAACAACAGGGTGGCGAGCAACGGCAATTTATTATCTGGACTTGGTCAAGCTATTTAGTTCCTCTGGAATATCTTCTCTTTGGTAGAAGAAAACCAGCTGCACCATCTACACCCTAGACATTTGTGAAGAGGTTTAAACTGAGAACACACGTAAAGCACCAATGAAGCAGGCGTTCAGTATTTAATAAATTTTAGCGCCCCCTCCTCTATCTAACGGACTCCACTCAGTTCTACCTCGTTATCTTTACTAAAACACAAAGACCTTAGCATTCAGTAAGGAAGGAGGGTGGAGGATGGGTGGTTAGATGAATGGATGGATGGATGGATGCATGGATGGAGGGAAGAATCAAGGGACAGATGGATGGGGCTTAGGATAAATGAATGTAAATGTGTAGAAAAAAATCCTGCTTTCTGGCTACTATTTTGAAGTTAAGTTTAAAATTTATTTCATTCTTTCCCTACTGAGCAAAAGCAAACATTCTACATTTCTTTTGCACAAGACGGGCTACTGAGGACCCACTTGTCAAGTACTTAAAGAGAACTCTAAAAGGGCAATTGCTATGTTAACAGAACATCTTGCTCAATAGCATTCAGTTCCATTGTGAAATATGTACCTTTGAATAGTTATTTGTGACCCAACCCTGAACCCAGGTTTCAAGTGCAAATGTGTCAGAAGGAGGCCTTGAGATCTGATGGACACAAACTCTTCAAGAGGGCCCAATATCACCTACTACGACAACAGACCTCAAGTGAGAGCCTCAAGTTTGCCAGGCTGGATGTGTGTTCTGCACATGCACACGTGTCATCTCAACCCAGACAGACTGCTGGACTTTGAGCCTGAGCCAGGATCTGCTACTGTGTAACCTTGTGACTTTGGGCAATTCACTTCACCTCTCGGGACTCAGTTTCCTCAATTATAAAACTTGGATAATAATACCTATCCCACCCATCCATTAGGCTGGTTTGAGAATCTAAATGTAAAGACAGCTTGAGTATAACCAACAACACTTTACAACCCATATAATGGGTAATATAAATGTCAAGTTGCTGTATTGAGGATCTTGTTTTTTCCAGGAAAGGAGAGGCTAGGCCTAAATGGAAACATGACAGCCCTTTCCGAATTAAGAGCTAGTCTTCCTGCACCCCAGGGGGCTTTTCCTGAGTCTCTCTCCTTCTGTCAAATTTTTGTAGAGGGAAGAATATGGGCCTCTGAATTCCACAGATATGTGTAACAACAGCTCTATCATTTTTCTGTAAAGCCTAGAGGCAGTTACTTTAGTTCTCTGAGTCTCCATATTTTATCTGTAAAACACAGATAATGCCTATTTCAGAAAGGTTGTCGCGAGGTGGAAATGATTACTAGTGCATTACAGGCATGCAATACATAAAGAGATGCTGAAGTGATACTGAAAGAGAGATGGAGTTATGAGGACACAAATATTTTACACTCACTCATTGGGCAAACGAAATATTTCAGCCCTTTTATGTCAACACTCCAGTTTAAATTCTTACAAGAAACATTCTGCCCGTAAGGGTGGCTGCACTGTAAATGCTCCTCTGACACTCTAGAGTTCCCTCTCCCGTCAGCCCAGAGGCATCGGCAACACGGCACGCGTCAGGGAGCCAAGCTAATTGCTTCAGTGTTACCTGTTACGCTAGGGATTAATTTCAAACTCCTATCAAGTACGGACATCCAAATGTTGTCTGAAAACACTTCAGGATTTCGGCAAAATTTCCTTAATGGATGAAAAATTTATACAGGCCTGGAAGGAAAGGGAAATTAAAGGACGTGCAGTAAGTGCTAACATTTATGTCAGTCACCGTTAGGCTCTCTACTTGCACTCTTTGGTTCATTTCTCAAAGCAGCCCACGTTGTAGATAGTCTTCCGATTTTCCCACGTTACAGACAAGGCACTGAAGCTTAGAGAGATTAAGTGAATCGCCCAAGATCATATCACTTCGCAGAGGTGATTCAAAAACTAGCAGCAGCCTCACTACCCATCTCTCTGCTATAACTTAGAGTAATAAATATTACAAAAAAGATACTCCAGACAGACCAAGAAACTGGAAGTTGAGTTTCACTGATTAGTGTACTTTCGTTTTACTGATTTTGTGAGTATTTAAGAAACGCTCACATAGAGCACTTTACATACAGTTTAACAGAGTTATCTGCACGAATCCCAGTCGGTTCTGCCACTCTGGAAGCACAGGCAGACGAGGTATACGCCCACAAGAGATGAGAAAAGTGAGCTCCCAGTGTGTAGGTGATACACAGGCTACTGAGTACAGTGGCCCAGAGGTGCATTAAGCGAGTCCACCATTCTACACCGTCTCTCTTCAAGCTGAAATAGGTATAGCCCCTGTATTTCCTCCAAGAAATAGTTATAATCTGTGTGACAAATAAACTCAGATTTTTCACAATGCATACACCAGGCACTGGTTATCATTCTAAGAGGAAGATCTTCTCTTTTTATTATTATTATTATTCAGATGAAGAAATTAAGATTAGAGAGGCAAGTTACTTACTCTGTCCAAAGTAGTACAGCTAGAACTGGCAGAGCCAAATGTAAACTTAGATCTGACCACGAAGTTTGCACACAGAGCCACTGCCTGGAATTGCCTCTTCATCCCAGCTCTCTCCCTCCTCAAATGAGTGGTCACAGTCCGACATTTCTTATTTGTCATGTGTGAGTGAGGTATCAGACAGCATCTGGCTCTAACATCCCTTATTAGATGACTCCACTGCAACATACATCTAATATTGTCCCTTCCAAGCGTTCACTAAACTACGAGCCTCAGGACCTGGTTTTCTGCCTACTCTGCTCATCATTAGGGGACCTTGGTGGGGGTATTCAACTAACTCCTCTTCAAAATGGGAGAGATGACTGTGCATCTCCCTGAAAAGCAGAAGCAGGACTAAGTGAGTGTTCTGGGCATTCTTCTAGGGTAAGATTTCTCAGGCAAGATTGGTGACATTTTATTCAAGGTCAATTTTCAGACCACAAATTACAATTACAATATCAAAATAAGGCCTTGGGACACACAAAAGAACTTGGACACTTTATCAGGAATTAACCCCCTCTCTTTCCACCTGCACCCTCCAAAACAGGGTAAACAGCAAGGAATTAAAACAACTTTATTTTGAGAGAGGTATGAAAGGAGTTAAACAGACTTCTTAAGACTGGAATGCAAAATTATTTAATAAATGTTAATATATATAACCATACTTCAACTTCATATTAACTGAAAAGATAGAGACAGGCCTATATGGGAAAAAAAATTTTTTAAAGAAACATGAGAATAAGAACACCCAAATCTAAAGACTTTAGTAAACTATTAGAAAATCACCATAATATAGCAGAGTAATTCTTAACTTTCCACAAACCTCTCGGTGAAGTTCACAAAACAAACTCTACTCAGAAACAGGGATGCAAAACCGTTTGCTCGTAATTTCCAAGGCTGCAGAGCCCACACGGTCCATTCTTGGGCCCCTTGCGAAGAATCCGGGCAGTGGGAGGAGCTCTGGGCAGCCTCTCAGGAGGCCTGGCTTCTAACTCTGGCCCTGCTACCCGGTCACCCTGATCCCCTCACTTTACCTCTCCAGGTATGTTTCCTCATCTGTCAAAGACTACCTTTCCGGACTCTTTACGGTTCTACTAGTATCAGAGCGAGACAAAGGGATGAGTAAAATCACCCACTTACCTGTTTTAAAGTGCTAATTATGACTCAAGGCAGTTTTTCTAGGGTCTAGATCTGCAACAGCCAGATGAAGCCAAGGTCAGGGCTAGTTCTGCCGCCAGGTGCAGCCCACTATTTGCAGACTTCTCAAGTCGACTTTCCCTACTTGCTTCCCTTCAAAAGGAGGAGAGTGGCTCTCCCACGTGCAACAGGGGCAGCACTGTGGAGCAGCCCAAACTCTTCTCCAAGAACAAACACACTACCGTTTCCTTAGAGCTGTGCTGTAATGCAGTGAGTCTTGTGACATCCCACCGAGCACAGAATGAAACTGCTGCAATCATTTCCCCATTCGGACGGCAATCCTTAGCCAACTCTGCTTCCCAGCAAAAACTCTGAACTATGAGATCGCATTTACAGAGGAACTGCATTCGACTTCCCGACGGTGACACCCAGTTCGTCGTTTCGACTTCCGGACCAAGGTCTGTCTTCCTAGGGCCATGAGGCAAGCAGCAGAGGGGATCCCATCACTGGCCAGATGGGAAGCACAAGGGACGGAACCTGCCATGCCTGGAACCGGTGCAGGAGAGCTCAGGTGTCCAAAGCTCGTGGGAGATGAAGCGCCCCGCCCAGCACCACTGTCCCCGCAGCGCCCATCAGAAAGCTTTCTGCAAAGAACCTTCCGCCTGGCTTGCCTGGGAAGGTTATACGCTTGGCAGGTAAAGCGCACAGGGAAAACAGAGCAGGGTGGCATTACCTGCTGAGATCTCTTCTTAGCCCTTGCAGACTACCCTCACTCACGGCTAAAAAGGGTAAACGTAAATAAAATACAACGAGATTAAGTCTAACGAGCAAAATATCCGAGAACATGGGATATTAATTTACAAGGGTCGCTTAATTTACAAGGGTCGCTTCCCAATTGCTAAAGAATATAGATCCAGTAGGGTTTGTTCCTGTTCAGATTATGTGGTGGAAAAGATGACGATGATCATAAAACAATAAAAAGTATTTAATAAGAGAAAAACTATACTTGAAATTTCTGCCTTTTCTAAATAGTCCAATGGAAAATGTTGCCTGTTAGAATGCGTTTTTTTTCTCTATTTATATAAGAAAAAAGAATTCCTCAAATGTTTTGACTAACAGCCTCCCTTCAAAGGACTCTCTGTAAGCCAGAACGTCTAACTGCACCCGCAGACAGGATTTCCTACTGCGCATTTCCAGGACAATTCAGTTGCTTTTATTGCTCCTCAGACGAAGAGACCACTGCTCTTGATTTTTTTTCACAGAAATCACATTCAAGCCAAACCTCAGTGGTTCAGTATATTTTCTGCATGTAATTATTATATTAAAGTATTCATTTCTATTAAATTAACTCTTTCAAGTCCTGAAGACATACCAGAAGAAACTGCATGGCACAGGAAAACTGTCTTCTTTTGTACCGAACTGGGGTAAACTGGATACATGGTAATGGAATGCTACCCCCCCCCCCGACCAGATAAGCCTTTTTCTAAGTTTTCAGCGACAGGTAAGAGGAAAGAAGCACTGAGGCAGGGAGGCAGAGAGAGAAGACGGGGATGTGACTTACGTTTGTCTCTCAGACACTGACGTGGTTAGCAGGAGCAGACTCCCACACCTCCAGCAGGCGACAAGGCACAGAGCTGAGGTTTGAATTTGCAGCGAACCCACACTGAACCCACACTGAGACGCCAAGTGGGCAGTAAGTCTGGGAATCAGGGGGCGGGCCGGCAGCGAGAGGAGGGAAGAGGAGGGAAGAGGGGGAAGAGGGGGAAGGGGGGGAAGGAGCACTTACTCGGTTAGGAGCTGGTGCAGCTTGTGGTGACCCCGCTCCAAGGCCAGGCTCACAGGGGTCGCTCCCTCCTGGTTGTGGATGCGGAGAGCTCCCCGACCACCCGGCTTCTGCAGCAAGAACCACGTCAACCTCAGCAGCCCCAGCCGCACAGCAAAATGCATCAGTGTCTCGCGGGGGCCGTCATCTTGGGGGGGGGGGAGGAGGGAGAAAATGAAATTAAGTGAGGGGGGAACGTGGAAACAAAAAGCAAACCAACAAAAAGACGTGTCTGTTAAATAACAATGCCTCCGAGTACTTAACGATCCCCAAGTCAAGTCACGACATATAATACAAACAATTCCACCGTGGCTGGGGAGAAACAGCGCTCAAGTAAAAATGAATGTGGCTGGAAAAAGTATCGGAAGCAAAACGTGTCTCCTGTCTCCAACAGGAGACAGTCCACAAGAGTAGCGAGCCCTTTCTGTATCCTGATTTAAGGCATCGTTCAGTCAACTGGTGTGGGCAGATTTATAAGAGTGACTCCACATACATGTCCTTTCCTTAAAAAAAAAAAAAAGTGGATGGAGCCTCACAACATGGGGACCCAACGGGAAGAGCAGTTGGGGGTCTACGGCTTAGAGGGTGAATCATAAAGGGTGTAATAATTACTTAAAGAGAAAAATAAAATAAAATAACACCCAGACAGGAGTTGGCTAGCTAAGCACTAAAAACAGGTTCTTCTTGTTAAGTGCACACAGGTCTTTCTGTTCCCCCACATGAAGAGCAAACCAAGCTGCTGGCACTGCCAGCTCTTTCTTGTTTGTTTAATGAAAGAAAGACATGCATTTCCAGGCATAATAAGAAAGGGTAACGCTAATATCCAAATTAACTTCCAAAAGAAAAACATGTTTTGGGGCTTATTTCACTTGAAGGGGGCCCCGTCTTACAGAGGAAGTCACTCTGAAAGTGGCGAAGTGAGGATGGGCTGTGAGGTCACACAAATCTGGGTCCAGATTTAGCATCTGCCGTCCCTGTGCCCGGGCACGATCCGTGTAACCTCTCTGAGCTTCCCTTTCTTCACCCCTAGCGTGGGGCGCCGTAACAAACGGGTGGACGCAGGCGCAAGGCTGGCGTGACAACCGTAAATGCCAGCTGTCCCCTCCCTCCCCCCAATCTTTGTCCTTCCAGACTTCAAACCGCATTCCAGGTTCTCGAGCTACACTTGTTCCTCAGGCACCCTCCTGCCCAGCAGGTAACGGCAGCCGCCACAGCCACTGCAGGGCCGTGGGACGCGGCCCCAAGGGCTGCGCACCGCTCAGCTCCAGGGAGCAGCGCTCCGGTGGAGCGTGAGTGGCTCCCCGGGCTGGGCCTGCCCGGTGCCCTCCTCCCCGCGTAGCTCCCATCTCCCACTCCCCATGGCGCACTTGCTTGGGTCTCTGCTCCTTCGCGGAGCATGCTCAGGCTTCTTGGACCCCAGTGTCTCCTGCTACGGAAGCCCTCGATGTTCCTCTGTGAGGACAGCACAAACATGAATGCATCTCTGAACTTGTGATTTCACAGGGAACTGCGCTGTTTTCTAACGTCACATGCATATCAGTCGGTCTAGTCCCTGCAGTGCCAGGTAAACGTTCTTGGAAGCAAAAGCTGCCTTTCATGTTTTATTTTCCCTCTAGGACTACACATACCGGCTGCATAATTAATAGGGTGTTCAGCAGAGGCATGTGGCTGGAAAGAATCCGACACCAGAAGGAACCACTGCGTGAGTAGGTATACATTTTAATAATAAACACCTTCAAGCAGGTGTCAAGGCCAGACCCAGAGGACAGGAAGACCCTCCAGAAAAGATCAAACGTCACCAGGACTTGTGCCTTCCAGCTGTTCACAAGCTCTCTGACATCCTCACCAAAAACAAAACAGCCAATCAGGCACCAACCAGGAACTGTGCGATTTTTTTCGAGACTGGTTATTTCCGGCGTACCAGGCAACACCTCCTTAACGTAGTTTTATCTACACCCCCAGCGCTCTGATCCCGTCTTTGCCCTGGGTCAGAGTCCAACAGCAAGGCCATACACATGTCCAAAGCTGGCACCCTAATTCCGGCACCAGCGGCCTCCCTGAAGCTCACTCTACGGTCCTGAACAGCAGGTGCCCCAGCTTTTAGGTCACTCCTCTTGTGCAACCAACAGATTACAAGAAAAGTACTATATTTACTTTATTGTGAGGACCTGCTAAGTGCCCTGTACTGGACTAAGCAGTTTGTATGAATTGTTTTCATTCTCACAATAACCCTGTTAGGTCTCATTATCTCATTGTGCGGATGAAGACAGGTTAACAGATTAAGAACCTGACCACAGCAAGAATCAGCAAGATTTAAAAATTCTTCTTTCTTGAGCCCCAAATTCACACCTTCTCCATTAGTCCACCTTGTCTATTTTGGTAAAAATCAAGCAACCAAGCACCCGTGCATGCACATGTGGTTTATAAAGCACCTTTTCATGTTTTTCTCCAATAATAAAAAAAGTTTACCCACTATACCCTAACACTACTGCTTTTATTCCTTTGGTATCAGTTTCAACTGCAGGGCACCTACAATTTAGGATCGATCTCTGTTCTCTACTTCCACATCTGTATTTTTCCCCCCTCTCATGATCCTTTGTCTTTTTCCCCTGTATTCCGAGTTATTCAACTTTGTTTTTCAGAGCACTACTGCATTTCCTATGAGTATAGCTTAGGAAAATTTCAATGAGAAGCCATTAAAACAATTTGGAAGGAGTGCAAAAACTAAACAGCAAATTATGTGGAAGTTCTATTAAGCAACATCAGATACACGGAATGAGAATGGAAGCTGTTTGTCGCAGTCTTTCTGAAACCTGTCTTACCCAAAGATGATCAGCTATGCTTCATTTAGTTGTGCAATACCATGACTAAATAAGAATAAAGATTTCCTCCAGGATGTTTCTTCTCCTTCCTTTCAGAGCAAGTCTTCAGTGGGCCCACCCGGTCATCTAGAGGGATGCTGACTGCTACTGTACGAGGTTCTTTCACAAGAAAAATATTAATTCACTGTTTTCACTAACCACTGAGTCACTAGCGCTGAGACGACTCAGTGAGACTCGGGAAGATATCCTTACCCCACCGTTCACCCCCACCCAGACGAACCCTTACTACTTGCATTTAAGGCAGAACTAAGTGAACAAGCAAGTGCAGAGGCTGCTTCACGTAACCAGCGGTTAAAGAACATTTGGAAGAACTAAAATGCACGGACTCCCTCTTGCTCATGTTTAAAGTGAGGAGTAACTGAGAAATATGCTAAAGCAAAAGGAAAAACAGTCTCATTATGCTTCAAAGCGCCTTTTCTTTTTGAGCTGTCCTGTTTTACCCCTTTTTAAGACATGCTACCTTACCTCGTCATAGCTCATCAGTTTTGTCTCTAAAAGGTTACTGGATGTTGTTCCTGGTACATCCAAATGAAGAGCTTGCACACCAGCACACACTATCAAATTTACTTTCCTCCATTTTATAGATGAAGAAAATAAGAAACAGAGATGAAATATTGTGCCCTAACTCTTGCAATGAAACCAGGATATAAATAAACTGACTCCGCTGGCTATGTCCTTTCCATTTTATAATATCAAATCTAAACCAGGAGTTTTTAACTTAATGTTCATGCCTTAAGGGAGGCTATAATCCCTGAAATTCTATGTAAATGTTTGCAGGGAGACACCTACATGTATTTTTTCCTGAGGAGAAATCTGAGCTATTTTCAAAGGAGTCACTGACCTAAAATAAGTTAAAAAGCACTGCATCCAAACAATGAAGTGAGAGGATTAACCATAAATCTTGCATGACTCCTTTGTACAAGTATTAGGCCAGAACACCTGTAAACATCCTAGCTTTTAACAGCAAGTAGTCCTGTTATGTAATAAGGTGTACTGTTGACCCGGATTATTATCCCAGGCAACAAGCTTGCTTCGTGCCTTCATCTTTTAAACACCTTCTGAAAAGTATTTGATGTGCGACTCAATGTGAGCAGAATGTCCTATATCAATCCCTCAACAGCAAGCAAGTGCCTCTTAACTGAAGCTACTCTGCCCCTAAAATACCCAGGGTTCGTGGTTAAAACTGCAGAACGTGAATCCAGCCCTTGACATCAGAATCCTGATCCTAGTCATCGACTTCAAGGCGGGGCTATCAAGTCCCTTGCATGCATTTCACCTTGCAAAATGTACAGCTAACCTGTTCAGCTTCTTCTGTTCCTTTAATTCTTCCACGTACAATAAAATTCACTTCTGGAGGGTGCACAGTCCTAGGAGTTAGAACACGCCCATAGATTCTTATAACCATCACCACCGAAATGCAAAACCGTTCCAATACCCAAGGAATTCTCCCTTTGCTGTCAGAGCTTCCCCCACTTCTAAACCTGGCAACTCCTGATCTAGTTTCTATTCCTGTAATTTTGCCCTTTTCAGAGTATCACATAAATGAAATCATCCGGTAAATACCCTTTGGAAATTGGCTTCTTTTACTTAGGGCAATGCACTGCAAACAAATCTAAGTTGTTTATCACGTCAACAGTTTATTCCTTTTTCACTGCTGAGGGATGTTCCATTGTGTGGATGTACCACAGCTTGTTTACATTCGCCCAGAGAGAGAGAGAGATCTGGGTTGTTCCAGTTTCTGATGATTATAAACAAAGCTGCTATAGACACATCTGTGCAAAGATTTTTTTTGGGGGGGAGTGAATATGAGCTTTCATTTCTCTAGGATGAAGAACCAAAAGCAGGACCGCTGAGGCACAGAGTAAACGTGCATTTAACTTTATGAGAAATAGCCAAACTGTCTTCCCGAATGGCGATACCCTTCTGCAATTCCACCAGTAAGGAATGAGATGCTGTTGTGCATCCTCACCAGCATTTGGCATTTTTAATTTTAGCTTTTCTAAGAGGTGTGTAACGGTACCTTACTGTGGTTTTTAACACCATTCTCTAAATTTCAACTTCGACTCAGCCTCTGCTAGCACTGCATGAGTAATGTTAGATAACAGAAACTTCAGAATCACATGGAAAGTCCACAAAAATATTAAAGCTGGCCAGTTCCCTATTAAAGACAAGGAAGCTGGAGCCCAGAGAGAGGGGAACAGTCACATGCCTAAAGTTTCAGCCTGGTGTGCTTTTTCTACACACACAGCTGACAGCTGGAACAAGGGCTTGGCAATGGTACCAACCACCCGTGCAGTCAAAACTCTGCAGTAACCGAAGTCAGCCCTCGGCACACAGGAAGTCGCGAGCGTGGATGAGAAGCCTGCCTACCGGTGAAACCCGCGCAGTTCACACCTGCGCTGCTCGAGGGTCGACTGTTTCTTTTTTAATAATGGCAACACAAACAAACTGTCCAACTCCTGCGCCTTCCTTTAAATAAGACAAACAAAACCATTAAAAACACCACACACCCACAAAATAACTACGGCAGTCCACCTCGATACCGTCTCGCGTAAGCACAGTGATCACCCCCTACCAACCCAAGGAACGGCAGGGCAAGGGGTACTGAGCCCCAGCGTTAGGTTTCTAAAAACATGCCGTGCCCTGTATAATGGCCGCCATTCCGATCTCTAGATCTGAGCGATGCAGAGGATTCTTGGACACTGCATTAGTAAGAAAAAGGAGACATGCTTTCTTCCCTAACTTGGTTTCACAGTGTACTCTTACTTTTGTATTCTGCCTGGGCAGGATGGCCCTGGTAGTACGCTGACAGCCAGGCCCTGATGGGAGGGGACAGCATTCCTGCAGCTGATCACAGGTTCCACTGTCAAATTCGGTGGATTTAAAGGAAACGAAGCTGGCGAATCCCCCTTTGCCACTGTCCCGTGAAGGAAGAACACGTTCATCGATGGGGTCCGTGGCTCAGTCCCTTCTGGCTGTTTCTCATCAGGATCCGCTACCTGGCACAGCGGATAACTTCTGGCCCACTGTCCCCCAGTGACACAGTGATCGAAGCCGGGTGGACGCTGGAGGACAGTCCCGTGACTGTCCAGGTCTTTCAGAGACAAGCCCTTCGGGCAGACCTAACGTCAGTCTTCCAAACAAGCTCTCATCAGCAACAAAGCAGACATTTTCGTCTCTAGCAGCGTAACTCGGAAACCTTTCAACTCGATTTAAACTCAGGAGGTAGAGGGTGTTATTTACTGGACCCCAGATATGTAACGTTTCATTTAAATATATATGTAAAACCATGGTAGCTGGCAGATGTCATTTGCCACAAGAATAATTACACGGGAAAACCCCTGTCTCTGAGGAACATAAATAGACACTAACTACAGCAGTGATTTTTAAAAAGTGGAGCCCTTCCTTCAACAAACTCTCATGTGGAGAGCCAGGAGACAACTAAGAGTGAAAATACTCAGAGCTCAGGCTCCCCCAACCTTCCTCTTCCCCAATGCCATGGAATCTCTAGAGAACTTCAGAACACAGGAATAAAAACCCTTTCTTTGCTACGTCAACACCAAAAAAGTACAAGAGTTACTCAGCAGCTCTCCTCCTGAAGGAGGGGTCACTTCTGCCCTTGCCATCGAGTGTGACACCCAGACGCAGAGAAAGCTGCTGTGCCCACAACTCTCCCTCAGGTCATTTCAGGGCGGGAACAGGTTCAACAGCTCGGCGAAGAACCCAGAAGAGATGCCATCAAGGCTACTTTGCTACGGTGAAGGCCAGGTTTATTCAGCCACTGCGGAAAACCTGAAGACAATGACAGCATAAAAGCAGCCCCAGAAAAAAAAAAAAACAGGGTTCCACCCCTAGCGTGGTGTGTGGGTTACTGACATTCTCACCATGCAAGGCCTGATCTGTGCCCAGCACATTCCACTCCGCGGGCAGCTTCAGGTGTCTGAATGCCAGGGCGACCTTCTCGTCCAGGGAATCCACATCCGCTGAGGGAGTTCCCGACCGGTTGAGGAAGCGGGTGAAGTTCAGGGCCTGCTGGTTGCCAGCGCTGGCCGCCAGGAACTGGGCGGCATCGTAGACCTCATCCTGCACGAAGGCGAAGTCTCCTTCGGCGACCACGCACGCGGGGAGGCCGTCCTTGGAAGCACAGAGCAGCACCTTCACAGTCTCGCAGCGGTCGTGACCTGAAGGGAGCACACGCAGCAGAGAAGGCAGTGTATGAGAGTCCTCCCCACGAAGGGCGACACCTGAGGGTCCTCTCTGCTCTTCCTGCATGACACGCAAGCTCCCCTTCCCAGGAGAACCCCCTTCTTTCTCTGAGCTCTGACAGCAACCTTCTAAACTTCTTTAAACTCCATTTCTTGCTTACATCATTTGCAAATATGAAGCAGTTCCCTTACCAAACAGCAGACAAATTTGAAGTCCAGTTGTCACCATGCCTATACCATAGGGTTTGGCACTGCAAGAGTCTCTGAACATCTCAATATATGCTGAACTATGGCTGTTCAATTTGAACAGATTAAATAATGAAGAGCTCAAGAATCTGGTAAGGCCTGGCATGCAGTGGGAAGTCTAATCCCCACCGAACTGAATTACATCTGAAGACCCAACAGGGGAAACGTCAGTCACACAGATTATGTGGGAGGAGTTTTTCAGCAGCCCCCAGCATCTGCCTTACAATCACCACAAGACAGCTGATCAAATGATGCAGCATTCTGGAAAGCATAAAACGACGTGATTTTATTTTACTATTACTAGCAATTCCAGGCCTAGAAAGTAATTTCCGCTCTCAGATACATGTTCTTTCCTGTAAGGTAATGAGGACTTCAATGAAATCGCCCGGTTCGCTTAGGGATGACGAATGTTGTGGTCACACGCCGAGTCCAGGAAAAGCAGGCAGGCCAATGAGGGTGGTGCCCGCTGTACAGACAGGCAGAGACCCCGTGAGCTGCGAACGCAGATAACAATACACACCAGCCCAAAGAGCTCCGTTTGAGTAAAACCAGAAAGGTCTGACAACGCCGTTTCTCTTCTTGGAGAATCAGACTTCCTTCTGGATTTTTAGTCTCACAAAATTAAGTATTTTCACTATGCAGAATAAGTTCACTGAAACACAGTTTTTCCTCACCTGTCATACACTGATTTCAACTAGCATGCTGCTAACATCATCATTCTTCTTCTATGAACTACCTTCCCGATGAGAAAACAAACGGAGATGGAGCTGATGTTTCTGATGCCTGAACCTTCCGACGGCCTGAACAAGGCCCCCATGCACGCGTGGGGACCGCACACCGTGAGGCAGGGGGAGCCCCGTGTGCCCACGACGCTGGCTTTCCATACTGTGGGCACAGGCCAGTGCAGGTTACAGACTTGGACAGAGCAAACTCAGCTCTCTGCTGCCTTTGCAAAAGAAAACAATGTTTCCCCCACCCCCACCCCCCCCCGCCCCCCAACTGACCAGTGAAAATAATAAACTGATTTTCCACACACTTTTCCCCGGAGGTCTCCTTAAGCCCTTCACGCTTGGGACAAAAGACATCTCTCACTGCTGTGTCATTTTAGGGTGGCAATGAGCATGCGTAACCAAGTGCCTACTCCACACCAGGCATTTCCTCTACACGACAGATGTGTGAGGTATGCGCTGGCCTCACGTTACGGATGAGAAAACCGACACTTCAAGTTTTCACAGACATGAAGAAGCAGAATCCATTATTCAAACTCAAGTCTGATGCCCAAGGACACGGCCTGTATCATGATGCGAGAGCTGTGTCCCACGTTGCTCACAGACAAAGGAGGAGGGGTGACGGCTGCGTCCCTGCAGGAAAGGAAGCCTTAAAACATGGAACGAGGGGCCAGCACAACAACTGAGCAACAAGAGGCGCGTGGACCACCAAGCTCAGTCTCCATGGGGATGCACAGTCCACCAGACACCCTCACCGTCTTCCAACCTGAATTTTCCTGTGAAGGCTGTAGGAACCTGAAGCATCCTCTTGTGTGTGTCTACACCCATGTATGTATCTCAACTCAATATATCCTTTGAATTTATGCATACATAAATTATTCTAATATACAAAACTAGAAAAAAAAATCTTAATTGTTATTTGAAGAGCAGCCATCTTAATTCCATAAGACAACAATGCCAGCTGAAACAAGTCAACCGATTCAGATAGTAGACTTGGGTATTTTTCTGGCCAAAAGTGAGTGTTTCCTTTCAAATGTTCTGCAACATCTAACAGCTGGGCACCCATGAAGTCCCGGGAACTGTGGTTAGAAGGTGAAGATGACCACGGTAGGAGCCTCGGCTCTTCAGAGGTTCACAGCCCGTCAGGAGTGATCCGACAGGGTGGACATAACTGTGGGAAGTCAAGACGGGACGGATTCTGTAAGGGACGCCCACGATGCCACTGGCGGCGGGGGCAGGGCACGGCCCTGGGGAGCAAACACAGCAGCTCTCACGACGATGCCCCGCTGGCAAGCGTCCTGCTCCCAACTCCCCACCCCAGGGGGGGCTCCTCACTGCAACCCCCAGAACCCTGATGCGCAAGCAGCCCCGTCTCATCCGACAAACACACACGATACCTGCTGTGCGCCAGGCGCTATTCTCAGTGCTTTCTAAACAACTTCACTTATTGCTCATTAACGACCCTGTGTGGTAGGTACTATTATCATCCCATTTGCCAGATGAAGAAACCAAGGCACAAAAATGTGAAGTAATCTGCCAAGGTTAGAAAGCTCCTAAAAGAATTAGGATTTGAACCCCTTTTCTTGTTCGAGAGTCCACCCCTATGCCCAAGATGTATGGATACAAGGAAGCTTTAAGAGAAAATACGGATACCGTGAGAGAACCAATGGGAAGGGAATAAAACTACTACGTTCAACCCTGGCTATGAGGCTTGTAAGCCGTGTGACCTCAGGTCACCTCTGCGTCTTGGGCCTCAGTTTCTTCATTCGCAGCATGAGGAAGCAGCTTCTACAGGGTCTAAGGTCCTCCAGCTGTAAAAGCCTGTGGGTTTTACCAGTCAGAAGCTAGGAAGGGAAGAGAAGTTAGGAAGATTCCAGAAATAGGAAAGTTTCAAAAACATAAAAATGGAAGCAGCAAGTAAGTTCAAGAGATGGCATAATTACTACAGACCCAAGTTTCAGGAAGATATTCATTTGGCTACATCTAGATGCTTAGTGCTATGATGGACCTGGGCTCAAACCTATTTTCTTACTTATTAGCTACGTGGCCTGAGGCACATGACCACCTCTAACGCTTTAAA
The DNA here is from genome assembly GCA_003508835.1 of Eonycteris spelaea. Classification (NCBI taxonomy): domain Eukaryota; kingdom Metazoa; phylum Chordata; class Mammalia; order Chiroptera; family Pteropodidae; genus Eonycteris; species Eonycteris spelaea. The sequence continues at coordinate 5,406,053 of PUFA01000115.1, forward strand.
ATCTAGATCTAGATCGTCTCCTAGTCTTGTAAGTGAAGAGCTGTTGTTCAGAAGTCCTCTAAAATTCTTTAATGCAACAAAATACACAGCTTCATTTAATGTCCAATTAAATTAGACAGATGTAGCAATATGTATTGCAATTAGAAGAATTATTTTAAAAGTAAGAATGTTGTGGTCCTCATTCATGAATCTAACCAATAACCAGCGTTTTCCCATTTATTCAAGATTAACCTAATTTATGAACTCTTGACATTCTTTTGAGGTAGATATGAATAAATATCAATAACACCTAAAATGACATTTCACAATGCATGATGACATTGTGAATAATTTGGGATCTGAACTGAATTTTGTCTTCAAAACTTAAACGTGCCATGTCTTAGAAGAGACATTATACCAAACCTAAAAGAATACCACCCACTGTCTGACGCGACTGAACAGCCTCCTTCCTCAAGCCTGTGCGAAGGTGAGAAACCGGGAACCCTGAACCAGAAACCGAGTCGCAATGCCACTACAAAACCACCTTCTTGAACTCTCTCTCTCTCTCTCTCTCTCTCTCTCTCTCTCTCTCTCTCAGCAAAGAGCCATGACGAAATTATATCACCTTATTCAAAACGACAAAGTGCAGAAGTAATGTATCTGCACAGAAATCAATCTGGAATTGCTAAAATGACTTTTTGAGCTAGGAGAGGGAGGCGATAAATGAGGAGAGAAACAGAAGAACGTGAGGGGTATTGCATGTGTGTGCACGCACATGTGTTTAGCAGAGTAAGCGTGCATTTCCCTTCTACTGCTCGAAAAGAATTTGTTAAAAAGCGGATGGGTGTACGGGTGAACTATTATTAGCTCTATTTGTGTATAACTAAAGTAAGACTATATATAAGAGGAGGAAGAATATCAGGAAAGGCCATGACTAGGGTCTCTTAGGAGAAGCCATCCAATTGTTAGCCCAGCCTTTCCCCTTCAGACATGAACTCACGATCTGAAGAAACAATGAATCATCTGAAGTAAACGGTGCCATAAATCTGGAATATGTCTGATATGATTATAGGCTTCTTTTTTCAAAAGAAAAACTGAGGATTAAAAGAGGAGTGGAGAACTGAGGTTTCCAGGATCAGTCTCTATTAAACGTCAACTGGGAGAGTTGCTACCACCAAGAACCAATTACTCGCCCTGCTGTCTGGACATCACTACACAAGGCTGGCAGGCTACTCCCCTCTCACTCTTTTCTCTTAGGCTCGAATGGGTCACCAGATTATTTTTAATCCTTATAACCTTTAAGATGAAGCATCTAGAGAGAAAAAAAAAAACACACCAACCTTTTTCAAAAACAAGATCATACAATATGGTCCCAGGAATAAAACTAAAGTCACTGCACATGCATATAGAAGACCTCTCAATACCATAAATTAGCTCTAAAGACATGACTGCGTGCTGCCTCTTGCACACACAATGCAGGGTATTACCGATGTCTACGTCTGCACTGCGAAGACATGGGGATGGGAAATCCTATCCAATTTGACAGAATAACAACTTAACTTCTTTCACATGAAAAGAGAAGCTGCAGCAGAGGAAGAGGAGAAGGTTCTCAACGAGGTCCATGGTGTTTTTCTTTCCACTCAATTTTTCTAGTAATGAAGGCAAATAAAAATCACATTCTTTTCAAAAAGGGAAATTCTGAAAAATTTACTGAGCTTCTTTGAAGGAAGCACCCCAAGGGAATTTACAGAGAGGGGGAAAAAGGGAGACAAACTGTTAAAGAAACGTGGCTTAAACTTTAATGCCATTTTTAAAATTGCTTTCTGAATTTATCCCACGATCAGGGAACCTAAGTAAATATAGGGTGGGAGACATCTGTTCCTAATTGAGTGAAATGTGAGGGGTCTTAAGTCTGCTGGCAGCTAGCCGTGAAGTCAGAAAATATTAGGTTTGAATGTCACCCTCCACTGCAGACAGCCTGGGTTGTCCTAGAAGAGTCACTCGGCCTTGAAGCCCGTTTGGCCTGTGCACAAAACGAGAACACCAGCAGTGTTCCGGATCGTTAAAAAACATTAGAGATGCTCGTACACACAGTACCTGACACAAAGCAGGCACCGAAACCTCGTAGTTGTTATTATTATTGGCTATTAAATGCTCCTGTTCAGCGCACGCAAGGAAAACAGAGCCCTAATGCTCTACAAAGAGCTTCTGCAACATGGCCCAAAGAAGCCTGGAGCTGATTGTTGCTTTTGGCACTGCAGAACTGAAAAAATTAAGGGAAGGGGACAAAAGCAGAATAAGCAAAACAAGCAGCACCTCAATGAGAAACAAAAATCAAACTGCTGATGGTCCTCTTAAGTGCATCTAATCCAAACCGTTTTTAAGTTCACAGGTTGGGAGGGAGGTGTGTGCTCATGAGGTTGAGAGAGCTTTTCCACAGGCTCCTTATCACTCCATGAAGTACACGTACCCATGGAAACGACATATTGCTACAGATAAACAAAACTGCTGAAGCGTGACCCAAGAATTACTTCATTTCCTATTAAGCTACGAGTGGCACACATCCCATCCGGGCTTTCTCTTTGAGGATGAAACAATCAGGACTCTGTGTGCCCAGCTCTAAAAGTGAACCCTGCAAGCGCCGGCTGGGCCTGACCCTCACAGATCATCTGGGAAAGGCTACATTAGCCGTCGGGGGTGGAAAACAGAAATACAGTGTCTTTCACTACCGTAGTTTGGCATCAGAGTGCCTAAAACGGTGGTCTTCTCCTTCCCTTTGAAGTGGCTATCCGGGGTTAAAGGGAATTTTCAGTCTTCAGACCGCACTCTCAATTATGAGAAGTAGATATCTACCGCGAGTTACTGGTGGTCTCATGGAGATGTGCAAATCGGGTGTATGAGTAAAATGCCTCTCTGTACGTACGAGGAGCAGGGGAAACAACAGGATGCTTATCGACTTCATCACGTACATTTTGGGGGAGAAAAGGGATAATTAATGCAAAAAAATTCAATCTACTATATTCCCACCTATTACTCAACGCAGGGTTGTTTCTCAACCTTTAATTCATTGTCTCCCTCTACCACCCGGAGAATTTTTAGACTTTTTCTCTATTTCCCATCCCATGAAATTTGAATACCACAGGTAAACCATACATTTGTATATGTGTATCTGTGCTTTACTAAGAGGAAGACTTCCCGCCCCCTCCACAAGCCGATTTTCACCCCCTCACTGTAATGCACGTGCGAGGGGTCCAGGGCTGTCTGCGTCTGTGGCTCCAAAGTGATAAAATATACAATTTCCACATACGCATTCAACGGGGACAGTCGGCGACAAATATTTTTTTCCCCTTCAACTCGTCTCACTTTGTTTTTCCAGAGAGTCATTAAATATACTGAATAGCATTGGGACAGGAACTTAAGTTTTTTTAAATATAAAATTACATCTGTCTAGAGAAAGCCTTATAGTCCAGAGTATTTTAGAATAGGGAAACTTTTAGAAAATGTTCAGTAAAAAATAACCTTGCTTAGCAGAGAGGGGAGATATCAGAATTCTCTGATTAGGCCAATGTAAAGGCTACAACTTCTTTTCAAACGTTTTATTCAATCTGGCACCCCTGAGTCTCTGTACCACAACCAGCCTGGTTCCCAAGAGCTGAGACGCACTGTAATTAACATAACTGGGAAACTACTTACTGAGACCTGTAAGCACTGATTGTTAATCCCAAAAGGACTTCTGATCACGGTAAATCGACTTTTTTTAAGTGAAAAATCTACTTTATAAAACCTTCCCTTTGATGAACAAGATAGAAAAAAAACATAAAATACTATAGAGACAGACTGAGTAAAAATTTGGAGGTCAAATGCAAAATATGGTTGGTTTTTACTTTTCCTGTCAAAGAGAAACCTTGCTATGAATTCTACAAGTAAACAATTGATATACTAAAAGATTTCATGTAATAGGGGCATCTGCACCAAATCCTTCCACCAAAAAAGAGTACGTAGCATCCACTGACCATCCCGTCTCATTTACCATGCTGAAATCATGGCTTGCTTGGTCTAACTTCACGTTAATTAATAAAAATGAACACGATAAGACAGTATTCCCTAGGCCTCCAAGAATTATCTTCCAAGAATACTCAGATGGCTTTACATTACTTATCAGCCCTACATAGGTATTAAGAGAAGTCTGAGCTTCATTTCTGAAGGAAAAATCACTATTTAGTTCAAGTGGAATTTGGGCTGGATATGTTTTCTATGAAGAGAAAAATATGGAGATATTTTCATTTGTAACAAAGGTAATATTCTTTTGTTTTTAGAGATGTATATCCATTTCAGGCTGTATTTTATAGCAAATAATATTCTTAAACCAGTCAACTCATAGGTATTTTGAATGTAACATTTTATTGTAAAACTTGTCTTTGTTTAGTACAATTAGTACAAAAATGGCTTATTTTCAAAAGAGGACATTGTTCTCAGTCTCCAAAATGGTTTTATTAAAAATTGTTACATATGTTAAAAGTAAGATGCTCACTGTAAAGCAGCGAAACAATTCAAAGGCAGATAAAATAGAAAGTCAATACCTCTACCTGATTGTTCCTTAAGATGTTACTCCTCTTAACATACAAACTTTATTAAAAGGGGAATAATATTGTGTCTATAGCCTTTCAGTGGTAGTAAGACAAGAAAATACACTTTTAAAGCCTTCACAACTTCTTTATAATTAAACACACTCACACATATAATTCATTGTAAGCTTCTCACTAGAAAACAAGCAAAAAAGTGAAAACAGAAAAAGTAATAATCTCAATACCTAAAGTCAAAGAGGTTTTTTTCTTAAGGAGACAATTTAGAAATATTTAATTCCCCTTTCCAAACAGTAAAAGGTTACAGACATCAAGAAATAGTTGCCTTTTGAAGGTCAATCAATCATCTGGTTTTAGTAAAAGCTAAAATATTACAAACACTGACAGTGAAACACGCAGAAAACTCAAAGAAAAATCAGAGCCAGCAATATGCGTGAAACATGACATTAAAAGCAAGAATGAGACACAAAGCTCTTTTTCTTCCCATAATCGGCAGGATGACTAGGAATTGAAGAGCTAGCCCCACAGGTGAGCAGAAAACACAGAGACATCCCTCTCGGCAGCAGTGGCTGCACAGACTATGCACATGTATCCGGGGACTGGGATGCACAGAGCAAGTACAGACTTTCCACAAAGAAACCTGACTAATCTGACACTGCCCTCAGCAAACAGGAAATCTCAGGCTGTCAACATGGCAGCTGACAGAGAAATCAGCAAAAGTACTCTGAATAGAGCTGAGAATTCAGTTCAGGAAGGCAGAGACTTCTTGCCTTTCTCAAAAGTGTGTGTGTGCAGTGTGTGTGTGTGTGTGTGTGTGTGTGTCCCCACGTGGGCACAAACTTTCTAGAAGAGTGGCTTCTGGGAACCAGAATTAACCTGGCTACAGTGGAAATGCTGTTCTATCAAGTGGCAGGAATTCCTAGAACAAGTCTTCTTAGCATTACACCAGGGAACAAAACAGGCAAAAAATCGATGTCCTCATAAAGTTAAAATCCATGCGCTGAAAACGTTAACACTTTCGCAGAAGAGAGTAGAAAATAAATAAGACAAATGAAATGTATAATGTATGAGCATCTGCTAAGTGCAGTGGAGAAGAACAAGCAGAAGGTCGGGCTGCTTACTCACAAGGTGGGCGGGAAAGGCCTTGCTGAGGAGGCGATGTCTGAGTCAAGATCGTAAAGACAGATTTAAGGCAGTTTCATTCGAGACTAAAAGCATATTTCCATGATATAAACAAGAAATTCAAAACTAACTTAACCCCCAAATGCTCCACCCTACCCTTCCAGAAAATACTACAGCAGGTGCAGCAGGCTAAAAAAATGAATGAACGCGCACACACGCTCCCCCAACACTTAATTCCAAAGGTGTTTCTAACTCCTTCCTCTCCTTTCCTAACAAGAGCCCTGTCAGGACTGACAGGCTCTGCCTGGCCGAGGAGCTGTTTCTTACCATCGGCCCCACATGGTACATGTTAAGCCAGGAGCAGACACAAAGCTCCAGCCAAGCCTTCTGACATGATATACATCATGGGAAACAAGATGACTGGAGCTTTAAATTACAAAGAAGGATACTCAATACGCTTTAAAGAAAGTCGGCATCTCTCCTGAGCTCCTTGGTAAATTTCCTATCATTCAAGGAACTGGCAAGAATCTTTAAAAAATTTCCATTTTTCAAAATCATTTTTGCCAAGTAGGAGGATAAACAGAGCTTTCAACTGTCATAACCCCAGTTCTTGAATGTGGTATAAATTCCAAGATTTAGGAGATATCAGACATTAAGTTAATTTCTATAAAATGGCACAGCAACAAAAAACAGGCAATCTTCTCCAACACTGCTGGCAAGACCAGATACTGAAAGCGCTTCATAAACTAATACTTTTTTACACTATCTGTTCCAACAAAGTAGAATCAGTGTTATATAAAAATACTGGTAAAAAAAAAATTGTTTCAATAAGAACTAAATCCATTTTTTTCTCTAAAGGAAAACTGTTCAACTGTCAATACTTTTTAGGGGCTTCTTCCAAGTGTGCCCTCTTTTGTATTCTGATGAAAACTGGTCAACTGTTAACTCTGAAACATTTGTCATCTCCAAAGACAAATCAATACACTTCAGATGCCATGGTAAGTCTAAAGATAGTCATTACTTGATCAGCCATTTCTGTGGAGACAGTAATGACTTAATGACTTTGTGATGAATTTTTAATAAGTAAACATTTTCCATTTAATTATGGTTAAACTTATAAATGCAACAGTAATTAAACTCTCCTTCCACCATGAACCATAACCTAATTAGGGGAAGTTTGGCTTTGATGAAAGATTTTTTTAAGCCTTCCCTCATGGATGCTGATGAATGTTACTAATTATGTTTTACCTTTGCTTTTGCCATTCTGATATTAAGAATCAAATTTGCAGACACACCACAGTGACCACAGAGAACTTTTATCTTATACGTATGCTGAAGTTTTCTCCATATCTCAACATTACAGTAAATATTTTTACTAATCCCGATTTTTATTTCAATTTATGACACCGTTTTATTTCATTTACTTATAGTTAGGCTTAATTCGTTGAGGAATAAAGAAAATACAAGCACAACATTTTAAAATTTATGTAAAACACAGGTGCGATCATAGTCCTATAACCTGGATTCATTCTACCTTTCACTCTATACAAGTGAACACAGCATAAAAATGTCCAAGAACTAGTAAAGGCCAGTAGTACAGCAAAGACTGCACTCAAATACTTACCGGGAGCAATGGTCTCCAGCGTGTCAGAACTGACCTTCCGAGTACTTGTGCAGTGACGGAGGGTGGAACCCGAAAATACCAAGTAAAACACTACATCATCCTCAACTTTGTCCTCCTCCGCGAGCAACACAGTCACAACACAATCGCCCTAGGAAAGAGCAAGTCTGCATTAGTAAGGCTCCTCTTGACAGTCTTCTATCTTCACAAAACATCAAATGTAAGGGACCATCAAATGTATCATCTAAACTGTGCCTCACCCTAGTAAATTTATACAGACATAAACACTGATTGGGCACTTATGTGCCAGAAAGTGTTCGTGGCATTGAGAATACAAAATGACCTAAAAATAAAATCTCTGTTCTCTTTAAGCTTACATTCTTGGGGAGGTGGCTTGACAAACAAGTAAAGAAGTAAACAGCAGCTGGTATACCTACTTGATGAATGGGAAAAAGGGAGCAATCGCGGAAAATCCAAAATTAAGGTGGACAGGATGGAGGAGGCACCGATGAGTTACATCCTTATACTCAGAATGCCCCTTAACCCCTGTGTTCCACCTGCAGCAATAATTCTCTAAATTCTACGTGCTACAAATCACTGCCAAGTCCACCCATTCTCCAGCGAGGGCGGAGAGCCTCTCACAGAGGCCTGGAAATGTAAGAGTGCAAAGAACGTAAGCTCGGGCTTCAGACAAATCTGGCTTCCAACTTCTCTATAAAGACTTTATTTTAAATCCTCTGAACCTCAGTTTCTTTGGATATAGAAATGGAGATAATACTTCTCTCCTTACAGCTAATATATGAAAACTCTTGGAACATATTCAGCTCTCTATCTATGATGATATTCTTTATCTGTTAGGATGGGAGAGTCACTTTTCTTATAATTTGTGTTTGCCAACCATCTTGAATCCCTAACACTTCTTTATCCACCTCCACCAAACCCTTGGAATCACACAAAAATCTTCTGCCAGTAACTCTGCCCATGATTCTGTAACTATGTAGAAGTTAAGACATCTCTGTCCTTTATTTATAAATATTCTTTTAGCAGTTTTCATGTTAATTTCTTAAACTGAGATCAGTAGCTAAACTATAAACATATTCTGTGAAACACAGTCCTAATTACCATTCTCCCAATCACAAACATTAGGAACAAGGACCCCAACCCTTGGGCTGTGGTCCGGCACTGGTCCGTCCTGTGAGGACGGGCTGCACAGTAGGAGCTGAGTGGCGGGCAAGCAAGCGAAGCTTCATCTGTACTTGCATCTACTCCCCAGCGCTAGCATGCGCCTCAGCTCCGCCTCTGGTCATCAGGCATTAGATTCTCATAGGAGCGCCAGTCCCTGGTGCCACAAAGGTCGGGGGGAACTCATGTTGTACCATAAACAACAGATTTTAAAGCAGTGAGGTTCAAAGCAGCATAACGGAGCAGGAGGTAGTGTTTTACTAAACAGTGAAAACAAAAACTCTTGAAGTCAAACCTCAGATTAAGTCTACTACTAACAAAACTGCCCAATAAGGTGTGAGTTCAGAGTGTTTCTCAAGGTCCTGACTGTCTATTTCTTAGTGTACCCCACAGCTCTGTGGAGGACTCTGCTGAACGCAGCATGTGAAAAGTCAGAACAAACTCCAGAGAAACTGTAACTTACTACAAATGCAGAGCTGGAAGGTTCCAAAGCATCCTACAACAGAATTATCAATGACTTCGGCCACTACTTAGAATTATACTTTGGACTTATGTATAAGACCCTTTCTGGGAAACATTTTTGAAAAGTTTAGGCTGGTAAAATGTTTAATATCCTCCAGAATGATAAACCACAACCAGTTACAACGTCTGCAGCACATTTGAGAAGAGCCAATTTTTCAACGGTGCCGAAATATCATTATAACTTGAAAAAAAAACATGTAAATGAAAGTTCTTAAGCTTCATCCTTTAGAGCACACGTTGGCCAACTCTTACTATGGGCCAAATCCAGCCCTCTGCTTGTTTTTGTATGGTTCCCAGCTGAGAAAGGTTTTTACATTCTTAAAGGTTGGAAAAAATAAAAAGAGATGATTTGTAACATGGGAAAATTATATGACATTTGAATTTCAGTGTGGATGAATACAGTTGTATTGGACCACAGTCGTGCCGTCTGCTTACACATGGCCTACGGCCACTGCAGAGCTGAGTGGTTGCTGCAGAGACGGTTTGGCCCTCAAGCCTAAATTATTTACAAGGTGGGATTTTACAGAACAGTTTTTTTCACTTAGATATCTAACCAGGAACTCTAAGGCTATATCCTCCTTTTCTAGATGAAGGATTTCCTGTCCACGAGGGACCCTTTGGGGGAGACTGTGCCCACAGCCCCAGTGCATCGGGGCCTTCTTTTAACTGGGGACAGAGGAGACGCTAACAGGTAGCTGAAATCCTTTTATCGAAGCTCTCACTATCAACTTCTTTTTTCATTCTCAAGACAAAAGTAAAAAGGTTTCAAATTGCGTTCATAGCTTTGTTTAACAGCTTGGTTTTTCAACATTAACTCAAAGACCCAAAATATGAAGTAGAAGGGAACACAGAAGCCTCAGTCACTTCAAAGTCACTTGAAATTTAGATTCCAAAGGCACTTAGAATTCAAGTACCAGTTTCCCTTGAAGGAATATTCTCTGCATTCTGACACTCACTGAGAGCAAACAAGAAAAATTCTTACCCTGCATTTCCATCACGTGACTTCAATTTTACTGCAGGAGTACTAGGTACCTACAATTACTTGAGATGGCCTGGCACGACTGAGTATAGTGGCAATTAAAAAATAAAGAGGGAAAACAGATCTATGTAAGAATTTTTGTTGAGATGGTTGCTCGAACTGCACCCTCCTTGAGGAATACTCTGCTAAGTGATTCTGCTGCTTCCGGGAAGGAAGGGCCTGCCCCAAACAGCAGACAGATAAATCAACTGACTGCCCGGTTCACAAGTCTGTAATGCTTCTAACCCATACCAGACAAACTTATTAAAACAGAGCAATTTGCAAGACATTCTTGATTAAAATTTTAAGTTTGATCCAACCCTAAGAAGAAAATGCATCTACATTTCCACTTTTCCAGTAATCTAAACTCAAGAAACACAGTGCTGTCCTTACTAAGATATTTTCATGTTTCTTCACTGAGAAATGTGTCCTTGAACCTGACAATTTTTCCAGGGTCTTAGTTTTGCTAACAGATAACACAAGAACTCACAGGAAAGATAACCTACACTAGGCCCCATTTTATAAGTACAAGTGATCCTTGAAATATAAGTGCACTGCAGTCCTAAATGCCACCAAGTCAATCATTAATTTACCAACAAAAACAAGGTTTTAAATGGTAGCTAGGGTCTCAGTTTTCCCATCTTTAGTTCATTTCATACTACCATACTCACTTTATCTAAGTAAAAAAAAAAAAAAATCCACTTAGATATCTAACCTGGAATTCTAAAAACAGATTTTCCCTTCTTCTCCCTGTGAGGCCCAACATCTTGTGAAGAGACTTGCCGTGTCCCAAGATATGAGTTACGTATGGGGCCTTCCTTTAACTGGGGACAGCAACTTGCTTAGGGAAAAAACGGCAAAGAGGAGCACATCCGAGGGATGGAGGGAGTGTCAGTACGGGGATGGGGGGAAGGAACAGGCCTTGGAAACCAGCCCTGAGATGGAGCTTGGGGAAATCAGAAAAGAAGGTTCGTGAGAGGAAGGGCAGAGACACGGCAGGGATGTCTTAGCCAGCAAGACGGTGTCTGCCGTATGGTTTTGATGGTGGGCCCATCACCAGCAAGACCTGGCTTGTACAGGCTCATGAGAGCTAATCACTGGAGTTTCAGGAATTCTGCAAGCTGCTTATTAAGTGCAGCCATTAAAAATTAACTGATACAAGCTTATAATTAAAGTATGTTAAAAACAAATGGAATACTCAGAACTGCCACGTTTAATTATTTTATCGCATCCTACCACTGACTATGCTCCTGAGGCTCAGCTCTATTGCATCTACGCGGTAGGGATTGTATTCCGTGACGAGCTACTGCTCGGATTTCACCAGCTCACGGCTCCCGCCAACGCTGCATTCAGCGATGTGACATTGGCAGCCTGAAGTCAACTGTTATGGGAGTGTTCGCACCACGGAAATTGGCAAAGGCTACAAATCAGAGCACGCATGCGCACACACACACCCGTTTGTAACCATCGCATCACTGAGAACAAGTCAGCAGAAGGCAGAAGGTGGGAGGGGGAAAGAGGATTTCCCTAGGAACAGCAAGGGTTTGCCAACGGCAGGCCCGATCAGGAGGGCTCACTGCTTATGAGGTATAAAAGCAGAAGACATGCTATAAGAGAAAACCTTAGAGGCAGGTACAAAGCACCTCAGGTTCTAGAAAACAATGCTGCCATAGTTCTCACAAAAGGCCGGTTAAGATCAACACCTTAAGTCGGTTCGCTTCTAACGTTCAAACCTGGCTTATAACTTGTTAGCAGGCCGCATGGTTAAGAGGGTGGCCTCTGTCTGAGTCACAGTGTGACGCGTCACTTCTTAATTGTTTCACTGGGGAATGGTAAATTCTCTATGCCATAAGCAAGGACGACAATCATACTTACCTCGCAAGGTGGTTGTAAGAATTAAATGACTGACAACAGCAGAGCACATATAGTAGTGCATGGCACATATATAAACGTTCAATAAAGGAGTTCGACTAGATGTGATGCGTAACATGCAATGCCCAGCGTGGTGACTACAGTTTTAACTCGGGAAAAGAAAATTAACTACATGTGGTGATGAATGTGTTAACTAACTGTGATCGTTTCACAGCACATACATATAACCAAACCATCATGTTGTACATCTAAAACAAATACAATGCTATATGTCAATTATGTCTCGATAAATAACTTATTTACCAGAATGTGACCCCCATAAGAGCATGTTTTATTCACTGAGATACCCCCTTTGCCTAGAATAAGTAGCAGATGTTCAAAATGCACATTTGAAAAAAAGAAGAAAATGCCAAAACTTTAATAGCAGTTATTCCCAGGTGGTGGTCAAAGCCAATTTTAATATACTCCATGCTTTTCTGTGTTTTCCAATTTTTTTAAATATTCATAATTGAACTTGTGTAGGCAAGAAAAAAAAAAACAGCCTCATGTGGTATGTACTGAGAGAAAACTGGGGGAGGGGTGGAGGATGACATTAAAAGCAGCAAATGTTCTACAAGACTTTTACAGGAGTTTATCTCACAGCAGTATCCTAACAAGAAGTGAATGTAGAGGCAAGGAAATATTACAAAAACACGGTGTAAGGGAACAAAAGGAGTTTAAAGTGCGATGGCAGCAAGATGATCCAAAAAGAAATTAATGTGAAAAAGGAATTTTGTTGAAAATAATGTGACGAAATATGGCAACTGAGTGGATGGGGACTGGACAAAGGTAGGAAGGGTAAACGTGAAGTGATATTAACAGAAAAAGGAGTACCTCATTAAAGAAAAATGGTGTGGGGAGGGTTGTGGGAATGATTTGTGAGGAGGAGGAGGATGATAAGCTTTAAATGTCAAGTTTCATATACCTGCGGGATGGAAAACTGTAGGCATTATGTATCCAACAGGTGGTTAGCAGGACAGGCTGTCAGAAAAGGTCTGGGCTGGCGAGGCGGATCTGCCAGTCAAGCTGCACATAGTTACGAAGCCTTGACGAAAGATGAGTTCTCCATGGTAACAGAGAGCGAGGCCTAGACTCTGGTGTCCCTGCAGGGAAGGGCTGGGAGAACCACCTGATCTTAGAGAAACAGACCAACAAGGAAATGCCAGCCAGAGACGAGGAGCAGTCAGGGAACAGCCAGATCAGGGACATCAAAGAGGCAAGGATTAAAGGATTCACAGCGTTAAAAGGAGGAATCTTGAAGCAAGCCTCAGAAAACGCAACGGAGGACAGGTCTGAAGACAGATGCAGCAAACTCAAGAACTGTTTCATTTTTTCTCCAGCCTTAAGTGGGTTTCTTGACAGCACACCATTCGTCTACTCCTGCGCCTCAACCCCAGAAATAAGATCCTGGACCCAAGAAGAACCCAAACTCAAATGCACTGAAAAAGATGAAACTCTGCATATATATTTCTCTTTATCAATGGCAGCCACGATTGAGGCCTCTGCCGCCAAGAACTTAAAATACTTATTTTTTTCACTTCGAGTCTTCAAGAAAGCTCATTTGCTAAACTAAAATAAATATCATTTCCTAGATTCGTGACAGTTAATTTCCCACCACCTGAAATATTTCAGATTTGTTTTAACCATTTTGCTGTTAATAATTCCCTCAGTAATTATAAAAGCCTACACCTAGGCAAAACATAATTCTTAATCTTACTAAGTAGAAAGCTAGACTGAATTAAAGCTAAAGGGGTTTCGAATGATTTACTGCTATCAAATATACATAGGACTGTTATCCATTAGTATCAGGATTACTTTTAAAACAAATATTTGAAAATATTAATATTAAGCATTAATGCTGATATGTAAATGAGCCTTAAAATGTTTAAAATATTATTACTTTAAACACTTCCTTTGGTTTCACTATTATTTCATTATTTTTTACTGCTAGTATAAAATTATTCTAGTCCAGCAAGTGGATAAATTAGTAAAAACGTATCTATGGCGCAACATGACTGTGTTCGTTACCTTCCTTTCTATTCTGCTCCCCTTACCACAGCCTTCAGTTGTTCATCCTTTCATGCTCAACACACATGCAGTGCCCTGTTTCACGTGCTTTGTCTCGCCATCACCCAGATGCTCACATTAAAACACCACCCTGGCGCCTGCCCTCAGGAGCTTAGGCAGACATGCAAATGGACAGGATGCCAAGTGATAAGTGCGATAATTAGCAGAAACGCCAGCATCTCTAGGTGCAGAGATGGATGCCCAAACTCTGCCGTGAGGGGTACGACCAGGGAAGCTTTTGTGGAGAGATGGCTACGCCCAATTATGCTCAAAGCTCAAGACAGGATCACCTTAGGCAGGAATCTACCTTCTGAAACCTCAGCCACTTCAGGGAAGCTGGCAGAGATTATATCTAGTTCATCTTTGTATACACAGCAACTCTTCAAGGGCCTGATATACATACAGCACGTGCTCAGTGTTTGTTGGGTTGAACCAACAAACACTCCATCCTTTATAAAACAAAACTTAAAATACTACAAATAAGCAAAATACTAAGTTTGTCTTATCACTCCCTCCATTTAAGTAAACACTGAAATGAAGCACTTAGTGAGGTACTGTGACAGATAGTAAGGATATAAAGACAAGACGGTCCTTGCCCTCTGGGGCTCACAGTCTTTCAAGGGAGGGAGACACACATACAGCAATGACTGCGGCTGTAGAAACGGCAGTGCAGGAAAAGCAAGGACAGGGTCCTGCAGGAACGAGGGGAGGCACTGGACGCTGTGCTGAGCAAGCGCCAGGAGAGGACGGCTTCCCAGATTCAAACACAGGCCACTGGAAGGAGCCAGAGGAACAGACTTCTCTTTTGCCTCATTTCAAATTCACATTGGAAACAGATGAGAGTTGCAATGAGTGGACAGGGGTGACGTGTGGCAAGAGGTGAAAGGCTGCGAACTGAACCAAAAACCATTCAGGGAACAGCTGCTGGATCTGAGAATTCTTAAACGGAATATAATGGAGCTAACAAGAGGTCATATAATACTGGTAACCCTCGAAGAAATGTCAACCTTCTTTTTATTTCTATCTTTGTGAGCAAACTGGAGTGCCGTCCATCGGCCTTTTTTATACTAGAATTCATTCATTCAAAAGAATACCACACCTGTAATTATAGGAGGGCACAGGAGTTACATTTTGCTGCCTAATGCACTGAAGTGTTCTAGGAAAATAAAAAGCAAATTTATAAAGCACAGTTGTGGCAAAGTGTCTTTAAGATAAGAACTGACGTAAGTGTATGATCTTGTTGCCATCAGGCTAGAAAACAGAAGGCCTACCAGAAGAAAAAAATCCAAAAGCCCTAATCAGCAGACAGGGCTGTTCAGTTCTGTGGGTTCTTTAAGATCCCCGTGAAGTAGCCTGTATGGTTCTCAGAGCAGTTTGGTTTGTCCAGGCAATTAACACCATTAGAAACAGCACGGATGCGTGTGTGCGTGCGTACCCACATACACAAATTGTCAATATTATTCAAGATCCACTATTTCTTAAATGCAACATGCTACTAACAGAACATCTGCTGCCGTACAGGGTAGTAAAAACAGTGGCTTGAGAATAAGATCTGAATCAGTCACTTAACCATAGACCTGATAAATAAACATTTAAAACTCATTTTGTCGGCAATGAAGTTTTTCATACAATATTTACTGATCACAAACATGTGGAAAGCACTATTAAAATCTAGGGAATAAACAGGAAAGAGACAAGGCCCCTGGCTTCACAGGGCTTATATTTCAGCCAGTAAGACAATCAAAATATAAAAATAATATCAAGGGGAAAGTTCCACTACCGAGAATAAGACAGGCAAGGCGTTAAAGTGCGCCTGAAGTAGAAGCAGGAGGCTGTTTCAGACAGGGTGGTCTCTCTCTTAAGTGGAAAAATATTCACAGATAGTCTCCACTCCCCGCAGAATAAAGCGTAATCTCCAGACTGGCCAGCAAGGTCTTTTTTATAAAGCTCTCCTTAAAAGATGGCCTGAAAGCACTCAAGTAACATCAAATAGAAATCCACTGAGAAATTTACTGGCTTTTGGCACAGACTAAATTCATTCCATATACACAGACTTGTTGATTCCAATGTTCAAAAATATATAACAATTTTATTTGACGTTTAAAGTTGCCTTTTATTTCAACCAGGCTAAGTTTTTGACATAAAGAGATGGGGTCAATAAAATCCCTATAACCTACCTATCATTTTTAAGTAACACGTCTATGTGGCAGCCCAAAGCATTACCTTTCCCAATGCTAACACAAAATGGTCATTTTTAATACCACTACTACTACTACTACTATTAATCATAATTCCTATGGTCTTCCAGCTTCATAATTTCGCAACACTAAGACATGCAATTGATTAAAGATTTCCAAGCACCACCTATTTGGTCCTTTAAAGTAAAACCAGCAGATGGCGCTCCATAAGCCTGTTGAGTTTTCCACGTTGAGTGGTTTGAGAGACCATTTTCCTACTGGGGCAGAAATCATTGATCTACAGCTGGAACAGGAATCCAATACAAAAAAGTTTAGGAATCATTTAATGTGTGAGCCCCTTAACGGGACGTGCTCCTTTAAAAAAAAAAAAAACAAGTGTTTTAAAAATCCTAAGAGTGTAAGCTCTTTGTTTCAATGTACAAACCATGCCTCTGGGTCTATTCTTGTTTAAGCTAAGCTAAATTGGTCAGAGGGTGTTGGTGGTGGTTTTTTAAACAAAAAAGCCTCTCCCTCCACCGAAGGTTTCACAGACTCTCTGAACTGCTAAATAATTAGGCAACACTTAAAGAGGTGGTCTGCCCTTTGCTAACGGAACCAGAATGTTCTGGTTAAAATGCAGAGAAGATAAGGATTTTATTAATTCTTGATAGAAATTTAATAAACAAAACTGGAGTTGATTAGATAAATCAATCTCTCTGGCTCCTCATTCTGCTTTCCTCTACTCCCTCTCAGAGAGAAGACTGAAATGGAACACCCTGTTCTCACCCATCTCGTATATTTAACTCACCTAGATCCCTTCGTCAGTTCTCTAGGTTTTCCTCTAAAGCCATCCATGAAATTGGGTCTCCAGGCTTCTAAGCTAGCCCTGCACACACAGGAAGTGACAGAAGAGGCTCTAAAATACCGTGTGCAAAGTGACTCCCCTGCAACTCTTTGTGGCCAACGGATAACATCCTAACTCCCATGTCCGTTCCATTCAGTGACGAACGCCCTCTGCAACCTAGCCCTAGCCCGTGCTGGCTTCTCCAGCCTCATCTCCGTCCCAGAGCCACTCCCCACTCACTCACTCACTGCCACCACTCAAACAGCGACGGTTCAAGAACACACCAAGGCGTTTACACCTCCCTCTTACCACTTGTGTCGGTGCCTGACCATGCAGCTTCTCTTTACCTGTCACACCCTCCTCCCCCCGGACCGATAATTAGGAGAAGAAAGTAAACCGTGAAACAAGACCATGCCTTTCTTTCTTGGGCAGACACGTGGTCCGCTTCCTCAGGTAAAAGGCCTCCCTACCACTTCTAACACACTATGCCTCGCCCACTGCATGCTGACCCACTTCCTGGAGCCTGCCCAGTTTGGGTCTGGGGCGGGCAATGCCTGAGGAGGGGAACCCAGCAGGTCACGCAGAACCCAAGACATGCTCAGATCCCATTCCCAACCCAAGATACAATGAAACTACGAGACGGCAGCAAAGGGACCTCTTCAAAGCTGGCAAGTGGGCCACTGCCGACTACATCGAGATGAGGCTGGCATGTTGCGCATCAGAAGGCGAGGCACGGCGCTGGGGGGCAAGCCCGCGGGGCGCTGACACAGCGTGCCTCGGAACACCCGACTCAGAACTTGTTACCAGCTTTGTGACCGTCTCAGGAACGACCCCAATGCTCGTTGGGAACTGCTGGACTGTAAACTCTGCATGGCTAGAAACTGTAACTATTATATTCGCGCATCTGAAGTGCATGAAGCAACAATGACGCCTCCTTCATCCCGTGCTAACTGTATGCCAGCACTGCTTCCAAAGTCTTACAAAGATGAGGCTTCCCATTTAATCACTCACCAACCATACACAGTAAGTACCGGTATTTTAACAAGGTGCGGCAAGCATCGGGCATACACTAGGCACAAAGGAAATGTGCCCGTCCATCCCCAAGTAAATAAAAAGTCCACGTTTCGGCATTTCCATGTCTAAACTTTCCTTA
Organism: Eonycteris spelaea; assembly: GCA_003508835.1. NCBI lineage: Eukaryota > Metazoa > Chordata > Mammalia > Chiroptera > Pteropodidae > Eonycteris > Eonycteris spelaea. The sequence continues at coordinate 5,424,232 of PUFA01000115.1, forward strand.
AAAATCTCTTCTAGGAAAACACATTTTTCTCAAAGCCATATAAAAGTAATTAATTTTACTATTGGGGGATTATTTAATAATAGGTGAAGAATTTTTACTAGATAGCAAAATAGGCTTTATAAAAACCCTCTGAAAAGCAGTCATAAGGAAACATGGGAAGAGAAAAAAAAGATTAGTTTTAAAGGTAAATTATAAAACTTTCTTTAAGCTGCTTAATCTTTCTAACTGATAAGAAATAGCTATATATATATATTAAACAATCCACAATACTTAAAAATAATAAAGGTAGTAAGAAGAAATAGTTTATCATTTCAGATAACAGTAACATTTTTTCTTGGCCAACATTACTGGTAAAACCAGTAATATAAAACCAGACATTTCATATAAATATCCAGTTTTTTAAAGTGTCAAAAATGTTAAAAAAAAAAAAAAAAGAACTAGCTTTATGAAAATCTATCTAAAAAGCATTAAGTATTGTCCGGCCTTCTTAAACACGGACAGGGAAGGACACGAATACTGACTGAGCAATTACTGTGTTCTAGGGTCTTTATATACGGGGATAACATTTAACTGTTAAAGAGTGAACGGCACATGTGAAGCACTCCCCAAAGTACCTGGTACTTAATAAATATTACTAAACGCTAGATGTTGCTGCCATTATCGAAATTGTACTTCATCTTCACAGAAACCCTATCATATTGGTATTAAACGGCTCGGTTTTACAGAGGAAGAATCTAAGCTCCCACAGCTGTCTGGGACGAGTACAGGAATTCTGACCCACACCCCCCTGACTCCTAAGCCTTTGAGCTCTTCCCTCCGGGACTTCGCACACTGCTGCCCCAGGACCAGCAGCACCGCCCTCCTCCCCACTCAGGGAACTTATCAGAAATGCACATTTTCAGCCCATTCTGGCTCGTAGTACAGGAGAAGATCTACCTTTAACTCTGAGACTCAGTAACACATGAACAACATACAATCAGACCCATACCCTGTGGCAAGGATAAAATAACCAAGTTCAAAGAGACCTGGAAAATGGGGATTTGAGGAGGAAAGCCATCGGCTCTGAGAAATGCCCACAGCAGTACCTTCTTCATGTTATGCTGCCTGGGATCCCTTAACCACACAAGACAGGACAAACCAGACAATGCTGACAGAACCCAGTAAGCTTTACTTAAAGCAGAATCTGGGGGGTGCGGAAGATGATTGGGAAGAAATTCATATTCGTGAGTAGGGTAAAATCACCATCCCTGGGCTGTAACTAGTTCACGATGACAGGAATGGTAGGAAATGAGCCCACAATCAGATTGGTGGGTCCCACAGACCAGAAAAGGAACGTACAGTACCACTGCCTGAGCAGTAAGATAAAACTCGCATTTCTTTCTGTGGACATAACAAAGAGAGACAGCTGAGAATTCCATCCCTGCCGCCAGATGCTCCGTATATCACATGGGGTCAGCAGTTAGTCCAAACAGAGCTTTGCGAAGGGCTCCAAGGACGCACACGGGCCAACAGCTCTTTCTTAATTTGAAAAAGAGTGAACAAACAAACAAAACCCTGAGAGTACAGATGTTCTCCATATTAAGGATAAGGACCCTAAGTCACAATCCCCACATAAAAGGAAACGATCGAATCTCTGGAGGAGAAATGTGTAGGAATGAGGCAAAGTACTAAAGATGTGCATTACCGGCCTATTAATCAATCAATGAATTAGTGTACCTTTCAGGAAAATTGCAGCTTCTCCAACTCTGCTGATATCCATTCCCAATGTTATATTTGGATGGAGTTATTTATGAATTTCTGAATTACAGATTCAGTCGCTGACTTCACAAATTACCTAACAGTCTCATCTCAGACGGCACAGCAGTTTCAAAGAGGGCAATAAAAATCTTTAGCCTTACGATGAACAGACTAGAACTTTACAAATCTTGCTCTCAGTTTCCCCCTCTGTAAGATAAGAAAACAGTGCTTTCTAATTCTCAGAGCCATAAAATGAGATTAATATGGAAAGAAGCAAACAGAGTTTCAAGTAAACAGCCCATACACAACACAGAGATATGAAATGATTTGGCAGTTCCAAGTTTCCTGAGGCCCCATCTCAGAGGTCAGAGCAAAGTGACACTTCTGTCAGTGGTTCCAGGTCACAAAGCCCCCTGTGGTTTCATCTCCTGACTGATGATTTACAGTGGCCTTCCCTTTGGGGTGGCAAATCTTACCTAAAAAGATCTCACCTTTGGCCAGACATTTGTAACCGTCCACACGCACGGTTAAGCTCTTTCCCGAAGAACAGCTTTAATTCAGTGTCATCAAAACATGGGGCACCTGTTATGTGCAAGGTACTACAACAGAGGCTGAAGTCAAATGAAAACAATAAAAATAACTCAAGTATAAAGTCTCTGCCCTCGAAATGCACACAGTACAGCAAACAAAAACAGGCATGCAAACAAAATCATGCTCATTTAAAGTGTCTGAAGTGCCACGATAAAGTCTACAGAGGAGTGGGGCTTGGTGGGGAGTGAGGGACTCCACAGGGGATTGAAGGTTCCCGAATGGCTCCACAGAGACAGAAAGCGAATCCTGTAAGATGAGTGCGCGGGGCGGGGCGGGTGTGGGTGGGTGGGGGTAGGTGTGGGTGTGGGTTGGGGGTGGTGAAGAGGAGTTACTGTATTTTGGAGAGAGGAAGAAAAGCAAAGACCGTTCTGTGTAGCTGAAGGCTGACTCACAGTGCTGGAACTAGATCACCTGAAGCACCCACCACTGACTCAGCACGGGGCCACGGCTGGGCGTTCTCAGCTCCCAAATGCAGGCTTCGCAATGTTGTTTTTATTACGCTGTCCAAGGCTAGGTTACAGAAGCCTGTCTACAACCTCATTCCAAAACCCTGGTTTCTTATCAGTTCCATTCGCACTGTGACCTGCTCTGCTAACTAACTACAAAGCAGATCTGGCTTGTATTATTCGGGCCAACATATGGAAGAACTCATGAAAATCTTAAGTGACATAAAAACATTGAAAAATGACGTCAAGCATTAGCTCCCTTAACTGAAAAATCTCTACTACCTCCTAGTAAGAGATAAGCAGCCCGGTGTTCAGTTGCACACATCCTGATATTATTTCCAATCAACAATCTAGTAATGATTTACTCTGGAATCTAGCCTTAAAAAGAAGTCATAGCTGTCCTTTTGAAATAACATCCTATTTAGTGCATATAATTTCCCAAGTATCTTCACAGTCAACCACTACTGATGGGTTAACAGCCATGTCTATTGGGTTGTCCTAAATCTACCCAAACTTCTCTAACTTAATTCATAGGAAATGGGACTTTAAAACTACCCTTTCTGGGGTGGGAAGGGGGGTAGACAAAAAAACTATTCTATTCTTTCTGGTTACCAGAGGGGAGGGGGAGGGGGAAAATAAATAAAATGTTAAATAAATAAAATGCTAAAAAATAAAATAAATGAAAACTAGCCTTTCTGTTCATTTGGTTCGTGCTTAAACTCTAGAGCGTATCAGAAACGACTGAAAGGCTTATTAAAAAGTGGCTTGTCGGGTCCCATTGCCAGGCATTCTGATTCGGCAGGTCTAGGGTGGGGCCTGAAAATGTTCTCATTTCTAACAGGTCCCCAGTGATGCTCACTGCTGCTGCTTAGGGACCACACTTTGAAAAGCAGTGTTCTAGAATAATCCGATAGTCACAATACCGATTACTGCTGAGAGTAAACAACGTTTATAGATCTATATCTTATATTTTAAAAAGGAAGAGGCACGTGGAATTCATTGCTAAAGACAATTTCTAAGCTGTGTGTGATATAAGCAACAGGCTTCAAGTTACAGGTCATGAGCGGGCGCGGTATGGATTTGAGGAACTGATAGTGAAACTATCTTTACTTGTAAAGGTTAGTTATAAACAACCAAAGTTTTGCGTTGAAATCTCCGCTTCGCCTCTTCCTAGCTCTGCTCCCTCATCTATAACACGGCCCTCACGAGCGTGAGGAGAGTGACGTGTGTCAGTCACTTGCCATGAACAGTACTCAGTAAATGGTAGTTCCTCTCCCCTTCCGAAGCAAGCAAGGGGAAGAGCTCTCTGCACAAGTGTAACAAATACATGAGATCGAAGAGGAAGCCACACAACAGCACGATAAGGCAGCTTTCACACTGCCTTAAAGTAAAGGAAATGGGTCTCCTGAAAAACCACCTAGGTTTCAAGTGTCCATCCATCCCCTGTGCGATGCGCTGCACACACGTCGCCCCGCTTAATCCTCACCGCCACCCCCGAGGCTGACTGCCCCCTCAGGCGGCCATGGCAGCGCCCTCTCCTAAGGGCTCCTCACTCACGGGCCACGCCAGTTTCCTCTGCCTCTCAGATTAAAATCCCCCACGGTCGTATCTGTGGCTCTTTGGTGCTTACAAGCACCTATCCTATCAGAGGAAAGGCCTACACCTTTCCCTCGGAACAGCTCTGTCACCCTCGAATCCCATTCAGCACGCCAGAAGGGCGACGTGCCAGGCCTGCTCACCTGGCAGTCCCACCCTGTGCTTCCTCTATTCTCTACTCCTCTTGGTCGCTGTTCTCTGGGTTCTATTTTCATCATACCACTTTTGCCTGGTCAAAAGATCCACAGTTGCTTTCGTCCTGCTACGTAAAACCCCACGCTCCCTGGACCAGCGCTGGCCAACAGAGCTTTCTGCACTGACGGAAACAGTCTGAGTCTGCACTGTCCAGGCGGGGGGGGCATGGCCACGTGTGGCACCTAAACACGTGCACAGGAGGGACGGGATTTATTTTGTTTTAGTTAGTTTAAATAGCCACATGTGAGCCATGACGGCTATCCTGAACAGAGCAGCTCCATCTACACCATCTCGTTCCCAAGCATTCTCCAGCGTGAACTGTCCACGCCAGTCAAGCGGACCCTCGCAGCCGTACTTCAAAGACGCTTCGCTCTCTTCACAGCTGTCTGTGCAGGCCAGGAGCGCGCCCGTCTTTCCTGAAGGCTTCGTCTCTGCTACAAGCCATCGGTGCCTGTATAACTCATCTAGCTACTGAACAGGTACTGCTTGTGCTGTCATTTCTTGTGCTCCTCCCGCATCTGAGCCCCTTTAAAGAAGCTATTCCTCTGAGATCACATCCTCCACTCACAAATACTTAATGAATGAATTAAAGGTACAGGACATCACATTTTGGTATTCCCTGGGCAGCAAGACTTCTCTTTGCTAGAACCAAACAGAGATTAAGCTTTTCAGATGCTTCCGAAACACCAAGTTATTTGTAAAAACATTCCTGAAAAGTCACTGACCTATGTATCTTCATCTGCTCTGAATGTCAAGGAAAAATGAGAAAATGCTATCTGCAAATGCGAAACCTACTAACTTCCAAACAAGTTTCTGGAGATTGATTTAAAAGTCCAACAGAAGGAAACTCAAGTTCTTGTTCTGTAAAACCATCAAAAGTTAATTGAGGAACACTTGACTTCCTTATTTTTTCTGGTACTAGTGATAAAGTGTCGCTATTTAAACACTGTCCTCAGACCTGGCTGGAAAGGGCCATCAGTCTACAAAATGTTGGAGCAGACCCATCAGACGTGTATTGTTAAGGCAATGGCAGGTAATTCATTTAAGAGATCTGTCGGCTGATAAAACTCTGTGAATGAGCAAAATGTAACCTAGCGGGCAAGCAAGAGGCATAGCCAGGTTATTTCAATTCCTGCTACAGAAACAAATTTCCTAGGAAAAGTGACAGAAAGTTGCCATTACCTAGTCGGTCCTCTTCCATAGATGAGGCAATTGAGAACATTAAGCTGAGGTAATCTAAGTTCTGTGGTCCTTCAAAAATGTGATTATTTATGCAAACTACCTGATCAAGAACAATTTTTTTAATAGGAAATTTTAAACCTCTTCTCTCTGAGCATATCTCCACTCTCTCTTCTGGTATGTGTGGGCTCTGATCTGTTCAGATTTTTTTTTCAATATTATTTTAAATTAGTTTCAGGTGTACAGCATAGTGATTAGACATTTACATAGCTAATACACAATGGTGACACAATAAATCTATTACACACATCTGACATCATACACAGTTATTACAATACTACTCACTCTATTCCCTATGCTGCATCTCACATCCCAGAACTATTTTGCAACTACCAATTTGTACTTTCTAAGCCTTCCACCTTTTCCACCCAGCCTCCCAAACAGCTCCCATCAGTCAACTATCAGTTTGTTCTCTGTATCTATGAGTTTGTTTCTGTTTTGTTTGATATTTATATTGTTCTCTAGATTCCACATGTAAGTGAAATCATATGGTATTTGTCTTTCCCTGACTGATTTCACTTAACCTAATACTCTCTAGGTCGCATGTTCTGACTGATTAGCATGCACAGAGCACATTAATCCACCGCAGAGTCCAAGCCCTCGCTAAGCTGGACGCAGAAGCCCAGGTCAACCAGAATCCCATGTGGCAACAGGAAATCACTCGGAAAGCTTCTCTCAGGATATTCATGTGAGTCAAATGGATATGCTCTTCTGATTTCTCTTATTTAAATGGGCTTTGAAAGTCACAGGATTTGACCCTTGGAGGTCCACCAGAGCTGTGCCACCTTAGACAAGCTAGTTATTCCTCTGAATCCTCAGTTTCCTAGCTGTAAGATGGACATATTAACCAAATTGTATATGTCCATTTTGAAGATTAAATCAGGGAATGTGTAGAAAGTGCCCACCTCGGTATCTTGTGCCAAGAGTAGTTCTCAATCAATACCAGCACCCTCATCTACTTTCCCTCCCTTAGGAAAACAGAGAACATTATCATCATAATGGTCCCCATCCTAACAGAAATAATCATAACCATTAGACATTGTTTTGTTTTGTACATTTTAAATAAAGTCATCCAGGGGCAAAAATCTTCCTTCTTATGGCATTCCTCTACTGTCAGGATGTTTCTGCCTGCTCCCAGAAGCAGTTAGTTACTGCAAAAACATTTGAAATAAGGAAAAGGAAGAAAGGAAGGAGGATGTAATAAACCAGATCTGTTGGGGTTCTGGAAATTTATTTTGTAATTGGATAGCTCTTCCCCTTGAAAATCTAATAAATGTGGGTTTTATCCCAAACATATGGCAGGTAATGATAATTGTCCCATATGTAACCCTGCCTTGGAGCATGCCCTGGAGCCGAATTTCCATCTCACATCTGAGTATCTCTCATTTTAAAAAGTACTTAATTTGCAGGGGGAAACGCCTTTTGGCCTTCCCGAAGTAGACCTAGAGGTGTGTTCAACAGACTGAAAATCTTGGGAATATGAAAAAATTAGTTTATAATTGAAGAATCTGAGAAATGCACCCCAAGTTTTCCCTCTTTCGATGTGTTCTTATGGTCATTTTAGGTAGCGAGTCATCACCAACGTAAACCTTCTCGGTCAGGCAGTGTTAGCCACGGCCATCCATTCTGGAGCATCATTAACACAAAGTGCCTACTGCCCACGGGAACACTTTGAAACCAGTAAAGACCATTCAGAGGGCTTCGAGAGCTGTGATGTACAAGAAAAACGCCTACTGTTCAAGGGCCTGACCTTAATTTCACTGGTCTGGGGCTAAGAAGTCACCTATCCTCTTGAAGAAGCTCGAAGTATAAAGAAAGTATCTGACCAAGTAATTCATTGGAATGGCTATTACTGACTGACTTCCCCACATCAAAGGTTAAAATGTTTTATTTTGACTTCTTTTTCCACTTAAGTGGAATTCCAGGTAATACCATAACTATTCTTCAACGGTCCACAGCCCATAAAGACGGTGCCTTCTCACGCCTCTGAAAAAGGAGCTCAATGGACATCTTTTCAAACATTCCTCTCCTTCCAGTCTTCTCTTTGCTACCTCTTTTCCTCTTAGCCCACTAATTCTGATCTTGTACTAATAACCTCTCTGCATGTACTTTGAATCTCAAATTCAAGCCAACGAACGACCTGCCTCCTGTAACACCCTGGCTAGGCTGGTTATTTGCAGATTCTCCAACCGGACCGGATCCACCACAACCCCCATGAAACTTTAGGTGAGTCCATCAATCTCACTGTAGCTCAGTTTCTTCACTCTTCCAGAAGGCTGGGCTCACCCACTCCAAAAATACAATGACTCCTATGACTCACCAGATTGTCCTGTAGTCCTGACCTCTCCCACAAAGTTCATGCACACATGGAGAGCTGACTGTGGGGCACTCACTGGGTGCATCAGCACAACTTTTTCTCCAAAAGAGTACAACAATGAGAGGAGAAAGGAAGTGACTGCCCCTGACAGATGAAGTATGAGATCAATCCGGGTGTCTGTACTGGTGACACCTACTGTACCTTGTAAAGCCTGCCAGATCTCTTCTCGAAAAGGCCTGGGACCTGCGATAAGAGGCTTCCAAAGACCTCTTCCTCCTCCTCCTCCTTCGGAAGTTTAAAAATCTTGCTTCCTTTTCAGCTGTTACTCTGGGGAGGATTTGTTTACTGTTGCTAGTGTCCAGTTGCTAGGCCCTGAAGAGCTTCGTGTGGGTGGTGGTAGGGCCCATTTATTTGTTTTATAAATACCAACATTTGTTGCATGTGCCTGGCTTTTCCTTTTATCATCTGACAGCATCCCTCATCCCCGATCTCTTCTGAGAAAAGTATATGCTTTTATCTTGACAGTGAGAAGGTCTCTAGAGCCCAAGGACACATATACTATGTTCATTAAGAAAAAAAAAAATTAGCAGTCATCATGTGGTTTGCTCTATGTAGTTTACTATAATCAAGTGGCTCAGACCATAAGTCCCATTAGGACTAGAGAAAATAGTTCAGGACTCAAGAGATAATAAGCTCTATTTCTAGCATGTCTTTTCAATTAGTTAATGACTACGTAAGCTAGTTATCCCATAGAATACATCTTGACAATAAAACTATCAGGCATGCTTTACAGATTTCTTTGTAATTGTAAAGTACACATGCACAATAAAGATATCAGTATTACATTTATTTTCTTATTAGCAACATCTTTAATCACAAAGATGACATCACTATTTAGGCCCACACAAGGTATATTAATAATGAAACTTGGAAAACAAATGAGCAAATTTAAGAAAAGCAGTTTTTTCTGTCAAAAAGAAGTTCAAGTTTACTGAATTTTCTAGTGTCATCTCAATTGTATTTCATTCAATGAACGAACATTCACTGAGTCGCTACCATATTCCATAAGAAATATGGCTGTAACAGCTTAGTTGAGGCTTTTAATTGTTTAAAAACCCTGTGTGTGTATCCACAAGCGCAGAGACGATGCTCTGTTCAGACCCCGGGCAATGAATTACTCACAGGTGTGCTCCCCACTGACGCCGGCCCTTGCACTTTCACTGATATTCAAGGGCACACGTTAGGGAGAACAAGGGTGCCCATGTTCGGAAAACCCAACATGCAACTGGTACTTCCAGACAAAAACAGTATTAAAGAGGGAAAGTGAACACTTTCACCATCTTCCTTAAATGCCCGATTCCTCTGGAATGGTTAAATTATGTAAATTCAATATCACAATAACCAAGCCATCAAAGTTGGCATCTCCAAAAACTGAACAACGATAGAGCATGTGTCCTCCTAATGTGATACACCGGTAAGGACATTTATGTAGTATTCCTGCCAAAATCAGGAGAAAACATCATGCAAACCCAAACTACTACAAAGTAGCTGGCCTATTAATTTTACCAAATGCCAATACTATAAAAGACAAAAAGAGAAGCAGAATTATTCATGATTAAGAAACTAAACAGACATACGCATAATGTGTAATCCTGAATTAAATCTTGGCCTGAGGAGGATGGCATAAAGAACATCATTGGGATAATTACACAAATTTGGATATAAACTTACATAAGAGTATTACACCAATTTTACAATTCCTGTTTTTGTTCATTGTACTGTGGTTATGAAAGAGAATGTCCTAGTTTTCAGGAAATATTTAGGGGACTAGAGTATGATATCTGCAACTATCAAACAAATTCAAAAATATATATAATATGGAGAATGACACATAAATGTGACTAAATGTTAATAAAAGAAGAACAGAAGCGAGTTACATTCTTGCCATTTTTTCTGAAAATTTTAACTTATTTCAAGGAAAACATTTAAAAACGTGAAATGGAAGGTAAAACTTGGGTTATTTTTAAAAAGGACTTTAACTGTGTAGGTCTCTGTTATATTACATGCTGTGAGATTTGTGTATTTTATATGTCTCAGGATCCAGTGTGTTTTCCTTGTTTACTAACAGTTTTCTCTCTTCTGATGATACTCGCTCCAACAGATTCCAAGTATAAAGTGAAAGAAAAACTTCAACATACTCGTTTTATTCTTCTGTGTATTACTGTTTGTTCCAAGGGCAAAGCACTGACCCCTCGCCAATGGACTGTCCTATAATTTTCTTCACCAAAACAGCATATGTCCCTGTAATAACTTAGGTCATGTAGAATGAAGTGTATTATCACTCTCCTTGTAAAACATAAAATGGAGAACTGCCCCATTAAGTATGACTGCTAACAGATACACTTGAGATCCGAAGGTTACAATATTCTTCAGCAGAGCCCGCCCCCTTAAACCCGCGATCAGGTCTCCCAGGCACGACGGTGGAGCAGGTCACTGCGGTGGCCTCTTCCCACTAACACATCCAAACTCAAACTGAACTCCAGAACAACTATTATTGGGAACTGCCTGAAGTCTAGCTGAACAGAAGTCCTGCAACTGGGGACACACAGAGGGGGCCACATTGTGACTGTCAGCAGGGCAGAGACAGAAAACGGACTGGTCCCACACCTGCGTGTGGGAGGTGAGAATCGAGAGGGATTATCTTGGCTGTAGCGGTCCCACTGAAAAATCAAAGGGTCCCGGCCCCAATTGGACTCCCCAGCCCAGGGTTCCAGTGCCAAGAAGAGAAGTCCCCACGACCTCTGGCTGTGAAACCACTACAGACGGTGGCTGAGTGGGACAGAGGGCTGCAGGACTCACAGACGTTCCTCCTAAAGGACCTGGCAGAGTCACCGCTGATGGACTCACACACTCTGAGCTCCTGTGCTGGGGACAGCTGCTTGAAAGGTGCCAGGGACAGGAGGGGAGGAACTCAGTTTTCTGGCTTCAGGGCAAGGACTGGAGGAGCAGCTTTCTCTCAGAGAGAAGTGCTGGCAGAAGCCACTGTCAACCTTTGTTGAGCCCTCCCCCCATCCCCGCTTGCAAACCCAGGCGCCACCATATCTGAATTTCCATCAACCTGGACAACAAGGTTGTCCCACCCAACCTGTTGGGCCACCTAAGCCGCCTCCAGTGCTTTTTCTATGCAAACGGCCTGTCTCCACTCATGCTGCAGACTTTCCTAAATCTCTCAAAGGTTCACAAAATCCAAACAAGCAGCACCTGGCCTCAGTGTGCCCCGTCCTCTTGCTGAGCAGCCCCAAGCCTGGCAATAGAGACGGCTGACCTTGGATAGTGACTTGGCCTCTCAAGGCACCTCTAAGTCCAGCGCAGGTGGTGGCCACCTGCAGATTGCTTGGTGGCCCTTGCCAGGTGACCCTGGGCAAGGCACTTGCTGAAGCTGAACTTGGCCTGTGCCAGGGCCCCTCCCAGGAGGACCCGGGGTGGCAGACCAAGTGACCAGCTTCGGCCAAGCTGAAGCACCACCCCAGGCTCTATCTGAGGACAACATACTGAAAGGGCAAACTCAGCAGGCACCAGAGCCCTCCTAAAGCAAATCCCGCTCTGTAGGGTCTGCTCCTCTACAACAACCCCCCCACTGCAATCATCAGCCAGTCCTCACAGCCAATCAGCCTGAGAGTCAGGCCCTCCCACTGACATGCAAGCAGCAACTGAGGCTCAGCTACAACAGGAGGGCACATACAATCCACACAAGGGACATGCCTGCAGCACCGAATTCGGGTGACCTGGGAGACTGTCTCCCTCGGCCCCACAGGACACCTATTACGTAAGGCCACTCTAGTAGGAACAGGAGACACAGCAGCCCTACCTAACACACAGAAACAAACACAGGAAGGCAGCCAAAATGGAGAGACAACTAACCATGCCCCATATGAAAGAACAAAACAAAGCTCCAGAAAAATAACTAAACAAAATAGAGAGACAAGCAATCCACCAGATGCAGAGTTCAAAACACTGGTTATAAGGATGCTCAATGATCTCAGTGAGAACTTCAACAAGAGACGGGAAACTTAAAAATGGAGATAAAAAAAATAAAACATAAAAAGAACCAGTGAGATATGAAGATCACAATAATTTAAATGAAGAATACATTAGAGGGAATCAAGAGTAGACAGGTGAAGCGTAGGTTCAAATCAGCGATTTAGAAGAAAGGTAGCAGAAAACACCCAATCGGAACAGCACAAAGAGAAAAGAATCCAAAAAAGATGAGAATACTTCAAGGGGTCTCAGGGATAACACTGAGTGTACCAACATTCACATCACAGGGCTACCAGGAGAAGAGAGTGCAAAAAATTGAAAACCCATTTGAAGAATTAATGACGGAAAACTTCCCTAACCTGGCAAAGGAAGGAGACGTACAAGCCCAAGAAGCACAGAATCCCAAAAAGATGAACCCAAAGAGGCCCACACCAAGACACATCATGATTAAACTGCCGTCAAAGGTTAAAGACAAAGAATAATAAAAGCAGCAAAAGAAGTCACCCACAAGGTGATTTATCAACAGAAACTTTGCAGGCCAGAAGGGATTGCACATAATAAGTCAAAATGATGAAAAGCAAGGACCTACAACAAAGGTTACTCTAGAATCATTTAGATCTAAGGACAAATCAAGAGCTTCTCAGACAAGAAACTAAAAGAGCTCATCACGACCAAGCCAGTATTACAGCAAATGTTAGAGCGACTTAAGGAGGAGGAAAAAAGATCAAAAATATGAATGAAATGGTAGTAAATACATATGCATTAACAATTACTTCAAATGAAAAGAGATTAAATGCTCCACTTAAAGAACATAGGGTGGCTAAGTGGGGAAGAAAACAAGATCCTTACATATGCTGCTTTTAAGAGACTCACTTCAGAATGAAAGACACATACGAATGGAAAGTAAAGGACCAAAAAAGATATTTCATGCAAATGGAAATAAAAAAATATTTGAGATAGCAATATTTACCTCAAACAAAAGAGACTTTAAAACAAAGCCTATACCAAGAGACAAAGAAAGACCCAGGAATCCCTACTTGTGGGTATTTATCTGAAGAAACCCAAAGTACTACTTTGAAGAGACATGTGAACCCCTAAGTTTACTGCAGCATATTTACAGTAGCTAAGGTATGGAGGCAACCTGGGTGTCCATCGAAAGATGAATGAATGGATAAAGAAGAGATGTACATATACAGTGGAATATTACTCAGGCATTAAAAAAGAATGAAATCTTGCCATCTGTGACATCTGGATGGACCTAAAGGGTATTGTGTCAGAGAAAGACAAATGCCATATGATTTTGCTTGCACGCGGAATCTAAAGAACAAAATAAACAAACAAACAAACTCATAGAGATATACAACGGAACATTCTGATGGCTGCCAGATGGATGGGTGGGGAGTTGGCGTAAGTGGGTGAAAAAGGCGAAGGGATTAAGAAGTTCAAATTGGTAGTTACAAAATAGTCACAGGAATGTAAAGCATAGCATAAGTAATATAGTCCATATTATAATTATGCATGGCGTTGGATGGTACTAAAAGTATCTGGGTGATCACTTCATAAGTTGCATAAATGCTTAATCACCATGCTGTACACCTGAAACTAATATAACCTGTATGCCAACTGTAACTGAAAAATTAAAATTATTTTAAAAAGAACACATAATCATATTTAAAGCACTTACTTGATTAATATTCCTCAGAACTGATTTCTAGAATCTTGCTACCCTAACAAAATGAAGCTTTTCTAAGCTTAACAAGCTTTACAGTGATTTTTATGAATAAACCTACAAAATACACATAAGTCACAATTTTACCACCAATTAGCTGTGTGATGTTATCACAGCATCTTCAGAACTCATTTCTTCATCTCTAAAACAAAGCTGATGCAGATATTTAAACCTTTATTTAAAGTTCTCAGATTCCATGACAGCGCATTCAGAAAGCTTCTAACTGTTCTTGCCTCTACTCTCCCCTTCTAAATTATCCTTCACCTTACCACCAATTAATTTCCCCAAACTACTACTAAATCAGTTTCCAATTGCTACTGCAAAAATTACCACAAACTCAAAAGATTTAAGCCAACAAATTTATTATCTTACAGTTCTGCAGGTCAGAAGTCTGAAACAACTTGCACTGGGCTGAAATGGTGCTGGGTCAACCAGATTATCTACATGTCAAAGAAAGAAGCTGGATCCTTCTTTGACAGCATATAGTGAAATTAACTCTAGAATCATTTACCAAAATGTGAAGGTTAAAACTATGAAACTCCTAGAAGAAAACAGGAGTAAATCTTTGTGACCTTGAGTTAGACAAAATGTTCTTAGCTATCACACCAAAAGTACAAGAAATGAACGAAGTAATTGGTAAAATGAACATCACCAAATTAAATACTCCTGCGCTCTAATGAACACTATCAAGAAAGTAAAATGATAAGCCATAGGAGAAAATTCTTGCAAATCATATCTGATATGATAAGGGACTGCTATCCAGAATATACAAAGAACACTTACGACTCAATAACAGAAAAGACATATAATCCAATTTAAAAATGGGCAAGGGATCTGAGTAGGTATTTCTCTACAGATATATAAACGGCCAATAGCACATGAAAAGATGCTCAAAATCATCAGCCATTAGGGAAATGGAACTTAACACAATGAGATATCAGGTCACACTTACCAGGATGTCTACAATAAGTCACATAACAGCAAGTGTTGGCAAGAATACAGAGAAACTGGAACCCTCAACAGTATTAGTGGGAATGTAAAATGATGCAGCTGCTGTAGAAAACTGGCAATTTCTCAAAATGTTAAACATAAGAGTTATCATATAACCAGGCAATTATATTCTTAAGTATATACCCAAGAGAAATGAAAACATACGTCTACACAAAAAATTGCTGTTCACAGCATTATTAATTACCATTGCCAAAAAGTTGAAACAACCCATATGTCCATGAACTGATAAATGGGTAAATAAATATGGTATATCCATACAGTGAAATATTATTCATTGATAAAAAGGAACAAAGTACTGATACATGCTTTAACATGAACCTTAACAACATTATGGTAAGTGAAACAAGCCAGTGACGAAAGGCCACTTACTGCATGATTCCATTTATATGAACTTTACAGAATGGGTGAATCCATTCTGTAGTAGCTAAGTAAGTGGTCACTCAGGGCTGGGAGGAAAAGGGAATGTGAATGACTGCTAATGGGTATGGGGTTTCTTTTGGGGATATGAAAATGTTCTGAACTAAGATAATGGTCATGATTACGCAACTGCAAATATACTAAAAACCACTTAAATGGATGAACTTTAGAGTGCGTGAATTATATCGCAAAAAGTTGTTTTGAAAAGTCCAAGTATTTAGTTCATGTGTAAACCCAGTGAACATAAATTCTCTCCAAGTAGTCTGGAAAGAAAATAAGCATACAAAGTATCTTCTAAGAACAGATACTTTTCTTTATATGCTGCACTTAACACAGAAATCAACTTTGCAGAAGAGTGTCTTATGTCAGTAAAGTTTATGACCATTATTAGCACAGCCTGATTAAAAATAAATAAATGCATAAAATGAACAGCAGACTTAAAATAAACACCACCAAACGCTCCTCAGTGGTCACAAAATAACTCCCCCACCGCCGCCTGGGTTTTCCTTCACGATAGAGCCTCCGCCACCTTTTTGGACTGATCGCCCATAATTCCCCAACACAAACTGAGCTGGGCCAGACTTTCTACTGTTCACTTTCCCACCACTCATCTGTCTATCATCTGCCTGTGTCTTGATCATCTGCCTGTGTCTTGAACAAATTCTGGGGACTTTTCACCCAACAAAAGATTCCTTATTTTTTAAGGCCTGACTCAAGTCCAGTCCCACGAAAGGAACTTTTCCCAGCCTCTCTAGACCATACCGACCCAAATTCTACCGGCCTCTCACAGCTCAAACTCTCCATCTCTCTTTGTCACCAAAAGGCACTTTTCATCCCCCCAATTCAGCTAATTCACTAACGGCAGCAACACTAACGACAAAAGTCACCTAACCTAGAATGTAGCTCTTTCAGGTCTAATTCCTTCAGTTATCCATTCCATTTTATAATTCCCTCACTTTCTGACTCCTAAACAGCACTTTGCCAATGACACAGCGCCACCTAGTTGCAACACAGGGTCATTCACAGTGGCAGCAGGAAGATCTCCATGCCACTTCTACAGAAATGCCCTGCAGGTGAAAATAAGAAGCCACAACATCATTTTGCAGGGTGATGTAATTGTCTTATATGTGCATCTTATCACCCCGAATAGTTTAATTCACAGGTATTTGTTCTCGAGCTCAGTACCATGCACTTAATAGTCATTTAATCTGACTAAATCAAATCATTTTCTGAAGTGTACTATGCTAAAATTAATGTGTAGATGGTTACAAATTCCTTTGACATAAAAGCATTTGGGAATTTATTACAGCATATAAACAGCACAGATAAATACAAAATGGGGGGGAACAACTCATGATTTACTCACATATAATGGAGCTTGCTGAGGATTAAGTTTCATGACCCAGGACACTGAAACAGAAAAGGGAGAAATAAATGAGAATAAAATTTAAGGTTATCGTCAGGTTCAAAAACAGGAGGATCAAAATGGCCAGACTGAACCCTCCATCCCCCTTGTATGATACAAGCAACGCAATAAGGTGTGTTCCTGTTAGCCAGGAGCTTATTGTCTCTTTAACTCTAAGGCAGAAATATTAAACAAAACATGATAAAGATATACTTTATTTAAATTTTAAAAAATTAACGATATCGTAAAAATATAAAAACCACCTTAAGTCCTGGATGCCAAGCACAGCCATCTGAGCACAAGTCTGAGATTACTAGACACTGCTTTCTTTGAGGTTTGGGAAGAGAAGAAAGCCAAAGATTGTAAAACTTGGTGCCCAGATTCAATCTTTTCAAGGGGAAGAAAGATTTTCTGACTGAAAAATAAAGACAAAACACTGCAATGCCATAGCAGCAGTTTCAACAACCAACAGGCTATTAAAAGCAGACCAGTAAAGCGAAAGCGGTGTATATTTAGTTATGCTTCCACATTAATCCCTACACTCACAGGATGCTACTTGCCTGGGCTCCCCCAGTCTCACCGGGGAGCTTGGGGGCACAGGGGCAGCAGAGGAGCACCGGAGCTCTCTTCCTCAGGGAAGCGGGGCTACAGCTGGCCTCCAACAGCTAAACGCTTATTATCCTCCTTAAAATTAATAGCTGAATTCCCTACTGTTACTTGCACTAAATGAATTCTCACCAAAAACAAAAAAAACAAAAACAACCCCTTGAAAAACTTTACAAAGCCTTCCGGGATTGTATATGTATTAATCCTGAATCTTAAAAATAGCATGTCCTTAAAAGTTTAAGTTGGTGATTTGATCATCTACGCTAAAACATTATAGTCTAGAATTACTGACTTCAGAAGGGCAGGTCCTTTGCCAAACACCCTGAATTTGAGAATAAACTGATCCCATCTTCCCAAGAAGAAGCAGACCCAAGTAATTTCATTATAATTGGATCTAAAAAAGTGTCTCACCCATAATAGGTGACTGAATTAAATTTAGGCTTACCTAACGAGCAACATAAACAACACTGTAGAAATGTCATTCATACATGCAAAAATAAAACAGAAAAAATCCCACAACTGGTTTTCTACAGATCATAAAACCTCGCTTAATTTAAAATTAAGCCTGCTGTGCTCACTGGCCTTTTAATCAACGTTTCGGGTCTTGTTCAGACTTGCCTGCAACAAAAGATTGAAAGAACCTATACATTTATGAACCAATCTGCTTTAACTGACTTCTGAAGTGTTCTCGTTAGATCAAGCAAAAGAAGCATCAGTGGAAACTGAAAACAGGAATTAATACTTTGGTGATCCATACAGACTGGAGAAATCTATGGAGGCATACTACTGACCAACCAGTCCTCTGATGTTTTTTATTTGCCAAGAAATCAAGGACAACTGTGTGTGTGAAGAACACAAACATCAATCACCTTGTCTGAGTGGCTCCCACAGCATTGAGGTGGAAGAGCTGGTAAAACTCACATGGCTCCAAGAAAGGGCTGATGCCATCTCAACAGTTTGGAATTATAAACATGTCTAAATACGTGTCAAAGCCAAAACCCATGGAAGTTGTTGTGATATCAGGATTAAAGGGGATGACAAAGTGTCTGTCCTCTCACACTGGTCAAAGGGACAGATCATTGTTGTGCTGGCAACACAGGCTACTAAAAGAATAAATCTGTCAAAAGCCATCAAGGCAATGACCCCAGAGGAAAGGGATTGGGAGATTCCGGCTGCCTTTCGGTTCTTCAATGCTGACACGCAGGGGAAAGAGAGGACTAACATTTATAGAGCTTTCTATTCAATACTGTATTTAGTCCCCATAAAAAGAGATTTCCCCATTTCTTTGGTGGAAAAAATTGAGTCTTTCAATGATTAAATTATTTAACATTAATGCCAAGAAGTGGGAGAGCCCTGACCCAAACCCAGTCTGAAAACACCTGCATTTCCCCAATATCATAAAACGCTTATTCTAGGAGTAACACAGATAAATAAAACGTAAACACAGTCTTCAGATAATCATAAATTCTAGGGAAAAAAGAAACAAGAAACAGAATAGGAAATGAGTAGGATACCATTTTAAATACCTCTTTGAGGTGACATTTACCCAAAAATAAGAGATTAAGAAAGTAATAGCAGTGTTCCAGACCCTCAAACTTGTCCTAAAACTGAGGACTCAGAGTTCTGACGCTAAACCATCATAAACTTGCTACATATGTCAACGAGTGGTTGACTGTGCTAATTCAATGCCAACAGGAACCTCCAATTTGGGGCGCAGCGAAAGAGGAGACCTTATTCAGTGCAAGCAGCTCAACTGTGATACAGCACAGGTGCCACACACACAGCTCTGAGAATGCACGGCAGTGTGACCGCACGATTAAGAGCCAGCAAGGCTGTGCGGTGGCTTGTGGCGGGGTGGGGGGGGGGCGGGGGGGGGGAGGCCCTCTCCCACTGACAGCTCAGCTCTGTTCTAGTCCACTCCACCTGCTCTGCTCTGGTCAGAAAAGACATCTTCGGTGATCCGTGGCAGCCAGGGAAACACAGTCCTTGGTGGAAAGGGAAAGAGCACTTTCCAGCCAGAGCCAGAGGGACTATAAAGAGAGAAGTCCCTGCCCCTGGTCCCAACTGGTCCCGAATGGTCCCGAATGGTCCCGAATGGTCCATTCTCATGCAAATGAGGGCTCCAAATCTTCAGTTTGATTGCTCCAGAAAGCACTGTCCTGACTGGTCAGAATGGAGATGCTCTTTTTGGTCAGTGGAGATTCTGATGAGGATATAGCTGCCCGGCTCGGATTGCAGGGGGAAATGTCTCAGTCTTATTGGCTGAAAGAGGATTCCAGGGACTCCCTTATAAGGGTTAACTAAGATGTCAGGAACACAGGGCACACAGGTAGTTCAGTGCAGGAGGCAAGCAGCTTAGTGGCCGCTAGAAGCGTGGCTGCCTGAGAGGCTTCTGTTTAGAAAAGGCTGCCAGACTCTGTTTTTAATTTGACCCCAGTTAGTCATCAAGAGTCCTTCTTGGTAGGTACCTTCTTTCTTGGGGTCAACGCACAGAATGCATTAACTTATTGTACACATGTAAACAATACTTGAGAAATGTGTTCTAAAAGGAAGAGTGTATTACAGGAAGGCAGTCTTTGGACCAGAGTAAACACACTTAAAAACAAAATCTATGCACCAAGACCAAGTTCAAGTCTTTGCTTTGTCAACACTTTTGGTCAAGCTTTCCCAAAGAGAAAATTAAAGAAATGTACTATGTCCAACTAATGATTTCATCAAGGCATTTTAAGAGAGAAAATTCTACAATTTCTTCCTTATTCAATAACTAGTGAATGACTGGGCAAGTTTACATGTTGACAGGGGCTGCTCTTACCTAACACAAGTATAACAAACGGCAGACATGGTGGTATGATAAGGCTGCATAACATTTGAAAGACTATGAAAAAAATATTATAATTCGAAGACATAAATGATGTGGTTTTAAGTATGTTCCCCAAATCTGCCACTCAACAGTAACAGCTAGAGTTGTGAGGAGTCGTACGTTTGAGGAGTATGCAATGGTAACATGCAGAGTGATGGTTTTTATTCATTCTTCCTACATTTCCTATTTTTTTCAAATACTGAAAGAAAACAAATGTAATGTTTTACTGCCACATAAAAATAACATTCACTTTATGTCAAAACAAGACTCATACATACAATGTAATGCAACTATCTCAGTTACGGAAAGCTATGTTCTCCCCCAAAGCCCACGTGCAAGAAGTCTCAGGGCTCTGTGCTGACGGAGACTGTGGCCTCGATCTCCTCCAGCAGTTTAATATCGACTATCATCAGCACCAGAATGGACCCGCAGTGGGTGCGCAGTGCTTAAAAAAGTTAGCATTGGAACTCTCTGCAATTCGTACTGCCTGCAACGTCTATGTAGAAATGCAGTCATTATAGAGTATCACACAGAAACTCAGGCATGAAATGATGTGGCACTTTGACTGGTATGGAGGAAGTAAAAAGCACTCCACCCCCTAATGCATCTGATCAAATAAATGTGACACCTTAGAAAGGAAAAAAAAAAAAAATCACACACCTAAATAAAAATTGGTGTCCACAGCAGAGGCCAGCAGTTTCTGTAAAGAGCCAGATGGTAATTACTATAGGCTTTTCAGGTCAAATGGTCTCTGTTGCAATATGTAAATAAATAAATGGGTGTGGCCATGTTCAAATAAAACTTTATTTATAAAAGGGGAAGCAGGCTAGATTCATCCAGTGGGTCATAGAAAACCAACTCGTGATCAAAAACTAACTAGCTACCTCTTAAGTGAAAGAGGCAGTACATCTTCATTCAACATCTCTGTATGTCTCAAAGATATTTAGCTAAAAAACACTTCTCAATACAGGAAAGACATAGGGTACTGCACAATTCTCTCTAGATAAAAAATCTAATCCAACAGTGAAGCATCCCAAGTTCTTTTGGATGAACTGTATGACCTTGAGAAAGTCACTTAACTGGTCTGAATCCATCTCCTTGTGTGTAAAAAGAGCCTGGTAACATCTACCTATACGAAGGAGCTGATGGCAGGATTAGAGAGTGCAAGTTAAGTGCTTAAACACACTGCTGGGCACAGAGGAGAAGCCAGTTTCTTCTTGCAGTTTTCTGCATCTCAATGGAGACTACCAAGTAATATACTATAAAACCATAAGTGGTTAAATGAAAGGTCTCAGGTACACCTGTATTTTCTGTCTTAAAATATACTGGTGGCTAAATTACAATTCTAAAATATTACGAAATAACCACAGAAAAGAATCTGGATGAACAAATACCAAAATGTTAAGTAGACATATTTCTGGGGTTTACAGAGAGTTTTCATTCCTAAATTATCTGCTTCTTAATCACAACTATTCAAACAGTGGATAGATACTGCTTTTGTAATCGGAGAAGAAAACTTTATACACAGCACATCTGTTTTAAGTCCTGTCAATAAATGCACCACAACTGAACTGGAAACGCGTACAGGGCATTTTTTCCTAAATATGCAAAGTAAAGAAAGGTACAATCTTTATTAACGGTAACGGTCCCTAGAACTGATAAAAGAAATGCAATTAAAATAATTACGTCTGTACCCATATGCATGCAACATAAACCAAACACACTGTTCTTTAGACATGCCCACACATTACACTAGAGAAGCCTTTAACAGGTACTCCACAATTAACGAGATGTGCGGGGTTGAGGGATCATAGGCCCCCAAAACTGTGTCAGGTAATTATACCGTAAACTCTTGAACCTGTCAGCTTGGTGATCTCGGCCCCTTTCCTAAGGACCAGTTCTGTTTAGGTCTGACAAACCCTCCGTTTCAATGGACATGGTTTTGTCTTTCGCAACAGAAAAGCCTCCAAATCCACACACAAAAAAGATGCATAAACCACCCACCACAACCACCCAGCCTCAACAGTAGGAAGGCGGCTGTTTGGGACTCAGCCATGTATAGAGAATTTTTACCTACAAGGTGTCTGCATGTCAGAAAATGCTTCAAATTCCCACAGCCACGTACCCTGCTAAGACCAGGCTATGGTAAATCCTTTGAACCTGCAAACATTTGGGGTGAGGGTAAACATGGAAATAGTAATGCATACTCTGCATTCTTGTAAAGAGTCAATGTTCAGCTCTTCCTCAAGGAAAATAACAGGATCCAAAGACTCTTCCTTCATCCCTAAGGAGACTGTGCTGGTGGCTATGAGCATGTTATGTGCTGGCTGGGGGTGGGAGCAGGGAATTCTGAACAGTGGAAAAGGTACAAACAGAGAACAGGCCTGATGAGGATGTCAAGTTCTACCAAAAAATATAAAGACCTACGTGTACCAAATGTATTTCCTAAATAAGGACTGAGAAAATCTGTAGGAGCCTCATAAATGACTCCTGTTTATACCCCGCATTAATTAATAACTGATCTTTTCGTGCGTGAGCATCAGCTGGAGGCCCTGTTAAACAACACCTATGCTTCCATGCCCACCCCCACCCCACACTGCCACCGTTACAGAGTCCAAGTCAGACGGCTGGACCTGAGGATGTTTTGCCTTGAAATCCCGGCCCACACTTTGGAAAACAATGGTGCTGAGACCCATAAGACAGGGTCCGATTCTTTTGGCACAGGTCCCCTTGCTCCGTCCCACTAGCACATGACAGGATGCTCCCTTATCACCAAGAAAACAGCAAAGCAATGGTCACAATTGGGGTGAGATGGGGAGGGGACCTACAGCAGGTAGACGGGACACGAAGAAAACGAATTGTCCAACACCGTGCAACACTCACAGTAAAAACAAAGGACATAACAAATTAAGAAACAAAAACAAGGAAAACACTAACATTCGTGCTCACTCATTCTTTATCACTGCTTGACTACCTAATAGGCAGCGTGCTCCCGAATGTAGGGCAAACATACATACTAATAGAGTAATGATAAGAAATTAAAAAAATGAGAACTCTTACCATGGTAATTAAAATAAATCAATTTAATTTACAGATCGGAACGCTTCCCTGTGCTCATCTCGGAGCGTCCTGTGCCATTCACGTGGAGAGCACACCACAACCTTCTCGGTGCTCGGGGTCTCCTTTCCCTGATATGTGTGTGCACTATCCGCCTGGCACATAGGCTCAGCGCTAGGTCATCTCAAATTTCTAATTGCTGAGCTTTAGGGATAAATCATACATGGCCCCTACCAATTTAGTAAGGGACATGTATGTGTACACAGATCATTATATTACAGTATGACAAATACAATAAAAATTTTACAAGGATCGGGAAGGAGCAAAAAAAAAAAAAAAAACTCTAGAAGGTGGAGGCCCAGGAGCTTACTGGAACGGGCCAACCCTGAGGCAAGTTTCCCCAAGTGAACACAGGAGCAGCGTATGGGAAGCAGGCGGATGGAACATGAGAACATGGGACATGCAGAAGGAACAGTAACACATCCAAAGACAAGACAGCACAGTGAGTTAAGAATTGCACATAAAAATGAAAAGTCCAAACGAGAGATGATGGGAGACGAGTCAGGAGAAGCAAGACTAAAAATTCACACACCTCAAAGCCGCTTGGCCTTGGAGGCAAAGGAGGACAGAGGAAAATGCAAAACCGTTGCGCCACAGGCTCTACCCTAGAGACGTTACAGCCATACAATGGTAGTAGCATCGATATTTTCTTTTTTTAATCTTCTCTCCTTTTCTTCAGCTCAGCTCCAATTTTTGTTCATGCACAACTACAGGTTCAAAGATTCACAAAAGATAGCACTGTAAAAAGTTTGTGATCATGTAGCCTAAACTCAAACCCAGACAGAGCCAGGATCTGTTTGTGCATTACAACCAGTAAGGCCAGGCCAGACCCCATCATGGCTTCCCTGAGGTGCTCTAAGCGAGGGCTGGCTTCCCAATCAATCTCCACATCCAAAACCCTGCCCAAATCCTGTCAGCCACAGAACTTCATCAGTAGAAGGGGTCTCAGAAGCAGCCCACATTACCCTTCTTCCCCGGGCAGGAATCTCTGCCCAGTGTACCCGCCTCTGCTTGTAGACTTGAGTGCCCGGCCCTAACCACCTTGAAAAAATCTCTCCAGGCTCCATTTGCACCCGACTCAACCCTCCTAAAATGCTCTTTTCATTCTGTAGCTCCCCCTCTGCCTGCACAGCTGTAAGCCACCTCTGAGAAAGTTCTTTTGGCGTCCCAACCTCTTTTCTTTTAGCAGCTAAGGGATGGCTCTGAGATCTGCCATGACTCAAGACAGAGCAAGTGAGGCTTAAAAAAAAAAAATGCAATCACACAGTTTTTTTAACCCTCTTAGTTCTTCTAGAGATTCCAAGCCTAAGGTAGAGAGCCCGACATCCTGCATCTCCGAAGCCCAGACCCTGTGTCCACGGGCACATACGGGCAGCTTGGGGCTGGCCGTGGCCGGTGAAGAGATTAAGGTCTACCTTTTCTCTATGAAAAAACTCAACATCATGTTCATTTTAAACAACTCTGTATAAGCCACTTTGATGAATAATGAAGATACTAAACACACACACACACACACACACACACACACACACACACACACACACACACACAACGGCAAAGTCCTCATCCAGACTGGACACAACCCCCGAAGCATTTAAGAATTCTTAACAACCCCGACAGAAGGTCGACAGGATACAAATGAGAATGGCAATGTACTCCAGAGAAGGAGAGAGACAAACCTGGATGTGAGTTTCAGTGAGTGACGCTTCTGGCTGCATTACCTTGGACAAGTTACTTAACTTCGAAGCTTTACCCTCATCCGTAAAATGGGAAATAAAAATAAAAGACTGTGTATGAACTGTTTAACGCAGTGGCGGGCAGTAAGAAAATATTCAGTCAAGTAAGTGCCTGCTCTTTCCACCTGGTACGAGTACTAACCACACCTCACATTCAACTCCCCAGTCTCCCGGATCATCCTAACCACTGTGCTGATACTTCATTCTGAATAAAGGGTACTGAGGGACATGCAGACCCCCAAGAGAGAAGGTGCTCTATTAAATACGCCCTTTCTCTTTGGTGAACTCTCGACAGCCGTCCAGGCTTCCCCACTCCCCCTCCTACTGCCTCTGGACCGTGTCCAGTGCATTATCTACACGGCCTTATTTAGAACTCCTTTCTCCCCCACCCAACAGCTCCCATCCAGTTCCAGTACATACCATCTGCATGCACCGCACACCTCCGCTCATGACAATGCCCTCCACCTTTGATGATTCTGATATCAGGAGCACTGCTGATAACCTAGCACCCATGATCAGCAATAAATCGCGGACTGTCTCGTATCTTTTTGTTTCTGGGCTTGCCTTTTCCGCTTAGCTTCTTTATTCGCGTCTACCACACTGATGTCATCTGCAGCACTTCTCCACACCACTACGGCTCCTGCCACAGCATCTGGCACAATGCTGAGCACACAACAAATACTAAAGAAATGACCAATACAAACATCAGGGACAAATTAATCAGCGGCTTTTCTGCACCACTTGATGGCAAGGACCTACCGCTATAGCTCTAAGAACAAAAATCAAAATAGCTAAGGTTAGTCTAGTGCCAGAAGGTTAATCTAATAGCTCATTAAAGGTAGTATAGATCTTGCCACGTGTTAAGAAATCCAGCCTGATCAATGTGCTTCATCAGCTAGAGGGGTACTAGGTCCCAGCGTAGGGGGAGTCAGCAGCACCTAACTGAACAAGCTCGAAGCTAAAAGGAGTGCGAAGAGCTGCTTAACGCTATACTTAGGCCCTCATGTGATGGCTGGTGCCCCTGGGAAGAGGAACACATGTACATGCTGTTTCAATTCTCTTTGGGTTTAACACAGGTCTGTGGTTTCCTGCAGAAATGGTTTCTGCTGCTTTGCTAAGCTCTATATGGAGACGAAAACTCCAAATGGCTATTCCACAGGTGAGAATTTTGCCGCCAGCTGTATCCTGTTATCCAAAGGAAACGGAACTGTAAGCTGCCAGGAGGTCCAGACACAGGAGAGCAAGAGCATAAATTCAATAAATGCTGTCACTCTTACCCCTACAGTAATAATAAGAGACTTTAAATTTAGAAAACTTCATACACAGCTGGGTGTCATGTAAATTAACTTCACAGGGGGTTAAAATAGATATCCGGTAAAGAGACTGCCAAATTCAAGCCTTTACACTTCCTTCATCCTCCTGAACCTTTATCATCCAAAAAGCAAGCAGCGCAATGGACTGACCCAATTATAAACCATTATGAAGATTAAATATAAGCAAGTGGGCCCTCACACAATGAAGAAGACACTACTGAGCTAGGCGACCTTACCTGGACAAACCCCAGGGCATGGAGGAGCTACTCTGTTAGGAATTATTTCAGTGACACACCGCCCATTTTTTTTTTGGACGCATTAGATGACAAAAGCACTATCAGATTAGTCCCATAAGTGGCAGACAGAAGAGGTGTTAGAAACAGATACTAGAAATGTTTCAATGTTCTCGATTGTTAAGATGGTTATTCTGTCTCAGCGATCTTGAGACATAGTCTTCACAATAACAGAGCGGTTTCCTCAACTTCGCACTAAACAGGAAAGGTATTCCTCAGCACCCTCTCCTCCCGGTACCACGGAGGCTGGTGCCACAGGAAACGACTTGCACTTGTCACATCCACCGACGTGCACTTGTCACATCCACCGCACAGGGGGAGGATGTTGCTACACGTTCGGAAAACCGATAATTTCCAAGAGTTGTGACTTATTTATTCTGCTGGGCTATTAATAAAGATAACTTGCTTTCAAGTCAGATATACTGTTTCACAAAGCAAACATAACGAGTGTTTGACAATCTTAAGGTAAAATCAGGTCTCAACCAAGTTTAAGATCAACTACTAGGTGAGAAAAATTCATGTTCTGCGATTTCTCCTAACCTTGATAAATTCAACGAAATGATTTAAAAAGAATGATTCAAAAGGCAGCTTTTCATCAAATTATTTAAAAGTCATTGCCAGTCTAAATTTGAGTGACATTTTATTACACTTGTTCTGGAATTAGAAATAACAGATATAAGAAAGACTTTAGAGATTATTCCCTGGATTTCATATGTTCTGAATTCCTCTTAATAGGAAAATCTTAGAGTGCCACATATGTTAACAGCTTATCAAACAATGCATGAGAGGGAAATTAATTTCCCCATTGGAACTAAGTTAAAAAAATAAAGTTATCATAAATACAGACCTGTTGCTTTAAAACATCTTAGCATTTCTAGTCATGCATGAGGAGATAAATAGCACATTAACAGAAATGCATAATGATTAATTATTGTTTCTAGTAAATGTCGAAAACATACCATGTTGTTACGCAGGTGAGACCTTGAATACATAACCTATTTAAGCTAATGAAAGTCAGGAATCTACTACACAATACCATTTCCCTCAAAATTACAACACTTCAAAATTCAAAAAAAAGCGTACAATATAGGTGACTCATAAAATCAATAACAGAACAATCCAAATGCTAATAATCTGGCTACAATGAGCAGTTCATTGGCTACTTTTCCTGAGAATCTGTACAGGAAAAGAGAATTAGGAAGAAAAGACTAAAGATGTTTAGGCATACTGTCCTAAAAGTAAAACTGTTGTTTTGAAGGTTTTGCTAGCTGGGAGTGGGCACCTGTGTCTTCGGAGAGCCCAGGCCATCCGGAAAGCAATTGCACGGGGAAGGGACTTAAGAAGACCAAAAGCATAGGGCAAACGAACAAAAGGCACGTGAAAGGCAACAAAAGGGACTCATTGGTTTCAACGAATACTGAGTGTGTGCTACACCCAGGCTGTGGACAGAACACCACACATAAAAAGTGCAAATAAAGTCTCCAGAGAGCTCTGCGATCTGGGCTGACTCCCCGCATACATTCAGTAGGCCCCACGGCAGGCCCCCTACGACAGCAAACGGCTGGTTCGGTGAGGGACTAGCTGTGGTTAGAAGGTGGCCACAATTCAGACTGATCTGAAAGATGCAAGAAGTAAGGCTGCTTCAAAGACCTGAGGCAGCCAAAGCAAAGAATCACAGCTCGACCATCGCACGTCAACAGATGACTGACAAATGGCTAGACTGCCCTGGCCCCTGTAGGTGGGCCACTGGGAAGGGGGAGCTGAGGTCTAACCCTTTGCTAACGCCAAGGCCTTTCTCTGCCAACTGAAACAGTTACTAATCACCTGCCTCTGAGAACTGCTACAGGTCAAATAAACCCGTGCGGCACTAAATGGCACGGTGAGGATGCAGAGTAGACCTGCCAGCAGCCTTGTCTTTCACTGATAGCACCTGGCAAACGGGCACACCTGGCATGGGACAGCCAATAAGACAAAAAAAAAATAGTAACGTGAGATGGGAAACAACCAAGAAACCAAGGCCTTACTCTTTGTAGCAAGAGCAGAATCCTTAAAAAGAGAGCTCGCGCAAATAACCGCTGCTTTGGAAGTCCGAAGTCAAAACCTCAGTGATAGCAATTCCCCTTCTAAATGACTTGAATAAGGTGTTTTCAACTACCAAACTTGGGCTCAGAACAGTTGTCGCTGTGGCTGGCTCTCCATCAGCAGGAAGCAGCAGTGGTAAAAACCACATGCCAACCCAATCTCAGCCTCCACCCCATGAGGTAAAAACTCACAGGTCAAGATTTTTTTTCATAGCTTTAAAAATACATCCCTGATTCCCCTTTCTTACCCTCTGTTTTACTTCCCAAATGATGGTACGACCAAAGTAAAGGCCACATTCTAAAATGCTTTCCAGAAGCATTTGCACAGAACAAAACTGCCCCACTACCTACTACAGGAAAAAGCTAAGCAAAGAGGAAGGTTGCAAACTGACTGCTAGTTCTGTCCCGCATGCTCCTCACCCTGGGCTCCTCCCTCCTCCGCTTGGCACATGACATTTCTATGGAAAGACCTGGTCACTTTCTATCTCATCTGTCTGTACAGAAATAGAGACACTGTACATGTTCAGAGAACAGAGCAGAAGGATTAGCAATGAACTCCAATTATACCAAGTGATCTCATCCTCTTGTTACAAGCTGCTTCCTGGCACTTAAAATCCATTTCTGAACCTCAACCAAGCGCGTTTTTAAAAATATACCCCCCTCCCTCACTCTTTCTCAAGCACACACCGGAAATACACCAGGCAGTAAACATATGCACTCACTTTCAAAATTCATACTCTTCAAAAACCACACAGCGTACATGTAACTCACTGACAGATCAGCTGTGGCCTCCTTTTACTCAACAGGTGTTCTTCCCTTTACTTCATCCGAAAAGAAAGCACCTTAATTCCATATTTCTCATATCTTATAGCTTGTCAATTACAAAGACATAACCATCATCATCATCTTCGCTGGTATTTATAACAAGAGCTTACTCTGTTCCAGGTACCCGGCTAATCCTCACATTAACCAATTTGACAAATGAGATTTATGCTTAAAATTACCAGTATAAGGTCACATGGCCAGTAAACAGTGGAAGCCAAAATCTGAACTCAGATCTGACTGCAAATCCCATGTTCTTTGGCCTCTCCGGAAGACACCGTCGCCCCCCCCCCCAATCGACAAGGCCCCTGACATTCGTCTCTCATACTGCAATGGGAAGGTGTGGAACCGGCCATCTGAAAGTTCCCCCCCTCTCTAACACACGCGACTCCACCTTCGGATCCCTTGGTACCCTAAGTCTATAAACAAATGAGGCAGGTGATTTAGTACACTGGGGACTGAGCACAGTGAGGATGAAAAGGAATGGAAAATGCTTGGTGGAGGAGGAAGCATTATACAAATTAAGGCTGAAGGGAGAGGAGGAGGAAGGCAGAGACAAGCACTTGCTTGAAGCTTCTCGGCAGACTAACCCACCTGTTTCCTCTCCCCCACAGCTTACCATTGTAGACTAACTCAGAGATGTGCCCCACTCTGTTTTTCTAGGGAAAAAAAGTAGATAACAGTCTATGGGAAAAAGTCAGCTGTGCAGTTACCCAACAAGTAAAGCAACTCAACAGACCGACATGTTCCTACCCAGGTCCAAATGGAAATGTTTACAAGCTCGAGAGTCAGCTGGGAACCAACTCCCTTCTACACAAACACAGGCGAACATCCGCCGGCTGAAAGCTGCTGCCCGAAAATTCAGTTGCTGTTACATAAGCAACAGAAACTTCTGAGAATTTTTTCCCTTAAATTCTACAAAAATCTGATAAAGAAAATAATTAAGCTTCAAAACCAATACCCAAGCTTAGTCAAGAGAGTGAACAGGGAGCCTTTCACATTCAAAACTGCAGTGAAAGGGAAGGATGTTTCTGCCAGTACGATGCTAAATTTCACACACTGTAATAGAGAAGAGACCATCCTATCCCTTCACGGCACGTACCCAAAAGGATACTGGCTTTGCACACAGGGATTTATCTTGAAGTCTGCTCTAAGGCTGGGGGAAAAATAAGACAAAGCAGCTGCCAAACAAGATAGACAGACCAAAGATACATATATACCGTGACCTTTCATTATACACCCCGATCTCTAATCCCGGGTCACTACACCCCGATCACTAATCCCAGGTCACAGCAACAAACAAAGAATGCAGCCACCTACAGGATGCCTCTCGCCCAGCACAAGAGAGGGGTGGGGGGCGGGGGACAAGTTGGGAAATCTAGAAACTCAGTTATGGCGTCTCCAAGGAGACACTCCTTAGCTGATATCCAGATATGAGCCAACAGCCTCACCACTTACTAGCTGTATAATCTTGGGGAACCCACTGGATCTCTGAAGTTCAGTCTTTTCTCTATAAAGATAGATGAATAAGAAATTACCAGTTTTTAACTCCCTCTTTGAAATTTTTTCCTTAAAACAAAATTATACACAAAACCTGCAAAATTAGAAATGACCTAGAATAACTGGTTATGATGAAACCAAAAGGAAATCAGAGGCCAAAGTAATTATGTGGAAGACTTATTACTATACATGCAGATTGTTTTAAGCGTCATATCCTGAGAAGCAGATATTATTCCTATTTGACAAGAAAATGGACATCAGGGTTCAATGAACTGTGTAAGAACACCCTGCTCAAAAGTGGTAGACTCTGGAGTCAATCTGACTCCAAAGTTTCTTTGTTGATCCCAGACTGCATTACCTCTCCAAATCTGTAACTGGATTCCTAATGCCTATGGAGGACAGATTCTGATGCGCGCGCAAACACACACACACACACACACACACACACACACACGATGGGCACAGGCAACAGAGATCTAAATATTTATCACCAGGGACGTCAGTGGTCTGATGAAGCCTATAACAGACAGAGGTGACCATCCCTCATGCCAAACTTTAACTCGCTGGTTGCTGGATCACAGGGACTGTGATGATAGAGAAGGGACCATCTGGGGAGATTCAAGGTCACCAGGAGCAAGAAGTAGGAACGGGGACTTGGGGAGCATTTCAAATTCCTAACAATCAGTATGGCCTCACCACTGCATACTTGCTAAGTGTGAGCACATACACATGCACTTCTAAAAAGGTTAGGTCACAATCACAGAACTCTGGCTTCCACATTTCAACCAAGGCACATTAAGGACAACTCACTACCACGTGACTCCCAATGCTGCCACCAGCAACATCATCTAGGGGAGAAAAGCAAAGGCCCAATGAAAGCCTCCCCAGAGGCTGCTCTCTGTCAAGCTGACTGTGGTATCAATAAAGTGTGCTGCCTTTGATGTAGCCAGTCTACCTCGAATGCATCAGTCTCCTTTCTGCCCTTTCTCAGAAACAAGAAGAGGGTAGCAACAAAGGAAAGCAAAAAAAGGAAAGGGAAAAGCAGAGCACACAAAAAGAGCCAGTGTTCGCTGCAGACTTCCAAAAGAAACCAGCCCTGCCTGGCACGTTTCAAAAACCACCACATTCTAACACTTTGTGAGATTTAGTGTTGGCTGCAACTTAATCTCCTGATGTCATAACAGTGCGATCTGTAAGACCCAGAAAAAAACACGACAGGGACTGAAATCGGTCAGGCTTATTAAGACCGGACATTTGGGGGAAAGTAGGACAAAATCAAGCCTCACTTCTTCCCAGGTTCTATGTTCCTCTTTTCCCCTTCTCCTGAAACACTACATCAAACACTAATAATTTCTACTAAATTCTTTCATTCAATTTAGGAAATGTTTATCTCATTCCTTCAAAGAATTTTTTCTGACCCTTCCTCCCTTTCTTCTCTTTCAAGACCTTCAATTACATATAGACCTTTTTTTCAAATTAGCCCACAGGTCTCTGAGGTTCTGTTTATCATTTCAATCTCTTCTTTCTCTTCTTCAGATTCGAACATTCTTACTGACCTCAAAGTCCAGTGATTTCTTTTCTAGGTGATCTCTGTTCTGTCAACTACATTGTATAAAATTTTTATTTCAAATTATTATTTTATTTCTGTGCCAAGATTCCGTAGCTTTTCATTGTAAGCAGATCTTCCTGTACATAACTGAGGACACCCGTCCCTCGATTTACACGGATTATCCATTCCATGCATTTTTTTTTTTTAAATGCAGATACAGAATAGATGATTTCTATGAGGTCTGAAAGCAATTCATTTAACCTCTCTAAGTGTCAGGTTCCGGTCAGTAAAAAGGAGATCACAACTTTCTTTCAACACTGTTGGGAGGATTAAGCAGAAAATGTAAGTCGACTGCCTGGCATAGTCAATGCCTGGCTCACCACAGATAACAGATTATGGCAGTTACTGTCGTAAGCATTAAGTGGGCTGTGGAATGCCTCCTCGCATCCATAACCTCGTGGGACTTTCAGGGAAGGTTCATGGGCTCAACAAAGCTGACTAATAACTGCGTGAGACGACTCATCTCACCTGAGCCATAAGAAAACAGGAAGTGGAGGCAGTGAGCTTCCTACAGATGCAGAGGCAGCGTGGTCCTCATTATCTGGATTCTGATTAAGAAGAGGCGGTCAGGATCTGTTTTCATCTCTCACACCTTATTAACAGTCATCTCCAAACCAAAGTGGAAAGGCCTGTTTAACTAAAATGTTCAGAGTATGGATCCGAGTGACTAAACAAACCCTTCTGATTTTGCTTACAACAAGAAGGATGAAACTTACCATAATTTAGAGTGGAAAGGCAGAAAAGGTATGATTCTTCACTCCAAGAAATGACCTGAAGCTTGGAAAAACGGGGTGGACTACAAAAAGGGCTTCTCTATTTTTCTGTGTTTGAGACAAGACAAGTCAGATCTAAGACCTACTGCTCAGGGCGGTGGTGTACAAAAGGAAGCACATCGGAGATGTCCTTATCTATTTTATTTCCTCCTTTTCTACCAATGAAAATGAACTTCAGACTATGTGGTATAGGACAAATAACAGCAAAGAAAAGAAAACAACCCAAGACATGGAGGAACCGTCAGTGTCTGACTCAAAGGAATCTGTCCCAGGCCAGAAAGAGATACTTCCTGAGACTAAAAGACATGAAACGACAGTTTGTAGTAAGAAAGTAGATTCCATAAACTGTACTCTATTGAATTTTATCTGCATAGCTGACACAAATTGCTAAACAGGTGGTCTGTGAGCCTTAAAAGGGGAAGCA
This sequence comes from Eonycteris spelaea, assembly GCA_003508835.1. Classification (NCBI taxonomy): domain Eukaryota; kingdom Metazoa; phylum Chordata; class Mammalia; order Chiroptera; family Pteropodidae; genus Eonycteris; species Eonycteris spelaea. The sequence goes on from PUFA01000115.1 coordinate 5,458,087, forward strand.
GAGTCTAAAATCCCAGCACATAGCCATGAATAAGACACATCAGCGTTTTTTTTTTTCTTTAGTAACTTTTTTCATGCAAGGGACAAAACATGTGCCCAAATCTCCCATGCTATCATTGTGAACAAAGTGAAGAAATCTAAGGTAAGAGGGCACAGTGGCCTCAGGTACATGACTAAAATGTAAATCTAGTATGACTAAAATCCTTCTTCCCCCAGCACATGCTTTCGTCTGTGCTTCTACGGCCACAGAACGTGCTTCTAAGTTAATGCGTGATGTTGTTCTAGGAATTTGAGGAAGCGCCACAGGAAGTGGAGAATAGGCCCAAATCCCACTACTGCCGTCCCCAACCCGATAACGGTTTCCACGACAAAGCACAATGAACAACCGATGACTACCTACAAGAAACAAGGTTTCTACCACAGGCAAATGCCAGTCTTCTCTACTCCACTTTTGTCCAATTCTGAGGAACATTTTGACCAAGGTCTTAAATATCTAGGGACAAAATGATTACACATACAGACTATCTGAGATTCATGAAGAATATTAATATATTCAAAGTTGAGTGAATGTTAAAACGATATGCACGAGGCCAAATGTACCAAGATGAAACTTAATACAAAGGCAAATTAATCTAGTGTTTCTACATTGAAACACCAAGGACGTATGTCAAAACACGCGGATGAACAAAGATAGCCAACAATCTCTCCTGCCAAGAAGATCAGTTTAGGATCTTGGGTCCAAGAAGGGGATACTAACCTGGCTCAATTTCTTGACGGCTGTTAAGAGACCAAATGAAGAAAAGTAAACTGAGGGCTTCAGAGAGCTTAGGTGAGTTATTCAAGATAAAAGAGTTATTAACTGCTAGGTCAAGATGATGCCTCGGGGGTGCAGTTGCTTTGAGGGATGATGAAATGTTGTAAAATCACTGTGGTGATCCTTACACAGCTCTGTGAATATACTAAAAGCCACCGAATTGTATGCTTTAAATGGGTGAATCATGTGGTATATGAATTATATCTCGAGCCGTTTAAAAGAATTGCAGTTAAGAACTGAACCCAGATCCATATTCTTTCCATTTTATTGAACAGCTCTTATTTTTAAAAAAAAATCCATTATTTTCGAAAGCAAATCAGAGGTCCTGTCATTTTCTAACTACGCATCCCTCTTTTGGGCTTGCCCCGTCCCCCACTCCATCCTTAAAGTTCAGAAAGCAGGATAAAGAACATTGAGTCCTGTCAAGTAGCACACCAAAATCCAATGAAGTCACGGAAACGAGGGCTCAAGTCTCCCCACACGTTGTTTGATTTGGCATTGACTTTGTTCCAAAACAAAAAGGGAATCTCATTTACCTGACTTGCATTTCCAAGGGTACGACCAGCTTACACAGTTTACAGTAACAGCATCCAACACACAGGTTCGTGAGAGTCACTGCCAGACGTCATCAGTCCACGCCATCCCCCAACTCCATTTCTCTGTTTTTATTACAGAGTTAGGGTTACTTCTATCCAGTATTTTGTACTTGACGCCCATCGGAATGCTACTTCTGTGACCTCTAATTACCTTTAGCTCAAACACACTCATTTAACATGAGTCCTCTGAAGGTGTCTCTGTGCTCTCGAAGGGTTTATAGTCTAGGGAGGGACAAAATCACATAATCACACAAATAAACAGAAAAGTGCAGCACTATTGCAAACAGGAGGCACACGGTATTATGAAAACAAATAACAGATTTTACCTGTTTGGGAAGCCAAGGAAAAGCTTCTCTGAGGAAATGAGTGAGCAAGCTGATGACAAAGAACCCAGCAAAAGAGCGTAGGTGAAAACGAAGGGTGAAAAGAAAACAAATGTGGCCAAAGCAAAGAGAATAGAAAGGACTCTTGTGTGAAATGAGGCTGAAAGTGTGCGGGCCAGACTAGTAGGACCTTGTAGACCCTGTGGACTATTTTGGTCTTTATTTTAAAAGTAAGGGTCATGATTAAATTTTTATTTTAAAAGGATCAGCTTTACATTGGAAAATAGAGGGAAAGAAGGCAGGAAGTAGATTCCAGCTAGAAGCCTGTGACAGTAATTCAAGGAAGGGGGAATAGCTAGGGCTTGGTTAAGAGAGACGAGGATAGACAACAGATATCGAGGATATTAAACTCAGGAAGTTTTGTCAATAAATGTAATAAATATAGGGACTGAGAAGGAAGGAGTGTCAAGGATGATTTCTAGATTTCTGCCTTGCATGGCACAGACTGATAGCGGTGCCATGCACTGAGAGTGGAAAAGAGAACTGTGCATCCATGTGTATCTGACTTTTTCCCCAACAAGACTTTCGGTTCTGTGACAATCACAATGCGGGCCCCCAAACACTCCTTAACAGATCAGTAGTACACACCAGCGAGAGCTCTAAATGAGTTCCCCTTGAGTCAAATTGCTAAAAAATTCTAGCTGAGAAACAGAAACAATTTTCATGATAACTATGCTAAAAGTTAGCTAAATGGGAGTGGCTATCACACATTCCAGCTTAGAAGGCACACTTCAAAAATGCCCATGCCAGAATACTAAGTACAGTCCCCCTGAAACACCAGACAGCTGTAAAGTGTTACATGCTAGATTTCTGCTCCCAGCACCATCCCTCTTTCCCAAAATCATCTTCTTTCTTGCACTAATCAAATTATTATGACGGTCTCTAAAAATGTTAAGATACCAATCACGTTCATGTTTAAATGCCCTTTGTTTTCTGCACTTATTGCTAGGATACAGTGATCTTTCAAGACCTGTTTCTGGGAATGAGAACATCAAAGCTAAAAGGAAATGTTGTAACATAGTTCCAGTCTCCTTTATCTTACAGGAAGGACAACGAGGCCCTAAGAAGAAACTTGTTTAGAGATAGAATTAAATGGGACTCAAACCCTAACTACCCAATCCCCACCACTGCCAAAGCAGATTATTCCAACATACATTATTACTTTTACTTATTTGACCCTTTCTGAAATTTTCTAATGATTACGGCAACGGGCCAGAGGATGGGGAAAGTGCAATGAACTGCAGTTCATCTTCAAGCCCCAATACAGCCTGTGTAGGGCACTGACAGCAGCATCCACACAGAGAAGTAGAATGAGGAAGGATGAGATGCAAATATTGCTAATGGCTACAGTTCCTAACTCATCTACATTCAACAGGTGCACAGAGCTGTTCCAACTTTCCCCAAAGCTTTATTTAAGGAGAAAGTAGAGAAGAAACAAATCAATGTTTTCCTCATTAAAGTTACTGGTAGCAAAGGGAAAGACTTAGGGAGAGTCAATTTTGACTCAATTATTAGACACTGAATGTACCAAATTACTATCTGGTCCAGTCAGAATGGATATCACAGAGTATATGATAATAACAGCTAATAACTATACCTTGGGTTTATGACCTATCAAGCTCTGTCATAAGGATTTTATACTAAAGAATTATTAATCTTCACAATAGCTCTGCTTTATGGAAGAGGCAACTGAACAGGAATGTTGAACACATTGTCCAAGGTCACACAACTAAGTGGACAGTAATGACGAACAGAGAAAGGTTTAGAATCCAGGCATTTTGGCTCTAAAATTTATGCTCTTAACCACCATGCACCACCATACTGCCTGTCAAGGTATATGTGTATCATGAAACCCAAATGTTTACATTGTCAATTAGTTATACAGTGTTTACTAATGAGATGGATTTTAACTTAAATTCTCTTCAACAGAGCCCAGAGCTTAAGGAAGTGCTGGGCAAAGTAGAGAGAAAGAGGAGGCATGACTACCGGTCCGGACAACCTAGGCACTTACCTGTGGGTAGCCATCATACCCAACACATATATTTCCATCCTACCCCCTTACTTTCAACTATCACTTCTACACAGTTTGCTCCGACAACTGACTCTCAAGCTTCAATGTCTTTCCAACTCTTCCCGACAGCATGTTCTGCACCACACCCACTATCTACACACTCTGTCCTCCATCCTCGTTAATGGTCTCACGTCAGGTTCTCATGCAACTATTGCCTTTTCCATACCCTCCTACTCTGTTGTCAACGAACCTCGTTTATTTCCCGCTACCATGTCTCCCTGTTTGTCCCTCCTGCCCAAGCCCACGTCCTCCTCCTTGGGCTGCTGCTTCTCTGTTGTTCCCCCTGCCTGTGAGCAAAATCTGTCCTCCACATTACCATAAGGTTCAACGCTCCCACAATTTGGATATAACGTGTGTGTCAATTTCCTGACCAAATCTTTCCAAGGACCCCTTGCTTCTTCACAGTAAGGCCAAACTCCCTAGCCTAAAATTACTATCTGCATCTTTATTTCCTGCTGCCATCACAACTCTAGCAATACCGGTCTGGTCACTCACTGATCACAGAACTTCTACAACTAAGGAAAAATAATCAGAAGGAAAAACTTCAAGGTACAGTAATATTACGATGAGATAAATACAAGTAATTTTTGGCCCTTTCCATTCCTGCCTTAGTGTAATTAACTGGTTGAATTTCATCGATCTAATTATGGACCGACATTTTTTCACAGTTGATCTCTCTCTCTCCAAGTCAGTCTATCAGTACTAAAATAAAGGTAAATCACAGTACTATGGGAACCCAAAGGAAGATGTAATCAAAGAAATTTTCATCAGCACAGTACTATATAAAATACTCTCATCATATGACAAGCAGGTACGAAAACAGAATTAGATGACATTTTGGGACACACACATCCTAAATAATAAATTTCAAATATCGATGACTGCTAAAAATCATAAAATGCATCAGTTTACTTTTCCATCTTCGGAATTAGAACCTGTCACACAGTCTTCTCTGGTGGACTCGCGAGGATGCCATCACAGCTGACAGCTCGCACTGTGAGCTCTTTCAGCCGCAAAGTGCCAAGCTGATCACCGTTTTCCTTGGTATTGTAAGGGCCTCAAAAGCAAGGCCCACAAACTGTGCCAACGAATATTCCCTAAAACTATCTAACATCTTTAAAAAATGTAGATAACCCCAAGGAGGTTCATTCCAAAGAACTGCTTGATCAGATAATGCCCCGGGACTCACAGAGATCAGAGGATAAGGGCTTTTTGATTGAGTAAGGACATGGCGGACAAGAGGAAAGAAGAGTTCATGCAAGTCATATACTTTGAGAGAAGACGTGAAATGGGAAAACAATATGCACGACTTGTGCAAATTTTCTACCTTAATTTCCTCAGCTGTAAAACGAGTTCTCAAAAATAGCTATGATGACTGTACCATAAGAAGAGTTAACTTCTGGGGGAAAAGAATACCCCAGGGCAAAGTGGCTGGGAAAGAAAGGCTCCAGGAAGTGAGAGACCCAGCATGGAAAGCAGAAGGCCACTGGAGAACAAAATCCACTCAGCAGGAAGGGTTGCTGGAATCCTGCTGTTAAACGCACTGCATTCTAACTGAATTCTAATCCCTTTCCCACAGAGCCTGTGTGGCCAGGTCTTCTGAAAACGATGAAAATGGATTCCGTAGTCTCTCCTAGACATCCTAAAAGGATCATGTTCTGGTTTGTTAGTATTTCGCTCAACCACTAACAGCTTTTCTCTCCAATTTTTCTGAACAAGTGCAAAGCAAAAGTAACAATGCGAAGTAAAGATTTTACTCTATAAACAATTTATTACTCCAGTGTGGATTTCTTCTGCAACCAAGTCAAAGGTTCACTGGCACTAGAATAAGAGAGATGGAAATAAGTCACTTTTTCTTTCCTTTCTTTCCACACCTCCTAAACCACTGTTTAGGATTCTCATCCTGATTCACTGGTTCAAATGTTTCGATGCTCATTGGAACCTGTGACCTTGGGTTGTTTTGTCTGTTTGTTCATGGGCCTGGTGTAGCAGTAAGAAGCTCCTCTCTAGCCAGAGTTCTATTGTTCAGCCCAAACGAAACATTTGTCAGGAATAAATATAATTTATATAACAAGAAGTTAGCTTAAGTGGAAAGCCCTAAATCACTAAACAAAACCGTTTAGTGATTAACAGGGTAGGCCTGGTTAATATAAAGTACTCTTCTTTCAGCTGTCCAGAGTCCAAACAACCCACCTCCGCTTGTACTCATTATACCTCCGAACCTTAGCCTCAAGCAACAAGAAAAAAAATGTCTGCTGGCAAATGTCACTGACGGAGAAAAAAATCTTCATTTCTGTACAAACATTTCATCCACCTTTCTGTTTCCAGACAGGATACTATGGCAACAACGTAAGCAACAGATTAGAATAAGTCATGCTATTTGATAAAGTGAGGGTGTCAATGGAAAATTCTGGCTGTCAGGAAGATCATGAGTGCTGAAAACATCTCCTAAAGGAAGAAAGAAGGAAAAAGCCAGGGTCACAAACACCCTACGCGCCCAGGCACACGCACGTTTTGTTTGCATAAAAAGGAGAGTGCACTACACTTGATGCTTCTTCCCTATTAACTCAATGCACATAGTTTGATGATTCGAGAATTAACAGCACTTAGGAGAGGGGTTTTAGGGTAGATACTTCTGACCATATCATCAGAAACTTATTGCATGGTTCCACTAACACGGAAAATTAGGAATGCTGCCATATCATAAAAGGATCTTTGTTGAGTGGGAAGTCTATTTCACAGATGAAGAAACTGAGTGGCTTGCCTGGTAATCCACAGCTAGTTATTAGTTAGTGCTCGATAAATTTAAATTGCTGATGAAATCAACCCAATTGAAGGAACTTTCATTGTTAAAAATCCCAGCTCTCTGCTTTATCTTTGTATTCAGTTAACAAACAGCAAAGTTAAAATTAAAGGTCCCAAAGTTGCAAGCACAGCACAGAAAGAAGATAGCCAAGCCTGAATCTGAGCAAGGCATAAGGGGATCCTGGAACTTCTAATTCTGATAGAGAATAAAAGGGAAGCCACAAGAACCTGAAAAGGAAGACAAGGAGAACTACTTGATCCCTTTCTTCTTTTGAAGCCTTTCAAATCAACAAAGAAACCATTTTAACAATTTTAACTGAAAGATGCTTAAGTTGTCCCCTGCTATTCAGATCTATCACATACTAGAGCTGAATAACACTGGACAAATTATTTAACCCAAGACTGTAAAAAAGAAAGGGGAGACGTAGAGAGCTGAAGCAAAGGAACACATTTTTAATACACGTCATAGAGTTCTGTGAAATACGAGGCCTGGCTTATAATAGATACTCATCAAATATTAGTGCCTACCCTTTCCCTTCCCATGAAAAAACGGGCCTGAATTCAGCAGTAGATTGAGGCATTGTTCCAAGGAACTGCTGTCCAGAATCCACGTATCAATCACACAAAATTAAACATGTACTGCCACGCCAAAATCAGAATGTCAGTGATAAGGAGAGAAAGGTTTCCTTCATACTTTGGTTATTTCCAAATGTTTCTGTAACAAAATATTTTACTTTTACAGTTAGAAAAAAAAAAACACTGAAAAAAGGAAAGAAAACGTTTTAAGAAGGGTTTCATCATTCTCCTGTTAGAACTATTTTTAACAAATGTTCAAGTTAGCTGACACTATCCTAGGCTAATGGGACCCAAAGTATGTGTGAAAATAAGATTTTATAATCACCATCAGAGGGAGAAGATAACAGAGCAATTTCTTAACTAAAACCCAGCTGCCTAAAATCTACTCCCTGTTAACAAAGACTGTGTATGCCTGCTTAAAAGAATCAGAATCAAGCATCACCAACTATGGTAGAAGCCTTCCCTACAGTAAGTCCAAGCAAGATCCAAGACAAACCCCTTCCCTCTCTTTTCCTTCAACTAAGTCGAGAAAATGAAGGCTTCTGCTCATCAGCATATTCAGACTGACAGGTAGTAAGAGAGTCTAAAGGAAAAAAAAAAACTTCTAAAAGTCTGTTCGACAAATGGCAACAGGAAAAGTGGATACATCAAAAGTATGATACACAACTGTATCAATAATCTCTCCTTTTACTTACCACTTTTCTAGGAAGGAAAGCTGTGAACTCTGTAAAAATAGAAAATTGACAGCTGGAGAGAGGAGTCCCAGAAAACCATATGTAAGATACACGGAGAAGGAAATTTAGAATCAAAAACATTTAAATTGAAAAGACCATTTAGACAATGAGTCCAAAATCATTTTTAGGTGAAGAAATTGAAGCCTTCAAGTAGCTTCGCCAAAGTCTGCCAAAGGGAGGGATTCTAGAAAGCGAAAGAAAAACTGAGACCTAGGGTCTGGCACAAAGTAAATAATCAGTTATGGTTGGCCTTTATTCAATGTGTGATAATACAATAATATGTATAGATTGATTTTTTTAAAAAAGGAAAAAAAATTAAAAAGATGATCCATAAAAGAAAATGAGATAAACCAGACTTCACCCAAAATTAAAAACCTTTCCTCTTCAAAACACACCACTAAGAAAATGAAAAGCCAGAGATTAGGAGAAAATATTTGCAAATCGAGTATCTAATAAAAGGTTTGTATCCAGCATATATCAAGAATATATGGCTCTTATAACTGCTATATCAGCCCCTTTAGTAAAATTGACTACTCCAGATTTTTTTTTTTTCCACCACACTAAGCTATTCCCAGACTTAGTCCTTGGCTTTTGAACTGTCATCATTACTTTGCTAGAGGCTAGGAAAAGAGTATAAAACTTCTTCAAACTGTATACATGACAAGAGCAATCGAGGGCTCTGGGAAAGCTGTTTTGCTAAGAAAAAAAAAATGTGTGACACCTTAGTGACTACTTAGAATCTTTCGTACTTGAATGACCTTAAGGTTAGTGAAAACTGGTTAATTAAAGAAAACATTTACCTATGCAATACCAGACAGAACAATTCCTATCCATGACTATAGAGGAAGAAAGTTCTTTTATCTGCAACGACAACTCCTCTTGAAGACTTTTCGGCTAACGCCAAAGCCAGGGTAGGATCCATGAGTTTACAATAGCAGCATATCTCAGAACACACGGATCAACTCCAGAAAAATAAATTTTAATTGTTTCACCTACAAAACAGAAATCTGCCGGATTAATATGGTGCTAAAGCTGTGGAAACAAGTCTGTGACCTACAAGCCAGCTGAGAACCTGCTAGTTGTGGTCAGAAGAGGAGGCCACAAGGAGGAGAAGACCGAGGTGTTTGCTTTGATGAAGGGCAGGGCAGAGACCTCTAGACTGGTTCTTCTGGAAGCACAAACTGGTTCGGCCAAAGTAATTGCTAAATATTTAAAGGATGGGCACAGAACACCATAAACACGGATAGCTTTGCTGGGTGTTCTTTTTCTTACACAGGGAATTTCCAAAGGCTTGCTTAACAGTCAGTAACAACCTGGTTTTAATGAAACCAGTCCAGATCTGCTCTAACGCAAACATTCACGTGGTTAGGAAGCTTAGTTAACAATATGAAGAGATGATTAAGAAGTCACCAGAATTGGGTTCAGACCAAAGCAAAGGCCAAGGAGCTTATGAATTGACTAGGGAGTCACAGCATTTCTAAGACAGGTACAATCTCATTGTATTTTCCACTTATAAATCACGAAAGGGTAGGGAAACGAAAGTGCCCACTGATGACAGAGATGTGGCAAAACAAATACTCACGTACTCAGATGATGGGCATGAGATAGAAAGTGGGCATCAGCATTTTGGATAACATTAACAGATTTAACAAGTTGCATAAAGAAACTTGAAAATGTTCATACTTTAAAAAAGTAGGTCACTTTACCATAAGGAAATAATGATGAAATTGACGGGAAAACCTGTTTTGACAAAAATTAAATGTCCACTAATAGAGGATTAAATTTGATAACTACAAAGAATTATGCTGTCCCTTAAAATAATACCGAAAAACTATATAACATGAGAACACTATTCAACGAAAAAAAGAACACAGAAAATTGTATATAAATGATCTTCGTAACTATGCATTTTAAAAACCATGTATTAGGGAGGAAAATGCTATAGATAAATGAAAACGTCAACTATCTCTAAGTAATGAAATTATGGGTGTTTTCTTTTATGTATTTGCTGCATGATTTATCACTTATATAATGGGATAGTGGCGGGGGAGGGGGGAAGATGATCCCACCACACCTCATGAAAATAAAGTGGCAAATGCTTTCAACCTAAGAAACAAAGCTGTTGGAAATCTGCCCAGAGCCTCTCTTGACTGTTTTCTGCCCCTTTAGAATAATGTGATTCTAAATGACATAGATTGGTCTATGGCAACACTAGCAGGATCATAGATCATTTCTATCACCTTCTAATAGCTGAACAAAGTCCAATTCTGCAAAGCAAAGTGAATGAAACCGTAGTCGTATAATGAGGCTCACATTCACGTAGGTCTTTTTCAGATAACAAAATAAAGTTTTTCCCAGTTTCTATATCGAAACTCCTAACCCTAGAACTTTCCCAGAATAGTAAAAATAACAGTAATCGCGGTATCACCAGTAAGCTGCTATTGAATGGTGCATGCCTGGAGAGGGAATTCAGCAGAAATCTCCCACATTTTGCAAACCACTCCATAAAAAATGTTTCAGCTATCCTCAAACTCAACCAACTTTTTTTTTTTTTAAAGACTGGCAGAGGCATGAGCAAGAGGGTTAGGAAAATAATGGGGGGAAAAGATAATCCAAAATAAATATGTATTAGCTTGCATTTTTTCCCCTCACTGAAGGAAAAATACATTTTTATTGCAGATAAAAAGTGAGCAGTATTTTGCAGCCAAAATAAACTAAAGTTAGGCTAAGCTAGGAATGAGGCTAGAATGAGTTGAGACAGCTAAAAGGGAAAGCTGTTTTCTATTGCTCTTAGGCTAAAGTACATATTCTACTGAAAAGGAAGAAATGAGAACTAATCTGGTATGTAACACTCAATACTCAGAAACAAAGAATCCCAGAAGTAGAAATGGAAAGAGCCCCTCATCAAAACTGCCTCACAGAAATCATTAGAAAAAAATCAAAGTATTTCTATCAATTGAAGAAATTTCAAAAAAGTTTTTTCAAGTGCTTAGCTATTATTTCCGTCATTATTACTATCAGATGACGAGGAAGAATCATGAAATCAGACCTGGAAAAAGTCTCAAAAATCATCTGCTCCAGTCCACCAGCGATCTAGATGCAACCGAAGAAGAAGGTCGTTTTTGCTCCAGTTGTAAAAACGTAACACAAATTTACGTACAGAAGAACTTAAGATGGGGGGGGGGGGGGTGCCCTGTGCGAATGCCACTTTTTCAGCCAGGGAAAGTGACGAGCACACGTGCCACTCTACAGAAGAGTCACCCGAGCGTGTCCAACCGTCTGCTCTTCCTGCTCTCTGACCTGACCAAAATATGTAACGTAAGCCTGTCACTCCTTTAACAGTTTTAGACAGTCTCTGTTCATAATTTCAAACGAAAGTGAAACAAATCATCACTAATTAATTCACTTAAGAGTTCCTACAAGAAAATTTCGTACAGTTCAGAAGTCCTCCTTAAAAAAGTAAATGATTTCCCATCCCCACCTTAGGCAGTAACAGTTTTCCTTAATGGCTTCCTTTTGAAAACTTATGTGTCTAAACATTATGGAGAAGATTAAACAAAAGTTTTGTTAAATGCTATTTCTTAAAATAATTTTAATATTAAAGGCATCTTTTTCATACACCATACCCCGATCTGCACAATTATGCAATCCTTTCGTCTGAACAATAACTGAGACTTGACATCTCTTTTGCCTGCATCCCTCCGACTCAACACAAACACACAAGCACACACGACTGTATCTTCTATTTTTTAACTCACATCTATCCAAAGGTCAGTCTACTAAGAGAATGCTATAACCAATTTCCTTACTATCTGCCTCACTTTGATATCACCTACAAGCAAGAGTATCCTGAAAACGAACTACTTCAAAACATTTTTAAATGTTACACAATTTAGAATTTTTATATTCCTGCAGTATATTTATATTACTTAAAGGCTGAAAATAGTAGATCTTAGGAAAATCAGCTCGAGCTTGCTTAACACTAAGAGGCAAAGTGACCAGCACCTCATCGCTTGACCATCTCCACCTCAGCACTTTTTTAAAAGCTCTAAATTTAATACAACTATGATTTTCCTATTGGTTCATAAGAGTAAGGCACCATTTGCAACTTATTATGTGCAAGATACTCTGCTAAGTACCTGACACTCTTATTTCATCCTCACAGTCTCTGAGGAAGGTACCAGCACTACCCCTGCTTGAAAGGTGAGGACACTGAGGACTTGGGAAGGTTGTTTCCTGTGGTCACAGAGCTGAGGCGGAGCTGAGGCATGCATGTAAATGGTCCAGCTTCCAGGCTCAGCTCTTCATCACTACGTTGGCATAACCAGGGGTATTTTTAGATGTTCCTGATACACCTGGTGCCTAAATTTATAACAAATGGACTTCTAAACAATGTTAATGTCCTCTACACCACCAGAGTGACTGTCTGGGAGGCAACACATTTGTAGTCATTCCGTCCCCCGAACGGTCCTCAGTAATTATAAAACACTCTGACTAGTCACTGACCATGACCTCTATTTACCTCTCGGAGTCACCAGAAGAACCCACTTGAGGAAGTTAAGGTGTTTAACAATTTGGTGAGAAAAGAGAAAACTGATGATTAAGATCTGGCCTGGTCTGGGTGCAGCAAAGGTAACATAGGGGTTGTGACGGCAGACCTCAATTTGTATCTGGGCTCTTTAATTTGTTAGCTCTAAGGCAAGTATTCAAACTGTCAAAACTTCCGTTTTCTCATATGCAAAATAAGATAACAACAGTAATACTCGCAGAGGTATTATTATGAATATGAAGCTACTAAGTGTAAAGCCAGCCCGCAGGATGCCTGGCATACAGGCAGCGTTCAAAGGCTAGTTGCTATGCGATGACTAGAAGAAGGATAGATAAACAGTAACTAACTGCCTGACATGTTAAAACAGGATGAAATGCAGAAACATACACATAAACCCAAGGCACGACTTCAGGCACGAGAGTAGAAATGAAGTAAGAACTTCAAGACAACAGAACTGTGCAGTCAGAAATCAGAAAGATTGGTTCAGTGACATACACAACTTAAAGCTTTTAAGAAACAAATCCATCAATAGTCACAAACATCATATCACTCATCTCCCCTGATGGGAAGGACTGAGTCACACAGAACCTCTCTCTCTACAGTTGAAAGTATCAGCATATTTTTATATATTGAATAGAGTGTACAACTTCAGCTAATTTCGAACTGCTTGGGAAAGATAATTTAGTGACAAATGTTAATGAACTAAGGGAAATTTTTACTACTTTAACGTAGATAATACCTTGAAAGTAGGAACCAATAAAATACTGCCAAGAAGAGATTCGATTTCACCTGCTACAGTGATTAAAAACATGTATAATTAGCACACGCAGTAAACAACGGGGCCTTATTAAGGATAAACGTTATCTCAGTCTGCTTCCAAAATACAAACTTAACTTAACAGAGTCCAAATTAATGAGACTTTACAGAACGATAATGCTTTGCTATTAAAAAAAAACACACACACAAATTCATTCCAAAAGATACACCTATAAATGAAGTCTACTGGGTTCTACAATGAACTCCTGGAAAACTTACTTCTACATTGGAAATTCTGCTTACGCCCATCATAGATCGCATTCACAGATCGAAATAGACCAAAAGCATCCCTGGTTCAACTATTCCTGCTTCAGAATAAAGCACAGGATTAAAGTCTAGGGAAAATGCAAAGGTTTCGTCAGAAGAACAAACCTGTTTCTGAAAACTAAGAAATTAAATTATTCTCTTTGATGGCATAACTCGCAGTGCCTCTAAGAATCCCAGATCCCTGCCCCACCCCAGACCTAGTGAATTCAAGTCTTCCCAGGAGATTCTGATCCTGAGCCAGGACTGAGAACAACAGCCTCCCTGTAGTATCTACATAAAAGCTGCGCTCCCTTACCCTTGTAAAACAGACAATAAAGGAAATCGGCTTGGTTTTTTTTGGTTGGTTGGTTGGTTAGGAAATCTCTGGCCGTGTGGCACTGATCAAGATGCAAACTGTGCATACTTTAACTCCCCAACTAAATCCTAAATTTCCTTAGGGCCAGAAGGGAGGTTGCTATTTCCTGAGCACCTAGCACCAAAACGTTTTAGCAAGAGCTCTCTAGTAGATGCTCAGCCAGTAAAGTAAAGTAGTCCAATAAAAACGAAATGTTAAGAAACAGCTCAGGGAATTACCTCCCATGCTTTCCCCTTCCCTGACCTGAAAACAACTCCCAGATGGACCATTAGTCATGTGAGGGAGAGAGGAAGAGGGAAGAGCATCTGGGGAAACTCTATAAGTAGTACATGATCCTAAGCAAGAAACTCTAGAAAATCCACTAGGAAAAACACAGATAAAGAGCCTACAGAGTATAAAACTAACTAATTAGGTAGAAAAGAATGGTGGTGGTTAGACCATTCTAAACAAGCGGTATATAATTTGTCTTCTGTGGTCATCTCATACAAGGTCTTTTGAGTCAAGACACAACCGGATTCAAATTCCAGCTCCACTAATGACATGACTGCCATCATGTGCCACAGTTTCTTCGTCTCACCCCGCAGGTGGGGTAAGAACACTACTAAAAGGAAGGAAAAATGAGATCGCTGTAAAACATCTCGTAAGCTGGCACACCCTAGGTGTTCAACAAAAATTACTTACCTTCGTATTCAAGCAGAAACTCAGAAGGTAAGGTAACAAGAAGCCAAGAAAAGGATAAGTAGCAGACCAAACCGAGTGGTCGTTCTCTTGGTCACTTTTGACTGTGTGCCTTCGCAGATGCTTGCTGGGTCTATCTGATGACGGTAGGTGTGCCAGCCCTCAGCCCTATGCTCAAGCTACCACCTCTGATGTGCAAGATCACAGGAAAGTGAAAAAGTGACTGTAAAGCCCATAAGCTTTTAAATCCTTTTTAGAAACAAGACCTTCATAGCATTGATGCAAACCCACAAATGACCATTTAAGTCCCCAGCCACTCTGGGGGTGGGAGGGGTGGGGGAGGGAACGTTACCTTCACTGAGGCTCAGGGCTTGACTTAGCAAGACACTGAGAAACGACAACTTCTAAACTTCATAACTTTGCACAGGGATCCCGCATCCTGAGCAGGCCACTTGGGAAGTAAACGATGCGACTGTGATCTTTATGCAGTAGGAAAGGGAAGGGAGTCATGTTAAGGAAAACAGGGACAAGGCCAGACTTGTGCATGTGGCCAGGAACAACACGTGAAGTCAGTTACAGTGAGCTGGCGATACCGAAGCACGGGGGAAGCCTGGCCAAGGCTTCTGGTTTCAAACAGTGCTCAGGAGGACGAGCTGAATGGATGGTAAAACAAACCCACTTGTCGATGCTCCTCTGACATTCGATGTCCTTTTCTTCTGACATTATACTTTTATTACTGCAATTCAAGATCAATTTAGCGATTCTGACAGCTACGTCAGTCATGACTAAAATACACTTATTATGGTCAACTTAAGCTCTAATTAAACCAAGACTTGGTCAGCAGCAAGTGTGCACGCCCTATTTTCTGTTGCCTAAAAGTCAGCAGGGTGATGATGAGAAGGAAACGGCTCCTCAATTCTCTCTGGGGTTGCAAAGAGTGAGGAGGATGGACAAAAGAGAAAACTTTTCACAGTCTTCTGTCATTTCTAGATGGCTTAAGAGTGACCCTTGAAACAATGTCCTTACAGAGAAGTGACAGCTTCAAGATGCCAGGTACTGTCACTTCATTTTCATGATGATCTGCAGAACAGCTTCTTGGAAAGTATGGCCCGTGACTCTGGAGGTGACTGTTGCGCCCTTTAGCCCAGTCAGTTCCCCTTCCTGCTTGAGAGAAAGGTTGCCCATTGATCTCCTGATAACCAACGTGAGGACCACTGCCAGCCACGTGCAGGCCATCAGCTGACCACCTTCCGACAGGAGACACAAACACAACCTAAAAGTTGACACTTAAACCTCAGACATTGGCTGGGGTGTGGAGGAGGGATACCTTATTGTACCAGGACACAATGCTGGGAAATTCTGCTGCTGGTGAAGTGCAGAAACCAGAGATACATTGTGTAGCAGGTCAATGGCTACTTGTTTTACATGACAGAAGTTATTTCAACACCATGGAATCGCAAAGTCCAAAACCAGCTGGAAGCTCACCTATTATACATTCAAAAACGTTTTCCCCTACCGAGGATGAACATAGGAATATTTCCAACACCAATCTAAAACTTAAAATCAAAGAATTAGCGAGAAAAAGTTACCTTTTGTTCCGAAGTTAGCAAGCTTAAAAGGACAACTTATTGCAAAAATCAGTTGTTCAAGTTAAGCATCAATTTTCTTTGGGGAAGGAACGGCAGAAGACAAACTGGTGGGGAAAATCTCTTATTTCATATTGAAACAGCACATTTTTATGACTAACATATCAAACTCCATGAGAGCTAAAAAAATATATATCAATTCTTTAAGCATGTAACCCTTGCGGATAGGCCATTTTTTATATTACAGTATAATTTTAAAGAGCATGTGTGCAGAATGCCTAAATTTTACTCTGTTTTAATGGAGAGGAAGAGGAGGAATGAGCCATGATGGTTAGGACACTGGTCTTGGCGAGGATGGAGTAGAGTGAACATACTGGTTTTCAGGAGGGTTCATTTTCAGCAGAATGACCTTGACGCTACCTCTAAAATTCAAACGCACACCTCAATTCCCATAACCATAACAGATGTAATCCAATACTTCACATGTCCAGCAAGTAAAGCACATTACTCAACTTCTCGAATTTCCTTTTCCCCACTAAAAACTAGTTAGTTAGCTGTAGAAGAAATTAAGTGCCCAGAACATACTCATTAACCACTGCAGTCCCGCAAACTACTGTGGCTATCAGCCATATCCACAGGTACTACTGGGAGAGGTATTCAGTGTTACTTTACATTAATGAGATGGGCTATTTCCGGAGTGGTTTAACAGAAGGGAGGGAAAAAAATAAACAGAATGCACAAAAAGGCTCCCGCCTGCCACAGTACCTGGCCACCCACAGCTGAGTCTTCAACCAAACATTATTCAGGCAGCTCACAAAATAGCCCCCAAAAATAACTGCTGTAGAACCACCATTTCTTTTTATAAAGTCTTCCCCAAGCACCCAGTATAATGCTAAACATCAACTGCACAATGAATAGAGCTGTTTAGACTGATTCTTAAGTGTCCACTTACACAATGAGGCAGTCCGGTGAACTCTGAGTTTACGGAAGGGAAACCCAACCCCTTTCTTCATTAATGCTCTCAAGGTTTTAGAATGTCCTTCCTTCCCGCCCCCTTTCCTCCCCAACTCCTCATGGCAGATCATCTGCTCCCACCTCACTGAGTTCACATCTCTTTGTTCAAATCTTTCTAAGGGCATTTACCATACTGACTCATTATTTTTCTGTTTGCAAATCTGCTTCGACCCATGAATTCTGAGCTCAAGAGCTACACAACACGTGGACTGCAGGACTGTGAGCACATAAGCTCTCTCGTAAACCTCCTCTCACTTCTAAGAAGCTAATAATCAATATACTCAGCTCTCGCGTTAAGTCATTTCTCTCTGAAATGCCTCGGCTGGCTAACCAAAGAACCGTTAATAATTTCTAGAGAAACTTGGACTACCAGCCCACCCTAAAACTAAATTTTAACAAGCAAAACACTCCAACCTCAGAGAATTCAACCAAAAAGTTTACATGACACCCTCTGTCACACTCTGAGGTTACAGGTTTTTCCCCATCATAAAGCGGCCATTCCACATGATCGAGCCCAGAATCAACTTTAGAAAACAGAACACTACCCCCCCGGACCGTTTTAGTCACTTGCATCCAGTCACACTGCTTCCCAAAGACAATGGGAAGACTAAAAGAAGAAAACATCTCAAGCGGATGCCAACAGTCTCGGGGGTAGGACATCTTCTCGATTTGTCATTTGCTCAAAGACAGACATTGAAAGAACCAAGAACAAATTAACCATTCATCTTAGAAATGCACCCAGACCAAGAGAAGGCCCTTTGACGTCAGGATTAAGAAAACATGCAGTCCACCAACTTGCTTATCCAATTCTGGAGCTCCCTAACTCTTTCCAAATTACCAAAATAAAGGAACACTCTGTCCCGTAACATTTGTCTAACAGTTTTTTTTCCCATCTGCACTCTACGTATCATCTACATCTCACTACAACTCATTTTCATTTGTGAATGGGAATATTTATTATTACCATTAGAATAAAAACTATTGACTATTACATAGGGAAAAAGAAAATACTCATATTCCTCTTCCATTTTTTTACAACTATTCATAAGTTCGCGTTTTGTTTTTCCCTCATTTTAAAGTTCTTTCTTACAATTAGCAATTCAATTCGACCACAAAATACACTTTAGAAATGAATAGTCAATCTTTACAACAGTTTAAATTTGCCCCCTGTCAAAGTCTATTTACATAATACAAATCTGAAAGACAAGTTTCAATTACACACGGGGCCCACAGCAGTGTTGAACGAAGGGATGGCTGGTTTAAAAAACACAGTAAGAATGTCAGAGAAATCTGGGAATAAAGCTTGAGTTAATCAAGACCAAATTTTAAAAAAGGAATCACACCTCCTTTTCCTGCTTTTCAGGCTAAAATAGGTACTCTTATTTCCTTCTCCACTGAAGTGGTAGAAAAGAAAAGAAAAGAAAAGAAAAGAAAAGAAAAGAAAAGAAAAGAAAAAGAAAAGAAAAGAAAAGAAAAGAAAAGAAAAGAAAGAAAAGAAAAGAAAAGAAAAGAAAAGAAAAGAAAAGAAAAGAAAAGGAAAGAAAAGAAAAGAAAAAAAGAAAAAAAAGGAGAAAGAAAATAATGACACTTTAATGATTATAATAAAGTATGATATAGATATATGTACTCTTTAATAAAGAGGTATAACGTGTAACATAAACAACCGTTCATTTCGAAACAAGTTTGAAAAGACAACTTTAAACTAAGTAGTAGAAAGTAAAGCTGTTTAAGCACGGGAGACACTAAGAATACAAACACTGCGCGTTCTCTGGGTCAGGAAGCCACCCAGCAGAAGCGAGCATTCTATAGATGCTCGCAGACTAGAGGGCTGGACAACACGCACGGCTGGTCTCACCATCTGGAGCTGAACCGTGGCAACTCAGGTTCCTGCATGAGATGCCCGAGTGCAGCCTTCCTCTTTCCCAGTCTGTGCTTCCACATTCGCTTTCTTCCCCTTCACCTGACTCTCAGCGTAAGAATCCAGAAGCCTGCAACCAGACAGACAGTGCTGGTCTCCTCACCTGCACCTGACTCCAACTCCATTCCCATTTCCTGTCCTCCCACTGGGACAACTCCTCTCCAATCCAAAGTAACACTTTCGGAGGGCCTCAGGTTTTTGCATCCCTGAATGAAATCAAGAAAGATGACTAAAGCAAGCGGTGGGCTCTAAGCTACAGTCCTCCTATAAATCTCCCCCACCCGGAGCTCCCTCTGCACTGCACCAACTACTACTAATCTCTAAGAAAGTAAGCTTACGGACTTGCGGTAATGGTCTGCCTGAAGTTCTGCTCACCTTTTTACAGGTCTGGCCCCATAAAACAAGACAAGCCCATAGCCTGGGTTAGAAAGAAAACATGGGCAGGGCCTTCGGCCATGGTCAGACCTGCGTGAACAACCTGCGGACGATGCATCCATTCTAGTGCTGCTTTATAACCTGCACTTCTCTGTGAGGCAGTAGAGCACTGTGACGAAGAGCTCAGGCTTCTGAATCAGATTTCGGCGAGGTCTAACACGAGGCAAGGAGAAAAGGGAGCGCATTCCAAGCATAGCCTAGGGCACAGCTTGAGTACAGGCATGTTCAGGACACAGTGAGGGAATCTGAAGAGTCACAGACAAGGAGAAATATCCCAGCTGCCAAGCACCTGAGCCCAGCCCAAGGACAGGAAAATGCCTTGACGAAGAACCCAATATGGCAGTGACCGGGGAGCAAAAGTCTGAAAGGAAGGTTTCAAGATCGAGGTGGAAGGAATCTGACTGACTGTCAAGCTTAGTAGTTTGAACTTGATTCTAGAAGCTTCACGAAGCCCCTGAAAGAAGTTCAGTTTGAGTGCCAGAGCGTTTTGGAAAAGCTAGTCTAAAGGATGTGCAGAAGAATAAAAGTAAGAGAAAGAAGGCTGAAGACCTATTTGGAAGCCACTGCCATGAGCCAGGTGACAGCTGATGAGGAAGGGCATGAGCAAGCCCCAAGACGAGGGCAACAGTAAAGGCATGTCGCACAAAAGAAGACGTGACAGGACGTGGCTCTAACTGGGCAGCTGGTGATGAATGACTAGCCCAGGGGAAATAACGGCCATGATGCTTATTCTAATAACCACAGCCAGAGGCCGTAAAAAAAGAGAGGGAAGCGACAGGACTCTAGAGATCCTAGGTCAGAAAACCACACCTAGAAAACTTCGAAAGAAGAAAATTCCAATCCAATTTCAACAAACTCTAAAACTCTATCATCCTCCTGGGGGGGGGAGGAGGAAACTAATTCCTTGCTTTGAACTCAAGGAACTTACTCAGAAGCAACAACTCTCCCTTGTAATGTATGTTCATTAAAAGAATACTGGCTGCATCAAGAGAGAATGAAAAGAATGGAAGAGGAAAAAAAGATTTGCAAATCAGAACCTGATAAGGGGCTAATATCCAGAATATATTCAAAAACTCCTTCAACTCAACAACAAAAATACAAACACCTCAATTTAAAAATGGGTGAAGAATCTGAACAAGCATTCCTCTAGAGAAGGTGTACAAATGGCCAATAAGCACACGAAAAGATGCTCAATATCACTAATCATTACAGAAATGTAAATCAATCACCATGAGATACCACCTGACACCCATTAGGATGACTAATGTTAAAAAAAAAAAAAAGAAGAAGAAAAATAGCAAGTGCTGGAGAGGATGTGGAGAAGCTGGAACTCCTGTGCACTGACAGGAATGCAAAATGGTGTCGCTGCTGAATGGAAAACGACGTGGTGGTTCCCCAAAAAATTCAAAACGGAATTACTATATGACCCAACAATTACAGGTATGTCCACCCAAAGGACTGAAAGCAGGAACTTGAAGAGATATTTGCACACTCACGTTCATAGCAGCATTATTCACAACAGACAATGAAGCAACCCAAGCGTCCAGTGATGGATGAATGAACAAAATGTGGTCTAAATACTATTCAGTCCCGAAAGGGACTAAATATCTGACACATGGATGAACCTTGAGGATGTTACACTGAGTGAAATAATCCAGTCACAAAAAGGCAAATACTGTATGATTCCACTTATATAAGCTAAGTAGAACAAGACAGAGTCTTAGAGAAAGAAAGCAGAACGGTGGTTGCCAGGGGCTGGGGGATAGGAAGGAACAGGTAATAACTTGTTTAATTGGGACAGTTTTCATTGTGAAGACAGACGGTGATGATGGTTGCACAGCAATGCAAGTATACTTAATACCACTGAACTGTACACTTAATCAAGATGGTTGGCAAACTTTGTTATGTACTATGTCACCAAAACTAATTATTTAAATTAAAAAATAAAGATTACTAGCACACAATAAGCAGATGGTGTTCTCTGCATGAAAAAAAATGAACTCTGAAACAGACTGTAGGCAAAAACAAAAAGCCACATTGCAAGAGGTAATCTGAGCCAAGCTCAAAAAAATCACCTCCTCCAGGAAGTATACTTATCTGAATGAATCATGCCCCTCTGCACACCATCAGCCACCCAGCAGCCTAGCTGGAAACTCCCGGTCATCCTGGACAACTACCACCCCTACTCCCCACCATCTATCTACTCACCACACTCAATCCATTCGACCTTGAAACTGTCCAGTAGATCTGCTGAGTCCCCTGTGACTACACCCTCACCCGCACTACCTAACTCAACCTCACTGCTCACTCTGCTCAAACACATCAAGCTCTTTTAGACTTGTTTCTTCACACATACTCTTCCTGCAGGACTAGTCTATTCCTTCTCCTCAATCCATGCCAGCAAATTCTTACATCACGCTTTAAGATCCAACACAAATATGACATCCATCAACTTGCATTCCTCAGACGTTTGCATATATCACTGTTACACCACGAATTTCCGTATCCCTCATTACACCCCAAAATTATCCTTGCATCCCTAGTTCCATTCATTCTGCTCATTTTTTCTTTCAGTGTGCTAATACTACTTGTACTTATAATTGCCATGTTTACTCTTTTTTGTTTTGTGAACAAGGTGCTTATCCTTCAGAGAAGAGCTTAAAATAATCTGCCACTAGAAACAAATCAAATTGGCTTCATGCTCACATACTTGCTTCCTCAAAGCATCTACGTTGTTTACACAAAATGTTGATTATGAAATTTAATTGCATTTACAAAATGAGCAAAGAAAAAGAGTTGCAAACAACTTATTAAAGCACTAGACAATTCACGCATCCTAAAGCAGGAGCACACAAATACCACAACTTATTTAACAGGAATGCACACTGGGACGGTCAGTATTTGCTGTGCAGGTCTTTTACCTTCCAATGTCCTGCATACCAAGATCTACCCTTAAAGAAACCCTTCCCAATAGCTACAACACAGGGGCTATCCAGCAGCATGCTATATACAAAGTAGGTACTGGTTTTTTCCATTTTACGTACAACAGAACTATAGCTCAAAAAAGGCAAAGTATCTAGTCCAAGGTCACAAAAACTAAGTTAGAGCAAAACTTGAACCCACACTCATGAAACCACACAATGCTGTGCAGATTTCAGCCAGGTCCCTTCATCTCAGGACATAAAGCACTTTAACAGAAACACAGGGAATTACTATTAGAATACAATCTTAATGGAAGATTCAGAAAAAGAGTGTGTCCAGTAACCCTCCTTTGCATCTCAACATTATTCTACAAACAGCATCAGATGCAACATATAGCTCTTCCTTCAAGATAAACCCAAGCAGCCTTCATTTTATCCTTAAGGCTACTCTCTTAGCAAAACCTAAAACTGCTTTCATTTCACATTAAAAAGAATCATGGCTTTGGAATGAGATTGATTTTCGCCAATGTTCTGGATCCTGCTCTTACCGACAGTAGAGCCTAGGTAAGTACCCTGGCTTCTCTGACGCTCAGATTTCCTTAACAGAAGATAAATATAAAGTCTCAATAAAGTGAATAAACAGCATCCGGCACAGAGTAAGCACTCAAGAAATCTAAAGTTTCCTTTACTCCATCTCAACTCTACCAGAACTTTGCCTCCAATTTTGGCATCCACACTAGGTTAGAATTCCAAAAATTTAACTGGTCCTCTGTAAAATCAGGATGTTAATCTCATCCTTGTCAAACATTTTATTTTGTGGATATGAAACTCACAAAGTTTACAAAGTTAACTAGTAGCCAAACAGACTAGAATCTGGGTCTTTCTAACTGCCCAGTTCAAAACTCTGTATCAAGGGCACGTATCTTTCAGGAGTCAATCAGTAGAGATAACAACAACAAAAAAAAAAGAGACAAAAAGTATGAATTGGTTTAAACATCTGACCCATACATTCATAAGCCCTACGTTTACCCCAAATGACACATTAGGAAACCCTACAGAATGCATGAAGAAAACACAAAACAGACCTTACACTGGTAATGAAATGGTAATGAAGACTCGCCAGTGTGTCAATGAGTCATAGGAAACAGCATTCTGGTTTTTAAAAACCATTGCCACATAAGGCCCTGCTATATAAATCTGTATAAGATTGCTAAGAATGTACAAACACAATGACAATAGCCAGAAAGAGGCAAGTGCAAGGAAGTCAGAAATTTAAAGATAACAATTTTTCAAACAAAAGCAAATTAATCATTGACTGGCTGTTCAACACAGCCACAATCTAACAGCGAATCACTCAGTAAATATTGCTGGGTCTCTCCCACATGCTCGGGCTAGGGAAGGGTCTGACACTAGCCCAGTAAAGGGACTAATACATAAAATTAAAATTGACAATATAGGCTAGAGAGCAAGGTGCCAAAAAGGCTTAAGAAGTCAGGAGAGATCATAACCAGCTGTACGAATGAAGCAGGGTTTACACAAGAAATATCCTTCAAGGCACGTTAAAAGCTAAGTTAAATCTGGATATGCAGAGATGGGAAGGAACACTGCGTGTTTCCTCAGAGTCCAGCTTCAACACTGGCATGCAAAGAGATCAATACGTGCTTCTCAAATGCATGAATGGGCAAAAGCACATGCTGGCTATACAGTTCACAGTGACAAGAGAATAGTATTGAAGGCATGTCAGGACCACGGTATGGCAGGCCTGACTCAGACCTTGTTCCATGGGCAGTGAGGAACTACTACTGTTTCCACACAGCACAGTGATATGACCAGAGCTGTGCTTCTGGAAGAATAAGAGGACACGGATGATAGCTGAAAGAGAAACTTTGCCCTCTATATGTATTTAACGTCGTTGACCTTTGTATCCAAAGTAATTTTGCTTCATTCTTAGCAATCTATTACATAAGTGATTACTGATGATGTGATAGCATCATGATAGGCTATGTTATACTACGGAAATAAAAATCAGAGTGTCAGAGGCTGAACATAGAGTAAAATAAACAATAACGTTTACGTCTCACTCAAAGGTCACCATGGCTGCAGGCGTCTCTAGGGAACCTGCCCTTCATGCCTTAGCTCCCTTCTCAAGCCTGCGGTTAACTGCATGGTAAGACCCCAGGAGCAGGGAGAGAGACGGCAAGGGTCTCACATCAGCTTTAAATGCTTCCGTCCAAAAGTGATTCATGTCATTTCTGCTCACCTTTCATTGGATAGGGTAAATCTCACGGCCACATCAAGCTGAAAGAGACCGAGAAATGGACCCTTTACCTGCCCGAGAAGAACTAGCAGCCGTGGTGAGCGGCAGTAATGCCCATTACCATGTGATGTCTTTGCAAATGCCCAGTTACTTTGCAATTAGGTAACGTCATAGCAAACTTGTTCCCAAAGCACCAAAATTATCACCAAATTTCCCATGTACCCTTATGAATATCATGATTCTTATATTGATTATAAAACAATATAATCTATATATATTCTATCACTAAACAATTTAGCATATTTTCTTTCTTAGTTTTTATATCTATTATTCTTCCAGGAAAAATTTCCAAGCTTTTATAAAACCACACATGCTATTTCATCCTGCTCAAGCAAATCTGGTAATTTTCTCATTCATTCCTTATTTATAAGGATGTAACAAACGGGGAATACAGTCTGATAATTTCAACCCTAATATTGAGTCCTTGGCATAATCCAAGCAGTTAAGAACAATGAAAGGTGCCAATCACTTATATTATCAGATTTCATTATGAGAAACATGGGTAGTAATGGTTCTATTAATAATTTCATCAAGCTGAAAAATCTCTGCAAACTTAGAAGCAGCAAGCAAACAGGAGAATGCACACATCTTAGAAATACAATCCTAGTTCCAAACCCCACCTCTACCACTTAGTAGCTGTGGGATCTTGGCCAACCTACATTATCTCTGTGAGCCTCAATTTCCCATCTACAGTAGTTAACTCCAGCTACTTCACAAGGCCATCTCAAGGTTAAATGAGACAATTTACATAAAATGCTACAAGGTAGATGCTAAAAAAAAAAGTGGTGGGCAGCATAAATGTTTTAATAAGTAAGGAATATAATTGTCTTTACCTTTTCATTAGAATTCTCCAAGTTAGGAGAGGTAGAAAGTGCTTGAATTTCTCATTGTTTGTTGAGAAATAGTTCATGTGCACTTGACATCAGGGCAGAGCTGAGTAGTTAAACATCACTATCATCTATTACACTGCATAGTTATTTCATAATTAGGCCAATATTTCCCTAGCCCTGAGAGAAATAAAGCAAAAACAAAGATAATAAATGGGTCTTCATAAACACCAAATGTTAGCCTCAAAAGGCATTTTCAAGATTTCCAGCCTAGATGTTTCCAAACTGATTTCTGGCCATGAGACTTTCTTCAAAGAAAGTATTACAGGAAACCCACAGAAGTAAAACAGAAACAAATGGAGCTACCCCATGGGGACAACCTGCTTTCTTCATCACGCCCTCTGCAATTCCATTTGACCCCAATATAATTCTAAGAACCCCCAGGGCTTGCGAATGCTTTTGGGGGGGTTGGGGGGACTGAACAAACAAAAAAAATGCATTTCATTTTTAATGGCAGAAACGGGGGGGGGGGGGGGGCAGGGCACGAAGGGTCTAATGACTTGCCCAAGGTTGTTAGCAGCAAACTAAGTCTAGATCCCAAATCTACTGAATCCTAGTCCAGTGTCTGTCCCCAATAAACAAGTTTTTTCTCAGCTCCAGAATGCTCTCAACCAGAATTTACCCTTAACGTCTTCATCACATTGAATGAGCTTCAACTCTCCAATCTGTAATCTGGCACCTTTACTCTGATTACGCTCATGTTACTCATTCTCTTTACTCATTACTCATTCTTACAGGTGTCTCACAACAACTGTAGTGAAACACTTGACTCCTAATACTGATTTACCAAGGCTATTATGTTTATTCCCAGGTCCATAAGACAGGAAAGAGAAAGTCAAGAGACTCAAAGGGAGAATCCTCTGAAATGTTAGACGCTGAGATCCTATTTCCTGCCTGACCTGCTAAATGCCATTACTCCCTTTTCTGTATCTCCACAAGGGAAGTTATCAAGAGAATATGGGGATAAAAAAGACTAGCTTCTTTGGCAAACAGATTCTAGCGCAAGTTCCCAGGAGGAAGAAAGAGTGAGAGAGCAGGACAGCACTTCTGAGATTCAAGGACAAACGACGTGTCTGTAACAGAAAATAAATGAAAGAGCTCACATGACCCCCAAAACAGAGCCTGCCTGATTTCCAAGACAGAGGTGCTTTGGGAATTCAGACTGGCAGAGAGGATGTCCTCGAAACTCCACGTGGGAGGATTCAAGAGCGCTCCTACCAAGCAAAATAACTCCCAGACACAGCGATGGAATCTAAACAGTTCAAGAAATCAGGTATGCTACATAAAAAACTGGACCACAGAAGTCCTCCCACAACTAAATAACCATCTACATGATCCAGGGTGATATTATTATAGAGCCGTCATAAATCAATTCTACTTCTAGTGATATGATTTATCTACTAAATTAACCAGCTCTTTCTCTGCAACCAGGAACAGGCTAAGAATCTGCAAGATAACACTCCTAACTATACTGGACAGAACAGAGACATGATGGTGTATTCACAGTGCCAGGAGATCAGCTTATGCACCTGGCTGACTTATAACTTGCCATGTAACTGACGCTTCCTACCTACAGCACGGAAAATATTGAAGAAATTATCTGATTGAAAATCAATGCTATCATAGCTAAGATCAATTAACTCACTGTGATCCCACAGAAGAATGTTTGGCTGTATTAATGAGTCAAGACCAGAGACCAATGTTTAATTTGCTTATTTCTTGATTATTTAAACCATAATGTCAACACACGACATGTGTTGTTTTTCTTTCCCATCCCTTATGTTCATAACTAAATTAGATATAACAATTTTAAAAGCTTCTAATGTGCACTTGGATGTGTAAGAGAACGGCCAATGATCATCTCTCACAGAGCACTTCATTTAGGAGACCTTATCACCCCTATAAATCTTATCTCAAACACTTCTCTATTGTGGGAGCTAATTTGGACAATTAAGGAGTAGCGAAAAGAACAAGACATCAGCGACTCTCTTTATTTGAAAGTTTCCTTCACGTGCCTTTCAACATTGACAACCAATCTTACTGCTTATGAGTAGTGACTACGCTTCACGAGTTTCTTCCTTCTCTTGGAATTTTTTATTTGTCACTGGCTGCCCGTAATCCAGTAATTCTAGTAGTGATTCTAGTATGACATTTAAAATCTTGGATTCTTTAAAACCTTCTTTCTAAAGGTTATGTAAAAATAGGAAACAGGCACTCCTACCCCACCAGTGTGAGTGTAAAAGATATAAGCTTTCTGCAGTCAGTTTGACAGTATCTATTAACAGCTGTTGCAATGTACAGCCTCTGCCCTAGCAATTCTATTTCTGTGAGAAAGCGGCAAACGAAGATACAAAAATTATGTACACCATTATCATCACAGCAATGTTTTTAACACCAGAAAGGATGGGAAGGAGTGAAGGAGGGGGAGGGGAAAGAAAAACAACACAACTTAAATATTCAAACTACAGAGTAATAGTGAACTGAAAATAAATCTAAATCCACACATTACTATATAGCCGTTACAGTCATTATGTTATTTGGCAGCATATGTAAAGGTATCATCATGAAATATCTTCTATAATCTTATACTCAAGAACATATAGAGTATGATCACATATGGCATGCGTGCATATACATACATACTCATTCTTCAAACACACACACGCCCTCTACACACTTTCAAGTTTGTTAAGAAAAAACACTAGATTATACCAAATTTTTTTTAGGTAGTGTCATTTAGTCACATATGCACTTTATTTTGTTGTCTAGGTGTACGTCATGAATTTCTAGAGACTGCACAGTACCGTTAACAAAAACATGACAAAAACCATCTTTCGCAAATCATAAAAACTGCTTGATGACTTCTAGAATAAGAGATTATTCCAGAATGTTAACCATAAAAATAAATCTATTGGCAAACTCAAAGTTACATAAAGTTCTGCCAAAACCATAGCTCATGATGGATGTCCTTTTCACATAATTACTTATTTCAACTCTTGCTAGAAATGTTCTTGATGCACATAGAAAAGAGCTTGGGCC
This sequence comes from Eonycteris spelaea, assembly GCA_003508835.1. Taxonomy (NCBI): domain Eukaryota; kingdom Metazoa; phylum Chordata; class Mammalia; order Chiroptera; family Pteropodidae; genus Eonycteris; species Eonycteris spelaea. The sequence continues at coordinate 5,486,847 of PUFA01000115.1, forward strand.
CTGGAGTCAGACCCATGTTCAAGTCCCAAATCTGCCACATACTGTGTAAGTCGGAGTTAGCTAGCTCTCTACGTCTCAGTCTCCTCATCCATAAAATATGGATAACAGACTCAGCCTCTCAGGATTTTGTGGGGATTAAAATGAAATATGAGTAACTAGAGCACACAGTACTAAGCCTGGCACATGCAAAGCAAGAATTTGATGGCTATTATTACTGTCACTATATTAATCAAGAAAGAAAATCAAAAGTGCTTTAAGGGCAGTGACCATGTCTTATTTGTGTTCGTCCCTGGATCCCTGGCACCTGTGTGCCTGACGTACAGCAGACCTTCAGTAACTGTCTGCTGAATGAAATGCACCTAAAATTAATTAACCACCTTGCACCTCAATTTCTTTTTTCTGGCAAAATCACAGAACACCTTGTAGATGTGAAAACTAATAAACATAAGACACTTAGTTTAATCAGAGGTTCCCAATAAATGACAGCTTCTCTATCGGTGAACTTGTCACTAGACCTCAATAGGCATCAAGGCTGAAGGGACAGAATAGATATAATATTTTTTTGAATTTCCATTAGTACTTGGGTACTGAGATATCGCACAGATGAACTATTACTTTTATTTGGACTCAGGAAAGAAAATTCTCCATTTATGGGCACACATGCTAGTGAGCTAACTATTAAAGTAAGTAATCTTTAGACTGCCACAAGCACTTTTGGCTAGGCAGCCAAAACAGTTAACTTTACCACAGAGGGAGAAAAAATTGGGTATTTCAGAGAACCCATGAGCTCAGGACACAGTATATACAAATAGGGACCAAGAAAAACAGTGGATCAATTGTTCCTGGGGCTTCAAATGAAAGTTTCTAAGATGATGATGTGACTTAGGAAGCAACACTTTTAATATGCATTGCTAAATGAATTATTAAGGAAGTATAACATTTATGAAGCTATTCAATTATCTAAAAGTATTTTCTTCACAAAAATCAAAACAAATGCATTTTAAGAAGAAAAACAGATTCTTGGGGTGGGGGAAAAATCACTGAATTCTATAGGAGAATGTGAAAAATCTATTGACATGAAACCAAAAATAATTTGGTATAAATTCTAACATTCTTGTACTGGTATTTAAAAGAAACAGTCATCTGGAAAAAAAACAAAGGAAGAAGAACTCAAAAACTGCACAGATCAGTAATTTGTGCAGCACTGTTTAATTTTCCATGTCTAATTGACAGAAAGCTCAGATTTCATACAAAAGTGCTTAATAAAAGGTTTATGGTCCTACTTCTGTAATGAATCTGCTGAAAGGAAAAATGGCTACTCAGCACTCGTTAGCTTTGAGTTAAACTTGTCTGCTCTGTATCCTGGAAACATACTCTGCCATGATTTACAGAGACATTTCATGGTTTACAATATTATATACAATGAAGTAAAAATGCCATATAAAAATCACTATTAAGAAAATAATAGTCTGGTAGTGACTTTCAAGACAACTAGAATAAACATTAAAGTGAAGCAGCGGTAAACTGTCATATATGGATTATAACTCAACAAAACTTACTTTAACAAATGACATTCGGAGAATGGCAAAGTCTTGCTAATTCTCTAGATTCGGAGTAATGGGTAATTCATTATACTTTTTTAAATTAAGCAGACAAGCCACACCTACATTCTCACATCAATCACCCACAAGTCAGTGATGAAGCTGTTACACAGGTTAGCTGTACAGTGCCAGACAGAGCCCTACATGACCAACCACAAAACCCAGCAAGAGTTGTACAGAGTTTACCACTAGACCTGATCAACACTGGCCAACACTCCATTTAACAAGGGCTCCACTTCCCAAAAAGGAATGATTTAACTCACTGGAATCGAGCTACAACTGCTGCTAGGAGAAAAAAACTAAAATCTGTTCTCAACAGGGTAGATTTTATAAGCGTCTAATAATATGCATATGTTATTATTATTATACTTGTGTCACAAATTTATTCTTCCATTCACCAACCCAAGTAGAGTAGCACCTACTATGTGCCATGCACAATGCCAGGAACTGGGAATACAGTGCCAAAGAAAGCAAATAAAATCTGCTCTCCAGGACCTTATAATTTAGAAAGAAATGCAGACATATGGTCTACCTTATCCCCACGTAGTCAGTGAGCAACTAGACAAATGAATCCTACTGAATTAACTGGGAGGGAGAAAATGACCAGTAGGAAAAAATACAGAAAAAGACATGACTGAAAACAGTGCAACCCCGAACACCTAACCTAAACAGTTGCTGGCATAGTATCTTAGGAAAATACATTTATTTCTGCAGCTTATGATACTGCTATAACCATCTGTTTCTGAAAACTTCTATCTTGTCTAATTTATATACATAAATTATATACATAATTTATGCATAAAAAGGAGACCAAAAAAGTCTCCTTTTTCAAAAAAAGTAAACAAGTGTTACCTATAGACATCCCTTAAAAGGGTAGCTTTAAACATTTAACTGTCAAATATTCAAAGTTCATATATCATATCATTCAATATCAGCTGTACAACATTCCCTCCAAGGTACCATAAATCTTGGTAGAAAAGGCTGAAAAGCTTAAACCTGGGTGTATTTAATGCTACACAAAGGTTCAAAAGCCAATTCGTCTCACTTTTAAGTTTTCAGATTTTCAAGAAATAAAGGAAAGGAAAAAGGAAAAGGGGAAAAAAAGAGACTTGATAAGGGCCATTCTATCGACCCATTAAAAGAACAGATTCCCATTCACGATAAAAATCGAATTAAATATACATGCCGAGCTCTCAGAATTCTTCTCCTTTCTGCCATAACTTACTAAGGTTTCTCTGGCAAAGGTCACCTACACAAAAGATTCATGAATGGCTGAGCTATAAGCAGTGATGAACAGTCCTGCATGTCCTGTCTTAGGAAGTCGCCCAGAGTCATTAGTTATTAAATGGTTCTACTTATTACTCCATATTAGAAAAAGAAAAGATGTTTAAAGTGCAGTCATGTGGTTGGCAACAATAGTTAAGAAATCAATGATTCCAATCAAAGCAGAGAGAAGTCTCTGTAATTATGAAGAATCCTCACTGATGTCAAAATATCCTGTCCCACTGCATGCCCAATATCGTTAAGTTTTAAACCCTCTTCCAGCCGCCCTCTAGGACTCAATGAAAGGTGAGTCATTAACACATTTCACAGCACTCAAGGGCAAAAGAAAAAGAGTAACCTGCTCAAGGTCACACAGCTAGGTATGTGACAGAAACACAGCTGAAGTGGGACTAGTGCATCCTTCCAAATCTTTTTCCAACTATACACTCTTGCCAAGCAAAAGCCATTTTACTGGAGGTGTAGGGGAGAGGAGATGGAATCAGGTGACAAGTGGTGGCGAGCAAGCTAGCAAATTATTCAGTTACAGTTATTATGTAAGCCAGGAGTAAAAAGGAATTTTTCCCAGAAATCGGCATGTGTAACGACTCTGTTCGTTTGCCAGAGTCTCTGTGCCAATCGCTTCATGACTCTCCAAACCCCTACAGGAATTAATAAAGAACAATTCACATTTAAGGCTCTACAGAAAACAAAAGTTATGTTACAGTTCACTGAATCACCAAGATCTTTCCTTCTCCAACTATCCTCTAGGACTCAATGAAAGGTGAGTCTTTCTTTCAGTCCACACATTTCCATTCCCCTGTATTAACCAGATGATGTGCACCCTCCAAAAACAAAAACTAAAACAAAACAAACAAACAAACAAAAAAACATGTGATGTGAGCTAGACTGGGCCCAAAGCTAGGAGGCTGAGGAAAGATGTTTAATACTGCATGATACATACCTGTATTTTTCGCACTGAAGACTTACTCCTTATCTTCCGAACACTTCACTGCTGCAAAAATGAACCTAAAAAACTGGTTTTTCAACCTCCAAAATAGGTTAAACATGAACTAATTACCTGTTTGCAAAACACTTTGAAGATGTGAAAGTGTGTAAGTGTTAATTATTAACGTTATCCTGCACGCGGAGTAAAATACAGACCTACTGGCAAGTTCCTGCTACTTTCAAGGCACAGACATAGAAGCCCAGTATATTTTTAAGAATTTTAGGAAAACTTTAAAGGCAGACCACGATGATTTTCTATTTACCAGAACAAGCTGGAATTTTAAGCTGGCTGTTTGGGATATAATTATGTCAGCGTAAAAAAAAAAAAGGGACTTAAGGCACATATAATAAAACCAGAGTATGTTAATAGGTCACCAAGTCCTGGATGAAAATTATAGTTCACCAACCTAAGAGAGGCAAACTAAAATCTCTGAACCTCAGTTTCCTCCTCAAAAAAAACACCCTATTTACAGGGTTATTGTAAGGAATTAAGAGACTGTAAATGAACACACAACATGCAGGCAGGCACTCAGTAAAGGTTCTTTCTTCCCGTCAGTGACTTCATTTTTTAGAAAACACCTTTTAGGAGAGAGCTTGCCTCTTAAGATTCTTCTAGAATGGAAAAATCTTTTAAATGCACATTATCCTATGCTCTAAGCGTACATGCAGCACCATTTAAGCTGGAGGGCCCAGGCAAAAGCTTTGGTCATTCCTGTCCACTGACCCATATATATTCTTAATCCTCAAACAGAGAAGCACCTCAGCCAGGCCCCAAGGCCTCACGTGACCAATGGAACAATTAGAACTCAACGTTTGTTGCCACATTTTTTTTTCCCCCTAAATAACTCCCACACTGTAAGGTCGCATCCAGAGTTTCTTTGTAGTGAGTCCAGGCACTCTGTGGCAAAAAAACTTCCAGTTTATAAAAGGTAACAGAAATTATTTCCATACAATGCCTCAACGGGCCTTCCTTGTCCCACTCCAGAAACACACCCACTTTAGAGGGAGCAGAAATCAACTGGCAAAACCAGGCAGGCAGACTGATTTACAGATACCATTTCAAATTATACCAAGTATGCTTATACAAGGGATTTATGAATTACCGAAAGTGTCAAATATGCAAAAAGCTGCTATCATATCTACCACCTTTAGCACAGTAATCATCTGGGAAGAATACTTCTAAAAATCTAGTAAATAATGATGTATAATTCAGATTTAGAAAAAAAATCATGCTCAATTCAATTTATCTGAAGTGACCTGCCCACCACAATGCAAATGCTACATGATGTCACCTTTGAACAAAATGGTGCCATCTAGCCAGGTAAGGAAACACGGGTTAACAATTTTTCCCAGGAGCCATCATGGATTCATATCCAAACCATACTCTTACCCAATTCCCCCATGCAAGGGCTCAAATTTTCAAGACAAAAGACCACAGTCAAAGACTGATCTATAGGAAGAAGTCGTGTTAGCAACCGAAACAAATGAAACTCATCAGCCCGGAAGCTTACCAACTAAGCAAAATCTCCCAAAATAATAATATTTAGAATATTTAGAAAATACACCCTACCTACCATCTCACTTTTCCAGACCACCTTGTGTGTCACGTGTATGTGAAGTACATGCATGGGATACCCCCATCACATTCAAAACTGAAAATGTACAACAGATCTCATATTTCTATTTTATTCTCAGAGGAGAAATGTTTTTGGCATGTGTAGAATCCTAACGAACTCTGACATAATATACAGGGCATCGTTTTAGGTCACTACCACCTTCCTTCACTCAGATCTCCCTTACTTACGCCTAGTTGTTGTTTACCACTGTTATCTGTTGTTGTTTACCACTGTTATTTGTTGTTGTTTACCACTGCTATTATTACCAGCTACCATGCCATGTGCACCTCCTTGTGCCAGGAGCTTTACCTATTCCTAACTCCTACAAGAACCCCCACTGCCCTCCCCTTCTCTACCTACAATTCTCGAATTCTTATATCCAATCCAGACTTCATCCTTGAACTCCAGATTTGCATACCCAAATACTTACTAATTATCTTCGCTTAAAAGTCTCACAGATCAAACTCGGCATGTTCCAGAGAGAAGTCACAATTTCTTCCTTCCATTAAATTCATTCCACATCTTCCTCACCTAGGGATCATCCTTAATTCCATTCTTTCCTTCAAAACCTTTTTCCGATTCATAAGTAATCCTATCAGTTGTTTTCAAAGTGTTCTGATTCTGACTACTTCTCACCACTTTCACTGCTGCCACTCTAATCCAACCCACCATCTTCTCTAAACTGTACTACTGAACTCGTCTCTTTTCTACTCCTGCTCCCTACATACACAGTGATGCCTTTAAAACCTACATCTGCTCTTGTCATTCCTTGCTCAAATCCTTCAGTTGCTTCCCATCATACTTAAAAGTCTATTTGATCAGGCCTCTAACCTACATGCATCGCATCATCCCCTACAGTTCTCCTTTATTACCCCTTCCCAGCCACAATATCCTCCCTCCTTCCTCACATCCCCATCTGAAGCTCTTTGCATCCAATGTTCCTTCTGCTCACAACATCCAGGGATCTTGCCCGCTTCACTGCCTTCAGGTCTCTGCTCAAATCTATCTCCTCAGAAAGGCCTTGATTTGGGGCCTCCCCAACTTCTACTAATACTCTTTATATTCTTCCTAGCACTATGGCCATTGGACATTATCGAAATTGTTTTGTTCACTTGTTTATTAAAAGTTTAAAAACAGGCAGTAGACCAGACTTGGCCTGTGGGCCATTGTTTGAAGACCCCTAATATAGTCAAAACTGTACTGAAAGAAAGCAGGGTAGTGTTTACCTATGGTGAGACAGGCAATGGGGTAAGGGCTGAAGGGAGAAATTGCCTGTAGGGTGGCACAAGGGAATTTTCTGGAGTGATGGAAATGCTCTATATCTTGACTGTGCTATTAAATTACACGCATGGATACATATGACAGAACCCATCAAACTCTATATATGTATAATGGGCATAAACTCTATATACATATAATGGGTATATAAATAATATCTCGATAAACTGGATTTATTTTCAAAATGTACTCTTTCAAGCTGATAGTGCCAATGTTATGAAAAGCATGGCCTTTTGAGTCAGTATAATCTCAGTTCAAAATTTAGCACGATAGTTTAATAGCTATGTGACCACTGTGAAATCACTTTTGGGGCTATTCCCTCACCTTGAAACTGACTAATGCTTGCCTCATACGTTTGTTTTAAATAATTAAATAAGAAATGTAGGTAAGACACATAGTAGTATAACACCTGGCATATAAGAGGCACATTCCCCTGATTCGAGCAAACCAATTCGAAAAATAATTTTTAAAAAAAGAAGTCAATAAATATAGGACAACTATCTTCTTTCGTACTCTTCAAATATTCTGACATTCTTTGCTCATTGTTTACTATGGTTTCACCTGACTTCAGGCATTGGCATCCAACGTCAGTTCCTGTCATTTCACAGTAATATGGGTCTAATGACAGGTGCTGAGAACTTAGATTTCTTTAGAGTTTAGAAAAACATTTCAAAATAAATATGTTGTAAAGGAAATATGAGAAGAGCTAAAAGTATCTATTTTCCCAAGAAGAATGGCAACATAAATTGTATATTTTAATTACCTTTTATAAAGAAAAACCAATAAAGTTTGTTAGACGTTTTCCCCTTTTAGACTAAGATTTAAATTTTATCCAGAAGAGTAGTCAACCAATAAAATGACAGCATGACAGTATTTGTATAGTGCTTTACCTCATGTGTTTCTCACTATAGTACTACAGAGTTTACAGGATAAAATTAAAATTAAATGTTCTAATTTTATAAGTAAGAATATTAAGCTGGAGTAGAGATCACCATCAGAGAATCATCCTGGGTTCTGTGAAATTTTCTACATAACTTTTAGGTGTTCTTCCTTAATTTGACATATTTAGTTGTCTAAAAGATAACTTAATTACAGTGTGACATTCTTTCTTAATCCCCAACTATTCAGGAATGACTAGCAATTTAGGGTGGTAGATGCTACAGCCAAATATGAGCTTATAATACGATAAGTAAAAATTCAAAAAGACTGATTTCTAATAGAAAGAGTCTGCACAGTGAAATACATCATATCCCTCACATCTTTTCCTTCACCCTCCCCCCAATACACACGCCACCCAAACACATTGCTATCCACCTTTCCCATCACTAACTTATGATATCCCAGTCAACCCACAGGTGGACTTCCTTCCACTAACAGCTTCCTCGCCCCTCCCCACATACAGTGGTAAGACAGCCTAACAGGGAGTGACTCAGGAGAATGACTTCCAAATAGACGCCTGTCCCCCTCAGTAATAACTAAGTCTACTCAAGTGAACTTAAATGTTAACTTTCGAAGAGGGGATTACCAAAAGTCTAAGTTTGTTCATCTAGCTTTATCAAGGATTTTTTTTTCCTGAATCTGAGTCTGATGAAATGTAATTTTACTATGGTTAAAAGGTTAAAATCCTTACTCTATAAGAAAACCAAAGGAAATTCTTATTAAAAAAAAAACTTATTTATAATATATAAGATACAAAATCCTTATAAGAAAGCTAATAGAAAGATGAGATTCAATATACAGAAATGTCCATTACAGGTTAATATTTCTAGAATGTATCTATTCCATTTGGTATTGTAAATGAGCTGTTATAACTGACTTAAATCACTGCTTCCTTCTGTAACTGGTGGCACCTTCAAAAACTGTTATCTGAAGGGGAAGTGTTTTCTCTCATCTCTATTGTACTATTATATTAACTCCAGTCTATCTTAAGCCAGTTTGAGAAATGCAGTCAAAATCCACATCTATTATTTTTCAAGACTAAGCCAAAATAAGAAAAGCTGAAACTGATGGAATATCTCAGATATCCTACTACAAATGTTGAAAAGAATCCATATCTTACCATCTCCTAAACACTATAAATGCAGAGATCTACTCAACCAAGCCACTATGCAAGTCCCAAAGACTAGCAAGTGACAGAGAAGATAAAAGCTATTTCTATTAATATTCAGTTCAACAAACACCTTTAAAAAACTGCATTTGATTAAGACCCAATTTTCAGAAGGATTCCTTATTTATGAAATAGCTAAACCACCGTACTCATAAGCATCAGACTTTTAAAAATGCTTTGTCAAAATTATTATCATTACAGCTACCAGGTAATAGACACCTACTAAATGGTAGGCACACAGCTTCATTTAACCTAAGAACACTGCAAAATACGTTACTACACCTTCCACGGTAGGAAATCCAAGCCCTCAAGAAGTGATTTGTTCAAGGCTGCACTAGTCAATGGAAGAGCTGGGATTTGAGCTCAAATTTACTTAGCTGCAAAGAACGTCTGCTCTAAACTGCTACCTCCCCTTTCACAAAAGAGAAATAGGCAGAGTGTGAATGGATTTGTCCAAGAGTTTTAAGCATTTCACCAATAAAGGGAGAAAATTTCTACATCAAAACCACTTTTTGAAATCCACAATGCACTTTTGAGAATTAACAGGTTAAAAAGGTTAGAAGTTCTTTTAAAGTAAACTTCATCACAGAGCTGCAAGTGAACTGTCATTTTAACCAAGTCCCCAGAATGAGTGGTTCTATGTATACTATCACTAGCTAACAGAAAGCACTTCACCCAATTGAAACATACTGAACACCTACATTGTGTGTTAAGTCCGCTGAAGAGGGTACAAAGCTAAATAAGAAACAAGGCCCATCACAAGCCTCAAGGAGTCAGACTAGAGTCCATTTATACTGCATATAGTTAGCATTAGTCAGGCAAATGAAAGTGTGAGAAATCCTAAAAGAAAAGAATGTATAACATGCTATCAAGGCTCAGAGAAGGCAAGCGACTGGCCTACTTGTCACATGATGTTGAAATAGTATTTTTGTTTACATTGTGTCCCTCCCTGACAACCCCTTCCAACCTGCCAACCTCCTACCACACAATCCCCTAAAGCAGGCAGACACACCAGGAAGAAAAGCTTTAAGAGCAAGAATTGTGACTCCTCAAAGTGACCCTGTAGCTGCAGTTTAAAAGTTCAAGGCTTATTATTTCTTAATATATGCATCATACTTGACATAAGCATCACTTTTCAAAATGCATATATTCATGAACTGAAAAAAAGTACAATGGTTCTGACATAAAGATGTTTTTCTTTAGCTTCATCAGGTGAAGAAAAGTTGGTTCCTCAAAGCAAAATGAGGCCAACCGAACCAGATAAACGCAGGAACACTTCTGTATATACTCACGTGGCATGAGAAATCAATCAAAGCCAACTGACACACTATTTCTCGAATTTCTCTAACTCAGCAAATGGCCAAGGGATATAACAACTGATATGAACACATCCTGGTCATTTTGTTGCACGAAAAATCTGACCGACATTTAAGCCAGTTCCAGCTGGAGGATTTAAACAGAATTATTCCCACAAGATAAGCTGATTGAACCAAATTCAGTAGAATCATGGACTCAAAACCTGACAAGTCTTATAGTTAATGGCGTCTGCAAACCCCAAGAGACCACGAAGGACTACCGGAACTGTAACTGATTTAACTCAGCGGATCCTAACTCCTTTACAAACCTGCAAAAACCGATCTTTCAAAAACTGCTGCATTTGTCCTGATCTGGGCAATCAAACGTTTTAGAAAAAAAGAATAAATGCGTCTTCTAAAAATAAAAGGGAGGGAGGAATAAGAAAAAATGGGCACACTGCTTTTGCCTTTAGCCCTATAGGCCTGAGGCAATAAACTCTCAAAATAACTTCACCGAGGAACACAATTCACCTTTCATTGTGAATCCTAAGTTCACAGTGAGATCTACAGACTGAAATGTAATGGAATCATTGTGCTGTAAGAACTAGTTCCAAGAAACAAAAACAAACAAAAAAACTTGTCTATCCTTTCCTTTACAAAAAAACATTGTGAAGCCTTTTCCCACATTAACACTCTTCACATACTGGTTGACTTTGCAAAAAGAAAAAAAAGGCGTCAGTAAGCGATATTTACAAAAAAAAAAAATCATTCTTTTTTCTCTTTGGTCTCAAAGTATGGCTTGCACTTTGTACCGTCCCGGAGCGGGTCCCCTCGGGCTGCATGTCTCCGACCCGCGTAGGTCCCCGGCCGCGCCCCGGGAGCGGGCGCGGCTTCGCCTGTTTATCGTCCGCGTCCGCCCGGGAGAGCTGCTCCCTCGCGTCCCCAGCACTTGTTCGCGGACTCGGTCGAACGAGAGAGACCCACCGAGCAGCCCAAGCTCCGGGACCCCACAGGAGCCGTCCGTGAAGCCGAAGGTTGCAGGTCCCGGCCTCGCGGGGGCGCGGGAGTGCCTGAGGGGGGCACCCGCGGCGTTGTGGGCGGCCGCGCCCCCACCCCGGGAGCTGGAGCGCCCCAGACATTTGGGCTGCGGGCCCGGACCGCGCGCCGCGGCCCCGGAGCAGACAATGCAGAGGAAGGGGGGACGCGGAGGAAGGAGGTGCCCGCAGAGCCGGGGGCGCTCCGAGGCCGCCCATTCATGCCCGCCAGCCCGCGCGCCCCTCCCTGCCCCCGCGGCCCCGGCCCCGGCCCCCGCTCCAAGCGGCCGCAGGGGAGGGGCCCGCGCTCTGCGCCTGACCCCTCCTCAAGCCCCGAAACTTCCCCCAACTCCACCAACTAAGTTGCGCGCTCACCGTGCGGCGCCCGGGGCTCCCCCGCGGGCAGAGTCAGAGCAGCTCCGCACCTTCGCCGCGGAGAAGGACAATAGGCGGCCGTTCCCTCCCCGGCGGCGGCGACGGCTTCAGGCTGCGGCGGCCGAGGCGAGAAGCGGGCACCGCGGTGTCGGCGGAGCCCAGGAGCTTCTCGGCGGCTGCTCCCGCTCCGCGACGGCCCTACACACACAGCCCCGGCGGTCTCCCTGCGCAAGCGCCACCAGCCGCTCGAGGATGGGCGGGCCACCCGGGAGGGCAGTAACGCCTACGAGCCTAACCATGAGCAAGCGCGGAGCCAACGGTTGCGAGCTGGGATTGCACGGCAGAGCTGCCCGTCAAGCTCCGTGAGACCAATAGGAAGGCACCTGGGCGGCCGGCCGGCTCAGGTTGCTAAAGCAGGCAGAGGTTGCACGCCGGTGCTGCACCGCGGCGAAGTGGTGGAAGCCGCGCGGCAGAGGTTGCTCGGAGAAACGCCCACTCACCCTCTCCGCTCCGCCCTATCTCCGAAACCGCCCTTCTGTCTACGCCGGGGGGCTTACCTGAACTGTAGCACTTACACACACACATACTGAAATGCTCTGTTTTTCTCTTTCCCTCCACTTAAACTCAGAAAGTGGGTTCTAGTCTTACGTGTGTCCAGTGCCTAGGAGAATCATTGCTAGGTATTCACCAAATGTTTTAGTTGTGTAGTTGGGTGGGTGAATGGATGGATGGATGATGGATGGATGATGGATGAGTCTGTGGTGGCATCAGGATTGTGGTGGTGCATTCCAGGAACTTTTGGCTACTCGATGGCCGCGAAATCAAACAGCCTTCAAATTGCAAAGGAACCTCAGAAATTGTCTAGTGGCGTTTGAGACACAAAATGTGGTCTGTCGGCACAGAAAGAAACTTCATTTTGATAGTTATGTGTTTATTTTAATGCTTATGGGTGGAAGGGGCAGGGGAAATGCCTATCTCGTCAAACCATTATTTCACTGACGTTATTTCTTAGATCAAAAAAGTTGTAAAAAAAAAATGAGTATACTTAAAGGAAATATTAAGTACAAAATAAAGACACTTTGTATGCGGTTCGAGAACGTGGAAATTGATCATGATTGAAGTACAGTGGTTACCTAGGAGGAGAAAGGTTATTGGCTGGGAGGCGACAGGAGGGGTGCTGGAAATGTTATGTATTTTGATCTGGGTGGTAGATAACAACGCTGTAGACATGTGAAAATTCATCCGGCTGTACAGCTAAGATTACTGTACTTTACACGTTTAACACGTATTTTTATGTCAATTTTTTAAAATAGTGGTATATAAGATATGGCAAAAAAAATGAATATGAAGAAGCAAATGACTGCCTTTTGAGAAACTCTGATCTAGGCACACTCACACCAGTGACTGAATACTGAGGGAGGGGTAGTGTGAAAACTCACTGTGTACCAGACACTGCCATTGTTTGGCAGCTCTAAAAATTAGAAATGTTCCTAGCCTGGAGATGAAATTTGCTTACCTGTAAGTGGACCTGGTTCCCACATATATTTTCTTAGTTCACCCTCACAGAATGAAAAACCAAGGCCAAACATTTTCAGTGTTTCATGTGAAATCATTTCCCACCCTCCTTCACACTCACTCTAATCTGTCCTTGTCAATATTTAAAAGGTGGCACAGAGAGAGGGGACTCCTAGGCCCCTAGATCCTCAGCTCTGCCACAAAGAAGCCCACCATGTATAGGCCACTCCTCTTCAAAAACCTCAGTCTCCTGTAAAGCAAGGGAACTAACCTAGAAACCTAGAAAATTGCTTGGCCCCTCACCTGTGATAGATAATACCATGGAGGGTCTGGCTGGTCTGTTCCAGAGGCAGCAACGAATGTTACCTTGTCTTCTCTCTAGTGACTGCTGACAACACCACTCCCTGCTTCCTGCCTCAGCAGAATTTACACCTTTCCAGTGGGGTGCAGGAAGGGTCAAGAGTCCAGCACTTTTCAAAGTTTGCTGTGCCTATGAATCATCTGGGAGGTTTTGTTAAATGTGAATTCTGACTCAGTATGTCTGGGATGGAATCTGGGAGTCTGCCCTTCTAACTGATTCTGGGGTGATAGTGATGTTGCTGGTCTGGGACCCCACTTTGAGGAGCAAGGGTCTATTCTAAATTCCCCAGACAGCTGAGCTCTCATTTCTTTGGGGAATTCCTATCTTAATGGCTGGCACTTTCTCATCATTCAGACATTAGCTCTAATGTCCCTTTTCAGAGAAAACATCCTTGATTAGCCCTTAATAACCCACTTTTACCTAGTCCCGTTCATTCAAATTATTCAGTTTTTTTTTAATATCATTTATTCCAGTCTGAAAGTATCTTATTTATTTTATCTATTTATTGGCTCTTCCCCACTATAATGTAAGCCCCCAGAAGTCTGTTTTGTTTACAGTCTCTCCCTTTCTTCCTCCTTCCCTTCCTCCCTCTCTCCTTCCCTCTCTCCCTCTCTCTCCCCAACCTAAAATAGAGCCTATAGGAACAATAGGAACTCAATAAAAGTTTTGCATGAATGAATTTGTACAGAAGGAGCTACTATGAGATGCCCTCAAACGGAGTGTCCCTAATATTAAAGATCTGGTCTTCCAAAAAACACCAAATATCTTTACCCAGTGTGCCGCATTTCACCAGAAAAAAAGATTTTGGTTTAGTAATTTTCTCATTTTTAGTTTACAAGCCAGGAAAGATGCCAGGACCTTATCCAATATAGCAATAGGATTTTGTATCTCTGAACTCTCTCTTCAGTTGACTTATACGTCTCTGATTTACATGTTATAATCCCTAAAAGTATAGCAAGGATAAAACCCATTTTACAAAGAGTCCCTGCAAATGCCAAAACAAAGAAAAAAGCAAAATCAGCACATGAATTTCTCTTGAGACTCATGGTTCCCAAAATATCCAGTGAAAGAATAAGTACTGGAACAAACTTGTCCCAGAGCTCTTCTTTCATAGCATTGGACATTTAATTGTTTTTGTGGTACAAGTAGTACCCTGATGTTCTTTGAGGGAACTTCCATGTTTGGCTCTTTGCTTGAGGTGAAGCCAAATTCACCAAGACCCCAAATTCTGTAGCTCAGCACGTGATCAGACCTGAGGCAATCAATTCATCTTATCTACAGGCAACAATGATTAGTTCAAGGTTGAGCACGTGACCCCAGACAGGCCAATCAGAAGCAACAAGAATAAATTCTACCCTCTGTTTGAACTATTAAGGTCGCTAGCTGACTCTTTCTCAACTGGAAGGATATGCTTCTCCACCATCTTATTACTGTGAGGAAAGAATCTCTTTAAAAGGAGCCAGCACAGTGAAAAGGCTGAGAAATAAAGAAAACAATGTCTTGGTGACAATGAACTGCTAAATCTAGCAATACCTGAAGCTTGAAAACACATAAACTTTTCAATCATATAAGCCAATAAAGCCAGTCAGAGTGGAGGTGCCTGTCACTTGTATCCACAAGAATTCTACCTGACACATCATCCATGTGCTGATGATCCCTAGTCGATTACCTGACAAGCTTCTCAATCAATTAGCAAATAGCCATGGAGAGTTTACTGGGTGCCAGGCCCTAGGCTTGACCCTGGGATTAAAGATGAAGAGTAAATTTCCTGCCCTTAAAGAATTCTCAGTCAAATGAAGGAAACACTAGGCAAACCAGCAAGAAATCAAAAGTTTTCTTAGGGGACACGAAGAAAACTTTCACTCAGAGGATGAAAGTTCAAGTGAGGCATTTAGGAGGATATGACAGATAACTAGGTCTTGGAGGACAAGTAACCCGGCAAAGAACAATGGGATAGTGCAGAAAGCTTGGGTGTATGTGCACGGGTAGCAAAGGACCTTCCCAAAAGATGAGCAAATGCAAAAAGACATGGAGGTGTATCAGAAACACAACAGACACAAGAAACTGGAGAGGGAAGCAGGTGAAACTGAAGGACATCAGCCAAAGCCAGGTGATACTGCCTTACTAAGGAGTGTGGTATTTATTCTGAAAATCCAAGAGGAACCCTCAAAAGATTTAAGCAAACTATTGAGAACAGATTTTCGTCTTAGATCACCTTAGCACCATGTGCTAGATTTAAGTGGGGAATAGGGATGAGAGTAGGGGACAGGGGAATCTCCAAGAAAACTTGGCTCCAGGTAGGAGATTGTATAGTCCAGACGTAAGTTTTCACACTTTGGATGGCAGAGGGAACCTTCCTTCTTCAATGTCAAGCCCAAGCTGTCCAACAGAAATATATGGTGACTTACACATGTGATTTTAAATTTTCTAGTAGCCACACTTAAAAAGGTTTTTTTTTAAACGGTGAAATTAATTTTAAGGATATTTTTATTTAACTAAAGAGATCCCAAATATTATCATTTGAACATGTAATCCATGTAAAATTTATTGAGCTAGTTTTATATTCTTTTTATCAAGTCTTTTATTAAGTCTTAGAAATAATCCAGTGCGTATTTGACACTTAACAACATATCTCAATTCAGGCTGGCCACATTTCAAATACTCAAGAGCCATGTGTGGCTGGTGACTACCATACTGGACAACACAGTCAGGTTCATTGATTCCGATACAATGTCTACCTGGGAATTGGTTCCAAACCACAGCATGTGCCTGTGGCCATAATTCCCACACTGTGCTTTCATTTGCATTATCTCATTTATTTTTCACAATCCTGGGAGGGTATTATTATTCCCCTTTTAAAAGTAACTCAGGCTTAAAGAGATTAAGTAACTTGCTCCAAATCACATAGCTACAGATTGGCACAGTTGATCTTCCAAGTGTTGAAAAATAAGGAAAAATCGCTAAATCCAGTTTAGAATAGCATATTGACTAGGTCTTCCCTCACTTGAGTTCTCTCACCACCTCCCCTCTCCTTTGCCATTTAGAATTGAGAGCGCTCAGCCTATCTATAGAGTAACTGCTCAGTAAAGAGCTATTTAGGCATCCGAATCCCTTGTTCAGAATACATTCCTATAATACATTTCGGAAATTGTGCACGCGCAGACTAAACAATGTCAAAGAAACTGATTAGAGTTATATGCTGGATTACAATAAATGCAAAGTAAATGGCATTTATCTTTATGATATTTACCAGCTCAGACAGTATTAACATTTTAGAACTTGGATGTACAATCCATTGAAATAGTCATTCTGAAAGGCTATGGTGATTTATATCCTTGCTATTAGGGTGTCAGAGTACCTAACCACTCTAATTTAAATTCTTCTTGTGTTAGACAGAAAGACCAGAGCTTTAGAAGCAGCCAGGGCTGGGTTTGGATCCTGGATGCTCAAGTTCACTGTTTATAAAGCGATCACTCCCATCCAATAGCCACACGATGACAAATATATAAAACAATGTGAGCCTAACCCTTAGCATGTTGCCTGATACGATGTGAGTGGTCTGTCCACTTAAACTTTCTCCTCCACCTGCCCCTTTGCAGACACATGAAAGTCTCGAAGTAGATCGGATTATACAGAAAAGGTGCTATGACCGAAATGCTAGGAAACGTGGACCCTGCCACAGCTGTAATAGAAAATTTCTGACAAAAAGTGCATAGTCAGTCATGTATTGACCTCCCCAATAGGTGTGGCAGCCACCTCGCCTCCTGCTCCCGAGGGGTTCGTCAACCTTTAATTATGCCACTTAGTGATAGACTAATTTATTTAATTTCTGAAACCCTTGCTTTTCTCCATAATGACCCTTCCAGTAATGGGTTTGCTTAAAGGCTGCTCGCGTGATCAAATTAAACTTCTAAAGTCATTGTATTTCCAGTGGCAAGTGCTGGGACTGGGTCGATGGAAGGAAGGGAATCAATCATACAAGCGTCAGGATTCAGGGACCACCCTTGCCTCAGAAATAACTTATTGCCATCCTTCTTAGGCCGGAGTCGAGGGGTTTAATTTTAGAGATACCAAAGGGTCCAGAAATTCTCTCCCGATAACTGCCAAAAGAAAACCAGAGTCACTTTTGGGGGTAACGTTTTGGTTTGGTTACGTTTGGTTCGGTTTTTAAGCAGAAGTTCCCGTCGGGAGAGGATGAGGACTGTTGTTCTGATTCCGGAGAGATTGATGGTCCGGCTCAAGGACTGCGCATTTCATCCACTTGCTTTTCTCTTTATGCCCGGCCTTTTCCAGTTTATTCAGCTGCTCTCATAATTATCCCCAATTAGGGATAATGGTAGGTTTCTGAAGCTGGAGGTAGAGAAACATCATGTTTTTTGAGCCCTAACCACTATTTAATGGAAATGGGCTCCAACAGCTCATGCGAAGCCTAAACTCAGCTTTCCTTGGGCGGATTTTTTTTTTAAAAAAATTGTTTTCAGCAATCATACAGTTTTATTCCCCCCCCAAATTATTGGAGTTGCAATATTAAAGGATGGAAGTCCTTATTTGCTCACAACAGTTACCAATTACTATAGTTTCAGCACAGCGTAAACCTTTTTTTTTTTTAATGGAGTAAACATATCCCTTTAATTTTTATTTTATTTTATTTTATGAAAATTCCCAGATTCCACGGTACTTCAGGAAAGAGCTGGTTGATGAGCATATAACTGAGTCGAATCTTATTTTTTCCCTACTTTTTATTATTCAATATACAATTCATATACAAACCTCACCAGTTGTCCCAATAAGAATTTTTGTACTTATGTGCTTATCTTTCCCCTAGAGGGTCTGATCAAGAGAGCTTTCCTTGTCTTTTCTATTTCCTGTAGCTTTGGGTCTCCCATGACACTGACTTATCTGAAGAGTCTAGGTCAATCATGTTGTAGTTTGTTTTACAACCTGGATTTGTCTGATCAGTGCCTCATTGGTAGAATTAGGTTGTTGTTATTATTATTATTATTAATTATTATTTGCAAGAATACTACACACAGGGGATATATCCTTTCCATCACATCACAAGAGTTCATTTTGCTCTTATTAAACTCATTTCTTTTAAAGTACTTTCCTTGAAACACTAGGTTCTAGAGCTATTAAAAAGCACTGTCTACTTAAGGGAATACAAGAAATGATTTATATTCTATATGTCTATGCTCTTGAAGATTCGCTGTGCATAGTATCATTACATATTAAGGCTCTGAAAAGTATTGCATTTAAAAAAAAAATGTTTGGCTTTGTGTAATCCCGTATTTCTCAAACTTATTTGGTCATGAAACCAATTTCTCTTGGAAAACACATTAATAACTCAGGGAGGGAAAATGAAGTACTGTGGCCAGATGGGATGGATGCTGGGAAGGCAAAATCAACAGATGCCCATCTCAGTCACCTTCCCTCCCAAGATGATTACTTTTCCTATGTTCATTCCTTCAGTAAAGGTCACCATGTAGGCTGAAACCTGCAAGGCACCTCTGATACCTCCCTCTGCCCTGCCCCAAACATCCAAACTGGTGCCAAGTCCTTTTGACTCCCTAGCTTCACATGGCAAAACATATCCTCTGGTTTCTTCTTTCCAGCCCCAGTAAATATGCTTACCTCTGCGCAGAATATCCTCCCATTGCATCTCTGCCTGGCTAATTCCACAAGTCTTAAAAGCCAACTCAAGAACACCACTTCCATGAAGCTCCCAACTTGGGAGAAGTCAGATTAGTCACAACTTGTAGGAAGAGGGTTCTGGGTCTCACTTTTATTTGGGAGCTGTTCTCACAGTTAAATATATCTCTAAACCAAGACCTTGGAACTTAGGAAACCTTGGAAACGGATGCAGGCTAAAAGTGACCTTTCCCCTCCTCTTCTCTCTCGCCAAAATTGCCTAAATGTAGAAACCTACTCATCCATAACTAAGGCATTGGAAATGTTTTAAAAACTTCACATCTGTGTCTCAATTTGAGAAACTTCATTGAAGTTTATGAGAGAACTATTGAATCTTGTTTTCTTTACCCTTTCTGGCTTCAGTTTGGACTTGATGGGTCTTGTCACATTAGCTAGAGGAAGCCCTCTGTTAATGCACTTAAATCTTGACCTATAGACCCCAGTGGGTGTATAATTCCCTGCTGAGCTGTGATTGGAGCTCCACGTGAGGAAGCCTTGGCCTCAGTATACATTAGAGACAAAACTTGGGACACAAGGCACTCTTTAGCTGGGGTGATTTTAGCTGGTCTCTTAAAGGGAATATCAGGTCTATTTGGAAATATGTTTTACTTCTCTTTGTTTTTCTCAAAGATCTTCATCTCCCTCCTTTCATTTTAAATACAACACTACCTCCTGGTTTTCTACTTTAAGTATTCAGTGACAAAAAGACAGCAGCTGTATAAAACACACACACATACACATCCACACATACACACACTCACAAGGAGACAACTTAAAAGTAAGCCCAGACCTGTCTCACTTTGGCAGGGTTGCCAAGTCAGAGAGAAGCCTTCAAAATAACTTTTGTGTTGGGACCTTGGCCTGTCTGTGCTGACAGTTACACATTCCTGCTTGTCATTTGTCTCTGACTTGCTTTCCCAAATGCTTCCATTGAGTTATGCCACTTATCACCTGCTTAGTATGTGACACTGTATCTGCCAAGACAAATGTCATATAAGAAAAGCCTGGTGAATGAGGGCAATACAGGATTGCAACATAGAAAGTTTGGGCTTTTTCTTTTAATCCACTTTCTAAGTCCGATTTCCAGATCTTGCCTGTTGCTGGGGTTCGTGGGGTTTTTATTATTCGCGCATGTATTGTATTTAGGTTATAGGGACAGAGCCTCAGATAAATGGGTTCTGATTGGTAGGACAAACTGCCCTTGAAATCCAAAGCCCTGACAGTAAATGTGATCAAAAAAGTGACAGTGATTAAAAGCAAATGTTCACAAATGTTGTGGAGCTACCAAAAAATGAGGTCATCAGATTTTCAGGGCACGTCCAAAGACTTTTTTCACAACCATAATATTTTTTTAATTAAATAAACTAAATGCTTTTGAAAGTGAGAAGCTGAGAGCTTTGGATAGGGCCAGAAATAGAAGGCAAGCACTAGGGAGCCTGAACAGAAAGACTTTATAGTCCTAAACTGCTTCTGCTAATAAATTTCAGGGCTGAGTTACAGCCCTCTTGCTCTCTCTGAGTACCTGTTTGCCAGAGTGAATATCATTGTCTCCAGATTTGGTAAACATCTCAAGATTCCAGTACATGTTATGAGAACCATGGATTTGGCTCTGCAGGTGAAAAGAGAGCCACAGGATCAAGTCGTAGTGTCAATATTTCCATTCGGGTCTAATCTCCCTCGTTCCTCAATGCCATCCCCAACAGAGAAAACCCAAATCCCATCCAGCATGAGGCTCTTCGACAATTTTAATTTTTGATGATATAACTTTCTCTTTCCTATGGGGGGTGGGGGTAAGGGTTAGGTCGTATCATGAGTCCATAAAAACAAGTCGGATCTGCGGACATAAATTTTCATGGCAATTTTAAAAAGCAGATCTGATCATGTTACCCTCCTTGGACTGCTCTAGGATTCTATACATTTGATGTTAAAGCCCAAATTGTATAGCTTAATTCCCTGGACGCTTTGTGAGCTGACCTTTGGGCACCTCTCCAGCCTCTGCTTTGGTCCCCTCCCCACCCACAATCCCTCTGGCCCTGTGGCTTAGAACCAATGGTGACTTCACACTCTGTGCCTAGGCATATGCTCTTCTGTCCTCAGGCAGAGCTGATCCCACCTTCCCTCTTCACCCTGGTCTACTCCTGCTTGCTTTCAGACTCTCAGCTGCCCCCATACCCACTGTGCCTTACTCCCAAATGCACACACCCCTCGAGAATTTCCTGAGCATCCCATTTAGCTACTCTTCCTGGGACATGCTCCACGCTCTATTTTGGCTCTTATAGGTCTCACAACACTAGTCCTCTTTGTCTGTTTCCCTCTCTAAACTGAGACCCACAACTGAGACCCACAACTGAAGACCACAACTCATTTATGTATCCCCTAGCTCCTGGTTCAGGCTCCAACACAGAAAACAGGCCTAATCATTTTCATTGCATGCAAGACTGATCACATTGCCTGTTCTGTTTCCGGAACACAGGCTATCCCAGAAAGCCCTGCGTTGTATTTCAGATCAATGAGTCTTATGTTGGGAAGAAGAGGTGAT
Source organism: Eonycteris spelaea (assembly GCA_003508835.1). Classification (NCBI taxonomy): domain Eukaryota; kingdom Metazoa; phylum Chordata; class Mammalia; order Chiroptera; family Pteropodidae; genus Eonycteris; species Eonycteris spelaea. Next base: position 5,508,524 of record PUFA01000115.1, read on the forward strand.
GCTAGGGCTCTCAACAGAACTTGATAATATGGAGGAAAGTACAGGTCCACAGGGATTGGGTGACCCAGATGTCATTATCTATGAGCCAGAACCTGTCCTGCGTACTTTCTCATTTAATGTCCGTAACACTGCTTTCTCTACTGTCAAAGATGAATAAGCTGCCCAAAGCCCATGCAGCCAGGAAGCAGAAGAGCAGGGATTCATTTCCAGATCTTCGTGATTCTAAAATCCATTTTTATTACCATACAGCGTAGGTGCATAACAGCCTTGTCTTTCTCTAGGAGAATTTGGGTAAAGCGAACATTTCCTAGCTTCTGCCTTTTGAAAGAAACAAGTGCATATTATGGAGACCTACAGGAGCCTAGGTCTGTCTGGGGTTGCAGTACAAGGTGATCCTGACATCCTCTGGCCCCAAATTTACTCACAGAGTTCAGATTCAGAAAAAGAGGTGGACATGGAGATGATGGGGAGGATCTGGACCAAGGACAAACTGGTAACAAACCTTTTTCATTTTGTTTCGGTCTCTATAAACCCATGTCATTATTTTTAGTATAGCATGCAGTCATTGTACCGACATTATATTTTTGGCTAGTTCACATGGCAGATGTAATACGAATAAACCTGTGCCTCCATTTTGGGTGCATTCTACACACCTTTACTGAGTGCCTGGGTACAGGGAAGAGCAGAATGAAGCCAGTGTGCTTCCACCTATGTGACCGGGGGACTGTTTTTTGCTCTAGTGGCACCAATAATGTTTAGTCAACGACCACAGTACCAGTAACCTGCCCAGTTCATCTTCCTCAGGCCCAGGGAAACTGCCCTTTCTCCCCAGCACAGTCCACTCTGGTCCCATGGAGTTTGTAAAACCAATTGCACCTTGGCAAGCCCTGGCCTGGGATTAACTTGGCCCGAGGTTATTCTGAGACTTTTCTGACTCACAACTTTGAGGCCAGCTCTGAGCACCAAGCCCCAGCCAGCCCTGCCCTCTTTTTCTCTGTGCTGATTCACACTGGGTTGGGATTTTATTGTCAGCAATCATTATTGTGCATGGTGGGTGGGACTTGGATTTTAAAGAAGACAGAAGGCCAAGTCTGGGGCTCTGCTAGCTTTATTATTCACTGTGTCATTTTTCTTAATTGAAAAGAGGAAGGGAGGATAGGAGATAGGGAGGAAAGAATTAAAAAAAAAAAAAAAAGCAAGAAAGAAATCCCACCAATACAAACTAAAACCTATTCTCCCCTACTCTCTATGTTTTCTCCAAGCCTGTCAAAAGGCTTGTGCTGGATCTGGTCCACAGAGAAAAGCATATCTGAATAATTGTATGATGGCGGGCAAATTGTTTAACCTCTTTAAACCTCCCATTTTTCATCTGTAGAATAGCAATAATAATATTTACCTTGTAGGGTTGTCATGATGCTTAGGTATATTCTATACAAAGTGGCTAGCACATTCAAAGCCATTTCATAAATAACAAATATAATTTTATAGCTATTTTTATTAAGAGGTGCTTTGAAGCAATGAGAATATGACCTCGCAGAGTGCACGTTTAAATTTCATTCCTGTGGGGAAAAAAAATTCATTCCTTTGAGACTGTGGTATATTGTTGCCTGCTGCCCTTGAGCGGGGCCTGAGGTCTGTCTAGTGTCACGATGTTTGGGTCCCAGGGACTGACTCAGGCAGAGAGAATACCCAAAGCAGTGAGTATAGGAAAGAATTAAACAACAGGTGAGGGATGAAGAGTTCTGGCTGGCTCAGTGGCCAGAAGCTCCCCAACTTACTATGAGGATAATCTTGGCCAAAGTGCATAAATTACTATGACTTGGTTTTGGTATTTGTATCTATTTCTATGTGTTTTCTTGAAGATTAGAGGGGATCCCACATGTAAAGTGCCTAGTGCAAAGGAAGTGCTTAGTAAAAAATTGTCTTAGACGTCAAGAAAAGGTTTAATTTATAAACTTCGAGGGAAATATGTCATAGACTTTGGAGCAATACTGCATGATTCCAATTCGAATTCCACTACCATCAGCCTCATTTTCTCATTTGTGAAATGGGTATGATCATAACTTCCTTATCTGTACTTATCACATATGTTTGGTATGAGAGATAAATGAGTTAATATATATAAAGCACTTAGAACATTGCTTGGCATATGGTCAAATACTACATAAATATCAATTAAGCAGACAAAGAGAAGGGGTCAGTGCTGGACAAGAACAGAAGACAAAACTCAAAAGGGGGAAAACTATATTGGTTGACCCTGGACTAGTGTGGGGCATTAAGAATGAAAGAAGTAGTGAAGCAAGAGTTTCCAAGACGACTGCCCTAAGCAGAGATGAAATATTCGTGTTCAAGTCACTTTTTTTTTTTTTTTTTTTTATTGGTGGCAGTCAGTGAAGTGTGAGGGTGAATCAGCCTGGGTTAAAGACTGGGTGGATCTGGCAAACATAATCCTTCCAACTAGCCATGGACGCCAGGAGAATAGCATGGTATCATTGTAAAGCAGGTCCTGCTTCCTTAACTTTCCAGACTTGGTACTTGAGAACAGTGGCTCTGTACCTTTTCTGGGAGATGGGTTTGCTCAGGAAAAGCCCGCTCCTCAAAGAAGGACCAGGACCATTTTTCCAAGGCCAATTTATGGGTTGATGGGAAACTGTGTCCGCTTCTGCTGCTTCTGCTGTCTGACTTTGGTGCACAAGCAGGACGCAAAATATTCAAATTCCAGTGATAGAGCCAACTGTGCAAATTCCTGGCAGGCAAATTGAGGCCCATTATCTGTAATTACAGTCGCCTGAATTCCATGCCAGGGACCCTCTTTTCCAGCCGTCAGTAATCGCAGCTGCTGCTCTGGGGCCAAATGCATCCGGGGAAAGTCCCAAGAATGGAGAAGATCCGGCCTCCCAAGGTATTCCTGGCAGATGCTGTCAAGAAACCCAAATCTCCTCTGTTTATAACCTTCAAATGACTCCTGCAGCTCTCAGAATAAATGCTTTAGTTAGGCTTGTCAGCACCTGGTACATCTCTGTCTTGAAATTTTTCTTCCCTTCTTCACGTAAGCCATTCTGAATCACTTGTTTCCCACGAAACACCTGGTCCCTGATTCTAACATATTGCTCTTTGCTAAGGTGCTTTCCCATCTGCGATTTAGTTCTTCCTCTTGGAATTACCCCACCACTAACTCCAACTCATACTTAAGCACTTAGCTCGTGCCCCCTCTCTTCTCTCAGAAGCCTTCCTTGCCTCCCTGAGGCTGGATTGTATTCCTTTTCTCTGGGCTTCCATAGTGCCCATGTATAGATGGCTACTTTCTTGCTGTGTCCTTACATTGTGGAGAGAGAGCAAGCTCCCTGGTGTCTCTTCTTATAAGGGTGTTATTCCCATCATGAGGGCCCCACCCTCATGACCTCATCTAACCCTAATTACCTTCCAAAGGCCCCATCTTCAAATCCTGTAAATTGGAGGTTAGGGCTTTAACATATGCATGGGGTGGGGAGATGCAAACATTCAGTCCATAACACTGAGTAAATAAGTAAATAATAAAAGTAAGTCATCTTTTTCCAGGAACCAATAATTTTTTTTATCATCCATGCACCATCAGAATTCACGTACTGTCCGAAATCCTCTTTCTCGATCAGCCATTATAAAACTGGCAGACATACTCACAATAGGCCAAAAATATTGTTTCTCATACTGAGCCAAGAAAATATCCTCAGTTGTTCCTCTGCCACCATGGATTCACAAAAAGGTGAGCAAGATTTTTTGATCTATCAGTTTAGTAAGTTCTGTCTCTCATTCTAGCTGGTTACCCTATAATGAGGGCCTACAATGTGGCAGACAGGTGCTGGATGTTATAATCTTATCTACTCTCATAATAATCTTGAGATTAGAAATTATTATAATTTTTTTATAGGAGAAACTGAATCTCAATGAGACTATGTAATTTTTACAACATCAAGTAACCAGCAATTAGCGGAGTTCAGATTTGAACCCAAGTCTGTCTGAATACAAAGGCTCTGGGAAGATTTTGGTGTATCTGGAATCCCTTCCTGTATTGCTTTTCCAAATATTCATTCACTCATTAAACCAGTATTCACTAAGCTCTGATCATGTGCCAGGTTCTATGTAGGCACTAGAGATACAGCAATGAATAAAACAGACAAAAAAAAAATCTTATAACTGCCCTTATAACTTACTTTCTAAGTATGGGAGAAAGATAATGAACAAAACGAATGAGCAAACTAAGTAGTGTATTATACGGTGATAAGTGAAAAAATTGAGCAAGGAGAGGGACAGGACTGGGTTGGAGGAAATCACGGTTGAAAATACATTGTTCAGGAAAGATATTACAGAGGAGACAGTTAAGCAAAGACATGAAAAAGGTTAAGTTCTATCAGACCGTCATTAACTCTGAGGCCCCAAAGGCTCAAGGGAGAGTGATTTATTTTTGTGTCAGGGTGTTTTCTCTTGCAGCGATAGACTCGAATTGACTTAAGCAAAAAGGGAGAACTTATTAGCTCAAGGAATTAAAAAGTCCAGGCTGGGTTCAGGAGTCAAAAGTTGTTATTAGGACACAAGGCGTTCCATTTTCTGTCTTTCTTACTCCATTTGGGCTGCTTGTTAAAAAACAATATGGATTGAGTGGCTTTTAAATAACAACTATTTATATGTCTCTCAGTTCTGGAGGCTGGAAGGCCAAGATCAAGATGCTGGCAGGTTTAGTGTCCGTTGAGGGCTGGCTTCCTGGTTTATAGACTGCTGTCTTCTCACTGTGTCCTTATACGGCAGGACAAATGAAAGGGCTCTCTGGGGTCTCTTATAAAGGCACCAAGTCCCATTGAGAAGGGATCCACCTTTATGACCTACCTGATCATCTCCCAAAGGCCCCCTCAATTAACACCATCATGCCGGGGTTAGAATTTCAACAGTAGAATTTGGGGGGATGGGGCACGAGCCTTCAGTCCATAACAGCAGCTCTTCTTCCCTCTGTAGTGACTTTATTCTCTAGCTCCACACAAAGGTCAAATGGCTGCTGGCAACTCCAGGCCCAAAGCCTGCCAGGTTTAAACCCAGAAGAAAAGAGAGAGTGCCCCTCTACCTACAGTCCAAGGAAAAGTCTCCTTGCATCTCATGGGATCGCATGTTCATCTGGACACATAACTGGGGTCAAGAAGGAAACACATGGCTCTGATTGGCTGTGCCTGGTCATTTACCTACTCCTGGAGTCAGAAGGAGAATCATCCTATAAACAGCGGGGAGGGTGGAACCCAGAGGAAATTGGGTGTTGCCAAAAGGAAATGAAAGACTGATGAGTGGAAAAGCAATGAATTTCCACTATATCTCTGACTAAAAGCAATTTTAAAAAAATCCCATTGTGTGCAACATTCATTCAGTGTGCTCCATGCCCAAAGGATGGCTAAGCATAGAGACTCCCCTCTAAGAGACAGTCTGCAAAGAGTTGAAGCTTATTCAGTAAGACTGGTGATTTCTCCCATCACCCCCCGAATGTGTGCACAGCATAGTCACAGGCAATCAGCCCCTGGAGGGTGGCTGGATATGATTTTGTCCTGTAATCTCTTGTGTTTTCCTCCACGGACTCCAGTGAACCACATCACAGCAAGTGCTGACATCACCAACGTCAAAGTTCATGGTTTTCACGGTCTTGTTCTGCTCATACTGAACATTACCCTCTAGGCCTGACAACATGCTAGGGCCACAGTCCTAAATTCTCTAAATAGAGCCCACTACTTTAGCGACATGCCATTATGTTTCTAGGATGTTCCATGCTTGTGCTTTGGTATTAGATGGGCCTGGGGCTGAATCTTGACCCTACCGCTTACTTGCTGTGCAACCCTGGGCAGGTCATGTAACTTCCAGAGCATCAGTTTTCTCATATGCATAGTGAGGTCTTCGAAAAAGTGTAAATAAATGACCTTGTAGAAAGAAGCTAGCATACAGCCTGGCAGACAGTGGGAGCTCGGAAAATTTTGTTCTTTTTTTCTTCTTCCCATCCCTTTTCCATGAGGTCATTATCAATCTCCCCCGAAGCCCATATTACGCAACTTGCAGATAAACCCGTCATATAAAGGAATGAAGGGGGTGGGCAAGTGAACCCTGGGGCGGAACTGGGGGCTGTGCAGTTGAGTGGAAAATCATAGGTTTTGGAATTAGGCCGGTTTTGAATCCAGAAGGCCTTGGGAAAATTACTCAACATCCCAGAGTCATTTTTCTCATCTCCACAATGAGGAAAACATTTATTGCTGTTCATGGTTGTTGTGAGGATGAATTGAAATAATGTATGTAAGGATACCGGCACATAGAGTCTTAGTTCGGTTTGTTTTCAATGGTACTTAATTCCTAAGTGATATCTGATTGACAATCAAGAAACACACAATCAAGAAAGTGCCTAGAGAGAATTATCTATTTTTCAGAAGACCTCTGCCTTATTTTCCTCCTCTTTGGTTTGTGTATCTTTTTCCTTATGTTGGAGGCTAGAAACAGGAATTAAAAATCAGTCAACAATGGTGTACTGACATGTTGTGCATGAAGAGAATGCTCTGTGTTATGGGTGGGAAACCAAATAAATAAAAGACATGATCCTTGTCCTTGAGAAGCTTTTGACCTAAGGGAAATAAACATGCAAACTAGGCCATTTAAAACACTCATAAACAAAACAATAGCCCATTTGCCGAATGCCAAGGTAGTCCACAAGGTGTGACCGAAGGTGTGACAGGCGTTGGATGTGAAAAGTCAAAAAGATTTCTAAAAGCAGAGATTAGCATGGAGCAGACCACCGCCCCACCTTCGCCCCCCAAGGAGCTGCGTGGAAGGAAAAAATCCCCTGGGTGTGGGATGGTGGCCTCCCTGACATCGGCACACCAGGAAGGCATTGTGTAAAGGTAATGAGATAAGTCGAGAACTTCTTGGGCAACTGAATGAAGTCAATCACAAGCCAGTGTGATTGTCTGTTACTACCGGCGTCGGTAACAAAAACAAATGCAAACAGTCTCCCAAACTGACCAACCAGAAGAAGACCTGAAACGCTGATCCACACAAAGTGGGCACTGGCCCTGTTATCACGGCTTTATATACGCGTGAACCTTCTGGCTATTCTTAAATAATGGCAGAGCCACCTTTCTCTGTGTAACGTTCCGCTGAATAAGAACTGGAACTCCCTCAACTGCCCCACGTCAGCACAGCACAAGTCATGGGGCCGCCTCTTCTGAAGCTTAGATCACTGGATCTGCCACCTCCATAGCTGAGGACAGAGGATGCTGAAAGTGAGGCTCCAGCCTTTGGACACTGGTCTACAGTTTCAACCTCCCAAACCTACCTTGGCTTCTGAACAGAACCTTCCGCTGTGCTGTTCTCTACAGCTGGGTGACGTCATGGCATGGTGGTCATGGGCATGGCTCTGTCTCTTACTTGCTGGGTGGAATTTAGCTAGCTAAATACAAGAATGATGCTAATTAATGGTAATTCTCTCCTATGACTACTAGGAGGTAATTAATTTAGAAGGCTTAGCCCAGTGTCTGGCACACAGTAATCACTCATTAATAGTAACTTTTTGTTATCTTAAACTACTATGAAGTTTGGTGACGACGAAATCCTATTTTTCTCTGTAACACAAAGGGCAGATTTATGTGGCCCAGAATGGACTGTGGCGTGGGTTAAATCCATATGCAATATTCACATGGTGGAATGAAGAATCTCTACCTCTGACTTTCTGGTGATTTGAATGTTTGAAACACTCTTCAGTAAGGTTCATGGAAAGACTCAATGGAGCAGAGGCCTGTGTGATGTTAACTTTTGTGTGTGTGTATTCAAAGTGCAGTTACTCTTCCAAGGCATTGCTTAGAAATGGACCTTGTATAGATAGATGTCTGTTATGCATAAAGTAATATGTATATATAAATCACACCATGTTTGTTAATTTTCAATATGATGGACCAGGAGCCACTAGAGACAGAAAGACTCAACGATGGCTTTACCACTTGTTAAATGTGTGACCTGGAGAAAGTTATCTCCTGCCTCAGCTTCCTCAGTTACAAATTGTGGATAAGTAATCTACCTCAGAGGGCTGTTGTGAGGATTAAATGGACTACTAACCGGAATGTGCCTGGCACTTGGCAGTATTTATTTGTTTTCCTCGTCTTCAAAAGTTAAATAAAAGTTAAACTGGGATACAGAACATTGTCAACAAAGTCTTGGTGCCTTGCCCAGCTCCCTTATGCTCTAGGATGGTCTGGAAGAATTTTAGATAAGACAGCCTGCTTGGAGAAGACTTGATGAGGAAAAGAACTGGATGGCTAAACATATTTGATCCTTGATGCAATTTTAATGAATGCAACTACAACCGGAACGGAACTTTCTTTAGACGGATGATGATGTCATGCAGCCCTTCTTGGTAGGAGGTTTCAAAATGAATGGCCTTGGAAGTGGAGTTCAGTTGTTTGGATAGCAGATTGCATTTATGACCCAGATCCACCCTCTCTCTGGCCCACAGCTGACAAATGAAAGCATCTGGATTCTCACAGATCTGGCCTGAGAGGCTGAGAGGGTGGAGTTCTGTAGCCCTGGGCTGGGAGTGAAGACACAAGTTGTGGGCCCACTCGCTGCTTACCCATGGGGATGTCACTTCGTTTCTGGATCTCAGCTTCTGTGGGTTTCTTCTGATGCTCTCTAAATTCCTTCCAAATGCTGGTATCTTCTAATTCCACGACTATGTAACTTGGTTCCTAGCTGAAGAATATGGTCTCAATAAATGAAAGCAATGCCAAAATGAAATTGCCTCCTTCCATTATGAAATGTCTCGGGCTTTCTAAAAGGGAAGAGTTCAGGCAGATTAAAAATGAGGATGTGCAAATACGTCACTAAATCCAGGATGCGGAATCCGGTCTTTCATGACTTAGAGGTGATGCCCTCTGCTGCCTCTAACACCCCGGCCTCTTACGGTCTGTTTCCTTCTGGTTGGGAAGAGTCCCTTTCACTCTCTGGCCGAGGTTGTCCTCTTCTATTCTGAGCTAGGTTTCAAGTCCGTGTCATTTCAGAGAGGCTTCCCTCTGCTCTCAGACACCTAGCTGGGGCAGCCCGTGACGTCTTTCCTCTTGTCACGGCGAACCGATGTGCCGGAGCAAGTCAAGCCATGGGGAAAACATGAGCTCTCCTGTGTGTTTCCCACGCAGATCCCCTGGGCTGTTTTCTCTGGAATCAAGCTCAGTTACTTGTCAAACCCTCAAATCAGAGACGCCTCTAAAATTTCAGGAGGAGTGTCCATTCCCAGGTGAAGTACTTTGGTTGTGTTTATAAATTTGATAGGTCTCTTCTGAGAGAAGCTACCCACTAAATGGCAAGAACTGGCCATCCAGAATACAACTGGGCATTTTCTAGCATTGGCAAATATAATAGACAGTGTTTACATTTTTTTAAGTATTCGGCCACTGATGAAGTCCTTTCACATGCCTTACATCACCATATTGGCTTCCCAACACCACTCTCTGGTAGGTATTATTAAACCCATTTAACCAATAAGAAGAGTGAAGATTAGGAAGACGTGGTTTTATTCAAAGTCACATAACAAGTAAGAAACAAATCTGGGCACCTAAATCCAAGTCTTCTAACCCTGAGCTCAGTGCTCTTACCACAAATTCGGCAGAGCCAGGAAGTCGATTCAAATCCCCATCCCCACAGAAGCAGGAAGAATTCTGTGAACATTTCTTGGTCACTAATCTCATGACTCACTGGCCCAAGTTGTTTGCCAATATCATGTTTTATTGTGGTTTAGTCATTTTCCTGACACCTATGTCTCATGCAGAACCAAATTAAGTAGATAAGTTACTGAAGCTGCTCACAAGAACTGTACATTCCAGAGAAACAATTCAAGTGAGAGAATGACGTTTTATGGTTTTCATTTAAAGTGAGAGCAGAATAAGGGCCAAGAGACCCAAAAACAATTCTTATAGGAAAATTTCTTCCATGAAGGCAAGTTAAAGTCATCAATACATTCTTTCATTCATCAAGTATTAATTAAGCATCTATTATGTGTCAAGCTCTGAACTAGCAACTGGGGGCACAATGATAAATAAGACATAGTCCTCACCATAAAGCCACTGGATTTCAAGGGGGAGACAGAAGCAACAACAAATCACTGCAATAGGATGTGATAAGGGGTCCAGGAGAGATGTATATGTAAAGTTTTGTAGCTATAATGAGACAAGGAAGACCTGACAGAGGAGGTGATAGTTTACCCAAATTGTAAAGGGTTAATATAATCTTGTCATATAAATAAAGGGGAAATGATCATTTCAGAAAATCATCATCACCATCAGTACCACCTCCATAACCATATAATTACTGCCAGATACTGTTCTAAACATTTCTGTAGACATGAACTCATGTAATCCTCACGATAAACCATGAGGAAGTTTTATAATTATCCCTAATTTTCAGATGAGGAAAATGGACAGACAGATTAAGTGACTTATCCAAAGTCACCCAGCTAGTAAGTTAGGAAGTTGCAGTCAGATTTGAACCTGGGCCATCCAATTCCAGAGACCATGGCGGCGCTTAAGGTGGAAGGAACAATTGATGCCAAGACGAGGGGTGCTTGTGTGCCGATCGGGGAGCATTTCTGTCTTTCTCCCATTCTCTCATCGTATTCTTCATGCAGTACCATCTCAAATTCACCGCCTGAGGTTCCGAACCACATCAGTGACGCAGATGTAGGCTGCGAATCTGCAGAGCTGCTAGCTAGCCTCTGATTACAACCTTTGAAAGACAGGTTTTCTGTTCTTTTCTCCTGACTCAGCTTAGTACCAAGACTTTGCTCCCTGCAGTTCCATGGAGATATTGTGGGAGAGGCCAGTTTACTTCTGATTCACACACGTACTTGTAAACGCACAAGAGAAACCCTGGCAATCCTTGGCTTTGACTTTTGGCCCTCTTGTTCTGAGAATCCATCAAAATGACAGCTCAGATAATCGAATGCCTTCAGAAGAAAACTGATTTTGATGCTCTGCTTTCTTCTCAGGCTTCTTGCTTTCTTCCAGATTTAGGCCTTGATTCTGTCTGTCTGTCTGCCTGTCTATCTATCTATCTATCTTTCCATCTATCTATCTATCTGTCTATCCATCTATCTATCTATCCATCTATCTATCTATCATCTATTTATTTATTTATTTATAACCATTTTGTCTGTTTTTTGATGCTCTTATGAAGATGAAGAGAAAAATTAGCCAGCATGCTTAGTTATTTTCAGCAAAAGGGTTGGTCCAAATTAATGGCCCTTCAGTTACAGAGAACTCAAAGTTCTAAGACTCATCCAATTTTCACAGCAACCCTATGATGTAGACCCAATTAACCTGATTTTTCCAATGAGGCAAATGTGATTCAGGGAGTTTAAGTAAATTGTAAAAGGCCACACAGCTAATAGATGATGGGGCCAAGATTCCAACCCCAATTTCTCTAAATCCAGTCCCTATGTTTCTCCCACCACAGACCCAGGTTCACCGCTCCGTAGCTGTCTGACCTTGGAGAAATCAGGTAACCTCTCTGTGCTTAAATTTCTTCATGTACATGAAGATAATAAAAGAATCTACATTAAAGAACTGTGCAGATGAAATGAGGTAATTCATAGGAAGATTTACAGCTATGTTTTGCACACAGAACTTAATAAATGTTTGTAGTTACTATTATAATTCTCTATGAAGATCAAGCTTGTTTAGAAGCTGAAGTTTATGACTTGTTTAGAGCACAATACTTGCCAAGCTTTCTCTATCTCTCTCTCCCTCTCTCTCCCTGTCTCTCTCTCTCTCTCTCTTATTTATTCTCCATTTATGGGCCACCTCTAGTGTGGACTCCTACACAGGGTACATTTAGGCCTTCCAGAGCTTTGGGCCAGGGCCATGGGTGTCTCCCTCCTCTAAGAGTCCTATTTTCCAAAGGGAGGAGTTACTTCCTTTCTGGTCTCTAGGATAAGAGAGGAGGCCTGTCTGAGTAAATGTTTTGTAGTGACAGTATTTGTTGCTCTCCTTTCCTATTTCCTTCTCTGTTTCAGCCTCCAGATACACAGTGGATACATTCTAAAACAGGGATTTAAAATTGTGAAGGTTCCGCCACTAGACCTTCACCTCTCTCAGATAACAGGAATCCTAAAGCATTAATTACTTACTTCTCTCTCTCCCTCTCTCTCTCTCTCTCTCTCTCTCTCTTTTTTTTTTTTTTTTTTTTTTTTTTTTTTTTTTGCAAGTTTAGCTACCTCTCCAGAGACTAGCAGAAGAAAGAAGCGCAGAGCCAGAGAGTTATCCATGAGACGAATCGCTGGCTAACCACAATATCCATTAAGTACTTGCGTGAGCACAGCACTGTGGAGGATACGACTGTAACCATGGCACAGTCCTGGGACAAGATGAAGAGCATATAGATCATAAATAATAGTTTTATTTATTTAATAGAAGATTGTCATAAGGCAGCATTTAGGTGCAAGGTGAGTTGCTGGGCTATCTGGGTTAGGTGCAAGGGAGTCGGAAGGGAAAGAGAAAATGTGTGTGTGTGTGTGTGTGTGTGTGTGTGTGTGTGTGTGCATCTGTGTGCTTTGTGATTGGTGCTAGGGTCTCACTTGGAGGCAAGTTGAGTGGGAACACTGTCCATGGGATGGGGAATGGAGCAATGGTAGGGAAGAACTGGAGGGAATGGATCGAGTGAAGAGTACAAAGATTCTCTTGGAGGAGCCAAGGTCATAGTAGGTATTTAATCTGAAGGGTAGCTCAGGGCAATGCACGTGAAGTCAAGTAATGCCCTTGCTGATTTGGTTCATGTAAGCCAGTTGACCTATCCACACATCACACACATTTTGATAAGGCTAGTCCCAGGCTCATCAATACTTTTTGTAATAATCACCTAGAATTCTTCACTTCTTGCCCTTGAGAACAGGAAAGTAAAGACCTCCTAATTCAGAGACCTACTGGACCATAGAGCAGAAAGTCAGATTCTCTCATTAAAAAAAGAAAAAGAATCTAATCTTTTTTGTTCTGGCCCCTGAATCCTGAGTTTAGTACAGCTTGTTTCTACTCTCATACTATTTAGCCTTCTGGATCCTCACTCCCTTAGATGTAGTCTTGCTCCTGACCTTGGAACCTGGATGAAATGAAGCATAAAGAAGGGGTGAAAGAAAGTATTTAAGAATTAAGACCAAGAAAAAGGTTCATTCTACATGGTACCTGGTATGTGTTGCAAAAATGGGCCATTTGTGAGTGTAAAATAGCATAAAATAGCATTGCAATATTTATTATTTTAAAATTTTATCAAGATGTAAATTTTCATTGACGTATAAATAACACATAAGATTATATTAGTTTCAGGTGTACAATATTTTGATTTGATATTTATGTATATTGAGAAATGATCAAAATGAGCCTAGTGAACATCTGTTGCCATAATTACAAAAATTCTTTTTTCTCGTGATGAGGACTTTTAAGATCTACTCTCTTCGCGACTTTCAAATATGCAATATAGTATTATTAACCATAGTTACCATACTATACATTACATCCCCATGACTTATTTATTTGTAACTGGAAGTTTATATCCCTTTACCCTCCATCCATTTTACTTACCCTCCTCCCTCACCTCTGGCAACCACCACGTTTTCTGTTTTCTGTATCTATGAGCTTAGTTGTTTTGTTTTTTGTTTTGTTTTGTTTTATTTTTAGCTTCTACATATAAGTGAGATCATAGTCTTTGTCTTTCTCTGTCTGACTTATTTCACTTAGCATGATGCCCTCTAGGTCCATCCATCCATGTTGCCGCAAATAGCAAGAGTTCATTCTTTTTTGTGGCTGAATAGGATTCACATTTTCTTTATCTACTCAGCTAGCAATGGATACTCAGGTTGTTTCCATATCTTGGCTATTGTAAACGATGCTGCAGCGAACATGGCGGTGCACTAACCCTTTTGAATTAATGTTCTTGTTTTCTTTGGATAAATATCCAGAAGTGGAATTGCTGGTTTATGGTAGTTCTAGTTTTATTTTTTTGAAGAACTTCCATACTGTTTTCCATAGTGGCTGTACTAATTTATGTTCCCGCCCATGGGGTGCACAAGGGCTCCCTTTTCTCCACATCTTCACCAACACTTGTTATTTCTATCCAGATGTAATTGTATTGGTTTCTAATACTAATACTTTCATCATTCTTATTGTGTTTACATTTGTGTGTCATTTCGTATAAAACAGAAATTCGTTGCAGGTCTATTTGTTGTATATTTCACAATCTTAGTGCCTCCAGCTAAATGATTGTGAGGTATAGTCAAAGCATTCCCTTCTTGTATTACTTTGAGGGAAGGGACAAGGGAACAGAAATAGCAGGATGAGCAATGGAAAAAGGACGGAGTGGGGTTTCAGCGCTGGTCCCCAAGAGGCAGCAAAGGAAAAACAACATAAAGCAAATGAGAAATCCAGATAGTCATTGAAAGGAGGGGGAAATGCCTCAGGAAATGCAAGAGAAAGCAAAGGCGGAGGAGCAGGAAATAGACAGAGACTGATAGTCCCAGACATAAGCACCAGAGGAAGTAGGGCAGTCCCAATTGGAGATGGGGGCATTTTCCAAAGAGATGAAAGCCTGTCACTGCTGAAAATAAAAAGGAACTTGGAAGCAAAGAGCATGATGGGTGACCATTCATGATAGATGCCGGAGGTAAAATTGTGTAAGTAGGAGCTGTTCCTTCCACGTGGCCAGACACAGGCAGCAGAGTCTGGAAGTATTCCAACACAGATTCCTTAAAAACAAAACAAAACAAAACAAAACAAAAAACACCACAGTATATGGAAGTAGACTTCCAACAATTTACTAGGTGTTCTGGATTGAGCTGGGAGTCTCTGTAGACTCACATGGAGTAAGCCACAAAGGAGAAAGGGGTGGGCATTTGTCGTGCAGCATTACAATGCTGAGAAAGGAATGCTGTTATCTTCACTTTACAGGTGAGCAAAGGGATGGAGTATAAAGTGACAATATATTATTCATCCATTCCCAAGGTCATACAGCTGAGGAGGGTGAAGCTGAGAGTCAAACCCCAGTCTTTCCATGCCCAAGCCTCACCACTTACATCATGCTGGCCATTGTTTCATTTTTGGAACTCTCACCTAGGGCCAAGTTCTTTATATACTTTCTCTGAGCTATAACAGGACCCGGCCATGTGCTTAAGTGTCAGTGTGTCAGCATTTCAAAAACCTGCCACTTCCCCGTGACCCTAACACCTAGAGCTAAAATTGAACAGGGTCTCAGAGCTGAAGTGTTTCTTTCCTTTTCTGATGATTTCATGGGGGCGGGGGTGAGGCAAGAAGCCCTGAGTGGATAGAGTCTAGATTAGGAAATGTGTCCTTAACTGGCACTGGGGCTTGCTCTCATATATTCTTTCCTCATATTCAGAGTCTTGTTTAAGAGATATAGACCTCAGGAGCAGAAACACTGTCCATAGATTTGCCTTCTGTAATTTGGAGAAATGATAATGATATGATTACTTTATATCTTTGTTAGAAACACCCTTTTTAGGTCTTCTGTCTTAAATTATTTGAAAATAGAAGCGTTTTAAATAAAAACAGCTATGTGGGGGAATGAAATTAGCATGTGTTGTGAACTTGTGTGCCACGTGTTTGATCTCTACTGTTTCACTTACTTCTGGGAGGAAAGTATTATTATGCTCACTTTACAGGTGAGAAAACAGAGTGAGATTCAGA
The DNA here is from genome assembly GCA_003508835.1 of Eonycteris spelaea. Lineage (NCBI taxonomy): Eukaryota > Metazoa > Chordata > Mammalia > Chiroptera > Pteropodidae > Eonycteris > Eonycteris spelaea. Next base: position 5,524,249 of record PUFA01000115.1, read on the forward strand.
GACATTACAAAAATAGTGGGTGGCAGAGCTGGGATTTGAACCCAAGGATGCTTAAATCTTAACTAGGCAGTGTGTCAGGCTTTCTGAAAGAAGTCTGAGGAATAAAGGAGATAAAACCTTGAAGTAACAAGCTTCCAGGTGCTTAGAACAGTATCTGGATCATAGTAAATTTTCTATGAATGTTAACTACTATTACTGTCACTATTATTATTGGAAGACCATCTGTAAAAAAAAAACCACCTTAGAAGAGAATCTCTGATGCATGTGTTTCTCAACCACATCTGGCAGATCAACACATACCTGGAGGTACCAGGCGACCATTCTTCTGGTGATAACCCTGGCACTTTAAGTTCACAGAGTGATTTTGGCTTCGTAAGCTTTCCAGTGTCTCCGTTCTTAGTGAAAAAGAGCTGTCACATGGGTTTCCAGAAGGCCGTTGACTTGTCCTTTCATAGTCAACAACGGGAAGGAAAGATACAGAAATTGTTTGAGTTCAGAATGCTCCTGGCGGTTTTAAAAAGGCAAAATGCAGGCCTCCCTTGTGATTAACAGAAAACTGCCACGGGTCAGAGATAAGAGACAGGAGGAGGAGGCGGTTGAGAAAGGCTTGCCTGACCTCTAGCTGCCCGAATCTGGCGAGAGGATGGGGGTGAGCTTATTACTGAAGACCTCACTAATTAAGGTAAGAATAAGAATGGCTAATATTCAAGGCCTGTGGGATGAAATTCACATTTACTTCAAGTTTCCCCTTGAAAACTTGCTCCATGTGGGCTACCAGCTTGCTATTCAATTCGTCAAGTGGTAAAATTAAGTTCCATTTTGGCCCTAGGTATTTCCCTGTCTGGGCCTTTGTCTATGCCATTCTCTCATTTTGCCTGAGCACCTCCTGCTACCCTCAGGGCTGGCTTCAGCATTATTTCCGTGAAGAAGCTTTGCTGAACAGGCCTGCCCCACCACTCTATCCCGCCTTCCTGAGCTAGATGAGACCCTGGGCTTCCTTCTCTATGGGTATCACACACAGTTCCTTTCACTTTGGGTTTATCGCTTTCTCTGCATTGAAAATATCTGGTATGTGTCTGAATCTCCTTTAGAACGAAAGCACCTGGGCCTTCTGTCATTTAAAATCACATGCCTAAAATAAATAAATAACTAGATAGATAAACAAACAAACAAACAAATAAAATCACATGCCTAAAAAATAACCGACCTCCACTTTTATCCCCTAGTACTGTTCTGATTGCCAAATCCTGTTTTGAGAGACATCTTCAAAGAAGAATCTGAAACTCTAAGTATAAAAAGAGATGAGAAAATTGACCACAGATGACAAGGATGAAAGCTTGGGTGATGCATTTTATCTTTCCCAGAAGGTAGACTTCCTTGGGTCTGCCCGATGTGTCGCCTCCATTCATTTAATGTTCCTTTAGGTCAACAGCCAGAAATGGAGATAAGAGGCTGGCTCCCACCAGCAGCTGCCCTAGCTGATCTTCCTCCACTCTAAGTTGGGATCCCAGCCTGGTGTAGGCTATGGGATGCTGGGTTTGAACTCCCCTGGCACATGTTTTAAACAGTGTAATCCAACTGGTAGCAGGAATTCCAAGTTTATGCAGAACAACATCTGCAGATTTTATCTGCAGTACAGCCTAGTTAGTCACACGTGGTATTTAAAGAATGAAGTGAAGCAACCACAGAAAGAGATAAAATGGCAAGTACTCTCTGTACAGAGTGTCTGTAGCTGTTTCAAACATGCATTAACCTTCATAACTAGCAAGGGAAAATAGGAAGATTAGGGTATATACAGGGACAACAGAGATCTGAGCATTTTTCTATCAGGGCTGATGAATATAACCAGTCCCGTGTCAGCTTTGGAGGAAAGGGAACATAAAGACGTGGGCCCCGGGCTCTGGCATGTGCGAAATGATCTAAGTACAAAGCTATTCACTGTAACATTGTTTACAGTAACAAAAGATGGGAAACTACCCGATATCCAACAACAGAGGACTGGTTACTTGAGTTATGCCCATAGGATGGAATACAGTGTAGTCATGGAAAGAAAAAAAAAAACGAAGCCGCTCTCAATGTGCTGATCTGGAACGCGCTACAAGACATCCTGTGAAGTGAACAAAGCAAGGCACAGAGCAGTATGTATCGTGTACCATGCTCTGTGTAAAAATGGAGGAAAAATAAGAATATATATTATAAACCGGTCTATGCATACAGAAAAGCTGAAAGTTTACCATAAGGAGCAAAGGATGGGTACCTGTGTAGGTGACAAAGGAGACAACGGAAGAAAGGAAGTGTATATTCGGGGGGCAGTAGGGACAAGAGACTTAAAATCTATACCTTTCTGCGTTTTATGGTTTTCGAAATGTGACTGTATTACCTCTGTATAAATAAATCAAGGAAAGAAGCATCTTAGCTCTCTGCCACTCTGTTACCTGCTGACCCTGAAAAATGACAAACATCTTCCAGTCGCAGTTTCTACATCAGGGAAATGGGGATGGTGCTCCACTGGCCTGTTAGATCGCTGCACAACAGAATATAGACTGTCCTAAGCGCAGTACCCGGAGGGGTGCTTAGAAGTGTTGGACGGTTTCTCTTCCCTGGGTCTCTCTGCCCTGGGAAAGATTGTGATGCACTGGATCAAATAGTTATCAAGAAACATTTGAGGAGCAACTTTTTCCTGTTTGCCTTGTCAAGACTTTAGCTGAGTCCTCACTCCACAGGTAAAAATGACCCCCGACCTAAAGAGTTCAGTTGCGTCTGAACACTTCTCTTTTATGCTGGGCAGCCTCTAGAAATCCCCGCTTCATTCCCCCAACCCCCGTCCCTCCCCGGGTTGGTTTCTTCCAAATCAGCTCCTTCTGCAGTGTCAAAACTCCTGCCCATCCTCCTGGGGGGCGGTCCTCAGCCTCAAGTGCCCTCACTGCGAAGGAAGCTGGTCGACTGAGCTCTGAGCAATGGGTGGCATTCAAGTTCCTTTTTCCTCCAAATCAGTTCTCGGAGCTTCAGAATCCTCGTGCAGTGAGGGGACAGACACCTGTCATCAGCAAACCAAATCTTCTGTCCAGGGGAGGCCTGGGAAGGCACCTGAGAGAGACAGAGAAGAGGCTCTAAGGGACCACCCAGCACCCCATACCTCTTTGTGATTTAGGGCCCTGGGGTGCTCTGACTTTGAGAGCGGTGTTTGACCTCCCGCCGACCTATGCTGAGCCGTGCAGACGTTGTGAAAGAATGCACGGTGCTGAGGGCTGAACAAAGCCAGCTGCCGACCTGCTCAGGCCCTTCGGTGCCTCAGTGAAGGGACCACGTGCGGCCTCTAGCGGCCCCTCCTAGGTCTGCTCTCCTGAGTCTTCACCCTTGGAGATGGTTCACCTTAAACTAAGGCCAAAAACGCTGAAGCCGTGGGAAAGATGCTCCAGACGGTGTGGTTGTTGTCCTTTGAAAACCTGCGCCAGGCAGAGGTGTGGCCTGTCCTTCAGGCAAGTGTGTGTCAGGCTGGACCTGCCCCTCATGGCTTTGGGGCAGAGTCCCTGGTGAGCCCGGAACGTCTCCCACTCCTTCTTCCGGCTCCTCTCAGTTCCACAATCCTGCCCCAGCTCTGTCCCCTTCCCACCCCACTTATCCAAGGCTGCCTGCTGCACAAATGACAGACACGTCAGGCAGCGGTTTGCGGCCCGGTTGCTGCATTCTTTGAGGCTTTTTCTTTGCGCAGTTTCTTTGCACGGTTTCTGAAGCAAAGCCGATTTGGGTAAGCTGGTGATGGACCTGAAATTGAACTTGATCTATTCACCTTAACCTACTTTCTAGGTTATTTAAAAACCTAACATTGGCTTTCTTTTTCTTGTTAGAAAAGTTTGGTATTGCGAAATGCTGTGTTGGAAATCCTGATCAAATCAATTTCTCTGATTTCATGGAAGGTCAGTAGCAACTACCTTTGTTCGCTATTGACAAACACCAAGCACACACTTGAGCGCCCCTTAGACACACGAACTGTTTTAGGAGCTAGGCACTACATTTCCTCTAACCCGAGGTGGGTCCCTTTAGGACAATTAAAGGGATATAACATGGTATTCGCTTTTTGCACTTAGGCCTTCAAATTTCTGTTTTCTGTATTATAAGCTACCGTCCACAGAGGGCCATAAATCCCCTGGAAAAGTTGTATGTTACACCACGTGATTCGCTTTGCATCTGTTCTGCAGCTGTTCCCTCTGCAGTTTTATGTTGCCTCTCAGAAACCCTAGAGCAGTACTTCTCCAACATGAATGTGCATGCAAATCACTTGGGGGATCTTTTGAAGATGAGGGTGGAGCGTCGGGAGGTCTGGGGAGGGCTGCAATTCTACAGTTCGAAGGAGATGCCAGGTGGTGCCAATCCTGCCGCCCCCGCCAAGAGTAATGAGGTTGTTGACAAATAGGAACGAAGAGATTGTGAGGGCCCTCCCCGCGCCAGGGTTGGTGGGACACACCGCGAAGCAGTCTGGCTGTGGAGGTGCTGTCCTTGGCGACTCCGGCCCGCTTTTCCCTGTCACCCTTTCCCTTTCCCTCTTCATTTAAATATCCTTTACTGTTGTCTTGAGCGGAGAGAAACTGCGAGAGCAACGCCAAACGTCAGCCTGATACAGGATTCGAGGGTGGTAGCATCTTAGGTTTCTTCAGGTCATCCGGCCAGGAAGGAAACAAAAGGGTCCTGCGGCCAGCTATCACGGAACCCAGTGTGGCCTCACCAATACATGCGTGGGAACCAGACACGGATCCTAAACCAGTGGTTTCAATTCCCTCAACTTTATTTTACGAATGTGAAGCAGCAGCAGGCATCTGCTAGGAGCTCTGATCTGCTGCCTCCGGACACTGTGCTTTCATAGAGGGCAGGGGTCCTCAACTGCGGTACTATTGATATTTTGGGCTGGATAGTTGTTTGCTGCGGGGGAGGGGGGGAGAGTGAGTGTCCAGTGCCTTGTAGGATGATTAGCCGCATCCCTGGATTCTACCCATTAGTTATTACCCCAGTCGTGACAATGAAAAACGTCTCCAGGCATTCCCAGATATCAACTTGGGGGCTGAATTTGCCCCTGGTTGAGAACCAGTGATCTAGGATAAAGTGTAATCTGTCCGTTCTACTGAATGTCTATCTTTTCCCCAACATTAGCTGTCTGTCTTTTCAAATTGCACCTTATTTTCCACTTTCTACGTGGAATGTTTCTAAGTGGGATGCCACAAAAGGAAATTTCCAAAAAAGTGAAGCTGAGGCATATGGGTTTGTACTCTGTGCCTGTTCTGAGGCTGAAAAGGACTCTGAAGATTCCACATGCAGCAGGAAAGAACACTGTGTGGGGTCTGGGGTAGAGGAGCCATTATGCTTGGCATGGTTTGTCTAGTTGAAAAATTTAAACTGGCCTCTTTCCTTGCATTTTAACACTCAGTTTGTTCTCAATAGGGCAGTAGCTGTAGTATAAGGGAAAGAAAGCATGTTGGTTTTGGGGTCCGAAGATTTGAGTTGGAATCCCAACTATGCCATTTACTAAATATGACCTTGAAAGAGGGGGTTATTTAATCTCCCTGAGTCTTAGTTTCCTCAGCTTGGAATATGGGCTATCTATTTTTAGCTCATAAGGTGGGTGTGAGGATTACAGGAGATAAATGAAAGTACCTAAATAATTCTTGGCTTATCGGGAATGCTCAATAATACATGTGTGTCTACACATTCTTTATTTATTTATCCAATAAATAGGCGATACAAATTTAAGGCCATGGAATATGATCCTATACTGAACGCTTGGAAATTTTCACACGCTAAAAGTGGGGTTCTGAAAGGGCTTATCCAGAAGGAGGACAGAAAGAGCTGGGAGGACTGGGCCAATCATCCTCTTGAAGTAAAGGTTTATTTGGAAGTCTTCAAACTGGCCCCCATGGAGAGAATAATTTGGAGAAGAAGGAAGTATCTGTATTTGTAGAGACGACTCATCAGGGAAGCCCAAATGAGTTTTCAAAAGTGTGGTTCCCAGACCAGCAGCATCAGCATCGCCTGGGAGCTTGTCAGAAATGAAATGACGAAGACCAGACCCTAAAGCTCACTTGATTTATAGGCAAGAAACTCAGGCCTTCACTCAAAGCTGCCTTCTTTTTGTCTTGCTTCTTACAAAATATGAATTTTCTAATTCATAAGAGAGAAGAAACAGCAAATTAGAAGAGGTGAAGTTGGGCCAATGAAGGCAAAAATAAGGCGATGATTAATAAAGAAATGGAAATGGATAAAAAAATGGAAAACTTCCCCAAATATTTAGACTGGACTTAGATCCTTCAATAAGCCACATGCTTGTCAATAAGTCTTGTGGTCATTACTGAATTCTTAAAAGTAGGTATCTGTAACGTCGGCCTAGAATCATCAAGTAAAATTTAGTATTTGTAAAAATAATTTATGTTCTCTGTTTAAAGTCATAGGATGATATAGATTTCAGAAAGATTTTTAAAGATAAAATATACATGTCAAATAAGTTTGAGTACTTTGAGGAATTAGCGGTTCTTATTTGAGAATTTCACTTGTGGCATACTTCCTTCCCCAAGAAACTGATGATGAGGCATCACTGTAACTTGTTAGAGGCCGAGAGCCATGCCGCATGCTTTTTTCTACACCTACCTGACCACACTGTAAGAACTCAATAATAAATACATGTTATATTTAGTACAAAGCTTCACACAAAAAGGCTGAATGTTAGGTCACTTGTTCTTCCTTATTTTGTTTAGGCATCAGACGTGTTCCCACTGGGAGAATGTGTCTCCCTATAAAAAATAACACTTAGTGCTCAGAACCAAATGTATCTGAAATACTAACGTTACCATTAAACTTTAGGTATATTGTGGGTTAAAAACGAGCCTAACAAGCTTTTGAGTGCTGAACTATCTGGGAACTGAACTATCCATTTATTTCTTCATTTAGTCATGCCTTTAAAAAGCACAATACAATTTCCCAATGGGGAAATACAGTCCAAATTCCAAGTGTAATTTACACATAATTTTAGGGGCATGCTTTGTTCACTAGATGTTTCTAAGCATTTGCCAGATCTTCAGTGTAATCCAGACAGTCAAACAAGGAGCGGGGTTTGGAAGCTCTGCAAAATGAGTGTCTTTCCTCAATACTATTCTTTGTAATTATGTAAAACTCAAAGGACAGCACAGTTGTGATGTGTTTCTGGTGCTGACTATGCTAGTTGAAACAAAGAAGTCAGACATACGGCAAAGCTAGGCTGACTAAGGCATAGAGGAAAGTGAAAATCATTTGGGTACCTCTTTGGCCATGAAGTCACACACACCGACTATAAGATAGGTTGTCACTGTGCATCCTGTTGACTTGGTCACCACATCATATGGTGGCTTCAACGTTACACTTCAAGGACAAGAGTTCCAGGTCTTTGAAGTGAACCATTCACTTTTTCTGTTTAGCAGCAAAGGCACAAATTGTGAGGTAAAATCTCAACCTTTGTTCGAAGTTGATGATAAGTTGTCTCTTTCTTAAAATTGGTCTGTGAAAATTTAAATGGATATGTTTCAAGGAGACTGCTAATTTATTTAAATCAGTGTGGGATAGTGGACAGTGGTACCTATGGGGGCAGAATATCTGGGTTATAACACTGGCCTTTCTTGTTGCAAGTAATCTGATCTTTGACAAGTCGTGTAACCTTTCTGAGCCTACATTTTCACTAGTGTGAAAGAGTGATAACAACAACAACAACAACAACAATATATAGCCTTCCTAATTCACAGGGCTATTTTTATGAGGAACAAATGAGATGATGTATACGAACATCTTAACCATGTCTATGTGAGATGGAGTATTTAGCCAGAAAAGTCCCTAAAAAGTCAGCAGTGGACCTTTGGTTTTTAATCACAGGGGACTTCTGATAGCAGAAGACACAAGAAGCAACTACAGATAGAATACATTTGAGTGATGGGATTTTTCAAGACAGTGTGTAACCTAGGAGTTGCTCTTTTCCTACTTATAGCCAAGGATTCTCTATCCCTTCCACCCCAACTGGAAAAGGTGTTCACATACGTTTCTCACAAATTTTGTAGGGATGGTTCTGCAGTGGCTATTTGCAGAAGGTCTGAATTTAAACACTCATATCAACCATATTTCAGAATTTGTATGGAGCTTTTCAGCAGTCAGTGAATACAAATTAACTCAATCAATAGAAAAGCAATTGAAAAATCTGAACTCTATAAACTCTAAACAGTAAAGCCATGTTGTCCTGTAACTCATGATTGTCCTTTATATACTCTGGCAGAGACCTGGCGGTTTAGTCTGTGAAGGGATACAACAGAGGCCTCTGGACAGGGTACTTCAGACATATTTGTTGGTGTGAACACTATTCTATGTCAATACTGCAACAAAACCAGAGAGATTAAGTGACCATATGTAGACTAAATTCAGAATAAAGGCACCTCTTGCCCTGCTCCTCCAGCTGGGTCCCAGACCACTGTCACCAGGGCCCGTACCTCTAGGCAGGAGATTGGAAGCCTCTTCTTTGAGAAAGTAACCAGCCCAAGAGGAAAGTCCTACTATATTAACATCAGTGTTTTACCCCCCAAAGCACCATACACACAATTCTATGGTAAAGTTCAAAGTCAACAAAGTTCCCCATATGCTCAGAGCTCCCAGTCAGCTTTTCTTCTCTTCTGGTTATTATGAATAGATGGCCAAAAAGCACTGCATATAAGGGAAAAGTTTCTGTCATGATAAGTTGAGATGAAATAAATAAATAAATAAATAAATAAACAGCAGTAACTAAGAATATAGAGAGTCAAGACAGGGAGGAAAAAAATAGTAAAAAAGAACCTCTTATGAACAGGGGAACATACTGTGACTATGAGAAACATACTGTCTTTGAACAAGAGTCTATAAAAAAGTAACATTCAGCAGACAAAAATGTGCCTCTGGACATTATGAACTCAACAGAGGAAAAGGAAATCATCCAGAAAGCAGAGTAAAAAAATATAAAAATGGAAATGAATAAAATATAAGAAAATTAAAGGATCAGTTGGGAGATCTAATATCGACATAACTTAAGTTTCTGGAAACGAGGACAGAGAAAACACGGGAGGAAATTATCAAAGAAATAATTTAAGAAAATTTCCTTGAATTGAAGGACTATAAGTTGCCATTCTGGAAAGGTATGTTGAATGTACAGCAAAAATGGATAAAAACAGACTTACAATAAAACATACACTGTGAAATTTCAAAACATTGGTAACAAATAGAAGTTTCTACAAGCTTCCAAAAAAAATAAAAAAGTAAAATACAGGTAAGAAGGATTGGGGACAAAAATGGCTTTGGATTTTTCAATAGTAACATTAAAAGCAGGACAATGATAGAGCAGTGCCCTCCAAATTCTAGGGGAAAATCATTTTCATTGTAGAAGTCTATACTCAAATTAGCATTTAAGTTTGAGAGTTGAAAAGCTGCATTTTCAGGCACATACAATCTCAAAACCTTTATGTCTCATGCAACCTTTCTCCAGAAGCTCATCTCAAGTAGGATGCTCTCTACCCCAAAGGAGGAAACGAACCAAGACAGATGTGGGACACAAGAATTAGGGGATCTAGTTAGAAAAGATGAGGAGTCCCATGGAAGATGGATAAAGATCCCTGAGTGAGAACCGTGCTTGTCCAGTGGTCAACTGTACAGATTGGAGGAGTGAACTTGAGAGACAGGTTGAGTGCTGCCATCAGTGAATTCCTCCCAGCCATTTACTTTTCTTTCAACTTGGGAACAGTATGTCTGAATTTCCCACTATCTTCTTAACTTGGCTTGTGTTGACCACATACTGATGAAATGCCTCCATGCGCTGCTGTTTAGATGTGCTGAGGACATTCGTTTCACCCCACAGATCTTTCTTTATACTTACTCCTGACAACTAGTAATAAGTCATGGGTTCTGAAGCAGGCAATACTCAATGCGAACGTCCTGTGCCTGGCCCACACTGCAGCCCTGCCTGATGCTCCAAACATGGCAAGCTCTATGTTTCCAAGCACTCACCAACATGATGGCCCTATAGTCTTCACCAGCAGGAGTGAGAGTCAAAGCCAGACTGTGACTCAGAGACTCTGCTCCTCTTTCCTTTGCTTGGGAGTCTTTGTCTGAAAGAGGCCATGCTGCCTCTTTCCACCATGGCCAGGGGTATGCTTATTACTGAGTTTTTAGAAATGAAATAATAAAACCTCTAGGGATACTAACGTTAGTACTATAATTAGTATATATATATACTTTTTTTTTTTTTAATGCAAAAGAATGCCTAACAGTAATGTCAGGAGAGTGGTTCATCCTCCAGGGCCAGAGGGGAAGCAGGATGCAACTGGGGAGGGGCCCATGGTGGCCTTTAAAATAATGTGTATTTCTTAACACAGGTGGTGGGTATATTGTGGTTTAAACTGTACATATATGTTTTATACACTCTCCTCTCTATATTAAATATCTTGTAACAAAAGTTTTGAAATAAAAATGGACCTAAAGTCCCACAGAGTGGCAATTCCTAGAGTAAGTGGGTCCTTGAGTATGTTGAGCCCAACGTGGGAGAAGGAAGGTAGAATTGTTGGGACTCTGATAGAAAGGAGGACATTCCCAATGACTGCGGTATTAAATCCTCCTAGGACACTTTTCCCCTGACTTGCAGGGGCCTGTTCTTCAGGAACTGAGTCATGGATAGCATCGAGTAAAAAGTGGTTACTTCTTTAACCAACCGCTGGGCTGTGCCTATGCTCTTTGCCTTAACTCAGATATTACTGGGGGAAAAGCCCCTAATTATAGTCAGTTGCTGACTCATAACCATGTTTTGCTCATGGTTATTTCCTCTCAGAAGACTATATGTGATATTTTTGCCTAATGTGTGTTATATGACCTTCAGCCACAGGGTGGGCCTTCCTAGGAGCTAAGGCGGTGTCAGCCGTGCGCATGGCTGTCACACCCAGGATGTGGGTGTGGCTTTGAAATGTCCAGCTCTCATGAGTATCATTTCACACTACCTGCTGTGGTTGGTAGTAACTGAACATGACGTGGAAGCCGCCCTCTTTCTCGGCACTGTGTACTGGTCAGGACTCTTTAAGTTGCAAGGGGCAGAAACTCAATTCACAGCTTTAAATGCAAAGAGATTTATAGGCTCACTTAATTGCATAGCATAAGAGCACATTCAGGTATAGCTGGATCCAAACACTCTAACAAAATCACTGCCATCTGTGGCTATCTGTTTCTTCTATATTGGCTTCCTTCTTGGGCAAGGCGGTGACCTGGAGCCACTACAGCTTGTATTTCACCTGCTTAGTAAGTCAGTATAAAAACACCTCTTTCTCATTCATTCCAGAAAAAGTATGGGACTCTTATGAGCCCACCTATGGCAATGTGACCATCCCTGAAGCAATGACTTTGGTTAGGGCGACAGGATGACCTCACTGATAGCACACACATATCCATCCCTATTCCTGGGGAGGGTCTCAGATCTACTACATGATAGGGAGCGAGAAAGAAAGGTAGTTGTCATCATAGCAGCTATTTGTACGTAGAAAATATTCGAGTTAATTCTGAATTATTGGTTTTTGAATTTATGTTTGAAATGGTAAATTTTAGGTCTAACTTATGAACTACTGTTATTGTCTGGCCCAGCCATTTTTTTTTTTTTTTATGAATTTTCCCACTTAATGAAAACATACTTCAAAAACATATAGGTTTTTAATTCAGATGAGTAATGTACTTTGGAGAGCTTCTGCTCTTTACCAAAGAAATCGACAGCAATAGAGCCCTTATGTTTTTATATTGAATGGGGAAAAGCAACTCAACAGAAGAAAATTGCTATTTCTGATACATGTGAGAGCACAGTTTAGTTTGACGTGGGAATTTCAGTTCAATTTGATGTATCAGCTCACACTTTTCACTTAGTTCGAAGGCTCGTACATTCAGTCTTCCTTCTAAAGCGGTTTCTAACACAGGACCTGGAAAAAGAAACTGCTTTTAGAGCTATGGAGTTTATTCTAAAGTCTCTCCCTTCTTAAAAGAAGGCACATTTCTGACTTTATATTCTGCCTTCTCAGCGGGGGCTGATGTTACTGTCTTTCATTGCACAGTGGACAAGATGTACTGTGGAGAGCTTCTGCTCGGTTTCACATCCCTGAATAACTCTGTGACTTTGTCGGTTAGCTGCTTTGCCTCCGTTTTCTCATCTGTGAAAACCTATGCGGGATCCCTACGTAAACATCTGGGACAGTGCCTGGCACGTAGTGAGCCCTTTCGGAGTATCTGCTGCCATTCTCGTTATTTCAAGAGCTCTCGGAGCACATAACCATGGGCCTGTTTTCCTTCTGGTTACGATGGAAGCTGGGAGGGCAGAGGGCAGACGCCTGAAGCTAAGCCGCCTATTAAAAGTAGAATAGAAATAGACAAGAGGAAACCCAAGCTCTTTTCTCTTTAGATAACTATCAAACCGTGCCCCGCTGCAGACTCTGGGCTTGGGTATGGTCAGAGATCAAAGGCCCACTTATGTGCAGTGACATTTCTGAGCACAGGACGGAGTTATAAAACTCTTGAATGGAAGGTTTTGCCACTTGGCACGGCTCGGGATAGAAAGGCAGGGTTTTTATAGAGGCGATTCACGGAACTGCTTATGCTGGTGGAGAATCCAGACTGTTATGACTCACTTTTTCTTTATTGCTTTGGACCAAGAACTGTTGTTTCTTTTGAACTCCATCTGTAGGAGCTGAGCTATAGCCCAGGGTCAAGATAACTCTTTCCGGAAGACAGTGCGGCTTCAGTGACTGTGAACAGGAATGCCCCTTTGTTGGGCTGTGGGTCAAGCTCGCTGGACCAGCAGAATAAGAATTTTATTTTTACCAAGGGATAGAATTTCTTCTGAAAACTGGCAGCATCCTTAATGCTTCTTGATCATCAGATAGGCTTTCCTTTTGTCTGCCTACCATTTTCACTTTCTGACAGCACAGGCTGAATTTAATTATGCAACAAGTAGAGGACAGTAGAACAACTCTAGAAAGTAGAATCGGCGTGTCCGAGTGACTGCATATGGAACTAGGGACAACAGAAGGGGCCATTTGGAGTTCGGTTTGCCTGAGATCTTTCTAGGTCTCCTCGGAGAAACTGAAAAAGAGGATTTTTGGACTGATGGTAAGACCCAGCGGTAGGCAGCCTTCTAAGCGAGTTCCCAACGTTCCTGACCTCCTGGTACTTACTCTAGCTTTGTGCCATCTCCTCCTCTTGTGTTGGGGCTAAACCCAGTCACCTGCTTTTCATGAACAGAATATAACAAAAGGGATGAGGTATCACTTCCACGTTTAGGTTACAAAAGACTGATTTCTACCTTGCTAGGACTCTCCCTCTTGCTGCCACCTTTTTTCCCCTCTCTTCTGCATTCTTGGCTTGCGTGCTTCGACAAAGCCAGATGCCATGTTGGAGAGTCACGGGTGGCTAGAAACTGAGGGTGGCTTCTGAGCAACACCTGCAACGAATTGAGACACCCCCCCGCCCCCTCCATCCCCACAGTCCAAAGCCTGTGCAGAACTGTTACCAACCCCTGGATGAATCTGGAAGTGCATCCTGCCCCAGCTGAACATTGAGTTGACTGCAACCCCTGAAGTCACTTGGTTTCTGTCTTGTGAGAGGCTCAGAAGCTAAGGACCCAGCTAAAGCAGTGCCTGGATTCCTGACTCCTCAAAACTGCGAGATAATACGCATGTGCATTATTTTCATATCCTAAAAACTGGAATAATTTTAACGCAGCAATACATAACTAATATGCCAATACTGTATTTGAAATTGCGTTTTCTTTTCCTAGGGGTTTGAAATGGCAACGGTGTCAAGTTCCAAGTTACCATTAATATGTGGTTGGGTCTGTTTCTGGGCTTCTTATTCTGTTCTCTTGACCTATTATTTATTTATTTTTGAGGAGGTGCATTTTCTGTTTTCTTCACCTAACATTATTTCATGGGAATTTTTGAGGAAATTTTAAAGGCTGCCGAAAGGTGTCTGGGCCATGGAGAACACAGCGGAAAAAACGGGTTTTGAGGAATTTAGATTCCCAGTGATTGTACTAGGTGCTGACTCAAGAGACAGAGACCCCTCCCAAACACTCTGGATTGTCCTTCTCACTAAGTGTGATGAACAAACTACATGGCTGGGGTTGTAAGTATGATTGCATACACTTGGGAAAAAGGAAAAGGGACCTTGAGCCTTGTCCTAGTCTTATATTCCTCTTCTTGAGAAGTTTATCTGAATGATTGAAATTTTCAGTATAGCATAGATTATTAAAAATTAAACCATGTAATAGAAGAGGCAACATACCTATTTATCAGAACAGGAAATGAATTTAAAGAAATAAGTGTCATAAAAGACAAAGAAAGGCTAAGCAAACAGTCCAGATTCATGGAGTTCAAATACCCAATAGCTAAATGCGATACCAGAGACTAGATTGGATTTGGGGGATGGGGGAGAAGATGCTATAAAGGACATTACTGGGTCAATCAGAATAATAATGAAAAATTAAATAAAATATATCATTCTTAAATTTATTAAAGTTGATAACTATGCTGAGGGTTATATAAGAGAATGTTTCTAAGGAAATGTATATTGAAGTATTTAGGGGTAAAGAACATGATAGGCATGACTTATCCTCAGATGATTCAGAAAAAATTATGTGCAAATATGTGTAATTGTATATGTGTAAATGTGTGGGTATGGAGAGGGAACAAACAATAAAGCAAATGGATTAAATGATTAAGAGTGGATGAATCTAAGTAGACACATGTGAATATTTTTAATACTATTTTTATTATGCTAATTTTCTTTATATTTGAAATTCTTTCCAAATGTTCAAAAATATAAACAAACAAGCAAGCAAAACAAAGAAAAAAGTACCAGAGAGACGAAACAGGTTGTTTATAGGGGAGACTATCTGAGCAGGGAGCAGAGCTCTCATCAGCAAAAATAGATGCCAGAGGCAATAGAATTATATTTTCAAACTGCTAAAGTAGTTCAACTTTCAGTCTAGTAGTTGACCCTAACTAAACCATCATTCAAGAGTGAGGGTAAAATAAAAACACTTGAAAAAATAAAAACAGATAATGATTAAAATGATTGCTCACAGTTTCTTGCTGTGAAAAGAACTACTGAAGATGCACTTCAAGAAAAAGGAAACGTAGTGCAGAAGAAAGAAGTGGGATGCCAGGTGCAAAGTTGAGACCTGAATGGTAAACACTAGTTTGCTAGATTAAGGAGAATAGCTACTCTGAGGGAATGGGTTTAGTTTTAAGATATTCTAGGCAGAGCGAAAA
This sequence comes from Eonycteris spelaea, assembly GCA_003508835.1. Classification (NCBI taxonomy): domain Eukaryota; kingdom Metazoa; phylum Chordata; class Mammalia; order Chiroptera; family Pteropodidae; genus Eonycteris; species Eonycteris spelaea. The sequence continues at coordinate 5,539,566 of PUFA01000115.1, forward strand.
ACAACTTGGGCCAAGACCAGTAGAGATAAAAACTATTTGGGTAATTGAAAGTAATCTCTTGGTCGATATATAGAGTGCAGGGGAGAGGGAGAGAGACTTGAGGCAGGAGAGGAAAGCGGAGGTCAAATTACAAAAGGCTTTATAAGGAAGTTTAAGGTATGGGTGTTATAAAGGTCAATGAAAAACCGCTAAATGTTAAAGCAGATGGTGTATAATATAATCACATTTGCATTTTAGAAAGATTACCCTGAGGATGAACTCAAGATAAGAGAGACCAGAGGGTTTCTTTTAGGAGGTTGTTGAGCTGGACTTTGAGTGGATACAGTGGGGCTGGAGAGACATGGCCATAGCAGGAAACATGGCTTAAAGCTGGCACCCCTGAAGCTGGCATCATGTCATGTCATGTCAGATGATGCTGTCAATATAGGACATTACTGAAAAATGCAAACTGTGGTCTCCTTGTTACATTTTAGCTAGACTGTGAACTCGCTGGGAGCAGGGGATATTTTGTATTCATCTGTTGTTAGTACCTCAGAGGGCTCAGGGAATAACTGTTCTTGGATAAGCAAATCTCGGCAGCGACATGGTATTATTGATACATGGTTACCTGCATGACCCACCTTTGCTAGGAAAATTCAATAACAATTGTGAAGTCAATATCTAGAGATGGGAACATTTTTAACTGGATTCACTGTGCATATTGAAATACCCAGGCATCTTTTCCCGACTCAGTTCTCTTCTGCCATCTGCTGGGAGAAACATATCAAACATCCCAAAGCAAGACAACGAACGAAGACAAGCCTAAAAGTTTTGTGGGAGAAACTGCACAATACCCTGGACAATTCACAAGGTAAGCGGGGAAACAGTGTTACATTCATACTGCTTTCCATTTTCAGCTAACCCGCAGTTATTTTCCAAAGATAAAATGTCCCTTTCTGTATTATTTTCATGCAGACTATCTAAAATATCTGTATTCTCCTTTGAGTTTTTGCAACAACCCTATGATAAACAACCATTATTATCATTGCTACCAGTTTTCACACAAATAAAAAGAAACCCAGAGACTTCAATGAAATGCCAACTTTATGGATGTGGTTCCATAGTGTAGTGGTTAGCACGTCTGCTTTACACACAGAAGGTCTTGGGTTCACATTCCAGTGGAGCCATGGTCCGTGGTCTAAGGCCATGCCACCCTGAACAAGCCCAATGTCTGATCTCGGAAGCTAAGCAGGATTGGGCTAAGTTAGTACATGGATGGGAGACCACGTAGGAAAACCAAGTGCTGTATTATACAACAACAACAACAACAACAATAATAATAAATAAGAATAAATGCTAACTTTAAACAGTAAATAAGTGATCGAGTAAGAACTGAAGCCTCCTTTATTCCCAGTTCCACATGTTCCTCACTAAATATCTCAAACAAAATAAGAGAGAGATCAAGAGAGGCTAAGATAAACTGCTCGAATGCAGCACAAACAGGTAGGTCTTGTGTGTAGACGTGGAGAAGCCTGGTGTTTTCTCAAGGTTCAGCACTTTACTGTGGTCTTGTTGGTGTAGGACTTGGGGAGGGGAGAGCTATTCTCCCATATTATAAGGACAATTCAAGGTGATGGCCCTGAGGGGTTAAATTTTTATAAGTCTATGAAAATTGACAGAACTTAAACCAAGATAGTACCTAAAACCTTTGGTGGACATTGTCAAACAAAATAAATACTGCAATTTTGGCAAATATGCATGGTTAAGACAAAGAAACTGAAACACCATTCTTTTCTCATTTAAACTTGTTATTCTTGTATGAATATATGCTAATACAAATACACACATATTCTTGGTGTTAAAAAATCCAACCATTCATGTAAAGTAAAATTATCTCTTACTTTTCCCAAAAACAACCACAGCCAGTGTTATGTTCCCAGATCTTATTTCTCGGTGTTTACACAAACATGTGTGTTCCTACGGTAACCTAGAGTATCATTTCATGTTTTATCCGCTATATGAATAACCTCTTGCTGTATTATACTACCCTGCCTCTCCAACTGAGGGGCCCATACTCCCCTGACTTATGGGATGTGCTGTTTGGTTTGCATGAGGCCTCATCTCGTTTACCCAAAAAACAAACGAAAGATTTATAAGCTTTAATCCACCCCTCTCCATCTTGGTATTAATTCCAGCAGGAAAGAACTCTTTTCAATTTTCAGTTCTCGAAAAAGTTAATAACGAGTGCTAACTTACTTCTCCAAATGACAAACTGGCACCAGTGCACCAACCATCCTTCAGAGTGTGATCTATTGGTTCCTGCTTTGGGAGAATCTAGTTTGCCTCTGCCACACCCTCCTTTCCTGCCCCCATCGACTCCAGCCCTTCACCCTCTCTGTCTCCATGCCATTGCTTTACAGCTTTGCCGACCCCCCCCTTCACCCCTCTCTCTTTGGCTTTGGGCTCAGCCCTGTGACGTCCCTTGGCTAATGGGATGTTTGCAGACAAGATGCGAGCATGGGTTAGAAAAGCGTTTGTGCAGTTGGGCCTGCCCTCTTGTACCTTGGCCATCATCCGGCCAGTCTGCTGGTCTCAGGAGAAGGATAAATGACAAGGGGCAAAGCTGTTCCAGTTGACTTGTAGACCCTCAGAGAGAAGCAAGTCATCTAGCCAGACCCAGACTAGATCAGCTGGACTCTAGTTCATCTGCAGATGGGCGAGTGATAAGAAATGATTGTATTAAGCTACTGAGTGTTGGGGAAATTTGTGATGCAGCAATAACTAGCCAATACATACCACCCTCTACCTTCCTGACCCCCTCCTCCTTCCCCAGTTATATCATCCCTTTTGTTCTTCTGCTGTTACCAGGGTAACCTTTTCACGCCATTAACTGCAAAGTAGTATCATTTCTCTCCCCATTGTGTACAATAAGTTTATTTTCACTCCTCTTCCTTCCTCCTCCACTCGGGCACTTTCAGACTTCTGATTCCCGCCAGCTACACCTTAGCTTTGACACCGAGAAGTTTGATTGCATTCACATTTTGTTTGTAACAGAGATTTTGGACACTTGCTATTTTCTAAAATCATATATTATGGCGGGAAATTTAGAAATTTTAGAGCAAACCACAATTTCCCATGAACTCACTTAGTGTGTTCCTTTTCTTTGCAACCACATGATCCCAGATTAATATACCCTGTGTCCTTCGAAAGCTCCCAGGAACCAAAACGTAAGGAGGAGGAAGAGGGTTGACTGTTAGAAACTGGAATTCTCAACTGGTACGAATGCGATTTTTGGGTCTGTGGAATCTCCTTGACTTTCCCTGACCCCCTCCACACCCACGTGGGTCAGAGGATGTCATGAAGGTCTCCTCCCTGACCTCTTAAAGCACTGGCTCCTTTTACTTCCTCCTTATTATCTGGAACATGAAGAGAACATTAGCTCGGAAATAGACAGTTTTAGGTGTAAACAGCCACTTCACCACATCTTGGCAAGTGTAAAATGGGTGAATTCCTTAACTTTCTGATCTTTCAATTTTGTTAAATAATGAAAATAAATGCTCTCATTATAAGTTTTGGTGTGAAGAGTAAACGAGATGGCAAATGTAAAGCACTTTACATGTCTTGAATCACAGAGGATACCTAACAAAAGGTATTAGCCTTCATTAGAGTTCTTAGCATCCATTGGCCTAAGATACATGTTCATTTTAATATTTAACTTAAGTCAGTCCATTAACCCATACCACTTCTAATCAGAATATGCTTTTTCTTTTCCTGCTGTCCTCTTTCCGTGATAACAATAAGGCTCCTTCTCCTACCAGGGGTACTCTGGCTGCTGTTGCTGGTACTTCCACACAGTGTCACTGTTGAAACAGGCATTCTTGCTTGTCTATCCTCCTGGTCCAATGAACGCCCAGAGTGATCTTAGGTAAAGAGACAGGTACCTTCGTGGAATGTAGTGATCTGAGAGCAGCTGCCATATCCCATTTCAGTCTTCTGAAGAGATCACCTATATTTAAGTACTTCTTGTGAGGGAACAAAGCTTTGAGCATACCACAGGTATACTCATGACTCAAATAAATGATTTTGGGATTCTACAAAAATTCAATTTGTAATCTCCTTAAGTAACTTTCCAACTGGCCGTGGATTGGAAGAAAAAGGTCATTTGGAGTTCATTCACGGAGAGGTTAAGATTCAGATCAGGCATATTGGAGCTCCCTGCTTGAATCGATGCAAACCATTGACAGATGTGACATCTCCGTAGAGTGGTCAGATAGCACACGGACCCACCCATGTCTGTCTGTCGTCAAATTCTTTTCAAGGGAGGAAATCCTCAGGGATTGCAAAGAATGTCACATATAATATGCCTCCCAGCGTCACTCATATACGTAAACCCTTTTGTGTAAGAAGTAGCTGCACCTTTAAAACACTGCTGTTGGAATTTCTAATTGGCTCAGCCATTTGGAGAATAAATTGGCAATATATGAAGTTGAAGATGCAGGCATCCTCTGCACAGCAATTCCATCGGTGCCATGATAAGGATTTATTTCCCAGTCAGCAGCCCCAGACAACCAAACAGTGCAAACAACTGCTCATGTAAATGACTCCCAGGGGTTTCGTTTTTGGACAAGATGACATCCGAAGAGCAGGAAAAAATGGACCAAGTTCTTATGAGAGAGAAATCCATGCTTTTTGAATGCTGCTGTCGGTAGCTGAAAATGCACATGGGTAGCAAGTTGCTACACGATGGAGATCATCACGCTGTTTGCCTCACAGACATTTTCAGAGCAAGCTGATTTGAGAGCCAGAATTCGAACAGGTAAAGATAGCTGTGCGAAGAAGAATCAATGAAGTATTATCTCAAGTAGTTCTTATCGGCGGAGGGAAAATACATGAGAAGGAATCAAGCTTTACAGTAAATATAATATTTTAACTAGTTTTTTCAATTAACGGAAGTATTGATTCAGGAAGGAAGGGAACATTGTAGAATTTATCTGTTGTAGGGTAAGTGGAGATTTATAGATAATAATTTGCTTTGCAGACTGACTATTCAAGTAACCTGGTAAGAGCATCGGTAATCACCATAGTGGCACATGCAGAAAATTTGCTTTTATATGGTCACCTATCTGAGGATCTCAGCTCTTCCAAATAGGCTGGAAATATTAAATGTAGATAAAACGAAATGAGCTTCTGAGCAAAAAACACATCATAGACTTCGTGGGCTAAAGCTCATGCATTTTACTAATGTGGTTTCTCGCAGTATCACTCAGAATTTATTTAATTTTGTGTTCTTGAATAATAAGCCTAGGGGCTGTTTCCTGGGAGAAGGAACAAATTAGGGGAGAGAGAGAGAGAGAGAGAGAGAGAGAGAGAGAGAGAGAGAGAGAGAGAGAGAGAGAGAGAGAGAGAGAGAGAGAGAATTTTCACCTAGAACAGCGGTTCTTTACTGGGAATGATTTTGCCTCTCCCCCCACTAGGTGACATTTGGCAATGTCTGGAGACATTTTTGATTATCATGACTGGGGAGGATGGGAGAATTGTTATTAGAATCTAGAAGTTGAGGTCAGGGAAGCTGATACATACCTTAAAATACACAGGACAGCCCCCCAACCAAGGAATCATCTGGCCCAAAATGTCAATAGTTCTACCCTAGAAACAAGCATAAGGACATCTGCAAGATGCGTGTGGCACCTTATAAGCTAACAGTGAGGTAGGAAGCAGGAAAATGATAAAAACAGACACATGAGTTTAAAAAAATTAAATTTACACAAGCACATCAGTGTGGCATGGTTTACCAAGGAGGCAAAGAACTCTATGCAAGTCAATAACCCCTGAGGCTATCTCTATATCAGAGTACTCAGTGGAAATGGCTGTTGCAATAATGTTAATATATTCAGTTTAATAAAATAGGTGGGAGATCTTTATTACTTGCAGCTAAGGAGGCATGCAGATGGCAGAGATAAACAGTTACTTCTGAACTCTGCCTGGAGCTAAGGGACTGGCACCTAGTGTATCGAAGGCAGAATTAATGTGGGAAGTACCTGCATTTTGGCATCCCAGTTCTGTCCCCATGTGACCTTGGACAAATTTTAAATCTGAGTCTCTATAAGGATGATAATATCCACCGCTCTGAGTGCTATGAAGGTGAAATAAAAATATTTGTAAAGCTCCGGATGCATAGAAGGTCCTTAATAAATGAGAGTTCTTATTACTAAAATGATTAAACATCATTAATATTAATAATAAATGAATATTATTTATTTATATTTATGTATATTTATACAATAAATAATACATGATACATGAATGATAATTTTATTGATAATCTGATATCTTGAGGTCTAGATGTTTGGATATCTTGGCGTTTAGTAAATAAAAGGTCATCAGCACAATGCCAGCGGCCTGACTTCTGGTGGCAAGTTCACTCACCAGTTCAGAGACAGCTGTGATGAGTGTCTAGAGCAGAATCGAGGCATGAGGTATCTCTCACCCAGACAGGCCTCAAGGATGGGAAAAGGAGAAATAGGAATAGCCTATATTATTGTCTGTTTCAGAAGATAATAAAGAGCATGGGTCCTCACAGCTTGAGCCTGGTATCCACTGTGGGAACCTCCTGGCCCTGCTCCTGCAATTTCTGAAGAAGTTTGTGTATCTAAAAAAAATGAGACTTGTCTCAATTGGGACAAACTGTTATTTTACTCTGAGATAAAAAGTGGTTAAAAACCAGAGCATTAACACAACAAGCTCTTTTCTGCCTCTAAGCCTTTGTCCTTATTGCCTCCCCTCCCCCACACCCAGAGAACCGTTTCCCAGCTCTTGAAATTGCCAAGTCTCAGTTCAGACATCACCTCCTGAAAGATTATTCTGACATTCCTACCTAAAGTGGCCCCCTGTTTTCTTTTCTCACAGTTCACTTTATAATATTTATCTCAGTCTGAAAGTATCTTGTTTCTTTAGGTTTACAGCAAGTCCTCACTTAATGTTGTCAATAGGTTCTGTGTCTTTAAGCAAAATAAAGTATAATAAAACCAATTTTACCATAAGCTAATTGGCACAAACAAGAGTTATGTTCCTATGGCATTGTATCAACATTATAATGAAGATGTTATTTGAGGACCTGCCTCCCACAGTAATCTAAGTACCATGACCATAGAGATCTTGTTCATCTGTGTCCTCAGTACCTAGCATAATGCTTGGCTCAGTGAATGCTTTTTAAGTGTTTCTTACAGAAATAATTAACTAACAAATAACTGAAAAAACTGACTGATTAGGAAATGTTCTACATGGAAAAATAGCACTCAATGAATTTAATGGCATTTTTTGTCCTTCCATATGAAATATATCTATTTCTATATCTGTATAGACACACGTATGTATAAAATACACAAACATGCACACATGTATATGCATAATATATAGGTGTTATACATACTTTTTTTTTCTAGAAAGATGATTCTTTTTAAATAATGCCTGAGAGCGTGAAAATATGCAGAACATGAATTTTATGAGCCCTAAGTAGCAGGAGAACATTGTGGTTTTGGCTATTAAATTGGAGATTGTTCAGGCTGAGGTCTCAGGCTTAAAGCCTTCATGGAACATTTGCTTTGTCTGAGCAGCATTTGGTCATCTCTCAGGTCCCCGCTTCTGTGTCACACCCTTGCCTTGTGGGGGAGGCGCCCTGCTGTAGCGATCACTGCAGAGGATTTGATGTGCTTGCTTATTTGTCAGTATTCCTCAGCAGGCTGTCTCTCAGGAACAGGGTGCTGTCTCCATTCTCCTCGAGCACCCCACCCCCAGCATACAGCTACGGCTCAGCATGTGCATTGGGTGCACTTGGGCACAGGGAAGTAACAGGAGCAGTCTCAGAGATGCCTGGCTGCTGCCTTAACTGCTCTGTCACCCTGGACAGGGCCGCAGTCACCTCATTTGTCAGAGAGGGAAAACAGTACCTGCTTTCAAAGGTTATAGACAAGGCCAAATGAAGACCACAGTGGGAAATCCTTTTTAATGGCTATGTTCACTATATTTTATTTTAATTTAATTAATTTTACTGGCTTCCCTAATATTTTCCCAAAGCAGAGACCGGGCCTACCATTTTAGACCACAGGGACTCATCAGGAAGCAGGGCCGTGCTCACTCTGAGTCCCTCCATGGTTCTTACACTCAGTAACATTTTCCTGAATGTCTTGATCTGGAAGCAGGGCTCTGAGCTGGTGATAATTCTATGGCAACCCAGAGGATGGGTCAGCATCTGTGATAAGTCAACAGAAAACACTTGCTGAGATCTTTAGATCATTTTTCTTTCCCGATCTTGTAACTGCAGCACGCACAGGGAAGTTGTGAATCTGAATATTAAACCTGGGGAACTGACAGTGGCTTCTTCAATGGATAATTTTCAATATGATTCTCGGTGTCCCAGAACTTACTGGTGAGACCTCATTGCTTGATTGATGAGGTTTTCACCAAAGCTTTCTTTTATTAATCTTTGAAAAATTTTAGCTTGCTTGCAACTCGGCGACTCCAGGCACGGGCAGTTCTACTCTCTTCTAGGAAAATGGACCTCTTTCAGTGAAATAAATTTGTTTCTAAAGTCCCGTTTTGATGTTCTCCCCACCCTTCCCCATCTGCTTTCTGTGACCTCTAAGCCAATGTAAGAAGACTGCAATAAGGCAGCCCCCTGAACCCTGCGAATCTGGAAATAAGGCTGCTTACAGAAAATTAATAGAAAATTTCATGCTAGACAGGATTACCCATCTGTGGAATAATTTTCTTGGTAAAGCACAAAACCTCTTGTAAACCAGTCCAATTTTCTTCCTCCAAAAATTTTTAGAAATAGAGCCTGTCTTGGGAAATTGATTAATTTTTTTCACAGAGACTAAAACTACAGAGGAATCATTCTTCAAATAAAAAGAGACACAATATGCCATTGCTAAAGAGCTTATAAAATCATCCTGAGAGTCAATGACAAACATTATGCCCAGCAAGACACAGCAAGAGCTACTGATAGAATGAGAGTATTATGACAGTGTTAGATGCCAAATAATATCAACTGTGTACAGCTCAGAAGAACAACTGCCTGAGAATCCTGGGAGATGCCTGGCTTTACATTTGGCCATAGCCACGGAAGTATATTAGTTTCCAGGGGCTGCTGCAAAAAATGACCACAGAGTGTTCTGGAGGCCAGAAGTCCAAAATAAATTTTATTGGGCTGAAGTCAAGGTGTTGGAATGGCTTCACTCCCTCTGGGGGCTCTAGGGAAGATCCATTTCTTGTCTCTTTCAGCTTCCTGTGGCTGGTCCATGGCATAAAACCATTCCCATTTGTGTACTGTTTGCAAGCATCACTTGCTTTCCTTGTCTTGTAACTGCATCGCTCTAATCTCTTTATTCATCTTCACATCACTTTTTCCTCGGTGTGTGGTCAAATCTCTCTTTGCCTCCTTCTTATAAAAAAATGTGTGATGGCATTTAGGGCCTACTCTTGTTATCTAGGATAGCCTCCTCATGTCAAGATGCTTAATTTATTTACATCTGCAAAAACTTTACCAGTGAGGTAACATTCACAGGTACTAGAGATTAGGGCTGGACATTTTGGGGGCTACCCATGAGCCCACTATAGGGGTATAGTGGGAATTACTGAGATATGTTTATGAAGAAGTGCACAATGACTTTTTATTCTATTTGTCACTGAAATTGCATGTTGCAAGAAAAAAGATTTTAAAAATCTAATCAATAATACTTTGTGGACCATGATGTAGACTTAAGTAGGGTTATTGGGAAAAATATTGATGGAGCACCAGCTAATTTACAGCAAGAAAGAGCTCTGTCACATGAATCAAAGAGGTGGCCTTTGAGTGTCAAACCACAAAGTGCTTTCTTACAACGAATAATTGGTACTTAACTGTAAGCCTCCCTAATCTTTATTTAGCATTGGAAGAAATACTGAAAATTGTGACTAAGAACAAATTGCAGCCTCTACGTACACATTTTTTCATGCTGATGGGAGAAACATGCAGTTAGGGCAATACTGCTTTTGCCCAGTGAATGCACTGTTTAGGTGGGAATGGTACACCTTTGTCTCTGAAATAAGGGATAAAATTTAAATATTTTTTTCTTAATGCTGTTTATGCTTTAGTTCATAAATCTTAGTATCTCAAAGAGTGTAAACTAGGGGTCAAGTTTCTTACATTAGAGGTGAAATATCTTTATGCTGAACGTTTAGGACCAAATAGTAGGATTTCTTTAGTACGCTGGCTGAACTGTGATTCAAAGAGTTTGATTGCTTGGAGTTTGATTACCAATGGTTAATGATTTTCTTTACTTGACAGAGAAAGAAATTAAGAAAAATAAGATATGGTGTTGGATATGAAAAAAAATCCACACTCACGGCCAAGCATTGCAATAGAACATGAAACAATACTTTCTAGAACCATGGTCAATGAAAGCGCAAAAAAGGTTTGTATTGAAGATCATCTCTGAAGCAGAAATGTTTACCCTTTGGCTTCGGATGTGATTGCTGGTCAATACAGGGTCCAATAGGGCAGTGAAAGTAGTATTCAGTAAGAAATCACTTCATATTCATTCAAAAATTTAATTCATTTTAATTTATTTTTAAACCATTTTATAAAGGTATGATTGATATGTAAAAAGTTCAGTGGGTTTGTGGATAAGTATACACCTATGAAATCATTACCACCATCAAGGCTATAAGCATATCCACCACCTTCCAAAGAAGAAATCACTTCATTTTTTTAATTTTATTTCTCAAATATGTATGAGAGACTGCAAACAGTTACTATCAACCTGAACTTTGAGTTGGGATTTTCTAATTTAGTAAAAATATAGAGGACAAAAGTCTTGATGCACAACCTAACCTGTGGCTCAAACTATAGGACAGTGAGCAGGATGCAGTGACAATGGTGAAAGATTGCAGAGGATATCATTTCTATAGCTGATAAAACATTACTTTTAATGCTATATGTTAATTTTAAATATTAAATTTTATGGTTTTAAACATATTTATTATTTATGATGTAAAATTGCTAGCATTTAAAAATACTTTTATAGTTTATTTTTGTCTACCAATTCTATTCTCTATCAATTATTCTTGCCATTGATCAAATGTTATTACTCTTAATTTTAGTAAGTTTTATTGTTAATAGACATATCTTAAGATTGAATACTAATTACATCTGCTAAATTAGATTATCTAACCCAGTAATCCACATTCGTGCTGGGTAAGTATTAAGCTCTCCGTACATGGAACAAATTGAGAAACTCTTCCCTATCGAATCCTACTCAAAGCTAGGCACTGGGGAAAAAAGATGAACAGAACATGCTCTCGCTGATATCAAGAATTTGAAGTCTAAGTGGGAGATGAACATATGAATAAATGACCAGAATCATAAGGCAGTGTATGATTTGTAATTACACCAAGAAATTTGTGTTTGCCTATCATCACTCAACAAGTAACAGAATTAAACCCAGGAGAGGGTTCTCTGACTGCATCGCTGTCTCAGTAGTTTTTAAATTTTAATGTTCAGTTTGGAAAATTTTAAACATATACAAAACAAAAGAGAATAGTATGACAAGCCACCCTTTAGTCATTACACAAATTAAAAAATGATTCAATGTATGGTCATTCTTATTTCATCTATATTGCCAACTACTTCCCTTCCCATTCCCTGGGTTATTTTGAAGCAAATCCCTGGCATATTATTTCGTCCATAAACATTAACTGTCTCATAACATTAAAAGATATGTGCTTAAAAAAATCCTGCAATATCATTAAATAACTCAGAAAATTATTTCTTTCTTAGAAAATTATTTCTTTCATTGTTTTAAATTTCCCATACTGTCTCATAAAAATGCGTGTGTGTTTGTATGTGTGTGTGTTTATACTTGGTTTCTTGGGATCAGGATGCAAATAGGGTCCACACATTGTATTTATTGATTTATCTTTTAAGTGTCTTTATTGTTAGGTTTCCTTTCCTTCTTTTCTTTTTAACCATTAGGAAAAAAATTCAATGTGGCTTAATTGATTCATTTTTGCCTTCCTGTTTCTGGAATCTGTCAAGTTTACGGACGATTCCCTCACTCCCAGGTTAGATACATTCGTTCATGTTTTCCTCTGTATGGTTTCATATTTTATACTTAAACCTCTGATCCATTTGGAATTTATTCTAGAGAATAGAATGAAAAAGAAATCTAATTTTGTATTTTTCCAAATGACTACCCAAATTTCTCAGCATTATTTATAAAACATCCATTCCCACAATGCTTTTTAAATTTCCTCATCCTGTTCTTCAAGGGAGAACAATAGTGTGAGAGAAGTGGACACATATTATTCAAACAGTCTAACAAATAAGGCAACCCATATGCACTTATGTAGAAAATGTCCTTCAATTATTATTAAAGTAAAAAAAAAGATGTACAAGAGTATGGATTATGAATCAACTTTTGCTTAACAATTATTTATTTATATACAGGAAAATATCTGGTGTATTCTTCAAACTGTCAATAATAGCCAACTGTGGTTACTTCTAGTGGTGAGATAGAGGAGGTAGAGTTTTAATTTTTTTCTTTGTATAATTTAGTGGGTTTTTTTTATGATGAGAATATATTTGTGTAAGAAAATAAAATTTGAAAAAAATAGATTATTAGCATATCCTGAACTTCATTCAACAAACGCTTATTGGATTCCTCCTCTGTGTGCTCTGTGTCTGTGTTTCCCTGCTCCGTATTTTCAAATCATCCACATTCTTTTTTCTCAGTTTCTTCCTCTCAGAAAAAATAAAGCTTCAAGAATGTACTCAGGACTGACAATTAGGAGACCTGGTTTTGTCCCCACTTCTCCAGGCTAGCTTGTGAACCTGCATTGGTACACAGCTTCTCTGACCCTCTGAGTCTGCACCTGTTAAATGGGGGCTTCGATCAGATCCTGTCTGCCTTGTGCTGTCCATCTCTGGAATTCTGTGATCTGAGAATATCCATGTGCACTCTGCATGCATCATCTGACCAGTCCCATTCTAGCCAGGTTGGCCAACTGCAATAAGTTCTTATCCTTCCAGCCTTATTGGGAAATAGTATGCATTGAACATTTATTCTGTCCATTCTGCAGACAAGGATAGTGATTTATTTAATTTATATTTAGTACCTATCATAGTTGGCAAATGGCAGGGCAATTTTTTGGAGGGAAATTAAGAAGGCATTACATAAACCCCTTGAATAAGTTTTGTTGTCGTTGTTGGATATTGAGGTGATTCTATTTCCTTCAATAACTTGTTTTGAGTAATAAGTTTTTAATATAGTCTTTTTTATGAGTATTGTGCAATTGGATTATAAATCTCTTCCACTTAAGCGAATTCAGCTACGTGTAGGTGATTCTAGCGCTTATTTTTCATACAGCATGAACTTTAAATACAAGTGGACTCCCTCATCTGTTGCTTAGCTGAAGAAACAGTTGTGTTCCAATGCCACAGCAATTACTGATTGGACTGATCAATGTATGTCTGAGTACTGAATTTATGATTTTTAACATTAAAGACTGCCACCAGAAGCAAATTCTGACATAGACATATTTCTATTTTAATATATGTTTAACAAAAATATAGCAGCAGAAGCTAAAACTCATCTCTAATCCTTCTACATGGAGACGACAATTGCAATGATTATTAAGGGTATATAGCTCTCTAGTATTTATTCTATGCACATGTTTGTGTGGCAGGATACACGTCTGAAATGCTATTCTAGGTAGTTTCTTCCACTGCATTCCCTTGCTCTACCCTGGGTCATCCCTCACCTCCTTCACGTCATTACTTCTTACAGTTTCAACATTGCCTTGTGAAACTTTTGTCGGAATTAAGAGCCTTGCACGTCAAGTTCTGGGATGTGAATATTTTGACAGTGCATGCTCCAATGAGTTGAGTGCATAAAATTGCATAGAAGGTAAGAGGAGCTAGGAGATGAGGAATCCCCAGCCTGGGGGAAGGCTCAGTGAGGACACAGAGCACTTGCCAAGAGAGAGATGGGTGGGTCTGAGAGTGACTACGTATGTGAACCGGAGGGGACTCAGAACTGAGCTGCTGCCCAGCCTCTGCCCAAACAAGCACCATCTGCTGCTGGCAATGGAAAGACTTGAGAAAGCTGCATCAGGCCCCACTGACCACTGCCCCATGCGAGTAAGTGTTGGTATTAACAGTCCAAGGAACTAAGGTGGTGTTCCCTCCTTGCCATCACACTAGGAACACCCAGGATCAGCCAGTAGGTTTCTGGCACATTGATCAATTGGCATGAGTGTTGTCCATCTGTTCCCTGAGACACTGCTAGCCTCCATCCGAATTACCTTGTGTGGCCTGGCCTGCTTCATTGGTCAACAACACTTGTGAGCCCAGCTGGAGCCTGGGCTCTAGGCACCTGGAGTGGCAGTGGTGAGGTTATATAGAAAGATCCAGTCATGCTTCTTTAGTGCAACTGTGTGATATCAGCTCTCTGGGGCACATGGCGTGGCCTGTTTGGAGATTCTGCCTTTCCAAATCATTTTCTAATCATGCACTCTAATCATGGTTAAATCTTCTCTCAGAATGATTTCATGTGCAGTTACCATGATTTACTTTAAAAATCCTTTCTTGTTGGATATTCAGGGGATTCCTTAGTGTTTTGCTGCTACAAATAATGTAATAATGACTCTCCTTGTGACAACTTTGTGAACGTCTCTGAATTGAAAACAGATTCTTAAAAAATGGCGAGCAATCACAAGATAAGTACTGTGAACATTATTGTTGGGGTTTTGGCCTAACTTTCCAGAATTATTAGCAGCCCATAAAGCAGCTGAGATCCCAGCTGCATTGCAGATGGGTTAAGTATGAACTTAACACAGTGGATGGAGGAAGAAAGGCAGACACAGGAATATAAGATTGCCATGGAAACATGCTTCCTGGCTAAACACACATCTTGTCATCTAACCCATGTCTCTGAGTCTATGATGACCTGTGTATGTGAAATGAGGTATCACTTTGTGCGCAGCAATTTCAGAGAGACTCTGCAGTCCCCACTAGCCTTTGCCATCTCCCCGTGACCCAGGAAGTCTGTCTGAGTTGTCCTCACACATGAACAGGAAAGCATGAAATATTAAAGCTTCGTTACTGACTCTACTGCAAACACCTGGTGAGCATCAGTCCCTTCCAAATCAATAAGCCTTGCATCATGCGTAAAAGAGCCACAAAGTCACACTTACCACTCTCCTTTGGGTTACAGGGTGGGAGAGCTAGAGGCACAGACCCGAGGAAGATGTCAGTCCTGGAGGGCTGCAATTCCCTTTCTCATGTTTTTACTGTAGAACAAGTTCGATCAGTGTCAGAGAAGAGGTGTTACTCACCAAATAACTCAAGATTTGGAAGCCTAATGTTTGAAGAGACCCAATGAGTCAGTTTGATTTTCCCCCTCTTTGATGGTAGAAAAAGAGGAATATAGAATTGAACATATTTTATCTTTCTTTACATAGGAGGAACATATACTTATTATAGCAAGTTTGGATAATGCAGAGATATTAAAACTAAAAAAAAATCCATTTAAATAGAATTTCAGCATAGTTTTAGGTTCACAGCAAAATTGAGCACAGAAAGTTTGCAGAGTTCTCATATATCCCCTAACCCCACACATGCATAGTCCACCATTATCAATGCCCCCCTCCCCCCAGTGGTACATTTCTTGCAATCAATGAACCTTTACTGGCACATCTTCATCACTCAAAGTCCATAGTTTACCTTAGGGTTCACTCTTGATGTTGTACATTCTATGGGTTTGGACAAATCTATGACAGGTATCCACCATACACCTGTCAGACAGAGTAGTTTCACTGCCTTAAAAATCCTCTGTGCTTCACCTATTCATCCTTATACTTTTAGTCTATTTCTGTCAGTATTTAAAATGGGGTTCTTGTGGACAACATAGAGTCAAATCTTGTTTTTTTGATTCACTTTGTCAATGTCTACCTTTTAATTGGTATATTTACACTACTGATATTTAAAGTGATAACTGATATAGTTGATTGCTAGCTACGATATTTGTATTTTCTATTTATTGTCCTTATTCTTTGTTCCTATTTTTGTCTTCCACTCTATCTTTTTTTGTATTTGTGGTTTTAATGGAGCATTTTATGATTCCATTTTTCTCTCCTTTCTTAGCATACCAACTATATATATATATATATATTTACTTTCTATAGTGTTTTAGATAGTTTGCAATATATATTTACAGCCAATTCAAGCCCGCTTTCAAATAACACACCTCATAATAAAAAAATATTCCGACCTTTCTCTTTTTCTTTCCTATATCTTGTATCATTGCTGTTATTCATCTTACTTATACAGGTATAGTTATAAATGCTATTGCTTATGCATTACAAATACTTATGCATTATACGTAATAGGCATACATAGTCAAATACATTGTTGCTATTGTTATTCTTTGCAAACTTTTATCTGTAAGATCAATTAAGGATGAGAAAAATAAGTTTTTATTTACCTTCATTCGTGCTTTCTCTCACGCTCTTCCTTTCTTTACGCAGGTCGGAGTTTCTGACCCAGATCCATTTCCTTCTGTTCATGGAGAGGACGTGACTCACGAGCTGGACCTGGAAAATCGCAGGCCCCTCACCCTGTCCTTGGATCGTACGCTCTGTCCACCATTCCCACAGCGGGAGTCAATTTCAAGGATGCAGCCTTGACAGAGCAGCGAGAGAGGTTGCGGACACCATCCGGACCGTGCACGTGACCTCAATAAGGCCACTATATGCACTTTTAAGATTCTGGCAGGTGGCGCGAACATCTCTTCTTGCGCTGCCCAAGACAAGCCCTATGCACGTTCCCTCGCTTTTGAAACGCCACCTATCGGTCCGGAGTGGCCTCCCTCTGTCTTACTTAGGTCTCTCCCTGTCCTTTGTGTACACGGGCCGCTTTCCGATTTCACTCGAGAGGCTTCAGACCAACGCCTTCCCTCTGAAGAACTTATAACAGTATTTCTTGCAAGGCAAAGTCTACTGGCAACACACTCCATTTTTGTTTGTCTGAGGAAGTGTTCGTTCTTCACTTTTGAAGGGTAATTTCAGTTCTCGGAATACAGACTTCTGGGTTGGGGTTTCGTTTTGTTTTCTCTCAACACTTCAAATAGTTTCCTCTCTTCTCGTTTGCATGGTTTCTGAGACGTTCGAGGGCATTTTAAACTTCGCTCCTGTACAGGGGAGGTATTTTCCCCCTCGGGCTTCTTTGAAGGTGTTTATTTTTTATTTCTCTGACATTTTGAGTAAATATTGCCTATAAACACATCCAAAAGGCACTAAAGCGGCGGAAAGGAGAGCCTGTTTTCAGGCAACGCTTTTCACACCAAGCAGAAAGGCAACGCGTGCTTCTCTGAGGTGAAGAGGCGGCATTCCCGCCCAGGGTCCTCATTATGCATTTTAGAGGGACCAAAGCTCGTTCCGATTGGCCGGAATCCTGATCAGTCAGTATCATGCATCCTGATTGGTCGTTATGGAACAGTCCTGATTGGATGGGGCCAGGTCTTAGTCCCTTGGATGCTTGGATGACATAGTGCTGCACAGACGAAGCGCTGCAAGCGCGGGAAGCGGAGAGTGCGGTCAGAGATTCTTTCTGGTGTGCAGGGTACGTGAGAAGCCCTGCAGCAGACGGCTGCTCTAGTCTCACTATTTATACAATTTGGGCCCTCAGTTGACCATGGGGGGAGTCCATCTCAGCAGAGAAATTCTTCCTCGGGGTTCACATCAAATGAATATCTTCCCAGGGTTCGCATGACTAGACATAGTCGCCCCTCTTCGTCTCGTTTAGCCTGCCTGTTGTCTGAACTTCTTGAATCTGTAGTTTGAAGACATTAATTTGATAAAATTCTCAGTCATTATTGCTTTGAATACTTCTTCTGTTCCTTCTTTTTCCTTCTTGGTATCCCATTACTTGCATGTTACACCTTCTGTAATTGTCCTACAGTTCTTGGATAGTCTGTCGTTTTCCTTCCTTTTCCTTCCTTCCTTCCTTCCTTCCTTCCTTCCTTCTTTTTCTTCTTTCTCTTTCTTTCTTTCTTTCTTTCTTTCTTCTTTCTTTCTTTCTTTCTTTTCTTTCTTTCTTTCTTCTTTCTCTTCTTTCTTTCTTTCTTTCTTTCTTTCTTCTTTCTTTCTTTCTTTCTCTCTTCTCTCTTCTCTCTCTCTCTCTCTTCTCTCTCTCTGTCCACCCCCTCTCTCTCCCCCTCTCTCTTTCTTTCTTTCTTTTTCTTTCTTCTTCTTTCTTCTTCCAGTCTTTTCTCCTCTTTGCTTTTCAGTTTCAGAAGTTCCTACTGACATATCCTCATGCTCAGTCATAACCAATCTACTAATCAGCCTATCAAAGGCATTCTCCATTCCTATTATGGCGTTTTTGATGTCTAGCATTTCTTTTTGATTCTTTCTTAGAATTTCCATCTCTCTGCTTATATTATCCATCTGTGCTTGCATGTTATTTCCTTTTTCCATTAGAGCCCTTTGAATATTAAGTTCATGGTTTGATAATTTCAACATTCCTGCCATACAAGGGTGTGGTTCTGGCTCTTCAAATTGTGTGGGTTTTTTTTTTTTTTTTTTTTTGCATTTTAACATGCCTTCTAATTTATTTTTGTTGAAAGCTGGACATGATGTACTGAGTGAAAGAAACTGCAGTCAGTAAAGAGGCCTTTAGTGATGTGGTGGTAAGGTTGGAGGGAGGGGCAGCGTTCAGTAGTCTTATGGTTAGGTCTCAGTCTTTTAGGGAGCCTGTGCTCCTTGGTGTGAGCTTTAAGTGCCTCTCAGTTCCCACCCCTTTCAGTGGGACAGAATGACTGGAGAGGACTGGAGTTGGGTTTTTTCCTTCCCCAAAGTTGGGTAGGCTTTGTTAGAAAGAGCAGATTGCTCTGGCCTGTTTTCAAAATGGCCACATTTCTCCCTCCACTTGCTGGGAGCATGAGGGTATGTTTCTTCTCATCTTCCCTATGAGAACCTGGTTGAGCCCCTAAAGGTAAAACTCACAAAAGTGTGTGGCTTCTGATGACTGGGTCCTTCTGGAATTTTTATTTCACAGGCTTGTCCACACTGAGACTCCAAGAATTTGTCAATCACGGCTTAGGTTTTCTTTTCCTGGCACAGGTTCCTGTAGAGGCTTCCATTCATGGGATTCTGCTCTGGTGAGTGCTGATTCTCTGTATCTGCTTGTCTGCCTTTCCAATTCCGGAAGCAATAGTTTGCCTGTGACCTCACTTTTCAGAAGGATCAAAGAAGAGTTGTTGATTTTTCAGTTTTTTTTTCCTCAGCCAGAATTTTGAAAAACTGCGTAAGACTAAATTTTGTAGTAGCTACTAAAACAAAACATGATATGTATAACAATATGGTTGAATCTCAGAGTCAGAGCTATCCTTTTGATTAAAGAAACCATCGAGAAAAAGAATACATATGGTATGATTTCATTCATATATGGTTCAAGAATAGACAGCACTACCTGGTGCTGATGGATGTGAGCATAGTGGTTACTTCTGAGAGATCAGTGGTTATTGTCTGGGAAGAAACATAGAGAAACCTCTGGATGCCAGAACTGTTTTATATTTTAATCTAGATGTGGATGTACTAAGATATACACACACACACACACACACACACACATATGCACATATGTGAATGTATATGTACATCAAGCAGACACTATAGGCTGTGTGCCCCATGCACACGTGGAAAACAAGAGAGACATCCTTTTCTGCAGCTTATGTTCTAGTGAGCAAGACAGACATTAAGCATCTTACCTCAGTGACATGTCTTGTGTGGTGGTAGAGAAAGAAGTGCTGGCTCTAGGCACTTGGGGCAGGGAGAACTCAGTGCAGGGATGAGGGGAGAATTTCTGGAGGAAGCGAGAACCATTAGGCAGTAGGCAGGATAAGGAGATTGGGAGGAAGAGAATATTCCAGATATTGGGAACAGTACATGCAAAGGCTTGGAGGTGAGAGAGTGAGGCATGCGCAAGGGATTAAAAGTTTGTTATGGCTGAAGCACGTGGTAAAGATGGGGATGAAGAGGTGAGTAGAGGGGTTCACAGCAGCCTGCTACGGGTGACTACATAAAAGGAATTTTGGCTTTTCTGAGGCATCGGGAAGCCAGTGTGTGGTTTTTCATAGGAAAGAGTCAAGATCACAGTCACATTTTAAGAAACGCGTATAGGAGGCTGAGTAGTTGAAACCCTTGAAGTGGTCCAGGTGAGCAGGTGAGACATGATGGAGCCTCAAGGAGGGAAGAGATAGAGGAGCTGGCCAACAGTGTGCTGGCTGTAGAGACAGGAGGTGGAACTGAAGATCTTGTGATGGTGGGTTGTGCTGGGTGGGAGGAGGGAAGAGTCTTTCAGGACTTGGCTCTATTCCAGCGCTATTGGAGAGAAATGTAGTTCCGGACCTTAGAGGCCAGGCACCCGAGCATTGGAATTGTTTGAGTTTACGTCTGAATTCCCAGTGTCATTTCATTGCTTCTCACTGCTTTCTAGAAGGAGCCTTGCTCCCGGAAAGAGCCTTTCAGTTGAATTTGCTGGCCTCTTCTAGGTGGAGGTGAGGGGACGGGGTGTTTAATGCATCAAGCCCTCCACCTCTTCTTCCTCCTTCTCCCCACTGGCAAAGTAGGTTATTTTCAGTTCCCTTATGGATAACAAGGACAGAGCGATTTAATTACATCCATTATCTAAAATAAAAATACTTTCTGAATGGGGCTATCAGAGGATTCCCCTTCCAGGAATATGATTCCCGTCCTCTGACATGTCCTAATTTGGAGTCGGTGAACGGGATCCCCTCTCCCCAGGCGGGACAGAGAGAGCCAAGCGAGATGACCGACCATAATCAGTTGGGCAAATTCAAAATTGAGAAATAATAAGTTTAACATCTATCGATTTGCCAATTTATAGAGCGTGGGGCTCCGCCGGGTCCCTTTCCCACCCAGCTACCTAAACACTCCGCCTGGAACCGGAAGGGGCATTTAGACGCGTAGAGCTCCTCGCAGCGAATACCTTTAATGCCCCGGCCAAGAAGAAAGCCGGTTAGGATCAGATCCCGCCGAATAGGGGACCCAGGAGCCTACCGCCCTCGGTGCTCGGTGCGGCGGGGGCGCGCTGCGCGCTGCGCCAGGGCCGGCAGCTGTGGCGGCGTGGGCGCGGCGATGCAGGTGTGACACTCGCCGGCTCCTGCCCGCGCGGGGATCGCCAGGGCGGACGCTGCTTGGTCCTCACCCGGGGGGAGGCCGCCCGCGGATTTCCCACCCAGGTAGGGGACGGCGCGGCGCTGCTCGCTGGGGCGCGGACGGGGGGCTCCCAGGCTCGTCTGCTGGGGCTGAAACGTACACACTGGTACCTCTGAATGTTGGTAGTAAATGGCATAAAAGACAAGGGAGAGTCCTGGAAAGCGGACGCTGCAGAGCAAGGACTTGCCCGCCGCCCCAGGCTGCGCGCTTCTGCGAAGGTGGCGTACCCAAGGGCTGTTCTTCAAATCCTGTTCGAACTGTTAGCTCCATACATAGTTTTGCAACTTGTTCTGCTGACATTTGTAACTCGTTTCTCTAAGCTTCCTAGCCACCGCTTTTAGTTTCAGTTTTATCCCTACGAGATGAATTTTGGTGTTGTTTGTTTATTCTTAAGGAACAGATGAAAAACAGCTTACACCTGGTGGCTCTGGGTTGGGGTTTGTGAGTATGCATTTCTGTATGTGGAGGGCGCCCTCCGCGGGCGTGGGAGCGGTTTCTTAGGGACACAGCATTTGTTTATAGATGGATTTTAGCGCAAGGAAAAGAGCACGATTTGTTCTGCAGGGATGGGTGAGCAAATGCATTTAGCTAGGGAGGAGCGAGGCACTGCTGTTTCTTCCGCAGAGGAGTGTTAGATGTCTCTGCTGTCCAGGGTTCAGCCGGGCTGCTGAAACACGATCCTTTAACCAGAAATAACAGGCAAATTAGCTTCGTTTAAAGGTAACTGAATGTGTGTGTGTGTTGGGCTCTGATAGGAGCAGATTGGTGGGGTGCAGTGGGGGCACTGGAGGATGCCTGATCAGTTTTTAAAAGCCTGTTCAGGAGTTAAATGTGGGTGGCTTTGAGGTTCAGGGAGTGGCAGGTGAGGGGATGAGAGGTGTGTGTGTATGGGGGAGAGCTGGGCATTGTCACCAGTTCAAGAATCCTTCTGGTCTGCAACAGTCTCTTCTATATTCTGCTTCCTGCCCTTTGCAGGAGAGGTGACTTGTCCTGTTTGCTCCAGCCAATGCAGCAGATACAGTACAGGCTCATTCTGCATCTTTCTTGAGTCAGCAAATACTCACCCGGCACCTAGTATGTGTCAGAGGCCGGGTTAATCCTCGGAGATGCAGAGATGACGGAAACACAGACAGGCTCCCTAGCATCTCATACCTGCTGCGGGAGAAACACCTGTAATAATGAAGTGTGATAAGTTCGGTAAATGCAGGTGTGAAAACAAGATTGGCAGGAACAGAGAGGAAACAGGAATTAATTGTGGTGGTGATTATTTTTAAAATGTAACCCTCGTAAATGAATGATGGCATGGATTTCAGTAAGTATTGGGTCTCTCTCTCTCTCTCTCTCTCGGTCCCTTGGTCTGTGAGTGACCCATATCATTCACCCCATCAACATCATTGCCACTGGATGAGAAGAGCTTTAAAGGTCACAACAGGGCTGAGGTTTGTAGTACGTGACCAGACCCCAGTAGACAGACACAGGCTGGCACTGAAGGAGGAATACATCTGATGCAGGTCAGGCTTTCTTTTCTTCTTCTTCTTCTTCTTCGTCTTCTTTTTAAAAATAGATTGTTTTCCCAAGTTCCAGGACCAGGAAGGTTTTGAGGCAGTTCTTCACAAGAACAGGGATTCTGGAAAATTCTGAGAGGTTCTCAGAGCAGTTGAACGTCTGCTTTCTTCCCCCTTGGGTCCCTGACCTGTCTTCTTGTCCCAGCCCCGTTCCAAAGGAAAGCTCTGACCTTGATTGTCTCCAAATGGGAGAAATAAAGGAAAGCTAAAGCTGTTACTGCCGGACTTCTCTGGGAGATGAAAATCCAGACTCATGGATAAAAGCTGTGGTGGGTGATGCATAATGATAAAACAAAGAGCTCTTGTGTTGTGCGTGTTTTGCCAGAGAGGTGTATCACATCCATTTTTGTCACTTAAACCATCATTAAGGTATTTGAAAAGCAGATTGGCCCACTGCAAGGAGCGTGGGCTTTGATACTCAAACAGACCTAGGTGAGTATCTTCAGCAAGTTACTTAACCTCTCTGAGCTGCAGTTTCTGAACTGTAAAAAATGACAGTAGAGTTGTTATAATAACGATGTAGTAGGCTCTTGAAAAATTCATTCATTGTGAAATGATTGTCATATATAAATTACTTGGCACAAGCAAGCCCTCAAAAATGGCAGTTTATTCATTGAATATCTACTATGTGTTAGGTACTGCTCTGTGTGTGGGTAATATGAATTGAACTAAATAAAGCTTCTCAAGGAGCTTAACTGTGTGTGTGTGTGTGTGTTTAAGATAGTGGACAAATAAATAAGTAACTAGATAAGGTATCAGATAATGATGCATTCTAATGAAGAGAAATAAGGTATGGTAAAAGGAGTGGGGAGTGCTGCCAGAGGGTAGGGTAAGCTTGTTATTTTTTTATGCAGCTTGGCAAGAGAAGGCTTTGCTGATGTATGGCATTTGACCAAACCCTTGGAAAGTGAGGGAGTGAGCCAGGCATATGTCTGGAGAGAGAGCATTCTGGTCAGAGTAACAGCCCTGCGGAAACCCTGAAGCAGGAGGGAGGGGTGTTCATAGGGAACCAGAGAGGCGGTCAAGGAGGCTGTGGCTGAGTGAGTGAGGGGACAGAAGTAGGACTTGAGGTCAGAGGGGTAACATGACAATGCCACCGAGTAATACTTCATAAAGATTTATATGGTGTCATTAAAATGCATGTCCTGAGCTCTTGTTTAAGGAATTGGCTGAAATCTTCTCGGTGTATGTTTAGAAGCTTGGAGGGTAGACATAGGTTCCTGTGGTCCCTCAGAGCATAAACAAATGCTGCAGGAAGAGGCTTAATCTTTGCGAGGCAATGGAAGTGCAGGAGTGAAGGAGACAGTGCAAACCAGTGTCCAGAGAGCTTTCATCCCGATTAAGAACTATATTTGCGTTTCTTTTGAACTTTTGTATTACGTGTGTTTCCTTTCCCCTACAGTGAAAGAAAGGGTCAGCTTTATTGCATAGTCCTATAGGCCTTGTCCTTGCTACTTCTTTATTCTTTTTTCTTTGAGAGCAATACTAGTTTTTATGGTTATAGAGGTGTTGGGAAACAACTGAAAATGTACAGATCTTTGATGTACCATGGAATGCATTTATATAAAATGTGATGAATTTATTTGAGGCCTCCATCTTGTAGGCGTAATATGAAGAACAGTTTGCTGCCCTGTCCTTTTGAGACTTTGTTCTTATGGAGAGCATGGTTTTGGGATTTGAGAGCCCCATCTCACAGGATAGATCCCACATTTGGATGCAGTAAGGCTACTGCAGTGTATTTCATGGACAGAAATAGGGCCGGGGCCTCAGAACGTTGTCAGAGTTTCTCTGAAATAGGATGGTGAGACTGGGTCACAGTTACAGTGGCTGGCTGGATGTCCTCTCAGGCACCTCAGAAGGTCACATTTACCTCTGTGAATGTCCCCCATCCAAAGTCTAGCTTTTAGTTTTACTGCCTCAGAAACTGAATCTGTTCCTTTGGCTATATCATAACCATGTCGTAGTGGCCTTGCTCATCTTCATGTCACTCTGTTGATTTGCAATGGCTGAGACATTGTGTAACATGGCTAGTGCGTCTTCTTCCTACAGACCCCACTTCATGAGAACTAAATCACAAAGAGAAGGTTTCCTTGATGAGCACATACTCAGAGCAAAGCAATTTAGATGTTTACCCTAAGGGCTGATCACACACATTAGGACTGATGTTGTCAATGAGACTACAGAACAAACCACCCTAAAGCTTAGTGGCTTAAGACAGCAACCATGTATTATTCTCTCATGTCTGTGGGTTGGCTTGGCAGGTCTACAGATCTAGGTTGCACTTGGGTGATTTGGGTCTACTGATGCTGAGGCTGAGGGCTGGCTGCTGTAAGGTGGCCTCAGCAGGGAAGAGTTGGCTCTGTTCTCTGTGGTCTCTCATTCTCCAGTAGGTGATCTCAGCATGTTCACATAAAGGTCAGGAGTCCAAGAGAGAGAGTGGACACTTGTGTGACCTCGTGAGGTTTACTTACAATTGGTACACTGTTATTTCATCCTTGTCTTTTGAGAAAAGTAAGTCACAGGCCAGCCCAGAGTGAAGGGGAAGGGGACAGACTCTTATGACAGGAGCTCCACAGTCACATTACAAAGAGTATGGATCCAGGGAGGGGAAGAATTGAGGATATTTTTGCAATCAATCCATCATAGAAATCTTAATATTTAAAGTCCCCTTGGCTAAGGCTCCTTTTCTCTTGTATTCTTCTTGAATGGGCAATGCCTGCGACTTGCTCTTTTTTTCTTTTTCTTTCTTTTTTTTTGTGTGTGTTTTTCTATGCTTCCATGGTTGACCTACTTTTGATATAAATATATTATGTCTAGATAGTCATTCATTCGCCAAATATGTATGAGTATTCTCTGTGTGCCAGGCATGTTATAGGCAGGTGATACAGCAGTAAAAATAACATGATCCATCCTCATGAAGTATTCATTTTATTTGGGGGAGACAAATACTATGCGTAATATCAGGTGATGAGAGAACATCAAGCAGGAAAAGGAGGATGGAGAATGCCTGGTTGGGTGGGGGTAGGGAAGTAGGGTGGGGTAGGAGGTAGGCATTTTATGTAATGGATATCTGGGAGAAGACCCTTCCAGGCAGGGAAAACAAGTGCAAAGGTCCTGAGGTAACAGATGGCATGTTCTGGGAACAGTAAAGAGATTCATGTAGAAGCACCAAGAGAGGGGGAGCATGGTAGAAGATGAGATGAGAATAATAGCAGGGAGCGAAATAACACAGGGTCTTGTAGGGCCTTCTATAGACTTTGGTTTTTACTCTGAGTAGGAAAGGAAGCCATTGGAGAATTCTGAGCACGGGTAGTCATGATCTGATTTAGGTTTTACAATGATCGCTGAAGCTTTGAACTTTATAAAATAGATTCCAGTGGTCAAAAATAAATACAAGAAGATTGGTCAGGAGCCCACTTGCAGTGATCCAGGTGAACGATGATGGTGGTTTGGACCAGAGTAGTTAGTGGGTAAGATGGTAAGGAGTGGCCACATGCTGGATATATTTGATGAGAGAGCGGATAGGACTTATTGATACGATAGGTTTAGGTAATGAGAGAGAGAAAGGAGTCGAGGGTGAGTCCACATATTTTGACATGGAGGACAAAAAGGAGTTTCCCTTTACTGAGATGGAGAAGAAACAGTTATGGGGTTCGATTGGCCACCCATGGGATATGTTAAGTAGATAGTTGTATATATGAGACTAGTAGATAGTTGTATATATGAGACTAGAGTTGAAGCAAGAAGTCCAAGAAATAGATATATATTTGAGTAAAATTAACACATTATTTATTTGTCCCTTCAATGGGCCAAGTTACTGCTGTATCACCAGTACTCAAAATATTGCCTGACACATAGTATGTGCTCAATGAATATTTATTGAACAAATTCATGGAACCATTTAATCACTGGAGGTGACTTTAAATCTTTGCTTTGGTGGATCTTGAAGTGTAACTCTTTGAAGTTATTCCTTTTCTTTCCAAGGTCTTCTGGGAGCCTTTCTGTGGATCTCGTGATCTAAAAACAGGCTTTAAATGGGAAGGCTCCAATTGCTTATATCTTACAGAAAGCAATGTGTGGTGATAAGTAAGAAAGAAAAACAAGTGGAAACTAAAAAATAGCTCATATTTTCAAAAAAGGAGACAAAATCCTCCAGAGAGAGGTGGCTGAAATTCAGGGGTGTGATGTTCTTGCGTTATTATTGTACTGCTCTTAATTTAAGATTGAGCAGGAGCAGGGAAGAATCTTGAAAAGGGAGAAACTTATTTAAATCGATTTTATGCCAAGTGAAAGAGTGTCACCAGCTTGCTTCAAAAAATCCTGTATCTACAGCATCTTGTATAATGGTGCTCCTCTTTAAAAAGGAGAGAAGTAGGCAATAGCCCTATAGGAAAAGGGGAGAGTAGGAATGACTTTGATCTCAGACTCAAGGTGCTGTTCATTTCCTCCCCGTGGTATGGCTGAATATGGTGTCTGTTTTGTTTGTAATGACACTGGGGAGTGAAAAAGAAAAAGTAGGTACCGCAATTGCAAGTGGTTTCCTCTGTGTGTGTGTGGGGGGGGAGTGGGGCGTGGGGGGGCAATAATGGGAATAAAAGCATTGAAGCCCAGAAGGAAGTATGAGAAAGAGATAGCAAAGTGGCCTCCATTTTTATGTGTGAGTACTAGGCCTGACCATATGGGACGTAGGATGGAGTAGTGGGTTTGTTACCAGACAGAGTTGAGTTTGAACTCAAGCTTCATTACCTTCTAGCTGTGTAAACATGAGCAAGTTATTTCACTTTTCTAAGGCATGGTTTCTTCAATTGTAAAATGATCGTGGTAATGATGATGATGATGAAGAAGATGATGATGATGATAATGATGGTGGTGGTGGCGGCGGCGGTGGTGGTAGTAGTAGTAATGATACTCAAGTACTCTTTGTTGCCTTCATGCTCCTGGACTTAGAAATATGTTGGTCTAACTGTTAATTAAGGGACCATCATACTTGCTGAAGGACTTTAAAAAATTCTGTGTGAAGAGAGAATTGAGCACCTGCCATTTAATGTCACCAGTGCTATTGAGAAAATGATTTGCATGGGACCCATGATGTTTAAAATGAGACGAGTGTGTGATAATCAGCCTTATGGGCTAGAGATTTCCAAGGTGCCTCTGTGGGAAACAACCTTCTGTTCTGTGCAGTAAGGTCACCCCACTAGCTCAGCTCTGCAATGTCCCATCGTTTGTTGGCCTTCCATATGAAAATTTCTGAGTCAGTCTGCCCCATTGTGTCTTCTCCTGCAAAAGTCTGCTGTTCTCCCTGTGCCAGGCACGTAGTAGGCATGCAATAGTATTTATTGGATATGTGAATGAGTTAATGCTGTTGTGGCTGCTCTACTGCCCAAGTTTCTTCCTGGTTATTTCTCACTGGCCTGGGCAGGAAATAAGAGTGTGAGTGACAGTAATGAGCTAAGTCTTCAGCGCCTAGTAGGTACTCAGCAGCAAATGGTTTCTGTACTCACCACCTCCTTTGCTGCCATTCTGGCCTCCTCTAGATCGAGGAACATATACTCCATGTTCCCTTGGAGCTTTCAGATGCGTCAGCAGCAAAGGCCAAAGCTCCCTGATGTCCTGACCTTTGATTACAGCTCACCCACAATGTCTCCTCTCCAGCAGTGAAGACCCACACCATGGGTTCCCTCTTTCCGCTCACCACACAGAGTCTGTGGCCCTAACAAGTCTTCCTGTTTTCTATAGATACGTCTGTTCAACCCACTTCTGGTCCCTTCATTTGTTAGAGCTGCTTCTGTGTTGGGTGGCAGTAGAGAGAGTAATATTAACTTCCTGTTTCCAAAAGGCAATGAAGAGTTGATCTGAACTTCTTTGAGGAGCTCGATCATGTAGGCCATATCCTTTCTCTCATTTCCATTTTATAGATGGCAAACCTAAAGCCCAGAGAAAAGAAATCACAGACTTTTAAATGTATCCTTGGAGAAGAGGAGGCACAACTTCATTTCCTTGGCTTCCAGCTCTGCATAGATAGAAGAAAGGTAATTTGGCCAGAACTCTGGGCTTTCTTGAGTCACAGATGGCTGGGTCTGGAATTTGGCTGTTCAAGCTGTGGCTGCTTCCTGTTGACCCCAGACAGTACATATGTTGGCAGGAGCTCTAGATTCCTACAACTCACCTGAACAGGGATAGTGTGAGTTTTCAAGGTCTTTCCCCGATAGAAACCTGCAAATGAATATTGCTAAGGACAGGGAACAGAATGTGTCCCTGTATAAATGTGCCATCCATCATTACTCATGAGTGTTCAGGTTTTGTTTTAATCAATATTTCATGGGCAGGTTCCAAGGCAATGGAAGGATTTATTCACACTAGGGTCTAGGCTAGAGGATGGAGACGGAGAGGTCACAGCAATGTCAAGAGTTTCTGACTTTGAGTCTGGAGGTACATGGGACTCAGTCCCACTCCTACCGCAGTGATAAATGATGAACACATCCACTCATGGTCATTTAAAGATCTATAGATTAAATGCAAACACTTATTTTTAAAAATAATTATGCATACATATTAAACCTCTTAAGGAAGAGGAAGCTATAGGAAAACAATGTAAAAGCAGAAACTGAATAATTAAAGTAATAGAAGACAAGCTCAAGGGGAACGGTGAAGAGGTGGATTAGA
The DNA here is from genome assembly GCA_003508835.1 of Eonycteris spelaea. Lineage (NCBI taxonomy): Eukaryota > Metazoa > Chordata > Mammalia > Chiroptera > Pteropodidae > Eonycteris > Eonycteris spelaea. Next base: position 5,569,049 of record PUFA01000115.1, read on the forward strand.
ATTGTTCAGAGGCAATGTGGAAACAAGGTGGGGTGCTGGCCCAGGTTCTCCTCTCAGTCCCTGTCATGGGTGACTTTTTTTTTCTTCTTTTGGTGGTGCTGGCCGGTCTCTGGCAGATAAGCTTATGCTGTGCTCCAGTGTTCACAAGATAGGATTGGTGATCTCTTGGTTCCATGGTGGCCTCAGTTTCCTCGTCTGTAAAATGGTCATAATGAGATCTACTTTCTAGGGGGTTCTTGAGGGGGCATTTATTGAAATCATGGTTCTTTAGTGCTTAGCAGGGTACATGACACCCTATGGGTGCTTTGTCACTACAATAAACTTCCTGAGAGCGAGGACCATGTCATCTTTCTACCACTGTAACTCTGATGTCTAACACAGCCCTTGGCACATGTACGTTCTGCATGGTTAGCTGTTTTACCAAACCTGGAGTACCTGAAAGGAACCTGCGTATATCAAAAATGCTGTAACCCTGGACTGTAGAACAGAGAAAGGTGGTGGAGGAACACAGAGAGGGTCTACCACCTTGATCTTGGGGTGCTGGAGGGTTCATCGATCAGCTTACCGAAAGGGTTAGAGAGCAAGAATTTCCAGGAGAAGATTGGGGTGCTTCCCATTTCTAATGTTGTGCTTGGGATTGCGCTATATTTGGATGATGACTCTCATCTCAGGGTTAATCCTCTTTGTCCGAGTCATCCAGCCAGGGGATTAACTGCTTTAAACTCCAAGCCTCACTGGCCCTGACAATGTGAGCTTTGTGTCGCCAAGACCCAGGGCTTCCAGGGGTCAATTTCTATTGATCCAACGTACAAGGCTCCTTTGTGGTTATTTAATCCCAGCCCCTTAATACTATGGAGGGAGAGATTGAGGCCCCAAGAAGAGAGGTAACTTATTTTTTATGGCGAATTTGTGATCAGAACCCCTATTTCAAGCTTGGGGTTCTTCCCTCTCTGCCCGTGCTAGTCTGCAGTGAAAGGTTCAAGGAAAGGACTTAGGCTGAAAGAATTAAAACAATGGGTCAGTGGGAGTGCCAGAGGACTAGTCTCAATTATACATTGTCTTCTGGGGGAGTCTCCAGTCTGCCTGTGAAAGACCCGGCCTGCTTCTTTGCTTATAGATGGGCTATTTAGAAACACCCCTAAAGGGACTGAGTCCCCCAGACATTTTCTGGATTCGTGGGCTCAGCTCAACATTCACATTCTGGGATGAGAGAAATCTGCCTGGCCCAGCTGAGGTACGTGCCCATATCTGAGGTCAACCATGGAGTTAGGGAAAGGGAGTCCCTAAAAGAAGATGGAGGACTTGTTAGCAAAAGAAGGGACTTGGTCGTCGGGTGGGCAAAGCTGGCTTCTCTGGCTGAAACAAAGATTACAAAGTATTAGTGTTGTTGGTGAATATCAAAGACTTTTAAAGTCTGGCTACATCTCCATCTTTCCTTTTCTAAGGAATTCCAGTTTTCATTACTCTCTCCTAGTTTGCCCGGCCTTGCATTTTGGGAATTAACATATGCAGCACTCAAAGATCAAGACGTCTATTTATTCAACAAATATTTATCGATCGCCCACTGTGCTAGGCCTTGGAGTTAGCGGTAAGTGAAGGGGACATGAACCTGACCCTCAGAATTGCTAGTTTGTGCATAACTTGAAGATCTGTCAGCCCCATTGCTGCCCATCATAACTTTGAATAAAGAAAAAAAGTGTGTCATTGAATCACATCGACAAATTATTCTGCCAAAGAACGTGACTTTGCATTCTCCCTGGGCACAGAGGAACATTTGGGAAGTCGGAGAGCGAAATCCCTCTTCGGACCCAACAGCCTGCTTCTGTTCTCCAGAAACTGGGAGAGAGTGGGCGGCCTTCATTTGCTCTGCTTCTGTTTGCAGGCTGTGAATGAGAACTGGCACCGCAGGCTGCTTTGTTTTTGTGGTGGTGTTTGAACACCGGACAGCATATTGCTTTGCTATTGTCAGGTTATTTGTATAATCCCAGCAGCTGGCAACTGGGTAATAATATAATATGCAAAAGAAAAAAAAAAATCCGGAGTTGCTTAGAAAGAATCAAAACAGTCAGAGAATGATGTGAGAGGTGCAGTGCCGTGCAGAACGTTGGATGACTGCGCTTCACAAAGGCAGGCGTTCCTTGGGTAGAATTCCCGTGGGACTTCCCTCCCTAAAGTTCAGGGGAGGGTCATGCATTCTGGAATGGGAGCCTGTCTCTTTCTCTTTGCACACACTGACGGAGTGAGGAAAATGGCCTCAGCCCTTGGGATATGGCCAGGCTTGTGCTGATAGGGAGCTCACAAGCAGCCATTGTGTCTTTGAGCCCAAGGTCAGCATTGGGGTGCAGATATAGAAGAACACCGAGCTAACCCTTCTCTCTTCTGTTTTATGTTCCAGGGTGGTTAGAGTGTAAGCTCTGGAGTCAGATTACTGGGTTGGAAGCTTACCTCCTTCATTTACTAATTGTGCTTAAATGCTCTGTGTCTCAGTTTTCCCATCTGTGAAACAAAGATAACATTAATAGTGTTCCATCTCATGCAGTTGCTAAGAGAAATAAATAAGTGAGATAGATATACAGTGCTCAACAAAATGTTTGGCATATAGTGAGTATATTAGTCAGCTATTACTGTATAATAATAATGCTGCATAACAACCAGCTCCAAATATCTCAGTGGCTCCCACAACAGACATTATTTATCTTACTCATGAATTTGACAGACAGCCGGAGATATTCTTCTTGATGCTGCAGGTCAAGTTCAAGTTTGCTCCACATGTCTCTCATCCAACTAAAAGGATGCTACTAGCAGCTACTAGGGACATATTAATCTCATGGGATATTCCTTTCATGGTGGAAAACATTGCAACATTACATGGCTAAGGATATGAATTTGAATAGTATTACATGAGGGAGAAGAATTGAGAATAATAATCGATCTACCAAAGCAAAATATGTACTAGGATGTTGAGGAGGGACTTTTCTGTTGTCCCAGAATGGGCATTCAAAGTGCAAATCTGAACGTAAGAAGGCTCAGACACTAATTTTTAAAACAAGCCACAAGTCACATGGGTCCCTCATGAGTTTCAAGAGGTAGCAAAACGGGCCTTGGAGTCCTCAACTGTAAGCTCCCAAGTCTGTATCAGCCTAGAGCTGGAAAAGGAAATTATATTCTTTGGCATCTTGGCCTATAGGAAGTACTTGCTTGAGGTGAAAGACCTTTTGCTCCCCACAAAATCAAGTGATGGGACTCTGAGAGACTCCCTTGTATAGACTGAGGGTGCTTGGAAGGAGGGCGTTGGGGCATCTTGTACCCTGGCGGAGTGTCACTGACCCACGAGCCAGCAGGCAGTCCACTCCCCTGTGGCACTGATGGAGTGGATTGGACATGCAAGGGAGCTTTCGGAAGGCTTAACATGCTCCCTGGAGTTTGGGGCATATGAAGATGTAGAGCTTGGTGTCTACTTCTGGTCCGGCAATTTCGGCAGGCAGGAGGCTTAATAGAGTCGCATACCATCAGGGAAAGTTAGATGGTAGTTCAAAGTCAAGGGAAGAAAAGAATGTTTTTCTATTCTATTCATTGGGGGCTTAGGAAAGTACAGAAGGCTCCACCTGAGGAAGCATGAAGTGTAGGGAAGAAGCAGGAGCCCCAGGGCTGCCCAAGCAGTAGTTGAATCACGACAGGGAGACAACTGTCTGAAGAAGTGGCCTGATGCATGGACAGCTGGTGGGTCTGAAGTGGGACCCAGGCATTGCTCTTTGAGAGGCTCCACAGCACTGAAGGGGGCCAAGAAGAGGCTGAACGTGGCCCCAAGAAAACCGCATTACACAGAAGCCACCCATATCAGAGGGGCCAGTCCAAACTAGACCAATTCCAGGGAGGGACATCACCATCGTAATCATACTTGTTACGCTTTACTCACATTCCATTTTGAATGAACAAAATTCGTCCACTTCCTTTCTCCACTTCTGGTCCCTCTCATAGCTCCTCCTCTCCTCCCTTCAGCTCTATTTGGCATCTCACAAATGTTATGTGCTGGCTAATGAGCTCTCTCTGCAGAGAGCTGGACCTTGGGGGTGTGGGCACACTGGCTGATCAGCTTGGGGGCTCCCGGCTTTGACTCCTAATCCCCAGCTTCTGTCTGGCCAGCACCAGATGGAATCCTTTGCAGATGCTCAGCCAAGTTGCTCCACTTTTAGACTAAGGCAGGGTCCAAAATACATAAATAAAATTCTGGCACAGAGCATATCATTGCAGGGAGCAGTGTTGGCATTTTTGGAGGAACAAGCTTTTCCCAATGGTAAAAGCTATCTTCTTAAAAATAAATCTTCTCTTAATTTGACAATCCCTGAGCTTTTAGGGAGAGATTAAATAGCTAAAGTGAATGAAGAAAGAAGGTAAGCTGTGCCTCAGGTGCTTTGTCATTTGAGATGGGAGTACGAAGCTATGGTGCGCAATTAATTGGTTCTCATGCTTGAGTCTGGGCTGCTTGGTGACCTGCCTGGATTTAACAAGTGACAAATCCACTCCTGGCTCTGGTTGTTGTAAACTAATGTAATACAGAAAATGCAACTTATTCCAAGCCTTGCATTTGCAAGGGAATTTGAAATTACCTAAATTTATTGGTGAAATTAGTGAATATTTAAACCAGAAACTCTAGGGATGAGGCTGGGAAATTGAATTTTTTAAAGAAACTGCCCAGGGTTTCTGATATGCAGCCAAAGGTTGGAACCCAATGAAGGAGTAAACCTTCAACTATTATTTCTGCCTCTAATGTTTTTATTTGCCTTCTAAAGTTACCCACAATTCTTGGGTAGAAGCTCATTTTCTTTTTTTGTTTTTCATGTCTATTATATTCTATTATAATTTCTACAATTTTTTATTTTATATTTTCTTTCTGAAGATGGACTCAGCAGCTTGGTAAACCAAACAGGGCACCCACTAGCTAGAAGGGAAGAGAGAGGAGTTGGCTTAAAAATGGAAGCAAATGAGATCAGTTCTCTCGAACCATGTGGGTCCTCATCCCGATTGGGGATCAGTTCCTCTCTGCCCCTCCCTTCCCTCTGCTCCTACTTCAAAAAAGCATCTGTTTAAATTTATCATATTTTTTAAAGTGCTGCTTGTTCGTTGACTCCAGGTGTCTGAGTACAAAGGCTATGCTCCTACTATGTGCTGTGCAGTCCCACGTGGCAAGCTCCCCTGTGTCAGGTCCTAGAAACATATTTCACTGACCTGTGTCCCATTAGGCCAGGGGTTTTGTGGATGCAGGTGCGACAAGCACAGAGCCTGATTCAGAGTAGGTCTTTATCAAAGATGCCCTCCCTCCCTCCCTCTGTCAAGGCTTACGTCATGATGCTCACAAATGGGGTCCTCAGACTCAGTTGAGAGAGCAGGGGTGCTTGGGGTTGAGTCCTCTGCCTGAATCATCTTTAACTGCTCAGATTCCTCCTGCTGGTTTGACTCCGCTCCATCCTTATTGCCTTGAGAGCCCTTGAACCCTGGTCCCCCGCTCGCTGAAGAGCTGGCGCCTTCAGCTCTGGCTCCCTCTCCATCCTTTTACTTGCTTGTTTTGTCTGAGTCCTTTAACAAAACTGGACGGCCCACTTAAGATATTTTGTATCTGGGGCTCATCTCCAACCTTCGTTGTTAGTCCTGCATTTTCCAAAACATCTATTTAAATAAGCTTGAGGAAGAGACAGTGTAGGTGGCCCATAAAGCCAGAGAGCCTGCATCTGTTTATCCAGGATAACCTAGAAAGTCAAGATCCATGCAGCACACACTCTCGGGCCCCTGTGCACACTGTGCTGTTTGGAGGACACAACTGGGGGAGATTTGCATTTGTTGAATTCTAGTTATTTGCCTACCGTTTTCTAAAGAGTAGACCTTGTTTTCTCTTTACAACAAATTCCTGCAAGGTAGGAAGTGTTATTCCCACTTCAGATGAAAAGCCAAGTCACTCATCCAAAGTTTCAGCGTCGGGGTGTGGTTGTGATCCAGGCCTTCGGACTCCTCATCTTGTGTTCATTTCCATCTACCAGGCATGTCTTCACTGAGGCCTCCAGAGATGAGGAAGGAGAGAGTGACTGAGAGCAGCCTGGGTTGCTGGATAAGCGATCTCCTGGAGAGACAATCCTGAGCTCTGGGCGTCCTTGCTCTGTGTCCCTGCATGTTACCCCATTGCCTGAAAACCACCTGGGCCCGTGTAGAGGACTGTCACGCAGAGAGGTGCCATGAGGAGGAGCATAGGGAAAATGGGGTGCATTGTGTTGCTCTGGATGTAACTCTATTGCAAAGTGTCTAGCTTTTTCAGCTAAGAGAAGATGCTTTAAATCTTTTGGGAAAGAATTTGTCCATGCAACCTTATCCCCCTCCTTACAGGAAAATAAGACTAGGGTGGCCAAATTGTGTTTTGGCTTGCTGGTACTGGTTTGCTATTCTTTTCTTACCACATTCATTAAATTATCAAACTGTTATTTATTAAGATTTAAATGAAACCACCCAGCCTCGAGACCCATCTGTTCTTGCTATTTTTCCCCTCAGGGAAGTCACGAATCTGTCATTTGTGATTTTACAGCTTTTCATGTCCACAGTGCCAGTGGTGTTTCCTCTGTGGGGCTACACCGCACCTCTCCCCACGTGGGCCCTTGGGAGGACTGTGAAACTAATGCACCACCTTTGTCAGGAAGTGAGACACCCTCCCTGGGTGCCGGGCACAGCAGCCAAGTCCGGGTGGGAATTGTACATCCTTCATCACAAAGCAGAGATTTTTCAGGCCCACAGAGGGATCAGGGCTTCCTTTTAAGCCATGAGACAGCTTTCTGTTGTCCAGAGATAAAAAAAAAAATCTCTTCTTGAAAGAAGAGTTTGCTAGGCTGCCATAACAAAATACCACAGCATGGGTGGCTTAAACACAGACGTCTATGTTCTCACAGTTCTGGAGGCTGAAAGTCCAGGATCAAGGTGCCAACAGGTTGGTTTCCTCCAAGGCCTCTCTCCTTGGCTTGCAGACAGCCACCCTGTTGACCGTACTTCACATGACCATTCCTCGAGTGTGCACTTCCTTTGTATCTCTTCGTGTGTCCTCTTTTTTATAAGGACACCAGTCAGTTTGGGTCAGGGACCACACGAAGGACCTCATTTTAACTTAATCACCTCTGTAAAGACTCTGTCTCAGAAGAGTCATATCCTGAAGCACTGGGGTTTAGGACTTCAGCCTATGGATTCTGAGGGGACACTTCGGCCTTGACAGAGAGTGAATGAGTGAGGATATAAACACTCAATGAGTCTATTCTATGTGAGGCACTGAACTCATGGCATCACGTACATTTTCTGATTTATTGAAAAGGGTCTTACTGATCATCCCACAGTGATACCAGCTGACCATTGTGCAGTCAGTGCAAGGGGCAAGACTTCCTTGAGAACTTGGAAATTTATCACGAGGGCATAAAAAGCAGAGTGAGAAAATGAAGTCACCTCAAAGAGAGAAAAAGACCCTGCCCTCTGTACTTGAACATAACTAGATCAAATATATGATAATGATAATGATCATAACTGATATTTGTTGAGTGCTCACTTTTGGCTGAGCTTTTGTTCTAAGTGCTTTACAAGTATCACTTATTTAATAGTCACAATTTTAAAGAAAGAACACAACTAACCCTCCTAAAAGGTGTTGGTCAGCCAAGTATGATAGGAAAAGGAGCTTCTCAGAAGGCAATGTTGGCAGTACTGAATACCACCCAAGAAAGAGATTGTTCTAGCCAGGAGACTCAGGTACCAGGGTTCCCTTGGCCAGACTGTACCTACCGTGGGCTCTGAGCTGGAGTCCGGGAGCAGAGTGACTCATCTGCCTCTCCTTGTTCCAATACCGTGTTTCTCATCATCCTTCCATCTGTGGGGGAACTACCCATGCTGGTCTGCCTGCTGGGAGAGGAGGTGCTGGCCATGCCAAGATGAGGATTCTGTCTTATAGGTAGATTTCTCCTGGCACATAAGTAAAGTGGCCTTCTGGTTGATGGCTCAGTCTGGACTGCTTGGGTGATGGAGAGAGACTTGTGTTATAGACCCGATGAAATCTGAGTTAGGGTGAGAGCCAGACGTTGGGCTGGGATATTGTGTTTGTTTCCTGTTGTTGCTGTAACAAGTGACCACAAATGTAGGGACCTAAAATAACACACATTTATTATCTTACAGTTCTGGCTTTCAGAAGCTGAAATGGGGTTCACTGAGCTAAATTCAAGGTGTGAGCAGGGCTGTGTTCCTTCTGGAAGCTCTAGGGGAGAATCTGGTCCCTTGTCTTTTCCAGTTTCTCAAGGCCACCTGCATTCCTAGGCTTGTGGCCTCTAACCAGCAACTTAGCGTTTTCCAATGCCTCTGACCCTCCTGCCTTCTTCTTTTGGTTTTGGGGATCCTTGCGATAACAGTGGGTCCACTCAGATAACTCAAGATCCTTAACTCAGTCACATCTGCGAGTCCCTTGTGCCACGTCAAAGGACAGAGTCAAGGTTTCAGGGAATAGGATGTGGACATCGTTGGGAAGCCATTATTCACCATGCCACAGTTCTTCTTCCTGAGAGAAGGCATACCCCTTTGGGAAAGCTTTGGGTGATGGTCAGCTGGCCACCTTCGTTATACCCAAACTTAACATTGGTGCGTTTTTGAAGCTGCTACTCCCTACCTGCTGAGGCAAGGGGGAGGGTAGCATTACCCCCTGTGAAACTCAGAGAACTAAGGGTCACAAAGGCTGAGTGGTTTTCTGGGGTTGAAATCTACTCTGTCCAGCAGCCCTGACATTTCCATTAAACCATGCTTCCTTTCCTATCTACTGAGCAGATAGGGATATTGTTAAGATAAATAAGTTGAGAACTATAAGAAGGAATATAGATGGTGGAAATGTTAAAAGAAGGCATACAGGTGTAGATTTTCACGTGGTGTGCTAGAGTCACACTGTCTGCTGCAGAAGCTGACATTCCTTGGTCACTGGGTTGCTCTGTATTTGGCTTTATCATAAAACATAATCAACAAATCAGGTTGCAAACCACCTTAAGAAGGAAGTACGAACATATCTTATTTCAGTAAGTCATTTATTCGTGCATTTATTCATTGATCTTTTATCGCCCATCGAGGGTGGGCCTTTTCTTTGGTAAGCGTTGCGGGTAATATAGAGAGATGTTTAACGCTTGTCTCTTGTTCACAAAGAGTTTACAGTTGAGCACTTGAGTCTGGTCCTTTGTCCTATAAGACATGTCACATGGACTATGAAATAGAAAGAGTTGGAATCTAATGCTAGATCCATTAGTCACTTAGCTGTGTGACATTGGGCAAATGGCTTAATCTCTCTGATTTGCCTCAGTTCCTCCTTCTACACAATGGGATAAAAACTGTATGTACCCTGGAGGGTCCTTGTGGGCACTGAATGAATGTCAAGCTTCCAGCTCTGGCTGGACATGTGTGTGGCAGACGCTCCTAAGATGTTCTCTACTCTTTCTTTCCCTGGGGCTTAGCGTTAGCTTTAAAGAAAAGTGTGGAAGCGATGGGCTGAGGAGCGTGGGAGGTAAATTCAAGCATTTCTGGGATGTTCTAACTAACGGGCAGGCTGGAAACAGATCCACTTCGCCCTTTGTGTGGCCAGTCGGAACGAGTGCGTTAGGCGTGCTTTCCGTTGGAGGCTGCCAGGGACACATTCTGTTCTGAGCCCACACACGCCAGCAGCGCTGTCCAGCCGAACCGGTTACACCCTCTGGCAAGAAAGGCTCAGTAGGTGTTTAGAAAACAGATTGTCCCCACTGTCCTGATTTTGGAGGGAAAAAATAAACCTCTTGGAGAAGAAAGAAAAGAAATATTCCAGGATAACAGATATTCCCGTATATTCCTGGATAATAACAGACATGGAATGGGCCCACGGACATCCCGGTGGCTGTCTGGGTGGGTAGGGAGCTGAGATGCCAGTAGGGGTGGGAGGGAAAGAAGAGTGAGGCATTGGGCTGAGGGTTCTGCTGGGCTCTGGCACCCTGCTCTCAAAGGTGGAGTTTTAACCCCTGCACATTGGGGTGCAGAAATAGTCCCAGGCATTCGCCAGGATTTTTATGTTTACTCTTCCAAACTTAGCAGATTCAGGAGCAGTCCTTTGAGCATTTCTTTTTCTCATCATAAGCCCTCAAATGACATGTATTTCATGGACTGTAAGGAGACTCGGGAGGCGAGAGTGACTAATGACATCTGCTCCTTTGCAGAGAAAAGCGGCCCACAGGTATTCAAGCATATTCCGTGAAGGGGAACAGGAGCATATACCTATGAACGCTCATCTTTCTCAGGTTTATCCCAAGGGCTCACATCAAACCCAAGATTGGGCAGACTCTACATTCCCACCCTCTGGGGACAGATCCCCTCACCAGCTCGGCGCCGTGTCTAGCAGAGATTGCCGGCCCCCTCCTAGGAGCTGTTTTCATCTTGTCCTACCAGTGAGTCATCCTCAGCGGCTGTTCTCCAAGAAGGTGGGATGGGAGAGCAGGAGGAGGTGTCAGAACGCAAAAGCTGTTCTGTGTTTTTCCTTGAAAATTAACTTTGCGCTTGTAAGCGTGGCTTTTCTGCATGATTCAGAACAAGTGACTGGACCAGGTAGTGACCCGGGTTCTGGTAGCCCCCCCCCCCCCCAACCAACTGGTTGAATATGAGATCCCATGTGCAAGTCTCTTGTCCTGCTGCTTTTTAACAGGGGTAAAATACAAGCACAGTGACAGTGACGATGTGAGATCCTTGGGTCAAGTCATTTCACAGCTATTTCACATACCTTAGGCTAGATACTTGACATATACAGAAATGAGTATGCTGAGGGTATTTGTTCTCAAGATAGAGCAAAATAAATACAGTCGTAATGCCTTGTCCACATGGGACATGTTCCAGGACCCCCAGTAGATGCCTAAAACAGCAGATAGTACCAAACCCTATGTTTTTTCCTATCCATATATCCCCGCAATAAAGTTTAATTCACAAATTAGGCAGAGTAAGAGATTAATAACAATAACTATTAATGAAATAGAATGATTATAACAGTATATGGTAATAAACGTTAAGTGAATGGCTTTGGGACGGACCATTATTAAATGAAACAGGGTCACTTGAACACATGCACTGTGATGCTGTGACAGTTGATCCGATAACCAAGACGGCTACTGAGTAGTGGGCAGGGGGCGTCTGCAGCGTGGAGATGCTGGACGGAGGGGTGAGTCACATCCCCGGGCCACGCGAGATTTCATCACGCTACTCCAATGGTGCGCGAATCACAACTATAAATCGTGTAGTTTGGGATTCGCCTTATAACGTTTTCAGACTTAGGTCGGCTGCAGGTAACTGAAACTTCGGAGAGGGAAGCTGCAGATGAGGGGGGCGGGGACTGCCACATGCAAGTGACCACTGCACAAGGTAGAATGAAATGCAGGCTGTGGCACAGGTGTGGATAAAATGCTGGCTGTGCCAAGGAAGGAGCACTTGATTGCCCAGAGTTTGAATTCGGGGAGGAAAGAGCATCGTGGCTGAGCTAAGGGGATGGCAAAGCCCGCAAAGGTGCTGTAGGTTTGGGAAAAGCCCGGAACCAAGAACCCGGGACCTGGCGCGTGGTCTGAGTGCACGGATGCGGCCGCAGAGGTGGACGGAACCCACATGAAAGTACCGTGTGGAGTGGTGTCCACTGTGATGTGCCTGCCACAGGTGATGACTGCCAGGGCGGCTTGGGGACCATGCTGGGGAAATTGGTAGGCAGCAGGGAGCCACCAAGGCTTCTTTGAAGGGGATTTTTTTGGGGGTTGACCTGGTCTGTGGTTGGAGGCAGTATGACTCTGTGGTTTTAGTCCTGTTCCCTGGTTGGAAGCTTAGCCCTGCCGCTTTCTAATTGTGCGCCATGAGAACGATTTTCCTCAGCCTCTGCTTTGTCGTCCATAAAATGGGGGCAGGGACAGAATCCCTGTTGGGGTCTTGGGAGTCCAGTGGGATGAGCCATGTGGAATTCTTAGTGGCTGGTAGTTGGCAGGCTCAGCAAAGGGAGTGCGTATTAACAGCCATTCCGAGGAGATGGCTGTCCCCAGTGTTGAGTGATGGTTGGAAGGGGAGGGACTGTAGGCCTGAGGCCACATGAGCAGCTGTTATGCCTTTATGTTGGGGATGCCAGTGCCTGAACGTGGGCAGTCAGTGGTGAGGGGAGCGAGAGGAGGGGCTGACAATGACTCAATGGTGAGGTAGAATGGCACGGACTTGGCCAGTATAGGATCTGGGGCTGAGGAAGAAGGGAACAGTCAGGCCGCCAAAGGTTCTGAAATTTGGGTGCCTGGGAGGAAGGATAGGAGGAGAATGCTGGAGGAATGCTGAATTCCACGCTGGGCATTTTGAGGGCCAGTGGATGTTTAAGTGGGTGGGCTCCTGAGCTTATTCCACATTCAGGGGCAAGGCCAGGATCTAGTTACGTGGTGATGGAGGAGTGGCCTTAGTCATCCAGGGGGAAAAAGTAGAGGCGGAACAGAAAAGTCTTGTGCATAGAACCATAGAGAACTTACCCATTTAAAATGTAGGTGTGGGATAGAAAAACAGGGAATGAGAGAGAGAGAGAGAGAGAAGCAGTATCCAGGGAGAAGGAAGGATGTCATAGACCCTAAAGCAGGAAAGCTCTGGAGGCATCCAGGAAGATGGGACCCGGAAGAGGGATCTGAATGGTAGTTAGGACATGAGGAATGAGTCTCAAGGACATACTGCCAGCACAGCAGTAGAAAGTGAACCTCAGTGCTCGGCGTAAAGAAATGAGTATGGGGCGTGTGTGGGGGACGAGGGCTAGTGAATCCAGACATTGATTCTTTAAGATGTTTGGTGGTGAGCAGAAGGCGAACATACAGATCGAGCAGAAAAGAGAGTCAACAGAGATGTTTTCAGATTGTGTGATGTTGGAGCATTTTTACAGGGTAAAAGGGACAGTGTGAGGAGAAAGAGCTCGAAGATGCCAAGGGAGGTGGTGGATGGAGCCAAGTTCAGCAACAAACGGGAGGGGCGGGGCTGGGCACAGGGGATGAGCTGAGAAATGGGGAGGGATGCTGCGGAGCAGAGAGCGGAGGGGAATGGAGTGGGCGAAGATGGGAGGCAGTTTGAGAGAAGGCTCCAGTATTCGCTGAACTAGGGGTGAGGGCAGGAAGAGGGAAGGTTTTGGAAATGGGCTGGGATTCATGGAAAAGGTTTGGAGCAGGCCCTCAGGGGGAATAAAACTGGGCAGGTGACTAGGGCTTTGCAAACACTGAGAGGAGGAGTGGGGCTCAGTTAGTTAGAACATCCATACTGGAGGTTGAGCTAGTGAGTGTGTGTGTGTGTGTGTGTCTGTGTGTGTGTGTGTATTTTTTTTTTTTTTTTACTGTGCGTGTTTGACAGCCTCAGCGATGGGAAAAAAAGAAAATGGGTTTATGCAGAGCTGGAAATTGGGCTATCTGTGGTGCCTCATGGGAACTAGCCCCATTCTCCTTGAGGTCGGGGCATAGTAAGGAGTAAGTGACTACAGAGAATTCGGCATCTTTGTGTGCCAGACCTTGGGTGCGCGCATTACCCCCATCAGCTCATTTAGTACTGTAAGTACCCTGTAAGGGCAGGGGAGGGCATGCTATCATTCACATTTTGCAGGTGGAGAAACGGAGGGTCATAAAAGTTAAGTGACTGGCATATGATGACACGCAGAATAAGTGGGGAAGGTGAAAACAGACACCTGTGACTATGTAAGGCCTAGGCTTTTTCTCCTGCACCCTGTGCATGCATGCACCTTACAGTTGGTTTTAGGGCCGTCTAAACATAAAAGGGCAGCATTTTCTGTTGGGTCAAGTGCACCAGTGACTCGCATAAAACAGTGACATTGACCACCGTTCTGTTCATTCACTAAGAAATATGTGTGGGAACTTTTTCTTCCTTTTTTTTTTTTTTTTTTTTTTTTTTTGAGGCTGTCTGCTCAAATGCAAAGGAATTGACAAATTCTAATGATAGTCTATTTTGGAGAGAGTGTTAAATTATTCAGAGGCAGGCATAGAACGTCTCCAGCAGCCTGGACTTCCTGCTTGAACCTGCAGAGGGCAATTTGTGGAGACCTGTGAGGGTCTGCCTGGCCAGGAGGGCCAGGAAACGGGGCTTTCATCTGCTACCCAGGAGGCCAATGCTTGCTGGCTGGTGTCCAGAGCTTGCAACTCCAAACCCTCCTGTTTCCAGCCCCAGGGCGCAGGGTCCCTTGGCGCCATGGCAACCAGACCCTGGCTGGGGCTTCTTCAGATTCCTCTCATTTGCTTCCATGTGGGTGCTGGTGGGCCTCTCAGGTCTGCAAGCCACCAGACGCTGGAACTGGAGCAGCGCCTCTCCGTGGTGATCACACCTGCAGTTCTGCCTTCCTCTGCGCCCCAGTAGCTCCCACGTGCCTAGGGGCTTTTCGCAGGATGGTCTTAAAAGCGAGGCGTGCTGCCGTTTTTTAACATGGCGCTCCCCATGTACCTCTCTGCCACTTCCTTTTCCTTGTTCATCCTCCTCTCCTCCAGGGACTTCTCTGCCTTCTCTGATGAGGATGTTGCCGCAAGAGGCCAGTCCGGCGTGCTCTGGTTCTAGACCCTTCCTGGGGAAATACCCAGAGGGATGAACAGAGCAACAATGTAGCTGTCCTGTAGGACGATTATTTAATGTATTATGCAAACCAGGACACTTATGAGAGTGAAAATGGGGTGCTCTTTAATGGTGACTTCGGGACATCGGGCATAATTGGGCACATCCAGAGCATGCTGGGAGGATGGCCACTCCAGAACGAGCACGGGCTTCTGAATGCAGTGTTTTGCTTAACTTCAGTGGCCCTCAGTTTTCTCATCCGTTGAACTGAAACCCACTTTGCATGTTGGAGAGTAATCGGTCCAATATGCCAGGCACACTTCCTAGTGCTAAGTGTTCAATACACTTTAGCTCTTTTTTTTCTTTCTTTAAAAAACAAGCAAATCTAATAAAAACAGCAGCGGCAACAAAAACCGTTCCACACCGAGCATCATTTGTAGATGCCCAGCACGTAGTATGAACACCAGTTTGCACCATGTCCCCGACACTGGCATTCCTGCTAGTCCAAAGGTGGAGCATTGCTTTTTTTCAACCTTCTTCAGTGTTTCTGGTCTATGTAGTGTGGTTTTTCTCAACCTTTTCTTTTATTTTTTTCATTGCTACCTCCCAAGGAGACTTTTTAGATCTTTTCCCCTTAATTGCTGACCCCTTCCCTCCCACCATGATATTTTAACACCATATCTGTTTATGTTCTATGGCTCTTTGAGGAGCCACAAACCCCTGGGCTATCTAAGAATTCTCCCCCCTTTGCAGAGCCAATTTTGGGGGCCCTCCGAGAAGTGATTTTTCTCCTCTCTCGAGGTGACATCACTGCCTGAGAATGCATGGCACGTAGCATGGTCATCTTTTATTCTTCCCCCTCCATCTCGGATTCTCCCACGCACGGGGTGTGGTGCTTCTCACAGGGCGGGAGGGGGTGGGAAACCACGATCATCAGTAAGAGCTGCCTTCTGTTCAGCATATGCTCCAAGCCACACTATCTCTAATCCTCACAGCAACCCGACAAGGAAAATTGTCTTTCATGGCTGCGAAAATTCAGGCTCGCGAGGGTAAGTCACCTACAGCCATGTGCCTGTTGAGTCACAGAAGTAGAGAATTTCAGACTACGACTGTCGGATATGAACAGTGAAACCACTGTGCCACACTCCCTCTTCTCTCGTAAAGGCCAGGGAGGAGGTAATGGCGGAAGGAACACAGCATTAACTGAGCTCCTACTGCTTGGGGCTCCCTCGGGAGCTTTATCTACGTGAGCGCATTTAATTCTCGCCCCTGCTCTGTGAAAGGGATGGGATGTCTCTAGTTTCAGAGACAAAAATGGATATGCAGGGAGTGTTTGGTTAACACTCAGAGCCTGCAGTTCATGAAGGCTGGATTATACCTGCTCGCTCCTAAACCCCCATCTGTACCCTTAAGAAACAGACTCCCAGGAGGACGTGCTTGCCCTGAGCCTCTCTACCTTGCAAGAAGGTGAGAACCCCACAGTTGTGGCTCCCTCTCATGGCCAGTTTTTTATGCACTCTCCCCCTCTCCCCAACATACACACTGGTTTTTTTTGGGGGAGGGGCACCGATATGAAGAGAAATGTGCACCACAACATTTCGACAACTGTGTAAATATCACTACCTTCACAGACGCCTAGGGTTCTGGGAATCCCAGATGAAATCGCTGGTCCCGATAGACCACACAGTGAGCTGTGTTCTTTGAGGGACTTTAGGATGACATTCAGCCATTCGGGCAGTCGTGCGTGTACGGTGTGGCTTAGGTGTGAACCCCAGATCAGGAAGAAGAGAGTGGCCCAGATACAGCAGACGGTTGAGTGGTTTGATGCAGGGTTCATGCATCTGACAGCTTCAGAGCAGAAGGAGTCAGTTTGTGGGGTTAACTCTCTAGAGGCCTTTGGTATTTTAGGGGAGAGAATCTTTATCTACGCGTGCTGATCCAGCCAGCAGAGCAGCAGATAGAGAACTGTGCAGTGGAACAAGGGACCTTGGGGGCAGTTGTCGGGAAGCCCCTCATAGCTTTCATTTCTGCATTAGCCTGATTCGCTGAGCCCAGGCCTGACGGCCAGGTAGGACCAACCCTGGCTTCCACTCCCTGGAGGAAGAAAAGCTCAAGCTTCAGTAGGCAAACTGCCTTTTTAGTTGTCATCATGTCTGTCTCTCTAGGAGCAGGAATGGCTTCTTCCTTCCTTCCTTGGGGAGGCGGGGGCGGTGACAGCAAGGGTTGGCCGGCTTTCCTGTGGCACTGAGAGGCATCTGGAGGCTGGCTCATGGGGATGCAGAGCTGGCAGTGATGAACCTGTGTGTGTGTGTGTGTGTGTGTGTGTGTGTGTGTGTGTGTGTAGCTTTGGCTGGAGAAGCAAGATGGCCCTGGGGAAAGGGGTGCTCATCCTTCCCTCCTGGTCACAGGCTACAGACTAGGGGTGTGGCAGATGGAGAAAGTAAAATCTGTTTCTGAATGAAAAAATCAGATCCTGTCCAGAAGGCAATCTGCAGGTAACTCAAAAGTGCCTGTGTCTGGTTTTTGGGGAATGGAAGTCCCAACTCTTAAACCAATTATCGTAATGACTTGGGGAAGTCAGGAGTGCCTCTGCCGAGCTTCAGCTACCCCAGCTATAAAATGAGAGGCTGGGCCAGGCAACCCCCACAGTACTATCAATTTTAAGAATAGTTATATTGAAAACTTAAATATGCTGGTGGGCCACCCCTCCAAACTCCAATTACCAATCACCACAAATTCTAATGAGTGTTTAAACCTATCTTTTATCAGAATCTAGCCTGCTCATTTTGAAAGTTGTGTGATTCTAAATGTGGGATCAAAGATCAGAGTAGCATTAAAGTGTTCACCACAAAACTATTACTTATTTTTAATTATAATGAGTGTTTAACTTATTTTAAAACTTATTTAATTATTTACAAATAATATAAACACATTTGTCATATATAAATATATATCATATAAAATAGAAGGTACGTATTACTTGTACATTTTCCCTTAGATTCAGAAATCTTATTCTAAATTTTAAGTCCAAAGATACAGTGCTAAAATATGAAAAATATGAAACCCATGGATTCGCAGTGGTACTCAGAACGAAACACCTCATTGGTCACTTTTGGAAGATGCAAGAGAACCAACTTCTTCTGAAAACTGGCAATCGCGGGGAAAGGATCATTCTCTTTCCTATATAAACTGCATCTCAGGACAACCAAATAGTAGATATGGGCAAGTCTCTTTTCATGGAAGAAGCCTAGCTACTCAATGAAGGCAGAGTGATAGAACTGGAATTTTGCAATCCTGAGTTGTAGGGTCCGGGCAGTACTCACCAATGGCTGTTAACATCGTGAAAAGGAAGGCGAGATGTATGTGCCTCTTGGGAGAAGTGCTGTGACACTCACTGCCGATGAAGTCATTGTAGGGGGAGAAGAAGCAGAAAAAGTAGCCCAACCGGAATGTGATCAAGAGTGGCTGCTCTCAATAGAACTTTCGGTGGGGATAGAAATGTTCCCTATCTGCACAGTCACACGTGGTAGCCAGTAGGGGGTCTGGAGAACTTGAAATAAGGCTAGTGTGACTGAATAACTGAGTTTTTAAACTGAAATTTAAAAAATTAAACAGCCTCGTGTGGCTAAGGAGTACTGGACAGCTATGACCTCACGGGAGACGTGGTACGGAAGAACAGGTTAAATGACACCATGAGAAGGCAAACAGCAAAACACACTCTGTAGGAAACCATATAGGACAAACTGTCTGCTGTCATCAGTAGAAAAGATGTAATGAATAAAAAGATAATGTGAGGAGCGTATACATTAGCAAAGACAAATGTTATCAACCAGTTATAAAATGTGGAGCTTATTTGAATCATGATTGAGCAAATAAACTGAAAAAATTATGAGACAATGACATTACAAAATTGTTAAATTTTTAGGTGCAATAACAGTATACTTATTATTTTATTTACTTTTTTGGATTTCTAACTTCTTTTGAAAAATGGACAGCTCTGACAACACCGGGCCACATTCCCACAGGCTACAGTTGTCTTAAGGAAAGACTCCCCCTTTAGCTGTGACAGACACCCCAGTTTACACCTGAATCGTCTGACACTCAGACAGCTTGATGGAGCCATCCCTCAGGTCACACCCAGCTCAGTTCATGAGTTCTGGCCCCTGAAAGGCCCTGGAGTTGGTGACCCCAGCTCCAGGACAGCGGGTACATTTGGAAGGAGACTGCCAGAGACTACCCAGGTGCAGGAGCTGCCTCTCCACGAAGAGGTTGGGAGTCCTGCCCGATGGCCAGCAATGAAGGCCAGAGCCCCTGTTGGTGGACAGCCCTGAGGTGCCCCTCCTGGGCCACCAGAGATACCTGGCCATGAGGTGCCGTGGAGGCAGGTGCGAAGGCAGACCTGGCCAACGGACAAGCAGGACACTGGCAGTGAAGTTGTCTCCATTTATTGTTGGTGAGGAAAACCCTCTCACATTAGTACAGTGTGATGTCCCTCCAGAGATGTGCTGAGACATGGGAGCCCTAAAGATGTCCCAGAAATAGCTTCTAGCCACAGCGCTTCAACCAAAAGTTGCTAGGCACAGTTGCTGGGGAAAAGGTGTTGTCCCCATTGGCTGGCTATTCCTCTCCCATAGCCATCCCAGTGGGGCAAGTGGCCATCAGTCCTTTGGAGGGAAAGAACAGACAACAAAGTGTGAGGAGACCGGCTGGAAAAACGTGGCAAAACTGACCACACACAGGAATGGGACCACCGTTCCCTCGCCCTGGGGACACAGGGGGAAACCTCAGCGAGGGATCAGGCTACAGTGTGTTAAAGAAGCAGGATCAGCAAGTATACTTATTATTTTAAAAATAGTCCTATTCTTGTAGAGACACTGCTGATATATGTATGGATAAAATCATATGATGTCTGAGATTTACTTCAAAATAATCCCGTGTTTGTATGTGTTAGGAGGGAAGGAGTGGGGAATTGAGTGGAGGAATAGGTGAAATAATATCAGAATGATATTATTGTTGTAGCCGGTTTGTGGGTACGTGAGAGTTTATTATATTATTTTTTCTACTCTTGAGTGTGTTCAAACATGTTCCCAATGAAATGTGAAAAAGAGAAAGAATTAAGAGAAACTTGCAAGTAACCACTCTCCAACCCCAAATAACAACAGCCATAACAGTGGAAGCAACAAAAATATCATCCTTGAGCTGAAATCAGAGCTGGGAGCTGGGGCAGTGGAGGATGTACAGTTGGTACCCGAAAGGAAAGACGGGGTCCTCTGAGGCTAGCACCATGGCAATTGTTGGAATAGGGTGAGCAAGCCTGGTCCGAAAGGCAAGGCTGGGAAACTGGGATTCAGACTTCTTCAGGAAGCTGCAACCCCAGTTTCATGAAATGATCCCAGGTCTGTAGTGTCCCCTGGCTCTCAGGGGAAGCAAAAGCATATTCTCTTTGGAGGAGAGCATCCTCTGTTTAATTACATGGAATACCTACAGATTGCGATCAAGCAAATATGAACAAATATTAGAGTGAATATAAAATTTGTCACCAACACCAGGATACTTTTTGAAGATGAAAAGGGGTGCTAAAATAACTAACAGGTGCAAAACATTGCAAAAAGCATAAATAAAGCAGGATGTGCAGCCATGTGGCCCCCTGGCAGATGTGAGGGAGGAAGTTGCTCCTGGAGTTTGGTGGGAGTGTGAGCCTGCATCTCACACCAGACCATCTGGAAGTGAGTCTCATGCTCTGTTTGAGTAGTTCTCAAAGTGGGGTCCTCAGACCACCGTTACATCAGTCTCACCTGGGAATTTGTTAGAAATGCAAATTCTTGAGCCTTATTCTGGACCTAATTAATCAGAAACTCAGGGGCCAGGTCCAGCAAGCTGTTTTGAACAACAGTGATTCTGATGTATCAAGTTCGAGAACTAGTGGTCTACGTAAACATTTTAAAGCTGATACCCATCCGCTCTTAGCAAACATTCCATGAGTGCCACAATGCCAGTGATGTCTTCCTTAAAAGGAATAGCAGATAAGAAGAAAGTTACATTTCCAAATAATGAACATTTTAATGGGACCAAGTAATTCTAAAAATAAAATCTAATAAAAGTCATTCAGCAAATATCCATCAAGGAAGCTTTTAAAAGAATATAAAAATGCCTTATAGTCTTTTATGTAAACATTTCTATCTCAAAGATTGGATGGTTCTCCCACAGCAGCAGGACAAAAATATTACCTTCTCAAAAGAGGCTATAATTAGATATATGCCTCTCCTGTGAACCAGTTTGTGGAACTGTCCTCTGAGTTAAGTTCTCAAACACTTTTGGCTGAAACTGGCACTTGCTCATTGAAGCCATTCTGGTCTGTTCTCATTGATCGCTTCCAAAAACTGGAGAACATGTCTGATGTTCAGTTACTCTTTCCCCACTGGGCTTTCTGCACTAACTAGACTGGGTTTGGGGCATGGACCAGATCTTTCTGTGTCTTAAAACACCCCCTGCTGCCAAAGGTGTATGTGGGCTTTTCTGAACAAGTTTCTGGCGTGACTCAGTGGCTATTTATCACTTCTCTATTAAGCATCATAAGATGAGCCCTTGTTAATTACAGCCTTGCTAAGAGTTGATGGACATGGAGAGATATGTCTCTCGGCTTCTTTATGGCTGCAGGCATCAAACAGGAACCCATGCCACCTTAGATGAATATATGTCAACTGCTAAGATTCTCTGCACTTCTGCTAACTTCTCTTAAAAATAGAGCTGTCATTGTGATGGGAGCTAGAAGTGCTATGGGCATCAGGGTGTGGTACCCTAGTACCCCAGGGTAGCATAGAATCAGTATTTCTTAAACCCCACTTCTCCACTATTTGGGGACTTTTTTTTTTTTTTTTGCGTACTCTATTCCCCAAAGAATTTACTTCAGCACGTCTGCATTGAGACCTGAGAAACTCCAATTTTGGACAATTTCTTAGGGGATTCTGATAGACAGCCTGAGTTTGGAATGACTGATGCGGAGTTAGACCCGCTCTAGTGAACGACCCAAGTTTTTCCAGATGTTTTGCTGCTGCTGTCTAAGGTCTTCTGCAGGCTAGGGGTGTGCTCTTCTACAGGAAGTCTCAACACTTCCTGAAGCATCTATGCAGTTTGCTGTTCCACCCAAGACCCCGTCCAGGTGAGGGGCGCGTGCATCCGGGCACCTGGTCAGGAGCATAGACAGGTCCTGCACGGACAGCGAAAGGCAAGGTGCTTCTACCAGAGGGCCTGTAACGTTCATTCTAAAACTGTACTTAATTCAGCTCTTCCTCTAACCTAATTCACTACAAAACCACTTCTGACAAAAATCAAGTTTTTATTATATCCTTATTTTTTCCTAGCCTGCAGTTTGGACCTGTATACGGTTTCTTAGGTGAAAGCAACAAAAATGTGCTGCCTCGTAAGTGTGAATGAGGCTTCTCTTTCTCACATGTCGGATCAGGGCCAGTGGTTGGGCGTTCCCAGCAGTTAGTGCCATCTGGGGGCAGACTTGGTTGGCTTGCTTGCCTGGGAAGCATCAGACAAAGACCACAGGACCACTTGGCTGGGGTGTTGTGGGCTTTCTGATTTGAAGGAGAGGTTCCCAAATAGGGCTGTCTACCAGAATCTCTTGGGGAAGGCATGATGAAAATCCAGATGCCTGGGTCTTGTTAGAGATCACTCAGTATGTCTGGGATGCCTCAGAGGCCTTTCAGATGTACTCCCAGACAATTTCAGAGCACACTTAGGTTTGGTGACTATTGTAATAGGTTGCCATTAGAATCCCTTCTGTCACAAGAGTCTATGAATTGCAGGTGGTTTTATGGGAGGGAGAGTCGTGATCTTCCCTGCCTTGTGTCTTTCAAAGCCCACCACTATTCTATTCATGTGGGCAGTGACGACTGGTCAAACATTATTTATATTTCATTCTTGGAGAAGATAGAGTGCTGAGCTGCTTTTAGAATATCTGGTTGCAGATTCTCTTAGTAATGGGAAATGTTATTTACCCTAATAGTACTTGTTGATGAAGCTACCAGGCCATGCACATTTCACTTGGAAGAAGCTGGATAATGTTTATACACCTGCATGAACTAGCTAGAGGGATCAAGATGAGATTCTTAGTTGATATCATATATAAACACAGGACTGAGGTGGTTTGGGGAATGCAGCATGCTTTACAGAGAAAATGAAAACTCCTTAGGAAATTTGGTGGTAAATGCACATTTTCTGAGTCATGCTGTTCAGTATCTTCCTAGTTCTTCCTAGGTTGACGTTTTCATGCATTTTTAAAAATAGCATCAGCTCATTCTTTCCCAAATAGATGAATGCTGGTGATAAATAATGAAGAAAAAAATGTCGAATACTAGGAATATGACAGGCACGCTTTCCTTCCTCCTTGACAGAAGCCCTTCTTAACAATTGATATGCATGTCCTCTCTAGGGGCAAAGGGCCTTTCCTTAAGGGATGTGTACCATGGACAAGGTTGAGAGAGACTTTCTGAGTCCATGGCCAGCTCCAGGATATTGACCACTAAACTTTTCCTTCTCAACAGAGCGGTATCTTTCCGGCAAAGACACAGTGTGCAGAGGTGGTGCTTTTCCCCACTTTCCTCGCGTTATTCCGTGAGGCTGCGCCTTCTTTGGCAGCTGGCCTGTTTCTCATTTTTTCTTGCTAGGACGTCTCTATAATTAACTTGAGCCTATTTCTGCGGTGTTAATTAATGTGTGCATTCTGGCGGTGCTGTTTTCCCTTAAGGTGTGATGAAGAGAACTGATGTTCATTGAAGTCACCTAGAGCTCCGGCCGATGTAGCAGTCGGCTCTGGGAAACGTTTGCACCGAATAGCATGACACACTAATTCTACTTAATAAGTCCAGGGTCTAGAGTGTAAAGAATGGTCGCCAGACTCCTCTAGGCTCTTTGTGGGCCTTTAAGGATGACGAGCAAGGCGGAAGGGACATCTCCCCTGAAATCACTCCCCCCATAGAGACTGCGTGATCCTTGGCAAGTCACTTAATCAATCTGAGTCTTGTTCACTCATTCATACATGGCACCCAGAACACCTCCGTTTGTCAGGATTAATTGAGGCAATATTTGAAAAACTTCTGGCACGTATAACTCAATCATGAGCCTGCAAGTTGGCTGTGAGCGTTTATCCTATCAGACTGTAAGTTCCTTGGGGGCAGACTACGTCCTCTTTGATTTGTGTCTCCAGTGCCTGGTAACTGTAGGAACTCATATTTATTCAAAGAACGAAAGCTGAATTGGTCTTGTTCCATTGTCACAACAGTGCAGCGGCTAACGCTGGAGTTTGAACAGACTTTTCAGCCCGAAACTCTGAACATGTTTTTGTACCTCAAGGAGTTTGGATCCTTCTTTCAGACTTTCTCAACCTCCTTGGCAGAGTCTTGGGCTTGGCCATCCACAAAAGCTGCACTGAGGATTGCACTGCCCCTCCTTGCATGGTCCTTCTGGTCTGAGACGCTTCTGTAGCTCCCTGAGATGCGAGGTTGATGCAGAAGTTCTCAGAGATGTCAGTGGTCCAGCTGGCTCACTTAGTAGCCATCTTGGTTCCCAGACTGGTTATCGGAGAGGGAGAGATGACATTCACAGAACTTTTATTATAGTATATTGTTATATTTTTTCTATTTCATTATTAGTTATGGTTGTTAATTTCTCATTGCCGCTAATTTCTAGGTTAAACTATATCATAAGGATATATGTATAGAAAAAAAACAGTGTATGTGGGGTGCAGTATTATCTGTGGTTTCAGGCATCCCTGGGGATCTTAGAATGTGTACCCTGCGGATAAGAGGGGACTATTCTATATACATTTACAGTTCTTTTCGTGCAAGCTCACATACAGGCCAGTGGCAGAAAGTCTTTATTCTGATGAGGGAATAGTTTGCACTGACCTCCCTCTCTCTGGCTCTGTTTCTGTCTCTCTGTCTCTGACCAGGTACATGCAGCAGGTGGTTGCTCCTCACAACAAGTCTGCTGCCTTTACAGATGAAGAAACTGGCTGAGAGAGGTTAAGGTCAAGATCGTACAGCTGGCTAGCAGCAGAACCAGAATTTGGATCTCAAAGAGTCTGACTCTGACACTTAACTGTGGTGCCGTGAAAAGGCAGGGACCCATGAGGATCATGGTCTCTGGGTCTCTGGAGCTGGGCTTCCTGGGGTTTGAATCATGCTGTGTGACCTGAGGCAAGTGTCTAGACCTTTCTGTGCCTCAATTTCATCCCCTCTAAAATGGAGCTAAGACCAGGACTCACCTAATAGAGTTTTCAGATAATTAAGTTTTTATGTAACGCGTATAGTAAATAGAGTAACTTTCCTTGTTTCTGAGCACAGAGGGTTTGGGCGTTCGGAGTTGGTAAGAGTACCCAGCTGGCAGCATACATGGTCTTGAATGTCTGGGCCAGGCTGCCTTTCTGTCACTGCCATAGCTCTGGCAATGGCCTAGCCCTGTGCAATAGAGTACAATTGATGTCAGGCACTTTACACTCTCCTGGTCTGCTGGTTTGGGTCGTGTGTCAACTTGGCAGCTAATTTTCTCAGAGCATTTGCTTGGAATGGGACTCAGAGGCTGTGTCTATAGTCATAAAACACACAGATCCGGCGAAGATGGCCATCATCTCTCCTTGTGATGCATATGGATTGCTGTGGCTTTCCTGAGAGCAATCTCTTGCTCTCATGAAAATTCTATGCTTAACTCCTACAGGCCAGTTTGGCTGTTTTGTGCTCTTTCCTTTTGGCATTTTGACAAAAGTCTATGAATTAACAATGTTCCAGGGAATGTTTTGAAGTTCTTGGCTATTTAAGAATCTATCTTGCTCCTTGGATTAAAAACTGAGTTGACTGAAGATACCATTACCTCCTTGATCCACCCCCTCTCTGAGCCAGCTGCAGAATCATCTTTCCAAAACAATAATCTGATTATGTCACTCTTTTGCTTAAAAATCTTCAGTGATGAGGAAACTTTTGCAGGTAAAAGGAGTTTTGATGATCACTATTGCGATGCTGGTTAAATATCAAATGCATCAAACTGTGCGTTAACACCGATCATTAAAACTGGTACGTACATACATTACACCCCAGTAAAATAAATCAGGAGCAGGGAAAAGACTGAATTCCCTCATTGGTCATTTGGAGCTGGGCACAAATGCCACAAAAGTGTGGAAGACACAGCTCAGCCTCTCCAGGGTGCACTGAGAAAACCAATTCCTCCCCCTCACAGAGCATTTCTGTTCCCAGTGTCTTTTCTTTTTCTTCGGGTGCCACATGGGCTCTTCAGAACAGAGGGAGAGGAAGAGAGGCACAAGCAGGTGGGCGGGTCTGGAAATAAGATCCCCGAAGCGTCTATTTTGGGCCTCCTTCCTAGAGGTCTCCTGTCCCCTCTCCAACAGATAGGAGCAGGAGAGCAGGACAGTTAAGAGTTTGGACTCTGGAGACAGTCTGTCTCAGTTCTAGTCCTTATTAGCTAGTATCGCTATTTATTATTATTATTATTATTATTATTATTATTATTGCCCACCAAATATCCTGAGAAGATTAAGGGCCCTCCTTGAAAGGGTTTTTTGTTTGTTTGTTTGTTTGTTTGTTTGTTTTTTGTAGTGCAGGAATGCAGACAACCAATAAGGGAGCAAATCAATACCAAGATGAATCTACATTACGATAACTGCTATGAAAGGAACAAAGAGAGTACTATGCACCATCCCATCCTACCTTCCTTATCTGCTCATTAAATACTATGTACTAGATGAGATCCAGCATGCCTAAAGCGGCTGGCTTTCTCAGGCACTTTACACCTTGGCGGGGGGAGCCCAGGGAGGCGATTTTAATTCAGGGGGAAATGGACTGTTACTGTAGCGATAATGGGAGAAAAAGCTTTTTCTAAAATAGCTCTCCACATGTGTGACATTGCTAGGTAGCTCATTAAAAAAAGATGGTTCAAGCCACTCCTGACGAGTCGGTCTCTCAGCACGGAGCTGACCACGCCAATTGGTGTCCCCCACGTAGGATTCAGCTTGAGTTGTAGACACCGAGCAGAGTGGAGGTGAGCTCAGACCCGGCCTCTCTGTTTGAAGGGGGCAGAAACCTCCCCCATCCTGTAGTTCACAGAAGCGATGACGAGGGACGATGGATTGCCTTGAAGTTCTTTGTGTTCATTGCATCAGAGAAGGGGAGAATAATGATGAGATAGCATCTTTAAGAGCACGGATGTGCAGAGTCCTCTCTATCGGCATGTAGCTGTCGGGGAGGACATTTCAGACACATGAATACCTAGTACGCTGTTCTGGCACAAATGAAGCAAGTCTGGCAAATAGTAACTTTCCAACAAAGTACTTGTGTCATCTAATGTAACATGGTCTGCTCCCCCGTGACCTTGCTCCTACTTAATAAATAAATCAAACTTCTATATCGCTGACATGTCACAAGCTGATCTATTGGGCGTTTTAAGCAAAGAGAACAAACATTTTTCATTTCTTAATAAGTGGCAACATTTATATATATAATTTAATTTGCTTTTCGCCTTATTCCTGTGAGGTAGGTGATAATCATTTCCACTTGATAGATGAGGAAGCTAAATTTTGGGATCGAAAACCTCATCTTCCTCCAGAGACCACCGATTTTCACTCATTGAATTACCTTCCCTGCTGATGACAAGCACCTGGGCAAGTTGCTTTCATGATCAAGGGTCTTTATTTAATGGGACTTTATGACAGGTACGTGCTAGGTCCTGGGGCTCCAGAGATAAATGAAACATACATTCAAGTATCTCTCATGCATTATAAGTTTGCAATGTTGTGAGCGTTAAGCATACTAGACACTTCATGAAAGATTTAGGTGGACACACGTATCTTCTTTAGCAAGACCAGCAATTAAATAAGTTAATGATATTGCAGTTATTTATTTCTTTTGGCCCTAGGCAATGATTTAGCACGTTACGCAAGTTGTGAAAATGACATGTAGAAATGATGAGCAGATGAAAATGTCATCATTTTCAAAGGCCAGGAGGAAAATTCAGTTGCGTTCCATGCTGTCCTTGGCAAACAGTCCGTTTCCTCCCCCTCTGTTTTCCTGTTAATCACAAGTGAATGCGGATCTGGCTTCTTCACTTCTTTGATCTGTTTGCTCATTGACAACCACACAGCTCTGGGCTTGGGGCTTTCATCTCCTTTGTCATCTTGATGAATGTCTGGATAATTACATAGCAAAATGACTATGAAGTTCAATAAAAGTGATTCACCAGTAGAATTTAGTCGATGGGGAAGGCTAGATGACATCTTTCAAGCAAGGAAACAACTCACGGTGGAGTGTACCAGGTCGTGTGGAAAGTTTTGGAGAAATATGCCTCAAAGTTTGACTGATAAAAAGTAAAAAATCTTAAGCTGGACATTAAAACTATGTAAGTGCCCCAACTGAGGCAGAGACCCTGAGCAGCTGTATATGCAATTCCCATCTATTTTTCGTGAAGTGTCTGTATAAATAAGACAAAAAATATTTTCTGGTCAATTGCTTTGATTCTCCACTGGATGTTTCAGTCGTTCACAACAGAAAATCAAATTTCAGTATCTGGGCAATTCAGGTGGAGTCCAACTGTATTTCCCTGTATTTATCCAGGTAATGTAATCCCATTTTTTATGTAATTAGGATTATTTGGTGATCATAGTTATTTGTTAGCTAATTTTCAGCCTTCAGCTCTCACCTCATAGGTCACCCCCTTAGAGAAATCTTTCTTGAGGACTGGGTACAGCCCTCGATAAGTTTCTCCAAATGATGACTTCTTCTTTGCTTTTATAGGATTACATATTTGTAATAGCTCTCTTGCTTAGAATCTGTATGCTAGGAGGGCAGTGTCTACAGCAAGTCTCTTTAGCCTTGTCACAGTGCCTGGCACACAGTAGGTACTCAAGAGCAGTTGTTAAACAAGTACACATGAAGCAGTAGCACAACGACAATTTTTTGTGACAGTTTCTGAACTTGACATTGCTATGTTCTTGGGACCTGATTTGTGGTCAGCTAATATCTAGCAGAAATGTGGATTCCCCCCCTCACAAATGGCATTTTTAAAGGTGGCAGGAACCAGAAAATTAAGAGGAAGACCTTAAAATGAAGGACCCAAAGACGTACACTTGTCTTCCACCATAAAAACAGGCAATTTGGACTTGTTTACCCAGCTGTGACTCAGTGCTGACCCATCTTTAGATGCCCTTGTGGTCCGAGGCACACGTTTGAGTGCAACTGGTTGGGTCTACAGCAACCCAATGACTGGTCTCCAGGGGAACCAAGTCCATGAATGTGGCCTGAATAGTATCATCATCAGCGCTATCATCATCAATGGAACTGTATTCAGGTTTATAATCTTATTTCATACTCTTGAAATGGAAACTTCTAGATTTTGAGTTTTTTGAGATAATCGTCTATTCAGTTATTCACATATGCATGCACTCAACCAATATTACTTGAGCGCTTGCTGTGTGCCTCCCATAATGCAAGGCCCTAAGTATAGTGCCTGAAACAAAGCAGTGCTCTATCCCAGTGGTGGTTGGATGGATGGTTACATGTCTTGAGAGGTTTCTAAAAGGTAAGCACTTAAACTAGTCCTTCCTTTACATTAATAATAGGAAAAACAGCCTTCTTTTTTGTACAAGCCTGTTTCTCCTACATCAATTTGTTGCGACATGTTAGTATGTTTTTAATTTGAATACATTTTTTTTAAATCAGAAGGCCAGTGATAATGTGTTTCTAGAAAAATCTTACATTTGAGATATGTATTTCAAAATGAAAGTAGAAAATGCAGGCTTCCAAGTGTTTATTTTCTCTCCTTGTCTTTTAGACTTAAGGTTTTAACAAGTGCCTATAATATAAATATACATTTATGTGTCTATCTATCATCTATCTATCGATATAGATTGTAGAGACATATCACCCATCTTGACCTAAATATTGTTATTATTCTAAGAGACCAGATGCCATGAAGTTTCTCACATTACTTTACAAATAACCCAATATAGGTTCAACCATGACTCTCACATGGAAGAAGTGACAGATGACAACCCCTTTACTCAGCAGAGTGACAGCCTCATGATGGTTGTCAGACTGATTATGCCATTTGTCCATTGTTTAGTCAGTTAATTGGGTTGAGTCATTATGTAAAGATAAGTAGCTAAAATAAAACTTAAAAAATGTCTTAGGGTAGTCAGAAGCTATGTTCTTTTTTATGTCAAAAAATGAAAGGAAGTAAACAGTACCTAGCTTAAGGAAGTCCCTGATTCTATGGGATTCTTACCCCCAACATAGTGGGACTCTCTTGCGATGTCAGTTCTCACCAAGGAATGGCTTGGTGAGAATTTGAATGGATCATCATAGAATGAGTTGTTACTATTGAAGGAAGAGGGGCTGCACATGAATTCTTTTTTGTTCGTTTTATTAGGTTGAGCGATATGAAATTTTTTTTTTTTATAAAACTTTCAAGCAATTTATTCCATTGTGTATACAGAAGTATAATTTTGTAGTGAAGAACAGGAGCTCTGAGTCACGTTTCCTGGTTCGTACCTGGTCCCACCATTGGTTTGCAGCATGTCCCCTGGCAAGTCATTTAATTTCTTAGCGCTTTGTCGTCTCATGTGAAAAAGGCTGTGGTAGTGGTTCCCGCCTCCAAGGATGAGGGAATGCCTGTAAAATGCTCAGCACAATGCTTGGCACCTAGTAACTTTTCAGTAAATGCGACCTGTTAGTATCTGGGCATCACAAGCGATACCAGATGCTCTGAGATTTTATGAATAGGTGCCACTAATTTCTTGGGGAAGATTTGGGCTTTGGTAATGCCCTCTAAAATGTATTCCCCAAGGTCTTTCTACTGGGGCCTATACTGACTTCTGATTCATCACTCCAGGACTTCCTGTTCCCCAAATTCTTTCTTCTTTAGCTTGTTTTTTTTCCATTGCTTGTCAGCTGCTTCTTTCTTTATGAGCCTGAAAAATGCCAACTCATGACTTATCTGTTATTTCAAAGCCATATGGTTCATTTTATCATTGGCATCAAATTTATCTCTCTGACCTTCACCACTTTATTCAGCATTCAGGCAGTCAGAAGCAATCGCCTTTCATCTCTTCAGACGTTTGCTGAAAAGCTCAAGTCAAAATGTCACCACGGTGTTTTAAGATTTCTCAGACCATTTTGCACAGTGTATACATGAGAACAGACATATACTTGGGTCTATTAATGTTAATATAATAAAGTTATTATGAATCTACTATAATTAAGATGAATATTTATAGAAGTTTCTTTCATTTTAAAGAAGATACAGTATTGGAATTTACTCTATCCTGTCACTAGAGCTTTCTTCTGAAATGAATGTTCTGCACATCTAGTTGACTATCAACTAAAAGGTATTTAAGAAGAAAAATTGACCTCTTTAAAATTAAATTTATTTCGATTTCTAATTAATAAAGATGTGCAGCTCATTTCTTTTTTTTTTCTTTTATTTTTTAATCTGTTTGCATCTGTTTGGAATTCTGCACATGGTTCTTTCAACATAATATGGATGGTACTTTCCTTCCTTCCAATTAAATAGTCAGTGGGCACTACTTAACCTCTAAGGTATGCATGCGGCTCTCTCCCTCACACTGATGAGAAGTGTCTTGGTCTTATATATGGAAATAAATGGAATGGAACCGAGACATTTCTGTCCCTCATACTCCTAGGTCAGTATCCTTTGAGGTTTTCCTGGAGAAAATAGTACTGAACATTTTCAAAGATCAAATCACTGAACCAGAAAAGTGTTACAATGGTAATTAGAATGATGATAATGGCTGGCATCTGTTTGCCCTTTACCCTGTGCTGAGTAACTCAACACTTATAATACCGTACAAGACAGATCTGAAGAAAAGCTCAGGAAGGTTAAGGAGCTGGCCCAAGGTCATGTCACCATGGCCTGACTCCAAATCCCACACTCGTTGCCACTGTGCCTCTCTATGTGGCTGACTAGTGTTTCATGGTCAGTTTGTCCTGACACCCTAAGGCGAGGTGACCAGACCATTCCTCAGATAGACTCCTGCCTGCTGAGGCTGTCCCTGGTCCCAGCTCCTTCTCTCCTCTATCTTATATTATAAACAGGAGGTTATTAACGAAGGATTATTACGCTAGAAGGTTTTTTTTTTCTGAACAAAAAAATGCAAGTTTTGTTATAGAATTGTCTGCTTACTTTCTTCTAACAAAAATGCCCTGGCCAATTTGGATATTAGTGAGATGCGGAATGGCAGAAGGCTGAGACCAATTTTTTTTTACACCCAAAGCTAGTAGCCACCAGGCCC
Organism: Eonycteris spelaea; assembly: GCA_003508835.1. NCBI lineage: Eukaryota > Metazoa > Chordata > Mammalia > Chiroptera > Pteropodidae > Eonycteris > Eonycteris spelaea. The sequence goes on from PUFA01000115.1 coordinate 5,600,961, forward strand.
AGGTGACCTATTTGGCAGCTCACTGTCATAAATGTTTTCTTTTGTGTAAATAGAACTAATGATACATTTCTTTGTGTTTCATTATGAGATAAACCACCAAGCAAAAAGCATTTGTAAAGCATTGTGGAGCAGCAGGATAAATAGAAGAAGCATTATACGTGGAGTTGGTCAAAGCTAGTTTCAAAGTCCAGCTCCACAATTCAGTTGCTGTGTGCCCCTTCGCAAGTCATTTGATTCTTCTAACACTTGGTTTTATAATTTTTAAGAGGAAGTAATCATTCCTACCAGCAGAGATATTGAACGAATTGTAGAAATGCGAAAAGACCTAGATGCTCAAAGAAGTTGAAAAAATAAGAGAAGACAGGTCTTTCTTAGGCAATTTACTTGGAAGCATGGCATAGCAACCAAATACACAAAAGAGATTTATATGGGAGCTTGTTTATCTTTTAAAAAGGACACTTGTTTTTTTTGCACTAGAAGGAAATGATTGTTTGAACACGCTCCTTTCTTATAATGAGTGCAGGAGAAGGCCTGAGTCATGCACAAGACATATTTTTAAGAAAAACTGGCAGCCGTTAACATCTCCCAGCCATCCATCCCTGGATGCATGAACACTGCATTAAAGAAAAACACAGGCATTACATTTTGTGGCATATTGTTGGAGGTGAAAAATTTATCTGGTGTGACTGCTTGAAGAAACATTTCTCCATACTTGGCAAGTGAATTCTTAATTCTCGATAGATTTATCGCATGGGTACAATGAACTCTTTAATGCTCTTAAATGTTCCTCAGTAAGAGGAGGAGATAGATTTCAGAGTCTCATGTTTCAACGATAACTTTTTACTTGACAGCAGACTAGGAGAGCATTGCTTGCCCACCGGCTTGCTCACCAGCATCAGAAAACAGCAGATAAAAGGGTCACTGTCCAATGTTCTGAAAGCCACCACTGCTTATAAAATAAGTGACCCTGAGTTTATTTTCTGGAAGGCATTTAAAAATACTTCACAGTGTTTAAAGTAGACTTTGTGTGGCTCGTGGGATAGCATCTGTCAAATACTGCTTGATGCCTAGAAAAATTGTGATAATCTTGAAATAATTTATTTTTTTTTTACTGTGGCAATATATAGAAATATCTCTTTGATGCAAAGATAAGTGGATTTGAACAATTTTTATTGCATGTAAATTATATGTAATTTAATATTTTTATATGTTCGTTTACTAGGAAGCAGCACTTGGGATTTGTGGTTTTTCTCCTTACAAAACATTGACTATATTTGTTTTAAGTGTGGTGTTTTGATGCTTAGAGCTTTTGAAGAAGAACTGACCCACATAATCAAAGGTTAAGCTAACTTTGATTCACTATATTTGGATTTGTTTAAAACGACAATGCAATAAAAATAAAAGTAAAATAATAATGAAGTTATCTTGTTCTTTTCTGTATGTTTTTGGTAACGTGTTTATCTATAAACATAAATACTTATGGGAATGCTTTGTTTTTTATGAGTTCCAAGTATCTTCACCTTTCTATTTTTGCCTTTCTCTCAGAGATGGAATATTTCTTACTTTTCAGACGCATGATGCTGATGTCTAATTTTACTGCTATATGATCAGAAACTGATATGTATGAGGCTTCTATTGTGTCTGGTACATTGTAAATTTTTACAACTATTTTATATGTATCAACGCAACCTTTATTTATTAACACAAACTTTTTTAGTTCTTCTACAATATGACTATTTTTATCTGCTTTATTTTTTTTCTGAGAAGGAAACATTAAAAGCTTGCTACAATAGTTGACTTACCTACTTCTCTATAACTCTATCAACGGCGCTTCTTATATTCAATACTATATTATTTAGAGTATCATGTTCATGACTATTATAGTTTTTTGACCTACTATTTTTTTCTATGATTATATGTCATACATCTTTATTTTCATGATAATTTTTACCTTAAATGCTATTTAGTCCGATATTAAGATTGTTACTCTGATTTTCTTTTGGTTCATATGATTTTATTCCTTTATTTTCAACTGACAAAGACTACTTCCTTGACCAAACTTTTGTCCGGCTTCTCTTAACATTCTTCTTGACTAGACCTTGACCTTGGCCTACTAGTCTTTGTAAATATGACTTCTCGAGTGTAGTGTTTTCATCATATGGTCTGAGGTCAGTCTTAGAAGTGACATCTGACCTCTCTGAACTTCAAGAACCTCATCTGTAAAATGACAAAATATCAAAACATAGTTCACAATGGATGTGAGGAGAACTTTATAGTAAAGTCGTATAGGAGAACACATTGACATTCTTCATGTATTCATGGAAAAGAGGATAATCACTGAGGTACTCCTATAATGGCTCTAAAATTTTTGAGAAAATTCCTTCTTTTACAAAAGAATGGGAAGAACAGGGGAGAGCAGGTGACATTTTCTTCTTTTTTACAAGGTCAGGGAATTCACTGTGATTCTTTCCATTTTTAAAAGCCACAGACAGCTTTTTCTTGCCGTGGACAGATTCATGACTTTGGGCAGCTTTTTTTAAGACACGGGCCTCAGGGATCAGAGTGTGATTCCTAGCTGGAAACCACGTTGCGTTGTTTTTCCAAAGACATACTGTGCAGGCTTCTCAGGCTGGGTGGGTGGATGCTGAGATGGAAACCCATCAGACAGGCCTGTACGCCCTGCCCCTGAGAGACACAGGAGTGAGGCTGGCCTTATCCAAATACTGTACTTCTTCCCAGAGCATCAATATCAGTTAACATAGACAACTACTATGATCATTGTTTTGAACAGCAAAAATCTAAATCACCATAAAAAGGAGAAGGTCATGAAAGACGTGTATGAGGGAATATTATATAGGAGTTAAAAGAATTAGAATACTATATTTTGACTAAATAATATGTTAGGACTAGATCTCAAAAATACCATGTTGGACTAAAAAGTAAAGATACCTACAATATAAAGTTTAAAAGTTTATATAAAGTTTAAAAACCAAGCAAAACATATTGGACATTTTTATAAATTATACATGATTATAATAAAGACATACATAATATTTAGGAAGATATATATTGGTGACTCTCTGGGAGGAAGAGGGAAAAGATCAGGAAAATTTACACAAGGAGCTTTGAATTTCTTTGTTGTGCTTCCTTCGTTTTTAAAGCAAAAAGTCCAGAAGGTCACTTTTAAGATTAGATAAAGCTCTTCAGTGAGTTCATGGTTGTTCGGTAGGTTATATTCTTTTCTCTTCCTGTTCCTGTATTTGACGAGAAATTGTATCACACCATCAAATGGTAAAACAAAATGCTTTCATCAAGACAGCCCAGCCTGTCCAAACAAAGACATAACTTTTGTCATTGAATGAGTTTCCTAATTGCTTCTTCCTCCCCATGACAGCTTTTGGTTTTCCTCCATGATGCCTGTGTGTGCGTAGGTGTGTGTTTGGAGGTCTGTTGGAGGTGTGAGCACATTTGTCCAAGTGGAGCATTATGTTTGTACCAGAAAGCTGAACACGTGTTTTCCTGAAGTGCAGAATATGTTACCTTGATGAGAAGAAGGGATTATGCTATGGGTAACTGGGCCTAGGTCACAAAAGATGAGGGGGCTTGGGGACGAGGGAAGCGTGGGCTCTGTGGGGCGAGGCAATCGCCTGGCCCTGGTGATCTTGCCCAAGGAGGGTGGCTGGAGATCTTGATTATAATTTCTAAAGTTTCGTGGCCAGCTTGGGCCTGACCCAGACTGGTGTTGCTGTGTGTGTATGGCCTGATCTAGAGCAAGGAACAGAAACAGCAGTGGTTCTACTATGTGGAGAGGCCTCTACCAGACCGGCAGACTCTCTTGTTGTGGTCTCGCACGTGTCTTTGAAGTTGGAACCAGCATATTTGATACTATTAACTATATTTTCTATTTTGAATTATAAAAACCTTTTTTTTTTTTTTTTTTTTTTTTTTTTTTTTTTTTTTTTTTTTTTGCTGTGTATGCAATAGAGAGTTAAACTCAACAAACTTTGTGGAGAGAATTTTCAGACAATAATTTGACTCTTCACTGCAGCCATCACTCCCTGGAGATAAGAATGAGGATTAGGGAATAAACGGTGGGAAGGTTTGTTGAAGGAACAGGAAGCTATCGGTGAAAAAGACTGATAAATACTACTACAGGCCAGTGTGTGCAGGGGAGCAGAATCTTGGTGTGACATTAGGTGGCGAGGGGAGGGGCTGGACAAACATGCGTGATCTTCTTCCTCCCTGAGAGTCCTCCCAACCTGGAGTGGGGGTGAGGGGGTCTTGGTTCTGTTTGTTGACTGCTGCTGTCATAAACTGTGGTACCTCGTGTGTCTGGGGCAGAACCAATGCTTTGAGCATCCCAGTCACAGGCAGTGCTAATCTTTATTTGTTTCCAAGCTTGTCACTGTTGACTTGGGACCACAGGCAGTAAGGCTGAGGGGAACCATCGAGGAACCTGGTCTCAGTGCCCATGTCGGGTGATGGGTAAGTAGATAATGGAGCAGAGGCCCCGTGAAAGTTTCTAGACATGCACAGTAGGGGATGGGCTTGGCAGGGTATTCTGAGCTGAAGGCGATTAAATTCAGACCCACTTGCTGATGAAGAAGCGGCTTTGCACTAGAGAGGAGAAAAACTTTTCCTCTTCTTATCTTAGGTTCATTGGCTGAATCCCTGTCAACTAGACTGATAAGAGGCAGGTTAACAAAAGATGCAAAACAGAGTTTATTAACATGCGCAGCACTCTGGAGATGAGTAGCTCAAAGAGGTGATAAGAGCTTGGGCTTATATAGCATCTTAGAGAAGTGACAAGACAAAAGGAACAGGACTCTGAGTTTCTAGGGTGGTAAATTGTGGGAAGGTAAATATTTGGGGGAAGCTAATGGAAAATAAGAGCTAGTTAGTAAGATTTGGTATGCAGCTTCCTCTGGAGCTGCTTCTGGGCTGATAAAGGTCTAGAATTGTCACTGGTGATTGACTTCTTCCTGGGAGAGAGGGGAGAGGAGGCCACTTTTGCATCATGCTTTTCTTATGTCTGCTTCCTCTCAAACTATCTTCAGCTCAAAGTAATTAACATGCCCAAATGGCATATTTGGGGTAGCATATTCTGCTTCCCTTTGGGACATTTTGTGGTCAGGATAATATGGCAGCTGTATGTCCAAGTTTGCTTCTCACTGACTGGGGACCAGGTGGGGCTGGGCCTGTGGGCCAAGGGGCTTCAGATGGGTGGCCTGGCCAGACAGGTAGGTTTGACAGTTCAGAGTCTGGCTTTCTTCTTAACTATCTGTGACCATCAGTTAAGACTATGTGTATGTGTGGTTCATAAAAATAGAAGAAGTACCTTCATTCACATAAGTTCAAACCTCTCTTACTGCTTATGGTCTGATATTTGATAATTTACCAAGAAGCAAGGTTTCTGTTAAAGGAATCAGATGCCTTACTTCTGTGTCCAGTCTCTGTGGCCCATTTCACCAAGATCCGGGCAGACTTGCTCTGCCAGGATCAAGCTTTTGACTTTTGAATTGCTATTTTTCCAGAAGAATTGCTAGGAACAGTAAGGTAGAGAGTTTAGGGATATTTATTGAGCCATATGGCCTTGAAGCCTGTTCAGATATCATTAGGAGAAAGGCCAGTGCCAGTTCCTATTGATTACTTTTTGAACATAGTGGAAAGGAAGGAAATTTCAGGGGTGTCAGTCAGGAGGCACCCTGGGCAGCTGATGGAAACTCCAGTATGTCAACATGGTTTTCGTGTGGTCAGTGGTGGCAGGCTACCGCTAACTGAAGACAGATCCATGACATCAGATGGACTGCCCTACGGTTTATTTATTTTGTAGAAATAAACTAAAAGCCAGTCTAGATGTATCATGGATTCCATAGTATCAGGTAAAAGGATTAGTACAAGTGGCCGAAGATAAACATTTTATGTTTGGCTTTTGCCGCCGATTGGCTACATTTTCAGGGAAATGGTCGTGCTGGGCCCTCTGTCTTGAAAGATCCCCCCACGCCCTCCACTCTGTCCATCTGGCTACCTCCTGTGCAGCTTCCAAAGTCAAGCTCAAGTGTCACCTCCTCTGGGAAGCAAGTCTTCATACGCAGTGACCCCTTTCCAGACACCAACTTGTACCAGATGGGGTTCAGCACATGCTACCCCAAAATATGGCACCTTGGCATGTTGCATATTTTAAGTCAAAGGAGTCTGAGAAAATAGCAGACCTCTTTCTCCTCACTTCTTGTTCTATCCCCCTGAAACAGGCCTAAAACCCTCATGTGAGAGGGGCCTCCAAACCTGGAGGAAGGGAGCATCCTTATCTCTGAAGACAAAGGGACACTGAGAAGAGTCCCAACAAACAAGCCTTGCTCAGTTCCCCCCCCCCCGTTTACTTTCCTCAGTCCCTTAACCTCTCCTATTCCTCTAAAACTTTCCATTCTTCATCAAACCTAGCATCAGCACACTCAGGTCTAACTGTTTCTTTGCATCTTCATTTCCTTATGAAGCCTCCTATATCGTGTAAAACTTATATTAACTAAATTTGTATGCTTTTTTCCCTGTTAATCTATCTTTGTCATAATTTTCAGACCCAGCCAGGGACCCAACTAGGGTCGAGAAAAATTTTTCCTCCCCTACATACCGTGTATGAATTCTCAAGTTTGACCTTAATTGAGGGTCTGGTTTTTACTTTTAAATACTACTACGGTGCTTACTGCATGAGAACCACTGTTGTAAGCACTTTTATGTATATTTACTCATTTAAGTCTATAGCAACCATATGTGGTAAGTACTAATATTCTTCCTGTTTTACAGATGAGAATAATGAAGCCCGAGAGGTGCAGTGTCTGCCCAAGGTCATACACAGCTAATGGTAGTAGAACTGAGACGGAGCTCTGGGTGGTCTGGCTGTGGGATCTGTGTTCATAACCAGCATGCCCTGCTGTCTCTCCCTAAATGCCACGGCCTAATGAAAGAGCCAACTTGCACCAATTTATGTCTCCCGATCTTGCCTTATGTTCAGCCAAAGCTACTCTACTCACAGATTTTTTGTTTGTTTGTTTGTTTGGTTGGTTGGTTCCAGCACATGGATGCTCTAACCTTCCAGCTGCTCAGGCCCAAATCTTGGGGTCACCTTTGCCTCCTGACTTGCCGTCACACCACATCAGATCTATCTGCAAATCTGGATGGCTCTACCTCAAGCATGGAGCCAGATCTGACATTCCTACCTCTTTCATCATAGCCATCTTGGTCTAAGCCAGTGCCTGAATTATGACAAGAGACTCCTTCTTATGTGGCGTCTCTGCTTCCTTCCTTGTAACCCCCACCCCCGCCCCGTCTATTCTTAACACAGCCGCAGCCAGAGTGATTCATTTAAAATCTGTCAAGTAACATGCCTCTATTCAATATCATCATGCCTGACTTTCCTCTTGCCCTCTTTACTTGAATTACTCTTTTTAAATATCAACAGGACTCACTTCCTTACTTCCTTCTGTTCTTTACTCAAACATCACCTTATCATTGGGGTCTCCCAACTTCCCTACATAAAATATCTCTATCCTCACTGCATGGCCTCCTGTCCCATTTAACCGGCTTTATTTTTCTGCATGGCACTCATTGGATGGACTTGTATGTTGTATGTGTGCATATTTCTTGCCCCCTACACTAGAATCTTAGCTTTATGAGGACAGAATTTGATTCTTTTGCTCAATGCTGTATTTGCAGTGTTAAAAATAGTGCTTAGCGTATAGTAGATGCTCAATAAATATTTGTAGAATTAATTAGGTGAATAGTGACTCTGCGTTAGTCACTATTATAAGCATATTTATTTATATCATATCTTTTAATCTTCATAAAATTTTCCAAGGCCACCTGGGTGTCTTTGGAAAATGTATTAATCTCAGCTTAGCCTCAGTTTCTTTACATATAAAATGAAGACAATAATGTCTTCTCAGAGTAAATATATGTAAATCCTAGGAACAGTTCTTGGCACATACTACCTGTCACAGATGAGTTCCCTGGGAGGCAAAGGGAGAGCAACATCTGAGTCATTAAAGAAGCAGTATCGGCCGGAGAGAGAAGGTGGGCAGAGTCTCATCACTGGGGTGGTGGGTGGGATTGTGGGTGCTGGAGCAGGAAAGGCCCAGGAGAGTTGGCTGCATTGCGGCTTGTGGCCCTGGCCTTTATATTCCTCCATCTCGCAGTCAGTCGTTGGCTTCAGGCTCATCTGGAAAGGGCATGGCCTTGAGCCTGGGCATGGCCCTTTAGTCCCAGGCAGCCTCTAAGAAGGACGGGCACCCACACTCCCAGCAGCTGAGGAATGAGAGCTTCATTCCCTGGTGTGTGTGAAGGCCGGGATGCGGTGTACCAGCACCCACTGCAGTAAACGTCAGTAAAAGCTCAGGATCACACTTTCTTACTTACTGCATTGCTTTAACCCAGTTCCCTGTGAAGTTCCCTCCCTGTTCTAGTGCCCACAGAGCACAGAAAAATGCATCCTTTAAGAGTTTCAGCTAGTTCTCTAAAGATTTAGGATTACATTTGATCTGTAAACCTTTGTCCCCGTCTACTTCCTCAAATGAGGACCTTGCTTAGCTGCCCAATTGCTTAGGTCACGGATGAAGGATCAGGAGGTTATAGCTGATCACTTGTGATCAAGATGATTCAGAACAAAACAGGGAGCCTTTTGAGTAGTCTAGGTCAGCAGGCAAGTGCGTGGAGCCATTTAAAGGAAATCATGTAACATTACAATTCCATTATGTATGGAAGTATTTTTAAAAGCAGAGAGTTCCATTGAAATGCAAATAACTTTGTAAAAGTTAACAGCTTAAACCTTTGTGACAAACCCCTCTTATATCGTTATTGAAAAACACTATGAAGTTTTCTATTTTAAAGTAGTCTAAATGTGGTGATCATGTTATGGTTCAGCTCGATTTCACCCACTGTTAGTGAAAATAGTCCAGAGGTCTTCATCTGGGCATTTTCTTTGGGAGAGTTGAGATCCAGGAGAAAAGGACTTAAATCTGGAGAACTGAAGTCTAGTGTGAGATCTGGTCTAACAAACCAGAACTTCTGCCACGTTCCTAATGTCTCTGAAGGTCATTGCCCCTGTAAAGGCAGCTCGATCTAGATTTGAGCTGTCCAAAGCTAGCTATGTATGGCCTATTTGCATTAAAAAATAAAATTAATATTCAGTTCAGCTCCTCAGTTAATCATATTCCAAGTTCTCAGTAGCCATTGTGGCTAGTGGCTACTTTAATGGGCAGTGTAGAAAGTTGTACTGGATAGCATCTGCAGCTAACGCCTTCCTTTCTTTTTAACTTCTAACATTTTTAAGTTCTGGGTAAGGATATTTGTTTAGAAGAAATCAACCCACATCTGTCATGTGCTGAGAGCCGATGATAACTAGGTCGTATTTATTGAGATTTACCGACATCTGCTGGTGCTTATCTATCGCCTTACCCTCGTCTATTCCTTGCCACCGCCCTAGAAGCTAATTTTTCCAGAGAGAAAACAGAGGTTGGGAGGGGAAAACGCAGGTTGGGCTGATGTTGAATTTTGGGCCTCAGTTTTGTTATCTGAATAAGCAAATGCTGAAAGACCACCCATTTACTGTGTATGCTTCAGAAAGAAGCATGGCCTCTATTGTCGTGGTGTCTCCTCTTCTCCCTCCTTCGCCTTCTCTTCTAGAAATTATTATCTTGGCACAATATACACGATTTCCCTTTCCCAGAGAATAACTACTCTTAATACTTTGTCAAGGAACTTCGCCCTTCCAGAAGGTTCTCCATGCACATAGCCATAGGTATATGCCACTTTCAAATGTGGACGGCTCACTGATCCGTGAGCGGCTGCTAGTCAAGGGCTGGGCTTTGGTTACTCCTTCGAATACCATCGGTTTAGTAAAAGTCAGAAACCCTTTCAGGAATGTCTCTGGATTAGAAACAGATGGCAAACGCTCGGTTTGCTTGGGACTTGAGAAGGGCTGTCCTTTTGAGGATGTTGTGGGCAACACTTCCTCAGAAGCTAATAGACACGGAATTGTTTCGAGTGGGTGGGAGTGGGGGTGAAGGCGTCCAATCTTCTTTAAGAGAATATTGAAGGATCCTCTGGTTTTCCAACTGATATGTTCATAAAGATATAAATATTAGTTAGACGTAGTACCTATTATCTTTCCTCTTGGCTTGATGATATTATAAGGAGAGCAAGTTTAAAGTCACGGGTGTCCGGAGAACAGAAAACGGGTCTTCTGTTCAATTCGGAAGTTTTAAGGTGTGCTATTCTGACGTTGGGATCCTTTATTTAGCTATATCACCCCAAATACGAGTAGATGGTGATCCCTTCCTGGGGGTGCCTTCCAGAGAGGCCTGGGAGAATGAGAAGGGAACATTTTGGTTGAAAGAAAGGCGATAACTCTGTAAGAGACATGGAGTTGAAGGATAAGCAGTTAAAAAAAAAATCTGATGAACACTTAGAAAGGTGAGATCGAAGAATCTCTTTGTGAAAAGCATCCCGTGTCGAGAGCCAAAAAGGGGCTCCGTAGCGTTTTGTGCTGGCCCCCGTAAGTGAAAATGGCCTGTGTGGTCAGTGTGGTGCCCGCCATGGCAGTCGACTCGTCCGGTTTATGCAAACCAAGGGGCACTTTACCAGGACGTGTCCACCGAGTTGGCTTGGTCAGCTTGCTATCAACCGGCCAGCCAGGGTCTCTGAGTCCAGTGGAAGCAGCTGCTGGTTTTCAGATGTGGTGGAGACTTACCGGTGCCTGAGCAGCTGGTTTCAAATTCCCCAACAGAGACCACTGCTGTCTTGCAAAAAGTTGTGTAGCCGCACTTCTATTTATATGCACGACAGCTTGCAAATTACTTTCTTCCTTCGATCCCTAGAGGGAGTCATTACGGTTTGGTTCGTGATAAAGACAGTCCTCTCTTTATCACGAACCCAACCCCTGCGGAAAGATGACAACATTGGGGTAGTTGATTTTAGAGATGAAATTTCTCAAGATCACTTCCCTAATGACAGTCATGGGTTCACAGAACACAGAAAGACATCCAGTGTTTGGTTTCAAGGCTGCCGATGACAGCAGCAGGCAGCTCTGGGGGTGGACCCCAATGACGCCCGAGCAGGAATTGTCCTTCATGCAGCATGCCGCAGTGAGGTGCCATCTGTTTCCAGAATGATTCTAGTGGCTGTTGAGGTGCCCATGAAAATATCCCTGCCTGGTCTTTTCAAAATTAATTTTTCCCTCCTGTGTATGACAACCCTCTATATAATAAGGCAATTTAGGAATAGGAGGGCAATGAAAATGCGTCTTTTAAAAAAATAAAATAATCTTCCTGTCATCCAGTTTGGCACTCTCCCAACCCGCTTCCTCCCATCTATTCTGCTCAGACTCTAGCACATGGGCTCTTTCAAGAGTTCATTTTCGCATCAAGGACAGACTAAAGAATGCTGTGATGGATTATCCAGATCTCCATTGCTCTGGGCTTCAGCTGGCAAGAGTCCAATCTCTCTTTTATTTTCCTTTTGTCATAATGTTTTTACTCAGTGCCTATCCATGCGAAGTCCTGCTTCCTGCTACATTGGTGACCAAGACGAATGAGAGATGGATCCTGTCCTCAAGCTGCTTACACCTAGGCAGCCAGCTGTGGGAGTCAGTGATTGTGGCAATACTGCTTTTGGTGGCTAAAGCAGAGTTCTTTAAATGTTGACATCATTTGAAATCTTTCCTTGCCAAATATGTAGGAGTAATTTCAATAGGAAAGCCAAACCGTAAAAAGAGGCCTGTCGAGGAATTCCATCACCCAATTAGCCAAGGCTGTCAGGTGCCAGACTGAGGTAACAGAACACATGGGGAATCCCGGAGACCCCGCAGAAGCAGCGAGGTACAGACCTGGGTTTGAACTCTGCCTCTCCCCAGGCTTGTGAACTTGGGCAATTCTCACGGCCGCTCTGAGCTCCCATCACCTAAATCCACATCTCAGGTCTTTGGGAGGGTGAAATGAGATCGTGTGAGAAAGCTCCCAACATCATCAAGCTCACTAAAGAGTTCCTTCTTTTCCTTTTTCGCTGTTATTCTAGGATTTGCAGTGGAGCCCAGAACTGTACAAAACTCCAGGCTCTAGCACTAAATAAGTTTGCATTCCTGGCAGCATTTTGGCCCTTTTTAATTACAAAGTTTATGCTTCGCCAAAGCTGAATTAGGGGAGAGGATAGAGAGAAAGAGGAAACTAATTATAGAGACATAATGCACTGGAGTCGAGGGCAGCGGACAACAACAAGGCTGGTCACACCCAGAGGCTGAGTAATTCCAGGATAATTAGGATATGGAGACAGGAATTGGAATGTATTGGGGTGAGTTAAAAATTTTTTATTTCAGGGACATACATGGGACTGATAAGAGCAAGATAAACTATGAGGCTTGTGTCGAGAAGCTGGAGCTGGTGTATTGATTAAAGAATATACATATTATGACCTGCTGAAGGAAGGGTCACAACCACCCACATAGAGTTGACAGGTAGCACCCTCACCACCCAAGCTCCCAGGTTTCACTTGGGAAAGTGAAACTCGTAAGGTCATTGTGATTGAAGGAGCAGTTTCAGTATACCCGCACAAAGGAGGTGGAGTCAGAAGATTTATTACTTACAGGTCTCAGAAGCAGGGTAGGGGAGCGGGGATCCCCCACAATGAGCTAGGGGAACAGCGGTCCTCTGTCCCAGGTCACGAGTAAGCCAGAAATGGAGAGCAGGGTAGGAGCACCTGTTACCTAAAAGGTGCTTGAGGCAGAGGAAACTAACTTTTTATGGGCTTAAGTAAGTGGTTCTTTTAGAAGGTATCCCCAGAATCCTAAGCTCAAGTCCTTCTCTAAAGTCCAGACTCTACCTGTGAGCAGGGTTATCACAGTGTTAAATGCTTATGCAGCAACTCAGAAAAACAAAAGTTGTTTTTTGAAAGCTTCAAAAACTGGGAAAACCAAAAGTTTTTTTTTTTTTTTCTTATCACAAGGCCTCTATTACAGTTTCATCAAAGTGAGACATGGGGAGGTTTCCAGGGGCCAGGGTACAGCAGGCTGATACGGTTTGGGGTGGAGCCATCAATGGGCAGTGGAGAGCAGGGTACCCTAAGCCCACAGGCTTCAGCCACAGAGGATGCTAACTGCAGGCAGTTCTAGAGGAGAGGGCATTTCATGATGGGGCACTGCAAAGCTAGACTATAGCAAAGAGCAGGTTTATTAGGATTTGCCCACCAAGTGCATGAGGTTTAAGGTGAGGGCAGCGGCAAATGAAGACAGGAAGTGCTCCCTGCAGCCTGCCCATGGCTCTCAGACTTGCTTTTGGGGTGAATAAGGGGAATGGTCTTGGCCCCTCCTTGGTCATCTGTATTTGTCCATCGGCCAGTTGTCATTTTACTCAATAACCCGTAGATCTGTGTCCACAATGTTTGTCAAGTCTTTTAGAAAGAGATTAAAATTCAAATTTTCAGTCTCTGTGCCCTGTTGGAGCAATGCATCATTTAAGTTCGATGCCAGTTCTGTATTTTCACTTTTTGAGATATACTTCCAAAGGTTCTAATGAACCAGGAGATGTAGAATATCTCATGTGAAGGGAGGACCCTCTCCTTAGACAAAGTCTGTCGTTCTTAGCTTTAGGAAAATTGCTATTAACTAGACAATAAGGGACATGGGGCAGGAGCTTGTCTTATTCTTCTCGGGGTCCCCAGAATCTGACAGAATCTACTAGTAGTAGAGGCCCCCAGGGTTTTGGAATAGATGAGTCACCAGAGTGATGACTTTTTAGTAAGGCTAGTCCCCTCTGGAGGGGCCACCAGAAAGGGAAAAAAAAAGAAGCTGGGAAGGTGCAGTGGGTGTTGTTTAATGAGGGTCCTTCAAAGCCAAATTAAGAACAGCAGTTTGAAGGTCTTGAGAAGCCACTAGGAGATTTCAGGCTGTGTGGCATTTGGCTGCTGGTGTTGGGATAATTCAGGAGAGAGGCGTGCTAGCTGGTATCAGAGGGCTGGCGTGGAGAGCTTGTCTTCCAACCTGATTTCTTCAGCACGGGGCATTCAGGTCAGGGCTCCAGCAGAGGTGCTAAAAATCCAGACAGTCTCAGCTAAGAAGGTTGTAGATTTGCCTCGTACGGGGTGAGATTAAGGGATAATTGGCTTTGGTGAGCATCACTGCAGAGGTTAGTGAACACATAGAAATGCATATCTGTTTGTTGTGTTATTTATATAGTAGCTGTTTTTATTGAGCTCCTTTTTGGTATGAAGCTTTTTGAATCTATTAACTCATTTAACTCGTATAACAACCCAATGAGTAGGAACTCATGTTCTCTTCATTTCACACACAGAAACTGAAGCTTAAAGGTCAAACAACTTGCTCTGCTTCTCAGAGCCTGTAAGTGGCAGAGCAGGCACATATACCATAGGCAAGAATTTGCCTTAGAACGTCACTCTAAGGCAAGAAATAGCATGAAGAATGTTTTTCTTACAAATGACAACAGAGTTGGTAAGATGGCCATTAACAGTCTTCTTTTTAGGGCCCCTTTCCTCACTCCATCGGACTACTTAAGTGTTCCCCCAAACAGGGGGGTGCCTGCTTAGTCCATGGCTGTCGCCACTGCGATTCTCCTCGATCTCTGTTCCCCAGTGCGCTTGTGGGAGCGAGCTCTCATCATCTGCTGGGCAGTTCTGTTTGGGATGGATACATTGATACCACTCACCAGCACATAGGACCCTATTGCTGATCCCAGGGCCATAGGTTCATATCCTCCATCGGGACTTTTCTGTCGTCCCTCATTCAGAGTGCTGCCTATGAGAGGGACAGGATTCCATCTCCTTTCAGGGAACACACAGCCTCCACCTAGGATCCCCCATCCCCCAGGGTTTGGGCACCTCTCTACAGGTCAAAGCAGCAGCCCCTCTTCCCCCTTCCTTCTAGCTGAGCTCCTGGAAGGGCCTAGCTGTCTGAAGACTGGGCTGAGGGCTTCATTGGCCTTGCCCTTGGAGCACAAAGGATTTGTTAACTGCTTCCTGGGGTACGAGCATAGGCCAGAGTTCTTGACTTGGAATGAGCACAAGAATTACCAGAAGAGCTTGCTAATAAAACAGATTTCTGTCTCTCTTCTGTTACAAAATGGAGTGGGGTCCAGAAATCTGTATTTAACTGGCATCAATTCTCCTGCCAGTGGTTTGACTACACTGAATACTGCTGACCTGGCTTTAGAGCACAGAGGAGCAGAAAGGGAGGAAATTAGCATTTCAGGGAAGACTAGGCAGACGTTAGCATCCTAACACATCATCCTGTCAGGTACATTTGCACAATATAAATACATATTTTTAATATGTAATATTATGGAAACTGTATGAAGATTTTAATATTTGATTTATCTAGCATTTTCACCTACTATTATAGCACAATCATTTTTTTTTCAAAAGCAAGTCCTTTGAAAATCATAGTTTTTATATTGTCATATTTTAACTGTATGATTATGCTAACATTTAGTGACCTAGGCCCTATTGTTTAAATAAAGGGTTTTGTTGTTGTTGTTGTTGTTTTTGGTTTTTGATTTTTTTTTTTAGGTTTAATGCTTTGGTTATTAACATACTTCTCCGTAAATCTTCATCCTGCTTTTGTATTTTAAAATGAAGAACCATTCACTTTAAGGCTGGCATGACTTTAAAAGATTTGGCATGACGTTCAAATGTTTCTTTTTTTCTCTCCCACGAAAACATCACATGGTTTGGTTTTCATGTAATCATCGATTGTCTCGCACACCTGGGAAACTAGCTTTCTGTTTAAACACAATAGAAATAGCTGGATGATTCGGCGAAGAAGAGAGAAGTTCTTCTCCAACCCCCGGCCCCCTTTTGAAGCATATTTGGCATACAATGTTACATTAGTTTCAGACGTACAACATAGTTATTCAGCATCTATATCCCTTACAAAGAGGGAAGTATTTCTGATGCCACACTGACGAGCAGGCACTGTTGTAAGTGCAACAAAGGCACTGATTGCTGGAAGCCTCGGGGAACACTGTCTCCCAGTACTCCTGGGAGACGTTCTGGTGTTCGCAGCAAATGGGTTGAGGTGACCTACCCCAGAGACACCACGCAGTGTATTTTAGGAAGCATCTTAGGTGGTTAAGACATATTTTATAGTCAGGAAGCTGATAACAGATAACTCAACAGTTCTTAAACCTCACCCCACCCCTGCACCCCAACAATCTCAGCCGGGAACTTGGTGTGACTAGTAAGTCAGTAAATAGGAAGGTAGCATCGTCAGGATGTCAGCTGATCCAGCTTTTTTTTTTTTTTTTTACAAAAAACAAAAACGAAGGTAAACCAGTTGGTCTACTGACAGCAAGGACAGGCTCCTCTGGTCACTTTGCACAAACTTTCAGGCAGACACTGAATTAACTATCATTAAGCAAACTTTTTCAAGGACCTTCTGTGATTAAAGAATCCGTGTTTGGTGCTGGAGATTCAAAAATAAGTAACACCCAGTGCTTTGTCTATCCTGGAATTGCTCACAATCTCCTGGCAGAGAACACATGAATAATTACAATACAATTTGATAATTACGATATAATTTGACAATGTATTTAGTGCCACGGACCTCTTGGAGTAATTCTAAACATTTAAAAATAAAGATCCGTCAAGTTGCCCAAAGTGGTTATTCATTTTGTAAGTGTTGCTCTTGATTTGGAATATGGTTAACATTTTTTAAAAACTGCCAAACTGTTTTCCAAAGTGGCTGAACCGTTTTTCATCCCTACCAGCAGCAGACCGGAGTTCTGTTCATCACATCCTAGCCATCACTCGCCATTGTCCATCGATTGCAGCTCTTCTGATGGGTGTGTAGCGGTAGCTTATTGCCGTATGAAATAGGTTTTGTTCATGTCTTCTCACGGCCTTGAATATAGCAATGTGCATTATAAATCTCCAAAAGAGAATGGTGAGTAAAGTCTGCAATGTTTCCTAAACTTATTTGCGCTTGGAATTCTTTTCATCCCCTTAAATGAGCATATTCAAGCCTAACATTCTGCAGAAGCATTACATCATTTGATTATAATATTTATTTTTAGCTTTGTTCTCTGCGATATTTAATTATGAACAAGTGTTTACCACACGATGAGACCGAATCAAATAGCATAGGCCCAGAGGTTAACAGAATGTAAGATTGAAAGAAGGATGCTTAAGAGATTACTGCTAGGACATTTTTGAGAGGCATCGTTTTCACGAGTAGCTAAATGTCAGTTTGTTTTTCTCTGTACTTTGTTCTGCAGCCCAGCCCAGATGGGCCCCAGATCTCAAGCAGAGCTAGGCAGGGCTCAAGCTGAGAGCCTGGCTACATTTTAATGATCAACACTCGGTCTGATAATAATCATAATGACAACAACAATGAAAATAAAATCAAATTTATATCGCTCGCATCTGTGCCAGACACTGTGCTAAGCACCGTTTATGGATTATCTCACTGAATCTGCACAATGACTTTATGGCGTAGGTACTATTATCGTAATGATTTGACGGATGAGGAAACTGAGGTGCGGAGTAGGCAGTAGCTTGCACGCATGTAGTAGGAAGTGGCAGGGTCAGCGTTTGAACCTGGGGCCTCAGACACCAGGGTCTGTGCTCTTAAACCACCCTGCCACATAATCCCACCACCACACCAAAAAGGATATCAGCCTGGAAAAGGTGTGTGTTTGTCTTAGTTACATGGCAATTGTAAGGTGCTGCAAAGACCTCCAGTTCAGAGTCCGCCTCCCTAGAGTCACCCTTCTCCCAGCCTTCTCCTCTCACCTGACAGGAAATCCACTACTTCTTTTCCTGTGGGAGCCTCCTTGTGTCCACCTTTCCTTCCAGTCCCACGGCCACTACCTTTGTCCAAGCCTAATGCCATCTCTGGGCTTTTACCAGACACACACGCACGCACACACGCACACACATGCGTGTGCACATGCACACGCATGCACACACGGAAGCTCCTACCAGGATTCACATCCCCACCAGAAGGATCTTTCCAGGCCCCTGCTCTGTATGCCGTATTGCTCTGTTAGGTTTAGCGACAACAATCTTCATGGCTCCCCTTGTTCCAATGAAAAATTTCAATTCCTGAGCAGGCCATTCAGACTGAATGCTATTTTACTTCCATGTCGTATCTTCCAAACTTCACCCTCTTAGGTCATCGACTGTAGGCCAACTGACCTTTTCATTGCTGCCCAAACCAGCGTAGCCATTCCTGCCTCCACGCCTTTGTTTGTCCTTGCTCTCCAGCCTGCAGTGCCCTCCTCTGTACTGTTTGATGCCCTGGGCCCTTCTTCCCTGCTCTTAGAAGTCCCCCAACCTCTAGGAAGCTTGTGACAGCAGATCCCAGCCCCGAGTGACCTCACCCTCCTCTGAAACCCCTGGGAGAACCTTCTGTCTGTGATCCTTAGTCATCTAACCTCTTCAGCCTCAGTCTTGTTTTCAGTAAAATGGATATAATAATAGCCCGCCTCTCACAGGGTAGTTGTGCAGGTTAAAAGATGTGAAGCACATGATATTTTTGGTGTGATACCTGGCACCAAGCTGCGAGCCAGGTATCCAACGAATGGAAAATAAGATTATTAATCATTAAGATTGTCACTTTTATTTCTGCAAGATGCGCTCTGTTGCTTTACTCTCTCATGATGGGTGTGGGCCTCTAGAGTAGGGAGATCAAGTCACGTCGTAGCTGCTACAATGCCTTACGCATCAAGATTCTGAGGGATGTTTGTTCAGGATGCGTGAACAAACTTTAACTTTGGAGTCAGAGGCCAATGCCAATCTTGGTTCTTCAGGAACTCAGCTTGTAACCTTGACTTGTCTCCACGGCACGGGAGAGCGGGAGAGAGTCCCAGTCTCTTCCCTGTACGTCATCACTAATGTTACTTTTTAACTTGTCTTCAAACTACGCCCGGAAATTGAGTCTCTGTGTTAATTTGGGTACATCCTTCAATCCTCTTAGCTCTCAGTTTCTCCATCTGTGAAATAAATAAGGTACTGCTTGTAAAATGCTCACCTTAGCCTTCAGTTAATAGCTGTTCTTCTGGTTGTGTCATTGTCGTTGTTTAGTTGATAAGCTCTGGGCTTATTAATGTTGTCAAATGATTAGTTTCCTGGAGCTGCCTGAAGAACGTGCTACAAATCCAGTGGCTTGAACAACAGAAATCTGTCTCACAGTTGTGAAGATCAGAAATCTATAGTCAAAGTGTCAGCGGCGTTGGTTCATTTTGAGGTCTGTGAGGGAGAATCATTTTTGTGCATCTCTCGTTGGTGGCTTCAGGTGTTCCTTGGCTTGTAGACGGGGCTCTCCTTGCATCTTCACATCGTCTTCCCTCTGCATTCGTGTCCTTCTCTGAGTCCCAATGTCCCCTTTATATAAGGGCACCAGTCATAATTGGATTAGAGACACCCTAAGGACCTCATCTGAACTCGATTACCACCTCTATAAAGACCATGTTTCTAAATCAGGTCACATTCTGAGGTACTGGGGCTTAGGGCTTCAACATACCTTCTTGGAAGGCATCCCGGTCCAATTGATAACTTTGAAAACGACTAGTCATTATATTCTAGAAGTGCTGAAAACGTAACTTGTCATTTCTCAGTGAAAGAGAAAAAACAACATCGAATGATGATTCCTCCTTCCTCCACTGCACTTGACATTCACAGCCCTTCCTTTAACTGGATCAGGTGAGTGGAGTCAGTTTTGACAAAGGTCAGCTTCTTCCCACAAAGCAAGTCCCAGGACTTTTGCCTCAAGTGGTATTTCCCATGTTTTGGGCTCATGACATTTTTGCAGGGTCCCCAGAATGGACATAACACACCAGTTCTCTGGCCGTTGCAGTCTTTCTCCATTTTTTTAGGGTACTCTGTACTATGATTTATCTCCTTCCTGTGGTCCCTAAATAGATATAATAAAAACAGATTTAGAATATTAATCTGACATAGTTTGGGCCACCATGGTCAAATACAAATTACTGACTGGGAGTGGTGAAAAATTGGAAAGGATAAAGTGAGACTCAGTTCTTAGTAACCATTTACTCTTGTGGCACTGTTTCTCCAAGTGCAGTCCACTGGATACCTCATCGTATTTTTGGGGGAAAACACAGATTTCCAGGCCCACCCTCACTCTACAGGTTCAGAGTCTTTGGGGGCAGGGTAATGGGGTTTGCATTTCTGATGAGTTTCCTCCTGCGTTGGAGAAGCATGATCTTGGACACCCCCTGCCCCCCAACACACACACACACACACACACACACACACACACACACACACACTAAAGAAATATGTTGTGAGTTCAGAGCTGGAGTCTCTATAGGGCCGAGGGGGAGGAGAATCAGGCAGGTGCAGGTGTGAGGGCAGGTGTGGGGCAGAGGGCCCAGGGATGTGCTTTGGGCCAGGGAGGAGTCCAGCTGCCATGGTGAGGACATGCGTGTCCAGTCTGTCATGAGGTAACCTATGCCGAGCTTGGTGAAAGAACGGTTCGGATTTGAGGTGTAACAGAAAGATGTGTAAAGGTCATTGGCGTATGTATGTGTCAGGAGGTGAATTTTGCAAAGGAGTGTGTTTATGGTGGTCCCAATGAGGAGGTCTGAGCATCCATCCATGTCCGAGGGTCTGGCAGCAGGGGAGAGCTGGAGGAGGATAAGGGGTCAGGGAGGGGCCTGGCCTCCAACACTCCCCTCCCCCCCCCCCCCGGGGACTGCTTAGAGAGAAGCCAGGCCTCAGAGCCACTTGGGGAGCTGCATGAAAACTCCGATTTCTGAGTGTGAACCAGCCCTTCCGCACGCTCTGGGAATCTATATTTCTGAAGCTCCCCAAGGGATCTAAAGTGATGGGCCCTCAGAACAGCATTTGGAAGCACAGGGGCCATGCAAAAACTGACTTTGGGATCAGTGGGCCTAGCTATGTGGCCTTGACCTAACCCCATGTGAGCCACGCTTTCCTTATATGTATGACGAAGATACAAATATTGTTTTCTTCCTCTTTTGATTGTTGTGAGAGCGAGGGTTAAGAGCTGTGACCCACGGGCAGAGTGGGCATTATGAAATGTTGGCTCCAAACCCTGTGAGAACTGGGGTTCTAGGGTGGTAATTAGGGCAGGCAGTGCCCGTCCCTTGAGTATAGGAGTCAATAGAGGGATACAGTGATTAGAACTGGGATATAGGGTAGGGTCTGATTTCCAGAACTGGAACTAGAAGAAAAAAAAAAAGAGCAACAATAATGTTAAGGTTTACATAGCATTTACCAAGCAGATCAGGTGCTGTTCTAGGCCCTATATGTATAACCTGATGAGTTAAGTACTATTGTAATCTCCACTTTACAGATGAGAAAAGTGAGGCTCAGAAAGATAGGTATGTGGTCACACGGCCATTGTGTGGCAGACTCAAATTTCAGACCCAAGCTCTCTGTCTCTGGGTCTTAGGCAACTGTTCTTGGCCATTTAGCCAAGTACGAGGTCAGAGTGACCCTCAAACCACAATGCTGAGTTTCAAAAGTAAGCCGAGCCTTGGGAAAAACGTGGTCCTGGGTATTTGTCACACAATTCTAGTTGGAAAATTGTCCAGCCCTTTTATAATAAACTTAGAAAAACTGGCCTTTTCATAATAACAGAAGGTGAGTTGTAGTAAATCTGGATTGTTGCCAGAGGCTTGATAAATTCTAACAAAAAAAAATCCATAACACAAAATTGTCTTGTTTTGAAAATCTCTTGCCCCTTTCTGTCTCATTATTGTGTTAAGATCAGATGCTACTCATGGGCGAATCAACACTTCAAACGGCCTCTCTGACCTTGTTCTTTCTCCCCTTATCTTTTGTCTCACGGATTCAATATTTATTCATTTGATATAAATCTAAATGTTTCGTCGGGATTCCTTCCATCTTACACACGAAGCACTGGCTTTGTGTGTAAATACATTTACATTAGTAAATACATTTGTTGAATTCTGAGAGTGTTTGTTAGAATTTCAGCAGTTTGTAATACTAAAACTTCTCTTTCCCTCTCCATACTCCCAGGGCATAACCTTCAGTAACAGAACAAATCAGGCCAGCCAGCAAGCTGCCAAGTCCTGCCGGCGCCTTGTCAAAGAACCCAGCTGGACCCATTTCTAATCAACATCTCCCAACACAACATCGCAGGGTCACTGAAGGAGATGACTAGAATTTGAAATTTTCCAAAGACTTCCGATAGACGTCAAATGTGCAAAGGCTGCCTTCGCACCACTCTGCTCTATCAGAGAGACAAAGCGGGGAGAATATAGGTGCCATTTTCACCTGAGACGTCACACGAGCACATTCTACATTTGAACCTCTGCACATAGAATGAATGATGGTTATCGAAACAGCCCAAACCTCTACCGCGGTGCAAGGGATATAGCTCGAGAGGCGACCAGGCAGTCCCGGAATCAAGGAATGGATGACTACAAATATCAGGACAACTATGAGGGCTATGCCCCCAGTGATGGCTATTATCGTGGCAACGAGTCCAACCCAGAAGAGGATGCCCAGAGCGATGTTACAGAAGGCCACGATGAGGAGGATGAGATCTACGAGGGCGAGTACCAGGGCATTCCTCACCCAGATGACGTCAAGGCTAAGCAGGCCAAGAAGGCACCCTCCAGGGCGGACGGCCTTCGGGGCCAGGCAGACTTGCTGGCTGAGCGAATGGAAGATGAGGAGCAGCTGGCTCACCAGTACGAGACCATCATTGATGAGTGTGGCCACGGGCGCTTCCAGTGGATCCTCTTTTTCGTCTTGGGTTTGGCCCTGATGGCCGATGGGGTAGAAGTGTTCGTGGTGAGTTTTGCCCTGCCTAGTGCAGAGAAGGACATGTGTCTGTCCAGTTCCAAGAAAGGAATGCTTGGTAAGTGGAAATTTTCAAAGATCATCCTTCCCTTGGCATTAAAATACAAAGGAGAAAGAGGAGCAAAATGTCTATAGTACCTGTCACTGTTAGGGACCTTACATCTATCACAATGTCCTTGCAACATTATCATTTTATACACATTTTAAGGTATTGTTATCTCAGAAAAATTAATTAATTGGCTCAAATGTACACAACTAGTAAGTATTAGAACTCGGTCTGACTCTCAAGCTCTTAGTTCTTTTTCCAAATTTTATTGCCTCCTTGAGAGTCTGATTTGTCTCTTCTTCATATCAAACCATCTTCTTTATATCCGAATGACAAATACGCTTTGTGAGTAGCAGGCCAGAGGTCTCTTCCACTCAGCGCTTTTCTCTGTGTCCTTCCAGAATCCAGTCTACTCCTGGTTTCTCTTGTGTGTAAGCGCTAGCAGGCAGAATGCCCATGTGCCTTGGCTGGGCTATTACACCCACAGAGCCCCTGCAGGCTGCTGGGAACCACACTGTAGAGCACAGATGGAGTCTGCAGGAGGGAGGACCAGCCCTGCCAATCAGGGTCAGACTAGCACCATGCGAGTCAAGCGTCGGATAGCAGGGCTTGAAGCAGAGAGGGTTTTGCGAAGTTAGAGAACGGATGGGCGCCAATGGTGTGGCACAGAAGAGGTTCATCATAGTATAGACGAGAATTTGTCCTGGCCATTAAACGCCCTACAAAACACATCCATTCTCCAAACGTAAAGTCCATGCAATTGATGGTTTAGCAAACATGCAGTTATTGAGAACTTACGATGCATCAGGTTCTGATTCCAGACTGAAACATGCGTAAGGCCCCTCCAGAACTCAAAATCTACCTAGCAACTTAGTTGCTTCATGCAACAAATATTCATTCCTTGCATACTGTGTGCTAGTTTCTGCTCAGCCCCTGGGGAGAAGATATTGAACAGACAGACATAGTCCTTGGCTCTCAGAGAACTTACATTTAGCAGGACAAATAGGCATTAACAAATGCAGAAACGTATCTGATTACTGTGGGGCTACATGCTATGAAAGGATTCTGGTTCCTAATACTTGTTTTACAGCAGGGATTGGCAAACATTTTCTTTGAAGGCCCAGATAATAAACATTTTAGGCTTAGCAGGCCCAGATGGTTTCTGTCACCACTAATCAGCTCTGTCTTTGTTGCACAAAAGCAGCCATAGATGATATGTAAACAAATGGGCATGACTGTGTTCTAATAAAACTTTATTTACGAAAAAAGGCAGTGAGCTGGATTTAGCCTAAGGGTTGTAGTTTGCTGATCACTGATTTAGAGTCATTATAAATAAGACTAGATATAAAATAAAACATCTGCATGAAGAATTGTCCCTGGGGGTTTAAAAAAATTGTTTTATCTATTCCCACTTAATTATAAGACCATTTACAATAATTAGAACTGTATCAGTTATGACCATTAGGAAACCAAGAGACTGAACATATACAAACAGAAGAAGTGACCTGAGAAGCAAGGAAGTCACCCAGAGTTTTTAAACACCAACAGAATTTTGATACTATTATTATTATTATTATTATTATTATTATTATATTATTATTATTATTAAAAGAATTCTGCTAAGTGCCTTCAAGTTTGCATAGATATTTTTAAAAGGGCAAAAAATAAAACAAAACAAACCCCAAACTCTAAACCAAACCCAACTGCCCCCAACTGATCTAAACATTTCCAAGACATTCATTTGCTTTGTGATGATCTCTGTTGAAGCCCTGGGTCCCTGTTAGTCCCACTTGGCAATGTCAGAAATGATTTCATGCCTTTTTGGTCTCTCCACCACCCTGGTATCTGGCATCCTCATTAACAGAGCTGCAGCCTGGTCCATGCTTCTGTTGGCTCCCAGGGCAAATGCTGGGAGTTAAGGGAACATGGTCCGCATCTGTGCACTTTTACCTTCAGCATCTGCTGAAGATGCTGTGACTCAGCCCAAGAAGTCTCTGAGCAGAGACTTCTGTGCACTTGTGGGATCTACTTTGTAGTCAAGGAAATGAATGTCTAAGTGGATCTGGGGAAGTGGATGATTGAAGGATCTTATGAGGCCATTTCCATATAGTGTTTCATATAACCTCATAGTCACTGTGGTAGTTAGAGGATTTTTCAATCCCATTTTATCCCTTGCCTGTATTTAATAAATTAACACCAAATTTTTCCCATAATTGTAAAAATACTCCTTAATCCGGATCTGGGGGATAGTCCTACTTTCATGCTGACCAAAGGAAAGAGAAAACAGTTTCAGGCAAGAATTCCATTTCTGCCTTCAGAATTTCCATCTCCTGGAAGGATCTAGTCACTTGGGGGTGTATTTTATTGCCTGTCAGTTTTTCTTGCCATCTGCAGTGGGAAAGGGGTCCTTTGCTTCAGACAATGACTTAGAACCTCACAGGGGACCTGCAGGACCTGGCGTCAGTATGAACTATAGGGAGGAGGGGAGCAGTGTCAGACGGGCAGATTCATTAGAGTCCATTGTGAGTTGAATTTCCACAGCTGCTCAGAGATGGACGTATTCCTCTGCCGTCATAAAATATTATCCTTCAATTGTTTCATATGCAAATTCAGGATGAGCATCGGGGCAGACCATTTGACTTATGAGCCACGTTTCCTTTAGCCCTGAATTCAGAGTGTCAGTTCCTGAGAGGAGGGGCTGCTCTGTGCCCCAGGGGCTGGCACAAAATACATGCTCAGTAAATACGTCAAGTGCTGTTGGTTGAGGTCATCATAAAGACCTTCTAAATTTCAAGGACAAGGAAATAGTGTCTTAATGGGGGAGAGACAAGGTTCTGGAGAGCAGGTGGGACCAGAAACAATGCAGAGCCATTTTGTACAGTTCAAGCAGCTGTTGACTTTCTTTCGAACCAGTCCTTAGTGTGGCCTCTCTCAACAGCATGCGCTATTGACCTTCGGGCTGGAGACGTCTGCTCTGGAGGGCTGTCCTGTGATTGTAGGATATTTAGCAGCATCGCTGGCCTCTACCCACCGGCTCCCCAGATATGGGCAAGCATCCTCGGGGGGACGGCATCACCTCCAGTTGAGAACCACAACTCTAGATGAGTGTTCTCCACCCCGTCTGCCCATTAGAGCAGCTGAGGGCCTGTTAAAACAGCGGGCCCTGCTCTGGAGGAGTTAAATCAGAATCTCCGTGGGTGAGGCGTGGGCTTAGGCGTTTCTTTAACAACTCCCTGGCGGTTTTGTTGTGCAGCCCCAGAGAACCAGGTAGTTACACAGAGACTCAGGGTCACTCGGAGCTGCTGAGGTGTCAGGGTTTTTGCTTATCTTGCTATGAAAGAACATTCCCCAAACGGCTTCCTTCTTATGTTCATGGTGGTGGTTGGGATATTTGCAGGCGCTTTGACCAGCATGATAAAAATGGGATCATACCCCAAATTCCTATTTACATTTTCACAGTGCATTGCAGGTTTTCAGTGGTTTTTGTAGATATTCTTATTTGAGCTTTACATGCCCCTGGAGATCCCCGGTTTATGAGACAAGGGAAGTGTTGCTCAGGGCCCTTCAGTAACGCATGCTGGATTGCAGTCCGTAATGCAGTTTTCTTGTCCTGCGTAGCCACTCATCGCTGCTTGTGTTCACCAAGGGGTGTTTTGTAGTAAAGTAGGTGCTGGGCCTCCCCCGTCAGAGTGCTGGAGTTGGTTACAGCCTATCTCTGTAGGTGGGAGGGTAATGAAATGCTTAGCCAGCCGAACCTGAGAGGCCAGGTGCCAATTTTACGAGGCTCTGCAGCCTTGTTGGGGCATAGACTGTTAGCCCAGTGCCAGGCTGTGAAAAGGGCCCCAAAGAATGACCCATAACCCTATATAGACGAGAATAGCGGAAGCACAAAGGACTCCTCATGGCCCCTCTGCCAGGAACCACGTCGGACAGAGAACACTCAGGTCCAGTGTGAAGTTCATGAATCCACAGCTTATGGCCCCTTGTAGGCCAGTGGTTGTAAAAATCCCTCTTTATTTCTAAATCTCATATAGCGCAAGCCCAGATGAGCTGTTTTCACTTTGCAAACGATCGATTTAGTTTCTGAGAAGGAAGCTTCAAAATCTCAGACATTTGCAAGTTAGGGAAGAAGGAAGTGGGAGACAGTTAGATGGTCCTAGGAATGTAACAGGCTATGACCTGCCCCACGGGGCACCCCCCCCCCAACAGACTGAATGTGAATCCCTCCTCTCCAAGGAGGCTGGCTGGGGCTGCTCACTTGTGTAGAGTGAGTGTTTTCTGTTCCACATCACCGTAGAAGCCAGTGCAATCTGATCATGTATCTCCTCACCTTGCTGCCTCTGGTGCTCAGAGGATATATTGTGTGAAAAGCCTCTCTAGAGATGGCGAGAGGTTGCGGAGCAAATCTGGCGCTGTGTCTCAAGAGCCACCGACTCATTAAGCCCCCTTTGACCTCGCGATTCCGTTTCTGGAGATCGGTTCCGAGAAAACAACCAGCACTACAGACCAAACCATGGGCACGAAGATGTTCTTCGTCGAGTTATCTGTCAGGCGGAGAGGAATAAGTTGTGACGCTTCCTGCTCAGAATGGTCTCGGCCGTGTAAATACCGTACATAGTCATACGTGCACAAATGCGAGGACCGAAACGTGCTGACAGCGGCCGTGCGTTTCCCGAGCCAGTATTGGTGAAGTGCTGGCTATGGGCCAGTGTCCGCTAGACACACTGAGGACGGAAGCAAGGCGGTCCCTCTCTCTAGGGGTTCACTGTCAGAGGAGTTTGACACATGCCGTATAAGAGCAAATGGGCATATGTGACACAAAGAAAGGAACAGCATGTAATAATAGAAAGAGTAGCAGGGAAGACAGAACGGAGGTCAGCAAACTGCGGCCCACAGGGCTGGGGCTTGTTTTTGTTTTTATATTTGGAAAGGGCTGTAAAGAAACAAAATAGGACAAAGACGTATATGTCACAGAGACCGTAGGACATTTGCAAAATAAATTATTTACGAGACAAGATTTTTTCTGTTTTTTTTTTTTTTTTTAACGAAAACAGTTAGTTGCGCCCTAGTTTGGAACATCACAGAGGCCTCTCTAAGGAGATGCCATTGAATCTGGGAATTTAAGAAATCTAAATAAGAGTTAGCAAAAAATATATATAAATTAAAAAAGTTTCCCCACCGGAAGTCTTGTTAGAGAAAACTTGAAAAATATCTCAGCCTCAAAAGAGCTTTTTACTGTAATCTGGGTGCTTCTGCAGGTAAGGAGAGAAGAAGAGATATTTAAAGGGTATGCTGCTATAAATAAGCTTCTTCTGCTAGTTGCTGTCCTCTTTCCTGAAATTCCTTTAATATATGGTTGGTTTGATTTTAAAGTACCACCAGCTTATTTTCACTTTTCTAATCCCGGGTCTGTCTCAGATCACAGCCTATTCGCTGCTGCGCTGCTCATAACGACAATAGCAACTTTTATTAGTTGTGCATTGCTTTCATGCTAGGCATCCTGCTAGATACTTTCACGCCGCTGTCCTATATAATGCTAACAGCTCTGCAAGGTGAGCACTGTTATCTGAATTTCACAAATAGGGAGCCATGGTCCGAGGGGCTGAAGGAGTTGCCCATGGCCATGCTGCTGGTAACCAGGGGAGCCAGGACTGTGGCCCAGATCATCTTGCCATCCAGACTGGGCTCTTCCTTTCATGGCACCTGTCAGTGCAGGCCTCTCCCTTGTCCCAGGAGGGGGACTCCTTTCCCTCTGTGGTGTTATCACCCATGAAAAGCCCTTCTCACCCCACTCCCCCTATTCAGCAAGCAGCAACCATGGCTCTTAATTTTCTTAAAAAGCTCAGTGCATTAGGGGACCTTGCTCTAATATGCCACTAAGCTTGTTGAGTGGAACTGAAGGATGGTAGACTTTCTAACTAGTCCCTTATCTGCTTCCTGCCTAAGTAATATTTGATAACTCCATTGCACTCTAATTTTCCAAATTTATTGTCTTAATTTCTTCTGCTAAAGATAGATTTTAAATGAGTTTAATAGCACAGCCATACCAGAAGAGTCATTAATTTCATATTTCTCTTCTCTGTGCCTGAGCTCACCTTTCCTCCATTGTTTATTTTTGTAGGTTCCAAAGACAGTGCAGGGGAGGAAGAACTTCTTCCTTCTACATCCTAGGTTCGGTGGCCAGGGGCCCTGCAAATTAAACTGGCAAAAGACAGATTAACAGGAGAAAAACTGAGTTCATTAACACATACAGTGTGTATACACACATGAGTGACTCAGATGGATGGTTAGAACTTGGGCTCAGATAGTATCTTCACAAAGAACTATACATTTGTAGAAGAGCGGCAAGACACAGGAGAAAAGGTTTGGGGCTTTCCTGCATGGTAAACTGTGGAAAGGTAAATGTATGGGGAAGCCTAATGGACGATAAGGTTGTTTTAGTAAGGTGTCCCCCCCCCTTCTTTATTATATTCGTCAAGAAATCTATTTCTGGCAGTGGATGTGGACTCTCCTGAAAAAAAAATTTACAGTTTGTATTGTTAGCAGAGCCTTTTCCTGAATCCTTCTCCACTCTCAATGCATGATAGATAATCAACAATATATCCTTTGAGATGGTTTGATACAGTAATGTTCAAATGTGTAACAAAGAATATATTTAAAAATGGTACTTTGTGCTTATATTATGTGCCAGGTGCATTGCACACATAAAGTCATTTAACTTCCCAGAGGTCTCCATGGATAGATATTAATCTCCTCATTTTGCAGATGAGGAAAATGAAGGTCAGAGAAGTTACTGATTCTGACAGTAGGTCCCACAACCAGAAAGCGCCAACCGCAGCTCCGCCCCAGGTGTGCCTGCCTCTCTTGAAAGCCTGTGCTTCTGCCGCAGGCCAAGCCACCTGCTTTCGCATGCATCCCCATGCTTAGATGCACTGTCATTTCTGAAGGAAGTCATTACATTTCCAAAGTTATGAGATCTCACAAGGAGCCTGCAGTGTTTCCTTAAGAACGACACTAAATCAGTGACTGTTTTTAAAGCAACAAATATATCAAAGTCAGTAAGGTAACTAATGTGTACTCCTTTTAGTCCTGTGTCTGAGCTGATAAGACTCTCTGCTGATTGAATTTGAGCTTGCTTTTAGGCAAATGTGGGGCAGGGCAGAGAATTGTTTTTCTTTTTTTTTTCTTTCTTTTTTTTTTCTTTTTTGGTCTGCTATTTCTCAGCTCTCTTGAGCTCAAAATAATCTTCATACCAAAATGGCATATTTTGGGTGGCATATTCTGATCTTCTACAACACTATTTTTAGAGGCATTTCGTGTTCCCTCTAGTTTCGCCTTTGTCTCGGACAGTGAGGTTTGGTAGCAAAAACACCAGGCTTAGAGCTAGGAGGCTAGAAGGGCAGGTGTGCAGATCCTGGGCCAGCAGCAAGGCTCCCGGAGAGTCACTGACTTTCTCGGCCTCCGCATCTGGTTAAGCTGAGGGGTTGGAATCAATATCTAACCTCTAAGATTCATTTATTCCTTTGTATGACTGGTTCAGTCAATATATAACCAGGAGACAGAACTCATACCCTATTTGAACAGAGATTTAATATAAAAATTATTAATTGAACAGGTAAAATATTCTTAAAAAGTTTACTGAGGCTCATGAATGCTGGGAGCAGTTGCCACTCTTAGGGACAGGAGAATAAAGGGAAGAAATGGGAATTATTCTAACTGAGAAGCTCAGAGAAGGGGCCTCATGGAGCTATAGTTCAGATCTGGGGAGAGTGAGCCCTGGCTGGCTGCTGCTGGTGTGGGTGAGGAGGGAAGGGCAGGATGCGGCTGGTTCTGCTCACAAGATTCAAATGCTACCATGGAAAGACAATGCTGCTGCTAGTGGAGAAGTTATTTCACCAATAAAATTTACAGGAGCAGAAAGCACAGGTCTCTCTCTCTTCCTTGCTTCTCTAACCTTCAAGCCTCTCTCTAGCGTCCCCTACTGGCAAGGCCTAGCAGCAGGGAGTGGCCAGCAAGGCACAGTGTGGTTAGTGGACAGAGTGAGGGCTAGAAGGATGGCTTCCTAGAAGGGCGGCTTCCGAGCGGAGAGACTGGCACAGTGTTTATAGCTTAATAACTGGCACGGTGTTCATCGCTGGGATTGCAAATCGGTGTCCTGGGAGGGTCACTCAGGCTTGCTCAGTGGAGATGGGTCATGGCAGTGGAAGACGGTTTAAAGCTATCCTCAGCGGTGAGCAAGGCAGTCCTGCTAGCCACAGCAATGGCTCAGAACTGAGAAGATTAAGTCTGCAGGGAACTAGATGTTGAAAACCCTTGGCTGGTCAGAGCGGGATCAGGCAGATCAACTCATAGTCTAGCCGGGAACACTGGCCCACACATTATGACAATACAGCATGACACACACTATGCGTTGGGTTTGTACATTGTGATTCATTTTCTCAAATGTCAGTGACCTAATAGAGTGGGAAATTGTTCAGTAAAGTTTCTGAGCTGGGGGCTGGGACATTGGTGACATAGGGGGAATGGAAAAATCCTCACTCTGTCATTTCTCTGTGAGTCTTCCAAGTAGGTAGAGAAACTGCCCCAGGAAGGAACCCAGGAGCCCATGCTTGGCAGTTTCCTCTGGAGTCCCTTGCCTGGCTCCCTTGAGGCCTTTGCCCAAATGTCCCCTCTCCACGGAAGGTTCCTGAATCGCCGTATTTAAAATTGCTACCTTCCACACCGACTCTCCCGATTTCTCCCTCGACCCCACCGCTTTGCTGCATTATTTTTTCCCTATAACCTTTCTCAGTAGCCCCCTTGCTATATATTTCACTCACTTTTTCGTTTACTCTCTCTGTCCTACTTTCAGAGTGTAAGCGCCATGAAGGCAGGGCTTTTCACGTGTTTGTGCCCTGTTGCTTCCCTAATCGCGGGCATTTAATAAATCCTTGTAGACTCACGGGCATAGTTCACGAAGCGGCATCATATCCTGAAAAAAAAAGGGAGATGATAGCATCTTTTACGGCTTTGAGCAATAGAGACGTGAAGAGTTATAATGCGGACGAGTGGAGAAAATTTCAGTGTGACTCATTAACACCAAAGTTCTCATCTCGTTTCATAGAATAAAATAATTAAAAAAAAGGAATCTGGTGTCCCCATATTACCTGCAGCATTGTCTACAGCAGCCAAAATACAGAAACCACCTAAGTGTCCAGAGAACAAAAGGATAAAGAAAATGTGATTGACATATTTTTTTATCCATATGCACACACAGTGGACTATTATCCGCCATAAAAAAAGAACAGAATCTTGTCATTCGGAACAACACGGATGGACTTTGAGAGCTTTATGCCAGGTGAAATGCTAAGCCAGGCAAAGACAAATACCGTAAGATCTCTCTTATGTGCGGGATCGTAAAATGAAACAAAATATTAAACTGATAGATACAGAGGACAGGTTAGTGGTTGCTGAGGGTAGTGGTGGTGTGTGGTTGCGTGAAAAAAGTCAAAAGGTACAAATTTTAGAATAATTAAGTCTTGGGCCAGTAACGTACAACATGGCGAGTATAGGTAACAACACTATATTGCGTATTTTAAAGTTGCTAAGAGAATAAATCTGAGACGTTCTCTTCACACACACACAAAATTCTGCAACTGTGTATGGTAACAGATGTTAGCTAGATGTATTGCGGTGACCATTTCACAATGTATATGAACATTGAATCATCATGTTGCACACACTGAAACTAATATAATGTATGTCAATTAACCTTCCATGAAAATTAATTAATTAATTAAAGAAAGAAGTCTGCCACTCGGAAGATAAAGCAGAGCGTGGTTAGAGTTCTGCTTTTGGGGACCTACCTTCAAGCCGATGTACCAGCTAATTGCAGCTCTTTATGCTGGTCCTTCCTAGACACATCTGCATAAATAAAGCACCTGAAGGTCTAAGGAGAAGCTTCCTTTCTGTGAAAGACAGTTTGTATTCATTGTTTGATTTGCAGTCAAGGCTGGGCAAAAGGGCACTTCCGAAATTTGTCTTTGGCATTTTGTCTGCATGAAAGCCGTTCTGCAAAGTTTCCTCCCTGGGTTTACTCAATACTGTATGTGCTTATCACAATCTTTGATAATGAGTGAGCACGCAATATTTAATAGGAAAGGATTATCCGTCTGCTTCCGGGGGGGGGGAGGGGGTTGCCATCTCTGTGAGGATGCTGGCTTTCATTAAAATACCATGTACGTGTCTTTAGCAATATATTTAAATGATAACTTAAATTAACTGATTTTATTATAAGGCAAGTTGGAGTTCCATGTGCTTAAGAAAGGACAGCTCATTGGTGCTCTCTTCCACATTCCCCTAAGAAATTCGAACATCGGAAAAGGCCCTTTTGGGATGTATAATAAAATTTGGATGTTTAAAAAAGTCTCGTCTTATGGCAATTGCTGTTTTCACGTGTACCTTTTTCTTCCTTCCCAATGGTCCCTGATTTGCTTCAAAATAAAATAACTGCCCTTCCTTCTCCTGCGGATTATGTACCTAAAAGAGTAGACTTTGCGAAAGGCACAGCAAACCCAGTTATGGTTCATCTACTTTAATATGTGTACAATGTGTAAACTTGTGAGACTGTGTTTTTTTTTAATAGCATTCCTATGAAGTTGAATTTGTACAGAACTTCTAATTTGCCATGAACATCTGTCACAATTTCACCTTTTATGTCAGTGACGTGGGTTTTCTAGGATGCATAAAAATGGGTGTCTGATTTTCTAAAACCTCGCATGGTCTCTAACATATGTGTTCTCTCTCTCCCCTCTTCCTCCCCACCCGTTCCCCCAGGGCTGATAGTCTACCTAGGAATGATGGCAGGGGCCTTCATCCTGGGGGGCCTGGCCGATAAGCTGGGGAGGAAGAGAGTCCTCAGCATGTCTCTGGCCGTCAACGCGTCCTTCGCCTCTCTCTCCTCCTTCGTGCAGGGATACGGAGCCTTTCTCTTCTGCCGACTCATCTCGGGCATAGGGTGTGTAATCTCAGAGCTTCTGCACCACTGGATCTTCCTACACCACCCCTCCACCCATCCTGGTACCTGGCTCTGACTGGTACCTCTGGAAAACCCTGGACTGAGTTTTTTGTTGAGCTTCCAAGATACTATCTTAAAGTTGAACCTTAGAAAGGGGCCAGGTTGTAAAGTCAGTGTATAATATCAAAATAACTTGATACTGCGTTGGCCAGTCTTGCAGATTCACTGGGTTGATTCACCACAGCCCAAGGGTGGGATCTAAGCAACTTGGTTTCTGCTATGACCATTTTTGGTGTATGACTTGATTCTTTCTTTCTGACGTGTTCTCTCTGCAGTATTGGGGGTGCGCTGCCCATTGTTTTTGCCTATTTTTCTGAATTCTTATCTCGGGAGAAGCGAGGAGAGCACCTCAGTTGGTTGGGCATCTTCTGGATGACCGGGGGCATCTATGCATCTGCCATGGCCTGGAGCATCATTCCACACTATGGTAAGCACCTGCTTTACGACGCCCCACCCTCCCCTGGGGACCTTGGCTGCTATGGCGCCTGTGACATTTCCTGTCCTCAACCTTTTTCCCCACATTCACGCACAGTTCCTGTGTATGACCTCGGTCTTTCTAAAGAACTTCTGATACTGGAGACCCATTGCTAATTTCAATACATGTCTTTCTAGAAATAATAGAGTCTGTCCTTCCCCCTTCTTCCCTCCTTCTCTCCCCTCTTCCTCATCCTTTCTTCTCTCCTTCCTGTCCTTTTATTTGAAAGGGTTTCACCTGTTATCTCCTCCAGTTCTCCTCCCCTAAAAAAAGTTATAATCCCGTCTTATGGATTATGTAATAGAAGCCAAGGGAACTTGGTGATTTGGCCAAGGTCACACCCCTGGCATGACTTTGAGTCCTGATGTCCCCCCTACCACGCTGAGCCCCCACACAGTACTCTTGCAGACTGCAGAAGTGGAACAGCCCCTCCAGACAAGTCTCGGTTTCAGCCAGGACAGTTTTATTATCCTGGATAATTTCAAAAAATGGATTCTCTAGACAGAGGTCTGGTAATGTTAACTTTCACTGTCGGTTTGATTAAAATTAAAGTAGGGAGAAGGCAGCAGTTTTGAATTTGATTATGCCTTTTGAGTCTCCTGGGCAATAAATACCATCAACATCCTTCAAAATCATTTTCGGCAAACCACCAATTATGGGTGTAGGCTTTGCCGTGACATAGAACCCTGCAGACCTATGGGGGTAGCAGACCACTGCTCTGAAGCTAACGCTCTCTGCTTGTTTCTGTCCTTGCTGCCCTTGTTTTGAGTCTGATCCTCTGTGTTCTGAGCCATGGGAGGCTTCACATATATCTTTTTAAAGAGTTTTAGTGCACAGTGGCTATGTATCAGTTAAGGTAAAGCTGGGGGCGTTACCATGATAATCCAATAACCCCTGGAATCTCAGTGGTTTAACACAGCAGACGGTTCTCCCTCCTGTAGAGTCTGGCTGATGCGTCTGATCTGTGGGCGGCTCTGTCCCATCGGTCATTTGGGGACTCAGATTCCGTCTAGCATGTGTTTTCACCATCTTCAATGTGGAGCCTGAAGGCCCCTGGTTTAGGAAAGCGTGGGCAGTTGCATGTGGGTGGTTTAAAGGGCAGGCTAGGGAATGGAGCATGTCCTTTCTGCTCACGTCCCATTGGCCCCCAAATCTGTAATATGATCACACCCCACTGCAGGGGACACTTGGGAATGCCATCTAGCTCTGTGCCTGGAGAGGAGAGGAAATGTCTCCCCCCCCCCCCACCGTAATTCTTGCTATAGCATCATTTCCCCTGTTAACTAATACAGGTGTCTGAACACTGAGAAACTATTTCTACATTTAAATTACGTGCGTAAACACCCTTTTGGGGGAGGGGGCACAAATACACTCTGGGTCAAAGCTGAGTCAGAGCAGTGGTGCTGTGTAATTTGGGACAAGTTGCTCCATCTTGTCCAGCCTTGGTTCCTTTACCTATAAGACGGAGGCAAGAAGGAAGCGAAGAGTTGTCTAGCCCTAATGTTCTGCAATGCTTGGGCTGCAAAGGGCCATGCTGGGCTTGCTTCCCTCTAGGCCTCCTCATGCAGACTGTCTGCATCACATGGGGATGAGTAAAGGTCTTTGGCTCCCCTCTGATTGAATCAGCTTCGGTCATGTCCCCACCTCGGCCAATTGCTGTACCCCAGAGGATACCAGGGCCTGAACGGTTTCCATACACTTCCTTCCTCACTGCTGGCACTGGTGCTGGGGTTACTCCCGCCACCCCCCCCCCCCGCCAACCACATGTGTGTGTGGAGACGGAAGGACTGGGGGATGTCATGAGGGGAGCCACCCATGATAGTCACTCATTTTCTCAATTCACTTTATACACCCAAACACATACCAGCGTAGGGTGTCTGATTTCTAAGAAAGCAATAAAATCATTCATGTTGGGAGCACGTTGACCGAGACTGAATGGGATGCCCATGCTGCTGGCTGACCACTGCTGGACAATATCAGGGTGTGTGTTTAAATGTGTAACCCCAAATGGACAATTTTTTGTTTTTATTTGTATGCCTATGTGAAATCTGTGACTTTTACATTCCGTTTAAAAATACAAGTTTCTTGGATGATCTGGCTCAAATGAAAGAGGCCTTAGCTTGGGGAAACCCATTCTCGAAATATGGTGGACTTGAATCACAGTCTACCAGCAGTGATTGTTTATTGTAAGCCTCATTTTACCAGGACCAGATGTTTTGTCCGTAGTGAACCAGACATCTGACGACATTTCTCAATACGTCTAAGACATTAATCCTCTAACCGCTCCCTGCCCTCCTTTCCCTCAGCAGAACAAATGGGAAGGTAGCCACAGAAAAGGGACTGATGTTTGTGCATGACTGTGCAACCCATTTAATTGTTTTTGCAAGAGTGAAGTGATGGGAGGTCTTGGCAGCAGGAATTTGGGTGGCAGAGCCATTGAGAAAGAAAATTACAGAACTCAGACTGTTTTCCTGGGGATTCAGAAAAAAAATGGATATATTATGGAAGATTAATTCCGCCTGTAGTCAGCTCCACCAGCTGTTTGTGAAACCCTGACGCAGACAAGTAGGGCAAGCTAAAAGATCAGTGAGCAGAACAATCCCTGCCTCCGCATTAATAGCTGTTGCATGCATTTGGGAGCAGTCCACTGTTTAATTTTATTTAATTTAAGGCCCCCAAAGATGTGCCTTGTAAACGTGATAAGCATAGATTACTTTAATCACCCTCAAAACCATAGAGAGACAGGAGGGGATAATGGCTTTTGGATAACTTACACATATTTGTATAAAGAAAAAATCATTTTGAATCAGAGTTCTTGTAAACATACCTGCTTCTGCCCCTCTCCTCTCTTTATCCACCCAAGTTTGGCTGCTGTGTAGTTTTGATCAACTTTACTTCTAATTACGCCGGAATGGTTTTTTGGATACGAGCCAGGAATGTGTAGATATTACTATGATTTTATCTTCCTTTTTCGAGTATCACTCTCAGGAGAAAGGAAAGGCTTTGTAATCACAATGAGAGCAAACCAACCCCAGTGAGAGATGGAAGGAGAAGGGACCACACTGCGCAAAAAGAGATTTGATTCTGACTGAGAACACTGGATGGCGTGTGTCTTGTGTGCCAGATGTGTCAAAGCGGCCACCATCCTGCATTTCCCCATCTGGGTTCTTTCTGGCTAGTCCTTTACTTGTGTAAACAGAGCAGGAAATAGCTGAAGAAACGGCAAATGTTGTTTAAGAGTCCAGGGCAAGGAGAACAACCTGAAGCACAGCACAGATTAATCGAGAATTGAAAACCTCAGCTACCCAGCACTGAAAGTGGTCGTGGGGTACATTTTTAAGGCAATGGAAGAGAAATTTCATAGCCAAAGGATGATTACTCTCTGAACTTTAGAGTGCAATATCTTTGATTATATAATTTTGTCTTTTAAATAGAATCCTGTTGGAACTGTCTTCAGAGAGACTTTGACTGGCATGAGAAAACAAATCTATTTTATTCCCTTGGTTTGAAAAAAAAACACAAACCGGTTTCTTTTCGTTGATCTTTGCTGATATTCACGTGTTTTGCTCAACATCTCGGGCGTGGAATGCCATGCAGCTCTTTGTAAACAAATCTGAGCTACACTCAAAGCAGGGGCATTATCTTTGGTTGCCGGGAGCATTTTCACGTGGCACATCTGTGCGGGTTTCAGTACCTGCGTTCTACAGCTGTGGAAACCCATCAGCACGATCAAGGTGTGAGCAGCTCAGGATCTGCTGATCTATGTGACTGCAAAGTGCAGGCTCTTTCTACATGTCCTTAAAAGAGGGAGTTTATGACCCTGAGGATGTTTGAACTAATGTTCCATAGATCCTGAAATAGTTTCCGAAATGAACTTTAGAAATGCTTTGAATAATACCAGCTGTGTAAGAGCTGGTTCCTTCTCCATTATGGTGATGGCAGAATTTCCTAGAATCTAGCTCATTTTCTTTAAAATTAAAATAATAATAATAATAATAATAATGTCATGACCGACAGTGTTTTTCAAAGTGTGACCCTGAACCCGGTGCATTGGATCATCTAGGGGTCCTTCGACCTGGGTAAGAGGGGTCCTCTGTTGAGAACTGGGGTCACAGAAGGCCCTGCTTTGGCTTTCCTCCACCTGCAGCCCTTCCCATGAGGAAAGGAGTCTCTGAGGCTGTGACCCCGCTCCATCGTATCTTGTTCTGGGGACTCGGGACTTGGGAATTTCCACTCAACTCAAGGGATCTCGTCAAGGATACTCATTCGCACTACAGTCAGCCCCTCGCTCTGTGGGAAGGGCTAGGCATGGGAAAAGAAGGGGTCCCAAATGGATGGGTCCTGCACCCCCAGTTCTGGGCCTGGCCTTCCAGTCCATTGTCAAGGCAGGAGGGTAGAACATCTGTTATTTAAGTTTGTTAACTTAAATTTCAGTAACTGTGTAGAAATATGGGATGTCGCCTCTATTTGTACTCGCACCCAAGGCCCCGCGAAGGTCAGGCCGGGCCTGCTAGGGGTTTTCAGCGTGCAGTTTCCTAGCATCTATCGCAGGCTTGGGAATCACAAGCTCTGGGAACGTGGCAGGGAGTCTGCCTTTGAACCTGCTTCCCAGGCAACGCCCTTGTGCCCTGCGGTTGGAGGGCCAGAGCTTTGGGGTCACTCTCAGGTAGTCCCAGAAATCCTCTGGCTTCTTCTTCACAGGCTGGGGTTTCAGCATGGGCACCCATTACCACTTCCACAGCTGGAGAGTGTTTGTCATCGTCTGCGTGCTGCCCTGTGCCGTGTCCATGGTGGCTCTGAGGTTTATGCCCGAGAGCCCACGGTTTCTGCTGGAGGTGAGTCGCGCCCTGGCCCTCAGTAAGAGCGAAGGGACAGTGGCAGTAGCCAGCCCTGCTTTCTCAGCCCCTGAGGCCCTCTTCCTCTCCTGTCTGCACCTTGCAAACCCCCATCCTGCCAGCCGACCTGGCCCATCGTTAACTCCAGCTCCTCTGCTGTCTGTGCTGGTTGCACGTCCTGGATCCATGGATGCCCGAGTGCAGGTGCTCAGGAGTGTTTGTCACCAGGGAGATCTGGAAAGTTGTCCTCTATGGTGTATTAGTGTCCCAGGGCTGCTGTAAAGGAAGGGCCGCAGACCGAAGGGCTCGGAATAACAGACACTTATCATCTCACCATTCCGGAGGCCGAAAGTCCAAAAGTCACGGTGTCACCAGGGCCGTTGCTCCCTCTGAAGCCCTCAGGAAAATCCTTCCTCACCTCTTTTCCTTGGCTCGCAGCCATATCACTTCAGTCCCTGCCCTTGTCATTACCCAGTGATCTCCCTGTGTCTCTGCGTCTTCCTGTAAGGACACAGTCATATCAAATAAGAGGCCCACTCCACGACCTCGTCTTAACTAATTACATGGACAGCAACCCTCTTTCCAAATGAGGTCACATTCTGAAGTACTGGAGTTGAGGACCTCAGCATGCCTTTTGAGGGCACACAGTTTGACTCATAATATGTTGTGTCTTTTGCTTTATCCTGTCAGTGAGGAAAGGACTCTGGCCCTGTGGGTCATTCAGCCTCACACGACTATGAGTAGTTAGTTGCTCCTGGGTGTAACAATATTAATATTGAGCGTTGGAGGGACGACCTTATTAGTCTTATTACCCTTCCATGATGGGCTGGGAACAGAAACTTGGCCTCGTCTTTCCCAAATCCTATGGGGTGACAAGTCCATGTCCCATCGCCTCAGACTCAGGCATCAGCTCTAATCAGCAAGGGATTTTTTTTTTTATGTCTCTTTCCTTGGTTTTACCAGATGGGCAAACATGATGAAGCTTGGATGATTCTCAAGCAAGTCCATGACACCAACATGAGAGCTAAGGGGACCCCGGAGAAGGTGTTTACGGTGAGTGTGTGGTTGCCTGTGCCCGCAGGAGGGGGCCTCTCCTCTTTTCTGGTTTGGTTTGCTAAAAACACCATTTTATTATGTAAGCACATCACAGAAAACTTGTGAAAAGAAGAATTACATCCCTGCCATTCTTATCCCTATGTCATAATTTATTCTTTGCATTTCGATGGATATCCTTCCCAATACCAATAATTATTCAATGCTGAAAGAAAAAACTAGTTGTATTCATATTGGGATAAGCATAATGACATGCATTTCCACATGCGTGTTACTTAAGAGTTCTCATAAGCATTCTCTATGTTGTCTCACAATATTCATAGCCACCCTTTTCATGAACATTAATATTAGAGATCGATTTTGTCCGTTTTATTACCTTGTTCCTGCAAATATCGCCGCGATGGACCTTCTCACACACATAGTTTCTTTTCCTTTCTTCATATTCTGAGTTTCTTTTCTAAAAGTTGGCACCCAGCTATAAAATGACTGGTTCCAAGAACATGAATATTTTTATAGCTCTTCGAGATATATTGCCAAATTACATTTCAGTCGGGTGGTACCCGTCTACAAGACCACAGGCATTTCTCTATGCTCTCACCAGCAGTGGCCGTTTGCCTGCATTTTGTTTCTTACTCGTTTACAACGTTAAAACACAACCAGTAAATGGTAATTACCACGAAGATCTCTAGTGAGTAACCCGGGTCTGTGCTCCCCCCACCAAGCTCTGTCACTAATCCCGAGGAATGGCCATTGCAGCCATCTTAGGGCGCCCGTTTGCTTACCTTCCTTTCAGACCAGTTGCAAATCTGTTTCCTCCAGGAAGCCTTCCTGGATTAGCTCCCGCCTACGTGGGGGTGTTTGTAGCTTTTCGAATTAGAGTATAACTGCTGGATCATATGGTAGTTCTATGTTTAACTTTTTGAGGAACCTTCATCCTGTTTTCCATAGTGGCTGCACCAATTTACATTCCCACCAACAATGCACAAGGGCTCCTTTTCTCCACAGCCTCACCAACACTTGTTGTTTGTTGTCTTTTTGATGATGGCCATTCTAACAGGTGGGAGGCAATATCTCATTGTGCTTTCTATTTGCATTTTCCTGATGATTAATGATGTTGAGCCTCTTTTAATACACCACTTGGCCATCTGTATGTCTTCTTTGGAAAAAAGTCTATTAAGATCCTCGGCCCATTTTAATCCAATCGTTTATTTGTTTGCTTATTTTAGTTCTTTATATAGTTTGGATATTAACCCCTTATTGGATATATGGTTTGCAAGTACTTTTCCCATTTGATAGGTTGCTTTTTCATTTTCGCTGATGATTTCCTTTACTGTATAGGAGTACATACTTTTTCTTATTCTGTTGTGTTTTTAAAATGTATTATGTAGCAAAACCCCCTTTCCCCACCACACACACACACACACACACACACACACACACACACACACACACTGTTGCCTGCATGGGCTCTAGATTTCTGTGAGGTTAATACTCATTAGGGATAAACGTGAATTTTAAGATAGCATCAGCTCTACTGTGGGCAAATCAGATATAAATGAGAATTCAGTGTCTTATGACCCACTAGTTTCCCAAAGGCATGATTGAGTGAAAAGACTCATTTTGTCTACAGTGGGATAAAGATTGCTAAGAGATGCTATGTATCTGTGTGGTTAAGAACCACTAAACTAGAGGACCACCAGTCTCCTCTAGCCCTCACTAAGGTAATAAAGTCAGTTACATTAAACTAAAAATTGAAACGTGTGATGAAAGTAGGGTTAAGGTTCCCTAGCCCATCTCTGCTTTCCAGGTGTCCCACATCAAAACTCCCAAGCAAATGGATGAATTCATTGAGATCCAAAGTTCCACAGGCACCTGGTACCAGCGCTGGCTGGTCAGATTCAAGACCACTTTCAAGCAGGTATGATTGGGGACAGGTGGTGGATGAGCGGGAGCCCTACGGAAATCTGTAACCCAGTGGGTGAAAACTAGAGACCCTGAACACCCACCCCCATCAACCCGGCGGTGTGATGGGGAGGAAGCAGCCCAGTGTGGGGGTGTTTGGGCCCTTGCTCACGCCCACCTCTCACTCACTGGGAGCTCTTCAGCCACAAACTCTCAAAAGCTTAGTTTCTTATCTTTGTTCTTCTTTCCCCAGGTAGAGACTTTGAATGTAGGAAAAATGTCTAGTCTGAATATATATCCTTCTTTCTAGATAATCTTTTTAAATAATCCGTAGGAAGAAAGGAGTGAAATAAATGACCCCTTGAGGGTTGTTAGTGATTTCTGAGAAAATCTTTATGAAAGGCAAGGCCATTTTTCCAGAGAAGTGGCTTCCACGGACCTGTCAGCTGTTGAGCATCGAGGCAGCTGGCCAGAGTCTGCTGAGACTGGGTGACCTTAGTGTGTGGTTGTTGAATGTTTGGAACAGGAACCCATTCCCGCAGGCAGGAAGCAGAACCCACTAAGGTTATTCAGTGCCTTGAAAGCCCCACCCATGTGCTTTTGATCATGTGCATGGGGAGATTGTGTTCCCAAGGGAGATGCTAGGGACTGTTAGAGGGTAAAGCCAGCCAGTAAGGAGAGAAGAGGCTTCCCTGGTAATTTGCATAGAATTGCCACTTTCGGGAGATACCGGCTTCCTATGCAATTCATTAGGAAACCTTAGAAACAGACTGTGAGTCATTAGTTCCCACCTTGACAGCCGTTCTCTGGTTTGCACTACAGGTCTGGGATAATGCACTGTACTGTGTGCTGGGGCCCTACCGGATGAACACACTGATCCTGGCCGTGGTCTGGTTCAGCATGGCCCTAAGGTATGGTGCGCCTTACCTGCAAGTTCACTAAAGCCTCTGATTGGGTCGTGCCTCAGGTGCCTCATCTGTAGCTTGAGGATTGCACTCAGTTCTAACTCATAGCTGTTCTGTATCAGATCGGATGCTTTCAGCGCAAGGAACAGGCAGCCACTCTAGCGGCTTCTATAATGAGGGCATTTCTTATCCTTGTGACAAGAATTCCACAGGGAGGCAGGCTGCAGGAGGGAGGGGTCTCAGCCTCTGGCTAGTCCCCATCATGGCTGCAAG
The DNA here is from genome assembly GCA_003508835.1 of Eonycteris spelaea. Lineage (NCBI taxonomy): Eukaryota > Metazoa > Chordata > Mammalia > Chiroptera > Pteropodidae > Eonycteris > Eonycteris spelaea. The sequence goes on from PUFA01000115.1 coordinate 5,644,315, forward strand.
ATGCCTGTGCTGCTGCTCTTGGCATCCTATCCCCAGGAGAAGGAGGCTGCCTGTCCCCAAGCCTCCCTTTTTAACAGCGAGGAAACCCTTCTCAGGAGATGAGCGTCACACACCGAAGGCTAAACTAATCACCGGCGAAGGGGCTGCGATTCCGCAGTGATTCTAGACTATCAGGATTTGCCTCTGCACTGACAATATCTTTGGCTTTCCTGAGGGTTGGCACAAAATTAAGTTTCTTCCAAGGAAGAAGCGAGGAGTGACTGTTTGTAGGCAGTCATCAGTGTCACTGTGAATATTAAACAGACAAAGCAGGAAGCTCTGCAATGATGTGCCCTATAATAAGGAAATTTTAATGTAATCTGGTGATTAGCTGGCTCCTCTCTCAAACTGCAGGCTCTCACCCCAGTCATCTCATTCACCTCCAAAAACATGACTCTCCTTTCTGTACAAGTTTAGCTTAGTTTAGTCCACGTAAGCATTTCGAGGCTGTGTAACTGTACATGTGAAGTGCTTGCAACAGTTTCTGGCACCGAAGTGCTTAATTGTTGTGATCAACTAGGAACTTCTAGCAAGATATTAAACTTCCATCTATGATAGTGCTTTGTTCATGGCCAGAGACACACTCCCTTGACCCAGGAAATTAAATTCTTCCTAACGACCTCTTTGATTATGGGAGGGACATGTCTAATTTCTTCTGATACCTATTCATGGAGACCCAAACACGTAAAAGTAGTGAAGAAACCAGTCCACCTGGTTTAGCTAAACTAGAAGGTAACGTTTCAGAAGCCAAAGATGGTGAACACCAGGATTCAAATAATCGGTAGTTTTAAAATATGTTTTACTTATAGTTACTTATGTCTGATTTAATTTTGCTGTGTAGGTAAGACATTTCAAATGTTGAAACGACAGAGAAATCTGACATCCATCCCTTCCCTCCCTACCCATTTCCTTCTTCCTCCTGTATGCAATTATCTTTCATTTTCCTATTTCTCATTTCAGTGTTTCCTTTTGCAAATTTAAACAAACATACGCTTATATTCCTTCTTCATTGTCTTATTCAGAAGAACATGTTGTTGCATTGCTGAGTGTGAAAAGTACTCAAGAATGTATTCTGCAGATCCCTCATGCCAGTAAATTGAGGTTTCCTCATTCTCCTTTACAGCAACATAGCACATGTGCATTTCACGCCGCAAAGAAGTACTTTACTCTGTTCAACCAGGGATTTATTGCAAGACTTTGGGGAGTTTTCAGACTTTTGCTCTTGTAAATAGTGCCACAACGAGTAACCATGCTTGTAGGCTCCTTTGTATTGGGCAAGTTTATCAGTGAACTAAATTCCTAGGATTGGGATTAATCTTGGAATAAATGCCTAGGATTGGGATGATGGAGTCAAAGAGGGTAAATCCATCAGTAATTTTCTTAGAATTGACCAGTTTCCTCCACAAGGTGTTGTTGGTTTCATCCCCTTTCCCAGAAACGTAAACGTACGAGAGTACCTGTTTACTTATAGTCTCAGCAACAGAATGTTTTGGCAAACTTCTGGGTTTCGACAATCTGGTAGGCGAGAATGGTAACACGGTATATAGTTTAAATTTGAATTTTTTCTTATTCTCTCTCTCTCTCTCTCTCTCTCTCTCTCTCTCTCTCTCTCTCTCTAGATATAGATATAGATAGAGATATAGATATATATCTAGATAGATATATCTAGATAGATAGATATCTATATATCTCTATCTCTATCTCTATCTCTATATCTATATCTATATATAGTGACTTTTTTTTGAGTTGATTATCTTGAATTTTCCAGGCATAAGAATCATGTCTTCTACAAATAGAGACAGGTTTACCTCTTGCTTTGCAGTTTTATATTTCTAAGTTCTTTCTCTAGTCTGAATTGGCTAAGACTTACAATGCAGTGTTCAACAGCGTGCTGATAATGGATCTCCTGGTCTCGTTTCTGATGTAGCAGAAATGTCTTTAGTGTTTCCCCATTAAATGAGATTCTGTCTTTTGGGCTAAGGGAGATATTTTCTTGCATGGTAAAGAGGTGTCCATCAATTCCCAATCTTTTGATGTTTTTTTTTTTTTCAATCAGGAAGAATGTTGTTTTTACATCGGATGTTCTTTTGTTATCTGTGACGATGATCATGATTTTCTTTCTTAGATCTGTTAATATGATGAGTTATCTGATTATCTTTTCTCGTGATGAATGATGTTAATACATTTTCACTGCACTTTGGCTACATCGAGTCCGGAAAGCAGACTCTGATTGGGAAAGAATAAAGCGCTCAGATACTCTGTCTTCTCTATTCCAGTTACTATGGCCTGACAGTTTGGTTTCCCGATATGATCCGGTATTATCAAGATGAAGAATACAAGTCCAAAATGAAGGTATTTTTTGGGGAGCACGTGTACGGTGCCACAATCAACTTCACGATGGAAAACCAGATTCACCAACACGGAAAGCTTGTGAATGATAAGTAAGTGAGAGACCATGGGTTTTCCCCAGATCAAGGGGACAGTCCGTGGGGACTGGTCTTGGGAAAGAGCTGTGGAAAGATAGGATTCAGTCTGACGGGGAATGAGCTCCAAGGCTATTGTGGCCTCACAGCTTATCATGGCTGCCAGAGACACGGTTATTCTCCTGGGAGCTCTGTCTGAACAGTGCTGACTCTCAGTTACCCCTCACCTCCTGTGGATGATTCATCCAAGGATGGAAGACGTTTGATCAAGGAGGGTTAATCAAACCATCTTTCCTGGGACCTCACGCTTCTGATGGAGACATGCGGGGAGCTGTCACCCTTTAATGGTGACTGCCCAGAGCTGTCACAGCTGAGGTCCCTACCAATCTACTGCCTGGCTGTTGAGCTTTTATGTTTGATTCTGGAAAACTCTCTGGGCGAGGCTAACATGGCACTATCTTATGTTATTCTTTCACCCAGTATCACTTCCAGCATGGGCTTTCCTCAAGGGTGTTGTCCTTTGTGGGGTAGGATGAGTGGAGTTTAAACAGAATCCCGCCACATCTTTGTGAGGCTGCTTCCTCAATCTGTTTTCCTCCCCTCCTTTCTACTCCTGGGACAAATGAAATGGACAGTCCAGCCCGCCAGACTTTAAGAATGCCTCTCCGAGGCTGCACTCCGAAGGCCCCACCCACATGGGTCAGGACAGGACTGAGTTTACCCAGGCCACGTTGTTTATTCCTCTGCTTTGTCCCTTCTTGAATTGCACTCAGCAAGCTCATTGGTCAGGCTACGTGGTGGCACCAAAATATAATGGCCCAGGTAATTAAGTGCCAGGGACATAAACTGCCCCGTATGTACGGCCTCTACCAAGAATTAACACCACGACCTCTGTCGTCCAGTGCACAGTCCACCTCCTCCACCCGCACGCCGCTCTGGGTCTGAGCGAAGTGGCCCTGCCCATGACCGTCAGCCACTGTGGGGAAGGAGTGTATGTCTGGGCGAAGTGCAAGCAGGATGCATTCCGCAGGCTAGTCCACGTGACTCTTACAGGCCAGACCTTAGCAAGCGTTCACTGTCATTCAGGATGAAAACGTGAAAAGAAAGGGGGATAGTATTCCTACCACTATAGAACTTAGGGGAGGGAGGTTGGGACCAAGTAGCAGTGGACGTGGAATTTGGATTTTCAGATGACTTTTTCAAATGCAGAAGCTCAGTCACAAACGTTCACACAGTCACGTGTCCAGGCATGCACATGTCAGAGCCACCGTTATGTGTCGCGAGTGGCCACTCCAAAGCTAGTGGCGATAGAGCCAAGATTTCTCCCTCTCAGGGCCCTTCTCTAGAAGTCAGGAGATAGATGTGTGTTGGTATTGCTAAGAAAGAAATGTTGCCACTGCCTTGTTAGAGCATCTTACAAGTGTTGAAAACTAAAAGACGTTATGGATAATGGCTAGATGTTACTCATAATATGACATCATTCCCTGCAGAGGACGAATTCACCAAAAAGACCTCATTGATGAAATTCCCAGTGTTCAGCGATACTCTATTGTGACATTCATAATAACAATGATAGTAAGTAAATAAGGCCAATAATAATAATGACGGCAGCCAACATCATTGAAGCACTTCTTTGTGCCATGTACTGCCTTAAGTGCCTCTCTCATCTAATCTTCACAGAAACTCCAGGAGGCAAGAAATGTGCTTTCTGCTTTATGGGTGAGAGAAAAGAAGCTTAGAGAATTTAAGTGACTTACCCAAGTCACACCACAAATATAAATAGGAACGTCTCTCGCAACTCTGGCATTTGGACTCCAATCCCTTACCCTTGACATCTACAAACACCGTCTCATTGGAAACTCTCCAACCCCACAGAGGCCCTGTTTCACATGGGGTTTTCTGTACTAAAAACTTCATTGCATTGCCAGAGCCCTTATGATTGAGAACAGGCAGGTTTTGGAGTTCTAAGACTTAGCCAAGAAGACAATGGGAACTGTTGGTCTATTCTGTTCTTTTAACCTTTCTTATCCTCCTGAATGCTTTTGGCAAGCTGCTAGGTGTGAGTGAGGGAGAAGCAAGACCTCATGAAAGGGGTGGTCTCGTCTTGTGCTCCCAGGATCCCAGGGGACAGTAGAGTTGCTGCCAAGGGTCTGGGTACGCATAGGCATGCAGGCAGTTGTCTGGGAGTAGGTGTAAATATTCTGCGTGCACAGAAGTTCTACCATGTTTCTGTGTGATTATTAAAATGTGAATTCCTGCCAAAGTTCATTTTAACTTGTCGTATATATGTTTTTTTAACCAATGGATACGAAAAGTGCAATCCCTTGAAGGCCATGGTCCCTGCCCCAGCAAATTGTTGAATGAAAAGGATGTTTCTCTCCTTGGAAAATGAGGAACCGTTGAAATTGACTGAAGGAAGAAATGAACCTGTTTTCTTTTCTTGGCTGATGCTGCCATCTGCTGGCCATAAACTAGAAAACACCTCATCTTAAAAAAAAACGCATCTTTTTGGAGAGTTAAAATTCATGTTCTTTGACTTTGCCGGGGCGGCATGGGGTGGCAGCTTTCCATTTGTACCAGAGTTCCCCATTTGAATTTATCCACACCTTGCCGATTTAAAATTTAGATAAAATGTTGACTTTATTGACTATCACACATGAGGGAAAATGCCTTTGTGTGAAAAAGGGCTTCAGACTTTACCCAGAGATTTTGGTCCATAAAGGAGCTTCTGTCGAAACCTGTACTTCGTCCTGTGGTGAGACCAATCCCTTTGGCTCCGAGAAGGGACAAAAGTACACAGATGAGTTCTGGCCTTCTCTCCAAGCACCATCAGCAGCTTCCTGATGCATCTTACATCATCTTGCTTCAGAGCTTTGAGTTTTGGGAAACTGTAAGAAGGCAAAAGAAGAAGGCCATAGTTTAAACCCCGAGCCAAAATATCAGGCCACGCCTCCCTTATCGTTAATTAAAACAGGTTAGACAGCTTTTCGTCCCCGAGCACGGCTTAACTAATTAATTCAATTTAATTACTTTCTCCATTTGGGAAAGAAATTCGGCTTGGCACAGCTCATTACCATGAGAGTGAGGATGGGAGAGGGGGAGGATCTGATTTCAAACTCTCTGCACTGCACAGCAGGAAGGTGTGCCTGGTTCCCGGGTGTGATGGCCCACGACCCGGGAAGTAGTGTCCACGACCCAGGAAGTAGTGTCGTACCCTGAGCTTTCCTCATAGCAGAAAGTCGATGTTGCAGTCCACTCAGAGCTGGGACCTCAAAGGGCAGTGAGTATCTTCACGCGAGACAATTGGCCAGTGAAACGTAGGAGAAAAGCTCTCATGAGTTCCTATTGAAGGTCAGGGGCGCATAGCTCAGGATGAAAAAGAGGTTGGTAAAATTTAACTCTAGAATGAGATGCGTAGTACAACAGGGGGCAGGGAGGGCAGAGGGGGGAAGAAAACAAACACAGCTGGAAAGGAGATGGCCATTTCGCACATCACACCAAAATGTTACCTGCACTGTGCAAAGCTCCTGGCCGTGGGGCACAAATGAGGATTTTCTTTAGCTGCCGGCCTGGTTCAGTTCAGCAAAGCTCTGTAAAGCTTCGAGAAAGAAAAACATATAAGTGTACTCTGGTTCTGGGTCTGAGGAAGTAAGCACGCTTGAGGGACTGGGTTATTGGCTATTACATTTTCCACTTCTATACCTGGTCATGGGCGTTGTTTATTTTATTTATTGGATTATCGTTTCCATGTTAATTTGCATGATGTCCTAATCTGTTCAGGCTACTATAACAACGTACTATAGACTGGATGGCTTATAAACAACAACTCAAAATTGATTTCTCCCACTGCTGGAGGCTGAGAAGTGTGAGATCTTGGCATGGGTAGCTTTGGTGTCTGATGAGGACTTGCTTTCTGGTTCATAGCTGACCACTTCTTCTGGTCTTCACATGGAGAAATGGCATGAGCTCTCTTTTCATAAGGGCACTAATCCTATTCATCAGGGCTCCCCCCTCCCAAAGACCCCACCTCCTAACACCATTGCAGGGTTTCTACGTAGGCATTTTGAATAGTCTCTCACAACATGCGTTCTTTAAAATCATGCGTAGAAAGTGATTGTCAATTATGTTTGAACATTTTTTTATCTGTGATTTATTGTTTTAAAATAAGCTCATGAATGGTTTTAGATTCACAGAAGAATCGCAAAGGCAGTGCAAGAAGGTTTCATATACCCCACATTTAGTTCCCTCTTACTAACATCTTATATTACCATGGTACACTTGTTACAGTTAATGAACCAATAGATACATTATTATTATTAACTACACTCCATACTGTATTCATTGTCCTTATTTTCTACCCAGTGTTCTTTTTCTGTCCCAGGATCCCATCCAGGTCATCACATCACCTTTAGTTGTCGTGTCTTCTTAGGCTCCTCTTGGCTGTGACAGTTTGTGGCTTGCTTTTCAGATTTTGCTTATAGAGTCCTTTCTTGTGCAGGTATCTTATTATTATTATTTTTAATGCCGAATTTGTCACCTTTTTTTTAAGGCCTGTGCCTTTGGCTCTTATTTCAGAAACTCTTTATATTTGAAGTTATTTGCTTTCCCCCCCTCTAAGTTTTAAAGTTTCCCTTTTCACATTTAGGTTCTTAATTTCCTGGACGTGGTCTCTGTATATGGAAAAGGAACTAATGTGATTGGATAGCCATATGAATAGCCAGTCATGCCACCACATTATGAAATTGTCTGTCTTTTCCCTAATGATATCCCTAATTTTATTATACATCGAGCTTCTTTATATTCATTTTGTGTTTCCATGCTCTCTTTGGTTCTCTGGGTTTGTTTGTCTTCCCCTTTACCAAAACCACACTGACTTAATCTCTGTAACCTTTATGTTTAATCATGTTTCCAGGAGTATTAGGTTCCTCCACCTAGTTATTAACACTTTTTTCTTGGCTAGTTTTGGCCCTGTGCTCCTTCCACAGAATTTCAGGATCAAGTTCTAAAATTCCATTAAAAACTGCTGGCTGGGATTTCGATTGGAAGTACATAGAATGGCAGGATTCATTTGGGACATGTTTACACCATGGGCTCTTCCAAACACTGAACACTGTATTTCCTTCTACTGAGTCACTCTTTTATATCTGTCAGCGATTAAAGATAAAGATCTATGAAGTTCTCGTATATACTTCCTTAGGCGTATTATTGGCACTTTATTGCTCTGGCTGCTTTTGTGAGTGGGGTCTTCTTTCCTCTTTCCCTCCTCCTCTTCTATCTTTTTTTAAAAAAAATACATTATTATTATTTTTATTCAATACATTTCTCCAATTCTTTTATGAGTTTTGATACTTTCTTGGTAGATTTGCTTGGCTTTTGTAGGTAGGCAGATGTATTGACAAAAATTAATGACAGTTTTACCTTCTCCTTTATATTTTTTTTCTCTTCTAATTGTATTGCCTTGTCTGTGACCGCTAGTTCAGCGATGGCTAGAAGCAGGGCTAATGGGTGTTCTGACTTCAGTGGGGGAGCTTTTGGTGTCTTACTTTTAAGTATCATAACTGCTGTGTGTTTTTGGTTGACATCCTTTATAAAGTTAAGGAATTTCTCTTCTATTTTTGTCCTTCAGAATAAGTTGTCTCTTACTTTTCCCAATTGGATCACAAGTGCCTGTTTTGAAGTGATTTTATAGCATACCTCTATCTTGATAATTATCACTAAATTTTAATTGCCAGTTTTCTTATGTCTTTAATTAGACTAAGTTTCTTGAGGGGGATGCCATCACATCTAAAACATGGTGACGGAACAGATGTGACTTTTGGCATAGTTTACGGCATTTCACGGACTAAACATTGGGCCGAGGGTAAATGAAAGATAGTGTTTGCAATAATAATTCTGCTATAGACTCTGGATTGCCAAGGACTTCCGTTTCCTTACAGGAAAAGTTCCACATGATACTTTTGCTGACTTTTTTCCCCCAGCCATTGAACTCTCCTGAATGAAGACTCTCGGAACAGTTCAGTATATAAGAGATCAGAGGAGATGATTTCTATAAAGACTCATAAAATATGCCTTGGCCCTTTCTCCTTTTATCTCCTCCTTTATAACTTCGGTTTTTTATCACTCGTTTGGAGATACATTTTTAAGGTCTGCGTGTGTCAGGCCCATTATGATTTATGGCTCTGCTTTCTCACCCACCCTTGGCAGATCATTAAAATATCACCGAAGGCCACATCAGCAGCCTTTTACTAGATTAAAGAGAAGGATCTGTTAAGAAAGCAAAGGCCTGAGACAATCTCTAGACATAGCTTCTTGAGTAAACACATCCAGCATACAAATTACATTTATTTTGAAATCAGAGGCATCTTCCTGTGACAAAAGTCTTCCTAATTAGTTTCTCCATGGGAATCTGAAGAATTCAGTGATAGCTTTTTGAAGGCCCTGTGAAAAGTCTGCAGTAAATTCAATCCTAAAAAAAAAATTATTCAAAATCATTTGTTTTTCTAGATCAATGACCCTCACATTTTTTAAAAGTGTAATGAACTGGTGTCAGACTCTAGGGATTATTGTTCAAGAGGTCCAGGTAGGAAAGTGAATCCTTCATCATGGCCTCCCATTTTATTCTGATGCAAGTGGTCTAGGGACCTCTCTTTGAGAAGCACTTGCCCAGGCCTTCTTATCGGGTTGCAGGTCTTTTTACAGAAGCTATGATACGTGGCTCTAGGTTAGGATTCTGGGCAGACTGCAATATAGCATGAAGGGTAAGGGGCACTGGCCATCACACATGGTCATATGCCAAATTATCTGGAGTCCGTAAAGAGAAACAGTGACCCTCAGCACCCTGTGCCACCTCTGTGACGAGATTCCCACTGCATTGTAGTTGTCTGGGGTTTTTTTTCTTCCAATTATACTTGAGGGCAGGGACCATGTCTTTCCTGTGTACACCTATTACCATGCTCAGTAAATGTTTGCTAGAGACCGAATATATAAATGGACAATGATCATTCGTGGGTTGAATGGATGGTTGTAATTCTTCACAATGAAAATATACCCAAAGGTTTCTCGTTTAAAAGTTTGACCAAGCTTGGTAAATATAACCAATGGAGGAGGGTGTTAACATATGCCAGTGTATGTTTTTAAATGTAATATTGTTTTTCCTATTCAGTTTATGCAGGACTTGAAGTAGTGCAGCAGCTCCCAAAGATTATAACCACTCGTGCTTTCCCTCCTTAGTAATTGTTTTATATTTAAGTGAAAAGTGATATATACACTTGGTACAAAGGAAAAATTAAGTTTATCTCATTCCTAACCCCCACTGCACCTGTCCAGGGCCAACCACATCTGCCAGTTTCTTGTTTAACTCTCCAGATATATTCTATGCATTTGGAGGCATATGTACCATATCCTTTCTTATACAAATAGTCACATGGTGCAAACACCATATTGCATTTGATTTGTTTTGGTTAAAAATGTATCTTGAAGATGGTTCCATATTAAGAAATATGAGCCTACATAATAACTATAATGGCCACATGGTATTCCATTGTATGGCATCCCTTTACATGTATCTGTCTACCTATCATCTGTCTAGAAATCACTTCTGAAATGTTGCAGTGAGCATCAGTAAGTGTATCTCTCTGAATGCATGAGCAAGTACACGTAAGATAAATTCTTAGAGGAGGTATTCCTAGGTCAAAGGGATCGTGCACTAAAACTTCTGCAAAATTGCTCCCCAGAGAGGTTTCACTAGTTATATTCTACTAACAGTGGGAATGAAAGTGCCTATTTATCCACATTTTTGTTGGAACAATTTCAAAAATGAAGATTCTTGGGCCCTCAGAAATCTATTGCTTCTAAACCCTCTAAGACCAGCTGAGGGAGCTGCATGTTTTTAAAGCTCTTTATAAAGCTCTTTATAAAGTGAGATGCTAGCAATATTTTCCTTTCACACTATCCTGCATTTCTTTGATTTTGATGTAGAAGGTCCGTGGACCTGCATTTTGGGAACAGCCACGCTGATGCACAGCCCCGGTATGTACCTGGATTAGACATCAGCTTCCACACGCTCAAAGTCCCTCCTCATTCACAAACCACCAGCTAAGAAATGGGGTTGAGCTAGATTGAAAACAGCATTTCAGCACCTCTCGATTTGCACTTCTCCTTTTTCTGCCTGTCTGTGTTTTCTGTTTTGGTCTTCAGTCTCCTTTTTTTCCCCCTTGTTATGGGTCACTCAGGGGCACATGCCTTTTCCACAGGTTCACAAAGATGTACTTTAAACACGTTCTCTTTGAAGACACCTTCTTTGACGAGTGCTATTTTGAAGATGTTACATCTACTGATACCTATTTCAAGAACTGCACCATTGAATCCACCATCTTTTATAACACAGGTGAGAACAGGGACAGGGCGGGGTGCCTGTTACCAGGGTGGACCAGTCTTGACTGAGAACCAGACTGCTCGGTCAAAAGCTTTGGGAGCGGTGAAGTTTTCACAGGTATGAGGGCTGAGCCTGAAGATGGAGAAAGGGGTTCTAGCCCCAGATATTGCACAAATGAGTCGCATGGTCTTCGGCAACACATTTATCTGCATCTCAGTTTTATCACATGTAAAATGGAAACAGAAGTTTTGGGCGAGTATTTTGATCTCAGTGAGGCTGATACTATATGCTAAGGGTCCTTGGTAGGAACAAAGTATGACATAGATTAAAAAAAAAAAACAACCAAAACAGCATTCCAGGAAGGCTGCGTTTTATGCATAGTTTGCGTTTTCTAAGACCTTGCCTCATTTAAATCTTGAAAAATTCAACACTCATGAAGAGGGAAAATTTCATCTTTTCAAGCTTCGTGCATGAAGTGAGATGATTAGAATATTTTATAATCACACCATTTCTGATTTCCATGATTGGGGGGGAAAAAAAGTAAATGAATGTCACCAGTCCATCACTCCTCATTCCTCTCCTCCTAAGTTAATAACATACCCAATGGAATTGGGATAAAAGGAAACTAACTGAGTGTTGTCAGGGATTTTACCCACATTGTCTCAAGTGAGAAACGTCCTATTACCCTCATCTTACAGTACAGCTAAAGAAACCGAGGCTTAAGCCACCTGCCCAAGGCCACAGCTCGCAGACTGAGGGAGCTTAGATTTATTCCCCAATTGTTTGACTCTGAAGTCTGTGACTTTTCCTCTGAACTACTTGTATTGTGTGCTTGCTTCCTGTCAGCTGCACCAAGGGATGGTTCTGTAAGGACATCATTTTCCCCTCATGAGTCAGCCTCCAAAGGTGCATATCTGGTCTCCAAATTTCCTTGGTCTCTAAATAATCCATGGTATGGGGCTTAGAGTCCTAATTTTTTTTTTTCTCTTAGCCTGAAACTAAAAAAAATGAGTTCTCTCCATTTGATATTTGTCATTAAAACCTGGCGTACCTTTTCTTATTTCAGGTTTTAATGACGCCTCTTTGTTTGCATACTCTGAATGTGGGGAGTTTTGTAAACACTTTCTAGTCCTGAAATGTCAGAGCTGGGAAATAATGGAAATAATTTCCCTAATTTCGTATGTGGGGGTTCAGGGAAGTTAAAGAGGTCATCAGCACGAGAGCCGTTCCCCACACCCATGTTTTCTGGGAGCCTATTTTGGGACCTTTCTGCCAGAATAGTGGGTGTTAGAAGGTGTCAGAAGACCTGAGAACTGCTTCCAAAGCAAATGGTTTCTATTTTTTAACACAATTTTTTTTTTTTTAGAGAATTTTAGGTTTATAATGAAATTAGAAAGAAAGTACAAGATGTCCGTATGGCCTTACCCCCACACGTAGCCTGCCCTGTTACAGACACCCCTGCCAGATGGTGCCCCTGTTGGCAGTGAACCTATATTGTCACGTCATTATCACCCAAAGGCCATAGGTTTCAATGAGGCTTCACTCTGAGTGTCGTGTATTTGTCCTTGGTGTTCCACGTTGGCTTGGACAAACATATAATGACATACATCTATCGTTGTATCATAAAGAGCCGTTTTCCTGTTCTAAAAAATTGTGCTTCCCTGTTCATCTCCACCCTGTAACCCCTGTACCCCCCACCCTGGAAACCACTGAGTAAACGGTTTTTATTTAGAAGAACGTTCAGATTTCTGCATGGTCTCTGGAGCGGCCAGCTCATCCTGGACCTAATTCCTTTGTCTTCTGCTTCCTGTAAACCAGTAGCCTTGGAGGCCCAGCCGCCGTGGCCTGGTGTGTCGTTTCATTGATACGAACGGCCCTGTGATCTGGCCTGAGGGAGGGTGTATTTAAACACCTCTCAATGACGGTTTCATTTCCCTTGCTGATCAAAGTTCAACAGGTCATTACACTTGTAGAGGTGTCTTTCTTCATCCATACCTGGCCGCATGTCACCTTGACTTTGAGAGAGTCCGATAGCCAGAGGCAGGTGCAGCCTGCCATGGAAGGGTCATGAGGCCATCCCTGCCTCTGCTCTCCCTCTTCTCAGCCCTCCTCCCCTTTACACGAGCCAAACTGCCCTTCTCTCCCCAGACCTCTACGAGCATAAGTTCATCAACTGTCGGTTCATCAACTCCACCTTTCTGGAGCAGAAGGAGGGCTGCCACATGGACTTCGAGCAAGATAACGACTTCCTGATTTACCTGGTCAGCTTCCTGGGCAGTCTGTCCGTCCTGCCGGGGAACATCATTTCTGCCCTGCTCATGGATCGCATCGGAAGGCTCAAGATGATCGGTGAGTGGTCAGGGACGGCGCCTCTGTGCTCCAGTGGTCCAGGGAAGTGGCTCCACGTGTAGTAAAGAAGTGGAATTGTTTGTTGAAAGAAATCTTGCCCAGGAAACCACATAGATAATGCGGATTCTGCTGGTGTCAGGAGGGCCCCGTGGGGGTGGTCTGAGACCTCGGGTCCGGTGAGAGGGGCTCATCGCCATTTCCCCACGAAGTGAGTCTGTGACAGTCACTTATTTTATTGGCACTTTGATAGGGATGTAAAATGCATCCAGTCTGCACACTCTGTAAGATTACTGCAGGAGAAAAATATAAAAACTTCTTTTTTAAATGAGCATTAGTTTTGTTTGATGGTTAAAAAGAAATGATATTATTGTTGTTGTTGTTGTTGTTGTTGTTGTTTTTATTCAATAGTGATAATACATGTGGTTTTGGAGTCGGACGGACTCATGCTAGAATCCTATCAAAGGCTGTTTGATTTCAACATGTTCCTTTACTTCTCCAGGCCTCAATTTCCTTATCTGTAGATGGGGATACCTGTACTACAGGTAGGGGTTTGTGAGGATTGAACATAATGTGTGGTCAGGTCCTGGAGTAGCTGAGGACAGTCCTGGGAAAGGAAGGTCTCTAAGGGGTGAGTGGGTACACATTTGAATGTGAATGGCCCCTGCCCCTGACCAGCCACATGTTCCCACATGGGAGCCACGAGAGTCTGGGCACAGGGAGCAGGCCGGGCAGACAGCGAGTGGACAGCCTCTTCTCCACCACTGAAGCCCTTCATGTCATCATGAAGGCATTCCGTCAAAACTGATTTCTACATGCTCAATCAAGCCACACTCCCCAAGCTGAGTATCTGGAAGCAATACGTAATTAGTCTTTATATCCTATTTTTTTATTATGTGTATTTTGATTTTGAGCTAAATTACAAGCTTATTAAGAGCTCGGTGCTCTTTCTGCTTCTGTTCCTCTGTCTCTAGAAAAAGGCCCGTCGTACAGTGAAAGCTCAGCGCACAGTAAATAGTAGGTGCTCAGTAACTGTCTCGATGCACAGCCTGTTTTGAAATAGTCTCGTCCTTGGTCTTGAGACAAAGCCACTACAGAGTCTGCTGGAGCATCCTTGGTCCTGCTCCCTCTGCTGCCTTCTCCCTTGGGCAGGAGCACTGTCTTGTAAATGAAGGAGAAGTTCTCCTGACGCGGCGTTACTCCTCATGCATTCACTTAATACCCTTCTGTTTGTGCAGCATTTACTCTCTGCCAGGCCGTGTGGTGAGCAAGGCGAAGGCAGTAGGGACCGAGACAGCATCCCTGTGCTTACGGAGCAAATGATCTCTTGGGAGAGACAGACAAACTAGAAATTGCGTTCAACACCCGTGAAGTGCTTATTATAGATAGGCTTTGTTCTAAGCATTTTATAAATGTTACTCTGTTTAACTGGCGCGATAACCCCGTCAGATAGGTGCTACTTTTATCAACATTTTACAGCTGGGGAAAGTGAAACAGCATAGAAAGGTTAAGTGACTTGCTCACGGTCACACAGGTAAGCTGGAATTTGAGCTCAGGCTTCTCAATCATGAGAAGAACATGAATTATGAGAGCAGAAGTCCAGTGAGCCGGAGAGGCCTATAACAGGAAGACCTAACATAGTGTACGGGCAGTCCCCTGACTAGCACTTGATCCCTTTGATAATAGTCTTTTAGACTCAACAAACCTCCTTCGGCATTTCTTATAAACCAAGCCCCGTGCAAGTGCCTAGATGTTACAGCTCCCAGCACAGTTCTGGCCCACTCGATGCCAGTGTCCCTTCATTCTAGTTCCCTCCTGGCCGTTTAAAAGAACCCGCTACCTGCTCACACGGCCCTACCTTCCTGGATTCTGAGTCCAGGTGGATAGTTATTTCCCATCTGGTCGGCAGGTTTGGCGTTAGGTTTGGCTGCTCCAGGTATGAAGACGAGATTCCAGGCAGAGGATCCCCAGAGAGGCGCTTGGCATTGAGGCCAGATCAGCCTGGGGCTTTTGGAACTGGAGGACCTCCCTCTCCCAGGCTCCGATGCCTGATGCCTCGTGAGGACTCTTGCCCTATTTCCCAGCTCGTTGCTTGGGATGTGCTTTCTTTCCTCCCTGAGGCAAAGGGCAGGGCTGAGAAGGGCAGACCAGATATCTTGGATGGAGAGGGGCATAAATGGAAAATAATCAGGGTTTCCTTCTGTGGCCCATTTACAGTTGTGTTCTCACTAAACTGTAAATTCCACGAGAAGGCTTTTGATACTGGAATATCTCAAGCACCTAGAGTCTTTGGCGCATAATAGACTCTCGACTAACACCCCCTCTGCCTGGTCCCCTTATTCTGCGCTGGGCAGCAGCACACAGAGTGGTGATTCCGACGTCTTTCGCGGAGGCTGACTCTGGTGATGTCACCCAGGGAGCGAGCTCTAATTCCACGGCTGGGGTGGTACGATGGACGTGAGGGTTTAAGCTGTGCTCTCTGCGTGGAGATGGGCCTTTTACTTGAGGCAATCGTCACTGCAGGTATACCTGTGAGGGTGGGAGCTGGGGCAAGACCTGTGGGTGACAGTCGCATCCAGACACGGGCTTCATGCTTCTTTCTGCCCTTGGCCTCCTTCCACAGGTGGCTCCATGCTGATCTCGGCGGTCTGCTGCTTCTTCCTGTTTTTCGGCAACAGCGAGTCCGCGATGATCGGCTGGCAGTGCCTGTTCTGCGGGACCAGCATTGCTGCCTGGAATGCTCTGGATGTGATCACCGTGGAGCTGTATCCCACCAACCAGAGGTCGGTTCTTCCCTGGCCTTCTCTCTGGGACTTGTGTGGTCTTTACCTAGACACCTACCTGCTCCACGGTCCTCCACCGTGGCCATCTTGGCATGCCTGGTGTTGCATGGAACGCATGTGTCTTAGGTTGTTGAGTTTCTCCTGCGTCAGGGCTGGCTAGGCCTGTGGGCAGGCTTGGTAAGGTGGGGTGGATGGCAAAGACGCAAAGGATGGGTACAAACCACGTCTAGGGGAGAGGAATAAGAGGGGATGCCACATACATCCCACAACCAAAGAGTTAAGAACATACCTGTCGATGGGAGACAAGGTGAAAAGGTGATGACCTAGATACACATAGGATCGGGGAGAAGTGGAGGAAAATAAAGGTGGGGATGAGGCACAACAATCGGGGGCGTTTGCAGAGCATGCGGTGAGGTGCCCAGGATTGACTTTTATTTCGCACAAGCCATGTGGCAAGAGGCCTCTTTTAAAGGCATAGGGGCAAGGCTATTGCTTAGCAGTTATTTCTCTTCATGGAGGGAGATTGCAAAATTTGTGAAAAGCAGATGAAGGGGACCCGTGATCAGAAAGGGCCGTGAAGTCACAGAAGGCAGTAAATGAAACCTTAAATTGGTGACAGAGTTACTGGCATATAGGCTGCTATGGAAAAACACAGCACACCATCTCCCGAGCCAAAGAGCTTCGAAGTTTTACAAAAAATAAGAGGAGAAATTATCATTATCTGAATGAGTTATGAGGTACATCTAGAAACCCCAAGAAAATTAGCTAACGAGACTACTAGAAACAATAAAATAATTTGGTAAGATAGTAATATACTAAATAATTACAAACTTTAAGATGTATCTTAAAAATAAAATTGAAATCCATTTAATAACATTGGAAGTCATAAAATAGCTAGGAATCAATTTGATGGGAAAGGTAAAACAGTTAGTTAAGAAAACCATAAAGCTTTACTGAGAGATATAAAAGAGGACTTAAATATATGTCAGAATATACTCTATTGAATTCTAAGAAGATTTAATCTTACAAAAAGACAAATATTCTTTAGTTTTTTTCTATCTTGAAAGAGTCAATTCAAAATTGAATGAGTTTTTTACCCCATCTGGGATCTTAAAAAAAATTAGTCTAGAGCTTCCTTAGAAAAAAGAAAATTGTGAAACTATCCAAGAGCATTCTGAAAACAAGAAGACTGGATTTGGGTGTTGGTGATTGTAGTGGTATAGTTGATACAGTTATAGGAAAGGAAATGTAAAAAAGAATTTAAAGTACAAATACAGAGCCACATTCGTTAAACTTGTGGCATGAAAAAGAAACATTTTGCTTCAGCAGGGGAGAGAAAGTGCTGGGAATATGGCCTCTGCATAAGGATGGAGCCGAGGAAAACCAGATGGTTAATAATGATAATCGCTGAGAAGTGCGATTGGGGGATAATAATTAGGGTTAGTTCTACCATGGGTGGCAGAAACCACCCCAAACTGTGGCCTTAGGAAGTGGCATTTTATATTTCCCTCCTGTAGAAGTCAGTGCAGGCGCTGCAGCTCTTTCGATCTTGTTATTCTCCTTATCATGATCTCAGCCATAGTCTAAGATGAAACCATCTATGTTCCAGGAAGCAAGATGAAGGAAGAAGAGTGTAAGAGAAGAGAGCAAGAGGCTCCCACACGAGCGGTCCTTAAAGTCATTGGTCAAAACTTGGTCAGGTGCCACACCCAGCAGCAAGGGAGTCTGGGAAATGTAGTTTTAACTTGGGAAATGCCATTTAGGGATAACTAGAAATCTCTGCCACAAGAGATCAGCAGGTGTTATTAAGGGGAATGTTTATATTTCTGCTTCATCTTCTTCATTGTTTCATTATTTATAAGATTCATGTATCCCTGAGAAAATTCAAAAGATATATTTGGAAAAAGAAAAAGAAACTAGTTTGAAGGAAATACTTTGAAATGTATAATGTGGTAATTGCCTTTCAGTGGTTAGGTACACATCCTGCATCTTTATGTTAGTCTGTATTTCAAATTTGACTAAAATGAGATGTGTCGCTTTTATATTTAGGAAAAAGAAAATTCCTTCCACACCTTCGCTATACCTTTCCTCATAGCAAAGCAAAGAAAGACCTGGTCCCCGGGTTGAATGTGGGTAGTTGGTGTGTTTCAGGGATATTTACTTTCTTCTTTTGTTACAGGGCAAGCCTTTGGCATCCTCAATGGATTATGCAAGTTTGGAGCCATCTGGGAAACACATCTTTGCTTCTTTTGTGGATAACCAAAGTGGTCCTATCCTCTGGCTGCCACTTCCCGTCGGTGGTGGCCTGATTGCCTTCGTCTGCCAGAGACCCGAGAGCAGGTCCTAATGTGAGTGACCCACCAGGAAGGAAATGCCAGAAGAACCTCGTCCGGGAACTTTCAGTGCCCCACATTCCTGTTGTCCGTCCAGAAGACTTGATAGCACCGGAGAAACGTTGATTTTGTGACCAGTTTAGGACCATTTCAGCTGTCAAGATTTTGGAACTCAGGTGACTGATTTGGGGGTCCTGAGCCACCGATAATCATAAGCTGTGTGCTTATTTCAGGTTATCCAACCAAGACAGGGGAGAAGAATAACACCCTCCAGTGGGCGCACATGCTAAGCAAGGAGTGTGCACTCCCCCAAGTGAGGTGCAGAGGACTTATTTGCATTTCAGAATGAATTTGAACTTGAGAAACATTCAGGCTTCTTCATAAAGTTCCTCGGAGCCCAATGACCTAACAAATTGACTTGGCAGGAAGTTAGAGTCGTCATATAAATATTGGGCTGGAAGTACAGGATACATATATTTTTGCATTTAAAAGTGTCACCAATCGTATTTTCCATTTGAAAATTGGCACGATAACCTTGAAGATACTCCGTTACAGCAAACCAAATATTTGAGCATTATCTATAGAAACATACTTTCCCCCTTCCCTAGGCATCCTGAGCTTTCCAGGAGGCTTAAGTGATAACATTTAAGAATGCTATTGATTCCTATTTTGATCTACTCAAAGAAACTTAATGAAATAGGTATTCTTTAACTTTGTACATATAACTGTATTTGGGTTTAATTTGCAGAAAAGATATCTGCAAATATATGCCAGCCCTAGAGCCATAATTTGGGAGGACTCGGTGGTCGAAGCCCCAGGAAATGGGGTCTGATCAAATGAAATGCAAGCACAATTTCTTATAGCCATTTAACTTGTGATGGGGAGGGTGCACTTAGCAAGCTCACCCTGTACGGGCCACGTAATCCAGGCACTTTTCTCCATGTGGGTGGAGTCCTTTCCTCTCTTACACAGATCTCTTGAGAAACTCAAGTTCCGTGTCTTCAGAACTGGCATTTGACTTCGCTGCTCACCCAGAAACACCACGAGACGTATTCAGGGGCCTCTGGCACTGTCCTCGTAGGTGAGAAGAAAGCCTGGTGGACATCACGCGGATGGGGGGGGGGCGTGCAGGGCGGGGAAGTGCAGTCACAGTCCTTCAAAGTGTGAACGCTTCCCGGTCCTTCTAGCAGGAAAACGCTACCTGGGTTTGTTATTATGGTCAGATCCCGTGAGCAGATTGCTGTGTGTCTTGGTTCGGGACTTTCAAAACAGCTGCCATCCCTGGGAGCAGGGCGTGTAGTGGGTGTTAAATATGTTTTCCTTGGGTGCTCCACGAGAACGTCTGTGGGATCCAGCTTGGAACATGAATCAAGGGTGAGGACGGGGTTGGATGTGGAACTTGGACAAATTGCTTTGACAAGGGTCCACAATAGGCTGAAGTCTTGACTCCACGGAAAAAGGAACACGTTTTATTCATCAAAACTGTCCTGCATGGAAGGGACAGGGAGCTGGGAACTTCTGACCCTGGAGGTGAACTTGCGGACGCCAGGTGAACATGGGTCTGCAAGAACTTGTGCTTCGAGTTGGTAGGCGATACTCTCAGTGCTGTAAGGTGCCACATCTTCCCCACCAGGAGCCTCTGGGAATTTAAAACAGGATAATGATGGGTGTGCTGAGTGTTTCTCAGTGTGGGAGAACTGTTGAGGTCCTGCGATAGCTTCAGGCCATCTTTCTGTTGTTCTCTGGAGTAACAAGAAGTCGGGAAAGTGGGGGAAAGAGTAAATTCTATGACACCTCTCTACCCTCAAGCTGAGATCAGTTTTAATGGTTAAAATGTTTACTCTGCTTCTCTTTCCCCTCACCTCTTTATTTGCTCTTTTTTTTCTGTACAGCGAAAACACATTAACTCTGATTTGACACCCTGATTCCCCCCAATATACAAATATGTCATTGTGTATTAATGTTTCCGTCACTGTTTTATAGAATTTACCTAACAGAATGCTATGTCAATAAAGAGAAGACCAGTGTAATATAGCTGTAATATACTTGCTGCATTCTTACGGTATGAAATATAGTGGCTAGTTCATACAAGAGAGTGTGTAAACCTGAGGTTACTACATCACTTATAACATTGTTCTTCAACGGGATAATCAGCTAAGAAATGTCCAAGGAAGTTAGAGCCTGCCTTTCTAGTTAAGATGGATCTTGTAAATCTAACATGTGATTAATTTTTGAGTGTTGGTGTGGCTGCAGTAATTTGGGGGTAAAACTCATTTGATTTCCAAACTCTAATTTTTGCATTTTCTTTATGGATTCTTACAACCACCACCTAACCTAACCAAAGGCAATTCTCATCTCATCCCTTTCCCCATGAAGGATTGTCTGGCACTGAAATGTGGCCATTGCTTAAACGCCGTCACTCCTGCTGTAATAAATGCTTCCTAAAATATAGTCTCTGTGACAGGTCATTGGGGGACAGTGGACAGCTTTCCTGGCCATCCGCTTCTTTTTCATTTTGTGTTCCACCCAGAGAAACTCCCAGTGGCATTCATGGAGGATTAAAGGGATGAAGTTCTCCTTCATTGAGCAAATTTGTTCACAGTTCATGATCTATTTTATGATGCCCAATTTGGGAGTAGCAATTAATAGTCTCGACTGTCTTGTGTCATTTACTTATGCTGATTTTCGATCTTTCGTTTCATTGGAAATAATTAGTGGAAGGGGTGTGCCTATTTGTGGAATTTATAGCACACGAGCCCAAGGTCATGTTATAAATCAGCCTGTTACCAGGGTTCCCTGGTATCTTGTGATAGTTCATTAAAAGAATAATAAAATTAATTGTAAGCAAACCTTTAAGAACTGAGGCTAGAGATTATTTTCAGCTACTGAGGTCTCTTCTGAATTTCTACACTGATAAGAATCATTTCCTTTAACTCTATTTTGCATATGGGGACCTTGAGAGATTAAATGATGTGACCAAGGTGACATAGAGTGCTAGCAGTGGGTTACAAGTCCTGCGGTGATGCCCTCTCTAATTCTGGACTAATTCCCACTGAGCTCCCACAGAGTCTTTGGGGACTGCGACAATGCTACTAACCCTTGCCCTCTATTCCTCGAGGCCCGCATTAAAAACTCATTTGATTAGTTTACCTACAACGAGTGGAAGTATCAGAAAACTTTGTATTCATCCATTTAACAATTTTTTTTTACTGAGTCCCTACTGCGTGCCAGTCTGTGCTAAACTCTGAGGATCCAGCGTGAAAAAAATGGGCTGCAGTTCATGCCTCCTGCTTCATTTCAGTGACAACATTTGGGCGAGATGGATATTAAGTGGGCAATGAAAACAAACCTTATAATCAGCCAGATGCACATTTGTTTGTAAGAGGATTCTTACCTCTTTATCATCCGCTGAATGTGGTTGTCCTCCTCACGTCTTTTTCTCAGGGAATGTGCCAATTGCTTATCTTCATAAACCAGATAAGGGGAAAAGGCTTACTTGCTCATTTTTCTGCAGAACTTAATCAGTTTTTACTTAATCGACTTTACGGAAAGTTTTACACGGAAGAAGGGATCAGGGCCAGGAATGCCAGCAGGGTATTAGCCGGGCTAGGCTCTCAGTGGTCCTGGGGTAAGTCGCTCCACTTCATGTCCAGCTTTTCTGGAGTGCATCTGAGCTAACGCTGACCCAATATTTGGGGTTTAGTTAGGATTCCGTTGGATGGCATATAACGGAAAACCGAAACAAGCAGGCTTAGAATATGTTTATTCTAAGTTAAAAGTTTATTTCTCTTTCGTATAACGGGAATCTGGAGGAAGGAAAGCCATGGCTGAAGTGGCTACTTTGTCATCCGATTATTGGGAGCAGACTCTTGTCTTTAGGTTCCTTAGTTCTTAGTGCACAATTTCTATTGTTGAGGCTGCCTCGTGGACTGAGATGGCTGCTGGAGCTCCGTCCTCACAACCACAATTCAGGCAGCAAGCAGAAGGAAGGGCAAGGGGCAAAAGGGCTGCACCTTCCAGCTGAGTCACCCTACCTTGAAACTGCTCTTCTGGCTGCCCCTTCTAGTTGCTTCTACATGCACATCACCGACTTCCTTTTGTTGCAGAGGAGGCTGAGACATGTGATATTTACCTGAGGACAGTGCCACCCCTCCTCCAAATTCACGATCTTGTCACAAAGGAAGCAAGGGAGAAAGGATAGGTGGATCATGCTTCTTAAACTTGAGCGTGCATCAGAATCACACGGAGGGACGTTAAAACTCACACTCAGAGTAGGTCCCACCCCACCCCCCAGAGATCTGGGGTGAGATCTGAGAGTTTGCATTTTTAACAAGCTCCCAGGCGATGTGAATGCTGTCAGTCCTTGAACCATATTTTGAGCAGAACTGACAACCTGCCATCTTGATTTGCTGAGGAAGTTTTATGGCCCTGATGACTTAAAACTAGTCCAACCAGAACCCACCAAAGCTAGCAGCCCGTGAGAAACGATCACCATTTTCTTCAAGTCCAGAAATAATCAACTAGTGGTAGCGCATCAGTAATTCAAGGGCGTCGGTGACAATATTCCCTCCCCTGGAACCTGCTGGATTTATTCAGGCCTTGTCCTTGGGAACTCACATCTGGTTGTAGGCTTCTAATTAATTCCTGGGCTCAGCAGAGGGTGGATGCCTTTGCACCTGGGGGTTGATGAGCTCTGTTCTGGCCATTTTCATGGGGTAATGACTTTTACGGACACAAATATATTTGTGGCACACGTACTCCATTGGGCTGTGTAATGGTATGCTTTGATCCGAAAAGCTTTCTGCTCCCTAGGGATGCACAGAGGGTGGCCGAAAAATGGCCAGGGGTGAGGGGGACCTGGCCTGCACTTGACCGTCAGGTTGGACTTGGCTGGAAAACGTCTTTTGAACAGGGTGAACGCTTCTCATTGAGATAAGAGGAAGGGAGAGTGGGATGAGCTCCTCGACTTGGGCCTCTTTCGACACGTTTTCGGAATGCTACGGTGTGTTTTTACCGCGAAGGGATTTCTCCCCACATCTTCATGCTTTTGTCCGTGGCTTCCTGTCTTTCCTCACAGCCCTAAGAACAGTCTGGAGGTAAATGACGCAGAGCCTTTCCTTTCGAGGCACGCCTGCAGCCCATCTTCTGTAATTTGCAGAGAGACGTGGTGGGAGAGTCAGATGCGTGGTTTCCAGAATGGGAATAATGAAATGACACAGGCGACTAGAGCTATCCACGTAGGCTAAATGGAGACATAAAGGTTGCCGTAGTCATTGCTAATGATAGAGTGAGCGGGAGATCTGTTCGGCAGGACATAACATACCTCCAGAAGGTCCGGGACATGAGCTGGGAAAGGAGGTGTCCTTGCCATCTCACCCGAAACACACGCTTCGCTGTCCATTTGCCTCTGGTCCTGATGGCGTAGAATATCAAATTTCAGAGACCATCAAGGTGTATTCCTTTAGAAAGCAAAGGTCCGTCCGGAGGCCGCGACCGAAATTAATGTGGCCGCTACATTCGATGACTTCACTACGAAGTTTATTCACGGCGACTATCTCTCAGGAGAGCAAACCGCTCAAAACCAAGTTGTCCTGTCCCCCACTTCTTCCCAGACATATATAATCTCAGGAATTCAGATTTCCTCAAATCAGCACCTGTGATTTCATCGGGTAGGAACAAAGTCCTATACAAATGGCATTCCGGGAAAATTAGTCTTTGAGCTATATTGCCAAGGGTTGCCTAAAAAAATGTTCGGAAAAACAACTGGTAAGCAATTGATGAGCAAATTATAGATGGCTCTTATTTATTAAAGTGTTTCTCCCAAATAATTACGAAAGCACATTCTTAACAAATGTTGAGAGCGAATTGCTAATAGCTAATTTGCTAGTCTGTGCCAGTGATTTTAATAAGGATACTTTTCAGAAACCTACACTCTGTATAGTTTATGGTGGAAATGGCGAACTATAAGCCGAACCCTTGCAATCAGAATATAGACAGTACATTTTTGGGATGCATGTCAGAACTTAGTGGTGCCAAGAGAGGTAGGGGGGTTGTTGTACAGGTAGGTAGTCCTGAACGATGCTTGTGTGTCCAGTAAGTTTAATAGGTGGTTCTGTAAGGTGGCTCCACTATTGAACATTATTGCCTTTGGGGAAGTAAGATGGAGATATTTGTGACATATAAAATCCTAACAGCATATAGATAGATATAAAAATTATTTTGTTTTTAATATACATGCCAGGCATTAGTTAGTTTTGACTTGAGCTCTTTTCGCATAAAGGTAAAAAAAAAAATCCAAAGGATATTTAAAAACTTTCAAGTGTGAAATATTTATCAAATAGTTAAATACAGATTTGTCAATTCTGCTATATTTCTAAGGGGCCAAATAGTAAAGGAGCTGATCCATGCATTTCAGGTTTCGGGAATAGAGGAGATTTAAGGTTATCTTTCTACATGAGATTTGATCCCAGCTTTTTGAATCCTGGAAGTCCACAACACTAACAGACTAAGAGACTGTATCTTTTATTATTACTTCTCTTTTTGACATGATGGGTGAAGTAGACGAAGCAGGTTGAGGTGTTAGATAGGCTTCTCAAAGTTTGCTGGTCCATCTTACCATACTGATCTATGCTTACGAATCTTAAAAAAAAAATTTCTCTATTCTAAAGTCGTAGGCTAAGCCTGGAAAGTGCAAACTAAGCCTTTTGGTTTCAATGAGCAATGGTGTGGGGTTAGAGGGTTTAGTACCCCGCCCTGCCATGAGGTGGGGGGTGGGGAGCCTAGACATATGCCCATTTGGGGAGAAGTGAAAAGTATCCAGATGTGGGTGACTATTCATGGTTTTCTCCAAATGTCCGACTAGTGGTTTTGAACCTTTTTCTACCATCACTGCTGTGAAAGTCACTATCTCAGTCCTTTGACTACATGGGACACGTGTAGCTTTTCAGATGCATGAGGTTGAGCAGCAAGGTCCACGATGGAGATTTGCTTCTGAAATGCTGCCGTCTCGGAATGAAATGAAAAAGACCCTCTTGCCAGGTATCGGTTGCGCCCTGGGAAGTGCTCTAAGATTTGTGAAGAATAGTTTGTAGGTATAGGAGGCACGTGTGATTGTGTTGTTGTTAATGAAACGTGCTGACACACGGCCAGTGGAGGGAGGAGCTGTTTCGTTGGAAGCCTGCCATCTTTCTGTAAAGCGCCTTTACGCTGAGACGAAAGTCGTTCCATTTCACATTCCTGTGTCATACTGACTAGCCCTCGGTTCCATGACCATGAGGAGGACACAGAGCCACATGCCCTGAGCCGTGAAAATGAAGCCCGTAGGCAAAAGCAAAGGGACCTGTTACCAGCGTTACAATGACTTGACCGCGGGTTGGATAAACCTTTGCCGTGTGTCCCTCTAGAGCTGTTTGGATATGTCTGTAAATAATGCCGTGTGTAGTAAGTGCAGCTACCGAATCATAAACGGATGCGGTGAGTGTGAAATGACCGCCATTTTTGTTTTCTCTTCATATTTTTCACGCTCTATTTTCCCTGTCCCTTTAAGTGTTTTTCCATCTGACTGTCTCTGGAAAGTGGAGTTGCTCTGATGACCTAAGCTTTTTTGTTATTTAGTGTATTCAAGTAGTAGAAACATTTGATTGGGTGATTGCCGAATACATTTTTAACCTTTAATACCTTGTGATCCAACACGAGCCGACTCATATTGAAAACTTGCTATAGGGCAAGGGCTGTGATAGAGACTTTGAGATTATCTCCTTTAATCCTCATAATAACCTAATGATGTATTGCTTTCTTCCCTTTAGCGAAAGGGAACTTGAAGTGTAGAAAGGTAAAGCCACTCGCCAAAGACCGAAAAACTGTTAAGAGGTGGAGCCAAGGTCCTGGCTCTGGCCACCTCACAAATAGTGTGCTGTAATTACCCCATTGATCTTCCACCTAAAGCAGCCTGGGTGTGGATGAGTCATTGGCTGCTAATGTTTGCAGGCCACCAGGACAAGATTAACTAAACTAGATGCTATCTTATGCATAGAGGGCCCCACAAGACTAACCTCATAGCTTCCTTCTTTTTTCCTGTGCATCGTGACTAATACAGCATCTAGGACGCGTAGGTGTGATGACTGGACAGAGGAATGAGCGCACTGGTGGAATCGTGAGGAACAAGTGAAGTGTCATGTTCAAACTTCTGAATCACTGGCTCGATCCAAACACCGACCTAACGCTGTGTAAGACCCTGCTTTGCTGAACGTTAAGGCTTTGATTATTGCATTGTGGCGAGTACTTAAGGGGTTAGGGTAGCGGCTTCTTGCGGACTGGTACGGGAGCATGTCACTATTTTAACAAGTATGGAAGTTTCGGTGTGAACTGGCTGAAATGAAATACGGGAGGGGGGGGGACAGCTGGCCAACCACAGTGCAGCATCCTCTTATAGTGGTGTGTTCCAAGGACCTACTCGGGGCGGCGGAGACATGGGTAACTGAAAAACTCATTTTACCAGGTGTACGTTTTGCTTCGTTTCTGTAACGCTAGAGGGCAGTCTCTACCTTGAAACCTGTAAAGCAGGCCTGGACTCCCGGTTGGTTAGTTTTCCGTCCCAGTTTCTCTCAAGCGAAAGGAGACAGCTTCTGCAAAACGATGAACATCCATCCCTCCTCTATTCTTTGAGGTGCGTCTGAATGTGGAAATGATTCCGGAAGACATTTGCCCGAGGGCCCAGGGTGTCCCTCAACCATTTGTAATAGACTTGGGCCTGAAAGAGAGACTCTCCTCATCTTTGGGGCAACTGTCTGGATTCAGGGTCAGCAAACGTTTATTACATGTTCCTGTGGAAACATCTGGCTCCACCCTCCCAGGTGGCTGGCACCGAACCCATGCTGATTTAACCCGTCTTTCACCCTTTACTGTTGCTAGGTGACTTCATAAAGGCGCAAACCTCCGGGTGTCCCTGGGATTTTGTGAAGATTAAGTGTTATAAACAAGAATGGAAAAGTGAATGGTGCTTTGGAGATTCACAGTGTGTCTGTGCAAAAACTGAACTCTTCCCTGTATGGGAGGTGGCTGCCGACCCATGGAAAGGCACCCCGATACTTAGGATGACTCATCCCAAAGAGCTATAGGATGATTAGGGGAGGTCCATTTGGGACCCTAGAGGTTCTTGGCTCTGCTGCTGACTTGTGTGATCTAGGAAAATACTGTGAGTTCTTGGGCTGGTTGATTAATCCCAATTTCCTCATCTTTAAAATAGACAAGCTGAGCACATAGCTATAAGCTCTCTTTAAGTTTTGACTTTCTACAGTGTGAACAGTGTCTCCTAGGGAAGGCATGCAAGCTAAACACAGAAATAGAACTTTCTGGGTGCGAGGCTTGGTAGAATGCAAGACAAGAAATGCATGCGGTGTTCGATATATTTCATTTTGAGGTACTTGACAGGATGTTGCTTATTCCTCACCAGTGGCTTCTGCCGAAGGAAAAAGTGACAGGTGATCTGTAAGTATAATATGGAAGAAATATGTCTTCAAGGCTAACTGAAAGAAAAAAAGGAAGTACATACAAAGAAAATGGAGTTTAGTTTTATATTTGGATCTTAAATGAGATAGCTACTGAGCAGTGACGGGAAACTGCACTTAGCCATACCAACAGAAACTATGAAAGAAGGTAATCAGACTAGGGAGGAGAGAGAGAGAGAGAGAGAGAGAGAGAGGTCAATATATATAGAGAGAGGTAGTTTTGTAGTTCAACTGCTGGCTCTATCATTTATTAGATGAATGGTTCCCAACCTTTTTGGCACCAGGGACCAGGGCTCCTATGAGAATCTTACGCCTGATGATCTGAGGTGGAGCCGAGGTGGTGATGCTAGCGCCGGGCAGGGGCTGCAAAGACAGAAGAAGCTTCGCTCGCTCGCCTGCTGCTCACTTCCTGCTGTGCGGCCCAGTTCCTAACAGCCACAGACTGGTACTGGTCGCAGCCTCAGGAGTTGGTGAGCCCTTGTATTAGATGGTTGGGCAACTAGGGACTTCTCCGAGCTTCCTTTTTTCCCATCTGATGTTGGTAAATGTTGGCTGCCTCCCTTCTTTATGCCTTTCCTTGAATCTGGAGTTCCAAGGGAAAAAAAGTGTTTGTTTGCAAATAATTCTCCCTGAAGCCGAATGGATTGTAACAGCACCAATACGTGTAGTAGAAAATCACTAAGTTTGGCCTGAAGGAATCGTGCCATTTCCAGGACGTTCTGCCGCTACGACGCGCATGCAGAGAAAGGAGAGCAGGAAAGATAGATGGGTAGAGAGTCTGGAAATGGGCCTTGAGCTTGAGTCCTGGTATGTTTCATGAGACGGGCCTCCCTGGCTCTCGTTTGCATGGCAGAACTATTTTGGGCTGGAGAAGTACAGCGAGCAGATGTGTGCACCAGGCCTCAGGGAAAGAAGGGTGGGGAAGGCAGTGTCGTCTCAGAGACGGGGCACTGGGCACCGCCCTGGACTTGCGGCAGCCCGTGGGAGAGGAGGATGCAGCGCTGTGATGTTGACAGTGAGGAACAGCTTTGTGGGGAACGCCGAACACCAAAGTGGGGAACCAAAGCGGGAACGTGAGGAACACGCTTAATGTGCAAACGTGTGGCGGCGGCCACTTGTGGGCTTCCAGAAATAACCAGGTGAAACTCTTCCTGGGCTTGGAAACTCTACGTTAATAGCCTGGAGAAAACCCTAAGGAACAAGGGTGAGTATTGTAAATGTGACTCCGTTTGTAGAAATAAACTGAATAAATAGAAAATAGACGAACGTAGCCCGTGCACCATAGACAGAATGACCGAGGGAAATTTGGATCGGTTACATGGAAAAGAGATATAGGACAACTGGGTGAAGTTTCATGGAAAACCGTCTCTTCCAAAATTCTGGTGTTAAGGTTTCATTGAGCCTGAGTGCAGTGGTGGTGACACCAATGACATGCTTTAAAAATCACGTGTGTTCACGATTTGATCATTATGAATTTCCTTTTGTCAGCCTACCTCACAGTCGAGAGCTTCGACTTCATAATTTTGGTAAAGGAATTTTGGCACGTGAAATAATAAACTATCCACAATTTATACCTCCGCGCTTAAAAATCAGTTTCACATTTGCCTTAAGTTCTCAAATGTCATTGCCACTACATATAGGATTCCACCCCCCCCCCCCCACAAGGAAAGCTAGCCTAAAGGAAAGAAGAGGAAGGAAGAGAGGATGAATTAATTAGGTGATGGGGACAGCAGAGCACAGAAGGTGAGGAGGAGGCCAGGATGTGGAAGAAGGCCAGGGCAGAAGGGGGTGGCAGGTGGTGCCCACAGAAGCAAGAAAGAGGTCGTTGTGCGAAATTCTAGGAACACAGAACCAGAGTGTTCAGAGATCCTGGGGGCAGCAGGGGCAAATGGGAAAGGTACAGAATTGGGGATCGTAGGTTTGGGTCAGTGCTGTGCTTCCCGGCAGGTCAGACAGAGACAAAACCCATGTCTGAGGATGCAGGCAGTTTCAGATAACTGGCAATCAAGCCCAGTGCAAGAGTCAGAGAAGATCGAGAGAGAGAGAGAGAGAGAGATGAGGAACTGCATCCCTGGGTCAGACGTGGACAGTTGGGTCTTTACTACACACCTGAGGAACGGCATAAGATCCCAGGACAGTGTCCCTACCTCTTTCCCCAATTGTTACCTTCTGCTGGAGGGGTTGGTTACCTCTGAGGCACCAACTCAGAGCCTCTTGGCTTCAGCTCTTGTTTCAGTCACTGCTGCTGTGCTGGTCAATCCACATGGACTTTGACACGTTCCCGAACGTGGGACCTCACTGTACCTCCCCTCGGGCCTGTGTTGTGTGACTCTGGCGTTTTAGACACCTCAGCGTGGGGCACTCAAGAAACTGCTCAGGGTCCACAGATGCTCCGCTCTGAAATGGAGTGGGGTTCGTGCCCTGTGGGGGAAGCCCTGGACTTAACGGGGAACGGGGCCCATGCATCAAGTCTTCTCCCTTTCTTACGCCAGACGGATGTTTCAGAGACGTTTCACGTGTGATTAATGGCCCAAGAGCGCAGACTAATTGTATAATGCACACGCACCCCTGAAACTGGCCTGCCTTCTTTTCTCTCTCCCCATCTCTCAGTCCTGCTCCTGGAATCACCCCCAAAGGAACGACTGTCAAATAAGACCTCACCACGGTCTCTACGCTGGTTAACCTGGGCTAGGAAAAGAAGCGATTGGAGAGTGGGAAGGAGATGGGACTTGCGTCCCTGGCAAGGCTCCTTGCACGTGACCCTGTAGGGAGCAGGGCCGGAGGGCGCCTCGGAACAAATCACGAGGACATTCTTTCCCCATCGTTCGCCGTGGAGGCACAGCAAATTCTTGGAGCAGGTGTCTCCCTGATTAAGGATATTCTTTCTTCAGGAGCAGTTCCTCTGTTCTTCAGAGATGATTTCACATAAAACACAGAGTTTAAGATCTAAAATTCCACACCCTTCTCCGGACTGAAGACTCTGTTTCTCCAGGGCTTTGTCTTAAGACGGGGTTTACACACCTGCTCACCGACTTGGTCTCCTGCCCTTGAAGGCAGCGCCATTCATCAGTGTCCCCCCCAAAACCGGTCTCTTGAGCTCCGGACCGCCCAGCACGTGTGGCCCGGCTCGAGCAAACAAACGTCAGGGAGTCCTTGTCCCTGACATTCGGTTTGTGGTCCGTCTCTGGGATTGTGTGCACTGCAGGCCTTCGGTTCCAGGAAATTCAATTACAGTGTCGGAAGCACTAATTACCTGCTTTAAAAACCAACATGATTAGCCAAGAATAATTGTTACTGCAAGGAAAGGGAAAACAATCGGAACGAACACATCTTCAAAGCCACTTTGTTTCAGCCTTCCTCCCAGCGGAGAGGGGGGTGTGCGAATTCTCTCTTCTCCCCGCTGTTTAAAGAGAAGTAGGTGCCCCACCGCAAGCAAGCTGCTGCTGAATCAGATATATATATATATATATATATATATATAATATATTTTTTTTTACCTCCGGTGTGAATAGCAATTAGACAGAGTGACAAAAACACAGCATGTGGAGGTTCATACCACTGTGGTATTTGTAATTTTAAGCTCATCTTAAGGCTATAAATGAGTTTTGGAGTTGGAGTGAGTTGCGGTTTGTGGGTAAAGTGTGTGAAGGGTGTGTGTGTGTGGGGGGGATTGCGATGGCGGGTAGTAGAGTGAGGTTTCTGGGTTACCATGACTACACCACGAAACTCCCTGACAACTCGAAACCGTGTTCAGGCGACAGAAAGGGGGTTCCGGAAAATCACCCCAGTGAAATCAGAGGGGTTACAAATTCCCAAACTGGAAACCGATCTCTCTTTAAATATCACTACCATCTGGGCGCCTCCTCTTTTAAGATTCTGTGTTCCAGATGCCTTTTTGTCACACAAAGCGGAGTTATCTTTAGTAATACAAGATTAAAGGAGCGATGACTGACTGTAGCAATTCTAAGGAAACCTGGGAATTGGCTGTACAGGGACGTTTGCTTTAGCTGGCACCTTTGGGGTCTCTGTGCCACAGAGATAAAATCTCCCCTGCGTGGTTGCCGTGCGGTTGAATTAGGGAGGACACGCTGGGCAGCATGACGAGTCTCACTGTCTTCCCCTAACCCGCACCTGCCTCATCTCTTCGGGGTTCTTCCTGTCTGGGCTACACTGGTGAACATTACTTTTAAAAACCCAACCATTTGAAGCCTCTGGAAATGGCCCTAAAGGCAAACAACAAGTGAAAAAACACACACACACACACGTATTCGAGAAAATTAATGAAAGTTTGGTAAGAAAGGGGAGAGTTTGTGGTATTTGGACCAAGACGGCCCCTTCCCTGGCCAGTCCAGATGGCTGTAACTCAGGAACACAGGCTCTCTCTCCCCGGCTTCCCGGCGGGGGGCTTTCTTCCCAGGACTTCAGCAGTTCTTGCCTCGCCACCAACCACCTGATGCTGAGGGGAAGTCCCAGGCGAGTGTGGCTGGAAGGCGGGGGTTCCCTTCTTCGGCCTGGCCCCCACAAGGGCGACCACGCTCTACATTGGGCATAGTGTGTTGTGAATATAGGTCTTGTTGCCTTTGCTAGAGCTTGTGAGGTGGTGGTTCCAGGCCAGGAGAGGCAAGCAGAGAGGACCTCGGGCTGTACCCCCACTCTCAGTCCCCCACTAGGCACTCAGCAAATACAGCAGGGCAGGACTCAGAGCAGAGTTTGCCATGCTCCTCACTCCTGCTTCCAGCTCCTGAGATGCTGCAGGGAGATTTTGCCTGGGGGAGAAACAGGCCATAAAACCGAAAGCTCCTAGTTTCTTCCCGAAGGCATGGATTCCACTGGCAACCAGTGTGGGGACGTTCAAAGCTAAGGAGCCTCTCCAGAACAGTGAAGGTTGTGGTAAAAGGCCATGGGGTGGAGATTGATGGATTGAATGAAATACAGCCTAGACTGTAGGCAGGCTGGTTTGCAGGAGAGAAGGGGGGGGGGAGGGCGGGGGCTAAGACAGCTGCGGGGAGCTCTCCTGGGGTCAGAACAGACATCAGACTTGAACTTCAGAAACTGTTTCTCCAAAGGAGACGCTTGCTATTTGACTGGATTCAGTTAGAGCAATTCATGCCCCAGGGCATTGTTGAAAACAATAGCGCAACCAATTGGCAAATAAGAGAATTTGACAGCTGGGTGAAGTCAGAGAAAGAGAGTCATACGGATACCGGTGTCATCCTTGGGTGACTTTAGGCAGCCCCAAATCTGTACCTCCCTGAGGAGCAACACCAAAGGCCTAACTGTGTGTGTGTGGTGTGTGTGTGTGTGTGTGTGTGCGGCAGGTGGGGTGGTGCTGGTGCACAGATTTGACTAAAATCCAATGAGTCATTAGAAAATAAGAGAATAACAAAAACAAGCCTTGGAGGGGATACCAGTACCCAGAGTTGCTACAGTATATAATTCGAAATGTTCAATTACCAAAAAAAATTATGAGGCATATAAAGAAACAGGAAAATGTGCCCCCTACAGCAGCAAAAAAAAAAAAAAAAAAAAAAAAAAAAAAAAAAAAAAAAAAAAAAAAAAAAAAAGAAAAGAAAAGAAAAGAAAAAAGAAAAGAAAAAAAAAAAAAGACAATAGAAACTGCCTGTAAGAATGACCGGATGCCAGAATTAACAGAATATGGCTTCAAAGTAGCCATTATGAATATGTTCCCAGAACTCAACTGTAACAACAGTGTTACATGGAATTTTGCGGATCGCCTTGTTCATTTACTAGTGCAGAGAACATTACTGAAGAAATGGAAATTATAACACAGAACCAAGTGGAAATTCTGGGATCGAACAGTAAATAACTGAAATACAAATTTTACTCGAGGGGCTTGAGCGTTGATTTGAAGTGGCAGAAAAAAGAACTACGAAGCTTGTCGATCAATAGAAACTGTGCAAGACGAGAAGCAGAGAGTTCTGAGTACGAATAACATGGAGAGAATCTGAGAGAAACGTGGGAAGCCATCAAGTGCACCAACACACGTGTAATGGGTGTGCCAGAAGGAGAGGAGAGACAGCGGGAAAAAAATAGTCCAAGCAATAATGGCTTAAAAATTGCAGAAGACTGTTGTAACAAGCGAAACAATGCAGAGGTGCATAAACCAAATGCTGATAATCTGTCACTCGCCACCGTACTCACATCCATCCGAGGGAACCAGTCTAACTGCTGGGTGTGTACCCTTCCATCCACACTCTTTTCTGTGCTCATGAAAACATAAAAAAAGATGGATGTATGTATGTGTATGTATATGTGTACACACACACACACACATATAGTTTTTTTTTTCTATATAGAATAGAGGGGTATTATTCCAGTGTTGGGATGCACCACAATGTATTTACCTATTTTCCTGAGAGAGCTTTAACACCTGTGGTCACTTTTATCTCATAGCTGACATTACTATGTAAAATTTATTCTCAACCGTGTCTAATTTTAGAAGTCCAGGCAATACTTGTGCTAAAATAGGTTTAATAGCATTCATTGTCATTCGTAGGGCATGTACCAGCCCAATCTGGATATTTTAGGTGTGGGAAGTCATAGTGGAAAAAATGACCAAGATGAATGCGTTCGCAATCCCATTTGGCTCAGCCCAATTTCCCATATAGCAAGCGCGATTTTACTAAAAGTTCTAGCTATGTCTTAGTATGGCACAGAAAAAGAGAATGTGGATTTGGAGAGAGGTCTGAGTTCGAATTCTGACTTAGTTACTGTTTCAGTTAACCATGGCCATGATAATGCTAAGTGACAGCTAATCTCAAAATCTCAGTAGTATAAAGCAATAAGGATTAATATAGTTCCTACGTTTGTGGGGTAGTGTGGGGGTTGGGTGTGTAGGAAGCAGACTGATCTTGGCTTAGCTCCGCTGAGGTCGCTCTGTGTCACATATCTCCTTCGAACCAGAAGACTAGGTTGGTGATGGCAGAGGTGGAAGAACAAGACCATCTGCAAAAGCGCTTTCGAAGCCTCTGCTTGCGTCCCATCTGCTAAAATCCCATCAGCCAGAACAAGTCATGTACTGAGCCTGGTGTCAAAAGGGCACTTCAAGTTTACTGGGCAAAGGGTATGGTATATTGTTCTATCGGGAACAGAGTAAGGATTTAGAACCCGTAATTCAGTCTGTTATAGTCATTTATAGCAAGTTACTTTGTGTTATCCGAATGAAGGAGATAATAACACCCACCTTGTACTTTTGATGGGAGGGTACGTTGCAATATTATATGTACATCCTTTAGCATGTAGTACATATTCAATGGCTCTTAAGTTCCTTTCTTTGACAAAAGGTATCATGGAATATACGATTCATTTTTGTTCAAATTCTTATATAGCATTGGTCGAAATGAGAAAAAATTTAAAAGTGCACACAATAATTTAAAAAATTCTATTCCCAACACGCTAGTACAATATTGGCTTCCACATTGCTCATTATATTCCACTTGCATAAATGCATTTTCACACTTGCATCCAGTGTGTATGGGCCATTCTGAATTTTGCTGTTTTACATTTCCTCGCATCAAGACGTTGTCTGGTACTGCTAGACTCTTTTTTTTTTTTTCTAATAATCTCTTTTTGTGGCCAGGAGATCATTTATCATTTGGCTGGGCTGTGTGAGGTAAACTAGTTCACGGAGAGGTTTAAGGCCTCCGCCCTGAGCATCGGTTACCTGGGCTGGTGTCCTGTTGTTTTCAGAGCATTGGCACCTGCTGAGTGATGGCAGGGAGGATCTTAGGGCATGGGGCTCTGGAGCGCCTATAAATCCTCTCTTTCCTGAGAAGACAAGCAAGCGTGCTGAAAAAGAATAAAGTCCTCCGCGTTATAACAGACCACACCTGTGAGAGGAAGAACAAAGCCATCTGCCGGTTCTGTCACTGGCAATGACACGCAGCCCCCGGGTCCAGCCCCACTGAGTTGATTTTGTGGTCTAAAATATTTTAGCCAGACGTGGGACTGAATCTGTGGCTTTGTAACTCTGATGAAGTAGCCATATAGGCTCCTTTGTTAAATTCATTCATTCATTTATTCATTTCTTTATATTGTTTTTCAAAATAAATGTTTATTGACGGAATGGGCTATATACAGTACTAATATTTTTTCTAGTTACCTTTTAAAAATTCAATGCGTACATGTTTTTATTCTCCCTTTTGCTTTTTTAAAAAATGAATGTATTTATTTAAATTAGTTTTAAGTATACAGTATATTGGTTAGACATCTACAATGTTCATAAAACGACCCCCCCAATTGCTCCCTCATTTCCCTGGCCCTCCACTTAGCCATCGTGTTAATGCTAACTCTGCCATGCTCCCTGTGCCCAACCATCAACTCCTAATTTGTACTTCTTTAACCCTTCACCCCATCCTCCCAGCCTCCCAACCCCCCTCCCCTTCTGTCTGTCACCAAATTGTCCACTATATTTCTGCGTCTGTTTTTGATTACTTTGTTCTTTTTGTTCCTTAGATACCGCATATAAGTGAAATCATATAGTATCTATCTTTGTCTGACATTTCACTCAGCATAATAACCTCTAGGTCCATCCATGTCATTGCAAATGGTAGGATTTCATTTTTTTTAATGGCTGAGTACTATTCCACCGTATATGAACCATAATTTCTTTATCCAATTGTCTGTCGATGGGCATTTAGGTTGCTTCCATATCTTGGCAATTGTAAATTGTTCTGCCATGAATACTGGAGTGCATAGACCTTTTCGAATTCGTCTTTTTGTTTAATTTGGATGAATACCCAGAAGTGGGGTTGCTGGATCATATGGCAGCTCTATTTTTAATTTTTTGAGGAACCTCCATACTGTTTTCCATAGTATCTGCATTCATATGCAATTCCGCCAACAGTGCACAAGGGTTCCCTTTTCTCCACATCTTTGTCAGCACTTGTTATTCGTTGATTTATGGGAGATAGCCATTCTGACAGGTGTGAGGTGATATTATCTCATGGTTTTAATTTGCATTTCCCTGATGATTAGTGATTTGGGTTTCTTTTCATATGTCCATTGGTCCTTTTCTTGGACTATCCGTTTATAATCATGTAATGTCCTTCTTTATCTTCTTTTACATTTTTTATTTTAAAGTTTATTAAAATAAACTTTAAAGTTTATTAAAGTTTATTAAGTTAAAGCTGGAGCAATAATATAAGTATTATTGCTCCAGCTTTCTTTTCATTTATATTTGTATGGAATATTTTTTTTTCCATCCCTTCACTTTTAGTCTGTATGTGTCTTTTGATTTGAAGTCTCTTGTTAGCAGCGCATAGATGGGTCATGTCTTTAATCCATTCGACCACCTGTCTTTTTTTATTAGAGCATT
The DNA here is from genome assembly GCA_003508835.1 of Eonycteris spelaea. Taxonomy (NCBI): domain Eukaryota; kingdom Metazoa; phylum Chordata; class Mammalia; order Chiroptera; family Pteropodidae; genus Eonycteris; species Eonycteris spelaea. The sequence goes on from PUFA01000115.1 coordinate 5,681,456, forward strand.
TAATCCATTTATATTTAAAGTAATTATTTATTTGCCACTTTGTTAATTGTTTTAGGTTGTTTTTCATAGTCGTCCTCTGTTGCCTTCTCTTGATCTCTTCCCTTAACGTTTTGTTTAGGTTCCTTTCTCTTTGTTCTTTGTATATTTTTTGTAGGTTTTTAGTTTGTGGTTCCCATGAGGTTTATGTGTATCATTCTTTATCTATGAAAATCTATTTTAAGCTGATAAGTGTTTAAGTTTGAATATATTCTATAAAGATTACATTTTTACTCCTCTCTCTATGCTTTATGTTACCGATGTCAAATTTTAGATCTTTTTGCGTTATCTCCTAACTACTTATTGTAGTTTGAGCTGAGTTTGATACGTTTTTCATTTAACCTTCATAGTAGCTTTTTAAATGTCTGATTTAACCATGAGTTTTTTCCCTTTCTCATATTTTCTTATTTCTGGTTATGGCCTTTCCTTTTCACTTAAAGAAGACTAACATTTCTTGTAAAGCAAGTTTAATGGTGATGAAGTCTTTTAGTTTTTGCTTCTCTAAGAAACTCTTTATCTCTCCTGCAATTTGAATGATAACCTTGCTGGGTAAATTATTCTAGGTAAATTATGTTGTAGGGTCCTATTTTAAACATATCCTGCCACTCCCTTCTGGCTGTAATTTACTGATGAGAAATCAGCTGATACCTTTAGAGGGTTTCCTTTGTATATAACTTGTTTTTCTCTTGCTTACTTTAACATTGTTCTTTTATCTTTAACTTTTGCCATTTTAACTGCACTAGGCCATGGTGTGGGTGTCCGTGTTCATCTTGTTTGGAACTCTCTGTGCTTCCTGGGCCTGGATGTGTTTGCTTCCCCAGGTTAGGAAAGTTTTCAGCCATTATTTCTTTAAATAAAGTTTCTGTTCCTTTCTGGCTTCTTCTGGGATCCCTATAACGTGAATGTTTGAGGGCTTGATGTTATTCCAGTGGTCCTTAACCTATCTTTATTATTATTATTTTTTAACTTTTTTCTTTCTGCTGTTCTGATTGGTTGAGTTCCACTAGACTGTCTCTAGGTCGCTGCTCGGTTCTTCTATTAGTTAATTTGCTCTAATGTATTAGTTGATTCATTCTGTTTTTTGTTTGTTTTTCATTTCAGTTACTGTATTATTGGGTCTCCTTGGTTTTTTCTTCTACTTCTCTTTTTTGATGTTCTCCTAAGTTCCTCTATTCCATTCCCAAGTTTGGTGAGAATCCTTACCACCATTTCTTTGACTTCTTTATCAGGCAAATCATTTATTTCCATTTTCTTAGTTGTCCCCTGCCCCCACCCCTGGGGATTTTTCTTGTTCATTTGAGAGCTATTCTTCTGTCTTTTTATTTTGTCTTTCCATGTCTGTTTATAGAATTAGACAAAATTGCTATCTCTTCAAGTCTTGAGATGTAGCCTTACATGGAAGCAGCCTCTGTGTGCTGGTGGCTTTGGCCGGCTGGTAGGAGCCAACAGGTGCCTAAGGCATCCGGGGCACCAGCCTATGAGCAGGAGCAGTTCCAGATGGGGAGTCGGGTGCGTGTAGTAACGCCCTGTTGGTCCTGCTTGCTCCGTTTGTCCAGGCGGAATGGCTCGGGCTGTGTCCAGAAACACACAGCTGCGACCTTGCAGGCAGGGTCAGGTCCTGGATAGAGCCCCACCCGCCCTGGCGAGGTGGAGGGGACGTGAACCGCCTCCTCTGGCTGCCGGGCTCCCCGGCCCCTCTCTGCGGTCTCTGTCTGACTCTCCGGCTTGTTGCACAGAACGAGGTCCAGGTGGAAGCGGTCCCAGGCGGCTCTCGGGCGGGCCGGGCGGCGCGCGCTCCGAGCATGCGCGCACACCCGCGCGGTGCCTGCCGGGAGGGGCCGCGCGCTCAGGGCGGCCAGGTGGCCCCATCGACGCCCTGTGCTTCCCGCCCGCCGGCTCCCCTTCTCTGGAGGCGAAGGCTCGAGGCAGTGTAGCTGGGAAGGCGCCGTGGTGATCCCGCAGGTAGGCCGAAGCCCCCGAGTAGGGCTCCCGCCGCCCCCGTGGAGGTGGGGGTGACGCAGACCCTCTCCTCAGGCCCCGGAGAGTTCCCGCCGCCACCGCCAGGGGCGCCCTGGCTTCCCCGCCTTCTTCTGCTCTTTCTCTAGTTTGTTGTCATAGGCCGGTCACTCAGGGCCTGGTCGTCTCTCAGGAGCAACTGCCCGCTGCTCAGGCGTATGTTTGGTTTTGTCACAGGGTGGCGGGGCGGGCGGAGGCGTGGGGGGCAGTGCCGCCTCCTGCTACGTGGCCACCGTCTTGGACCGCCTCACCTGTTGAATTTAAAAGCGGGAATTGAAGTGGACCTACAATTGTTTTAAGGAGAACGTGGCTAAACGAGTACAGGGAACAGCAGGGGGCACCTGCTATCTGGGCCAGCTTCGTCCAATTAAGGAAAGTCTGGGCAGCAGACCGAACTTTTGGGGGCCTGTGTGTCAAGCCGCTGATGCTGAGACTAGTGCCATGACTGGACTCCAGAGGATCCAAGTCAAACTACGGCCCAGTTCAGGCAGGAAAAGGGATTTATTTCGATTAGGGTCGTCTGATAAGTACTTTCTTGTGAGTTGCCCGAGGTCCTCTGGGGGATGAGACCAGCTCCCTGTGCATTCGCACTCGGTGCACATCGTAACCAGGTGTCCAGAAGTAATTAGCTCTTGTCTTAGGTTAGCCCAGGAACATCCGAGGATGATCTGAGTACCCATCAGGTTTCTCGTGAGCATCTTTCCATTTCTTGGTGACACGGCTGTCTCTTCTGTGTCTGTGCCTCAACTTGCATGTCCAGCAGTGAGTTTCTGAATTAATGGGTAAATGATACAGTGGTCAGGAGAGTGGCCTCTGGAGCCAAAATGCCTGGGTTCGACCCCTGGCTCAGCCCTTGATGTCGTCACCTTGGTCAAGTCACTTTACCTCACCGTGCATTGTGTTTCTCACACTTAAAATTGGGGACACTAATGACACCCGCATCATAGGGTTGTTTCAAGAATTGAGCAATTTTTAAAATGCTTGGAGGAGTTCCTGGTCCTTAGAGTTATATAAATATGACGAGTATTATCTTAAGCCCTTAATGAACCCGAATTAAAAGAGATAATGCACATTATATTCTAAGCATATAGAGGGCACTGAATTGTAGATGTCATTATTACTGTAAGTCTCAGAGTTTCATTTCCTCTTGGATAAAACGTCTGAGTGTTAACAGGGATCTTTTACAGATAAGCCTTAACCTGCCTTTTTCCCAACTGGGTTCAGCTCTGTAGAGGAAAGTGTTTACGTAAGTTTGGGGAATGTTTCATGGACGTGTGTGTGTGTGTGTGTGTGTGTGTGTAGACCATAGAACTGTTCTGCCCAGCAAACACACTTGGGAAAAGTTCTTCCATAACCCGTTGAATGAGAGGGAAAATTCTTGATGAGAATTGTTAGGAAGTAGAATTCTGATCTTTTTCTCCAATAATGCTAATCAAGAAGCTGCTCTTCTCACCTTTGTGGGTAATGAGGGAGGTTAGTAGCACCCCTGCGTGTCAGGCATTGATCTCGGCACCTCAGACACATTATTGTCAATAAAAATGTGTTAGTGAGTCCCATTTATCGACCACCTAGAATGTGCCGGGCATTTTATATGATGATCATTACCGTCCGTAACATTTTGGCAGAGTAGATATCCTCATCCCCAGAATAAGGATGGGACAGTTTGAGGCTCATCTGTGGCAAGTATGCGGGGCCGGGTTTAAGCTCAGGTTTGAAGGTTTCTCATCTCTCTGTGAAACCTTCTTGGGACAATGTGTCATTCTCAGCAGCACTTTAGGAAACTAGAGAAAGAAAGAAGGGAAAAAATAATGGTAACAGTAGACGTTGGCGTTCATTGTCCGACTTAACGAAGTCTTTCCTGGTGCAGTCTCTCATTTGATTCCGGTGTGCATGATCTAGACCCCACTTCCCTTTTCAGCTGTGTTTACTTGGCTCCTGCAGCTTCTTACCTCTTCTCACATTGATCCCTGGTCCTTGTCGCCTTGATAAATCTTCAGGTTCCAATTTCCCTTCCCTGGGCACCCTGTCCCAACTCCTCCAGGGAGAATCGATTGCTCTCTCTTCTTTGTGCCTCAGGATTTTATTCAAACACGTCTGTCGTGGTGGTTATCACATTGAATCGAGTGCATGAGCGTGTTGCAGTCTTATATTCCAGGCAGGTGTTAGCTCTTGTTTTGTGTTTCCGAATGAGGGTAGTAAAGCTTAGAGAGATTCGGGGACCTGTCCAACGTCATATAAGTGATCAGTGCTGAAGCTGAGGGTTCAGTCTGATTTTAGAAACGGGGAAGCCAGCACAGAAGAATTACAGGGATGACAGTTTAGGTTTCATAGGCTTTTAACCCATTTTCTTCCCTGAAGGAGCACAACTTACAAGGCAGGATTGACGAGCTAAGCAAGAGAAATCTAATAGGACGAGTCAATTTAAAAAGTAGCCATAACCTCCTGTTTATATGCATCTTACAGTTTGCAAACCACTTCTTGTTCTGGCCACTTCAACAGTTATATCAAGAGGTCCGCATGATGACGTGATATGTTTTTTTCCTAACCCATTCAGGTAAGCAAGTGAATCTTCTAGGGGTCTTTAAATTAAAAGAATGTCCCCACCATAAACCTCCATGATCTTCCTCCCAGCTCCCTGTTTTGGTATTACTTTCTTGAGAGTCAGTCTCCCTGCTGCCCGCCCCCCCCCCATTACTCTGTGGGAAAGTTTGCACTTTCACACCCTACAAAGGCCGTTTAAAAGAATCAGTAAAGGGAGTGGTCCAAAAAAAAAATGACTAAGTGAACAAAGGATGTTGGTCATTATGAAAGCGGAAAGGTTAATATTGCCTAAATATATCATTTACAGGCCACAGACTGATTTCAACCCAAGAGGCCTTGATTAGGCAAAAGCTTCTCTGCTCCTCTTTTTTTTTTTTTTTCCTTGAAATGTTTTCTCTGCATGCTGATTTAAGTTTCAGTTGGGGCAAAACGAGCTATCAGCCAGAGCAAATAACTGTCCCATCTTCTTTTTTGAAAAATAGAATCTAAAGACGTATTAGTGCCAGCCGTGGTATTAATTACAACCATGACCTTCATGGTAGGCCTTCCAATTATTTTTGGTAAATTTTCTTTGGAGATAAGAAGGAGACCATTAAATCCAGATTTCGGTTTGTCAATGCTAGAAAATGCTTGTTAGGCAGCATTTGATGTTATTCTAGAAATTGAAGAAAAGAGCACAACCTCGGGCATGTGAAGGGATGACTTCCTGCTGCCCTGGAAGCAGTTCTAAGCCTGGCCCCATCCATCACTGCCTAACCTTGAAACCTTGTCTTCTGATTGCTTGGTTGAAATGGTGGAAATGGGGCTTCAGACTTCTCCAGAAGATCCAAAAGGAAGCTTTGTCTTTTATATTCATCCTTTTTCTTTGTCTTAGAGCTCGGTCTCGTGTTCCCACACGTGCTCACGCGCGTGTGCGCGCTCTCTCTCTCTGTTTTTGTCTCCAACTCCATCTCTGCCCCCCTTCCCCCTCCCCCTCTCCCCCTCTCAGATCAAGGTGTCTGTTACAGTCTGGCTCCTTCATGTGATAGGGCAGGCCTTGAATTTGCAGAACTCACTGAAGGCTGAGATATTGTTTTGTCCTGAAACCAGAATCTCACAGTGGAACTGGAGAATGAGCTGGTTATGCTTGGGTGAAACTTGTCTCTTTCATTAACTCTTCTCCCTACTGACTGTGGACCTTATATAATAAGGTTCAGACTTTGACCTCCTGCAATTTCACTAAATCTGTTTTGTTTTTTTTTTTGGACAATTGAACTTCCTGGGTATAACATCTCAGATGAATACTTTTATGCCTATAGTTTTTACTTGTCATTTTATAATCTAAGTTCACTAGCGAGTTCTGGGTGTAGCCTCAGTTACATCTCAATGAATGATGATGACCTTCCGAGTAGTCATCTTGCTCGAAGATACTATTCTTAGTATCACTTAGGTGCAATTGGAAGGAAATCACACACTAGCTAAATTAAGCAAAGGGGGGATTTATTTTAAGGATACTGCAGCATCTCACAGAACCTGAGACTATAAATGTGACCAGTTCTCAGGAAAACCTGGAATCAGGAGCACGGATGCTCTGAGAATTGACTTCCTATTTCTTTTCTCTCTGATTCTCTTTACGAACCAGTCTTTCTTCCCATATTCAATACATAGTGTTTCCTCCGTTTCTCTAGTCTGTGTCACAGGAAAGTAGAATATAAATCCAGCCTGAGCTTCTTGTCCTGTAGCAACCCACTCAAGGTTGGCTTATCTTGGCACAGGTGCCTGACTCACAGGGCTCTCCTGGTAGCCATCTGAATAGAGTGGTCAGTAATGATAGGCAGGTGTCAGAAGAAGGGCCAGGGTATTGGGAAAATAAAAATAAACATAACACCAGCATCTGTCAATGTATTTATGAGCAAACACTAAATTCATTAGTTCTATTAAATTAAGTCAGTCCATTTTCCTAGGAAGTGAGTGGTTGTAGATTTCTTTTTTAATTCTGTGAACTCTTAGCCTCTATTATTAATTGAATTTCATTACTTAGAGAAGCCAGTTCCTTTATAAGACAACCATGTATTTTAAAATATTTTTACATTCTCCTTTAAGGAGCTTATCGAACACATATAGGGCTTACTCTGTGCAGGCATTATTCTGTGTCATGTGTATGCGTGCACATGTGTGTACTTATTTGGTCCTCAAAACAATGTATGAGGAAACTGAGGCACGGAGAATTTAAAATATTTGCCCAAGGTCAAGAGATAATTAGTAGTGGAACTTAGAATCTGACCTACATAATAAACGAGGAGAGAAGATGTAGTCAAATTAACAGATAATAATGCAAGGCAGAATGTGGTGTGATGACTGTTTTTTAAATGAAAGTCCTAGAATTTGGAAAAATTTCGGGACCACATGAACCAGTCTCGTTACTTTGTGTTTATATTATTATTATTTTTAAAACAGAATTGCTATTATGGACATGGTTATCCACTACACAATACTAGAGAAAAGAGTTCAAATTTTATTAGACATCTTTTTTATGATAGCATGCTTCAAAATGGCCATTAGGGCATGGGGGCAGGCAAAAAAATATATCTTCAAATATTTGAAGGACAGTCAAAGGGGAAGAGGGGAAAAATTTCCACAATATTGCTCAAAAGGGCAGAATCTGAAGGGATGAATAAAAAAGTAAAGGGGCCCAGATTGCATTCAGCATGAAAACTTTGCTGTTAAGTCTGCCTACCCTTGGAGCAGTATGCCTTTCAGAGCAGTGAGCATCCCAAAGTGTGATCCCTGAGCCAGTAGCATCAATATCACCTGGGAATCTGTTAAAATGCAAATTCTCAGTCCCCCAAGCCCTCCAGACCTGCTGAATCAGTAACTCGGAGGTTTAAGTCCATCCCTCTGTGTTCACAAGTCCTCCAGGTGGTTCTGATGCCCCGTGAAGTTTGAGACACACTGTCACAAAGGCCAGGCCACAGAATAAAAAAAATAAATAAAAATTCTTTGAAAGATAATGGAGTCAGAAGCACGAACACTAATGTAAATGTGGGCAATGTTTTGAAGACTGGGGTTGTTGTTGCTATTGCCTCAAGATGACACCTGCCTGATTGTATTGCTTTATAAAACATTGGGAGGAATTAGAGCATGGGTCTTCATAGACTCAAGCCAGTTATAGAAGAGACTAGTATACACTAATTGTTTAGTGGGAACTTCAGGGAGTATCCAAATAAGTGACCTTGGGACCTTTCCACATGCACATATGAGGTTTCTGAGCTAAACGAGGTCACCATTAATTAGAGGAAGGCTATTTTCATAATCAGGAGATCTTGCTTTTGGCCCAAGCACCTCTACTTACTAGGATATGAATTTGCTATAGTCATAAAATAAGATAACCATAGAGGTTATCTCACCTAGTTCAACCTGTTCATTTCACAGCTGGGCAAACAAACAAAGCCTGAAATTTTGAAAAGCAGAATACTCAAGAGCTCACAGATGTATAATGCCAGGTCCTATGTTTTCAGAATACACTGAAATTTTGCACTTTATTTTGCATTATGTGTGTATTCATTCAGTTTTCTCATTTCTGAGGTAAGTATAATGGCATTTCTGTTTCTACTTAGAATAGAAGTTGTTGAGGATAAAATGAACATACACTGAAAAGCATTGTTATAGATTAAAATGTTGTGGACTATTCAAGGCTGGTATCTTCACTGTAGATTTTATCATAAGGTCTATCCTCCTGTATGCTGGATAGGCTTCAGTTATAAGATTTTACTGCTGGGAGGATCCTTAGAGGTCATTTCTTTCAAGCCCTAATTTTACAGATGAGGATACTGAGGCCTAGGGAGGCTGCTGTAACTTGCAGAAGGTCACGTATAATCAGAAAAGTTCTCCAGTATTGGACTTCTCTGAGGATAAACATCTTGTGGAATTGTTCCCTTGAATGCCTGCACAAAATCAAGCTGAGGCTGTTGTCTATTTCACATATAATTTCCCCCCTGGTATTTGACATCACAAATGAAAGCACAGGGCCAGATGCTTAATTGCTTCTAAATGGGGGCTGTGAAATGATAAGCAACTTTTTGCCATCTTTTCTGTGGGTCATTGTGTCTTCTCCAAAGTCATCATATTTTTGTTGTTTGTTAGCTTATTTCCACACTGGGAATTATAAAAACGATCTTTTAAAGCACTAGAAGGACTTATGGCAAATTGTATTGCAGTATTTCTAGATTTTTCAGGCTTTATATGCTACCTGACATTTCCATTTGGTATACAATTAGATGACGAAAACCGGCATATTTCTAGTCACCTTTTGCACAACATAAGCTGTAAATGGAAAGAAAAAGACTATTCCTGGCCATTTCTCTTTGACAGTCTGCTTTTCTTTCCTTCTTTAATAAGTTGAGTTTGTTCTTCTCAGATAAGAAATAGCATTTATATGCATTCCGGAAAAACTGGAAAATATATTAAAATGTAGGAAAAAGCAAAATATCCACCATCTCATGACTCGGAGAAAATCTCCTTTGTTATTTCAGTGCATTTCATTCCAATTTAAAAAGTATTTTTATGGTAACAAAATTTCATAAAACAGATATATATATAGCTTAACATATCGTAATAAAGCTTGATGACTATTACTAAACCAACATCTGTTTTAATATCTAATTGTGTCTCATTCAGGTCAGGAAACACAGCATTATAGGCACTCCAGAAAATAACTATGTGGCCCTTGTGATTGCAAACCCCTTCTCTTCTGATAATTAGCTATATAGTGTTTTAAGCTTCTCTGTATATTTTATTACTTTTACTTGTATCCCTAACTGTACATTAGTTGCAGTGTTTGTTGCAATGAGTGAACCAATATTGATACGTTAATATTAACTAAAGTCCATCCTTTATTCAGATTTCCTGAGTTGTTATCTAATGGCCGTTATCCCATTAGACAATGGCTCTAGGATCCCATTAATGACACCACACGCTACATGCAGCTGTAATGTTTCCCTAGGCTTCTCTTTGCTGTGGCAGTTTTTTAGACTTTCCTTGTTTTTGATGAACTTATCAGTGTTGAGGAGCATTGGTCAATATTTTGTAGAATGTCTCTCTATTGAAAAAAATTTTTAATGTTTTTCTTGTGATTAGACCAGAGTTACAGGTTTTTGGTAAGATCACAAAAGCAAAGTGACACTTTCATCACATCATACATAAGGTCATTTATGACCGATGTTATTGCCTTGATCCTCTGGCGAGGTAGTATCTGTCAAGTGTCACCACTAGAAAGCGACTTTTTTCCTCCTTTCCAGTATGAAGGAAGGCTCTGTGTGCATCTCACACTTAAAAATTAGGGAGTTGGGCTCCCTTTCCTTCAGGATGAAGCATCTACATGCATTATTTATAATTGCCTTGCATAGATTTGTCTCTTCTTCCCTCTTTGTTATTTATTTATATCAGTGTTGATTCATAGATATTTATTTTATATTGTGTGTTATAATCCAATACTACTTCATGTTGCTGCTCAAATTGTGGCGTCTTTGTCCATTGCGAGCGCTTTCGGTTGGCTCCTGCGCCCCATATATGAAGCAGGAAGTGGGCCCTCACTGACACCAAATCTGTGGGTACCTGAAGCTTAGACTTCCCACGCTCTAGAACTGTGAGAAATACATTTCTGTTGTTTATAAGTCATCCAGTCTACGGTATTCTGCTATAGCAATCCCTAATGAACTAAGACACTGGAAAATATCTTTTTCTTAACCTTTCTTCAGCTATGTCTAATCTGCTGTCCAACACAACCACCTAGCTCTTAATTCCTTACATCTAAAAGTTCTGTTTGGCTTTTTTTCAAATCGATTGCATCACTTCTTATAGTCTCCTGCCATCATTGAATATTTCCAAGCTTGCCTTTTCTCTCTGTAGATGTAACAACAATCATGGCGGTTTTATAACCAGTGTGTGAGTCTGCTGCTTGTTCCTTCTGTTTGTTTCCGTTCATGTTGCCTTGCTTCCTTGTGTGCCTGGTTAGCTTGGCCACCGTGGTGGGCATTGCACTTGGCCATTATTTGTTCACATTCCCTGAGGTCAAGGATGAATGTGCCTTCGTGTCTTCCTCCAGAGTGCCTTAGAAGCTTGAGGTTTCCTGGCTTATTCCAGGCTGTGGAAGCCTGTGCTGTAGTAGGAGAACAGATGGGTTTTTGTCTGGTTTGCTCCTATCGTGAGGGGTCCTGACTTCATGGACAGAACTCCTGCAATAATCCCTACCTTGGGCAGGCTTCTGGCTTTTGGCTCTGCAAAGCTTTCGGACCAGAGTCTAAGTACTTAGTGTTGGTAAAGAGCCTCAGAGCCAACGTTCCCATCATTCTATTTGTGATTATGCATTGCATAATATTCTGCATTCTGATGTTTTTCTCTTAACATTGTAATTGTTTTCCATATATTTTATAAATATAACACAATTGTTTTCTAGTATTATAAAAGTTTTTTTTTGAATCTTCACATTATTTCAACCACATTGATAACTTGAACAAAATGTTTTCGATGAAATTGCCTACTACCAATAAATTCTGATTACCTTTCAGACCTTTTATGATGGAGAAATAGAAATATTAAAAAAATAGCAAAATTCCAATTTAGGACTAGAGAACAGAAAACCAAACTTGATAATATATCAGGTGAATAACAAACAAACAAACAAACACATAGTATGTCCATTCCGGTCAGAGTGGTGAAGACGTGGAGGGAAAGAGTGCTTGGCCTGCCCGTGGCAGAAGCCGGGCTTTGATGTCTGGCCCGCTACTTCCGGTTCCAGCTGTGGACTGGCACATGCTTTTCCTTGCAGGCAAAAAGCTAGCCTCCATCACGGACTAATTCCTGCTCCAGTCAGAAGCATAAACATCTCCTGGCTGACCCTCCTTCGGTTCTGGAGGAGTGTGAATTGCTACAGCTATTCTGAAGACGAATACAACAATATTTAGTGCAACTAGGTATTTATATGCCCTGCAGTTTCACTTCTGAGTACTGTGTCCGGAGGAATGCTCACACAGGCAGGTGATGAGATGTCTGAGAATGTGTGTGGCACAGAACAAACTGGAGGCAGTGTAGCTGTTTATCCCTATCAGCATGGATATGTAAATATGACATGTGCACACGACAGAATGCTGTAGAGCAGCCAGAAGGAGTGAAACAGTTCTACAAATAGCACCATCTCAAATACATAATGTGAGATGAGAAACAGTAAGAGAGGGAACGAGATCCGTAACTTTAGCGTCATCTGTTGCTGCTAATGAACCATCCCAAATTTACTGGCTTATAACAACTGCTGATTAGCTCTTGAGGCTGCGAGTCAACGTTTTGGGTTGGGGCAAGAAAGGTAATTCTGCTGATCTCTCCTGGGCTCACTTATTCCCCCGTCGTTGCTTGTCAGTTGACACAATGGTTCCCGGGTTGCCTGAGATGGCTTTGCCTGCCCATCTAGCCATCGATGTTGGTTCCTTCTGTCTGGGAGGGTCTCATGTGTATAGCAACTAGTAGGCTAGCCTGCACTTTTCTGACATGGTAGCGGAAGAGTTGTCAGCAGCAAGAAAGGGCAAAAGCCCCAATGCACAAGGAGTTATTGACTTCGATCATATTTGCTGGTGTTCCAGCAGCCAGAGCAAGTTATATGCCAAGCCCAGTGTCAGTGACCGGGGTCCATGGAGGTGTGTGGTTCATTGAGTGCCAGGAACTGCAGCAGGCCACCACAGCAGCACAATGCTCATTACGGACTGAACCACGCCCCCCTAAGATGCATGTGCTAGAACTCTAACTCCCTGCACCTCAGACTGTAACTGGATTTGGAGACAAGGTCTTAAAAAGGTAATTAAGTTAAAACGAAGTTTTTTAAGGTTGGGTGGGCCCAACACAATCTGACAGGTGTCCTTGTCCAAAGAGGAAATTTAGATTAAACCAGACGTGTTCATGCGAGGAAAGACTGTGTAGGGACACAGCAAGAGGCAGCCATGTGTAAGCTAAGAAGAGAGGCTTCGAAGAAATCAAACCTGTTGACACCTTGATCTCAGACTCTTAGCCTCTAGCACTGCAAGAAATGTCTGTTGTTCAGGCCACCCCATCTGTGGTATTTTGTTATGGCAGTTCTGGAAAATTAATACACTATTCATGTCAATTTAAAGAGTTTATCTGCAAGCCATACTCCGTATTTTCCATAGATATAAAGGGAATTGAAGAAACGTGTGTAGATTAGAGGTATGTATACCCAGTACTGGAGTGAAGGAACTTAGGAGGGGAAGAGAGTAGGATTGGAGCAAGCAATAAAGTGAAAAACAGTTTAAGAAAGAGAGCCATAGACGGACAGTTGATGGTCATGTGCCATCTACTGAGGAAGGTGGTCTATTCAAACCTGTGTACCTGAGCTCAAAAACCAGGGTGAAATAAAATAAAAATGGTCTTTCCTGGTCGAGACAGAGGTGACTGTCTTACCAGTAATCAGACTAATTTTAAAAATAAAATTTTGAATACTATTATATGATAGTTTCTCATATCATTATAATGCTTTACATGAAGATACCATTGTTCCCATTTGTAGGAGAGGAAGCAGAGACAAAGAGTTTAAATAAGCTGCTCACAGCTGCACAGTAAGTGGCTGGGCAGAGGGTTGAACCCCAATCTTTGTGACTCCCATCCTGAGCCTTGGCGACTCCCGTTTGATCACTGTAACTTAGCTTCTGTGTCTCTTCAGTTCCTTAGTCCCTTTCCTTGAGTCTGGAACTGAACTCCCCTCTTGCTCTCATCTGCTTGTCTTGTTTCTGGGTCACTGCTCTGGGCACCCTACCTTGCTTCCCACTATTTCCTGGCATTGACTTGTAGCCTGGCCCCTCCAGTGGGCTTCGGCCTCTCCAGGGTGGCTCCAGGGTCTCTGGCACAAAGCCTGAGGAAGCCAGGAAGGCTGAGGGTGAAATAACGCAGCTGGAAGCAGGCAGAGAGACAAAGGATGAAGCCTTAACTCCATTCGTTGTGGGCACTTTGAATGTGGATGACTGGGTCCCGTCACCAAAAATTCTAATGTAACTAGTCTGGGGTGCAGTCTAGGCAACAGAGATGTTTTAAAAGCTCGCCAGGTGATTATAATGTGCTGATGAGAACCACTGGTCTGAAGTTTGAATTGTAGTGCTAACTGTGTGTGTATGCGTGTGTATATAATACATAATATATATACACACACATATATAATGTAATATGTAAAAGGAGATATATATATGGGGATATATAATATATATATATATATATATATAAAGGAGAGATATATACTCACTTTAAATTATTTAACTTTATTATCTCACTTTATTTTTCTAATTTTGTGGAGGTATACTTGACAAAATTATAAGATTTAAAGTGTACATGTCATGACTTGATACACATCCATTGTGAAAGGATTCCCCCAATTATGTTAATTAACACATCCATCACCTCACATATTTACACTCTCCTTTTTTTTGGTGAGAACATTTAAGTTCTACTCTCTTAGCAAGTTTCAATTATACAACACAGTGCTATCAACTACAGTCACTGTGTTACACATTAGACTGTCTCATCACTGAAAATTTGTACCCTTTCACCAACCGCCCCCCTTACCTCCCACCCAACCCCAGCCCCTAGAAACCAGGTTTCTGCTCTGTTTCTATGAGTTTTGTATAAAAGAAAAGAGTCAGTGGTGGGCTAGAGCTGACTTTTACTGGCTAGTGAAAATGGATTATTCTGTTCAGAAGAATTTTCTGAGCTGGTTGTTGGTAGCTTAAAATCATCACACTGGGAGCATTTCACCACAGAAATTGGCGAACATGACAAAGTAGGGCTTGTTTTATGGAGAGCTGGGTGATCTGAACACCGATGGATAGCCTGTCCGTGGGACTACAAAAATTCACACATGTAAAGTGTCATAACACTGCGATGCGGGGAAGTGTTCCGTGTTGTGAGGTCGGAAGACCTACGCGCGAATCAAACGCTTCACAACTTTAAAGCCAAGTGATGCGTGGCAGATTATCCTTTTTCTACCTTACCTCGATTTTCTTAGGTTTTTAAGTGGGAATAAGAATGCCTACCACACTGAAGTGCTGTGAGGAATAAAAAGCATATGTGAAAACATTGTGCACAAAATAGGTGAAAAAAGTTGAATTTGCCTGAGGAGCTAAGTCTATCTAATAAACCCATCCATAATGCTTTCAGAAAACACAGTAATAATGATATTTATAAAGGTTTGCTGTATACCAGATATGATATTTTCCATGCATTAGTCTCCTTATAACAGCTTTCTGAGGTAGGTCTTGTTCTTTGAAATCACTTAAAAGATGATTAAATTCATAGAGCTATTTTTTGATAGGGTTGGTGTCTGTCGTTATTCAGAGCCAGCTCCTTTCCCCATGACACGCAATTAGTAAAGGGTGATAAGTGCTAAAGGATGATAATGCATGCAATAAACATGATCACATGGGTAAGTGTGTCTGCCTCATTCAATTAGGTGTGAGGTCATCTGGAAAGCAGCACCCTTTGTATCAATGCCTGTGGAATCACAGCTTTGTCGATCCCTCAGGGGCAGCCTGAGATCTGTGCCAGAAAATGTGCCGTAAATTGTAGTCATGTTTTATGCAATGAGTCACTTGTTTCCGTCCTGTGGGGATCACACCCTTACTGGAGCAGGGTTTTACGACCTTCAGCTAAACTAATGGAGCCCAAATTCTCATTCCAAGATCCTGTTAACAGACCTTCGATATGGTACTGATAACTGCCCATCACTCTCTGATCAATCTTTCTGCCTTCCTCTGAGCATGGGCCAGTTCCTTTAAAGAATATAGTTATTCATTTCATCACACTCTTCTTTTGGAATCAATTAGACAGCATCTTGGCCTTATAAGATCTCATTTTCTTCATCTCTCTGCGTTGCATTTCACATACAGGCAGAGATGTTTTTTTTCTCCTCTGAAATTTTCCCTCCTGTCTTGTGTCCTGGAGAACAGAGGCCGGTCAAGATGCTCCTTTTCTTTTCATGGAAAATAAACCTGGAAAGTGAATTTTATTTCCCCATCAAGTATTTTTTTAAAATTGAGCAGCTGCACCTCTTCCTGTTAGAGAAGCAGCTTCCTTTCCTCTTCTCCCTCCCTTTTCTTCCCTTTCCCCTTTCCCCTTCCCTTCCTCCCTTCCTCCCTCCCTTCCTCCATCTCACCTTTATAAAATGATTCTAATGAGAATGAAAGAACAAAAATCTCGACTTGAGAGTTTAGCCTTAAATGTTTTGCATTATCTCCTAATTACTAAATAACGTTCCCAAATCACTCCTTATAAGTATAATCTGGGTGATTGTTGATTTTTCTTTGGGGCATTTGTGTGTGTGTGTGTGTGTGTGTGTGTGTGTGTGTGTGTGTGTTTATGTGGGATGTGCAGCTATACCTGTTGGGAGCTTCTGAGGACTGATTTAAAATGATTGCAAAGTGCTTGAAAAAATAAGGGGTGGTTCCAAGTAGAATTTTTTTTTTTCCAAGAAAGATTAAATCAAGGAAGAGGTAGACAAGAGGCTGATAGACACATCATTCTAATTAGAGAGGGAGGCAGACCTTGTAACTCTCTAATCGCAGAAGGATAAGTGTGAGGTGAGCATGTGGCTGTGGGTACAGGGGTGGTATGTGGTAGTGTTTGTCACTCCTCAAAGACGACACCATACCCCTTTTGCCTGAGGCTTTGTGTTCACTATGCTTGGTCTCACACGAGAATCCATGGCACGTGGGGAATAACCCATGAGCTGACTCTTTTTTTTTTTTTCCATTAGGGTAGCAAATTTCATTATAATAAATGCTGGGTTAAGAGTCTGGGAATTAAATAAACTGGAATCCCAGCCTTACCTTTTTCCATCAGTGCAAATTGAGACAAATTCTTAACCTCACAAAGCCTCAGTGTCAGTAAGGATCTTAAGGCAGACGCTGGAGAAATGTTTGCAGGAGGTGGGAGAGTAGTGGGAACTGTCCAACCAGGCTTCAGCTGAAATCGCACCCAAGGTGAGTGTGCAGAGTGCCTTGGCCATCTCCCTACGGGGGTGAAAAAAATACTCCACCCTAAAATTCATCAGAAGTCTGTCAGAGTTTCAGGCACCTTAAGAACTATGAAAACAGTTTCAGAATTTCCTGCAGGTTCCTACAATTGAATATTGTCAGGGCTGAGGCTGGCTTCCTTCTATAAGCACCCAATAAGTGCAGCTGGGCAATAAACCATTGGTTTTTTAAAAAAGTGTAGTATATTCACTGGGTGTGTGTTTAATTTTTAAATTATTCAGAAGAAAATGTAGCGCTTTTTAAAGACCAAAACTTGGCTTATATTATCTCAAAGGCTGATGTATCTCCCCCCTACTAGCATGCCTTTTCAAATCATCAGCCTCCTGAGGAAGCAGCTGATGTTGCTACCTGAAATACTAGCCACTCGTTTGCTTAGCAAGGGGACAGATAGTCTAAGGGAAGGAGAATAAGAGAATGCATATCAGTTCCCCACAGCATGTAGACTATTTGTAATGTAACGGTTATGGCTTCCTTTTAGGTGTGTGATGGGGAGAGAATTTCCCTATAAAGCCCTTACATGGTTAGATTCAGAAAAGGTTGGGCATGAGCTTTAGCTCTCCAAATAATTATTTCCTCTTTAAAAATTTATTTATTTTTATTATGGTGACATTGGTTAATGAAATCCAATAAGTTTCAGGTATACAATTCAATGGTAAGGCATGTATATGTGTGTATGTGTATATGTATATATGTATGTATGTATAACACACAAATATTGCATTGTGTGTTCACCACCCATAGTTAGATTTCTTTCCACAGATTTGGCCCCTTTTACCCCATCTACCTTCCCCCCGCACCCTCTGGTAACCACTAATCTATTGTCCATGTCCACGAGTCTCCATTTGTCAAATAATCATTTCTGAAAGAGTGGCTACTATCCCAAAGGCCAGCCTTCTCTTCAAACTACACCATCCACGCGGATTCTGATCTTCTCGGAGGGTGGAAAGTGCACGTGCCTTAGAGGTAGATGAACCTGGATCTAAATCCTGGCTCTGCAGATTACAAGCCACATGGCCTCACGATTGACATTTAATTTCTCTGAGTCCCACTTTGTCATCCCCTAACGGAGAAAATGATAATTCTCTCACAGTTTGGGGGCAAGAATTAAATGAGCCAGTATTCATTAAATTCTGGGTAGAGAGCCAATATTCAGCAATGTTAGTTCCTTCTCTATGCCCTTAGCTAAGGGGACATGAAGCAGTGTCAGGTTTCCACTGCAAGGAGGACAGCCCCATCCCTTGTTGGGGGATACCTCTCATCTGTGCTACAGCTGTCCTCGTTACTGTCCCAAGGCTCTGAGAAGCAGGCACGTATTCGTTGACTTATTAGATTTTAACATTTAATTATTAGGCTTATTTCTTATTCACTTATTTTTCTCAGTCAAGCGTACTGTTCTCTTCTACAGTAAATAGAAGATAGGGATGATAGGAAACAGGCATTTATAGGGTCACTCAGAAGAACAAGGAACAAAGGACACGGACACACAATTAACGGAAGATGAAAACCAAATGGTTGACAGACACAGGAGAAGACACCCAGTCTTATGAAGGGCGATGGAAATGAAGAGATTATGAGATGAACCTCAAATCCACCCACTTACAAAACCCTGTAGACGGATGGCACTGAGAGGGTAAGGGCGTAGAGTGAGGGACAGCCTCGTGCACTGCTTGAGGTGTGCAAATGTGTAAAGCGACTTGGCAGGACGTAGCAAGGTGGAAAGCACACACACACTTTGATCAAGCAACAGCGGTTCTGGAGAACAGACGCTAGGG
Organism: Eonycteris spelaea; assembly: GCA_003508835.1. NCBI lineage: Eukaryota > Metazoa > Chordata > Mammalia > Chiroptera > Pteropodidae > Eonycteris > Eonycteris spelaea. Next base: position 5,699,880 of record PUFA01000115.1, read on the forward strand.
AAACCGTCACATGTGAACTTTGGTGCTAATAACACCAGTGAAGGGCGGGGGGAATCTAAATGTCCATCGGTAAACTTAGTTGCATTTTGGAGCTTTCAGGTGCTAGAATGCTGTAGGTGTTAAAAGGATGAGTTCTAACAACACATACCAGCATGAAAAGGTCTCCAGGATGCACTTTTTGAGGAACATGTCGCCGTGCACAAGAAGTGTAAGGGTGTTCGCTCATGCTTACTGCAGCTGTATTGCAATAAGTGAGAAGCTGGGAACAACCTAAATACCACCAGCAGGAGGAATGATAAATAATTGTGGCAGAGTCAGAAAGTGGATCTTTAAAGGGTGCTAGGTTAAATTAGAGTAGTCATATCAGCATGGGTAACGATCAAATGCACAAAGAAGAAATATGTACTTGTTTAAAAGTCAAAAGCATGCAAACTAATACAAGGCAATGTTTAATACATATGTCATTAAAGTTTGGAGGCATATGGGGGGGCAAAATAAACCCCAAACTTGGAGTGATTATTATGGCAGATGTGGGGAGGGAAGGGAATGCAGTACATGAGAGTATCTGAAATATTTTTTAATGACAAATGAAAACAGGCATTCTAATGGGAGAGAAATCTACCTCTACTAATTTAAATAGTATTTTATTTAAAAAAGAAAAAATTTAAATTATTAAAAAATGTTTAAACACATCTTCTTCCATTACCTCCAAGTCTAGGCGGGAAATGCTGAGCCTGTGTTTCTGTAGTTTGAACTTTCTAGAATTCTTGAGGTGAGCTTAGCCATCTCTGTTCCTGTTTTAGTCATGAGCAAGGTTCAGTGACAAGACAAGAAAACAGGACAAGCCTGTCTAGAGACCGATGCTCAAAAGAGACGCTGGAACCCTGTACACGTCTCCTGTCGGCTCTGAGCAGTCATTTCCCACAAGCCCCTTCACCTTCCTCTGCTGTCCCAGAAATCCCCATGGCTTCTTGGGCTACATTATTTCAGGTATAGACTAGGACATCAACACGTTTTATCATCATATTCAGCCCCTGTGAACAGAGCTGAATGGCACTCAACTCTGAAATGTTAAGGCAGCCCTTGTCACTGTGATGAAGGAACCATTCACCATGTGCTTTGTGGATGTAGACTCTGATCTCCATGGGTGGAAAAGAGAGAGGCAAATGCATTTGCTTCATGGGGTTGTTCACAGTCCTTCGTGAAATGTCCAGGTGCAGAAGGATGTTGTTACCAGACACTCCCACACTGCCGAATCCTCGCTGGCTTTTGCCTCCTTGACAGTCCACATTATGAGGGTTGTTTGGGGTATGTCCTACTATGTTGACATCCTGCTTCTGCTGAACTCTTTGAGGCCAAAAGAGGGGTGGCTGGCTACATAAGTGGGTGCAGGAGAGACCCTGCAGGGTTAACCAACTCCCCCAGGAAGATCCGATTTAGAATCACAATTGCTTTTTCAGCTTGAACTTAAGCCATGATTCTACGTATGGAATCCTGGGTGAGCTCTTTTTTTTTTTTTTTTAAGATTTTGAAAGTGTGGTGTGAGTTGGGCTGGTGAGTTTCCTCTGCCTTGGAGGACTGAAATGCAGGGGGCCAGATGGGGAGTTTAGTTTCAGATGGGTCTGGACACAGCTCTTTAGGCTCTTGGATCCGTGGCGGACACTGAGTAGGATTCCAGGTTCTGGATTTTTTTTCTTCCTGGATGGTACAGTTTTGTTTGCATATTCAAGCTGAAAGGAAAGCTATCAGGAAGAAAGAAGAAAAAAATTCCGCTGAGCGTGATTTATCAGTTTGCTTGATGAAGTGATCCCGCTGCAGAATTTGTTTAACTCTGTGAGGTCTGGCCATTGATATGCAGGCTCTGGGTTTATAATTCAATTACCTGCTTAAATGGAATGGAGACTGGAGAGGGGAAAACCCAGCTCTGCTAATAATGGCACGATAAGCCTAATATATTGAATATACCCTTTCATTCACCCTTCAAATGCGCATTGGCATTCTAGGCTACAGGAAGTCTCTGTTGTGCTCAAGGGAGAAGAATTAGCCAGTGGAATAGAGGGCAAGGTGGTTGAACTTTCAGTTTGTGTTTCTTCACAGAACAACGATCTAAAACTAACTTTCAAAGTAAAAGTGTAATTGTGATGACTATAGGGAGGTCTCATTCTTTTTAACTGCCACATAGTTTGCTATTTGTGACTGACATTCAGCCAGTACGTCACGCTATGGGCATGCCGGCTGGCTTCTATTCTTATCTACTGAATGTCATTCTGATTTGTTAGTGACAGTTTCGTGTAGCTTGTTGAATATAAGTATCACCCCAATCCATTCCAAGCACGTATCATTATATCATTGGTCAGCACTGAGTTTTTCCTCTCATTTTGTTTGCCATTACAAATAATGCTTTAATAAATATCATTGTACATGCGACACATGTTTAAGAACGGTCATAGGGCAAATCCCTAGAAGGAGAACTTCTCGACCAAGTCGTATGTGCATTTTAAACTTGGAGAGCTATTGTTGACTTGCTCTCCAATGAGTGTGGAAGGAGTGGAAGAGGGTTATGATATGTATCTATGTGTGGCAGACCCTTCGGTCGTTGCTCGTCACATCCTGGTGGTCCACCTCTGATTTCAGCTGTGGCCGAGTTGCAGTTGTGCGTCCGCTCGCGTTGGTGGTGACTGCAGCCCTCCTCTGATTCTCCGAGGCTCGTTATATTTTCCACCACAGGGCTTTCTTCCAGGCCGCTGGAGCTGGCTCAGCTTGTGCACGTAGCAGCCTGGAAGTGCGCTTGGGGCAGTCAGCACCCCTTAGGGCGGCCCTATCCAGGGAGTGATGGGAGGCAGTGGGTAAATGCCCTAGCACTTAGTCGTGGGGTATTCTGGGTGCTCCTCAGGTCCCTGCAGAGCCCAAGCCATTGCTTGGCCTGCGGCTTTGAAAATGCCCTCTTTCCTACACTTTCTTTTTCTGCCTCGCCCCCTCCATTCCCTGCTTGAGTATTAAGTACTTGAGTATTTCTCCAGGGAAGAAAAAGCGATTTCCCTCTAAGAAGAATACGTAACACTTGCACACACGCTCAAATAGTTTTCACAAGTATTCTTTCGTTTGCTCATCTCTGAGGTCCTATGGAGTAAGCAGAGTTAGCCTCACTCTACAGACAACAGCACAAATCAGAAAGGTTAGTTTGCTTCCCACCCTCTTCTCCGAGTTCCCAGGGCACATTGGCGACCTGAGAGCAAACTCAGGCTTTGTGAGGCCAAACGAGCAAGAATCCGTCACGTCATTGCCGCCTTTTCAAAAAGGTGTGGCTCTAAGGGGAGACACAAGAGAAGCATCATTACAATTATGATTATTTGAGTTCTTATGAGGGTTTATTTGAGCCAAACTGACAATGTATACTGGGAGCAAGATCTCAAATGCTCCCCAAGAGAAGCATTATTAAGAAACTATAGATAGCCACATTTAGGATTAGCCTGAACCTCCAGCATGCTGTCCACAAATAAAGCTTATAAATATTCTATTGATTGCTTTATATAACTAAAAAGACTGCATGATGGTGCTTACACCTTGGTCAGCAGTGACACGGCCCTTCCATTCTCTTGTCTCTTGGATTCTCTCCCAAATGCTGTGATCTAATGGGTGCTGAGTCTCCTGCCTCTACCAAAAGATTCAACAGATACAAGCAGGTAGATTTGTTTGTAGCATTGCCTCTACCTGTGGAAGCAGGCAAGTGAGTGACGACATTGCCGTTCTTGGGACCATAGGTCCATGCTCTGTAAGGCCCACTGAAAGACTGATCATGATAATGCATTTATTGTGCTCCACACAGCACTCAAGAAAGAATAGTAGCCGTTCTGTTCTACAGTTAGTCATGACTCTTATTAGCCCAGTTTTAAACCAGTGGTAATTACAAGTACATCACTGGGCCTCAGCCTTCTACTATGAGATGCTGAGAGACCTGCACTAGCTCTCAGACCCAACACACACCATTTCTAAAGGTCTTAGAAAGTGGACCTGCTCACTTTTCTCTCTTGGAATTTATCTCTCCTTCCTTTTTGCATGGCCACTGCAGTTTACCCCTGAGATGTGGCCCCAAGGGGTTGAGCTTCCATCTCCTGGTTAATTGTTTTCCTCCCCAGGCTGAAGTAAACCTCAATTTTCATTTTTGATTGAATCTGTCTTCATGGACAGATGTTTTCTGAGCAACCTGTAAAGCCCTAGCATGTGGTGATGTAACGGAGGCTATAACTAATCTATAACTCATCCTCAGCTGGAGTTACTCCTGGAGCTTTTCAGAAGTTGGGGCTGATGTATCACTAGGGGAGTCACTAAGCTGGTAGACCAATGGCTTAATGATCCTATGAAAACCACTGCCTAGCTCTCCTCCCAGCACTTCCTGTTCCTTTTCAGAGACAGCATGGGGGCTGGGGGCAGAGTTAGGTAGCCTTGAATTAATCCTAGCTTGCCACTTATCAGCATGGCTACTCTTGCTGTGGAGATCATATTAATGACACCATAATTATTGCTAACAACTATGATTCTTTTATATCCTCATTACTCATCATGGACCAGCAGCATCAGCATCTCCTGGCAGCTTTGCTGAAATGCAGAAGCTCAGACCACCTTCCAGACTCACAAAATCGGAATCTGCATTTTACCAAAACCCCAAGTCATTTGTATTCTCATGAAAGTTTGAGAAACTCTTGCAATTATCTCATTTATTCTTCATTACAATTTGATACTTCTAGAAAGCGTTGCTAGCGCGACTTTTACCCTTATTCCCACTGCAAAGGACTTGATGACATTCGCTCCTGGCCATGCAGCTAGGATGAGGAACGGCCCCCCTACATGCCAGCAACTTGTTCCCATCCTCTGGACATGTATCTTAGGTTTTCCTAGAGCAGGAGTGGGATGGGTTCTGCATTTTCCTCCTTTATTTCCTTAAGAGAGTTACATCAGTGGTCCAGTCCTGCGGGAACGGCTAGAGATTTTGCAATTCATTTGCTTTGGAAAAAGAAGGGGCTGCGATTCATAATACATTTTTAAAAAAGAAAAAGGTGAGCATGGTTGTTGTTAACAATCAGTTTCTATGGTTTTGGTTTCCCAGTAATAAAGGTGATAAATCATCAAGGACAGGAGGATGATAGAGGTATTTTAAAAAGAGAGAAACATGGGACCTGGACTAAATAAGCAAGAAGATCTTTAAGTGCCGTGACCCTATCATTTTAGGATCCAATATTTCAACCAGATGCATCTCGGATCTTATTATGTGTTTCTCAAAGGACAGATCAGATAGAGAGTCTGTGACATTCACACCGCCTCGTCCACCTTATCTCGGGCTTGGGACAGGAGTGTACTGTGAGGAAATTGCTTGGGGACAAGATGAAAAACTTTTGGGGCGGCTGGGCGAAGGCCACGGAGAAATCAAATTATTGAAGTAACTCCTCGTATTTGATTAATGTCTCTGAGAATGAGGTTCGGGAACTGCTGAAAAGTGGATTTATGACTATGTTTGGGAAGGGAAGCTTGGAATTCAGCACAAGAAAGGAGAAGGTGCACATACCTTGGAGAAACTATATTAGTTATTTATGGCTGCATAGCAGACGCTTCCTCAAAATGAAGTGATGTAAATAGCCATAAACATTTATTATTCGTATAGTATGTCAGAATTCAGGAGCAACTGGGCCGGCGGTTCCAGCTCAGGGTCTCTCCCGAGGTTAGAGTCAAGATATCGTCAGGGGCTGCGGTCATCAAAGGCTTGAAAAGAGCTGGAGGGTCCACATCTGGAAGGCTGGTGCTGACTGTTGGCAGGAGGTATCTGTCCCTTGCCCTGTGGACTTTTCCGAAGGACTCTTAAATGTCCTCGCAAGCACGATGGCTGGCTTCTCTCAGAGCAGATGATCCTTGAGAGCACGACACAGATCACGGTGTCTTTTGTGACTTAGCTCCAGAAGTGCCTGTCGTCATTTCCACAGTATCCTATTGGTCATAAAAGTCCGCTGCTTTAGTGTGGAAGGAGATGATGCACGAGTGTGAGTATTGGAAGGTAGGGGCCATAGGAGGCTGGCTACCACAGCAGATAAAATGTAACTATTAGGGACCGGGGGCCAGCATCGTGCTGGAACACCTAACATTCCCCTTAATTAGATGATCTTAGATCATTTGTAACCTTTTAGTCTCAGCTTCTTAATCTCTACAGGTGTGAGAGTAGATATCTCATGTGTTCGAATGCTACAGGCTCTTGGTATGAGGGAAAGATCAGGAACTCCCAGTCTGAGGCCCTTGGTTCGAATTCCAGCCCCTTCTCATTCGTCTAAGGCAAGTCACTTCCAGCTCTGAAGAAGTGTAGATTTTCTGATCTGTAATGTGGGGGCCGTCCTGAGGAGTAAACGAGATGATGGGTATGGAAGCATCTTGTAAATCTAAGTTGCAGTCGCTTGTGAGGGGTTGTCTTATTCCCTCGTGAGGAAGCGGAAACAGAGGAAGCCACAGACAGTGTTATTACCATGCAAAATGAAATTACCTGCTGCTCTGCAATACATTATGGACCCTCTGAACAGGCTCTTCTCCCTGTCGGGCGCGGTTGTCATCGTTTGAGTTATGCCAGGTAGTTGTTACAATAGCAACTAAAAGTCGTATTATTTCACATTGATTTTGCAATTTACAAAGGATTTTTACCAATATCATGTTATTTGGGCCTCATCTGTGTGTGTGTGTGTGTGTGTGTGTGTAAGTATAAGTATGAAATATCTTGATTATGAAAGCACTTTTTAAAACAGCGCTTTTGAGAAATGCGAATGTATACTATTCATGTTAGTTGTAATTTTTATGATTGATTTTCACCATCTCCATGAAGTAAACTTGGCCATTTAGGTCTCATTTTTATCTACTATCACCTGAGAGATTTATATCTCAGAGAAGTTAAGCGGCTTATCTAAGGTCACAGAGCTTCTTAGGATGAATCTGGAGAGACACATCTTATGTGGAAGGCGATTATGAGTCACCCTCTGAACTACTGAGTTGAAAAAGACAATAAAATGAATCGTAACCGTTATTACTGTTAAATTCTATGAATGCATATTATGTTCTTCATGCCGAATGCTGGAATCACCAACACGAAGATGTGGTTTCGGTGGCTCAGTTAGTTGCTGGTGCATATGATGGGTCATGCTAGATCTACAGGTAAATCATTTCAGGGTAGTATGATCTGTCTCTCGGCAGATGTTTATGAAAGATATGCGCTTTGGGGGAGCAAATAATGAACCAAGCATAGTCTGATTGAGGATGTGAGGAAAAGCGGAGTGGTGTTTGAGCCGAAATTTGAGGGCAGTGAGGAAGCTTTTAGGTGGATGCTCGTGAAGGGCATTGAGGCAGAGAAGGGTGATGTGGGGGTGGAGGGGTGGGGCTGAGGCCTGATCTCAATGGCCTTGCATATATATCACAACTATTTCAGACTTTGTTCTATATGACAGAAAACCATCGACATATTAAAATATTGTCTTCGTGATTATGAAAGTAGACAGAAAGCTTTTGAACAGGGAGATGGCATGATGAGGAGCATGAAGAATGTTTTTAACCTGGGGCAAGGATGAAGGCAGCAAGTTCACAGGTCAGGCTGGACTGGAAGGGAGTGTAGTGCTGACCTCCACTGGGGGTGTAAATGGACGTGTCGCCTCTGAGCAGTCATGTGCTGTAGCTCATGGTTCAACCAACGTTCTCTGTAAAGGGTCAGGTTGTAAATATTGTAGGCTTTGTTGGCCATGTGGGCTCTGTGGCAAATGCTCAGCTCGACTGTTGTAATTGGAAAGCAGCCATAGACAAAATGTAAGTGAATGCACGTGACTGTGTTTCGATAAATCTTTATTTATGATGCTGAAGTTAGAGTTTATGTATTTTCACGTAATTTCATATGATTCTCACATGTCTCAAAATGTTATTCTTCTTTTGAATTTTTCTAGCCATTACAAATGTAAAAGCCGTTCTTGGTGCGTGGACCTTCCAGAAAACGGTGATGGGCCACATATCACTCACGGGCCATGGTTCGCCCACACCTGTGGTATTTATTGACATGCCGTCACCGCATCTACCTGTATGGTCTTGGCAAATTCGTGCACACCAGTCTTAGTAAATGCAAACTTCTTAGCGGTCTTTTCAAGGTCACCTTGTGCAGAATCGGGTGGTTTTCTCTCCCATCTCCCTGTTTCGACTTTCAGCCTCAGCTAATAAATATTATCGAATCCTGCAGTTTTTATCTTTTTTATGTGACACGTAGCAGGGGGGGGCCATTGATTTCCCACGGGAATGCCTGGAGGGGGCCGTCCTTGTGTGTGGTCCGCTGTCACTCCTCACCAGTCTTAAGGATCAGTTCCTCTTTGCGGCTCTAGACTCAGCAACACAAATATAAGCAGTCTAGGTTTTCATGATGATTTTGAAGACAGAAGCAGATTTCTCAGGTCCCTGTGTCCTTTCTTTCTCTTTCTTGTCACCCTCCCCTCCACACCTCTATGTCTTGGTCCTTTCTTCCCACTTCTGAATGATCCTCCAGGTCGTGTAATCTCTCGACCCTTTCTGATGAGCAGTTGGGTTCCATTCTGCTTCTACTTTCAAAGTCCTCCAGGTACCAAGGCCCACCCTCTTTAGAAAGCTGCTGGGGATTTTAATAACAAAAACTTGTTCCATCATATTTAGAAGACTTGGTTTCTTTATCATTTATAAACTCTGTGAGATTACACAAAAACCTTTCAGAATCAGTTTCCTTGCTATAGAATGAAACTCGCCTCTGTTCTGTTACCTAGGGGGTCATCAAAGTATGAAACAATCACAGCTAATATGTCCCAGGCCCCATGCTCAGCGCCTTATGCCTGTGGTTCCATTTATCTTACCATGTGGGATCTCTTACCACTCCCATTTCACAGACGATTAAAATGAGTGTCTGAGCTGCTAAGTAACTTGCCCAAGGTTTTCCAGCTGATAATCATGGCGCAGAGGCAGGATCAGAATTGGAGATATGAGATATAAACAAAAGGTGCCATTACAGAGAACTAGATTAAATGGTTTTTCTTATAGGATGATAAGAGGCATTGTGTGAATTCCCAAATAAATCCAGAATAATTTGAAATTACTCATTTTATTGGACTTACTGGTATTTAAGCATTAAATATGTCCTACAGAAGCGTGCCAGTATGGTATAGTGACATTAGAAAGAGACCAGGATTGAGGAGCTGGATAAGCGACATAAGCTTTCTAAGCCTCCATGTCTCATCTGTACTTTTAATAATTCTGATTTATGGAAGCACCTGTGTTACAAGTTATAGGGATTCAGTGACACTGTGCATTTGAAGTGTTAATATATGACCTGGCATATACTAGTCCCTCAACACATCTTGTCTATTAATGACAGTTGCAACAATGATGATGAAATGACAGACTATCACCATGAAAGTTCACATGACTTCTGATTTTGGATTTAAACTCATTTTTTTTTCTGATTCTAAAAATTGTGCTCTTTTACACTGTTCACTTTTGGGCAATGCCACTTTAGCAGTGGGACTGATAAGTGTACTTTAAGATCAAACATATCTTGGTTCCATCAGATAAGGGTTAATAAAAATGGATTATTAAGAGCAGATTTGAGAAGAGATCTGTCTGAGTAAGGTTTCTGGTTTTTGCCTCAAAGAGAAATGTAAGGAAAATGGTTTAAGCCTGGGCCGATGCAGGGGCCGAAGGCTGGACAGTGAAGGAGGGTGATTTCTCTATGCTGCCTGTGAGCCTTGTCTCGTCCATTCTGGCTGCACTGGCCACACTGCGTGCAGTGAGAGAATGATGAAGCATCTCCGTTAGACTGAGTATGTGCTGGGCTCTGTACAAGTGGGGCAGCTTCTACATAGTTAAAGAATTTGTAGACAATTGCAAGTGTGCATTGGTACTTTGACCGAAGTACCCCTCCCCAAGGCCACTTCTCTTGAACTTGCTTTTAGTTACCACTGATGAGGCCCGCAGCAGGATGGGGAGAAAGGAAGGGAGAGGCCGGATGATGCTACACTTTGCTCTTAGTTTCAGCTCTGCCACAAACTAACCAACTGATTTCGATCAACCCCCTTAACCTCATTGGGCCTTAGTTCCTCCTCTGAAAAGTCAGAGCAATGGCCTGAGTTTCTTTCAAGTCTGACCCCATTATCTCTTTTCCTACTGGTGAATGAACACTTAATGGAAGCCACTGTTCCCGTATGACTTCTGTGTTACAAATGTCACCTCCAACATAAATGACCCTTCAAGAAAATTAAATCTTTAATCATTTCCACCTGGCACGGGAAAAGGCTCGAGGAAAAAGCTAGCTGTCAATAGCTCAGTGGATGACAAATTAATTCAGTGGAATAGGATCCATGCAAACACGTGCTTACACAGTCATAATTTGCCTTTCATTTTCCTTTGCAACGTAGAAAAAAAAAGTGAATAATTTTCAATGAGCCTCTCATTTAAACATATTGAAAAAACATGTCATTAGCAAAAGGAGCATTTAGTTGCTTGATTACCATATATATTCAAGTATGTGGAGCAGCCATTTTTCAGTTGGGGGTAATTAGCTGAGCGGAAAGCTGCAAAATCATGGGGCAGCAAAGTCCTTGCATGTCTCATAAGGGCGTTGGGGAAGCAGAGTGAACCCGGGAAAGAAAGGAGTCAGTTGCATTTCCTTTGCTTATTCAGCTGCAAGTCCCTAAAGCAATGAAGGTGTAATTGTAGGTGGAAATGCCTGTTTGGAGGGTCTCATTAACTCCTGAAAAGTGCTGAAGAAAAAGGGCTAAATAAGATGTAAATTTAAAAATGTATTATTTCATTTGCTTTCCACACCTTCTTAATATCACTTTCACATATTTCCCCTTGTTGAAGACCACCCTGGCTTTCGTACACTTTGGGGCAATCATCCTTAATTTTTTTTTGCATTGAGTTTTTGTGTGTTTCGTAAGACTCATCATCCAACACAATGAGGGCAAACTCAGATGGCTGTAGGACTTGACCCTTACTAATGAGATGTTGACCCTTACTAATGAGATGGAGTGACAGAGGAGACCGTTGTAGAATTTTCCTGGATCCTTTTTTATTCCCTCCAGAAATATAAATAAATAAATAAATAAATAAAAATAAAACATTGCTCTTACATTTGGAGACACCTCTCTGCATAGTCAGAGAGAAATTCTAAGGTCAGATCTTGGCATTGGTTCTGGATTGCGGGGCTGGCCATCCGTTTACATTATAGATTGGCATCAACAACCTGGTCATAATCACCCTTGTGTGCAAAGATCTTGTGGATGGTGGAGAGTCGGGAGGCTGGGATCACATCTTCCCTCCCTCAGGCTGGGCAGTCCCAAGAGGGCAGTGCTAAGCATTTAACTGGAATGTATGTCAGCAGTAATAAGAAATCCATCTCTTAAAGACTTCCTAAGAGATTTCCTGAAGATTTATAAAAAATGCGTATTGATTAAGTGATTCTGATCCTTCCTTCTCGGTGGATATAACTCAGGTCACTAGACTACTTAGAACTTTACGTTCCCTTTTTCCTGATAACTCCTGCTCTCAAAATTTATTTAGGGAATAGCTCATGCTATTTAACTTAATATCCTAATTAGTGAGGCTAGCATTTATGGATATCAATATAAATTGCAATACCATCACAGACTTCATTTAAAAATTATCTGACTTCAATTTTTTATTAAAAACTCATATGTTTGTAATTTAGTTTATTATTAGAAACATGAACATTTTAAAATGCTGAAAATCTTTTTGTTAAAAACCTATAGACTTTTATTTAACTAAACTTTTACAATGATTTTATTTTCCCACCATTGAAAAATTGTCATTTAGAGAAAAATATTAAGAAAAAAATCATCCATAACCCAAATTCCAAAGAGTTAACAACTGTTAATTTCTTTGTCTAGTTCTAATTCTTTTTGCTGTATCTGTATTTCATATGGTTTCATCATGTTATAAAAAATTCTACATATTAACTTTAACTCATTTTTATTTTTATAAATGAAATATATGTTTAATATGTACAAGTAGAACGTATACAAAAATATTTAAAAATTAAAGTTATTCAGAATTTTTCCATTTAGAGATGATCACCATGAAATTTTGGTTTATTGTTTCAGAGTTTTTTCCTGTGTTTTCTCTTTTTTCATACTAATAAATACTTCAAAAGATACAGAAAAAAAGCCCAGAATAATAAACACTCATGTACCTAGCATGTAAAATTTTAAAGTATTAATTTTTAGTTTTCTGTTATTCAGTACCCCTCTCCCTCCTTTTCTGACAAAACAAAACAGATACAGTCGAAGCACACTAGGCCGAATTTTATCTTTTCGAGAGTTATCCATATTGGAATGTGTAGCTCTAGTTCATTTCATTTTCCTGCTGAATAATATTCAACCATAGGGACGTTAACATAGTGTACCTACTACACCACTGCTGTACAAATTCTTGGTTAGGTCTCTTCAGAAGACTCTCTCTTGCTTATATGGGGTCGCTAACTGTATCATAGGCTCATCTCCAACTTTACTAGGAATTGACAAACCAGTTGTCACAATTCGTAGTCCCACAAGCAACATTGAAAACTTACTTTGGTTTTGGCTGCGTTTGGTATTAATAGGCTTCAAAACTTTTTGCCAATCTTAAAGAGTGTAAAGCAGTATCTTTTATATGTCACAGATACCTAATTGTGATGATAATGCAACCTTTATCTCTAATTCACAAATGTCATGGATTTTGTTTTCAATCCAGCATATTTATTGAGCACTTACTAAGTGCAAGGTTTCCTTAGGTTGCTACTCAGGGCCGCTGATGGATCTGCCTGCTCGGGTCCATCTTCTCCGAATCTGGGCCACTGGCATCAGTGTTCCTGACTGCTAGTTCCTATAGTCTCCTTTTTCAGGGTCTGGAATGTTCTGGCTGTGGAAAAGAACTAAAGCAACAGGAAAGAGTCTATTAAAGCAACTCTGTTGCCTTCTTACCTAGTAATTATGCAGACCTTAAAACATGTTTATGAAAATTACACATTATGCAATGAAAATGTGCAGGACTGAAGCACATGAAAAGTACAAGTCCCCTTCATTTTTCCCCTTCTCCATCAATAAATAACCTCTCATATATAACCTCTATTTCCCCCTTTATGTGTGTGTTTATATACAAATGCAGGGAATATTCTTGGACATTACTCTTTGGGCCCATGAGAAGAAGCGGAGTGTGCTTTTTAAACTTATCATGATCTGTCAACATCTGCACAGCATAATATAACTAATCTAACTCTTCTAATGATGGACATTTAGGTTGGTTCTGTTGTGATGCAATCCAATCTAAGATCCACGGAGCCAATTGAGATGAATTGTGAGCCTTTATTAGCCGGCCAGCGACTGACTCTCTACCACGCAGGGTTAGAGGAGATCAGCCCTGAGCTTCCAGAGGAGGTAGCTTACAAAGCCTAAACTACATCAAACAAGTAAGCAGTTTATAGAAGCAGAAATTGGCCATTAGCATATCTTTGCACAGAATATCTCCTAGAACTACACCCTGGTTAAACATTAAACAAACAAGCAGATTATAGAAGCAGAAGTTGGCCATTTGAAAATTTTCCACCCTTACCACTTCCAGTGTTCCATTATAAACAAAGCTGTGGCAAATATTTTTCCAAATGTCTTTGGACATCAGTGTGAGAATGAGAATTGCCTTGAGAAATTCCTAGAAGTGCTGTTTATATGCCATTTTTAAAAAAGTTCCTGAGAAATTGGTAACTTCTAAGTAGGTTTTGAACACAGTGTCTAGTATCTCTGAGTTTTATGTCCTGTATAAAATGGCAGAAGTAATAGTAGCTACCTGATAGGGTAGTTAAGAGGATTAAATGAGATAATGTGTACCAAGTTCATATACTGAATTTGGACCATAGTAGAGATTCAGTTAGTGTTCTTTCACCTCATACATCAGCTCCTATGAAAGGGAAAATGTGAGAAATGTGGGAATGAAGTGCACTTCCACTTGTATCAGACTTTGGTCTAGAGCTGAAAACAGAATAATCGAGAAAATTAGGGAAGCAAATGGTGGCTCTTTGAAACAACATTACTAAACCATTAGCTACTCTGATTAGGAAAAAAAAGAAAACACAAATTCTCGATATTAGAAGGAAAGGGATTAACTCCCCTGTGGTCTAAATCTACTTCTGATGATGACACAATGCAACCTCATTCGGCTGAGATTGCCTCACTCCAGGCAGGAAGATTTTGGGGGCATAATTTTTTTCAGGAATGATGGCTATTCCCTATTGTGCAATCCATATTTGGCCCATGGCACACCCCATCTTTGTTCAGAATAACTGGAAATATGGGTCACTCCTGCTTCAAATCTTTCCCTGAGTTCTCCAGACTTCAGGAACACTTGTCAATCTGTCACATGGTTGGGGGTTCTTCTTCATGCACCCCTTCTCCTTAAAATGAGGGAGAAGCATTCCCCCACTTATGAGAAAGGCGTAAGGAGGGGGTAACGCATACAGCACACAACCCCTTAAAAAAGTCCTCTCTCTTAGCTCCCAAGTTTAGTCTTGTGTCATAAAGCTTGGAGGTGGATAATAGTCTACACTGGCAGACTGCTTTTTGACTCTGCTCTTTGCAAATCTTGCACAGAGTTCTAGAACCTAACTTTACATGGGAGGGTTCTTGGCAGTTGCTGTTTGGTCCTTAATTTTGGCTACAATGCAAAATCTGGAGAAGCTAACAAGTTTCCCTTTTCCTGTAACAATAGCTAATCTGTTTCCCCTCGATGTTCGTTGATATTTTGAGGTACAGATGTTTGCAGAAAAGTGCCTTGGAAGTAGGGGTCAGAACCCTTATATGCAAAGGGGTCTTGCGGACCTTCTAACCCCACTGTTCTTCAAAGAGGAGACGGAGATGTGACGTGTTTGCCCGGGGGAACACAACTAGGTACTAGAAGAGCTTCACTAAGTTCTGGGTCACTGCCCAGAAATCTGCTTTTTATAACCTCCGCTCTGCCAGGGAGATAAGAAGTAAGGCAGCAGCTTTCCTCCCATTTCTGAGCTCATGCTCCATTGCTCCACAAGGTGAGCCTTGGACCTGTGATGGGGAGAGCAGAGCACCTTTCCCCCAGTAGCCCAGGTAGGACCCCAGGCTACCTGAAAGTGATCACACTGCCCTTCATTTGAGCAGTGGCCCTTCAAAAGAGGAGTTGACCTGAAGGGCTTCAGTTGGCTTCGTGAGTGAGCTGGAAGGCGCCCCAGCCGCTCAGAACTGGGATTGCAGAGAAAAGGGGCCTGACGGAGCAGAGGAGCAGGGCGATGGATAACGGTGCCCGTGGCTGATCATGAACTCTACCCCCATGAAATGCTGCAGTTTTTCCTGTCTGTATTTCAGGGGGACGGATCTCTTTGTTCTTTGTCCTTTTTCCCAAGGGCAAGGCAGAAATAGCATCCGAAGCACTTGCTATCTGGGGATGGGCATTGGTGGAGGTGGCAGTGAGTGAACAAAGACAAGCAGCCACTTGGCAAAGGCCTGAATAATGTGGCCTGAGCCTTGCCTTTCTCCTGCTGACCAGGGCTGTGGTTGTCTTAGGGTTCTCCATGAGGTGTGGCCTCAGAAGGACATTAACTAGGTTATTCAACGTCCTGTGTGCGTGGGTCCCGAGCTAGAAACTTTATGTTCATTATCTCATTTCAGGCTCATAGCAGCCTTGATACCAGACTTCCTTTAACAGCTGAGGGGTTAGGTAGCTTGCCCAGATTCATGCAAGTCAGGGTTGGAGGGGCCAAGTTCAGGAGACCTTTTCCCAAGAACCTGGAAATCAAGGCAATGGCATTGTGCTCACAGTTAAACTAATCAAATTGACATTTAACAAAACGCAATAGATTGCCTGCTATAGCCCCAGGAAGAGCCGCTTGACTATAGCTAATCAGTGATATAAATGCCTCTATCAAAGGGATATGTGATCGGAATTCTCGGGCAGCAGTGGAACGTAGAAGTGTGGGAAGGAGAGGTCTAAGCCCCAGCAGGCACTTAAGGAGAACACGCCTCCCAGTGCAGTGCAGCCTGATCCTGACACGGCACACATGTGGGGATTTTTTTAAAATTGACATTTACGTTTACATTTTGAAGCATGTACATTGTTTCCAGGGTCAAGTAATTTTATAAGGATCATTATGAATCCTGGCCTTCTCCAGCTGCCACTGCCCCTATCCTGTGCTACTTCGTGCAGCCATGTCTGTTGGTCTTGGCTTTCATGCCTCTAAACAATATTCTGATTCTGTTACCTCTCCATTTGGGGGAGGGTTTCAGCATTCTCTAGGTTCTCTTTTACTGCTTTTCTGTGCATAGGCACATTGTTCATCTTCCCCTCTACTTCATCCTCCCCAGATACCTCTATCATTTTGGTTAGATCAATATTCAGCATTTACATGTATGTGACTATATAAAAATGCTATTCATAGCTGAGCCATGTGTGTAGACCAGGATAAATTTTCCTTTCTGGCATAATATTTGTTCTCTCTGGAGTTAATTATTGTTTTGAGCTTTTTTTTTTTTTTTTTTTTTTGGTTAGGTTCTTATGTAGTTAAATCATCCTCAGCCTCTCCCTGTCATTACATTGAAGTGTACCCAGTATTCTATATATTTTATCTGTTTCTGGGCTTCCTTGGAAGGTAATCTGGCTGGGACAGTTTTCCAGGAACCACTCACCTCTTGACCCCAATACGAGCATCTTTAGACATTTCACTCAGGCAGGTGAGATTCTTTCTAGGAAAGAATCCTTTTGTCTCCTGCCCGAGTGTCTGCTGTCTTCTTTACAACCAAGTAGGAGAAAAAGCTGGAGGGTCTCAGTGCTTACCGTGAAAACGATTGCTTGTCTCTAAGGTTTTCAGCACTTGGTGCATGGAGAGCTCCCGCTCAGAGAAAACACGTTTTGCCTCGTGGAGAAGAAACGCCCAGGATGCTGCCACCTTGAGGGACGACGGGTCTTCCAGAGCAGGTAGAGGATCTGGGCTCTTCTTGCTATAGAATTCAATTTTGCTTTCATTCTTACTCTTGCCTCTGCCTCCAGAAATAAGTGATGCTGCCAACTCTTGAGCCTTTCAGGGATCCTGGCCACTTTCCCATTGCTGGCTTAGGGTTCAGCATTCCTGAATCTGGGATGTCAGGTACCACTTATACCTATATTTCTTTCCAGCTTGCTAAATGCTGTAGGTATTATCTTTTCTCTCCTTATCCTGATGATTTTTTAAAGGATATTTTCATTGTGATGGAATGTAAAAGTGGGAGGCGTGTGTATTTCTTTAATCACCCCTCTTAGCTGAAGTCTATATTTCTCTCAGAGTAAAATATTAATCATTCAATCATTAGTTAGAATTTTGTGTATGCATTGTGCTTTGATGAGCAAGAGAGAGATAGAGTGAGAGAAAGAGAGGGGACAAATTAGGGGCAATAAAGAAGATTCAGTTTATAGTTCCCAGACCAACAGGAGAGATATTATAAAACATATTTAAAGAAAAGTTTCTATAAAGTGATTTTTTCTGATTAACCCTCAGATAATTAGGCATGGAAGGTAGCCCATGCACCTTTGGCTAAGTCAGCGTTCATTGCGTTTTTCTCTGTGTCAGTGGGTTCTCTTTACACTGATGTCCTTTCTCTACTGCTTAACATCAAAAAGGGAAAATAGAGATGCAGAATAGGTGAAATAAAAGGCCACAACCTGCCCCTTCCCCCTCCCAACCGAAGATTGCATTGTTAACTTTTCCTATATCCTTTTCATGTACTTTTTTTCCTAGGCGCTTCTTCAAAGGCATTTTTGGTCATGAAATTGTCTTAAGGAAGAATAAGTTGTGAGGGAAAGGACCACCCAACTCTCCTCTCTTTTCCTCTTACTCTACCTTCTTTAGCTTGAAGGTGCTTGACTTGGGAACCCGTGTCTTCACTTAATAGTGCTGACGTCCTGCATCCTGCCTGCTCCTCTGCGGTGCTATCTAACATCCTCTTCTTCATTCCCGCCTTACCTGCTTCACACCCATCCACATGTGCATGCACATGCACACACACACAGGATGGGCTCCCGAAGGCCACGCAGAAAAATAAAACTCCTACTCTCTAGAGGGAGGGGCAGCTACACTTTTACAAATGACGAAGGCAGCTCTGTTTATGAAACGGATTTTCTTTTAGACTTGGCAAGAAGCCGGAAGGTTTTTCTCCCTCTCTCCATCGTAGTGTTGTATGCATGTGCACATGCGTGCTCACACACATGTGTGTATGTGAGAGAGAGAGATTAAAGGACACATGCATTCTGGGAAGCGCATCCTTTCAAACGGGGAGCAGGCAGCTGCGGAGCAGAGAGATAGACGCTTAGAATGCTTCGCGGTGCCAAGACTGTCAGAAACTGCTCCTGAGGTCTGAGAAAACGACAGCAGGATTCAATATTCCTCTGAGAGAAAGGAGCATGTGAAGGAGGAGGAGGAAGGGAAAATATGGGGCGAGCCGTCAGAATGCTTCCTCCTGCTGCATGGATGCCTAGACAATGTCGGCTGCTTCCGGGGCACAGGAGAGGGGAGGTTTGGGTAGGCGGTAGTGACGATGCTGCCAAGCCGTATCACTTGCTCTTCCAATAGTGAAGTTCCTTAGCGTCAGTGCTTGGGAAGATTGTCCCCCAATTTACAACAGCCCCCACTTATCCTAGACCCATACTTCAGTGTTCTCATTGATCACTTGCTTGATTCGTCTACGTGAGGGACCAGCAAACATTTTTTTTCTGTAAAGGCCAGATAGTTACAATTGTAGGCTTGGCGGCCCATATGGTTTCTGTCACAACTCTTTATCTCTGCTGTCGTAGGGTGAAAACAGTCATAGGCATTTGGGCACAAGTGAGTGTAGCTCAGTTCCAGTGGAAGTTCATTTATGGACACTGAAAATTGAATTTCACTTAATTTTTATAGGTCACAAATATTATTATTTCTTAAAAATTTTCCAACCACTTAAAAAGGTAAAAAGCATGCTTAGCTTGTAGACTTTACAAAATGGGTCACAGGCTGAATTTCGCCCATGGGCTATAATTGGCAAAACCTGGTATATGTCCAAATCATGACATAGTAGAGGCAGGTAGAAGGGCTCTCCAAATCTTCCTTTCTTCTCTTTCTTCCCTCCTCTCCCTTCCCTTCCTCTCCCATTTCCTTTTCTTCCCTTCTCAGCTTCTCTTTATACTGATTTGGAAATCAGAAATGGTGGTGGTGGTGGGGTCTTAATGAACCCATTAGTAGCAGTATCAGGATAAAACCCCAGGACTGAAGGAGCAGTTTTTATAGCCCAGAGTAAGGCTGGGATGCTGTTTGTACTGCTAGAGGACAAGCTATCATTGACAGCCAAGCTCCTTAGTGTTGGACTGGGTCTAAAACTTTTTTTTCCAACATCCTTTTTTATAAATTTTTTGTTAACTTTTAAATTTCTTATTTTTTAATTTTAGTTTTTAAAAATTAAATTGAGTGAGCTAACATTGGTTCTTAGAATGCATAATTAGTTAATTCGTGCCGGTTACTCTGCTTCTCCTTCCCAGACGTGGGCTGTAGAGATAAGTGAGGAACAGTCCTGCCCTCTGAGAGTTCGCTTCTTCAGGGTACAACTTTGAATAAGCCATATAAATGCACTTATGTGTCATCCCACCCCTTAAAGGTGAAATCCAGCTACCTTTGTGCCAGTTAAATTAAATTAAAATTTGAGAGGAAAATCGGCCCTTGAAGCAAGTAGGCAACGGGAATAAAAAGCAAGTATGTAAGTCACTCTTCCTACCTGTGTGTTAGGGATTAAAATAACACTTTTATTTTAAATGGACACACAAGAAATTTTGCTTCCAAACATGTATTGTTCCTAACAAGTGATATGTGGATTTGCTGGTTCCAGAGATCTCTGGAAGTGTCCTTATTGCTCAGATGATTTCCTTCTGTAAAGCACTACTGGTCAAGTTCTTATCCTTTGTGGTTGGATTTTTGCTTTTGAAAATGGACACTGGTTTTTGTTTCGTTTTGTTTTGAAGTCATATTTTGAAAATTAGCTAAAGTATCTTGCTGGGTGGTAAAGTTTGAGTTTAAAACTTCATTAAAAAAGCACAATGTGAACTCACAATGTGAACTCACAATGTGAACTCACAGGCAAAGAGCACAAGGCCGGTTTGAGGCAGAGGGCAAGAAAGAACACAATTTAGGAAGACAGTTTATATTCATTCTCCACCACACATTAGCTGTGCAATGTCAGAGAAGATCATTCACCTCTTTGAGAGTCAGTTTCCCCATCCGTCAAGTGGGGCTAAGAATACTTTGCTCCTGCTGTTGTAAGGATTAGGGATGGTGTATGTGAGGTGCTTTGAGCATCCTAAGTATTCAACACATATTAGATACCCTTATCTGTCCAGTTCACTGAAAAAGATAACTTTACATGAGTTGGAAGTTTTTCTAAATAGGCTTTTGGGGATAAACTCTGGAGTCATGTTAAATAGATGACTCAGTACATGTTTCACTTTGGTGCTTGAAGTTTGTGCTTTCCTGGGTTTTGATAATATTGAAATTTTCCACAGAAAAATTTGACACCTCACTTTTGAATCACGCTAGAAACATCATGTTTCATCACTAGTTACTATCTTCTTTAAAAAAAGTGTTATATGTCCAGCTTCTCTTGAAAGATCAGCTAAATGTTACATTATCTCTGCTTCTGTTAATCTTTCAAGATGCTCACCACACAGTCAAAATAATTTCTTCATGTTGAAGTGTATTTAACAGACATTTCTCTAAAGTGTTATTAATGTTTTTTTTTTTTACTTAATAAATCCAGCTTTATTTTTCCATGTAAAAATATAGATTCATTATAAAACATCTGGGAAACACAGAGGAGTAGATTTAAAAAATATTTTTTAGTCTTATCACATAAAGTTAAATCGATGCTCTCATTTTGATATATTTTGTTCTGATCTCTTTACTATTTTTACTATCTCCCCCCAATGGTGATAATGTTTTTTATATATGAATGTGTGTATACATATATATGCAATCCATAAATATATCTCTTTGAAATGGTATCTGTTTATTATTGGCCATAATAATAAACTTATTCACCATAGGAAAAGTTGAAAAATACTGAAAAATGCAATGGAGTTATGACAAAAACATTCTATAATCCCATCATCCAGAAGTAATTTTTGTGAAATTTTTTCAATTGTATGTTTAGAGTATCTAAATATTATAATATATTCTGATTTTTAAGTATCGTTAACACAGAAACACCTACCAGGAAAAATGATTGGGAAAATAATTTGGAGACAGACAGCTATTTTCAATCAGGAAGCAGTGTAATAGCCTTTTCCAATTACAAAGAGATCCTTTTCAAGAATGTAAAGGTGCTATTTAATATGGGTTTTAAAGATAAATTCCTGGGCGTGAAAATAGACATTGTTTCTATCAGCAGCTCAGAATTTATTATTATTTTTTTAACAGACTTTATTTTTTAGAGCAGTTTTAGGTTCAGAGCAAAATGCATGCACACGCATATCTTTTCCATTACCAACGTCCTCCGTCAGAGTGGTATGTTTTTAACAGCTGATGAACCTACACAGACAGACACACCGTAATCACCAAGGTCCGCAGTGTACCTTATGGTTCACTCTTGGTGTTGTACATTCTCTGGGTTTGGACAAACCTGTGATGACATGCATCCACCATTGCAATATCGCATAGAGTTGTTTCACTGTCCTAAAAATTCTCTGCGCTCTATTTATCTCTGTGTCTTACCCCAACCTTGGGCAGCCAGTGATCTTTTTACTGTTACCAGAATGTCAGAGGTTCAACTCCCTGGGAAGATTCCCTTTATTGTTCCTAAATGCAGCCATAAGGCAAAAGCAGTCCACTTCCAGCTGTGGTCGGCCTATCATGCAGACCCATTGGCTCTCTGGTTTCGAGCAGTTCTTCCTTCATCTGCTAGTCATAGGAAACTCCACTAGACATGGAGGAGCTTGAAAGAATGGTGGAAAAGCCCCAGAAGTAGATGTCCTGGGAGCTGGGTCACTTGCTCGTACACTCTACTTGTTTCTTGCACTTCTAGAGTGATCTCATGTTTACCATTTCCCCCGATGACGCACTGTTGTTGCATGCAGGCCTGCTCGTGGCCTGGTGGGTCAGAGAGCACCCAGTTCACAGTTGACAGGTCAAGCGTGAGGTCATTGGATCTCAAGGATTAAGCCACTTGTCTCTCCCTGGGACTCTCTCAGAATAAGAGTGGTTATCAGCAGAGGTCAGTTGTAAAACCACAAGGGCCTGCATGTGAGTCTCCTTTTGCGTCTCGCTGGAGGCTGCATGCAGCAGTTAGTAATGGGAATGAGTAACAGAGGAGTTTAAAAGATAACAAAAAACAAACGGGACCACTGAGCAGGGTCTCTCTCTGGGTCTGGAGAGAGTAAGTAGTGTTACCGAGGTCAGGAGCTGGGGCCACTCGGATGGAGGCGGGACCACAGTGAGGCTGCCCGGTGGGAGCTGGGTCCATGCCTCACGGTCCGGGTGGATCTAAAGCCTCTGAGGAGACACAGCCACTGAACACCCGGGGATGGGGGTGGGCGGGCCGGATGACAAATACTCCAGCTTCTCGGCTCCTTCCACTGCTGACTTCCTCCCATTGGTTGAAACCTAACCAGCAGCCAGCTGGCAAAGAAGCCTGAGGAACGCTCTTGGCAGCAGAGTTACGGGATGTCAGAGAATGGGTTGCCATTTTGATTAAAATGGCAGGGCTGCATGCTTTTTCACCATTGTTTTTCATAGGATGGCCCTCAGTGGAACTGTATCACCTGAGGAAAGATCTACTCATTCTCATTGGGCTGTACTATGAACCCACATAGCAGCAAATAAATAGTGGATTTTTTATTTTCATTTTTTTATTTTTTGCCTTGGGCACACTTTGTCTTACTCTAAGCAGTTTCGAAGCAAGAAAGGATTAAGGATGAGTCCCACTTTATGTTTTTGAGCTCTGTTACCTTGGGAGATCGGAGGGAAGCAGAAGGGAAAAAACAAACAAGAATATTTCTCTACTCTTCCTCCCTGTTGTAAAAGGCCAGTTGTGCTGGAGTCTCTCTTCCCTCCAGGTCACCCTGGTCTCTGGCATTGCCAATGTCCTGTCTTCTCCCTGTCTAGGACGGTGTGGCTTCCTGCAGGTGCTAACTTCTGAGTTGGCTCGCTTCTTCCTGTTTGCTCTTTCAGCTCATCTAATATTTTTGAAACTGATATCTTGTTTCAAAATCCTCTTCATTTCCTCCCCAGCTATCTGGCATGGCCTTCAACTTTCTCATAGTCTAGTGGGGGAAAATACTAAAAAAACAGTGACAAAGCAGTGTGGTCATTGGTAGAAGAAGTATGCTAGTGTCTTATGGAGGCACAATAGAGAAATGTCTAATCTCTTCTTAGGGGTTAAGCAAATAAAATTCAAGAAGGAAGGCTTCCTGGAGGTGGTGATGTCTAAGTTAATTCTAAACGACAAATAAAGCACTCCAGATTTGGAGAGGTGGGTTGTATGAAGAGTACGAGGGTGAGGATTGCGATTCTAAGAAGTGTCTAAAGGCTGAAGGCTTTGTCTTTCACCAGTGGACCAAGTGAAATACCACTCTATTTTGCATGAAGCATAGAAATAATGTTCATGGCTCAATGCCATTTACTTTATATTTGGCCAGTAGAATATACAGTTCGAAGTCTAATTCAGCAAACATGTATATTTTTCCTTATCGACATAAAACATTGTTGCATTTTCTTGAATAAAATATTGCTGAAAAAATGGGCACTTTGCTTAGTTATGGAAGCTTCTCTTTTAAAGATAGATTGTAGTTGTACAATTTTTGTAGAAATAATATTTTGCATGCAGAATTAAAAGACACATTTTATACTAACATTTCCCACCCCCACAACACACACACACACACACACACACACACACACACACACAACTGTTTAGTGGGCAGTATTGATGAGAGCTATGTATTAGAGAAGGGAACGTTATCAAGGCTATTTAGAAGAAATCAAATGAGTTGAGAAAATTTAAGAGAAAATCTAGAGTTCGGTGAGGTCTTGTGGAGCAAGACAAAATAAGGAGGAGGAAATGGCAGAATGTTTACATTCTTGGAAAGACAGGAGTGAGGGAAGCTCAGAGCAGAATTGGAGTGGACCAGATGAAGCTGAAGTCCCAGCCAAGAACGATCTGAAAATGCCTCATTCCTGGTACCTTCATAACGGTCCTCCCCCCCCCCCCATCTGGGAATGGTATTTGAATGAAAAAAAATCTTGCAAAAATAGCCAGAAGAGGCAGAGTCATCTATGATCCAGTGTGCTTTACCTTGAGACAAATCTGAAGAGGAATTTGGGAAGGATTGTGCAATTGGCAGTGGATGAGATAATGATGGAAAATTTTGAGCTCTGCATCAAGTAACTGGAATGCTTGCTTGTGAATTTCTGGGTACTTTGCCATGTTGTATTTCCTGTTAAATTTTATCCCAGTCAGTGTGAGGAGTTAACTCTGATGATTATGATTACCACTTGCTGGATGTCTATTATATTTTCCAGAAACTATACCAGAGACTCTGTAGAAGTCATTTAATTACATTTTCCAACCTGCATATGAATTAGAAATTATGATGATCATTTCATAGATGAGGAAAATGAGACTGAGAGCAATTAACAAATTGCCCAAGGTCAGATAGCAAGTAAGTACCGGAAATAAAGCCCAGATCAACCTAGTTCTTAAGCCCTTGCTCTTTCAATTATATTTCAGAACGGATCACAAAATAATTTGCAGGCATAAGTTCACTTCATTGAGCGTTGCTTTATTACACTTCACAGATGTGTTTTTTTTTTTTTTAACAAATTGAAGGCAAGACCTCTCCCCACCCCCAGCAAAAAGATTATAACTTGCTTTATTGAGACACTAGCTTTTTTGTGACACTTTATTGTGGAGGTCAGGAATCAAACCTGCGGCATCTCTGAGGTATGCCTGTGTGTGTTTTAGGCTGTTTCACTGCCTATTAGATTTATCGGTCAGACTTTATAATCAAATGAGTAGGAATATATGGTTTAAAAAGACTGAGAACAAAGATTAAAATAGTTGTTGACACACAACCAATGATCAGAATATTCTGCCATTGTTTTTTAAAAAATGTATGTGAGAGAAGAGAATTTATGCTGATGGAAACATTTTGTCAGTGTAAAAAAGTTCTCACATTCTTTGTGTACAACCTTGGAAATAGCAATTGGTAAGAAAAGATCTATTTTCCTAGAAAAATCTGGGATGGTGACCCAGTTCACAACCATTCCTGAGGCAAACATCCATTTTCTCCTAGGCCTCTGGCCATGGCCAGTTGATCCAAGGGACAGAGATAGCTGATCTGAACCATTCTCTTTTATAGGCATTCAGAGCATGTGAGGGGAGACACATAGAGCAAGGCTAGTAGAGCTGAGTCTACAGATGAGATAGAATCTGTTGTGAGAGAAAAGAGCCACCTTAGGCTGCCGTGCTCAGTGGTGAAAGTTAATGAAGTTTCTGCAACACCACCCCAACCGAAACTCTAGGGGCCTAGACGCTCAGACGTCAAGTACTGACTAACTTCCCTGGGCAAAAAATCCAGACTAGCTGAGTTGCTGGCTAAAGAAAAAAAATATCGGGAAGCAAGAGTCTGCAAGGAATTCAGAAGTGCCAGCCAGAATCTTATGATGCATTTCGGCAACCAAGGCAAAGATCTCTGCTTACATTTCTTTGCTTACTGTGTCTATGTTTATATCTATATTAACCTTTAGTTAAAATTCTTGAGTGTTCCTCCCTTCACAGGCTGTGTAGTTGCAGAATACCGAGATGGAATTACTAGAAGTCTGTAATACAAGGGGGCATCATCTGAAGGACCTGGATTCAAACGACCATGGTCTCTTATCATTGTCTGTTGCTTAGCAGCTGGATCCAAATTTAGGTTGTTTTCCATTGGAGAAGAAGGTGAAAGCATTAGCTATTATACATGGTATAATTACTTCTAGTTGTATGGAGGCATCTGTGGGTATGTGTGAGGAAGGATGTGTGTATTGATGTAGGTTTAGAGAAATCTCTCCCTCCCTCCCTCTCCCTCCCTCTCTCCTCACCCCCTCCCCCCTCCCCCTCTCCCCTCCCCCTTGCCCCTTTCTTACTCCTTCCAGGCAGCCAAGGGATGGAATGTAGGAGACACATCCTGGGATGGTTGCCCAGCATTTAATGATTTCCCCAAAGTCATGCCTGCATGATATGCTTGGTCCCCTGGGCATGGCTGTTTCTTTCAAGAATAGAGATAGTTGACCCAAGTTTGGACCACGAGAGTGGCTCTCCTGACAATGTGAAAACTTGAATTGAGACGCACAGCATAGAAGGTTGGTCAAACTTATATAACCCTTAGGCGAAGCTCCAATCTCTAGCTTTCAGAGGTTCTGGAACTTATTTATTTCAGTCTTCCCCAATTTTAATTGTCCACTTCTTCCTTTAGTTTATGACTGTCCTCCACATCTTTGCAATACATCCTTTGCTTGGAATTAAAAAAAAAAAAGAAAAATAGAGCAGGGAGTCTAATTTTAAAATTAAATATAAATGAGAGAGCTGATGAAAATGCATATATTTATTTAGAGGGAGGGCTGTGTTCATATATCACAGAAAGGAGAAGCAGATAAACTACGGGTATATTTCAGCTATGGCTAGTTCAATATTATCCTTCCTAAATGGATTCTCTCCTTATCTTCCACATCACTCATGGACCTCTTTCTCTGAAACACCAGTTCTTTAAACTTGGCTCTATACTTTTATATTTATATTTATATTTAATCAATTAATATTGAATTTTGGCTGTAACTAAAATTGTGTGTGTGTGTGTGTGTGTGTAAATTAAATAAAGGCATAAGCAAATAGGGAATTCCTTTTTCTTAAGGAACAAGAGGTATAACGGATGGGGTCCAGCTGCAACTCCCTGATACTGTTGGAACCCAGGCACTTTCTGTCGTTCTGTTTCACTGTCCTAAATATGTGGCTCCGTCCTTGTGGTTAAAAAAAAGTCTGCTAGATCTCTGGACATCAAGCAGCATGTGGGGAAGAGATGCCACCAACAGCCTTCTGCTAAGGTCTCAATGGCTAGGACTCGGTCGTATGGCCATCTCTAGATATAAGAAAGGCTGGGAAATTAACTTTTTTGAGCGGGGAGAATAGCCAAGACAGAGCAAGAAAGCATAGTGCTGGGATGGGTGCTGAGGGAACCGACTAGCTGTACCTTCCTCAGCCCCCAGAGCCATCTTACAGAATCCCGTCAGTCTAGGATGGTTATATAAACACCTACGTAACAGACGCGGTTTCTCCTCCGCGTCCAAAAAGCCTGTAGTGTGTACTGTTCAGTTCCTTCAGAAAAGTTTGCCGACCCCGCTCTGGAGCACGTGCCTCACTGAACTGGAATTCCGGGCGGAGACTTGCCTTGCCTTCCCCCACCTGCTGTCTGAATGAAGACGCGCACTGACTGCCCCGTGCGCTTCGTCTCCGTGCACCTGCGGTGTTTGGCACCTTAGCATTCATGGCGTTGCGTGACGGTTTATGTTTCGCTTGTGTGCCTGGAGGTATGTTTCTCTACTAGACAGAAAGCTCCCTGAGAACAGGATGAGGCCCGGCTCCCTGGACGCGGAGCCTGGGACGGGGATGCTATTCAAGAGGGTTACGAAAGGGGTGCTCTCAGGAGGGTCCGCCAGAAAGGGAGGAAGTAGGACAGGGTAGAGGAAGAAGCTAAGCAAAAGCGACGTGGCTGCACTGGAGTCTCACCGTCACTGTCGTCAGTGGGGAGCTCTGGAGTGTGACGAGCACTGCAGAATTGTGCCACCCAGGGCCCCAGCTGCCCCCGGGTGTGCGTGTTGGGGTGGGCGTAACCTCTCAGGCTTTTCTGGATGAGTCTGCACCTCTTGATGGAGGCCATCTGTTAAGTCCTTGGCAGCCACTAGCAAAGCAGCCGGGGGCGGGGGTCACTTCCAGGGTGTCCTTTTATTTCAATCTCTGTTTCCTTGGTTTCTAATACAGCTTCTGCCACTCAGAAAGTGTGCGCTGCATCTCTGTTCTGTGGCATGAGTTCTTCCTTAAGTAATACATCCTGGCTTATTCATTTAAGACGGTATCTATCCACTGTCATCATTTATGTTCATCCAATTATTAAAGTAAATCATCTCCTAACTAGTCAGCTTAACAAGACGAAATGACATAATCCACATGAAGGTACCAAGCAAAGCGTCTGATATATAATAGGCAACAATAAACGTGAGTTTTTTCCCCCCTAGGATTAAGTAGGTTGTGCAGTGTATTTTATTAGAAAGAGTATCAACTTTCTTGTTTATGGCTTGTAACGAATTCAAATGAATCAAAAGAGATTTTGGTTTTATTTCCTATACAGTCTCTATTTGAGGCTTCCTAAGATCAGCTGTGAGGAGAAGTAATGTGGATATAATCTGAGCTATCATGATGGCAGTGACGTTAGAAAGTACGGGAAGTATTAAGAATATATGTTTGCTGTTAAAATGGTCTACAACACAAATAATCATAGTTGCCATGTATTTTGTGGCAATTACAGCCAGACCACTGTGGTAGGTGCTTTACATATCTTATTATTGATCTTCAAAATGACCCTATAGGGTAGATTTTATAAGTGCTAGATAGACAATAGGTGAGCAAGGTATGTAATTAGGAAACTCTAAATGCAAGGCACCAATATTTTTGATAGTAAAAAAATATTCTCAAGTCATTATGCTAGAAATCAGAATTTTGTGAATTTCTTTACACTTATTTATTATTTTAAAAGTTTGAATACACAGGGGGGTCATGATTACCTTTCTGGTACATCGGCTTTCCAAAAGTGTTAATTTCATAGCCACCTATTCTCAGATATCATACCCGATTTCACAAACAAGGGGACTAAGCTGAGAGAGGTTAGAGAGCCACCGAGTCAGGAATCCTCAGGAGAATGGAAAGAGGAGGCAATAATCAGATGACAAGTTGCATCAGCCTGAACCAGAGCCCACAAGCCTATTTCGGCTGCTGGGATGCTGACGACGCAATGGGCATCAGTTGCAAGTCCACCGAAGAGGTAGCGCTGCAGCTCGGTCTGGAACTGGCTCGGCCTGCCAGGTTCTGAGATAATCCAGATGAAGACAGCTAGCCGTCTCTGGGAACTGCCAGGGTGTTGGAGTCGGAAGCAGAAAGCTTCTGATCTCTTGCCAGTGCCTCTCCCATTAGTAGAATCGAAGGGGCAGACAGCAGGCAAGGGAGCCTTGCGAAATGGAGCCTGAGACCCCCAGTCCCGGAGAAAGGCGTGAAGAAGGGTGGGTGGGTTGGAGAGATGGGGGGCAAATATTCAGGATACCCATACATCAGGGAAGGCAGTACAGCCAGGCTACCTACCCCATGCTGCCTCTCTGTGGAATGCAGTATTTAAAGGCAAAGCGCTCCTACTGGGTTAATCTTATTTACTTCACTTGAAAATTCATGTTTGAGTTCATTTAACTCCGCTTTCCTTGAAAATTCTTATTTCATAAGCCTGGAAACTGGCTCATTTATCCTCTAATTCCAGCTCTTTATTAAACTTTGAATGTGATCTTTCAAAAGGGGAGAAATTTTCCGTATTGGTGAGTTTGCGAATATTGGCACTGACGTCCATGGATTGAAATCTTAGCATTTTGGAATCCTGCTGGGATCTTCTGCTGCTCCTCATTATGACATTTTCTCGTGACCCAGAAAGAGTGCATCTGAAAGTGAAAGGGCAATTTCTATTCCTGTTTGCAACATCCCAGTTATTTGGTAGCAATTCTTAAAATGTAGCTAGAGCCCATGGCATGGGATTTTTCCGTTGCTCGTACCTTTCAATAATGACCCTTTACCAAACACCCCTGAATTTGGTACTGGTATCAAATCTGCAGGGAGACGAACATAGCTTCAAACCCAGGCCATTCTAGTTAAAATCTGGGTGACACTGAGCAAGGGACTTGACTTCTTTGTTTCTCAGTTTCTTCATTGTAAAATGAGGGCAATAACATCTCCTTCAGAGACTTTTTTTGGGTGAAGACTACGTCCAATAAAATCAAAGTAGCTTACAAACACTAGGCATTCGAAATTATAAGTCCCTTTCCCCAGATTTATCTTTGAGACTTCCTCAGAACCTAAGACAGCCCCTCGTATGAAGTATATACTCAATTAACTTTTGTTTGCTTGATGAATTGAATTAGGGCAGTGGAATTACTATTCCAGAAAATGCTAATGAGAGTTATGTGGGAAAAATAATGGTTCTGTTGCCAAGAAGATTGGGAATCATCAATTCATATTTGAATACATTTTTTACAATAGAATTTTAAAAACCATTTTATATTCTAATGTGCATCATTTGGCTAAATATCTCCTCATAGAAGATCTTATAGGGTTGATGTTCATTGCAGCAGAGGCTGGGAAATACAGAAACAGGCTACGGGCTTTAGAGGGTGGGAGGAATGCCTGTCTGCCTTCAGACTGTCTTTCCTGCCTGATGCTGGCTGGGGGTCTCTGCAGAGACCCCACAGGTGGGTATTTCCCAGGTACATTCACCATGGCCCACACTCTGTTCTTACGGACTCTTAAAGGTGGCTTCTCAGCCAAAGGATGTAGCAATCTCTCATGGACTGACTCACATAAACCAAGTTTAGAGAACGATGAAAAAACGTGAATCCAAATTTGTTAATTGAATCATTTTTCTTTCCTCATAGGCTGATCTATTAAGTCACAGCATAATTAGAAAACTTGTTGATAAGCCTGAATCAGAAAAAGGGAACACTGAAGTGGTTTTAAGGTGTCCCTCAGCTAAGTCTCCCACCCTTTTGTCCCTCCCTCTCGCCTTCTCTTCTGCCCATTCAACAAATGCTTCTTGAAAACCATCCGTGTGAGGCAGTGCAGCAGAGAGCCGTGGGGTGAGACTTCCCATCACAGATCTGCTTGCTAACCATGTGCCTTGTGAAAATTATTTAACTGGTGTGTCACAGCTCCCATTCTAACCAGGTTAGAGAAAGTGCTATATTACTGTATGCAGATGGCTTAGAGCAGCACCTGGCACCAATGGCTCGCATACGTCTTTGATGGACACACAGGATAGATAGGGGTGTGTGTGTGTGTGTGTGTTGTTGTGCACATTGGGAAATTGAGTTTTAAAGTCATTACTTGCTCTACTCTAGGTCACACCCAGTCGATCCGTAGCAGAGTTTGCTCAAGACCAAGTTATAAAGTCTACTGTTCATTTTTTAGAAAATCATGGATTGCGGCACCTGGGGGAAGAAATGATGCATACTAGTTATGTGGGCCTCCATTTTCCTTTTACACAATTCTGAAATGAAGTGTAGACTCTAGTTTCTTTGTTTATTATCAACTTTTGATTGGTTTTGTCATTTTCCATATTTATCTCCTGTAATTTGGACCTCTCTCAAATTGTGCGCTAACAAATGACATCAACTTTCCTGTTTTTTTTTTTCTTTTTTTATTTAAGAGCAATCGCAGTCATCCCAGACTCATGTTCTTAGGGAGCAAACAGTACATTTGGCAATTTCCATTGCTTCTGGTTATGATCACATTGAATTTCAGGCAGCCATCGTCAAGCTACGTCCTCATTAAGATGGACAGATATTGTCAGCTGGCCTGTTCAGACAGTTTTCCATCTGGCATAATCATATTATGAGCAGGATCTGCCTTTGCTTGGCTTGGATGATAGCCAAAACCAACAGAACAAGGTAATCATGTCTCCTAAGGTAAGAACAAGGGTCCATTCTTTGCCTCTAATCCTAGCTGGGAGATTACATTTTCAAACCTGCAGAATAAGTGTGTGGCGTCCATCCGTCTGTCCATCCAGCCAGCCAGTCATCCTTCCATCCATCCATCCATCCATCTTTATGCTTGCATCCATCCATTCCACTCCGTAAACATTGCTTGAGCCCCTCATACATGCTGGGCCCTCTGTGGCCCAGGGCATAGTATTTTTAAAAACAGGATATTCTTGCTTTCTTGGTGTAAAGGAGAAAGTCTCAAAAACAGGGATCTAAAAAATCAAACCTCGGGCTATTTGGGGGAGAGCAGAGTATGAAATTTCTCACATCGACAACAGTGGTGTATGCAGTTTTGTATTCTGTCCCTGAGAACAGTGATTGTGCTAAAGGAGGGTGTAGAAGCTGACTTTTGTTACACTGTTTCCTCAAAGGAACATACCTTTGATAAATGATTTGTATCTCTATGATGGATGGTGCTTTACTGATCTCTTGACAAAACAAAGGGCAGACAGTACCGGGAGAGAGATTTCAAGTTAACACAGGTGTGAATGAACTGATAGCACTGCTTTGCATCAGGAGAACAATTTGGGGATCAGAAACAAAATCTCTGGGAATTTTGGGAATCTGGTGCTGCCTTCTCCCTGTAGCCCACTCAGATCTCAGCCAGTGTGGCAGCTCTTGTAATGTAAATAGTACAGAAAAGTTGCTACAGTGCTCCTTGGTTCAGTAATGCCCATCAGTTCTATTTCACAGAGGGTTTCATCGAATTGTGTTGAAAGTAGACTTATGAGCCTAGGCTCTGTTGTTTTAGGAGAGAAGAATGGCTGCTAAGGCGGGGTGAGCTTGCCCTCAGGAAATGCCATCGGACACTGGCTACAACCCTTCCTGGAGGAGAGGATGAAGTGGAATAGGAGTTCTCACTGCTTTCTCCCATTCTCAGCATCTTAGCCTTCCTGCTCCCTGTGAGTTTGTGAAGCCCGGGCAGAGGGAAGCCTTCGCTATCATACAGGGTAAGCCCCAGGGTCTAGGTGCCTTTCCTAAGAGGGCTGGAGTTTCACACAGGGATGGGGGAGACTGGAGGTGTGGCTGTGGGAGAAAGACAGCACCAGGGAGCAGGAGGAGGGTGACTGAGAGTAAGGGAGATAAGGAGACAGAGAACCTTTACACGGCCACCCAGTAAAGGCCCCGGCTGTAAGCCCTCAACAGCTCCTCTGGAAGGCACGAATGATTCTGACCAAGTTATAACCTCGCATCTCTATTGCTTTGGTGCTTGCCTGAGTCATTAGTAAAAGATCTGCTTGCATTTTTTCCCCCAAATTCTGTGTCTATTTAACTAAGAAACAGGGTGTGGAATCACAAATGTAGCTGTTCCAGATAGCTTGTGGGACCATGACAGGTGGAAAGAGGAGTGTCAGCCTTCCCCTTGGAGCCATCTGTGTCAAGATAATCACCTATTTTCAGGTGTCTTCCTGGGTACTTTGAACTGCAGGTCAGACTTCCTGGACTCCCTGATAACCTCCCATCCACCCAGGGATAGAAAGGGGGCCCTGTCATGCTCTGACTATATAAAATAGCACTTACAGTGGTTTAAGTTGTTTAAATAGGGAGTGGACCATGGAGAGGGGACGTGAGGTCCTTGGGGGCGGAAGTGTTTTAGCAGATGATCAACAAACTGTTAAAAATGCAGTGCCTGAGTTCTACCCCAAGACTGGCCAATGCACAGCCTCTGGAGGTAGGGGCAAAGATTTGCACGTTTTTTTACACAGCCGTGTTTTAAACCCAGTGGACTAGATGAGCTTTAAGATCGAAATCCAATGCTGGGATTTTATATTTCATGTGAAAAGCAACTGAAATCTCAGCAGGTTGATACGCTTTGATAGGCATCGTATATATTGGATCACCTTTTAAGCTCTGGTATCTTGTAGAAATTGGGTGAGTGTTACTCTGTGCTGAAAGATTGTCACAGTCAGTACGAGGGGTTGCATTTCAGTTATTACCTGCTGGGGCTGGCAGGTAGAGCTGTGAATGACCTGGCGCGTGGGTAGAGACCTACGGATAAGCTGAGAGAGGATTCTGGAACCTTTCCTGGGACGCTGAGAATCATGTTCATAATACCATCTGGTACCAATTTCTTTCTTCCTTGTGTAGGCTGAGGTCAACAGTAAGAGAAAAACATAATGATATAGGCAAAGGTGTAACGCAAACTTTCCTTAACATCTACTTTCTCATACTGTCGTAAGAACACATAACATAAGCTCTTCCTTCTTAGCATGTTTTAAATACAATACAGTATTATTTTATTTTTTAAATACTTTTTCAATTACAGTTGACATTCAACATTATATTAGTTTCAGGTCAGACATGTATATAACTTACAAAGTGATTTCCCAGTAAGTCTAGTACCCACCTGGGCCCCCACACATAGTTGTTACAATATTAAGGTATATTAAGGTACATAGAGTATGGACATGTGCTTTTTTTTTTTTTTTCTCTTGAGTAAATACCTATCAGTGGGTTGTATGTTAGGTGCATGTTTAACTTTTTAAGAGACTTTCTAATCATTTTCCAGACTGACTATCATTTTACATTTCCAACAGATATGTGAGAGTTTCATTCACTTCTAATCCTCATTAACCCTTGCTGTAGTTAATTCCTAGGGCAACCACCAATTAGACATTCTAACAAGTATGTGGCAGTATCTTACGGTGGTTTTAGGAAGCACCCCCCTAACGACTAAGATGTTAAGCATTCCCATACGAGTCCTTTGGTGAACGTGTCACGCATTTCTGTTGGAATTGCTGGGTCATGGTCAGCTTTAGAAGATACTGCCAAGTGCTTTCTAAAGTGGCATAGCACATGACACCCCCACGAGCCGTGTAAGACAGCCACGTTGTCATCTGCAGTTGGTGTTAACCTGTTTTTTTGAATTTTAGCCATTCTGGTAGGTAAGGGGTGGTATCACATTTTGGTTTTGCATTTTTCCTGATAAGTAATAAGAATGAGTTCTTTTGAGTATCTTTATTGGCCACTTAAAAGTATGCTCAAGAAGTGCCTGTTTGAGCTTTTGCTCATGGTTTTTATCGATTCATCTATCTTTTTACATTCATTTGCAGGAATTCTTGCTACATTCACGATTTGATTCTTGTGTAAAAAGGATCAATATTTAGACTTTTTTCTAAATTGGTTTATAGATCCAGTATAATCTTATTTATAATACCAACAGTTCCCCCCCCACCTTTGGATCTGTTTTTTGGTTTTTGTAAAATTAACAAGTAAATTCTAAAATTTATATGGACTTGCAAACAACTTAGAAACCAAAACATTTTGTAAGAACAAATGTTGGAAGACTTAAACCAGTTCCTGGTTTTAAGACTTCCTTGTTAGTCAAGACACAAATGAGTGGATTTCTTTTCTTTTTCAATGTGAGAATGTTGGGCATGGTTTCAAAGACTTTGATGATTTTTGCTTCTATAGGAAGTTATAGGTAAAAAAAGAGGCTTAGAAGTAAAATGGGATCCTATGCAAAATTGTGAAACTCAGTGGGCAATTACTGACTTTTTTTTTTTTTTTTTTTTTACCTCATTTGCGGTCAGATGCTTTGTTGCATGATTGTCTGTCTCCTTAACAGGCCTGAAACTATAGCTGAATAAAGTGATGAGACCTCAAGCAGTAATGAGTCCAGTGTGTATTCTTGTTTTCTACCTACTATAATGCCACTCAAGACATTTTAAAATTTATTATTTGTCAGCCACTATCTTGGGGGCAGGGAATGCAGAAATATATGTCCCAGCCACCACTTCAAGAAGATTGGCAAGAAAATAAAGAATGTGGGAAAGTGTTATTAGTACTACTATAGAGGTATTTTATTAGGGAGGTTAGGGTATGCTGCAGTAATAAACGGCTCAAGGGTTTTAGTGGATAATGAAAGAAAAGACTTATTTCTTGCTCACACAAATTCCTTTGTGGCTCTAGCTGTGTGTCCATGATAACTATTCTTCATACGTCACCTTGGCAAACCGTGATATTTTAACTTCCACTGTCCTGGAGCTTTACCCTCTAAAACGTGATCACAGTCGATATGATAGAGAATCATCCACCAATCCTCAGACACTTATGCCTGGAGGTGACAAATTATTTCCGCTCACTTGTCCCTGGCTAAAACACGTCATGCAGGCTAACTCAGGAGTGGAAGAGAATAGCCTTTTATGTTTTTGAAAGGGGAGGGATTTGGTTATAATAGTGACTATTAATAATGTCTACCATATATGTACAGTTTTCTGTTTGGGAAGCACATAGGAAGAGAGACCTAACAGTGTGTGACTGAGGGAGGTTATGTTGAGCTTCTGGAAGGAAGGCTCCTTCTTAAGATCTGCCTTCTAAAGAAAGAGGAGAGTAAATTCCAGGCACAGGAGAACACATGTGCCAAAGTAGGAAGCTATTGGGATAACTGTCACATTGGGGCATCTACAGAAGGAGGGGTAGGTAGAGAAAGGTCTACAGATGCAACAAAGTGCCCCTTTAAAACATGCAAGAGATGCTGGGTTTGCAGTAACAGCCTTACAAGAATGTAAAGGGTTTTGACATCATCTTCTTACATACGCCATGTATGCAAATGACGCTTCAGAAAAGCCTTGAAGTAAATTAGGACCAGAAAGTTTTCCGACTTGTAGAAACTTAAGAAAAGTTAAAGGAATGCTTGGAAGTAAAGGGCTCATCTCTGTGATTCTCAGACCTCAGACTGCACACTCAGATGCAAAGGAATCCTTCTCACCATCTTCTAGGGAGAAATACGTTTCATCTTCTTTTCCCTCACTAATACAGAGTAAGGGATTATTAGACTTTGTTTCCAACTTGTTCTTTTTAATTTAAATCCATTTGAAGATTTTTGAGAGATGGTAGGAAGTGTCTTTGGCTCCTGCCAGGCCCCAGGGGGATTTCACCATGGGACTGATTGATGTAACATGCAAAATGACTGGAAGGCAGTATTCTTCTCTGTGTGACAACATGCTGCAAGCACTCATTAAATGTCAAGGCAAACGACATCAAAAGGGAGTGTTCCCTGTCATGCCATTGGTATAAATCTTGTGGATCAATGTGGAGATTTCAAAGGACATGTACCTACACTACACCTGATCTTGGGAGAGTAACCAATATGCCTGTAGCTCAGTCGCCAGGCATAAGTGATCAGCAAGCAAGTACAGCAACATCACAGACTGTCAGATTTTCAAAGAAAACTTAATGTTCCGTTTATCTGACTATCACTTTACAGACAAGAGCAGTGGTTTGTTGTAAGTCTCATGAATGGGCACTTGACGCAAGGCTCATTGTTGACGCTTCCTTAAGATCTTTTGTTATATTTTGGTGAAATTTTATTGTGAGTAATAGCTCATCCAAATTAGTCACAATGGTATTAACATCTCATACTTAGATTTACTCACACCTTTACCTTTTTCAGTTGCTCTTACTGTTTCTCGCATACTACTCCCAGCGTTAAGGTACTTTCTTCTGACCCAAGTACACATTCTCAAGAACTCTTCCAGTGAGGAGCTGTTGATGATTGACTTTGTGGGAACATGCCTGGAAATATCTTTATCTTATCTTAATTATTTAAAGATTATTTCACTGAGTGTGGAATTTTGACTAGAATTTTTAGGGGAGTATAAAAGATTGATCTTTCATCTTCGGCATTCTAAGAACATTTCATTGTCTTCTGGTTTTTGTTATCACTGATGAGAAGTCTGCTGTTATTCTAATTGTAGCTGTTTTGTATAAAACTGTCTTTTTATTTTGGTTCTTTTGAAGGTTTAATCTTCATCAGGGGGCTCTGCAGTTTCACTCTAATGTGTCTAGGTAAGGATTTTTATTTCTTTTAATTCTTCTTGGTTGTCAGTCATACCTTCATCAATTATAGAAAATTCTAAGATGCTATCTTCCCAAGTTACTTTTGTTCTTTCTATGGACTCTTGCTTCCTGCAACTGTTTTTAGATATATATTGAATTTTTTCATTCTATCTTCCATGTCTCTAAAACTTTCACATATTCTGTTTTATTTTTTAAATTTTTTCCTAGTTCTAGCTTCCAGTCTGTAATCTTCTCTTTAGCTAAGTCATGTATACTATTTCATTCCTCTACTGAGCTTAGTCTCAGTAACTATGTTTTTATTTCTAGAATCTCTATTTTCTTTTGTTCTGCAATTTTCATGATCATTTTTATTCTGCCTCATTCTTTTATATTGTGATTTTTTTCTTTTATCTTTTTAATAATTTTAACCATACATATTTTATTAATCTTGTTAGTAAATTTGAGTCCTTGGGTGACAATTTTTCTGATATTATATCTACATTCTTCCTGGTGGTTTGTTTTATATGTGGTTTGTAATTTTTCATTGTGAGTTTACTTTCAATGCGGATTATTAATTCTGAGGGAATTAAATGCAATCTTATTAGAGGGAATGTTGCTAAATTGTGGTTCTATATCTGCTTGTGCGAGATACCTTGGGGGTTTTCCCATTACATAATCATTTTTTTATGTTAAACTCTCAGCATTGGTATCCCTATGCCGGAGAGACTAAAACCTTTGGAAATGCACAGAAATTCCATTTAGATTCTGTTCAAAGAAAAGATTAGAAATGAGGGTGGGTGGGTGGATGAGCTACTTGGAAAGGGTGTGGAGGTCCACCAGTTTCATTTCTTGTGCTTTTGCATTGGGAACTGAGTTCTTTTGTATCCAACATGTTAAATTATGAAGAATCTGGAAGGAAGAGGATCTCTTTCTTACCAAAACAAATCCTCATTCCAGCACTGTCAACAAGTAGCAGCTTGTATTCCAAAGGACACAGGGCTGAAAAAATCCATGTTCTGTACTTAACTAACAGCCCCAAATGTTCAAGCTGCTCTTCCTTTCTTTGAAAGCCACAAGACATTCTTAAATATGGTTAGCATCCTAGCATTCTGAGTTCTGCCGTCATGCTACAACACATGTTGGCCTCCTGCAGATACACATGGCTTCCCAGCAGTACCTCGAAGTGGAGATTAGATGCAGTATCCTGTGGCTCCCAGAGCAGGGGATTGATTTGAAAGTTTAGGATGAGGTTCTGTTGGTACCTGCTTGATATTAAGGATGATAATGATAATAAGGAACATTTATTAAATCTTTATATGGGTCAGGCACTATGTAAATGTTTTGTATTAATTAGGTAATGTGATCATTCCAAACCTCCTAGTGACTTGACCTTACAAATCAGAAAAATGTGACTTGGACCACCGGTAACTTGCACATGGTCATGGAATTCAGATTTGAGTTTAGACAAGTTGATTCCTGCGTCACACTCCTAAGCTCAGTGCGTATTGCTGCTGCCGCTGTTGATACCTCTTATTCTAGGAAGTAATGGAGATAAAAAAAAAAGTTTTTTTAAGCAATCAAGAATGACCTTCAGAATCATACCAGCATTTTAAGTACAATGATCAAACACATCAGTGTTCTATCACCATTTCAATTTCAGCATTTGTTCTATTTCCCCCGTGAACCATCAAAATGTTCTCCAAATGTCATTAATTCAGTTTACATAATTTTCAGATAGCGCTTGTGTTCAGAGACAGCTCAGAAATCCTTTGTTGGTTATTGTGTCCTGAGTTTCACTTTGAAAAGAATGATTTTCATAATGCTTCTCAGTTGTTATAAAAATATTAAATAATGCTTTAAGAGGTACATTGGCAGTTGTTAGCTCTCCTAGTGTTTGCAAGGGCAGCGTGACTAAGCTTGATAAAGAATTAACTGCTGTTTTAGTCATTCAGCTTCTCAAAACTCTGAACATCGTCTCCTCAGTTTCCTCTCGCGTTCTGCATCTCCTCAAGCTTGTGTGCTGGCGTGGGTAACAGGCCATGATGTGCCCGGAGCAGCAGTGCAGGAAACTCATAAGAGAAAATAGTGTGCTTTCCAGAGAATAGAGAGAGAAAACCCAAGTAAATTCCATCTCTATTGTAAAAGTATATGATTATTCAAAAAATTTGGAAAATGTAGAAAAGAAAGAAAACGCCACCCCAGGCCTATCAGCTAAGATAATCGCTGTTCATAGACTTGTGTATTTCTGCCTTATCTCGTTTATTTGTCTAGCTTTGCGCTTTTGTTTGGGGTGGTTATGATCGTACCATAGAGCCAAATATATTTAAGGTTTTGTTTTGCCTTATAACAAGTGTTTTCCAAATACGCCTATACAGCTACATATGTGCTTCCCGTGTTTGGTGTGAGTACTGCATCCTACCTGCATTGGAAGTGTCAAACGTGAAATGCTATGTAAGTCATTAAACACTAGGCTTTCATGGAGTTTTGTTCCCTGGAAGCTGTGCTTTTCACATCCTCTCCTGGATGCAAGGACTAGATTAGATGACAGATAAGCAGGAGGATGAGGTGGGCCGGGTCAGACAGGTGGTGGGCAAGAGAGGTCGTATTTGAGTGGAGGTCTGAGTGGACATAGGTCATGAGGTAGGCAAGAGCCTTCCAGGAAGACACATGGGCAATGCCAGGGCCTTGGGCAGGGACATGCTTGTCACTTGTGGATGGCAGAGAGCAGGGGGAGAGGCAGGAGAGAGGAATGCACTTGGGGAGGCGAGCAAGGCCAGACTGCGCAGGACCTGGTAGGTGATCATAAGGAGCTTATATCTTAATCTGAATATAAAAGAAATGTCTTGGAGAGTTTCAAGCAGAGCAGTGACTGAGTTTATCTGACTTATGGTTTTAAAAGACCATTCTGGTTGCTCTGTGGGGATTTAATTATGGGTTGGCAAGAGTGGACACATTTAGACCAGTTTCTCTTGAGTTTACAAAACTGCTGTGAACTGGATTGTTTCACCTCCCTACACATCTGCTGAAGCCCTAACCTCCAATGTGACTATTTGAAGATAGGGCCTACAAGGAGGTGACTAAGGTTAAATGAGGCTATAAGAGCAGGGCCCCAGTCTGATAGAATTAGAGCCCTTCCTTATAAGAAGAGGAAGAGAGACGAGAGCAGGCCGTCTCCTCACACACACACGGAAAAGGCCATGTGAGGACCCAGCGGGAAGGTGGCCATCTGCAGGCCAGGAAAAGAGCCCTCACCAGGAACTAAATTGGCCAACACCGATCTTAGACTTCTAGCCTCTAGAACTGTGAGAAAAGAAGTTTCTGTTGTTTACGCCACCTGCTCTGTGGCATTTTGTTGTGGCTGCCTGATCTGACAAAGGCAAACACCTTACAGGAAGAGTTCGTATCTATTTAGCTTTGTTGGCCCGTGTTAAATGCATGAGTCAGTGTTCAGTGCAGTGGTTAGAACAGCTAAAGCCACCTCGCCCTGCACCACTGGTGTCTGGGGAGAATATAGAGCGCAGGGGCTCTGCCGGGTCCAAGCACATCTGAAGACCATGGACACATCTGGTGCCACATTTCAAGACAGTGTCATACGGGGCAATACAGCCATGCCAGGATAGGAGAGAGTTCCAGAAACTGCATTGTGCATGGAAAAATTCAAGGAGTTAAGGGTGTCCAAAATGGAGAAAGAAAAGTTGGGAGTGGATAGAAATGCTCACCCTCCAGGATCGAAAGAGTAGTGCCAACACCAAAGAGAGAAATTTTTAGGCAATCAGTGTTTACCTGCCCTGACAGACCTCCCTCGCAGATTTATTTAGAACTGGAATACATTACCGCAGAAAGAAATAACCTCCCTCTTCTCTGGATGTGACCGTCTCAGGCTAGAAAAACGTTTGTAAGGTGCCCAGTACCTTGAGAGGACAGCCATCCTTCTACACGTGTGTATGGCAACCCATAAGCTGGAAAAACAGACTTTTGTGAGGCTGAGCATTAAGATCATGTGATGGAGATCACTAGACATGCCTCAACATTACACATAAGAGGAACGTATCCTGCCAGGCTCTGAATGTGCCGCATCCGTTGTCCATTTGTGCAGCTCCTGACTCGGAAAGTTTGCCCCCAGGCAAACAAAGATTCACATGATGGATTTCAGTGTTGCTCTTCCTATTTGTGAAGTAATGAGTCTATTTATTTTTTGATATTAAAATCATTTTAGGGACAGAATACAAACAGATGAACTTCCATAAACAAAATCATGTTCAGTGTATGATTACAGATGTAATTCTTTGTATGATTAAAAATGTAATGCAGATTCATGGTAGAAAATACAGAAAAGTATATGGAATAAAAATAGTCACCCAGATTTCTATCTCTAAGAGACAATAATCATGATTAATATTTTCGTGGATTTAATACCATTCTTTTAACCATGGATAACCATATACATGTATCTGTCTGTCTCTCTTTATAATATCTATATATACGCACGTCTCTTTTTAAGTTGAAATCAGTTATATATTTTTCACAATATATAATATGTTACGAGCAATGCCATATGCCATTCGAGAATTTGGAAATGTGATTTTTTAATAGCTACATCGTATTCCATGTATAAATTTACCACAACACAATAAATTTCAACATTCTCCCATGGAATATTTAGCATTGCCAATATTTCAATGTTATAATTGACCCTATAATCTACACTCTTGTTCAAAATCTTTGTATACATTTTTTATTATTTTCTTAAGAGAATTATTAAGCATGGAATTAATAGGTCATTGAAATTTATTTGTAAATCTCTTGATAGTAATTGTCTGTCAAATTGCCTGAAAGATTGTAGCAGATTTTATTCCCATTATAGTACACAGCACTGCCAATTTCCAGTACTTCCATCAACTCTAAACATGCGTTTTAAAATTTTATTTTATTAGCAAGTTTTATTTTTTTCCTTCTGTATGGTTATGTGATTTAATATTTTCTGGTGAAGATTATCTGTTCACATTCTTGCTAATTTTTCTATTGGCATTTGTTTTTGTTAATTTGTAGGGGCACATCATAATGTAACGAAATAAAGTCTTTGTGATATGTATATACATATATATATATTTAATCATTTTTAGTTTGTCATTTTTCCTCAATTTATTTTTCATCATCACTGACTCCCAGAAGGCTTTTCAAAAACTATTTGCTAAAACTATGCATCTTCTCTTTTGTAATTATTTTTCTATTATGCTTAGAAAGTTCTTTCCAACCATAAAATTTGATATTCAGCTATATTTTATTCTAATTTATAGTATATCAAAACTTTTTTTTTTTCAAACTTTTTTTTTTTTTTTCTATGAGCTATGTATCTAACTTAATTATTTTCCCAAATTGTTAACTAGTTGCCCCATACTATTTACCAAATGCTCTTTTCTCCTGAGTTATCTGAGATACAACAAAAAGCATATCAGTTTAGACAGTCCGTTTTATCAGTCTTTTGAATGGTATTTACACGAGACTGACAAAACATTGCTCGTATTGAAGCCAGTAATGGGTA
Source organism: Eonycteris spelaea (assembly GCA_003508835.1). Taxonomy (NCBI): domain Eukaryota; kingdom Metazoa; phylum Chordata; class Mammalia; order Chiroptera; family Pteropodidae; genus Eonycteris; species Eonycteris spelaea. The sequence goes on from PUFA01000115.1 coordinate 5,743,103, forward strand.
CATGGGGGTTTATTATAGGGATTCTTTTCCTTTGTACTTAAAATTTTTCTCTAATAAAATGAGTTTATTATAGTTATAGGAAGTGTAACTTTTCATATTTGAATTCCTATTTCTTCCTTAAATTCAACATGTAGTCAGTTATCACTAAATTGTAACAATCATTGCTGCTCCTTCGGCTCAAGCAGCTCTCTTGTATTCCCTGGACCTCTTGCCTATGGGCTCACTGCTCCAGCTGGCTCACACCAGTCCATCTTGTCACACCAGTCCACCTTGTCACACCCTTCTTTTTGCACTGAACTCCTTTCCAGCCAAGCCCCATGGCGCACCCTAGAATTTGGCCTTAGCATACAAATAGCTCTCGCTTCATCTTACTCTGCTGTGTCTCACCTTGGTTCATTTGCACCTGTCTCTTCTTGCCTGGAAAGCGTCTGTCTTCCTTATCTATCTGGCACATTGTGTGGTCCCTTCAGTACTCTAAGGGGGCACCATCTTTAGGAAGCCTTCCTTTAGCCTCCAGGGCACCCCCAGCCCTGAGCACAGCCAGCTGCTGTCTACTCAGGATGCCCACCAGTGAACACACTGTAGCATTTGTTTGTTTGTTTGTTTATGTGGCTAGTCTTAAAGGGATCTGAGAGTCATGTTTATTTGTATAATCTCAGTGCCTAGCAAAGGGTCAATGAATGGTTGATGTGTGAATAAAAAAGAAAATCTGCCTTCTAAATCCACATAAAAGAAACCATTCTCCTAACTTGGAATTTAATTGTGGCATTTTTTGGTTTGTTTCATTGTAAGTTTATTGGGGTAACATTGGTTAATACAATTATATAATTTTCAGGCAGACATTATAATTTGACATCTGTATATTCTATTGTGTGTTTACCACCTTAAGTCCAGTTTCCTTCAGCTGCCACATATTTGATTCCTTTTACACACTTCACCCTCCCTCTACCCCCTATATTTGATCTCCTTTACCCCGTCTACCTCCCCCCTCCTCCCTGACCCCGTCACCTCTGGTAACCACTAGTCCATTGTCCATGTCCATGAGTCTCTGTTTGTCCTGTTCATTGGTGATTTTAGGTTTATATCCCACATATAAGTGATATCATGTGATTTTCAACTTTTCTGTCTGGTTTATTTCGCTTAGCATGATTATCTCAAGGTCCGTCCATGTTGTTGCAAATGGGAGTATTTCATCTCTTCTTATGGCTGAGTAATATTCCATTGTATGTATGTACCATAGCTTCTTTAGCTAGTCATCTATTGTAGGACACTTTAGTTGCTTCCATGTCCTGGCCACTGTGACTAATGCTCCTATGAACATCGATGTGCAAATATCTTTTTGAATATGGGTTTTCAAGTCTTTGGGGTACATACCCAGTAGAGGGATTGCTGGATCATATGGTAGATCAACTCTTAGGTTTTTGAGGAACCTCCGTATGTTTTCCATAGTGGCTGTACGAATTTGCAGTACCACCAGCAGTGTATGAGGGTTCCTTTTTGAGAGACATGTTTATTTGTATAACCTCGGTGCCTAGCCAAGGGTCAATGAATGGTTGATGTGTGAATAAAAAAGAAAATATGCCTTCTCAATCCACACGAAAGAAATCATTCTCCTAGCTTGGAATTCAACTGTGGCCATTTTCCTGCCTCTTATTTCCTAAGTATGATTGCCCCTCCACGTTTTGTCCTAACAAGGTGCAGATTTACCATGAAACTAATGGAGCTCAAGTGTGAGGGCCCCTCACAGCTCACACACCTTCAGAGGCTCTCAGAGGAGTCCTGGCAAGGTGTTCGCATGGTGCTATGGTATTGCAATATCTACAAAATACTATGTCTTCCCTTCCATTTTCTTTCTTGTTGGGATTCAGCTAACAGAGAGTTGAGTTGGAAGTACAGTCATTTAAACGTAGTTAGGTCTATTTATATGATTTGCCGTCATTTCTTTGTATAGTGCTTAGCCAAACTCATGAAGAGAAGGTAGCTTCTTCTACCCACTCTGACTCATCTGATCTCATGACACGAAGTTACAGGGCCAGATGTCCTGTGGTGATGAGAATGTGTCCCAATGCACCTGGTACTGTAATTATGTGAATATTGGAGAAGCAGCATGGTTTATAATTAACAACACTAAAAGCTCATCAGTGGAAAGTACTTCTAATCACGAGATACGTTTGATTTGACTTGTCAAATAGATATTCTTAACTGTCAGGGATAAACTTAAAATATAGTGCATGCTATTATATTTTTAGACTTTTTTTTCCCCCATTGTGATTTGAGACTTTCCTGGTTCTTTGTGTGTTGATTGGTTTTGGAGTATGTTAGACATTTCCAATATTATGCCATGAGACCCCGGGCCTCATTTAAATTGATTTAATAGTTCTTGTTGTTGTTGCCATTGTTTTGGTAGACAATCACCCAAATTAGGTTCGAGCTACAAATTCTGACCTGCCTTCTCTGGGTTCTAATTTCAACATGAGTCTGTTTCCAAAGTGTTTTAGTGCCACTCAGGTCAGCCCCAGTGGCTCGGTTGTGGCCCTGGGCTCAGTTCGCTAAGCCTGTGCTATGCTGACTAGGGTCATGCCCAGGTAGGAGATGTCGTCAGGAGTTTATGCCCAACTTTTTGAGATCACTCTCTCGATCTCCAGTGTCTCCGTAATTCCACCGACACTCCTTGTCCTCTAGGATTTTCCTTCTGGCAGTGTCATGGACTTGTGACAACTGTGCCAGCATCCAAGGCCAAGTCGTGGGACAAGAGAGCCAGAGAATGGGCAGCTATGTGCTCACTGCATCCTCTGTAGTTTCTTCGGTCAGAGAGAAGGGTTCCCTTCCTCAGAGTTTTAGGTGCCTACCCACTGCCATTGCTGTCACTTGCCCCTGCTCGTACCACTGAAGGATTGCTTGGGGGTTACCGTGGGAGAGAAGAGAAAAAAGAAAAGAAAACAAGACCCAGGGGCTTTTTCTGAATTACTCTGGTCCTTTTCCACTCCACCAACATGAACGGGAGATCTTTTCTTGATGCTCTTTCTGTCCACACCTGGCGTGCATTCCTAGGCTTCAGGCTGCCTTCGGTTCCTGGCCAGATGTTTTTGGAGGGGAAAAAAGGAAGGTAAACTCACTGCTGATTCAGCGGGACATTAAAGTCTGGCCTTTTTCTCTGATCCATCTACTACCGTTCATGGGTAGAGTTCTCACGTACCTCCTCCTTGTACTCTGCCCAGGCTTTATGGATGCATTCATTGGGAGAGACACGGTAGAGGATTTTATTTCATCTTTTCTACAACCAGACCATTGCTTCCATGCTAAAAGGCACTTTTTATAATTATACAATTGATACCCATATATTGTAGATAAATCAGAATGTGCAGATAAGGGGGGAAAAAAAGAAAGGTGATCTATAATATTAACACTTCAGTGTAAGTTCTGTTTATTTGCATTTTAAGCAAAATTAGATCACGCTGTGGCTCTTTTTTTTTTCCACTTCTTATTTCCATGGCAATATACATTCTTCACAAAAATCATCTTCTCAAAAGTGCATGGCAAATATTCCTTCAATTTGGAGGTACCCTAATTTTTAAAACCCATTTCTTCTTATTAAACATTCAAATTATACAGCTTTTATCTTCATTGTAACCAACGGGTCAGTGGCTGGAGACAGCACCGCAAAAGAGAAACTCCCTTCAATTCTTTTTAGTTCCCATTTGAATTTTTGAAACACAAAATATGCTATTTTATAACTCTTCCCTCCCTGCCCCCCAGCTAACAAAGTGTAAGCTCTATAAGGAAGACAGCACTTTAAATGCAATGGCTGGGATTCTTAGAGGACGGGGTAAGAAGGAGATGCTGTGAAAATAGCATCTCACATCTAAGCACAGAGGGAGCTCCATCTGGGGTTAGCTGCCTGGAAGAGGAGCCAACAGTGTAGCGCCCTTAGCATAAGTGCCTTCCCATTATTTTTATGCGTCTCTGCAACTCAGCCCTTGCCACACGCGCTGAGGACGTGACAAGTGCCTGCGTGACAGCGATAAGACGCTGTGAAGAAGCGCTTCAGAAGGCGGCGGCTTAAAAAAAGAAATAAGGAAAAGGCACAAAGAACTCTTTAATTAAGTCTTCCTTTCACACTTATTAAAATTTGGGAAGGATTACCATGGAATTTATGCTGTATCTCAGGAACAAATTCATAACAATTTCATAAGGTTGCCCTGGACTGCCTAGAGTATAGCTCATGATTGCGTTATGGCTTTGTAAGTGGGCAAATGTGTCTGAAACCCTTTAGCACGTGCTTGCGCGGCCCTCGGCCCCGGCTGCCTGTCCTGCTGACCTTATAAGAGAAGTGGTAGGTAGTTGGCCACTTATAGTAATGCGAGGTCGGGTTAGAAAGACACACCCCCACACACTCGCGGCACAGACATGTACCTGTGTGTGTATTCGTACACCCAGAATTTCATCTGCGACCCCCCAGCAGTCTTGCAACTCAAAATTCTCTAAGGTGTTTTCAAGCTTCAAAGGAGAATACCCCTTGGACACACTGTAGACTAATCTATGATACCTCCCTCTTAAACAAGGTGAAAAATAAAGACTTTTCTAATAAAAACAGGATCTCACAAAAAATATGAAACACCCTATGAGGCTGATCCATACAAAACCTGCTGTCCTGAGAATATGAAGGCCTGGAGTTGAGGTTTTACAGTAATAAAATTATCATCATAATAACTGACACTTAAGGTGCTACTTCCTTTTTTATGCCCATAATGGTAGAAGATCAGTCTTATTATTTTTCCAGCAAGGAAACAGAGCTTTAGAAGAACTAAATAACCTGTCCAAAGTCCCACAAGGTTTAAGTTCTGAGTGTAGGATTTAAACCTGGGCCTCCCTGACCACGGGGTCTTATTTTATTTTTAATTTAATTTTATTGGTTTCAAGTATATAGTACATTGGTAGAGATTTATTATGTAGTTTATAAATGATTCCCCTAATTTCTCTTTCTCTCCTCTAGCTCTACACACAGCCATTACATTAATGCTGACTGCATTCCCTCCGCCGTGCTCCCCATCCCCGTGACCATCTATCAACTACTAATTTATACTTCTTTAACCCTTCACCCTGTCCTCCCAAGCCCTCACTACCGCTTCCCTCTGGCCATCACCAGATTGTCCTCTGTATTTGTGAGTCTGTTTTTGATTAGTTTGTTCTTTTTGTTCCTCAGATTCCACATACAAGTGAAATCATATGGTATTTATCTTTCTCTGTCTGCCTTATTTCACTCATCATTATAACCTCTAGGTCCATCCATGTCATTGCAAATGAAGGATTTCATTTTTTTTTTTTGATGACAGTAATATTCCATTGTATATACGTACCACAACTCCTTTATCCAATTGTCTGTCGATGGGCATTTAGGTTGCTTCCTTATCTTGGCTATTGTAAATTGTCCTGCATGAACATGGGGGTGCATACGAATTATCCTTCAATTTTCTTTGGATAAATCCCCAGAAGTGCAATTGCTAGGTCAAAAGGTATATCCATTTACAATTTTTTGAGAAACCCCCAGACTGTTTTCATACTGACTGTACCAATATGCAATCCCATCAACAGTGTAGAGTTCCGTTTTCTCCACATCCTCGCCAACACTTGTTCTTTGATTTATTGACGATAGCCGTTTGGACAGCTATGAAGTGATATCTCATTGTAGTTTCAATTTGCATTTCTCCGATTATTAGTAATCTCGAGCATCTTTTCATATGCTGTTGGCCGTCTGTATTTCCTCTTTGGAGAAGGATTTTTTCAGGTCTTCTGCCCACCAGGGTCTTCTTTTAAACTACTTGTTTTCTTTTCTTTGTTTTCTCTGTTCTAGACCCAGAATTCCCCTAGACTCTATATGTTCATTTGATCTCACCCCAATTTTGATTTCTAGATTCCCCTCTGATTATGTCTTACTTAGGAAGCGTCCTTAAAAGATATTTAAGACAATATTTAAAAAGAAGAGCTATTTCCAGATTTTTCCTTCCTTTAGCTATATTGGATACTGGGACAGTTTTAACAAGTAAAGCAACTCTGCATACATGAGGGGGTAAAGGAAAACAGTTCATATGACAACTGCACCTCTCTCGCTCTTCTCCGCACAAAGGAGGGAGTCCTGCTTTGGCCTCGGAGTTCCTGCCCTTTGTATTTGCATAGCGACCTCGCCGCCTGGTGCCTGGGTTCTGGTGGGGTCTAACCACTGCACTGGCGATACGAACACAAAAGGAGGAACGTGAGAATGGAAGTTACCTTGGAAAGCGTTGGAAGTGGTTTGTGGGACAACAAAACAGAATAAAGGTAGGAGAAGGTTGCAAGGGCAAGAAAAAGGGCACGTGTGGGCTCGGAGAAATGGCGCTTGGGAGGAGAGGAGAAGTGTTGGAGCAAGTGATGGAAGAGGCTAAGACGAGGAGTCAGAGGCTGGGGCAGTCAAGGGTGAGTGGCATTGCCAACCTCTTTCATTGAGTCTCCTTTCAGATTCATTCGAACATGGAAGCGATGTCGGGCAGCATTTTCATGATTTTTCCCGGCTGGTTCACATTCCTGCAAAAAAAAAAAAAAAAAAATGACGCCAAGCCAGGGCTACGCTTGACGGCCCCTGTTGCAAATGTGTAACACACACTTCTTTTCAAATGTGTGCGTTAGTTAGGAGAGTTGCTTAGGTTGTATTATTCGAGATTCAGTTTTATCTATTTTTTTTTATTAGATTCTAAAATCTTGGTCGTCAACTCGAAATCTCCTGCTGGGAGCTCTGTAGTTTTAACAGACAGATTTCCATGGAAGCCAGGGAGAGAAGGCATGTGTGAAATGAATAAGTCCAGAAGGAGCAGAAGTGATTGATTGATGATTGATTGATTGATTGATTGATTGATTATGTAATTCTCTTGAGAAGAGGACGGTTGCCTTGAATGATGTCTGGAAGTCCTTTGGTGCACGGTACAGTTAACATTGGTGAAATTCAGCAGCTGTATTGAAATGACCAGTTATTCCTTAGAACAGAAATGGCAAACATCCTAGGATGACGGGCTAATTGTCGAGCAGCTGCTGTGTGCCAGGCATGCCTGGAGTACAGTGACAAACTTATGCAACAGTGTCTGCTCTCAGGCCGTGACCCGGGAGGGTCACAAGCATGTAGCAACACACAGGCAGCTTTGCTCTCAGTCCTGTAATGGGTGAACGTCTGCGGGCACAGTCTGTCCTGTTTATCCTCTGGTGACGATTTGACTCCTAATAAACATTTCTAACACGGGTTTGGGTGAAGAAAAAGGAGTCAGCAGAGAGTTCAGACTTGCGAATGCAAATGACTTTTCCCGAGGGAGTTCAGCATGCAAAGAGTTTTTTGTTGTTTGTTTGTTTTTGTAGCCATAACTAAAGATTTTAAACCTAAGTTAGACCATTCAGCAAAACAATCTTTGCATGTTTGTAGTCAAGAAAATAAAGCACAGGGGCCTGCAGTGGGGCCTTTCCCAAGCTGGCCCTTCCTTGCCCCGCGTCTTGTCCCTCAGCATCCTGACCTCAGATGTCATGCTCCAGGTGACCAGAGGCATCCTGTTCCTGTCACAGTTGATGCAGTATGTCTTCAGTCCCATCCTCCAGAGTGACTGCACGAGGACAGTGGCACTTATCTGTGTGTTTGCTGATGTAATTGTACCACCTAGGACAGTGCCCAACACCTAGCAGTCATTCCATACGTCTGAGTATAAAAAACGTTCAATGAATCAACTTATTCAAGTCCCAGTTTAAATTCTGCCTCCTTGGCAAAGCTACCTGCGACCTCCCCCAGGCAAGCAGGTTGTTCCTTCACCTGTGTTCGCCCTGCGTCTGGATGTGTCTGTGACACAGCACTGAGGCCATAGTATGTGGGATTTTATGTACCTGAGTATTAGTCTGCTTGAGCTGTCGAACAACATGCCATGGACTAGGTGGCTTAATGCGCAGACATTTAATTCTCACAGTTCTGGAGGCTAGAAGTCCAAGGCCAAAATGCAAGCACAGCTGGATCCCAGGGAGGACCTCCTTCCTGGCTTGCAGATGGCTGTCTTCCTGCTGTGTGCTCACATGGCAGAGAGGCAGAGACAGCTCGGGTTTCTTTTCCTTTCCGTATAAAGACCATAATTCCCTCATGCAGCCTCCTCCTTCGTAACTCCATTGAAACCTAATCACCTCTTAAAGAACCCCACCTCCTAACACTGTCGCATGGGGGTGTCAGGCTTCCAACCTATGCATTTTGCGGGGACACGAATACTTAGTCCATATAGGTAACTGTTTCCACTACTATCTGGTCAGTTGCTCGTATGCCGTGGATGTTCCCCATTCATCTCCAAACCCCAGCGCTCACTGAGGTACTGTTCAAATAATGTTTGAATAGTTACATCAATATGACCTTATTGCTCCTTACAAATTTTCAAATGCATATGATCTCCCCTTCATAATATTCAAGTAAATATTCTCTTTTCAAGCCTACAAATCAAATATTGTGAGAAAATTTAAAAGAAGTCTTAATATTTTGATTTAAGATTTTAAAAGTTTAGTTTTCTTTGTTGTGAAATGCTCAAAAAGTGAATTTCCACAGGCCTAACTTCTGCAGCTCTCCTAAGACTCTTGGAAAATACTTTACATTTTGTGAGTTCAGTCTTACAAAGTCCCCAGAACATTTGTTGATGACATTATCTCTAATCACAGCTTTGGGGACTGAAGCAGAGAGAGCCCGAATCAATGGCCCAAGAGGCACAAAGGGATTTAATGGACAGGTAGAGATTAGAAGGTAGAATTCTAAGTGTTTAAGCCTCTCTCTCTCTCTCTCTCTCTCTCTCTCTCTCTCTCTCCCCCCCCCCTCTCCCCTCTCTCCCTCTCCCCCCTCTCTCCCCCCCTCTCTCCCCCCTCTCTCCCCTCTCTCCCCCTCTCTCCCCCCTCTCTCTCCCCTCTCTCTCCCTCCTCTCTCTCTCTCTCTCTATCCCCTCTCTCCCCTCTCTCTCCTCTCTCTCTCTCGCTTTCCACAGGCTCCAGACAGCTAAGACAGTTTGGAGAAGGTGATAGGGGTAGAAAAGCTGGGAGAGGCAGTTTAAGTTGCTCTATCCTGTCATCTTCCAGTTGACAATCCCCCAGCAAATGGTCAACAGAGAGGCGTGGCTGGCAGGTAAGGGACCAGTAACCTCTGCCCCAGCTCTGGTTAAAAACCAACTAGTACAGGAATGGGCACTGGTGTCCTAGTACACGGAGGATGCAAGCATCTGGGTTCAGGGAGGGGAATAATTGCTTAATGGGGACACTGCTAGGAGTCCTGGGCTATGGGTACAGTGACAATGAATATGCTTTTAGCTAAGACTAAAATGAGTGAGGAGACTGCACCAGTTCTGGAATAAATGTCAGTGAACCAGTTTCAGCAGGGACCTTGCAGATAAGAGCAGCAGCCTCCCAGGTGGCCAGGGATGTGGACAGTATGGGGTTTGGGGGCCTCTGAATACCCAGTCGATGAGAATCTGGACAAGATGGGACTTAGCCAGCACGGCCTCTTTGAAACTCCAGAACGGAGGGGTTTAGCCCGAAGCCGCTGAGGGTGGAGGCCGCCGTTTTGAGCAAGGAGGATGGCTCTCAGGAGCTGGGGAGGAAAGTCTCCGGAGAGCAGTTCACACTCATTCCCCACCATCCGCTCCAGTGCTCTCTTTTCACCCAGGGCATGAGGTGTGGGGGAGGCTCTTCATAGCTTCCTGCTGCAAAAGGCTGAGGACGCCTGCGGTGGCTCATTGCTTCGCCTTTGCTGCCAGTGAGGACGACGAGTGATGAGCGGTGCTCCCACAGTTCCGAGGCAGCCCACCTGGTTCCAGGAGGTGCATGCCCTCTCAGCTAGAAATCTCAGGATGGAATCCGAAAGCCGTCTCCGTGTTGCAGCTTCTCAGATATCACCAGAGAGCCACATTTTAGTGGCCAAAATTAAGTGCCATTACCCTTATTGGATTTTTTCTAAGTTGTAACGAACAACAAAAAAGTCCATGTTAAAAAATGTATATACAAATGAGAATTTTCAGCCCAGGAGTCCCTTGTCTGGGAGCGAAATCAGAGTGGGTCTTGGGACTAAGGTTATTGCTCTGTTCTTAGAGACCCGGATGGTGATGTTGCGAGAGGGAGAGGTCTAGGCACAGCCCGTGTTTTAAAATAAAAACCCCTCTGCATCACTTGACCCTGGCTCCATGGGCATTGTGTGTGTGTGTGTGTGTAGTAAAAGAGCTATCCAATGGCAAGTGCAAGTCTACTATGGCATGGAGCTAACGTTGGTAAACTTGACTTTGAAGGAGGGAATGCTTTTTTCTTTTATCCCCATAGCCAGAGAATGCAGTGGCAGGCCAGCCATGCGGGGGGGAGGGGGGGTCACTGAAAGTCTTTCCTTCAGTGGGCAGAGATCACGCTGCACCTGGCTTCTGGGCCCACAGCGTTTTGTGTGTGCTGTGGCCAAGTTGCCAGTGGTTAGTGTTTCTTAGGCTTTATCTCAGCATGAATAAGTACGCCAGCATCACCTGCTGACATACGTGTGGGCCGGATGAAACACAGATGCGTGAGTTCCACTAGGGAATTTCTGATTCAGTAGGTCTGGGGCGGGGCCCAGGAATTTGCATTCTGAACAAGAATTGATTCCGTTGGTTGGGGGGGGGCACATGCTGAGAACTACTGACTTAGGCTGCTAATCAGAGGACAAGAAAGATAGGGCAGTGGTTGGATTATCTGTTTCAGGAAGGGCACCAATTGATGGTAATAGCAACCAGGGTGGCTCCTGGTCTGGTGGGTCAGGATGGACCAAGGCTTTGAGTCTGAGGGCCGTCAGTTCAGGAAGGCCTCCAGAGAGTCAAGAAAGACCTCTTAGCAGGATGGATGGGGCCCAGCAAGGTTGCATGGAACGAGTCCTTTAATTTTAATGTTAAAAGAATTTTTTATATAAAATATCAGAGTTTCATTCTGCTATATGTGGATATCCAGTTCTCCCAACACCATTTCTTAAAGAGACTATCCTTTCTCTGTGTGTGTTCTTAAAAAGCATAACTATGTGAGGTGATGGATGTGTTAATTAGCTTGATTGTGGCAATCATTTCACAGTGTATGTGTATATAAAAACATATTGCACACCTTAAATACAATTTTCTATTTGTCAAGTATACCTCATAAAGCTGGAAAAAGATAATTGTATTAAGATATATATACTTGGGTAAATAAATCACTAATAATTCAAAAGGAAAAAAATGACCTAATTTTGTTCCATAGGCTGGTGAAATAGGACAATTGGTTACAAAAATGAAGTATCATATTTGTCAATATACACAGGTGTACAACACATCCTAATTTTGTTTCAGATCACTCAGCGATTTTATTAATTTTTTTAAAAATTCAACTTGTTTTAAGGTCTCTAGCGTTGTATACCTTTTGAAGTAAACTGAGATAAGAATTAGTTTACTAATGAAGAATTTTACTCTTTTAATGCAAAGCAATAGTTTTCTGATTATAGAATAAACGTCCATATTCCCATTTTCACTTATTCCATTTTTCAAAAGATGGATACTTTATTATTATTTTTTAAGTTTCCTCTTATTTAAATAGGCTATCAATCATTGTGAGTCCTTAAAAACTGGCAGTTAATATTCTATGTATTCTGTAAGTTTTAAAGTGTAAGTTGAGCTACCCATCCTCTGGTGGTCCCATCCTACATCTCAGTCTGTCATGTGAAAAAATGTCTCCTGTTTTATTCATCATCAGTTACACAGTTGAGTCTTTCCTGCCTGGACTCTTTGGGAAGTGGTTGAACCTGGTGTTCAAGAGGAGGTTTGGAGCTGCCTGTAGCAGAATGATCAGAAATGTGTTGGCACCTGGAATTAGCCTTCTGTTGGTTAAATGGATTGGCATTAAAAAATCAGAGGGAGGGTAGGTAGTTTTCTATGTAAAGCAAATAGAAGAGTAAAGGAAAAAACAGCTCTATTTGTTTTGTCCTTTGAGTAAAGAATTCACTTTACTGTCTTCCTTATTCTGTTTGGCATGTTTTGAATTACTCCAGCCAGTCCATTTCATTTTTATATTGGAGAATAAGACAATACATAAAAGTGATGTCGCTTTGAAAAAGTTGTGGCTATCAGATTTTTTCTTCTTCTTGACTAGCCCCACATACAGTTCACCACTGTGCAGCTCACCACTCCCCCAATTTGCTAATCTTGAGTTGGAAATTCCAGTCTGCTTGTGAAGAACGGAAGGAACACCCAGTCTTGGCTTAGGTTTAGGCTGGTTCAGTGTGCAGCAACTGATGGGCAGATACCAACTGTCTTCCGGTGATTGCTGATTCTGAAAGAGGACCTAGAATTTTTTTAATTTTTAATTTTAATTTTTTTTTTGCATTGAGATGGATCATCTGCTATTCCTGTTAATAAACTTATAAACATAAGGCTTTGGAGAGCTGTGTGATGTGTTCGGATCCTCAAGTGTTCTTACAATAGCTTTCCAACATAGATCCCTAGGTTTACTCTATGATATGAATTCTGATATGCATATTTCACCAGTAGCTAAAATGCCTTTAAATATCCAAACAGCATTTGTATTCCCATAGTATCTTCCATTGTCAATATTTATTTTATGTTCAAATACGACTTGTTCCTGCAGCTAAACATTTCCATTAAATGATGCATAAGCTTATCTTTTCTCCTAATGTCTCCAAATGGGGACATTCCTGAGCTCTCTCGTCTGTGGACTTTTCTGTCACCTCCACTTTACCTGCTTCCTCTCCCCACTGGTTTTTCTCAGTTCATTCGAGGAAAGTGAATACTCCATGCCCCTTGTGGGAGCTTTTGTCATTCTTTAGGCTGTTGCTAGGGACATCCTTCTTGTATTCTGGAAATTCCCCAGTTGGAATCTTGTTGGGAGACAGTTTCCCTCCAACATAAATGCCCAAGGGCCAAACTCACTTTCCCAGCCTCTGCGAGGCAGTTAGGGCATGCACAAGACCCAGGTTTGATTAATCAAATGCTGCCTAGTCCCCTGTGACACGATATAGCTTCCAAACCTGGTTCTCCTGACTTCCTGGCAGTTTGTGAGCTATATATAGGGCACGGAGAAAAGGCACCTCCCTATGTAGGAAGCTCCATTGGGGAGAAGCTCTCCTATGACGAGGGATTCTGTATACACCTCCAGGCCACGTCTAGGACCCAAGCCAAGGGGAAGGGCCTTCCTCTTTCCTCCTATCTCCATTCCATCACGTTTCCTTTTAGCTGGCCTCATAACCCCTCCCCCGGCCTTCGTTTCCCTCTGTTGATTCAGCCACAAGATCCTTTTCAGATGGTGTTTGGAATTTATGTTTGTAACATTGCCAATTAAGGTACTCAAAGAAGTTGGGTGAAAAGGAAGCAATTTAAGATTTTTCTTGTTATTCTTGGGTGGATGCCAATGCAATGACTATGATTTCCTGTGTTTTAAAGGGAAAGTTGTCCCATCAGTCTTCTCTGCTTGAAAGCACTTGCCTGTTTTTCTCTAGCAATTTGAACCATATCACTCAAAGTCAGTGGGCAATATATAAAACTTTTCAACAATTCTCCTGCTTCCTCATCCAAATAAATAAACAGAATATATGGCATTTCCACCAAAGGCAGTAGGACAAGACATCCCATTTCATGCTTCAGCAATCTGACTAAGGAAACAAATATAGATTTTTCTTCTAAATGCCTTTAGGTTATAAGGCAAGTTGATTAAGGCCTGCCTTTAAGCCCCACCGGAAAAATAAATGGATGATGGGGTTTGCCTACCCTTAAAGAGAAAGAGGTTATGTCTATGACTAACTCCTCTAATCAGTTTGACATAAAGTGTATTTCCCACAGATGTGGCTCTCCAACCCATCTTCCATGCAGGAGAGATGAAGGCCATGTGGATTTCAGTTTCCTGTTAGCCGAGAATAAATTAAATCATGTTCTTTCTCCTCTTTACCACCCCTGTGTGGATTCAATTTCCATTTCCATTTTTTTTTTTTTTAGGAAAGAGTTAATAAATTGCTTTTTTCCTCTTATCATACTGATAGGATTCTTGCCTTTCCTTCCTTCTCCCCACTGCCAATGAAATAACACAGAAAAAAAAATGAGAATACAGTCATGGTTTGTGATATTACTGTGACCTTTGAGAGGTCACATAGAAGCTGATCATAAATCCTGATAGTGCATGAATCGGAACTTATTCCCAGAAGTTCCCAAAGGGATGTGCCTGACAAAGGGAGTTATTTTTCCAGATTTTGAGTAGGATATTATATTTGTTGAGGTAAAGTTAGCTGTTGTAGTGAATATGATCCAACGTGTCAGTCAGAAGTTTGCATTTCACTTATGTAAAGTTCACCCAGTGACACGGAACACAGGTGATGGGGTGGGGTTGGGAAGGGTGGATTCTGCTTCATGAAGTCATTTAGTCTCGCGTGACAAGGGCCCTGCCATTTTTAGCTTGTGACTTCCAAAGCTGCCTTGGGTCTTCATTTCTAGCCTGGGGAGAGAGGAGACAGAGTATGGGGTGATGGGGCTGGGGAGAGAGTTTCAGAGTGGGCTTTATGAACCAGGAGGTCTGGAAGTTGGGTGCATATCTCTGTATCCATGTAACTGACCAGCGTGTCACATGGCTTGGAGAACTGGGAAGACCTTGCAGCTATCTCACAGCTGTGGGCTCAGAAGGAAAGGGCCTCTGGTTTCTTTGGAAAGATTAGAATTTTCATCAGAGGCTATTTTGGAATTTGGGACCCAGATGATCATTATTCAGTTATCATGTTCGTATTATACATCTTATCTTTAATGGATATTTTCGTTGGCTTCATCTCATAGGCATATTTTTAGTGCCATGACTTAAAGGTATTTTAACTTGTTTCTTACACTACCAATCTTTTCTCACTAGACTGCTCTATTTTGGTGCTCATAGTTTAATCTTCTAATCAGATGGACTGTGTCCTGGTAAGTTCCCCGCCCCCCCCCCCCAGGCCAAGTGTATCAGTTCATTTTCTAAGCTTTATGTTTTTTCTGTTGTCTTGACAACTTGACTTTGTCAAGTGTTATAAAATAGGGATGACAGCTGATTCTCATATATGGGCAATTTAAAGCATACATTAATTCCATTTTTCTTGAACTGACAAGAATAAAGAAATTTCCATACTTCCTCCTGTAAGTATCCATTAGCATAGTTTATCATTTCAGAAGAATAGCTGAGAAAGAAATAAAAATTCACCAGGAAAATAATATTTACAGAAGGTAAGCCTGATCTCCCTGCACAGAAATTCTAAAATCTTACAGTAATATTCGAAGCGTGACATAATGCATTAATAGATTGTTATTCACTATTCTAAGT
Source organism: Eonycteris spelaea (assembly GCA_003508835.1). Lineage (NCBI taxonomy): Eukaryota > Metazoa > Chordata > Mammalia > Chiroptera > Pteropodidae > Eonycteris > Eonycteris spelaea. The sequence goes on from PUFA01000115.1 coordinate 5,758,451, forward strand.
GTCTATTGGTTGCCAATATACCTTTCTGGAACTTCTGATCAAAAGACTTGTTATTTGCTAAAAAATATTTAGCCAAAGAGAACTTTGCTTCCATTTGAGAGAAAAAAATATTTAAAGATGTTTAAATCTCCTCAAAGTGCATTTCCATTACTCCTGCTATTCTACATTATATATATTTTAAAAAGAAGCTTTGTTTAGTTTTGTGGGGCTGAGAAGGTTAACTAGTTGTAGCTTTCAAGTCTCAGATTTAGTGAAAAAGTGTGAAAAATGGTAGGCTCAGCAGGCTTTATTTTTTTTTTTTCATCTGAGCAGATGTCTCATTCACACGAGGAATTGAAAAGTGTATAGATAAGGAACAATTTTAAAATTTATTTTAAAGTTACTTTTTGTTGCATTTCTTGATTATATATATATATATTTTATATAATTAAGTTTATTGGGGTAACTTGGTTAATACAATTATATAATTTTCAGATGTACATTATAATTTGACATCTTTATGTGTGTTTACCAAAGTCCAGTTTTCTTCAGCGACCATATATTTTGATCCCTTTAAACACACTTCAGCCTCTCCCTATTCCTTATATTCAATCCCTTTACCCCATCTACCTCCTCCCTCCTCCCCAACCCCCTGCCCTCTGGTAACCACTAGTCCATTGTCCATGGCCATGAGTCTCTGTTTGTTTGTCCTGTTCATTTGTTGCTTTTAGGTTTGTATCCCACATATAAGTGAAATCATGTGATCTTCGACCTTTTCTGTCTGGCTTATTTCACTTAGCGTGGTTATCTCGAGCTCCATCCATGTTGCAAATGGCAGTATTTCACCTCTTCTTATGCCTGAGTCATATGCCATTGTATATATGTACCACAGCTTCTTTAGCATTGATTATTTTTTATCTGTTATTTTCTGATGTCTACAAATCTGCTTCGCTAGTTGAACTTCAAATAGAGTATTTGACTTTTTAATTTTACAATATGTGAGATCAGACTTTTTAACTGTGAGGTTTAAGATCTCTTGTTGTTCTATGTAGAACCATTAATAGGGATTCGACAAAACTCGGGTTGCTTTAGGGTACACAATTTGTACTCATTGGTCTTTTCCTCATCTCGTGGGATCTTTACACTGCACACAATCTTTCCCAGACAGCCCTTCTTGAAAGCTCTGATGTTTACTCATTGTCCCAAGGGACTCTGTTTCCAGGTCCCTATAATAATTGTCATCCTAACTTATTAATCCTGCCTCTGCCTCTTGGCTCAGTGTATGCAAAGGGGTGACGTTCCGAAAAATCATGCTTTCTTTGCCTGGAATGCCTTTTACTCTTCTTTATTTAGTTTTGAAGATCCAACTTTAGTTTATCTGCATCTTTAAGGAATTACTTTTAAGTGACACATTTTCTCCTCTATGTTCCCATAATGCTTACATACAATGTAATAACTGTATCTTAATTACCTGTTTACCCAATCCATTTACCTTCTTAGAATTTGACTTACCTTTTTTTTTTGACTTTTGTCTTAGAGACTCATAGACTTGTGCATGCAACTTTAATGTGTATGCAGATTACCTGGAGATCATGTACAGTGCAGATTCTGAACCACAGGTGTCCAGCGGGCTGACTCAGAGGAGTGACAATGCTGTTGGCCTGTGGTTCACACTTAACATTTCAGAAAAGTATATTTCAGGGGAAGCAATACCTTTTTGAATGAGTGAACCAAAGTGAAAAAACAAAATGTATTGTCAACATGTGTTCTATTTTATTTTGAACCCTCCTTTTTTTTGAATACGTGATTAACGTTTGAATTCGGTCTCTGTGTTACCTTTGTAGTCAGTATAGATTTATAGCTTTAAAACTTCCCCACATTTCATTATTATTAAGGTTATTTTTAAATTTTTCCCTTTTAAAAAAATTTAACTTGGGATTTTTTTTTCCTCAACCAGGACCAATACTGCACCAATCTGTTACTATATAGTATGAGAAAATTTAAATCTCGAAATATAATTCATAAAATAAATTTTTGTGTGTATATTGTAGTCCCTATTTTAATCACAGCCAATATGACATAAAATTGAAGTACAGTGGGGCAAAATATATCTTTATAAATTAATCAGTGTATACAAATGATTCACTCAGAATGTTCTTGGTCATGTTTTTGAAAAAAAAATAAAAAATATTCAGTTGAACTTTAAAGACAGATGGTTGCTTTGCTCCCTACGATTTGGCTTATTTGTGCCCAAGCTTATCTTTTCTATATCCTTTCCCTCTATGATTAAGAAGAGATGAGATTCAGTACTCGATAGCTGGAAAGTGTCCATGAACATTTTCACAAAAGCTGAAATTTTTACTCACTGTTAACATCTCTATCTTGGAAACAAAATCAAAATGCACAGATGAATCAACTACATCATAAAAAATTCAGATCAACTACTAAGCGATTAATGGGAACATCTGGTTATTTTGATGACCATAATGACCAAGTTGCATAATTCCAATGCAACCCTTTTAGAATCACCAATCTGATTCAGTAACAACAGCGACAAAAGGCCGATTCAAGGTAACTCAGACATCATCCGATGGCCTCAGGTTTACTTTCTTTATTTTGCTTAAGAACATTGACAAACAGACGTTCTAAATTTCATTGGAAAACCTCCAGTAACAAGGATGCCTCTGTCCCTGAACCTCCCTGATTCAATAAGTAATGTTATTGTCTCCCCTACGAGTTTTCAGTTTCCTATTTAGATGTCAGACTCTGCTTTCACTGCAATTTATGAGTACTTTTAATTTCAAACCTGTGAAATCTTTCATCTTAAGGAGACGTGTCTTATATATTTGTTTTAGCATACCTCAAGGAGCAAAGCCAATGTGCATTGAAGATTCAGTTAGCAATAGCGAGGATGGTGATTAAAAAGCTAGAATCGTGGCTGATTCATTTGGTCTCTCTTTATCTTATTTCTTAGGGACTAAATGTAGCTTGAAATAAAGTTTTATTTTAAATTAGTGTTCAGCGCTACTCAGTCAATAAAGACTGTTTTTTTTTTTTAATATATCCCCTTTTGTATACAGAGAGATTCATGATCAGCTTTCCACTACGTGTGAAAACTGCTTAAATCTTTTGAAAGCATTGTTAAGTCAGAATGTAGAAAATGCAGATTAGGTATAGTACTAGAAGATTACCTTTTACTTTCTCACTTTAAAACAGAAATCCGAAATCAGTGATGTGTGGGTCGGATCAGCGTTTAGGATCCTTCTGAGTTAGTTGGCAATACAGCAACTTGAGAGCATCATATAACCTAGCCTTCTGGCTTCAAGTGGCAAAGGTTGAGTTGCATCTGCCCCTTTTTCACTGGGTGTGTGTTCTCCGGTTTTCACAGTTCCCATCTGATCAGTGTCACTCATTTACGTGGCCTGCCTGGCACCTAGAGCCTTCTCCTGTCCTAATGTTTTAGATTATGTAAATCTTCATGACTCCGCACAGCAACACGGAGTGAGGGATAGAGAACAGACTGTGTACCAGTTGTGGGACTTACCCAGATTTAGACAGAGGCCAGTGGACTTTATTCTAAGAAGAGGCAGCAATACAGGTAAGACCCAGGTCTCAGGCACATCTAATGGCCATCCATCAGGAGGTAGGGCAGCAGACATCATGTGGCAGAGCCCCCACAGGTAAGGATGGAGAGAAATGAAACTGTGATGGGGAGTCATCATTCGAGAGGGTTTTTAAGGAGGAGCAAGAAACCTTCTTGCACGCAAAGGACTCAGGGCTTCATCCACATGGAGGGTAGAAAGAATGAAGCAGAAAGCCAGTGTGAGAACCGAGGCGAGGACAGCTGAAATGTCACACCCCGGTGTGTTGGGAAAGTGATATGGCATCTCAGTGGTAAGTGCTGAGACAGTCCGTAAGGCCAGTTCGCCAAGTCAGTGCTTGGCAGGCCGAGGCTGTTGGCTCCTTCTCTAATTCAAGAATAGGGCCAGAGTCAGAGTGGGGCACAAACAAAGGGTAGGAAATGCCCTTGAATGTGACTCTGGGGACCTGGGGAAACAGATGCTGAGCAATCATAGCAGGTGCAGGGACTTGCGTGGCTGAAAGAAGGGCGAAGACGTCTTGATCTCATGTTTCATCGAGATCGAAGTAACTCACCCTTTGCTACTGCAGCTCCCCTGTTTAGTTAGCATGCAGTTTGAAAGTATATTATTTTTAAAACACCTCGAGGTGAAGGTCTCTGCAAATGTGTTAGAGCAAGAATACGAGACAGTTGCTGAGAACTTAGAAACTAGTTACCATGGAAGCAATGTTGTATGGTGGTTATGTTCCTAGGATAGCCTACAAAAGATGCTTTTGCCCATAATGGAGGAATACCATATGTTCACATTGAAGTAAAGTATAAACCACCACAAAGGCAACAGGAGTAATTAAATCACATCGCACTTTTGAGGAAGAAACTGCATACACTTGCTTTGTCTTGGATGCTCTAAGGAAAGCAGCTGTTGTTAGAGCTTTGCTTCAGTTTGTTCTCTGCCAAAGGCCCACTTTACAACGTAGCGTTGGTAAGAGATTGTTGGAGGTCCGCGTTCGGGAGGGACGTTTGCTTTAATGATTTAGGGTTGCAGTTACTGCTGCCGTTCAATACTCAAAGCACAGGTTTCTCAAACGAGTTGCTCTCTCTCGTCCCCCACCAGTTCAGGTGAGAGTTTGAGTTAGAAGGTAAACTAGAATGGGAACTCCCACAGATTGAAGCCATTTCTTCCAGTATCCTGTAGTATCTGAAAATGAAGGTTAGGTAAAAAATATTTTTCACACAACCCAGTCTCTTACCAATTAAATTTGGTGTGTCATGCAAACTCCCTCCCAGATCTCTCTCAGAGGACTTTACCACATGTTTCCTTCCCTCCAGTTCTAGTGACCCCCTTCTCATGTAGGATTTCCTGTTATAGCATTTTCATGAGGGGAGGTCCCATTAACAAAATGCACACCCAGTTTATTCTACCCAAAATCCGGGCCCCCGGGGTCCACTTCAAATGTACTTTTAGACAATTGACTTTTCGTGATTTAAGATTTCAAAGAACATTTTGCACATGTGCTGTTTCCTACTTGTTTCACAAGTTTTCATCAACCCGGCTGCTCTTCCATGGATGTACTAATGACTTACATGATTGCTATTAGCTGACTTTGATGCCTTTTTCTACTCCAAAAATAATTTTCCTTTGAGCAGTAGGACATACTCAGTCATGCACATTATTGAATTCAGTGCTCATAACCCTCGGCCTTCTTATATAGATGAGGTTTTAGAAGGGTGGGGTGACTTCCCCAAAGTCATATGCTGGTAAAGAGTAGAACCAGGACATAACCAAGACTGTCAGACTCTATTATCCACATTTTTTTTTTTCTATTCTGCCACAAGAAGAGCTGGGAGGATGTGACATCATCTCTGCTTTCTTCTTCCAATCATTTTCTAGATTTCCCTTGGAAGAGCTGTTCCTGTTTTACCAATTTTCTTCCCATCCAAAGAATCAATAAGTGTAATGAGCAATAAAAACAATAGTTAACTTGCTTACTGTGTGTTAGGCGCACTCACACACTTCTTCACAACAGCCCTGGGAGATAAATACTATTACTCTTCCTATTTTCAAGATAAGCCAGAGAGTTAAATGATTCACTCACAGTCATATGGGCCAGTAAGTGACAGAGTTGGCTTTTAAATATAAACAGTATGACTCTGGGCCCTTCACCAGCTGCAGTCAGCCTCATAGAGATTGAGGGCTTAGCTCAATGGCAAGGCAACCGCAGTCCTAGGGTAGGCCCGTCGGTGCTTGCAGACCACGGCTAGTCCAGGAATGCCTCTGTGGCAGAGTGCATGTCCTGTCTGATGTGCTCTTCTGAACATACGACCTGTGTGATCCTCCTGTGGAGTGTGGGGGCTGCGTCTCCTCCCTGGAGCCTGGGTGATTGCATGAGGGTATCTCAGAAGGCCGTGGGATGCTACAGGAAGCTTATGGATGGAGCTGTGACGTGAAGTTCCTTCCCATTGGCTCCCATTCTGCATTTGGTGGCCAGTGCAGCCCTCGAGAACACTTCTTAGCCCTCTGATACTTAGAAATGTCACTGCTTAGAGCTTCCATGATGTTGGGAAAGTGGAAGACATGAAAGGACTATGTTTACTTCTGTGTATAGTATACTTTTTGCTTCTGCCTACTTTTATTAAAATCTATGAGATGTCAGCCTGTCAATGATAGGCATCCCTAGTCTGTCCTTGAGAACCTAGCAAAGGGGCTCAGCCACCCTTGAAGGACGACTTCTTCCCACCCCAGAGAAAAGCGTGGCCCAGTAACTGGACAGCCTAAAGCCAGGCCCTTCTGAGATAGCATTAGTCCAATTTGTAATTTCTCCAAAAACTAATACTGTGGAAGAAAATTGAAGGCAAGGGGCAGGGACGCTGGGAAGAATATTTCTTCTAACTTGATGACAAGAGGCCACTTGTGAAGGAAAAAAAACATGTTTTAAAAATAGAGCCACCTGTGTCCACTGTTTATTCCAATTCAGGGTAGCTGCTTGGGCTTTCAGAAGGGAGGGGGCAGGGAACAAGATTCTTGTTGCTATAGGAATAAGAATTCTCTTCTAATCAACTGAAGTACGAATTCAAGCGAAAAATTGCAAACAGGAGAAGAAGAACTATTTCAAAAGAAGAATAATCTGTTGTCCCGTAAACATCTACAGCCAGACAGGAAAAATAAAAGCTAAAGGAAAGGAAATGTAGAGTGTGGAACTGTGAGTTTCTCTAATGAGTTTCACTTGCTGTTTAACCAGGTAACCAGTGGGGATCTTTGTCTGATGTGGTTTAAAGATGAACGCGCACATTCATTTAAAATTAATTTTAAAGTTAATTTCCACCCATTCCACTCAGGTTGCAGAAATGGTTGGGAGCCCGAAAGCCTCATCGGAGGGCTGTGGCTTTTGAGAGACTGTGAATGAATGCCTTCAGAGTCTTTCTTTCTTTGAAATAGCTGATCGTAAGATGTGAGATTATGAGAGTTAGAGCCAGACAAGCTTACCAGAGAATCCTGTCTCCACCACAAATTGTCCAAAGTAAAGCTGGGTCCTTTTCCTTCACCTCCTGAGTGAAATGAGGATAGTGGTGTCTATTGTATAGGGTTAAGTAATATGATGTATTGGAAAACTCACAATGAGGCCAGGCACATAGGAGGAGGCCAACAGCTAGCAGTGGTTATGGCTGTTAAAATCACGCAACCATTTAGTCCAGTTCACTGGGCCTCTTACTTTTTTCAATTCAATTCAGATCACATTTTCGGGGATCAGGTCTCCTGGATTTAAATTATGTAGAGTATCAGGAGTAGATATGATGGCATGTGAGTGATACCCCAAATAATAGTAGTTTAAGACAAGATACAAGTTTATTTTATTTTATTTTAGTCATGCAAAATAAGTCCCAGGATATGCAGTGAAGGGCTGGTACTGGCATCTGGGACCCAGGCTCCCTGCAGCTGGGGGTTCTAAGAAAGAGTGGGAGCGTTAGGCGTTGGTAGGCAACCGGCTGTCTGTGCTGTGTGTGGATTCCCTGTTGCCTCTTCTGCTTCAGCCCTGACTATGGCATTTTTTGCAATATTGTCTCCCCCGAAAGAAGGAAAGAGAGAAACACCCTAATTGGCCACAGGAAATGAAACCTCTTTGTTTATCTCTTTGAACTTCACTAACCAGGGTTCTGCACGAACATTGCCTTCTAGCCACACAGCACAGAATTGATCAGCATGGCACTAAATGCATTAAATCATGCTAATGTGGACGTCACGTGCTCTTACAACATCATGAAACCAAGATTTCCCGTTCCTATGCGAAGTTTCGGTTCTACGTAAGAATAAAGACAGATGGGGGCTAATTGTTCCAACAGGTCTTTCCTGGCACTGACCTTCTCTGAATCCAAGGAGCTAAATACACTCTGCAACGTTTGACAGTCCTCGGTCCTCTTGACTGTCACTCTGCTTGGCGAGTCACTTAAAAAAAAAAAGTGAGGAAACTTAAGGTCATGGAGTCTCAGGCTACGGCCACCTGATGATACATGATCCTTTATACAATAATACTGTTCTGCTCCTTCTTCTTCTTCTTCTTTTTTTTTTTTTGTGAGGCAGCAACCAGGAGGGATTTTCTAAGTTGGTGAGACTAGCGTGTGAGGTAAGAACACACTAAAAAGGACGTGACTACCAAGTCCACGCTGGTAGGGAGGAGAAGGAAACTAGGATTTTAGGGTCACTTAATAAATACCGACTACTTTTACCCTGCAAATTGGGTATCGTTTGCTAACTCGTGAGGGTGGGGGAACGAGGTCTAATGAGGTTAGGTTATGTTCCCATCATCACACCCCTGGTCGGTTGTGACATGACTATTCGAAACTACCTGTGCAGCTTCTATGTAAAAAAGCTGGCTACTTAAGCAGCCAGCACTCCTGTAAGAGTCATTGGCACTAAAGATTGAAAAATCAATAAAACATTGTCATGGGACAAATTTAAAAGGGAAGCACCAGAAAAAAAGTGGAATATGATATTTATTTTATTCATCGCATAGATACAGTCATGTGAAAATGCAGGGAAAGGACTGGAAATAAATAAAACCATTTTCTAACAGGGGTGCCTCTTAGTAACGGGCCTCTGCGATACTTTACTGGAGCTGGCTAGTGGGAGCCCATTGTTAAGTGTTCAAGGATTTTGAACATTAGTTGTGAAAATGTTGGTAGCTTGAAATTGGCCGTGGTCATTGTATTTACACAACAGAAACTGGCAAGGACTATAAAGTGTGGCTTTATTTTTCCCTCAGAAAGTCATTTTACCAACACAGTACTCACTGCTCATGCTTCCATGCTTTTGTGTATTCTACTAAACCATTTCTACACTAGCATAAATTAGCTTAGAATCAAGGGGAAAAAAGGAATATGGTGAAGTTAATAAAGGATAAAATGAAACTCAACTAAAACCAGTAGCTTCCAGAAAGCCTGTGGATGAGCTGAACATGGCTTTCCCTCATCCTTGCTGATGTCTTTGAACTCAGAGTTGGGTTCAAAGGAGAGGTCAAGTCCCACATGTTTTTTTTCTGGGTGCCGCACCTTCCTCAGCTCTGCCTTGCTCATTGGGGAGGGTGTGTGAGCTGCTTAAACAGAGGGGAACAGCTGTGTGTGTGCTGGGCTGTAGGTCATGTTTTCCCAAATAGTGCATGGAAATGGATGTATCCTTTGATCACAGGTGGTTTTCCACACCTTGCGTGGCTTAGAATTTCTTTTTGTGCGTTGCTTCCTTCTGTACATCTAACTCCAAAGAGGGAGAAAATGCTTAATCGAAGAGGACGTGTAAGAGCCTGTTGACCTCCTCGGCCTGCATGTAGACAGTGGTCACTGAAGGGGCCAAATCTCTGCCCGAGCACCAGAGAGGCGCACAGAGGCCACCCCAGTCCCCAGCCTGGACATCCGTGCTCGTGCTTGGGAGGTGCACACTGCACACGCTACGAGGCACATGAAGAGAGAGCTGCACTCAACGAAGTCCTGACATTGATATTCTCATGTGCACAGGGCAGAAGCCGTTACGGCTTTGGCCGGGGTGAGCCAAGGTTGCGGCAGGATACCTCTTGCAATTGTGGAGTAATATGATAAGGAAGAGACCAGATAGAACAGGCAGCTCTCAGTCCCCAGTCCAGAAAGGCACACAGAGACTTTTTTTAGTCTGTTGCCCGCCTGGTGTGCTGACTCATGGCCCTAACTTCTGTTGTTGGAAAGGGTGTTTGTATCAAGTTATCCTGTGCCCAGGAAGGCAAAGCAGCCCCATTTGTCCCGGCAACCTTGCCCCTCCTGTAAGAGTCTTTGGAACTAAAGATTGAAAAGACCTATTATTTCCTCTGTCTGTCCTCTGGGGATCAATGTAAACTAGATTCTTATATTTGTTGCCTCCGTTTCTTCTTCCATCTGGTTCTGATTAAAATAGTTGGAAAAATATCCGTGGCTAATTTGGAATCTGCAGAGCATAAGAATGATGGTTGTGTCAAACCAAATTAACCGATATTTATCACATAACTGCACGCTGTTAGGCACTCTGGTGCAGATCTCTTTTTATTGAAATTCTTCTTAGTGATCCTTTTCTTAGCAGTTCCACTTCCTTGGCTAACTTATTTTATCCAGAAAAATGTGACTCATTGATTTGGGTAAATGCACAAAATAATGTAAGTAATAATAGGTGCTGTTTATTGGTCATACGTGTCCGATGTTATGCTCTGTGCTTTATATTCATTGTCATTTAATTCCTGCTGCCTGGAGAGTAGTTATTATTTTTCCATTTTCTAAATGAGGGAAAAGAGACTCAGAGAAGTTATGCAGCTCACACCAGGCCCCTTCGCTGGTCATCCATAGTCAGAATTCACCAAAGCCACACTTTTAGTGCCCTACCATGTGACCCCCCGGGTAACCTCTTGATCCAGATTTTTTGACCTCCCTCCCCCAATATTATTTTCAAAAATAAATTTGTAAATGTTCCAGTCATTCTTAGTTAGTGGGAGAAGTTGAAATACAGAAATTCCTGGAGAAAGGAGCAATGTGTGAAACATCCAGTCCAGCTCACGCTCAGAGCATCGGAGAGGAGGAGCCCCCCACCTGGGTCTCCCGGTCACCTTACACTGCAAAGGCCAGGAGGAATTAGATGTTATCCTTCCAGATTTTCCAGCCACCCATATTCCAGATTACTGAACAATGGAATGGCAGAGCTCATAATTCCGGCTGTTTTTATAGAAATAAACTCCACAGTCTTGCCCTGCTTATGTATTTACGCCTGTTATAGCATAAATGCTTGAAGCAAAGCCTCACTGAGGGAATGAGAAGCCAGGCCCTTTGCTTGCATTCCCAGCAAACAAAAACATATTCCCATTCTTCACGTACACTTTTATCTCCAACACACACGGTGATAAATGCTATCGTTAGGGACTTCATCAGAGGATGATTTGTTGGCATGTTAATCTAATTGATCACAATCTCCCCAAGAATCCCCTGGCAATAATAGATTCTCCTTATTTTTTCAAAAAATTTCGCCATCAAAAGAGTGTAGCAAACGCTGCACATTTATTATGCTCTTTCTGTGTTGAAGGCTAATCACATAGTGAGTCTGAAGGCCCATTCCCTTGTTCCTTTCAACTTTACAAGTTATTGAAGTGGCCTTCGAGGTTTAAATCAACATATATCAATTGGAATTACAACCTGAATTCCATTTGAGCTTTCTGGCTGCATGGACTTTCTGCTGAGATCAGTGACAAACTTGACCTCAGAAGAGATTGTGAAGAGCTCTGTAGGAGAGATTGGTTAAGAGACTTTCAAAAGTAAAACATCTTCAAATTTAAATTCTGCAACTATAGAATTTATAGTGGCACCATTAGGGAAACACATCTACTGAGTATTTTCTAATGTCAAAAATATTCTCAAGGTTTCTCATACATATTTTTATTTGTATGTGTGATATATTATTATATTCCTTTTTCAGAAAATAAATCTGTGATTGAAAAGTTACGCAAGAGACAAAGCTAGAATCTGAAATGAGGGCTGTGTTGCCTTAAAACGCATGTTCTTTTTACCACTCTTTGTTGTAAAACAGGGTCAGCAAACTATGGTTCTTTAGCCCACCACTTGTTTTTAAATAAAGTTTTATTGGAATACAGCCATACTCTATTATCTATGGCTGCTTTTGCAATACATTAAGAGTTTAGGAGATATACCCCACAAAGGCTAAAATTTTTACTATCTGGCCTTTTACAGAATAAGTTTTATGACCTCTGTTGTAAAGAATCATAATATATTCTAAAATACACAGTGTTTACTCATCACTGTGTATTTTGAAAGGTTCCTACTTTCTAGTAACTTACTTTCTAGTTTAAGAGACCAACAAACACCTAAATAACTCTGTGACTGATATGTTCTACCTCAACTGACATAGTCTTCAGGATAAGGGAATATCTTTTTATTCATCTAATGACTTAAGCCTCCTATCACTTTGGGGAAAATATCTTTTTCAGCCTCTATGATTTCATCTCCTTCTGTGAAAATATCAAGGCTCTCAGGGCCTCCATGGTCCAGTACATCAATCCTAGATACAATTACTTCGTAGAGAGAAAATTGGAGCAGTTGATCAATACTTCACAGACTCCACTCTCCCTTGCCCTCGTGACAGTTGCAATCTTATGATGTCACTGCTGAAATGTATTTGTCTTGTCCAGATGACCAGATGAAAGGGACACATCCCCCCCCTCGCCCCCAAAATCTGGCACCTTCTTATGCAGGGGCACACGACTCATAGACCTGGAGGTCACTCTGAGTTAAGGATCTTCTTTTGTATCCTATTACTCCCCGTAGAACGCAATGTCTCCTTTCTTTGATTCTTGACACCTCCTAAAAACATTCTGTACTGGAGTGTCTAGGTCCAAGACCACCTGTAACAGTTCAAATCCCATGTCCTGGACTACTTGGCTTTTTGGTCTGGGGCGTTAATAACAGTAGGCTTGTTACTCTGAGGGATCACTCCACTCTACCCCACATGCAGTGAGACTGGGCGTCCCATTTTTCAGGTTCTGCTTGAAGAGTTTTAAATGCCTCGATTTCCTGAGCTTAGTGGCAGAGAGCTAGTTTTTCTCTCCAGGCTCCTAACAGCAGTAAGTCCTTTCTTTGAATGCTTTGATTTGGCCAAACTGAAGGGGACGCTCAGCCAGTCCATTATAGCATCCCCTGTCATTACACTGTGGGATGGGTACAATTTTCAAGTAATCAGAGACATTGTGCTTACCAGGAGTGTCCAACTTAAACATGTTACTTGATAGCTTTGTTTTTTAAGAGCCATTTTAGGTTCATAGCGAAACTGAGCCAAAGGTACAGAGATTTCCAGATACCCCTGTCCCCATACACGCATAGTCTCATCTATTATCAACATCCCCCAAAAGAGGATACATTTATTATCATTGATGTACCTGTGTTAACGCATCATTATCACTCAAAGTCTATAGTTTACTCTTGACGTACATTCTGTGGGTTTGGACAAATGTATAACAACATATATTCATCATTACGGTGTCATGCAGGGTATTTTCACTCCTCTAAAAATTCTCCGCTCTCCAGCTATTCATTGCTTACTCCTCCTTAACCCCTGGCAACCTCTGATCCTTTTACTCTCCCTGCAGGTTTGTCTTTTCCAGAATGTCGTATAGTTGGAATCGCATAGTATGTAGCCTTTTCAGATGGGCTTCCTTCAATTAGTGATGTGCGCTTAAGTTTCCTCCAGGTTTTTTCATGGCTTGAAAAGTTAATTTCTTTTTAGTGCTGAATAATATTCCATTATCTGAATGTCCTCGGGTTTATCCATTCACCTGCTGAAGGACATCTTATGCTTAATTCATTTCCCTTTAACGTTTTCCATCATGGAGATAAAGAGAAAAATATAAAGAGAAAACATTTCAAATTTTTATTAAATTTTATTAAATATTTGTAATGGGAACGGCTTTAAGTGTTTCTTCTAAAATGTACTTGGAAGCAAGGTATGAGTTCCAGAAAGGGTAGAAACGGCCCAGTCTAGTTAGTTGACCACGTCCTGTGTGTTGGAGATGGATCTGGCTGTCAGTAACTGCCTTGTTCCAAAGTTAGTGTCTGTGATAGAATCGCAGGCTCTGAAAGCCTAAAAAAATGTGGAAGCTGGACTTCAAAGACTAGAATTGTGGTTTCTTCATCTTCCTAGCCAGGAAATTTGGGGGTGCTTCTTCTGAGCTCAGATCAGTCAATCCATATTAATGATAATTCCTCCTCTCCAAACCCAAGTGCTTGGGGAATATTTTGCCCAGGACACCTGTCATGTATGCATTTATTTCTAGTGTGCAAAGACAAGTGGTGTTGCCTATGAAATAGTTCTTATTAGACACTAGGGATTTGTTTCAGCGCTGCTTCTAGTGCTCAGAGCAATACTGGGGCCACAGACACCCGCTTTGGAAAGGCATCCAGAGTTTGCCTGTCCTCTTACGGTGGTCTCAATATCAGTAGACTTTGAGCTGCTAGGGAGCCACGTGGTGAGTAGCCTAAGGTTAAATAGACTCCATTATTTTGACTTCAGAGGAAGCAGTGAAGCCCCCTCGGAGGGTCAGGGCAGGGCGTGGCCATGATGGACGCTGTGGTTGGAGCTCAGGGTCTCTGGTTGGGGAAGAAGGGCTAATGATGCATGAGAGACGGAGGACAGAACGTAAAACTGGAAACGCACAGAAGGACGGTGTTAGTCTGAGTCCTCTGAGAAGTAGATAACGTCCGTAAGGCTTTTTAAAGAGGGGCAGTGAAAGCACTGGGGGCTGGGAAGGTCAGAGACCTCAGGGCAAGCCTGAGCCCCAGCGATGGAGAGGAGAGGACATGGGTGGAAGTTGCCTGATGACCATGGCTTCTGGCTCTTTTGGGTTATTAAAGGATGAGGTAGACTCTCTGTGGGGGCTAAAGCATCGACTCTTTGTGCCGCACACTTCTTGTGTTATTAGTTTTACTGTTATGCTCTGACTTTTCCACTAGTTGGTTTTTTAAGAGAGGATTTGATTAAGTTTTATTCTCTCTACATCCCCTGACAAAAGTCTGCACCACACAGTAGACACACCCCCGGCCCACATGTGACAGAGGCCAAAGGACTGCTTGTGAGAACTGTGTTATTTCACCTTCTGTGTGATATAATTCCTCCAAGGTTCAGAAAAAATATTTTAAAAAGTAATCCTTCACACACAGTATTGCATTTGTTCCAGTTTTGTTGCTCTGGTTCCTAAATTATCCATCCCCAGATATTTCGAACTTCCCCCTCCAACCATCCCAGGCTATGAAATGTCAGATGTGTTTGTTTCGAACAATGGAAGCACCCCCCCTCCAACTATCCTAGACTGTGAAATATCAGATGAGAAAGAGTTGGACTTGAACCCTCACACTTGAGTTTGGAGCTCTAGGCTCCTGGCTTCTGGCTCTAAAAGACGGAATATGCTAATTTCCAGGTGTGTTTTTCTTTCTCCCATCACTTTAGCGCTCTGCCATCAGACCAGGGCACTCCGCTTGCAATCACCATACGTGATGGCCTCGGAGCTCAGTTACCGCCAAGAAGGAGAGTCACAGAGACAACACTTCTGGGAGTCAAATGGGTATAGGTGACAGCAGTTTGTCAGGTGCCAGTAACTCCAGGGAGCCTCCCTAACCTAAAGCAAAAGCCATTGCAGTAACGAGGGCGTAGCAGGATCAACATCAATAACCGTCACGAAATTATAAAGTTAATATACTACTGCTCAGATTCAGACTCTGACACCGTGTGCGTGTGTGTGCGTGTGTGTGCGTGCTACCAAAGCGTCTAATTTCCTGAGAAGACTCTGTTTTCTTATGCTCTTAGGGCAGCAGACAGGCGTCACGTCTTTTGGGTCCCTGTAGTAGAGAACATGACCTCAGAATCCCTAACAGGGAGTGTCTGAGCGAGTAGCTGCTCTTCTGGCCCAGCTCTGTACCCACGGGACACAGTAAAAATTTCTGACAGATGATACGTGAAGTCTAAAGATTTTGCATATGTCCGTTGATCACATGTTCAGATAGTTAATACGATGTCTTAGAAAATAATTGTTTCTTAATGTGATTCTGCTTTAAATATACTAAGAGAAGAAAAAAAAATACTCGTATGAATAAAGGGAAGCAATTTGCCGACTGGGAGCCGTTGGAGAAGAGGTGATAGAAATTAAGTTTTGCTTCCCAATCCTACCCTCTTCCAGGATTACATTTTCTGATTCTGAAAAGTAACACGGGCTCAAGCAAAGGCAGAAGGTGAGCTACACAACTTTCTACTTAGACAGGCATTCTACGGCATGGACCACATTGGGAGCCGTGTTTTGCACATTTTGGAAATTCACTGTGGCCCTTGGCCTCAAAGCCAGCGTGCGTACCTGTAGGGTCATCAGGCCTTAGGGGTGCAGAGGGTCTTATTATAAGCTTCCTGTTCACGCTTTAAACATACAACACCATGGAAATGCTCATCTCTGCCCAATGAGCAGCTCTCTCAAAATGAGTTTCTTGGATACGATTCAGGCAGAACTGCTGGTCTCCTCTGAGATACACATTCAGATTCTTTATGGAAACCCACTCAACCTTTGGAAGATGTTAACAGAATTGGTCCAGATTCTGCAACTGACAAACTAGTCCCTGCCTCCTCAAGGATCTGAAGGCAGCATGCCTCACCAAGTGTCTTCTCCGATCTGAATGAAGCCGGTTTTCTTTTTTTCATTATTACTTCCATGGTATGATTTCAGATCCTCTCGTCAAGCTGCTCATAATTGCCTGAATATAGTCTCGTATCCTTCAAATAAGATGCCGCAAGCAATATAGCTGGAACACAGAACAGAGGGGAAGCCTAACCAGGAGCCTTTTTGACAGCCAATGGCATCCCACTTCTTTTTTTTTTTTTTCCTTTAAAATGGGGTAAGAACATGTCACATGAGATCTCCTCTCTTAATAGGTTTTTAGGTGTACAATATAGTGTTGTTATCTATAAACACAGTGTTGTACATCAGAGCTCATCTTGCATAACCGGAATTTTGTAACTTTGGTTAGCAGGTCTCTATTTTCTCCTTCTCCCAGCCCCTGGCAACCACCATTCTAGTCTTCACTTATGTGAGTTATACTATTTTATTTATCCGTGTGTGTGTTTTATCCAGTATTTGTTTAGATTAAATTACGCATACATTTCTTTGCTCATCGTTTCTTCTTGTAGCTCAGGAGTTCTGGGAATTCCTTCTTCCTGAAATACATGCTTTAAAAAGTCCTTTTAATATAAGATTTGTTGGTAAATTTTCTTGGCTTTTCTTTTTTTTCTGAAAATGTCTTTATCTCGTCCTTATTCTTATATGGTTGCTTTAGTTGGTGTTTTTCTTAGCCCATAGAAGACATTATTCCACTGAATTTGGGACTAGAGTTTGACTAGTTTAGGTAACTCAGCTAAGTGGAATCACGCAGTATTTGTCTTCCTGTGACTGGCTTATTACACTTAGCAAAATGTCCTCAAGGTTCATCCATGTTGTCACATTTTGCAGGATTTCCTTTCTTTTTTAAGTCCAGTCATCCCCCCTCCAAAAAAAAAAAAGGCAAAAACAAAGAAAAATTAGCTTCCAGGTGAAAAGCACAATAGAGGAACACACTATGTGGATCTTTAATGAGAGTGTAAGCTAAGCATCTTATTGAAAAAAAGCTATCGTCTTTTCAATAATATCTGCATAATAACTGCGACAGCCATTTTTTGAATTGTCCTTAAGAGTTAGGCATTGTACTAACTGATTTACGTATATAATCTCATTATATGTGAAATTCTCTGTGTTCGATACAATTATCCTCATTGTCAGTGGCAGGAAACTGATGATAAGAATAATGGACTTCTGAAAAGTCCGACGACGAGTAAGAGGCAGATTGAGAATTCAAACCCAGTACTATTTGATGCGAGAACCTTCGGGATCGTAAATCTTGTACTTTCCAACCTCGTCATGAGCTGTAACGAACTCGTTTAAATTACGTTACGAGTTTGGTTTAAGCGTGAGACTATGGTCTAGATAGAGAACCTGACATAGTCTTTTGTTGTAGGGATTAAGGGGACAATTTGGTCTAGTAGGAAAAATAGACACAGCAGTGCCAGATAAAACTGTTCACACTCCCTAGCTTTGGAATCGTAGCCAAGTGATGGGCTGCAATCCACTCTCTGCCCTTCTCTGTCCTGCCCTGTGCCCCAGGAGGCGAGCTGTTAATAAGCTGTGTCAAAAGCTTCTGTCTGAGTTCTGGCTGCGGCAACAAATCACCATAGACTGGGTGGCTTAAACAGCAAGCATGCATTTCTTTTCAGTTCTGAAGGTTACAAGTCCAAGATCAAGGTGCCAACATGGTCAGGTTCTGGTGAGAACTCTCTTCGGGGTTGTTGACCGCTGATTTCTCCTTGCATCCTCACGTGGTAGAGAGGGAAAGAGAGAGAACCCTCTGGGGTCCCTCTAGAAAGGCTCCACTCATGACCTCATTACCTCCCAAAGGCCTTACCTCCTAATATCATTACTTTGGGGGGTTAAGATCTCAACATAGGAATTTTAGGGGTCACAGTCATTCAAACCATAATGTCAGTTCCTTTCCTTTGGACCTCAAGTCGGTGGGACCAGTGGGTAGATAGGCAGTGCACTAGAGATGGGGAGGAGAGTGAGGCCAGTATTTTTCCCCCTGGTCCTCTCCCTGCTTAGTCACTGTGGGCACCACTGAAGGCCATCGCCGTTGACCAACAACCCTCTCCACACAGCAGCTCCCTGTGGGTTGCGTGAGCACTCTCTTCTTACAGCTATGGGTGAAGGGGTAGGAAGAGCCCCATGTTTTGTTTGTTGGTTTTCCTAAATCTTGCCTATTCCTTTGCAGTTAACCTCTTTCTTAAACGATCTTTAATTTCCAAGTATGAATGTTTCTTATGTTTCATGGCTGGAGTCTTATTGATAGACATCAGCTAGGCCCTGTTTCCTCATTTGTAAAAGGGACATAACAGCACCCCCATTGTATCTAGCCTATATAAGTGAGATATGAATGGGCCTGGCATGTCGCAAGACTTCATAAACAGGAGTCAGAATGACGATCGTGATGACTTCCCCATCCCTGCTTTTTTTTTTTTTTAACTTCTCTAAGATGGGAAGTCAGCTTATTCTAGAATGTGGATGTGGCTCGCAGACTGGAGTCAAACTGTGCAAATGTTCTGTAGGCGGATACATTTTTTAAAAGAAAAATATCAGGAAGTGTCATATGAAATCCAGATTCCAACTGCGCTTGCACCACTGGAAGGTTCGTCAACATTGGGCTCACCCAGCCACGTGGCGACGTCTTTGGCTGGAACTGTGTTGAAGTGGCTTCTTTGAGACAGGACAGGGTCTCGAGTTTGCCACAGACTCGCCCAGTCCCTCTTCTGCATCAGCTGGCTATACACATTTACATCACCTGCCCGTCCTGTAAACATTACAAGTTTTTGACTTCTGATCAAGTTATGACAAATAATGTATTTGTCTCTCTGCATAACTAACTCAATAATATGTTTTAGTTGAATAAACAACTTTGCTTTTTACTCCTTGGTCCCCAGACATTTCCATGGCTGTCACCATCCACTCATACTCTAGCCACCTATTGTTCTAACCACCACAGCGTCCCTTCGGTGAATGTGGAGAAACAGAGTCTAGGGACTTGGCAGAGGGATGGAGACTGGGTCAGGAGTAAGACAAGTCTGAGAATATAGGCTGTAGGTGAAACTAAGGGGTCATGGACATACCATCCTGCCCCTAAAGAGATCAGCTTTTTCCATTCATATATGATGTCTCCTTAATTGGTTTAATAAGATCTGTCCTGATTCCCCTCATTCATATTGCTAAATATTTAAATTTGGACACTCTTCAGGTTCGGGTGGTTACCTCTCTTAAAGCTGGAAGCACCGTCCTGCTCTGCTACCCAGAGCTGAATGAATACCCTTCCACAGCCCTAGCCAGGCAGCCATGGCCGGGGCGAGCTGCCAAGGGCGGGGGCCCAGCTCACCCTTCTGTCAGCTAATAGGAAGGTAATGACCCAACAGCTGCAGATAACTGTCATCCTTCTGCCCTGCTTTAAAAAAAAAACAAAACAAACAACAACCAAAAAAATCTAGGCCCGGCATTCTATTATTCCCTTTTTAACAAGGCCTGGAAATGTCAGCCTCAGTGATTATACCTGCAGGTGCCTGGACTTCAAAGTGGGCACCTGTCACTGGAAAGATAATTGACTTTATTCAACCAATTGTCTCCCTGTTGTAATCAAGCCATTTCATCCAAATGGATCTTTCCAACTGTTCTTTTGAGAAGGTGGGGGTGGCAGTGCTGGTGGATCACAATTACGGGAATTGGGGGGGGGGGCAGAGTGAGCTTAGCAAACAGCCATGGTAGCGAAGAGCTGTCAGCCTTTCTGAAAGCGGTGGCTGGCCCAGGGGAGGCTGTGTAGGTGGAGAAACCGAAGAGCGACCAGGGAGCCTTCTGCTCGCTCTCCGGAGTCACGTGTTCTGCACATTTATTTAGTTTGCCTTCTGGCTGCAGACAGACACGTTGTCTACAGCAGCAGGTGCCCTGAGGGGACCAAGGGGAGGGTTAGACCTCTGTGTCCTAAGAGTCCCTTTTCTACCTCTGGGGACCAAGGTTCGGTGTAAACCTCAGAGAAGACAGAGGGGTGGCAGATAGTGACAGTTTAAGGGTCTCTGCTCTCCCACCAAGAGGTAAATCCTTAGTTGTAAGGTGTCCCATTGGATTTGACAGACGTGGTCATCAGTGGTGCAGAAGGCTAGGCCCGAGCCTCTTGTAGTATTTAAATATGGTTGGGGAGCCAACATCATCCTTGCTCTCAGGAATGATTTGACTTCTACTGAAAATAGTATCCATAGAATTATAACTGGTGGTGACCAGAACTGAGACAGGAGGCTCTCGATTAAATTCTTCCATCTCCCATGATTATTATTCCTTGGGTGGGATGCAGGGGCAAAAAGGAGAAGCTTTTGCACAGAAGGAAGAAAAAGGCTTCAAGGAAAGCAGTGCTCATAGTTAAGTGACCTTATAGGGTCAGCCAGACCACAGGGAGAGGGGAAGACAAAGCAAGGGGAGGACTCGCTGGGATAATTTTTAGCCACTTAAGCACCAAAGGAATTGCAGTCAAGAACTCAAAGGGGACCTGCCCAACCGGAGTCAAAGGTCACAGCCTGAGTCAAAGGCCACCCCTGAGTCAAAGGTCGTCGTGCAGCTGCCTTGCACCTGCTTCTCCTGACTGTGGTGGCAATGGACCCTCACCTTATGGAAATGACATTCCAATGAAGAAAGTCACATGCAAGTGACCGCAGCAGCTAACAGAAGTGGTGCTCCTGTGGTCTCATTAATGACATCTTGTGTGAGATCTGGGGAGGAGTTTGAGAATAGTTTATACAACAGGAAAAGAAGGACATCCAGAAGGGTGTGACAATAGCCTTGATTTTCACCATAAATTTACTGTTTCAGGTGGTAAAAACAAAAGCAGTTAAATACTGAGAATTTCACAGAGTTTCAGTCTGACATGTACAAGGGTAGACTTGAAGTTCAGTGCTAGAATTCTATGCCAAGTTCTCCACTGTGGGGTTATAACAAGTGGAGTCATTCTCCAACATTTCAACTACTTTTAAGATCATTCTGATTATAGACTTGCTTATCTCTCTGCCTCTGGTGAGGGAGTGAGAAAGAATCGTGGATTCGCATGTCCACAGTGTCTCAGGGGCATCACTGCTGGAGAGAGAAACCAGAGATCCTGGAAATTGGCAGATATGACTAGTCTGGGCTTCCTTAGCAAGGGGCCAGTAGAGTCAGGCCCGCACTTGGCAATTGGTGGTCTGTGGGTGCCATCTTGAAATTTCGAATACTTTCATCACTGTATTTGGGTTTTGTAAGTGAAGTCCGATGAGACAATAGAACACACATCAGAGGCTTAAAGCCCCAGGTCAGGAGCAGTCCTGCCTCTATTCCCTCCCTGACAGGAATCTCTGCTGCCTACTGCCTGGCCCCCCACCCAGAAGCAGCTACTGTCCTGGGGACAGGGTCAGGGAGGGGATGGGCTCCAGCAAGCGTGCATTAAGACACACAGACATGGGGTAGGGCCTTGGACACCTGTGAAAGGTAGTCCTGCCTCGTGAAGTAACCATGGGAACAAGGGGACTCAGAATTAAATAGGACATAAAAAACACTCTTAATAGTTGAGAGAAAGATCACAGGAGACAGGAAATAAGCTTTTCCCCCTGCTTTTTGAGCAAGAGGCTCCACATCTTCATTTTGCCCTGGGTCTTGCAAATGACGTAGGCAGCTCTGAGGATTGGTCTTGGGTAAAAGCTCAGAGCGATTCCTCTCCCTGTATTTAGAGACTCTGCAAATGGTGGACTCGTGGAAAAGAGCTTGGAGGCCAGAGTCTGCACTCAGTGTTTGCCTTCCAAATATTTATTATGTGACATATTTATTATGTTTTGGATGATGGATACCTACTCATCCTTTTCAGAGACCAGATCGTGTTCCATCCAAAGGGCAGAAATTTGAAACCACTGCTTGAGATAGGACTAAACATTAGAACCTGGGATTGCATCTTTGTAATCCTCTAGTTCTGCCCTGCTTTTGACTCGAGTGTCAGGTGAGATTTCCAGAGGTAGATTTTCTTGTGGTTTGTTTTACCTTGACTATCAACCATTGTAACACAATATTGTGCTACGTATTAGATTACAGTCCCTTTTTTTTTTAATGTGTCCGTGCGACAGGGAGGAATAACCTTGACGCTGTCTGTTTCACGTGTCTGCATACACACGACAGCGTGCAGAGTATGCTGTTGTTTTGTCGTACTTTATTGTTGGGTAGGTAACAGGGACACACACTCCAGGGGTAGTTGGTATTTTAACGAAATGAATAAGAAACCCCCGTTTTAAGGAGAAGCTGTTTTACAAGACTTCGACTCTCAGAAGGTGTTCAGCTTAGCACGGATGATGTTTGAAATGACTTGTCTGGGTGAAATGAATGGTGTTCAGTTACGTAGATTGACTAGACACAATGATATAGATCAAACTCCCCTCTGTGTGTGGATTTTGAAACTCTAGCATCCCAGGCAGCCTCTACCTGTTGAAAGGGTGCCTTAGGCCATAGGATGCCATCATATCCTAGCCCAGGTCCCCTTAGGACATAATTCCTTGTTCCTTTTAGATCACCTGAATATATTATTTAGTCATAATATATTTATATCATGATCTAAGTATATACACATACGCAATGAAAGGAGTTTTCATAGAAAGTACTTCTTACCCTCACTTCCTGTAATGTATTCTGTTATTTGCTACTCAATGCCATTCTATTTTGCTTTGTGTAATATGCTGGTGGCAATCCTCTCGATTTCAGAACAGCCTAGTGGATGCAAACAACAGTTTTGGAAGACCCTAGCTGCTGGAGACCTAGCAGAATCCTGCCACTAGAAATTTGTTTCCTATGCCATGAGCAAGACTTTCCTGCAAGGAACTAATTAGAGAGCCTGACATGGCAGTGACTGAGGGATTCATTCGGTTACAGGGCAAATGGGACACATGTTTTTGTGCCAGAATTTGGTCTGGGACTTGCTTCCCTTGTAACACACCTGGTAGTGAAGAAATGAGCCCAACCCTGGACGTTACCAGTGACTGCCCAAAAGAACCTAATTATGGTGAATAACCTCATTGACCTAGGTCAATTCACAAACGATATATATATATTTAAAATGAAACATCATCAGGCATTGTAGTGGATCATATGGTAGCACCCCCAAGATAGGTCTGCCCAGAACTCGTACATGCAAACCTATTTAGAAAAAGGGTCTTTACGTATGTAATTAAGTTAAGGATCTCACGATGAAATCACCGAGAATTATCCAGGTGAGCTTTAAATCCAAAGATAAGTGTCCTTATGAGAGACAGATAGGGGTTGAGAAATGAGACAAAAGAGGAAAGAAGGTGGCCATGTGAAGACACAGGCAGAGACTGAAGTGATGCAGCCACAAGCCAACGAGGACCTGAAGCCACCAGATGCATGAAGAGGCAAAGAATAGATTCTCCCCTAAGGCCATCAGAGAGGATGTGGCCTTGCTGACACTTTGATTTTGGACTTCTGACCTTCAGAACTGTGGGAGCATTTCTGTTGCTTAAAGCCACCAAATGTGTGTTAATTTGTTAGGGCAGCCCCAGGAAACCAGTACAGACATTAACTAGACAAAGACCACAGAAGTCTCTTTCATAATCCTGCTGGTCACTCAGTCCAACCAGAATGACATCACCCTGAGCAAAGGACTAGAGAATCTGTGATGCATTCTTTGCCAGCTTATTTAGAGATGGCTCTCAGCAAAGTACAGCATCCTGTTTGATTCAAAATATTTGAAACATCGTCATTCACCATCTCTGAAGATATTTATGACTCCATATTCTTGATAACAGGACGAATGCTAAATTAGAAACTCATTTCCAAATTGTGAGGGTCATGCTTACTACCTACAAATAGGGTGGGCATGTTTTTTTTTTTTTTTTTTTTCCCCAAGAAAGAACAAGCAGATGCCTATGACCAGGTGACCACTTCTAAAAAGATGTCTTTCCTGAAGCAAAGTTGGCCCTGGTTGGGCACTGCTGGAATATGGAAACACGATTTCTCTGGTATAAAGGGGAAAAAAGGCAGCCTCACAATGGAGTAGAACTTCAGATGTGGTCCTCCAATAAAAGAGTTAACACCCGATTCGAACAGCATGAAAGGAAGAAGAGAAAAAAATGGGGACTTCGTATTTACTTGAGAACATCGGAGTAAATCGGTGACCTCGATATACACCTTGTTACCTTTTAAAAATCAGTTCATCTCCAATAACTCTTCTAATAAGTATTTGAAAAAAAAATTCTTCTGAGGCAATTGTTTCACTCCCACGAAAACACTCGATAGAACAAGCGTCTTTGTTTTGAGATTCAAGCATAATGCGACACAGGTGTACGCTTTAAGGTCAAATGATGATAGAAAAAATAGATCGTTGTATATGTCTCTTTGACGGTTACTATGGGAGGATAATTTGGTCGTTCCTACTGAATCATGAAATCAGAAAGGTTGCAAAATATCCTGTCAATTGTGTGTGCAAATTGCCTTTGATAACGCCGGCGTGGATTGCCTGCGGTATCTAATGAAGCAAATGCCGTAGGTCTCCCTGGCAGCAGGACCAACAGGGGACCTAAAATGATGTTTAGGACATAAAAGCCGTTATCAGTAATGGTGTTATGATGACCTTCTCGTTAAATGCGTGGATTTTGTTTTGAGTGCTCTGTTTTTTTTTTAGACAGTTCTGTTTCACCATTCAAAGGGGTCCAGTTCAATGTGATACTTCCCTGGTTTAAAAAATGTGAAACCCTTTAAAACAATTGAATTTATTATGAGGGTTTAAAATGAATTGAGCTAACATCATTCCATCTCAGCATGAAATAATATTCATAAAATATTATAATAATATTTACACTATTTATAATTTATTTATAATATAATAAACATATTCCATGTGGAAAAATTAAGTTTCTCCATTGCAGCCATTTATACAATTCCTGAGGGAGGACTCAGATTGGGCCATCACATGAACGTCTTTGGACCCATCCGCAGGAGCTGTGGGCGTGGGGGTCCTCTGACTGGTGGCCCTCCCCCTGGTCAGCATGGGTGGTATGGGGAAGGACCTGTTCTCCTAAGGAAAGGTGACAGTAGTCTTACCAGAGGGAAGAAGGTATGGGACTATTCAAAAAAAACACTCAAGTGTATACATACACACTCAGACGAATCCACATACGGACTTAGGCAAACTGGAAAAATACTGTAGGATCATGATTCATACGTTAGCCACAGTTTGTAGGATAGGATTATGGGGTGATGTAAACACACCTTGCTTACAGGAATTGCCCAACCTTTAAGACTTCCTAGTCTTGTAAACAAAAGTTTAGTCTTCACTGGCACTGGCCTGTTATTCTATAGGAAAGCGATGGCGATTTGAAGCCTAGAGGAGTTCTAGGCAGTCAGTTCCAGGTGCTCTGTGATTCGCCAAGTTCACCTGTAGGCTGGAAATGGACTCCTTTGAATGGTGTAAATGGTCAGTCAGGGATGGAGACTAGTGGCAGGGCATGGCCAGTGCCAGGAGAAGAGCTCCTGGCTGTGTCTTTCTTTGAGGCGCTGCAAATTTGTCTTCTCCCTTCTCCTGCCATCTTTAAGCTGATCCCAAACATCGGCACATCTCTTTCCCCTTTGTTCTTGTCATTCTCGATCCTGCATTACACATCATTCTGAATAATTCTCCCATTCGAGCTCAGTTGGGAAGGTTTTAAACCTCTTCTGACAAGGAAGCCTTCTTTTACCCAAACACTCCTCCTACCCGTGAGAAACAAAACATTATTCAATTGCAAATGATTCTAAAAGTTATCTTCTCTAAGCATCTATCATATGCACACATGATTTTGTTAAGTTCCATAAGTCCTGGGTTATCTTTCCAAATTTCAGAGGAGTGAGTGGAGATACGCAAAGGTTATGTAACTTGTGCAGAGTTACACAGCTTGTAAGTGTCTTTGAACAGGAACCAGATTCCAAGCTTGCGATCCTGAAAAGTCCTAATGCTGCCTCATCCTGGCTGTGTTGTCTTTGATAAGTGATCTCTGCCTTGGTCATAATTTTGCCATCTGTCAGGTCAGAATATATATAAACCCTGCCCAGACTATTCCATGGGTTCTTGTAAAGTTCTGCAAGGTGACACACGGGAAAGAACTTTGCACATCATGAACCACATGTGCACACATGTGACATTTCTTTTAAAAGACTGTCCAGGTGGGCGGAGGCACATCTGTGTGAAGTCCAAGATCTGAGAGCTTCAGGGGATTGCATACTAAGTGGAGGAGCATAAAGTGATGAAATAGATACACTGAGGCTCCTGCGGTGGGTTGCCAGTTTAAGATAGGGTGATCAGCTCTCAGCAGAAGGATTTCCTCCGACTTGGGGCTTTCTTAGCCAAGAATGGGTATGTTCTGAGCAAACCAAGACCAGTTGGTCGCCCCAGTCGAGGTGAAAATGATTGGTCATCTCAACAGCAGTAAAAGAGATAAGAGATGACCACTCCCTCCCTTGGGACCCCACGTTGCTTACACTCTATCTACACTGTAACATTCATCGCCCTGGCTGATGCCCTGTTTGTCGTTAGACTGTGAGTGTCTTGAAAGAAAAGATTGTGTCTTTTTCATCTTTTCATTGCTGCAACTTAACTCCGTGTCTGGCGTTAAAGAAGAATCAATGCATGTCTACTGACATGGTGGCATCTGGCACAATACCTGGCTTGCATATGGTGACCAATGAATTAGGTTACAGAGCCTGATCTTGGCATTTTGTTCCTTAAAGCAGTGACTGAAGTTGCCTCACAAGGAATGTTCTTGAGAAAATGACTCTAAAAATGTCTTTAGTTCATGAGCAAAAATAGCACTTAAATAGAGGTTACATTATGCAGTTGGTCTACCTTTCTGTTTTCCAAATTAAGCCTGCCTTAGAACATCCATTATAGTTTTCGTTTTCAGTTTTAATCCATCTTACAAGAGGTAGAAACTTTCAGGACACTGCCATCAACACTTCTCAGTAAGAATCCCAGCCCTTTTGTAATTAAATTTCTCTCTCCTGCTAATTTGTGTGCATCCACATATTATCTCTTTCCTCCAATTAAAAACATTACTCATTGAGCGTGCTTGAAATTTGAAGCCAAGATGAAGAAGTGAACAGGGACCAGACACCGAAGCAATCAAATTGGATATTTCTCTTGAGTTCAGGTATTTCTCTCCCTTTATATCTTGGCAAGTGGTCACCTTTGTGGCCTTGGCAGCTGTAGTATGGGAACACATTTGATAGGTAACATGTTTTATATTCACACATGTCACCGGTGAAGCTTGGAGACATTATTAAAACTGGAAGAGAAGCATGAACAGTCAGTTTTTCTCATCACAAGTCTATAGTCTAAAGCTGTTCTTCTCAGGTAAAATGGAATTTCTACAGCAGCTCAGTATAGAGGTGAATAATGTAGTCCGTTGGTGGGGAATTAGAAGAAACCGAGTTAACTAGACTATAGTTCTATTTTCTGCCACATAAAATGTAAGCCCTTCACATACAATTTTAGAAATTCACACACCCAACTCCAAAATAATGAACTGATGATGGATCACATTCAAAACTTGAGATGGAAAGTGTAAGGAAGTAGAAACTTTTTAAAAAGGATTTGAAACAGCGGAATATGGTGCTTTTATATAATGCTGCATGTTTGTAAATCCGGGCAATTGATTTTTATCAGCCTCCTCCACACTGTTGTTTATTTTTCCAGCTTGACCCTCTCAATTGTTCTGTTTCCTATTTAATAAAGACAAATTTTCCAATCCTTGTTTCATTAATGTTGGCCTCTCGTGTCTCATTTACCCAGATGGTGGGGATAATATGCAGAACGTAATGGGGAAGGGAAATAGCTAATTACATATGTTATAAAGGAAGCCAGGAAGGGCCTGGAGAAAAAAATACATCCGTAAATCTCAGAGTCACACATCATAGCACAGAATATCGAGCCTGCACGGAGATAAGCCGTGTGGCTGACGTCGAGGTCTTAGCTAGAAAATCTTCTACAGAGAGCTCCCAATCTTTTACCCCTACTATTTCCTCTGGTCTCCAAATAAATTGTTATATGACTTTTGGAGGAAAAAAAAGTAATAACATAGCTGTTATATTCCAAATAGAAGGACTATGCAAATCAGTTAACTGGCTGGAATTCTTAGCATTCCCCATGGTGCTGGCCAAAGGAAGAGATGACCCTTGGCAGGCATTCTGTGAGAACCACGTCACAGCACATCAGGGGTGTCCTACTGTTTGTTGTTGTTGTTTTTAATTATAGCTATCCTACTGGGTGTGAAGTGGTATCTCGTGGTTTTGATTTGCATTTCTCTATTGACTAATGATGTTGAATTTTTTTTCATGTACCTATTGGCCATTTGTGTATGTTCTTTGAAGAAACGTCTCTTCAAGTCTTTTGCTCATTGTCATATTGGGGTGTCTTTTAGTTGTGGAGGACAAATTACTTGTAAATAAGCTTTCAATTCATAGTAAGTGGGTCTAGAGGAAGTGTACCTTCAAACTTACTTAATTTTGTTTATCTGTCAAATCTAGAGAAAGAAGTTTAAATTTTTTTCCACCTTAATTTGACAACTGTATCAAATTGTATTTCTAATAGTTTTATTTACATGGTTTGATGCAAAGTGGTTTGATACTCATTGATGGTTCATTGTGGTTTTAATTTCTTGGTGTAATGTACCTTTTACCAATTTGAAAATTTCCTCTTTTCCTTTTATGCCTTGTTTGCTTGAATTTCACCTTGCTGAATATTACTTCCTGTTTTTTAATTTGTTTATATTTGGTGAATTTGGGCCAACATATTTATGGGCATCAGTATTCCACCACCATTTACTAAAAGAATTCCCTTTCTGTATTGGTTGCTTTGGTGCATTTGTCAAAAATCAAATGACCATATGATTGCTGGTCTATTTCTGGGTTATAGAGTCTGTTTTGTTGATCTATTTGTGAAACCTTATGTCACTGTCTTAATTACTGTAGCTTTATAGTCTTTTTTTTATGTTGACAAATCATTTTAATATGGTGTTTTAACAGAAATGTTCATCACTTTTTGTGCAACAAGGCCTTTTCCTCCTTCCCTTCCTCCCTCCCTTTCTTTCTCTCTTTTTTTTATTTGTGTGGCATTGGTTTATAACATCATAGAATGTTATAACATTATATAATATTGGGTAATATAAAGCTTCCTGTGTGCAACATTATATGACATCTGTATATACTACACTGTACTCACCAACAAGAGTCTAGTTTCTCTCTGTCACCAAACAGTTGACCCCCTTTACTGTTGCTCCCCGCCCTCCAAGCTGTTGTCCGCCTCTGTGAGTGTTTCTATTGTTGCTGTTCATTCTTTTGCTTTGGTTGTGTTAAATTCCACATATGAGTGCAGTCATATGGTATTCGTTCTTTTCTGTCTGATTTATTTTGCTGAGCATAATACCTTCAAGGTGTCTCCACGTTATACAAATGGTAAAATTCCACCTTTTATGGCTGAATGGTATTCCACTGTCTATAAAAAGCACATCTTCTTTATTCATTCATCCCTCGATGGACACTTAGCTTGTGTCCATATCTTCACTATTGCAAATGATGCCGCAGTGAATATAGGGGCGCATAGATCTTTTTGAATTAGTGTGAATTTAGGTCGTTTGAGTTCGCTAAATTTGTTCTTGAGTAGCTGGTGTAACCATATTCAGGCTTCCAGTCCAGGAACATACCATATCTCTCTACTTTTTGGCCTTCATTAATTTCTCTCAGCCATATTGCTGATCTTTTGTTAACTTTTCCTAAGTGTTTTGTGTTTTTGACAATATTACACATGAATTTTCTAAATTTCATTTTCCAATTGTTTGGTACTAGTATGCATTTGTAGCATGAATTTGGTGTTTTTGCCTTGTATCCTGCAACCTTGCTAAATTAAAGTATTAATTCTGACATCTTTTATACATGTAATTAAATATTCCCAGCTTTTTCTTAGTTGTTTCCCAGGATAGGTATTGTGTACAAATGGCCTTTGTTTTTCAGCATTAGCAAATAAGTTCCTATATTTAAAATTATATTTATAAATTTTATATTTAGATTTTCATTCTGTCCAGTATTTAATGTATGGCAAGGTAAGAATATAGTCTTATGCCAATCTAATAATTAGAATAGTAGATGGTTCTAACATCATTTATTTAATAAATTCCATCTTCAAACTGAAATTAAATTGCTGTGTTTATCTTATACTAAGCTTCAAAGTAGACATGGATCGTTTCTGGAATTTGTAGCTTTATCTATTAATTAGTTTATCTATACTTTTGCTAATAATTATACTAGTTTTATTAATTATGGGAGATTATTTATTTTTAAAAAATATCTTGGCTAACTGTTTGCATTGACTACTCCAGATATAAGATTAACTTGTTTCATAAAACAATTCATTGAGATGATTATTAGAATTAAATTGAATATATAGATCAATTTGAGATAACTATATGCCTTTGAATATTGAGTATTCCCATCCAGAAATATAATTTGCATCTCCTTTTTCTAAATGTTGTTTTATGGCTCTGTGGTAGGGCTTTATAATTTTCTTCACACAGGTCCAGATTATTTTCCTCTGACTTTTCATAAGTATTTTATAGTTGGCTATGGTCATGGGATCTTTTTATATTACACTTCCTCACTTGTTTTTGGAAAGCAGTTGACTTCACAGTGTCTTCGTTGAGCTGACAGTATGTTTAAATATAATTAAATGCAAGTCCGTAAAATATAACCTTCTTAAATAAACTCAGATAATTACCATCTTCATAGGGAAGGAAAGGGAGGCTGCAAGATACCAATAAACATCCTTTGAAAAGAATGAGTCAAGAAGAGCTCAGCCTGGAGGAGGCGCTCTTGTACCTATGTCTACTTCGGGGTGAACAGCCCTCCCAACTTCCTCTTCCCTTCTGCGGAAGAACTTTCTCTTCTTTGTGCTGGCGACCTTGCGCTTGGCTCCCCATGACTGCATGTTCCAGGCTGCAGTTCTCACAAACCAACCCTTACCTTTGGGAGGAATGTCTAGCTGATTTCTCTTCAAGATCAACATCTTGTTTAACCAGGGTCCATTGGTTTGCAAGTGAAAACCTTCCCCACCAACCCGTCTTCATTTTATATCTGCAGTTGAGTAATAAAATACGTTCCGAGAGTTGTGGATGTAAAGAATTCCATTTACATTAAAAGTGCAAAGATTCCCTAAGATGTACACTTGTGTTTTCCCTGTTAACTGTCTTTTTCTTTTGTCAAGGAGAATGTTACAAAAGAACGAACCTCCTAATTTGTTCCCTTTTTGCTTTGTACTGTCACCCATGGATTGCATTTGTGGGTCAGACCTGAAGATTTTGAGTCCATCCGTTTCCCAGACCTGAGAGATAATGAACCTAGCCTCAAACCTTCTCTCCCCATTTCTAGAAAGTAGCTATTTCTTATGAAGCAGTAAGCAACCTGAGCTTAGAAAAATCCCAAGGAGTATGCTCATCTCATCCCTTCTTAGACACAAAGAAACAATGCTATCTGTTCCTCCAAATTTTAGAGTGGTTCCATTTTTCCATTCCTTGATTTTATAGTATGTAAGCCAAATACGTTTTTCCAGTGTTAACAAAGGGATGAATAGTCAGGGAAATGTCTCCACCTGTGCTCCTTTAAAAAAAAAAAAAAAGACACTCACATTTGAATCCAGATGTGCCACCCAATTTTCTAAAGTGTCTCGCCAACCTTTTATCCTCATGAAACTCAATATAATGAGGCTAAATGTAATGGAGGTGTCATGGGGGAAGTACGCTAACCACTTCCTGTCAGTCACACAAGTATTCAACAAGCCTTCTCTCCAAACCAAACCTTCCTACAGTGTCCCAAGCATTCATTTCTCCATGGGAAAGCACTTGAATCTAAGAGCTCAAAGTGTTTTTTAATTTTTTTAAAAATTATTTTTAGTATCTCACCAAGTTTTCCGAGGCAGGAAAGCAGATAATGTAACCAACAGTGATTCCCACTCTTTATTTTCCTTATTCTGGGGGAAAAGGCTGCCCTAATTAAGTCTCATTGTCCAAATCAGACAGAGACCAAAAAATTGTCTCGATGTAACGACTTCTATAAAACTCTCAGCTGGTCATTCATTCATTCATTCATTCATTCTTTTGCTATTTGGGTTGATCAATAGCATCATGAATGAATATCAGTCATTATCAATATTATGTTGGGCTCTGATTCTTTGAAGACTTTTCATTTTTTATACATTTCCTTATACTTCTACTTACTAATGACCCATCAGGTTAGCCCAAGTTTGTATTAATGGACCTGCAGCCATGGTCATAGGTACTGTGAACTTCTGTGTATCTTTCTTTCAATGTTTTCATGGGGCGCACTTGGTTTGTAAGTGAACCTAAAGTAATTCATTCAGTGTATGAATAGCACTTTTATAGCTGAATCTAATATCCTCTCTTTGCCTTCTGGTGAGAGAGAAGTCGATCAGACAGGAAATAAATGCCAGGTCCTCAAGTTTGCAAGAAGTGAGCCACACACAGAAATTGCTTTCCATGTCAGAATTTACGTATCATCTCGCCATTAAGTGACGAATCTCGAATCTCTTTCCATAATTACAGCTAGAGGGCAGATGCTGGACCAGGAAGGAACTGTGCCACAGTGCTGTGAAGAAGGAATGTGGGCAGTCAGAAAGCAGTAGAGGGGTAAGTGAGACATCATCCATCCCTTAACCCAGCCAGGCATCACGGCCCACCTTCCTGTTGGCTTACACATATTATTATTCCAACTGTAACAAGTATCCAAATGTAATAAATCCATTCTTGTTTAGTGGTAGGTGGTTGGGTTTGCTACATTTCCCTTTGCAAACCAATAAAGGGGGAAATTCCCTCATGTGGTTCAGAGCATCTATCACATTCTAGGACAGGGACTTTGTTGTTTAGTGTCTGAGCAGCAGTTAAAAAAAATCAAGTGTTCTGTGAAGAGACTTTGCTGCACCCCCTCCCTCTGAACTCAGTCCACACACTGCAGGGGCAGGTGAGGGAGGGGAGGGCAGAGGGATGGAGGAGAGTGGGCTTCAGCCCAGCCCAGAATCAGCTACTCTGGATGCTGTTCTACTTCATAGGTCATTGATACCATTCTCGACCTAAGTCTGAGGGCAGTTAATGGGTGAAGGCCGAGGCAGAGCAGAACAAAGGCAGATGGAAGGCTACTTGGTAGGTGATTTCTCATAGGGCAGGAGGGATTCTTTGCAAAGGAAAAGGTTGGAAAACTGTTACCATGGTAACCCTCCAAGTTCTGAAGTGATATAATCAGATAACACTCTGGAGAGTGGAGGGAAGGTAGTGGATTCAGTACACATGAACAGCTAGAGTGTGCATGTTGGGATTTCTCTTTCTTTTTTAGTGTTAAGTCTGAATAGAAAGGAAGGAAGGAAGGAAAGAATGAAAAAGGAAGGAAACTCAAACATAGTTTATTCCAAAGAAATATCCTTGGTAGCGAGTAAGAGCTGCCTGTGGAGATGAGGCCAGAAGAGGAAGGTTTGAGTCTCTTTGATTTTAACCTTTGTGCTTTATGAGAATTGATAGAAGAGTTTGTTCAGTTACTGTGGTTTCCTATTTATTAGCACATCTGTAAAGGTTATTGTTATAAGACATACTTTCTTGCCTGATCTAATCGGATAGTCATCAGTTTAACGTAAGATTTATGCCATGCCGTCTGCAATGGCATGCTGTCGAAGGCATTGTGAAATATGACGATTGTACACATGCTTCGTTTCCATGATGAAGCTAACCTTAGGCTAGTTCTACTTCTAAGAGTACAACTCAATCTTTTCTGAATACTGCAGTAAAAGAAAAAAAATTTTTTTGGAGGAGGGATTTGCAAAAGGCTTTGAAATTGTTGGGTTAATTCTTCCGCATCATAAACTTGCCAGGAGGATTATTAACTCAGCTCCTTTTCCCGCTCTTTCTTCGTCTTGCGTGCATGATAAAACCCTGCTTGAGTTCAGTCCAGCTCCCTGCCTACTGTGCAGAAGCTAAATGTGATTTGAGAAAAACCCTACAATTAACATTACAGGTGCTACCCTTCTGGGATGTCGCATCCTAGCCGATCACCAGTCTCTATCCTCTGTTGCCCACCTCCTTCCTGTTCTCGGGAAAAGACAAAAATATCCCTTAAGAGAGGCCATATCCAGCTTGCCATTCAAAGCACTTCCATTTCCTGTCAACTTGGAGCAATGAAGAAAAGCCCCTCATGGGAGTAGGGGAGGGGAGGGAGGCCTTCTCCCATCACTCTGATCTAGTCCGCTTTGTGTCAGAGTTCGGAGGGATGATGGGGACGCGCTGAGATGGCTCTGAAGTGCTCAGACACTCATAAATGCACACACAAAAACGTTGAAGAAGTTAATTCTAAAAACGTCATCCTTAATTTGAAGTAAGTATATTGTCGGGGTGCCCTGCCATCCTCAACGTTGGGAATACGTCGTTATGTAATAATTACCATGACTCCAGAGAGAGTTATCCCTCATTTTTTTGTCATGGTCAGGACATGCATCTCCTAGGCTTAATGGCATTTTGCTGTGGAAGTTATCTGGGAAAGTACCAGTCTGTCTCCCCAGCAGAATTCTTTATCAGTTGCTTCTTGGAGTGAACCTCTAAGAGACGAATTGGCCCAGTGCTTGGCAGAAGTGGAGTTGAAACCCTTAACAACTTGTTCGTGGTAAGAGTCGGGACTGGAATGAAATGGTGCTGCAGCGGTTCGGTTCCAGGCCCTCAACATAACCACCCTGATAAGTGCCAAACAGAGCTTTCATGACCCTCTTTTAAGTGAAAATGGAAAAGAATACAGAGTCAAGGCCTAACAGAGATTTTAGCATCAGAAAGGCATTGATACAAATCGTATTTCAGCTCCTGGTTGTCATATCTCCTGGGTCAGTCCTCAAACCCTTCCGAAGCACCACCTCCTCATCTGGAACGTAGGCTTAAATAACATTGTCTGTTATTGTTGTTGGTGTTATTCTCGGATGGAAGCGAGATCTTTACAGTGCCGAGCGCAGAGTCTGTCGATTAGTTCGCATTGAAAGGCTGGTTGGATGTATGAGCGCTGTCGTCACAATGATGCCGCCTGACACACCACCCCAGATGGCCCACGCTTACTTCATTTATTCTTATGTCCATGAGCCTGCATGTTGATGCATTTCTCTGGGCTTGGCTGGGCAGCTCTGCTCACGCTGTGGTTCGGCCGGGCTGGGTTCCAGGAGAGCTGGCTGGGTTTGGTTCTGTGCTGCGTGTGTTTATTTCAGGGCCAAGGCCCAGAAGCCATTGCTGGGCTGTGTTCTTTTCAGATCACTGGAGCACCAAGCTCAGTCAGAAGACAAAAGCACGTCTGAGGCCTCTGTATCACATTTGTTAGCATTCCATCGGTCAAAGCAAGTCCCACAGAGACCCCAGCATCAATGGGGCACAGCAAATCCCCCCCCACAGTAGGACAGGGAAGAAAGTAAATCTTGGATGAATAAGAATTTCAACGACCACACTATGAGTAATGTTGTATTAATTAATTAATTATTGTTGGTAGGTAGACACATAATTATTGAATCTTTCCACTGATTTTGTTGGTTGCCAATTTTGTGCCAGGGACTCTGCCTTGGCTACTCTCTCAGGTAATGCTAAGCTTTTCCTAGCTGTACAGTGACTTCGATGTGTGATTTTAAAGGGCGACTTCAGAGACAATGACCCAGGTTGTGCACATTTTTTCCATCAGCTTGGGATCAAATGCCAGATTTAGTCCAGCCACGAAGTAACTCTTGGACAATGACAGTGACTCACGAAATGTATTCTTTGGCCCTTGCCGTGAAAGGACAGGCGACGTGAAGAGAATGGCCAAGGAGTCCTGTCTTAGGAATTTCTAGAATTATGGAAATAGAGCACATGGGATGGAGGAAGGGGAGCTGGAGAGGAGATAGAAAGAAAAACATGGAGATATTTGTCAGATATCAGTCGGCAATATGACCTTTTTGCTGATGGCAGCTCTCAAGTCTACAAAAACGACAGATGAAAGATATCTTACCAAGTTTGGTCACGTCTGTGCTCCACTCCATTTCTTAAAAAACCAGAGGAAAAGAGTGCAAGCAACAATGTGAGGATTTAAATTGGACGTGGAAGAAGTTTTCCTGTCTTAAAAGGCTGATAAGTATTGAAACTATCTTAATAACCTCAAATTTTCAATTGACAAGATGAGAACGACTTGGCAGCTTATCTTTCCCAGTCTCTTGTATGGAGGGGTGAAGGAGGGAGAAGAAATAAATGACATTTATGATTAATGAGGAATAGGCAGACTCACGTACAGTATCCCGTTAAACACCACAAGACCCCAGCCAGGTTGTATAATAACCTTATATTCAGAAAAGAATCCAGGATTGTTTGGGTTAAACACATTATTACCCAAGAAAATGCTTCTAGAAAAGGGTACGCTTGACCTCAGACTTAACCCTGATTTTTCCGCCATATTACATTTTGATGTTTAAGATATGCACATGGATTTCAAAAGTGTTCATGGTTAGGGCGAACAGCAGAGAGAGAGAGACTTAGTGCTCTCAAAGACCTTTTCGGCCTAAGACATCTGTGAGTCTACGATATACAACAATTCATTGCCTCGCAAACCTAAACCCCAGGCTACGCTGTACATATTTTTTCCTTGTTTTCAGCTGTCAGCTCCTTGACTGCTCCAGACGGCCACTTTGCAAATCTTGATTGTCAAGCATTTATTTCCTTTTCCCCTGTTTGTCTGGAAGACGGAAAGCCTCGGGAAGGGATTGTTTGGCTTCTGATAGAAGATGCATGAAATATCTGTAATTATGGATTACATTTCTGTGCCCGGTAAATGGCCGAAAGGAGTCCTGCGATAGAAACTTTTAGAAGATAATTGAATGTGTCAACTGCATCAAAAAATTGTGCACTTCCTCCACCTCTGCAAACTCTGATAAATAGTCTATTGTCTGGAGACTTTGCCTGGCATTTTCTTTTGCATTGTAAAATTATTCTAGCCCTTGCCCCTGAATTTTTGGTTAACAACTCAAACCCTTAGGACTAGCATTCATCCTGTAGAGGCCAGATATTATGCCTGGTTACCTGGGAAACAATAGATGTTAATCATTCAGAACTTCAATTTATT
Source organism: Eonycteris spelaea (assembly GCA_003508835.1). Taxonomy (NCBI): domain Eukaryota; kingdom Metazoa; phylum Chordata; class Mammalia; order Chiroptera; family Pteropodidae; genus Eonycteris; species Eonycteris spelaea. Next base: position 5,795,861 of record PUFA01000115.1, read on the forward strand.
TCTACCATGAATGCAGGTAAAAGAAATGTGTATTTGTTTGTCTAAAAATGGGGCGAGTCTCATGTGTGAGTAGAAATCAGCATTTCTCTGTCTGAATAATGAAGTGAGAGGAAAAACATTTATTCTTTATTATTGATGCTTCCAGTTGTGCCCTTTGCATAATTGCCTTGAAATAGAAGCATCTTATTAAAAACAGACAATCAATAGCAGTAATAGAATTTCCAAGCAGAAAAACAAAACAAAATATGAATTAAAAGCTTCTATTAAACCCTTGTAACATATAGTATGGCCTGATGAAGAAGAATTAAGCTTATTTAAATATATGTAAATCGTAAAAAATTATGAGTATATAGAAATAAAGAGTGATCAAATCTAAACATAGGACTGCAGTGAGAATTTTATAAGCTCAAAAGGAGTGAAAGAAATAACAAGAAAAAATCAGTAGGTATTTTATATACAAATTACAATTTCTCTCAAAAATTGCCTAACAGGCAAATAAACCAGGGGAAATATTTTGCTTCCAACAGGACAAAGGGTGATATCCTTAATAAGAAAAGAGCTCATAATAAAAGCATTAAGTTCCCCATAAATAAATGGAAAAGAACAAAGACAATTTAAAACAGAGGCATATTGATGGCCAATAAACATTTGAGCATTTTTTTTATCCTCACTCATTATCGATGAAGTGAAATGAGAATAACAATGAGATGCTATGCTTAACCATCAGATTAATAGAACAGTAAAATATGAAATATGATAGGGGAGATCAAGTGCAATGATCAGATAGAGTACTCCTAAGTGAAAACAGTAAGTATAACCTAAGCCCCTGGGAAAGGTGCAGGTGTGGTTTGATCTGAGGCTTTGAAACTATTTACAACCCTCATCTCCACGGTTCCCTTTCCGGGATTCTGCTGATGGAAGCAATTTCAAATGAAGAAAGAGTTTTCTGCTGAAGACATTCATGGCAACGCTGTTTGTGATACTAAAATTTGGAAATAAACCATTTCCAAAAATAAGGGGGTTGTTGAACAAATTAGGATAAAAAGAGTAGCCTCTCAAACATCTGTAAAGTATTTTGAGTAATATCTTAAATGCCTAGGTTTTAGTGTATACTAAAAGAGTATAAAATTTTAGCATAAAATGTAAAATTAGAGTATAAATTGTAGAGTGAGATGAAAGATGTAAAATATGCATAGAAATAACTGAAGTGGATTACAACAAAATGTTAATAATTGTTTTATCTGGTTGGTAAGATTGCGGGTAGAATGACCATGTAATTTATACCCTAAGTTGGGACCCTTGGGAGATTAAAAGAGAGGCTGGATCAATGGTTACAAATTGAATTGTTCCAGTTACATAGTTACACTTCCTCCAGACCTTCAAATGAATTTTCGCTGGGCTCCTCCATTCAGAATTTCTCAAAAAATATTTCTCAACATTCTCAATGCGAATCTTGCAGGTTATCGTATATCGAACACACCACCCAAATGTCTATGAGAAGGTACATATCAGGGGACATTCTTCTGACAGAAAAACCTAATGAGAATGCTATTTTTCATTGAAGTCCACAAATATTTTTCAGGCATGCATATACTACTTTCTTCAAAAAAAAATTTTTTTTTCTAATTATCCGAATGATACATGTTCAATGCAGAAAATTTAAAGAACCACAAAAAAATACAAAATTTTGAGGAATGACGCTGATGTAAGTGATGGATAAGTAAAAGAAGTCAGTACAAATTCATTTGAAGGATTCCTGGGAGAAGCATCATTGGGAAACTGATATGGAAAAAAAAATGAGGGGAATGGAAAGATTTAATGTTGGAGAAATGTAGCTAGGCCAGAAGTAGTTTAGCAAAGTAGTGAGTTTCCTGTCACTGGAGTCATTTGACTTGAGCCTGGGTGACATCATCAGGTGTGAACTTAAAGAAAACTGAAGGCTTCCTAGGAGACCCACCCTGAGACCTGGGGTTCCTTGGAGACCAGTTAGGCACTGACCTCAGCCCCCCAGCTTTTCTCCAGGACTGTGGTCTAACCCTGAGGTAAGGACGTCCAGATAGGTAACCATTAGCTGTGGCCACACCTTCGCAGTGTATGGGCTGGCAGCGAGTAGAGACTTGGAACCATGCTCAGAATATGTCCATATATTTGAATATACTCTTTTCCAAGTACCTATATGATTCACACACCTATATGATTTTTTAAAAAATCATGTTGTTTTTATTGAAAGGAGAACATTCCTAGAATTCTAGAAGCCCTTTATTCTCTCTCCTGATCGTAATCTCTTTCTTCCCCTTAAAAGAAACTGATATCCGTTTTCCTTATTCATTTGGCCTTTTAAAAATCCTTCTAAATGGAATCATACAGTGTGTACTGTCTTACGTCTGACTTCCTTTAGCCAACATTATGTTTGTGAGATTTCTCTATAATGTACTTTATAGCATTTAATCCTCACAGAAACAGCAAAAGGGAGATTTTAAAAGTGATCGGCAATTTGCCCCAGAGATAAGGAAATAAGCCCAAAGAGTCACCTGAGGTCCGATAACCAATAATTGGCCAGTAGGTGGTACTGGGTTTCCAGCCTCCAGGTGTAGATTGCTTTCCTTACACCCCCAGAGAAGAACAGCTTGGTGGGGACAGTGTGGGGACCGGGTTTATTCGTGATCTTAGCTCTTCTCACTATGTTTGTGACTTTGCACAAGCCATGTACCTTCTCTGAAAACCATGTGCCTCGTTTGTAAAATGGTCCCCTGATGTCCACCCCTCATAGACAGTTAATATTTGTTCAGTGGATGAACACATGCCTGGGGTCATTAGGAGGTAATGAGGGAATGCGTCTCTAATCTAGGATGGGGCCTGGCACTTTTCCGGCCCTCAGTGAAGAGCAGCTCTAGGCGGCCCTGAAAAGAAAGTCGTCCCAGGGGAGGCTCCCAGCGAAAGGCTGGGAATGCAGTGAGAACGCATTGTTAGGATGCACTGAGCTCTCTGACACTAGATGACTAGAAGGAAAGTCGAACAACGAAAACAATCACGTGGGAATTCCCAGTGTCCGAAAGCTCACCGATATGCGTACGACCTGGATAACCTACTGGCGGGCCCAGTGACCCCTGGACGCTTAGGCCGAGTGACAGCTCCTCTCATTAGCCCCCTTAAGACTTTCGAAGCATTTCTCAGACCCCCATTTGCTCCAGGCTTCGGGGATAGGAACAAAAATGCCAGCTTTTCAAAGCGAATCTCTTCCCAGGGTTTTGACCTGCACGCAGCGTGGGTGACCGTGCAGCCACCTCTGGGATCGCATAGCTTTGCTCAAGCCGAAAGTAAAAGCCATCCCGCTGGCTGGCCAGGCTGAGAAACCCACGTTCCTCTAGGTTGGTGTGTGCCTCCCTGCGCTCCCTGGCGTTTTACTTATTTTTTAACTTGGCTTTAGCTGTGAGAGTTCCGTCTTTTAAATGTTAAGTCGCTGAGCCACACACACAACACACAAAGATGCGATATGGTCACAGCCAGTGGGCAGTGTCAGTTGCTCTGAAATGGCCTGTCCGTGCGGTGCCCACTGTGGGGTTTGGGAAGGAGTTTCTAAATGCCGTGGCGTCCTTATCCCTTAATACACAATCGTTACGCTACCATTTATGGAGCACTTTGTATGTGGCGGAGTCTGGTTCCTTTAATTTTTACAATAAACCCCATGAGGTAGGATTATCGTTATCATCTTATAGAAAAGGAAACAGACCCAGAAAGGTTAGGGCACGTTTTCAAGGTCAACTCACAGCTCACAAGTGGCAGAGCTGGGATCGGAGCCCGGTGGGTCTGACTACCGTGCTGGGTCTCTTTTGTCTGTTCTGTGACTCGTGGCAGTTATGAGGCTGTCTAATATAAGAGGTGAGACGATGTGGGACCAGGGAAGAGGAAGGAACCTGACTTGACCGATACGCACGGGTCTGTGGCGTGCATACCATCGTTCCCCGAAGCCCCAAGGACGGGGGTTTTAAAGAATTACGGTCTGCCATGGCCGGAGAGGAGCAGCTGCCGAGACAGAAGCCCAGTGCCCTTACCCCAACTGCAGCCAGTGTGTGTCCCAGACAGGCTTCCTGCAGGCGCTCTGGGGCGAGAGAGACAGCTTTCTAGGTGTTCCTTTCAGCACCAAGGTGAGCTGCTCTCTGCTGGTCTGTTACGGTTCTTTATTGAGCATAGCCATTCTGTTCTGCCCCGACATCCATTCCTAAGGTGAGTGCTGAAAATAATGATGATACTATAAACAAAACAAAAGCCCACCCTTAGATAACCTCTGATAGTGAGTCCCAGGCATTGGGAAGAGAGTGGGGGGAAGTGGACCCCCTGCCGCACCGTCGACGGTGAGGGAGGTGTCTGCACAAACCCCCTTGTTCATTCCCCTAGTCTTTGGAGCCATTTAGGGCTTTAAAGTAACTTGTGTACAAGTCCAGACCAGACACGTAGGTCCTGAATTCGTCCCCACTTTTAATTCCCACTCCCCCTATCGTGGTCTGGGCCACCATCATCTCCCCCCAGCACTGCCTGAGCCACTGTACCAGGCTTCATTTCCACCCTTGCCTCCCTGTAACTTACGCTCCTCCAAGCAGCCAAGAGTGTCCTTTCAAGCACAATCACATTCTGTCTGGGGCAGAATTTCCTTTCCAAAGCCAGCTACAGCAATAGATCTCATTTGACATGTTCTTATAAGGTGATATTGAGACTCCCGTGTGACTAGTCGGGTCTGTGTTTCCTCCCCTTGATGCTGGCCAGGCTTTGGGGATGGCCTCTGTGAGGGAACACAGCAGACTTCCAAGACCACGTTAGAGAAGGAAATACAAGCTACCATCAGACTCCTTCTCCTCCTCTGCCTCTGCCTCTGCCTCTGCCTCTCCCTCCTCCTCCCTTCTCCTCCCCTTGCTAATCCAGCCACCAGCTTGTGAGGAAGCTGGGCAGGCCCACGGAAGAACCGGGTTCATCCACCCATCAGATGAACTATCCCGATTTCTGACAACTGTTCCTTCTACAGCATTGTAATCTTGGTGACATTGACAACTCTCCTTCGCCATTGTTGCCATATTCCAGATGGAATCATATTGGTAAGGAATGCACTAAAAAAGTGCTTCCTGTGCTTGGCGCATTATGGGAGAGTTATATAGGATTTGTATCAGTTTTTAAGTGACTGTACAGGGGCTGTGTTTAAGTTTGTGTGTTGTGACCCATATTATAACTACTTATATGCCAATTATAATAATCGATACCTGTAATTTTTATTGTGACTGTAATCTTTAAACCTATCAGAAAGTATCCTTTGCATTTTTAATCATCACAATATGAAGGACTTGGGAATGCAATTCGACGTAGCATTTTCTGGGAGCGACATCCATTTTCTGTCTCATTCCCAGGAGGGGTCATTATATAATCTGATGGCATTGGGTAATCTATTTCTTGAAACTGTTCTCTTGGGATAAACAGATAAAGTCATCATTTTGTTCGCTGTGGTATCTCTAACTCTCATAATGACTGATGGGCCATAATGGCATTCCGTGGCAATGGACTGCATCAGCTGTGGGGTTGGCTTTTGGTTGCCTTAGCAACTCTCTCCTAGGGACACCATGGCAGTGATATTTGTTCAATGTTAGAATTCTAAAAAAAAAAAAAAATTCAATTGAGATTATACACCTAAATTAACTTTGCTCAAGAGAGATGTATTTGGCATTGCTATCAATTTTTAGTTTGTGGGTTATTTCTTGTTAAAATAGCCAATTCTGCCCTCAGAGGAGAGTTGTTTGGGAGGGGAGAATAGAGGAGATTAGAAAGGCTTAATAACCCTCAGTCCCAAAGAGGAAGTGGTTTTCTCTTAGCTCCATTTTCCAATACAGTCCCTGGGGAACTAATTTAGAATTCAAGCAAGCCCTGTCAAATATGTGGTCTCTTTAGTACCGTGTGATTTGATCCAAGTAGAAATAACTTAGTCCTTCCAATTGTTTTCACAGAAAAACTGGTCTCTGTGTGAGATTGATCACCATTTCCTAAACCAGGATTTCTCAAGTGTGGTACCACTGATATCTTAGACCTGGTAATTCTTTGGTGTGGGGGCTGCCTTGTGTATTCTGCAATGTTTAGCAGCATTCCTGACCTCTACTCAGTAGATGTCCTCCCCCACTGAAACAACCAGAAGTCTCTAGACATTGCCGATATCCTCTGGGGAACAAAATGGCCCTGGTTGAGATCTTTTGTCCATAAAAGAAAAGGTGTCACATGTAATCCCAGGAGTAACTTGCTGACATTCTTCATTCATCAGTCCTCATTTTCAACTTCCTAAACCAGATATAATTTTATATGTATGCATCAGTACAATGCCGAGGTCGTAGTTAGCTGTGAGAAGAGATGATCTGGTTCATCTTCTAACCTCAGTCACTTTCCATCTTTTTGTCCTTTCCACTCTGTATCACACACACCCTGTCAGCGTATCCGTGTTGGATGAAAGAGGCTAACATCTCCAGCCCCCAAGTGTGAAAACCAAAATGATAATCAAATAAAATGAGAGAGGGGCTCTGTGAGAATCTACCGTGAAATTCACAGGGCACAGTTTTATATAATTCTATTTGCCTCTCCTGTTAACCACAAATCAGACACGTTTGGGGTAGGGAGGGAATTTATGTAACACTTTTAAACCCTAAAAGATAACTAGTATTTTTTTTTCCAACACGATCTACTATAACACAATTCTAAATCAGTGAAAGACTATGTGCATCTCTTCGCACTTCCATGTGACCAAAACTATACTTCTAGAATGAAAGTGGTCTTCTGTAAGTCCTCTGTATAGACAAACACATTTATCTCATCTCAAGGAAAAAAAAAGGAAAAGAAAAAGATAAGGTTATGGAAGTTTTTGCATGCGACGCAGTGAGAATTGACCGATGCTGGAATCGAGGCAATCCTGAAAAAATCTGGTGTGAAGTTACACTGGTCTCAGCCACGATGTTCCCCGGCGTGTATTCGGCAGTTGTTTGTCGATGGTGTTGAAACCGTTTTTAATCTTATGATGAAGCCTATGCGACATGGAAGATGGAAGGACTGTGGATTTTTGCGTCTGGTTGACCTGGGTCTTAAACCCAACACTGGCCGCGTGATCTCAGGCATTTATTTAACCGTTCTGGGCTTCAGTTTCCTCATCTGCAAAGTACGAGCATCCTACAACCATGGCAGGGTCCTTGCGGGGTTTGGAAAGAATGTCCGGCCGGGTCAGAGTCACTTCCTGTGGGGTAGCTGCTCCAAACTGACAGCATTCCTGAGGCACTCGGCCTCAGGCTGACGCCTCTGATGCAGCACCCAGAGGATCAGAGCCTTCTTCACGTTTAGGCGAACAACAATAACAAATTAACGTCGGCCTCAGAAGCTTCTAAGGGACCACGTGAGCTGCACCTGGGAGCCTCTTACAAACAGTGACCCCTGCTTTGTACTCTGTCGATTCCGCTTGAGTAGTCCACGCTAGAACTTGAGGACCCGAGTTTTAGAAAGCTCCCCGGTGGCCGTCCGTGTGCTTCCTCTCAATCCAGCTCGTTACATGGGGGTGTCCACTTTGTGAAAACATCGACTGGTATGTTCTTTTTCGCATGAATGTGAATTCATACTTCAATAAAATCTTAATTAAAAATAAAAATCTCTTCCCCGTCCCACTCTCGGTGATCCTGATGTACAGCCAGGTTTAAAAGCCACCGGCTTTTATCTTCTCCAAGCTTCTTTTAAAAATGATATTTTTTCACCAGTGAAGGAATTATTAGGCGGATGTGCTTGGCCGGTGGAAGAGTCACTTCCTGGAGCTGCAAAAAAATAGCTCTTGACAACACCTGCAGAACATCTCATCCGAGCCCTTCGTTTTACAGTTGAGAGCACTGAAGCCAGGAAAGGAGGTGATTTCTGTAGCTGGCCCCATGAGGAACTGCCCAAATAGAAAGGTGTCCAGGCGACAGCTCCTGCCCTGCCCTGGTCAAATGTTAAGTCACTCATAAAAACGTACCCACACCCCAAACGCGATGCCGGGTGCTCAGAAACACTGGCCTTCACTCCCTGATGGAGAGCCTTGACCTAGGCTCAGTGCCCGGAGGGGAGGCGACCAACCTCGCCTGCCTCTCGGCAGCTTATGCTCTGACACACCTTTGACGTCAAGGAATGGAAAGTCAGAAGGATAAAGGGCTTTCAAGCATCTGGCAAAGCCTTCTTTTGTGGAAACGGCTTCTGAAATCCGAATAACACCCCTCAATTGCTTGGCCCTTGCTGAACCTCGAACGCTATGAATGTGCAGAATAGATCGCTAATTGCTCTTGTTCCCGGCGCTGCTCAAATGGGAATTAAAAGCATTAATACTGTTGAGCCAGAGATTGTAGATTGTGTACAAAGTGGCATGCTTCTATTTTTCTTCTTGTCAGGAGCGGTTAATTTTCTCCTGGGGAACTCTCACTGTGCACTCTTTTATCCAGCATTGAGTAACGGGAAGAAATTGCATATTTTAAGCTTGGTAAGTATGGTATTTATTTGTAATTTCACTTAAGAGATGAACCAGTTAAGACTTACACAAAACATCAATATGTCTAAACACAGGGTGTCCAGAAGCAATAGCTGTGATTTTGACTAGTGGTTCAGTTTCCAATTTGCTACTTTATTTACTTATTTCAGTTCTGGATAAATAAAGTAAGCGAAGTTCGCAACACTATGAGAATTTTTTTCCCTATGATGATGAATAAAAAACCAGAGAGAGACACAGTATCAGTGTCTTAAGTAGACATTGAACAGATGGAATCTTGGGACTGTTTTTCCAATCAGTTCAAATGCTGAGAAAACCATTTTATTGATTACATCACTCTGGAAGGACATGGGAGGAAAACCATCCACACTGTAGAAGGGCAGATTGAGAGTAATAAGACACAGTCCAAAGTGATGTAGTGAATACGTCAGCGGGATCCTCACATGCATCCTTCGAGGTTAGGACTACGTGCCGATGGGGAAACAAAGGCCCAGAAAGGTTGCAGAGCTGAGAATCGTGCAGGTCTGCTTAAAGGGCCATGCCCTGTCCAGCACACCTCCCTGGTAACGCGAGTGGACAACAGTCATGCATTCGGCAATACTGGTAGAGGGCCCGAGCATGCAGGAAGACCGCAAGAAGACACAGCCGGACGAGGAAGTGAGGCTCCCTGAGGGACAGCAGGAACGCGAGAAGGCCCTTGCGAGGGTTAGGGAGGGCCAGGTGGGAATAGACTCAACTAACATAATCTAGGGAGAGAGACTCTTAGCAAAGCACACGTCGGTGGCACATGCAGCAGAATTTCCTGGGGAAGTGTACACCGTGGCCCGGATTCGGTTTCATCGCGGGAACAGCTGATGCCCTCCTGAGTGTGTGCTGCATGGACATGTTCGGATGTCGCAAGCCTTTTTACATACGCTTTCTAGTGGGTGGACGGTGTCTCCCAAAACAATGTGTCCGCAGCGCAGAATCCGTGGCCGTGACCTTATTTGGAACAAAGGATCTTCACAGATACGATCCAATGAAGGATCTTGAGATGAGACCATTCTGGATGACCCCCGTGGACCCCAATTCCAGTGACAAGGGTCCTGGTAGAAGGAAAGACACGACACAAGCACAAAGACCACGTGAAGTCAGAGGCAGAGGTCGGATCCTGCGGCCACCGCCAGGGGATGCCCGGAGCCCCCGACACAGGAAGGATTCTCCTCCGGCGTCTCCAAGGAAGCCCGACGCTGCCGAAACCTTGACTTCATGCTTCTCCCTAGTGTGAGAAAACCCCTTCGTTGTTTTACGTCACCGAGTCTGTGGTCATTTGTGACAGGAGGCCAATAACACTCATCACCTCCATTTCATACCTGAAGAAACAAGGTGTGCAAGGTTAAGTAGGCTGCTCAGGTCACAGAGCCATCGAGAGGTCACGCCAGGACTGGCACCTGACCATAGAGACTGCGCCCAGACAGTCACCCCGACACCACCTCCCTGTCCCCAGAAACAAGGCCAAATCCCCCTCTCAGTCCATCTTCCTTGACACTGTTCTCTCGCCAACTGCCATGCTGCCCACGCTGCCCACGCCCTGTGCAATGTTGGACACCTTATAACGTGCACATTGTAATAAAGACAACTACGGCGAACCGACTGGTTACTGTGTGCCAGGCACTGCCCTACGTCCTTTCTATTCATAATAACTTCCCCCGAATCTATGATTCTCATTGTGAAAATGAGAGGACTAAGGCTTATGAGATTACCAAATAAAGATAGACACTGGGCCCAGCTCAAAAGCCACTTTCTGGATTTTTTTTTTTTTTTACCATGACGGAAGGATCCTGCCTCTGCTGTGCTCCCGTGTCCTCGGATCCTGCTCATAGCACTATCACCTGTCATTCCTTCAACGTGTAGCACCTGAGCGAGCACTTTTCCCCAGGCCCTGAATTTGAACATGATTATTAGCTGGAGAGGAAATATAAAACGAGTCCCGTCTTCGAGGAACTCACAGCCGGCTGGGAAAAACGAAGAGAAAAATGTCGCTCCTCCATATCCTTGGGGGGGTGGGTTCGGCGGCCTTCCACAGACACCGGCATTCCTGAACGCTCAAGGCCACGTGACTCAAACGGCATAGAATGTGCATATAGGCCACAGGAGGATAGGTAGACAGGTCACTTCATTTGCGTGGATTTGGTGCGGGGCTTGGTGTGTGGCAAAGTCAGGTGTTGCTTTTTAGAACTTCCTGTGTTTCTGTTGTTGTTTTTGTTTTCCTCCTCAAGTATTTTTGAGCCGCAGTTGGTTGAACCTGTGATGCGAAATCATAGGAGAAGGTGGGTCGACTGCCACCGGCTGCCCCACAATGAATGGCGTGTTAGGTCACAGAAGCTGCATCCCGCCATTCTTGTGCACGGCTGTCCAAGTCACTCGGGAGTGCCACCCTCTCGAGGTTAAAGGCTCCGTTGTGCCCTGTGCCCAGTGAGGGAGGACAGAAGGAGGGTCACGGGTCCCAGGCCCGGCAGTGGGGCTCTGCACGCAAGGACCAGGAGAAGGGCTGCGGGACTTGGCCGTTTTCCCAATCTCTCATTTCCACAGCACCGCGGTGATTTTAATTAAATTCTCCCCCTGCTGACTCAGCAGCGGCTGACAAGATCAAGTGCAGAGCCATGATAAATTGTGATACTGGAGGCAGTCGAACTTGAAAGCTGCTTGCTGGAGCCCGCCGGCCCCGTCGTCTCACCTGCCAGCCCCAGAGCCAGTGATAACCCCAGCCTTCTTTCCCATCGGCAGGACTCCTGGGGGCCTGCCTGGAGGCGGCAAGCTGTGTGTTCTGAAAGTCTCCAGGAAGAGACTTTTCTGGACTCTGCTGGTCTTGGTCGTGGGTCCTTCAACAAACTCTTACTAGGAAAGCTAATTTACTCCATAAAGCTTTCTTCTCAGTTTTTGCATTAGCTGCAGCTGGAAGCTGACTTTGAAGGGTCCTCAGCAAACCCTGGAAAAAGACAGAGAGAACGAGTCTCAAAAAGGAGACCTGGAGTCACAGACCACAGCGCAGATCAGTTGAAGGCCAGAGGCCTTGTACCCAGACCCGCGTGGGGTCTGATGCCAGTTCTTCTGTTTCTTACCGTGGTCCTGGGCTACGTACCCACCTTTTCCAGCCTCAGCCAGGAAGAGTAATGTCGATTGGACAGGATGATTAGAAGGATTAGTTGAGACCCGAATAACACATACTGGGCCTTCGATAACCGGTGAGCGTTATGTCCGACCTGAATTGTTCACGTCGGTTCCGGATAAACCACAGCCAATGGCAGAGCTGCCGAGACGATGCCAACGCCCGTGGGAACCGGCAGCGTCCGGGCATTGTGCTGCGTCGTTTTCACATCCTCTGGGCCGCAGAGGAAACTCATCTTTCTGCTCCTCCTACTCAGGTCTCAGTGAGGCTGCCTCAGGCCGTTCTGTGTGGACGGCCTGAACAATGGTCTCGCAGCGTTTCCCGTGCTGGTAGTAGATTTCATTATTATTTGGCAAGTCGTCACCCCAGACATTGATGTTGATGTTGAGCTCGCTCCTGTATTGTTTGGCCAAATGACACTTGGGCGGCAGCAGCAGTGTCTGAGTTCTGAGTTTCGGCCTGAAGGGCCACTGCATGTTTCTGTTCATCATTCTCCCTCTGTCCCTGCCCCTCCAGCCCGAAACCCCAAATGGGACGCGTAGAAGAGGCCCATAGCCTGAAACAGAGCCACCATACCAACCCGCAAACCTGTGAGCAAAAGTAAATGCCCAGTGCTGTATGCTAAAGATTCTGGGGCTATTTGTTACGCAGTGATAGCTGATTAATCCAGGCTCCCAGCGAACTGGGCAGAAAATGGGCTGAGTCACCTCGATTTTTGGATTCCCTAATCTACCTGGGAATTCTCTTGTTCCTCTGCACCCTGTATTCAGCCAGGCAGAAAAATGATCCCCATGATTTTGGGAACAGCTCTTGTAATATCACCTCTCCTCTTTGCCTGGGCCTTGGCTAGACTTAAGAGAAAACATTGGTTTAGCAGCCCTCTTTCCCTAATTTTCTCATCTTACATTTGAACTCTTATATTTTGTATTCTTCTAACTCCATAAGAACAGCTTCCCACTGGAGCCAAGATGGCCATCTCTAGAAACCATGGAGGAAAAGGGTTAATGCTTCAAACTATTGTATAGCTATGGGAAGTTTCAGTGAGATGAGAAGGATATAGTAAGGGTAATTCACGTTGCTGCTTTTTTATTCATGAGTACAACAAATATGTCTGGGGACTCTCCTGTTACATTCGCCAGGTATTATAATACAGGACGCCCAGACAAATTTGGATTTCAAAAAACAATACATTTTTTTAGTATAAAGATGTCCCAAATATTGCATGAAGATATATTTATTCTAAAAATTATGATTTGCCTGAAATTCAAAGTTAACTGGGCGTCCTGCATTTTTATTTGTCAGATGTAGCAACCACGCTACTGTAATCCAGGCATTGTTGAGGACAGAGTGGTTGGGATGATAAAAAGGCCCTCTTCGTAGCTTATAAGAGTTGGATAATATAGTCATGTGTACAAGAATTCCATACAGACATAAATATGGAACGTGAACACAGCCCTGTCTACCAGTTATGTGTCAGATAAGCCCTAACAGGTGAGAGGTGCTGTGGGCTGCATAAAAGAAACAATGTATCAACACGTGGGCTCCCTCCCTCAATCCACACCTGTGTCCTGGAGCTTGCTCCCTGTGCCACTTGACTAAGGCGGAAACACATTACGCTTGTGTTTTGGATGGCTCTGCGTGACACTCTGGCAATTGCCAGAATTAATTATTGCAATGTTTCAGCTTCCTCAGGAATGGCCCTGAAAGAGAACAGAGAAGGAAAATTGGCTCAGTGAACGAAATTCAACAACCCATGTCCTTGGCCATTTTACCTGGACGGAGATACAGCCTGACTTGAGTGGTTGTGCTTATTCATGGGCAGTGGGTAATGACTTGGTTAGTTGATTGGGCTCTTGGAAGAGAAAATACCAGAGCACTGGTGACAAAGGGTTTTGGAGAAGAGAGGTGGAAACTCTGGAAGGGCTCCAGGATGTAAAAATATCTGTATCTTACATGAGGGCCCAACAGAGCGCTTCCATGACATCGTGACTTCTTAAGTATCAGGAGGGAAAACCAACCACGAGTAGGAATATCGACCAGCATCCTTCCCCAGGCCTCGCACTGCCCGCCCAATGGGCAGGTGGGTTGTGGCAGGAACAAAGGCCAGGTGTGCGCATCTACCTAACAGCATGGCTTTCTCTTCCTCAGAGCTTATCTGGCTATTCCATGACACTTAAGGGAGGGCCAGTATGGGCCAGCACAAAATTGTACAAAAAACGAATCCCCCTTCACACACGTGTATATAAGGTCAGCCTGGGTAGACTGATGACATGAGCGTGGGCTGGATGCTGTGGAAAACCTGGGTTCTGGTCCCAAGTCTGTCATTGACTGGCTTTGTGATTCTAAATACTCATGTTAGTGTCTTCATCTGTGTATTGGGACAAGTCTGTATTATGTAGCTGTTGTGGGGATCACAGAGATGATGTGAGAGAATAATCTTAAACTTCCAGAAAAGTTGTAAGAATAAAAGTGACATAGAGAACACACATATATCCTTTGCCCACTTTGACCCAGTGTTAACATTTTAACCGTGTTCTTCATCATGTGTCATTTGTATTCTCTCTTCATATATATATATATAGTTAGAAATATATATGTCTTTCGTATGCGTATGTATGCATAAAATATTTTTGACCATTTGAAGGTAAGTCACATATTTCATGGTCTGTAACATCTAAACACTTCCCCCTGGATTTCCTAAGAGTAAGGATATTCTCTTGTGTAACTACAGTAATCAACTTCATAAATTTAACAGGGTGCAGTAGTTTAATCTACTGTTTGTATTCCCATTTTGTCAATTAATCCAATTCTGATCTTTTCTCTATGGGATTCAGTTCAAGGTCAAGCTTTGCATTCAGTTGCATGTCCCTAGCCTCCTTTAACCTGGAACATTTGTGCAGCCTTTCTTTGTCTCAAAAATAGCACCATAGTAACACAAGTTTCAGGCATAAAATTAATTAGCATGTGTATGAAAATCTCCGAATGTGCTTCTTAAACCACAGGGTCCTGTACCAGTCTAAAGCACTCAGTTCAACAATAGAGCCAGGAAATGGGATTGTCTTAAATACCCTTTCCTGCTGTCTCTTTGCTCATTTTCTCTCTTAACTCACTTTTCTTCTCTCTATCGTATCAGGGACTTTTTTTCTGTGTGTCCCCAGAGCACTGTAATTGAGCCTTATTGAATCACACTGCCATTATCAGTTTATAGGTCTGAATCTCTCACCAGACTGGGACACCATAGTCACAAAGACTATGTCTTACATCCCGTTCTGTCAGTACTCAGGAAGTCCCTGGCACGTAGTAGGCAGTGAACAAAGGGGCAGAAGGAGCATGTGAGCGAATGAATTTGAATCCACTTAACTGTGTTTCTGGGGAGTGCCATGTCACATTGGAAATTAATCTGTCTTGATATGGAGGTAAAATGTTGAGTCTTAGCATCTGTATAACTAGGGAGAATATTGGCTTATCAAAGGCATCACGCCTGTTCTATTATCTACAAATTATTAAATCCACTTAGGATCATGGTCAACATTAGTATCTAAATGAAAACAGAGTAATTAATGAAACATAATCATGTGTAGGTGGAAAATTCAATTTTGCTTGAATTAACGCAGATGAAAAAAAACTGAAGCACCAGATGGTATCAATACATTATACTAATTTTTTATTCACATATGCAATTATAGTTTAAATAAAAACTAATATGGATAATTTATCTCATGGCGTTTGTAAGTACCATACTTTATAA
Source organism: Eonycteris spelaea (assembly GCA_003508835.1). NCBI lineage: Eukaryota > Metazoa > Chordata > Mammalia > Chiroptera > Pteropodidae > Eonycteris > Eonycteris spelaea. Next base: position 5,811,272 of record PUFA01000115.1, read on the forward strand.
AGTCCCACAATGTCCAATTTACTCACCATCCTCACATGGCACAAATTATTGAGCAAGTGGGGCATGTCTGCAGGACATTCCAGGGGGACACTGAGAAAGGGTGTCATAGGACAGGATATCAGCACCAACTTCTGTTTCCCACGAGTGTGGGTGCCAGATAAAATACTGGATGTCCAGTTAAATTTGAATTTCAGGTAAAAGACAATTTTTTAGTGCAAAGTTATGTCCCAAATAGTGCATGAGACACCTACTGAAAAACAGTTTTACATAGTTCACCAAGTGCTTTCCTGTGCATTCCTTTATCTTTGCAACAGATTCGTGAACCAGGACCTCAGATTCAGTGAAAAAAGTAAAGGCCGTAAGAGGACAGAGCATCCAGGGAGAGCTCTGTCACTCCCAACAGCATCTGAGGGCTGGTTGGTGTTCAGTAGCCACAGCCAAGGCCTCCCAGAGGAGCCAAGAGGGGCTTGCGGGGAAGTGGGGCCAGGCCCTTTGACCCTGCCCTGATGCCAGAAACTGACCAGAGCAGGCTTTTCTTTGGGCCACTGTAGAGATGGGCCAACATTAGGAACAAGGAGAGGCTCCTCTCCCCAAACTTCTTGAAACATGATGTAAAATAAATCTCTGCACCTGCTTTGTGATATCAGAAATTACTTTAAAATACAGGAGGGGAGTGCACATCTTCAAAGTCTAAAAGATGTGTAGGTTTAAAATAATCGAAGGTATTTAGTTAGTGGATTTGTGTCTGTTGTCTCAACTCTGGGCAAAATAGCTTTCTCTGCCTGATCATCTTTCCATTTCCTGCATTGGCCCCTTATTTAAATCCCTAAAGAGCTCAAATACTATTTTCCTTTTAGATCATCCTGAATTCTCACAGCTCAAAGGGATTTTCCATGCTTCTGCATCCCACAGCACCTCATGTGCAACCACCTTGTAATACATCACTTTTAACTTGCATGGGGATTTACTTCTTTGCTTTCTCTCTCTTTTGGTGTAGAATCTCCTTGGGGTAAAGAATCACATCTTTAGTTTCCAGAGTACCATAGTCAGTGCCTTAAGTATAATAGATAATCAGTTATTGCCAGTAAAGAAAAAGCATAAACCGCACTTTAAAATTAAACGGATTTTTCAATATAAGGAACCAGGGCTCCTTGGAGAAATGACTGATTCCAGGGCTCAGGCAAATACAATGCAAAATGAAGATCTTGTTAAAAGGATACAGAAGCTAACTTGAAAGTGCTCCCACTAGTCAAATATGAAATAATTTGAACAACAAAATTAAGTCTAGTAACCCGTAGAATATAATAAGAACCCAGGAGTTCTCACTCAGATAATCATGTAAATGAATATATAAATGAATGTTGCAGATAAAAATTTCTCTCTTATAGAAATTCCAATGAAATGTAGAAGAAATAATACTATTGGAATATGGCCATTTGGTAACTACTAGAGTAATTCTTGTTTTAGATAAGATTCATCAAGGATGCTAGAACTACTGGGCAAAAGTGTGATGATGAAAAGTATGTGTACATTGTCTCAGTGTATGACCTCACAGGATACCTGTTAATTACAATGGGGGAAAAAAGTAACTTTCAATGGAGAAACCGGGCAGATACCACCTTAACCTAGTGGTCACAGTTAATATGATTAACAATGAGAAAAACAGTATCATGTGCCTGATATAATGCTCTGAGAACACGATATTCTTATGTATTCCTGAAAAAAAAATGCATACCATGAATCTAAACACAAGGAAACATCAGGCAAAGCTAAATTGGAGGACATTCTAGGAAGGGTTACTCTTTAAAAATGCCAGTCATTCAGCAAAGAAAATATACAGATGGCAAATGAGCACATGGAAAAGTGTTTTGCAACGTGTTGGCCATTGAGGCAATGAAAATCAAAGCAGCAACGAGGTACCACCATACAGCTATCATACGGCCTGGGTCCAGAAAGAACACTGACATCACCAAATGCTGGCGAGGCTGTGGAGCAACAGGAACTCTCGTTCGCTGCTGGCAGGAATGCAAAACGCTACAGCCACTTTGGAAAACTAAACATGCTACTAACACATGCTTAGCAATTGCACTCCTTGGTGTTTACCCAGATGTTGGCCTTTAAATTTTCCCCGTCACTAACTTGCATCTTGTTTGTCTGCTCAAATTGGCTGGTCCATTAGAATTATAGACTTTCTCCTTGGCTCTGAACTGACATACCCATGGGATTTTCTGCTCCTGGAAAGTGCCTTTCTGATTCAGGTGTTATAGCCTCAGATGAGAGGTCTGCCATCAGACCTCCGTTTCTCCAAGTTCCAGGATATCTCTAGCTCTAGAGGCTCAAGGCATGAAGACTGGACATAGAACCGTAGAAATGAAAGAGGAAAAAAAGGGTTCAAACCTTCAAGAAACTTCTGAAAGCTTTATTCACATCGATTTGAGATATGCTGCTTCTCGTTAAAAAGCAATGCCATATCTCTAGATCATATTTGGCAACATTTTTCCACTTCAGTAACAGATAATAAGTATAAAATTGATGAAAACGACAGAAGAGAGAAAACTCAGGGGTTATGTGAGGCAAGGAACTGTGTCAAATTTGTAAATTGAAAAACTAATTATTTCTTCAAGTGATTATTTTCTGAGTTCATTCAAAACCAACATCTTCAGAGCATCCAATCAGTTCTAAATAACAGGGTTTGGAGTTTTACTGGAGTCAGGACATGGTGTTTATCATTTACGGTGGGTTGGTTTTTCAGAGGAATGAATCAGCCTAGACTCAAATGTTTACATTTATTCTTCAGCTATGATCTGGCTTAACGATCACCAGTGTCTGCACTATAGCAGGGAATTAAACTTTTAAAAAATTTTGTCTCTTGATACATAGAATTTTCTTTCTTTTCAGAGACTAATGTTAGCAAAGATACTGGCCTTGGGATCAGGATGAGAATCAACCCAGATCCTAACAGGATAATCTGCTTTATAATTCCCTAAAGCCATACACAGCATATGTTAGAATGCACGTAACCTGGATTCTTGAAACAAAACACAAATGCACGAAACATCTCTGGGAAACCAAATAACCCGATTATATTGTTTCAATGCTCTAACTGTGGTCAAAGGCAGCCAGCGTCTTTGTCATAAATTAGGCAAGCTTTTGAAGGACATTCTTTAAAATGGCATGTCCTCATGTATGGGTTGACAACTGAGCAATTTTCCTGCTGAGCTTTAGAAAGAGGTGCCAGCTCAATGAGGCACTGTCGAAACGACTAAAAGCCACCTGCTGCCCCATTTCTACCCCACAGTGTGAAAAGCAGCCTTCTCATGGATTATCGCCGCTGGTAGGAGAGGGGAAATTGCCTCTGCACCACATCCTGATTGTGGTTAGCTGGTCGGGGAGTCTTTGCATCCTGGGTCTTGGAAAATTCACAGGAACACAAAGATGCCAAGTAACGGGAAGAGGACAGGCAACCTGTGACAAAACGCAGCTGCTTACTCCCAGAAGTCAGGGAGGGGAGACCTGGCTGGAGTACTCACTGTGTTTAAAATGCCCTTTTAAAAAAAAACGTATTTTCTAAGTCAAAAGGATAAGAAGCTGTATCTCTCCCTCTCTCTCTCTCTCTTATTTATTTTTTTTGCTTACATTAGAAAAAAATTATAACATTTGGGAATATGTTATAAAAAAATTCTTAATTTTATTTTTAAAATTTCCTAATTTAGGTCCATGTGAATAAATATTGACATATAAATTATAATCTGAATGGATATCATAATTTATAATTCTTGGTTTAATAATAGCCCAGATATTTGCTCAGCTTTTTTCGTAATTATCATTATTAATACATGTGTAATAGTTCATGTATTTGAGATATGTGATCTCTCTATGAAATTTGTGATCATTTCTAATTATGGGTACTAAAAATTAAAATGTGATACATGTTTCCAATTTTTCACCATCACGAATAAGAGTTAATGCATTTTTTTCCTATTATAGAATTATTTCTCGAGATAAAATTTGGGGACTGGGATTATGGAGGCAAAAAGCATGAACCCTGTCCGCTGAGTTCCTATATACCTTCTTGCAGAATCTGCACAGCCCAAATCCAAGGGGTGTTGTTCATAAAGTTCCCGTCCTCCTGGAAGTTTTACATTGTAGATGGTGTCCCCTGCATCACCTTTGCAAACTTTTGTGGCAGCCCTGTAATGAATCTTGAAATACCAGCCTACTACTAGGTCCCATTCTTAAGGGTAGGCATAAAAGAATCTCAAGAAACACACACACACACACACACACACACACACACACACAACACACAGTCCTACTCTCTTGCATACTTTCTTGTTTAAAGAGTTAATTAGGAATGTAAAGCTAGAATATTTAGTAACGATAAAGTCAAATGACTAGATTCCTCTACAAAACTCAGACATAGTTGATAGTGTAGTACTTAAGATTAAATTATTTGGAGTTAATAATCTGTGAATTCAGTTACAACTTCAAGAAAAATTAAAGATTAAAGAAGAAACAATTTGATAAATATACAAAAACATTAGAAATGATAAATTGTGACTATGTCTTTGAAAACACTAACATAACAAATTGTTGATTAACAGTGAAAAAGTAGAGAAAAATAATAAATGAATCATTTAAAAATGAGGGAGTAAACCAATATAAAAGAGATTAACTTCATATGAATATTACATTGCTATATATTAAATTTGAAAAAGGCAATAAATTACATGTCCTATTTAAAAATCATAAATATGAAAGCCTAAGCAGATGAATGACCCAAAAAATTTTGACAAAGGTATTATAGTTTATAAAAAATCAGTTAAGAAAAAATTAGAATCTCATTCTTAAGTTGTTTCAGACATTCAATAAATAATCTTGTTATAGAAATAAATTGATGGCAAAAATAGGATCAAATGATAAAATTCTTTTTAATCAGGCAAATTTCACTAGGACCCAAGCTTAGAGAAAAATAATATAAAAATTTAAATGTGGTAATACCTGTAAACTGCTTATTTTAAAACAATTGGGAAAAGCAGGAATCAAAATTGAGTATACAGTATGATTTCAATCATGTAATGAAACCACGCATTACAAAAAAAAATGAAACCAAGAAGGAAATGTCATAATATTGGGAGTAGTTTATTCTGATTTGAGTGATATCTTTTCCTTTTCAAAGATTTCCTAATTCCCACTATGAGTTGATGGGGGTAGGAAGTGTTACATTGTGAACCATGTCCCCCCTAAAAACCACGTGTGGAAGCCCTGCCTTAGTAACTTCCTCAGAATGTCACTGTGTTTGGCGATAGGGCCCTTAAAGAGGTCATTAAATTAAAATGACATCATTAAGGTAGACCCTGATCAAATCGGTGTCCTTATAAGGGGAGTTAGGACACACACACACACACACACACACACACACACACTCTCTCTCTCTCTCTCTCTCTCTCTCTCTCTCTCTCTCTCTCTCTGTGTGTGTGTGTGAAGACCACACTCAAACCAAGGAGAAAGCTTTGTAACAGGTCTTCCCTCACAGCCCTCAAAAAGAACCACTCCTGCTGACACCTTGATCTTGAACTTTTAGCCCCAGGAACTATGAGAAAATAAATCTCGGTGGAACTTTGTTAAGGCAGCTCTTGCAAACAAATAAATACAGGGGCCCGCCTGCTTTACTTCTTCCCTCCCTCTCTCATTTTCTTTCCTTCCTCAGGATTCTTTCTTCCTTTATCAATCAAAATCATCTCCCTGGAGAACACTGAGAAAATGTTTAAAGCATGTATTACTTCTACATCTGGTATTTTATAACACTTCTTGTCAATAACTTGACATATTGGTTGGGGACAGTGATATGAATTACTGGGAGCTTTATTAGTAACATTATAATCAGCATTTGTAATCAGCAACTCAGGCCAGGGGAAGCCACTGGACTAGCCATAGGCATTTCTGTTTGAGTTTTGTTCATCAGGTAATAATAAAGGCAGGAAGAATGGGTGAGTCTTTGTGTCAATAATAGTGTCAGAAAAATAGAAGAGAGAAAGTCGTTACTTCCACATATCAGCTCCGTTTGATCAAAACTGGATTGCTCAGTGATGTCAAGTGTTTATAGTTGTTCTTTTATAGCTATGAAAATACCTTTATTTTGATACTCCCGAAGGAAAAGTAATGTTGTTATTGCCAGGCTGAAACTCTAAAGCACAAAGTATCTTTATACCCATTGACTCAATTGCCTTTATAATTCAAGTCTTGGCAACACAAACATTTTATAAACTACTATAGTGAAAATGAAATTTGGATTTGCATGGGAAGAGACTCCTATAAGGACCCAGTAGTAGGCTGTTAATAACCCCATCAGATGACTTTGGTACTATAGATGCATTGGTGTAAACTTCCACAAAGAAATATGCTCTTTTCCATTGTTCCTCTAAGTAGGACTTTTTATTTTCATAAGGGCATATTTGCAGAGGAATACTTCTCCATTATAAAGAAACACCAGTGTGAGCAGATGGCGAGCAGCCACAGATTCCAATTCTCACAGCATAGAGGCTCAGGGGTTGGCTTTCTAGAAAGAGTGGAGTGTGAAGAAAATTTACTGACTGCTAAAGAGGGGAATACCTTTGGGATGGCTCTCTGCACATGCTCCAAGTTTTTAGAGGTTGGCTCAAAAAAATTTTCAAGCGTCCCGTTCGCCAAGTCAGTTGCTTCTATGAGTAGGATGCAGCAGCTAGTGCTACCAAAGGAGTCCTGCTCGGGAAGTCAGCAGAATGGAACGCGGCTCCGGCCATGGCTGCTGGTGCCCTGCGACATGGCTGGGCTGCTTTGTTCCCAGTGTCAGTCAGCATCTGCAGACTTCATCAGCTATTTTCAGGGTTAATAGAGCTCCCAGCAGAGGATCTGATACGAACCAGGTCTTCAGTAAGTGCTAGGTGGTGGCAAATAAGCCGAATAAAATCTATTATCCAAACATGACTTGTCAATCAGAGAACGCAGAAAAAGCAATGGATGAAATTTAGGACCCATTCCAGACACAGAATTTATATCAGAATAGAGAGACTCTTTCAGAATATTAAACTCAATGTGGATCAAGAGAAATCGTACCTTAAATTTGGATAGAGAAAAAAGGCACCAAGTTATTACCATGATTTTATTATTTATGTGTTTGTTTATTTTTTAATTGTGGCAAAATACACATAACAAAATTACTGTGTCAACATTTTTAAGTGTACTGTGTTGTGGCATTAAATGCCTTTACACTGTTGTGTAACCTCACCACCATCCATCTCCAGAAATTCTTTTACCTTGCAAAACTGAAACTTTGTACCTATTAAACCACAACCTCCACTGGAAAAGAAGGCAACAGCATCATTATTTCTGGATTGCATAAGTATGTACCCGGAAAATCTGCAATAATATGCTAAAATTATAGTTAAGTGTTGATTGAAATGGCCAGACTCAAAAAAACTGCTCAAGTATCAACAGCATTATCATATATGTAGAAAACTCAGCTAGAAAATATGACAAAATGGGCTGCCATTCACAAAATCAAAAACTATAAAGTACTTAGAAGGAAACTTGAGAAAAAAATTACATGTGCCTTTGAAGTATGGCAAAGCCTTTGAAACATGACAAAGCCTCCTTGGGAGAAGTTAATTATTTCCAAAAGAATGTATGAATTAGCAGACCATACTAATTCATACATTTAAAACAATTCCAATCAAAATTCCAACCAAACAGTTTAAGTTGGTGGGACAAGGTGTTCAAAAGATAATTCGTGGGAGGAGCAGTTAGGAGGATGGGTAAAGAAGTTGAAAGGGATTAAGAAATACAAATTGACAGTTATAAAAACAGTCACAGGAATAGAAAGTATAGCATAGGGAATATAGTTAATAATATTGTAGTAACTATGGTATCAGTTGTACTAGGCTTATTGTGGTGATCACTTCCTAAAGTATATAAATTTTATATAATATTGTATGTTAAGTATAATAGAAATTTTTTAATTTTAAATATAAAGAAAAAGATATTTCAAAGTAAGATCATTATGGTGGTGAGAAGCTAGAAAGGAGGCCTTAGCCAAATAAATATTAGAATGTATTGTAAAACAAAAAATAATTAAGCAGTATGGCCTTGGAATCAAAATTGAAACATAAATCCTCTGAAATATGAAACATCGCATAAGCACTTGACCTGTTCAAATTAAGAGATGAGAAAGCATTGTTAATGACAAGATAGCAGATGAGAAGGGAGAATGAGTTTAGGTTTATACATTTTGCTGTACACCAAAATAATCTCTGGATACATTAAAGAGTTAAATAGTTTTTAAATTTTAGTTTTAAAAACATACTCAAAGTACAATAAAATATTAACCAGGTAATTAGGGAAATTTGATCAAGACCTTTTCAACATGAATCAGAAAAAAAAAACCCACTAAATGAAAAAAAAGGACCATTTTAAATACATAAATATTTAAAAATGCACTAACCTGATAAAAATTAAGTTTATAAGTATGTAATATGAAAATTCGATAATCCGAGATTAATATTTGCAACACATTAAGCTTATTCGATTTTGCAAAGGAAGCAGGAAGATGCTATGCCTAAGTGGGCCCAGACGGAGCAGACAGCATTTGTTGAGTGCTTTCATTGAGTCAGGCATGCATTGCCCTTAGCTTAGGTATCCTCCCCACACCTCTATGAGACCAGAGGTGTCCATGTCTTCATCTTACAGACTTTACCCTACTTTGTCCTCTAGACGTTGAAAGCAGAGTTGGAACTTTTGCTTTAACCACTATCTTTATACACACACACACACACACACACACACACACACACACACATACACATATACATATACATACATTTTTTAGATATTCCTGCAGCGTAGTGGTCAGAAGTGTTCTGCAATTCATTGACTTAATATTCATTGAGTATGTACTACATAGCAAGCCGTGGACTGGGCACCTGGAATTGGAGACAGAAATGATATTTTTCACATGTACAGTGGGAGAGACAGGCAAGTAAAATAACCTCTAACAACATGATGCTATGTGTGTTCTACTGTGCAAATTAAAACAACATTCCGGCACCATTTTGATGGCCAAGCTAAAATTTGAAATAATACTAAGAGCGAAAGCTTGAAAGAATTATACAGATCTTTAAAAAAGCAATGAACACTCACATATGAAAAACTTCAGAATGTTATTCCCTTTGACCCAGTAATCTCTCTTATTCTTGGAAGTTCATCCTAAAGAAATAATTCATCAAAAGGGAACAAAAGTATGATTTATTAATTAGCCTTTCAAATATTTATTTGTGCCTTTTGCCTACTAGATCTGTGTTAGGATCTGGGGAGCTGAAGGTGAACAAGAAATTCATTCTACAAAAGTCTTTATTCGGCCTTCATTGTGATAGTGAAAACTGGAAATAACATTAATGCTCACTAATAGAGAATTATTTTAGTTATAATGGTACATTGGCTTGCATAAATATGGTAAAGTGTTAAAATTGTATTTCAAAATTACATAAGAAAAAGGGTCATTTTCATGATACAATGCTAACTTATAAATAGTAAATTTCATATATAGTTCTATTGCTATAATAAATATTTCTTCATAAAGGCAAAAGCTAGAAAAGTATATGCTAATAAAAAAGTTGTATTAGGGTCTGGGGATTATGAATGATTTTTATTTTACAAAATTAATATTACTGCTCTTCCACTTTTCAGTGAAAAACAGAAAGAGGAGCAAGAGTTTCTGTAACCAAACAGTGATCCTGGAAGAGATTAATAATTGATTACAAAGGGGTTTGCAACATGAAGTTCTGTGTAACAGCTCACAGAATAACAAACCAGAACTTCAAGATGTAAGGATATTCCCGCCTTATACCGACAGATAGGGAAGAGATGTTAGAACATGGGATAAAGGGTTGCACTGAAGTCTCATTCATACAACACCGTAATTACTCTGAAATTGCTAGCTTCCAGAGACACACTAGCAATACAGTATTCGTGAAAGGTTGTCAAATACATGTTATTCAGGACTCCCAAAGGTCAGGTATTCAGCATAACAAATGATAAAACACTTCCATGACCTTTTGTCCCTTTGAGTCTTCCTCTGACCTCCACGTATGTGCTCTTAAATCAGCTGACCTACCAGTAAGAAAGCAGGAACCCTGGTCTCTCTGGCTTTTTCTTGACACATACCCCTTCACCGCCTTTCTGGTTCTTGATACCTTCATAGTCCTGAGGCTAACTATCTGTCAACAAGAAAGAAGCAGTGGAAAAATAAGAAACATGGTATCCAGTGCGAGGCCTGACTCACGCAGACTTCCTTGCATTGCACAAAATGAACTGTCCTGTGGGCAGGAGAAGTAAAAATGGCTAGGCAAGGGCTCTCTAGGGACCAGCCTTTCCCCCAGCTTCAGTGGCGAGGGTGAGTTGGATAAAGAAAAACTTAGTGCCTGGGTGAGGTGGACAGTGCAGGTTCCATGGGTGCTGCATGGTGGCTTCACTAACTGTTACAGTCCGCTGTGAACTTTGGTGAAGGTCGTGATATCTAGCTCTTGGCTCCGGTGAACAGAACAAGAAGCTAGAATCTGGGCAGGGAGGCTGCGGCCCCTATAAGAATACCAGCAAAATTAACCCGTCACAACCAGTGCGAGATGCTAGCCTCTGTCCAGGTTCAATTTCTGCTCTGTAGTGTCTTTGCAGAACTTAATGCTTGGTTCTGTAATTACAAATTACATCGATATCTTTCCCAAACACACCTACGTTGACCTGTCCATTCTTGCATCAGTTCAGAACTGCCTTGGTGGTTTTCCTTTTCGATCAGCAGTGTGTTGGCTGTAAGCACCCACTTCTGCCTTGGATGAGGGCTGCTAGACCCCGTGTCACCCATGACCAACACTGCTTGATTTCAATACCGATCCGTCCACTGCTTCTGGCCTCACACACTCCCCACTCCCCTTGTAAATGATGGCCGATATTTTCCTTCGTGGTGTTCCTTATTTCTCTTTTGCTAAAACAGGCATCACTTGCCTTTTGTGGTGGAATCTACATGGCCAGTAGTCTAGTGAAACCGGTCATCGAGGAGGCTTTCATTAGACTTTCACCAAATTTCATTTTCTAACACAAAACAGAATAGTCAGGTCATCATATAGCATTCTTAATGATGGAGGAGGTTTGTGTGTTCTCTGTATGTAGTTCAGGCTACCTTTGAGAAAAGTCTATTATTTCTTGTATTATTTGTCACATACACAAACCATTAAAGAGACTTGAAGAAGGGCTTTACCGATTAAATATTTACCAGTAAAGACTTGACAACAGCCCAACCACCTCTTAAGCATTCAAATAAGTGGCAAAATTTTCCCAGAGGAGAGAAACCCAGGGAAATGATAAGAGATGGCAATTCTAACAAGTCTCTTTAGAGCACCTTTTATGATATCCGAAAAACTAAAGAATATTTGGTCTGTGATGTATTTCACACCTTTATCTTTCAAAGCCCCTACTTAGAAAATCCTTGACATTCATCGACATAGAGCAACTAATTTCCCATTTTTGGAAAACTAAGATAAAGACTTGCCCCCAAATATGAAGAAGGAGTTCTAGAAAGATCCCACAAAGAAGCTCTCAGCATGCATTCACCCTTTATCCATCCAGCCAACGTGTTTGAATGGGGTACTACATCTTAGTAAGCGAAGCACTTTCCACCAAGCAGACTAAGAAAACAAATGCACAGGGGCCTGTGACACGTGTCCTAGGGGTCTTCAAAGAAGGTTCCAGGGATTGGGAGTAATCTTATTCTACTGGGGAAGCCGGAGAAAGTTTCCGTTCAGAAGTGGTGTAATATCGAATTGGGGGAACTCGTTACGACATACAGGAGAGGCATTCAGGTTGTTATGATAGTGTCACTTATTTCGAATCTTTGTCAACACTTGCCAACAAGTCTTTCCCTCAATTCCTCAATTTGCAATGGGATGTCTTTTTCTTATTGATTTTTAGATGTTCTTTGAAAATATATTCTCCATATGAGTCCTTTGCTAGACAGGTATGTCATAAATATCTGGTCCCACTCTTAATTTTATATATGCAATCAGGTCATCTGTGAACAATTTTCATTTTAATTCTACGTTTCTAAGCGTCATACCTTCTATTTCTTTTGCTTTCTTGTGCTACCTAGGGCCTGCAGTATGATATTTGGTGGACATAGCATAGAGAGCATCCTTGTCCTACACCCAAATTTGGCGTTCAGCATTACATGGGATGTTGGTGGAAGAGTTTCTGCAGATATACCTCATCAAATTAGGAAAATTGCCTTTTCCTCCTAATTCGTTAAAAAGGTTTTTGTTTTGTTTCATGGTCAGTGACTGGATTAAAGTGATTTTTATGCATCTGTAAAGGTGAGCGTATATGATTTCTCACCTTTTCTCTGTCAGTGTTAACACTTACCTTGCATTCCTGGATTCCAGCTTTGCTGTGGTATAGTACTCTTTTTAAACATTGCTGGATTCCATTTGTTATTATGTTCTTAGGACTTCTGCATCTGCATTCCTGAGAGATATTGGCAGATCATTTTCTTCTCTCATAATATCCCCATCATGGTTGGTTTAAGGTTGTGCTGTTTTCATAAAATACGCTGTGAAGCCATTCCTCTTTTTCTGTTCTCTGGAAGATTTTGTGTAGCATTTGGTTCTTTATTCCTTAAATATCTGGAAGAATTTATCCATGCATTTTTTCCCCCCTCAAACTTTGACCTCTGAAGTCCTGGCTGTCTTGCCTCCTTCGTGATCTTTTTACACAGCTATTTCTAAAATTTAAACAGATGTATAATTATTCTCAGCCGGATGTCGGTCTCATACAACTGAGACTTTGCAAACTCCTCTTTTTAAGGGCCATGTATAACTAGAGCGTAGAGTAAGCGGTTGGAAACACGTGCACATTAGGGTTCAATCATGAAAGACCTCGGATCGGGGACACTGCTGAGCAACGGGAACCCCTGGCAGTTTGGGGGGTAGGGGATCACAGTGTCAGAGTTGGAATCAGGACAGGAAACGTGGCAGTGATAGCTGATGTGAAAGGAAGGAAGAATAGGTAGTAGTTATTATATAAGAATTCAGTGTGGAAGCAAACAAGGGTCTGTTCAGGAAGGTGCAGCGAAAATGTAAGCTTCCTTGCAACCTGTGGTTCTCAGAGTAGGGTCCTGGAGCAGCAACAGAAACTCCCCTGGGAACTCGCTGGCAATGTAGTCCTCAGTCTTGCCCACCTGCTGATAGGACATCAGGGCAGAGGCCCAACAATCTTTGCCGACTAACCCTCCAGGGATTCCAATGTTCATTCACCTTGGGAACGACTTTCAGCTGCAGACCGATTTTAGCTTCCCTCACAGCTAGGGATGACTGTGGGGCACCCGCTCTGGCCAGACGCATAAGAGGCAGCCCACTTGGGATACTTGTAGGAGACCTTTTGCTCTCTTGATTGAAAAGGGCAGGTGAAGCTGGGGCTGCCTGTTTTCCTTCTTCTTGCCATGACTACTGGTTGGCATTGTGGCCACGGGGCACCAGGTCTGAGGAAGAAATCCAGTCGGCTGGGGATGGCAGGGCAGAAATCGGGGTTCTCGACAACATCGATAGGCCTCACAGCAGCCCCCCCCGGGCTATCTTCCTTCACACGATGCGCGTGTTTACCGTTCAGTTCCCTGGTAATCGAGTATTCTGCGCTCATAGCTAAATCAGTTCATAACTGATCGCTGTGTCACGTTTCAACTGGGCACTGTGTGGAAGAGCCTAAATGATCCCCCTGTAAGTCAGGGGGAAAAAATTAACCTACTTCCGAAAAAGAGATAGCTGCTAAACTTTGACCTCCCGGGAGACCACAGCTTTGAGTAACATTTGGTCTCTGGGTGTCTTGGGCAGAGAAGGCAGTTTGGGGCGTTGTGACACATGCATTTCCTGGATGAAGCCACTTCTCGTGGTGAGCACCGAAAGCAGGAATTGCTGTACGTTGCCTCAGCGTCACCATTTGCCTTCTTCCCATCCAGAAAGCGAAATCCCCTGGGAATAAAAGTCCACCAAAATTCACACCAGGGATGAGTCTTTTCCTAATTACCATTATCAGGATTCATCACTGAACACTATTTCTTGCCTTCCCAAGACTGTGGAGCAAGAGAGTAGTGATTTTTGGCAAAGGAGTAGCACCACAGCGCAGGGGGCGGTGCCTGGCAGCTTCCTTGCAACGTGGCACTGGCTCGGTTGCTTGGAGCTCCCTCTCCCTGTGTGCTCCAGATGGCACCAGGTCACAAACAAGCTTGGGTGGCATTTATGACTTGCATGTGACAGCCCTGTTCCAAAGGGACTGACCCACAGCGCACGACAAAAAACTCTAGTAGGAAACCTCAACTGAGCGGCTTACACGGAGACTGCCTAGGGGTGCTGCCCACATACCCCGCTCTGGCTCCTGATTGCGTGTTGACTTGTAGGTGCCATTTTGGGTCCCAAGCCGGATATTCTGTGAATGGGTAAAATCCTGAATCACCTCCGCAGAGAGCTTTTTGGCACTGACCACGCTGTTTAAAATTACCAACCCTCCTCCAAACTCTAGCATCATGCATCCTTTCGCATCTTTGCTTTATTTTCAGCGTAGTATTTATCACCATCTGGCATACTATGTGTTTTACTTATTCAAGTTTTATTGTCTTTCCTCCTCCACGAGATGGTAGGTTTTACGAGAGCAGGACTCTTTGCCCTTTTTGCTCGTTGCTCCATCTACACTATTTAGGAAAGTACTTGGCATATAGTAGGTGCTCACTGAATGTTGGAGAAGGAGTGGCCGACAGGTCCTGACAAATGGCATGCCCTCCTGATGCTATTTGCCATTCTGTCTCTGCGGTATAAGCCTTCAAGGATACCAGGCTCCAAATTCTGCTGCCTAATTCTGCTCCACGTCAACATGGATTGGTTGAAAATAATACGATTATAAAAACTATTATGTGTTTAACCCTCATTGTATATAATAGACGAACGCGAAGCTTTGAGATACATGATCTTATTTAATTCTCGGAACATCATTTATGAATGGGGAACAAGGTGTCTCAGAAGACTCCTTTAGGTCTCCCAGCTGGGACTCGAACTTGGGACCGTCTGACTCCAACGCCTGGGCTTTCACCTGCCACTTCTTTGGAGGACAACTACAGCCTGACTTGGCATATTTATGTTACCGTGATTTCTCCTCCTCTTGCTAAAAGATAGGTGATTTTGTGTAAACCCAACACTCAAGTGACGGATCAGAGGTGTTTTATCCAGACCTCCTCCTGCCTAGATGGGTCGATAGATAAGTAGAAAGGTAAATAAATAAGTACATAAATAAAATACTTGGCAGAGGTTCTGGTTAAATGTTGACTCTTTAGGGGTTTATGTGCCTTTCAAAGAAGAAATTGAAACCGTTTTATGTAGAACGAACTTATTTTGGCAGTGTTTTTTTAAAAAATACAGTGAAGTCCTCACTTTAAGTTGTCAATAGATCCTGCAACTCTAAGTGAGATATCAGACAATGAAACCAATTTAACCACGAGCTAAATGACATAAACCAGAGTTAAGCTCGCGTAGCATCTCATCAACATGATACCGACGCGACGTTATTCATGGACCTGCCATGGCATCAAGACAGACAGTTTCATAAGTCCTATTTCCTAAAGTGTCTAATATAATTAGACACTCACACAGGTCTTAGAATCGATAATAATAGAAGTGACAGATCCTTAAAAAGTGCTTATTACATGTTGGGCTTAAAATCTGCAACAGCCCCAGGAGCAGACAGAGAGGGGAACTCCTGTTTAACCTGTGGCCTTGGAGGAAATGACCAAGGCGTTTGTTGGCCAGCACTGCAGTGGCACCTCGGTGACTCTCAGGTCCTCGGTCGTCCATGCTGCTCTGTGCATTCTTGCGTTTACTCACACAGTTCTCTCTTCCTGAGATGCCTTTCCCTTCTCGTTGGCCCTGGGAGCTCCTGTATCTTCTTTGAACTCTTCTCGGATGTTGTCACTGCCCATAAGAACCTCTTCTAGGCCCCCCGAGACTTGGTCATCTGTTTTCCGCCGTGCGCCAGATTACCCTGTACTTATCTGTGCACGACATAAGGCATTGGTCATTTTGTTCCCTTCCGATAAGGCGTGAGGCTCACGAGGGAAGGGGCTGTGCTGCATTCATCTTCATAACCAATGACACCTCGTGTAACGCCTGGAACAAGAGTGTCCATCAACTGCGCTGAAACCAAAGGGGCTAAGACGAAGTACAGCTTAGCATGACTGGCCCTGGAATTCAGGGAGCTTACCAACGAATAACATGCCCGAATTTTTAGACACCAGGTAGTCCCCTGCTGGACTCTCTCAAACGTCATCTCTGCAGCTTCGAGGCTGTCATTTTTAGCATGTACCACAGCTATAGCAGAGTGTTAAGGGTAACCAGGGTGAAAGGGGGCTCCAAGACATGGTCCTTGAACTCTTCTGCATCAAAGGAAAAAGTGATCAAAAGAAGACCCCAGGGAGCTGCCATCTGTGTGTTCCTTGCCTAAATCTAGCAGGCAGTGGACGCAATGCTGTGTATAAGAAGACATTCCATCGACCAAACTGCAGGGAAATTTTCAAAACTCAGAGCTTTGATTATTTGGGTCTAGACTAGAAGATCGCATGCTAAAGTAATCTTGGGAAATGCTGCAGGCTCTGAGAAGCATGCAGACTGAAGACTCTGAGAAGTCCTGCTACCGAGAAGCCTGGTTGATGTCACCGTTTTCCAATCATATTTAAAAAGGTCCTGGATCTCAGACACACCACACCAGAACACCTCAGCCAAGAGACGAGCTGACTGGCATTTTAACGGATGTCTCTGCAACAGGGTTGCCAAAGAGCACTTACCCACAGTTTGTTTGACCAAGGGACGCAAAAGGCTTGGCTCGGCATCTAAAAGTCGCCCAGCATTTGTCTAGGAACTGCCTCTGTGAAGCTGATGCTAGAACATGGTGTGAGTGTCCGAAGCTACACAGGCTCTGTGCAGGGAGGGGGCAGCGTGTTTATGAAGCAGAGGAATGTTTAGGAGTGTGGGCAGGCAGCCAGCTGCACACAGGATCTGTAAAACTTGACTCCTTTAGGAAAATGATTAAAATGAAATGAACCTTTTGTGGCCAGCGGGTTCTCCTCCTTTACAGATTTCCGCGTAAGGTCCTACAGTCTGCTGTGAGTCTCCTGTCTCGGTAATCTCTCTGTCCTCTGCACGTGGGAAGGGGTCTACATCCTACACTGGGACCTAGATACAATTGGAAGTGCTAACTTCAGCCAAGCTGAGCAGGCTTCTCTGCAATAGGACTTCTCAGAGCCTTCAGTCTCTGTGACGTGTACAGGGCATGCAGCATCTCCCAAGATTATTTTAACATGGAAGCATTGTCTTCTTTTCCGGTGGAGTATTTCATGGGAGCAAATGGGCCACAAGTGCACGTTTTGGAATCATTGGAAATAAGCCTTATGCCGAGTGCAAAAGCCAGTCACAAAAGACCCCATACTGTACGATCCATGGATACGAAATGTCCAGAACTGGCGAATCTATAGAGACAGACAGCAAATTAGTGTTTGCCGAGGGACAGGAAGGCAGGTGGCGGGGAGTGAGGTGTGACTGCTCATGGGTGAGACACTTCTCTTGAAATAAAAATGTTCTAAAGTTAGGCTATGGTAATGATTGCACAACTTTATAAATATACTTAAAACCCATGGAATTATACACTTTAAATAATATGGAATTTTATGGTATGTAAATGATGTCAACCAAGCTGTTCAGTTTTTCTTTCGTTCTTTCTTTCGTTCTCTTTCTCTTTCTTTCTTTCTTTCTTTCTTTCTTTCTCTCTCTCTTCTTCTCTTTCTTCTTTCTCTTTTCTTTTTCCTTTCTCTTCTCTTTCCTTTCTTCCTTTCTTTCCCTTCTTTTCCTTTCCTTTCCTTTTCTTCCTTTCCTTTCCTTTCCTTTCCTTTCCTTTCCTTTCCTTTCCTTTCCTTTCCTAGCAAAGATCCTATAAAGATTGTTTCACTCCCGCTAATTAGAGTAGGTAGTTCTTTGTTTCTCTTTCTTGTATCTCTTTTCCCTCCCAACCTTCTGTGGGTCTACCGCACCCATTCCATCCCTCCCATTCTTTTCTAATAGACCGCTTTTGATTCAGGGGGAATGCACGTGCACAGGTTAAGAATTCCGATGCGTACTGGAAAGTGTGAAGCGAGACGCAGACGCTTCCGCTGACCGGTGAAGCGCTGCTCCATTCTTGGGGGATGGCCGCCCTCAGCAGTTTCACACAGGTCCCTTCAGCAATTGTTTACACAGTCACGGCCCGTGTCCACGTGCTGCCTGTGGGGTTTCTGCGCGCCATCGGGCCACACTCTGTTCTGCATCTTGTTTGCCGTATTTAGTGGTGTGTTTTGGAGATCTTTTCATGTCAGAGCGATCTCATCTTCCTAGCAATAACACAGGCCTCGTGGACTATTTATGCCGCATGTATAGAATCCGTCCCCTATGAAGAGATATTTTAAGTTGTCTCCAAAGGTGGGAGATTTTTATTGGACACATTTTACTGTTTCAGAATGTACTGCAATAAGGCCTTTGTGTGCTGGCACAGGGTAACTACTAGGAAGCGTTCATGGGCTGAAAGTCATGAGCCTTTCCATGTCAGTGAAGGTGAATGAATTGCCCCGCAAAACAGCATCCACTCCCACTCCCATCCTCTGGGGATGTGGGCGTCGACGTGTTTTAAAAGGTCTGTTGGGCTGGGACAAGGTCCACCTGCCTCAGCCCGCAGCCCTGAGCATACCCAAGCTCTGCCCTGGCCAAGGCCCTTTGCTTCTCGCTGTCATGGCGCGTTTCATTCTTAGCGCTCTGCCCACTTCCTGGGAAGATGCTCGCTCCCTTCTGTTCTCTCTGGTTCTCCTTGACAGCCAGGCCACCCCGGACTTGCACCAGTGTCCCGATCAGTATGCAAATGACCCGTCATTGTTCTGTCCAAGAAAGGGCCCGGTCAGCTCGTCTTCCGACTTCATGATACTCGACCGATGGTCCTAGGTCTCCCTTTTGCCTTCCTGCTTAACCGTGAGAAAAGTCACACCTTCTGCCGACTCCTGTCGTGACGTCACCTCAGGCGGCTGGCGGGGCTGAGAGTGGTGACAGGTGGTGGCAGCCATGTGTGAGGAGGACTGGCGAGGGGGCATGGAGCTGCACGCAGACTGGAAAGACAGTTTTTAAATTTTCAGAGGACCAATAAAAATGTGGCTAGAATAATATTGTGAGCATTTCTGGTTTTCTTGAGGCTCTGAAACAACCGAAATGCATGTGGTTTCAGCCGTGACGTGGGGTTGTCCCTCTTAAGAAAGGACTGGCTAGAAATATGCTAGCCTGCCTCAGGCTGGCCTCGTGTACACTAGCCGACCACCCCCAGGTGTATGACACTCTCTGCTGTGGGAAGGGGCCCTGATCCCAACCCTCTTCATCACATTACCTTCTTCTGGGGTCGAATTCCCAGCCCCTGCTAAGATGGAGTTTTGGTACTTCGTTAACTTAAGTGTCTCAGAAGTGACATCAGATGAAGAGGAAATGCTCCCTGTTCGTCAGCTTCTGATCAGATTACGCTTTGGCTTTTGTTCTCAAAATGCCGGTTGGAGGCTCAGCTCTGAAACTTACAAGCCGGGAGTGGGGTCGATTCCGAGGTAGAGACAGTGCTTCATGTTCCTGGACATGCCCTTCCTCAGCGATAAAATGAGCGTGTTGGTTTAGGGTCGTGACCACAGATGCCTACAGGGGTGAGTATATGTGTAGCAGGCAGGGAGACCGAGCTTGCAAGGGACCCCACACCTAACCCGGGGTCAGGGGTAGCCACTCCCCGAGTGACAGCTAATTGCTGCCACGCAGGGTAGAACGTTAAAACATCCTGCAGGCCAAACAAAACAACAGGTCTGCCAGCTCGTCGGGTGGTTTTCTGTGTCCGCCTGTGCCGGCTCTGATGCCGTCCTGTTCTGAATGGTACGAAGTAGGAGTGCCAGCAGCTACCCCTGTACTTAGTGTTTGCCAGGCTTACGCACTTAATAAGAGTTAGCTCATTCGCTTTGCAAAACAAGCCAATGGTATAGAGACCGAAATGATCCCCATTTTGCAGAGCAGGAAAATAAAATAGAAGAGCATGTTAAGAACAGTTCTTTGGGTGCTGGTCCTTGTCTATCCATATTTCTGCCTTAAAAATGAAAAAGAGAAAGCATCTGAGGAATAATTAAATTGTGTCCAGTGGGGTGCTTCCCCATAATGGGAGAGGAGATGGAGTTGGGGGATTTGAAGCAGCCCTAAGAATATAATACTGTGCTACTGAGCTACAAAAATCCTGCCCGATTTGTAAATTTGCGTTTCCATGGCAACACAAGTATATAGTTAAATAATCCTCACTCGTCTAGGACTGAATTCCAGCAACTCTTCCTAAACCTTCATCCTGTTCTAATCCCACAGCTGTTGCCATGGAAATGATCAGATAAGATTCCGTCCTGGAGGCAGATGGGCCTAGGGAAGCTAAGTCCTGGCCTACATAGAGTCCCTGAAATATGAGGTTTTGTTTTGTCTGTTTGTTTGGGTTTTTTTTTTTTTCTCTCCCCAATCCTCAAATCGTGGAAAGCGGCTGCCTGCGGGGAAAGGCTAATGCAGCGTTGTCATGAAAATTGGTCCTGGTGTTTGGGCACCTAGAGCCAATGAGAAAAAGTCGATTTTCAAAACCCCGCTGATCAAGGGAGAAATTGGGAACCTGCTTCTCTGACTCATTTTGGAAAGCTGCCCTAAGAGACCATCACGCTGGGGTTTTCTCCCGGGAGCCCGCACCCCAGCCGTGGTTTCCGCAGGCTGCATCCCCAACCCAGAGGGAGAACAGGTCACATGAGGCCACTCCTCCCTCGGCTTCCTCCGCCAGCCCAGGAGGGGCTGGTTCATCCTTCACTGTCCGTGAGGGGTGTCACTTTTCATGGTTGATGGGAGCTTACAGCACGCCCCCGGGGTTCACTCTGGTTGTGTCAGCAATGTCCTCAAAAAAAAAAAAAAAAAAGGAGTGACAACATTTTTCAGTGCCTTCATCAACATCCCTTTATCTTGTGCATTCTTGCAAACAGATTGTTTGGGGAGACCTCGTATTTAAATCATTGTTTCTAAGCGATACCTCGATGAAGTCCTGTTTTGTTTGAAGTGGAAGCAATACTTTGTCTCTATGTTGAGCAGTGTGACTATATGTATTGTGATGTCTTTGCCAGATCCTTCACTTGGGGCAAGGCTGGTTAACAAAGAATCTGAGAGTTACTGTATCTTTATTTCCCTTCTGTTCTTGGCCAGATCCAGCTACATTCTTATAGTATCATTCTTATCGGTCACCCCCCTTTAGAAACTTTGCTCATATGTGCTATGCATCATTTTATAAATTTTCACTTACATATAGTTAGTTCAGTAAGTACCTGAATTAATATATGTGTTCCATAATTTGAAACACCAGTGCAGAGGGTTTGGGGTAAGATGCTGCTATCAAGCTGTTAATATTTATCGTGTGGTAGATGACGCCTTTCACCATAGCTTCAGAGCAACAGCCCGGCCACTTCTAGAACCTGCTTAGTTCTGGGCCCCTTGTCTGTCTTAGGTGGTAAAGGTTATGCTTTTCAATGACAAGTAACATTTCATCTTTGCCCTTCTCTTAGCTTTCATAATTGCATGTGATATTGAAGAGGGACAAGGGCTGAGTCATTTCTTAACTGAAAAAAAAAAAAAAAACCATGGAAAATTGGAACTGAAAGCTTGCCATTCTCCGGCTGACTTCTGACTCTAACCAGTGCTGCAAGATTTTGCTTCTCTTTCACCGAGCAAACCACTGGCCTGCAGCCCGCCATTCCTGCCTGCTTGCGCTTGCTGTGCTATTCCGATCATTGCCCCAGCCCTGCATTAACTTAATCTTCGCAGACACCTTGCTGTCTTGAAGCTGAGTGTGTAACTTCAACCAATACTTTTTGCATGCAAGGGAGTGTACCCATTACTACAGTGGTGAATTATGTCACTTCCACAATCAGGGGAAGTTCTGAGCTAGAAGTTCACAGTTGAAGAAAAATGATCCTAGATGTGACCACACTAAGTGTGTCTGTCTGCAAATCTACGTCTCCAGAGCCGCTCAGGGTCCAGGTCCCCACCACTGCACCTCTGAATATCTCTCAAATTTATCCCCTATCAAATCACCATCATCTCTCTGACAACTGTGGTGTCCTCAGTCAGTGTCCCAGATCCCCTCTTAGCCCCCTCAATGCAGGACCACAGCAATGTTTTAAAAAATAGGAATCTGATTGCGCTGCTGTTTTATTTAAAAGCTTTCAATGACTCGCCTCTGCCTTGGATTAAAATCCAAAACCCTTCCCATGGCTCTGCATGAGTGGCCCCCTTCCTGCCTGGATCCACCTCTTCTGCATTTTCCATGCCCCAGCCACATACCCAGGTCCCCAATGTGCATACCATGTCCAGGGCACTCTGTCCCCTATTCCTGCTCACACTTTGGCCTTAGCCGAAATGTCACTTCCCCCAAATAAGCCTCCAATACGCTCCCAGACTAGCTTGAGTCTTACTCTTGTAGACTCGCCCTGTGCAATGCACACGCATTTAGGGGAATTTAACATACCTGGAACCACACAGCAATATGCATAGTACTTTATAGATAGAACCTTCTAGAATGGCCGTTCCACGAAGACAAGGACTGTGTTTTTGCTGTGCACCTTGTTCTTCCAAGTGCCTGGCACAGACGAGGGACCTCAAAAACAGCTTAAAATGATGAATGAACGGCCGTGGCATAATAGGGGGTGTGAGCTGTCGTTGGCGTTAAGAAGCGCCTGACCGTCAAAGGCAGATTGTTGAAAAGGCCGTCGATGTTTGGGAATCGATGTGCGATACAGGACGCTTTGAGCCAGACCCCTCAAGGAGCTCACAGCCTAATGAAGTGGACTTCCAGAGACATCACACCACCCCGAGGTACGTGGATTAAGCGCACGACTTCGTCCCACACAAAAGGATGTCTTGCATTTCCTGTTTTACGTCGCAGGATGTCAGCACGATTCGGAAGACCTAAGTATTTCATGCCCTCCATCAAGTTGAGTTTCCCCGGTGAAGCCAATGCTAATCCTTGAAAACGAGTATTTTTCTTACATCATGGACCGTAACTCGAGCCAACGGCTTCATCTGAAGCAAAGATGATCCACTTCAAGGTTAGAGGAAAGCGAGGCTGAAAATAGGGTCGGGCGGATGGAGGAGCGGGGAGGTCCCTTTCGGGTCGACCTGAAATCAAGCGATGATGGAACAGAGCCTTTGAATCCCCAAGCTCTCCGTCATGTAGGACGCCCCTGTCCGGAGGGGAAGCTTAGAGGAGGCAAGCCCGTTAGGCTGAGGGCGATTCCTGGGGAGCACTTGCATTCCGAGGCTCAGGAGACAGGGAAGGTGAGGGACTGACCTGCGTTCTTCCCGAAGGCTGGCCCTGGGGCTCGGGGAAGGGAGGAAACGAACGGTTTTAGGCATCGCTTGCTTCACAACACAGCCCTTTCCCGACTCCAGCAGACACTGGCTGGTGGGTAAAGACAAGCTAAAATGTCCTGTCCCTCCCAGAAAGACTTCAGTATATTTCTTAAGAATGAGGTTACATGGATTGTTTTTGCTCCCAGGAACAGAGAGGAGCACCTAGGAATGAGTATCAGGGGCTTTTGTGGCCCCGGGCGGTGCTGTGGGCCAAAGCTTTTTTGATCCTTTTGTACTTTCTAGTTTTTCATTTTATTGTCCTTGGCTGATGTACAGGAGTGACTGACAGGAAGGCTCCCGGGGCTCCCAGCTGTCGGGTTGTAGGTGAGACTGGCTTCCGGAAGGCCATATCTAGAAACAAGGCTGCTGCCACGTCTCTTTCAGGAACCCAGGTGCTCTCTAGGCCAGGTCCCAGCTCGTGATCTAAGTGGCAGTGCCTGTAGCAGTGACAGGCTCTCCGTCTTTGCACACCAATTGTACGTGCCAGGCAAAGGGCAGTTATCTATAAATATTTTTTTTTTCCTGCATAAACAGACAGTGCGGCCACAGCCCTTCCAGCCTCACACTGCAATCTGTTTTTCCAGGCTCCAGCTAACTAACCACCCTCCCGCCCTTCCCTCTGCCCTTGTCTCCTGGTTGTCGTGCTGTGCAGATACCTCTTTGTAGACAAGGGATGAGGACGTCAAGCAGGTGTGGCCTCACCACCTGCCTCTGTGTCATCATCCCATAACCCTATCCAGGCCAAACACAATTAGATGTTCAAAGCCTTCATTTCTGAGCTTATGACAGAATTGCTCAGAGCTCCTTTATCTTCTCAAAGAAACTGTAAAACCCTTGTCGCATTCCTGGAACTCATTTCCTGTTGGGAACCAGCCTGCCACCGAGATCCGTTTCTTTTCAAAAGCCTGACCGGTGCCTTATCGGGGTCTAGATGGCATCCAGAATCGGAGAGGCACTTAAACATTAGGCATTCTTTCTGGGAATGAAGTCAGATAAATGACTTTTGTTCTTTTTAATCTCACTCTGTGAAACCTCTGGTCACTCAGAAGAATTCTTTATATTCACACGTCTTCACAGAAAACCGAAGGAAGTCCAGGTTACAGCTGTTTTTTGCCCTCACCACTAACCCACATCCTCATCTCTCTCTTCATTCAAATTTGTATTGAGAGCCTGCTGCGTGCCAGGCTCTCTCCTGGGTTCCGGAGGCCTGGTGATGAGAGACAGAGACAGAGAGACAGAGGGAGAGAGGCAGACACTGTTTATGCCCTCAGGCTGTCCCACTACAGGACAATATGCAGTGAGGGGGTGCCCCCTGGAGCAAGGACCTGACTGCCTAAACCTGAGCTGCCCGACACTCAGCCGCTTCCCATCTGGGGACACTGAGCACGTGAACTGTGCCTTTAAAAACTAATACTTCCATTACTGGCAAACTTTTAAGTATGCTTGGAACAACTTGATAATGTGAGTCTCTTTTTTGGAAATATTATGAAATGTAAGTCGAGATCAGATATTTCTGATGAAAATTTAGCATCCAAATTGAGATATGCTATTAATGTAAAATGTATACTGGATTTCCCTTCCTTCCTTCCTTCCCTTCCTTCCTTCCTTCCTTCCTTCCTTCCTTCCTTCCTTCCTTCCTTCTTCCTTCCTTCCTTTTTTAGGCAAGGTAACCCTTGGTTGACCTCACAGATTACAAGGACCTTGTCAACTTACAATCCTTTAGTTTTGTTTGTTTGTTTGTTTATTTCACCTACACACCTGGTCTTCCTAGGTTGTCTCGCAAAGTACTAACCAGACCCAACCCTGCTTTGCTTCTGAGATCAGATGGGATCGGGCTTGTTCAGGGTGCTGTGGCCGTAGACCACACTGGATTTCTAAGACTTAGTATGAAAAGAGGAATGTAAAATGCCCCATTAATAATGTGCCTATCTATTACATGTTGAAATGATAATACTTTTTGAATATATTGGGTTAACTAAAATATATGATTCACATTCATTTATTTTTACTTTTTAAAATGCAGTACTAGATGGTTTAAAATTGCGTATGGGGCTCTAGTCCTGTTGGACAGTAGTGCTGCAAAAGGAGAAATAGTAATAGAAACAGACAGTGTGGTAAGGATGAGACAGAGTAGCAAGGAGCAAACAGGTGGGGTACCTCGTGCAGATTTGTGCAGGAGCTTATGCCTAAGGCAGGAGAGAGGAGAGTGGTCCACGCAGACAGCATGGCATATACAAAGCCATGGGAGCACATGGGACTGGCGGAGAAGGCAGCACGTGAAATTGGAGGACCCTGCGCCTCGGGTTAAGGGACCCGAGGCTTCTCAACACAAAGAGGAGCCACTGAGATCTTCTAAGGGAAGAATGGCACAGTCAGAGCTGCCTTCAGAACGGCCTCCCTCGTGGCCGTGTGGAGAATGGCTCGAAGCAGGGGACCTAGACGCCCTCCTTCACGTGGGGGGAGCAAGGCAGACATCCGGGGTCCTGCGGAGACGCTGAGTGAGGGAGGAGAGGATGGGAGGCAGTGGTCCAGCTTGCTGCTGCTTCGTAGAAATAATGAAGTCGGCCAGAGGTAGGAATGTTTTCTAAGTAAAAGGAATTTTATATTTATGTTCATGTTACTTCCTTTTCTGGGAAAACAAAAACACAAACAAGCTAGTTCTTCTCAGAAAGTACAGACCAGACTTGTGAAAACAAACACATCGATTTAGGCAAGTTACAACCAGAAAACCCTGAAAATATGTGTTTCTGATGAACCAAACCAATTAATTTATACCCTGTGGCATGAAAATGCAATTACAAGAAGAAGCGGGGGGAAAAAAAACTGGCTATGTTATGAGGACAGATTGTCCGGGATTATGTCCAACCTTGACTTATTCTGATCCCTTTCATGCGACCGCTCCTTGTGGTCGGGCCTCACTTTCATGCTCTTGGCCTTGAGACCCTTCGGACAAATGGCTTTGAATATAGACATTTTAGTTCTTCCTTGGGATTCTCTCATTTACGTTCAGGCTTCGTTATTACTTCTAACCTCATTTCATTACTAATTTACATGTACTTTCCTACCAGGAGGTCAGAGGTTTCTTTTTTTTTTTTTCTAATAAGGAAATGTAAATTGCTGTATTTCTGTTTTTCCATTAAGCACCTACCGCTTGGGAATTATGTGTCATCCTGTATCTCCAAGAAGGACTGAATGAATCAGAATTTAAAATGTGTAAATGCCTCAGGCTTCTTAGGAGAATAATGTTCTAGAAGCGAAAAAATAGAAATAGGGATGTTTAAGCATCACAGGAAATGCCCTATGTTTAATCAACACAAATGGTGACCATTTATGGGACAGCTTCTTGCACAGGGTTGGGGGGATTCTGGAGTCTGTGTTCCCAGCCCTACTGCGCATCTGGCCTCTGTGCCAAATGGACCATTGACTTCATTGCCCTGGGGTGGCACTTCTTGGTGTGTGAAATTCAAATAATGACATCCACACTCGATACCCCAAATGACTGTTAGGAGCGTCAGACACACCGTCTTCTGGAAAACCCATTGAAAAGCGGACACTTACTTCTGTGCATCACTAGACGTGCCAGCTGTTGGAAGACAACGTCTATGATTACGGTGGTGGCTGTCGCTGTTTAACCTCTCCCCGTCCGGCATGTCCCTCAGCACGCGGCCCGTCACAAGCCCTCGATTAATATGGCCGCATGGAACCAGCACTTCTCAGCGAGTTGTTTTCATGGCGTTGGGTTGAGCGAGCCTCCTTCCCACTGCATGCTGTGTCCTTTCATCAGCTCTTAAAGCCATCTTTCTTCACCTCTGGTACACCTGCGTCTCTCATTTTTCAGGGCTGGCTTTTCCCAGCTAATTTTTCTCTCAACCCCTCACTTTTATTTATTTGTTTTAATTTTTTTTTTTTAATTACAGCAGACAGATGATATATTAGTTTTGGGTGTACTGCATAGTGATTAGACATTTATATAACTTAGAAAGCGATCACCCTGCTACACCCAGGGCCATCCTAGTACATAGTTATTGCAATATTAACTGTGTTCCTTATGCTGTACTTTGCAGCCCATGACTGTTCTATAGCTACCTATTTGTCCTTCTCAAGCCTTACTCTTTTTTACTCACCCATCGACACCTCCCTGTCTCTTCTGGCAACCCTCAAAATATTCTCTGTCTATGAGTTTGTTTGTTCATTTATTTTGTTCTTTGGGTTCCACATGTAAGTGGAATCATACGGCATTTGTCTCTCTCTGACTTACTCCACTCAGCACCATACCCTCTAGTTCCATCTGTGTTGTTGCAAGATTTTATTCTTTTTTTTATGGCTGAGTAATATTCCATTGTATATACGTACCACCTCTTCTTTATTCATCCGTTGACGGACACCAGGTGCCTCCGTATCTTGACTGCTGTAAATAATGCTGCAGTGAACATGTGGATCCTCCTGCCTCTTCAAAGTAATGTTTTGGGTTTCTTCGGATAAATACCCAGAAGGGGAATAACTAGATCCTTTTGCCTCTTGTGTTAAAGTCTTTATTTGGTCTGGTGTAAACATTGCTACCCCAGCTTTTTGTTCGTGTCCATTTTCATCAAACATCCCCTTTACTTTCAGTCTGTGCTGTGTGTCTTTTGGTCTGAAGTGAGTCTCCTGTAGGCAGCATCTAGAGAGGGTCCTGGTTCCTGATCCATCTTGCCACCCTATCTTTTGACCGCAGCATTGACTCCATTGACATTTGAAGTAACTATTGATAGATGTGGAGTTACCGCCCTTTCATTATTCACGTATTTGTTGCTGTGTCTTCTTGTTAAAGAAGCCTCTCCAGCATTTCCTGCAAGGCGGCCAGCCCCTCACTCCCAAACCTCGCTTGTGGGTTGACTGCTGCTTGCAGCGTGGTCTCGCCTCTGCCCTACTCTGTTTGCCTGGCTTTTGTTAGTCGTTCCTCCCAGCTCGGGATCTGGGAAAATCTGTGGCCTCCCTCCTCTGTAGCACACCCACGAGGACTCTGAACATTTCAGTTCTCACTTACACACGTCTGCTTCTTTCTCCTGTTTTCTTCCCTCCCCCCCCCCCCCGCCACCCCACACGCCCCCGCCATATCAGCAAATCTTTTGCCTCATGGTCAGTGAAACTCTCTTTCTCTCTTTTCCTTTTTCTGTACCGTGTTCATCTTCTGCACCACTATAATCTTTTCCATCATCGTCCGTTTCCCCTTTGGTTCAACCCATCATCTGACACCGTATGTGGCCTCGCTCCTTCCTTCCCTTCAGTACCTTGGCTCTTGTTTAATCTTAGGTTTCACATTGATTGTTTCTTCCTGGGTTGGAGCCGTTATTGATGCCTGATGTTTTATGGTCATGTAAGACTTGCACAAGTGCAATGCATTTTGGGAAGGGCAAAGAGACAAGGCAGGCCACCATTTTTAAAAGCACAATTAGTATTTCTATAGGAAGCTTGAATGATATCATAATCTATTCTCCCAAGTGCTAATTAGCTCTTTGTCTCAGTAGAAGGTTGCATTTCGGGAGTATATATGTTCTCTCATAGCTTTTTTCTAGTTACTCACTGCTTTGCTCAGTTGTTACTCAATTATTCTAAGCCAACCAGAGGACAAAAAGAGAGGAGGAGGAGGATAGTTATAATAGCAACAGCTAATTATCTAGAGGCTTCACCAGATAAAGCAGGCACTATTCTAAACACCTCGTATGTGTTACCTCATTTTATCCTCCGACAATCTGATGATGTGGGCACGATTCTTATCGCAATATAAAGAAGGGCATAAAAGGGAAATTAACTTCACAGGTGTGTCTGCTCACGTCAGTGGGTTCACGCCATCTGACCGCACCCACGGGTGGGGGCAGCCCTGGCAGCAGATGGTTCTGTCCGATGCGGGGGGCAGGGGCAGCTATAAAGGGCCAGAGGAAACTGCACTGGTGGATGAGAACCGCTAACTGAAAGACATAGCACCTGGCTCACGACCAGTTGTGTGGCGATCAGTGTTTAAGGCTTCCTACCAGCAAGTCTGTGCCATCATCCTGGGATAGTAACGCTGCGGTTTTAAACCCGTGGGTGGTTAGAGGGCAAAGGGTAGCTAGCATTTCACACGGGTGGCCCAAGGGACACTCGATCAAGCTTCCTTGGTGCGGTTCTCTCATCCACAGTGGCGGGACCTGTGATGCTGACTCCCTTGTGACCTTACTACCTGACGTCTCTTTCTGGACTGGCTAGTGGGAAATGGAGGGGGAAGGGAGCTGAGTTTCACACTGGAATATATAAACGCACCCCTTGGCGCTACCCCGTCCTAGATGGTCTTCAAAACAGTGACAGTCACAAATCGAATACGGCGTCCTGCCAGGCGGCTCGCCGCCGTGACTCCTGCACACACGTCTCAGGGTGGTTCCACGCCTCCCTCCCACCCCGCCCACGGACACAGCGACAGCCCCTCCCGAGGCGGCTCCCAGTCTCGCCCAGCTGGTGGGCCTCTGCTCGCGTGTGGTGGGAGTGCCTGCACGCCCGAGACCGCGTGGGAGACGCTTCCTTTTGTCCCCTCCGCAGTGTGAGATGCGCCTTTCTCTGTGCTGCGATATCATGGCATGTCCCCTGTGGCACTGTGGCCCTTCAGCGATCGTGTGGCTGCCGGTGGCCCAGGAGTGTCTCTGGGACAGCAACCCTGTCGTTGAGAGTCGATATCCCAGAACCTTAATGTTCAGAGCAACGGGCTCAGCCGCTCTCCACACATTGTTATTCCTGATGTCACAGCCTATTTACCTTGGAGGATTTCAGCTTTGATTCAGAAAACAAGGCAGTGTCATCTGACACCCCCTCCCAGCCTCTCCTTACCGTGACCTCAGAAACGAAGGAATCTATACTAATGCTTAATTTCTGCCCCCCTAATAATGCCAAAGGTAGATAGATACCTGTGGGGAGCCCGCCATGCACAGGGACATATTAAATTCTCAGCAGAGAGTGCGGTCAGCACCATCGTTTGTCACATTACTCCCTTTTACCCTCCCAGCTACGCTAAGATGCAGGTTTTATTTTTGACCTTTTTTACCAATGAGGAAACCGGAAAGGTTAAGTGCCCTGAAAATGTCCCACAGCTGGGAAGTGACTGAGGCGAGCTTCAAACTCCAGCTTTGCCCATCACCGACCGACGTGCGGCTTCCTTACAGCACTGGTCTGCGAGGAGGACCAATGATGGAGGGTCCCCAGGGTCACATTATTTGAATTACGCTTAACTACTGCAGAGCCTTATTACACACTTCCATCTTCTTAGCGCTTTCTAATTAAAAAGGAGGGGGAGTGGTGATCTTTTTGCTAACTTCTGTCTTCTTAGAGTGGAAAGCAGGAGGGCCCCAATGAGAGCCTTTGCATAATAGAGCTTATTGTATTGCAATCAGTTATTTAAGTGTAAAGTTCTCTGAGGCCCCTCTTCGCTGGAGAGAGTTAATTAGCAACGCAGCCACTAATCACTTGCCTGTGCTTGGTCTTGATTACGAGGAATATGGGAACGTACTTAGTCACCTAAAAGTCTAAAAGTGTGCCCCTCCTGTAGCAGGCTTTAATTAATGGTAATAATAATAATATTAATATTATTTAGCATCACTTGAGTGCTTACTAAGGACCAGATACTCTGCCAGTGATTTGCCTTTAATCCTCACAAGGACTTTAATTTGAAGCAGACACTATTCTTTTCCCCTCCACCTTGCCCAGGAATAGTCCAAGGTGAAGGTTAGGGTGAAAATGAAAGAACTGAGACTTGAACCCAAGTGTCTGCAAACCCAGCAGCCCGTACACTGAGCCTTGACGGCTTCCATGTCTGAGGTGACAGGGATAATAAATCATTTCCTTTCATGGTGTACCAGGGCTTCACAGAGCGCCGAGTTGTGAAACCTAAGAAACCGAAAAAGGACCCTGTAGCTGAAGTGACAGACCGGGTGACTGTAACTAAGGAAACCTCAAGACTCTTGCGTTTGGGTAAATGGCAGCTGAGCCCAAAGCGAGTCGCAATCAGTCTTCCCAGCTGGTGCCCCTAAGACCGAGACCTGAGTGAGGCAGGGTGTTGGTGGTCTCTGAGTGGCCAAGTCCAAACCCAGCTGAGTGGTTCGAGTTATCAACTCTTCTGCTAAGACTCATCCCTCATTGTACGATCCTATGGGACCACTGGGGTGGGAGGAGAACTTGGAATTAGAAGACTGACATTCACTAGCAGAATCAGGCCCCCGACTTTCTCTCAGCTTCTCCCTGCACCTCCTTTTCTTTGTCATTGTAATCATGACCTCCCGAGCTGTTTCTTCTGCCTAGAATATTCATTCATACTCATTGGACCCCCTCCCCAACTCCTGAGACTCTTTTTTTCATGGAAACCTCTCCTGGCTCTCAGAAGAGGTCATGCCTTGGATTCTCCTTGCCAGGGACCCTTGCCATGTGCATCACAACCACGAATACTTGTTTGTGTAGTTGTGGATTTAATATCTATTGACAGAGCCTCTTCACAAATTCTGTGTCTTATTTTTGTTCTATCTGTAGCCTAGTATATTGACTGACACAGAATGACCACACATAAATGGTGATTTACATTACTTGCCGAGGGATGCCCTAACAAAGTACCCAGAACTGGATGGCTTAAAACAAAAGAAATTCATCATCTCATAGTTCTGGGGAATACAAGTCTGAAACCAAGTTGCCTGCAGGGCCCATGTTCCCTCTGATGGCTCTAGGGGAGAACCTTTCCTTGCAAGGTCTTGCTGGGGTGATGGAGGTGACGTTCAAGGGTGCAGGGGTTAATAGAAGAGCCTTCGGGGTGAGAGTGACCTGAGCTTGGATCGTGGTTCTGTGGCTCACTGTGGCTGAGGTGTTTGGTCTCTCTGAGTCTTAGTTTCGATTAATATAGATAATATAGATTAATATAGTGTGAGCTACGTAACCTTCCTCAGTTTTCCCACTGTGCAATGAGGACGATGGCCGTGATCCTCAATCTGCTTATATGCCTGGTACATAACAAATACTAATAAGTGCTAGCTATTTCTATAATTATTGCACTTTTGTAAGTATATGAAGATTCCTCTTTTATGAAGGGCATAGCGTTATGGCAAAACTCAGAAAACAAGGCAACTCAACTTGTGTTGGTATGCCAAGAATTTTACAGGGAATAGAAAATACCCAGTGTATTAATCTAAATTGACCTTTCGTGCCTTCTTTAATCAGATTAAAGTACTTTTTATTAAAATAGTTTTATGTATTTTTACATAATGCTTTTAATGGATTCCCCCACCCCGAAAGTTCTGATAAGACAAAAACAAGAGCAAAATGTGTTTTTATTTTCAAGCACAGTTTGTATTCAATATTATTTTATATTAGTTTTGAGTATAGAGCATAGTGGTTAGACATTTATATAATTTACAGTGTGTTTACCCTGGTTTGTCTAGTACCCACCTGGCATTATATGCAGTTATTACAACATTAGTGACTATATTCCCTATGCCGCACTTCACATTGCCATGACTGTTTCATAACTGCCGTTTTGTACTTCTTAGTCCCTCACCTTTTTCACCCATCCCCTCAACCTCCCTCCGGTCCAGCAAGATTTCAGTTCGAGCGCTGTATCTGTGAATGTGTTTCTGTTTTGTTTGTTCTTGAGATTTACCTATAAGTGAGATCAGGTGGTATTTGTCTTTCTCTGTTTAACTGATGTCACTTAGCATAATACCTTTCGGTTTCTTCCATGTTGTCATAAATGGTAAGATTTCGTCCTTTTTTATGGCCAAGGAATATTCCATTACTTGTATGTACCACATCTTCTTTATCCCATCATCTATTGCTGGGCACTTAAGTTGCTTCCATGTCTTGGCTATTTTAGATAACACTGCAGTGAACTTGGGGTGCATCTATCTTTTTGAATTAGTGTTTCAGATTTCTTTGGATAAATACCTAGAAGTGGCATTGCTGGGTCATCAGGGAGCCCCGTTTTTAGTTTTTTGAGGAACTTCCATGCTGTTTTCTACATGGGCTGCATTAATTTGCAATCCCACCAATAGTGCACAAAGGTTCCTTTTTCTCCACAGTCTCACCAACACGTGTTGTTTGTTGATTTATTGATGATGGCCATTCTGACAGGTGTGAGGTGACATCTCATGGTGATTTTAATTTGCATTTCTCTGATGATTTGTGACATTGGGCATCTTTTCATATATCTATTGGTCATATGTATGCCTTCTTTGGAGAAATATCTGTTCACGTCTTCTGCCCATCTTTAAATAGGATTGTTAGTTGTTTTGGTGTTGAGTTGCATGAGTTCTTCATAAATTTTGGATATTAGCCCCTTATCAGATGTATCATTGGCAAATATCTTCTCCCATTCAGTAGGTTGTCTTTTTTTTCTTTCTGATAGTTTCTTTACTGTGCAAAAACTTTTAACTTTGACATAGTTCCTTTTTTTTCTGATTCCCTTGCCTGAGGAGATAGATCAGAAAACATTACTAAGAGCAATGCCGGAGACTTTACTGCCTATGTTTTCTTTTAGGAGTTTTCCGGTTTCAGGTCTTACATTTAAGTCTTTAATCTATTTTGAGTTTATTCTTGTATATGGTATAAGAAGCTGGCCTAGTTTCACTTTTTTTGCATGCATCTGTCCAATTTTTCCAATAGCATTTATTAAATAGACTTTTACTCCATTGCACATTCTTGCTTCTTTGCCATAGATGAATTGACCATGTAGACGTGGGTTTAATTCTGGGCTCTCTATTCTGTTCTAAAGGGGTAATGTTTTGATTGTTAGTGATACAAGTTATTTCAAAGGGACAGGTGGGGAGGGACTAATTGAAGGACCCTCCAATAAGGGTGCTGTGCTAGGTAGGTATTATTCGTCAGCACCCGTTTCTACTCCCTTCTGCCCTTGTGGGGTGGCCGTGGAGGCGTGCCACTTAGAGTTCGTTGCTACAGGAACCATGGCTGCTGGACAGCTTCATATGCCCCCTTTTGCATCTACCACGTGGGTGCCAAGCCCACATTTCCCCCACGTGGGTGACAGCCAGTAGCTAAGTACAGCAGGGGTGCTGGCGCCCGGCCATCCCAGCCACCAACATGGGATTCACTTAATGAGCAACCGTTGCTGAAGACTCCCCATTGGCCTGGCCGAGACTTTCTCAGAACCGCAGTCTGAGGCTCCTTCCACTCCGTCCTTCCTCCCCTCCCCGCTTATCCCGGTATCTGATCTGCCCTGGAGTCTGAAGACTCTATCTGCCTCCTTGTGCTTTTCCCCCTTTGTCTGTCACTCAGGGACAAGCCCCCTAATCAACATCTTGCACCTCTCACCATCTAATCCCATCTTCGAGGTTGCTTCTTGAAGGCTCCTAACCGACACAGCCTGTATGTATGTGTTTCTAAGACGCCTTGCCTGGGGGGTTCTGGATACTATCAAGGTTCTGCCTCTGAGATGTGCTCGCAGGAGATCTGGAAAGGAGAAGGAAGAGAGGGGACATCAGTCTCTCTGCGGTGGGAGTAGCTGGCAGCTCGGCTCCAGCCGACGTGGGTTTTTGCGGCGGCTGGATTCCACATTCCAGTGCCGAGTCATCGGCTTCACAGGCTTGGGCGCTGTGACATTGGCAGCAGGGCTCCAGGTCCCAGTTGCTGTGGCAGGATTTTAAAGCGGAGCAGAAGCTTTACGATCCAGCCTTTCCAATAATTTTGTAAGCACCCATTCCCCTGAACTGGATTTCATTCTGCTTAAAACACCCGGCGTGATTGTTTTGTTTTTGTTTCTGTTTTTGCACTGCGTGCTGGCTGACTGATACCGCAGTGGGTGTTCAGGTGGCACAGCCGACTTTCTTTATGCTCAGGAAAATATTTAATAAGGCTGCTATCTTCTATAACTTGGAAGCAAGACCACGTACCTACCCAGCCAGTAAATCAAGAAGAAGGGATTATAAATAACGAGAGGATTAGTTTGTGTTGGCTGCTCCTCATAAGATTATTTAAAGAAAAACTGAGCTCCAGCAGCAAGGGTGAGCCAGCGCGCAGGCAAAGAAGGAAGGGGAGAGGGAGTGTGGGGAGTAGGGTGCTGGCTGTGATGGGGAAGCAGCTGCCTCTAGGCCTGGGTGGGTCCTTGACACGGTGCTGGTTGGCATGCTCAAAGGCATCTAAGTCTGAAAAATAAATTTTACGGTCATCCTATTTATGCCCCAGGCTAGAGAGAGGATTATGTTTCAATACATTTTTCAAAGACCTGTGAAGACCTCCTAGTCCAACAAAGGTATCCATCACTGACTGGGGATCCCACATGGAACATGTTGCCTTGTAGCCCACACTCTTGTTTCAAAAGACTTCAGCAGGAGAGCGGGTGGGAGGAAGGAGGGAGGGAAGAACTCCAGCGTGGTTTCTGGCCGGTGGAACTCAGTTGACGCAAATGAAGCTGTGTCGCTGAGGAAATGATACAACCGGTTTGCAAAAGCCTGTAACTCCCAGGTCTGTAAGCATCTCCTATATACCCGAGAGGCTCACAGGTTGGTGGGCTGTCAAAGCGACACTGCTACCAGGGAGGTCCTCCGCCCCAGCATGGCCGCTCTGGTGTGACTCCAGAGACGGCTGGAGTCATGTGATTAGGAAGGTGCCATGTGAGCAGCACTCGTGAGTAACTTTTCAAAGCCCAGGCGGCCCATCCGCGGGCACACCTCTGTGTGATTTTTCTTCCACTCGCCAGCTGTCATAGGAGGGGATGTTGATGTCACCAGACAATGACAGTGCCCTGGGGGGGGGGGAAAATGCATGGAAGAAACTGTTCCCTAAGTGACCATGTAGAGCAGACCTGCCCCACTGACATGGATAATCCATCTGGAAACAGGTACAAAAGAGAGGGATAAACCGTAGGCTTTGTTTGTTTCTTTTAAGCCACTGTAGTATTGGGTCTTTAGGCTGTTAACAACTTAGGTCTTTATCTCAACTACTAGAGAGGTTTTCAGTTTTTCTTTCATCCATTCATTCATTTATTCAAGCATCAATCATCACCTGCGACCTAGGCACTTAGATTAGGTCGAGGAGATAAAAATATGCAGAAACCAAGTTTCGCCTCTCAGGGAAGTCACTGCTTATTAGGGTAGACGGAAAAACATTTGGAAGACTGTAGCACAGGGCGGTAGGTGATACAGACGTGCAGCACACTGAGGATGGAGAATTGGCACAGCTTGGGGACAATTCTTCAAGAACAGAATCGTCAGATTGGAACTTGGAGGCTGAGCAGTAACCATCACCGCCAGTGAATGAAAACCGCCTTGTGGCAGGTCCTACTCAGGTCTCTCAAACATACAGGAGCCTGGCTTACCGCTCACAATGCCTTTTGAGACAGGTGGTAAAACTCTTCATTATTTCACCGACGGAGGGACTGAAATCGAGAGAGTTTAAATGATTGCTCCAGGACCACACAATTGATTGTCAAGTTGTACACGCAGGTTGGCCTGACACTAAAACTGGTGTTCTCTCCACCCTGGTGAGCCATCTGTCTATCCAGCGAGCTTTAGTTTTCTGATACACTTAATGATGTGTCCCCTGGATAGATGTCTGCTTGTCCGACCTGCCCTGAACGTTCATCGAGCTCATTGCTCAGGTCTGCACGGAGAAGATGGAAGAAAGGATGGTGACGAGAAGTCCCTCTCATTACTTGATTTGTTTGCTTTCTTTCTGACCAGAAGGAGGTACTCAGCACCAGCACAATTGCCCCCCTTGATTCATACTAGGCTTCTTCTACATGACTTCAGTCTGTTTCCCCAAAATCCTATACTTAAAGGACAAAAATTTGCCTCCCTGAAGGACGGTCAGAAGAAACACGTTAGGCTCTGGCCATGTCCAACATCTCTGTCTCCAAAAGTGTCTGGGCAGTTTGAAAGGGCACGAGAACCACTTTCCTCTGGTCCAAAGACCCTCCTTTTTAGCTCTCTGAAAAAGAGAGATACATATGCATTGAGCCTAGGAGACACTGTCTGATGAGCAAGAATATCAGAGACAAAGCCAACACTCTGTATCGCCTTGACATTATGAGAGGGAGTGAGGACTGCAGTCGATTATTAAGAAAGAGCAGCATAAGCCTTTTCAAAGACCCTGGCTTGTCTCACATCAGATAATGTGCATTTGCTAGTCTTGGCTGCATTTGTAAATGATCACCTTTAAAAATAACAAAAAAAAATAATAAATAATTTGAAGGTAACTGAGTTTTCAAAACAGAAGAAGGTATTATGGGTTCGGAGCAAGAGTGTCACAAATTATGTCCTGTGACGGCCTCACTACCCAGTGCCTGGGAGTTCGCGTGGAGGGGTCACTGTATAACAGTGAACGGCAGGTAGATCACACCATGCTTTCTTCCAGGAAGCCTGCCATGCGTGACTCAACTGTGCACAAAACACGCACAGAAGTACGTATGTGAGGTCACTTTTGCAGGGACGGAGACCAAGACATGAAGTGAGTGGGCCTGAGATGACCAAAAAACGTACTTGTGGGTACAGAGTCTAGATCTCCTGTGCCAAGTGCCCCGTCTAAACACCAGCCTTTCTCTTCTTGTCTCGTAGGCATTTTTGCGAAAATCTGATACTGTTGGGATGACATAGCGAATCAAGATTTTGACTGGAAATTGAGTTTGCCAAGCACCTATAAAACGAACCAGTTCCCCCCAAGGTTAAGAAATGAGATCACCACCCTTTGAAGGGGGCAGTCCATAAAAATCAGATCAAATCTGTTCGCTGGGCTTAGACTATTGGTAGTCATGGATACACTTCGTCTCCATTGCTTCTTCAGCTCTTAAGAG
Source organism: Eonycteris spelaea (assembly GCA_003508835.1). Classification (NCBI taxonomy): domain Eukaryota; kingdom Metazoa; phylum Chordata; class Mammalia; order Chiroptera; family Pteropodidae; genus Eonycteris; species Eonycteris spelaea. The sequence continues at coordinate 5,849,624 of PUFA01000115.1, forward strand.
TAAACCGAAAACTGAGAAAAATTTTTTTCGTGTATGTAAAATAGGATTTTGGGTTTTTTTAAATTTTTTCCTTATTCTCTTGAAAGAAGCTCCCAAGCCTAATTAAGAATTTGGGGAAAAGAGATCAATCGAATTTGTTTATTTCTTTTTTTCTTTTCTTTCTTTTTTTTTTTTTTTTTTTGAAGAATGGGAATGCATCGAAGATGTACATTGCCCCAGGCCTAGACGAATTTATTTTGTCACGTCTCTGTGTCACTGGCTCACTGGCTCGGTTCGCAAGGCGATCTCAGCGTGCCCGGCACCATGTTTTCGGTGTCTCACTCTTGAGGTCGTCCTAGTTAGCTCATCTGGGGGTGCCTGTTGTAAGGGCCCGACCGTGTTCCCGTAGCGTGCGTACTCCCAGAATGAGATGAGGGGAAAGAAGTAACAAGCAAGACAGTAAAGAAAAAAAAAAAACTAAATCAGGATATTCTGTCATCATGTCCAGCATCTCAACATTTTCTACTTTTCATGGGATGTCCTTCACGTATGTTGTCACCACGTCATACCCGGCCCGTGGAGACGGGGCCCAGAGCTGTCAGGCAGAAGGCCACCTCACGTGGGCTGCGGCCTCCTTCAGCAAGCAACCTCGTCACCCGCCGCTCATCGCCACGGGCCTGTGCTCCCAGGGCCCAGCCCCAGGAAAGGGCGGCTGCCTTCCGCCACAGCGTCCGCAGCACGCCCTCTCTCTCTCCCCCCATCCCTCCTCACCACCTGTTCCTCTTCGTCGTCTTGCCTCCGCAGTCCTTAGGACTCCCCAAACTTGGCCAGCACACTTTCCGCCTCCCTCCACGTGGTAGTCCGGTGAATGTCCTTCACTCTCTGGGTAGTCCCCAGAGCAGTCAGGGCACCGGTAGTCAGCACAGCCAAGGGATGCCGGACGCCTGAGCACGGCTGTGTCTGAGACGAAGTGTCCTCAATATAACCTGTGGACTCCTCCGATGGTGGCAACAGGGGGGTGGGGGCAGTGCCCATGCGGCCAGCGCGCTAGTGAAGGCAGCCACTTTGCCCTCTGCAGAGGTGGACAGAGAGGGCAGGCGGGGACTTCCTGCTTCTTTCATTCGGTCGTGCCTTGTTTTCTTCAACATGTTTTCCAGCCTTCAGGGAGGTGAGAGGGGCTGCCACGTGGGTGCTGTCCTCAGACTTAGAGCCTGTGCCCTTGCCCTTCCTTCCTTTGCACGCCGCCGCTCAAAACCTTCCTCGTGCTCCCCAAACCCCCTTCTCCACTCGAAGTAGAAAGGGAGCTCTTAGGGTTGCACTGAGTGTAGGCAGTTGAGATTGGGGACCCCCATTACTTTGTACTGAGCCTGGTTCTATTAGTTTGCTGTGACTCCTGACACGTGCACTGAGATACTGAAAGCACAAGGTCCCTCGAGGATGAATATTACTAGCACCTGCCCACTGCAGCATCTTCCTAAATGACGAGGGGACAACCAAGAGGGACAGAGCCAAGATTTTCTGTGGCTATACATTCATCAGAGCTCTAAGGAACCAAATGGAAGGGAATGGATCACAGAAAGAGTTTAGGAGTCTGTCTGCCGGAGCAGAGAAGTTTTGGGTGGGTTTTAATAAGGCTAAGTGTAAAGGAAATGCTTCAGGACAAAAATAAATGCAAATTGGAAATACAAGTTAAAAGTCAGAGGTTTGAGGGGTAAAATGCGCTCTATGAAGACAGTTGAATTGGACATGAAAGCTTCTCTCTCTCTCGCTCTCGCGCTCGCTCTCTCTCTCTCTCTCTCTCTCTCACACACACACACCACACACACACACACAGAGCAAGGGTGGTATCATCATCATTATTCACTGGAAGAACTCAGGTACCAGAATTTAAGTAATTTTCCCAGTATCACACAGCTAGTAAATGAGAGAGCTTGAATTTAAACCCAGCATCCTGGTATCTGAGTCTGGTTTTTATTCTAACTTTATATGAAAATGTTCAAACTATTTGAAAGAATAGGTCAATGATAACCTAGGTACCCATGACCTAGTTTCAGTAATTTGGTCAAATTGTGTTATCTGTATGTGTGTATTAGTGTATCTTTTTTCCCTGAAACATTTATTGAAAGGTAAATTTTTTATACTTTCTCCCAAACGTGACATTACACAAAGAGCATTTTGCATCATGACAATATGATTTATCACACCTAAAGTACTAGAAGGTCTCTAGTATCATCCATCATTCAATACCTAATCCACATTCAGATGTGCCTACTTGTTCTTTAAAAAGTTATCAGGCTTTATAAAAAAAAAAAAAACCCAAACAGTAAAAATTCACACAGTACATTTGGTCTTTTTTTGGTTACAACATAAATTAGAGACTACTCCCTCAAAATGGCCCCAGCCAGTGACCTTTTGACCAGGTCAGTCTAGAATACAACTGAAGGGTTGTATGTGCTGAAGGGTTGAGCACATCCACTATTGGCTGGACCTCAGACCACCCAGCAGATAAAGACTAGTTGAGGTCCCTTTGGCAATAACTGGGTCAAGTACGCCCCGGGAACTGGAGAGTTAAGATAACCCAGACCCAAGGGTCTGACAGAACAGTCTGTCCCTGTTCTTGATCTTTGCTGAGGAATTTAGCAGTGCTGCATTGGACTGAGACCAGGTTCTTTCCCTGGTTACAAAGGCCCATTCTCACAAGGGCAAAAGGGGCATGCATGTGCCCTCCTGGAATTCTGAGAATACAAATGCCATGCTGGTGTGTGTATGTGTGTGTGTGTGTGTGTGTGTGTGCGCGCGCGTGCGCACCCACCCATATATGGCAAACATTTGAAGGATGTCTTATGGCCTCTTACTGGGTCATAGTAACTTGGATGTATGCTCAAGTCCACAACCCATAGCTGTTCTATTCCACGGCTGGCTGTCTCATTAAAAGAGATTTCCTAGACGGACAGAAAATAATAACCTTCTAGAACCACGGAGCCATGCAGACTATATGATGAGTTGAAATAAAATGTACCATCCTAAGAATGAATAGCTAATAATTACTGAATATTTATTGACACACACGAATGATAGAATCTTAGAGCTAGAGAGCCCTTATGATGAATCATGGATCCGACTAATATTTGAACTTGCATCGAGAGCCATGCATTATTCTATGCACAGGGGACATAGAAATGAAAGAGATAGGTAATTTGCCTCATGGAGTTTACATTTTAGGAAGGAAGACAGACAATTAACAAGTAAATAAATGGACAAGATAAATGTTGATGATTGTAAGTGCTGTGATGGAATTAAATGAGGTGTACGGAACAGAATCATTGTGAGGCGTGCAAGAGCTTCACACAGGGTGATCAGGGGCAGCCTCCACGCTGAATATTGTCTGTTCTCCCTGCAGACCCACTGCCCACCCTTCCCCACATTCTGTGCCCGGGAAGCTGAGCTCCACTTGGTTCCTAGGATCCTGCACATGCGATGCAGGGTCTGGGGGGGAGACAGGGATGCGCCGTGAAAGTGCTGGCAAACTCTGACAGGACCATCCCTGTGCAGACCTACAGTGCTGGCGAGTGAGGCTGCCCACGTGGACATCCCCATGGGGACCAGCCAGTCAGCTGGTAGCAGAAGTGAAGATATTCATATCCTATAAAACATCCCCAGAGGGTGCCCACACTGGAGATGGCTATTGACAGTCAGATCAACAAGATTCTCCGTCCTGTGCATGTCAGTCTGTCTCTTTTCCCATCGATGCTAGCATTTGCTCAGAGGACCCGTGAACAAAGTGACCCAGACAGCAGAGACAGAGAGAACATGAGGCTCAAAGGCAGGGACTTGCCCTCACTCAGCCTCATTCAGCTTGTGCCCCTGCGAAGGGCCAGCTTCTCAAAAAGGCAGTATTGAGTCCCCCCCATGGGACGATGCCCGTGGGGGCAACAACGGGCAGCAAACCGATGACATTGGGCCCTTACATCATGGAGAGAGTGACAGTATTTTTTTCACAGCAATCCACGTTCCAGATATGGGTTTGCTTTCTCTTCCTGCAACAATTATGCCGTCACTGCCATTTGGGGAATTACAGAATTCTTTTCCTTTTTCCTCCGTGGTAGTTCTCATGTCACCTCTACCAGCAAAGGAAATGAGGCAGCAAGAGCTTACCCTCGACAGATCGTGTTTGATCCTCTGCGTGGATTAGTACACATCACATGCGGGCACTATTATCATCCATCACGCCTTCTGTGACTAGAAACAGGCTGTCCTTTTTTGGAGAAATGGTTGATTCCAATTTGGGGAGGGAAAATACAAGACGAGCCAGAAACACAGTGGTGGAAAGTAGTGGAATGCCTCTGCCCCTCAGAAAAACAAAACAAAACAAAAAACAAATAAACGAAAGAAAAGAAGGTGGGGGGAAGGAAGAAAAAGGAAGTCAGGGCATGTCAAAAGGACACAGGCCAACCCAAAAGACCTCTCTCTCAGTGGCCAAAGCTGAAACAATTTGAGCAACAAAATCAGTATCAATAATATTGGATTGTTACTCAATGGGTAAAACAAATATTCCTGAAATCCACACTGATATACATAATCAATCCAATAAATAAGGAGGAAAAGGGGTAAATCTTTCTTATAGAAGATTTCGAAAAAGGTATATATATAGATAAGAGGTGGAGCTTAATTCCCTCCCTTAAGTCTAGGCCAAACTTAGTGACTGCATCCCCCCCAAAACAAACAAACAAACAACACAAACACCTTCTAAAAAGTGGAAGACGATAACTTGACAGTGGAGAAACCTGATATCCTCACCCTGACTAAACGATCAGAAAACCTGTCACAGACCGGAGGAAAAAGAAGACGTAACAATGAATGCAGAATGTGATATACTGGGCGGATGCTGAATGAAAAATAGGGCCGGAGAAAACTGGCACATATAAATCTGTGGTTTACACAGGCAGTAGTGTACCGATGCGGGTTTCTGAGCTTTGGCCAAAACAGCATGATAGGTATAATTAGAAAAGTTAATATGAATTCTCTGTACTGACCCTGCACCTTTCTGTAAATCTGAAATGATTGCAAAGACAAAAAATAAAATTATAAGAAAATGCACAAAGAAACATTGTAGTAGCTACCTCTGAGTCACAGTGTCTGAGAATCTTCCCTGGGTACTTTCCATTGGAAAAAAGTCCTGGGCAAGAAATTCACCTCTCTTTTCAATTAATGGAGAAACAAGAAAGGACTAAAAGGAGAACATTAGGAGTTGATTAATTTTCACAGTTGAGAAAAGAATTACAATCAAGAAACCGAGCTCTTAACAGCTTTACACAATTCAGTAAATTCAGCGACTCTACAAGAACTAGGAATCCAATTCCATTGCTGTATATTTTCTCTCAGGATTCACAAAATACAGGTCTCACATCTTAGGCTAAAATTTTCCAAATTCACCAAAAAAAGTAGAGAACCAGCCTGAGAATAGTAGAATAAATCATTCGAAATAATCAGAAGCTTCTTTATGCATTAGATTGAAACATTGGCCTCTTTGGTGAGTATATTAAAATTTAACAAGTCTGTCCGACTGCAACATGCTGTGCTGGTGAGTCGATACGGACAGTGAGTCCCATAAAAGAAAGTTTTGCAGCCAAGTCAATCAGCGGCGCTGTCTCTCCAGAGCAGCTGGGTTTCCTCTGGGTGCCAGTCATAGTAGAGCCACCGCCTCTAATACAGCAGCATTTAATAACTAGAGAACACCTGTTTCAGAAATGCATAGAAATTAACCAACCATATGCGCCAGGACCGGGTGGACCATTATTTTATTAGCAACCCCACGTAACAGGTGTGTCTATTCTTAATCTGTCAGAGAGGAAGAGGCTGACATCCAGAAGCATGACCATGCACGCCATTAGTGGGGCGTCAATCGATACCTTGGTCAGACTGCGACATTTCCCAGACACAGCCCTGCTCCTTCACAGCCAGCGGCCTCAACTAGAGCAGCCAGCCTCTCCACCCCCACCTCTGCAAAACAAGAGCTCAGGTCTTACTTAAATATTAAAAAAAAAAATTAATGAAAATAACAACATTTGGTTATTAGTTAACTCAAGTTGTCTCTATTTTTTTTCTTTAAAGGTGTGCTAAATTCCACGTAAACATTGGAAGAAAGTGAGAGTTCTCAACGGAGGAGATACCTGGTCAAGGTATGATCTAGGGAAATATCTTTTTAATTTGTCCCCTCAAATCACAAGAAACTTCCCCTCCCCCCCAAAAAACAGCGAGAAAAATATCTGTGTGCGATATGAGAAAACAGTCTCTTGAGCAGAAGCACAAACAGCCGCAGGTTCGGTACAAAGCTACAGCAGCTTCTCTAACAAACACGCTTACACACGGGTAGGGAGCGGTTCGGTCCGCAGAAGCCGTCACAGCAGACGGCACCAGACTCACAGCCCTGTGCCGAGCGCAAAGGAAAGTGAAACTCAAACAGGCAGAGGGGACCTGGATGACCACACTTCAGCTCTGTGTCATGTTATACAATGGAAGAATATGTATGCATGTCTTTATGTATCTGTACAGATACATAAGTATCTCTTTAGATACATAAATATATAAGATATACATATAAAAATGTTAATCTATAACTAAATATATAAAATTACATATAAAGTATGCAAACCTAAAATATAAAAGAAGATACATTGTTTTAAATAATTTTATTTAAGTGAGTCAACAGTCTCACTTTTTTTTTTTTTTACTGGATTTCAGGAGTAATTAATCAGATGTGGGAGCATCCATCCCCAGATTGATAAACAAAACCTCTTTAGAAAAACGATATATAATTGGGAAGTTTCTGACTCCTGTGAGAATCTAGTGAAAGCTGTTGAACATTTTCTTCTTTTTTATTTATTTATTATCTTTTTATTTTTATTATGGTGACATTGGTTAATAAAATCTAGTAAGTTTCAGGTGTACGATTTAAGGCATAATATATTATTGTGTTGGACCATTTCTGTGAAAATGAATATATACACATTCATACAAGTTTTTCTTTCTGGGATGTCTGGACGCCTAGTGGCCCTTCTATGGAAAACCCATGGGCTTTTCAGCCTTCATGCATGTTCGTCTACAGACATAGAGAAAGAGCTTCACAAACCATCAGAATTTCGGAACCCTTTACAAATCCTTTGATAAAGGTGCTTTGAGTTTTATCTACTTGTACCTCTGGGGTTGATTTCTGTGCCTTTCAATTTCTAAGTAGTGTTCCAGACAGGCATACCCCAAAATAATTGAAGATAGACAATAAAGAAGCAGACAGGAGACCAAGCACTCTTAAGCTCTCGTGTGTGAGCGAAAGGATTCCCCAAAGTTTAGAGTCTTATGAACATCAGCTCAACCTGGGAGGGCAAAGGATCTGGCCGAGCGGAAGTGTGGCCGCGCAGCCAGACCGTTGGCCTGGCCTTCGCTAGTCCCTGTCTGCATCAGAATGGAAACCGGTGGAATGTGGGGTTGGAGCTGAGATAACAGAATCGAAGTGCCGAGCACATGGACTGATCCCCATTAAAAGACGGGGGTTGCATCACAGGCACATTTCACTTTCATTAATTCAACTGCACAAACAAGGAAATTCAAAGGAAAAGAGCACAAGTGAATAATTGAAATGCTGCAGGCCATGAGGGCACCCCACTCCGTGAACACATGCCAGAAGGCAGTGGCTGCAATGCAGAGGCCAGGAGAAGAACGAGAATGTGACGGATTTTAAGAATTCCGTAGCCACTGGCCAGGAAGCAAGGCCACTGTTGAGCTGGGAAAAAATGAGGGCGTGTCGAAGGAAGGCAAAGAGGGATTAGGACCAGGGCCACGTTTCTCCAACCCCATGGGGAAACACTGATCAGTAAAGAATGAGACAAACCCATTAAATCTGCAAAAGATAGCAAAGCCTAGACATCTTCAGTAGTGGGAGGAAAGGTGGGAGATGAGTATCCTCTCTCTCAGAAAGGAACCGCACACTCTTCATTCTAGGCAGAAACACAGACGTATTTGTTAACCAAGAAATATGGCCAGAGCCCCAGGGTCTCTCGCTGCCATCTTCCTGGGTCAGTCTGGAACTTTGCCGCATCTCACAGCTGTGTTATGCGTCTAGGTTTTGTGACTGAGAAATTGCAAGCACTGATTAAGGTGCATTTAGCGTCACGTCTGACGCCGAGCGAGAGAAATGAAAGAGGGAAGAGACAGGGCCCCTTAACAGTAGGCCGAAGCCCGCGGTTCTCTCGTGGGCTACGTGAAAAGCGCTCGGTCCAGACCACAGACTGTCCGTCACCATCACTGACTGAGCCATTTCTCACCCTCCCCAGGAATGAGTCTTCCAACGGGCGCCGAGCTTGTCATCCACAGTTAAACCCCGAAGGGAGTCCTCCCTCCCATTCCAGGAGAGCGGCATGCGGTACGGGAAGTGGCCGTTTCAAAGGCAAGTGACGGTTACTGTAGCGACTATCAGGGGTAACTCGGAGGCAGGGGGGGAGGATGAGGGATAAAGAAGAGCCGCTCCTATCCTCGGGCCCGGCCGTCGAGTTGGCAGGAACAAATCGCGTTTGCAGATACGGTCACCTGACACTTCTGGGATCGCATCTGCGTGGTTGCCATTCGTACAGGCCGGGACACAGTTCACGGTACGCCTTAGCCGGGGTTTTCTGTCACACCACTCTTACTGCGAACTCTCTGGGGCGGGGTGTCACAGCGATGCAACATGGGGCTCAGGTGTGAAGTCACTGGTCAAGGTTCAGTCCCGGACTGGGGATGGCTGTTTGTCCATGAGGACGAGCAGCCGAATTTAATGTCCTGCACTGAGCTACGAAAGAAAAGGGACGACGGTTTGATTCCTTGTTTTTTTTTTAGCGCAGGAACTTGCGAGGTTCTGACAGAACAGCTAGGCCACTGGGGCATGTCTCCTCAGAGTCCATCCCTCATCCAGGATGAAAGGATACCCAGTCTTCTAGGCTTTTTTTTTTCTTTTTTTTTTTTTTTTTTTTTTTGAAATTACACTGGTTCGCTACTCTTTTCCTACCTACATCCTCCCATTTCAGTGCTGGCGTTTTGTTATTCTTAATTCCTTCCCCTCCATTGAGTCATGACAAACCCTCTCCAATTCTAACAGTCTCAACTCCCTGTGAATTATTCATCTCTGTGTGCTTAATGATTAAAGGCAGGGTGGTGCCCTCAGAGGGATCACAGCCCTGACGAGCTCGAGCTCGGTCCTCAGCGTTGATCAGGTGTTTTCTTATGCATCCATAAGAAGCGCTGAAAAGCATCTCCGTGTAGGGCTTTCCCCACTTTTCCAGCCCCGTACAGTGCACGTCTCAGCTCACGACACTTTCTGTGGCTGTGGAAAGTCGGGAAGGGGACTTTCTGGTAAAATAACTGGTGATCGAGCCTGGTTATTGAATGAACTTGACTTGGTAAACGGTTAGAAGATCAGTTTAATTCTTTTCCCCTCTGTCCGTTTAAACCCAACCCTTTCTCCAATTCCTAGATGAAATTACAGACAGGACTTTCTGTATTTTAATAATAAACAATCCCTCGAGAGTCCTTGTGTTTGGCATCAAAATGTTGAGCCTGATCTAACAATGACTTAATTCCAGTAGTGCAAAAGCACAATAATCAAAACACTGTGCATTCCTCACCCAGTGCATGCTTGCTTCAGGCTGGACGTCTGGTCTCTGCCACTTGTGAGTTGCTGTTTCTGAGTATGCCAGGCAGGGCCCCGAGGGTAAGTGGGGTAGGGAGGAGGGAAGGGTCTTACGTGCTGATATGTGGTCATGTGGGCTGGTTCCTCGAGGTGGAAAGCAGATGGTATGCATTTCCTGGGGTTTGCCTCATAGGCACGTTTGCAAGGACCTTGCAGACAGACACAACACACACACACACACACACACACACACACACACATATCACCACCACCACCACCACCCTCTCTGAGCGCAGGGTCCTGAGCACAGGCAGACCTCGCTCCTCAGGCTCTGAACTTCCGGTGGCGCTCCCCTCGCTTGGGACCAGTGTCCCTCCAGAACGTCTTTTCAGTTCCTTTGACCAAGTCCCCATCTGGTCCCTGGGGAACACTCGCCTCTGAGTCAGCTGGGAGCAATACCAGCTGTGGCCGCCCTCTTCGGAGTCTCCTGGTAACGATAAGACACACGTTTCTGGTGCCCCGATGTCAGTGGGAATGTGCTGAACTCTCTGGGGGGTCCCATCCAAGCCCTCTCGCTTGCCTTAAGGTAAGCAGCAGCCATCTCCACCCGCCCAGGGGACAGCACCCTGACCACTCTGTCACAGAAACCCGCCTCTCACCTGGCCTTCCCTTCCTTCTCCCAGGAAGTGGGTGAAGGGTAGCTGCCTGCAGAACTGGTTTTCCAGCCTCTCGCATGCCCTGTGGAGGATGTGGGGGTCCTTGGCATCTTTCAGGCCCTGCCGAAAGCCCCAGACAAACTGAGTGACATTTTAACATTCTCTTCCATTAGGGCCGAAAAGCTGGCAATTGAGAATGAAACCTAAAAAAAAAAAAAATTTCTGAACATATTTGGTCTGGAAAAATAAGCGCAAGAGAAAAACCATCATAATGAGGAAATAGCGCATGTGTTGAGCAAAACTTTTGCATGTGTTGTTACATAATTTCCAAGGACTAGGATGTGGATACAGGGACCGCAAGGGTAACCTAACCTGTGGAAAACTAGGCAGAGTTTTCGTATCGTCTCACTGGCTTCTCACAAGAAGCCTGCAAGGTTGGCACCGTTCACCTCATCCCACAGAAGAAGAGCCGGGGTCAGGAGGGGCGAAGGGGCTCATGTCACAAGCTAACCCACCTCCCTCGAGGCCTATTGCCTCCCGCGGTGCTACTCAAAGGAGAGCCAATGCAGAAATAGAAAATAAGCATTTAGGAACCGTCCTGTGGTTTGCATCCAAGCCTCGCGGTAACGTCCAAGAGGGTGATCGGGGTTGGAAAGGCATAGATGATGCTACGCATCGCATGTGCGTGCGTGCGTGTGTGTGTGTGTGTGTGTGCGCGCGTGCGTGTAGTATGGGAAATAGTGTAACATAGAACTACCTTTTACGCGTACAGGTTTGTGGCATAAGGCACGTTCACACTGTATCTGGCGATGGGTCGTTCTGAACATCTGCTTGTTTCTCAAGGTATACAGTGGAGTGGGGGCAGATATCAGGTGTGACTTTCACTATGCAGTTTTAAAAGAAACTCATTCATCGTTCACACGAGAGGCAAACATCTCACTTTACCGCAACCCACCCAGCACTTACCCTTCCTGAGACTTGCATTTTTGGAGGGTCACATGAGGATCCGAACAGAACCCGCACCATTGGGCTGTCACGAAGGCTCACCACAGGAAGTGGTTCGAGCACTGTTGTGCACACGGTCAGATGCTCCCTGTTCATTGGTGGTGGTGGTGACCCTACCAACAGGAGTCACTAATTCGTTGTTTGTGGTGACTTCAGAGAACGTGTCTATCTGTCTCAGCTCGGGGAGTCGGCTGTACAAACAAGGAAGTGGCCCTCGGAGGCCCACAGTGTGTGACCACACGGGCAGAGGGCTGCACAGGGCCAGTGAAAGCCCCCTCTGGTGCCACATTCCGGGGCGAGGAGGCTCTCCCCTCTCACACCTGGTGACTCAAGGAAGCTAGGATATATCCCCACGGTGGTTTGGGCACAAGTAGTCTCCGTAGCTGCTAAGAATAAAGGTTTCTGGGAACAGACCTTGGGTTTAGGGCTGTGGTATGTGAGCTTCCCATCCTGGAAAGCTGCCTGGGGACAATCAAAAATGGCTTACATTTCAATGTCACTTTTCCCTGTAACTTTGGCATAGCTCCTGGATACAGGAGTTCTCCTTTCCCGGCCAGACCTCACACGATGTCTTGTCTTCTAAGTAATGCACGGATGCTAAAATGTCCCCAGAGATGATTCCTCTGTTGTCTGTTCTAGCAGTTGATGACATCCATCTCTGGGGCAAGTCAGAAGCACTGCCCACACCCCGAGCAGGGAGATCTTGGGGTTATAAGTTAAAAAGCGTGGTGTCCCTCTGGTCCCGTGGGTCAGTCTGGAGCTGAGTAGGAGGCCTCTAAAATCATGGCGGCAGTCCGACAGGGACCCTGCGAGCTGAAGAGCGGGTGGGGCATCATCTGTGAGGGGTCTGGGGGCAGACACCTCGGCGCTGTTTCAGGACCTTATCCACAAAGCGGCGTGCAGGCAGGCCGTGCGGGTGCCGATACGACCTTGTGCACCAGAGGACGGAGCATGTGTGACCTCCCTGTGCGGCACTGTCCTAAATGCTCACTTTCTCTTCCCGTCTCTTTCCCTCGCCTCCTTCTTTCCCGCTCCCTTCTTTCTCTGTTTCCTTCCTGCCTGTTGCCTCGCCATCTTGATCAGCTCACACACACTCTTTAATACTGATCAATATCATACCTTCTCTAGTTGAGGGAATTTAGAGATAGGAGTCCGTTTTGAGCCCCTCTTTGACACTCACTAATGGCATATGCTTGGTCAGCTCACTCATCCAATACTGATTGTCTGCTAGGAGCCGGGACTCTTCTGGGCCCTCGGGCTAGTACAGGGAATAAGTGGACCCACGGCTGTCCTGGGTGAAAGGAAATGTGGAGCAGGGTTAGGAGGATGTACAGGATGGCGTGAGGGAAGACCACGAGTGGTACCCTCTCTGGGACGCCCCGTGCTCACCTGAAAGTGCAGGCGATGCCCACTGGCCCTCCTTCCCAGGAAGAATCAGACAACAAAGGTGAAAGAGCCGAATGAATCACAGACCATGAGATGAACACTTCCTCTGTGAGGAAGCATCTTCTCATCGACCTGACCCAAAGTTCACAATAAACTCCTCATTTTGACCAGAAAAAAAAAAAAAAGAGATGGAAAACCACATTTGTCGAGTGCCTGCCTCGTGCCACTCACCGTGTTAGCAGCTTACCTCAGAGACCTCCTCGCACCTCCACGGGGAGCATCGTCGTCCCGGTTTTATGGCTGAGGAAATCAACGCTCAGAGTGAAGTAACCCGTCCGAGGTCAGGTCCCAGAGCCGGGCGAATCCAGGCTGAAGCTCCATCTCCGTCTTCCTGAGGCTCTTTCCTCAGGGGACCCGGTATGTTAACCGGGCGGTGTGACCTCTGCAATCCCTCCAATTCCGAGAGCGCACAGCGCGTCTCAGTGATTACCCTTCTGGGCGAGGCTAATTGGATGACCCAGAGAAAAACACGTCTCTGAAGGAAATGAGGTCCTGGCTATCGAACAGGAAGGTCGTTTCTCAGCTCTCGGGGGACACAGACAGCAGCAGACGAAGCGTGAGGCCAAGTGGGGAGATGGCAGAAGCTTGGACTCAGGGGGGCTCCCTCACCTTGTGCGGTCCTCGACCCCAAGAAGGAAGTAAAAGCGTGAGGGATTTTGTTGGTACTTGTAAGATTCCTACTCACAAAATAAGAAGGAGCAGCTTCCGACAGTGCTGTAATCATCAGAAGAGGGCACAACAGGTTTCTTTTTCTTTAAAGAACAGAGCACTACACACACAACTGAAAGTATAAAGTGGCTTAGGAAAGGCAAAAAAAAAAAAAATATATATATATATATATGTACACACACACACCACACACACACACACACATATTCAATATGTATATATAAAATTTTCAAGTTCCAAGCTCGTGCACAGAAAGAATTGACAGGTGCGTTAAATATTGCTTGCCAAAAAGTTACCTAGGAAAAGATGTTTTTTTTTTTTTCATGCTATGTTCCCACTGTTTGAGATATTAAATCATGTATTATTATAGATAATATAGAGCTTTTTTGGATGTTCTCTTATATCTGATCCCTGCCAGGTTATGAATAAAGATAGTCTGATTTGCATATTATTAGCTACATTTTATAAGAAAGTAGCAGCCCCCTGTCTCCCACGCTTCAGAATCTGCTCTGACTGGCAAGGACGTTTAAAATAAGCCCCTGCCACAAATTCTCATCTTGTACGAGTCACAGTGATCGCTGTGCATGAAATTATAATAGGGGCAAGGTCCAGAGCCTGTGCCGAGTATCAGGTTTAAGTGCGATGAGGTCATCTGCTAAGTCTGTGACCCTTCTAATTAGGTAAGGGAGTTACTGACACCCCTGAACCCCATCTCAGGAACACAGTGGCCTTAATCAGCTCCCAGAGCAAAAGTTCAGATTGTGACATGCTCTGTCTGCAGTGGCAGGTGTCCCCAGCCCTAACGTCTGCTGTAGTTTGTTTGGAAGCACTTGAACCCTGCTACACGGTTCCCATCATCGTCCTGGGGATATGGGCCCCTTCAGCCAGAACGCACCAGCGCCATCAGTCTCCTGGTCCAGTGTCTTTACCTCATGGAAGAATATGTGTCTTCACATTTTTCTTCCCAGACCCAGAAGGACAGGCCAAGTGGACATTGTTCGGCAAGGAAGTGCAGGCATCCTGACTGAAGGCGGAGCCCGTGAAGGGAGAGGGGGTCCCCCAAGAGGAGACCCCTGGCGTCTTTTTGTTCCTAGAGCCGAGATGCTCACCTGTGTTAGGTGAGCACGCCCACAGGTGGGCACCAAGGAATAAAACTCTGAATGAATCCAAATTTTCATTGAGTTTAAATAGCGTGTCTAACTACTGACATCAGCGAGTGATGATTCAAGTGTGGGTGAGTGGCGTTGCCTGCCGTGAACCCACATTGCTTTGAAAAAGGAAATCTCTTTAACAGCCACTGTTTACTGTTAATCTAACAACTCACTGGCCTCTTGCCCATTTCCATGGTCATGGGAAGGACTGTAAAACAATATGGACATTTGGCACAAAGCTTCTTCGAGGAAGGTATTCATTTCCTCTTTTCTCAAGAGCCCGGAATTTTACATCCACTCCAAAAGGAGGCAGCGTCTGGGATGCCACACCCATCCTAATTTCTCTCCTTATCTAAAGAGAGCATCATGGAAAATCATTGGAATTTTGTATTAAAACAACATTAACACCCTAAACATATATTGACTTTTAATTAAAATTCCTATAGATCTTTGCCCAGTAGTCCACGTTTAGACATATTTCAGGAGGGCAAATGTCCTTCCTCCTTCCTCCTGAGTCCCTCAACACAGCAGTGTAGGGGTCAACCTGAGACCCACGGATTTGCTTTAGGAGTCAATGAACCATCCAGAATTTTATGTAAAATTGTGTGTGTGTGTGTGTATGTGTGTGTCTACAGCTTTCATTTTTAAAAAGGTCTCAATTCCAAAGAAAGTTAGGCGTTAATGGCATAGATTCATAGAACTATTACTAGCCTCCTCCAGGCCACTGGTGTTTTAATGGACCAGTGAGACACAGAGGATGTGGTTGCTGAAGATGAAGTAATGGGTCTCTAGAACAAATTCATGGACCAGCTTAAGGGAGCAAGAGAGGCACGCCAAGCCTTGCGCGGATGAAATCGCGTGCAAGTGCACCGCATTCAGTCTGAAGTGCCATCATCAGAGGGGCCCCCGGAACTCGGGAGTAACCGGAGGGGGGTGGTTGCAGTGGGTGTCAAAACAGGAAAGCATGGGATGCAAAGAACAGGTGGAGGAAGAAGGGGAGAAAGGACATCTCAGATGCCCACAGGAGGAGTGAACTCTGGGCAGCTTCGAAGCGCCCTACAGCGGAATGCCGTGCCCTAAACACGCGGATGCAGCAGGGCTCAGCCACGCCGCCGGTTTCAGAGAAACGTACCATGTGAACGAGGAGCCAAGCGGAAGAATTTCATTACGGCATATGTGTGATAGGAGAAATCAAAAGAACCGAAAGAAAACCTATCTATTCATCGACAGGAGAATGAGTTCCAAAAAAAGCATAAAAGTTCACAGGATGGAAAGTAAACAGTAGCTAAAACTGAATGAACTTGAAATACCGATACGGACAAATCTCAACACAAATCCTCAACATGAATGCAAAAGTGGTTATGTATAATAAGATATTCTTCATATAAACTGTGAAGTCATGCAAAGTAAATAATATATTGTTTAGTACACGTGCGTATATGGTAAAAGTATAAAAACTTGCACAGAGATGATTCCACCAGCTTCTGGATGGTGATTTTTTCAGGAGGTGGGTAAGGAGGGCGTTAGAGAAACTATAAAGGAACTTTGGTTTTCTCTGATATGTTTTATTTATTTTTAAACATCAGAACTAAATGTGGAAAAATAATACAATTTAACCAAGATGGGTGGTAGTTACATTTTATTATTCTATTATTACTATTATCATTTGTATATATCTCTGTGCTGAAATACGATATTGAAGCACAAAATGACATTATGAGTTGTATGTAGTTCCCTGCCCTTCCCCACTTGAGGTCATTCTGATACTGCCCTTTGTCTAACTTTATTTTCTGCTGTTTGCAATGCATATGCATCTAACCTCTTCACGTTTCCAAAGCTTTCCATTATATAATATTCACATAGAAAGTCCATGTATTCCCAGATATGCATTCCTCTACAGCCGTCCCCCTGAGAATTTCTGATGCCTTGAGATCATGAAAATAATAATTCTCCCGGACTCTCGCTTCTTCTTAGGCTGAGATCCAGTCGATGAGCCATGTAGGATTTAAGGGGGAGAGATGTTAGGCTCAAGATTGCTCATGTTCTCACTCATCTCTGGTCCGATGGTCCCTCCGGGCCTGAATGAAGTTCCGTCTGCCCACAGCTGCAGGGAGAGTCACCAAAGACAGGCTCCCGCTCCGTCACTTTGCCTGGCTTCCTCATCCGATGAGGAGGGCACAGCCTGTACTTCCCTCTTGTGTTCTGATGGGGGTGGGGGCATCAGCCCAGTGCCTGCAGCTCCGCCGAAGCCATTAGCTGTGGCCCCACTTTTGCCACCTTCCAGTAAATCGCAGAATAAGTTCGTGATCATGCCGAACGTCGCGAGCACAGCTCCCCGGGAAAGTCGGGGACACCCAGGCCTCCTTCCTTTGTCTCCACCATCACGCAGCAGCGTTGTTCTCTGTCACAACCTCGGGTCCTGGAACGTCTTTGATGGGTGCCTGTCAGGGAGCTTAGAGTGTTGTCACCTCGTCACTCTCTTACCTTTGCTCCCCGCCCGCCCGTCGTCTCTGTTGTCAGCTGCATAGCGCCCAGGAGAGAGGTGTGCCGGTACCACTGGTCCTCTCCCTGCGTCCCGTCCGTGTCATGTGCCCCCTGCGTTTGGTCAGGTGACTCCCTGATCTGTGGTCCTCTCTCTGCCTGACTACGTCTTCTTCCTCCTTCAGGGCACAGCTCTGATGCTGGCGTCAGGCAGTTGGACATGAATTCCTATGCCCCAGAGTGGTCCTCGTGTGACAGAATGTAGCACAATTGTAGGACTTAACTGTAGCCTGTTGGAATGCCCTGTGTGCATGCTCACCTCCGCCACAGGGGGCTTCTTCCAAGGGGGACGCAAAGCCAATGTCATTGGCTAAACGCGACTGCGCGTCACCGCCCATCAACAACCCTAAGAATAACCTACGCCTTATTTGTATCCTCGCTTTGCAAATAAGGAGAGCACAGTTTGGAAAGGTTAAGTAAGTTGTTTATAGATAAGGAAATTACATTCTTACTGCCTTCTCAGAGCCGGGGGAAATGAGCAGGTTTTTTTATATGTATGAGTTTTAAATATACTTATCTCATTTTCCCCTACGTGACAGGATAATCATCTCTCTCCTCAATACATTCAGGCACGATACAAAACAAACTGCAGATAAAAGGGCTGAATATTTGCGAATATAATTTGTTGTTGACATGTAACCACTTTGCACTTACACGCCTGTAGATTCAGCTCTGAGACCTGCATCAATTAAGTTAAGACGTATTAGTAAAAACCAGGGAGAAGGAGCTTTAACTATATTTGCAAAACATCCAGTTATTTATAAGGTGGCTC